>OY728132.1:2035333056-2040333056 GCA_963277665.1 Viscum album | reverse complement strand
TATTTTATATTTAAAAACCATATTTTTAATCCATTAATAAGATAAAATAAAAATATTTCGGTCACAATAAGTTTGATTAACAATAGACTACAATAGTATCTTTAACCACCTCAAATGGACTTATAAAAACACCTTTTGTCATTTCTGATTTTTTTTGGGATACCCATTGAAACAATTAAAATAATGTTTAAATTGAATTGAATTTGCAGAAACATTCCAAATATCTATTTATCATGAATTTATTTTATAATACCTCTTCCAATTGTAAATAAACTAATAGTGTTATGTACAAATTCACTGAAAAACTCTATGTTACGGAGGTAAGAAAAACCTTTATTAAACATAAATTTTATAGATAATTAATAGACCATATATAATAAAATATATATTGATAATTTATGTCTATATGTTTTTAATGAACATAATTTTACTATTTATCATGTTAATCTCATGATCCGTGTGAATTAAAACATGAGGTAAAGGGTCTTTGTTACCACCGACGATACATTATGGTTACATGTTTTATTTATTTTTATCCATTTTAAGAAATCTTATTAACATGAAATGATTATATTATTATATATATGTAAATTAATTATATACCTTGTTAAATATCCTCTTTATTTGTATGGTCATACATATTTTTTGTTCCCCTAAAAAATCCAACTGTTGTGTAAATCCAATTTAAATGTATTGTTATTTCGTTCTTCAGGTCTGGTATCACGGAAATAAAATATTTTTAGTCAATTAATACCCTCTATAAAAATATATATTTTATAAAGAACCTACACGGTTCAATTATGGTATATTTTAAGACAATATGATGTTTATAACATTAAAGGCTCATTTACATATTCCAAAAATCATTACCCAAGTGGTTCATTTTTATTCATTCATCTCATAGATCATTATCATGAATTTAAAAAATTGAAACATTATCTTCAATATATATATATGGTATTTGATTAATAATGTTTCAAATAAGTTAATTCTATATTGTATAAGTAATTTCTATGGTTTCTCCTCCGGTAATTCAAGGAATCTTAATTATGAATCAAAATTCATTCTCATGGTCTTGATATTGATTATGGTGTTTGTATATATTATTTTCACATGTGGGATAAATATGTATGAATTTATTTACAAAACGTGTGTTTTGGGAATTATATAGAAATCTTATTCATTTGGAGAAGATTTAAATCTGATGAATTTTTATGTAAGTATTTAGAGGTTAACTTAATCAACTATGGTACATTATGAGTTTAAGATGATGGTCTTGGTAGTAACCCTTAACTTATGTTTATCTTTTCATCTCTTAGAATATTTTTTTATAATCCATGATTTCATGTTCTTATGATTTAATCTCATTATTCCATTATCAATTATTATTACCATTCTCTTTATGATATTATTTTATGCCTCATGACACAAATTTTAGCCTAAATAGATATGTTTATTTCCTTACATGGATTTATTTCTCAACTGTTTCCTAATTTATTTTTCTTGAGGGTTACCAATGAAATTTTATAATATGTATTGGAGTTTGAAGTACAATTATTTTTATAGACAATCCTAATATTTTTCACATTCAGTAATATTTATTTATGTGTATAATATTTAAAACACACTAAATTTTTAGATAATTATCTTGTACTTTTTATAAATCCATTTTAAACAGTCAGAAATAAAGATTGTTTAATGCTTGGGTCACCATTGTTTTTATTAATCAATAGTCCAGTAATTATTTGAGATCATGATGAATGACAATTTGAGAAAAACGTAGCATATAATTAAATTTATATGACAATATACTATGCTTTTTGTATTTATTTTACTATGTAGTTTTCCTAACAATGACATCTCTATTGGAATTCAACATATAGAGGATGAATTTTTCACTTATGTTACTAGGTTTAATAACCACAAAACATTCTAATTGGGTATTAACATGATCATCACATATTACATGAAAAATAGTACTAACTATACACCAAACATGAAATTATTAGGGGATATGATTTTGATTAATCACGAGATCTTTATAAACAATTATGAATTGTTTGATGCTATATTATTTATATAACATGATTTTTTAAAAATTATATTTGGAACATGGGAATCATTAAAGTAGATTGAAAAGTAGTGATTCAAACTTTAGGTTCGTGAATTTTATTATCACTTAATTCTTCAATATTTGAGGTTTAATTTTTTAACCGAAAATAAGAAATGAATTCCAAAACCTAGACATTATTTATTTTAGAAAATTGTTGAATATAGAATGAATCATTTCATCGACCTATGTATTGATAAATGTGGGGGTCACATAAATGATATTCCTATTATGATAAGAGTAGATGTTTATAAACAATATTTACAAAAAACTGAAGTAAATTATGTTATGAATAATAACTTGAATATTATTGAATGTCTTATAAGAGATAAATTTTCAGTTGAGTATTTTATGAAATAGAAACCCATAATTGTTGGTGTATCTTTTGTTCCCATAATATATGAACAATGAATTTACTAAATTGATAATATATTATCTATTGTAAAATTCTATGATAATGATAAGGTTAAAGTATATATTGACATCATACATGGAAATTTAAATTAGATTTTGAAACTGATAAAGATTAATAATTCAATGGAATAAAGAGAATATGTATAGTAGGACTAATTGATGTTGTTATTTATCCAAAAATACTTCCCCCAAACTCAATAAATTAAAATAGAAATATTATTTTTAATAATGAATAATAATTAAATAGATAAATAGAGTATTATGGGGATAATTTAAAAATAATTGATGTAAGTGAATAGAGTTTTTTCAATAACACAAAAAGTTAAAATTAACCATTATTTTGTGCACTAAAAATGAATAAACAAATATCATTGTAAAATTGGGACTTTGGAATCTATGATGATGTCTTATGACATGCACATAATGTTGAGATGAATATGGATTATTCATAGTGGTCTAATGGGTCTATAGAAAAAAATAAGAATAGTGTTTAAGTATAGAGTATCACAAAAAACTCTCATGGTAGTAATAAAATCAAAACTGACCACATAACATAATCATGGAGAGAAGAATCGTTGAAATAATCTCATTGCGATCAGTAAATGTTTTTATGTGAAAAATAGGCAAATAAAACAAATTAATGTATTATTGAGATTATATAACATCTTAAGATACATATTATTGTTATCCAATATAGTTTTTACTTGTTGTGATTTAAATATTTTTTATGTTTTATTTTGGGTGTTAGGTGTTTAGAGGAGGGACGAACACTTTGTAGGATGTTAGGTGGCTACAAAAGTTCATAGGGTAGACGAATACATTCTAGAGTGATGTTCCAATATGGTCTCCATCTATTATCCAATTTGTATAACCATTATATTAAACACAATATATTTTTAAAAATAAATTTTATTTTATTTGAAAGCAATCATTACCTAAAACAATGAATTTTAATTAAAAGAAACATTCTATTAAAATATTATTATTTATTATAATCATTAACTAATAACTGATGGAATTTAGAGTATTAATATTATTAACTAAATTAATATATATGGTATAAATTAGTATATAAAATAGTTCATTGGTCAATAATTAATTATATATGAAAATAAAAACTATTTGATAATTATAGAAATATTTTTCTCAAAAACAATGTTTATGGACAAAAATACGTCATACATCAATAATATAAAATAATTACTTCTGTGAAATATTTTAATGATATTTTTATACTTTCTCTTTAGTAAAATTGTTAATAATAATAGAAGGTGTTTTCTAGGAAAGAGAGAAAAAAATCCAAATTTATTCGAAGAAACTATATAGTTCGAAAAAATAATTTTTATCCCTATTGTAAAGAAAATTTTGATTTTAATTATACATTTATTTATTATTCATATAAAAAACATTATTTTTTTAATTATCATGTATAAATTATCTTTGAGTATGTTTTTTCAATGTTTTATAAATAGATTTATTTTTTGAGGAATATTGACAACCATGGTTTTTATCAATAATATATATTTTTTAAGTGCATTGAAAAACATAAAATTTTTATTTATATAGTTTTAAAATAAATATTTCACAAATTATATAAGTATTAATTATACTTTTTTCAATAGAATAAATTTCATTTTTAATTTTGATATGAAAACATTACATTGTTTTGGAACATTTCTCTTTGAAAACCCACATTTTGTCACATTATATGATTTAATTTTACATTTAAAATTTTATATTGTTTTATGGGAATAAAATGTAATATTTTTTTAATACATAAATATGACATCATAATAGATTAATATTTTGTATATTGTATAAAAAATTTCCAGGGAATGTACAAATTTATTGTATTTGGATCATATAAAAAATATACTTATTTCATGAATGATCTTCAACAACTCTCCTAATGATCTCTCCATTTAGTACTACTCATAGGAATATACAATAAATAAATTTTCATCATAAACTAGGGAAATGAAACATAAGAATGTGTGTGATCATATTCTCATTCAATGAATGAATGAGAGAGATGAATCAATAATCATAGGAAAGCACAAGACATTCATAATGGTATAAGATCACGAACATAACATACAAAGATCAAACCCACTATTAAAAATATCATAATCATGTATAATTTCATAAAAATTTAGTATTTAAAATTTAATGAATATTATTAATGATAAATAATAAAATTTCAATCATAAAACAAATTTTTAGGTCATAAAAGTTTGTAGAACCATCATAATTATAGACACCATTTCATAAGTCATGAATATATACAAAAAACATCATATCTGGATCGAACTCTTATTTCCCATATCATATCATGAAAATTGATTTATTTTACTAAAAATAACTATCAAATTGACTTTATTCCCTTATCAAATAAATCGTTTTGACATTTTTACCATTACTATCCAATGAGTTCTCTAAGTTTTCCAAATAAATTTGAGATCGATATATGTAACAATCATCATTGGTAACAATGTGATTAGTTTACATGGTTATAAAATAACCACCATATCATAATTAAAACCATAAATATTTATTCTGGAAGAATATAAAAAATATCTCAAACCAGAACCCAAGAAAAGATAAATGCTTCATAAACATTGCAACAAAGAATAACCCATGGAAAATAAATGGATTTCATAAAAATTTCATATTTTCATCATAACCAAAAAAATTAAAAAATGACAACTATGGGGGAATTGGATCATATTACAAGTAAATGATATGCGTCATCAGTGTATTTTTTCATAGAAGGAAAATAATTGGGATAATAACATTTTAATAATTTATGAGAGAAATAAATTTTCTATTTTAAATCCACGTATTTTTTTACAATACATGAGATTATAAAAGAAAACATTTTATTTCAGAAGAATGTAATAAAATTTAAATCAATTTTTTAAATAATTTCGGTTTCATGATGTTAATATAAACCTTTTATACCGTAAAAGTTAAATTCCTTCATTTTTGTGTTTGGAAAACATACAAAGTAACTCATTTTGAAAATGAAAAATGATACATTACAAATTTCATTGTAAAAATTAAAATAAGGGTAAAAATGATTTTAAATTTTTTTAGGATAATAGTAATATACATTTTGGATCCATATTTAGAGAACATGTTAGAAGAATACAACATTTCATTATTGGAAACTCAAATATAAACAATCTAAAATAATGATGATATTGTGAAACATACCGTTACAACTTAAGAAATATTTTAATCATAAGACTCATTTAAAAAAGTGTTTCATATGGATATATATACATTACATGACTTTCATGATAAAAGACATAAAATATATTCTTGGGAATTATTTAAACCAAATAAACGAATCATTCATTATACATGTCCTGTGTTCCTTATAAATAGTAGTGATACAAAAATCTCATAACTTTGGTCCGATATCCTTAGCATTTTCATTAACCTCATTTATCATAAATTTAAAATTACTATATATATATATACCATAATCATTTAAATTATTAATTTATCATATATATTCCTCATTTCATTATTTAAATACATCCATAATGACATATATAGAAAATTAATTACTCCGTTTTCGGTTTCGGTAGGTCCTAAATACACATGAAAGTGGTAGTCACTTCTTGATGGGTGGAATGAAAGAATGTTAAATGAAAATTTATGTTTATAGAATAATTATTATATCATATATATAATATATAATCATTTTATCAATCCTCCTCATCATTCATGTAAAATAGAAATGAAAAATAAATTATAACGCTTTGGGGATGTGGTAGACCACTCTTTTGCATGGATGACATTTTCATTTTCAATCATTTTGGAATCTAAAATGCAAGATATGAAATTAAAATTTTATAAGAAGCATTTTGTCATAAATATCATTTATTAACTTTAAACTCATCATATTAACCATCCATTAAATATAGTGATGGAAAATGAAACATTCCATTACGTGGAGAGTTAATATGTACGTATACACAAGTAATAATTTCACATCCCAACTTATGAGATAAGAAAGGATAATGTGGTTTAATATAAATATTTTAATTTAAAAATATTTATCATACAAGAATTATTATTTTATGAACAAAATATCATATTTATTATATATAAAATATGGTTAAAAAGAAAGTGATCTTTAGAAGATATTTCCTCTTTATTGTGAAAAAAATTGTATTGTGTATAATGAATCTGAATATATAATTTTTTAATTTATGGTGATTATAAAATGAAAAATGTGGTCTAAATTTTGAGGGAGGTGATTCCCATTTATAATTGCAGTGAGGGTCACTTTTTAAATTTTTCATAACTATAACTTATGATAAATTTAGTCTTAACCAAAAAATCTCCAAATGGGTAATAATTGAATATGGAATGATATATAAGACCATAAAATATCCACTTTATTATATTTTTGGATTTTATTGTTTCTCAAATAATTTAATAAAATAATATATTTGTAAAATATTTGTTTTCTTAATTATGATTTATTCATCACATTGACATTAAACACATCAAGAAAAAACATTTGATTTTTTTAATAAATTTGTAATATGATATCAATTCGTTAAATATCTTGCATCACAATAATCGTAAAAAATTATATTAATTCTAATATTTACTAATCTAATTTGTATAAATTATCGATTAATTGAATAAACATGATTCTTTTATTATGTATGTGTTAATGGTAATTAATACATTAATAAAAATTATATATTAATTACCACTATGAATATAATTTTACAATTTGAACAATTACTGGTATTATTAAATAATTACTACTTTTTTCATCTATGTGAACACATAAATTATACTTAAAAATAAGAGTGTGACAGTTCATCACTTCATTTGTTATAAATGACATATAAGTCTTTTTTATGGATATATGTCCACATGATAACCCAAATTAAAATCTAAATTGGTAATAGTAGAATTTAATTCATCCAATTAGAATTCGAAAGATTATTTATGGATTTATACCTTAGTTTTAACCAAAATTAATCTCATTTACCCTTTACCATGGAGATAAATTCTACCACATATACTATTATTTTTGATGAAAAATAAAAGGGGACTAATTCCAAAAATTTAAAATTGTTATTATAAATATAGAATCAAATTTTTATGATTCAATTTATATAAGTGAATGAATCTAATTTTAAATATTAATGTGTAAAACAAAAATAAAATCATTATTTAAAAGAAAAAAATTGTTTAAGCTAACAAATGTACTTATAATAAAATCATATAAAATAATTATTCAATTAAAGTTAATAAGATTATATATATTTAATGTATACTTATATAACAATGATAATAAATTTATTACATAATTATTATTAATATGATATTATAATGAATGTTTTATTAAATAATATATTTTTCATTATTTACGGAAATATAAATCCATTAAGAATAATATAAAAATCTTATATAAAGATAATTATGATATTCAAATTCAAAAAAGATAGTTCAATTTAGCATAGGTATTTTATAAATTGTAAATATATTATATAGTATATTTTATAAAAAATCATTTTTCTAGAAAACATATTTTATTAAATAAAAAGAATTTAATTAAAATTGAGTGATTAATTACTAAGAATCTATATGGAGGGACTAATTAATTTGTATTTAATCATATTAATATAATAAAATTTTAAATCTAGGTGATAAAATTAAATATTAATATTTTAAATTTCATCTCATCATTCTCTTAAACTCATGGATTCATGTTACTAAACCCACTGAAGATGATAAATATATTTGAAATATAATTTTCATAACATCTTGTGATTTTATATTCTATCCACATTAATAAATATCGTGATTACTATATTTTCATCTTAATAAATGGTTTTTAATTTAAAAATAATATTTTGGAAATTCACATCATAACAAGGGTTAATAAAACATCCTCCTTAAAAGTGGTAATATGATGTATGAAGGCCATCTCACATTACAAATACTAGATTTAAAAATATTATTACTGTAGTGGGAAGTTAATATATATACATGGATTAAAATTAATTTCAATATATGATTTATAAAAAATATATATAATGATCATGTGAATGTTCACTATCACAAAAGTGTAAAACTGACATTTGGAAAGACTATAAATTCAGCAGAATTGAAGGTTGCATGAATATATTTTGGGTCTTATGGACAATTTTCTAGAGATGTGGAATCCCTTTATCATATTGAACTTGATCATAAGTAAATATACTTAGTTAATAAGTGTTGTTACATACATTATTCCATTTCCATTAAAACCAAAACCTTTTCATGAAACAATTAATATTCAATATTAATTATTGAATCCTAAAATTATATGATCCACTTTTAATAGATACAATAATTCAAAAAAGGGTGACAATATAGTCCTATTGTAGTTATATATTAACTAAATCCAAAATTATTAACATATGTTTTATAATATGTAAAAGTATATTTGTTTTTAAAAGATCAATAATAATGCCCATGGATTAGCTTAATCCAATCCATATGTATTGAATCATAGAATGAATAAGAAATATATCTAAAAAAATTTAAAGTCCAAAAAATTTAGAATGAAATTCAATAGGATTCTACAATTCAATTCACCTTAATCCCTAAATATATATCTTAATGACACATACCAAATTTTTGGACAAATTCGTAATATATTATTTTGTTACATGGTAATAACTTAAATTATTGCAAACTATTAATAAAAACATTTATGATTCAAAAAATTAACATTATCTATTTACTCAAAAAATACCATACAATACTCAATATATTCCATAAATCCATAAATATATTAACATTAAAAAAAAAACATATAAATCACATTGTGTTAGAATCACGGATAAATTTTAGTGTCACCAATAATATCCCATTAGTAACAATAATCTATATGTCTAATCTAAAAATTATTTTATCAACATTGGACACATATTAAGTGTTATATTACCCTCAATCATTTATTAAAAAAAATAATTTCTTGCTAGTAAAACAGTTTTATATGTTACATGTTCCATTCAAATCATTAGTCAAAAGTAACTAAAGAACAATACATATATTTTTTATGACTCACATAATCAATAATTTTATTCTTAAATTTATTTAGAATATTATAAAATACCTATATACAATCATTTAAAACATTACACTTCCTTCTATATCCATTAACCCTGATTCTTCATTTTATACCTTTACCCATATTTTCTCCAAATTCTATTCATTTTATTATTATCATTAATCAAAAAACCAATACTCATATGAAATATCTGATCTTATTTTGAATCCATACCCATTGGATGTGATTTTTAATAATTCTCATACATTACATAGTTAGAAAATTCAATTATCAATGATACATTATTGAAATCATATTCCCAACTATCACCTAAATTTATCCAATATCCTATTCTCCTAAATTACTTTTTATGTGTTCAAATTTTTTACGCACAAGGCATTTTTCAAAATCTTATGGAAAATTTCCTCCATGATTCATACAATATTAAAGACATGATGAAAATTAATCATTCTTTACACTATGTTCATCAATAAAAAACCTTTTTCTCTTGTTGGGTGTTTTAGAAAACTCACCTAAGTTGATATGTTTATAAAATTATGATATTTATAATCATTCATAATAATGAGGTTTCATATTATATCACCCATTTCATTTTGATTCTAAAGATTAAAATCATTTCATTTTACATTATATTCACCTTTTACTTCAATCCTCCATGTTTCAAATATTATATAAAACAAAAAGCACAGTGTGAGAAACAATAATCATAGTGGTAATGTTAATAATCCTTTATAGGATGTAAAAATCAAGAATCCTTATTTAAATACTATATCACATTTGAATTTACCTATTCCATCCAATAATATATTCTGTTAAAATCTTTCATAATTTCTCATAAATAAAATATAGATTATAAAAAATTATATCATCTAGGAGTTTCAAATAAGGTTTGAATCAATTATCATGGTATTATACTAGGTGGTACTACAGTATAATAAATTTATCTTTTTTATAGATATTATACTAAGGGATAACTATGTTAGAGACACATAAAATTTTAGTATCCATATATGGATGTAATTTCTTGAAAATTTAGATGATCTATTCCTTAGAAAAAAATATAAAATTTTATCTGATACATTGACATATATATAGGGTTTTCACAAATGAGTTATATCCCAAAAATTATAAGTCTTAATATTCCTTTATTTGACACAATCTATTATTACACATGACTTTATTACATAAATAGTATATATTAATTTCTGAATATTTAATACATTGTACCAGAACATTCTCTAGGATCATCTATTTTTTGTGCATTTGGAGACTAGATACACTATGATATTCAATATAACACATAAAGATCTCTCCATTTTGTACTTTATATAATCATATACAACATAAATACTTTTTTAATAACATCAGTAAAGGAATTTTATGAAAGGGTGAGATCATAATCTGAGTAAGGTAATTTAAGGGAGATATTTATCATTAATCATATCAAAGCACAAGATAATCACATGGTCATAAGATCACGACCATAACATATAATGTTCCTACCCAATCTGAAATAAATAGTAAACATAATTAATGGAATAAAACAATATCATATAAAAACACATGAATCATATTAATGGGAAATCATGATAACTTAAACATAAAAGATACGTTCTAATTAGAAATATGTTTGGTACCATCTTATGTATATAAACTATTTCATAGTAATAAAAATACCAAGACCATCATTCATGAATCGACACATATAAAATATTTTTGATCATGAAAACTATATTTTTTCACATAATTTTTTTTTCAAATTGACTTGTTTCACATAACACATCATGTACTTGGACTTGTTTCCCATTAATATCTCATGATATATAATACATTAAAAAAATAATTTGTTGGAGGTATAGGTCCCACACAATATGGTTTTTAATGTAACCATCATCCTTGGTAGTAATGTAACAACATTACCTCAATGAAGTAATATATATTTGTGCCACAAGATTATAAAAAAATCATCAAATAAGTACCCATGAAAAGTAATATGATTCCTAAACATTCCATCATGGATTAACTTGTTTAAAAGAAAGGTATTTCACAAAAAATTATTTTTTTTATCGTAAACATAAACCATATAGAAAATGAATATGGTTGGTATCCTTGGATCAATTCATCATTATATATTATGCATCATAAAAGGATGTCGTCATAGATGGAAAATTATTTTGAAAGATCAATTGAAATAATTATTAAATAAAATATTATTTCCATTATAAATTAGTTTAAATTTTATAAAGTTTTACATGTATACATTAAAACCAATTCTTGGAAGATAAAATTGTAAAAATGTAAATAATGCATCAAAAAATTGAGGAATCATGAAGGGGAAAAAATATAATCATTCTGTAAATGTTAAAAAAGATTTATTCTATATTTTTCCCACAAATGACACCAAGTACCTCATTTGAAAAATGATAACTTTTTTCCATTCAAACCATGTTCTAAAAACTAAAAAATGGGTAAAAATGAAATTAATATTTTTTAGGAGAATAAAAAAACCATTTTTTATAACATGGACTTGTATGTTAAATTATTCCCAATGGAGTCTTAAATATAAACAATCGTGAATAATGATGACAATGTGAAATAAACCATTACCAATTTTCAATCATTTTAATCAGAAGACTATTGAAATAAAGTACATTATATGGATTTGTAATTATCATAATTTTCACTATATGAATAATAAATTATAATCATATGTAGTATGTACCAAACATCAATGAAACCCTTATTGTGAAAGGAATGTGTCTAACAAAAATAAATTTATGAAAAAAATATTATACTATAGTTCTGACTTCGATTGAAAGTCATTTAACCTATATTATAATAAAAATAAAATTATTATAATTATATAATATATTAATATACAGGATTATTATATCATATAAATTCATTATATATATATTTTTGTCTACAATAATATACATATAAAATTAATTACACAAATCATTGAGAAGGTGGAACATATGTAATCATGAACACTGTATTCACTTATTATTGGAAGAAATGAAAAAAGGTAAATATTAATTAACTATTAATGAATCATTATTATATAATATATATAATATATATCCATAATATACATCCTCTTTACCATGAAACTAGAATATAAAAAAAACTCAATTACATCGCTTTATGGATGTGGTAGTCTAAGAATATTCCCTGAGTGACATTAATGAATTCAAGCAGTTTGTAATGTAAAAATATTGATACAATGTTATCATTAAAAAAGTATAATTATTTCAAATATATAATTTATAATCAGGAATCACATCATTCATAACATCTGCTAAATATTTTTATAGAAAATGGAATGTACAACTATGTGGAGATGGTAATCCATACATACACACGAGCGATACATTCATAGAAAATTGGATTAAAAAATGTTCGAAAATGGATGTTTCAAAATCATAATAAAATATTGAAATATTTATTGCACATTATTTTTTATTTTATAAATATTATAACATATATAAGAGATGTAAAAGGGGAATTAAGAATATTATGATCAGTTATGGAAATTGCATATTAAATGATACAACTCCCTTAGATGTGCAATTAATGTGTACAAGTTCGGTATTATGAGAATACCAACACATAAAAAATGAGAAAAAATTGGTTTATGTGACAATATTATAGGGTATGAACAATCTTGAAGGCTTAATGTTGTGTAATGAAATGAGGGAAAAGGTTCCCTTTAATAATTGTGACGAGGGGTGCATTTTAAATATCCAAAAATATTACTCTATAATAAATTCAATCTCAACATAAATAATTCTCTATTGCTCATAAATGAATGTGGTATAATATTATCTACCACATATTTTCCCATTTACCGTATTTTATGTCTTTAATATTTTTATAAAATATTTTTTCAATAAAATACCAATTTGGAAATTTTGAAACTATTCATTACATTGAAATTAAGAACATAAATAAAATAAAATAATCTAAAAACTACTATTTTATTATATCTCTTACCAGATATTATAATTCATAAAATAATTTTATCACTTTAATTATCTCAAATTATATTAATTTATCTACTATTGATACTATTTGTTTGAATTTTCCATTTATTGAATAAATATTGTTTAAGTGTTGTGTAAGTTTTTAAAGAAGTTATTTAACTCATAAATATTATCAAAAAATTATAATAATGTATATAATTTTAGTAAGAAAATAATTACTCTTATTATTCATTCATAACTAATTTGTGTCCCTATGAGAACCCATAAATGATATTAAAAACAATGAGAGTGACAATTATTCACAAACATTACTGTAAAAAAATATATTTTTCATTTTTATCGAAAATTATCAATTAAAAAACTGAAATTTGATCATAAGGTAGTAATTACCTATTTTTATTCATCCAATAAGAATTATGACGAATAACATTTTCACATATCAATTAGTTTTAACCTGGACATATAATATTTATCATTTAGTGATGTGAAACATTTTACCATGGTTACTGTTAATTTTGACTAAAATTAAATGGTTCATATTTCAAAACTTTCAACCAAATTATTATAAATGATTAATTCATTTTTCAGAAATAAAATTTTATATGTTTTTAAAATTAATTTCTATTAAAAATAAGTAAAACATCATGAAAAATTTTATTTATAACAACATGTTTGAACCAAAAAAATGTCCTTATGTAAAAATCATGTTTATTTTTTATTAAATTTAAAATAATTAAATTATGTCTAATTAAATAATTATTATTTTAATTTGATATCAAATTAAAATCATAATTATACATTATATGAAAAGATGATAGTTTTATAAATATCAATATTTATCAATATTTTTTAAAAAATCAATCTTTTTAGAAAAATTCCAAAATTTCACCCAAACCTAATTTTGATATGTTGATTTAATAGCTGATTTTTATTTTCTACTATATAATTTATAAATTTCAAATTTTTAGTAATATTATTTTCAAAAAAAAGTTTACTTTGGAAGAAATATTTTTTTATGATGAAAATAACTATAGTAAAGATAAGGTTAATACATAATAAGAATTTATATTATGTACAGTTTATTGTATAATTTATAAATTATTTTATCATATTCATAACCAGAAATTTGATATGATGTTTATGGAATCTAATAGTAATATTTTATATATTACATCATTGTTCACTTAAACCAGTGGTTTTGTGTAACTCAAGCTATAGAAGAAGATAACAATATTTGAATGAAATAACATCATAAAAACATAGGGTGATACATATAATTTATAAAAATAGATTGAATATTTTTAATTAGATTAAATTATATTTTATAATAATTTCAATATAAATATTTTCAAAAATTAATAGGAAAAACTGAAATTTTTTTTTACCATAGTTAATGTTAAAATGGGTTTCGAAGGGGCATAAACTAATAATATATGGTGCAAAATGAACTTGAAACGTTTTTAACAATAATTTAATGAAAATATTTCCACCCTATTATATATATAGTTCTATAATGGTCTATTCTGGAGCCTATGGACTGTGAAAAACCTAGGAACACCATATTATTTTATAAAATTACAATTCTACCACTCAACAGATTTATTAAAGATCAAAAACATTCCTCTCTTCTTCACACATCAAAACTCAATGGATTATATAATAACTACAAAAATAAATTCATTAATTATATTACATCATCCTATAATATTTATTTTTTCATAAATTTATCCTAAGAATCCTTTGGTTGACAATCAGCAGAAGTCATTCAATGAATAGTTGATGTCCATAACTAAGAGATTTATTTTATTTAATCATCCAAATAATTAAATTATTACTAATAACTAATTATTTTATAATATCAACATCCTAAATATACTGATATGGTATAATGATAATGGAATAACCTAAATACACCCATGTTTCATCGAATGGGTTATGAAATCATCATTCCTATGTACGGAGAAGTACCACCTCATTAACCAATGTAAATTTTCATTCATCACCACCAATAACAAATGAATATAATTATGTATTTAATTTTTATTAAAGAAATTTATGATATTATTATATATCTATAATCATAATAAAAATTCTACTTTCACACATCATGTCCATAGGAAAATAAATATGTCTCTCGTCTGTACGACATACTACCACCTTGTGAACCGATCTGATGTGTCTATTATTTCTAATTTATTATGCATGTCAATAAGAATTGATGAATTAAATATAAAATATATTGGTAAAATATTCTTATTTATATAATTATCGTATCACATATACCACTTTTTCTTCCATTTTTTCGGGAATATAACTATATTTCTCGTATTTATGGAAGACTACTATCTCGTGAATCTATGTTATACAATTTTTATGTATGATTTACATCTAAGTTAATATGGAGATGTTTAAATTAAATTACGCGATATATATTTGAAATAATTTTTTTATTTGTAACATTTTATTTTGCGTACATTCGTTCAATCAATTGATCAATTAAATACAATGTTCATCTATATGTACGTCCTGCTGTCTCCAAGAACTATGGATTTAATTTTATGTCTCTAACTTCTATGAATTACTCTCTCTCTATATATATAATGAAAATATATGATATTTTCATAATTTCCCGCATTATAGAGATGATTTAACCATGATTAATGTAAGTGGATGAAAAATAAAAAATCAAAACATTCACAAAAAAAAAATGCAGTTATTATCTATAACATGATATCAATAAAAAAGTGTTAATAAATCAGTAATAAAAGTTTATAAGTGAATAAATCATGGTAACAAATATATAATTATGGTTATATAATAAATGTGTAATAAAATTATATTTATTATATATGAGGTTCTAATTTTTAGTAAATAAGTTGATACATAAGGTATGGGATATCAAATAGATATTTTTAACATCCGTAAGACACATGCAATAGTCACCAGCTATTTTTTTTGTGGTGTATATAATTGCAATGAATGTATATATTTATTTTCAGAAAAATTATTGATATATTATAATATATTATAGGTTATAACTATTATAGGCATTTTGATTCTATGATACCAATGTATTAATGGTTTTTGAGAAAATCCCATTATTTATCGTGATTGTTTGTGTTTTTAATGCTGATGATGAAATATTATGACCTATCTTTCAATAAAGTCATTAAATTTTTTGTCCTCTGGATATGGAATGAGAGTTAATTTTTTATCTAAAATTTTATGTATTTATGTATTAATAAGTACAATATTTTTTAATAGAAAATGACATTATTTCCTTATATTATCAAAATTCCATTTTCACTCATATTTATATTTTCAAAAAATGTTTTCAAAAATGTTTTTAGCATTCAAAAAAAGATTTATTAAATAAATTTTTTTTCAATTTTTTTAATTTTTTTAAAAATATTTAGAATAGAATATTAATTTTGTTATCCAGAAAAGGTCTGTTTGAATTTTATCAAAAACATGAAAGGAATATATGTTTTATTTGTATGATATTTTTCACCATCATGAAAACTATACATTTGAAAAAATTCATTATATGATTCCTTTATTATTTTCATAGAGATGAGTTTTTTATTTTATTTTGGTGAATATTTCATTTTCATCATGAAATTTTTTAAATAATCTTTAATTATTCCTTTAAAAGATTCCAATATTATTTAAAAAGAAAATTTTTTTGAAATTTTTTTTATTTTGAAAATTTATTTTACAATTCAAAGGGTAATTTTATTCAAGAAATGTATCATTCTATCATTAAAATAATTTTCCATCTAAGATGTCATATGTTGATGAGACTTATTCTTTTCGGAGGATATGATCCAAGGATATCATTATTAATCTTTCCCAGAATATAATATGTTAATGATGAAAACTTGTTTATTACTCTTGTTTCTACACCATGGTTTATACTATGATAAAATATTGATAAAAAATACTTCTTTTTCAATCATTATGCTCTAGAAAAATGATGAAATGATTATAAAACCACTTTCTTTTCCATGGGTTATTCTATGATAATAATTTTAGGAATCCCATTTCTTTTATTAGGTTTATAAATGAGGTGGGTTTAATGACATGGAAAATTTTTTATGATATTAATTAGATGATGGGTGGGACCTATGTTTCACTATAATAAATTGGGTAAATAGAGAGTAATCATGAATAAATATGTTTTGTGTAAAAATAAATTACATGTTAAATGGTTAATCATGAATCTGATTACAAGTACAAAATAATATCCATGAACGTAATTATATTATTGTAATGTTCTCCATGATCCATATTATATTTGCAAAATGTTATTCATGGTGCTTTAATTCATGTCCTTTTGGTTATTAATATATCTTCTTGTAATTCTATATGTTTACACATGGTCCTAATTTCATGTCCTTAACACAATGAAAGATCCAATTTGTATTTATACATGTTCCAAATGTATTAATATTATGTGTATGATACATATATATTATTCTTCCAATTATTTGTACTTATGTATCATGTTCTATGATTATATTATAATTCATGTCTTTTGAAATGCCAATATTTATTCTATGAATAATTTTTTTTATCTATGATTTGGATTGTATAGTATTCAAATGTTATTATTATGTTAGGATACCCTTATTGTCATCATTGGTTAATATCTACATTTTTTACCCACACTATGAATCTGAGGTCACACATTCTTATAGTTCCTTCCCCTAGGGTATAATGAATGTTTTTATGTATGATATGACTATGAAGGGTTTTACTTTTAAATATTTTAGTGTGAGAAAACGTATCTCACATACAAACTAGTTATTTACAAGTCCATGTTTACAATATCCCTTGGAATAAAATATTCTAGCATCGATCATTATGTTATGTAAGGAATATTACTCTATTTAGGTTTAATATCTATATCTGTGATGTTTAAGTCATTACATTTGGAATCCGAGTAAGGTTTAGATGGACACTAGATACTAGAATTGGAAGAATTTATTGAGATACCTAGGGATATTTCTAAGGATATATATGGGGATATGTCTAGGGAAAAGTATAATGATAATTTAATGTATTAGAAAATGTCTTGGAGTCATTGTAATGTTTAGAGAGATGGGGTTTCAATTAATTCCTTATATTTATAGACACTAAAAGTGGAAGTGGCTCTAGAAAATAGGTACCAAGGGGAAAGAATAAAAAAAAAGTGCATTGAGGTGGTATCAATCACTATCGTGTCCATAATAATGGATATTTATTCTCAATATGTTTAAAAATATTATGAAATATTATTTGGTACATAATAAACTCTTCATGAACCATTATGAAGGATTTAAATAATAAATATGAACGACATATGATAAACCTATCGTTTCAATGATTAAAAAGGTGTCTTGATTTTGACAACATAAGAGTTATCTTTCATAAATATTTCCCCTATATTATTATTATTATTTATCACACTATGTAATTTAAGAATTTTCAATGGATGAAGGAATGTGTTACTATGTAAATATTCAATTACACAGACAATGTGTTGATGAGAAACCAAAAGGGATGATGAATGCAGTGGAGAATATTTTAATTATGCCTAATCAGTTTTCATTATTTATGATTTAAAAAATAAACCATAACCAACTGTAAAACACAATAAAGAGAGAAGTATAACATTTAATTAGAGCTCAGGTGTTGGAGACTAGGGAGGAAAGATGATTCATCATCCAATATACCAAGAATGTTTGAGGAATCATTCAAGGGAATGTCCCAAAGTTATGTGAAAAATGTTCTCCCAAAGTCACCATCAATGGTTAAATGTTAATAATGTGGAATGTTTTCGAATTATAATAATCTATTTCCATAGGTTATAATATCTTTAATAAAATCATCATAGTATTATGAATAATGGTTATACTGCGAATGGCGATTTCACCAATAATGACATATAAATGGTTTGGGATGTTCTAATAGTATTTTTTGTTCTACATAGGGGAAGATTTATTAAATTGAAGTTAATGAATCTTAATACATAATATTTAATATCATAGGATAGAGGTATAATATAATAATATTATTAAACTGAGTTAATTGTTTAAAAATGTTGTCGAATAATTGAATTGATTGTGTGTGGTTATTCAAGAATTATGTTATATGAATTATCTAATATATATTGATCTTTTGTATTAGTTTTTCATGATTGATTTTACTAAATATGTGGAATAGTATTGATGATTTAAGAATAAATTGGATTTAAAGGTTATATTTTTTGGAAAATACATTATTAAGGGAGGGTAACACTTAATTTGTTCTACATGTTATGAAAATTGTCTTTAGTTTAGACAATGATAGGTTTAATATTGATTAGGTAAATTGGATATTATTAAAGGCCATAGAACTTATAATTGGATTTTTTTAAAATGTGATTCATGTTATAATTTATGGAGTTTACCATATTATTTTATGTATACATTATATTGAATAATGTACAGTTTTATTCAAGGAATGAGGAAGCATGCTTGTTTTAATTTTAGATTTATGGGAACTCATGTGATTACTATGCTTCATGAGAATATCTTACCAAAATATTCACATATTTAGAATGTGAACATTATTTAATAAATAATCATATTTGTATGTTTAATGTTAGGGTCATTTTTGGAAATTTGGTGACTAAAGTTATATATTTTTTATTTTAGAAGGATAATAAGGTTCACCATTTTTGGAATTATTACAGTTCAATTTTTCAAGACGTTATAGATATTAATGTATTAGTTTACAATATAATGATTTATAAATATAGAATAATGTGTGATAAAAACTTTTTTATGGTGTTAACATTTTATAAATGGAATGTCTTATCCTTCTTTTATAGATATGTTGATCTATTAGTTCTTTAGGAATGCCAAATTTCGCATCATCTATTACAGTAAGATATGATTTTTAATTTGATTGAATCACAATTGAAGGTTGAAATTGTGCTTACATTACATAGGAAAAGGTAATACCAAGTAATATATGTATCATTAAAAATATTTATCATATGAAGATGATATCCTATCAATTGGTGCCTCATTTAAACCACTATCAGGTTCACAATGTGTTCCAATTTGCACTCTCAAGGAAGTACCTAACTGATTGATCAAGCATAATTAAATTATAGGTCATCCCACTGTATTATGATAATTATTATGGGGAATAATATTTTTGAGATTCTAGATTATACATATTGAGAGTTATAAAACAAGATCACTCACACTGTCAATGTTTTGTGGTGAAACTACCACCTTGAAGAAACTATGTAGGATAATTAGGATGCAATGTAACTCCCTGACCCCAGTTATCCAGAGTCGTTGCATTATTGTGTATCATTGGCATGATCACAAGGATCAAGCCTCGAATGACCGATTAGTTTAGTATCCTTGAAACACTAGATACATTCATAAGTTTTACATTACATAATAATGTAATAAAAAACTAAAAAAACATCTTGTCTTAATATCCCCTCATATTATCCCTTCAGGTCATTAATAAAATACTTCTTCACATCCTGGAAAAATTAAAACATTGAAAGGGGTGAGCTCAGATGCTCAGTAAGGATAACAATATAGAGTAAGATTTCATAAATAAACATAAACATTTAAGGAAATGTATAACTAAACAAAATACTTTTAAACATTAACTTCATTATAATATGGAAAAAGTAAAATGAAATAATTACATTTACTTATTCACATGGTTATTCTACTGGTCGAATAATCACATTCAATATCAATAACCACTTTCATAATGATGGAATGCATAATTCCAGACTATCATAACCACGTAGCCAAGGCCTCGTACCAAGACTAAAAATAATATTTTGTCAAGGACTCATGACAAGACACTTGTTTGTCTCATGATACCAACCGATACATCGAGGAGCTATATCGGGCTCCACCCGTCACTTATTAAGTCCAATGCATTTCTCATATGAACAGGTTTCAACATATCATAAACCATTACATAATCGTATCACATAAAACATGCATAATGGAAACATAACATTTCCACATTTCAATACCAAGATATAAATACAACATATTTATTTAAAAAAACACTTTGAAAACAATTGTCAATACCAAAATAAAAGAAAATTAAAACTTTGTATTTATTTTTCATTTTAAAAAAAGTTATGACTTGTAGAGGAAGTCAAAACCCAAATAATAGTCATATTGGCGGATATTTCATTGCCACTACATACGTACGACGAAGAATCATTCCTTTTTGTTGTTTACTAAAATGCTTCATATAAGAATATTCCTTTTGAATAAACATAAAAGTCAAAGGGGTTTATACACTGTATAAAGGAAAGTCATGTATAAAACAAAATATGGCTCAATGAAAGGAGATTGAGACGACGTCCCGTACAAAGACCATTTTTTAAATAAAATATATCTATTATGTGTATTCACTATATGTACAAATAAATAAATTAGAAATACAAGATATGACATAATAATATCATCCTATAATTTGAAAGTAGGAGATTAAACCAAAAGAATGGAAATTGGGTTAAGAAGATCCCTTACCTCGTGTCCGACATGACTCGACTGTTCTTTAACCTCCTGAATAATAAACTAGAGTTATCATATAATTGCATAAGAAAATTTTTCAAGTTAATAATCCCTTTGATATCACTTATTACCATGTTATGAACATTATGTAATTATTTAAGTTAATAATGGTCGTTTTGTCCATCTTTGGTACTTGAGTCAAAAATAAACATCTTATAATTACAAGTTGTTCATCTGGTAAAATATCCATTATGTCCAGTATTATATTCATGATTTAGAAATCATATATATCATATATATAAAGTATACACATGCATTTATAATATTATATAACATTTAGAGGTAAGAAATGAAATGCATCGTTCAGGGAGACGGTAAGCCGTACGTACGCATGAACACTACTTTCATTTCTATTTCTTATTTAATGGAATGAAATCATAATTATATAAAGATATACTATAATTCCAGTATAATATAATTTATAATACCATTTACTCCATCCTTTATACAACCCACATATGGAATTAACGATTCAAATCACTTTGAGGGGGCGGTAGTCCGCACATCCTAAAATTAAATTATCGCGTTTACCCATAATGGAAATTATAAAGGTATTAAATAAATGAAAAATATAGAATCATAAGAAAAAAAACATAATATATATCATATATAAAAATAGTGTCATCATAATGGCCACCATGAGAGATGTTAAAAGATGATTGAACGATCATCGTTTCATGAGGCAGTAATTCGTCACCCACTGAAACAGTAGGTTCATTAACCATTAGACAAAGGTGTTTCTAAGTGTAAATAAAGTACTTCTAATTAAAACATACAAGTATATTAACGATACTTTTTAAAAAAAAAAAAAATGAATAAAAATATTTTAGGGGGTTGGAGAAGCAAAATAACACAAAATAACACAATAGAAGACATTACCTTAAAATTGGGCAACTCTTTTTTATTTGAGACAAAGGCATCATTGGGAGGACTTATTCCCAATGTGAGGCTTCTAGGAGTAAGAGAGGGAAGTTGTGAGGGTATTTTTGAAGATTTTGGCAGATCCAAATGGCATGATGGTGTGAATAAGGTGGTAGAGTTGGGGGCCTTTTATAAGAGGAGAGGAGGGGCACTCTTGGAATGTCATGAAATGTTACATTATTATGAAGTGATTATCGGATTTTCAAAGGTCACAAAATTATATATTTCTAGTCTAAGGTTATAAGGGTTCTAAATATACTCATCGAATAGGTTTTTGAATAGTCTATGTTTTATATGTTACATTATCTTTTCATTTTATTTAAATCGTTAATTAATGAGGTAATCGATGCATCATCATGGATTCATAAAAAATTTGATTTATTTAATGTATAAAAATTATAAAAAAAATTATCATGATATAGGAAATATTTGTAGCTTCCCAATTAATATTTATAGTCCAAATTTTAACTTATATAACCCCATGTAATAATTGTTTTAGTAAAACAACACATGTTTGTGAAAATTTTATTTTTACTTTAAATAAAAAGTTATTAATGTCATTTTCTTACCGAAGTGGCACCATGAGGTCCCCAAGTTGACCCATGGATTTTATTGGTCGAACATGACTCATCCAATAAGTTCAGGACAAGTGTAAAGATATTTTTATATTTCTATAATATCATTTTTACCTTAAATTTCACTAATTACCTCTAATCGCGATTAATTAAACTAAAATGATACTATTCACCAAAACATTATTTCAATCCCATTGAACCACATTTTACTTCCTAATGACAACCATTTATATTGGATTTTTGAATATCAAATAACAGAAGTGGTAATGTTTCATTTAAACGAAAAATCAGTTTTTAACTATCAGTTTTTGGTTTCACTATTCATCAAAAATTGATGTTTTTCAGAACAATGCCAAAAATTCACCCTAAGCTATAATTGATATTCTGAATCCAAAAATGATGTCTATTTTAAAAAATTCCAAACATATAAGTTGCATTAATTAATTTTATATTTAATTTCTACTATCAAAACAGATAGCGTATTTTAAGAAACAATATATATCAAAAGATTGACAATTGTTTATGTCCAATTTCAAAGTGAAATTAATTCTAATGACCACCATTGGATAAACTGGTAAAAATATATTCTAATTGTACTTTAAAACCACTCAATATTATAATTTATCACTATAATTTATTTTGGCTAAAAAAGTTGTTTTTAAGTATTTTTCACTATTCAAAAAAATGGAAGTTCTCAAAAAATTACAAAAACATAAACATAGGATAATTTCAATATTCAGAATACAAAAATGTAGTCCGTTTTGAAATATAAAATTTATTAAATTTCAAAAAGTGGGTTTTACTATTCATAAATGCTACTTTGATTGGTCACAGTGTGTTAGAATATCAAACTTGCGTACATTGAAAGCTATTACATTATTGAAAGAGAAGCGTATCGTGGAAGCATGGGGTGTTACATTCTCCCCTCTTTCAAAAAATTGCGTCCTCGCAATTTGAAATTTTTATTTGAAAATAAATTGTTGAAAATAGAAAATACCTTTTTGGAAAACCAACATCGGAAATAAGGTTTATAAAATTTACCCTTAATAAGAGGGAAAGGGAAATGAAAAAGTCACCACCAAATTATGATCTCGATAAAAAGAACATTGGTTGAAAATAGAGACATATAATTGGAGGAAAAATGTAAATATTTGTTGGGAGTGATTGAGGTCATCAATCACAAACATGTGTAAAATTGAGGGCCTCAAAACCTTCAATATGTGGTGATTTAAAATATCATCAGTTCAACAAAACATAAGGAATTAGGTTAAAACTTTTTTTTAATATACCTTTCCTAATGTTTAAGAATTAATTTAGTCATAGAATAAGAAAGAGGTATATATATATATATACTTGACAAGTAGAGTTTCAACCTTCAACTAATTTCTACCACAAACTCATCTTTCACTCAAAAAGAAAATAGAAGTCAAAAATATTATATTTATCCAAATCGTACAAGGTTCCAAATATTAACACATACCATGAAAATAATATTTTGTAATAACTAGAATCTTCCTGTATGCTAGTGGTATTTAATAAAGGCCTGTCGAACTATGGTTGGTGTTTCGATTCCTACAGCTTTGTCCGATGTGACGGGTTATCCCCCGACCTACATGTTGACTTTCTCCTAAAACTATATTATTATAATATTCCAAAAAAATCTTCAGAAATGTTTTAACCTTAAATAATACTATCCAAAGTTCAACTTAATCCATTCCGACCTTTATAGTTATCCGAAATACCTCTATCCATACTTTCTCTAAAAGTTCCCTATATTCCAAAATCAATTGTAACCTCAGATTCCCCAAAAAAGTAATGTTTCTCATATTGTCACATAATAAAAATATGATTGCCTTCATCATATTAAGACCATAATGAAAACAACAAGTACTGTAGTACCATCCTTATATATATCACATTATTTTTATAAATAGAATATAATCCTTGAGTCCAAAAGCACCAATACATTCATTATTACACTTCAAGTGTAGTAATACCATATTCTTGGCCTTGATCCCTTGGCCTTTTATGAGGTATGTTTCCCTGACACTTAGGACATTCATTTTCATAATGCCCCATTTCCCTACAATTGTAGCATTCAACATTGATAGCCTCTTTCTTTCCCTTTCAATCACGTGCCTGGGGACCATTTTCTCCACATTTATAATAAACTCTCATTCCTTTCAGGCAAGTACCAGGATGATTCTCCCCACAATTATCACATAATGGAAAATCCTTCTTTCCCTTTTTTCCATTATCTGTCTCTTGTTCAACCATTATCTTCTACTATTTCATTAATTTATTGTCATATGATTTAGATAATTCCTTTTCTGTTTTGATAGAACATGATACCATATCTTCATACATTGAGAAATATTGTGATACTAAATCTCTACGGAGAAATGGGTTTAACCCATCAAAGAAACAATAAATCTTACTTCTTGGGTTATGTATATAATCTGCAGCATGTCTCGCTATCCTTGTAATGTTATCCTCATACATTGCGACATTCTCATCCTCCTTCTGCCTTAGACTCAGAAATTTCAATTCTATATCTGCTCGATGGTCATGTGGAAAGTATTTTTCTATGAAAATTTACTTGAAATCCCTCCATTCCATACTTGATACTTCTCCATCTTCCATTCTGTTTTGAATCAGCGACCACCATTGATCGACATCTCCAGTGAGGCAGTAAACTTCCCTGACAACCTTTTCCCTTTCGCTAATCCCCAAGGTCTGGAATATTTTCTCTAATGAGTTTAACCATTTCTCAGCTACAAATGGAATTTTACCCCCATTAAATGTTGGCGGTTGTTTCCTTTTGAAGCGGTCTAACATTGATCCTCCACTTTTCAGATCAGGGTGCTGCATATGAGTAAGGTTATTAATCATAACATGAGTGAGTTGCCCCTGTTTGGTGATAAGCTGATCAACACCAGTTGTATCACCAACTCCATTATAATTATCTTGACCAGGAGAGAAATTCCTACATGGAGTGCGTGCATTGATATAGTTTCCATTCCTCCCACTAGGTGCCATTTCTAAACAATTTCATAAACTAGTTTAGTTTATGAATTAAAATACATAATTATATACTTGTAAAACACTTAACATAAATTGAACTATAATAATAAAAATGTTTTCTTTGAGGAATTATATACTCATAAACCCTTCATAATGGTTTGTAAAGAAAATGAGATTTATCCTAAGCATATCACCCGGGAGTGTCGTAACCAAGAGTGCAGCAAGGCCCGTTATCGTGCACCATTTCCTATTCAAGTCTAGATCAAAGTGGTGTTTTTGGGTTTTACCCCTAGGTACATCTGTGCCAGAGCCGCCTTTACCTGCTCGTATCCAGACAGATATGTATTGCTCGGAAAACTCACAAAATCTCTATAATACCAAAATTATAGGAAGTTCTTCTTTAATAATCCTAAAAGTATATCTTTGTGCTATGTGCTCTAATCAGAGTTTATCTAAATCTAGCTTCTATGGACAGTAATAAACTGCCTCTGATACCAACTGTAACGCCCCGACCCCAGTTACCCAAAGTCGGTCCATTATTGCATAACATTTGTGTGATCCCAAATAACATTTCTCGAATGACCGGTTAGTTTAGTATCCATAGAACACTATATACATTCATAAGTTTTACATTACATCATAAAGTAATAAAAAACTATAACAATATCTTGTCTTTATATCCCCTAATATTATCCCTTCAGTTCATTCATAAAATACTTCTTCACATCTTGGAAAATTTAAAACATTGAAAGGGGTGAGATCAGATTCTCAGTAAGGATAACAATATAGTAGAAGCTTTCATAAATAAACATAAACATTTAAGGTAATGTATAATTAAACAAAAGACCTTTAAACATGAACTTCAGCCTATTATGGCAAAAGTAAAAGGAAATAATTCCATTTACTTATTCACATGTTTATTGTACTGGTCGAATAATCACATGCAATATCAATAACCACTTTCATAATGATGGAATTCATAATGTCAGACTATCATAACCACGTAACCAAGTCATAATACCAAGACTAAAAATAAGATTTTGTCAAGACCACATGCCAAGAAATTAGTTAGTCTCATGAGACCTACCGATGCATCGAGGAGCTATAGCAGGCTCCACCCGTCACTTATTAAATCCAATGCATTCGTCATATGAAAAAGAATAACATATCATAAACCATAACATATTCATATCACATAAAACATGCATAATGGAAATATAAAATTCCCACATTTAAATCCCAAGATATCAATACAACATATTTATATATATAAAAACACTAGAAAAACCATTTTCAATACCAAAATCAAATAAAATTAAAACATTGTATTTATTTTTCATTTAAAAAATGTTATGGCTTGTAGAGGATGCCGAAAACCAAATAATGGTGATGGGAGCGGAGAAGTCGTTTCCGCCACATACGTACGACAAAAAAAACATTACATTTTTTCATTTAGAAAAACTCTTAATACAAAAAGATTCCTTTCGAATAAATGTAAATGTCAAAGGGTTTTATACACCGTATAACGGAAAGTCGTGTATAAAACAAAATATGCCTCAATGAAAGGAGATGGAGACGAAGTCCCGTAAAAAGATCATCATTAACAAAATATATCTATTATGTGTATTCACTATAAGTATACATAAATAAAGTAAAAAATGCAAGATAGGACATAATAATATCATGACATAATTTCAAGGTAGAAGATTAACTCAATGAATGGAAATTGGGTTAAGAAGTTCCCTTACCTCGTGTCTGACTTGACTCAACTGTTATTTAACCTCCTGAATAATAAACTAGAGTTAATTTGTAATTGCATAAGAACCTTTTTCAAGTTCATAATTCATTTTATATCACTTATTACCATGTTATTAACATTATATAATTATTTAAGTTAATAACGGTCGTTTTGTCGATCTTTGGTACTTGAGTCAAAAATAAACTTCTTATAATTACAAGTTGTTCATGTGGTAAAATATCCATTATATCCAGACTTATATTCATGATGTAGATATAATATATATCATATATGATCATTATATACATGCATTTATAATATTACATAACATTTAGATGTAAGAAATGAAATGCACCGTTCATGGAGATGGTAAGCCGTACGTACGCATGAACGCTACTTTCATTTATATTTCATATTTAATGGAATGAAATCATAATTATATAAAGTTATACTATAATTCCAGTATTATATAATTTATAATACCATTTACACCATCCTTTATACATCCCACATATGGAATTAACGATTCAAATCACATTGATGGCGGTAGTCTGCACTTCCTAAAATGAAATTATCACGTTTTCCCATAATGGAATTCATAATGGTATGAAATAAATGAAAAATTAAGAATAATTAGGAAAACATAAACATAATATATATCATATATAAAAATATTGTAATCATAATGGAAACCATGAGAGGTGTTAAAATTTTTTTGAACAATAATCATTTTGTGAGGCAGTAATTCACCACCCACACAAACAGTATATTATTTAACCATTAGACCAAGGTGAGTTTTAGTGTAAATAAAATATTTCACATAAAAACATAAAAGTATATTTATGATACTGGTTTTATTGAAAAAAATGTAATAAAAATATTTTAGGGGGTTGGAGAAGCAAAATAAAACAAAATAACACAAGGGAAGACAATACCTTCAAATCAGGTAACTCATTTTGATTTGAGAGGAAGGCTTCCTTGGGATGACTTGCGCCAAATTTGAGGCTTCTAGGAATAATAGAGGGAAGTTGGGAGAGTATTTGGGCTGAGGATGTCTGAGCCAAATGGCTTGAAGGTGTGAAAAAGGTGGTAGAGGTGGGGGCTTGATATAAGAGGAGAGGAGGGGCACTCTTGGAAAGTCATAAAATGTTACATTATTATGAAGTTCTTTTCAGATTTCAAAGGTCAAAAAATTATATATTTCGAGTATAAGGTGAAAAGGGTTCTAAATATACTCATCCAATAAGTTTTTGAAAAGTGTATGTTTTATATTTTACATTATCATTTAATTATATTTAAATTGTTAATTAATGAGTTAATCGCAGCATCATCATGGTTTCATAAAAAATTTAATTTATTTCATGTCTAAAAATTATAAAAAAAATATAATGATGTAGGAAATCTTTTTAGCTTTACAATTAATATTTATAGTCTAAATTTTATCTTATATAACCCAATGTAATAATTTTTTTAGTAAATCAACAACTGTTTGTGACAATTTTATTTTTTCATTAAATAAAATTATTAATGTCATTTTCTTACGCAATTGGCTCAATGGGGTCCCCATGTTGACCCATGGATTTTATTTCTCTACCATGACTCATCCAACATGTTTAGGGAATTTTTCAAGATATTTTTATATTTTTATAATATCATTTTTCCTTAAATTTTTACTAATTACCTTTAATCGCGATTAATTAAACTTAAAAGTTACTATTCACCATAAAATTATTTTAATCTCATTGAACCACATTTTACTTCCTAATGAACACCATGTCTATCGGATTTTTGAAAATCAAATCAAAAAAGTTTTAATGTTTCATTTAAACGAAAAATTAGTTTTTAATTATCACTTTGTTGTTTCACTATTCATAAAAAAATGAAGTTCTTCAGAATAATGCCAAAAATTCACCCTAAGATATAATTGATAATCAGAATTCAAAAATGATGTCTATTTTACAAAATTACAAACATATAATTTTCATTAATTAATTTTATAATTAATTACCGTTGTCACAACAAATAGAATTTTTTATGAAACAATATATATCAAAATATTGACAATTGTTTATGTCCAATTTCAAAGTGAAATTAATTCTAATGACCACCATTGGAAAAATTGTAAAAATATATTCTAATTATACTTTAGAAACACTCAATAATATAATTTATCACTATAAATATTTTGATTAAAAAAGTTGTTTTAAGTATTTTTCACCATTCATAAAAAATTGGAAGTTCTCAAAAATTACAAAAAATCCATCATAGGATAATTTCTATATTTCGAATACAAAAATGAAGTCCATTGTGAAATATAAAATTTATTTAATTTCAAAAAGTAGGTATTATTATTCATAACGGCTACTTTTATTGGTCGTGGTGTGTTAGAATCTCGAACTTGCGTAAAATGCAAGCTATTACATTATTGAAAGAGAAGCGTATCGTTGAAGCTTGGGGTGTTACATGAAATGAGCTGGAAGAATTCATTTTTTTCATTACTGGGAAGAATATAAATTGATAAATTCATTTTATGGGGGTATAATTAAACACCTCAACATTTAATGAAACATTTTGTTCAGATAAATTTAATTTTTTTGATAGCTTGTGTTACACACAACACTATGTCTTAACAAAAAGGTAATTAGAATAAAAATATTACATTTAATATAAAAGTAATCCAACAGATGTTGGAATAGAGTGTATGAATAAGATTAAATAAATTATGAACATATATATTTTTCACATTTATATAAAATTAATACTTAGGTCACCAAATAAATAAAAATGAATATAAAAAATATTTGAATATAAATAAAACCTTTTTCTGAGAATGTATTTTTATGCATAAAAACATGTAAACATCAGTAAATTAAAAAAAATTATTATGTATTAATTTTATGATATTTATATATTATATATTATCCCAAAATTTTAACATTCATTATATGTGTTTTCTAAACAACAGATAAAAATAAATTGAATTTTTGGATTACAAACTTAATTTTTCTATAAAGTAGTTTTGATTTATTTTGAAAATTATTTTTTAAATTAAATCCTCACTCTATTAAATTTTTTATCTTCAAAATAGGATTTAATTTTTTGATCATAATTTCATTATTTTAAAGTATTATTTTTTTTGATAATTTTCTGAAAAGATATACTATTCAAGTGAAAATGAAAAATAATACTTTTTTATGAATTTTCAATTATTTTATATAATTCAACAAGATACAAATTTTATTTAATATTATTATAAAAGTATAATTCGATCAATTATAATTTAGTGAATCCATTTTCATTTTATTTTAATCAATTTCAATTTTTTTATAAAATAACTATTTAAACTGTTGATATTTTTTTTGGTTAAATTCATCTTTGCCGTTCTACAAGATTAATATTAAATTAAATTTATTCATTCATGAGAATATAAATTATTAAAAATATATTAAAATTTATTTATAATATTAATTTAAATTATCCAATAATGTCAATATAGTTTCTAACCATAATTATTTTCTTTACAAGTAAAAATTATTTACCACAGTTTAGTTTAAAACCAGTTTACATGGTGATTAACCAAAAAATGATAAGTTATAAATGAACTATAATCCCATATAAATTTCATTAAATAAAATTATATATAAATTATAACCTATAATAAAATAAAATTTTCCATTTTTTCCTTTTGGGTAGTGAAAAACATGGGTACACAATTTTCTTTTCAACAATGACATGTATGCCCCTATGCTCACTTATAAAAGGACACCCACTATCCCCTTCTCTACACACTTTCAATACATGTTTGTTTTGTGAATAAAATACCTAATATCTTATTTAATTCCATCATCTCATCATTTAATAATTATTTTTTTCCATTAATCCAATATATGAAATATTTTATTGAAACCCTAAATAAAATTTATAGAAAAGTGGTAACATACCAAACCAATAATTTCATTTTTTTTATTCTTCAAATGATGATATTTCTATTAAAACATTATGATATAATAATAATGGTAAATTAAAGGTAATTTGATTCCATTATGTTTGTTTATTTTCATAATTAAATCTCCTTATCCATCAAATGGTTTACAAAATCATCATTCATTTTTACAATGGACAACCAACGCGAGAACCGATGTTATTTAGTTTTCCATCACCAACAAGAAAGAATATATACAATAAAGAATTATTTTGTTACATATTATATTTATGATCTTATTCTTCTTCTTTAATGATAATAAATCAATTACCTTTGTACTTATATACCCATTGGAAGATAATAACACTAATCGCGTGTATGGTGGAATATTTCCTCGCATACCAATGGGATGTGTATTTAATTTCTAGATTAATTGGATTGTAATAGGGATAGATTAATTAAATATATAGTATATTTTTAACATATTTATATTTGGGAAATTATGATTTTAGATATACCTCCCTTCTTTCTGTTCTATGGTGATAACATCACCTGTGTGTACGACAGACTACTGACTCGCAAAGCAAAGTGATTCATTTTTCAAATACACATTAAATGGATGATAACTAGGATAATTTTAAATAATAATAATAATATATATATATATATTAAATAAAATTATTATTAAATTTCTATATATTATTTACCATTAATTCCATCAATCTATTAAAAAAATGGAAACTGCATTCCTGTGATTGTACAACAAACGCTCTCAAAGAACAATGTATTTCATCTTCTATATCTCACTATTGTGGAATATTATAAATTCATATATAATGAATATAAATTATATATATTTCATGTTTAACATAATTGAGATGATGAAATCATGAATAATGTATGATTAATGAAAAAATTTAAAACATAAATCAAAAGAAAAGAATTTATTATCTGAAATGTGATATTAAAATGAAATTTTAATAAAAAAGTAATAAAAGGTGATAAGTACGTATTATATGGTATGATGTATTTGTAAATTATTCAATAATAGATATTAATGAGATTATAGTTATTAATAATGTGTTTCATATGTGTAATAATGAAATCAAGGCCTATAGTAACGATTTCCAACTCACATTTTTATTTCTCTGAGACACAGGCCATATAAAAATTATTTAATATATATGGTTTGAAAATTTTCTATGAATGAAATTCCAGATGATTTTAATGATAATTATGGGTATTTACAAGGCAATTTGAGGATCTCTTTTTATTTGGGTTAATTATTCAATGTTTCTAAATTAGTAATGGTTTTATGTTACAATCTCATCGATTATTGGGATTGTTTATTTTTATTCTTATGGTGATAAAAATTACAATTTATCACTCATGAAACTCATGAATGTTATTTTGACTAGATATTTAATTATAACAAACAATTTAGATTCATTTTAGTTATATTATTTTTTAAATTTTGATAAATTGTTTTGGTAAAACATAACTTTATTTTTCTCATCGATCTAAAAATATTTTAATTCTAAATCCATAATTCAAAAAATTAGTTTACAAATGTATTTAATGTCATCAAAATGAGTTATTAAAAAAATAACTATTTTAATTTATTTAAAAAAATAATGGAATCTATATAATGTTTTCCGAACATGTACTATTTTATTTTTTATGTATATTTGAAAGGAATAATTGTATTAATTTGTACAACCTTTTCTGTTGTCCTGACGAAATATTGTTTAAAAGATTCATTTATAGGATTCCAATGTTTTTTATGAATAATTATTTATTTTTTAAATATTTTTTATGTATTTGTAAAATTTATATGTTTATTTTTCACATGAAATGTTGTGAAGGATATTTAACGATTTATATATATAATTCCAATGTCATAATAAAAGAAAATCATTTTGGTAAGGATTTAATTTTTAAGATGTGATTTTAATGTTATAACGTCTATGATCATTATTAAATGTTTAAATTGATCTTTAAATATATTTTCCCATCTAAGATGACATCCTCTAATATTAATTATTATTTAATGGGTATATGATGTAATGATAACAATGTAATTAATTATTTGAATTCCTTATGTTTATGATTACAGGATGATTAAGAAACCCAATTCTCTCTCATGGGTTATGACATGAGAAAATAATTCTAAACCCTACTACTTTTCCCATTAGATACTCTATGATGAAATTATTAATGTATTATCAAACGTGGATCTATTCCAATACTTATACTAGTGTAAAATGTTGTTGAAACCCATTTATTTTCATTGATTCTGATGTGATCATTGTTTTATGATCTTGTGGGACTCATTTATATGATTTTCATTATGTGATTGGTGGGACCTATATATAACTCTAAATAAGTGAGTAAAAGTGAATAACTCATTAGTAAATATATTTTACAAAAACCTGATTACGAGATTACATTTTTATTTTATAACCTAATTACATATTTAAAATGTTATTCATTTACATGATTACAAGTTGAAAATGTTATTCTTGGACATAGATTTGATATACATAATAATATCTATGGAGAAATTTTCATTTTAAAAGGTTCTTATAAAAAAATGTTTTCATTTCAATAACTTAATGACTGAACATATTTAAAATTATTAATGTTACCAATGTAATAATATTATCTGTATGATAGAAATATATAATTTATTCCAATGATATATTTTAGTAGATCATACTGATTAATTCCATTATGATTTATGCCTTATGAAATGTTAATATTTATTCCATGAATCATGTCTATGGTCTAGGATATGAATAGTATGGTTTTAAAATGTTATTCTCATGTTTTCATACCCTCATTCAAATTATATAATGATATCGTTCAATTTTACGCATTCTAAGAAAACAAGTTCAACCTTTATTATGTTTCATTTCACCATGTTTTGATGATTATTATTATCTCTGGTAAGTCTACGAATAGTGATTGTTTTTAAAAACATAGTTAAAGATGATGTAGATCACTTGTGGTTCATTTGATTGTGTATCAATGTTTCCAAAGGAATTAGACAAAAATGATTATAGGGGGGTCATTATCTAATGCAATGATTATTTGTATATTAAGATACAATATCATGGTCTGGGAGGTTTGGGTCACTATGATGTGGGATTCCTTGAATAGAAATTGGCATAGTAGTATATTGGAGTTCCTTTAAGATCTCCATTGATATACAAATGGGACTTCAGGTAGAGTGTGATCACTGCCTGGCAGCATCATTTAGCAGATGCCCTTTGTGTTGGACAAATTAAAAAGGGGATGTTAAATATTCCACTGAAAACCCCTAGTGAACCTCTATAAGCACCCCATATGACCTTAATTCACATTTATTTATTTTAGCGGTGTTATCGGGTAGTCTTTTTTTATCTCTATCATATCCACTAAAATTTTTGACCTCTATGAAATCATGTGATCCTCCTTTATTAAGCTTTATCAAATCCAAATCATTTAACTCATTAATCATTTATTTTATTTAGATTCAAGGATATGATATCAGGATCTATTTATAATTTTTGGAAACTATAAAAAATATTTGAGTTTGTGACTGAATATTTTCAATGAGACTCTCACCCATGACAAATAATCCCATGATAAGCACTAATTATGACTGGTATTGAATCCCATCACAAATATTCATTGTTAAATATCTATTTTCCATGGGAAAAAATTCCCTAGATAAATACATTTGCAATGGATTATGTTCCAAATAGAGGGAGAGGTATTTGAGATTGGAATTCACTCCTGCTACAAATACCTTTTGTCAGAATTGTAATTTTCATCGAGAATTAAAATATATCATAAATAAGACATAGGTTGAAGAGTATTTTTTATGGGACCATAATGAATAACTTGCTTCATAATTCGTTATTTGATATTTGAATTAAATTCAATCGTCAAAAAACAATCAGCAAAAGGATATTTCAGAAAGAACCCATCAAAAATACCTTTTTTACCATTGATGATATTATTTGTTGTGGGTACATTTTGGGATGGGTCTTGTCGCAAATATAACTTATTTCGATGGAAAACCCATCAAAAATAATCTCGTCACAAATTATTTTACCTATACATACCCATCACCTAATTTTCTTCAATGACACATTATCTTCCACTGCACTTTTTTCCCACTGTCATTCTATTCTCCTAAAAATTATAAATTTAAAAAATTTTGTAGTGATGAATATTTTAATCATTTTTTCTAAAAAAAATTTTGTTTTAGGGATTCAATATTTTTTTAATTTGTAATTTAGTAATTTTATTTTAAATTATTAATATTTATTATGACTTATACATAAGTTGTCTTAATTAGAATAATATAGTTATATTTTGAATAAATTACTATTTTGTAGTAGTGTATATGTTTTTATTAAAAGAATCTAGTATTAATTAATAAAAAGTATTTTTAATTATAATTAATTTATTCAAATTAGTAGAATTAATTTTAATTATTAGTTAGTAGTATTCATTATCAGTGTAAAGATAATATTATAAATTACTTGAAATTATTTGGAATTAGTGGTAATTATTAGAAATTTATTCCAGTTATTATAAAACTGGTAATTAGTAAATAAATAAGTAACAAGAGTCAATGGGAAAAAAATAATGGAAATGGGAAAGAATTAATAAAATATAGTAATAATTTAAGGATCATAGAAACAAATTATAATTTTTAATGAAGCTTGTATTAATAAATAGAAAATAGAATATAATAATTTACAGTATATAGTAAAAATATTATAATTAATGAAAAATATTAATTATTATAATATAATTTCTGTAAATTTGAGATAAAGAGTAAAAAATCATGTTAATTAGTAAAATGTAGTGTCATTATCAGAAATGGGATATAATTATTAGAAATGCGGGGTAATAATCAGATTAAAATCTTAGTTTCTAGAAATCAGAGATAAATACTAATAATTAGGAATAATTATAAAAAATTAGAAATTATTTCTACAAAATTATGTGTAAATAGAAATAATTTGTGGTATTTCATAATATTTTGTTATAATTATTAAAAAGTATTGATAATTAAAAGAAATTATTAAAATGTAGTGTTACTTTGAAGAAATTATTGATAATAAGATATAAATAGTTTTAATTATAGGTTCTTAGTAATGAAATTGCAGAAATTTGTTGTATATATTGAAAATTAGCAGTAATTTGTTAAAATTTGTGGTAATTAGTAAAAATTAGATGTAGTTAAAAAAAATAAGGTGTAATAATTAAAAATTAGTACTAAATAGTATAAATTGGTGGGTCAAAATAAAAATAAGTGGCATGTAGTAAAAATTAGAAGAACAAAATAAATATTAATCAGGTCAATAAACGTTAGAGGAAAGTAGTAATAATTAGTGATAATCAGGGGAAATTACTATTAATTATCATTAGTTACTAAATATTAGCGGTAATTTAAAAATCAATTGCAATTACAAAAAAATAGATGTTTGTAGTAAATTAAGGTAGATCTTAGTAAATATGAGTAGATGTTAAGAATAATTAGAATACCTTAGTAATAATTGTCATTAATTAGAAATAAATAGTGAAAATTAGTAATAATAATTGAAAATTAGTAATAATTATTTATAATTATCATGAATTAGTGTAAATTAGTAAAAATTGAAAAATTTGAATTAGATAGTAAAAATTAACTGCCCATTGCAGTAATTAATAGAACTAAGTAAAAATTAGTAGCATCTAGTAATAATTACACGAAATTTATTATAATAATAAGAACTTTGTAAAAATTTGAGGTAATTATATAGAATAAGTTGTAATTACAAAAAATTAGTTGTAAATAGTAAAAATTAGTAGTAATTTGTAAAAAGAATCTGTAATCACTAAAAAATATATTTAATTACTATTAATTAATGGTAATTACCAATAATTAGTGGTACATAGTGTAATGTAGAAAAGCATAGAGACATATCGTTAAAATTAGTGAAAAATAGAAATAATTAGTGTCACTAAGTAAGAATTTGTGACATAATTAATAATTAGTGGCAGTTAGTAAAACAATTGTAGCATATAATTACAATTGTTGAAAATTACATAATATTTATTGTAATTATTAACATTTATCCATAAATTGAAATAATTTATTCTAGTTAGAGATTATTACTAAAAAACAATCATCAAATGTTATTTATAATATGTAAAATTTACTTATAATTAGTAGTAATTAATGTTATTTATTTAATGTCCACATAGATTCCTTAAAATCATTGGTAAATAAAATAATGATAATATATAAAACTAAATTTTTCTGTTTTAAATACTTAGGCTATTTTTGATTGGATTTTTCATATATAAAATTAATAATAAATAAATTATTTATTTATTAGTACTTAGTGAATTATGGAACAAGGAAATCGACAAAATATTTATTACAAGATCAAAATTGGTTAAATAATCATAGAAATCAAAATAGTTCTGGTATAAATCATTCATATATTGTAGGTGTTGAATATTTTTTTATCATTTTAATCATTAAAAACAAAATATGATTTAGAAAGGACAATTAATTTTCATGTTTGACATGCGATTTGAAGGGTTGTTTCTCATTTTCCGACAATGGGGCTTCTTTATTGTGTTTTAGTTTTTGAAATTGCTATGTTTTTTTGAATCAATATGTTGAATACATTTTTGGTGTTGATATTAATAATTTTGGTTGAAAACCACCAGAGTTTAAAATATTAGTACATCATGTTGTTGTTCCATATTTTCAACAAAATGAAACTCATTAAGATAATGATTTTACTTATGATTAAGAGCCAACTCATTTTTTTGGAGTTACTGATGTCTACTAATGACAACTTATATCCTTGTTTTTCGATATGAATATTTTACATTGTTGAAAAATTTATGGAAATTAAATAATATAATATAATTTCAAATATCTTTTTGTCATATATTCTCTTTGGTTAAATTTCTCAGACTAGAAGGAAATGTGTTTCCAACAATTTTATATGACTTTAAGAGGATGGTGTTTAATTTGGGACATATTTTTCAGAATATTCAATCATGTTCAAATGAGTGTATCATCTTTTATTGTGAATATGATCAATTAGTTAGTTATCCTACATGTGAATATTCTTGGTATAAATTATCTCAAATAGGAAATTATTTATTCATTATTGTTAAAGCATAAACCTATTTACTGCATACACCTATATTACATCATTTAATTCTATTATAGAATACAAAAACATATATATCATGGGACAAATACAACATTTCATCATGTAAAAGATTAAATCATCCTTGTGATGCAAATTAATGGAATCATTTTTACGATGTACATTTATATTTTTATGTAGATGACTGTAATGTGTGATTGGGTCTTTCTGCTGATGGTTCTATTCAGTTTGGTCCATATGCTAGCCAATAATATTGTAGTAATTTATTTATAAATCCATAATAATTGTCTCTATGGATTTTTATGAATAAACCATATATCTTTTTTATCATTATTAATTTATGTAAATCCAAATATTTATATCGACATTTCTTTGTAGCCATTGATTAAGGAGTTTTATTTATTATGGATTAATGGTGTCATTATATTTGATGTTGTTGTGAAATAGAATTTCATAATGAATGATGAATTACTATGGATAATTATTAACATCCCAACATATTAAATGTAATTTGGATGGATTACACATGGTCCAAAAAAATTGTCAGCATAGTATGAGTGATAAAAAATTGGTTATTCTATTTAATGTGGAAAAAAAATATTTTTCAAATGCCATTGATGATTTCATCCATTTATTAATCATTTCTGAAGGAATAGACGCAATTTCATTAAAAGAATAATTTATAGTGATGGCCCTGCTGCAATGATATCATGTATTGAATAAAAATATACTTTCTCTCCTTTAGCTCCCATTACGTTTGGACCAACTATAAACATGAAAAGATATAAGTATTTTAGAATGATCAAAATTCGATTAGACAATGTATTTTTTAGAAGCATCAATATTAGGATTATTTTTTAGTCTGTAACATATTGGATGTAATGATTATTGATTAGAACCGTTTTGATAATATATTTTATTCAATTTTAGAAAAACATGGTATGTCCAATGAAAATTTGAAGGTACAATTATATCTTTCACAAATTTTCTTATGACCAAAACATGAGTTGCTTGAAAATGAAATATCTCAAACTTTAGTGAATCCATAAGTGACTAAAATTATTTTAAAAAGATAAATAATTATTATATTGTCTATGGATTTTGGATTTGAGACTACCAAAATTATATACTTCTAATTGGATAATTTTTATTGAAATGGTCTTACTAATAGATTAAAAATTTAGTATTATCAATTTATATTTAGAATATGTCGACATATTAGATTTATAGGTTTGTTGAATTAATATATTTTTGTTTCACTAATAGAGATATAATATATTAGACAAGAAATCTATGAGGTGACAACATACTATGATGTAATTAGTAGACTAGAAAAATTATATTTTAATTTTATGAAATATTGATTTTTTTTCTCTATAAATCCTTTGATTCATTAGTGAATTTGTTGTTACATTTTTCAAAATGAATAAAAATGTGGAGGGTCTGTATAGTTCTGAGGGATGTACCCATATGAGAGATTCTTGATAAAACTGAATAAAAAGAAATGTAACAAATACTTTGTTGAAGAGTAAATTATAGAATATTATTAATAGGAGGAAATTTCTTTTTTACTCCTATTTTTCAAACATGAATATCCTTCAAAACATATCAAAATTGGCTGTAATGGAAAAAATATTGATGATGTAGTGAAAATTCAGTTATATGTTTTTAATTATACTAATCTGGGTTTTGGGGGAGTTTATGAATAATGGATTTCAAATAATGAACATCATATGGAGCATACATATTATCCCCTCATATATGAAGAAATTACATGTATTTTACAATGAGTTCTACTTTTCCACATTAATTTATTTAAAAAAATTTATTTATATTATTAAAATTGTAAATTATATAACGATAATATCCAGATACAAATAACAAAAATTACAAAAGCTACACTTGAATAATGTCAGGAACACGACTTTTCAGACTATTTTCAAAGGCACCCAGGGTAAATTTTTTATTTTATAACATATGAAATCAATTAATAGTTTTTTATTATTAATTATTTTTCACTTTATTATGTATTAAAACATGCTTATAAAATCGATAATCAATTGTGATTGATGAGTATACCACCATCCAAAAATGGTTAAATATTATATTTCATGTGTGGTGAATGGTTATTGATTTTATACACGTGGATATAGAAAATAAATAATGAACAAATGTGTTTCAAGAGAGGAATTTGAAATAGATAGTGTAATGTTTGATTTAATAGCATGATGGATGAAATAATTGAACTATGTTATCTGAGATAAAAATATGTAATGAAGTTTAAATTTCATTTGTTTTATAATGATATGGGATTTCATGTTCATCTTCACCACAAAATTTTCAAAATTAAATATAAATTTCTTAATATAGTAAATGAAAAAATATTATTGGATCCTAGAGAAGACCAAGTATATTATAAAATTATTATACTTGTTCATGATATTTATTTTACATGTGAATCACTATAAAAATGAAATCTTATAAAAACAGTTAGGAAATGTGAATCAGGTTCTATTGAAATGCAAGGAATTGAAAAATTTCAGGATATATCAAAAAATACATATATAATGTTAAAATAATTGAATATTAATGATTCCTCCCCACAATTGTGGGTTGATGGTAACAATAATGTTTATGTTTTAAAAAATGAATTTGATCTATCAAGTGATGATGGAGGTTATAATATTATGGAAATTGATGATAAATAGGATGAATAGGAAGACATTTATATCATCAAATATGTAGAAGATGATGAAGAAATATAATTAAACAAATAAATGTTTGTTACAGTGTGTGTATGTATATATATATATTATACTCAAGTTCAATTATTTTCTAAAATCCTTATTTTCATGTTTCAGATGGATGATATGACTTATGATGAGATCTTTCATGACCTACATGGGGTTGTACTACCTAGACATGAGTATGGTTTTAATTAATTAGACCCTCGGGTTGTAGGTACTGTGTTGACATAATGGTGTCGTGATTATGTGAGATTGATGATCCTGGGACCTATTCCCTAACATCATCTCTATATAGATAACAATCCACACATGAGGAAGTATGTATATTTTTGTAATTTAGTTAATTTCAATTATCCATTTTCTATTAATTAATTTATATATAAATTGTTTTATTATCTGCTCGAATTTTAACACATTTATTCACGTATAGCTATCTGTAAGGGGAGTGATATTCAATAAAATTGTGTTTTTGGATAATTAGTGACATCAGACCATATTCCAATTGATTTTCATCAAATAATGTTTGATCATTGGATGTTATGTAATATAATGATAGTTATTTTTTAATATATATTATTAATTATATACGGTTTTTTTATCCCATTGATGATAGAATGAAAACCTCTATCTTGGAGGTCTCAATGTGAGACTAATGTCATCAGTTTTTTCATAATTAGAGGAAGAGATACATAAATAAATTTTAATTCATTATTCTTGATATGTTTTGTTGTATCCATAAACCTGATTACATATCCTCTCTTGTTTGGGATTGATTTATTTCATATTGGTGAGAAGAAAAATTTTAGAGGATCTCACCATTTGGTTGGTAGAATAGGGGGAGACAAGAGGTACTGCATATTTCTAGATTTAATATATTTAGTATCCACATTCAACATCTGGTAAGTACATTTTTTAATAATATATATAATTTAAAATGCATACTTGTTATTTAATTTTTCATATATGAAATAGAGAATTCTGATATTAAATAGGTTGATGTATATATCATGATGTGCACCGACCCTGTTGTAAGATATATTACTAGTGGTATAAAATTAATGATTATGGTCAGTATTATTATTTTATGTTTTTTGATTAACTAAAAATAAAATATTTTAATATTTTAATTTCAAATTTCATTTTAAGGTGTCAAATGACACTATGAAATCTCAAAAACATATTTAGAGTCTAGAAAAAATCAAGGGCCAGGTCACCAATGCAGATGTATTTGAAGACTCAACATAGATTTATGTGACTCATTATGCTATTGAGAATCAAACAGTTTTGGAAATGAAAATTGATTGGCATATGAGAGTTATAATGGTACATTTTTTATGTCATCTTCTAGATCGAGGGGATATCATGGAGGGTATTAACTTTCAGCTACAAAAATATAAGTAGATGTTGTGAGTATTGGACATGATTATACAGACCCTATAAATAGAGTATGAAGAGTATCATCTTTAACAAGAATATCAACAAGAGGAGTTTCATTTATAACATGACCAACAATAATAGCAGATATTTGAGTACATGTTGTGTTTAGCGTAAGGTATTGTGATGGAGTTCCCTCCACCACATCCTCAAGATGATACTCCATACCACTAGTGATCTTTGTACCTTTTATTTACATTTAATATCTAAAAAATATCAATGGAAACTTTTTTGGTAAATCATGACATTGATTCATTATATTATTATTTTATATAATGTTTATTTATATTATTATATATTTTTTAATTTTTTCATTATTTTGACTTCATAAGTACTTTCTATTTATGTTATGTTTATATTAGTATTTTATTTTCCTTAATTCTTTTATTATGTGAAGGTAATCACTTTGAAAATAATTTTTAAAATAATTTTTAATAGGATTCCACTCTCATTGAAAATTAATTTTTGTCATGAGGAGTATCCTAGTGAAAATAAATGTAAAAATATATTTATGTCAAAGGATATTTTGGATATCCAATCACATAAAAATTTACATTAGATTAATTATTCAGAATTTGTAATTTTTATGGTTCCCCATAACAAATGACTATTTTAGATGGGATCCCATCAGAAATGGAACATCAAAAATAATTATTAATCTAGTCATGTGAGAGCTCTCCACCTCTAATATGTCTAGAATGTGTTTGTATACCAAAGGCTAAGTCAATTTTTAGTTGAGGCGAGACACATGTTATATTTGAGGAATGTAATGATCTGTCCATTATTATGACATTTTTCATATGGAAACTCTATTATATAGAGTTTTAATCAATTTTTAAGGCCTCCTATAAATTTATTTCATGTTTCATATCTTTTTGGTTTGTGGATCCCATTGTTCTTGTCCTACGATGCAAGTGTAAGGTAGGTGGTCCTCTATCTATCCAATGTTTATTGATGCATGAATGCTATTTATTTTCTATATTTCATTAAAATGATAAATGAATTTAGTGTTGAATTTTTGTATACGTGTTCATATAAGTGTTTTTGGTCAAGGAAGGGTTTACACCTTGTTTTCATAAAAGAATAAAATCTCAAAATAATTATGAAACAATTTGTTAAATTTTATTTCATTTAATAATCATGGATGATAAATCTTATTTTTTGTGGTTTTTTATGAATTGGATAATCCCTTTAAAACAATTACGACATATGCATCCCATTGGAGGATCATGTAACTATAAGGGGGTTTCTGTATTAGGCATTGTCTATGGAAACATTATATGGGTTCACATTATTGTGTTTCTTGTATACATAGATTTATGATTCATTGGCTCTGTGAACATGATCAATACAACCTAAATGGGCTCAGTTTCTAGGGTTATCCTTCATCTATATATCATAGATGATTTTTCTATAGGGACATGATATACAGTCTAGTTTTTATTATTTTTGAGGTGACATTGATCATTCTATCATGGAACTATGATACATTAAGTGAGTTCTACAGTGTTCATTGTTTTGAAATATTTTTGTATATGACCTGATTTCATGATTTCTTTGATAAATGATAAATGTTGAATCTGATTTTTTTTAATTTATATTATTTATATTTAGTGAAAGATCATTAAAAAAGAAGAGTTTATTTCCAAACATATTGATATAACTGTGAAAAATAGTTTTTCATTTGTTTCTTTTTATATATTAACCATATTGGGATTTGTAGACATTGACATGTTATGGAACACCTGGGTGGGATCCAATTGAGTCTGTTTAGATCACACGATAGACACTCCAGTTGGGTTGTTTACACCTTGTTTTTTCTGATAGAGGAGAGGGAAAGGGGTCATAGTTAAGAGGAGTAATTTATGTCACATTTCTATGGGGTCATAGTTTTTAGAGGGTGTAATTTATCCAATTTATCACAGAGAGAAACACTTGATTGACTGGGTTGTAAATTTTTTATTAATGTGGTTATGACTCTTGATTTTATCATTCATCTAGGATTGGGTTTTTACCAGTATTACTCATTTGATTATGGATTTTTCCTTTTTATAGTTTTCATCTCCGTCTATAAAAAAATTCATTATTTTAGTATTTGAAAATTATTTACTCTATCTATTGATGGATTATCTAGTTCTTATCAATATACATTGATGATCAAGAACACCCTTTTGGTCTTTATGCTATTCAATTCAGAGCCTAGTTGGATGGGTTTTCTGGGTGTGGTCATGAAAATTTGAAATGAGTGTTTTAGTAAGCTCATAATAAAAAATTTGGTACAAATGAGATATCATGTTGAAGATATTTATTTTATTTTATCAGTATGTTTTCTAAAATACCACATTGTATTGAACCCTATGCCACCATGGGATATAAGGATGTGGATATAATATATTGTATTTTTATCTAGATTATAATTTCAATTTATGTTATTTGTGTTCGAACTAATATTAAATCAATAGATCATCATTTTTTCTATTTTTGTATATATAAACATGACATTGAGATATATTACAAGGGTTATTTAGATGGTTGTAGATAAAATTACTCATCAAGGTAATTCAATTCCTGACAAGAATCACCAAGAAACTATGAGGAAGCTTGTTTAAACTATGGACTAGAATATAAAACCAATTGTGAACCCACTTTCGAGGCATATGTAGTAGATGATATATATGAGGATAAATAGAGGGAGTCATTATGACAAAATGAACCAAATTTTCTAATTTATTAAATGAACATTATGAGGTGGATGACTATGTTAATAATATTAACCAAGTCTATGACTTCATGGTGGCTCATTAGCCAGTCATGATAATGTGTGAAGCATTTATGCTTGAGGGTCCTAACAATATCTGGATGGACTCTATAGTTCTTGAATATTGGAATTTGGTCTTGGATTGGAAGGGCATGAATAAGTATTTATTATATTTTTTCATTGAAGAGTTATTATTGAATGAAATTTCAATAGATACTATGTGTTTTTAGTTGGGAGAGTGTTCGGTAATAGATTATATGAACATGTTTGATGAGTTTGTTTGTTTTCTCATAATGTTATCAAAGGTATAATTAATGAATATCACCACTTATGTTGATGTTTCTGATAGGGTTATGATGGAAAATATATATGGTAGGAAATAGTATCTAGTTTGGATCTTATCATCCTAATAATAACTCTTCCAATGAGAGACATGGGTAAAAGATATAGTATAATGATTGTCATATCTATGGTATAGGTGTTTACTTGAATCAATTTTTTTAGTCCATTACAAGCTAAGGGTAGTATACCATTGTCCAACTTCATGTGTGGCATGGAAGGGAAAACATAGAAATATTCCTACACAAATCAGAATAACTGTTGTACATATGGACACTGACTCAATAATTAGAAATTCATCTCTTCCCTATTTTCACCACTATATAGTCATGGGTCATCAAATCATAATGATACGATGGAACAGTAGGATATATTAATGTCAAAAAGGATCACGCCACCTGCCTCTAAAGTGAAGCATCATAGATCACATATGTGTTTCTAGTGGATGTTAATGTGTTTATGAAATCAATGTGAGGTAAACTATTTGTTTCATATTTTATAGAAATTGATTATGTTTGATACAATGTCTTAAAATTCGTTTATATCTTCAAATTTTATGGATGTGTTGAAACATTTTTCAAATATGATATCAATTATTATATATATGGTGATGCATCATAAAAATAGGAAGGAAAAGGGGTTTCATTTTACATTGTGGAATCTTTTGAAAAATTACGAAAATTATATATTAGAGTATATATTTATAAATCTAAACCATCTTGATTTTAAATATAGGCTTTATTGGATTTCATCTCTCTGAGCTAATATTGATTAATTTAAATAGAATATTACATTTTAAATAACCAACGACTGCTCTTGGTGATCAAGGGATAATGAGACCCAAGTTCTGGTCATGTGGGATATTTTCTTCTAGTGCTCAAAAGTTTTTATTTGTTATAGTATTTCATCTTGATGATATACCCCCTCCTTTTGATCTTCCTATAGTTTCTCACAATTTCCCTAAGTTTTTCCCAAATGGCATCTCTACACTTCCTCTAGAGAGGGAGGTGGAGTTATTTATCGGTCTGGTGTTTGGTATGTCGTCTTTATCTATCACCACATATCATATGGAACATGCTGTGCTGAATGAACACTGGATCCAGTTTGATTAAAAAATTTATAAGGTCTTTCGTTACCCAAGTATTTCACAATGGGTGGCCCCTATTTGTTTTCTATAAATTATCATGGTCATCATTTTCTATGAGTAGACTATCAGAAGATAAATCTAACCACTCTCAAGAATTATAATATTGTAACCCCATATAAAATTACATTTCAATTAGTTAATGGGTGACATGTTGTTTTAAAAAAATATTTTCTTAGGTTATCAACATCTTTTAGTTAAGGAATTATAGATCCTAACGAACACTTTCAAGATATAGAATTAATAATGATATAATATTGTAATATAATTTATAGAATTTTTTTTTGAAATTTTAGTGGCACTGATAAACTGAATATTCCACTACTCTCTTTTTAACTTTCTTGTGGTATTTATGGGCGATAACCAATTCTATTCATAGTCAGATTATGAACTGATTAATATATGAGAATTGTTTTAGTAAAAAATACCAGTCACCCTATTTATGGAAATCTATCAAAATTAAATTTATGGATTTGTGAGATGATGTTCTTTGTAAACATGTTTTTAGAACATGGTTTGTCAGTTGATACTAAAATGGGGAAGAATCTGTTTTCATTGGAATAATCACAAAACGTATTTGATATATTGAGCATCCTAGGACTAGTAATAAATTATCAGTAGTTCATTATGATTTTATTTTTTTAAGAATCATAATTTACTACTATTTCCATCAAAGAGATGAATTACTTTTGGGTTATAATATGATATATTTATGTTGATATGATGAAATAACATTAGAAATTGAATCCTATCATGATATTACTCCTAATAGGTTATAGATATCTTGTTTATTATGATTATTCTTTTATTCTTATATGTTTTTTTATATTATGATCATGTGGTGGTGTAAGACTCTTATAAGCTTCACCCATATTAGAAGAATCATCCCACACATGAATTGGATCTCATCTCTAATACTTATGTTACTATGCATTGTAGAAAATAAATATTTTGGAAGAGGATGATATTCTTTTTTATCTCAACTGATTAAGATATATGATTCCCCTAAGTGATCTAGACTATATTGAGAGCTTAATGCTATAATATTTCTAATCCTTTAATGTTGACATCTCCCATAACCCTAAGAAGTGGAATGTTATTTCTAGTGCTATTAATAATAAAATTATTTTTCATTATATTATGGAATCGGTTGAGGATTTCATCCTTATATAGATTTTTACATAGTTTCATTTGGACACAAAGGTGGATAATTTAGGTATTTTTGTGAACAATGTTTAGTTTTATCACCACTACTTGATTCTATTAACCATGAACTATGATGCAATATTTTTTAAATTATAGAATCCATATATAGTGGGGATACATTTCCTGAATGGTCTATTCCCTCTGATGGGGATCTCTACTTTGTTCACATCTATATCACCCCTTTATCTTGTTTGTAATTAGTGAATCATGATTTTCATAGTTCCACATGACTAATCATCCATGAAAAATGATGATGTATTATAAATGAGATTAAAAAGACTGTAGAATGATATGGAACATGATATCATAGATTTTTTGTGTCACAATTACACCTACATAATTATTTAGGTGGATCCCGAAACACCATATAGCCTACTCATGAATATCATGTGTGGGTATGGAAATGGGATAACGTTTCCTTGTAATTTTTTGTATTACCATTGAATCCCTAAGGAAAGGGGTCTATTTGGATGGTGTTTTATTGGTTAATGAAATCATCTCATTTAATTATAATTATGGACATCGGTAAAGACGAAGATCTATATAAGATATTGGTTCAAGAAATTGTGATGTAACATAGGTATTCCATGGATGTTTTCTTAGACATTGAATAAATGTTTAAATGATTATTTTAAAGTATAATCGAAGAGATGACGGGGACTATGTTTAGTATGTGGACAGTATACCATTGATGTATTGATTTAAAGATGAATCATTTAATATAGATTCTAGAGGATTTAATTCATGCTTGCATAATGGGATTTAGTGACATTATAATTACGATGTTGGACATGTTTTATTTTATTATAATATATGTTACTAGTGGTATTTTATATTTCCTCAATTTTAGGAATTGAATGGTCCCCCACGTCGATCAACACTCTTTTTCTTAGAGTCTATAGAGTCCCTATTTGGGGTGCGAGCCTTGTTTAAGAGTCATTTTTAGGATATATGATATACATCGATCTGTGGTCATAAATCATATTTTATATAAATCTTATGAAGTTTTTCGAATTCCTTGGATAATGTTTTTCCTTGGTGACTATTTCCTCATTAATGATTCTCCAGGATTGGTTCACCATTGTATTATGATACAATGATAGTTATATTTGAGATATGTCTTACCCTTTTAAATCACTAAAATATTTTTAAAGGGTATTTATGGGATTTAATTTGATTCTCAGTTGAATGTTATTCAGGATGCCTTCCAAATAGCTTTGCTCCATAAGTTTTATCCTACATCTTCCCATGCTTTGATTTGAGAGGATATTGAGTAAAATAAATATATTTTAGTTGTTTAATAACTAGTATAGGTCATTCAATATCATATGAAATATTATGGGACAAATCTATATCATTCAAAAAAAATTTATGGAGGAATATATAATAATCTCAAGATACATGAAGGTGTGAATCATAGGTAAGTTAGAAGTGTCCCATCATTGTTATGAAGCTTCCTTTTTCCACTAGACATTATTTAGGATAGGAAGGCTTATGGTGTTGAGAATTATAGCATCCATCCTAACCCATGAGTATGACCCCCTATAAAACATTATTTTTGGTGTTTGGAATCTTGTTCATGTGATTGAGTTTGTGTGTTATCGCTTCAAAAGAGGTGGAACTAGTGGGGGATGTTCAGTGGTTTAGAATGACTGCTTAACACCAGCAAGTTTCCAATGGTATGTACTGGATAACTATTTACCTTAGGATGGGATGAATTATAAAGTGTCTATTTATACATTAGTTCCCCATAAACCCTAATTTAACCTATCTTATAACCCCATTTGACCAAAATTAAATTTTATGAATCTAATGACTATGTATGGGATTTTTTGTCTCTCTATATCTTCTCCTCTTACTATTCTGATCTTCTAATGAAATGTTATTTTCCCCACTATATATTTTATCAAATCATTCTTGATTCCATCATTTCCATTGGAATTGGTAGTAGTTATATGATATGTTGTTATAAAATATTAATCATCTTATGATCACTCTAAACCCAAATAGATTCAATATTTTTTTCTCCAAGAGGTGGTATATATTCTTTGTTATGAATAACCTTGTGTGATATTTTTTGTATGTGGTAATTTATCCTCTTCTCCGACATTTTTCATTTTGAAACCTGATTCAATGGTGTAAGAATCATATTTAGGGCCTCTTATAAATATATATATTGTGTTATATTTTCTTCGAGTGTCTGTATCCCATTTTAAATGTTGTGAGACCAATTCTTGAGGTTTATTAATCTATATCGTGAATATGATTGACAATATGTGAATTCATTTTGATTTATAAGGTCTCTTATAATCGGTAATTTCTGTGATCCATGATCAATGTGATATGTTTGAAAATTTTGTTTTTAATCAAATATGGGGTGTTTCCTTTTTAAAAAAAAAAATATTTTTTCATTGAATATTGAATTTTTTGTGAAATTGGACATCCAATTATGTTTGGATATAGAAAAATGATTTTTTTGGAAATTTTTATTAAATGGATTAGATGATTAATTCTTTTTTGATATATGAATAACATTATATCCTTGGGTTACTAGGAGGGGGGTTTAATATACTATGACCTTGTACAAAATAATATGGATTACTTTTTAGGGTGATCCTAAATTCCTATTCTATAGATTCATTAGATCTATGAATGTCATATTGACATCATAAGGGGGTTACCCATAGGGGGTGTACCTCAACCCCTATATCTTATATGACGTGTGTTTAGTGAATTGATATATGCACTAGTGTTGGTTTTTAATTGTGACATATGTCTACATGCTTGACTAGAACTATAATATCATGAGGTTATTCACAATTGTACTTGGTTTTATACTATTTAAGGATATTATAAGATATAATATTTTTTGATAAAAGATAAATTGTCAGTTTGATATATTCTTTGAAATAATTATATAACAATATTGTGAAATAAAAATAAAAGGGTATTTATTTTACTATTCTATTGATATAAAAGAAAAATGCTCTTCAACATGTCTTATTTTTCAAATATTGTTCAATTGTTAATATTTTTCAACGACTTGTTATAGAACACATGGGTGGAATCCTATAGATCCCATTTATCTCACACATTGCACACTCTCTTGTGGAAGTGTAAACCTTTTTTTTCTTAATATGGAATGTTCATGTCCTCATTGTAAGGTGGTAATCATTGTGTCTGTTTCCAATGGATATTTTGTGACGAGATAATTGGTTGTTTCCCATGTATCACATTGAGTAAAATTTGATATTTTAGGTTATAAGTTTTTTTACTTATAGTTGTGTAAATTTGTTTTATCATTACACCTAGGATGTTTTGTTACCAATGGTACACATTAGATTATATAATATTTCCTTTATGTGTTTATATCTCAATAAATATTATCTGTATTTTATTTTTGGTTGTCAAAATCATTACAATTTTTTTTTATTCTTCGGTTCTTGTATCTGGCCCAAAGTGATTTGTAATTCCCTTAAGGTATTTCCATTATACTTTATAGAGACTACATAGATTACTTATCTGGTATGGTTCAATGAATAAAGGGAATCTCACTAATGTGATTTATTAAATGAATTCCATGATCATTCCCAAACATGTATACCAATGCTTTAACTACAAAGATCAGGGAAACAATGAAAATGAATTCATTATTTGAATGGGTATCTTAGATAACCAATGACTGAAAACCCCATGACAAGGTTCAAAGGGTGGTCTTATTCAATGACTTATACATAAGTGGATAAATATAATGATGTGTTTCTAGGTTTCCCAATTATTCATTCATTAATCAAAAATGTATTACATGATTTAGGTTCTAAAAATAATTTCCTAACTAATATATTTGGTTGATCTCTTCAGAAAACACCTCAAATTAGGGAGGTTAAATTATTTTTAAAAAAAGAATATGGTGATATATTTATATCTCATTTATACAAAACATCTCCTACAAATATTTATGGGATGAACCATGTAGAAAACATTATGAAAATATTTTTTGAATAATTCTTGTGTTATTGTATGAATCAACATGGTATAATTATATAAAGACTATATCAACTACAGAGATAAAGAAATATTTTTCCATATCTCTAATCATCCTCTAACTATATACAAGAATATATAAAAGTATGTATTTCCATTGAAATATTCATAACCATCATGGATTTTGTTTCCTTGTATGTAAGAATATATTTTTGAAATATTAGAATCAAATGATATTACAACCTTGGAAAACATTACCATTATTAATGAATACACATATATATTGAAAAGAGATATTCCTAGTGTTCCTCTTAACCAAGATGTTCAATTATCAATTAAAATATACCTTTTTCTACAGAGATATAAATGACTCCTTATATAATGTAATTTGATAAACATGGTGTACTAAAGAAGAAACTAAAATAAAATCAAGAAACAGATTTCACTTTCCTGAGTTTCATACCACGGGTTTCCCCAACTATAATTTTTAATAAGAATGGTAGGTCAGTGAATATTTGTATTAATTGTAATGAAATCAACAATATTGTGATAAAGTAAAAATATCCACTTACATGTATTGATTAATTTTTTGATTAGAAATGAAACTATAATAACTTTTCTAAACTAGACCATCAATTGGGATATCATCTATTAAATGTGAAGAATGTATACATTTCTAATACATCCAGTCATATGAGGTAAAAGCCTTACAAGATCACAATCATGCTATTTGGAGTCAGGAATGATACCTAAATATTAATGAAAATAACGAAAAGGGTATTATGATATTACCATGAAATTGTTGTTTAGTATTTATAAATAATATTGTTATATACTCCAAGATCATAGTTGACCAAAAGGATATTTTTTTGTAGTGTGGTCATGATTTTAAGAAAGAATAATTTATATGAAAATAATAATAATTTGGAGTCTATTATAGTTAATGTATAATTCTGTCAATATATTATCATTCATCTTGGATTGGGTTTTTACCAGTATTAGTCATTTGATAATGGATTTTTCATTTTTTATAGCTTTCATCTCCATCTATAAAAAAATACATTATTTTCGGTTTTGAAAATTATTCAATCTATCTATTGATGGATTATCGAGTTCTTATCACTATCCATTGAGGATCAAGAACAACCTTTTGGTCTTTATGGTATTAAATTTAGAGCCTATTTGGATGGGTTGTCTGGGTGTGGTCATGAAAATTTTAAATTAGGGTTTTAGTAAGATCATAATTAATAATTTGGTAGAAATGAGATATCATTTTGAAGATATTCATTTTATTTTATGAGTATGTTTTCTAAAATATCCCATTGTATTGAACCCTATTCCACAATGGGATACATGGATGTGCATATAATATATTGTATTTTTATCTAGATCTCAATTTCAATTTATGTTATTTGTGTTCAAACTAATATTAAATCCCCGGACGAGAATTTTTTCTATATTTGTATATATAAACATGACATTGAGATATATTAGAAGGGTTATTTAGAAGGTTGTAGAGAAAATTACTCATCATGGTAATTCAATTCCTGACTAGAATCACCATGAAACTATGAGGAAGACTGTTTTAACTATAGACTAGAATATAAAACCGATTGTGAAACCACTTCTGAGGCATATGTAGTAGATGATATATATGAGGATAAAGATTGGGAGTTATTATGACAAAATGAACCATATTTTCTAATGTATTAAATGAACATTGTGAGGTTGAGGACTAGGTTAATAATATTAACCAAGTCTATGAATTCATAGTGGCACATTATCCAATCATGATAATGTGTGCACCATTTATGCATGAGGGTCTTAACAATATGTGGATGGACTATATAGTTCATGAAAATTGGAAGTTGGTCTTGGATTGGAAGGACATGAATAAATATTTATTATATTTGTTCTTTGAAGAGTTATTATTGAATGAAATCTCAATGGAGACTATATATTTTTAGTTGGGAGAGTGTTCGGTGGTAGATTACATGAACATGTTTGATGAGTTTGTTTGTTTTCTCATAATATTATGATAGAAGATAAAATAAAGTATTAGAAATTCTAAAAGGGTTGGAAACCCAATAAAAAATCAAAGGTATAATTAATGAATATCACAACTTATGTTGATGTTTCTGATAGGGTTATGATGGAAAATATATATATGGTAGGAAATAGTAGCTAGTTTGGATCATATCATTCTCACAATAACTCTTCCAATGAGACACATGGGTAAAAGATATAGTATAATGATTGTCACATCTATGGTATATGTTTTTCCTAGAGTGAATTTTTTTAGTCTATTACTAGCCAAGGGTAGTATACCATTGTCCAACTATATGTGTGGCATGGAAGGGAAAACATAGAAATATTTCTACAGTCATCAGATGAATTTTTTTACATATGGACGCTGACTCAACAATTATAAATTCATGTAGTCCCTATTTTCACCTCTATATAGTCATGGGTCATCAAATCATAAAGATACTATGGAACTATAGGATGTATTAATGTCCAAATGGATCACGCCACCTGCCTCTAAAGATAAGAATCTTAGATCACTGATGTGTTTCTAGTGGATGTTAATGTGTTTATGAAATTAATGAGAGGTAACCTTTTTGTTTCATATTTTATAGAAGTTTATTATGTTTGATACAATGTCATAAAATTCGTTTATATCTTCAAATTTTATGGATGTGTTGAATCATTTTACAAATATGATATCAATTATTATATATATGGTTATGCATCATAAAAATAGGAAAGAAAAAAGGGTTTCATTTTACATTGTGGAATCTTTAGCTAGATTATGAAAATTATATATTGGAGTATATATTTATAAATCTCAACCATCTCGATTTTAAAAATAGGATTGATTGGATTTCGTCTCTCTGAGCTAATATTGATAAATTTAAATAGAATATTTTATTTTAAATAACCAATGACTACTCATGGTGATCAAGGAATAATGAGACCCACGTTCTGGTCATGTGGGATTTTTTCTTCTAGTGCTCAAAAGTTTTTATTTGTTATAGTATTTCATCTTGGTGATATACCCCCTACTTTTGATCTTCCTATAGTTTCTCACAATTTCCCTCAGTTTTTCCCAAATGTCATTTCTACACTTCTTCTAGAGAGGTAGGTGGTGTTATTTATTTTCCTGGTGTTGGTTATGTAGTCTTTCTCTATCACCACATATCATATGGAAAATTACGAGTTGAATGAACAATGGATCCAGTTAGATTAAAATTTTTATAAGGTATTTCTTTACCCAAGTATTTCACAATGGATGGCCCCTATTTGTTTTCCATCAATTATCATGGTCATCATTGTCTATGAGTAGACTATCAGAAGCTAAATCTGACCACTCACATTAATTAGAATCTCGTAACCCCATATAAAATTACATTTCAATTAGTTAAAGAGAGACATGTTTTTTTAGGAAAATATTTTCTTAGGTTATCATCATCTTTTAGTTAAGGAATTATACATCCTAATGAACACTATCAAGATATGGAATTACTATTGCTATAATATTGAATATAATTTATAGAAAAAAATTCTTTTGAAATTTTTGTGGCAATGATAAACTGAATATTCCACTACTATCTTTTTAACTTCTTTGTGGTATTTATGGGAAATAACCAATTTTATTCATTTTCAGATTATGAAATGATTACCAAATGAGAATGGTATTAGTAGGCATGACCAGTCTCCCCATTTATGGAAATTTATCAAAATTAAATTTAGGGATCTGTGAGATGATGTTCTTTGTGAACATGTTATCAGAACATGGTTTGTCAGTTGATACTAAAATGGGGACAAATCTGTTTTCATTGGAATAATCAAAAAACATATTTGATATATTGAGCATCCTAGGACTTGGAATAAATTATCAGTAGTTCATTAATGTTTTATTGTTTTAAGAATCATAATTTACTACTATTTCCATCAAAGAGATGAATTACTCGTGGGTTATAAAATGATATATTTATGGTGATATGATGAAATAACATTAGAAATTGAATCTGATCAAGATATTACTCATACCAGGTTATAGATATATTGTTTATTATTATTATTATTTTATTCATATATGTTTTTTTATATTATGATCATGTGGTGGTGTAATACTCTTATCAACTTCATCAACATTAGAAGAATCATCCCATACATGAATTGGATCTCATCTCCCATACATATGTTAGTACACATTGTAGAGAATATATCTTTTGGAAGAGGATCATATTCTTTTTTATCTCAAGTGATTAGGATATATGATTCGCCTAAGGGATCTGGACTATAGTGAGAGCTTGATGCTATAATATTTCTAATCCTTTAATGTTGACATCTCCCATAACACTAAGAAGTGGAATGTTATTTATAGTGCTATTAATAATAAAAATCTTTTTCCTTATATTATGGAATCGTTAGGGGATTTCATCCTTATAGGGATTTTCACATTGTTTCATTTGGACACAAAGGTGGATAATTTAGGTATTTTTGTGAACGATGTTTAGTTTTCATCACCACTCCTTGATTCTATTAACCTTGAACTATGATTCAATATTTTGTGAAATTATAGAATCCTTATATAGTGGGGATACAATTCCTGAATGGTCTATTCCCTCTGATGGGTATCTCTACTTTGTTCACATCTATATCACCCCTTTATCTAGTTTGTAATTAGTGAATCATGATTTTCATAGTTCCACATGACTAATCATCCTTGAAAAATGATGATCTATTATAAATGAGATTAAATAGACTATGGAATGATATGGAACATGATATCATAGATTTTGTGTGTCATGATTACACCTACTTAATGATATAGGTGGATCCCGAAACACCATATAGCATACTCATGAATATCTTGTCTGGGTATGCAAATGGGATAACATTTCCCTTTACTTTTTTGTATTACCATTTAATCCCTAAGGAAAGGGGTCTATCTGGATGGTGTTTTATAAGTTAATGAAATCATCTCATTTCATTCAAATTATGGACACCAGTAAGGATGAAGATCTATATAAGATATTGGTTCATGAAATTGTGATGTAACATAGGGTTTCCTTTGAAGTTTTCTTGGACATTGAATAAATGTTTAAATGATGTTTTTATAGTATAATCGAAGAGATGATGGGGACTATGTTTATGATGTGGATAGTATACCATCGATGTATTGATTTGTAGACGAAGCATTTAATCTAGATTATAGAGGATTTAATTCATGCTTGCATCATGGTATTTAGTGAACTTTATATTTACTATGTAGGACATGTTTTATTTTATTATAATATATGTTACTAGTGGTATTTTAGATTTCCTCAATTAGAGGCATTGTATGGTCCCCCATGTTGATCAACACTCATTTTATTAGAGTCTATAGAGTCCCTCATTGGGGTGTGAGTCTTGTTTGAGAGGTGTTTTTAAGATATATGATATACATCGATCCGTGGTTATTAATCAGATTTTATATAAATCTTATGATGTTTTTTGAATTCATTGGATAATGTTTGTCCTTGGATACTATTCCAAAATTAATGCTTCTCCAGGATTGGTTCACCATTGTATTAGGATACAATGATAGTTATATTTGAGATATGTTTTACCCTTTTAAATATCTAAAATATTTGTATAGGATACATATGGGATTTGATTATATTCTCAGTTGAATGTTATTCATGATGAATTCCAAATAGCTTTGCTCCATAAGTTTTATCCTAAATCTTCCCATGCTTTATTTGAGAGAATATTTGGTAAAATACATACATTTTAGTTGTGTAATAACTAGTATAGATCATTTAATATCTTATGAAAATATTATGGTAGAAATCTATATTATTCATAAAATTTTTATGGATGGACATATCATAATATCAAGATACATTGCGGTGTGAATCATAGGTAAGTTAGATGTGTCCCAACATTGTTAGGAAGCTTCCTTTTTCCACAAGTCATTCTTTAGAATAGGAAGACCTATGGTGTTGATAATTATAACATCCATCTTATCCCATGGGTATGACCCCCTATAAAATATCATTTTTCGTGTTTGGAATCTTGTACATATGATCGAGTTTGTGTGTTATGGCAATGAAAGAGGGGGAAATGGTGGGTGTTGTTCAGTTTTTTAGAATGACTACTTAACACCAGTGAGTTTCCAATGGTATGCACTTGATAACTGGTGACCTCAGGATGGGATGAATTAAGAAGTGTCTATTTATACTTTAGTTCCCCATAAACCGTAATTTAACCTATCTTATAACCCTATTTGACCAAAATTCAATTTTTATGAATCTGATGACACTATATTGGTTTTTTGGTTTCTCTATATCTTTTTCTCTTACTATTACGATCTTTTATTGATATGTTACTTTCCCGAAAATACATTTTATCAAATCATTCATGATTCCGTCATTTCCATTGGAATTGGATGTAGTTCAAGGTTATGTTGTTATAAAATATTAATCATGTTATGATCACTCTCAACCCAAATTGATTCAATATTTTTTACTCCTAGATGTGGTATGTATTCATTATTATGGATAAACATGTGTGGTATTTTTGGTATGTGGCGATTTATCCTCTTCTACGACATTTTTCATATTGAAACCTGATTCAATGGTGTCAGAAGCATTTTTAGGGCCTCTTATATATATATATATTGTGTTATATTTTCATTGAGTGTCTTTATCCCATTTTAGATGTTATGATACCGAGACTTGAGGTTTATGAATCTATATCTTCAATATGATTGACGATATGTGAATTCATTTTCTTTTATAAGGTCTGTTATAATTGGTAATTTCTATGATCCATGATCTAAGTGAAATGCTTGAAAATTTTGTTTTTAATAAAATATGGGGAGTCTCCTTTTATTAAAATAAATATTTTTTCATTGAATATTGATTTTTTTGTGAAATTGGACATCCAATTATGTTTGGATATAGAAAATGGTCGTTTGGGAAATTTTCATTCAATAGATTAGATGTTTAATTCTTTTTTGACATATGAATAACATGATATCCTTGGGTTACTAGAAGGGGGGTTTATTATACCATGACCGTGTACACCGTAATATGGATTACTTTCTATGGTGTTCTTATATTCCCAATATATATATTTATTAGATCTATGAATGTCATATTGACATCATAAGGGGTTTCCCCTTCAGGGGTGTACCTCAACCCCTATATCTTAGATGACGTGTGTTTAGGGAATTGATATATGCACTAGTGTCGGTTTCTAATAGGGATATATGTGAACATACTTGACTAGAACTATAATATTTCGTGGTTAATCACAATTGTACTTGGTTTTATACTATTTAGGGATATTATAAGATATAATATTTTTTGATAAAAGATAAATTTTCAGTTTGATATGTTCTTTGAAAAAATTATACAACAATATTGTGAAATAAAAATAAAAGGGTATTTATTTTACTATTCTTTTGATATAAAAGAAAAATGTTCTTTAACATGTCTTATTTTTCAAATATTGTTCAATTGTTAATATTTTTCAACGACTTGTTATGGAACACATGGGTGGAATCCTATAGATCCCATTTATCTCACACATTGCACACTCTCTTAGGGAAGTGTAAACCTTTTTTTCTTAATATGGAATGGTCATGTCTTCATAGTAAGGTGGTAATAATTGTGTATGTTTCCAATGGATAGTTAGTGATGAGATAATGCGTTTTTTCCCATGTATCACATTGAGTAAAATTTGATATTTTAGGTTATAAGTTTTCTTATTCTTATAGTTATGTAAATTTGTTTTATCTTTAATCCTAGGATGTTTTGTTACCAATGGTACACATTATATTATATAATATTTCCATTATGTGTTTATATCTCAATATATATAATCTGTATTTTATTTTTGGTTTTTAAAATCATTACAATTTTTATTATTATTCGGTTCTTGTATCTGGCCCATGGTGATTTGTAATTCCCTTAAGGTCTTTCCATTATCCTCTATAGAGACTAGTTATATTGCTTATCGGGTATGGTTCAATGAATACAATGAATCTCACTAATGTGATTGATTAAAGGAATTCCAAGATCATTCCCAAGCATGTATACCAATGCTTTATCTACAAATATCAGGGATACTATGAAAATGAATTCAATATTTTAATGGGTATCTTAGATAACCAATGACTAAAAACCCCATCCCAAGTTAGAAAGGGTGGTATTATTCAATGACTTATACATAGGTGGATAAATATAATGATGTGTTTACAGGTTTCCAAATTTTTCATTCATTAATAAAAAATGTATTACTTGATTCAGGTTCTAAAAATAATTTCCTAACTAATATGTTTGGTCTATGTCTTCAGACAAGACCTCAAATTAGGGAGGATAAATTATTCGAAAAAATTGAATATGGTGAAATAATTGTATCTCAAGTATATAAAACATCTCCTACGTATATTTATGGGATGAACCATGTAGAAAACACTATGAAAATATTTTTTGAATAATTCTTGTGTTATTTTATGAATCAACATGGTATAGTTATATAAAGACTATATCAACTAAGGAGATAAGGAAATATTTTTTCATATCTCCAATCATACTCTAAATATATACAAGAATATATAAAAGGATGAATATCCATTGAAATATTCATTACCATCATGGATTGTGTTTCCTTGTATGTAAGATATTCTTACTGAAATATTAGAAACAAATGATATAACAACCTTTTAATGCATTATCATTATTAATGAATACATAGATGTATTGAAAAAAGATATTACTAGTGGTACTCTTAACCAAGAAGTTCAATTATCAATTAAAATTATACCTTTTTCTTCAGAGATATAAATGACTACTTATATAATGGAATGTGTTGAAATTGACGTACTAAAGAAGAAACTACAATAAAATCTAGAAATAGATTTCACTTTCATGAGTTTTATACCACGGTGTTCCCCAACTATCATTTTTATAAGAATGGAAGGTAAATGAATATTTGTATTAATTATAATGAAATCAACAAGATTGTGATAAAGTAAAAATATCCACTAACATGTATTGATTAATTTTTCGATTAGAAATGTATCTCTAATTACTTTTCTAAAGTGGACCTTCAATTGGGATATAATCTATTAAATGTGAAAAATGTATACATTTCTAATACATCCATTCATATGAGGTAAAATCCTTGCGAGATCACAATCACGCTATTTGGACTCAGGAATGATACCTAAATATTAATGAACATAATGAAAAGGGTCTTATGATATTACCATGAAATTGTTGTTTAGTATTTATAAATAATGTTTTTATATACTCCAAGAGAATGTTTGAAAAAAAGGATAATTTTTATATTGTGGTCATGACTTTAAGAAATGATGATTTATATGAAATAAATAATAATTTTGAGTCCAATATAGTTAATGTATAATTCTGTCAATATATTATCACATGTTAGGGTATATCATTGGATCCACTATATAAAAATCTGATTGAGTAATGCCCTAGGCCAACATATTTTCACAAAATATATTGTTTCCTTAGAATAGATGGATACTATTTTAACTTCATGATAATTATATATATATATATATATATATCCAAACTAGAAAAACTATACTAACATGAATCACAGTGATGTATGTCTTCAAATATGAATTTGAAGAGAGGTTCATGGAACTAAAGAAGTGGTTAACTGCAACACATGAACCTAAACTACCCACAAGTTGGAAGTATATGTGATTTATTTTGATGCTTCAAATAAGGGTATGGATGTATACACATGTAGAATGATAATGAGATTGAAAACAACTCAAATTTTTTTAGTAGATATGAAAGATGCTCTGACACGTTATCAATAGTTAGTTATAGTAATATTTTTATTGAATATATGGTCAAATTTTCTCTATAGAGATAATTGTGATATATATATATATAGAGGATACGAGATTGAAATATATATTCACATAGAATGATAAACATAGGAACTAAAAATTATTGTTAGAGATAATCAAGGATCGTGACTTCTTAATCTTCTACCATCCTAGGTAAGAGAATAAAGTGGTAGATACACTGAGTTGAAAGGGTTATACAACTGTATCTATTATTAGTTTTGAGAAGGATCCAATTTTCATAAACATACAATTGATGGACTTGAAAATCATAATTAAATGAAAATTATCCTATAAATATCAATTTATTTCACTACCATCCAATTAGAAGAATGAAATTAAATCTTTATGTAGTGATATAGAGATACAAGATAATGTTAATTCTATAATACAATGGTAATCATTTGTGTTTATTGGTGATGATGATGGAGCAGCTTATTCAGTGAAATGAATTTACATTCCAATAAATCCAAATATAAAGAAGAAGATACTAAATAATTTATATATATATATGATCTCTATAAACTAGGGAAATATTAAAATTTATATGGCTCTCAGAAAAAACATTTTTTGGGAAAAATATGAATAAGGATATTGTGGAACATGCATCAAAATTCTGCATGATTCATAATGTGAATACTGAGAGTCGAAAAACTAAAGGGTTGATGAAACCATTTCCCATATCTATGTAGAAATGGGAATATATTACAATGTAAATTTTCATTTTTTATCCAAATACATCACAAGGGGATAATTATATATGTAATGAGGTGTAAAATCATATAAATTCATTTTACGTCATTTATATTCAAGATAAATTCTCCATAAACCATCAAAAAAATAGTTACATTTGATATGTGGTAAAATTGCATAGAAGATCACTATCAATTTTATCTGATTGAGATTTGGGTTAACCTCATTAGTTTGGTGGATACTTCCAAAGACTGTAAACATCGATTTGAATTTTAGTACTACCCGTCTCTCCCATACTGATTTCTAATCTAAATGAATTATCCAAAACATTATGTTATGTTGAGAGAATAATATATTGACCTCATGAATAATAAGAAAAAAATATTCCATTGGGTTAGTAGTCACATCATAATAATATAAACCTATTCATTTAAATAGAATCATATGAAGCCAATATAAGAGGTGATTTAAAACACTCACATGATGGAATGAATCCATTTAATGGAACTTTAATGAATATGACATACATAATGAATTTCGTTAAAATATATAGAATATTTAGTAAAACATTGAAAATAATAAATGTATGTAGTAGAGTCATGTTTATAACAATCGGAAAGACTTGGAGTTTAAGGTTTTTGAGAATTTATTCTTCCACATATCATCATGGGGGGGAGTGATGAGTTTTTTGAAGAATCAGAAGTTAATTCCAAGATACATTGTCTTCTATAATATTATCAATAAGAAACTAATGTGGACATATTATCGATAACATTCACCCGAACTATCTAAATTTCATTTTTTCTTACACACATCTATATGGATAATGTATATACCTACTCCCCACCTACACTGATTCCATAGGTTGTATAGTCAGATAATGATCTCCTTCACGACGAGCATCTGGTGATGATCTATGACCCCAGAGTCAGTGTTATGAGAAAAATGAAAACACAACTAGTTAACGTGATTATATTAAATTATAATTATGAAGAGGATACATGGGAACCTGATGAGACAATGAAACTAATGTACCTATAGTTCTTTTTTACTTTAGTTTATGGAAAAAAAAATCGAAGGCTAAATTTCTTAAGGGGGGATAATGTAAGAACAAAAAATTTATATAATTAAATTTCCCTTATTAATATATACAATCGTAATATAAGTTAATATATATTATAATAAATATTTCACATTATATCTATTTTAGAGTATAATATATATATTGATAAATTTCATGATTTAAAATGAATCTTATAAATAAATGTCTTGTTGTTTTTTAGGAACATATATATAATTTTTCCCCATTTATATAAGTAGAATATAATAAATTAGTTCCTATTTTACATTAATCTTGTGAAAATAATCTTAATAGTATTTTTTGGATTGTTTTAATATTTTTTCAGGTTAAACAATGAAAAATACTATTTTTACAAAAAAAATATTTTTTGTATTGAATTTTCAAAATATAATCATTAATTGAAAATTTATAAACATTTAGTACATAATTATGATATATAATTTAATCAATAAATAATATTTGGTAATAATTTTAGAATCATATGCCTAACATTAATTTTTTATGTAAAATGTAGTTCCATTACTAGACTATGTTGTTATTTTCTCTAAATTTAATATTAATCTACTAAAATTTAGTTTTTTATAAAATATAAAAAAATTATTTATTATTAAATTTTGTTTGTTAAAAACATTATAATTTTATAAAATTTTCAATCACACAACTTTTTAGTTAAAATTGTTTTGTTTTATAAAAACTTGTTTTTTCATTTTGTGCACTAATAATAACTAATTTCCCTAAATTGTTGAAATTTTTTTTAATAAAATGATATAATATTATAAATTACTATCTTAACATAAAAATATAATGTACATTATAATTTATCCCATTAATATTTGTTCACACGTTTAAAATTTGAGTTATTGTGCTAAAGAAAAATTAAGGTAAAAGTTTTTTTAAAGTAGTTTTAATGTATAAAAAGTGGAAATTATTAATTAATGATTTATAAGGGAGTATAAACTTAATATAAGTTTTCATACCGTTATTGGACATTGTTTTTGGAACGAATATCATTCATGAATGTGATGATTTTATACAATGGTAGAGAGAATTTACTAAAATGCCACACCCTATAAAAATAAAAGGTGTTAACCTCTTCTATATTTATACACCCACTACAAAACATATTTCAAAAAAAATCACCATAGATGCCATTTAAAACACTACTCTTTCCCTTTAACCCACGGTCCCACCAAACGGTCACGTTAATGCTCCATAAAGAGTTTCAAATGGGAAAAATTCTAATGTGCAGGTGATACATTCAACGCTATATTTTGAGTAATTTTATTCCTCTACACCCCTATGATCAAATATATTCATTATGGTATGAGAAGAAAAAAACTTATACTGTGATTTTGTACAATTTAATAATTGGAATAAACGTTTTATACCTTCATGTCAAATTGCTGAGAAAATTAAAACAACCTCGTGATTATGGGAGGACTACTACAGCCATAAATGGAATGTAAAAGATTTCATCACCCCCTTAAATAAAATTAAGAAAAAAAAATTATTAACTAATATGATATTTCTACTACCTTTTTAATTATAAAATGATAATTATTTAATTTATTACCCCTTCTATTTTATTGAAAATAGAAGTGTCATATGTGCGTATGTGAAGACTACCACCTATAAAAATTGACATGTTTTTTCTATTTCCAAAATATATGGATGAGTTTTAAGAATTATTCAGTATATAAAAGGTTTATTTTTAATTACATTAATATTAAAAAAAAGTCATATTTTTTATTCTATATGTGTGGTTAAATAGAAACAATCATAGTATCTTTAACCACCATAAATGGCCTTATTAAGGATCCTTTCATAATTTGGTTCTATTTTTGGGCAACTATTAAAATTTATATGTACTACTATAATGTTATAATAAGAAACATAAAAACACAAATATGTAAACCATGAATATATTTTATAAAAAATTAGTCCACTTTCAAATAACAAAACTTTTATAGAGAAATTAATCAATCAACCCCATGTAACTAACATAACCATAAAAATACAATCATTAAATAAAAAATATAATAATTAGACAACATCAAATTAAATAATGTTTAACAATTTTTATATGATATGTACTTATTTAATATAATTTAATTATTTAGTAATCTAAGCACTAGTGCAATGTGAATTCCTAAATGACATAATGGGTCTTCAATACAACCTTTGTTAAATGTTGATAATAAGTTCTAGTATTTTTACCTATGTTAGGATGTATTATTCTCCTCATAATTTTATATATTTTTATATATTTTCCATACATATAATACTAGTTAAATTTCCATTTAATTTCTCGGTTTATTCGTGTTTTACTTCTAATCGAAATTCCACCATTTATGTAATCATTATTTAATAGAGATTCAATACATCCTTAGTCATGTATGTTATGAACCATATAAATTTTTTGACCATGAATACATTATAGAATCTATAAATATTCTATGGTGAACTCTCTTGGATAAATTTTGGTTTTAGGGAAACAAACTATATATTTTTTACTTTAAAATATCCTTTACTTGCTCCACAAAGCATCAACTAGGTGATAGGTTTTTAATTTTCCTTCTATTAGATCATTCCCATGAATTTTCTAGATAGATATCCATGTTCAAGAACATCATAAATTTTTAAACTATGAAATAACAAAATGATTTGTTTTGTTTTTCTCTTGATAATACTTATGATTTACCCCTTAGTTATACAATGAATCATAATTATGTAACACACTCCCTTCTTGTGGGATTGATCATGGTTATGGTTCATGTATGGTTACTCTTCCCCATGTGGAATTATTATAACAAATTTTCATTACTTTACTGGTGGGATCGGTGTAGCATATCCCTACAATGCATTGCGAAAAATATTATTTCACCTAAATTATATGTAAGGGATTAGAGATTGAATCTTATCCACAATGGAATTTTTTAGCTTTAGGATGATGGTATTTGGAGATAACCTTGAATAATATTTATGATTACATTTCTATATTTTTGAAACATATTCCATGATTCTATGATCTTTTTTATTCATTATATTATTCAAAATATTCATTCTTATGATCATTCAATTTATAGTAGCATGTTATTCTACTTGATTCTATTGTTATGATTTATTTCCATCTTTATACCATTTTCGAGATTCATATCCCACCACATTCATTGTTTATTTCTCACAAGTGTATACAGTGCTGTTTCATAATGCCTATGGCTATAAAGAGAAATATGTAGAGTTTCAAATAATAATGAATTTATAATGATAAATATGTTTAATTTTTTTGCCGAACATTCCTACAACACTTGAACTCTAGATTGTTGGTCTTTAGTTATTAAAAAATATATGTGATAATTTTGATATATATTGAACTTAAGAATTAAATTGATTTATTTTTTGATATAGTTCATATCACACAAGGTCTGGCATTTAGACTATTTGTGCTAGTTATTTGGGAAAATGTGATTATTTAGGATATGTATTTATGATGGATAGTATATGAATCTTAAAATCCACAAAAAAAAATTCCAAATCATAGAAATATTATTTTAAATGTAGATTTTCTATCACAAAAATTACCATTGATTGAGTATTTACGATGGAGCTATCACAACTAACAGTATTTGTGACAGATGCGGTCCCAAATACTCAGTGTTACGAGTATGTGCGAAAAATCTGTCACATATTCATATGTGTGATGGATCAATATAAAATCATATGTATATGAATAAGGTATTTTTCAAAGCCACAATAGTCCATCACAAAAAAAATTTAAATTTAATAATTATGAAAAAAATTCCAGCCTCTTATGAATAGTTCTTTCCCATTTTGGCGGATGCATGTGAAATATATGTTTTTGAATAAAAATTCATCAAAAAAACTTAATGGAAATATTTTATTTATTTTTGATGACTACATTAATTATAAATAAGTCAATCATTCACTTAATTAGTGACCATATATTATTCTATCGCAAATATCCGTTAAAATATTTTATTTTCACACACTTTTTTTATGATGAATAATGTTTATGATTAATTTATTCTTTTCCAAAAATAATAATCATAAATACCTATTTATATAACCACTGTTTTGTATAAATAATTATCTGACAAGACTTATTATGAAACACTCAACCATCACAAAAAAGGTGACTATAAATCCTGCACACCCCTTATAATTACAACTCCGTTCTCCCAAAAATCTCTTTGTACATCTCAAAAATAATTTTCTAGAAACCAGATCATATTATTGAGATTCAAATAATACTTTTCTCCCATTAAACAGAATGTACATTTAAACCTGTTTTTTAATTATTTATTAATTTAATTTATTTAGTTTTTTATATTTTAGTTTTATATTTTTATATTAAATCAATTGTATGATAATATAATTTATTGGAATGTAATTGTATTTTTAATCAAATTTGTAATATTTTTTAATTATTTATAATTGTGTTAAATTTTTATGTTTATTAATAAATTTAATTTAAAAATAATTATACCTTAGTATAATAAATAAATGTTATTAGTATTAGCAATTAAATTAATAATTTAGTTAATTAATAATAATAAAAGTATTTATTATTTTTTATTAAATTAATTTAAAATAAAATAATAAATGTTCACATTTTTTAAAATATACATAACAAATAAACTTATATAAAATTTTATATTAAAATTTTACTTATAATTAATTTTTAAAAAGTACTTTAGGAAAAATAATTATTAAATAAAATAAAATAAAATATTATAAACAAATTTAAATTTTGAAATTTATATAAATAAAATAAATAATGACAAATAATAATAATTATATTGTGATACTAATTTGAGAAATAAGAAAACCAAAAATGATAATGTCTAATTATTATTACGGTATTTACTTAATAAATATTATTATTTAAATAAATTACTAAAAATTTCTATATATCTAGAAAAATTAATAATAAGTATATTTTTTATTTAAAAAAATTAAATAATAAATATTGTTTAAATTTATAATTATATAAATATATTTATTTATAAGGATTTAAAATATTATTATAGAATTATAAAAACATTTAATTATCAATTATAATAAAAATATATATAAAATCTCATCCTTATTATAATATAATTAACATTTTAATGTAATGTTTTAAATATACAACATTAAGTTAATAAATATTAATAAATACGAAAAATTATTAATCAATTAAAAATTAATTTATATTTCATATGTATTTATAAATTTATATAAATTTAATAAAATTTTATTGAAATAAATACAAAAAGTACATAATATAATAATTTTTTAAATCAATTATTATACCTAAAAATTCCAATAGTTATAAAAACTATTATGGGAAGTAAATATTCCATTGAATGTAGTTTTGATGGGAATTCATAACACCATGAATTGGCTATTGTTAAAGTAGTATTTATAATGGGAAAGAGTATTCTTGCTAGAATTTTATAATCCAGAATCAAAAAAACTAATTACAGCAGGAAAAATCAAATAATTCTTAAATAATTTTTAAATATACAAGAAAATATTATCAAGGATGACTAGATAATTTATAATTAATTTTAGTAAAGTAAATTATTATTAAAAAAATTTAATGTAATTTTATTCATTTTAAACCTAATAATATAACATAACTAGTAAATATCCATTATAAAAATAATTTAAAATTCATACAAAATCCAAAAAAATATTTTCAAAATGTTTTTACCAAAATTAAATAATATAAACAAATTATTGATTACTATTTAAAAAACTATTAAAACCTTTTTAATATATACATGATTATAAAAATATTAAAAATTATAACTTTATTAGAAAAATTATTTTTGTATTATTATTTTATGAAAATATTTCATTCCAAATGGTTCTTTATAAAAAAGGTAATAAAAGAGTAATTACAATTTTATAATATTAAAAAGTTATAATTATGTAATTTAAAATACATTTAAACATAAGTACTATATATTAGATTATAAAATATATTGAGATATAAAAAAATAAAAAATTCTACTTAAAAATTATTATTTTGTAAAATATTCATAATTTCGAAATCTATATATTATAAATAATTTTATTTATTGAAAAATAACTATAACAATTTTTAATTTAATTTAAATTTTTGTAGATGCTAATACAATATAACAAAAATCAGTTATCTTACTGGTAAAATCATTAAAGACAAAAACAAAAAATAAATTTATTAAAATATAAATATATGATAAAATATATCAAAATAAATTTATTTTTTTTGAATTTTTTTTAAAACAATTAATACATTTTATAGAATATTAGAAACAAAATATGTCATCGTGATAAACTTTTTTTAACATTTATTATGATTAATATTTTATCCGTCTTTATTTTATAATAATTAATCAAAAACTAATAAAATTGTAGTTAATATAATAAAAAATATAAATTTAATTATAAAAATTAATTTTAATTTAAAATTCAATAAATAACTAATAATATTTTACTTTAAAATAATTAACAATGTGAAAATATGTTAAATATATTGAACATTACTTTTATTATTCTTTTAAAAAATAAATTCTTTCTAGAATTTGTTCAATGATAATAAAATTTACATCTCATATAGTGGAAATGTATTCCACAAAAATGTTGAAATTAATTTAATATGTGATAATTTTTTTATAAAAAATAAACTAATTTGAAATAATGTTTTTTTAAAAACTATGGACCTTATAAATATACATCAATTTTTATTACATTATCATGATTGGAAATGCCATCAAATCAATCTAGATGGTTCTAATATAGATCTTTTGTATATTATGGGTTTTAATCATTTTATATCATTAGCATTGAAAAATTCAAAATATGTTTTAGAATGGATCTTTTAATGGTAGGTTATCAAATGTGATATTTGGAGTTTTGAAAAATTCGATAACGTCATGGTTCATTTATTGAATTTTATGTTTTTAGAATTATTATGTTATTTTATTATTCACATGATGAACCATTATTGTTTACAAATTTATTTCATGACATCTCTGACCCCTATTTTTCAGGAATATAAAATGAAATAATAATTTGGATTTTTTGTTGAAATTATCTCTATTTTATGATTTTTTTAAATATACTAATGAGGACTTAAATCTTGGATTGAATATAAATAAATATATTATAAGCAATATTTTTTTTATTAATTCATATTTTATAATTTAAAATATAGTTTATGATCAAATATTATTTGTGGTTATATATATTTTTTAAATGGAATTAAACCACCAAAAAATTTCTATAAAACATATAATAAATTTCATAATTTGTATAATTGTAATATAAACATTTTTGTTTCTTCAGTTTTTTAAATTTTATATTATAGTGAATATTATATATTATTTATTTTTCCATTATGAGGATAATAAATAAAAAATAAGTAACACCTTGATTTTTTCATGTTAATCAATTTAGGATTATTATTACACTGAGAGAGTTGCATCTATTTTTGTATAAAAAACAACATTGATGAAATGACATGGATTTAATATTCTTATAGGTAGAATCCTAAAAAATCTATATGATAATGACACAGGTCATAGAATTGATCAAGTGCATCCGTATTTTTTTATCATCATAACATATGGTTAGGTTTAATTACTAATGGGTTCTACCCATTTAGTTCCATTATAAATTAATATTAATTTAGGTCTATTTTCTGAACATTGTATAAAATACCACCTCAAATGTTAATGGATGATCTATATATCTATTTTACATTATTAACTACATGATATCCAAAGAATAATATTGATGTTTCTTTGAGGCCACTAATTCCTAAGTAATTTTTTTTGTAGAGTGATGGTTTAAGTATATAGTATGTAGTTACATACTAAAATTTTACACTGGAAAAACATTAATGTGGGCCATAAATAAATTTATATTTTATGTTATTTTATATGGATAGTGCTGAGATGATTAATAAGAATACTCTAAATACATATGTGATAGTAAATAATTTATCTATTTTTATGGAAGAAACAAATATTTTATAAAATCACTGGATATTTGTTCATATAGATTATACTTTCTGATGCAATATAAATAAATTGTTGAACATAGATTTGAACAAACTGTATATCATGTATTCAACTGATGAATTTAGGTAAAATAAATATTCCCTTAATTAGCTCATATTAAATTTAGAAAAATTATAAGCTGATAAAAAATATGTTTCATTAAGAGATATCACAATTTGATGAAAAAATTTATATTTTGGGATTTATAATGTTGTTGTGATTTGTTGTTCAATCACATGGTAGATGAATTTGATATTTATAATAAATATTTTGATATTTTATTATATACTATAAGGAATATAATTTTTATAGATTATTACTTCAGAGTATAAGATGGATTATTTCCAGTGATAGTTTCTTAGTCAGCATGTGATTCTGAAGCTCGATGAGACAATAATTTATTTTTTATATATTATAAATATATTAAATATAAAAATAATTATTTATGAAAATGTTTAATAAATATTAAACTGGTCCTCTCAATACAAAACCCGATTCTTCCATTCAGTTTAGAGTGTGGGTATTTCCATAAGTGTGACTTAATTTTTGAGCATGTCAGACTCTTGTGTCGAGCACAATTGTGGGATGATTTTTATATGAATAAAATAAATCATATTTTTTATTTAATTTATTTTTCAGGACCTAACATGTTCTATAAATGATATTTTATGAGATATTAATAGATTCATCAATAAAAACCATCCAATAGAGAGAGGGAGTTATAGGATAATGTTATTGAAAGATTACAACATTTCAGATCGTGATAGATGATTATTGCACCCTATGAATTCAAGGATCGCTCAATAAAAAATGATGATGATTTTTTCTTCATTAGAAATTGATTCTTCACAAGGTATGAATTTTATGTGTTTTTAATTAATTTATTATTCCTATGATGAATGTGAATCAGTCACCCAAGATGCGGACTCACATATAGATTATGTTACAGGGAGTGGGTTTATTTGTCATGAATTAGAGAGAAATATTTTATTGTTTGGATATTCAATTTTTTGAACTAAGAAAAATGGATCCAGGCCATCCAATACATGGATGAGTTTTTATTCAATTTTATGTGTCTTTTATTTCTCCCATAGTTTTTCAAGAAATCTTCACTAGTGTCCCTATTGAGTAGTATTTCAATTAATACACAAGAAAAACAATTTTTGTGCACCAGTTTCCTATTTGAATAGACTGATACAATAATTTTAGACTTATATTGATGAAGGAATTGAGTGGATATGATGTTAAATTCATAGATAAGAATTCAGGGATACACATTTTAGGTTTTGAAGTGTGTGATGATTGTGTGGATTATCTATTGATTTCCTAGTAGAATGCAGCATTGCTTCCGATAATCTGGCGATGATGAGGCTTGGTCGGACTAGATTATCATTCTTCGGGTGAGATAGGAATCATAATATGAGGATATGGTGGTGATGGTGTATACGAAAGATAGATATGTGATTCTATAAAATCATGAGTTATATGGAATGTAATGGTAATTACATGTCTTGTTGGATCCCCCTCTACTGTGATATGTTTTTCTCAAGAATAATATTACCACAAAGAGTGTGATAGTTTTCACATGATGTTTTCCCCTTACTTAGAGGCCCAACATGTACCTCAAAGTGTACACTAACACAATTAGGAGTATAAATTCTCTAACATGTCTTGTAAATACACATGGATATAGATATTCCTTGTATACATTGATCGATCCATGTATATAGATACAATATACAATACATAGGATAATAAATTCCATGTACTTAGAAATAGACATGGGAATGAGAAGTTATACAGAGGAAAACCCCATTTCCTAATGTACTGCCATTTTATATCTTGTTCATGGTATGTACTCCTCCATAGATAACATTGAGACATTTTCCTCTTCATCTTGGACAATATTTATTATGGTACATTCCCATTATCCATTCCTGGATGGTTTAGTATAGATTCTACTCCAAATCATATGATTGTGATCCCCTTGGAAGATATTCAGTATTAGATAGAGTTTTTAATCCCTCGATTGTGACCAAAGAATGATCATATGTCATCATCTATTTCAATGGTGGGGTTTGTGGTATCATTGTTACTAACACTACGCCAATACCAATCCCCTATATAGAGGGTTAATCCATATTGGGTTGGGGGTAGACCTTGTGTCATTGGTTGTGATCCACATATGTGTATAGACTCCTTCATACTTCCAACGTTTACATGATGTTGTGAGAACCGAAGTGCCTGAATTCTCACATGGAAACCCTTAATGCTATTTGAATCATGGAGCATGTTCTTAAGGAAGAGTAATATATAGACCCTTTAAGATGCAATCGTATTTTGGTATTAATTTTGTGATCATATGTGAGATTACTTGTCTTCTATGAGAATATCTAGATATTATTGTCATGTATTATGTCAACATATCACTGGGATAATATGGATATATTTCATTATCCTATATTGATATTACTTTTCAGGTGTCCTACATTGTATTTTAATACTCAAACCAACATGGCAGTTGACCACAAATGTAATGTATTATTCAGATGAAAAAACTTTTAATGGTGTCCTAGAGGGACTAGGACCAGTAAGCGGTTATTGAGGTTGGTATATGAAGGTGTGTTCCTATAGTTTCACTTACTGTATTCCCCATATAATTGGTTATACACGATTTCATTTTTTTGGGCCTTCTATTTGACCATTTATTCCATTTACTAGTAGTCATACCATGTTGGTTGTATATTAGATGTATGAATTCATGGTTACTAGTGGCTTGAAATTTCATCATGTTAAGGGAATAGAGATTTTTTCTTGTGTAAAACAACATTAGAATATTTCCTTTGATGTGAGTGATATTCTTACTTGACCTTAGTCGTTATCCCCCGGCTTATTGGAGGCCAGCTTGGGGATAGTCATTGTTCATTCCTTATTGGGATAGGTTCTGACAAAATGGTATTAATGGAGTTCATTATACCTTTGGAACTGTGAAAAATATATTATTTTATGGAAACAATATTAATTTTTTCATATTCACCTCTTAGGGACAAAACTCCAAAATTTTATTGTAGGACAACATATACTTACAGAAAGACTATAATCACTTTCATTTTGAAAGGGTACATATATAAATTGGGTGTAGATAAAACATTGGTGTGTCCATCATATTGAAATGTTTTGTCATTCAGAAGTCCTTCTTGAGTTATCTCTATAGATAATCCCATTAAAATGGATGTTATTATCTAAATTAGGATTACTATATGATATTAGGAGGATTAATCATTATGACTAAGAGGTCGATGAAATTTATGATGAGGAATAAATTTAGGGGCATTTTTAGGAAGTGTTACCACAAGGTGGTGCACTATTCTTACCGCCACCTATTGAGAATCGTATTGTATCATAAGAAACATTATATGAGGTTCATAAGTTATGTGTTCTTCATGATTATCATTGATACTACACCATTGTATTCCAATGGGTGTCTTACCCCAGGTGACTAAGGACTAGATTGAGGCGGTGATGTGAGTATTTAATCATATTATGACACATGAAGACTAGATTGTGGTCCAGAAAGTGATCTATATCCATGATTTTTAGGATGATGGTGTAAATTTTAAACTAGTTATATGGTGATGCGAATCATTCATGGTTACTATTTGGGAACCATTTTTGAGAGGAGTTTTTTTAGAAATGTTGGGGCCCCAGGAATCTTGGAGAATCAACATTTTTCTAGGGTAGTATGACTATGTATGATTATTCATAGTGATTCACAATCCTCTCTCAATACTCAGTGGATAGGGTGAGTGGTCATTATTTTTCAAACTGAAAACATAGATTAATAAATATGTAGTGAAAATCGGTAAAAAATTATTCCACAATGAATTTCTACTTTTGTTGGGGTTCTAGTAAATTCTTTGGTAGTCAAGAGTTCTAGATGGGCAGAAACGGATTGTCTTTTCTAAAATTGGATACAGAAGAGAATATATTTAATATATTGGCAGCTGGAGAAGGTCACCATGAACATGACTTGTGATATGTTATAGGAGGTTATCCTAGGATAGATTTTCTATGGTTTAAGGATCACGTGAGGGATCGAGTCAGCATATAGAGAGGCAATGATACTCTTATGAAGGTCAAAGAAATAATTCAGTAGATTTTCTAGACTGATGTGAAGATAATATAGAGAATGTGTATGATAAAACTAGGTATAGGTAGTGGAAGAAGAATTAAGTTATTCATGGTGGAGGACATGGAAAAGGATATATGAAATAAGTTGGATGTGTTATACATTTGGATTTATTACCACAACCACCCCTAGGTGATCTACTCCAGGCTGTGGGAGCGTGGAGACAGGAGTGAAGGAATCTATAGACGGTTGAGGATTATAACTCAAAGGCTCCATTTATGACTCAAGTAATGTTATTTTTCATTAATATCATATCTAAAATATTTATTGATTAATTTTTGAGCCATTCCATTATAGATACGTATATAGTTTGATGCCTAAATATTTAGGTAGAACTTTTTTTTGACCCTTATGCTTCATGAATCCTTATCATGGTTAATAAAGTATCAAAAACATCAGTTGATTTTGAAATTTGATGATTGGAAGTGAAATATCAGTGTGATATATCATTATAGAAGTGATGTGGCCTTATAGTGTCACCATAGGCTTTGACTGGTTCACCACAGTTCATTCCAAAATGGACTATTTCAGGATGATGATATGGTGTCTTCGTAGTTATGTGATGTCATTTTCCATTTTGGGTGAAATGTAATCCCTGAATGTGTAATATGAACTCAGTAATTGGAGATTAAATCCAATTATTCACTAGTTTTCTAGCCTGATATTAGTACAATGGATGATATGATTCTTCAGTTTCCTACCATGGTGGTGGACTCTGAGTATGACTTTCCCGAGGATGTTCTATTATTACATCCATAAATATATATACCCTAGGATAACCTTTATATCTATAAAATAATATTATATGTCTCTTATAGAGATACTTGAACCAAGGGTGCAGTAGGAAGACTTACAGAGGAAGGTATCAGTGAACTCAAATGTTTATCCATTGAAATCCATAGTATTGTTATCCAACAAGTTAGACTGGAGATTGAGGTTGTGTGTATATTACCATCTGTTATACAATGTTTCGTTAATTAAAAATTATCCACTACCAAGGATTAATGACAAGATTTATCAATTAATATGGGAGGAATGGTTCAGGATGTTTTTCCTCAGATCAGACAATCACCGACTACGAGTATAGGGTGAGGATATGCAAAGACAAGTTAATGATATCATTATAGTTACTATGAGTATTTTGTGGCTCTTTTTTATAATGACTAATTCATATTTATTGTTCACATGTCTCATGAAGTTGATAATTCTTTTTTTCTTTAAACGTTTTGTGGTATTATTAATCGATGATATCCTAGTGCACTCGGCGTCCAAGGAGGACCATGCAAGACACATAAGGATGGTTCTAGAAGTACTATGGGAGAAAAATATTAATAATAAGCACATGATATTCTAGTTCATGACTAAATATTTATAATTTATAGGAATTTTTATCCTTTTATTTAATGAAGTGGTGGACCTGGTGATGGATTCTGAACTTTTATCTTTGGGACAACCCAATAGCATGACTGATGTTCATAAATTCTTTATTTAATAAATTAATATCAACGATTCAAATATAATACTCCTAGGATCTCATATTCCTAAATTAATTTTAACTTATAAGGGAATACATTCATGTGGATGCAGAGGTTCCTGAAGGATTTCCATGTATGAGGTATAGATTGATGAGTTATCCCATCTAACGATTCCTATAGTAGGTTGTCAAATATATATGGTTTTGTAATGAATAAGGTTCATGACATTGTTTTGTTATAATATAGTGTGACATAGTGATTTATTATGGTTAATTTATGTTTATACCACATGAGTAGAACTATGAGACACATGATCTTGAGCTAACAGTTGTAGTATTCAAACTGAATATATGTTTACCCAACTAGATCGGTGAGTGTTTTATCATCCATTTTTAACACAATAGTATCAAATATATCCTATAATTGAATTATCATAACTTGATAAAAATTTTATAACTGCTGATCCAAAAAATATTATAAAATTGAGAATGTTTATACACATGGGAGGGGGAACATGGTTTCATATTATCTTAGCAGGGGATCATGTTCAAATTTACTGAGTAATGAATATAATTAGTTGGGATAAGTGTGGTTACATTTTTTTGGATAGTAATGGGGAATATTACCTATAGTTTATGGTTGGTAACCCTACGCATTTATATAGTGTTTGGGAGGCACAACATTGGGATACATACTTTTTTACCATGTATACTACAATATCCATTAGATATGGTCACTATAGATTTTAGGAAGTAGGGGAGATTTTAGTTAATTTTTGAGGACATATTATGGTTCCTGTGACATTGTGGAGGGAGGTTCTAATAGAGTTTAATAAATCTAATATTTTTCTAAATCTATTTATGGAGAATATTTTCTAATCCATTAATGTATGTCTTGTTGGGTTGGGATAAAAAATGGAGTTTCAGAGTGTATCTCTCGATGACTCAAATTTCATCAAGTGATGGATAATCACTAGTTTTTAGGGGGATTAGATTAACTACTTAATGTAATAGATTGTAAGTGGTATGGGTTATCAGTGGTATTCATTTAATGGTTACCACATACATCTACATGACATAATTATATATTGTTGATCATAGGATGACTCAAAATGTTCACTTATATCATACCTATCCACACAGAGGGTTATGTAGATATATTTTGATTCATTTATCTGTAAGAGTTATTCTAACTCATTTTATTTACCCCGACAATAAATTTAGGCCAGGATTCTCACATTACATATAAATTATTCAAGGGATTGATGGAGTCCATTGAGAATATGTTTAATTTGAGCATGAATTTTCTCGCTTAAAATGAATGCAAGACTTATAGGAAAATTCTAGATGTAGATGAATTTCTATGGGCTTGGATGATAGATATTGGTAGATATTTGGAGGATCACTACCAATTTTTCAGTTTGTGTATGATAAAAAATATCATTACTCCATCAGTATGGAAGCATTTTAGGCCATGTTTGAGAGACCCTATAGGTCACCACTAATCTAGAATGAACCATGTGATTTAGTAATTATGGGATTAAATTTGGTGAGAGATACGACATACAACATACTAATCATCCATAACCATATGTGGATTGAACAAACCAATTAAAGGTCCATTGTAGACTAATGAAGAAGGCCTTTGAAATTTGTATAAGGATAAATGGATTTATTAGGGTCTCAACTTGACATGGGTTGTAGATATCTATCAAGGGATAAAAGTTATTATTGAGTTTCATTGTAATTTTCTAGATGTTGTACTTGTTTAGTGAGGTGGCATAACACTTAGATCTACCACTGATGTTTTACTTGGTTTATGAAGTCTTCCTCGGTTCATATTTGATGATATAAATGCATGAACCATCATCTGATATTGACTAGGGTGAGATAGACATAGAGGAATGGGATATCATTGTTGAGTACCCAATGAAGATTCAGGATCTGTTGGAGAGGATCTTCCATGATTGAATCATTCCATTAGTGCATGGTTGGTGTTATCATTCAAATATTCTGGGGGAATTATTAGTGGGAGTTCTTGATGCGTAATCAGTACCCACATATCTCTATGTATCAATTTATAATTGATTTATAGGATAAAATATACATTATGGGGAGAATGTAATTTCTTTGATTTTTTCTAGGTATTACTTTTCAACGTTATATATATTATTTTTGGAAGTAGGTGTAGAGATGTCCCAAGATTCAAAGGCCTAATAAGCCCACAATTAATATATTATATATAAAAAATTTAATAAATATCACAACTCCCTTGTTTGTCATAAATATTTGAATACAAATTAACATTTTGATCAGATCTGAAATATGAGGTTGATGTCGTGTTTAGAGGGTGGGGTCTAGCCTAGGAAAGACATAAGCTTAGAGAATGTTGGTTATGTTGGTGGACCCCAGTTCTAAAAATATTTTTAGATGTATAAGATAAATTATTTAATTAATTATACAAAACATAGACATTTCTATAAATATTTTGTTCTGACAGATTTGTTGGGTTGTCTCCATAAACCATCATATTGTGATAAAATGTTTGAAAAGAACATTCTCTTATGAAGACATAAGATCATATCAGGAAAGATAATAGTTGTGTGATAATAAATATTGTATCATTCTAATGAAAATGACATGGAATTTTTATTCATCAATGATTGATCCATCATGAGTTAATATGTTTGTTTTATACAGATTTATTATTGGTCTGTTATAGATATCATGAACAATAATCAATCGACCAATAGATCGATTCAATGATTGATTATTATGTGGGTATGGGTTTATTTTAAGGGAATGTGGGAGAATTTATTTATTATTTTTGAACTTCATTCATTATATTAATGGAAGCGAAGACAGGAAAACCACAATATAGCTGAGCTTCATTAAATTTCGTGGTTCATTATTTACTCCCACCGTTTCTCATGCACTCATCAACAGTGTCTTATTATACTGGTTTTATGTTGAATACCAATGAAAAATATAATTTCACACCACTATTATGGATAAAAGTATTGATATACAAAATCTACGTTCATATTGATGATGGTATCAAGAAGACACTGGATGATCAATTAGTGTTGGATTTGGCGATAAACATTCTATGCATTTTTTCTATGCTGTGGTAGTGTATTTAGAAAGAGGATTTCTATGAAGAGATAGGGAAGGGTTCAGATGATTAGTTATTTAAAATTATCATCTAGAATATCTTCGTGATCAACGGGTAAGAGAAATGTAAGGATTATAGGTGATAGTGGTGTAGGAATAAGTGGACAAAGAATATGGGATTTGGGAATACCCAAAGTTACCCCACATATAAACCATAATTACCTAACCTACAGGACCCCATGGTAAAACACTAGGGTTTTTTCTTGATGAAAAATATCACACAATGGTTTTATTCGATCATAGGGTGTATTTTAGTTATGACACAACATGTGACCCTTAACGGGCGACTTGGTTTCTACCATATAGGGTACATAGACACGACTAGAAATACATGGGTTCAAACAAGTATTTTAGGTAGACATAGACATGGCCTAACCCATTATATGTAGTTAGATCCATTTATAAGAACATGTTCTATAGATGAAGAGATTGGAAATTCCATGAACTCGTACATAGTCATTGACACGGGAAGAACCTGTTCCCAAAGAGACATTCCATGTACTTCAAGAGCACACTAGCTAATCCTTCAAAGATATATTATATCCCATTCCCTATTTATTTTATACATGTTTCTATAGGGTTAATTTTTTTGATGAAGTACATGAGGGTTTAATATAGAGTCATTTCATAGGTATTGAATGGTTATCCCTTTAGAGGAATTTCAGTCATGGATGGAGTTTGGAATACCTCAATGAGAACCCGAGGGATATCCTCTATCGTTATCATTTCACTTAGTGGGGTTCTTTATATCACCATGTCCTAAAACTTATGGAGTCGAAATCCTACATAGTAGGATAATCTATATTGTGCCGATCGTATGCCCCATGTCATTTGGTGTGATCCTCATTCATGTATTGATCCCTATAGACTTCCAATGTGTTGTACTTTTGACGATACTCGATGATCATGAAATCTTGGATGGACTCCATTAGGGATATTTGACTAAATGAGAGTGTTATCCTATAAGAGTGTTATATATTCCCTTTGAGAAGAAATCCTAGCTTGGATTTATGGTTCTTACTATTCTTGAGTCATAGTTTCCACTATATTTATATCTACATATTATTTTAATGTATGTTGTTGAAAAATCATTATAATGAATCAAGTATTATTCATGTGGATATATTCTTAGTGATTTGGGGATTTCCTACTTGTTATGTTATTACTCACCCGACATGGACTTTTCCATCACTTGTCATGTATTATACTAACATGTTTCCTTTTAAAAGAGTCCTACCATTAAAAGTATAATCTATAGCTAAGTATGTTTGATAGAATGAGGTTTTTTTCCTATGGTATAATTTACAACATTCCTCTGGTATCATGATGGACTTGTATTCATTTGTTTTTTTGGGATTTTATTTCTCCCTTTTTTCATCAAGTATTTTTTGATATATGGTTATAGTATAGAAGATGTATGTGTGGATGTTCATCAGTCATTTTACATTTGCTTATTGTATGGTCTTGGATATGTGTGCACATTTACGAGTACATTAGGCTATGTCCTCCCATGTGAGTGATATGCCTACCCGATGCTAATACCAAACCACATTCATATTTGAGGCAGAATTTTGGGTATTCTGGGTTTTGGAAACCTTTTTTAGGCCGTGACATATACCATGATATAAACACAAGGTAATACAAAGAATGATATAAAGGTGTCTATATAAAATTACTAATGTTGGAATTGTCTCAGAAGTTAATTATTTGAAATTAATAAATTCAATAGTTTATTTTTTTCAAAGTTTTATTTTGAACATTGTAAATAAATTAATTTAATATTCCACAAATGACTGTAGATTTTGGTTTAATAGATTTTCATGATTCTAATTTTCCTCATTTTGTTAGAATATAGTCATATTACATGGACAAAAATACAATATTTTAAAAGGACATAATAACACATTCTAGAAGAAGAAAAGTGATTACATATCCCAAATCAATACAAATAAGTAATAAATGAAACAATGTATATACAAAAAATAATTAAATAAATAAAAATAAATTGTGTAATATACATTGCTAATTGTGTCAAAAACAATCATATATAGGTGATAATATTGACCATGGAAAATTTTTAGATTCTACCCTCTATGGAGTATCCATGAGTTAAATCTAAATCATTTTTCACATTAGTGGCATAACACATCATCGTCATTATTCATGTCCCTGATTTTGTAAAAGACAAAGTATAAATAAACATTTTGGTAGGATGAAAAACAATGAAACATTCCTAGGTTAACAATAATAATATTAGAAACCCCAATAAAATGGGATAATATCTATAAATATAGGGAACTCTGACATGCTCATCGGGTGATAAAATAGTAACTCGTGCATAATAACACATGAGTGATTAAATTGCATCATTAATTAATTAAATACTTATATAAAGATATTCTCTTATGAGTTACATCACATGAAAGGAAATTTCCCAAATGATTGCATATATTTAATACTGCTAAATGATTACCATTATCATGTAGTATATGTTATCAATTATGATAGTTGAATTGCCATGAAATATGAGTATGAAAGTCATTGTGACATTTATGGAAGTACCATGTATTACATGATTTATGATATCTGTTTCTATATAATATGATATATCTTATTGCATCAAATAAAAAATGTCTTGGAGGAATATATCTTTTAATATACCACTTTAACTATATCATAATTCACTTTGTTCCATTTCTCCATTTATTGTATCATATATAATAAATTGATAAATAATATTTTAAAAACATTTGTATATCAACCATATCTATTCTAAACGTCATCCAAAACATATTTTTAAAGCTATCACTAATTTCACCATGTATCACATCATATTAAATGGATTTTATATACCCATTCAAAAAAATGGAATTAATTGTACAATAGTTTCATCAAATCTCTCCGAGTCAAAAATAATCTTCATTTGGTGAACCAAAAACTGTTACACCATGTTCAATTGATGAGTTTAAGGTTGATATGAATCTCTAGACCCCAAAATGTAATAAAAGTGTGTCCTATAGAATAGAACAAGTGCTATCCAACCTAAGAAGGGATCTAGAATGATTTTTATCAAACACACATGTCTTTATACATGTGTTCACTAGCCACATCACATGATATTAATCATTCTCATTTTTTGTGTTTCAATAACACATCATGTGACCATGAGACTTGGTGTATGTCAATCCTATCTGTCCAAGTCAAATGTTCTGGATTCTCTGAGTATATGTTTGTAGGATTGGTGAATATGTCACAGTCCCTTCATATTTATGGATGAGACCATAACATAGCCATTATCCATATATATATATATTTAGGTTTAGTTACCCACTCCCTATTCTATAATAACTGTGGGCTGAGCCATGATCATAAAAATAAACAACTGCCAACAATTTTCTATGACTCAAGGATTGTGTAAAAATGGAATCAATGTTTGAGGATAGTTAAGCTAATTATTTCACAATCATAAGTTAGTGATGAAGATATGTACATGCATTCAATGCATAACAGTGATACAGTTTATTAAATTCATTGTCGAATAACTAATGGGTCATCCAACGTATAAGTGTTTTTTTACCTCATGAGCATAATTTTTTCCCGATATAACAATCACACTAATGATAAGAATAACTATTTTTCATATCCTAAAATACACCAATATGATCATAAATTATGAATTAAACAAATATTACTTTTATATGATAATTATAACATCATTTCATGAAATTTTTATCAATATATAACATTAATACATAAAAAGTGGAATAATTATAAAATGACGATTTTAATTATATGATTAATTTTAAAATATTTAATAACTATTAATAAAAAATATCATTATTATACATATGTTTTGGTCAATCATGTTATCTCTAATTTACCACTATATCTGCTTAATGTTTATTACAATTTCTAGGGGTTTTTTTTAACTCATTATATCTATATTTAATTTTTTATCCCATCACTATGTGAAAATATAAAAAATACATCTCATTAAAATATTCAATGATTAACATATATGAATAAATATATTTTTAATAATGGGGATATTTAGGAATCATATTTATAATGTTCAATTATATAAAAATATTCAAATGTCATAACTCTACAAAATCAGATGTTATGGTTTCAATTTATATTGTCATTATTGAATTATTTCTATGTTAAGAATCGTCATCCATATATTAAATTAAATTATTCCATTTCAACTATATTGTTTTTTTAAATTATGTAAAATTTTACAATATTACAATAGATGAATCCTAAATTCCTTTTTGATAATGTCACATTCACAATGTTATGGTAACTGTAATAAACACAAGTAATTAATATTTACCGCTATACCCAAAAACTATGTTCAGATATTATGATTAATTCAATTTTTATATTTACTAGAATAAACCATAATGAAATTTTGACATCCACATACTTGTGATAAATATATATATTATTTTAATATTTCATTACATTCACATATCAAAAAAATTCATATGATATAAAAATGAAACCACAATTTTTTAGACTAGTATATTTGTTTAAGATTTTTAATTTAAACTTCTCTAATTTCAAACACAATCCCACTATTTCATTAAATTGTATATTATTTTATCCATATCATATAATAATACAAAAAGTCATTGGTATACAAAAAAAAAATTATTTTAATTTAGTAGAAATATTTTTATAATAATTTTTTTAATATTATATATTGTATTATATGTGTTTATATAATTTTTTATGTAAAAAAATATTATTAATTAAAATATACCATTGATGGGTAGATGGAATGAACAATCCACTGATAGCACTCCTGATCAATTTGGAAAACTAAAATGGTTACTAGAACACATGTGTGCCTCCCACTATAGTAGAGGATACTAATTAGTAGTGGTGGTGTAAAGTGAATAGTGGGATGACTATATCCCCTAGAATAGAGTTATTAAAACAATAGAAATAATATCATGGAAATGGAAATAGTTGAATTAATAAAATAAATTTAGAAAAAATACACTGTGAATAAAACTAATCAATCAAATTATTCACATAATTATGAAATGATATAGTTTAACTGTATCTATGTTTCAAACTAGATGTAATACAGATGAATAAATAAAAAATAAAATTTTAAACTAGATAACCATGTCCATTTCAGAATGTTTTTTCGCATCTCTATGATCCAAAAAATCCTTCATGTATCAATCATCAATAATGACCATCTTCCTAGGGAAAACCAACATCCATGAAATCCACTTGGGTACCAAATGAAGGCCTAAATAGGGTGTGAGTGAAAAAAGGTAGGTTAAAAACATCATGTCTGTAAAAAACTAGTCTGATGTTAAGAGCATGAAATAAGTTAATGTGTAGGGATATTACTTATTTAATTAACACAATATAATAATTATCCTTCTTGGACACCCTACTAGAATATCTCAGAGCATGTAGCCTCATAATAGAAATCATAACCAAATGTCCAATGAATAATCACATAAATTGGAAAAGACATGTATATAAACATTTCATAATAACCACACCAAGACCTTAATATATTTATTTTAGAATATCCTGTCTATGGTAATTATATAATAATTTCTTCACAACCAGGACATATCCATTTTATAAGATTTTCATCAAAACCGGATCATTTCAATGTATCTATAGTCATTTCATGAATCCATTAAACCATTTTACATTGTAATAATATAATTTTAAAACATAGATGGTCTAATGTAATTCTAAATCATCTTTAATCCAATATCTAGTTCCTCTTCATTCTTGGGCAGGCTCACCGTATGGCCGGTCACATGTTTGGTCTCAACACTCTTAGATCAAAGGGGATCCGTGGAGTAGTCCAATCACATAATTATGACCACCCATTATTTCGTTACTAAAAAATGATGTTGTGTTTTCCTAAAATTATAGTATTTAACATAATTTAAAAAATAAACACAGACCATATGGCATTGTTCTAGAGAACCTACCTTAATTTGGTGACAAATGAAATACTCTCAATAGGGAACCCCGACAAAGAATGATGGTTATGAAGATTACATGGAAAACAAATATCACAGGTGAATTAAGATCTTATCCATTTTTTAAAGGTTCTTTGGATATCACGCCACTATAATTGAAAATATTTGAAAAATGGAGAAAACTACAGAAGAGGGACTCAGTGAAGACCAATTTCAAGACTGGGACATCAAGGATGGGATTGATAACCCAAAAATCACATATATTCACCATAGGGTTTTGTATAATAGGATGTAACATTAATGAAAATAAATCATATGCACATCGTGGTTAAATATGAAGGTCATGCGACCTTCATGACATGAACCCTTTCATGAGGTAAATTTCATGATTTCCAGGATATAGAAAAAATATATATCAAATTGGGTTAAATTTACACTGATCAAACATTTTTAGGATGTGAAAAACATTCATTTCATGAAAAACAATTCATGATTTACACCAATACATGAATTATTTCTAGAAAAGGGTTCACATATATTAACTAGTTTATGACATGAAACATTGTAACAAAAAATATTATATAGAATAAAGTAAAAAAACCCAATATAATCTTGATCCCCAAAAGGAATTCCTATTGAGACATTTTCACATTTACAAATACATTGTTAATTTAAACAAACATAAATCCCCAAACATAAAGTCATTTTTCGTATAAAAATATCTCTACCCCCAAAAGAAAAGGTTCGGCCTCCATGGTTTAATTGATGTATAACCCAATTAAAAGTGTTTCATACAAAACAAAACGAGGTTTGTACCAGGAAAATATGGGATATTAAAAACTCTAAGCCATTTAACATATTTTCCTCATACTACTATGTATATCATTTTGTGTTATCAATGAAAAAATCCAGCCATAATGCTTTACCTTTAGTCACACACTTCCATGTATCCTCTTAAAAAATCCATTTTTCCCCTATACTCAAATAAGAGTTATGGTATTTCAATAAGAATACTTCTTAGTATGTTTTATAATAAATTATATATAATCTATAAAGGAATCATATATGTAGTAAATATTTAAAAATATTATGTCATATGATATGGTTTAGAATGATATCTTCAAATCTATGAGACATGAAACATGTTGTGCTTGTAAATGTAGTGTTGTGGATGTTCTAATTGGTAAACCAATAAACTGGCACATTATAATTTATAGAATAGCCTGAAAACCTTAGTGATATCTTTCCCTATTTTGTTATATAGAATTTTATCAACCTAGTCCACTTGCACTGGAAATCATTATTTCCCACCTCAAACGACATAGGTTATCTCCACTCTGCAGCATAAAATTTATCACTACTCTTCACAGTCACTAAGATGGCATTCTAGATAAATCCCAGGAAGGATCCATGTGTATTGATTACTATAGGATATTATTATATGTTATCTCTTCAATTTCAATATATTTCTCCCAAGAACCGATAATATCTTGTATAAAGGCGTGTAACATATCATATAAAATTATAATCATCCATTCAAATTATGTATTAGTTTAAAGATGATATGATGTACTCTAAAAAACATTTCATTAAATATCCTTCTGAATACCCTTCCAATATAAACAAATGAAATTATTATTTACTTTATAAACGTTATAATTTGGGACCCCATATAGTCAAAATATGTCATTTACATTGAGACTAAGCATCCCAAAAATAGTGATGGTCTCTCCTCACAGGAATGTAGTGGGATACCTTCTTCACTTCATCAATGATAACCCATACAATGTCATTTTTAAAAGTTTTCTTGGGTAATATTGTAATGATGTTAATATGAACATCATTCCATTTACATTCAAGAATGGGAATAAGCTATAATATTTCAATAGTAATATGATTCTCAGCTATCACTTTTTTAATGATGGATCATCCATACAAGTATCCCATTATATAATTGTTTATTCCTATCCACAAGTACAATATACAGAAATCACAATAAATTGTTTTAGACCTAAGTGTACTTCACATCTATATGTATGAAAATCTCTCATTAGATATTTTGAAAATACCATAAGAAATTATACTCAGAAACATAATACAAGAGAATTTTTGCAGCTAGGTGACCATCATGTTGGTAGATCTTCACTATATAAGATGTCTCTATGAGATAATCCCTTCGGATTAGATAACTACGCATTTCTGATCAAGTCAAAAGAGTGGGTTAATCATAAGTTGAGGTAAAATATATTCATTACAATGACTATTGAAGACATAGATGAATATATTCAAGTAGCTCCATCATAATCCATTGATCGTATGAATGTAAAACTTCCATTTGAATGATTCTGCTGGATCAAGGAATCATAAATTATGTTTCAATCAAATAGTGTATAATCCATCTTGAAGTCATAGGACTACATATACTTGACCCATTTACTCTTCCAAAATATCATGTCTCACTAAGAAAATACATATCTAAGGCTCTTCTGATCAGTGTACACCAAAAAACAAATACATAGATTACAGTTCATCCCATATCCAAGGGTGTATATTATTGTAGCTAACTCCAAATCATGAGTAGGTAAATTCCTCTCATGTAGTCTTAGATTTCTAGATCCATAAGCAACCAATAAGCCCCCCCTGTATCAAAAAATATCGTAATCCAACTATGGAAGTTTATAATACATGGTTAAGTCCCTACGTGGCATAGGAAATGTGAACATTAGTGTTCGGGCAAGGTAGCACATCCTGTCCAAAAAACACTCTCTCCCTTTGTAATGCCCCGACCCCAGTTACCCAGAGTCGGTGTGTTATTACATAACATTGGCATGATCACAAAGGATCATGTCTCGAAAGACCAATTAGTTTATTAGTCTTGGAAACAGTAGATATATTCATAAGTCATACATTACATCATAAGGTAAAAAAACTACCAAAACATCTTGTCTTCATATCCCCTCATACTATCCCTTCAAATCATTCATAAATTACTTCTTCATATCCTGGTAAAAATAAAACATTGAAAGGGGTGAGATCAGATTCTCAGTAAGGATAACAATATAGCAGAAGCTTTCATAGACAAGCATAAACACTTAAGGCATTGTATAACTAAAACAAAAGCCTATTAAACATGAATTTTAGTATAATATGAAAATGGTAAAATGAAATAATGCAATTTAATTATTCAAATGGTTATTCTACTAGTTGAATAATCACATGCAATATCAATAAAAACTTTCATAATGATGGAATACATAATTCCAAACCTTCATAACCACATAGTCAAGGCATAATTCCAAGAATACAAATACGATTTTGTCAAGGCCTCGTTCCAAAAAACTAGTTTGTCTCATGAGACCTACCGATGCATCGAGGAGCTATAACGGGTTCCAACCGTCACTTACTATGTCCAATGCATTCCTCATATGATCAGGTTTAAACATAACATAAACATTCATATTAAAACTAGCATACGAAATGTCAATAATTTATCCACAAACCATGAATGGTATAAAAATAGCACATCCGCAGTAAAAAATAACGCATTCGATAAAATATGGAAGATTTTATTATATAAGATTAACATAAATCGAGAATAATGAAAGATAGATGAAAATAACCATCAAAACTATTAGAGAGAAATATCCCCCTTTTTCTTGAAAACATTTAAAAGTCACACTATTTTTCAAGAAGTCATTTAAAAAATAGATTTTTGAATCAATGTGTCCCATACCACTTGGAAACTTATAAAAGTAATCTTGACATTAAAACTTTACTGTCCATATAAATAAATCCATAAAACTATTTTTAAAACAAGGACATTAATGAGAAATATTTGGAATAATAAATCTTTAAAACATTTAAAATGATATTTTAGTTAGAGTTCCTAAACAAAATAGAGACACTTGAATTCAAATAATTGAGGTAAAAAAACATTTTAATATCATGAGAATACATGGATTCATGATATACTATGTCAATGTACAATATATACACCATATAAAAGTGAATTGGCTTATAACAACAAAGAAGTCTCAATGGAATGTAAATTGAGATGAAATTTCTTATAAAGACTGTATCATTAGGTTAAGGATAAATCAATGACATAATTATGTGTGAAAAATATAAATACACTCAATATTATTGGATATTCAGTGTAATTAAATCTGAGGACATTCACACATATTCTTGTAAAAACAACACCAATGAATTGGCTATTTAAGTCAACAAATTGAGATTGAGTTAAAAATTACACTTATAAGGTTCATATCAATGACTTGAGAATTTATCAATCGAGTGATTATGTGTATCAAAAGTATATCCACATAAAGGGGAGTGGAAATTATGACATAAAAAAATGAATAGTGATTCCACACATAATCTTGGAGTAAAATAATCAATGAAGTATACGTAAAGCCGAATAAGTGGAAATTGAAATTTCAAATTCCTTTATTGATTTGGTAACTTAAAAAACATACACCAATGAAAGAAGGATCAGACAATTATGATGTAAATATCCATGAATTAAATTATATTATACAATGAATATGAACATGGGCAGTACACACACCACATGCAATAAATAAGTGGTGAACAATAGAAATCTCACGGAATTAAAAGTTAGATAAAAAACCCCTTACTTTTTACATTTTCCTTGGTCAACGGTAGGTTGAAATCATTTATAATGGTTAAATAATTGTTATTGAATTACAAAAGAATCATTTATATTAATATGATATCATATATGATCTTTTAACATTTATTTGTTAATAATATCTTAGTATTATCATCGTTTCAGGTGTTAACAGATTCATTTTCCGTTATATTATTTTTTATGCGTTCCATATTTTTTAGGGATGGGATGTATCTTATTCATATCCATAATTTTATCATGTCTCTAAAAATTATTTTTATTTATCAAATGAAACGTATTCTTGAATGGATACGATGGGGAATGAATCTCATCGCGTTCATGGAGACGGTACTCCGTACATACGCACAAGCGACAATATCATTATTTTGATACTAAAATAATTTATAATTGGATGGTATATCATATATACAGAATAATTATCATGTTATATTTATTATTTACATGAATTATACATCATTATTATAACCATATAAATTATAATATATTGAACAAAAATTACACCACAACGTGGAGACGGTAGGCCGTACGTACGCACGTATGGTGACATGTAATTCAAGGGATGGATAGAATAATGAATTTGTTTTTTCCATAATTATAATAACATCACATTATATATAAGATACTTGATATATTATTTTATAATGGAAATAACAAGGAAAGAAGAAGTTGAAGAAGAACGGAACTTTAAAGAGGGTGGTGAAGACGTTACCTCTTCTTCGGGTTCTACCATTTTATTTTATCAAAAGGGCTCCATAGGTTGGCTTTATGATAAAAATAAGGCCTCTAAGTTAATGTGAGGAATTTGGGAGGATATTTGGGCAGAGGTTGGTCGAGAAAAAAGGCTTTTAACCTGTGAATAATTGGTTAGAAGTGATGTCCTTTTATAAGGGGGAGGAGGGGATCTTTAGGTAAAAATTAAAGTATTATTTTATAATAAATTCATATTAGGTTTATAATGGCTCAAAAGTAAATTATTCAAAGACTATGTTTCGTAATTGTCTAAATCCTTTCAACCAATAGATTTTAGACAGGTTTGGGTCATTATATTAACCTTATCTTTCAGTTTTAACTCTTGGTTAATTAGTTTGACACTTACCATGTCACATTGTATTTTTATATTATATAGTTAATAAACATAAGATATATCACCAAGAGACCCCCATGTGCTCCATTAATTATACACCTATCATGATACAAGTAATTTGGCCGAACCTTAGATTTTTAGGAATTTAATATAAATTATTAATATAATATTTGTTTTAAAAACACTTTTATGTCAATTTTGACACTATTTGTTATTTGAATGTTGTGAAAATCATAAAAGCATGATTACTTATAAAAAAGTTAATTAAATAAATCCTAACATATCATATTAACCTATAAATGTCTAGTAATTCATTAAAATCATTAAATTATATTTATTTGGGTATTTAGAATGTCAATTATTTTAATAATTCACTAATAAGGTAATTACTGCATCATCATTGTGTCATAAATAAATTAAAATATATAATGTCTAAAAATTATAAATAAAATACCATTATGCAGGACATATATTTAACTTTCTAATTAATATTTATAGTTGAAAATATAACATATATAAACCTATGTAAATTTTTTTTTTCTAAAAGATATAGGCTTATGTCATTTTTGTATTTACTTAATTAATATAAAGTGTCATTATCACGTACAAGTGGATCCATAGGGTCCCAAAATCGACCCCAAGATGCTAATGGTCGATCATGTATCATCTAAAAGGGTTAGAACACGTTTTAGGGAAAATTAATATTATTATAATATAATTTTCTTAACCTTATTTACCGGATTTACCCTTTAACCATGGTAAATAAAATATTTACCGAAGTAATTATTCAAAATGTCTAAAAATAAGAGTTACCTATTTACATAATATGTAAATCCTAATTCATAATATGGAATGTATTTTTCCAAATTCAGAACACAGAAGTTGCAGAAATTAATTTAAAATTAATTCCTGCTGTCAAAACAAAAAGTATTTTTTTAAGAAATAATTATTATCAAAAGACTGACACTTGTTTATGTCTGGTTTAAATGTGAAATTATGTACAATGACCAACATTGTATTAAATGGTATAAATATAATATATATATACTTTAAAACCATTCAAATTCTTAATTTATCACTATTAATTATTTTGATTAAAAAAAGTTGTTTTTAATTAAAATTTAGTAAATTTCACTATTCATCAAAATATGAAAGTTATTTGAAAGTACCAAAATTTCACCCTAGGCTAATTTCGATTTTAATAATCCAAAAATGAAGTCAATTTTGAATGATAAAATGTATAAAATTTCAAAATGTGGGTATTACTATTCATAATGTCTAGTTTTATTAGTTGTTGTGTGTGTTAGAACTTGATGTTGTGTACAACACATGCGACTGTATTATTCAACGAGAAGCGTACCATGGAAGCTTGGGGTGTTACATTCTACCCTCCTTCAATAAATTGCATCCACACAATTTTTAAAATTATTCTTTTTAATATAATGGAATGTCCCACATCGGAAAAAGAGTCAATAAAACTATCACTTTAAAAGAAAGAAAGAGAAGTACAAAGGTCACCCGAGATAACCTATACTAGGATTCTAGGTAGAAAATGGATGTGGATGATAAACTAAGTGTCATGTTCTGATGTAGAGTGATAGAAAACATGATCAGGAGAAAGTTAACAATAATAAAACCACAAACATGTGATGGGACAAACAGTTATTAGTTTCCCAGTAGGAAAAGTAAATAGACAACATTTTTATAATTGTTTTAGGATACATTACATAAATACGAGGAATTCAATTCCGATATTGACTAAGAACATAAGGTGATATACATATTTTTTTAATGTTTCATTCTTTAATAAATCTCAACTACTAACTCATTTATAAACGATTAGTATTCAAGAAGACTTTGTCACACTGGAAGAGATAGAATAAACATCTTATAGAATCACATGATCCGCGAAGGATAAACTATATATTTACTTTGTATTTAAAGATTAATCAAAACCAAAATGGTTACTATAAGATATGATGATCCCCAAAATGTATATTCCATTAAATAAACAGTAATCTTAATTTATAAAACTAAACCAACAACACCCCAGCGATAAATAAATAACATTCAATAAACAATTCTCCTTAAAATCCTTCAATATAATCCAAAATAATATTGAAACACAAAACATAGAAGAATTTGGTTATATAGTCTTCCATGTTAAATTGTATCTCCAAATGACATCAACTACTCTTAAAGTCACATACTTAAAAGTAATTAAACTATTCACATATTCTCTATTATAGGTTAATCATTTCCATAAAAAACCCAAACCACTATAAATACATAATGAAATCATAGATACAAATCCACCATTACTCCTCAAATTAAATCCCATAGTATTCTATTTTCCATAGGCATATAGTGTCTCTAACAAAGCGAACATCTTCCAAAATAACATTTATCACTTAATCACCAAATCATTTTGTTATACTAAGGTTATTCACTTGATAAGAAATAATATCCCATATCAAATTATTATTGATCATTAAAATTATTTAACAAAAAATAATTAGTCACACTAACCAGGGACTTCACGTAGTCCAGTGGTAGGTGATAAATCCAAATCGCACATTGATTGTGGATTCGATTCCCATAGCTTTATCTGACGCGACAGGTTGTCACACGGTCTATGTGTTATCCTTTTTTCAAAAACTATATTTTATAACATTACCAAAATGAGATAAATTTCTCAAAATAACCATAACATAATTTATCCACAAATGTTATCTCATACCTTGCATTTTCAACCCAAATTATAATAACTTGTAATAGCCTCAATCCCAATGATCATATAAAACCAAATGGTTATTCATAACTATATCCACAAGAGAAAAGATAATTCTTCCCCAAATATCTTTCTCACAAGGTAAACTGCAGGGTTACAAATACAAGAGAAAATTATTCCAAATTAATCCCATAAAAAAGGATCACTAATACTTTTTAAACAGTTCTCCAACCATTTATTTCCACAAAGCTTCTTATTTGACCAAGAAAATATCCTATAGAATAGGGCATTCACTCGGGTAATGACTAGGTCCCCTACATTTAGGGAAAATGACTGTAAATGGATTATTGGGACAATTTTTATCTTCATTCATAGTACTCTTCATTTTTCTTCAGTAATTAATCACATTATGTCCTTCCATCCCACACGTAAAAAATTTCTTTGTTCCATTGAGACACCTTCCTTGGTGTCTCCTTCCACATTTCCTGAATGATGGAAATTTGTGATTCCTTTCTCCATGGACTCCACTACTGGAGCTCTTATCATTCATCACCATTATCTTTTTTGTTGAGTCTGGGAATTGGTTAATATATATGTTGTTGATCATATTTTTGGAAAATTGATTTTGCATGAAGACGATATCATTTATGCCTGTCACAATTCCATTTTGTTTCTCATTGCCACCACTGTTCCAACATTGTACATCATTCTCAAAGTCACTATGACTTCTTTGGAATCCAGCCAATGACTAAAACCAGAAAGCATTTTGTGAGTAACAGTGGTCAGAAAATCATTTAGAGAACATCATGTCACCATATACTCAATTTTAAACACATTAGGATTAACCAAGGTAATTTACTCGCATCTTATATATTATAATTCAAATCAGTTTGTAGAGAAAATTTAAATTATCTTAAGCATATCCCCCGGGAGTGTCGTAACCAAGAGTACATCAAGGACCGTTGTCGTGCACCAGTTCCCATTCGAGTCTAGCTCAAAGCGGTGTTTTCGGGTTTTACCCCTAGGTACATCTGTGTCAGAGCCGCCTCTACCTACTCGTATCTAGACAGGGATGTGTTGCTCGGAAAACTCACAAAATCTCTACAATACCAAAATTTTAAGAAGTTATTCTATACTAATAATCAAAGTTAATCTTAGGTCTATGGGCTTTAATCAGAGCTTATCTAAATCGAGTTTCCAAGGTTTGTACTAAACTTACTCTAATACCAACTCTAATGCCCCGACCCCAGTTACCCAGAGACGGTGCGTTATTACATAACATTGGCAAGATCACAAAGGATCAAGTCTCGAAGGACCGATTAGTTTAGTATTCTTGGAAACACTAGATATATTAATAAGTATTACATTACATCATAAGGTAAAAAAAACTACAACAACGTATTGTCTTCATATCCCCTCATACTATCCCTGCAGGTCATTCATAAATTACTTCTGCCTATCCTGGGAAAAATAAAACATTGAAAGGGGTGATCTCAGATGCTCAGTAAGGATAACAGTATAGTAGAAGCATTCATAGATAAGCATAAACACTTAAGTCAATGTATAACTAAAACAAAAGCCTTTTAAACTTGAACATCAGTATAATATGGCAAAGGTAAAATGAAATAATTCCATTTACTTATTCACATGGATATTCTACTAGTCGAATAATCACATGCAATATCAAAAACCATTTTTATAATGATGGAATTCATAATGCCAGACTATCATATCCAAATAGTCAAGGCGTCATGCCAGGACTACAAATAAAATTTTGTCAAGGCCTCGTGCCAAGACACTAGTTTGTCTCATGAGACCTACCGATGCATCAAGGAGCTATAGTGGACTCCACCCGTCACTTACTATGTCCAATGCATTTCTCATATGAACAGGTTTAAACATAACATACACATTCGTATTAAAACTAGCATACGAAATGTCAATACTTTATCCACAAACCATGAATGGTATAAAAATAGCACATCCATAGTCAAACATAACTCATCTGATAAAATATGGAAGATTGTATTGTATTAGATTAACATCAATCAATAATAATGAAGGATAGATTAAAATAATCATCAAAACTATTAGAGAGAAATATCCCCGTTTTTCTTGAAAACATTTAAAAGCCACACTATTTTTCTAAAAGCCATTTAAAAATAGATTTTTGAATAAAAGTGTACCATAACACTTTGAAACTTTTAAAGGAATTATGACTTGAAAACATTAATGTCTATATAAATAAATCCTTAAAAATATTTTTAAAACATGGACATTAATGAGAAAGATTTGGAATAATAAATATTTAAAACATTTAAAATGATATTTTAGTTAGAGTTCCTAACCAAAATAGAGACACTTGAATACAAATAATTGAGGTAATAAAAACACTGTAATATCCTGATAATACAGGTATTCATGATATAATATGTCAAAGTACAATATATAGACCATATAAAAGTGAATTGGCGTATAACAACAAAGAAGTCTCAATGGACTGTAAATTGAGATGAAATTTATTATAAAGACCGTATTCTTAGGTTAAGGATAAATAAATGACATTATTATGTGTGACAAATATAAATACACTCAATATGATTGGATGTTATGTTTAATTCAATCAGAGTACATCCACACATATTCTTGTAAAAACAACACCAATGAATTGGATATTTAACTCAACAAATTGAGATTGAGTGAAAAATTACTCTTATGAAGTTCATACCGATCACTTGAGAATCTATCAATGGAGTGATTATGTGTATCAAAAGTATATCCATAGAAAGGGGAGTGGAAATTATGACATAAGAAAATTAATAGTGATTCCACACATAATCATGGAGTAAAATAATTAATGAAGTATCCGTAAAGCCGAATGAGTGGAAATTGAAATTTCAAATTCCCTTATTGATTTGGTAACTTACAAAACATACACCCATGAATGAAGTATCATAAAATTATGATTTAAATATCCACTAATTAAAGTATACTATACAATGAATATGAAAATGGGCAGTACACACACCACATGAAAAAAATAAGTGGTGAACAATGGAAATCTCACAGAAATAAAAGTGAGATAAGAAACCCATTTCCTTGTACTTTTTCCTTGTTCAACGATAGGTTAACCTCCTATATAATGGTAAAATAATTTTAATTTAATTACACAAGAATCATTTACATTAATATGATATCATATATGATCTTTTAACATAGATTTGTTAATAATATCTTAGTATTATTGTCGTTTCGGGTGTTAACGGATTCATTTTCATTTATATTATTTATTATGAGAGCCGTATTTGTTAAGGATTGGATGTATCTTATTCATATACAGAATTTTATCATGTCTATAAAATTTATTTTTATTCATCAAATGAAATTTAGTCTTGAATGGATACGATGCGGAATGAATCTCATCGCGTTGGTGGAGACGGTAGTCCGTATGTACGCACGAGCGACAATATCATTATTTGGATATTAAAATAATATATAATTGGATGTTATATCATATATACAGAATCATTATCATGTTATATTTTTTATTTACATTAATTATACATCATTATTATAACCATCTAAATAATAATATATTGAACAACAATTACACCACAACGTGGAGACGGTAGGTCGTACGTACGCACGTATGGTGACATGTCATTAAAGGGATGGATAGAATAATGAATTTTTTTGTTCCATAATTATAATAACATAACGATATATAGAAGATACAGAAGTTGTTATTTTAGAATTGAAATAACAAGGAATGAAGAAGTTGAAGAAGAAAGGAACATTAAAGAGGGTGGTGAAGACGTTACCTCTTCTTCGGGTTCTTCCTTTTCATATGATCAAAAGGGCTCCATAAGATGGCTTTTTGATCAATCTAAGGCCTATAAGTTGGTTTGAGGGAAGTTGGGAGGATATTTGGGTAGTGGGTGGCCGAGAAAAAAGGATTTTAATGTGTGAATAATTGGTTAGAAGTGTTGTCCTTGTATAAGGGGGGGGGAGGGGCTCTTTAGGAAAAAATTAAAGTATTATTTTATAATAAATTCATATTCAGTTTCTAATGGCTCCAAAGTAAATTATTCAAAGACTAATGTTGGGATGGGTCTAAATACATTCAAAAAAATATATTTTAGGCAGGTTTGGTTAATTATATTAACCATATTATTTAGTTTTAACTCTTGGTTAATTAGTTTTAAAATTACCATGTCACTTTGTATTTTTATATTATATTGTAAATAAAATTACGATATACCTCCAAGAGACCTCAAAGTGGTCAATTAATGATACACTTATCATGATACAAGTACTTTGGCCAATCATTATATTTTTAGGAATTTAATATAAATTAATTATATATTATTTTTTTAAAAAAATCATTTATGTCAATTTTGACACTATTTGGTATTTGTTTTTTGTGAAAAACATAAAAGCATGATTACTTCTAAAAAAGTTAACTAAATAAATCCTAGAATGTCATATTAACCTATAAAATTATTGGAATTCATTAAAATCCTAAAATTATATTTATTTGGCTATTTATAATATCAATTATTTTAATAATTCACTAATAAGGTAATTACTGCATCATCATTGTGTCACAAATAAATTAAATTATTTAATGTCTAAAAATTATAAATAAAATACCATTATGTATGAAATATTTTTATCTTTATAATTAATATTTATAGATGAAAATAGAAAATATATAACCCTATGTAAAAATTGTTTTTCTAAAAGATATTGGCTTATGTCATTTTTGTATTTAATTAATTATTATAAAGAGTCATTATCACTTACAAGTGGATCCATGGGGTCCTAAAATCGACCCAAAGATGACCATGGTCTAACATGTATCAACAAATAGGGTTAGGACACGTTTTAGGGTAAATTAGTTTTATTATAATATTATTATGTTTACCCTTATTTACTGGATTTACCCTTTAACCATGGAAAATAAAATATTTACCGAAGTAATTATTCAAAATGTCCAAAAATAGGAGTTACATATTTACATAATTTGTACATCCTGATTACAAATATGGAATCCATTTTTCCAAATTCAGAACACAGAAGTGACCGAAATTAATTTAAAATTAATTCCCGCTGTAAAAACAAAAAGCGTGTTTTTAAGAAATAATAACTATCAAAAGATTGACACTTGTTTATGTCTGGTTTAAATGAGAAATTATGTCCAATGACCAAAATTGTATTAAATAGCAAAAATATATTCTATATATACTATAAAACCATTAAAATTTATAATTTATCACTATTATTTATTTTGATTAAAAAATTTTGTTTTTAATTAAAATATAGTAATTTTCACTATTCATCAAAAAATGAATGTTATCTGAAAAGTACAAAAATTTCACCCAATGTTAATTTAGATATTCCAAATCCAAAAATGAAGTCCATTTTGAATGACAAAATGTATAAAATTTCAAAAAGTGGGTATTACTATTCATAATGGCCAGTTTTATTAGTTGTTGTGTGTGTTAGAACTTGAAGTAGCGTACAAAAAACGCTACTGTATTATTCACCGAGAAGCGTACTGTTGAAGCTTGGTGTGTTACACCCTTGAATCATAGAAAACAATCACCACAGTTTTATTGGTCAGGTCAGACAACAGTGACCAAAACAGAAGAAGACTTAGATAAAACACCAATAATACCATGCTAGACAAAGAAAACTCCAAATAAAGAATAAATTATTGGGAAACACCATAGATACTATAACTAAAACAATATCGAGCTCTAATTCCACTTATAACAACGATATACCCTGACCTAGTAAGTGAAAATTATAATTCTAGGAAATTCATTTAGTTGGTGGGTGTAATGATAATGATATCACAAGGTACCATTGATTATGTAATTATTTTGGGAATGATCATAAATAGAATGAGATTAAAAAAGGATTTTATCTACCTAAACATCCCAAACTGATATAGGATGTTTTGAAATATTTGTTTCCCCAAGACCATGAATACTGCTGTCTCATTTGTTTTAATGAATGAAATCATAACAAAGTCATAGTAGACATACCTTCTCCTAAAACAAGATTATTAATTGTATGATGGTATCAATATCAAATGATGATACTCTGATCGTAATTAAATTATCAAAGAAAATTCTCGAACACCTCAGATGGTCGATGATATCTTCAATGCTCTGAAGGGGATAATATTTCTTGATAATCATTTGGTTAATTTCTTATAATACACTCAAAAGTGTAATGTATCATCAATATATTTTAAAAAATCATGAGATAACCCCATTGCGGTGTTCTATGATGTATGCACTATTTATCCACCATTTCATTTAACAGAACATTAAATTCTTGAATTTCAATTGGTTCAATATTTTATGGATGAACAAACATTATCTCTTCTTCCAAAACCAACATGATCATGAAATTAATCTCCCATTCATGTTGTAAGCTGTATAACTCTATATGAAAATATCAATGAAAAAGGTTTCATGGTTTAGTGAATGCATCCTTCTTCATTACACCATCTTCATGAGAAAGACTTTCTATCCATGCCCTGAGAAAATATTATCTAAATAAAATCGGAAATGTAAAACTAACCTTATGATCCCACTCACCCTGGTGAAAATAGATTTCCCTTTCTATAGATAGAAAAAAAACTAATTTTAAATAGTCAATATTATCTTGTTATAAAACTATCCAATTCATACGTAGATTTATATTGAAAAAGCTATTTTCCCAAGAAAATAATTCCCAAAATAAATTTTAACCACCATTTTATTGAGGGCATAAGTTGAAATTTTTGATATTATATTAATGTACACAAATTTTTTTATTGATAGTCACGAACCCACCAATGATTTTCCATATCGGACCAATACATTTGAAGATATTGAATAGATAAAGTTATATATTTATCTTTTATCAAAAAAACTCACCAACGACAGAGGATACAAGAATCATCCAGCAAGAAGTAAAGGGATCTGCATTAAAACAAGCTAGATTAGTCTACATAATGTGGAGATGACATGTCCCTTCTCACTGGACTCCACTATGACTCCCATGCACTACACCCTATAGATGGTATAGTAACTCTTATACTAGGTAATCTTACCTGCTACATTGACATGATCATCCATGGAAACATCAATAACCAATTTTCTAAGTGGTAGTCGAGTCCTTCCAAAACTCCAGTACCTATCCATATCCTCGTCCACTTCTCTACTAATTCATATCCCAATAAAACTTATACATATTTCTAACCCTTATACATCCATGTAACTCTAATCAGGGTGTGGACATTAAGGCCACTTGTGTCCAAAAAATAATCATTGAGAAAAATGAAATTAAAATTATCATAATATGGGTTTCTAATTCCCTATTTACTCTATCTAATGTTTAATTGGTGACAAATAACATAGTGGAACTCTTTCCCAAATTAAAGTGGTCCTAGATCTCCTTGATGAAATAGAATAGTAGCTACATTGTGACGTCAAATTTTTTTGTTCTATTATGTGATTCTAAATCATTACATATTAAATTGTACCAAAGAAGAAATTGAATAACTGTAACATAATATTATTGTGAATACCATCCTATAAAATCATTTCCTTTTAGATTTCATCTGATGCTAATGAATGATGAAACTGTTCAAAACTAAGTAAACATCAAAAAAATTACATAATTTACATTCCCTACTATATCAAAATCATGAAATCATGGTCCATATCCTTCCACAAATTCGAAAGATATAATTGTATTAGAAACATCATCTCCAAATCCATTTATGATAACTCTTCTTGAGATATTTACTTCTCTAAAGTGTTACACTAATGCTTATATAAACCCATAATATTATGGGCATTATGATTTTCCAATATATCAATACGTGTCTCAAGGTTCATGAAAATCATTTGGACTGATGTGATCATGAAAATTAATTTCGGTGGTCATCCCTCCCTAGTGACCATAGGAACATAATTCATATAAAACTATCCCATTATCTTATATAAATGAGGTAATGTGTGAAAAGTATTACTTTTAGTGGATATCAGGTCCATTAAAAAGCTGGCGTAATGTTGAGAAAACATCTAATTCTCAAGATCTATTTGAAACACAAGTTCAACTACATTATGAGGGTACTCAGTTCTTCTTAACAGGGAAAAAATTTAAATATAATGAGGAGTTTTCTCTATACAAGACAAATGAACTCCTTAGATCATTAGTTAATGTCTTTGTTAACATTAATAAGTTAATATAATAAAGAACAACCAGAAAATTTTTATTTTAAAATTGAATTCATATGTGAATTGGCCTATCAATAAATTTCATTCATACACTTTTAACATCATTTATAACTAATATCACATTGCACATTTCATACAAGCAATAAAATCACATGAATCAAATATACGCCATTCATGTACAATGAATGTAAATATATATCCCCACATTTCAATCACAATGCATGAAAACTTATCTTACACCATACCGAGTCATGAAAATTAATGTAAAGGTATAATATAAACACAGAACCTTTGAAACACCCTAGATGATCTAATATCAACTATTACAAGTGAAAAATATGAAAAAAGTCTTATCCATAGGTACATGGATTAAGCCTATACATGGGTTATCTAATCCTCTAAAAAGTGTCATTACTAGGCCCCAAATACTACTATATTCCATTAATCGTTTCCAATAATATATACCAACAGAAAATAAAATCAACAAACACCGCCAAATACCACATCATAACAACCACTGACATATCAATCTCTAGCATGGCCAAACTATGTTGTTTACTAGACCTCAATAATTCCCACATATACACCATGGGCTTCCAACTAGCAGCGAGGGTGTAAAGAGGATAATTACGAGACCATACCCCATGGTATAGAAATTTAATGTCAATGGAATAAATGTTTTATTTATTAGAATAACATAAATATGAACATAATACATGATAAACCAAATTGTGAAGGAAACTGATCAATCTAATAATATGAATAATAATGAAAGGACATGTTAGAATTTATGTACATGTACAACGGGAGATAATATAGATGAATAAATAAAAGAGATAATGGATTACACCATTGATCTTAATCGTGATTCCCACATAGGTCTTATATTCATGACCCAACTCATATATTAAGCAACATTCAAAAAAATACCCCTTTCCCTTGTCCAAACCCCTATCCATTTAATATTCTCATGTACCACACGATGGCCCAAATATAGTGTGAGTAAAAAATAAGATCAATTGGATTGTGTCTAAACAAACCATTCTGATATTTAATGAATAAAATAAGGTTATACATAGGGTAATTAATTAATTAATTTATATTCAATAGCAATTAACATGCTTTGACATCGTGATAGATTGTTGTTGATCATGTATTATCACTATGAAAACTACATCCACATGTAGAAGGAATAAACAAAAAACAAGGTATAACCTACTATATAAGAACATCAACATAACTAGAAATTACCCTTTATATATGAATTTCATCATAACTATGGAAACCCCCTAAATAAATAAATTTTTCATAATTGGTCCATGGCCTTTATATAAGAATTTCAATATAACCGAATCATATAAAAATATATCGTATCATTTCATGAATCATGTAATATATTTTACAAGGTGATCCTATCACAATAAATCACCTAAGGTATCAGGTTATAGTAACACATGTTTCATGAAATAACTAGTTCATTATAAATCAAGGTTAGGATAACTCTACCGGTGGACACAACATAAATCTCAACACTGTTGGATCCAAAGGGATCCAAGGAGTTGTAACAACCCATTAATTTGTTTTATAATATTAAATACATAATTTTATGAAAAATAGTAATTTAAAATTAAGTGTTTTAATTAATATCAATGCTTATAAATAATTATATATCAAATATACACTTTTGAAATAAATTTTAAATTTGTTTTCTAAAAAAATACTATTATCAAGTATTTTTTTCTGTAAAATAATATATTAATATGAAAAAAAAATTCTATTATATTTTTATTAACAAAATAATTTTATAGAAAAAGATTATTTAATTAAATAATTTAATGAAAAATTATATATTTACATTTATAAATATTTTGGTAAATACCAAATCATGGTTCAAATATTTTCACTATTAACAAGAAACCCCATGATTTTAGGTACATTTCTTCATAAACAATGTCAATTAATTTGATAACTTGTATTCACACAATACAAAATCATTGTGAAAATACACAATGTTAATATTATTTAATATAGAAAGTTATAAGCTAGAAAAAAACATAATTCATCCACTTTTGTGTTTTCAATTTCATTAAATGATCAAAAATATTTGCGATTAATATGATATTTAGTGTCTGATAAGATCATATAATTTTTTAGTAGTAACTTAACCCTTCTGAAAAGTAACTTGCCCCTTTGGATAGAAATGTACTGCTATGAATATTAATATGACCCTTATAAATATTAACATCACAAATTATTGTATAAATAAAATTTGGGCACCTTATAAATGAAATATAAAATTTTAATAATAAATAAATATGTATTTTTATTTTTATGTGTAAAACTTAATTAATTACAAATTAAATAATAATAAATTCAATTAAAATAAAATATAATTTCCTAAAATATAATCCTAAATAAATATTATGTTTTCAAATGAATTTAGAATCACTTAATGAGGTCTTATTTAATGTTCCGGGAGTTATAAAATAATTTTTTATTTTAATGACTATATTTTTTTGAGTAAATGATAAATTTAAATAAAAATAAAATATTTCACATTTTTTAAAATATTTTTCTAAAATAGAATCTATTTTTTCAATTTAAATTTTGAAAAATGGATATGGTGAATTTTGTAGTATTTTTATATAATAATTGAATTTTTATGAATAATAAAATATGATAATTTACTATAAAGGTTATAGACAAAATTTACTGGTTTATAGGTTATGTGTGGATGATGTAATCACACATTGTTCTATCTGAAATTCCCTTATATATAATTTTGGTCAAAGGAATAAAAAAAAAATTCTCATCATGAGCAAATTAATTAAATAATGAATAAGATTTTAAAAAATCACCCCTCGCATCCACTATAAAACTACCCTCACTCCATCTTATCCTCACATATCTAGGCCTTGATGCATGTAATATTCCATCCCAAATACTCTAACCTAGTATCTCCCCACAACAATGATCTATTGGTCTCTCCAAAATACAAAAACCCATTCCCTAATGTGGATTCTCAAGGCGGTGTATTCAAGTGATAAAATCCACTTCCTTTTCTTTTACTGTCATTACATGTTCCTTTCTTTTTCTATCCTCTAACCCCCTCCTCTATCAAAATAATAATGATAACTCTATTATAACCAATATATATAATTATGTAATGTTATTTGAAGAGCCACAATCAATATACATTATATATCACTCTTTTATTTTAATAATTAAATAATCACTCATGAGATACCGATTTACAACCTTCCAGGACGTGGAAATTTTGTTCATCAAATTATTCTTCAAGGATGGTAATGAAAATTTTTTATGATTGAACTAGAATCTAAATTATTCATTATAACTAATTTAATGATTATAGAACAATAATTTTTAAAATATTCTAAATAAAAGAACTAATCTGATTTTTTGTGATCGAAAAACTACCATAAAAATCTAAACAATTATCCCTAAGGTTTTATCAAATAATTCATCCTCATTCAATTAAAACAAATGATTTATATAACCATTTCAAATTACGGATTTTCATTAATAAAATAACAATTAAATTATATAAATTATATCCACTCCACATGAACGTCCATATTCGTATACTGTTATACCGATCATGAAAAAAAATTAAATAAATGCTCACAGGCGATAAATTTGAATCCAATAACTCCTCTAAAATATAAAAAATTAACATTATACAATTATAATAAATATAAAAACATATAGACAAGGTTCTTAATTTAGTAATTAGTGGGTATAATTTTATTACCTAATATGTTAACTTTAAGTGAAGAACAAGTTTGAACATAAGGTAAATCTTTACTCATATCACTACTATTTTTAAGATATTCATTATTCAACGCAGTTTCATGTGTATTGTGTATGTATACTAAATACTGATGTATCATATAATGATTCATTGTATTTTCATGTTATTAAGTGTTCCATTTTTGGATTATTAATTTTGGGTAATTTTATTTGATTGATTGGAAACTGTAAAGGCTCTTCTACCTAAACCACAGTTTTCATTCGGGTTACTTTTTTCCCTATTGACCCTAATTGAAATTTTATTACTCTTATGTAATTATCATATATTATTTTTTTAATTTTATATATATGTGTACCAATATGATTTATTCTTTATTTTACAGGGAGTTACATATTTTAAAGGGATATTTAGCAAATTATTCATATTAAAAAATCATGTTCAATTAAACTTCTTGAATTCTTACCTATATTCCAGGGAACCCTATAATCTATGTTAATCCTGCATTATTTTTATAAAATAACTCATTATATTGTATTAAAACTATCTTATTTCAGTTTTTAGTTTATAAAATGAATTTTATAAGATAACGCGTCTTCGAAATGTAGAAGATTATTTCACTCAATAATTTCTCATTGATTTTATAAAACTCTATTCATCAATTTTTACTCACTTGATGATTATTGTGTTTAATTGATATTAAAACTTTATGATATACTTGACCATATTTTAATATATATTTTTATGATTAGTTGGATTATGGATTTCATTCAACATATTACTCATAATGGATTTTGTCTATGTTAAATGTTTGGGGATTATATTTACACTTCTTATGTAAGTTTAAATATGAGTGTATTTGTGAATTATGCTTTACCCTTCTCATATAGGGAATGAGTCAGACATAGTAAGTTTATGGTGGGGCCATCTATATTAGTTTTCATTGGTAGGTAGCATGTGAAAAACTATATATTATTTTGTTTAAGGAACTGAAAATTTAATAGATTCTTGGAATGAAGCCTTCATAATAATAGATTCATTCCATGTAGCCATTAAAATTGATGATTATGGCATAAATACTTAATATAATGAGGGAATGGATCATTGAAGGTATGTCTTAGATATCCATCATTATTTACTTCATTATAAAACTAGTATTTTATATTCCATGTGATTATTCAACTAGTATAATATCAATAATTATGTTTTATTTCGGCATAATTTATTAAACGTTTATTCCCACCCTATTAGGATAATGATTATTTTTTTATGGTATATGTTCTTCATTGATTCACCTTGACTTATTATTTATCCTTATAATATTTTATTTACCCTTACTGAGCACCTAAGACCACACATTTATTTATTTTTCTTCTCCCCCTGTTACAAAGAATAAAAAATTGAATCAGCTTTCCAGGATAAAATTTATCTCATTTCATATTTTGATATGATTTATTTACTTTTCTGAATTTATTATGGGTGTCAAGAATGTAATTTGGTTTCCCATGACTTTTAATGTAATTTTTCTTCAGGATTTAATTGTTTTTAATTATTTCAATGTAATAAAATAATTCATTGGGTCAATTATTCTGGAGCTGGGGAATTACAATTTTTATAAGAGGATGTTTTGTATAAACCTTGATAACTGGATCAAAAAAACATATTTTATGGAACATAACTCTAAAATAGTACATGGGTATTGGCATAAAAGAACATCGAAGAATTTTGAAATGTTATAGATTAGGTGGGTGTTCTTGGAATACATACATGTATAGATACTACATGTGGAAATGGTTCTAGTACAGATGTACCAAGAGTGACAACACCAGTAAGGTGATATGGGCCTTACTCTGGGTAACTTGTTTCCCGAAAAAGATCCTTAGTACACACCTGATTTGACACTCCTAGGGGATATTCATAGGATAATATGTATATTTTTTACAAAACATTATGATGGATTTTATGGTATATAAAAAACCATTTTTATGATTATAGAGCTATAGTCTAGAAAAATTTGGAGATTAGATGTTTTTATATAAATTTTACAGACTATAAGAATAGTTGTCCTTGTGTTTCTTAATTATGAAGATTTAAATACATAATTATTTTTAGTCTAACAATCAAATTGGGAGGATACATTTGTGTTTAGGGGGAATATTGTAGCACCACAATAATTTGTTTTATTATTTTATATTTATTATGTTTTGAAAAATAATAATGTCAAATTAAGTGTTTTAATTAATAATAATTATTATAAATAGTTATATTTATAATTTATATCTTTCAAAATATTTTGAAATTAATTTTCTAGAAAAATATGTTTTATAGTATTATTTTTTGTAAATATTTTTTTACTCAAATATATTTAATTTATTATTTTTATAACAAAATCAATTTCTTTTCAATTGATTTTTTGGTTAAATATTTTGAGAACAATATTTAAATTGACTATTATTATTATTTTGATAAATACTAAATCATGTTATGAATATATTCTCTCTTACCATGACACCAGAAGATTTTCTTGTATGTTTCATCCTAAATAATTTCAAATCATTATATATGTTATTTGAACAAAAGATGGATTCTATAAAAAACAACACACTTTTAATATTATCTAATATAGATAGTTAAAACCTAGAAATTAAAATTAGTTTTTCCACTTCTGTGTTTTTAATTAAAAAAGATATACATAGTAGAGATTAGTATGATATTTAGATACTAAAATGATCTAATTAATTTTTTGTGAATAGTAAATGACCCATTTTAAATATTATCTCACCTTTTTGAATAATAATGTACCCTTATGAATTATAATACGATCCTTATGAATGGTAACATAACTCATGAATGTATAAATAGAATATTGACACTTTACAAATGAAATATAATATTTTAAAAATTAATAATTATCAATAGTTATTTGTAAGAGTAATAAATATTTAATTAAAAATTTAAAATCAATAATTTTATATAAATAATATTAATTTAAATAAAATGTATTTTTAAAAGAATATTTCTTTCTAGTGACCTTAGGATAATTTGATGAGACCATAATTAATTTTTTGGGTGTTATAAAATATGATTTAATTTTTAATACTATATTTTTCAAGTGAATTGTGATTTTAATTAAATATTAAATACATCATATTTATAAAATTGACTTTTTAAAATGGATTCCATTTTTGAATTTAACTCATTAAACTATTTTTATGGTGGTTTTTGTGATATTTTTGTAAAATACATCAATTTTTTGTGAATAGTAAAATACGATAGTTTATGATAAATGCTAAATACATGATTTATTAAGTAATAGGTGATTTTTGTCTGATGTAACCACCCTGGGATAAAAATCATATACCATTATTACTAATTTTGGTCACTATAATTACGCTCTATTACTTTTTTTGATGTAAATAAAATAATGAAGAATTTATTAAAAAATGTCCCCTCTTCTCCACTATAAAAGCCACCCACACTCCCTCTTTTCCTCACTTCTCAATGCCTTGAATCTTTTCAATGTTCATCCCAAATCCACTTCCATAGTCCCTAACCTCGTCCATAACCTCTTGGTCATTACAGATGTCAAAAAACCCTTACCTTAAGTATATTCTCAGTGCGTTGTTTACAATAGGTAAATTCACATCCTTTTTATTTCAATTTCAATTTGTGTACCTTTAATTTATTATCCTCTCCCCACCTAATATATAAAAATGATCATTATAATTAAAGTATAATATATATAATATAATTATATATTGTTAATGGATGATCCCCTATTAGTATCCTTACTATATGTATCTTTTATATTAAAAATGAAATAATTCTTCTGGAAGTGATGACTTATAGATTTCATGGACGACGATAATATATTATAAAATTTATTCTTCTTGTATTGTCATGAAACCATTTTTATGGTTGAACAAGATTATAAAATATGTATTATATCTTATGTAAGTATTTTGGAACCCTTAATGATACAATATTTTAATGAAAAGAAAAAAACTAGTTTGTTGTGATAAAAAAATTGCTGTAAATATCTAAATGACTATAACTAATGTTTTACCTTATAATTCATTTTCATTCCATTTGACCAAATGATATATAAAACCTTTTAGAATTTATAATGTTAATTTAAAATGTATAAATTCAATTTTTGATAATTATAACCACTCCACATGGACATCCATACTCATATACAAGTATTCCGATCATGAAAACCTTGGAAATGAATGCTCTTAATAGTTAAATTATTATCTTATTACTCATCCAAAAGGCCATAAAAGAACATAATAAATTTATACTAATTTTTTTAGATAAATATCTAAATAAAATAATTAATTCATTTAATTTTATTATCTAGGATGATAATGTTATGTTCATAACTTGTTCAGAAATGAGGTAAGGGTTTCCACATCTCTTTATCATTTTTGTGAGATATTTCTTATTTACCACTATTTATTGTGTTTGGTGTATGTATACTAACCCAAAAAATATAATAGTATGAACCTATTTATATATCATGGTATTCATTGTATCATTTGATGAATTTTAATTTTGGGTCATATTATTTCATTTATTTCATAATGGTAAGGTTTTTCTACCCAAATCTCTATTTTCATTCAGGTTACTGGTTATCCTATTTTCCCCAATTAAATTATTAATTATTTGTATGTTCTCATAATAAATTCTGTTTGAGTTTTCTAAACTTTTTTATCAATATAAATCATTTTTTATTTTATGGGTGTTACATGAATTCAAATTATCCTTCAAAAATTCTTCCAAATAAACAAGCTCGATCAAAGTATTTTCTCGAATTCTTACCAATTTTCAATAGTACTATATAATCTGTTTTAAGACACCATTATTTTTATAAAATCACTAATATTATTATGAATATAATATCCAATATAACTAAATGTTTTTTATAATGTATTTCTAATAGAACTCTTCTTTTTAATGTAAAAGAGCATATTATTCATGAAGTACTCGATGATTTTATAAGATTATTTTCATCTATTTCAACAATCTTGTTTATTGTAATGTTTAATTTGTTTTAATATTTTATGATATATTATACAATATTGTAATAAATATTCTATTTTTATTTTTATTGTGTATCCCATTAACTATATTACTTTAAATGGTTAGTTTTTATGTTTAGTGGTTTGGGGTATTATTTACATTTCATTATCATCCTTGAAATTTTTATTAAGGAAGAGACAAAACATGAAAAAAAAACATGTCCACATTACCATAAAAATAAGAAGGAACTGAAGGTTTTCTAAACTGTGGAAGATTGAGGGTGTCCCCTTTGATTAGGTTGACCCCTTCGGGTTTCAATGTGTGAACTTTTTGCAAGAAGATGAAATCAGGCACAATGACCTCATGAAAAGCTAGGTGATCTATAACTTGATATCCCTCTCTCTAAGTGTGTTTCACATTGGCGTTATTTTTTATCATATTCCAGACATTTTGGATGATGTAGGCGATTTTATAAGGAGTTGGGAAGAGTTCATGAAAAAATCCTGGAGGATTTTAGAATTTGTTTCCACCTATGAGATAACAGTGCCCTTTTGTAGGAAAAGGTTGAAGCACTGCATCATGGCCTTATCATCAGCATAATGAGTGGAAACATGAATAAGGATAGCAGTGAAGGCTAGAACCACCAATCATTGAGATTTTTGGACAGTTCAACCACTTCCAAATACCCCTCAACTACAGGACCCATCAGTATTAATATTGAAGTCCCGGAATGTGGGTTCCAACAAATCCAATGACCACCAGAACCGTTGCTATTTTTTTGAGTGTTTTGAGGCCGCATGTTCATTCAACGAAGGGAGGGGCCACAACCTTTTTCTGAATATATGGGACAACTCAATTTAGGAGACTATTTGACTAGAGAATTATAGAATTATTAGATGATTTAACCCCTTCGTGTCACAGCTTATTACTGACCTTCCAGATAGACCAACACACTACATAGAAGATCAAGTTACAAGGCACCTTCTCTATACCTCTATCCCCCGAACTGCGGAACCACCTATCCATGATAGGAAAGTCCACCATGTTGTGATCAAGGAATCCTTTGAACTCCAAAAAAATGATCTAAACTTCTCATTCCCATTCAACTATAAAGAAACTTTGGTCAGCACTCCCCTCATCACAGGAAACACAATATGGGAAACGATACACATTTGAGATCCCACAGCGTCTGATATTGTCATTTTCTTGGATGGACTTGTTCCTAATTATCCATAGAATAAAATTTTACATTGAAGGGATGGTTTTTTACCATAAAATAACATTCCTACATTCCACCAGAGGAGGAACCTCCCACGATCATCAGTAGTATCGTGATTTAAAATACCCTGAGGTGGAGAGGGTGAACATACAGAGATATGGTTCTGAAGTGATTTAAATGATGTTAATGGTGTCCTTATATTCCTCATCCAACATTTCATTAATTAAGTCTACATGCATGTTGGATTCCCTGATTGTGAGCGCAGGGCCATGATAATTTGGGAACCAGGGCACCCTACCTTCCTAGTTGTGGTTTCAGATGGAGATATCACCTCTCCCTATAATCTATTGAGAGTGATGATACAATTCATCAGTAATGTGTGAGATATCTAACAAGAAAGGAGATCCAAAACCTTTCATCATATGTTGTAACCCATAATTTTCATGCAAGGTTCTTCCCCAAAGCATATAGTGATCCAATATGTCTCAGACCATCTTTGCATGCATGCATTTGAGGGTGTATTCATGACTAGTCACATTAATACCTCCTTTTCTTGTCTTATCTACATTCTTCCCTATTTCCCGGTGTCGTTTTCCCACCATGAGGGGATTCCAGAGGAAGTCATCCATGATCTTTTCAATGTTGGTGATAACCCCATTCAGTGTTTTAACAACCAATATTCCATAGACTAAAACGGCCAAAAGAACACTAATAATTAGTGTAATGTGGCCGCCAAAACAAAGAGACCTATTTTTTATGTTTAGTGTTTGGGCTGCAATTTTTCTATTGAGAGAATCAAAATCCTATATTAGGAGACTTCTGGGATAGGTGGGAGCCCCATGTTATTCCATATGGAAGGCACTAGGATTCCTGGAGAGTGTGTGTTCGATTTCCTAGATCTTCTTGGGAATGTATTTTTTTGAGATGTAGCACATGCTCTTTTCCTTGTTGATCAATTGGCCACTCCAGCATCATTTCTCTTCTAGCACTATTTTAAGGTCTCTAATAGAATACATTCTATAATTTTTTAAATTCATGGGGTTATATTTATACCTAAGGTGGGAAATGGTATGTGCTATCATACTCCTTTGGCATGCTAGAGTCTCTCCTATGCTCATTATCCTATAGATGAGGCAGTTGAGGACATCTTGGGATAAGATGAAAATTCTTAGGGTGATCTGGTTAGCTTGCCTCAGTCCACGTGCGGCCATAGAGAGTAGGACTTTCCAACAAATGAGATCGACATCCTCGCTGATCTGAAACATCTGAACACCAAATCAACATTCCAAGGGGAGAAACCCATTCCTACCATCACCTTATTAATGAAACCATAATATATATGGTTGTATGATTAATTCGTTTCCAATTTTATGATGACGATGGAGCCTGATGTATTTTAATGAATATATATTATCATCTTCTAGGAAATATAAAAGGAACCTTTTATAGAACGCTGCATCAAAAAAATGGTCTACTCTATGGAGATCGAATTTATAAGATGGGAGGACAGTCTTGTGATGACGATAATTTCCATGATTTTGTAAGGTAAATTGCAAGGACTCACCGATATATAATGGGACATCAAGGAAGGATTCTTGTTTATGGGAAGGAACACCATTGTTTTGGGGCATGAATCCTGTGGAAATTTATATCCCTTAAATATGTCATGGATGGCCGAGACAATATACCATTTCACTACATCCCATGTGACCCTATAAAAGGAGCCTGAGAACCCATCTGGTCATGGGGCACTATCCAGGTGGAGGTTCATCGTGGGGTTAAGGACCTCATTTTCATCAGGTATGGAACTCATCTTCTAATTGTTCTAATCTAAATCAATTCTTGGAATAACCATGAAGATCCCATAGTACCTTCCGCTATACCCATTTTTCTTTCGATAATAAGGGCCGGCCTCAAAGATCTAATTGTCCCTAGTTTTCTTATGTCACTATCAATATGATTGTATATGATGATTATATTTCAACCTTATCATATCAGTAAATAATTGGACTTAGTAAGTGTTATGTGGGGCCATTTATATCCCCTTGGTGCATCTAAAGGTCTCATAAGGCAATCTAGATATGGTTTTGGTTACGAATTTTATCATTTAATAGATTCTTGGAATGAATGCTTGACAATAACAGATTACTATCATGTAGCCATGATAATAATAGATTTTGTCACGAAACCATGATAGATTCATGGACTGAATCCTTGAATGTATGTTTTGGATATCCATCGTTGGTAATTTCACACATTTTGAAACTTTTATTTGATAGTCCATGCAATTATTCTAAAATTAAAATATCTATTTTGTATGTTTTGTTATAGAATTATTTCTTAAAATTTTAATCCGGTGATATTTTTCTCAAAATTTTGTTTTAATTTAATGTGTTCTTTAGTTATTCAGCATGACTTATTATTTATTATTCTGATATATTATTTACCCTTATCGAGCACTTGATCTCACGCCTTTATTGTTTTTTCCATTCACTAGGTGATGAAGAATAAATCATTGAATAAGCTTTCAAGGATGAAATTAATTTCATTTTATATTATGTCATATTTTATTTACATTTAATAATTTAGTATGGTTTTCAAGAATATAATCTATTTTTCCAAGAAAGATAAACAAATTGATCCCCTAGGATTTGATTCATTGTAATCATGTCAATGTAATAAAATAGTGCACCGTCTCTCATCTTCTGGAGTTATTGAGTAATAAGTGTAGTACAAATAGATTATAATCATAACCCATTATTCAGTTAGTTAAAGTACACATTTCTTTTTGTAATTATTTCATGATTTCTACACTTTCAGAAAAATATACATAAACCATACCACTCTATTCAATAGCACATACAAATATTTGGGGATCAAAGAAACACTTTGAATAGGGAATTATTACAATGAACAATGGAGAAAGTGAGAACAAAAACTCCAATATCCCACAATAATCATGATTGGATATCATTTAAACAGTGGTATGAATATCAGACATCCACAACAGAGTATAGTAGTGGAAAAAGATAACATAATCAAATGAAGTAATTTACAATCAAACTTAATACAAATACATCAAGGGGGGAAAGAATCAACCAGAAAATAATCTAGAGTCTGTCAAGGGTTCAATGGAGGAGGATTCACAAAAATGAAAATAATTCATTCAGGTATCATGGTTTAAACTGTAGTCCTAAAAAAACATTGTGATCCCCGTTTAAATGGGAGTATCATGATTAATAATATATGAAAAAATGAATCTCTATTTGAGAAAATTATGATCGACAAACCATTTTTATTTTTTTAACCAGTTTAATGATGTGTAATATATTAACACATTATACTAGTACATGAAATAAAATTAGAGAAGAAATCATGTCATCTATCCAATTCACATCATGAATGTGTATACCACTAAGAATCTATATAAATAATAATAGAAAAATTTTATGGTCAACATGGACCCCCAAAGTACATGCTCTTATAACAATATAACATTTAACTGAAATCCATTAATTAAAATAAACATACATCCTTATAATTTAGATTAACTTTTCAATATTATATAACATTCTACATCAAAGAATAATTCATGCCACCTGGGATAAAATTAAGTATAGGATAAATCATATCTCAAAGAGGGAAACATTTAAAAAATATGGGATGTTATAGGGAACGCCATTCCCCATATTTTATGTATTATCTATATAAACCTTTTATATTATTTAAGTTTTTTAACCTTGTCTCTTTATGAAAAAAGTTATCTAATTTTTTATTCATAATCTTTATGTATTAAATTAATTATATCATAATATTTATAAATATATAAATATATATATATATATATTATAAAAATACATCTAGTCAAATAAGAAAAATCACATGACTATAATCATTTTTTATTTATATTTGTGGAAGCATAATAAATTATTTTCATTTGATCATTTTATAAAACAACTGATTACTTCACAACTAGAATTAAAAATAAAAGAGCAATAAATTCCTCAAATGAATTAGAAATTTTTTTATTTACTGAATATTAAAATTATAAATTTGGAATAATTCACCAATCCAAACTACTGAATAACATTAAATAACACTGATACCTAGGATGGATATTATAAGTAGTTTCACAAGCCTATAAATTTATCATGAACATGTTAAACCTATAGAATAATTATTATTATTCTTGATAAAAACAGAATTCAATGAACCTAACAATCAACCTGAAAAAACATAATATCACTCTCTAACTAACATTGATTTGTCTAAATATAACATTTTCCAACATGTAATGTATATGAAACACCAAAACTTGGTCATCATCGATTAAAATAAAATTGAGAATTTTGGGTGAAAATATATATTTTTTGAATTCATTTATATTTTTAGAGAACTTACATAGATGAAAGAAAGATGAATTTATGATCCAAAATAAATAATAATGAATCCTATATTCTCAAAAAGTTAATAAAATACCTTATCTTTTTTATTATAAGACTATAGACTAAAATTCATATGCTCTATTTTTAACTAATGACTTTAAAACCATTACTTAATCATTAAAAACATATCTTAAGCATCCATATTAATTAGTTGAATTATTTTAACCCTTAGTTACTGAAGAATGGGATACTATAAATCATATAATTATCTTATATAATATATATTATTAAGTAGTAATCCAGTGGAATTACATTTATCATTATTCTCATTTTCAATTATTAATCTCAATATTATTTTTTAGGATTTTTAACTACAATATATGATTTTATTAGATGTGTTTCATGGATTATTATTATTCAATATCTATTTATATAAATTTTATCCCACTAAAATAACATATCCTTTTAAATTCATCACATATAGAATAAATTCATATTTCAATAAGAAAAGATTCCAGCATAGCATTCCTCTCAACAATTATCTATTTAGGTGGCAAATCTTCCCAATCATACCATATATGACACCTTATATAATTGAGCAGGTAACTCTTTATCTAATACAAAATTTAGATAAATCCATAACTATTCATATGATATACTAAATCCAAAGGTTACTTATTTAATTACACGGACCAAATTATTTTGGAGTCAGTAATCATAGTATTGCATTGGCATAAGATACAAGTATTCACATCTCGATGCACTGAATATCTTAATAATCTAGACAAACCAAATTCATTCATGATCACTATATTACATTTGAAAATAGAAATTAAAATATAATATTTTCCAGAATAACATAATAATATCTTGAAAATCCCTATATAAAAATCATAGAACTCTTCATGGATTCGTAGAGAAATAAAATAGAATATGGGTGATAAAAAATTATGAGTATAGGTTAACTAAAATGAGAGCTATTGTAAATTAATAAAAATAATTAATATAGAAAGCTAAATAACATAACATAAATTCTATTTAAACATCTTTTATAGTCATTTTAAGAAAAATAATAATCAATATGGAAAGGAAAATAACTAAAAATAAAATCCATTTAATCAATAACAAATAGTGAAATGCATCGAAAGATAATACCATAGAAAAAATATAATGGATACAAATAATAAACCATTTATAAAATAAGTATGTTCTTTATTATTAGACATTTTGTTGTAGACACATGATGCTTATTCCATCAATACCTTTCATAATTTGGTGTGAATTTTCTAGGTAGGAACCCATCTGATTTGGACAGCTATTCCTCCACTCTCATGAGCATTCTTAATACAGTTTAAAACTACTTGGTAAAAATTAATCAGGTATAACCAACTATTTTGTGTCATGGGACCTACTAATGCATCAAGGAGATTTCTATAAATGGTCCCCACCCATTTATTCATGTCCGAATTATTATTCCTATATCAAATAATTTATTTAATACATGAATAAATTTTCCAGATTAACAAGATCAATAACTACAAGAAATGGTTGAACTAGTTATATGAAATTTTAATACATTTCCTAATAAATCATATCATAAATAATATAAATAAATATGACTAATGGTATTATAAGAGTATGAAATTAACAAAATAATCAACTAACTATCCATAGATGAAAATAAATTAATGATTTTACTATAATATTTCTTGAGAAAAATTCCTATTTTAACATTTTATTTCAAATGAAAAAACATTAATCATAATAAAAATGAAATTTTTATTGTTAATAACCTCTTAAACATGTTATTTAGGCTTCAAATCATTACTTCATCATTAATGTGGGAAATTTTCTTCATTCCATATAGCACCCCTAACTAAATTATTACAGTAATAATAATAATATAGCTATAATTATGTACAAGGCATCACATTCATTATAAGTTAAAAAATTTCCTTTATCACTTTTAAAAAAATTACATTCCTCAGAAAATTATAGAAAGATTAATTTTAATTTTTTAATGTCAAAAAGTGGTAAAAATGAATTTCAAAAATCATAGCGAAATAAGAATAATTTTTTTTATTTTAATAACATAACATCGGAATAAAAGATAAATACTACCCAATAGAGACTAAAGGACAAAATATATTGATTGACGATTATATTTTGAAGTAAACCCTTACTGTTGTGGTAACTTTTCATCATAAGACCTATGAAGAAAGTTTTTTAAATGTAATATAAAAAATCACAACGATAATGGAGTTAATTTTATAACAAATCAAATGGTTATACAAACACCACAAAATAGTAATTTTTGTTCAATATGGAATTTTCATAACAATGGTAAAATTGGTATGACAAGAACTTAACACTTTGTAATCAGTTGAATCATATTCCCTATGAATGAATAACATTTTAAAAAATTAAATATAATGAGACTTTCAAATTCATGACATAACTTGTTAATGGAGAATTTTATAAAACAAATAAGAGAATATAAGTTTACAACATAAAAATATGCCACATTGAATGAAAATTTTGTTGAGGGCCCTTAATTAAGGATTACCTTCCTTAAATAATGTTCAAACCTCATTTGAATAATTTTTATAAAATGTTACTTATTTATACCACAACAAATATTTATATTTACAGAATATTATATGAATTTTTATAACATATTACCACCTCTTCATTAATAATATTTCAGTATTTTTAGTATTTCATGTGTTATTTACCCTGTTTTCTCATGGATGTTTTTTCATGATGTTCTAATTTATCTTTTATACTATATAAATACCTAATATATATACTCAAATTTATTTTATATATATAATATTTAACCAATATTAAATTTTTATAACTATTATTGAAAGTTTTCTATATAAAATGAATCACATCACATTAAAGAGATGATAGGTTTTACGAACACACATGCGACATTGTCATCCCTTTTTTGTGAATGGGTGGTAAATAGATGGTATATTGATTTTACAGAATCAATATCTTTTCATAAGTATAATATTTATCATTTATTTTCTTCAACATTACCGTTCAAGTAATAAGTTGACAGGAAATGAATTACATGACTATGTGGAGACGACATATCTTATGTATGCATGCACGGTGCATTAATTTTGTCATAAGATAGATAATAAGTGGAATATGGTTGTCTCATAATATCAAAAAACTATTTTTCTATGTATGATACTATAATTAATAATTAATAATGGAAATGATAGATTAATAAGAAGTATATGAGTAATAAAACGTGAATGAGTTCGTAAAAAGGATTCTGACTTTATAAAAATTTCATTTGATCTCTTATTAATGTATATAAGCTTGGTATTTTGGTAGTATAATAGCCTATATAACTTTTATAAGTAATTTTAGTAGTGAAATTTCCCAGGATTGATCGATTCAGTATTATCAGACTACTGTGATGATTTTAGGGAGGATGTTCTATTTTATAATTGAAGTGAGGTGCACTTTTTGAATTTCTAAAAAAATTAAAATATAATTGGACTATCCATGATCAATTTTTTTCAAATGGAATATTAACTGATATATGAATAATTTTTCGATAGTATTTTATCCTATTTTTTCTTATTTAATATATTTATAAATTTTACTTTACTTAATAAAATATTGTAATTATGAAAAATCATTAATGTCCATTATGACACTATTCATTACTTTGGCAGTAAGAATTTCATGATATCCTGATATGTTAATTTTTTATTATATCTATAATATTATATATGAATATATAATATTCTCATATCACATTAATCATAAAAATGTATTTAATTTATAATTTTTAAAATCATTTATTAATTTTTTCTATAATAAATTAATTTTTGAATTATCATTTTGTAATAATTCAACAGTAAAATATTTAAATTTAAAAATAAAAATGAAATCCCATTATCTTGATAAATATTTTATTTTAAAAAAATATATTTATAGTACAATTATTCTTCTAGATAAACCCATTTAAAAATATTGTAGTTATTAAAAACATGAAAGAAACATCATTCAATTTTCTTTAAGTAAAATATTATAATGGTTATATTCTTATCCAAATGGCCAAAAAGAGTTATATAACCAAATCGTGAAGGATTAAAGACTCACATTATTAATTTAATAATTTTTTTTGGGACGTTTATGGTAATGATATACTCCATATCATTTTTTTTATCCTTGGTTACCTAATTTACTATTTCATGTGGTAAACATTTTATTAATGTATTATTCAAATTGACCATGAAAGTGGAAATATATTCTAAATTTATTCCATTTAAATCCAAATATGGAATAAATTTTTTAAAACTAAAAACACATTATTTAAGGGATTTTTTTTAAAATTAAACAAAATAAGATATATGAAAAAAAAATTAGAGAAATTTTATTTTAATTATAATTCAATATTCTATATCCTACCATAAAATTAATTATAATGACATTAATTGGACTTTTTAAAAATGTAAAAAAACTAATTAATCTTTGTAACCACATTAAAAATAAATATTACGTTCAAAATTTTTAAATAAAAGTTGAATTTTAAATAAAAAATTTTATCGTTCACTATTCACTAGAAAATCCACCATTACAAAAAATAAAAAAAACACGTCATATTTTTATTTTGGTATTATAACATCAAAATATATTTGAATTTTCAAATATGTTTTCAAATAGTTATAAAAATAAATTATATTCATTTTCTCATGGAAATAAATAAAAATAACATTTTGATGAATACATATATTTGTGGAATAAAATAAATTTACTTAAATTTAAATGTTTATTAATTAATAATAAATAAATTTTTATTGAATTTAATCTCTTATATATTTCATAATATAGATAATAACTTTCATAACAACTAATTTTATGGATATTTTATAACGTTCATGGTAAAATAATAAAATTTGATAATATATCATGGTTCGTTTAATTGATGTTTTTCTAAAACCACAAGCAATGATATAAATTTTATATATTCTAATATCTGTAGATGTTACATAGTCCCCACCATCAATGGATTACACATACATAATTTGAAATTAAAATTATAAAATCAAGGATTGGGCATTTGAAAATTCCTTTTTGTATGTCCCCAATTATAAAAAGGTTAAATAAAACATACTACTGATAATAGAGAAATACGAACAAGAATGTCATCTGGAGTAACAAAACCATGGTTTTTATAAGGTATATCATAATTGGTTTGTGGAAACATTGATATGGATTACAAAAATAACTCTAGAAGACATATAGAGATTGATAGAGATCATCATTATGAAAAATTTAACCATATCAAAAACATAAATTTATGATGTGTTAAAAGAACATTGATTTCTCTAAAAGAAAATTATTTTGATAGATATGTTGTTCTGAAATACTTTTCCTATGGTTGGAGAATAGTTTTTCATCCTATAGTAATCCCCTATGGAAATATAATTACATTACATGTAGAGTTTCATCCTTTAATTAATTCCTCCCCACAAACTCTTCTTTTTATCTAAATAATGATGATGATATTTTTTCCATTCATAATTAAAATGATGAAAATTCATTAGATCATAATATTTACAAAAAATTAAATATATATTCCCCCATTCGTTAGGAAATAACTAAATCCAAAATGTTTATAACATGATAAGATATTTCACAAACTAAAAAATCATCAATTGGAGAAAAATACTTTCATCTGAAATATTTAAATAACAACATCAAAAATTAATCTTATATCATTAAATAAATAAGTATTGTAAAAAGGAATGAAAATATTGTACCACATTATTTATACCAAAAAAAATTAGTTAAATTTATATTTATCTCAAAAAATATGTACTTCATAATAATATAATACCCATTATTTGATAACCATTTCTATAAATAACTATAATTTAAAAATAAAACAAGACATTAATGGATAATAAAATTAATTATTTATTGTGAAATAAAACCCATTAATCATATAGGTTACTCAAATATTGTGAGCATCTTCTGAAATAAATCATTTAACCCAAGTTCAATTTCCAATATCATCAGTATATATAAGATAAAACAAATTTTCCCAAAATGAAGATATACATTATCTATCAAATCATTTAAATAAGTAAAAACTATGTCATTATAACTAATACATCATGTATGAAAGTGGTAGGTGATGAACAATTTTCTCCCTTTGGTTTTGGGTTTATATCATGTGGCCTTTATCAAAGAGATGGGTTGTTCATGTTCTATGTGTTTTCATTTTTCCATTATAATATTGATATAAAGGTTTTAAAATTTCCACAAAATTACTTAATATATACAAAAGTAATGAAATTTCATATCCTAAAGGGATATGTCATACTTTTCATCTTTCATTCCCAAAAACACAATATCTAAAAATTAACTAAAATTCAAATATCATATAATCCCTAGTGGTTATCCTTACAATTAAACATATGTACACAAAATTTAAATGAATTTCTCATTGAATAACATTTCACTAAAACACATTCTAATCCATTGGGATAAATTGTAAAATATTACGTCCAAAATATCCATAATCAAGATATACTCCTAAAATATAAATCCAAATAATGGTGTTTAAGAATTTAATCATATGACCAAAAGTAAACTCATAAAATCATGATGGATTCTAAATTTCCTTTGATAATGAAAAAATATATGCTTCCTAACTAAACACTATTTGTTAGATCTATCATGATTCATCTAAGAATAATGGATTTGGTTAAATAATTATTCAATGCATTATCTATCACATTAAATTTTAATGTTGTTACTTATAGTTCCTATAATTGACTAAAACCAAAATTTAATGTGAAGGGATCATACTACAATAATCAGAGTGATATATCCAATAATCATGGATTATTATTCAATATATATATAAATAATGAAATATTCCTCTCAATATATTATTCTATAGGTTTAACCAATGATCTCTTTAGTATTTAACAAATCTGTATGATTTTATCCAATACATAGACATATCCTAAATTTCATTAATATGGTTATATTACATACTCCATGTTTTCATAAATCTAATTCTTTGTGTTTCAATAAAATAAAATGTAATACCAAGAGTAAAAACCCCAATTCTTGTAGATCATATTTAGTGATCACTTTATTACATTGGAATAAGGTATGAAGAATGACATTTTGATGGTCTGAATAGGTTAGTAGTCTTTGAAATATACATAAATATATGATTATAATATTATATTTGTAAATATTACAACATAATTTTTTTCGTTGAAAAAATATTTCATATATAATATCCCTACATAAAATCGATTGTACTCATCGTGGATTCCTAGGCAATGGAAACTGAATAATGGTGATCATAAATTCTCTATAGGGGATTTATAAAATAGAAGACATGAAAAATCTATAAGATTATCCCAAATGGTATAGTAAATAATTTAACACACAATCCATTTAAAAATGAGAATTTTATAAAAAGATAAATCGTAATCAATATTTCAATTTAAATTATTGAAAGTACTTTTTATTAAATAAATTTATGTTAATGAAATGCATCCATAGACAATATCATAGAGAAAAACTCATTGATAATATCAATAACTAAATTTTAAAAGTTGGAAATGATTATTTATTGGATTAAATGCCACAAGAACATGACAAACCTTCACTCAAGACATTTCATAATATGTTTTAAACTACATGGAATAAATTGATCCAATTTGGCCAATATTAGTTGTATTATCATGACCATTCACATGGAAACTAACAACTACATGGTAAAATACAATTAGTTTGGGACAAATGATTTTTCCCTTGAGAAATACCAATGCATCGTGAGGATTTCTATAAAAGTTCCCCATCCTTACATTATTTACAAAATCATTCCTCATATATGAAATATGTGATTTAATTAATGAATCAAAATGCATTATTCAAAAAATCAAAATCATTCTGTATTGGAAGAAAAACTCATACGAAATATCAATATTTCACCAAATCAAACAAATGTTAAACCATCCTAATAAATATTAATAATGGAATAATTATATTTCCCAAGAATAATAATTTTTCTAAGAAGTCAATTTTTGTGTAAGTGTGAACCATAAAAAGACCTCAAAAAAGATTTTATTCGACAAAGACTACCTAAATACAATACACTAAATTTAAATTTTAAATTCCCCTCTAGAGAAACAATAATTTAGTACAACTAATATTTTTTTAATGATTCAAATCCTAACTATTTATAAATTCAATATCAATCCTGAAATTTTTCAGATTCCAAAACCATAGTAACCCAACAAATAAATCTTGATCCACATGTCTCACTCTATACGAGAGATTATATGTCAATCAGATCACCTTACATAATCAAGAATCTGGTGAATAATATTCATCATCAACATTAACACATCACCAAGGCTCGCAGCCTCTTATCTGATATCCACCACCTATAGCCGACTCCATAAGAACTAAACACCTTCATGACTGAACTAATCTTCCATCATCATTGATATAACAAAGAAGCACCATCACTCTACCTATTCTGACATCACAACATCTTAAGTCATCATCAAGACTCAGCATCATCATCCACACACCTTTAATCATCAACTACATAACAAAATCACCAAATCCAATCCATCCTCCCCACAATAGTTGTTGTATAGATGACCACCAACCACCAATAAAAATAAATCTTCAATCGATAAATAGGACTAAAAAATTTGAAATTAAGGAATACCCCTAAAGATGTCCAGGAGTTAATCCCTGAAGAGTGTGAGGGATAATACCATACATAAACATAATCAACAAAAAAAGCACAAAACCCAGTGTACCCATTTTTTCATCTCTCAGTAATGGAGGAGAGATGGAAACATATGTCAGAGTGAGTTTGGGTAGCCGAGGATGAAATACCAACTAAGGTTGCAGCTTGAAATAGAATGTCCACCAAAACATATTTTAAAAGCCTCTATGTTACCTCAAAACAATCCTTGACCTGATGAGGCATGAAGGATCGTGAGGCTAAAGTAGTTTAAGTTGATAGAGGTCTCTCTAAACAGATACATTGGATATATGAAATAAGAGAACATTGGTAGAAATCCCACTACGGTTATCCACAAAGGAGAAAAGAAACCATGATTAGAGGGGAGGATCTAAGAGTCTAGGGGTGAGCATTGATCGAAAGGGATGAAACCCTAGACGAATGGGGATGAAAATTGTGCACAATGATCTCCATATACAAGCGTAGAAGGCGCTGTTAATTAAAATCTTCTCCATACAATTAAATTAAATCCTAAAAAAAGATTCATAAAATTAAATTAACATTTATGAAAATAATATAATGTTATTTCTCGACTATATATTGATGAAAATATATTTTTATGACATTGAAAATAGATTTTAAAATAAAAAAATTTCTAATGTATTAATTTTCCTTGAAAATACCCTCATAAAATTATAATGGGGGATTTAATTTATTAAGGAATATTAATCCTTAGAAATTTGGTTAATTTCATATATGTTAAAAAAATTCTATTCACAGTAATTAAAAAATTACCTAGTTTAGATAATAACAAGAATCTTCTTTTGAAAACAGATTATAAAAAGTAAAACAAGTGTAAATGACTATATAAAATAATTGATGAAATTGAAAAACTTTTTTTAAAATTATTTTTAGAAGATATTATAATAAATAATAAATAATCCCTAATATAGACCTATAAACAATCAATCTCGATTAATTACGAGATTTTTAGGTAGCCACCTTCTATTGGAATATTACCTAAATCACAAGCCCCATGATATAATCAAATACAAATGGAAATTTAAATACCAATAATATAAATTAATTCACGATATAACACAAAAAATGGTAGTATATAGATCACAAAATGTAAATAATTGGGGAATATAAAATATATGTCACATTAGTAAAAGTGATATGAGAATCCCTTACTACATTTTAATTAGATAAATTGGATGACCCATAATGGAATAAAATTTTTAAAACATTATATATCTTGAGAATAAATAAATTTATAACATATAATTTCAAGGGATAATTCTATAAACCACAAAAATAATATCGATGTGTGACATCTAAACATGACTCGATAAAAAAAAATTAGATGAAATATCATGTTTGAGGTTCAACGTCATTTAATAATGTTAAAAACTAATTTATACTAGTTTTAAACAAGTCAATTATTTTTTTCATAACGATTATTAATATTTCTGAAACCATATATGATCCATTTATAACAAATTACTAAACATTCATTAATAATATTTATTTCCTATCACTAGTTTGGATGATAATTTCATTTTTTTTCTCATGCATGTTTTGTCATGAAAGTACCAATTATATTGAATAGGATAAAGATACATAATATGAAGGTTTATAATAATTTTATAAATATAAATTTAAATATTGAATATGTTTCATAATATTTTTTTTTAATTTTAACAGTGGAAAATTAATCACATAGGATCATGGAGAAGGTATGTCTTACATAAAAACGAGAGACTATATCATTCCCTTAATGGATAATGAGTAAGAAAATTTATGATATTTAATTTCATTTAATCAATATAATTAATAATTATCATATATATCCATTATTTTCTTCATTATAACCATCCATGTAATATTTTTATGGATAATGAATTACCCCACTGCGTGGATATTGTAAACCATATATACGAACCTATGATGCTTTTTTTCTTATGATAGATAAAAGGTAGATTATAGTTGTATAAAAAATAGTATAACCTCTCAATAATAATATTTTACTATATTTATTCATTTAAATGGAAAAAAAGAGTTATATAAGAATAAGAAACATTAAATAGTTGGTAAGAATGATTACCTCTTCTTCGGCAGACATTCTTTATGCCGCTTTTTAAGGGATCTCGGGAAGGTATTTTTGAAGGATAAAAACCCCTATAAATTGGATAATTATGTTTAAAATGTAAATATGACAATTTTTGTCGAGCAATAAGTGTCAATGTGTTGTTAATAAGTGAGATCAGAGGTTACCTTTTATAATTGATGTTAGGGACACCATTAAAACATATCAATATATTAAACTATAATATTACTATTTGAGAGAAAAAAGTTTAAAAAATGAATATTAATGAGAATAAGATTACTTGTTGTAAAATATTATATTCCATTAATCCATAGTGAATATTATTATAACTTAAATATAATTAAATAAATTTATAAATTTATAAAATACCATTATTTTCAATTTTGACACCATTAATTATTTAAGAATTATAAATATGAAGAGAACAACATATATTAAGAAATTTATTTTTTCATAAAACCCTATTATGTTAAATTAAACTATAAAATTCTGGGATCACATTAACTATCTAATTAAAAATTCAGTTTAATATTTTAATATAATTTATTTTAATGTTCTAATAATTGATTTTTTGATGCTTTAGGGTTATATAAGAATTTAATGTAATAATATCTGCATAGAAAATTAAAAATAAAATACCATGATTTAGAAAAATATTTTATATTGAAAAATAATTTTGATATTCTATAATATTATCTACATTACCCTTTATTAAAATTTTATCGTTATTAAAAACATTAATGTGAATTATTGGCTTTTCTTTAAATAAATTATTATGAAGTTAATAATCTCATAACACTAATTATAAATGTTCATATAAATGAATCATAAATTAATAAGGTTGAATTTTACTCATAAATTAAATTGTTGGGTTAGTGTTAGGGTGATTTTGAAGTTCTTATCATGCTATTTTTAACTTTATTTTCCCAATTTCACTTTTACTATGGTAAGAGAAATTTTTGAGGTTAATATTTATATTGAAATAAATAGAAGGTAACTATTTTATAAACATGGACCGTATGAATAAAAAAATTTATTCCATTTTTTAAAATTATATAAACAAAAGTGAAGGAATTTAATTTAAAAATATATTATCATAACTCAACGAAAAAATGATAAAAAATTGATTTTGAGTAAAAATATATTATTTCCATATTAAACCATTTAATGTATTTCCATGAAAATAAAGAGATTTTTAATAAGATAAGAAAACTAATTTTATATTGGGAGCATTTTAAATCATAATAATACTTGAAAACTTCCTAAAATATAAATTAAGTTTTTTAATAAACATAGTAGTTTTAACTCTTCACTGGAAAATTAACATTTTTATAGAAATACCCATAAATAACCCTATGATAATTTTAATTTGATGATTTCTAAAATGAATCAAATTTTATAAAATAAATTTTAAAAATTATATAAATAAATTATTTTTATTTTCATAGTGAAAGTAATAAAAATAATATTATTAAGAAAAATATATATTTGTAGAAACGTATAAATTTTTTTAAAAATTGTGTATATTTAAAAATTAATATTAAATATGACATTAATATATAATTTATATTATATTTTATCCTATTAACACATATATATTAAATAACTAGTGTATAAGAGTCATGTTAAAATAATAATGTTGAAAAATATATTTTAGTTCATTTATATTCGGTGTTATGTAAATTAGAAGATATGAATTAGATTTTAAATAATTTTAAATCATGGGATGTTCCATATTACAAAAATTTAATAAAAAAATAAAAAATTAGATTTAGTTACCAGAATCATAGGTTTTGATATTTCTACAATGAATTACCCTATATAATCAATGGCAAGACTAATTTGGCAGAACATACCAAATTGAATGATAGTGGTCTTAGAATATACCGGTTTAGGAATATTTAAACTATACGAATTTATAATTGGATTTTATATCACTATACTATCTCATGTTGTTCCATTTATGTATTCATTCATCTAGTAATTTAGTATCAAATCTTACTACATATGACCAATAAAAACATACAAACCATGTTATTGTATAATTATTTATGTAGTTTTTTGGTTTTTAATCTCCAAAAGGTAAAATCCAATCATATTTACATAAATTAAAATTAATATAATGTGTAATAAGAATGATTTTTTATTAAAATATTATTATTTATTTGAAATTAGAGACCATTTTAGGAGTAATCCATCAACTAGATATAGTCATCCAAAATCATTCATGATCAAATTAATTAGCTTCAATAGATGTGAATTGTTTGGCCTAATGTTAGAAAACCAAGAGATACATCATTCAACATATATTTCAATCCATGATAAAACTGATAACTTATATGAATAAACTATATTAAAAAACTAATCTCAAGAAAACAACTTCAACATCAAATTATAATAAAAGAAGATGTAAACTAAATCCATTATCATAGATAGCACGTAACTCCATTAATGAATGTATGATAATATTATGAAGAAGTTTAGTTATTAAACTAATGAATAAAGTATAAATTTTTTTTCCCTTGAATAATGTTTGAAATAATATTTAAATTAATGAAATATTCATTGAATTAAACAGAAGATAAATATATATGGAAAATTCAATATTTTGTGTAATTTAATAACATTTTATAATATTTCAATTTTTATATACATTACATAATGATGATTATAATCTCTTTATATTCATTTCATAATATGAACTTCTTCATATTATACATTGTACTACATTATAATATAAATATATTATATTTAATGAATTATAAATAATTTCAAATTAAATTTATATTTTGTAATAAAATCTAAATATCACATACATAACATTATTTAAACCCAGATCATATAAAATTTGAAAATTTGTTTTTTAGGTGTTGTAAATAAATTTTAAAAAAAATCATTAATTTTAATAATTCACATTACTAATTGAAATCCATCACTAGTTTACATACTAAAAATAATATTTTGGAATTATTTATTATGTTATAAAAACCTTATAATGAAACATATTAGTTTTAAAAAAACCTCATTTTTCTATGCAATAGTATTCAATATAATTTAACAAAATTATTTTTTTAGTTTTAAAATATATTTTTTAGAAATACATAATAATAGATAATTCAGAAATAATTAATTAATTAATTATAATCCATTTATAAATAAATAATCAATTAAACACTTATAAATTAATATATATCTATAAAATTACTTTTATTATTATTAATATACAATTTTTATATAATAAAATAAAACCAATAATTAATTTTCAAGAAAATTAAATTCTCATTATGAAATTTATTTTCTTGATCCAATCCTAATAGTATATTATTATATAAGACATATATAATGATCCATCAGAAGTAAAATTCTTTTATTTATAGGTGATAATTCAAAAATAGTTTGAACATTATTAGTAATATTTTACAATAGACACCCCTATAATTTCCAATGATTGATATGTTATGGTATAATTTTTTTATGAAATCATATTTCATAAATTACATAAAATTCAAAATGGTGATATGATAATATGTTATTCAAAATAAATAACATCATATCTTAAGATATGATATACTATAATTTATAAGCTGTTACTTAGAAACAGTTATAGGATTTTTAATAATTCATTAGTTATAATATGCCATATCATAATCCACAAATCAACTAGCTACAAAAAAACCTTGTATGATATTTTAAAATAGAGAATACAATAAAAAAATATGATCTATACATTATTCTAGTAACGTTTTACTATATATATATAAATATCTTAAGATAAGATACCACTATTCAGTGTTTAGTGATCAAACAACACCAATTAGAGTAAAAAATTGAGATTAAGAAACCCAAACAAGGATAACTATGAAATAATAAATGATCCACACATATAATAAGAATAATTACCCAAAAAAAGGGAATTCACCATATACCTATTGAAATGTAAAAAACATTTTATACCAAATGAGGATCAACAGAAAAATTGAACGGTTCTTCCCTCTATGTTGTGTCTATTGGATGATTATGAATCACTCATTATATGAGTTAAATCACCATTCATCAACAGTATGGTAGCACATTAAGTTATAATTGATAATGGATGAAAACATATTCTGGGGTGTGGGAGAACTACAACAGAGGCTAGAATTGACCGACAAGTTATCATACACCTTCATTTAATGAGGCATTGAATAACTAATTTAGATCCTTTCAGGACTCTCATCAGGTGAGAAAATATTTACACATTCATTATATTGTATGATTAATTTTTATATCCAATTAATTAAATTATTGTTCTATGTTTATCTAACTTGATTAAAATCACAGGTAACAACTTTTTCCATATGATAAAATACTTGTAAAACTCCGTAATGATAAAATTATAACTTGAATTCCCTATAAAATAATAAATTGTGGCACTAAATTATGTTATGATTATAAGGCCCCAGCCATAAACCTTACATAATATTGAATTAAATGAATAATTCACATTGAGGATATTTTCTGGTTTAGAGTTTTAGAGAATTAGGTCATAACTATTACATCTCAAAATATTACATAGTAGACACTTCTACAAAGATTCCGTAAAATAAAAAAAACACTTAAAAAAGAAACATGTCTAGTTCAATGTTTTAGATAGAATGTCTTTCCATGATCCCATCCTTGACCCTATTCATCTTTAAGTCTTGTGGAAAACATTTCAAAAACTTTGGATGAGCATAAATAGCCCAATAAAGGATAAACAAAGAAGTAAAAGTGTTAGTTTTTCAAAAACAACAAGTAAACCATGGGTACTTTACCAAAGTAATACTTTTCACCTTTATAAAGTAGTAAAAACTCTTCACTGAATATAAGATCATTAAATACCCTTTTTTAACCAAAATATTACCATAAATCTGATTTAATGAACACATAACATATCAAGGTAATTTGGGAGACAAACATACTTAAATGGAATAACCATACGGTCGACTTCCACACATACTTAATAGAATAGCCATACGGCTGACTTCCATACTCAATGCATTGGAGCTTATAATGTAACCACCCATCCTGGTATTCACGGCACCACCCGTCATATGGTTTATCATGTAACCACCCGTAAAATTTCTATGTACCATCACTACACATAAAATATTGAAAATATAAAAATTTCAATAACAACATTTCATTTGCAATAATAATATGTAATTCAAGGATATTGAATTAATCAATTCATTTTCAAAAACCATTTAAAAGAGAATTTTGAATCAAAGTGTCCCATACCACTTTGAAGATTTTCATAGAATTATAAATTTAAAACATTAATGTCCATATAAATAAATACTAAAAACCATTTTGAAAACATGGACATTAAAGATAATTATTTAGAATAATGAATCATTAAAACATTTAAATTGATATTTTTGTTAAAGAGTTTTTAACAGAATGAGAGACTCAAGAATACAAATAATTGCAGAATAAAATTTAATCCAAGTTTTATAATATCATGAGAATAAAGGGATTCATGATATAAAATGTCAAAGGACAGTATACACACCATATAAGAGTGAATTGGTCCATAACAACAATGAAGTCTCAATAGAAATGTAAATTGAGATGAAATCCATTATAAAGATGGTATCCTTAAATTAAGGAAAAATCAATCACATAATTATGTGTGAGAAATTTAAATACACCCAATATAAGTGGATATTATGTGTGAAAAAATCAGAGGTCATTCACACGAAATCTTGGAAAAACAAAACCAATGACATAGATATTTAATTCAATGAAATGAGATTGAGTTAGGATTTCCCATACAATATCGTAAGAATTTATCAATGAGATGATTTTTTGAAGGAATAGTATATATACACAAAGGTTTGTGGAAATATCAACATATAGATTCCATAAATAATCTTGGCATACTAAAATCAAGAAGTATAGGTTTAACCCAAAGAATTGAAAGTGGGTTAAGAAGTTCCCTTACAGAAATCTAACAGCCTAACTGCGTCACATTAAAATTCATAAAATGAGTTGATGAGAGACAAAATGGAATCTCATTAAATGGAAATAAAATTTACATAAATAAGGATATAGAAGAACATATCCCAACAGAATAATATGTGAATTAAAAGACATAACAAAAGAAGTCTTTTAAAAAGAGGAGGGTGAACAGTGCCCTTACAGAGTTGGGTAACTTTCGAAATGTACACCCCATGGAAAAAGGGTCATACAATAAAGATGTAAATACACATAAATGAAATTATAATACACAAAGTGTATAATAATGGGATGTACATACACCACTCAACGGAAATAGTGGAAAACTTAGCATAAATGTCACGGGAATAAAAGTGAGATGAAAAATCCCTTACGAAAACTCCACAGCCTAACGTCGCCACTTAAAACTTCCAAGAATGGATTTTTGAGATCAAATACGGTCTCTCATAATATGAACATAAAAAGTAAAGTATGAGTAATATAAAATAACCACCCTAAACATAAGAAATATGAGCTTAAAAGAAATGAAATAAAAGGGAGTACTCAAAAAGAAAGATAGAGGTTGGATCCCTTACCTCAAGTCTGACTTGTCTTATTCGTTTCATTATATTACTGAATAATAAACTTTGGTCAATTTGTAATTGATTAAGGACCTCTTTTAAAGATTATTATTTAGCTTATATAACATAATATAATGTTATAATAATTGGTTAATAATGTGAGTTCATATCAGACGTTTTTGTCTATGTTTGGTACATGAGTCAGAAATGGACATTTTTTAAAATGATTTTCCATGTAGTTATGAGTAAATAATCTCCAGAATAGTATTAATGATTTAAATATCATATATATCCATTACATAATCATTTTATACTTTCCATGTCATTTGGAGATAAAAATAAATGAAATTCACCCTTCATGGAGACGGTAGGCCGTACGTACGCATGAACGCTACTTTCATTTCTTTGTCATATTAATGGAATTAAAAATAATTGGGATATATATATTATAATTCCAGTATAATATATATGTTATATAGGTCACATATTTTTATTAATTTCATTCTTTACACATTCCATGTATTGCATGAACGAGTCACATCACTTGAGGGGGCGGTAGTCCACACTTCCTTGTATGAAATTATCACATTTGCACAACATGAAAAGCATAAAGTCATGTTTTAAATATAAAATTCATAAGCATATAGAAAACATAAATACCATATATATCATATATAAAGTATAGTGACATCATAATGGCCACCTGTTAAAAGAAGATTGAACGATTATCGTTTCGTGAGGCAGAAATTCGCCAACCACAGAAACAATATGTTCTTTAACCATTAGACGAAGGTGTGTATAACTGTAACTCGAATCCTTCACATAAAAACATCCTAGTAAATTTAAAACACTAGTTTTGTTACAAAATAATGGAATAAAAAGAGTTTAGAGGTTTGGATAAGCAAAATAAAACAAAAGAACACAAGTGAAGATATTACCTTAAAATCGGGTAACTCTTCTTGATTTGAGCTTAAATGCTTCCTTGGAAAGGATTCTGCCCAACGGTGAGGCTTCAATGATGAAGAGTGGGATTTGGAGAGTTGAAATGATCAGGGGTTGGCCGAGCCAAAGGCTTTAGAGGTCTGGGTAAGGTGGTAGCGGTGGGGGCCTTTTATAAGAGAAAAAGAGGGGCACTCTTGGAAAGTTAGAAAATATTACTTTATTATAAAATGATTATCGAATTTTAAAGGTCACAAAAGGATATGTTGCGAGGATAAGGTGATAAGGTTTCGAAATACACCCATCCAATACTATTTTGACAAGTGTAGGTCTTATATTTTACATTAAATTTTCATTTTATTTAAATCGTTAAATAATGAGGTAATCGCTACATCATCATGGTTTCATAAATAATTTAATATATTTAGTGTCTAAAAATTATAAAAAAATATCATGATATATGAAATCTTTTTAGCTTTCTAATGAATATTTATTGTAAAAAATATGACTTGTATAACCCCATATAAAAATAGTTTTAGTAAAACAACACATGTTTGTGACATTTTAATTTTAACATTAAATAAAAAGATATTAATGTCATTTTCCAACCAAAGTGGCTCCATAGGGTCCCCAAGTTGACCCATGGATTTTCGTGGTCATACATGACACATCCAATGAGGGCAGAACATGTGTCTAGGTCATTTCCAATTATTAAAACATTATTTTTACCTTAAATTACACTAATTACCTCTAATCGCGATTAATAAACTAAAAAGATACTATTCACCAAAAAATAATTTTAATCCCATTGAACCACATTTTACTTTTTAATGGCAACCATGTATGTCGGATTTTTGAAATTCATATTATAGGATTGGTAAAGATTTTTTAAATGAAAAATCAGTTTCTCTAACTACCACTTAGTGATTTCACTATTCATCAACAATTGAAGTTTTTCAGAAAATTACCAAAAATTCACCCTAGGCTATATTTGATATTCCTTTTTCAAACATGATGATTTTTAAAAAAAATTAAAAACATATAAGATACATTAATTAATTTAATAGTTAATTCCTGCTGTCAGAGCAAATAGGATGTTTTTATGAAACAATAAGTATCAAAAGATTGACAGTAGTTTAAGTCCAATTTCAAGATGAAATTAAATCCAATGACCAATATTTGATTTATATGGTAGAAATATATTATAATTTCACTTTGAACCCAATTCAAAATATAATCTAATCATATAAATAAAATAGATTAAAAAGAGGTTTTGTATTAAAATACAACATTTTTCACTATTCATTAAAAAATGAACATTATCGGAAAAATACAAAAAATTTAAACAAAGTAAATTTTCATGTCCCGATTATAAATAATAATTTTATTTTGTCAAATATAACACATAAAATTTTCAAAAAGTGGATTTAAAATAGTTTCGTCATCAAAAGGCGGTTAATCGACCTTTTAAAGAATATTAGAATGTTTACGCTTAAAATTGGATTAATTCGCATTTTTTATCCTCTAAATTTTATTGTAAAAATTAAAAATATTTGACAAACATTAATAATCATTTTGTAGTTAGTTATGTTCATTCCCTCTATTACAACGACTAGGCATTAACTATAATTTAAAATAATATTATTTTATTATTAGAGTGCAAGGAAAGATTCCCAAGAAACTCGTTGTTGCGTATTGGGTACACCATCGAGAATAGCGTCCCCTTTAATGTTATATTAATATTTTATTCACAAATATGGATAAATGTGAAAATGTCATATTCTTTTTTTACCTGGGGTGTTACAATGATAAAGTAAATCATTATAAGTTACATTTATGTAACATGTCTTATCTAATTTATGATATCCCATATCATTAAATATTAAAGATATCACTTCATCAAATGAAAAAAGCATTAAAGGGATATCACAATACAAAAATCCACGATTGTTATATAATAAAATGAATATTAAATCATATTAGTCTTAGAGGGATGTTTAATTCATTTTATTGGGTTGTGGTAAGCAAAATATCATTTTCTATGTGCCCTTTGTGTTGGAAAAATAAATTATGATATGTTGATCACATTTTTTTATTAAAATATTCTTCTTAATTTAATATAAATTTAGAAAATATTTTTTTTGGCGTTATTTGATTCCATGGATCTGTTGATATTACATTTATCGTTAGAATAAAATCATTGAGGGATAGAATAGTTAAAATGGATATAATAAGATGAGAGATTCATATAATTTTTTTTGAAAAAGGAATATAAAAATACTATACTATTAATATCAACTACAGAAGTGTACTTATAAGAAATAATTACAACATTTTGTCTAATTATATTATATTTTAATATGCTTTGATACATAGCTTAATGTGTCCAAATATTGGAAATATATATTATTTTAAGGGATATAAATTATCATTATTCCATTTTTTGTAGAATTATGTCAATGGTGATCACGAATGATGGATTTTAGAAGATGAACAACAATGATATAAAACATACGTTCTAGTAAACTATAAATAAATGACATTATTTGTTCAATATGTATAAATTTTACTAATATTTTTTATATTAATTTTTATTATTAACGTTATGTATATTGTTTTATATATAATATCAGTATCATAAAAGAATTTAATTTATAGAAATGACACCAATTCACCATAAATAATGTCATTAGTATATATATTTTTATAATAGTTTGAATAAAAGATAGAAAAACTATTTATGATGCTTAATATATAATAAATTTTTTTTACATATTATTTATTATATTTCACAAAATAAAAATAAAATTTCTAGTAGATTACAAACAATATGTATTCCAAAATATTAATTTGAAAATATTACAATGTGTAAGTGGTGAATGGATTTTGATTTCAAAAAAAAAAATAGTTAAAAAAATTCCATGAATAATGGTTTTGTTTAAAAAGAAATAATAAGAATGAATGTAAGGATTAATTTGATAGAATAGTGGGTGAAATAATTGTGTTTTTTATCTAAGATAGAATTTCATTAGATTTTTTAAATGATAGTGGTTTGATACCAAATATATTACAGCCTTGCACTTTATTACACACTTAAATCATATTTTATTAAATAAAATCATCACTTGATAAAACATAGAAGATTGAGCATTCAAGTGTTTATAGGGATTATGAACATTACATAATATCTTAGAATATAAAACACACAACATCGTTATTATAAAAATCTATTACACTACCACTACATTCCCTCATACTTAGCACTGCATGGGATAACCAGGGGACATGCATAAGAAAAGGATAAGATATAAAGCATAGTAAGGGAATAGACATTGAATAACATGAGGAGTATAATACATATCAAAAAAGTGGAATATCAATGGATCACAAGAGAAAAATGAACATAAATGCAAGATAAAGCATTATAATCATAACATGGAAATGTGGCAACAACACTTAACATGGACTTAGCATGATCCAAGGCTCATTGCACATTGAGCATGACTAAACCCTCATTTCACATGAAGCATTAGTAATCCCTATTTGCACTTGAATTATAATGATTCAACACTAATTTATCATGACTTATCATGATACTATACTTTACCCAATGCATTGTAGCAATGTAATGGAACGCCTTTCTAATACATTTCATTTCAAGCATAAGTGGGCCACATGGAACATACAACATAGAATCAATCATCATCATTTATTCCATGATAAAGGGATGTTGAAAACATAGCTGAATATTTATAAACAATAATTAAATTTTCATAAAGGTGAATACCCTTGATAGAGAAATGGGCATGGTATTCACTACACAATTACATTGTCTTGGAAAATCATAGTGCAATTTCGGCATCATAACAACGTGAAATAAGAACACATAAAAATGGATTATAAGAGAGAAAGGGGTGTCTCATAATATTTTCATGAAATGGATAGTAAGGGATGATATATATACATGTCCCAACAAACATAACAGAATTTATATGCATAATTCAAAAGAATTACTTGGAAGTAAAAGAGGAGAGAGAAATCTCTCACATTATTTTGGCATGGTAACGAGTGTACATCAGAGGCATTAATGAGAGAAAAAGGGGTCCCCATAATCCAAAAATAAATATTTCATTGTGGGGGAGATCCGAAATAATACTCCAAAATTGGAAATTTAAAGCAATAGGGCACAACAACATAAAAAGAATAGGATAAAAATACTAGAATTGAAAAAATCCCTTACTTGGAAGTGTGATACCAATATCATGGGAGAGGCATGAGAGAGGCTTCTTAGGATCTGGGGGCACCATTGGATGATTCTAGAGGTAGGAGGGCAGAAGATGGAGGATTTCCAAAGGCTTTGAGTGAAGATGAAGTGGGATCATGGGTGGTTTTATATAAGAAATGAGATAAAATTTTATATTATTTATGTTTGGGTCAACACAAATTAAAAAAAATGATACAAAAAACCATCCCATGGTTTTTGCACAGGGTTTTTGCCAATGTGTAGTGGAAAAAAAATTTATATGGAAAATGGCTGAACTTCTTAAAATAATAGGGTTGCTTATGTGGAGGTGAGTCACACTCATAAGGGAAACAATTTAAAAATAAAAAATGTTTATATGCTTTGAAGGGTCAACTAAAGCCTTGTAAAATAAATCAAGCAAACCCTAAATAACATTATTTTAATAGAAAAACATATATTGGCTGAACATTATGTTTATATTATTTTATTACATCACTATTGGGTCATTATGATGTCATATAACACATTATATATTTAAACGGTATTTAATTTTTACCAAAAAATTCGACTCTCTCAAAAAAATATGATAAAATCAATGTTGGTTAATTTTGACATCCTCACTCTCAATATAAAATTAATTTTATCTAAATAATTTTCTAAATATGTGAATTTTTACTTTTAAAATAAAAACCTTTATTTATTGAAAATTCATGGGTTATGAGAAAAAAGAATTTAAACTATAATATAAATAAATTTAATAACAATAATATATTGATTAAAATTTTATTTAACTCAAAAAATCCATTAATTCAATAAAATAGATTTCATAGTTGAATATTAACAAAAAAAATACTATTTTTGCTTTAAAACAATTAATGATGTAATAATAATAATAAAATTTATATTATCTATACAAGAATAATTTACATAATCATAATGTTAGGGTCTCATTACATAACCCCTTGTAACACCCACATATGACTGAAGGGTAAGGTGTGTGATGGCGACAGACTCTTGGGGTGGCTCAGATAACATCTTTTTGGTGGTAATCTATACTAACTTACACTTCTTACATATTTGATTCTAGTCAAGTTTTACGTGTTCAAGGTTGACTTGGTCTTCGTCAAGAGCAAAGCGCAATGACTCCACCTCATTTCCAAGCCCCAACTAATGGGATTTGTATGGGGAATTTCTATTAGATGAGGCCATCACATCCTTTTTCTATATAAATTGGATTCGTTAAAGCCTTCTTTTTATACTAATCATGTGATCACTGTTCAATGACTATGTTAGTAATGGTCACAATTCATAATGGTATATTAGAATCCAAAACATAAAACCAATAAAGATCACATTTTATGTAACCATAATAACACATTTAATTAGATCTAGAGGAATTTTTATTAATGAAAGTTTAGGTCGTTACAATCTTCCCCACTTAAGAAATTTCACCCTCGAAATTTCCTTTTCCCACCCTAAAACATGTGTGGGTAACTTTTCTTCATGACTTCCCTTGATTGTCGCATCTCTTCTTCAATGTTTTGGTTTCACCACAACACCTTGACGGGGGGCATTGTCTTATTGTGTAGAAATTTTTCTCTACGATCTATGATCTTCACTGGTTGCTCCTCAAAAGAACGATAATCATCTAACTGTACTACCTCTGAAGAGAGTACATGTGAAGGGTCAGATATGTAATTCCTTACGAGAGATACATGAAAGCAATCATGTACTTTTTCCATGGTAAGCGGAGGAGCAAGTCAATATTTCACAACCCAAACACGATCCAGAATCTCAAAGGGGTGACGTACCTAGGACTTAACATTCCTTTCTTTCTAAAACTCATGACCTTATTCCATGGTGATATGGGTAGAAATACCATGTCTACAACTTTAAAATCATGGTATTGTAGATATTTATCTATGTAACTCTTTTATCGACTCTGGAATGCCTTGATATGATTCTACAATGGTTTTCACCCTCTCCACCATTTCATCGACCATTTCAGGTCCTAACAGCTTACTCTCGCAGATTTCATCCCAACATGCTAGTATATTGTGCCACATCCATTACAAGGCTTCCTATTGGGCCACTCGGAAGCTCGGGTGGAAAATGTTATTGTTGTAGAATTCAACTAGTGGAATATGTTGATCCAATCCTCTTTTATTGTCCTTTGATCATGATATTAACATATCATCTAGTGTCTTAATAGTTTTCTCAAATTGGCCATCAGTTTGATGATGGTAGGACATATTGAAGTTCAGATCAGTATCCAGAGCACGTTGAAGACTCTTCCAAAACATATGGGCGAATATTAGATATCGATCAGATACAATTGATAATGGTACTCCATGAAGCCTTACCACTTCCCTAATATATATATGTTATCATTGATCAACTTAGAAATAATCCTAAATTGCAATTAAGTGTGTATACATTATAAGATGATATACAATAAATCAGATTTAATTATTTCCTTTGCATGTCTTCAGAATTTTGGTGACAATGTTCATGGTGATGTTCTCTCATATTCATGCTTCTATAAGAAATCTATGCGTCATCCCCTTATACTTCTGCCTATATGACTTCCCTTTCTAACACACCAAGCACTTTGATGTATAATCTGTGATCCACTTCTTTATATTATCCCACCAATATTTCCTTCATAGATCTCGATACATGTTTGTGTTTTCTGGGTGAATAGAAAAATTTGAACTATTTTAATCATACTAAATATCATTCATGAGCTCCGAACATGATGTAAAACATAGTCTTTTTCCAAATCTCAAAATTCCTTCATCATTAACATTGAACTATGAGGACTTCCATTTTATGATTGCATCCACACACTTCTGAATTCCTACAGAATTCTACTGAGCATCATTTAACCATTCAAAAAGGGACGGTTGATCAATAATTTTTGAAAGAATTGATAATGTTAACTTCTTTATGATTCCCATGTCTATCATAATAAAACCTCAGAAGAGTTGATCATTCTCAATTCTCATTAATGATTGAATCACTGGGTCCTTTCTACTTAGTGCATCCACCACCAAGTTCACTTCACCAGGGTGGTAATGGATTGACCAGTCATATTATTTGATCATCTCTAACCATCTTCTTTTGCGTATGTTACACTCTTTCTGTATAAACAAATACATGAGGCTTTTGTGGTCTATAAATATTTTACACATCTCACCAAAGAGATAATTCTGCCTAATTTTTATAGAGAAGGTCAATGCAGCCATCTCTCGAACAAGTGTTCGATAATTCTACTCATGTACATTAAATTTACATGAAGCATATGCAATGACTTTTTCATTTTTCATCAAGGCACAACCCTGTCCCTTCTTCGATTTATCACTAAATACCACAAAATTTATCCAATTGTGGGTAATGTGAGAAAAATTGTAATGATATGAATCCTTTTCAACTCCTTGATGCTTTCTGCGCATTCAACACTCCATAACAACATTACTCCCTTCCGAGTTAGCTTGGTAAGTGGGTTGGAAAATTGTGAGAAATTTATCCCCAAACGTTGATAATATCCAGCCAACCTTAAGAAGAAACCTATATCTATTATGGATGTTGGACTCGGTTATCCCACAATTGCATATGTATTGGATGGATCCATAGATATCCCATTCCTTGTGATGATATGGCCCAAAAATGAACCACCCTTCAACCAGAACTCACACTTGCTGTACATTTCTTAGATATTCTCCTTTCAAAAGGTCTCTAAAATAGTTCTTAGATTGTCTTCATGATCCTCCTTGGTTTTTTAGTATATTAGAATATCATATATAAAGACTACAACAAATTTTTCAAGGAAATCTTTAAATACTATATTCATCAAGTCCCTGAAAATTTCTAGAGAACTGGTGAGTCTGAAAGAAATTACTATGAATTCATAGGGCCCGTATCTTGTAGGAAAAGTGGTTGTGGAGATATCTTCCTTCCACACCCTTACTAGATAATATCCTGATCGAAAATCCACTTTGGAGAAGTATTGTACTCCACACATCTCATCGAACAATTCATTGATTCATAGGAGATAATATCTTCCTTATTCACCCTAATATGATATCAAGAAATGGATAAATAATAAAATCTCAAAATAATTAAAAATATTTATACAGTAAAGTGATAAATAATGATAACTTAAAACTAGAAATTGAACCAAGATATTTTAGTGATTAACCAACATTATTATAATCTTTCTACATCCATTGATCTTAGTAGATATGATCTTAATTAATATATTTTTATCATATTATCATAAAATTGTTCGGGAATTTATATAGAAAATATGGTTATTAAATAATTAATAATACAAAAAAACAAAAAATGGGAAGGGGTGATCAAATAGTGTGTCAATTAAATTGATGAATCTTCTTAATTACTATTCTAGTGTCTCTAATTATTGATAAAGCGGTAATTGTTATATTCTCCCAAGACATTTCTCTAAGGTATTTAAAAACCCTAACATGATTTTTTTGAATTATCTAATAATTTTCTATTATCCAACAAATATATTGGATTACATATTTTAAATTCATTCTCAATATCACTAAATAGATCCCGATAATCTAAATTGATCTTTTAAATATTTTCTTGAATTGTATTTATTAATATTATAATTCTTTTAGATTTTTATAATATAATATAATACTAGAAATTAATTTTCATATTGAAGAAAATAATTTTGACTTGGTTCCACAAGATTCAAATTCATGTAGGTATATTTTTTTATTCATTTTATAAATTTTTTATTTCATGGAATAAAGGTGTTTTCTTAATAATTTAATCAAAAACATTCTTAAATAATAATTATCCAAACATCTAACTCAAATTCACTAATAATAGAAATTCATGACCAAATATATCTATGTATTTTGATTGAAAATATCATAAAAATTAACATTTTAAAATTATATCATAACTATATCATCCATCCATAATAATAAAAATAATACATCATATTCTAATGAATGTTGAAATTTTGAATATATAATGACATTGAGTTGTTTCGTGAAAAAGTTATAACATTGAATCTATAATTCATAAACTCAGTTAGTCAAAAACCATAGAAAATAACCACAACTCCATTGTTATACACTTTAGTGAAATTTTCATGTCAATGAAAACAATTCATTATGACCAGAAATTAAAACATAATGATAGAATTATTATAATGTGATATTAAAAAACTCAATAAAACAACATTAAATTATCTCATTAGGAATTCAAATAAAAAAATTTACACATACACAAGAATGTTAATAATAAACCATGAAACCGAAAAAAAATATCATAATTAATAATTTGAATAAACTACTCATTTACAAAGATCAATGTTATAGTTATTTATAAATCAAATCATTGGATATAATAATAACTTTTAGATGAATTGAAATTTATGTGTAAGTATAAATTCCTTATTGTGAAACTATCAATTCTATGATCATACACCCCCTTTTTCAATAAATTTTACATGTGAAATTATCATTTCTATAGAATAACTGAATCTTTATCATGTCTGGTTTTATGGATTTATATATTATTTTATGATTTTATTTTATAGGGACATTAGGGTGAATTTTAGGATGAGTTGATGTGTCTTATAGGTTTTATAGGGGTTTATGGTGGGTGAATGACATGAAATAATTGTAAACACTACCCATATATTATTTTCAAAAATAATTTGGCATATGGGTAAGTGCATGCTTTTTATATTGCATATGAAATTCATTTAAGAACTACAGAACACATGTGAAATTTTCAATTGTGGTAAATAAATTGTCTCATCTTGGATTTCCAAATAATGCATCCAAATGAGTGGTATAATATCAAAAAAAATTAAATTTAGATCCTCGTTTTTCAAAAAAAATTACTATTTCATGTTCACATTTATGTAGCCATTTAACATAGTGTCTTTTTTGTGAAATTCGTGGATCCCATCCTTCTATATCTCTTTATTTTTTAATATAATTGTCTTTTTATTTTTGATCAAATTTAAAACACTCAAATCTCATCTAAATCTCACATTATGTTCCTTTTATTCAGACCAAACCCAATCCAATGAATTTCATTTCTAGATCACTTATATAGGATGTGCAATGATGTTGATAATTTTTTCAAATCACTATATAAGGGTTCCGAGAACTGAAATATAAGTTTTTTACAAGTATTTTTGTGTACAAAAACTTGTTCAAGTTAGGTGGCCTATCCCTCACATCACTATGGTATAAATATATAAGGACTATTATTGTAATCTTTAAATTTTTCTTACTGATAAATATTTTTCTAAAAAATTATAATTTAATTATTTCTGTAAAATTGGGTTTTATACAATGTTTTTTGGGAAATTAAAATTATCTGATTTATGATTTGTATTGTTTTTAACCATATTTAAATTAACTAGTTTTTTATTGGTTTTAATTTAAATTTATGGTAGTTGTCATGAATATTCAATGAAAAATTAAATATGGTATTTTTATTGTGAAATTTCTATCAAAATCCTTTGAGGAATGTAAGTTAAATCGATATGTGATTATATAGGGAAAGGGTAATGGTAATTTTTCAAATTATGATGTAGAATTCAGTTACTCCCACATATATATAGACTTATATAGAGTTGGTAGAACAATAAAATGGGTAATGTATGGTTTTATGATTGTGGTGTGTGAGTTCATTTCATTTGTGTGTAGGAAATAGTATAATTTCCTCTATTAATGTAATTATTTTTACATATGGGATTTTTTGTGAGTTAGGTTTGGGGGATATATTAGATTCATTTTCACTCAATTCGGTTTTAATTTATTTTATACAAAATGTGTAGCTAGATTTATATTAATTATGTGGTGTTTGTACTAAATAGTATGGAATTTCCTATCGGGGTTTCTTAATAACCACTCTTATATACATCATAATGAATATGTAGTATTTCATTTGATGGGTATGTGGATAAAATATAACTTCACTATCAAGGTATCATGAGGTTTTTTTATATGGTGTTGGTTGTGGGATATTTGATGTAGTTGTTTTTTTGTAATCCATTTTTAGTTCATTGTTTGGAAACATTTCATATATTTTTGAGTTTCCTAGATGTGTGTAATATCTTGGATAAATTAATGATTTTTTATTCTTGGATCACATAACTAGTTTATTTAGTTCAGATATAAATGTTTTTCTATTAATAAAATACATTTTAATTTGGGTAATTATAATATAAGGAATTTCTTAAGTGTGGTTAAATAGTCCACCATTTATATCATTAATCTTGTTATTTTATTAACATTCCTAGGTTTTAATGGGATGAATATAATTCTATTGTAATTTTTATAAATTCAATGAATAACGATATGTTGGGATTATAAAAACAATATGAATTTGGATTGGTATATTATTTTTTTGGAAGGAATTGAGATATTATGTGTTTGGAATTGATTGAATATTATATAAAATTATGTAGAGAAACTATTTATATTGAACTGAATGTAGATAGGATAGTTAAAAAATAAGAATTAGTTGTCAATCAATTTTAGGTGCTTCATAATCATATCAACATGAGTTTAGCAGATTACAGCTAGCTATCATTAAGTAGTTGTAAAAAATCCCACATGAGTTTTATCATTGAAATCATATTTTATAAATAATGATATTTAATTTTTTATATTTTTACATTGTCTTGGGTATTAATATACCTTATTGTTCTTATAAATTAATTAAGGGGTACCAGGTATGATGTTTATTTTGATAACATTTATAATTTTTCATTGAAATATGTGGTTTTCATGTTTGTCAAGGATCATAGTTTTGTGTTAATCTTTTGTATTAGTGTTATATCAAGTGTAATATTTATTATTGATACTTTAATTGATCACGTATCTAAATATTTGGTTGGAAAAAGTCATTTTTGGGATTTCCAATGTGCGGGGGGGGGGGGGGGATTAACTAACCTTGGAATTGGGGATGGTTATGTAGTGGAACAACTATTTCAAGGAAAAAATAATCATATAGTATTATAGAACAATGTAAAAATTCCTTTTAGTCATCATAATTTCCCCTATATTTAATGAAGTGAAATTGATGAACTAAATATGGTGCTCTGGATATCTTAATAAGGGATTGTATGACACCACATCAACAGTTTTATAATCATGCATGGAATATCCATCATAAGAGATTTGTAACTACAAATTAAAGAAAAATATTGGAAAAGATTCTATTATAACACATGTTACCCATTAATAACCTTGAAAATATCATTACAGTTGTTCTCATCCCAAAAAATAATTTTTACATATTTATTCCATGAACACATATATATCGTAGCATGTATCATCTCATCATGTGTGCGTGAATCATTTAATCATAGATATTCAAACAAATTTCACTAGGTAGGATATAAAAAATGATGAAAATGTTAACTTGATAGTGTTAGGTTCTATTCATCGTGATTAAATATTTATTTTTTTATTTGACATGGATTAATCCCACTCATTTATATCTCTTAATGTGGTAAATCAAATTTGGTTATACATGGAAATGAGTAGATATTTTATTAACAATAATACACCTCCAATGAAATTGGATAATAATGGACATAAATTTATAACATGTTAAATATTCATAAATGCAGTCCAATTATTATGGGATATCTTGTTGTTATATATATATATATATTCAATATAATTATAGGGATGAATTGGTTGATAACATTAATGGATCATATTGATTTTTAGCCATGATGAGTAACATTCAATGATTCTGATGGTTTTGTTTATCATTTAATAGGGGAATGATAGATATATGTAGGAAGATATAGACCTAAATTGATAGAGTTCAAAACCTTCATATATAAATTGGTGACTATAACAGTTACATTTACTTCTTTAACTAAAATCGACGATATTTTTAACACAATATATCAAAAACGGTATTTTGATCCTCGAAACCTTTATTTTTTAATTATTGATAAATAAATAATTATTTATATTGATATAATCTAAATAACGTGTATCATTTCACCTATTACGTACAAAATAAAACCATATACATCATTTTGGTTTACTACAGTATTATTTTTTAAGAAGATATTTGGTAATATTATTGGTTGCAATAATTATAAAAAATGGAATCATGTAAAACTAAAAAATTGGTACCCCATCAAGAGAATGGAATATTTTAAAAAAAATGTATACTATGATCTTTTGGAAAATTAATACCACTAACTTTGTGTTGCGAAAGAGGATGTTCTATAGAAATCATATAGAAGTATCGAAAACCATTATGATTACATTGTAATTCCATTTGGTATTTTAAATTCTATAGCTATATTGATGGAATATTTCAGATATATCTTTCATAGATACCTTCAATCCTATATTAAATTATTTTTCAATTAAATATTATTTTAGTCTCACACATGTACTTTCATATTAGACACATGAAACTTATATTGAGTACAACTTGTGAAGAAGACTGTTATAAAAAAATCCTCATTGTATGCCTTATGGATATAATATAATTTATACCATAGAAAAATAAAATCTAGAAATTTAATATATGTTGATATTAAAAACATTAAATTTATCATTTTTTGTGATATTCTTAAGAATGTCTATAGCGTTAATATTATTATTGGCATAATAGTTTTTTCCAGGCTCTTTGTTTGTGGTTTATTAAATTTTTCTTCTCCGATTACATGTTTGAAAATATGGTTGATCCCTTTCATTAAATTGATAACATATTGAAATAAATTACGAGGCTAAAGGATGGTATTACTTTGGGGGTTGTTAATGTCATTATAGAACTCGATAAGGGATACACTATTTTTTATGCTTTTATGTATATCTTTAATTTATTTCATTTATAATGGCGGACCATATCCTAGAACATTTTTGTAAAAACTAAAAATAAATAAAATTAACTAAAAATGTAATATTCTTAGATTAATAAAAGTATTCTATTTATTAAAGACATGAAATCACTATCTCATTGACGATAAAATCACTATGTTCAATAATAAATAGTATTTAAATCATATAATGTCATAAAAAGTTTTAAATACATTTTAGATACACAATAAATAAATTTAAATTATTATTATCATATGATTCTATAAACAGGAATTTGATTCATGGTTCCATACATTTCCAGTATTAATATTATGTGGTCAATGAATCATGATATTGATAGTAATTCACGTGTGTAAGAATTGTAATTCACATTGATATCATTGATAGGGTTGATGATACGTGGTTTTAGTGAATCTCAATTTTATATTAGTTAAATATTTCAAATAATCTCAAATTTCAAGCCTCATTTATCAAAATATTATGTTAAGACTCAATTGTATCGTGATTATTTATGTATGAATATATGAACTAAATTTTATCATTCGTTTTTCAAGACTAAATTGTTTTCAATAAAATTGTACAATAATAAATTCCTTATGTTTATTATTAGAAGATTTTGGCATTCCATCAGTGTATTTAATTTATATCTGATGAAATGAAAGTACACTTTATGTCATGTATTATGAATTATGCAATTTAAGAATATATGTCTTCGTTCCGCACCTCTCAGTGGGTGAAAGTCGAAAAGTAGTGAAAGGAAGTATCATCAAACTAATTAATTAACATGAATCTAAGAGTGGTAAAATATACATGTATTTTTTACTATCATGATAAATATGTTTTAGAATCATGAGTTCTCTTTTTATAACATTGAGTGACTCCCCATGTTGGCACACCTCATCCCACTTAATTAGGAAAACACACTAGATGTTTTCAAAAAAGATTTATTTGTAGGAAGTGAGGGAATTACATGGTTTAAATGTTTTTTTCATATATAATTTAGAACATAGAGAATTGATTATTATTTTGGAGGCCATTACAAAAATCCATTGGCATTAATAAACTGCAATGATTGAATACCATCATTAAATGGATATAAAAATTGATTGTATTATTAAATGAATAGAGGAAATGATAAAATAATTTATAATCATATTTGGTGGTATTTGGGGAAAATATTTATATTTATTTTATTTTTATTATAATAACATGCCTAAAAATGATCAACAATGACTTGTTTAAAAATTTCTAATATCATTCATGTTGACATATATTTTTTTGTTGGAGTCTTTGAAAACATCACTTCCCTGGATTTGTATAATGAACGATACTATATGGATGATCCGACAGATATGTAATGGAAAAAATATTCCTAAAAACATCAGGAATATTATTCAAATTGCCTTCATCATCCATTATATTTTTAGGTTTGAAAACACATCTTCTTAATGATTCCCCCATAGTGGGCTACTGATTCATTGGATGTAAAGGGAAGTTAGATCCTTAATATATTATACGCTTTTGTATTTTCAAGTGTACTAGAGATCTTTCTCATTGAGTAGATATTCTACTTGGATTAAACGTAATGAATTGTTTTTTTACCTATCGTGGAAAATTTAGTACGTTTGTAGACCCAATGACATTAATAGTTCTGATAAAATTACTCCTGCTCATGATGAATCTTTTCTCGACCCACAAATTCATATTATAGATATAAAATAAAATATCTAGAGAGACTAACACAAAACATGGTTATCTAAAATTATTTTTTTAAAGACAAATAATGTTACCCATTACATTTTCCTTCATATAATTATTATATATTTTATGAATCATATAAATATAAATTATAGAACACAATATAAGTATTATATATGAAGAATTAATGAAATAAGTAAAATTTATAATAATTAATGAACCAAAAAAATGTAATATCTATATGTTTTATGGATTAGTAATATGACAATTAGGAATAGTAAACCAGTTAATAGAATAGTTACATCACCAATTATAATATAAATAAAAATTTTGGAATAGTACAAATGAAAATTTACTATATTAATATAATTAAACAGATGTTTTAAAATTGATAAATTATGCGTTGGATTTTTTTTTAAAGAGTACATGATTATTTAAAATATTATAATTAATATAATGTAAAGAAATATAATTTATTTTCACAAAATAAAATCATAAAATTCTATTTTGTTTTCCTATGATGAAAATAAAATTATATAAGGATTTTATTAAATCTTCCAAGGGACATATAATCAGTGATAATATTAAAAAGGGTACTTCCCAAGGAAATGGTTATTTTATGTAAAAAAATCATCATATATAGAAAATAATTATCATAAAGTGGAGTCCATTTTTTAATTCAACAAGTCAATGACTGGTTGGCGTTAATTTTGGGGAATTTTCTAAAATTGTTGATTTTTTATTAATTAATAAATATTACAATTTATGATATTTAAAATTATATGTACGTTAATGAATTTTTGAGTCATGATTGAGTCCCTAATGATGTAATTGGCCATTATATAAAATTATCATTTTATCTTTACATTATTCAGTAATAATAAATATCATTATTCATAGTATTGATCCAACATAATAAATAGATGATTAAAATAAACAAAAACACCCCTCTCCTCCACTATAAATACACACATAACCACCTATTATCCTCACACCTAAAACACCTTTTATATTTTCAAATTTATACATAATCCTATTGAAAATTCTCTCCCCATGTCCATGATCCTTTTTTCTTAATAAAAGTTTAAACTAAAGTCCCTCAGGCAGGTTCTCAAAGAGAAGAATTCAAGAGGTAAAAATTTATTTCTTTTTCATTTATTTCATTATCAATTTATTTTCATTTCCATTAAAATACTCAAATATCGTTTTACAAGTGAGAATATAACTATAGAATATTTAATATAATAGGGATTTTCCTTGTTAAATAAAAAACCCATCATGATTTTTCTTCCTCTCAATTTGTATTCTAAAAATGAAAACATAGTATGCAGGTGTTTGATTTATTACCTTTAAGGAAAAAATATTTCTACATCAATTAACACCTTCAATTTTGTTAAAACAAAACATTTTTTTGGTAAAAAATTATTATAATATATACATTAAATAATTTTTAATGATATATAACCATTATATATACATTATATTGATTAATAAAACAAAAATAGTTTTCGATGATCAAAAAAACACCATGATAATCTAAATAGTTATTATAAATGTTTTTTCATTAATAGTATAAAAATATGAAACATTTATATATAATCCCATTTAATCTACTTGATATTAATTAATAACATATAATTTAAATTCTAAAAAACTATACTCATTTCCCATTAAATTCCATATACGTACACTAGCAAACATATAATGAAACCCGAGGAAAAAGACACTAACATAATGATGGAATTGTATCTTATAAAAAAAATTCATAAATGAACATTATAAAATTATAATAAATAAAATACATATATTAATGGTTGTGAATTGATTAATTAATGGATCTAATTTGATTATCTCAAACATTATGTTCATGTATATAACACTTTTGGACATATGGTAACAATGTCTTACTGAACCTCCATTTTTTATTTTTGGTTCAACATTCTCTATCATTACCCCAAAACAATTTTTCATTATTTTTATATACATAATGTACATTATATTTATTTTGTTCAACATCATATATTCTGATCAGTGCATTCTAACATTATGTAAAAATACATGTTTCAATATGGGTTTCATTTCAATTAATCCTCAAACACAAGATTGATTAAAGTGAATAACCCAATTTCTTATTCATTTCCATGTACAACCCATAATCTATTTTAATCCACATTTATTATATTAAAATAAATTGTTTTATGAGAAATATCTAATTTGATTCATTTTTTATATAAAATATTATTCATCTTTCTCATTGTATACTCTTTAATATTTTCCTTAAATTTCACTAAAATGTTTTATTTATAAAAATTTAAAAAAAACACTTCTTAAAATTTTTCACATCATTTTGAAATGACTTATCATGAAATATACCTATTTTTCCTTATAAATGTCCATGTATGATTTAAATCCATCCTATCATAGACACCATTATTTTATTCCCTTTTTATGCCTTTTCATTAGATTAGGAAACACAATTATTTCCACGATTAACAGTTATGTTTATGTTTGATTCAATATGTATGAATCTTCATGTGGCACAAATATTCATCAACATGTTATGATGGCTTTAACATGATGTCACTCCAATTAATTGTCTAAATTTTTCTCTCATGAGACATCATGTTCAATTGTCTTTTTGGTTATCCTTGAATAATGCTAATCATGTGAAATGGCCGTGAAGGTTATCGTTGACCCTATCACCTCCATGTAGAATTTTTTTGCTGGTTAATCTTTTCTCTTTCTTATGTCATTTTTATGATTTTCATCATTTCTATTATTCCACAATTACGTGATCCCAGGTACTATATGTTATGATTTTATATGTTCAATCATGTTCCATTCATTTTTATATTGTCAGGTTATTCCTTTTAACCCATTTTTTACATTTTTCATATGTTTATTAACCTTATTTGGATTTTTAGCAGATACCATTGTTCATGAATTGACTAGGGTATCTTATAAATTTTTAAGAGAAAATAGTATGTTAGGAGATCAATATTGAGATTAAATAAAAGTTTTTTTTTGGGTTTCGTGTTTTCTAATTATATATCTAATCATCCAAGGGAACCTGAAATTAAGATACTTGGCTTGTATGTGATGGTTACATATTCCTAAAACCATGTTATAATATGTGAAAAAGGCTATGGATATTGTATTCGGTATCAAGGAATGATCTAGATAGTTTTTCATATTCAGACTACCGAAATCTGGTATGAACACTAAGGATAAATAAATCACCATGGATAACATTATTGGAACGTAGGGAATAAAAATTTAGGATATAATTTTAATTTACATGTTTTTCCATCAATTCTTAATGTTATTTTTAATATGCTTAATATCTATGTATTCAGGCCCTTCTAATTTCAAATTCTTTTTATTAGTCAATAATGTTTTAAAATTTGATAACCCGTTCCAAAAATAAATTTGATTGGAAATGTGATGATTTCCATGGATAAATGAAAAATTGGGCCACCTGTATGGTCCTCGGGTTTTGCAAGGCCTTGGGGACACCCAAGGCCTTCGGGAGAGTCAGGAATTAAGGCCACCTTAGGGCCTTCAGTCCAACTATCATCAATTGGGTCACCTAAAGGCCTTTGGTCCACATGTAATGAAGATGAAAATAGTTAGACTTCAATATACAAGGCTTCATATTAAGATTCAAGAGTAGGGACATTTAATATAGAAATTTTTAATAGAATAAAAAAAATGTGAGGGTATGGAATTATCATTAGTACATGGCATATGCATCTCCACACAATACTACTATCTGACTAGTAGTAAAATAGTGGAGAGATGGCATCCTGATATTTACTGGATATGGAATGTTTCATGTAGTATGTTTATGATGAATTTATCTAACGCATCCAGCTCATTTAATGTGTTTTTAAGACTACATGCCATTAATGGGTTCCCCCTCATCCCTTGAAAGGGATATGATCAGAAATAAATTGAAAATGAAGGAGTAAATGCCAAATACTATAAGAATGATAGGTCAAAACATCCATAAAGTATATTATCAACTAGATGAATCTTTTAATAATAACATGAATCACCTGGACCACCCTCCATCTACAATGATAGAGAAATATTTTATTGATTTTTTCATGTGTCAAAGGCCTCCAATATTTAGTGTTATGATACCCCCCAAACAGAACAACGAATTAAATCCAAGGACAAGACATTATTTTTCCTCTAGTGATAAGAATAAGATAATGTTGTGCTGGTGATCTATCAATTAAAAATGGAAGCTAATCAATGGTGGAAGATGATCTATAATGCAATGTCCAAGGGGGAAATTAAGTAAAAGTAATGGGAAGGTTTCATGAAAATCTTTTTCTATAAATAATTTCCCAAAACCCTCTTTCTCAATATGGAATGAGAGTTACATTGTATAATGTATAAGGAAGAATACTCAAACAAGGAATATAATGAAAACTTCACAAGTCATTAAAGATTTACATCAAACATTTTAATGAACACAAATAGATGGTTGGATCATATCATTAGTGAACTAATTTTGTGCCTACCCATATCATTGGTGATTAGAGAAGTTCACATCTATGAGGAGTTTGTCTATTTTTTTCCATTAATGATGAAAAACAAATGGCATAATCTTAGTGGTTTTGAGATCCCAAGGAAAACATACAAAAATCAATTATAATATGTGAGGATAAAGAGAAAAATAAGAAGATTGAATGAATAAACAATATCCCATATCTCAATTTTATTGGAAGGAGAATCTTGGTAACTTTATAAAGGTAAATCAATGATGCTTTAAATGTGAATGAATGTGGAATCTAGCTAATAACTGCTAAAGGGGTAGGGTTAATCCACCTATTTTGGATGCTGAAATGAATGTTCATACCTACAATATCCAATTGTTTAGTGTTTCAATTAAAATAATATTGGGAACAATGCTAACCATTTCTATAAGCCATGGGTTATTTAAGGAAATCAACAAAAACGACATCCATGGTATGGAGGAAGGGAATATGATATCACTACTTCTGAGGTGAATCATTACACATATGTGGTGACATGTATGATGATTATTCAATAAAAAATATACAACATATTTTTTTATTAAGGTTCCACGCATTCATTAAAATCATTCATGTTTAGTAGAAATATAAAAACACCACCTCAAAATATATAAGTAGAGTTGTTTATGAGAATATGAAATATAGAATTTATTACATCACATGATTATAAATGACACCCTTTTAATTTTTCTAGAGTAAATATCCAAAAAAATACTTTCCTTCTTATTCGGGTGGAGTTCGATTCTATATCGGAAATTGATTGGAAATATTTATACAAAGATAATATATAATGTCAGGATTGGGAGATCACACTTCACAACTTGGGGAATCCTATATTTCTATTAATTTGTAAAGAGGTGCATGAATCACCATTTAAATAATTATCTTATGTGTTGATATTATTTCCTTATGGAAAAGTATTTCTTCCTTAAATGACAGAGACAGAGGGTAAGATCATTATCAAATTCATATCCATTATAAGGATCTACACTAATGTATTCCTTAAAAAATTTTATGGTCTTTATTTTGATCAATAGTTTTAATTATCAATTTTACTAATTCATGGACATCTCCCTATATCAAAAACAATGTATTGAATGGACTTCATCATGTTGAAGGAACTGAGGAGAAAGTTACAAGACAATATAAAAAAGGGTTTATATGCCCGAGATATATTGAATAGGGTGAAACAATTTACTTCATAAAAAATAAGTATGGGTCCATGTACCTGTACATTGATTAATATGAGATAAAAAGATTATGATAAATAAAAAGTAACCCTTCCATGGTTAGATGAATCGATCAATCAACTATGTGGATCCAATTATTTCTCTATAAGAGATCTTTGGTTGGGATGTCACCAATTAATGGTGAGGAATTTATTTATCCCAATGAAAACCTTTCAAATATGGTATTGATATTATGAGATCATGGTGAGTCCATTGAGACTCACTAATGCACTAGTAATATTTATTGGATTCATGAATAGAATATTTAAATATTACCCAAACAAATTTGTGATGGTTTTTATAGATGATAATCTGGTAAACATGAAGAGAAAGAAAGAACATGACAAGAATTTTAATATTTTATTAACAACCATACTAAGGTAAAAAAAAATTATAATAAAAGTTAATTTACGGGGAAGGAAGTTTCATTTTTAAGGCATGTGATAATGAAAAATAAATATATGTTGAAACTTCCAAGACCAAGGAAATCAATGAGTATCCCATGATATTATCTGTAACATAGATCAATATATTCTTTGGTGTATCTTGGTATTACTGATGATTTGTGAAGAACATTAAAAAAATGTAAACCCACTAAATAAGATGAAATTTAAGGGAGTATTGTTAATCTTGATACATTGAATGGGAAGACTGCTTTAATTAGTCAAAAGGAGGCTCATCACTAAACCGGTAGTCAGACAAATGAAAAGAGGGTAAATAATTGTGTTGTATATAGATGCTTCAAAAAATGTATTGGGATGTGTACTAATTAAAAATGATAAAGTGACAACCTATTCTTCAAGGAATATTAAAATTTCTAATCCAAACCATCCCATATATGATCTGGGGTTAAGGGTCATTGTCATGGGGTGAAAATTTGACAGTATTAACTCTATGGGGTTTAGTGTGAAATATTTACTAATTATAAGGGCCTCAAGTATATATTATATGAAAATGTTCTTAATATGTGCCAATGAAGATGTTCAGATATCATCAAGGATTACAACTACTCAATACACTACCATATTAGTAATTTAAATAATGTTGCACATGATCTATGGGATAGGATCATACAACTTTATCATTGATTACAATTGAGAAGGATCCAATCTTCTTATACCTGAAATGGATGGACATGAGAATTATTAATAGAGGAAAATCTTCAATCCTTTAAAAATCATTTATCATCCATCCCAAATAGAAAAAATAATGGATTCTCAATGGAATATTGCACAAATTTAAGAAAAATATTGAAGATATTATAAATAGGAAATCCTCAAAGACCAAAATGGATGAGGAAGGAGTCTTGAGATTTGGGTCTTGACTATGTATACCATTCAATGATGATTTAAATAAAGATATTCTGAACTACACACATAGCTCAATCATCTTTATTCACATAGGGAGTACAATGATGTATTATTATCTCCCTGATAACTATGGGTGGGACAATATGAGAATGAGATAAATGAATATACATCAAGTTGAATCATATTTTAGCATGTGATAGATAAATGGAAAAAGTCTAGGGGGGTGATGCAACCATTACCCTTACCAACATGGATGTGGAAAACATCACCACAGACCTTTTCAAAAGACTTCCTAATAAATACAAAGGAAAACATTCTATATAGGTTATTCTGAATTGTATTAAATAGTTAACTCATATTATCACAAATTTAGATGAAATCAAACATTGCCAAGTTACACAAAAATTCATTTTTGTAATGGTGAGGCTACATCAAGTACCACTATCGATTTTATATGATTGAGATATGAGATTTACCTCAATGTTCCGGAATAGTATCCAAAAAATCCTTAACCACTAAGTAGAACTTCAATATAACATATCATTCTCATAATTCTATCCAGTATGAGTGAACAATTAAAACAATGAAAGACATGTCGAGGGCATGTTCTATGGACTTTACAGAAGGATAGAACCAAAATATACCTCTGCTCGAGTTCTTCTTAAAATATATTTTCTAATCGAGATTCCAAATTCCTCGATATGATAACCTTAATGGAAAAAGATATAGGATACTTATATACCAAGATGAATATGGTTAATGTAAGCTACCTGGCCATGAAATGGTCGAAGAATCGATGGAATGGGTGAAAACCATTCATGTGATCATCAAGAGATTCCATAATTGATAGAATTTCTACGTAGACAATTGATGATTGGACCATGTGATTTAGGTTAGAGACATGGTATTCCTCCACATATCTCAATGGAATAGATTCATGAGATTTGGAAATAAGGGAATTCCATGTCCTTGGTACATCAGATCCTTCATGATTATTTTTCATATTGGAGCTGTGACCTATCAACATACAATAAAACCTACTCTATCTCATATACACCATTTATTCTATGTATACCTATTTACTAATTGAATACATGATCCCTCAAATGTACAGAATCTAGTGTTACGATAGTTTAAAGAAGCTACATTTTACAAGGAGCATCCTGTAATGATCTTGGACTAGAGGGGAACATTTATACACAACAATCCAACTCATCCTTTCTAAGTACTATGGTAGAACCATAAGTTTTTTAGATGCATCATGGGATCCTGAGGAAGTAATGAAGGAGAAGTATCCTCACATGATTTCCCCAGACTTTGCAAAAAGAAATTTCAAGGGAGAAATTTCATAAGGGTGGAAGAATGAATTGACACAAAATTCAATCAATGAAATTTATTTTCATTTAATTATGTTATATTGTATAAATCATAAAAACAGTAAGATAACATAATATTAACTTTATAATTGAATTATGAATTAAAAAATAAGTATTTATTGAAATTAATGAATAAATGATTATATATAACATTTTAATTAATAAAAGTTCTTAAAAGAAAATTTAATTTCAAATAATAGATTTATGAAATTGTATTTTTGTCATCTGATTTTAATATAATTTTATGAAACATTAATGATTTTAAAAAGTTTCTTAAAATCAGTTGTAATATTAAAATAGTTACTTTTTGAATAAATGATGATTGTAAATAAAAATAATAATATTCATATATAAAAAATCACTTTTATCAAATGGTGTCCATTTTTTAATTCTACACGTCTACAAATGATTAGGGTTAATTTTTTTTGTATTTCTAGTATTGTCAATTATTCTAAATAGTGAAATATGGTAATTTATTTTATTTATAATTATAAGTATATAAATGAATTTTTAGTCATGTTTGAGACATGGATGTTGAAAGTAGACATTATATCGATATTTTATGCTATAGTCACAATATTTATAAACAAAAATCCTCTCTATTTATAGTCTTGATCCAAAATAATAATCAAATGAATAAAATAATCAATAATAACCCACCCCATTACAATAAATAGAACCCCTCTCCACTTATTCCCATCACACCTAAAAAGGATTTCATATTTTCCATATTATAAAAAAAAATGTGTTCCCTCTACCCCATTTCAAGGATACAATTTTCTCAATAAAATTCAAAACAAATGTATTTAGAGGAGGTTGTCAGGGAGAACAATTAAAGTGTTAAAAAAATTCCGTTTCTTTTATTTTATTTTCAATTTATTTTTTGTTCAATTCATCTCATATCTTCCCCTTTTTAATGTGAAACGAAAATTCCAATGAAAATATATAATTTAATGTTAATTTTTTATTTGAACAACCCATGATCATTTCTCTTCCATCTATTATTATTATATGGATGAAACCCACATCCGTGAGGTGTTGATTTATCACATTCGAGGATAAATTGTTTTTATTTTCCAATAAATCCATAAAAGATGGTAAGAAAACAATATTTACTATTATAATTGTTTAAAATATATGTATTAAATGATATATAATTTTTTCTAAATAATATAAATAAATGATATTAATTAATGAAACAAAAATAGTTCAAGATGATAAAAAATGTCAATATAATGTGAACTGTTATCATTGCCATTTTATATATCAAAGAATACTCACATATGGAAAAAATGAAATTATTTATAATACCATTTTATATTATTTATGTTAATTAATAACACATAATTTTAATTTGGGAATATTATACTCATTTCACATGACATTCCACTCATGTATACGAGTAAAACAATCATGTGAACTAATCTAATAGACACTTCCGAACAGATGAAATTATTTCTAATAACTCTTAAAAAATTCCATAAAAGAACATAAAAACTTATTTGAAATCAATTAAATTTATAAAAGGTTCATATTTAATGAAATAATATTTTTAATTTGATTATATATGACATTAATTTCATGTTTAGAAAAACATTTGACATTGGTAAATATTTTTTTTTGAAACTCCAATTTGTTTCCATCATGATATGACTAATGTCCCATTAACTAAATTATATTCTTATTTATTTATACATAATTATTGTAAATTATATTTATATGATCCAAAATCCTATATCCATATCAGTTCATCCATTAATTATGGGAAAATACACATTTTAACATGGTTCTTTTCTCAATTCTTCCCAATATGCTTTCCCGATTAATAGGTAATTCTCAATTTATTACAAATTCACAAGTACCATCCATAATATTTTTATCTCACATTAATGATTAAAATAAATTATTTTATATTGAAAATGTATTTTTGTTCATTTCTAGTTTTATATATAGTATTATTCTTTTTCAGCTTTAAATACTCTTTAATATTTTCTTTAAAACACACTAATATGTTTTCTTTATAATTTATCTTCAATACCCTTTTTGCATTTCATCAATTTATTTTTACATCACTTATCATAATATATGCATATTTTCCTTTATGAAGGCCCTTGTATGTTTTAATTCCATTCCTTTGTGGACACCATTATGTTAATCCATTTTATTATATCCTTTGACCTGATTATGATACCCAATTCTTTCCATGGGTATACATTATGATTATGTTTGATTGCTTATTTATTATTATTTATGTGGAAAACATATTAATGAACATGTTTTCATTAGTTCAGCAACATAGCGCTCTAATGCATTGGGTTTTCTTTATTCTCATGAGATGTCAAGTGTTATGGTCTTGGTTCATAGCCATGACTCATTCTTATCACATGAAATGGTCTTAGTGGTGAGCCTTGAATCAAGATCTTCCAAATGAAATTCTCTCACTGGTTAACCTCGAGTCATTATTATGTCATATTTTATGTCGATTTCAGAATTATGTGAATAATTTATTACAATATCCCATGTTCTATATGTTACACTTCATATTATTATTCATATTTGATTATTTTTTTTAAAAACATTTACCCCTTTAAACAAAATTGATTTTATTTATTCAATTATTTATCTCCCTTGATAGTATTTTTCGATCATCCCTTTGTCCATGTATTCACTAAGTTATCATAGACTATTTAACAAATAAAAAACCTTAATATTATAATTTAAAAATATGTCACATTCATATAAATAATTTTCTTATGTTCTAAGGCCTCCTTGATACCTATGTAAATAAATGGTTTTCTAAATTTTAGAAGAAAAATTAACAATAAATCATTAAACATCATCAATAGTTTTCTATTTATTACGGTTTTTTTCTTTGTAAATAAAATAATTTTCTAAAATTCATATAAATTATTTATATATATTATAAATTTTAGGTAGAGGATTCAAAATCGACATATTGAACAATGCTATGATTTTGTTGAGTTATGTTGTCGGTTTTTATATTTTAATCTCATTTTATTATTAACCACTTTATTTTTTTTTAAACATGACATAGAAAAAATGATTTTAAAATACTATATTTATCATGAATTATTTAAATGATATATTTTTATTTAACAGAAATGTAGCATTTTACATTCTATAATTTACGATATTATTATATAGAAACATTCCATTATTATGGAAAAACCCATTAAATATTACCATGATTAATTCTATATATTTAGTTTTGGAAAGATTACCTTATCATGAATCTGTGTATGGATAATATATACAAAATAGAGGTTATTATAATTATACCATCGGGATATATAATGGGAAAAACAAGTAAAATGTAGTTAAAGTAAATAGTAAATAATTTTTCAAAAGGAAAAACAAATATTGTAAATATTTAATGTAATGTAATGAATATATATACCTAATTACATTGGAAGAAACGAATCCAAATCATGAAATGTGGTTAAATGATTTTATGTTGATGTTTAAAAACTATTCCTTACTATAAATGATTTTTTGGTTGTTTAAATCATAAATATTCTCAGATGGGTACACACTCACCTATAAAATGCAATTACTTGATTTAAAGAATAATTATATATTGAGCCATATATAATTTAAGGGTTTTTATTCAATGACCATGATGACCAATAATTTCAACATTAAACAATGTTTAAGTACTTCTGATAGATTCTTATTTTCATGGTTGCTCAGAATAAGAAATTATAATTTTCAAAGATTCATATGGGATATCAGCATCAGAATTATTATACAGTCTTTATAGGGAAAACATAATAGTATAAGACACACTAGGATTCTTCTCATCACTATTGATTTATAGAAAAATAACTTTTCCCAAAAAAGATACATGGCCCCACAATCATTAAACATATGTCCTTCAGCTTTTTAATCTTTTTTTCATGATGATCTCAACACATAATGAACCCCTATCAATTTTCAATGAGGTAACCATGTTTATATGAGACCTCCTATTGTTTTTCAATATAAGAATGTAGAAAAGTTATCTGATAAATGTTTTATGAATCATGGTAGATACATTTATGAAATGGGTTGTAGGATGTACAATAATTTACACAATTATTTGTCTGTATTTGATATCAAAATGATGAAAACTTACCTCTTAATTTGAAAAACATATTTTAATGGATAATAATGTCTCCCTAAAAATTTTGGAACTAGGTGAAACTGTAATAATTAAATTTAGTATTACTTTTATCAATGGTTATTTAATAACAAGTTAATTATATATACATTATTTAAAAATGAATAAAATATGTATCCATCACACTATTGATCCAAATTTTTATATTATCATTTTATTAAAAAATCATTATACAATCATGATTCAAATATTATCTATCTTTGTGATTTTTTTAATTTTAACTTTTCAAATTTATACTATTATTTAACTTTTTAGATTTAATTCCATTGGAATAATGTGAGGATTTTTAATTTTGCAAACATAGTTATATAATTTAACTATGAGAAAAAATTTATTATAAGATAAATATTGTTTTCATATATCTTGTGAATATTCTTCACATGCGGTTTTAAACTGTTCAAATAGTTATCAAAACATGAACATTGTTGTTTGTTAAAAAATTTATTGAAAATAAAATTATAGTAATCATAATGTATATAATACATGAATTATATATAGTTGAATAATCAAATTTTAACTTTATTATTTTTCATTTCATTTTTTTTCTATCTTGTGTTGTAGTGATTTTTTAGTGGTATTGTTTTTTCTATCATGTTTCTGGATGAGATTATAATGTGTGAAGTATATGCTTTTTATTATTGTTTATATAAAGGTATTTGTAGGTTTGTGTCTTATAGGGACATTTTTATAGGGTTACATTTGATGAAGATAATGGTTCATGAGCTTTCTTATATCAATTAAGAAAACTGAGGGATTCCTTAGTGGGGAATAATAAAATCATTCAACATGACTCCACTCAAAGGGGTTATAGGTTCAAAATGAGGATACCTAGAGTCCGGTTATAGACTGTGCCACTTTTTTGTATAAGATAACTGAACATTGTTGTATATGTTTATTTGATTTGTTATATCCTTTTAATGAGTACAATGATTTTCATCAACTACTCTATGTTTTTTTTTTCAAATTTTCATTATTCTTACCTCTTTTATATCTTCTAATTAAATTCATTTAATAATATACTATATAATTTAAAACATTACTATGAACTTTTTTATTCTTATAAAATATATATTTTTGTCATATTTTATATTTTAGTTTATTTTAAGCTATTTTCACCACCCTTTTATAAAATTTCCATATTATATTAACTTTGAAAACATTCACCAGTTTAGAAGAGGACATGGATAAAAACTCCTTTGATATATGTGGGGATGGGGGGTTATCCCTCCAAGAGTACTAGGGAGTTTACATTAATTTAAACTGTCATTTATTATTATAAGATAAACACTTATGTTTCTTTATATATATTATAATTTTATGTAGATCATTGATCCCCCTTTGTCTTTTTAAGGATGTTTTTTAGAAATTCATACATTAGTAACACCTTAGGTCATATTTATCTAATATTCCTGTCATAAAAGAACATTTTGAGTAAATGTGTAGTGAAAAATTAGAACAATATGATCATGAGTATTTAATGATCTTATGTTTTGCATACATTAATACATACTTATTTTTACACGGATTAAACAAGTTACTATATAACTATTCTTATAATCCTTGTATTTCAAAAATATATCATATATATTTGACAGTAATGGATTAATGTTACAAAAAAAATGTTTCAAAAATTAATAAAATATTATAACATTCAGTTAGTATTTGTAGTTAAATTATGATGTATTAAATATTAAAAAATATATTTAAAAAAGTACATATTGTTTTCGAATAATGAAAATATTTTTATCATAACATATGTTAATTAAATAGTATCATTTTACAATATATCTACATACCTACCCATACAATATAAATAACCATAATGAATACTAATTAAATATAATATAATTTTCATAATGAAATCCAATGATGCGGTTATATTAATCACCATATGGGTTTTCTTGAGCAAAAAAATCATTCAATGAGAAGTTAAAATAATTTGATTAAAAATAGGTATCGTAAGTTTCTTTTTTAATAAATACATAATGCATTGTATTTAAAATATAATTAATCATATTTAACTCAAAATTAAATTGAAGGTTTATTGTTTTATAGTTATAGATTATAACCATTACCTAAATAAACCCACATGTTATAAAATTGATTTTTATATTCAATATCCTTTCATGCACAAAAAAAAATTACTTGTAAAAATATTTATTTTCCTGAAACATCATAAAAAGTGTCACCTTAACCAAAACCTTATCCCTACATATCTTCAAAACCATATGAAAATAATTTTAAAAAGTATAATGGGAAAAAATAATTAATGTATTTAGAAATAAATAATGAATTCGTCAGTCCAACAATACATTTTATATGTTCCCATTTTCAAAATAATATTTTTTTTAGAAAATAAAATTTTTTTACTTAAAGAGTCAAATTTACTACACAAATTTTTTCATAATGAATTCTACTAAAATATGTAAGGAATAATAAATGATTTAAATTTGTATTTTCAATAATCAAAATCTGATGAAAAGTTATTCTCAAAGCTTTACATTTTACCCTTAAAAATGTTCATATACATTACATTAATAATAATACCAATATTATACATCAGAAATCCAAATATTTTCCTTAAATAATTGGTAATTCATGTAGGTTACATGATACATCATTTTCCATATCAATATAAAAAATTGAATTACCAATAGGGTTGAATTCTATTCAAAATTCATTGGAGGGCTATCAGGGGCCTATCTATCCATGGTTTATAAAGTAACCAGTCATCATTGGTTTTAAATAGAACCACCCATATATTAATTTTAATTCAAAACCCCATCATAAATAAATTATCAATATCCATAACAAAATAATAACACTTTTGAAAATTAAATTTATAATATTGAACTATTAGAAATATTCTTTTTATCTATATGAAATCAATTACAGACACTAAAATATCAAATCAATTTTAAAAAACATTTTAAAAATAACTATTAAATATGGTAAAAGGGGTTTTCAAATAAAAATAATGTATTATAATGTATTATTAATATGAAATAATAGATATAGTGGTAGGAAATGTTTTTCTTACTAAAAGGGTTAAAAAAGAACAGTCCATTAGTCATTTTTAAATAATGCCAATTGATCTGCACAAAATACCTAAAAAAGATACATTTTTAATACCATTATAAAAAATCTATATTTATGATAGATAATATTTCATTAGTTTTCATAGAAATTTGTATATAAAATAATATTAAAACATATGGACATGGATGTACGAAACATAGAAGGGAAATATTAAAAGAAATTATTTTAAAAGAATGTTCCTTCCCACATGTCTGTCTTATCACGTATATTCAATATAATTCTAAATAAAAAAATTTAATGATTTCCTCCCATAAAAAACGTTTACATTTTCATTTATAGTTTTTTTAATATTATTTTATATATAAATAATTAATCAATTAAGTTCGCATTTGATGATTTGGTGACTTTCATCTCATACATCCAAAGTGACATTGGTCTGTTGACTATCATCCATGTAAAAATTATTAAATAATATCAATAATAATAATAATATAACATTCAATTTTTTAATTAATGTTTACTTTTAAAACCAATCATGAGTGATGCCTAGATAAATTGAACTATATTACAATCATATAGATTATATGTCATATGTACATGTGGGAAACATTTCCATTTTTCATCAATCAATATGGAATGAATATATGTATTACCTTGAAATAAATGAAATATAAACATATCATTAATATTTTATTTTATCATTAAATACATCAATATTTATCATCTATTTGATATGGTGATGAAAAATGAATCATGTCTCTTTATAGAGGTGGTAGTCCACAAGTACACACACGCATACATGAAAATATCTTTTTTAGTGAATGGAAATTGATGAAATTAAATTTGATAATATATTTTTAGATTTATAATTATTTCATTAATATGATATGTATACAATAAATCCATCAATAATGCTATACAGGAAATGTGGTGATTAAAAATGAGATGCATCGGTTCATTATGCGGTGTCCACTATACACACAATTGGTGGTTTCACTTTCCACAATAAGGAAGAGGATATTGATATAGGTGATTACATTAATATAATAACATATATATATATATATTATCAAGACACATTTTTCACTATTTTATTTATATTTTGAAATTATTTTATGGTTGTGTAAGAATAGATCAAATGAAATGGTTTGGTTAAGTACTACATTTCGTCTTCAGACAACCATTTAAGGAATATTCCAAAAAATTATTGGTTGGTTGTAAATTCTAAAAAATTACTCTATTTTATTGGGAGGGATCTAAGTAATTGAATGTTGTAGGCCATGGATAAACAAAACATATTTTTCGATATCATGAACGAAGTATAAAAGAAACCCTTTTATAAGATAGGTGAGGGGATGTCCTTGAATTCCATTTTGAATGAAACAAATATAAGTCAGTTTCACAGTAAAATATCTCAAATTTATAATAATTGAATATAATATTATAATACCCTTATCCATCCTCATTATCTTGAGGATGTAGTGAAATGATACTTGTACTTAAGTGATGTTTCCAAAGTACCTAATGGTGGAAATAAATGTTGAGGACATCAATAACAATTGGGGAACAATTATCCCTTATGGAAAAACAAAACAAAAAAATGGATTAACAAACCACATCCCTATGATTTATTTAAACAAGGTAAACCAAACCATATCTTAACAAAAGTCAACCGAAATCTTCTATTACCATTCACAAAAACCAATAAAACTACATCACAAAACGATTCCAAAATTTGTGTACAAAGATGAAGACTCAAAAACAAATCCCTAATCCAACCATGAGTCACTCCATGGCTCCACATCAAGCTCCATGCTCCAAGCACCACAATAGTGCCTAATAATCCTGGTGATACTTTGGAAAAAATGATATGCTTTACCCATACGTGTGTCCCGGAAAACGATATTTAGAAATCCACTAAAGATCCAATAAAGGGGGTGATTATAAATACATAGTAGGTTTTATCACAATGAATTCCCTACACATGAAACTAGGATATAAACATTTGATAATTTATTTAAATAAACTGATATTAAACAATAAATAATGGAACAATTTCAACAAGCCAAGCACACCCTTACCAATTCATTTTCACCAAAACCCTCTACAACACAAGGGAAGCTATGAAACCATTCCATAATGTATTTACCATCATATATGAGAAAAAAAATTCCATATTGCTTAACAATGCACAGAAGAAGCCTCACTATAGGTTTTCCCAAATCCAAACTAGTAATCAATCGTGGTGGAACTTCCTATCTAATCTAATTAATAAATTCTAATCCTATTGTTACCTCACGACCACATATCATTGGATGTTGATATTTATTCTATTATACATCCTCTTTCTTATAGTGGTACTCAATTCTAATTTCTAATCATCCCAAGAAAACATCAAATGGTCAAGGAAAGAAAAAATCATATAGAACACCATGGCCACAACATTATTCAAACAACTATTTCATAACCAAAACATTCCTTACAACATCATCCATATGGCAATACATTTCAATAATTTAGCCTCCTTTTATTGAATCCATTTAAAAACACTATTTTCATAAATCACCAAAGAAAAACATTTTAAAATCATCATTTTAAACTCTGAAAACATGAAACCTTGAACTGGACTGTCCCATTTTCCCCAGAATCCATGCATTATCAAAAAATTAGTTTCTGATATAAATTTTACACCATAATCCCAATAAATTTCACAAGAAAAGTTAATTGAAAATAATTCATCTTGATATTGTTATGTGGAGTCATGAAAGAATCCATGTACCAAAGGGTTTTAGATAAATCAACCAACTGCATAACCACAATCCGAATCGGGGTAAATCATTTATAGAACCACCTAGGATCCAAATCCCACTAATCAGAAATCCCAAATATAAAATCATTAGGAAACTAAATCCATATATACACATGCAAAAGGTGTATATCAAGAAAACTAAGATTTAGGGAGAACAAGATATATAGAAAACCAATAAATAATCATGAAGGGATACTTAAAAAAAATAAATCGGCTTCATTATACTATTAAAATCAATCAAATCAGTTATGGAAAGAGCGTATACTGCATGAACCATCCCCCAGGGCCCATACCATGTCTACCCCACGGCTACCTTCTATAGGCCAGGGGTTGGAAACTAGCACCAAAAAGGTGTATCCCTAGAACGAGACGGTATTTCATTTGAACTTATACAAACAAACCATCCAAGAACAGAACAATAAGCAACCACGATGTAATCTACTATAGTAAAAAGTATACTGAAAGTAAAGGGTCCAGAATATTAGCCCAACTGAAAAATACAACTACAAATGAAAAGAGAAAACAACTCATGGATCGTCCATCAAGGATACTACCTTAAGGGTAGGTATTTGTCGTCTCCATAGAACTCCACGTCAGCCAATCACATCAGTGTACCACCTAGTTTGGGCTTCCTCAAGTTTTATCTGAGCTACTCATTGTGTTCACAAGACACAACAAGGTAAGGGGGAATCCCATGAAGGGTTGAGTATAACAATACTTTCTATGTACCCTAATACCCCCAAAGGTCTCCCAAACTTCCATAATGTAAATACCCCAAAGAAAAACATCAATCACAAACCACAAAGAAGCCATTATGTATACATAGGTATATGACCATACATATACAAAATTTATCAAAATATAATAAAATCAAAAAGGAGGAAACACAATGCCCCAAACGTTAATCTCTTTTCACAATTGATCCATGATGGAAGTATAACAAAGAGGTAACAAAAAGAAGTTAACACCACAAAAGTACAAGTACCATGATGGTAACACCACGAAGGTAAAAGTACCACCAGGGTAACACCACGAAGGTAACACCATGAAGGTAATGTACAACAAAGGCAACACCACGAAGGTATAACCAAAATGGTATAAATACCACAATGATAACACCATTACGGTAACACCACAAAGGTAATTTACCATAAAGGTAACACCACAAAGGTAACAACACAAAGGTAACACCACGAAGGTAAAAGTACCACAAAGGTATGATATCACCTCACACCATGTATATAACATAATTATAGAAGTACATATGTTTAATTATAAATCTATATCTTCTTATTCTGTTGAGAAGCTCCGTTGCTGACCCACATTGGATCAGTATGTGCTGACCCACATTCGATTACAATGCGCTAACCCACACATGATCACATAGCGCTGAACCACATATGATATGACCCTCCCATGATCATTATGCGGAGACCCACATAGGATTCATGAGTCCTTACACACACATGATCAATTGGTACTGACCCACACTTGAACTCTATTAATTCATCACGTCATAGCCAACCAAAATATTCCCGCACTACGCACGCTTGACTCCGGGAGGATCCACTCCCAAATCTAGTAGTCATACCTTGAATAACATGAAGTTCCACAATGAAGAATCCCAAAGGACCACAATGTTGTAAGGGTTCCAATGCGACAAACGGTGCATCGATCAGATGCCCTGTCTATGAGATATGGGCACTTTAGTAAAAAGGGACCGAAAGGATTCAAGTCTAATCCAACCCAAGACGCATTTCTAACTCTGAAAAAACTCACCTAGAGTATGTTTAAATGACAACCTTCTCACTGGGGTCCTTATGCTATAGGCGGCTCATGAATCAGATGCTCGGTCAATTTTTTATAACGCGTTACATGAAACAGGGTAGATCGCACCTTGGTCCCACACGGCTAGGTCGGGCCCGCCAAAATATGCGAGAGGAACCCACTATTTTGTGTTGCAATAAATTTGGAAATTATATCCCCAATGTTCACATCCAGAATGAAGCAGTTGAGGGTATATTCCCTATTCATTTGGCATGCACCCTCCACGTTATGGTGTTATCAAGGAGGAGATGATTTATTTCATCAAAGGCTTCTTCAAAATAATCCTTCTACATCAAGATCATTGGAGATCATCTATGTTTGAGAAATATTTTGTGTTTGTCATTTGGTGTCACTCGTCACCACCTGGTGGAACCGGTTCCATCCTACAAGTGGTTGGTGTCGCTGTACTTTGCCCGAGTATCTTCAATTGGTAAATTTTTTACAATACATCACCCCAAGCTTCATATAAACAAGAGCGGGGGAGGTTATGTAACACACATGCAATTAAAGGGGTTCAATTAATTATGGAACCTTCCTAATTCAAACGATTCTTTCACAAGGAATTGTGGAGTCAAGCCATTTAATGGATTGACACGTCCTTGGTCCGGCCACCACCATTTGTCTATTAGAGGAAAAAAAGAATGGAAATAAAATAACATTTTAATTTTATTATTATTTTAAATATCCAAAATCTATCTTTTTCTCCCGTCCTTCTGCGATTGATGTGGATCATCCCTTAAGAGAATCCCAGGGATGCGGATTCAAGGGTGCCATTATATTTTGAATTTGAGCACTAGTTCAAATTTTAATAAATACAGCTCCCACGTTTATTGAACGTACCTCAAGAAAGGTACAATAAATTTTTAAAATTCACCCTCGACTCACGCCGATCGAGGTGAGGCTTTGCCTAAGGGGAATACTCCCATTCAACCATACTCTCAGATTTTCAATCTAAGTAATGTTTTACATGTTATGGATTTTAACAATAAAATATTTGATACATAATTATTTTATTTACACCCAAAAACTAAATTACATAGTTGGATCGTGGTAGAAAATTTTATTATCATCATAAAGAAAGAATAACCTCATGAGCTCAGCGGTGGTCTTGGATTTTTATTCTGAGTCACTGTTCATGAGTTATAAGCATTTGAAAAATAAAATAACATTAATTTATAATTTTATTTATAGTTATTCTATTTTCATGTTTTCTCACCAGAAGCCTGTGATGAGTAAACATAAGTCACTACTAGGATAAACCATCTATTTTGAACGCAATGGTGCTCTAATATTTTTGATTCAGGCACCTGTTTAAGAGTTATTTCACTTTTTCAAGAAAAATAATCAACCGCACTAATTAATGCTTAAAAAATTCAATGGATCATTCCATGCACTCTGAGCCTCAGAATCATGTTCCGTCAGATATTAAGACCTCGAAATAATCCTATAAAATTTCAAACCATATGTGGAATTTTCATGTCTTTACATTCTCCCCAACATAGCTATTTTCATCCTTAAAATCCAATACAAATGCAAATAAATCAAATGCTGGTTCTTAGCACGAATTTAAGACTCCCTCTACCATGTGCTCTCCAGGATGTTCCCGTGCTACCCCAAACATGAAACAAAGGGATCTTTCATCCACAAAGGACTCGCTCCTCTCGATTCACTTTTTGCATCAAAACTCCATTAAATTTTCCCCATCATTGATGCCCAGCTCACCCCAATCATTAACATGTTATGGATCACGCACATACCTACTAATATATGAATCATGAAAAACATTATGCACCTAGAGAATTTGTGGGGGATGAGCTAGATGGTATTACATCTCACCAAATAGGTTGATGATCTAGAAAGGTCTGATGAACCTCAGATATTGCTTTCCACCCTGGTTGAATCTCCATAATCCTCATCCGGGTGAGACACGTTGGAACACATGACCTACCTCCTCAAACTCCAATGGTATCTATATCCTATTGTAATATGACTTATGCCTACACTTCATAGTCTACACTTTCTAAAAAGTGAGGCATCATGATACAAATTATTTCATTTCCTTCTTCAACCCTGGACACCAGTACAGACATGGCGGTCATGGTACATCTTCACCACATTAGGATGTACCACAATACAGGATGTATGGAACTCTCTCAACACCTACTCCCATTACATCAATGGTACCATGGTGGCATCCTCTGAAGAAAACGACATGCTCCCCACATTCAGAAAAGTTTCTAGGAGATCATCCTGAGGATATATAAGAACGTAGGGACTCATATTCAATATCCCCAATATATGACTCCTGAAATAGATGATGAATTGGGTGAGTGACAGTCATATAATGGAGTTAAGATATTACATATTTATCTATGAAGGATATCTAGAGAATGACTAGCTTCTCTGACGCCTCACTTTGTAGTTGTAGACCAGACCTCTTACTGAGTGCAACTGTTACCACGTTCCCCTTCCTAGGGGTATAGAATATTTCAAAGTCATAGTCCTAGAGGAACTCTAGAAATCATTTTATTCTCAGGATCATGTATTTATGGGGGAAGGTATAACTGTGACTCTTGTTATCAGAGTAAATAGTAAACTGTTCACCCATTGGGTAGTGTCGCTACATCTACATCACAAAGACTACTAATATTAACTCCAGGTCATGGGTAGTGTAGTTTTTCTCATTCTGTCTAAACTGTTGTGATCCATAAGTGATGAATTCCTGCTCCTACATCAAGAAAAAACATAGTATAGTCTCTAATTCATCACATCTGAATAAATACTGAATTCCCTCTTTGGGTATCCTCAAAAAGGTCACTTATCAGTCTATGTCTCAGCTCCTGAAAGCTCTGCTGACACTTCCTCATCCATTGATAAGACTCCCCAATGTTCATTGAATCTGAAAATGGTTATGCTACCATAGAGAAGTTAGGTACAAAACACTGGTAATACTCAACCAAAAAATATGTCCCACTCTTTTCTTCTTGGTAGTCCTAGAAACATATTTGGTAAATATTTTTCCACACTCTGCCACTATAGTTGGGACTTAAAACTCAAAACTCCTACTGCCATGAGATTATGGTTGACCGACTCGATAGTGATTTGACGCACTCTCATATTCATGAGTTTATATTGGGATTCCACAGTTTTCTTTTTCATCGACCATGGAGAAACCCATTCTAGCACTGTTGATATAAAACATCCTTTTTGCCAAAAAAATTCAATCTGAGTATGAACAATGGATGTCCAGACCATTCCAAAACTGATGTTGTAAGGCCCCGATACTTCAAACAAGAGGTTCAAATGGAAAATCATTCCACAAGGGTTAGATTACATAATCGGCATAATAATGATTCTCAAGTATCCTTCCTACGATATCTCCAGACATAAGATTCATGTTATCAGTTTAACCAGAAATGCTATGTATTGAATAAGATCCATGGAAGGAATGAATGATTGGTATCTATGTATATTAATAAAATAGTAGTAATTAGACAAAAATGGTGCCTTGAATCATTCTTGGATCCCTTGGTTCACACTCCTTGAATGCATAGAGCTACTTCCCTCCCCTCCCCTCTAGTTACCTGAGTATGTTGGGGACCACATAAGGGTTTGTTTGTAACATGTAGAAAACTATACCACCTCATGCTACTCTACTAACTTCGCTTCCACGTATGATTCCAAACAAATTCATATATCCCTGTCACTTTTATTCCCGAAAAATTTTACGCACCCATGAATATGAGATTGGCATTACTTTCTTGCTTTCCCATTGCTAACATTCACTGGTTGTATCTGCTCAACAAAATAAAATTCAACCACAATGGTTCTCTCTAGCACCCCATCATAAGTAGGAATTCATATAGGAATATTGCTGGATCAGATGTCCCTAAATGAACCACGCTAGGATGACCGATCCCTGAAGTACTGATCGTACTGTATTCATCTAGTACCTGAGATAGTTGGTATGCCTCAATGAATACTCAGCTTCTAACATGTCATCCAGCCAAAGATGTAGAAGCTCTTAGGAACACTCACCATTTAGCTTTTTATGGAAAAAACCCCATATCTAATTATGTTTATCAAGCTTGTCCACAAAAGAGTTACCTCATCACAAGATCAGGTTAATCTAATCACTGTCATCATCTTGCTAAGCCATGTAAACAGACCTTTACCAAGACTGTCATATTATTGCATGGTGCCCTGGCTATATAGAAACAAGACCTCCTCCTCAATCCTGTCCTTAGCTGCCTATGAGTTAGGATCGCCTCATATCCTGCGGGGTATCTAATGCTAAAACATGTGTATGGAACAAATAATACATTTGTACTCTATTGGTACCATCAGTTGTAACTGTTGACCATCGGGTAATTATATAGCTAATACACTACCCAAAGGAAGCATCTTAGGCAATAGTCTATGTACTGAAGACTCTTCCACATGGAGACCATACTCATGGCTGCACACGAATAAATACTAACATCATGGAATACCATATGATCTTCAAGAGTCCCAATGAATAAGAAAACACTACTCACAGCATCCATTCAATTCTCTACTTCCTGAGGATTTATCTTTCCTCGAAACCTCAGTGGCCTCTACTGATGGAACTCATGAAATGATCTCAGTTTTCATGCATGGTCCAATGGTATCATCTGTTACAGATCCAAAAATGATCACTATAATGTTGATCCACAAAATATCACTCGATGGGCCGCCGTCGTGTACTCTATCATGAATCTTAGATGGCTGTCTATGCAGTGGCATCCTAATAAAGAACAAGGGTGCCATTGTCATTTATTTATTCCTGGTGAGCTGAATCTAATCAAATCGAGGGAAAAAATGTCCAAAACACATGCAATCAGTGCTTTCATGCACCATGTTTGAAATTAGAATTCAGGGTCGTGGTGTATGGATATGTCGGCTGCCACACCAACAGAGGATTTCCCAAATTGAAAACCAAACTCATAAAACATAACACTTTTTCAACATAGAAATGATCAGAGTCCTAGTTCATTGGTAGAATCGATTTCTCTGATACCACGTTGTCATGACCCGTCCCCCAGGGCCCATGTCATGACTACCCCCAGCCCGCCTTGAATATGACTGGTGTAGGCGACTAGCACCACGAAGGTGTATCCTTATAATTAGAAGGCATTGCCTTTAAAGCTATACAAACCCACAATCCAATAACACAAAATAAGAAACAACGAATTAAACTGTTATAGTTAAAAGTGTACTGAAATTAGAGGGTCCTGAATACATGCCCAACTGAAAAGTAAAAGTTCAATTGAAAAGAGAAAACAGATCCATTTTCGGTCACCGAAGATCATACCTGAAGGTTAGGTATAGTTCATCCCCACAACCCTCCATGTCATCTTGTTTCCCCTATGTACCACTTGGTCCTGGTTCCGTCAAGTCTTAGCCTAGCTTCTCATCATCTGAATAAGACACAACTATGTTCTGGAAAAGCCTATGTAGGGGTTAGTATAACAATAATTAGTATGTACCCTGAGACACCTAAAGGTATCCTAGAGTTCCAGAAAAGAAATACCAGAATCGAAGTCCTCAATCACAAAGCATGAACCAGTAATCGACTCTACGTAGGTATATACCGAAACATATACCTATGTTATCAAAATATACTCATATTTTATATGAGAAAATATAAGGTCACAACCATTAATCCATTTTCCTAATTGATCCACGAGGGAAGTATACCACAATCATAACACCACAAAATAAATACCACGAAGGTAACACCATGAAGGTAAAAGTACCACTAAGGTAACACCGAGAATGTAACACCACGAAGGTAAAAGTATCACAATGGTAACACCAAGAAGGTAACACCAGGAAGGTAAAATACCACAATGGTAACACCACAAAGGTAACACCATGAATGAAAAATTACCATTAATGTAACACCACGAAGGTATATTACCATAATGGTTACACCATGAAGGTAACACCACGAAGGTAAAAGTACCACAATGGTAAGGAATCAACTCACATCATTTATATAACATACACATGGAAGTAAAAATGGTTAGTCATAAATCTAGATCATCATATTCTATCTAGAGGCTATGCTTTTGACCCACACAGTATTAGTATGCACTTACCCACAGAGGATCACTGAGCACTGACCCACACAAGATCTGACCAATAAGGATTAATATTCACTGACCCACACATGATCACTGATCACTGACCCAGATAGGATATGACCCACACATGATCAGTATGTGCTGACCCACACAGTATCACAAAGCACTTTACTACATTGGATCTATATGTTCTGACCCACGCAGGATCACTATTCATTCATCACATCATAGCCAACCACGAGATTCCTACACTAAGAACGCCTGAATCAGTGGGGATCCACTCCTCAATTTTTCATTCATACCACAACCTCCAAAAAGTTCTATAAATATGAATCACTAAGGTCTACCATGTCATAAGGGTTTCAACTTGATAGACAGCTCGTCGATCGGACACCCGATCTGTGAGAGTTATGCACTTTTGTAAAATGGGACCAGTTGGTTTCAAGTATGAACCAACCCTGGTCACACGCAGAACTCAGACCAAAACATTTATAGTATTTAAATATGGTCTCCTTATCACTAGGTTCCTGAGGCCACATACGGCGCATCAATCTTACACCTGATATTTTAGTTACATCCTTTTCTGGGAAATGGGAGGTGATCACACCTCGTTCTGGCCTAGCTCAGTCAGGCCCTCTGGAATATGCCAAATGTTCCTCTTCTATAAAGGGGTCCCAACAAAACAGATGTCTTGTGAACAGAACACTTGGTTCATCAATTACGTGTGATTCATTATTTGGGTACCAGTTGGGTCTAGACCCCGGTTTCACTCAATCAAACTGTCAAGAGGCAACCGGTCATGGGGTCTACCTGACCCATTTTGAGTCTGGTCCAGTTCATTGGGTCTGGCCTATTTGGGTTGGACTAGTTCAGTTCATGGGCCCTGGTTGTAGTAGGGCCGGCCCACCGGGTGGGGCTCGACCTAACCGTGTTGGCCCGCTAGGCTGCAGTTCCAGCCCACTTGGCCGACCTGTGCCCTCTCCGTCCTCCAGAAGGCTGACTACCTCTTTCGCTTCTCCCATGGTTATGGGGCTGTTTCGCCGAACTAATGTGGCGCTGCCCCACATCATTAACTGGCAGGCCGTTCGGCCGACCGGGTTCCCCAAACACGTCACAGACCGTGAAGCCCCACCTCCCACGACATAATAGTCATGGCTACTGCCGCCAGCAGTGCCTGTGGGCGTCACACTTGTCACCTATGGTCGGCTCGAGCCAGCTGCCACAATGCGCCATCGCGCGCCACCTTCCAACATCTGTAACCACTTGCTGTGGGTCTCCTCTGACCAACACTGGCCACAACCAACATGGTGCACCAGCGGTTTCTTCCTCGTGTCACTGGACGTGCTCTGGTGTCTGTTCCTAGTTCCATCTACGCTTACATCTTTTCCGAGCTTCCACTGACATAGCGTGACTCACTATTTATTATTGTCATCGATTTGGTAAATGTTTCCTTGAATTTCACATTAATAATGAAGTAGTGGAGCATCCAACCCTTGTTTGTTGGGCACGTTCCCTCCATGTCAAGGTGATAGAAAGCAAGAAAGAAATTAATTCATTAATGACAGCTTCAAAATAAACCCCTACCTCAAGATTGTTGGAGAACATCTGTCTTTGAGGAAGAGTCAGTGATCCTCGTTCGGTGGAACTCATCTCTATCTTCTAGAACTGGTTCCATCCAATAAGTGGTTCGTGTTGCGGTTCTTTTCTAGTGCTTCTTCAATTGGTAAAACCATGCCAATATGCCTCCCAAAGCATTATATAAATAAGAGAGGGGGAGGGTGAGTACCACAAATGGAATTAATGGGGATAAATTAATTAAGGATCATTTATAATTCCAACAATTTTGTTACAATGAATTGAGGAGTCAATCCATTTAATGGGTTGAATGTTCGTTGGTCCCAGTACTGGCACTTGTCTCTTGGAGGAAAAGAAAGAAACGAAATAAAATAACATCATTATTTAATTATTATTTTAAATGACGAATATCTGTGTTTTTCTCCGGACCTACTATTGTCAAAGTGAATCCTCCCATAAACAAGTCTTGGTGCTAGAGATTCAACGGTTCCATCAAATTTTTAATCTGATCACCGCTTCAAAATATATAAAATCACAATCGCACGTTTACCAAACATACCTATAATGTTCAATGAATTAGTAACATTCTCCCTCGACCTATGCCAATTATAGTTAGGCTCTACCTAAGGGGAACAGTAACCAGTAAACCCAATAGTACTCTTGAATTTTCAATCTGAGTTACCATTTATATGTTATCGAATTTAATAATAAAATAATTGTTACTTAATTAATTTAATTACATCATAAAACTAACATTCATAGTCGTCATGTGTCGGCCAATGTTAGTATCTTCCAAAAGAAATCATACCCTCACGAGCTCTGTAGTGGTCTTAGATTTTTAATATAATTCACTGTTCTTGAGTTATATGAATTTGAAAAATAAAATAACATTATTATATTATTTTATTTATGCTTATTCCCTTTTTGGGTTTTCTCACTAGGGGCCTACACCGACTAAACATAAGTGGTTCCTAGGGTAATCCTGTTATCCTAAATTCAACAGTGTCATCATATTTCTTATCTGAGAAACTGTTTAAGAGTTATTCCACCTTTTCAGGATAACCACTCGTGATCACTAGTTAATGCTGAAGAAAAATTTAACCAATCATTCAAGGAACTCCAAGCCTCGAAATCGTGTGCCATTACATTTTTCATCCTCAAAATAATCTCAAATAAATTTAATAAAATTATTGGTAATTTTTTGTTCGTTATAGTTTGATCTTTTATAACAATTTAGAAAAAAATTTCCAACTCAAGCTTTAGTGGGATGAATAATTAAGGGTTTAGGGAATATCCAAAGTGGTCCCAATTTCAAAAACTCACTATTTTCCGCATGTATCACCTCAAGCTTCCACGATACATTTTCATTTGAATAATGAAATATCTTGCAATGTACACAACATAGAGATTCTAACACACCGCGACAAATCAATATTGCCATTACGATTAGTAATACCCACTTATTAAAATTTTATAAATTTTATTATTCAAAATGGATTTCATTTTTGAATTTTTAATATAGAAATTAGTTTCAGATTAATTTTTTGTATTTTTCTTAAAACATTCTATTTTTGATTATTACTGAAAAACACTATGTCATTGGTTCAAACTGACTTTTAATATAAATAATTATTGAATTTATTTAAATTTTTTTTAGGTAAAAATAGATACATAATTCATAAATAATTTCAATTTAATTCATTGGAGTCATTTTATAATATGTTTAGATATATAAATTTTTTTGACCATTTTATCTCTTTTTTACCCACCTCGTAGGTGCATTTGAAAATTTGCATAAAACAAAATTTTACTACATCTGTGAGTTGAATTTCAAAAATCTGAGAGATACGGTTGATATCAGTATATAAAATGTGGTTCAATAAGAGGAAAATAATATTTTCTGAATAGTAACTTTTAATTATTATTTACCACAGTTAAAACTAAATTGGATAATTAAGGCTAAAAATGACATTATAATTACCCAAAAACATGTCCAAATTCTAGTGCATAAGTGTAATTCAACAATAAACAAACATAAAAATAATATATGACCCCATATGGTTTACTTGGATTAAATTAAGAAATTAATTTTTATTTTATTTAAAGAATGGTTTAAAGGGTATACTTCAAAGATTAATAACTAAATTATTTTTAATATAGGGATACACATAAAAAAATTCGATTATAAACATTAAACAAAAATAGAAAATTATTTCCTACATAATGGTATTTTATTTATAAATTTTAGAATTTAAATAATTTAATTTATTTACCATGGAATGATGATGCAGTAATTGCCTTATTAATGAAAAAAAATAAAATAATTGATATTATAGATATCCAAATAAATGTAATTTGAGACTTTTGATTAATTCCAATAATTTAATAGGATAATATTACAAGATATGTTTGATTAAATATTTTTTTATGCAATCATGTGGTTATGATTTTCACAAAATCCAAATACTAAATAGTGCCAAAACTAACATAATTGAGTTTTTTAAAAAATACTATATTTTTAATTTATATAACATTTCAAAATATCTAAGGATCGAAAAGGTACTTAGATAAGTATATATATATATATATATATTAATAATGAACCACTTGGGGTTCGCTTGGCTTGAAATAGTATATTTATTAACAATATAATATAAAAATACAAAAAGACATGGTAAATGCCCAACTATTTTTCTAAAAGTTAAATCTAATAGATATTGTTAATATGGTGTCATAAACATGTCTGAAACCTATTGGTTGAGAAGTTTTTCACCCCTCCCCACCTTAGCCTCAAAATAAATTATTTTGAAGCCATTAAAAACCAAAATTGATTTTATGATAAAATAATATTTCAATATTTTCCTAAAGTGACCCTCACCTCTCTTATAAAAGAAAAATTCCCCCTTATCTTAATTTCACACCTCTAAAGCCATTAGGATCAGCCATCCCTAGCCCAAATATCCTCCCAAAATTCTTCCCATTATACTATAGGCCATCCATTGGTCAGAAATCCAACTTAAGGAGCCTTTTTTATCAAATCAAAAAGAAGAACCCGGAGAAGTGGTAAATATTTCATCACCTCTTTCAAGTTATTTTCATCTTACACATTTTATTTCTTTGTGGTTTCCATTCAAAAAAAATAACTCGAGTATCTTATATATACTGTGATGTGATAATAAAAATTGTACAACCATATTCATTATTAAATCCATCATTTTTTTCACAATGTCATCATACGTGCGTACGTACGACTTACTGTCTCCACGTCGTGGGTTATTTTTTTTATTCAAATACTTCATTAATTTTCATTCAAATATTTTATGTTTTATTTTATGAATTATTTCAATTTTGGACACTGTTCATACATGAAATTTTTAATAAAATATAACAACCTGATTACATATGACCAAATGTATTAAATCATCTATAATATCTCAATTCCATCCAAAAAAATCGTGGATGGCATCAAAATGATCAAATTAAATTTATCATAATATTTATAAATTAATTTATGCTAATCATTCATTAATTATGTAATATCTACATCATAATTGTTTCCTAAATAAATAAATTTATCTACTTTATAAAATATAATAATAAAATTCCATGATGTATAAACTTTTATATCTTGTTAAAAAATATTTATAGACATAGAGTTCAGTTATATAGCGCCATATTAAAATAGATTTAGTAATAGATATATGTTTATGATATAATTGTCATTAATTTAAATTAATTCTAGTAGAATTTTATTTTCAAATCCATGTGAATCCATGGGGTCCTGAAATCAACCCAAGGATTCCCATGGTTGTATTTATCTCATAAAATAGGATTTTTACATGTTTAAGGATAGTTTTATACTATTAATGCATTATTTTTTACCCTTATTTAACTGGTTTAACATTTAACCATGGTAAATTAAAATAATTAATGAAGATACTATTTATAATATTGAAAAATAAAAGTTATAGATTCAAAACATTTTTATCATATGATTCATAATTATGAATCCATTTTTCCAAATTCAAAACATAGAAGTTGGAGTAAATTATTTTTTTTTAATACAATTTTTTAAATTAGAAAACGAGTTGTAAAAGTTAAATCAATGAAAAAGATTTTAATGTTTTTACATATAAATTCAATTTAAAAATTACTCTAATGGGATACATTATATAAAATAGTAAATATATTGTCTATATATTTTCACTACTAATAATTATTATAATTTAACCATATAAATTATGTAGAAGAAAATAGTTGTTTTTAAATAAAATTTATCCCATTTTACTATTCATAAAAACTTGAATGTTATTAGAAATTTATCAAATATTTATCCAATGTAAATTTTAATACCCTAATTCCAAATAAAATTATCATTCTTATAGATAATAATTATTTATTTTTCAAAATCATAACTTAAAATGGGTTCACCATTCAATGTGGTAAATATTAACCTTAAAAAATATTTTCATATACATAAAATTGGGTTCTATTCATATGCAGTGAGTAAAATATCTATTATATGAATATAAAATATATTTTAGTATGTATATTACACATATATATCTCATTAATTTCATTAACAAAAGCAATTTACAAAAAAAATTAAAATTATCTAATTGATTTATATTTTTCAAAAGTAGTTATTAGCTTATAACTTTATAATCCATTTTCATAACATAGTTATATTTTTTCCTAATTACCAAACGACTAGCCTATAATGATAATTTTATATTAAGTGAATATTTTGGTCTGTCTAAAAAAACATTTTCATGAAAATCAAGATACTATTGAATAAAAAATATTTAAATAAAAAATAATTCACAATCACATCTGGGTGTTTCATGGTTTGATGAAACCCCTACCCATACCAACATGGAAGTGGGGGAATATTAATATGGATTTTTTTCGTTTGATATCCAAGTAAATCCAACGTAAACAATGCTATATGGGTAATTGTGTATATTCATACGAAGATATCTCCGTTTATTATAAATCAATAGGACTTCTCACTAGATTTACTTGCACTAATCTATATAAAAGAGGTGGTAAGGCTACATGGAGTACCACTACCTACTATATTTGAAAGAGATATGATATTCACCATGATATTTTGGAAAATTCTTCCTCATTCTCTATGAAAAGAAAAAACTTTAGTATAGTCTATCATCCTCCAACTTATGGCCAATCAGAGAAAACTATTCAGAAATTGGATGATATGTTGAGACCCTATTCTATAGACTCCTAAAGAGGGTGGGAACAACATCATCTACTAGTAAAATTATATTTCAAAAATAGTTTCTACTCTATAATCTGAACTAAACTATAAAAAACCCTTTATAGTAAAAGATGAATAATAGCATCATGTTGGGATGAAATCAATGAGCGTAAGCAAATCAGAACTTAAATTGTCAAAGAAATTGTGGACAAGATGAAAACTATTCAGTATTGCATCAATGAAACCCAATATCGATAGAACAATTATGAAGAGAGTCATTCATGGAATTCCTCCACATATCTCCATGGAAGAAGGTCTTTAATTTTAGGAAGAAAGGAAATTTAATTCATAGGTAAATATGAGCCTTCATGATTATTAATTGTGTCAGAGATGTGGCCAATAGAATAGAACATCCAGTTACCAGATGTAAAGAATAAAATGAATTCCCCGTATTACTCTTAAGTATGTACATACCAAAACCTTCACATGTACTCTCATTTGAGGTGGTACATTTGGGGAATTATCTTTTTTATGAAAAATATCTAGTGAAGATCATGGATTTTAGATATAATTTTCAATGAAAATGATTACTTAGAAAGTCAATGTACTATGGTAGAACCATATTTATGAAGAGGAAACATGTGAACTGGAGGAAGGAATGAATGAAACATACCTGTACCTATTTACAACATAGAATGTAAAATAAAATTTTTAGGGAGAAATTTCATAAACGGAGATGAATATAATGAACCAATGTTTTAAAAATGGAACTTCATTATTATAATTATATCTTATATTATGATCTTATAATATTTAAAAAAAACACAATTAAAAACATTATGAATAAAAAATGTGTGAAAAAATGTATCTCTAGAAGTTAAAGAACGTATATCGATGAAATAGTAAAATGGCCTTTGGAATAATAATGTGACTCAGATGAACTGTAAACTAACCAATGTAATAGTAAACTCACTAATGAAAGTATAAATAAGATTTTTCTATCTTATAAGTTAAAATATGGTGTAGTTATATTATACTATAAGTACCAAAGTATTTCAATAATTATTGATTGGGTGTTGGTATTCTTGTAAGTCACAAATATTTAATTACATTTTAAAATACATTATTTAATTAACAGAAAATTTCTTTTTTTAATATGTATACATAAATTATTATTATGATTCATTATGATAATAATTTATTTATATGAGGAAATAATAATAGTTTAAATGTGTTAGAAAAACAATTTTTTTGTTTATTTTTTTATAGAAAAAAATGTCTTTAATTAAAAAGTAAATCACTCATATTTATATTTTTTTCAAATATGGTTCATTTTCTGGGGTCTACATATCGAAAAATAGTTAGGATGATGTTTTGGTATTTTTCTAAAATACATGAGTTTTTTTTTGAATAGTAAAAGATGATAATTTATGATATATAATAATTGAATGAATTTATGAATCATTATTGAGTCTTGGATGATTTAAATGGCTAGTTTTAAAAAATCACTTGTTCAATAAAATACTTTCAGTAGAAAAAATCAAGATTATTTATAGTATTGTGTAGAAATATTAAAGTAATGTTTAAATTTATAGGAACCCCCACCTATCCACCACTATAAATACCAACCCTCTTTACCTCCTCTCATCAAAACTCTCAAACCATGAGCCAATTCTCAATTCTATGCAAAAATCTCCCTAATCCCCTATATGATTTCCATTAGTCCATGATCTTTTAAAAATACAAAATCCTACCGCCTAAAGAGGTTTTCATGGAAAATATATTTAATAGGTAAATTCCTATTTTCATTTAATTTATGTTCCTTTGATTTCATTTCTACCCTTACTAAATTTGAACAAAATTTTAGGATGACCCTAGAAAAAATCATTTACAAGAAATTTGTTATGATAATGTAATAATTAATCATCATTTATCATCTCCCATCATTTTATACTTGAAATGAACACCCAATCCGAGATGTGATAATTAATCACATTTTAGGATGATAGGATTCCAATTTCTATTATCATCTTCAATTATGGACATGAAACCATTTTTATTGTTTATCCAAACAATAATATATGTATTATATCAAATGTACTATTCTGGAATCTTTTATATACACGATATTAATTTATAAAACAAAATGTGTTCAATGTGATTAAAACTGCTAATTACCCAAAATATTTATCATTAATGTTTTATATAAGGATTTATCTTGACTCAAAATAATAAAATGAATAATATTACAATGTAATATTGTGATATTAACTAATTTCATACAACCCCAAATCTGGATAATGACTCTTATCTTACATGTATATAATTAAAACAATCATGAATCCCAAAGAAACTAACGCTCCCAAACAATGAAATTAAACATATTAACCCATGAAAAAGGTCATGGACGAACATAATAAGGTTATAGTAAAACAATTACAGTATTTAGTGATTATTTAAATATTAATAAATGAATTTAGTTTTGTTATCTAGTTCATTTAGATCAATTAGAGGGTACCAGCAGACTTAAAGTAAGGTATTCTACCTAAACCTCAATTAATCATTTGAGTTATTCTATATTTCTTTATACCCAAATGATGTTTTCTATTAATTTTTATATTAATCATCTAAATTTTATATAAATTATTCAAACACGTGAATCAATTTAAATTTATCAATCTATTTTCGGGATATAAATATTTTTAAGTGCCTCCATCCTCTATACATCTTCGTAAGTATACCCATTCAAGAGAACTTCTTTAATTATTTCCCAATTTGATGTGAACTCTATACTCTATTTTAATACAACATTTATTATTATAAAATTATTATCACTATTATTATAAAAATCAAATTTTTTTACTTTTGTTATAATATAAATGTTGATACCCCTTCTGTTTTCAATGATCTTTTATATTTTCATTAAACCGCACTAAAATGTTTTAATTCTACTGTTTCATGAATGATATTTTGGAATTTTATCATTTAGAATTGACATAAAATGTAATTAAATATTCAAATTATACATTATTGATTTCCATTTATGATAAAATTCATTTCCATAATAGACACTTTTATGTTATGCCCAATTGTTATGATTTATGAAAATATAATAAAACCAAAATATTTCCATGGGTAACCCATCTGTTTATGTTTGGAAGATTATGTATAATAGTGTACGTTGGAAACATATTAGTGAACATTTTAATATGGGTGTGCCCAAATAGCACTCCACTACATTGGGTAATTATTAGTGTCATGATACCTTATGTGCAACGGTCATGGGAGTTTTCCTTGACTCGTGTTACAATGCGCAATGATCTTGGTGGTAAGCCATGACTAGTGATTCACTATATAGAACAATCCTTGAATCATTATAGTGAAATGTTTTATGTTTTCGTACACAATACTATAAATCAAGGTTTATATAATTCCATGGTTATATGTTATGATTCCTTATGTTCAATGAATTTTTGTATCACTATGTCCTGCAATCTAACCCATGTACTAATGATTTATTATTATGTTTATTCCCTAACTGAGATTTTTATCTTATCCCACTGTTCATGTTATCCACAAGTTTTTCTTTTAATATGTATTAGCACAATTGAATTCAGGACCTCTTTAGGAATATTAAATAACAGAATGTTTTATTTAGTCCCATTTTTGCAATTTTATGTAGCTAGACTTCCAAGACACAAGACTTTATGATCATTGGCTTGTAATATGATTCTTTATTATTCATAAAATCATGTAATGATTTGTGTAAATGGATTGGGTCTCTATATGTTACACCCCAAAAATGATGGTCTCTAGGGAGGGTCGCATGCTAGAGGGGAGGTTGCGCAAGCTCAGTTTCATGTGAGCAGGATGGTCCAAAGGGCTGGGTGCTGGGTGTTGAATACTGAGGAGGATGCACTAGAGTTGGAGGTTTCTAGAGTAGAAGGTGCACACTAGGGGGGTCTCACTATGCTTGTGTGGAAATGGGGGGGGGGGGGGGCACATAAGAGGTAATGTGAGAATGGAGATGAGGGGAAAAGATAAAAAAGAAACCTTAAAAAATAAAACAATCGTAATAATAATAATAACATTAAAAGAATTATTAAAAATTGTTTTAATTAATACACATAATTATAATATTCATAATTATAATAATATTATTATTATTAATAACAATTTTTTAAGACAAAGAGTACATACCATAGTGGTTCAGGCTCCTTCATGGCATCCAAAGGTGCCAGGATCAAATCCAGGAATGGGAGAATTCCCGAGTACTGTAGCAGTGATGTAGTATTACTGTAGCAGATCACTGTAGCAGCGACGGACTGTAGCGGTGGCGGTACTGTAGCAAGGACTGTAGCAGTGCGGGCACTGTAGCAATACTATTGACTTACGGGTCCTTTGGGCCAAAATGGGTTTTTTATCCTCTACCCAGTCTAAAGAGGACTTTTCTTTAATTATAAATTCTGGCTTCGACCCCAACGTTTTAAAAAATTTAATAAATTTTTTTAAATAATTATAAAAAATAATTTCTTAAATAATAATAATATTATTATCCGCATTAATAATAATAATAACATGGTTAATGTTTCTTATTTATTTTTGGAATTTAGTTTTTTATCTCATTTGATTTATTTAATTTTATTTAGTTGAATATTGCAATTGCACAGTCGGTACAGGGATCATGTGGTCGTTCTTGAACCATGTTGGAGGTTTTTTCCAATCCAAAAGTTTCTATACAGGTACCTAGGCAGACTACATAGCCTCTGCTAACTGTATGGTGTCTATCCACTGGAAAAAAAACCAACCATGAACTCCCATTAATAATAATAAGATCAATTAATAAATAATAAAAAAAATTAATTAAAATAATAATAATAATAATAATAATAATAATTCTAATATTATTATTATTAATACTAAAAAACTAATTTTAAATTTTTGTTTCACTTTTATTAATTTATTATTAAATTAATTTAATTTTTATTGTCGTTCATTTTAGTTTTAACATATTTTGAACACAGGGAAAACCAAATAATGACTAGGGCATAGTCGAACTGACCCTAAACCATGCATTGCATGTACTACAGATGCTGTAAATCAGAAGACACACATTTTTAAATAGAAAAAAAAAATTAAAACTGGTACACTGCCTATGCCTAGAAAAAAACTGTCTATATTCAAAAAACAGATGAAATAAATTACTTTCAATAGTCGGGGTTTTACAAATCAACCAAAAATAAGAGTTTCTTCACTCAGAGTGTCACGAACCAAATCGAGTTGCCACTATTACCAGCACCAAACCCAGCTCGTGACAAGGACATATGGTTGTTCCCTATCCCCATGGGCTGGTACAAGTTCTCGAGTATCATAACAATCTATTTTTGGAATGATTTACCCGAGTATGAAAGCATAACACATAAAAAACAATCAATAATAAGAATCTGAAATTTTCATGCTAAAAAATTCTTAACAAAACCAGATCTGAATAAATTTTTTTAAAGACACTATAATGGGTCCAAATCCAAATAATAACAACAATAATACATCCCCATGTACTCCACACAACAAGGGGGTCATCACCCGCAATTCGTCTCCACAACTCTGCCCCAGCGATGGGGACTAAAACCCTGAACCGCCAGCACCCTTGGCCTTTCCTTTACCTGAGTCAAACATAACCATGTCTACTTAAACTCAAGGGGTGTAAGTATGGTGTGATCCTAATACCAGTAATATTCCAACCAATGATTCCAAATAGGATGCAATACAATGTGAAAAAGCAAGCAGTTTCAGTACGCAAAGAGAGACAGTGATAAAATCCAAGAAATGCAACATTCAATTTAATTCAATTTTCAAGATAAAATTTTCAGAATGTTCACAAATTTAAATGGAAATGTTAGATAATATAACCTACTTCCAAAAACACCCAAATACAATGGATAATATAACAAACACAATGAGCAACAAAATCAGGAACACCCCTATGCACTAGATAGTATCGGGCCAATGTACCTCATACCTCGGTGTAATGTAACCATAGTAAAATCCATTTTCATTCACGGGCCACTAGTAGGGAACATAAAAATAACTTATTTGTCACTAATTATCATCCACATAGTTTAGCATTAGAAATAGGTATCCAAATGCTCGGTGAAACAGGGACAAAACCCATCCGGTCAACTAGTCGTACTACTACAAATCCGCCCCACGTAGGTACCCGGGCTTCCCACTTTGTGATAAAACAAATTAAGCATGACAAATGAATCCATATTCATATTGAAACACCAATACTGGTCACTTAATAACAATACAGTATATACACACACTTTATACCTATTAAAAAACACAACAAAACACATTGATTTTCCATAAAACAATTTCTCAAAACCCTCATTGTTTTGCACCCAACACTCCATGAAATCCCCACATTGCACACTATATGCACACCTATAGGTTCCCAAAACAGAAAACGAAGCCTAAAAAATTTCAATTAAATAATCAAATCAATTTTTAGGCATCCCCATGTGAACCATGAAATGTAATCTTTGTAAATCTTCCATTTTTAAACAAACATGACACTTAAATATCACAAGTTCCACAACCCCATTAAAACCAACTTTCAAAGCAACAAAAAATGGATAATAATTCATAACATTATTTTATGCCCTAGTACATACCAATAAAATAACATAAGTTGTGATAGGGCAGCCCCAAAAGAACCAACAAGAGACTTCCCTGAAAAACCCCCAATTTCACCTAAAATTGGCATTAATAATTCATTTTCATTACAAAAACCACTAAATCTATTTACATTGTAGAAACCATAAAATTAAATGAAGATGGAAATGTCATAAAAACAGAAAATATATTCACATATATTTCATGCATATGGAACCCCCATCCAAATTAGTTAAAACCTTGAATCCATTGTGCGAAAATCAAATCGCACCATCGATGCACCAATACAGATGTAGATAAAACCTAAAACCACATTAATTGGAAAAGGTAACCCAAGATTAAATGTTATGTCATAAAACCAACCCCCTGGTCATTTGGGACTTCATGGAAGAGGTAATATACCCTAATAAAAACAAATGAATCCCTAAGAAATTTGAGTGAGGAAAGAAATGGACTCACTTTCTTGAAGTAACCTGAAGTAATAACTCCAAAAAATAGTATCTATAATTGAAAATATCCCAAAATCAGGGGTTGTTAGAAAAACATCAATGAGGACATTTAGGAACTGGAATGGGGGAAGAAAAGTAATAATTTAGGGAGTTAAGAAGGAATGAAGATACCTCTTAAATTCTGGATGATTTGAGACACCCTATGAAGTTCTGCCATAATTCACGGTTTCAAAGAGCCCCAAGGAGGTTGGAAATATAATTGGAGCTCCCCTGGGATTCATAGGGTCGAGAGTGAGGTTTAATCACAGAAAAATACATTATAATGAATATGATAATAAAAAATTGATGAAAAAATTTAAAACTGGAAAATGGGCGTTTGAGTTGGCCCAATTCTTAAATAAATACACAAATACCCCATTGTTATGGATTCCTAAGGGGTCCAAATTGAATTTTTGGTGTTCAAATGTCAGTGGAGGATATTTTTTAAGTGGAATGGGTGAAAAATATTTTAAAAATAAATAGTTATAAATTAATCAAAATCGGTTTTTAAATCTTGAAATGGGATCTCGATTTGGCCCAAATCATGAACAATCGCCATTTCCTCGAGAAATGAATGGGAAACCCATAAAACAAAGAATTAATGGAAATTAATTGATATTTACCATTAAAATATGTTATTTATGATAAAATTCTCCCCACCATGAAAAATTTTCGTCCTAGAAATCAACGTGAAGCTCGATCAGAATATAGGAACTAATACTCTTTCTCAAAGCATGAATTTCACTCCTATATCTCATTGTGTATCATTACTATGCGTCAAATGAGGCCGAACCAGTGGAATAGACTTACCTAAAAGAACATTCTCTTGAGAGTCCACTATTAGCACTGGTTTCTCAAAAACTAACAAGTCAGGATCAATCTCCGGTTCCTCCCAACTCAGCACATGGGACGGAGCCAGGTTGTATTTCTTCAACTGGGAGACATGGAAGACGTCATTGATGGACGTAAACTGAGAATGTAATTCCAACCTATATTCAACCTTTCCAATATTCTATTTGATCTCAATTGGGCCAATCTATAGTGGCATCATCTTACCTTGCTTCCCCAATCGACGATGGCCCAGATGAGGGGCCACATTCAAAAATACCCTATCACCCATGGAAAACTCTAGGTCTATATCAATCCGGTCAGCATATGATTTATGATGACTCCGAGCTGTCAATAAATGTTTCCTAATTAATTTTACATTCTTAGATGTCTCCTACACAAGACTCGGCCCTAGTAGTGTGGTCTCACCTACCACAGCCCAACACAGGGGGGACCGACAAGGCCAACAACAGAGAGCCTCAAAAGGAGCCATTTGAATCGAGGATTGGTAACTGTTATTATAAGCAAACTCAACCAATACCAACTGGGTATCCCAGGAACCCCCAAAATATATGACTCATGAATGAAGCATGTCCTCCAAAATCTGATTCACCCACTCTGTCTGACCATCCGTCTAAGGATGGTATGTTGTGATCATCTTAATCTGGGACCCAAATGCCTTCTAATTCCCTTCCCAAAATCGAGAAGTGAAGAGGGGGTCTCTATTTGAGACAACTTCTGATGGTACTCCATCAAGCCTCACAACTTCGTGAAGATACAAATAGCCCAACTCATCCACTTTAGTTGTGTATTTTATCGGAATGAGGTGGGCTGATTTTGTTAGATGATCAATCACCTCCCAAATGGAATTCATACCCCGAGGTGTATGAGGTAAGCCAACAATGAATTCTATGGATACCTCATCCCACTTCCATGTAGGAATGGGTAGTTGTTGGGGAAAACCAGATTGCCTTTGGTGCTCTGCATTCACCTACTGGCATGTGTAGAATCTCGACACGAAGTACGCTATGTCATGTCTCATACCAGGCCACCAAAACTCATGACAGACATCATAATAATCATAGTGGCATATAGATGGACAACCCACTAAGACTGGTGGCCATCCTTCATCACCACCTTTCTAAGAGACTACGACACTAATAAGCGGCCCTTGAAGCAAAGGATGCCCTCGAGAGATGATGACCAATCAGAGGATGTCTCCCCACCATGAAGAAACTACTTTGACTGCTGACAAAGCTCGTCACTGAGATGTTCCCACTGAATCAAATCCAACAGAGAAGGAGTCAGCACAGGGGTGGTAGTCAATCGCCGCTTTAGCTCCTCGAATGATGCATAAAAATATGTCCCCATACAAACTTCACCCCTTTCCGGGTGAGTGCGGTGATTGGCGAAGAAAGCTGAAAAAAATCCCGAACGAATCACCTTTAACAACCAGCAAGGCCTAGGAAACTCGTGATCTCGAACACATTATTCTCTTGCTACCACGACAAGACAACACTAATTTTCTCGAGGTCCACTGAACATCCATGCTCTAAGATCACATGAGCCATAAATCTCACCTCCCTGATCCAGAATGTGCACTTTGACAACATTGCATAGAGGCAGTGATCATGTAATGTACACAAACGATCCTCAAGTGATGTTTGTGTTACTCCTCAGAGTTAGAGTATACTAGAATGTCATCCACGAACACCAAAATAAAGGAATCGAGAAACTGATGAAACACCTTGTTCATGTGTTCCATAATGACCGCTGTCGCCAAAGGGCATGACCAATTACTCAAAGTGGTCATACATGCTTCGAAAGGCAGTCTATGGTATATCAGACACTTTCACCCAATGTTGATGATACCCCGAACATAGGTATATCTTTGAGAACCACTTTTCTCTGTTCAACTGATTGAACAAATCATCTATTCTAGGAAAAGAGTATTTATTCATAATTATTTCCTTATTTAGCTTCCTGTAGTCAACGCACAACCGGAGGGATCCATCATACTTTTTTGTTAACAACACAACAGGGACCCAAGGATAGACGCTTGGGTTAATTAATCCCTTGGATTCTAAGACGTCTAGTTGTATCTTTAATTCCCTCAACTCCGTGGGGGGCATGTGATAAGTGGTTATGATTCGGTTGATTCGGTTGATTCTCATGAATGTGTTATTTCTTTCCAAGGGAGGAAAGCTTTAATGGTGGGGAAAATTGTCACACCTGTTTTTTTCATTTACTCTCATGGTTATGATTCGATTGATTGAAAATACTGTTGCTTTTTTGTGTTTTGGATGAAATTAATTTTGAGTTTTTAAATACCATATATGTCTAATCACAATAATTTGGGTTCTCAATTTATTTTTTAAGAGTATTTGGAGAAATGGTGGTTACTTAATGATTTGGGCCTACTTTTAGCCCATTTCCAATTTTAAAAACATATTTTGTTTATTTTATAAATCATTTATTTTTTAACATTTTTGACTCGTTACACTTGCCAAATTTCCAACACTAACATATTAAAATGGCCATATTGTTTTTTACATCATATAAATTCATAATCATGGTGATTTGGGGTTACTTATTTTTGTATTGAGCCATCCTATGGGCCCATTTCCTTTTAAAAAAATAATTTCTTCTTTTATATAATATAATTTTAAATATTTTTTGGTGATTCCACCTCCCACTCGAAGCCAATACCCTTATCCTCACACCCATTATCTATCTTTCCTATTCGGAGTTCATATGAGTCGTGGATTATGGAATGATTCTCACTCTCTCACAAATCGTCCAAAATTAAGAAGGTAAATTTTTCCATACATAATTCATTCAATTTGTAATCTATTCCACAAAAATCAAATTTCAAAGGTTATTACAGAACATACGAGACTCTCTAAAAGGTTCTATACCATTTCCTTTTCTCTACTATTGCAGATATTTTTGAATATGAATAGTTTTCTTGTTAAAAGGTGATATTATTTCTCCTTTATCTTCCATCTTCTACCACCAGTCATTATTTATTTGTTTTATAATCTCACCTAGTCATGTTATACCTAGGTTTCTATTGTAAATAATTTTTTATGGTTGTTTTGTCCGTTTGGGTTTGGTCGACATAGGTTTAGGTTTTAATAAACCCTATGACCATGATATTGGGTGTGTGTTCCCATTACGCAAAGGATTTGAGGTAGGATATCCCATGAACATGCCTTTCTCTTTTAATATTCATAATTTTCTAATTTTTTTCATCTAATATATATGTTTATTATTTTTTCAGCATTTTGATAATTATCTTGGTGTGAAAAATTGTTTGTTTAATCCTTGTTTTGTGAAAGGTAGTGTTGTTCTGTCCTAAAAGTGCATACCAAGTGTATGTTTAAATGTTCCACTATCTTTTGAAAGTATTCTATGAGATTTAGAACCTGGTTTATTGTATTTTGAACATGTTATAGTATATTTTATAAAATCATTCATGCAATTGGGGTTTTATTCCCTGTCAAGTTCTTAAAATAAATTGTTTTGTCTAAAAGTGCATGTCATGTGTTCAGTAAATTGCCAGGTTGGATTTTTTGGGTTATGTTTGATTTGAAAATTATTTTTCTGGATATATAAGTGAATTGGAAGAATGATAAATGGTATTTTGGGTCCTCATATGGCATTCCAATTTGAATTTGGTTTTACAAACAAAGGGGTTTTGGTTTACAGCATACTTGGGCCCGAGTAGTTGGAAAATGGACCGTTTCCCATCCTTATGAAAATGGTTATGTTTTAAACATGTAACATCGATGGTTTAAGGGAAATATGAATTTTTTTGATACATTAAATGGTTTTTATATAATTATTCAATAAAATTAATATTCATACCATGGTCAAATTATAGTTTTGAGAAATGATTAATGGCCCGTTTGGCATTTGTTTTTTTTTTGTAAAAATGTTTTCCATTTTTATTTCATGATCTATATTTTGGGGACATTTTATGGTCCATGAAAATGATTTTTAAATTGGTTTTGGGGATGAAAAATCTGTTTTTAATGTTATTTATGGGTTTTTGGCCTGAAAAGACCATTTTAAGTGGATTTTATGTTTAAGCCCTCGACATACACTTTGAAGTTGGTTTATGAATCTTTTTAGTGGTTTATTGATTCGTGAAAGAAATGTGAAGTATGTTTGCGTGAAGTTTATGTGATTATGGTTTGGTAATGTAATTCTCATATGGGATGTGTATTTGATAATATGTGTATCTTGATTGATAACTAAAGGAAATCATGGGTATCTATCTAGGTGGACGTGTACTAGTATGCTAGTGATTATGTTGGGTTTGGCCCTTGTTTCACGTAGAATATTTGAAGATTACAATAGTAACTAAACTATAATGAGGATGATTTTGGGGGACCACTAGGTTATGGATATTCTCCCTACTAGTGTCATGTGTTCACAAGAACATATATTTTTTTATGGTTACTTTCACTAATATGTGAGGTTCCTGGGGCTAACAACTAACTAGTGTCGATGGGTGTCCCCGTGACTTGTACTCATTTGCAATTTTGCACTCATAGTCTACATATGGTGTGTTTGGTTGGTAAATTGAGAAGTTTTTGGGATTTAACTAAAATTGTACATTATTTAAAGTAACTCTCTTGAAAACTATTTTCATTTTGATGTTTCACCTCTTTGAAAATTGTTGCTAGCATTGTTGTTTATAAAACATGTAATTTCGTGTATGGTAATTTTTTATAGCATAGGACCTCATTTTAGAAACAAATCTCTATATAATGTATATAAAAACTAGAATTTGATGTTTCTATTATTTTGATGGATGTTCATTTGGAATAGAATATCTGGATAACCTACTGAGTTTTAATGCTCACTCCTATAGTCTTCTACTGTTTTTATCCCTTGTACAGGTTTCAGTTTGAGTTCAATCGCCTTGGGTGACGTGTGGTCATTGTTGTAGAGAGTGACCAAAAGGGTCACATGGAGATATTTTATTATCAGTATTGGTCAGTTTAGTGGTTGGTTTATTTGTACTTCAGTTTTGTGTACATATAATATTCATTTCATTTTTGTGTAAATATATATTGGGATGTCCATTTCTATCTGATGTTTGATTGAATGTCATATTTAGAAAAAAATCATTCCCTTGTGTACTCTTTTAACACCCTTGGTTCTTTTTGTCATCCCGGGAGGATCGTGAACGCCCCTTTGGACTTCTCACAGGCTGGACTAGGTGACCGGTTCAGGGTTGACTCGGGCTGGTTCATGACAATTGATACACCCTACCCATAGAGCTAGTAACACATTTCGACAATATAGATATAGTGTTTGTAACTATATCAAATCATGGTTACCTATAGATATTATTCCAACCACTATCCATTATTTACCATCACATATCTATCTATCATGGGAGGCTATGTAGTCTAGGGGGAGATTCAAGAGAATATGGAGGAGTATTAGGATATTTTCCACCACTATTTTTTTTATCTTTAACTTCTCTAACATCAAATTTTTTAGGCATTGAAATTCAGCTTTATATTTTGGTGTTATTTTGATAAATACATTCGCCATTATATTTATGAAATTTTGATAATTTCATTATATTAATAATAATTAAATGGTTACTTTTTGATTCAATCATATATTGCGGTGAAAATATAATTATTTGAATTATTGAATAGAAATTATTTTTTTCTCTATAGTGTTCAATGGGTAATTGAATTTATTTTAATATTTTTTGAATACCACCCAAAAAAATTAATTTAATTATTTATTATTGATGATTTTGTTATGGTATTTTTTATAAAGTAAAAATTTTTATTATGGAAAATAATTTCCTAAAAACATATTAAAATTTTTTATTCAATAATAAAATTAATAGATAAATTTATTTTTGGAGGTTATTTTAAAACATAAATCATGTTATTATATTTTATATAATTAATTTAATTTTTATGGAAAATAATTTCCATTAAATTTCTAAAGGAATCAATATTTAGAAAAGTTAAAAATATGAAAAGCCGATTTATGAATGTTATTAAATTATAATATAATTAATTATGAATTATTTCTCTAAGTAAAATATCACCATTATATATTTTCCCATATGGAAATTTGAGATAATTTTTTTTCTCCTCTATCTGTAATATAATTTCATGTCTTTTCATAAGTTAATTTTACACACTATTTCATATATGATAGTCCACCACACCATTCATTGGAAAACTGAATGAAGATAAATTTGAAGAACAAATAATTTAATACAAACCTGATTTTCTTCATTTAATTTCTTGGGTGTGCTCTGTGTTTTATGAGTCAATAATGGAACCTAAAATATTGTTTAAATTTGAAGGAGATGATAATAATGTTGAATGTGCTAAACCAATTAAAAATTTCCCCTAGATATGTTCTAACATCTTTATTAAATTCTTGAACATGTTTAAATAATGATTAATACATCGGCACATATGATATTGGAAATATATGAAGGATGAGAAAACACTTAATGGGGACATGGTCAAGGCTATGGATCATGAGATTAACAATTTACTAATGCACCTAAGATGAGATAATTGATGTATACCATCTTATATAGATGTATTTTCTATCAATGTGGGGATCCAGGGTCACCTAGGATGTTTCCCGTAAATAATTTTTAGTATTTTTTAATATCCAACTAAATGTTGATCGATATTAATTAAATTTTTTGAAGATGTTATATATCAATTAAATAATGGATTTTATCCTATTTATTTTCGATCTATAATAGAAAAAGAAGATTTTTTTTTCATAATTACTATTGTTGGATCAAAGTTTGTATTAGGAACATGCCTTATTTTCCCTATCTGTGTGGCTATGATTGTGAAGGTCATGTGCACTACCTATTGACGTAATGGCTCTACAAGTTTATAACATCAGGACCAAGAACACATATGGAAACTTTTTTAATGGGACACACTAATTGAAATAAGATACTGAAACATGAATTTTAACTCAAAGGGAAACAATATAAATGATACAAAGATGAATTTAAATTATTATAATAGTTTGAGATTAAAGCTATTATGACCCAGTAATAAAATGATAATTAAAATTTTTATATATTTAAAAGTTAAAATAATTCAAATATTAGAATATTTTGATATTCTAAAGTATATTAAATCTTATAAGATTAATTTGATTAACTAATTTCTTTACAATATATAGTTATTTCTCTGAAAGTTTAATAATGTTGTCTTAATGACTATAAGATTCAATCAATTGTTTATTTATGTCATATTAGATGATGTGGGTGTTTTTATAAATGTTATTGGGGGTGTACAGAAGAATAAAATAGATATGTAAACTACTTAACAAACGTATTAACTAAATTATAATTAATGCTTTAAAATAATAGTACTAAATGAGAAAAAATTTAATGATGCAAAAGGAAATTGATGTGTGGAAGAAGAATGTTGAATTAGAAGAGAAATAATTTTAAACATTGGAATTAGAGGATTGATATTGGTAACAAAAGATAAAATAATATAAATTCATATATACGATCTATAGAAGCACAATAGAAGATGGGAAAACATGATCAGAAAATTATCAATATGAGAAAAGAAAAGATAAGATAGAAGAGAAAAATATTCTATTTCAAAATAGAAAAATCTATTTATCCATCTTTCTTTAATTATTCAACTACGTTATCAATATTACTTGTGTGAGTACATATTAAAAAAATCATTCTTATTACGTCATTAGATGATTTAAATTTTGTTTCTATTAAATAAATTTCTATTCATTATTTATTTCCTGAATTATTCAATTCATTATTCCATCAATATTTATCTGTAATGATTTTATGATAAATTATTGAGTAAAAACTGTACAATGTTATATAATATTTTTCATAACCAATAACTTGTTGTTATGTAGTTTTAGTTATGATTTTTGATATAAATTACAATAACTCTAGTGAATTTAATTGATATTTATTGAATAGTTTTTATAGGACCATCACATTTTTTACACGTTTCATTATTAAGAATTATCTATCATCATATTTGTATAGTTTCATGTAAATAAAAACTAGATTCTAATTATGATAACCACACTATTTATTTATATTCTTATTCATGTAATATTATTTTCTGACATTGCACAAATTTTAACATCTCAACCCGTATATTTCATAAATTTTAGTTGTAAATACCCAAAAACCAATATCCAAATGCCAATTTTTACATTATTATAATCATATTATTATTTTACTGAAAGGCATCCCAAAAGAGTTGGTATTTTAGATTTTTAAGAAACATATTATATAAATTAATATTTCATTATGTCATTAATGGAAATACAATAAAGAAAATATAATTGCAATACACAAGAATGCATAGATTAACCATTCAATTAATTCATAATATACCTCTTAGAAAATCAATGGAAAATGAAATGAAAATGGGGGTGTATAGAAGATCATTGAGGGTAAATTTTAAACAAAAATTTATATAATAAATAAAAAGGCATGATGAATAAATAAAAAATTCCAATTAAAACATAATCATTAGAATAATATGTAATGAATAATACAAAAATAAATAATCCCATATTAATAATCACATGAAACATGACCATGGAAATTATACTAACTGAATAATGAAATGACTTATCAATTATTAATGTCATAATGAGGTAATAAATATGAATAAAATAATAAAAATTTCATTGAGGCCTCATCCATGAATTTTGAAATAAAATGGTGAAGGCGATGACCACAATCCATTACAAATTTGTTTCATTAGACCTACTGATGCATTGATGGGCTACGAGGGGCCCCAAAAATTAATTTCTACATCAAAAAAAGTATTCATTTTGTAATTAAAATATATCATTAAATCAATGATTCCAATAGTAAATTTAAACATTCGAATCATTATCTTTGATTTAAATACCATAATAAAATAAATGATAAATTATTTGAGGAAAATAATTATTAAACATTCAATAGTGTCCCATACCACATTGAAACATTTAAATCATCATTCCAATTAAGAAATATCATATCATATCATATAAATATGAAGTCCCATTGTTTTATATAGGAAATTATAGTACATACTCTACATGTAAGTAATAAGTGGTGAACAAGGCATATATCCCATAGATGTAAATGTGAGACGAGAAAAAACATTTTTACATCAGAAAAAAGATTCCTATTTGAAAATTAATCCTTCTATCATAAAATAAAATTGTGAAAAAGAATATCCCATAAAATAAAAGTTATATAAAATGAAATTATATTTTTAGGAATAAATTTTTACCAAAACTAGTGAAATTATGTAAAAAGTGTTTTTCTAGAAATAAATCATTTTAGTGAGGTTTATAGAAAATATTAAAGATAATTTAATATAGAAAGGAATATCTATTTTGTAAAAGAATAGATGAACCCAGAATATTTTTCATGATAAAATAATTGACTTTAAAAAAATCAATGTGACTGCACTTGAAAACAAGTAAGAAATCAAGAGGTTCCCTTAAATTCAGTTTGTTAATCATAAAGAATTGCATCCATGTTTACTCTTATGTGTCAATTCATGATTGATAATTTGAGAGTATGGGATTACAATTTATATACATAATCTATGACTCAATAATTCATGTATTTGGCATTTATCGTAAATTATAGTTTGTTACAATGAATAAAAAATTGAAGTGTTAATGAAAAATCACAAAAAAGGCACCCTAAATTTTTTTTGACATGTATAATTAAAAAATTACCGAAATTTTATTAAAAAACATTTATAACTTTGATAAATTTAGTTTTTTATTAAAATAATCATTTACTCAAAAAAAATATTTCTTAAAATTATAACTTATTTTATAACACTTAAAAAAATTAACCATTGTATCATTAAACTATAATAAAATAATTATAAATAGAAATTAATTTTTGAATACATTTTATTAAATTTAATTATCTTTTAAAAATATTGTTTAATTATAAAATTTTAATTAAATATCTATGACTCCCTAAAATACAAACACTTAATTAATAGTTTTTAAAATATTCAATTACTTATACTATGATATAATTATATCATTATTTAATTTATGAGATGCATACATTTTATTTTTACATTTATGGGTGGTTATACAATTCATTTTTTTATTTAATATTTATAAGGGTCGTATGATTATACAAAAGGGTAACAGTAGTATTCCAAAGGGTTATGTTACTATTCACAAAAAAATATGTTGATCATATATATATATATTACTGATTAAAATCATGTTTGTAAATTTTTGGAAATTCAATCCATACAATAGGTAAAATTGCATTTAATGCTAATCTCACAGGCGTGGTCAGATGAAGCATAAAAATAATATTGAATAGTTAAAAAAAATTTTATATATAATATCAATATAAAAATTATTCAAATTATCGACATCAGATTAATATATGAATAAATAATATATTGTGACTTAAAAAATAAAATTAAACTATAATATATTTTTAAATGAAAAACACAGTTCTTAATTATAGTGATTTCTTTTTCATTATCCAAAAAAATGAAACTTCATTAGAAAATACTATGAAATTTCCCAAAGTTATTTTTTACTATAAAAATATAAAAATAATTTTTCTTTTATCAATAAAATTTACATTTCATTGTAAATATGATTTATTTTTTTGAAACCATAATATATTACATTTATTAGTAGTTATTACAATTCAAATTAGTTTTTTCAACTGCTAGGATATTACTATTCAGTTTATATAAGTACAATAACTATTTGTTGTTTCGTAGAGACTCAGTGTAGTGTGCATTAATGTATATATTTATTTGTAAGTCATGGGGGGTTTCATTTTTCCCTCCTTTAGTAAATAGTGTCCTCAAAATTTTAAATTTCACTTTGAAAAATAAAACAAATTATGATAAAAGAAAACACCTTTATGGACAACCTATAGACGAAAAAGGTTTTATAAAATATAATTTTAATTAGAGGGAAATGCATATTATAAGGTCACCACCAAATTAATATTTTCAATACGAATGCATTTGTGGAATTGAAAACATGGACATGTAAAATAAATCTCACTAAGATGTTCAGATGGATAATGATAGAGAACATGGAAAAGGTAATGTTAAAATTCACATAGCCATAAATCTGTGATAATCTTAGTGGCCATTACATACATCACGAAATAGGTACATTGAAAATATATATTTTGTGGGATTCATGATCCTTTCACTAATGTTGATAAATTCATTCACTCTATAATGATGTATATAAATATAAATAATTTATGAGTTTCTATAAAAAAATATTATTATTCGATGGTGACTTTAACTATTCATACCTAATTTCAGGGAAGAAGTTGTGTCATAGGGTACTGTTAGAAAATAATCTCTAAAACCAAATCCAAACATAAAATTCATAATTTAAAGAAATGGTTAAATTTTCCAAAAATATCCGGATCCAACACTTTAGATACCAGGAAACTGAATTTCCACAATAAATATATTAATCAACACGAAGTGTCTCTTAATAATCAAATACCAACATATAAGTTCATTCTCCGTGTATTATCAGTAGGAATGGTAATAAGATTAATTACCAAAAAACCATATTTAGTACATTTATTATTCCTTATTTCTTATGTAAAATATAGGAATTTAGATATATTTCTCAAATACAAAATGATTTAGACTCTTCCAGTGATATCATATACCTATTTATCAAGTGTCCTATATAATTATCCCTTTTATAAAATGTCACCCAACTAATGTTACATGAATAAATCATTTATTAATTCCTAAATATATATATCCAAAACAGATTATGTGTTGTCATTCCCTTAACTAGAATCTTTCCCAAGATATTAACAAATTTCTATGTCTCTTTTCCTTCGTACTGTTCATCATAAATTCATAAATCCTTAGTAAAATAGAAATATAGTACAATCATTATATATTGTATTAATATTAAAATCATAACATAATCCTAGGATACAATAAGACAAATTAATATCTTATTCCATTTCGATTGTAGTAACATCAAAATCTTAACCATGACCCCTTTAAATATTTGTCACCATATTAACATGACACCTGAGACATTGATTTTCATAGTGTCCAGTATCCTTGTAGTTGAAGAATATAATATTAGAATCATTTTTCTTATCCTTGATATAATTATCATGGTGACTTTTTTATACACACATGATTAATACTCATTTTCCTCGTAATAATATACCATCGTGTTTCCTTCTACAATTATCACATATGGAAAATAATTTTTTCTCTTATTCAATTTTTCTATTTTTTCCCCTCATGTCCACTTCTTCTCATGAATCCATTTGATGTCATTATATATTGAAAATAAATTATCCTTCATATTATAATATTATATTGTTTCCTAATATGATGATAATATTTGAGAGATATGTTACATTTGAAATATTAGAATAAACCCATAAACAAAAATCATTCTTACTATTTGGATTATGGGCATTGATGTGGTTCAATTCCTTCAACTATGAGCCATTTATAAACAATAGAATACATCATATTCGGATATAAATCATAATATATAATTTCAAACTAGTAATTCATTTATAATAAATAGAAAATATTATGTATATAGAATATCAATTCCATAAATATGGTTTCTTTGAGGACATATTTATATTTAAATACTTCAAAAAAATTGTAATTAAAATGTAATCTCTAAAAATCATATCTCATGGGACTGTACATGTCGGTAATAGTACGTCACATTTTCATGTACCAAGTTACCTTGAATCAGGGATGGGACATCTTGTTAAGTTTTTTACACCTTGGAACATATGTTCCATAACCACATAAACTTGTATAATCTTTAAATGGATATATTTCTATGAAAACCCACACAATATATCAAAAACCAAATATTTATGATGTTCGTCTATTTATATATTTTATGTATATCTTTTTTTTGTTCACAAATATATGATTTATAAATCTTGTTCCCAAGGATTCAACTAACCCTCCTCTGATACCAACTGTATAGACCCCGACCCAGTAGCTTGAATCTAGTGCCTCAATTTTTTATATTTCTAAATTTACAAGGAATAACATAATAAAATATCGATGATTTTTTTAGTTTTTGTAGACCATATTACAAAAAATGTTAATTATATTACAACTTGGAATAAAATAAAACAACGAAATTCTATTTAAAACTCACAAGAACACTTCTATTAACAATGTAATACACTCAAAATATACTACATGAAATTAGGGGGAAACCATATGAAATGGTTTGAGATAATATTCTATGTATGGGTAATTAATAGAATAGAATCTATAAACTATAAAATGCATGATGAATAAATTAAATAACATTACATTAAAAATTTATGATGGGAATAACATAAATAGATAAAAGATTAGCAAATAATACCATATAAATAATACAAGAAACATATCCATTGATATTATACAGGAAATAACCACATGAAATATCAATTAATAATTTCATAATAAGGTAATTGATATTCATGAAAAAAAAATTCAAGGAATCTTCCAGGACATCTGAAAATAAAATTTCCATGCCTTGGAAACAATCCATTGTTGGCTTGTCTCATGAGACCAAATGATAAATAGAGTGGTAATATGAGGACCCATAAATAACATGATAAAGTCTAATGAATTCCTCATATGTCAAATAAAAATATATATTTAATTAAAATTTTCCCATACAACTTTGAAATATTTTAATCATAATCATAGATGAAAATTCTCTAATAAAATAAATGATAAATTATTTGAGGAGCAAAATATTTAAATATTTCCAATTTTCCCATATAACTATGAAACAATTAAATTATAATACATTTTAATTAATGGAAAATAATATAATAATAATAATATTAAATATATGATATTTAAACTATAAGTACAAAAACTATATTCAAAGAATATGCTGTGAACAATGCAAACATCCCATTGAGGGAAAAGTGATACGATAAAACCCCTTCTTACTACGGAACGTAATGTTCTTTACAAAAAATCATTTGTATCTTTCATAACAAAAAAAATTATAAATTTATATCCTATAAAAATATAACATAAGTGAAATGATATTATATTTTAGCAATTAATGATGTCCCACAGAATTAGAAACAAGTTAAAAGAGTTTATAATAATCCTTAGATATAAATTATTTTAGTGTGGTTTAAGGAAAATCATATAGAGATATTAAAGTGGAAAGGAAACTGTGTTTTCATATATGTAGAAGTGAACAAATAAATTTTTTCATGATAAAAAGTGAATTTTTTTTAAAATAATCATCACATAAAAAATATATTGGAGTGCACATGAAAATGGGTATGAAATCGGGAACTTCCCTAGAATTGGGTTTTTTTATTGGGAGGAATTGAGAATGAAATCTTTGTAATGCATTTATATCCCCATATACGAAGGATTATACGATATTTATATATTTTTATCAACTATATAAAATAATTTAGAATTTATATAAAAAAAATTAATCATTACATTTGTTTAATTATTTAGATAGACCAGCCCCATTGAAAAATAGGGTTTTGAGTCAAATTACTAACCAATTTGTAATCAATTGTATAATAAGCCCTGAAATTAATAACCATAAAATGGTACATTGAATACTATGAAAATAAAGAGATTCATGATATGAAAAATCAATGGGTAGTATAAAAACTCAACACACATAAATTAGTGTTGAGTAAAGCATATATTAGGGAAATGATAGTAAGTAGAGAATACCATTACATTTTTTTTGAATTTTGTCTGCACTTGATAGTAATATCTCATAAAAAAATATTAAAGACATTAATTCATTAATTAATAAAATTTTATATATTATTATCATTAATTATAGTTTTATTATTTTCATTTATGTCCTTATTAATGAGTAATATAGTTTAATTTCATTATTTGGGAGTTTATATTTTCATGGTTTTGATGATCTATTTACTTGTATAAGATTTTGAAAGTTCTTGTGGAATGGGTATAATTCCCAAATATTAAATTTATAATATATTATTTATCATCCACAATATTATAATGTTATATATTTAATTTTATATATTGTATGAGGATTAATAATTAGAGAAGAGATTAGTGATAATTGTTTGATTATTACGATCGGTTTTCATCACACAAAAATTGTTTTTTTATAATTGAGTATTATGTAAAATTTTGAAATAAAGAATATATATTGGGTATAAATATATATTTTAAAATATTTTCTATAAAAAATGGATTTATTATAGTCCATGAAGCATATGAAGGAAAAAAGAAAACTTGTCATCCTTGAAGGTGATAAGGCAACAACCCAAGAACCACAATTCCAATTTTTTAATAAAAAGGTACATGGGAAAGGGGATTTATGATAGATTATTTGGAATGAATAATAATATTATAGTAAGTTTAAGGTATGATATTTACCATTCTAATTGGACGAGGTTATATAAGGAGAGAATAATATATGAAAACAACATGAAAATAATTGAAAGGAAAAGTAAGCAGATTTTAAGTCATAAATTCTCCCCATTGATAACCACCATAAGGAAATTGTATTGGTATTTTGATGAAACTGTGATGTAATGGAAGTTTTATATAGGTTTGATAAGTGTTTTGGGTAGAAATTTGATAAGGCTCGAGGCTTCGAAGGTTTGAGGAGAATGGGCGGTGAGGGGTGGTATTTATAGTGGTGAAGAGGGGTGTTTTTTTTAATATTTTGATAATTTGTTTATTATTTTCGAAAAATACCATGACTATATTCATCATTATAATCAAAAAAATTTAAATACAAAATGATAGTTTGAGATTCTACTATTACTTCATCCATAATTTACCAGTGACTCAATGATTCATGTATTTCGCTTTTATCGCAAGTTGTCGTATTTTACTATTTATAAAAATATTCATGTATTTTAAAAACTACCAAAAAATAAATGTAATGTTTTTTCGATGTATAGAATATAAAAATGAACTCCATTTTGTGAAAATAGTATTCTAAATATGGTAAATTTAATTAATTATTAAAATCATCATTTACTCAAAAATAACAGTTCTTCACAATATAACAGATTTTATAACACTGTGAAAATTTAACTAAGGTCTCATTAAATTATCCAAAAATCAAAATAACACAATATATTGATTTATGAATAAATTTTTTTAAAAATTAAATTTTTTTTAATAGTTTTATTAATTATAAAATTATTACTAATTATTTATTACTCGCAAAAAAAATTATTAATAATTTATTATAATATTAATTTACTTATATAATTATATAGTTATATCATAATTTTATTTATGAGATATATAAATTTCATTTATATATTCATAGGAGATGATAATATTCCTTTTTCTGATTTACTATTGAAAATGGTGATATAACTATTCATATGGGTAGCATTATTATTCTAATTGGTGAAGTAAGCATTCACTAAAAATTTATGTTTATCCTATCAAACTCTAAGTATCATACAAATCTCAAATTTTTCTGCCATATTTTAAAAAGTTTAATTCAATAATGTTGCAAAATTACATTGAATGCGAATCCCATAAGAGTTTCAAGAAGGCGGGTAAAGAGAATATTCCAAAGACCAACACCTTTTTATATGAAATTTCAATATATAAATGCTTCCAATGATATAAATTGGGTTAATATGTTTATAATTTATTTATTGGGACTCAAAAACCAAATTAAAATTATTATAATTAATTTCAAAAACATCAATTTTTAACTTTAATGTAATATTTTTCAGTATTCATAAAAAATGAAAATTTTTAGGAAAATAATAAATATTCCCCTTCAAATAATTTTTAAATTAGAAAATAAAAAATGTGGTTTTTGAAAAAAAATACATTTATTATGAATATGTTTTATTTATATGAAACTATAACAAAAACATTTAATTTTATTTATTTCTATTCATATTACTAGGTTTAAATGTTAGGTTATTACAATTTTGATACTCACCCTCATTCTCTTGGTTCAATGATATTTGTTATTATAGTATTGAGAGTAGAATATTAAAAAATTTATTGTGATAGTTCAATTAAAACTCTATAATTCCTTGTATTTTTTTCAAAGGAAGAAATTTATTTCATGTCATTGGGTTATAAAACATAAATAATAACAAAATAAGTAAAATGAAAAAAAAACAGTATGAATATAAGTTTACTATGTCTAAAACGATTATGAGGATATGAATTTTTTAATCAACTACATTATCTTGGTTTTTGTTTAAGGATGAAAATAATTTATTCTTATTTTTTCGTAAATTTTACTACATATATATTTCCTTTTGTTATGTTTTTCATTAAAACTGGATCATGAAATTTGGTTTTTTCAAATATATTATAATTACAATGTTTTTAAGGCTAATATGGAAATATTTCTTTCTGGTGTTCCAATATATTGCCATGAAAACCCAAATGAATAAAATAAAATAATGTTTTTATGAACATAAAAATATTTTTTTGTTATAAGAGAATGAAAAATTGTTTTCAAAGTCCCAAATAATCCTGAAACAGTTAAGAGTTATAATCCAATGATGGATTTGATTGATGAGAAATTAGACAATGAGATTATAAATACTAAAATAATTCCATGTAATTTTTCTAAAATTTTGAGATATTACAAGGATATGAAATACTGAATAATTATATATTATAACATGAAATATAAATTCATTAATTTTGAAGACGTTGAAACTAATTTAAAATGCCACCAACTCTATTTTGAAATAAATAAATGAACAATTGTTTAAATGAATTTTGATGTGTTGGATAACAAAGTTGCATTTCTAAATATACTAATTGATTAAAATTCAACAAATTTTCCGATCAATATTAATTAACCTAATACATTGTTAAATAAAATGAAAAATATTGATAATAATTTATTTGGGAAATTGTATTAATTTTTAATCTATTGTCTTTAAATTTCATGTGTCTCAACTAAACATCTTCTCCTATAATATTATATTATAAAAATCTAAATATTTTAATTTGGAGGAATAAATAATGGAATTTTCAATTATATAAACCTATATTTGATAGTAGATTATGTATTAATAAAATTCTTTTTCTTATTCGACGACTAGTGATGTTATTGATTAATATGAGAACCAATTAATTGAAAAAAATATTTAGTGAAACATTAAATTATTAGTGCACAATAAATGATTCTTCATTATTTTTCAGTTAATTAGTAAAATTAAATCATGAATTAAATATTTATTAGAATATAAGCTAATTATATAGTAGAGTCCGATTTTTTATCAATTTAAATTCATCTGAAAATTCAAATGAAAATAATCTTCATTATTCTATATGTTAAATCTCAACCAAATTCACCATTGTTTTAAATAATTTAATGATTCGTGACAAGGAAAAAAATTATGAAGAAATTTTAATATCCCAATGATAATAAAATCTATAAATTTATCCATATTATAATTATAAATATATGAAATCAAAATTTTTCTACATGTTGACAACACAAATATTATTACACTGAAATTTAATTATAAAAATATATTCATTAAGTTGATAGGATTTATGGGTTATTATAAGTGTTAAGGGAGTGTATTAGCTATAATCAATGCCAGAGTTCCTTGAAACCATTATAGAATTAGAAAATTTTAATGATTTTTATAATATTTATGAATATTTAATTGTGTAGTCCCCAATCCGTAAAAGGGTGTTCCCATATTTGATTAACATATGTGAATGATTTTTTTGTTTATTCTACTTGTTCTAAGGCCTAATAAAAATATTTGTCACAAAAAAAATAATTTTCATCACATATGTGGGGTTCTTACTTACAATACCATACACACTAAGTCATTACAATTATTTTTCCCGGATAGTCTATCATGGGACCTCAAAACAAAAACTACATGGGATGTAACCCATGTTTAATTTTTTTTCATTTTTCATTGAACTAATTACCAATCATCATTTTCATTATGATTCTTCCTCTAATTACCTAATCCACAACAAAATTTTAAAAAAAATTGAAATTGGAAATTTTGAAAATAATTCCTTGGAACACTCATTATCATAGATTTTAATAAACTTTATACTTGGTTTAATGTTATTTTATTTCAATTCTCATAGTATAAAGATTATCTATTTTTAGCTGTATCGTAACGACAATAAAGAGACCATGAGATGTTTAATATTTAGAGCATGGTTGATTTTTGGCTCTATATGAAGGAAAAATAATCCATCGATAAGGTTATAATATTCTTGATATGTTCATTCTATATTAAAATTAATGTGGATTTTTACTATTTCACTCCCTTGAAATGTTGTATTAAATGATTTATTGTGGCTTTGTGATTAAATAAGATAATTAATAACTATTTATAGTGGGGGGAAATTTTATTTTTTCAATGTCCATAAATTCAATTTACGAGGATTCATATCTTTTATATTGGTTTGAATGGAATATCAAGAAGGGGTGAATTTAGTTCATACATAAAATATCTATTAAACACATTATTTTGAAAGGACCACCCAATTTCAAAATGGAAAATTTAATTAAGGTAGTAGAGATGTAAATGATTAGTTGGTCAATAAGTTTCTTAAAGGGTCCTTAGTTGACACTCTGTAAAACACTTTTTCAACATTTGAAATAATGCTACTAAATTAAACAAATACACTCACCAACAAAAAATTACTATCAAAGTGAATGAAAAAAAGTATTATTTCGTATAAAATATAAGAATCAGGAAATAGATAAAACATATTATAACAAAAATATAGTGCTCAGTAATGTAAAACAATACGTTCAGTCTCAAGATGAGACCAAATCCTCTCCACATAGTGATCACTTGCCACCAAGAAGTTTATATTAAAAATAAACATGATACACAGTGTGTATCGGGCATTACAATAGTTTTCACAAACTGTCCTGGGATCACACCATATTCCACTGTTCTACGTGGAAAATACAAGTAATGCAGACCACATATGGTCTCTTCTACAGTTTTGGATGGGAAAAAACTGTATGTGAGGTTCGATGTAAGGATATTCCTTATCCTACAGTTCTAGAAGATGAGAATGTGTATGAAGAAAACATACACACATCTCATAAATGTAAAAATTTGAATCAAAATAGAGCAATTATAATGTGATAGTGTTAAGAAGGCTCTATGCATTTGGTGTCAAGCTCTAAACTCGTTGAAGTGAATAATATTATGATGGAGTCTATCTATGGATGTTTTCTCCAAAAAAGTGTGTCACAACTCTATGTACTAGCTTTCATGAATTGAGTGTTCTGCTTCTAGATTGATTGAATGTTTATGAGACACAGATGCCAGCCTCAAGTTGTTTTCCTAAAATGATCTTCTTGACGTTCTTGGTGTTCACAGTGAAGGTTCTCAAATAGTTCTTACTTGTTCTTCAGTAATTTCTTCCTCATGCATTTAACTTCTGGACTTGTATATAATTTTGTTTTTCTCTATGCCCCTATATATCTTTTTTCCTCGGTTGTTTTATTTCAAATTTGAGGTCTGACAATAGGAGGAAGTACATCTCGTGCAATCATTCTTGTACCTTGTACTATCACGATATGGTCTTTGGATATGCCAATAATAAGAATTAATTAAGTCAAAAGAATTAAATTTAGATTATATAAACTTTAGAAATAAATCCTGAATTTGACAAAGGTTTTCGGTAGACTAGAAACGGTAGCCTTCGCAATGGTAAGCTTCCACAGTAAGTGTATAAAGGGAACATCCAACTATAGCCGTCCATCAATAACCATCACCAGTAGGCTTGCATCAGTGACCTTTGTATTGATGACCATGTATCAGGGTCCATGTATCAGTGACCTTGTATTGGTGACCTTGTATCGGTGACCTTGTACTAAGATAAATTCTGTACTGTAAGCTTAACCAATCAAGCAGTGAAATTGAGTGTATATGAATATTATTCTATAGAAACAATAAGCATTAATGAATCTTAATTAACATATAATGAAAACAATGATTATAAAATAAATAAAACATGATTTGGGATTATCAAAATAGGTGACTCAAACAATATCCCCCTTTTGGATAATAACAAATTATGTCATTGAATTATTTGGTTTAAGAGTTTTTAATCATGTTTAAACCCATTTTCTAATTTCATCAGTGATGTGAGCAGACATAAATTTTATGGTGAACACTAATTTAAGGCCAGATAATATATAATCGCATATAAACACTTCTCCCCCTTTGTGATTAACAAAAAAGGAATATAAAACAATGAGAGAGAAAAGATATTGTTCGTATTAATAAAATAGGAGTACAATAGACAAACAGAATACACCAATCCCTATCTGCAAAGATAATACACAATCAATCCACACCAGAGATATCCAATGGTGATTTATCTTTGGAAGCTGAGTAGGCAGGTCTTGAAGGTGGAGTGATAGGCTGAGGGATGGCATTGAGCAGCGTAGGAAGATCAGCCACTGAGGCCTTAGCAGACCTATAGTCAGTAGATCATTGACTATTCATTGGGGTCAAAATTTTTATGGTCTAGGTAGGAGTCATCAAAGGATTAGTACTGGTGGAACCTGATGTAGCCAAATAAGTAGTCATAGTAGGAGGAACATTGATGGGTGTGCAGTCCACCTAGAGGATGGGTAAATAAGATTCCTGAAGTCCATAATAATGCCTCCCCATCCATCCATTATAGAGATGAAATAATCTTTGTTTTCCATGAATCTATCTAGGGTAGGAGTCATATCATTATGATTTCTCACCTGATCTATAAATTCCAGAGTGATAGGAGGAATTGTCAAATTTTCCTAAAGCAGCATAATGTGACCATCCATCTGATTCGTAGTGTATACCCGTCTGAAATAGAAGTAAACATGATCCTTTATGGCCTTCTGATCTTGATAAGCATCCCTTAAATAATTTCCCACAGGGTTTTTAATTTCAATGGTCATGGAAAAAACCTGACACTCTAAGGTAATAGCACCAGAGAACTTTTCCACTTCATCTATAAAAACGGTCATGAAGGCTTCAATTTCAACTAGATAAGATGTTGAAGATGATGTAGATGCACCCATAGGTTCCATAAATAAAGACACCATCTCTTTAAATTATTTTGTTATCCAACTGATCAAACTTTTTTACATCATCACCTAGTCCTTTCACAAGTGTTTCCATTGAATTATTAAAATACTCAAACCCTATGACCATTTGCTGAAAAACACTATTAACATATCAAAGGTCTCTGCCCACCAGAGATCATGAAACCATATATTCATATAAGCTGGAAATAGATTTTTTCACTGATTATATAGACACTACCAAAATTCTTACCTAATTATGGAAATCAAAAAACTCATATAACACAACTGAGTGAGAGGTAGAGACTATCCTTTCCAATGCAGATGTCACGAGTCCTTGATTGTGAACTATTTTTCTCACTATTTTAGTGGTTTGCTCATCTATTTGACTCTTCATGACTGATTTCAAAGAATTCAATTCATCCTTCTTTACATTGTCTCGAGTTAACAGAAACATGGGCTGCACAATGGTATTTTCTAAGACATTATGAATTAGAGGACTTCTTATAGGCAAGTAATCGTCAAAATCTCAATAATCTAGGCCTAAAACCACAATGCCAAAAGCTTTTGTGACATCCTCAATCTCATCAGCAATAACAACTAGTCCTGTATAAATAGTTTCCTCCACGTCACATGCAGTATTATTTAGATCCTCCAAATAAATCTACATCTGACCTCCTTGATCAACTTCATTTACAAGAAGGTCCCTTACGACATCCTCCACCTATTCTTCAACGACTTGAAAAAAAATGTCCAGATTCAACTAAATCAGCAAATTATTTAATTCAACATTCTACCCTTTCTGTATATCTTATTAAAGTATTGAGACTAAAAAATATCTCTTCACATTTAGAAAAAGATATATCAAATTCATCTTTAATGGAATTAGTGTCCTTATCCTCATATGAGGTAGAACTAATGTCTCTTAAGACATTTTCCATTCTTTCTACTTCACTGGTTTCTTCATCATTGTCCCTTAAGATAGTCTCCCTTCTAGGAAATCCCTTTAGTGGGCTAGGCTCACCAAAGGATTCAGTATTAAAACGAGGATATTAGGGAAGGTCAGGATCAATCCTGTCATCTATAGGAGAATCCTCTCATTCTTGTAAAATAGAAGCCTCTTCTTCTTTATCTAAATAAGCAATCTCTACTTCACCAGTCATAAGACCTGGGTATCACTTATTTTTAGGAATAATAGGATGAGCAACAAGGTTAACTTCTTCATAAAACATAGCCTCATCATTCACACATCTCCCCATACATGGATTTTATCTGATCTTCATGAGTTTTCAAGTCACTTTAGTGATGCAATTGTTATCTTTCACAACAACAATTTCCTCCATTGCTCCAAAAACTCCTTTCACTTTCAACATTAGAAATATCAACTTATAATGAAATACAACATTGTATTTGGAGATAGGTTTGGTCATGTATTCTAGTTGAATCAGAAACAGCCTACATAAGTTGAATTTGTGTTCATGCTTTGACAGATACAAGAGAAAAACATCCTGAAACATTAATGTTCAAACATCCTCTGTCAAGGGACATAAAACATGGTAGATAAAAATGAAAATCAGCTTATCTTCTCATACCATTTCAGTAGCAATTAATTTCCTAGTAATTACATTCCCTATATATTCAGATAATTCTTCTTTGTAGTAGAATAAATCACTAGTGGGAGGAAACAGTTTTGAGAAATAATCAGAAATCCCTTCATGTGGAACCCTATAGATGTCAGCCCACTCACCAGAGGATAAACTCACACTTACCCCATTTACTCGAGTAGTCATCTGGTGATCACCCAAAGACTGCTCAAACCTTATATACTCATAAAATTCCTTCACTAACTTCAGGTAATATGGTCCATTATTGTATACAATACAATCAACCCAACCATGAGCTTCAAGTGCGTTCATGTACTAAAGACCGACTAGAGAGAAGCCACTATGAACATAACTCATTATCAAACACTATTTACCTCTTCAATATATGTGGATTAAGAACATTTTCCACTATCTGGCTTCCACTTCTCAACTCGGCTCTAGGACTCTTAGTATCCAGAGTGTCTCCTTTATCAGCATCCGATGACCTTTTGACTCTTGCATCGATCTGGAGTTGTTCATGGATTCCGTAGAGGATTGGGTTCTGATATTGGGGAGCATGTGGTTTGAGAGAAGGTTTGATGTGGGTTAAAATGTGATATGTGTTTTATTATTATCCTTTAGGGATCAGAAAATGAAAAAGATAAATTAAATAAGTAATATGTAAAAAAATTTAAGAATCCTACTGAGAAATCAAAAACACAATGCCCTAGACTCAAGTCATCTATCGGTAAAGAGGAATCAGTAAGGTCTAACGGTGAGGTCGTATCAGTATGGTTTAACTGTGTAGTCATATCAGTATGGTCTAACCATGAGGTTTTATCATTATGGTCTAACAGTGAGGTCCTATCGGTAAGATCTAATGGTGAGGTCATATACTAAACATTTTGTCATACATAATTCATGTTTGCTGTAATTAAACCTCTGAGAATTCAAAGTCATTGTGAATATATCTGAAAATTGGTGATTGTTACCAATGAATTCTAGAGTGATATCATCTATTTGATAATGATCTATCATGAAGTGATGTCATACATCAATATGATTTGTCCAAGCATGAGATATTAGATTTTTTAGAGAAGTTAATATCACTTGTGTTGTCACAGTTTATAGTGTCATGTTTGAATTGATATCCAATGTCTAGTAAAGCGTGTTTCATCCATTGAATTTGAGCCCAACAACTACCAGCAGCTATATATTCAGCCAATGCAGTATATAATGCAACATAATTCTTCTTCTAACTACACCTTGATACTGGTGACTTGCCTAAAATGTGACATGTTCCAGAGGTGCTTTTTCTCTCTAACTAGAAATCATCTATGTCAGCATCTAAATAACTTATTAAATCATATGACAGTCCTCTAGGATAAAATAGTCCTAAATTTATAATATTCATTATATATTTATAAATCCTTTTAACAGAATTTAAGTGAGACTCATTGGTATTGGATTGAAAATGAATACACCTGAATTCACGGAACATAATGTAAGGTATCATAGCAGTAAGATAGAGAAGACTCTCAATAATACCTTGGCAATTTGTTTGATCCGCATATTCACCATTTTCATCAGCATCCAACATAAAAGTGGTACTCATAGGTGTATCACTACCTTTACTACGGTCCAAACCAAAACATTTCAAAAGAACAATAGTATATTAACATTGATTTAAAATAATACCATTTGTATTTTGAAAATTTTGAAATCCAAAAAAAATAGCTCCCCAATTAGACTAATTTCAAATTCATCTTGCACTATTTTTTAAAAATCACTACAGAGAGATTTTTTAGAGGATCCAAAAATTATATCATCTACATAAATTTGTACTATTAAAACAACTTTGGAAATTCATTTAATAAGGACAATAGGATAATATTTTACTTTATTAAAACATATTGAAAAAAGAAAGAAACTAAGTATATAATAGCATGATCATGGAGGTTTTTGTAGACCATATAAGGCTTTAGACATTTTAAAAACACTATTTAGAAAATGGGGATTTGTATAGCCAAGGGGTTATTCAACAAACACATCCTCAACTATGTACCCATTTAAAAATCACTTTTAACATCCATTTGATAATATTTAATATTTAGATGATCATCATAAGAAGATAGTATCCTAATGGCCTCTAAACAAGATATAGGTTCAAAGGTCTCCTCATAATCTATTCCTTCCTCTTGACTATACCATTGTGAACCTATCTGAGATTTGTTTCTAACTATAATTCAGGATTCATCAACATTATTTCTAAACACCCATTTAGTGCCTATGGTCAAGGTGTCATTTGGTCTGTCCACTAATTCTGAAACATTTATTCTTTCAAACTGATTCAATTCCTCTTTCATAGTTAGCACCCAAAATTATTCACTGATTTCACATTTGATATTTTTAGTTTCATGCAATGAATGAAAAGCTTGATGTTCAACCTGGTTTCACCAAGAATATCTTATTTGTGTCCCTCTATTTAGATCACATACTATAACATATAAATGATAATGTTTGAGAGTTCTTATACCACTAGAATGAGTTTAACTAGAATCTTCATGATTATTTGTAGGTCCAGATTCACCATGCACATATTTTGGGAGGTTTCTAGAACAAGTTGTTTTACCTAAGGGATCACTGTCTTTGTCATTGAGGTCTAGAATTGACATATCTTTCTCATGATGATCAACAGTGGTTTTGGGTTCATGGGGATAAGTCTCATTAAATTTTACATGAATTTAATATTCCACACATTTGGTTCTATTATTTTATACTCTATAGTATTTACAAGAGATTGGGTAACCTATATAAATTCCTACATCACTTTTTGATGAAAATTTGTCAAGATTATCTTTACGGTTAAGGATACAGACATTGAAACCAAAAACTATAAAGTAATTAACCATAGGATTCCTATTATTCCAAAGATCATATAGGTGTCTTCTTACGAACATGTCTAATTTTGACACTAATGATAATATAGAATGTTCTGTTAACAGCTTCATCCCCAAAATAAATAGGAAAATCATATTCATGGAGCATTTTCCTATAAACAACTTGAAGGGTTCTATTTCTTCTTTTCACAAATCCATTCTATTGATGTCTTCTAAGAGCAGATAAATTGTGTGTATAACCATTTTGTGAACAAAAAGATTCAATGTCTTGATTCTCAAACTCATGACCATGATCACATATCAAAGTGTTAATTCTATGTCACTATGATTTTGTACTTACATGGAGTATTTGATAAAATAATAACAAGATTCACTTATGTGAGCCAGAATGTATACCCATGTGTACCTAAAAAACATCTACAAGAATATAAACATATTTCTTCCCATTTAAACATCAAACTCCCGATGGTCCAAACATGTCCATGTGGACAAAATCAAGCGGTTGAGATGTAGAAACTTCATTCTTTGGTTAGAAATAATCTTTGTTTTGTTTTTCCTTTTTTCTAGGTTTACACACATTATTAAGAGGGAATTCAAATATAGGTAAGTCTCTAACTAAACCTTTTTAGCCATATCCTAATTGAGTGCACATTGCAGTGTCCTAGTCTTCTGTGCCACAACTAGTGTTCCTTATGAAACACATTTAAATAAGAATCATTTTGATTTATTAATGAATCTCCATCAAAAGAACATATATTCTCATTTATAAGAGTAGTAAATATTAAATCATTTTTATAATTAACAACATTTCATGCATCATTTTCAAATTTATCATTAAATCCATTGTCACAAAACTAAAAAATACCTAGAACATTGTATTTTAACTCATTAATAACAAGTAATTTTGAAATTAATATAGTAATAGGGATACCAATTTGGCATATGCCGATGATATTCCCATTAGCATTATCACCAAATGTGACATATCCTCCAAAAAAATTATTTAGGAATTAGAAACATGAATAGTATCCTATCATATGTCTTGAACATCCACTGTACAAGTAATATAGTGTTTTAACGAAGCTTTTTAGACAATTTTCTTACAAAACAGATTAATTGTGGGGTAACTTTGGTACCTGTATTTTCATGGGTCCAGATAGGATAACAAGTAAAACTTCTGGAACCCATTCTTGTCTCATAAGTTTTCTATAATCAACCAATGTATTTTGATACATGAACACTTTGTTTAGTCCTTTAGAGAAATGTATTTCAAATGATGGTCCAGAACGTGAACATACTGTGAACTATCTTGTTATTGGAACAAATTTAGTTTTAATAATCCTTCTATGTCCTTGTTGATATCCTATACTAGTTGTGTATTTTTGAGCAATTTGTTTCCCTAGAAACTCAGTCAAGGTATCTCAACTGGAAATACATTTTTCCAAATCCCATTTTAATTGATCATTTGATAATTTTAGTTTGGTATTTTATTTTTATTACTGAGCACATTTTTATTTCTCAATATCTTTATCAGATTTGTAATTAGTATTTAAATCATGTTGTCTTTTCAATAGTTTATTTTTATCCTTGAGTACATTCATTGTATCCTCAAGCATTCCACAGTTTTTGAATAGTTCATCCTCTTACATGTTTTCATCATTGTTTGATTCACCTTCATTCAAAGATTAATAATCATTAGGTATAATGGAATTGGGTATTACCACCAATGCTTCTATCATGAATTACATATTTTCATGTTTATTAATGTCACTATCAGAAGTGTCAAGTCCACTTGAACTATCTTTTGATGCATCCAAGTGGCATTCATAACCTTTTTATATCCTTTTCTCTTGTCTTCATTCTTCTTATTAAATTTAAGGTTGGTGAAATCATCCTTCACATGAACGTTGCATTTATAGTCATAACAGAATATATCAGTCGTGTTGTCATCCCATTTCTTTCCTATTTCAACTATCCTTTATTATCATACCTTCATTTTTAGTTTTATTGTCTATAGAGCTGTTTCTTTCAGAAAAACATCTCGAATCTCCTTGCAAGATGAGCCATCTCATCATCACTGTCGGAGTCTGAGTCTTCACTTGTGGAAGACTCTATAGGAGCATCTTCATTGTCGTTATCTTTGTCCTTTGAGGTAGCAGTCTTGAATGCTTCATATTTCTTTTTTGGTTCTTCATCTACATCTTGTTTTAATTTATGTTCTTATTATTATGTCACAAGCATTCCAATTAGTTCTTTCACTATTATTTAGCCTATATCACAATATTCTTTGATAGACACATAAGTTCCTCTCCATAATTCTGGTGGGGATTGAAGCAATCTGTAAAACTGGTCCTTGATGTCCACTATTTTCCAAGAAGACTCATAGTATTTAATATTTCATTGAACCTGAGATACAGTTCCTAAATAGATTCATCATGACATATTTTAAAACTATCATATTTAATAGTATATGTATTTTATATCATTTATTTATCATTGGTTGTTTCCTCATGGGTAATGGCTAGAGTATCCCAAATTTCATAAGCAGTTTAACAAAAAGATATTATATTGAATTCATCATCACCTAGAGAACAGTTCAATGAATTAATTTATTTACAGTTATTATTATATATATCTTTAGCCAACCGAGACCATGTGTCTCTAGTAGTATAAGGCAATATATGTTATTCTTCAATTGTGTCCCAGATTTCAGGTCCCATGCTCTCTAGATACATTTTCATTTTAAATTTCTATTGAGCAAAGTTATAACAATTAATGAAATGTGGCATTTTAGTTGTATCACCTTCAACTCTATATTCCATAGTTACATTGAATTTAAAGAACTAAAAATTTATATATGACAAAAATTTTATGATTCTTAAGATACAATTAAAATCTCAATTCAATAGAATTTGAACACTAGATAAACCTGCCTGTAATACCAAATTAAAGACATAGTGGAATCTCAAGAGGGGTATGAATTGAGTTCCTACATAAAATTTATGTTAAGCGCATTTTTTTAAAAAGGATCCTTCAATTTTTAAATGACGCAGTCAATTAAGAAATAAGATATATAAATGATTAGTTGGTCAATAGGTTTCATAAAGGGTTATTAATCATCAGTTGAATCAGTTTAAAACACATATTCATCTTTTGAAACATGTTTACTGAATTATATAAATACACACACCAACAAAAAAAACTATGAAACTGAAAGAAAAATAGTTTTATGTTATATATAATATAAGAAGCAAAAAATTGATAAAATTGAGTATAAAAAAAATATAGCCCATAGTGATGTAAAATAAGAGGTTCATTCTTAAGCTGAGACTTAATCCTCTCCACTGGGTGATCACTTCACACCAAGAAGTTTATATTAGCAATAAACATGATACATATCTTGTATGAGTATTTACAATAGTTTTCACAAATTTTTCATGGTTCAATCCCTCTATCACTATTATTCTTGGGAAAGACAAGCAATACAGACCACACATGGTATCATAAATAGTTTTATGTGGGTACATACATTATGTGAGGTTTGATTTGATGATATTCAATATCCTCCGGTTCTTGCATAGGATACAATGTGTGACGTAGACAAACACACATATATGAAATGTAAAAATAAGAAACAAAATAATGAAATTATTATGAGATAGTGTTTAGAAGGCTCTATGTGTTTAGAGTTCAGCTCTTGAATCCTTGAAGTGATGAATTTGATGGTTGAGTATATCTCGAAGTTGTCTCCAAAATATAGTGTCATTACTCTAGGTACTCACATTCATGAATTGAGTTTTCTACTTCTTGTGTTGAATGAATATTTATGACACATAGAAGGCAACCTCAATTCGTTTTCCCGAAATCATCTTCTTGATGTTCTTGGTGTTCGCTGTGAGGGTTCTCGAATGGTTCTTCCCTGTTATGCAGTAATTTCTTCCACATGCTTTTAACTTTTGGACTTGTAATTTTTTTTCTCTGTGACCCTATATATCTTAATTCCTCGGTATTTTTTTTCAAATTTGAGGTCCGATAATAGGAGTAAGTACATCGCGTGAAATCTTTCTCATACCTTGTTCTGTCAAAATATGGTCCCTTGATATGTCTAAAATATGTATTATTTATGTGAGAAGAATCAATGTTTTCAAATATTCTCAATAGAAAATTATGGGAATTTGAACAAAGTAAGGTTATCGGTATACTTGTAACAGTCGTCGTCACATCAGTAAGCTTCAATAGCAGGTGTACATTTTCATTCTCCAAAAGTACCCTTCCAATGGTAAACATCAGCAGTAGGCTTGCATCGGCGAGCATTATATCGGTGACCATGTAACAGTGACCATGTAGCAGTGACCTTGTATTGATGACCTTGTATCGGTGACCTTTAGCTTAGATAAATTTTTCCCTATAAGCATAACCAATCAAGTATTCTTATTGAGATCATACGAATATTATTCTATAGAAACCGGAAACATTAATGAAACAAAATTAACAAAGAATGAAAACTTGATTATTACATAAATGTAACATGATTTGGGATTATCAAAACATGTGAGTCCAAAATTTTACAATTGGGTGATAAAATTTACATTGTTTAGTATATTCAGAACAATTTAATTACAATACCAAAACCTTTTATTCACCATAAATATTAAATTTTTAATACATTGAATTATTTAAATCATTTTTTGTAATTATATTTTATGTTTTAATCATTACTCTAACATAAATTTTCTATGTTTATTTAATATATATTTTCGTTGGGTGAATTTTTTTGCTCATATCCTTTCAAAATTATAATTTCATCCGTTTTATAATACCTGAATTGCCTAAATGCGTTCTTCTTTATTGACATTTTTATAATCCCCCTTTCAAAGGATGGGGGGAATGCTCAAAAAGCCCATAGTCTTTGAGATTACATGACCTGTAGGTCATAGAAGAAATATTCAGATTATTACTACGGGAACTACTCATCCCGAACATCTATATCGTGATGTTTTATCTCCACCTTCACATTTTCTTCCGACTTGGATTCTTGTGCATGCACATGCTGCCCCAGATGACAATTCCAAACCATTTTTTTCATCCATTTTTTTTCTTATTCTCTATTGAATATTCCATCTCATGAATCCTCATCTGGAGTCTTCTCTTTTTAGAGTTTTCCTGATCCATTATGCACATTTTCATGTGGCCTTAAAATCCATGAGGTTGCCCAAAGGCCTTGAGGTAGACCAAAAGACTTACTAGCCTGAAGACCATGGGTGGCCTGAAGGCCTTGAAGGACCCAATGACTAAACCCGGGACCCGATACCCAAACAGATTAATTGTTCTGATAGATACACTACGAAACATTAGCTACTATAGTACAACTTCATCACCCAAAAATTACGTCTCTACCTAGATTTGAACTCAGGTCCCTTGGAAAATTTTCAATGAAAGAATTTACATATTTTGGGAAGTCACATTGATATCATGATAGGGTATATGAGAGAAAATCATTTGGAATAAATATTCTGTGTGTCATTTATATTTTTCAATGTTGATATTTCCTTCATTCCACTAAATTTGAGAAATGAATTTATTAAAAAAAATAGATTACGATCTAGATAATTTTAGGTTCTGAGATTAATACATATTTTATATAAACTGTATAAGATTTTTGGATGATAATTATTTTAATGAAACTTCAATTATAAATTAATGATTCATTAATAAACAACATTGTAAAATTAAATCATTAAATAAATTTTTTAAGAATTGATTATTTCTGGTTCAAATGTGTTCAATGGTATTGGGAATTTGCTATTACATATTTTATGATCTGTATACCAATTGGAATAAAATATACATTTATGTTTTTTTCATGGATCATTTGATGGAATTTTTTTAAATTTCTATTACTTATTTCTATTTATTTTTTTAGAATAATTATTAATCATTTTTTAAATATTAATAATTATCAATGGAATTTTTGATGGAGTATATTGAATTTTTTATTTAATTTTATAGTATCTTAGTGAATTTAATGATTTATATTTAAATGAATACAATTCTCATTATGTTTCACCATATCTCATAATTATATAATGTTAAAAATTGAAAAATAATAATATTGTACGACTTTTTTTGTATCCCATGTTCAAAATGACTAGAATGTCATGTGGGTGAATTTCATTATATTTTATTTTTATTGAAATCCATATAATGTATATTAAATACTCCACTCACAGTATGATAATTCAAAATATTGTTCGTATGAGAATTTCTAACTTTGGAACCCATAAGGTAATATTCATCCACATTTCAGGGAGAACTAAATGAATATTAATTAAATTTAATAATAATAAAATTTTCATCACCAATTTTGTTCTGATAATTTCATTACTAAAATTTGAGTGTGATGAGTAGAGTATGACTATTATGAAAATGCTTCCAATTGAAGATGAGTAACAAGAAAATGATTGATATTATCATATTAAGTTATTTTCCCTTGTTAATATATTTCATCCATTTTTAATTCTAGAATGAGGTGATACATTTATTATGACCAATTTCTAATTGATAGTAGAGATAAAAATAGGATGAACGTTGAGTAAAAATGATGCTGACTAAAGCTTATTATCCAAAACGTCATCATTTAGTAATGAAACGAGTTATGTCAAATAATAACAAACTGATGTTGATCCCTATATTTATGAAAAAAGTGGATTAATAGTCTTACTTATTAGGTATATAGATCGAAGATTATTTAATATAGTTGATATCAAATAAAAATCCACCAATTTTTTATTATTTTTTAGAGTCAGAGGTTGTATGATTCAATTAAAAGTTTATCAGGGAAATTTCATAAATTGATTAGCAGTGGATGACCACAATTTATTTTTTTTTACGATTGATATTGTTGAAGTAGATGGATCCTAAATGATCAATATAATTTCAATTTTGAAAGTGAAGGTTGATTTCTCACTACCTGATTGATATAATGTCTTCGCGAGGTATCATCTTCAAACCATCCCATGTCTACATAAACTATTTTCATAGGCCACTCTAGTAAAATAAGAAACAATGTTACTAGATTGAATATCTTCATTAAAAATAACACTCATTAGAATATGGATGTTGTGAACTATAATGATGAAATATTAATTATTTGGGATAAATACCACACACAACATTAATAATTTTTAGTATTTATTGGGGCCCATGATTCATAATTTTATAATAGTTGGATATGATAATTTCAATTGAAATATTAGATGAAGTGATTTTTGACTGGTTATTTATTAGGTGATGTATTCTTTTTCTAAAAATATGATATCATAGATTCATTAATGATAGTTGATACAATTAATTGTATATGATATTTTCATAATTTTTTAGTGAGTTGTGATAATAAATTAGGATATGTCCATAAAATTAATGATTATAATGACTCTTTTTTCAAATGAAAATATTGAAATCTCTATGATTTATATTAAATAATATTATAAAGTGTGAAAAATCCCTTGAAAAAGAGAAAATATGTGGTGGAGTTTTAGCATTATATAAATGGATAGAAGACATTAAATGGGGATTTAGTGGACTGAGATGTGTGGAAATGGAATAAATTAAATAATTTCTGAGAGAAAATTTAGTTTAGAATATTAGAAGGTAGATAATCATGAGTACAAACATATCATATAGAGAAAGTTGATAGAAAATAGAGAAGAGGTAGTGGCACTATATTTAAAGGGAGTTATCAATATATCTAAAATTTACAATCTTTTTTATTTATTTATCAATTCTACTCATGTGAATTTATTTACTGAAAATCATCAAAATTACTTTTCTGGAGAGTCAATTTTTCATTTTGATAAATTTATTTTTATTCATAATTAAATTCATTATACAATAAATTATTTACTAATTTATAATTAACTAATTTTTTATGTCACACTCCTAATCACATCCATCACATTACTGTATACGACCAATATTGACCAGGAATATATTGACATATATTAGCAAATTTGATTATTAATCAATATTATAATAACTCTAATGATTTATCATTGGATTTACTTAAAAGTTTTTCAATACCATCACATTATTAACATGATGGTTTATTTTAAAAAACCTCTAAACATATTTTAGATGTACACTATCCATAACAATTTGTTTCTAACTATATTATCACTAAAAATTATGAACACAATTATACTTCCAACCTTTTCACCAGATCAAGACATGTCTTTACTTCCATGTAATTTAAATACCTATTTTCAGTATCATATGATCAAAAAGTAAATTTGATAATCAAAATCAGTCCATTGCATTTAAAACATATTATCATTAGAGTATGATACTATGAATTGAATTTTCAATGTTAAAATGGAATGATATCAATGTTAATAGTGCATCAATCCCTTTTTAAAGTATCTCCACTCACATTTTCACTTGTTTGAGTTATTTATTATCCCCCAAAAACAACGTATAAACATTTTAGGGGGAATTTGGACCTTTATATTTTTTTGAATATCCCATTAAAGGATTTTATGTTATTAACCTATTTCACCACAATGTTTATGTATTACAGATATATGATAATGTTTAATTCTTATATCGGAGAGGATACTATTTGAACCAAGTGTAATATTTTTGAAAAATTGATATGGGATAAATTTTAAAATTTAAATGATTTTTTTATTGAATAAAAAATGAAAACTTTATTTATAAATAATGTGGGCATGGTTTTGAATAACATGAGTAATACATTTATTTCATTTTTCATTTTTTATCAGTATTTCTAATTTCAATTTTTTCATTTTTTTAATTATATAGAACATTAATTTAGAATATTTACTATAATTACGGAATAAATAAGTTATTTCTATATTTAAAAAATATCACATTCACATGATTATTATAGACATCACTGTACCCTTATTTTATCATAAATTTTAATTAACACTAGGTCCATATAAATATACTAGAAATTATTTTAAATCAATTTAATGAAGTAAAAAAATAGAAAATCAATTTTTATATGATTGTAGAATATTTTATTTCATGATCACATCCATAGGACAAACAATTTAATATTACACGTCATTATGCAATGTAGGATTTATGAATATCCTTTTATAGGGATTTGACATATTAAAATTCAATTATTCATTCATATTATACTGTAAGTACTTCTCATCATTTTTTATAAGAAAAAAATTTTAAGAAAAAATTGAAATTATAAATTATAAATGTTGGAAAAAAAGTGGGTGAATTAATATTTTTATTAATAGTGGATTCATGAGAATTGATTTGATTTTGTGATTAGGATTTGTTTTATTTATTAAATGATTTGACTTTGAGAATGATGATTGATCCTAATGCATAGTGATTTTCAGTTTACTTTTTTAAGTATTATCTTGTTTTCAATTATTTAACATAAATTCCCAAATCAAAAGATAGAATCAATCATGTAATGGTAATCCCAAATAATTAACTACACTATTTATATTTATAGAGTGAATATTTTATAAAATTATAAATCATATGGTATTGATCAAGTACTTGATTTATTAAAATAAAACAAAAAATACTCTACCTTGATTGATGAGAGAAACATAATGTAAAGAAGATTATTAGTGTAATGGTTTATAATTTTAAATTTATCATGTGAGTGAAACATAAGAAATTACAGGTGCTAAATTACAATAAAAGTAATTATTTGAAACATTCTAAATGATTATGATAGGAGGAATTATAATTATTAGTTATTAATTGATGCTAATGATTGTATATTTCTGAATGTTTCTCCTACATTAGTGTAGAAAATTATAAAAATATGTTGGAGGTTATATTGGGGACATATTAATGTTCAAAATTTTGAGAATTTTATGAGTCGTTAATTTATTTATTTTTTTGAACATAGATCATTATTCCTTATGAATAAAATTATAAAATTGAATTATTTTTATCTACATCATTGTTGTTAAAAGATTTTTTTATAGATAGGTCAGTGAATATTTTGATTATAATGAGTTATGAACACTTTTATGGAAGTGGAACAATATTAATAAATATTCCATAGACACAATAATTTGATAGCCCAAGGATAAAAGGAAACTATGACATATATTTTGTACCATGTTACATAAATATCATGATTTGAAAATATATATTCCAAAACCTATCATCTATTCAATAGTCTTTTTATGTGGATGAGTATAAGAATAAACTAGTATATTATTTTGATAATGTTCAATAGATGTTTGATGTTCTAGATAATTTTTAATCTGATAATAATAAATGAAACATGGATATAACAATAACCATAAGAGTGTTGATAGATTTAATAAAATCTAAAAAATAGATTCTAAGAAAAAATTGTAGTGATACTAGAATTTATGTCACATTACATATAAAAGAAAGTCGATTATTCCAAATGGGAAGGTTGAAACGGTTTAAAAGAATTAAATTTCATTGACCTGTGTGGTTCATTATAGTGCATGGGTACTACTCATGTTTTTCAATTCATCCACCATGTAGTGTGGCATGATAGATCTATGGAGATAGATTTCAATAAGTGATCCGCATATAATTCATGATTTTATTGTAGAATGAATATATAAAAATGTTCAATTTGGGACATGGGGAAAAGGTACTATTCTATAGTGTTATGTCATGTGCCACAAAATATATTAATACTTTCCATAAACCACAATAGGATATAAATAAAAATATAAACATCTTGCTAAATAACTGGTGGTGAATATTGATAGAGGTCCGTTTCTTATTTCGTGAGACAACAACTTCGTATGACTTCTCTAAAGATACAACCCATGAATTGTGCACCCAATACTTGTACAACCACAACTATGTTTTTAGGATGATATAATTAATGAATAATAGTGATTTTTAATTAAATATTATATTTTACTCACCAAAACATATAACATATGGTTGTTTTATAGACATTATTGTACAACATAATGAAATTATAGAATTTATTTTCCCATAATATAATTAATGTTTCTATGATTTGAGCTTCCAAAAAAATTTATATGCTTCTTTATTCGAATATACATTGGATATGGTATTTGAAACAGAATATAAAAATGTAATATTATGTCATCATGATGATAATGAATATGGGAATCTTGGATATCAATAAAACTATTGATATTATTAATAGATTATATTATAAAGTTTTTATTGAGGAAAAAATCCTTTTTTTAGAAACATCTCAATTTTATTTTAAATATCGTAATTTATACTTTATATTCACATTGAAGTAATCAACCCTAAATATTTTTATATTTCTCATGATGGTTTATCACATTTTCATGAGTGAATCCTCTCTTTAGTGGTGGTGGAGAAATATAAGGAGGATTTATACAATGTAAAAAATGAATAATTAAATGGTGAATCACCCATATAAAAAATAACATATTTTGTTTACCGTATAAATTACGTGTTAAAATCATGCATCATTTTCAAATTTATCATTAAATCCATTGTCACAAAACTAAAAAATACCTAGAACATTGTATTTTAACTCATTAATAACAAGTAATTTTGAAATTAATACAGTAATAGGGATACCAATTTGGCATATGCCGATGATATTCCCATTAGCATTATCACCAAATGTGACATATCCTCCAAAAAAATTATTTAGGAATTGGAAACATGAATAGTATCCTATCATATGTCTTGAACATCCACTGTACAAGTAATATAGTGTTTTAACGAAGCTTTTTAGACAATTTTCTTACAAAACAGATTAATTGTGGGGTAACTTTGGTACCTGTATTTTCATGGGTCCAGATAGGATAACAAGTAAAACTTCTGGAACCCATTCTTGTCTCATAAGTTTTCTATAATCAACCAATGTATTTTGATACATGAACACTTTGTTTAGTCCTTTAGAGAAATGTATTTCAAATGATGGTCCAGAACGTGAACATACTGTGAACTATCTTGTTATTGGAACAAATTTAGTTTTAATAATCCTTCTATGTCCTTGTTGATATCCTATACTAGTTGTGTATTTTTGAGCAATTTGTTTCCCTAGAAACTCAGTCAAGGTATCTCAACTGGAAATACATTTTTCCAAATCCCATTTTAATTGATCATTTGATAATTTTAGTTTGGTATTTTATTTTTATTACTGAGCACATTTTTATTTCTCAATATCTTTATTAGATTTGTAATTAGTATTTAAAGCATGTTGTCTTTTCAATAGTTTATTTTTATCCTTGAGTACATTCATTGTATCCTCAAGCATTCCACAGTTTTTGAATAGTTCATCCTCTTACATGTTTTCATCATTGTTTGATTCACCTTCATTCAAAGATTAATAATCATTAGGTATAATGGAATTGGGTATTACCACCAATGCTTCTATCATGAATTACATATTTGCATGTTTATTAATGTCACTATCAGAAGTGTCAAGTCCACTTGAACTATCTTTTGATGCATCCAAGTGGCATTCATAGCCTTTTTATATCCTTTTCTCTTGTCTTCATTCTTCTTCTTAAATTTATGGTTGGTGAAATCATCCTTCACATGAACGTTGCATTTATAGTCATAACAGAATATATCAGTTGTGTTGTCATCCCATTTCTTTCCTATTTCAACTATCCTTTATTATCATACCTTCATTTTTAGTTTTATTGTCTATAGAGCTGTTTCTTTCAGAAAAACATCTCGAATCTCCTTGCAAGATGAGCCATCTCATCATCACTGTCGGAGTCTGAGTCTTCACTTGTGGAAGACTCTATAGGAGCATCTTCATTGTCGTTATCTTTGTCCTTTGAGGTAGCAGTCTTGAATGCTTCATATTTCTTTTTTGGTTCTTCATCTACATATTGTTTTAATTTATGTTCTTATTATTATGTCACAAGCATTCCAATTAGTTCTTTCACTATTATTTAGCCTATATCACAATATTCTTTGATAGACACATAAGTTCCTCTCCATAATTCTGGTGGGGATTGAAGCAATCTGTAAAACTGGTCCTTGATGTCCACTATTTTCCAAGAAGACTCATAGTATTTAATATTTCATTGAAACTGAGATACAGTTCCTAAAAAGATTCATCATGACATATTTTAAAACTATCATATTTAATAGTATATGTATTTTATATCATTTATTTATCATTGGTTGTTTCCTCATGGGTAATGGCTAGAGTATCCCAAATTTCATAAGCAGTTTAACAAAAAGATATTATACTGAATTCATCATCACCTAGAGAACAGTTCAATGAATTAATTTATTTATAGTTATTATTATATATATCTTTAGCCAACCGAGACCATGTGTCTCTAGTAGTATAAGGCAATATATGTTATTCTTCAATTGTGTCCCAGATTTCAGGTCCCATGCTCTCTAGATACATTTTCATTTTAAATTTCTATTGAGCAAAGTTATAACAATTAATGAAATGTGGCATTTTAGTTGTATCACCTTCAACTCTATATTCCATAGTTACATTGAATTTAAAGAACTAAAAATTTATATATGACAGAAATTTTATGATTCTTAAGATGCAATTAAAATCACAATTCAATAGAATTTGAACACTAGATAAACCTGCCTGTAATACCAAATTAAAGACATAGTGGAATCTCAAGAGGGGTATGAATTGAGTTCCTACATAAAATTTATGTTAAGCGCATTTTTTTAAAAAGGATCCTTCAATTTTTAAACGACGCAGTCAATTAAGAAATAAGATATATAAATGATTAGTTGGTCAATAGGTTTCATAAAGGGTTATTAATCATCAGTTGAATCAGTTTAAAACACATATTCATCTTTTGAAACATGTTTACTGAATTATATAAATACACACACCAACAAAAAAAACTATGAAACTGAAAGAAAAATAGTTTTATGTTATATATAATATAAGCAGCAAAAAATTGATAAAATTGAGTATAAAAAAAATATAGCCCATAGTGATGTAAAATAAGAGGTTCATTCTCAAGCTGAGACTTAATCCTCTCCACTGGGTGATCACTTCACACCAAGAAGTTTATATTAGCAATAAACATGATACATATCTTGTATGAGTATTTACAATAGTTTTCACAAATTTTTCATGGTTCAATCCCTCTATCACTATTATTCTTGGGAAAGACAAGCAATACAGACCACACATGGTATCATAAATAGTTTTATGTGGGTACATACATTATGTGAGGTTTGATTTGATGATATTCAATATCCTCCGGTTCTTGCATAGGATACAATGTGTGACGTAGACAAACACACATATATGAAATGTAAAAATAAGAAACAAAATAATGATATTATTATGAGATAGTGTTTAGAAGGCTCTATGTGTTTAGAGTTCAGCTCTTGAATCCTTGAAGTGATGAATTTGATGGTTGAGTATATCTCAAAGGTGTCTCCAAAATATAGTGTCATTACTCTAGGTACTCACATTCATGAATTGAGTTTTCTACTTCTTGTTTTGAATGAATATTTATGACACATAGAAGGCAACCTCAATTCGTTTTCCCGAAATCATATTCTTGATGTTCTTGGTGTTCGCAGTGAGGGTTCTCGAATGGTTCTTCCCTGTTATGCAGTAATTTCTTCCACATGCTTTTAACTTTTGGACTTGTAATTTTTTTTTCTCTGTGACCCTATATATCTTAATTCCTCGGTATTTTTTTTCAAATTTGAGGTCCGATAATAGGAGTAAGTACATCGCGTGAAATCTTTCTTATACCTTGTTCTTCAAAATATGGTCCCTTGATATGTCTAAAATATGTATTATTTATGTGAGAAGAATCAATGTTTTCAAATATTCTCATTAGAAAATTATGGGAATTTGAACAAAGTAAGGTTATCGGTATACTTGTAACAGTCGTCGTCACATCAGTAAGCTTCAATAGCAGGTGTACATTTTCATTCTCCAAAAGTATCCTTCCAATGGTAAACATCAGCAGTAGGCTTGCATCGTCGAGCATTATATCGGTGACCATGTAACAGTGACCATGTAGCAGTGACCTTGTATTGATGACCTTGTATCGGTGACCTTTAGCTTAGATAAATTTTTCCCTATAAGCTTAACCAATCAAGTATTCTTATTGAGATCATACGAATATTATTCTATAGAAACCGGAAACATTAATGAAACAAAATTAACAAAGAATGAAAACTTGATTATTACATAAATGTAACATGATTTCGGATTATCAAAACATGTGAGTCCAAAATTTTACAATTGGGTGATAAAATTTACATTGTTTAGTATATTCAGAACAATTTAATTACAATACCAAAACCTTTTATTCACCATAAATATTAAAATTTTAATACATTGAATTATTTAAATCATTTTTAGTAATTATATTTTATGTTTTAATCATTACTCTAACATAAATTTTCTATGTTTATTTAATATATATTTTCGTTGGGTGAATTTTTTTGCTCATATCCTTTCAAAATTATAATTTCATCTGTTTTATAATACCTGAATTGCCTAAATGCGTTCTTCTTTATTGACATTTTTATAATCCCCCTTTCAAAGGATGGGGGGAATGCTCAAAAAGCCCATAGTCTTTGAGATTACATGACCTGTAGGTCATAGAAGAAATATTCAGATTATTACTACGGGAACTACTCATCCCGAACATCTATATCGTGATGTTTTATCTCCACCTTCACATTTCCTTCCGACATGGATTCTTGTGCATGCACATGCTGCCCCAGATGACAATTCCAAACCATTTTTTTCATCCATTTTTTTTCTTATTCTCTATTGAATATGCCATCTCATGAATCCTCATCTGGAGTCTTCTCTTTTTAGAGTTTTCCTGATCCATTATGCACATTTTCATGTGGCCTTAAAATCCATGAGGTTGCCCAAAGGCCTTGAGGTAGACCAAAAGACTTACTAGCCTGAAGACCATGGGTGGCCTGAAGGCCTTGAAGGACCCAATGACTAATCCCGAGACCCGATACCCAAACAGATTAATTGTTCTGATAGATACACTACGAAACATTAGCTACTATAGTACAACTTCATCACCCAAAAATTACGTCTCTACCTAGATTTGAACTCAGGTCCCTTGGAAAATTTTCAATGAAAGAATTTACATATTTTGGGAAGTCACATTGATATCATGATAGGGTATATGAGAGAAAATCATTTGGAATAAATATTCTGTGTGTCATTTATATTTTTCAATGTTGATATTTCCTTCATTCCACTAAATTTGAGAAATGAATTTATTAAAAAAAATAGATTACGATCTAGATAATTTTAGGTTCTGAGATTAATACATATTTTATATAAACTGTATAATATTTTTGGATGATAATTATTTTAATGAAACTTCAATTATAAATTAATGATTCATTAATATACAACATTGTAAAATTAATTCATTAAATAATTTTTTTAAGAATTGATTATTTCTGGTTCAAATGTGTTCAATGGTATTGGGAATTTACTATTACATATTTTATGATCTGTATACCAATTGGAATAAAATATACATTTATGTTTTTTTCATGGATCATTTGATGGAATTTTTTTAAATTTCTATTACTTATTTCTATTTATTTTTTTAGAATAATTATTAATCATTTTTTAAATATTAATAATTATCAATGGAATTTTTGATGGAGTATATTGTATTTTTTATTTAATTTTATAGTATCTTAGTGAATTTAATGATTTATATTTAAATGAATACAATTCTCATTATGTTTCACCATATCTCATAATTATATAATGTTAAAAATTGAAAAATAATAATATTGTACGACTTTTTTTGTATCCCATGTTCAAAATGACTAGAATGTCATGTGGGTGAATTTCATTATATTTTATTTTTATTGAAATCCATATAATGTATATTAAATACTCCACTCACAGTATGATAATTCAAAATATTGTTCGTATGAGAATTTCTACCTTTGGAACCCAAAAGGTAATATTCATCCACATTTCAGGGAGAACTAAATGAATATTAATTAAATTTAATAATAATAAAATTTTAATCACCAATTTTGTTCTGATAATTTCATTACTAAAATTTGAGTGTGATGAGTAGAGTATGACTATTATGAAAATGCTTCCAATTGAAGATGAGTAACAAGAAAATGATTGATATTATCATATTAAGTTATTTTCCCTTGTTAATATATTTCATCCATTTTTAATTCTAGAATGAGGTGATACATTGATTATTACCAATTTCTAATTGATAGTAGAGATAAAAATAGGATGAACGTTGAGTAAAAATGATGCTGACTAAAGCTTATTATCCAAAACGTCATCATTTAGTAATGAAACGAGTTATGTCAAATAATAACAAACTGATGTTGATCCCTATATTTATGAAAAAAGTGGATTAATAGTCTTACTTATTAGGTATATAGATCAGAGATTATTTAATATATTTGATATCAAATAAAAATCCACCAATTTTTTATTATTTTTTAGAGTCAGAGGTTGTATGATTCAATTAAATGTCTATCAGGGAAATTTCTTAAATTGATTAGCAGTGGATGACCACAATTTATTTTTTTTTTACGATTGATATTGTTGAAGTAGATGGATCCTAAATGATCAATATAATTTCAATTTTGAAAGTGAAGGTTGATTTCTCACTACCTGATTGATATAATGTCTTCACGAGGTACCATCTTCAAACCATCCCATGTCTACATAAACTATTTTCATAGGCCACTCTAGTAAAAATAAGAAACAATGATACTAGATTGAATATCTTCATTAAAAATAACACTCATTAGAATATGGATGTTGTGAACTATAATGATGAAATATTAATTATTTGGGACAAATACCATACACAACATTAATAATTTTTAGTATTTATTGGGGCCCATGATTCATAATTTTATAATAGTTGGATATGATAATTTCAATTGAAATATTAGATGAAGTGATTTTTGACTGGTTATTTATTAGGTGATGTATTCTTTTTCTAAAAATATGATATCATAGATTCATTAATGATAGTTGATACAATTAATTGTATATGATATTTTCATAATTTTTTAGTGATTTGTGATAATAAATTAGGATATGTCCATAAAATTAATGATTATAATGACTCTTTTTTCAAATGAAAATATTGAAATCTCTATGATTTATATTAAATAATATTATAAAGTGTGAAAAATCCCTTGAAAAAGAGAAAATATGTGGTGGAGTTTTAGCATTATATAAATGGATAGAAGACATTAAATGGGGATTTAGTGGACTGAGATGTGTGGAAATAGAATAAATTAAATAATTTCTGAGAGAAAATTTAGTTTAGAATATTAGAAGGTAGATAATCATGAGTACAAACATATCATATAGAGAAAGTTGATAGAAAATAGAGAAGAGGTAGTGGCACTATATTTAAAGGGAGTTATCAATATATCTAAAATTTACAATCTTTTTTATTTATTTATCAATTCTACTCATGTGAATTTATTTACTGAAAATCATCAAAATTACTTTTCTGGAGAGTCAATTTTTCATTTTGATAAATTTATTTTTATTCATAATTAAATTCATTATACAATAAATTATTTATTAATTTATAATTAACTAATTTTTTATGTCACACTCCTAATCGCATCCATCACATTACTGTATACGACCAATATTGACCAGGAATATATTGACATATATTAGCAAATTTGATTATTAATCAATATTATAATAACTCTAATGATTTATCATTGGATTTACTTAAAAGTTTTTCAATACCATCACATTATTAACATGATGGTTTATTCTAAAAAACCTCTTAACATATTTTAGATGTACACTATCCATAACAATTTGTTTCTAACTATATTATCACTAAAAATTATGAACACAATTATACTTCCAACCTTTTCACCAGATCAAGACATGTCTTTACTTCCATGTAATTTAAATACCTATTTTCAGTATCATATGATCAAAAAGTAAATTTGATAATCAAAATCATTCCATTGCATTTAAAACATATTATCATTAGAGTATGATACTATGAATTGAATTTTCAATGTTAAAATGGAATGATATCAATGTTAATAGTGCATCAATCCCTTTTTAAAGTATCTCCACTCACATTTTCACTTGTTTGAGTTATTTATTATCCCCCAAAAACAACGTATAAACATTTTAGGGGGAATTTGGACCTTTATATTTTTTTGAATACCCCATTAAAGGATTTTATGTTATTAACCTATTTCACCACAATGTTTATGTATTACAGATATATGATAATGTTTAATTCTTATATTGGAGAGGATACTATTTGAACCAAGTGTAATATTTTTGAAAAATTGATATGGGACAAATTTTAAAATTTAAATGATTTTTTTATTGAATAAAAAATGAAAACCTTATTTATAAATAATGTGGCCATGGTTTTGAATAACAGGAGTAATACATTTATTTCATTTTTCATTTTTTATCAGTATTTCTAATTTCAATTTTTTCATTTTTTTAATTATATAGAACATTAATTTAGAATATTTACTATAATTACGGAATAAATAAGTTATTTCTATATTTAAAAAATATCACATTCACATGATTATTATAGACATCACTGTACCCTTATTTTATCATAAATTTTAATTAACACTAGGTCCATATAAATATACTAGAAATTATTTTAAATCAATTTAATGAAGTAAAAAAATAGAAAATCAATTTTTATATGATTGTAGAATATTTTATTTCATGATCACGTCCATAGGACAAACAATTTAATATTACACGTCATTATGCAATGTAGGATTTATGAATATCCTTTTATAGGGATTTGACATATTAAAATTCAATTATTCATTCATATTATACTGTAAGTACTTCACATCATTTTTTATAAGAAAAAAATTTTAAGAAAAAATTGAAATTAGAAATTATAAATGTTGGAAAAAAAGTGGGTGAATTAATATTTTTATTAATAGTGGATTCATGAGAATTGTTTTGATTTTGTGATTAGGATTTGTTTTATTTATTAAATGATTTGACTTTGAGAATGATGATTGATCCTAATGCATAGTGATTTTCAGTTTACTTTTTTAAGTATTATCTTGTTTTCAATTATTTAACATAAATTCCCAAATCAAAAGATAGAATCAATCATGTAATGGTAATCCCAAATAATTAATTACACTATTTATCTTTACAGAGTGAATATTTTATAAAATTTTAAATCATATGGTATTGATCAAGTACTTGATTTATTAAAATAAAACAAAAAATACTCTACCTTGATTGATGAGAGAAACATAATGTAAAGAAGATTATTAGTGTAATGGTTTATAATTTTAAATTTATCATGTGAGTGAAACATAAGAAATTACAGGTGCTAAATTACAATAAAAGTAATTATTTGAAACATTCTAAATGATTATGATAGGAGGAATTATAATTATTAGTTATTAATTGATGCTAATGATTGTATATTTCTGAATGTTTCTCCTACATTAGTGTAGAAAATTATAAAAATATGTTGGAGGTTATATTGGGGACATATTAATGTTCAAAATTTTGAGAATTTTATGAGTCATTAATTTATTTATTTTTTTGAACATAGATCATTATTCCTTCTGAATAAAATTATAAAATTGAATTATTTTTATCTACATCATTGTTGTTAAATGATTTTTTTATAGATAGGTCAGTGAATATTTTGATTATAATGAGTTATGAACACTTTTATGGAAGTGGAACAATATTAATAAATATTCCATAGACACAATAATTTGATAGCCCAAGGATAAAAGGAAACTATGACATATATTTTGTACCATGTTACATAAATATCATGATTTGAAAATATATATTCGAAAACCTATCATCTATTCAATAGTCTTTTTATGTGGATGAGTATAAGAATAAACTAGTATATTATTTTGATAATGTTCAATAGATGTTTGATGTTCTAGATAATTTTTAATCTGATAATAATAAATGAAACATGGATATAACAATAACCATAAGAGTGTTGATAGATTTAATAAAATCTAAAAAATAGATTCTAAGAAAAAATTGTAGTGATACTAGAATTTATGTCACATTACATATAAAAGAATGTCGATTATTCCAAATGGGAAGGTTGAAACGGTTTAAAAGAATTAAATTTCATTGACCTGTGTGGTTCATTATAGTGCATGGGTACTACTCATGTTTTTCAATTCATCCACCATGTAGTGTGGCATGATAGATCTATGGAGATAGATTTCAATAAGTGATCCGCATATAATTCATGATTTTATTGTAGAATGAATATATAAAAATGTTCAATTTGGGACATGGGGAAAAGGTACTATTCTATAGTGTTATGTCATGTGCCACAAAATATATTAATACTTTCCATAAACCACAATAGGATATAAATAAAAATATAAAAATCTTGCTAAATAACTGGTGGTGAATATTGATAGAGGTCCGTTTCTTATTTCGTGAGACAACAACTTCGTATGACTTCTCTAAAGATACAACCCATGAATTGTGCACCCAATACTTGTACAACCACAACTATGTTTTTAGGATGATATAATTAATGAATAATAGTGATTTTTAATTAAATATTATATTATACTCACCAAAACATATAACATATGGTTGTTTTATAGACATTATTGTACAACATAATGAAATTATAGAATTTATTTTCCCATAATATAATTAATGTTTCTATGATTTGAGCTTCCAAAAAAATTTATATGCTTCTTTATTCGAATATACATGGGATATGGTATTTGAAACAGAATATAAAAATGTAATATTATGTCATCATGATGATAATGAATATGGGAATCTTGGATATCAATAACACTATTGATATTATTAATAGATTATATTATAAAGTTTTTATTGAGGAAAAAATCCTTTTTTAGAAACATCTCAATTTTATTTTAAATATCGTATTTTATACTTTATATTCACATTGAAGTAATCAACCCTAAATATTTTTATATTTCTCATGATGGTTTATCACATTTTCACGAGTGAATCCTCTCTTTAGTGGTGGTGGAGAAATATAAGGAGGATTTATACAATGTAAAAAATGAATAATTAAATGGTGAATCACCCATATAAAAAATAACATATTTTGTTTACCGTATAAATTAGGTGTTAAAATCATGCATCATTTTCAAATTTATCATTAAATCCATTGTCACAAAACTAAAAAATACCTAGAACATTGTATTTTATCTCATTAATAACAAGTAATTTTGAAATTAATACACTAATAGGGATACCAATTTGGCATATGCCGATGATATTCCCATTAGCATTATCACCAAATGTGACATATCCTCCAAAAAAATTATTTAGGAATTGGAAACATGAATAGTATCCTATCATATGTCTTGAACATCCACTGTACAAGTAATATAGTGTTTTAACGAAGCTTTTTAGACAATTTTCTTACAAAACAGATTAATTGTGGGGTAACTTTGGTACCTGTATTTTCATGGGTCCAGATAAGATAACAAGTAAAACTTCTGGAACCCATTCTTGTCTCATAAGTTTTCTATAATCAACCAATGTATTTTGATACATGAACACTTTGTTTTTTCCTTTAGAGAAATGTATTTCAAATGATGGTCCAGAACGTGAACATACTGTGAACTATCTTGTTATTGGAACAAATTTCGTTTTAATAATCCTTCTATGTCCTTGTTGATATCCTATACTAGTTGTGTATTTTTGAGCAATTTGTTTCCCTAGAAACTCAGTCAAGGTATCTCAACTGGAAATACATTTTTCCAAATCCCATTTTAATTGATCATTTGATAATTTTAGTTTGGTATTTTATTTTTATTACTGAGCACATTTTTATTTCTCAATATCTTTATCAGATTTGTAATTAGTATTTAAAGCATGCTGTCTTTTCAATAGTTTATTTTTATCCTTGAGTACATTCATTGTATCCTCAAGCATTCCACAGTTTTTGAATAGTTCATCCTCTTAAATGTTTTCATCATTGTTTGATTCACCTTCATTCAAAGATTAATAATCATTAGGTATAATGGAATTGGGTATTACCACCAATGCTTCTATCATGAATTACATATTTGCATGTTTATTAATGTCACTATCAGAAGTGTCAAGTCCACTTGAACTATCTTTTGATGCATCCAAGTGGCATTCATAGCCTTTTTATATCCTTTTCTCTTGTCTTCATTCTTCTTCTTAAATTTAAGGTTGGTGAAATCATCCTTCACCTGAACGTTGCATTTATAGTCATAACAGAATATATCAGTTGTGTTGTCATCCCATTTCTTTCCTATTTCAACTATCCTTTATTATCATACCTTCATTTTTAGTTTTATTGTCTATAGAGATGTTTCTTTCAGAAAAACATCTCGAATCTCCTTGCAAGATGAGCCATCTCATCATCACTGTCGGAGTCTGAGTCTTCACTTGTGGAAGACTCTATAGGAGCATCTTCATTGTAGTTATCTTTGTCCTTTGAGGTAGCAGTCTTGAATGCTTCATATTTCTTTTTTGGTTCTTCATCTACATCTTGTTTTAATTTATGTTCTTATTCTTATGTCACAAGCATTCCAATTAGTTCTTTCACTATTATTTAGCCTATATCACAATATTCTTTGATAGACACATAAGTTCCTCTCCATAATTCTGGTGGGGATTGAAGCAATCTGTAAAACTGGTCCTTGATGTCCACTATTTTCCAAGAAGACTCATAGTATTTAATATTTCATTGAACCTGAGATACAGTTCCTAAAAAGATTCATCATGACATATTTTAAAACTATCATATTTAATAGTATATGTATTTTATATCATTTATTTATCTTTGGTTGTTTCCTCATGGGTAATGGCTAGAGTATCCAAAATTTCATAAGCAGTTTAACAAAAAGATATTATATTGAATTCATCATCACCTAGAGAACAGTTCAATGAATTAATTTATTTACAGTTATTATTATATATATCTTTAGCCAACCGAGACCATGTGTCTCTAGTAGTATAAGGCAATATATGTTATTCTTCAATTGTGTCCCAGATTTCAGGTCCCATGCTCTCTAGATACATTTTCATTTTAAATTTCTATTGAGCAAAGTTATAACAATTAATGAAATGTGGAATTTTAGTTGTATCACCTTCAACTCTATATTCCATAGTTACATTGAATTTAAAGAACTAAAAATTTATATATGACAGAAATTTTATGATTCTTAAGATACAATTAAAATCACAATTCAATAGAATTTGAACACTAGATAAACCTGCCTGTAATACCAAATTAAAGACATAGTGGAATCTCAAGAGGGGTATGAATTGAGTTCCTACATAAAATTTATGTTAAGCGCATTTTTTTAAAAAGGATCCTTCAATTTTTAAACGACGCAGTCAATTAAGAAATAAGATATATAAATGATTAGTTGGTCAATAGGTTTCATAAAGGGTTATTAATCATCAGTTGAATCAGTTTAAAACACATATTCATCTTTTGAAACATGTTTACTGAATTATATAAATACACACACCAACAAAAAAAAACTATGAAACTGAAAGAAAAATAGTTTTATGTTATATATAATATAAGCAGCAAAAAATTGATAAAATTGAGTATAAAAAAAATATAGCCCATAGTGATGTAAAATAAGAGGTTCATTCTCAAGCTGAGACTTAATCCTCTCCACTGGGTGATCACTTCACACCAAGAAGTTTATATTAGCAATAAACATGATACATATCTTGTATGAGTATTTACAATAGTTTTCACAAATTTTTCATGGTTCAATCCCTCTATCACTATTATTCTTGGGAAAGACAAGCAATACAGACCACACATGGTATCATAAATAGTTTTATGTGGGTACATACATTATGTGAGGTTTGATTTGATGATATTCAATATCCTCCGGTTCTTGCATAGGATACAATGTGTGACGTAGACAAACACACATATATGAAATGTAAAAATAAGAAACAAAATAATGAAATTATTATGAGATAGTGTTTAGAAGGCTCTATGTGTTTAGAGTTCAGCTCTTGAATCCTTGAAGTGATGAATTTGATGGTTGAGTATATCTCGAAGTTGTCTCCAAAATATAGTTTCATTACTCTAGGTACTCACATTCATGAATTGAGTTTTCTACTTCTTGTGTTGAATGAATATTTATGACACATAGAAGGCAACCTCAATTCGTTTTCCCGAAATAATCTTCTTGATGTTCTTGGTGTTCGCAGTGAGGGTTCTCGAATGGTTCTTCCCTGTTATGCAGTAATTTCTTCCACATGCTTTTAACTTTTGGACATGTAATTTTTTTTCTCTGTGACCCTATATATCTTAATTCCTCGGTATTTTTTTTCAAATTTGAGGTCCGATAATAGGAGTAAGTACATCGCGTGAAATCTTTCTCATACCTTGTTCTGTCAAAATATGGTCCCTTGATATGTCTAAAATATGTATTATTTATGTGAGAAGAATCAATGTTTTCAAATATTCTCATTAGAAAATTATGGGAATTTGAACAAAGTATGGTTATCGGTATACTTGTAACAGTCGTCGTCACATCAGTAAGCTTCAATAGCAGGTGTACATTTTCGTTCTCCAAAAGTATCCTTCCAATGGTAAACATCAGCAGTAGGCTTGCATCGGCGAGCATTATATCGGTGACCATGTAACAGTGACCATGTAGCAGTGACCTTGTATTGATGACCTTGTATCGGTGACCTTTAGCTTAGATAAATTTTTCCCTATAAGCTTAACCAATCAAGTATTCTTATTGAGATCATACGAATATTATTCTATAGAAACCGGAAACATTAATGAAACAAAATTAACAAAGAATTAAAACTTGATTATTACATAAATGTAACATGATTTGGGATTATCAAAACATGTGAGTCCAAAATTTTACAATTTGGTGATAAAATTTACATTGTTTAGTATATTCAGAACAATTTAATTACAATACCAAAACCTTTTATTCACCATAAATATTAAATTTTTAATACATTGAATTATTTAAATCATTTTTAGTAATTATATTTTATGTTTTAATCATTACTCTAACATAAATTTTCTATGTTTATTTAATATATATTTTTGTTTGGTGAATTTTTTTGCTCATATCCTTTCAAAATTATAATTTCATCCGTTTTATAATACCTGAATTGCCTAAATGCGTTCTTCTTTATTGACATTTTTATAATCCCCCTTTCAAAGGATGGGGGGAATGCTCAAAAAGCCCATAGTCTTTGAGATTACATGACCTGTAGGTCATAGAAGAAATATTCAGATTATTACTACGGGAACTACTCATCCCGAACATCTATATCATGATGTTTTATCTCCACCTTCACATTTTCTTCCGACTTGGATTCTTGTGCATGCACATGCTGCCCCAGATGACAATTCCAAACCATTTTTTTCATCCATTTTTTTCTTATTCTCTATTGAATATGCCATCTCATGAATCCTCATCTGGAGTCTTCTCTTTTTAGAGTTTTCCTGATCCATTATGCACATTTTCATGTGGCCTTAAAATCCATGAGGTTTCCCAAAGGCCTTGAGGTAGACCAAAAGACTTACTAGCCTGAAGACCATGGGTGGCCTAAAGGCCTTGAAGGACCCAATGACTAAACCCGGGACCCGATACCCAAACAGATTAATTGTTCTGATAGATACACTACGAAACATTAGCTACTATAGTACAACTTCATAACCCAAAAATTACGTCTCTACCTAGATTTGAACTCAGGTCCCTTGGAAAATTTTCAATGAAAGAATTTACATATTTTGGGAAGTCACATTGATATCATGATAGGGTATATGAGAGAAAATCATTTGGAATAAATATTTTGTGTGTCATTTATATTTTTCAATGTTGATATTTCCTTCATTCCACTAAATTTGAGAAATGAATTTATTAAAAAAAATAGATTACGATCTAGATAATTTTAGGATCTGAGATTAATACATATTTTATATAAACTGTATAAGATTTTTGGATGATAATTATTTTAATGAAACTTCAATTATAAATTAATGATTCATTAATATACAACATTGTAAAATTAAATCATTAAATAAATTTTTTAAGAATTGATTATTTCTGGTTCAAATGTGTTCAATGGTATTGGGAATTTACTATTACATATTTTATGATCTGTATACCAATTGGAATAAAATATACATTTATGTTTTTTTCATGGATCATATGATGGAATTTTTTTAAATTTCTATTACTTATTCATATTTATTTTTTTAGAATAATTATTAATCATTTTTTAAATATTAATAATTATCAATGGAATTTTTGATGGAGTATATTGTATTTTTTATTTAATTTTATAGTATCTTAGTGAATTTAATGATTTATATTTAAATGAATACAATTCTCATTATGTTTCACCATATCTCATAATTATATAATGTTAAAAATTGAAAAATAATAATATTGTACGACTTTTTTTGTATCCCATGTTCAAAATGACTAGAATGTCATGTGGGTGAATTTCATTATATTTTATTTTTATTGAAATCCATATAATGTATATTAAATACTCCACTCACAGTATGATAATTCAAAATATTTTTCGTATGAGAATTTCTACCTTTGGAACCCATAAGGTAATATTCATCCACATTTCAGGGAGAACTAAATGAATATTAATTAAATTTAATAATAATAAAATTTTAATCACCAATTTTGTTCTGATAATTTCATTACTAAAATTTGAGTGTGATGAGTAGAGTATGACTATTATGAAAATGCTTCCAATTGAAGATGAGTAACAAGAAAATGATTGATATTATCATATTAAGTTATTTTCCCTTGTTAATATATTTCATCCATTTTTAATTCTAGAATGAGGTGATACATTGATTATGACCAATTTCTAATTGATAGTAGAGATAAAAATAAGATGAACGTTGAGTAAAAATGATGCTGACTAAAGCTTATTATCCAAAACGTCATCATTTAGTAATGAAACGAGTTATGTCAAATAATAACAAACTGATGTTGATCCCTATATTTATGAAAAAAGTGGATTAATAGTCTTACTTATTAGGTATATAGATCGAAGATTATTTAATATAGTTGATATCAAATAAAAATCCACCAATTTTTTATTATTTTTTAGAGTCAGAGGTTGTATGATTCAATTAAAAGTTTATCAGGGAAATTTCATAAATTGATTAGCAGTGGATGACCACAATTTATTTTTTTTTACGATTGATATTGTTGAAGTAGATGGATCCTAAATGATCAATATAATTTCAATTTTGAAAGTGAAGGTTGATTTCTCACTACCTGATTGATATAATGTCTTCGCGAGGTACCATCTTCAAACCATCACATGTCTACATAAACTATTTTCATAGGCCACTCTAGTAAAAATAAGAAACAATGATACTAGATTGAATATCTTCATTAAAAATAACACTCATTATAATATGGATGTTGTGAACTATAATGATGAAATATTAATTATTTGGGATAAATACCATACACAATATTAATAATTTTTAGTATTTATTGGGGCCCATGATTCATAATTTTATAATAGTTGGATATGATAATTTCAATTGAAATATTAGATGAAGTGATTTTTGACTGGTTATTTATTAGGTGATGTATTCTTTTTCTAAAAATATGATATCATAGATTCATTAATGATAGTTGATACAATTAATTGTATATGATATTTTCATAATTTTTTAGTGAGTTGTGATAATAAATTAGGATATGTCCATAAAATTAATGATTATAATGACTCTTTTTTCAAATGAAAATATTGAAATCTCTATGATTTATATTAAATAATATTATAAAGTGTGAAAAATCCCTTGAAAAAGAGAAAATATGTGGTGGAGTTTTAGCATTATATAAATGGATAGAAGACATTAAATGGGGATTTAGTGGACTGAGATGTGTGGAAATGGAATAAATTAAATAATTTCTGAGAGAAAATTTAGTTTAGAATATTAGAAGGTAGATAATCATGAGTACAAACATATCATATAGAGAAAGTTGATAGAAAATAGAGAAGAGGTAGTGGCACTATATTTAAAGGGAGTTATCAATATATCTAAAATTTACAATCTTTTTTATTTATTTATCAATTCTACTCATGTGAATTTATTTTCTGAAAATCATCAAAATTACTTTTCTGGAGAGTCAATTTTTCATTTTGATAAATTTATTTTTATTCATAATTAAATTCATTATACAATAAATTATTTATTAATTTATAATTAACTAATTTTTTATGTCACACTCCTAATCACATCCATCACATTACTGTATATGACCAATATTGACCAGGAATATATTGACATATATTAGCAAATTTGATTATTAATCAATATTATAATAACTCTAATGATTTATCATTGGATTTACTTAAAAGTTTTTCAATACCATCACATTATTAACATGATGGTTTATTTTAAAAAACCTCTTACCATATTTTAGATGTACACTATCCATAACAATTTGTTTTCTAACTATATTATCACTAAAAATTATGAACACAATTATACTTCCAACCTTTTCACCAGATCAAGACATGTCTTTACTTCCATGTAATTTAAATACCTATTTTCAGTATCATATGATCAAAAAGTAAATTTGATAATCAAAATCATTCCATTGCATTTAAAACATATTATCATTAGAGTATGATACTATGAATTGAATTTTCAATGTTAAAATGGAATGATATCAATGTTAATAGTGCATCAATCCCTTTTTAAAGTATCTCCACTCACATTTTCACTTGTTTGAGTTATTTATTATCCCCCAAAAACAACGTATAAACATTTTAGGGGGAATTTGGACCTTTATATTTTTTTGAATACCCCATTAAAGGATTTTATGTTATTAACCTATTTCACCACAATGTTTATGTATTACAGATATATGATAATGTTTAATTCTTATATTGGAGAGGATACTATTTGAACCAAGTGTAATATTTTTGAAAAATTGATATGGGATAAATTTTAAAATTTAAATGATTTTTTTATTGAATAAAAAATGAAAACTTTATTTATAAATAATGTGGGCATGGTTTTGAATAACAGGAGTAATACATTTATTTCATTTTTCATTTTTTATCAGTATTTCTAATTTCAATTTTTTCATTTTTTTTAATTATATAGAACATTAATTTAGAATATTTACTATAATTACGGAATAAATAAGTTATTTCTATATTTAAAAAATATCACATTCACATGATTATTATAGACATCACTGTACCCTTATTTTATCATAAATTTTAATTAACACTAGGTCCATATAAATATACTAGAAATTATTTTAAATCAATTTAATGAAGTAAAAAAATAGAAAATCAATTTTTATATGATTGTAGAATATTTTATTTCATGATCACGTCCATAGGACAAACAATTTAATATTACACGTCATTATGCAATGTAGGATTTATGAATATCCTTTTATAGGGATTTGACATATTAAAATTCAATTATTCATTCATATTATACTGTAAGTACTTCTCATCATTTTTTATAAGAAAAAAATTTTAAGAAAAAATTGAAATTATAAATTATAAATGTTGGAAAAAAAGTGGGTGAATTAATATTTTTATTAATAGTGGATTCATGAGAATTGTTTTGATTTTGTGATTAGGATTTGTTTTATTTATTAAATGATTTGACTTTGAGAATGATGATTGATCCTAATGCATAGTGATTTTCAGTTTACTTTTTTAAGTATTATCTTGTTTTCAATTATTTAACATAAATTCCCAAATCAAAAGATAGAATCAATCATGTAATGGTAATCCCAAATAATTAATTACACTATTTATCTTTATAGAGTGAATATTTTATAAAATTTTAAATCATATGGTATTGATCAAGTACTTGATTTATTAAAATAAAACAAAAAATACTCTACCTTGATTGATGAGAGAAACATAATGTAAAGAAGATTATTAGTGTAATGGTTTATAATTTTAAATTTATCATGTGAGTGAAACATAAGAAATTACAGGTGCTAAATTACAATAAAAGTAATTATTTGAAACATTCTAAATGATTATGATAGGAGGAATTATAATTATTAGTTATTAATTGATGCTAATGATTGTATATTTCTGAATGTTTCTCCTACATTAGTGTAGAAAATTATAAAAATATGTTGGAGGTTATATTGGGGACATATTAATGTTCAAAATTTTGAGAATTTTATGAGTCATTAATTTATTTATTTTTTTGAACATAGATCATTATTCCTTCTGAATAAAATTATAAAATTGAATTATTTTTATCTACATCATTGTTGTTAAATGATTTTTTTATAGATAGGTCAGTGAATATTTTGATTATAATGAGTTATGAACACTTTTATGGAAGTGGAACAATATTAATAAATATTCCATAGACACAATAATTTGATAGCCCAAGGATAAAAGGAAACTATGACATATATTTTGTACCATGTTACATAAATATCATGATTTGAAAATATATATTCGAAAACCTATCATCTATTCAATAGTCTTTTTATGTGGATGAGTATAAGAATAAACTAGTATATTATTTTGATAATGTTCAATAGATGTTTGATGTTCTAGATAATTTTTAATCTGATAATAATAAATGAAACATGGATATAACAATAACCATATTAGTGTTGATAGATTTAATAAAATCTAAAAAATAGATTCTAAGAAAAAATTGTAGTGATACTAGAATTTATGTCACATTACATATAAAAGAAAGTCGATTATTCCAAATGGGAAGGTTGAAACGGTTTAAAAGAATTAAATTTCATTGACCTGTGTGGTTCATTATAGTGCATGGGTACTACTCATGTTTTTCAATTAATCCACCATGTAGTGTGGCATGATAGATCTATGGAGATAGATTTCAATAAGTGATCCTCATATAATTCATGATTTTATTGTATAATGAATATATAAAAATGTTCAATTTGGGACATGGGGAAAAGGTACTATTCTATAGTGTTATGTCATGTGCCACAAAATATATTAATACTTTCCATAAACCACAATAGGATATAAATAAAAATATAAAAATCTTTCTAAATAACTGGTGGTGAATATTGATAGAGGTCCGTTTCTTATTTCGTGAGACAACAACTTCGTATGACTTCTCTAAAGATACAACCCATGAATTGTGCACCCAATACTTGTACAACCACAACTATGTTTTTAGGATGATATAATTAATGAATAATAGTGATTTTTAATTAAATATTATATTATACTCACCAAAACATATAACATAAGGTTGTTTTATAGACATTATTGTACAACATAATGAAATTATAGAATTTATTTTCCCATAATATAATTAATGTTTCTATGATTTGAGCTTCCAAAAAAATTTATATGCTTCTTTATTCGAATATACATGGGATATGGTATTTGAAACAGAATATAAAAATGTAATATTATGTCATCATGATGATAATGAATATGGGAATCTTGGATATCAATAACACTATTGATATTATTAATAGATTATATTATAAAGTTTTTATTGAGGAAAAAATCCTTTTTTTAGAAACATCTCAATTTTATTTTAAATATCGTATTTTATACTTTATATTCACATTGAAGTAATCAACCCTAAATATTTTTATATTTCTCATGATGGTTTATCACATTTTCATGAGTGAATCCTCTCTTTAGTGGTGGTGGAGAAATATAAGGAGGATTTATACAATGTAAAAAATGAATAATTAAATTGTGAATCACCCATATAAAAAATAACATATTTTGTTTACCGTATAAATTAGGTGTTAAAATCATGAATTTTTTTTATTATTAAGACATTAATCCCAACATGTTAGGTTGAGTGGGATGGTGACATATGAGCTTGCTGAACAACTTACATAGATTTATATTATATGGAAACTATGCTAGTTTTACATTAAGTCATGAAACAAACATATAGACCAATTTATAACTTGTTTGTGTTGATAGAATAGATATAGTGCTTCTATGAAGACATGGAATTAGTATCAAATGTTTCTTTTGATATATCAAATCATTTTCATGAGGATTACATCTTATAAAATTTTTAAATTCTATTTCTTGAACGTGAGTTTTATAAATCATTATGATATAGTCCTTTGTTATATCTATGTTTCTCTATTTTCACCTCTAGATTCATCTTCACCTTTTTGATATTTCAGGATTTAGTGTAAAATGAAAAATTTTAAATGTACTTGTTATTATAGAATCATCCTTATTCAATATGTAAAACTGCTTTAAATATAATGATAAATTTATCTTCAATTAAATTTTTTATCTTGTGGAACATGAAATTATAAATCTAGATTGTCCATTATTATATATATCATTATATAATAGCTGATAAATAATAGATATGAAAAACAATTTTTTAAAAAATATGAATTATTTGTTAATATAAATATTATATATTCCAAAATAAGTACCAAATTCTATATAATCCCATTATAATATTTAAGAATAAATTTTCCCACTTAAATGGAATGAAATTATTTATTTGAGAATGAAATATAATAAATTTCTACAACATTATAATGTTTTTGAAAAAAATTAAATTTATTTTTATAATAGACATTTCAAAAGTTACATAGGGTGTGACTTTGATATTTTTTAAATTTCTTTTGAAGAATATTGAAATATGTTGATTACTATTGAAAAAATTCAATTAATTTTAAGAATTCATAGACATCCATTTTGTCTTAAAAGGGTAATAAAATTAATATTATTTCATATATATTATGACTAATACAATATAAATAATTATTAATAATTATATATTTTATTATGGTTAAAAAATTTAAACCTAACAAATCATTATTTATTGAAAAATCTATTTCATCCTGTTTTACTAGTATAAATGTATTTTTAATTATACCAAATATTCAAATTTAATTTAATATTATGTATATAATATTTTGAATTAGGATATCTAATATCTTATAATGTTTTAAAATTCATTTTTATTCATAATTAATAATAGAAAACCAAAAAAAATTCTCCCGAACATGGGTAAAAAAAATTAAAATAATAAATTATTTTACATAAGGTCTTAAAACCTTTCTAATACACTCATTTATCAAATTAGTTCATTTTATTTTTATGATTTACATATTTGTTTAAAAAAATATGAAATCATGGTGTCATTTCTTCTTTTATTACGACCATTATATTTTTTCATATAAAAATAATAGATTCAAAAAATTTCATTATATTGAATTTAATAACTCTGATTTTTTTACATAATTATATAACATCATAAGATTGATTATAAATTTTAATTTAAAATAATAATTGACATTCTACAGATTAAATGTATTTTTAATTTCCAAATAAAAACATTAAATTGTTACACAACACATAAACATTATTTATTAAATTAGTAGAAAAATTAAATTAATTATTTCATAAATATTTAAAAAAATACTATTTCGATGAATTATTTTGTTAGATGAGTTTTATAGATAAATATAACATAATAGATATGTTTAAAAGGATTATACCTGAATTAAATTAATATCATGATAGATTTAATTTCAATGTAAATGAATATTAGTAGACATAACATAAAGTATATTTTATAAGAAAAAATATTTTATTAAGACATTTATAATTTTTAAAAATCATATTATTTGAAATGTTAATGGAATATGTTTTAAAATACAAACCATGATCTCTTTATTATCCCATATTACTTTTATGGTAAATATCAACAATCATAAAGAGTAGAGAACATTTATATTTTTGTAACTATGAAAAGGATAATAATGGGTAATAATATGTTATAATGATTAAAAAATTCCCTAATATTGTATATTTATTATTTTATTTGAGGACATAGACTTAAATTAATCCTATATACAAAATATATCAACATTGAGTGAAATGATAATAAAAAATATATTATTTTTATAATATAGAAATTCCAAGGGGGCCCCTCCCTTGAAATATATATGGGAACCTCCTCTTCCTCAATATTATTAATACATTACCCATATATGTAATCCACAAACCACCAGTGTATTATCCTAGATTCATTAAAAATATCATCAACATTCAGTTAATTTTAAAATATAATCCCTTCCATTCTAAACCTGTAATCCAAAAGAGGGTTCTCAACAACATGGAAGAACTCTTAAAAATTAATTTTAAATTTTTTGTTTTACCTAAAAAAGATCAATGGAATCCACTATGATATTATTAATTAAGTATATTTAAATTTTAAAATTAATATTTTTATTTTATAAAATTTATATCCATGTTATTTCCATCCCACAGAAAGAAAAACAATTACTTGTGCGTACATACGAGGTATCGTCTCAAAGTAGTGATGGAATTCATTTTCATCAACCGATTTACATAGATAGTTACATTGATATATTTAGTAAATATATCTGATTATTAATCTATAATGGTGATCAATAATTTAACAAACTTTTTTCACACTATATTCTAATAGAAATTATTTTCATTTGTACGTATAACCTACTGTATCAAAGAACGGTATAATTCATTTTTCGATATCTGACATTTGTTTATGAATGTATATATAATATATTTCTATATATGGTATTTATATCTTGATCAAAATTATATAGATTATGTTACCATGATATAATTAGATGTATAAGAACTGGAAAAATAAAATAACCATTAAAAATAAAAAAAATCACCTCGAAACAAATATTTTAAAAGTTAGTTATCAATGGATTGTTGTTGAAATTTTATAAGTTTAAAAAATATAATATTATAAAAATAATCTAGAATATATTATATATTTTTAATAATTTATATATTTTTAAATATGAGGTAATAAAACATTTTATCCATATGGAACTTGAGGTATGAGATTTTTTATGCAATATCAATGTTTTTCATGATTAGATTGTATTAAGATTATAACAACGAAATGTTATTACCTTTATATCAGGAATATATATATTTTTATTATCCTTTAAATTATTATAGAAAATACATGTATTATTTTCAATTAATCTATTTATATTCTAAAGATAAAAGAATAATAATTTTAAGGAAATCCATTTTTTTTTCTCTATTCGGTCGAAAATCCATTTTCATGCATATTAATTTTTTCTAATTTTTTAAAATAATATTTCTAATACACTTATATTATTAATCTAATTTATTTATACCAATGCCTGGTTTTTTTTTCAAATGGGATAATATGAATCTTCTATTCATAATCAGAATGAAATACTTTTGAATTTTTACCAATGAGTTTGAATAGAATCCTTATTATTAAATAAAACGAATTAATAGAATTACTTACCATCATGGGCTCAAAATTTATTGAAAATTAATATAATATTTTACATGGTGTTCTAAAAGATATTTTTTTCTTATTTATTTAATTTTATGATTTCTAATGTTTTAATTGGAATATTAAAAGGGTATTTTCCACATGAAATATTTTAGAAAACTTTTACAGTTATTCATCATCTAAGATGAAATCAATTTATTTAAATTAATCATTAGTATAGATATTATCCAATGATACAATCCTTATTCTTCTCATAATGGATTATGATTATAACTAATTGATATATATGAAACCCATTTATTTTATATTGGTTATACTTTGATGATATACTGATATGTTAATGAAAGCCATTTATTTTACAAGAGTTAAAAATGATGAATGTATTATGATATTGTGGTACACATATGAATGATTATCATTTTTTGACAAGTGTGCATGAAATTATATAGCCCTATAATTATTTGGTAAATATAGATTTCTCATGAAATATTAACTATTGTAATATGAAGTTATTCTAATTTATTACGGGAATATTTCCACTAGTAAACAAATTGTAGTGAAAAATTCATTAAGGACATTAAGGAATGTATAGAGATCAAAATCCACTATGATATTCTAGGAAGTAATAGATGACAATTGAAATTATTTTCTAACTATATATTACTTCCACAAACTTATGTATTATTCAATATTTTCTATCATGTGCATTTTTCCTTGATTAATTTAGTATTCAATTATTATAAACATCCATGATATATTACTTGATTCAATATAATGATCTATGAAATACTCTAAATTGTTCCCAAATTATAATCTCATTCTCTCTTACAATGGTACTAATGTTTTAATTATGAAGTCATTGATTTCTCCATTATATACCGTTATAGTTCATTGAAGCACAACAATTCATATATTTCACTTCTATATAACAATAAGAATGATTTTTTGTATGACATTTTTAAAAAGGTGACATTGGTGGAGAAATATGTTAGAATATATGTAAGTATTTGACAATAAATATTTTTCAAATATTCCAAAAACACATGACCTATGATATTCTGTAATTTTTTGTAATGATATTTGTTAAATATTCTACGATAAGAGGAAATATATATTGAGGAAAATTTAGTTAGACCTATATTGGTGATTTTATGTATTAGATAATATCATAATGTTTGGGTATGGTATCAAATGTTTTGACTTCCACAATGATTTTTGATTCTCAAATAATATACTTTGGTGTTAGTCAACAGCCACAACATGAAGGAACCATTACAATATGGAATGTCACAGACAATAAAACCATTTTCCACCAATGAAATAAAATTATTTGAGAAATACATTAATAAATCCTAATATTATTCTTATGAAACCTTCTCATTATTTAAAAAACGTTGAGCTTCTAAACGATAAAATTGGGTAATGTCATTTTATTGAGTAATTTATGGAGAAAGAACCACTATATTTTAGTGGTCCTATAGACCAAATGGTTACTAAGTAATGGATCAGCACAACTGAAAATATATTATCAACTTCCAATATTGAAGATATGAAAAATAATTTTTTATCACTTGTAAGAAGAATCGATTCAATGTTCAAATCTTATCAAGAACCCAAAAAAATACCCCACAAAGAAGGGTGAATTTAGCAGTTTAGTTTCCAATATGTACATTTTTTCTATGAATAATATGAAAATGGAGAAATAATTTATTGATATTAAAAAGGATAATGAAACCATTAGTAGATATGAAATTTTTTAACAGGACTTATGATATATGATTGTGGTATTATCATTTATTATTAATGTATAATTAATTGATTATATAAATTATAAAAAATGTATTAAAATGTAGTTGGAAATAAATTACTATAATAAGTATGAAGAAAACATTCCATGTTCTTTCAATGTAAAAATTTTGATTTTTTTAAAAAATAATCTCAAAGCTCTAAAAATAAAAGAGACAATGAATTTAAAAGAAATTATAAATACCATGGAGAGATAAAGATTATATTTCTTTTATACATGATTTGTGCATGGATAAAGGGATGATGTTTTCTATTGAATACTAGTTACTATATTAAATATGGGAAGGAATATTATTAAGAAATAAAATGAATATTTAATGGGAAGAAAAAATTAACTAATAATGGGGAAAAATCATCACATAATTCAAAAGCCATCCCCTTTTATTCCAAATTCATATAGTACGAGAATTATGGAAACCCCTTCCAAAATAAAATGGCCAATGATGATGGTTGGAATCATACAAACTCTTAATCCCAATGGAAAATGTGAATATCCAAATATCAATATTACCAATGTGCTGTAATTTATTAAAATGGAGAAAGGTACACTTTTCCGTCCACTCTAGAAATGCTATTTTATTATTTTATTTCCTATATACACATTCTTTTATATTTAATGAATGAATATTTGTATCATAATAAAACCAAAATAATTTTGTTATAAATTACGATTAAAAAAATTAATGTAATGGTGATCACATATCATGTCTACGTAGGTTGTTTAGAAAGTAATCATTAAATATAGTCTTGTATTTAGAGTGGTTATTTATGTTTTTAGAATGATTTTCATAGTCACCCTCAAAATAATGAGGTTGATATTTTTCATAGATAACACAATCATTGATAAACCTATTTTATTGACTAGACATTGTATATCCCCAATTGATATAATGTAATTGATGAAGAAACTCTTGGTGAATCTTGAGAAAGGATTTATTTCAACAAGTGACTGACCATAGGTGAACATATAACTTTAGTAAATAAATTATAATGATAAATGTGAACCTAAATCTATTACAATGATCATAAAAATATCTTAATCAAGAATATGTGTATTGTGAATCATATTGATGATTTTATCGATCAGTTATGAAGATATCCATATTCATCCAAGATACATCCTCAATCTAGATTCTATAAATTTATGGAAAAAATTTAAGACATAAACATGATATTGTTCCATAAAAGGTATGAAAATTACGAATTTATATTAATTGAATTTGGATTTAATAATTCCTTGATTATATTCATGGAATTAATAAATAATGTATTTATATATTACATTGATTCTTTTTTGGTAGTCCTCATAGAGTTCATTCTGGTATATTCTAATAGACTTGGAGAGAAAAAAATATTACCATAGTATTTTATTGAACAACCTAATAAAGGAGGAGTTGTTTGTAAAATAGAATATGTTTTAATTATTTCAATATAAATCTACATTTTTTGTCATAAAATTTGAATCCATTGTTTTTTAATAAATCAATCATTGGTAAAGGTTATTAAACATTGGACCAAACTAACCATGGTAATTGAAATCCAATTATTTCAAATTTAAGTGGATAATAATGATCCTTTTTGGAAATTTTATCATAACAATGTAATCTAATAACTATGTTAACTACTAAGGGGGTCATGTTACATAAAAGAGAAGAATGTCAGGGAATTATCAAGGGATTGAAGTGAATGATTTGTATAACACCTTTTCTTAAAAAATTTGTAGTGGAAACTGATTTGTTATATATAGTAATGCATTTAAGAATGTAATAGGATGTATACTTATGTATTTATGTAACACCCTGAGTTTCCACAATACGCTTCTCTTTCAATAATGCAACAGCTTGCATGGTACGTAAGTTCGAGATTCTAACACACCGCGACCAATAAAAATAGTCATTTGGAATATTAATTCACACGTTTTGAAATTATATATATTTTATATTTCAAAATGGACTTCATTTTTGGATTCGGAATATCGAAATTAGCCTATGTTGAATTTTTGGTATTTTTCTGAGAACATCCATTTTTTTATGAATAGTGAAAAATACAAAATAATAAGTTTTTTAATAAAAATAAATTATAGTGATAATTTATACTATTTATTGGTTCTAAATTATAATTAGAATTTATTTTTACCATTTCATGAAATTGTGGTCATTAGAATTAATTTCACTTTGAAATTGGTTATAAACAATTGTCAATCTTTTGATGTATATTGTTTCTTAAAAACACACTATTTGTTTTGACAGTGGGAATTAATTATAAAATTAATTAATTTACCTTATATGTTTGGAATTTTGTAAAATAGACATCATTTTTTAATCCGGAATATCAATTATAGTTTAGGATGAAATTTTGGCATTGTTCTGAAAAACATCAATTTTTTATGAATTGTGAAACCACTAAGTGGTAGTTAAAAAACTGCTTTTTCATTTAAATGAAACATTACCACTTATGTTATTTTATATTAAAAAATATGACTTACATGGTTATCATTAGGAAATAAAATTTGGTTCACTGGGATTAAAATAATTTTTTGGTGAATAGTAACTTTTAAGTTTAATTAATAGAGATTAAAAGTAATTAGTGAAATTTATGGTAAAAATGATATTATAAAAATATGAAAATACCCTTACACTTTTCCTACCATTATTGGATGAGTCATGGCCGACCATTAAAATCTATGGGTCAACATGGGGACCCCATGGAGCCACTTGGTTAAGAAAATTACATTAATAACTTTTTATATAAAGTAAAAATAAAATTGTCCCAGACATGTGTTGTTTTACTAAAACAATTATTACATGGGGTTATATAAGTTACCATTTTGACTATAAATATTCATTGAAAATAGAAAATGATTTCCTACATCATGATATTTTTTTTTATAATTTTTAGACATTAAATAAATTAAATTTATTATGACACCATGATGATGCAGTGATTACCTAATTAATTAAGGATTTAAATAAAATGAAAAGATAATGTTAAATATAAGACATAAACTTGTCAAAAACCTATTGTAGGAGTATATTTAGAACCATTATCACATTATACTCGAAATATATAAATGTGGGACCTTTAAAATCCGAAACTCATTATATAATAAAGTAACATTTCAATCTTTCCAAGAGTGCCCCTCCTCTCCTCTTATAAAAGGCCCCCACCTCTACCACCTTATTTACATCGTTCAAGCCATTTTTATCAAATATCCTCTACCCAAATACTCTATAAAATTCCCTCTCTTGCTCCTAGAATCCTCAATTTGGGCAGAAGTCTTCCCAAGGAAGCCTTTGGATCAAATCAAAAAGAGTTACCCGATTTTAAGGTAATGTCTTCATTTATGTTCTTTTGTTTTATTTTTCTTCTCCAACCCCCTAAAGTCTTTTTATTCCTCTATTTTGTAACAACACCAGTATATTAAATATACTAGGTTGTTTTTATGATAATTATTCGAGCTAAACTTTCACAAACCTCCATCTAATGGTTAAAGAACATACTGTTTCTGTGGATGGTGAATTATTGTCTCACGAAACGATGATTGTTCTATCATCTTATACCACCTCTCATGGTGGCCATTATGATGTAACTATATTTATTTATGATATATATTATATTTATGTCCTCTCTACGCTTATGTATTTTACATTTAAAACATATCTTTATGCTTTTCATGTTGTACAAATGCGATAATTTCATTTGAGGAAGTGCGGACTACCGCCCCCTCAAAGTGATTTGAATTGTTATTTCCATATGTAGGACGTATAACGGATGGAGTAAGTTATATTATATATGATATTATACTGGAATTATAATATAACTTTATATAATTATGTTTCATTCCATTAAAATATGAAATAGAAATGAAATTAGCGTTCATGCGTACGTACGGCTTACCGTCTCCATGAACGGTGCATTTCATTTCTTACCTCTAAATGTTATGTAATATTATAAAGGAAAGAATATACTTGATATATATGATGTCTACATCATGAATATAATTCTGGATGTAATGGATATTTTACCAAATGAACAACTTGTAATTATAAGAAGTTTATTTTTTACTCAAGTACCAAAGATCGATAATATGACCATTAATAACTTAAATAATTACATAATGTTCATAACATGGTAAGAAGTGATATAAAAAAAATAATGGACATGAAAAAGGTTCTTAATCAATTATAAATTAACTCTAATTTATTATTTAAGAGGTTAAATAATTATCGAGTCAGGTCGGACATGAGGTAAGGGAACTTTGTAACCCAATTTTTATTTTTTTGGGTTAATCTCCTACATTCAAATTATGTCATGATATTTTTAAGTTCTGTCATGTATTTTTACTTTATATATGTGTAATTATAGTGAATATAAATAATATATCTATTTTATTTAAAAATGATCTTTTTAAGTGAACTTTGTAACCCAATTTTCGTTCTTTGGGTTAATCTCCTACTTTAAAATTATGTCATTATATTATTATGTTCTATCTTGTATTTTTAATTTCTTTATGTGTAATTATAGTGAATATAAATAATAGATCTATTCTATTTAAAAAATGATATTTATAAGGGAATTAGTCTCAATCTCCATTCATTGAGGCATATTTTGTTTTATACACAAATTTCCTTTATACGGTGTATAAACCCTTTTGACTTTTACGTTTATTCAAAAAGAATCTTTATTTATACGAAGTGTTTTACTAATAAAAAAAGGGAATTTTTTTTATCATATGTATGCGGCGACAACGACTTCTCTACTGCCGTGTCCATTATTTGAGTTTCAGCTTCTTCCACAAGCCTTAACTTTTTTTAAATGATTTCAAAAAAGAGAGAGATATTTCTCTCAAATATATGAAAATACAGTGCAAATTTATACGTATTTAACGCAAGATTAAAATGGTTTTCAGAAAACCCAACTCTCGAGTGTGGTAGACCAGAAGGGATTGGGCTTGGACCAATCATGGCCTGTAATTAGTAGAGCAGTATTAGAATTAGTTATTTGGTTTTCAGAAGCTTGCATAATGTTTTTAGAAAAACACTAGAGTATATTTGAGCAATTTTAGACATAAATATCTTCTAAAAAAATTGCATCGGCAGGTCTCAGGAGACTAACTAGTGTCTTCAAACAAGGCCTTGACAAAATCTTATTTGTAGTCTTGGGACGAGGCCTTGGCTATATGGTTATGATAGTCTGGCATTATGCATTCCATCATTATGAAAGTGGTTATTTATATTGCATGTGATTATTCGACCAGTAGAATATCCATGTGAATAAGTAAATGTAATTATTTCATTTTATTATTCTATATTATGCTGAAGTTCATGTTTAAAAAGCTTTTGTTTAGTTATACATTGCCTTAAATTTTTATGTTTATTTATGAAAGATTTCACTATATTGTTATCCTTACTGAGCATCTGAGCTCACCTCCTTCAATGTTTAAAATTTTCCAGGATTTGAATAAGTATTCTATGAATGATCTAAAGGGATAATATGAGGGGATATTAAGACAAGATGTTGTTGTAGTTATGTATTAAATTATGATGTATTGTAAAACTTATGAATGTATCTAGTGCTTCAAGGCTACTAAACTAATAAGTCTTTTGAGACTTGATCTTTGTGATCATGCCAATGTTACACAATAATGCACCGACTCTGGGTAACTGTGGTCGGGGCGTTACAGTAGGTATCAGAGATAGTTTTGTACAAACCTCGGAAGCTAGATTTAGATAAACTCTGATTAGAGCACATAACCCTAAGATAGACTTTTACGATTAGAATAGAAGAACTTCCTGTAATTTTGGAATTATAGTGATTTTGTGAGTCTTCTGAGAAATACATCCATGTCTGGATATGAGCAGGTAGTGGAGGCTCTGGCACAGATGTACCTATGGGTAAAACCTCAAAACACTGCTTTAAGCTAGACTCAAACGGGAACTGGTGCACGACAACGGGCCTTGCTGCACTCTTGGTTACGACACTCCTGGTGGATATGCTTAGGATATTCCCATTTTTTTAAAAACCATTATGATGGGTTTCTGAGTATATACATTCTCAAAAAAAATTATTATTAGTATGGATTATATCCATAAACTGTTCAATTTACATTATGTATTTTACACGTTTGGAATTATTCATTTCAATTCATAAACTAACGCAGTTTATTCCATTGTATTGAAATGGTGCCCAGTAGATGAAATGTGAACTCCATAAATAAGTATGATCCAATGAGTAAGAAGGATCATATCTTTCACGGTATTAGGCCAACATTTAGAAGGGAAATAGTCTCCCATGTGTTCATAACGTATAAATAAATAGTATCATGTGTTAATAAGATAAGTAATGAATTCTCATTGTCTTATGGCTTTGAAGGGAAGAAATAGAAGAAAAGGATGGAAGAGAGAATGATGGATAAAGGGATGAGGGAAACGAATAATTTTCCAATATGTGATAACTGTGGGAAGAAACACCTTGGATCTTTCCTAAAGGGAATAGGAGTTTGTTATAAGTTTAGAGAAAAAGGACACCATGTGCGTGACTAAAAGGGTAAGAAAAAGGTTTCAAATGTACAATGCTTCATCTGCAAGAAGTGGAAACACTACGCAAACCAATATCCAAATCATTAGAGTATTCCCCAAATGATGCTATTGGATAAATATCAAGTTATGATACTACCACAGATGAGGAGGAATGATTAGAGTTCTTCTGTTGTTATTAAATAATTTTTTCATTTGAGTGTTGTATCAATGATGTACTCATTATAATAAATGTGGATTATATAAGGATTGTACTGTAGTACTATTTCATCAAGGACTTGTTATTGTGTGGAACCATGAAAAGTGACTCCACAGCAGGTTAAATTTTTGGAAAATATATGGTTGACAGAAAGATAAACCATAATATGGTTGTGGTACCAAGATAGTGATTTTGGAATAATACATTGTTGATTTGGATAAATTATATTGGATATTCTTAACTTCCTTGAAACTAATTAATTATTTGTTTACAATTTTGGATAGAAGGATTATATCTAGTATTCTATAAGGAATAAGGGATCATGAATGTAATAAATAAGGATTTATGGTAATTCAGGATGTTGCAGATTTTTAAAAGAATACATGATGAAGGTGTTCATATGTTGTTACGTGGAAAAAGGATCTTCATTATGTTTACCTTACTTATAAAATTTGGACTGTGAGTTGGACAGAAGTATTTTTGATAACTATAAAGATTGGAATGGATTGAGTTGAACCTTGGATAGTATTTTTTAAGGTTAAAACATTTCGGAATATTATTTATGGAATATTATAATACTATAGTTTTAGGAAACGGACAACCTGTAGGTCGGGGGATAACCCGTTGCGTCGGACAAAGCTATAGGAATCGAACCCACAACCATAGTGCGATATGCCTTTATTATCTACCACTATCCTACAAGGAGTCCCTGGTTTTTAAAAAAATAGTGTTTCTAATCTAAATGGTATGTGTTATTATTTTGAACCTTGTACGATTAGGATAAATATAATATTTTTGAGTTCTATTATCTTTTTGAATGAAAGATGAGTTTGTGGTAGAAATTAGTTGAAGGTTGAAACACTACTTGTCAAGCATAAATATATATATACCTATATATTATTTTATGAATAAATTAATTCTTAAACTCTATTAATCGGATATTAAAAAAATGTGTTATCCTAATACCTTATGTCTTGTTGAACTGATAATATTTTAAATCAACATAGATTGAAGGCTTTGAGGCCCTCAATTTTACACTTCTTTGTGATTGATGACCTCAATCACTCCCTACAAATATTTACCTTTTTCCTCCAATTATATGTCTCTAAATACCACCAATATTCTCCTTATCGACATCATAAATTGGTGGTTACTTTTTTATTTCCCTTTCCCTCTTATTAAGGCTAAATTTTATTAACCTTATTTCCGATGTGGGATTTCCACAAAGGTATTTTCTATTTTCAAACTTTTATTATAAAAAAAAATTCAAATTGTGAGGACACAATTTATTGAAGGAGGGGAGAATTTAACACTGTGAGCTTCCACGATACGCTTCTCTTTCAATAATGCAATAGCTTACATTATACACATGTTTGAGATTCTAACGCACTGCGACCAATCAAAATAGCCATTATGAATAGTAATACCCACTTTTTGAAATTATATATAATTTATATTTCAAAATGGACTTCATTTTTGGATTCTGAATATCGAAATTATCCTATGTTGAATTTTTGGTATTTTTCTGAGAAATTCCAATTTTTTATGAATAGAGAAAAATACATAAAAACAACATTTTTAATCAAAATAATTTATAGTGATGAATTATAAAATTGAGTGGTTTTAAAGTATAATTAGAATATATTTTTACCATTTTATCCAATGGTGTTCATTAGAATTAATTTCACTTTGAAATTGGACATAAACAATTGTCAATCTTATGATATATATTATTTCTTAAAAACATGCTATTTGTTGGGACAACGGGAATTAATTATAAAATTAATTAATTCAACTTATATGTTTGGAATTTTTTAAAATAGATATCATTTTTGAATTCGGAATATCAATTATAGCTTAGGGTGAATTTTTTGCATTGTTCTGAAAATCTTCAATTTTTTTATGAATAGTGAAACCACTAAGTGGTAGTTAAAAAACTAATTTTTCATTTATATGAAACATTACAACATATGTGATTTAATTTTAAAAAATCTTACATACATGGTGTTCAATAGGAAGAAAAATTTGGTTCAACGGGGTTAAAATTATTTTTGGTGAACATTATCTTTTAAGTTGAATTGATCGCGATTAAAGGTAATTAGAGAAATTTAAGGTAAAAATGATATTATAAAAATATGAAAATACCCTTACACTTGTCCTACCATTATCGTATGATTCATGGCTGACCAATAAAATCCATGGGTCAACATGGGGACCCATGGAGCTTATTGGGTAATAAAATGACATTAATAACATTTTATTTAAAGTAAAAATAAAATTGTCACAAACATGTGTTGTTTTATTAAAACAATTATTACATGGGGTTATATAAGTTAAATTTTAGACTATAAATATTCATTGGAAATATTAAACTAATTCCTAAATCATGACATTTTTTTTAATTTTTAGACATTAAATAAATTAAATTTATTATGACACCATGATGATACACTGATTACCTCATTAATTAACGATTTAAATAAAATGAAAATATAATGTATAATATAAGACATACACTTGTCAAAATCCTATTGGATGAGTATATATCTAACCCTTATCACCTTATCCCAGAAATATATAAGTTTGGGACCTTTAAAATCCAACACTCATTATATAATAAAGTAACATTTCAATCTTTCCAAAAGTGCCACTCCTCGCCTCTTATAAAAGGCCCCCACCTGTACCACCTTATTCACACCTTCTAATCCATTTAACTCATCCAAACTCCGTCAAAATACTCTCTAAACTTCTATCTCTTACTCTTAGAAGTCTCACATTGGGCATAAGTCTTCCCAAGGAAGCCTTTGGCTCAATTCAAAAAGAGTTACTCGATTTTAAGGTAATGTCTTCTTTTATGTTGTTTTGTTTTATTTTGATTCTCCAACCCCCTAAAATCTTTTTATTCCATTATTTTGTAACAACAAAAGTATCTTAAATATAAAAGTTGTTTTTATGATAATTATTCATTCTACACATACACACACCTCCGTCTAATGGTTAAAGAACATGCTGTTTCCGTGGATGGCGAATTACTGCCTCACAAAATGATGATTGTTCTATCTTCTCCTACCACCTCTCATGGTGGCCATTATGATGGAACTATATTTATTTATGATATATATTATATTTATTTCCACTCTATTCTTCTTCATTTTACATTTAAAACATATCTTTATGCTTTTCATGTTGTGCAAATGCGATAATTTCATTTGGGGATGTGCGGACTACCGCCCCTTCAAAGTGATTTGAATCGTTAATTCCATGTGTGGGATGTAAAAAGGATGGTGTATGTGATATTATATATGATATTATACTGTAATTATGATATAACTTTATATTATTATGTTTCCTTCCATTAAAATATGAAATATAAATGGAATTAGCGTTCATGCGTACGTACGGCTTACCGTCTCCATGAACGGTGAATTTAATTTCATACCTCTAAATGTTATGTAATAGTATAAAGGCAAATATATACTGGATATATATGATATATAAATCATGAATATAATTATGTATGTAATGGATATTTTACCACATAAACATATTGTAATTATAATAAGTTTATATTTGACTCAAGTACCAATGATCGATACAACGACTGTTATTTACTTAAATAATTACATAATGTTCAGAAAATGGTAATAAGTGATATAAAAGGAATAATGAACTTAAAAAAGTTTCTTAATAAATTATAAATTAACTCTAGTTTATTATTTAGGAGGTTAAAGAATGATCGAGTCAGGTCGGACACGAGGTATGAGAACTTCGTAACCCAATTTTTGTTCTTTGGGTTAATCTCCTACTTTCAAATTATGTCAAGATATTATTATGTTCTATCTTGTATTTTTTACTTTAATTATGTGTAATTATAGTGAATATACAGAATAGATATATTTTATTTAAAAAAATGATCTTTTTAAGGGAACTTCGTAACCCAATTTTCATTCATTGGGTTAATCTCATACTTTCAAAATATGTCATGATATTATTATGTTCTATCTTGTATTTTTACTTTCTTTATGTGTAATTATAGTGAATATACATCATTGATCTATTTTATTTAAAAAATGATCTTTTTATGGGACATCATCTTAATCTCCATTCATTGAGGCATATTTTGTTTTATACACAAATTTCTTTTATACGGTGTATAAACTCCTTTTACTTTTACGTTTATTCAAAAGGAATCATTTTTATATGAAGTTTTTTACTAAACAAAAAAATGGAATGTTTATTTGTCATATGTATGTGGCGACAACAACTTCTCCGTCACCGTGACCATTATTTGAGTTTCAGCTTCTTCCACAAGCCTTAACTTTTTTTACATGATTTAAAAAAAGAGAGAGAAATTTCTCTCAAATATATGAAAATCCAGTGAAAATGTATACATATTTTACGCAAGCATAAAAATGTTTTCAGAAAACCTGACTCGTGAGTGTGGTAGACATGAAGGGATTGGGCGTGGACCCATCATGGCCTGTAATTAGTCGAGCAGTCTCAGAATTAGTTATTTTGTTTTTTGAAACTTGCATTATGTTTTTAGAAAAACACAGGAGTATATTTGAGCAATTTTAAACATAAGTATATTCTAATAAAATTGCATCAACAGGTCTCATGAGACAAACTAGTGTCTTGGCATGAGGCATTGACAAAATATTATTTGTAGTCTTGGAACGAGGCCTTGGCTATGTGGTTATGTTAGTCTGGAATTATGCATTCCATCATTATGAAAGTGGTTATTGATATTGCATGTGATTATTCGACCGGTAGAATATCCATGTGAATAAGTAAATGGAATTATTTCATTTTATTGTTCCATATTATGCTAAAGTTCATGTTTAAAAGGATTTTTTTAGTTATACATTGCCTTAAATGTTTATGATTATTTATGAATGCTTCCGCTATATTGTTATCCTTATTGAGCATCTGAGATCACCCGTTTCAATGTTTTAATTTTTCCAGGATGTGAAGAAGTATTTTATGAATGACCTGAAGGGATAATATGAGGGGATATGAAGACAATATGTTGTTGTATTTTTGTATTACCTTATGATGTAATTTAAAACATATGAATGTATCTAGTGTTTCAAGGATACTAAACTAATTGGTCTTTTGAGACATGATCTTTGTGATCATGCCAATGTTACGCAATAATGCACCAACTCTGTGTAACTGGGGTCGGGGCGTTACAATTTATATATGCAGACATATTATACATGAAGGAAATAAATAGTTCATGTGAAAACATATCCAAGCATTTATTTGGAGTTTATTGTTGAAATTTTCCTAGTAACGGTATAGTGGAATTATATAATAAAATAATTTTTTCAAATATATACATATCATTAAATAATAATGTATATATTAAATAAAAATATGTTAAATATATTCTAGAGATTTTATTTGGTTTTTATTATATGTTACAGTTTCTTATTACATTACTAAACATCAAAAATGAATAGTATAAAAGATCCTCTATGTTGGAAAGACCATTATATCTTTTCGATGATGAGGATTATAAAATATCATGTTTTTTTTGACTTCCAAAGCATTGATATATAAATATATAAGGAAGGGATAATTTCAATAGATTTCTAATGAGTGTTCAAACATCTTTCTATGTAGGGATTAATTAGGTGTAGAATGAAGAAGCATAATTATTGAACAAGGTCATAGATTTTGCAGTTTTCAATATTTATTATTGTGGAATAATAAGTTTTAATAACAAGGTATGTTTTCTAATCAATCATTATTTGATAAAGAATCATTGGATGTATAGTATAGTTAATAATTTTCTTTTAATACTGGAAGTAATAAAATTTATATATATTTTAAATATTAATTTATGTGGGAAACATTAAAATAGTTATTTGATAGTATATAACGTAGTTCCCAGTATGTCAATAGCTAATCACAGTGAAATAGTAAAATGAATGTTTATGTACAAAAATTACTTACAGAAGAATGGAAACATGAAATCATCACTATGGATTTTGTTTTCTTATTCAAAAAAACATCAAAAATCCATAATTCTATATCGTTTCTATTCAATTAACATATAATGTAGAAACACTTTATTTCTTTTCGATGTGATTTCCCTTATGAACAACTTTCTAGAGTATATAATTATTATGTTTTAAGAAGGAATGAAGTACAACATTTTATTATTTGTGATTGAGATCCAATGTTTACATAGAAGTTTGGTTATGTATTTAAAAATACTTGCAATCATAATTTTGTATCATTAATGGTTATCAGCCTCATATAGATATGCAATATAATATAACCCTTCATACCTGGAACGATATGGTAAGATCGGGTTATATAGATTTAAATTGTTTTTTTGATCAAAAAATTCCTCTATTACAATTTTCATACAATTATTATTTTCAATCCATCATTAAAATGTCTCCTTATGAATCCCTATGTGAAAAGATGTGTAGAAATCCAACATACTGGGATGCTGATATAGAAAAAAACATTTTACGACAGCAGATATCTATGGAAATGGTATATAATGTTATATAAATTTAGTATCACATAAATGTAGATTAATGTCAATAGAATGTTTATACCAAAATAATTAAAAATTATAGAATTTTATATTATTAGTAAAGTATTACTTCTTTTTCATATATAAAAATGTGTTTGATATTAATAAGGAAGCGAACATGAGGCCTTCGTATATTGGCCCCATTACGATTCTTCATCAAGTAGTTATGGAAGCTTGTAACATGAGTCTTCCAATGAACCTCTCTCAAGTTTAGTATGTGTTTCATGTATCTCTCCTAAAGAAGTACATAACCAAACATTAACATGTTATAAACCTATAGGCTGTATTTCTAGAGCATGAACATTCCTATGACCTCAAATTTGTAAAATTATTTTACCATAGATATAATGTGATATGGAACATGACTACATTTAAATATAAAGATGTCGGTATGAATTAGATATTTGAAGAAGATACCTGGGAACCCGAGGATGTGATGTATCATATATATCAATATTTATTTTCATCGGATAGATCAATTTCAAGGGAGGTATTCATTATAAATGGGGTTGTATTTTACTACATGAGATTTTATGAGAAACATTCCTTAAAATAAACCCAATTTCAATTATAGCTTATGATAAATAGATCATCGATTCTAAATGAACCACAATATTTTATATCATATTAAAATGCACAAATAAATTTTAAAAAAATAAAAATTTGTAATAATTTATTTAAATAATGAATACCTATTGATAATAAAATACTCAGTCATTCATGAAGTCATAATATGCTTCAAGTTAAATTTTATTCCATTTTTTTTTGAAAATTTAATATAACTAATTCTTAAAATTTTAGAAATTTTATTCAAAAATTTGAAATTTATTTTTTAAATAAACATGTAAATATTAGTTTATAATGAGTTTTTTGTAAATTTTATTATATGATTGATTTTTCAATGATTAGTGAAAAATATAGTTTATTTTGGAAGAATATTTTTTATTTATAGAATTTACATAGTTCCATTTTAATTTATAATAAGCATAAATATAGAATTAAATCATTTTTATTATTAATAATACAATTATGGAAACTATAACTAATTTTAAGTTGTATTTTTCTATAAAAAATTATTGTACACAAGAATATATTATTTCTAGAGAATTGATTTTCATCAAACCTTCTGAGATTAATTTTAAATTTAATTATTCCACTTCAATAAATTAAATGGGATAACATAAATTTCTTATTTGGAATCAAAATATATAATATTTTAAATAAGAAAATTTTATCATTAGATATGATGAATAGTAAGTGCATTAAAAAAACTCACCTAAGTAAACATACATGAATAAAATGGGATTTAAAATTTTTCAAAAGGAATTAAAATTTCATTACCGCATTCAATTATTGTATTGGAATTATTGAGTTCATCATTTATATCCATGTTTTTAAAATATGCAACCTTGGTGAAAATGTTCTTTGGTTATGGAATTTATATTAATTTAATTAAAGAACATATGAAAATGTCACTCGCTTGACTTTAATATCCCAATAATTATTTATAAAAGAAGAAAAGAGGTCAATTTCATCTTATAAGTCTTTATGTGTGAGATTAATTAACAATATTTCCCACTATAATTTATTTTTATTCTTAATAATTGAATAGTTTAGTTAAATTTTAAAGCAACATCAACACATTATTCATTATATTAATATAATAATTAAATATATGATTTTAAATATATTTAATGTAGTAAAATTATGATTAAACATTGTTTTAGAGAAATTTTGTAGATAAATATAACAAATTTGGAATATTTGAACGGTATATATGTGAATTATATTACATTCATCATGACATTAAAGTAAAGGTAAATTAATTGTTATAAAAATGAAACGAATGATATTTTATAATAAAAAATATTTTATTAAAATATTTAAAATTAATAAAGATAAAATATTTGAATTAATAAATTTACTATAGTTGAAAATATTATCCATGGTCCACTTTTTGTTCTTTCATCAATTTAGTATAATATTTTTGAATTCTAATGATTAGAAAACATTGATATTTAATATTATTATCAAATAAATTAATGTATGAAGGGACTCACTTATTATGTCATAAAATTTTTTGGATTATACTTTTTAAAAATATCCATATTATGGATTCTATATATATAAATTTGAATCATCACGATTTTGAAAATTATTTTTTATTAATTTAATAAATAATGTTATTCAAACGGTTCACCTACCAATACTTATAGACGGATATCTCCTCTCAATCATTACTTCTAATTTTTTTCCTTCAAGATTTGGAAATACATACCAAGATATTGTCATAGATTCCTTAAGCACTCGATAAATCTTATTTTCTATCTAAATGTGCATTCCATAAATATTTATTGTGTATGAAAAAATAGGATTCTCAATAATTATATAAATCATTTAACTGAGAATTTTAAATTTTATTTGTTCTTCAAACTCCTATAAATCCACTTTATATATTCTAATATAATTTTTCAAGTATCTCTAATTTAATTTATGGTAATACTATTGATGTAAAGAATATTATTCTCCTTAATCCCATCCAATATAATGAAAAAACATTTCACAGTCTTACGTATAGTTTATTATCTCTATGTAGAAGTGTAATTTTTTTTAATTATCACATTACAAAGACTATTACAATGATGGATTTAAAAAGAAAGATATGATTTTAATTTTATTAACATGAATTATTATTTAACATCAATTTCATCCTACCATCGAGAAATTGAAACAACTTCTTATCATACAGACAACCTACCATATCACTGAAGGTTTTAATAATTTATAGATATCTACATTTTGTTGATGAGTATTAATATATATAAAATGAATATATATGATGTATAGATCATAGTTAATATATTGGATATTATAAAATATGATCAATGTACATGGGCCATAACTGCAAAACTAATTCATCTGTGAAAAACAATATAGTTAACTCTATGAAACGACGGTTTCAAAAATATTTATAATAAATGGGTGTTTAAACGTAATATGTGGATATTTTTTGATATTATATGTTTCAAAATTATTATTTTATAAAATTAAAAAAATCAATTCAATATATTTGTGTTTAGAGTGCTTTCAAATCAATATGAAATTGATTTAAGAGTTTTAAGTTACAATATTATTATTTTCTAATATTACATTAGAAGCACTTTACAATGATGATTTTTTATAAATATCACAAGATTCATAAGAATTTTATTATATTTGAAATATTTATACTGATTATATGGTTTTTATTCAATTTCCTCTCACTATATAATCATTCGAAATAGATAATATTTCTAAGGAAAACTGAATTTATTTTTTTTTTGGTAGAAAATCTTTTTCCTTTCAAATAATTGTATTTTAAAATCAATTCAAAAAAATTATTACTAATTTTTTTAATTTTCAATTTTTTAACCATTATTAAATTGTAACAAAATTGTTTAAAGGAAATATTAATTTCATTTTCAAAATGAGGTAAAATTGACATTTTTCTATTAATGTTAAATGAATCATTATTTTAAAAACAAGTGACATTAAACAAATTGCACATCGTCATGAATAATTTGGGTTTATATTCCTCTTAAAAAATATAACACGGTTATTTTAAATTACTTTTATCAATAATAGTTTTTTATATTTCAAAAATTCTATTTCAATTTAAAAACTCTATTTTCAAAAAAAAATTTCTAGAAATCATATAATAGAATTTTTCATTTATGATGACATATTTTTATTTTAATAAATATTTAATTTTGATATGATTCAGTGATACTATAATGACCTAGCCTTAAACATTACTTAATCTTAAAATAAATTGAATAATTCACATTGAGGATCATTTAAGGTTTAGAGTTTTAGAGAATTAGGAGATAACTATTACAACTCAAAGATTACAAAGTAGACACATCTACTCAGTTTCCATTTTTTCACAAAGTATTAACTTTTGAACAAAAGAGTCATCTCTCGTTCCTTGTTTTAGACATCCTGACATTTCTTAGATCCCATCCTTGACCCTATTCAACTTTATTTCATGTGGAAACATTTCAAAAACATGGGATGAGCATAAAAAGATCAGTAAGGGTTTTAAAAAACGTAAAGAAAACATTATTCCATGTATACATAAGAATCAATGAAATCATACTTTACTCATAAAACATATGCAATTTAACATAACTCAAGAAATCATAAGATTTATGCAAAACTCAATAGAAATCATAAGGCATAATGTTAACATGAGGCAATCATAACATTATTACGTAGGATGTAACCCTCATGGTTACATTTGGATTACCCATAACAGTATATTCCCTAAATCTCTTCGGAAAAACCTTAACGTGTAACTCCTTCGCGTTACCCAATGCATTCGAGAGCTATATCAGGCTCACACGCCCTTAGTTTCTCACGGAACCACCCATCTTCATAAACCATGGCCACAGAACATAACATAATCATAGCACATAACTTAAGAATAAATGAAAGATAACATTACAAAATTGTAATAAAAATATAACATTTTAAGATATTGAAATAATGAATCCATTCAAAAAACCATTTTCAAAACCATTTAAAACATTTAATAAAGAGATTTTTGAATCAAAGTTTCCCATACCACCTTGAAGATTTTAATATTTTAAACCATTAATATCGATATAAATAAATACTTAAAAACATTTTGAAAATATGGATATTAATGAGAAGTATTTATAAGAACAAATCATTAAAACATTTAATTCGATATTTTAGTTAAAGGGTTTTTAACAAAATTAGAGACACTTGAATACAATAATTGAGGAATAAATTTATTTAGAACTTTATTATATCATGATAATAAATGGATTCATGATATAATATTCCAAAGGACAGTATATACACCATATAATAGTGAATTGGTGCATGACAACAATGAAGTCTCAATAGAAATGTAAAATGAGTTGAAATCCCTTACAAAGAAGGTATCATTAAATTAAGGATAAATCAATATCATAATTATGTGTGAAAAATATAAATACACCCAATATAAGTGGATATTAAGTTTAAAACAACCAAAGGTAATTCACACATATTAAAATGATGGCATATTCAATAACTACATGTTGAACCCAAAGAAATCGAAATTGGGTGAAAAAGTTCCCTTGGTAAAATTCGATAGCCTAACGACGTCAATTTAAAATTCATAAAATTAATTGATGATAGAGAAAATGGTATCTCATCACTTGGACATAAAATTTACATCAATGAGGAAATATAAGAACATATCCCAACATAAAACGATGTAAATTAAAAGACATAACAAAACAAGTCTTTTTAAAAGAGGAGTGTGAAAGGTTCCTTTAACGATTTGGGAAACTTTCAAAACGTACACACCATGAATGAAGGGTAATACAATGAAGATGTAACTACCCATAAATGAGATTATATTATAAAAATATTAAAATAATTGGAAGTACATACACCACAAAAAAGGAAATAGTGGCCAATGTAGGATGAATCTCACGGGAACAAAAAGTGAGATGAAAATCCCCTTATGAAAATTCAGTCACCCAACGACGCCACATAAAACTTCCAAAAATGGATTGATGAGATAAAATTGGGTCTCTCATTATATTAAAATAAAATTTAAAGAATGATTAATATAAAATAACATTCCCCAACATAATAAAGAGGAGCATAAAGTATGTTACATAAAAAACGTACTTAAAAATAATGAGAGAGGTAGGATCCCTTACCTCATGTCCGACTTGTCTTGTTCATTTCATTATATTTATAAATAATAGACTTTTGTAAATTTAAAATTTTTTAAGGTCCTCCTTTAAATATTATTATTTAGTTCATATCACACATTATAATTTTATAATAATTGGTTAATAATGTGAGTTCTTATGAGACGTTTTTGTCGATGTTTGGTACATGAGTCAAAAATAATCTTGTTTGCAAATGATTTTCAACGTAGTTATAAGTAAATCATCTCCCGAATAGTATTAATGATTTTAAATATCATATATATCTATTAAATATTCATTTTATACTATTCCATAACCTTTGGAGATAAAAAGAAATGAAATTCACCGTTCATGGAGACGGTAGGCCGTACATACGCATGAACGCTACATTCATTTCTTTGACATATTAATGGAATTAAAAATAATTGAGAGAGATATATATTATAATTCAAGTATAATATAAATTTTTGATAGCTCACATGCGTTCATTAATTTCATTCTTTATAAATTCCATTTATTGCATGAATGAGTCACATCACTTGAAGCCGTCGTAGTCCACACTTCCTCGTCTGAAATTATCGCATTTTCACAACATGCCAAGCATGAAGGTATTTTTTAAATTTAAAATACAAAAAAATTTGAAAACATAAATACTATATATATCATATATAAAATACAGTGACATCATAATGGCCACCATGAAAGGTGTTAAGAGAATATTGAACAATCATGGTTTCGTGAGTTACTAATTCTCCATCGACAGAAACAGTATGTTCGTTAACAATTAGATGGAGTTTTGTGTATGTGTAGCTTGATTCCATCACATAACAACATACTAGTATATTTAAGATACTGTTGTTGTTAAAGAAGAAAGAAATAAAAAGGGTTTAGGGGTTCTGAAAAGAAAAATAAAACAAAATAACATAAGTCAAGACATTACCTTTAAATCGGGTAACTCTTCTTTGTTTGAACCAAAAGGGTTTCTTGAAGAGAATTATTCCCAAGGTAAGGCATTAATGATTAATATAGGGATTTGTAGAGATGAAATGGGCTGCTGTTTCCTGAGCCAAAGGATTGAGAGGTGTGGGTAAGGTGGTAGAGGTGGGAGCCTTTTATAAGAGAAGAGGAGGGGCACTCTTGGAATGTTATAAAATATTACATTATTATAAAATGATATTCAGATGTTAAAGTTCCAAAAATGATATATTTCTAGTCTAAGGTGATAATGTTTCAAAATAAACCCATCCAATAGTTTTTTGACAAGTTTAAGACTTATATTTCACCCTATCTTCTCCTTTTATTTAAATCGTTCATTTAATAGTTAATCACCACATCATCATGGTGTGATAAATAAAATAATTTATTTAATGTCTAAAAATTATAAAAAAATACAATAATGTTGGAAATCTTTTTATCTTTCCAATGAAAATTTATAGTGTAGAAAATAGTTTATGTAGACAAAATTAAAATTATTTTACTTAGGTGTTACATACTTTGGTTACATTTTCTTTTCGGTAAAAATTTATTTTAAATGGTCACTATCACACTAAAGTAATTCCATGGGATCCCTAGGTTGGAACATGGAATACCATGGTCGGCCATGACACCACCAATAGAATTATGACACATTTTAGGGTCATGTTTTTTTTATGATATTATTTTCTTACCCTTAATTACCCGATTACTAATTAAACACGATAATTAAAGATAATTACCGTCGTTACTATTCATAATATCTAAAAACAAAAGAGTCTTAATTATATAATATGGACTTTCTGATTCAAAATATGGAATTAATTTTATCAAATTAAAAACACATAAATTGTAGTAATTAATATGAAGGTAAATCTTGTTTTCCAAACAAAAGACGAGTCTTTAAGAAGTAAAATTTATCAAAAGATTGACTTGTTTTTACATCCAATTGAAAAGTGAAATTATATCCAATGAACAAAATTGAATTAAGTGATAAAAAAATAATTCAATTATACTTTAAAAACAATTAAAATGAAAATTTAAATATATAAATAAATTGGATGAAAAGGCAGTTTTGAATTAAAAACTGTATTTTTCACTATTCATTAAAAAAATCATCATCTGAAAAATACCAATAATTAACCCTAATCTATATTTGATATTTCAATTTCATAAATTATGTCCATCTTAACAAATTCGAAACATAGTTGTTTCATTAATAAATCATATAGTTAATTCCTCCTGTCAAAACAAATAGCAGGGTTTTTTTGAAAGCAATATCTATGAAAAGATTGGCACTTTTTTATGTCCATTTTCAAAGGAAAATAAATTCTAGTGACAACCATTGAATTAAATTGTAAAAATATATTCTAATTAAACATTAAAACAAATTAAAAAGATAATCTTACCATATAAATAAATTATATGAAAAGTTAGTTTTGATGTAAAATGCAGTATTTTTCACTATTCATTAAAAAATGAACATTGTCAGAAACATAGAAAAAATTTATATAAAGTAATTTACAATGTCCAAATCATAAATAATAAGTTTATTTTGAGAAATAGAGCTTCTAAAATTGTCAAAAGTTAGATTTAAAAAAATTTCGCCAACAAAAGGCGGTAAAACTATCTTTTATAAATATTAGAGTATTTATTCTTAAAATTGGATTCATTTGGATTTTAAGCCTCTAACATTAATTGGATAAATGTAAAAAATATTTAACAAACTTATGTAATCATTTAGTAGTTATTTCTGTTCATTCCCGCCATTACAACGGCTAGGTGTTAACTATTATTATATTATTATATTATTAGTGTGCAATGTAAGATTTCCAAGAAACTCGTTGTTGTGTATTGGGTACACCATCGAGCATAGAATTCCCTTTAAATTAGTATTAACATTTTATTCACAAATATTTATAAACATTAAGAAGTAATATTATTTATTTACCTGGGATGTTACATCCTTCCCCCCTTTTGGGAATTGTGTCCTCGTAATTTCAAAATTGGGCTTGGAAACTTCCTTGAAAGTCCCACATCAGAACAAGAGTCAGTAAAACTATCACATAAAAGAAAGGGAGATAAGTACAAAGGTCACCTGAGTTAACCTATACTATGATTCCAAGTATTAAAATATGGATATGGAGGAAAAAACAATGGTTCATGTTCTGATGGAGAGTGATAGTAAACATGTCTAGGAGAAAGTTTACCACAAGAAAATCACAAACATGTGAAGGGTTAAACGGTATTCGATTCCCCAATAGAAAAAGTTAACATAAAACATTTTTGTTCTGAGTTAATCTTAATTGAGGAATTTATTTTTGAGCTTAACTAAATCATAATGAAACATACATACTTGTCGCGTAGACTTTCAACTTTTACTAGATTCCTTAATCAAACTCATATTTTCTCCAAAAGATGAGTATTTAGGATGACTTGTTCACATTAAGAGAGCTATAATCAACATATAGAGAATCACCTAATTAAAAAAAGATAACTATATACTTCCCATGTCTTTAGACCTTACCCAAAACTAAAACCAAAAAGGTTAGTATGAGATCAGATAATACCCAAAATTGATAATACTTTATATAAAAAAAATCTATTCTTAATCTCCAAAATTTGTCAGACAATACCCAAAGTTCAAACAAGATCATTCAATAAAAATCTATCGATAAAATTCTTCAATATAATCAAAACTATGACTGAAACCCAAATATTTGAATTATTTAATCACATAGTCTCCCAAGGTACAAATTAACATTTATCACCAAATAACATCAGTTTCTCTTAAAGTCTCATATTGAAAAGTAATTAACCTAATCACATATCCTCCATGATAGGTTAATAATTACCATAGATAACCCAAAATCAACTTACTCTTGATTCATAAAATCATCCAACTAAAAAAATTAATTAGTCCAACTAACCAGGGACTTCACGTAGTCCAGTGGTAGGCGATACATACCAGTTGCACTTTGGTTGTGGGTTCGATAACACAACAATGTCCAAAGCGACGGGTTGTCACATGGTCTACGTGTTGTCCTTTTTCCAAAAATATATAATTTTTAAAACATTCCCCAAAACGAGATAAAATCTTCAAAATAACCATAACATAATTTAACATCATGTTTATCTCATGTCGTTCATATTCCATCATAACGTATAATAACCCATAATTACCTCAACAGTAAATAAGAAATAAACCCTAATGGTTACCTTTAAAATTATTACCTAAACTTCCATGTCGAGTTGGTTCTCTGATACATGATGCATTAGAGAACTCACCAAGGTTCAAGTGGTTGATCATGACACCTGATAGTTGGTTTAGAATAACCAGAAGATTTCTCATTGAATCCCACATTTCATCCAGTCTCTTAATCAGAGAACCAACAACATTTCCTTTATACCCATTTTCACTTTGTTGTCTACTAGATCCATCCATTTACTAAAACCAAAAATGTCAGTGTGAGTATCTCAAAAAAATAATTATGTACTAAAGAGGAAGATAAACACTAAGATATACTTATCCATGTTTTCTCAAACTCATTCCAGCCTTAAAAAATAACAATGACTCTATCTAACATAATAAACATTGTGGTTATACACAACTTGTCACATAACACTCTAACCTCTAAAGTTATCTAGACAATCCTCAGATACCAACTATAAGGACCCGACATTAAACCTTACTTAATCTTGAATTAAATTGAATAATTCACATGGAGGATCTTTTCAAGTTTAGAGTTTTAGAAAACTAGGTCATGACTATTACATCTCAAAGATTAAAAAGTAGACACATATACTCATTTTCCATTTTTTCCACAAAGTAAAAACATTTGAACAAAAGTGTCATGTCCAGTTCCTTGTTTTAGATAGCCTGACATTTCTTTTATCCCATCCATGACCCTATTCAACTTTATGACTTGTGAAAACATTTCAAAAACTTGGGATGAGCATAAAAAAGCTCAATAAGGGTTATAACAATACGGAAAGAAAAAATTAGTCCATGTATACATACGAATCAATTAAATCATATTTACTCATAAAACATAAGCAATTTAGCATACCTCATGAAATCATAAGATTTAGGCATAACTCAAAAGAAATAATAAGGAATAAAGTTAACATGAGGCATTCATAACATTATTACGTAAGGAGTAACCCTCATGGTTACGTTTGGAAAACCCATCACTGTATATTCCCTAAATCTTTTCGGAGAAACCTTAACGTTTAACCCCTTCATGTTAACCAATTCATTGGAGAGCAATATCGGGCTCACCCGCCTTTAGTTTATCACTGAACCACCCGTCTTCATAAACAATGCCCAAGAAACATAACATAATAATAACATAAAACATAAGCATAATGGAAAGATAACATTCCCACATTGCAATAACAATATAACATTTGAAGATATTGAAATAATGAATCCATTCAAAAAACCATTTTCAAAACCATTTAAAACATGTAATAAATAGATTTTTGAATCAAAGGGTCCCATAACACCTTGAATCCTTTAACATTTTAAACCATTAATGTCCATATATATAAATCCTTAAAACCATTTTGAAAATATGGATATTAATGAGAATTATTTATATGAACAAATCATTAAAAAATTTAATGCTATATTTTAGTTAAAGGGTTTTTAACAAAATTAGAGACACTTGTATACAATAATTGAGGAATAAAATTTATTCAGAAAATTATAATATCATGAGAATAAATGGATTCATGATATAGTATTCCAAAGGATAGTACATACACTATATAATAGTGAATTGTCTCATGACAACAATGAATTCTCAATAGAAATTTAAAATGAGATGAAATCCCTTATAAAGAAGGTATCCTTAAAGTAAGGTTAAATAAATATCATAATTATGTGTGAAAAATATAAATACACCAAATATAAGTCGATATTATGTGTAAAAAAACCAAATTTCATTCACAAATATTCAAAGGATGACATATTCCATAACTATATGTTGAACCCAATGAAATCAAAATTGGGTTAAAAAGATCCCATGGTAAAATTCGACAGCCTAACAGCATCACTCTAAAATTCATAAAATTAGTTTATGAGAGAGAAAATGGTATCTCATCACTTGGACATAAAATTTACATCAATAAAGATATATAAGAACATTTCCTAAAATAAAAAGATGTAAATTATAAGACATAACAAAATAAATATTTTCAAAAGTTGAGTGTGAAAGGTTCCATTGCCGATTTGGGCAACTTTCGAAACGTACACCCCATGAAATAAGGGTAATACAATGAAGATGAAACTACAAATAAATGAGAGTATGTTATAAAAATATTAAAACAATGGGTGTCACACACACCACACATAAGGAATTAGTGGCCAATGTAGCATGAATATCACGGGGATAAAGAGTGAGATGAAAATCCCCTTATGAAAATTCGGTAGCCTAACGGCGCCACATAAAACATCCAAATATAGATTGATGAGATAAAATAGGGTCTATAATAATATTAGAATAAAATTTATATCAAGAGGAATATAAAATAATATCCCCCAACATAAGAAAGTAGATCTTAAAGTATGTTACATAAAAAGAGTACTTAAAAATAAAGAGAGAGGTAGGATCCCTTACCTCAAGTCCGACTTCTCTTGTTGGTTTCTTTATATTCCTGAATAAAAACATTGGTCAATTTATAATTGCTTAAGTTACTCCTTTAGATATTATTATTCAGTTCATATAACATATTATAATTTTATAATAATTTGTTAATAATGTGAGTTCATATGAGACGTTTTTGTCGATGTTTCATACATGAGTCAAAAATGAGATTGTTTGAAAATGATTGTCCATGTAGTTATAAGTAAATCATCTCCAGAATAGTATTAATGAATTAAATATCATATATATCCAGTATATATTCATTTTATACTATTACATAACATATATAGATAAAAATAAATGAAATGCACCGTTCATGGAGACGGTAGGTCGTACGTACGCATGAACGCTACTTTCATTTCTTTGACATATTAATGGATTTAAAAATAATTGAGAGAGATATATATATATTATAATTAAAGTATAATATATATGTTTTATTGGTCACATATGTTCATTAATTTTATTATTTATACATTCCATGTATTGCATGAATGAGTCATATCACTTGAGGGGGCGGTAGTCCACACTTCCTCATATGAAATTATAGCATTTGCACAACATGGAAAGCATAAAAGAATGTTTTAAATATAAAATTCAGAAGAATATGGAAAACTTAAATACCATATATATAATATATAAAATACAGTGACATCATAATGGCCACCATGAAAGGTGTTAAGAGAAGATTGAACAATCATCGTTTCGTGAGGCAGTAATTCGCCGTCCACAGAAACAGTATGTTCGTTAACCATTAGATGGAGGTGTGTGTAAGTTTCGCTTTATTCCTTCATATAAACAGATCCTACTATATCTAATATACTTTTTTTATTAAAAAATATTGGAATAAAAAGGTTTTATGGGTTGGTAGAAGAAAAATAAAACAAAAGAACACAAGTGAAGACATTACCTTTAAATCGGGTAACTCCTATTGGTTTGAACTAAAAGGGTTTCGTGAAATGAATTATGACAAAGGTGAGGCTTGAATGATGAAGATAGGGATGTGGAGAGATTAAATGGGCTGGGTTTGTCCATGAAAAAGGCTTGAGAGTTGTGGGTAAGTTGGTAGAGGTGGGGGCCTTTTATAAGAGGAGAGGAGGGGCACTTTTGGAAAGTGATAAAATATTACTTTATTATAAAATGATTTTCGGATTTTAAAGGTCCCAAAACGATATATTTCGAGGCTAAGGTGATAAGGTTTCTAAATACACCCATCCAATAGGTTTGTGACTAGTTTAAGACTTATATTTCCCCTTATCTTATCATTTTATTTAAATCGTTCATTTATGAGGTAATCATCGCATCAACACAGTGTCAGAAATAACATAATTTATATAATGTCTAGAAATTATAAACAAAATACTATGATGTAATAAATAGTTTTAGATTTCCAATGACTATTTATAGTCTAAGAGATAGTTTATGTAGACAAAATTAAAATTATTTTACTTATGTTTTACATAGTTTGGTTACATTTTCCTTTCTTAAAAAAAATATGACAAACGGTCACTATCACACTAATGTGATTCCTTGGGGTCCCAAGGTTGGAACAAGGAATCCCATGGTCGTAAATAACACCACCAATAGCATTGGGAAACATTTTTAGGTCATTTAATATTTTTATGATATTATTTTCTTACCCTTAAATACCTGATTACTAATTAAACACGATAATTAAAGATAATTATCGTCATTACTATTCATAATCTCCAAAAACAAAAGAGTATTAATTAAATAATTTGGACCTTCATATAAGAAAAATGGAATAAATGTTATGAAATTAAAAACACATAAATTGTAGTAATTAATTTAAATGTAAATCATGTTATCAAAACAAAAGTCGGGTTTTTAAGAATTAACATTTATCAAAAGACTGACTTGTTTTTACATCAAATTGAAAAGTGAAATTACTTTAAATGAACAAAATTGTATTAAGTGATAAAAAAATAATTAAATTATACTTTAAATAAAATTAAAATGACAATCTAAATATATAAAAAAAATTGATGAAAATGACGTTTTGAATTAAAAACTGTATTTTTCACTTTTCATTAAAAAAAGTATTATCCGAAAAATACCAAAAATTAAACCTAAGATATATTTGATATTTCAAATTCATAAATTATTTCCATTTTATCAAATTAAAAACATAGAGGTTTCATTAATAAATCATATAGTTAATTCCCACTGTCAAAAAAATAGCGGGTTTTTTTGGAAGCAATATCTATGAAAAGTTTGGCACTTGTTTATGTGCATTTTCAAAGTGAAATTAATTATAGAGACCGCCATTGAATTAAATTGTAAAAATAAATTCTAATTAAACTTTAAAACAAATTAAAAAGATAATCTAACCAAATATTTAAATTAGATGAGAAAGCAGTTTTGATGTAAAATGCTGTATTTTTCATTATTCATTAAAAAATGAACATTGTCAGAAACATACCAAAAATTTATCTAAAGTAAATTTCAATATCCCAATCATAAAGAATAAGTTTATTTTGAAAAATAGAGCTTATAAAATTTTCAAAAGTTAGATTTAGAAAAGGTTCGCCATCAAATGGTGGTAAAACAATATTTTAAAAATATTAGAGTATTTATTCTTAAAATTGGATTCATTTGGATTTTAATCCTCTAACATTTATTGGATAAATGTAAAATATTTTTCACAAACATATGTAATCATTGTGTAGTTATTTCTGTTCATTCTCGCCATTACAACTGTAACACCAGAGACTTTTATGAGAAGTATTTTGTTTTTATTTTATATATATCATCAAAGCAATCATTCACTACACACAACACTAGTTCGGCATGCTTTACACTCAACCGCGGCTTTCATTGATAACTTGCATTGTTCGAAATACCAAGTTTCACTAAACAATGATATGCTATTAAAATATTATTAAAACTAGTCGTTATGAATAGTATTAACTGAATTCTTAATTTTATAACATTTTAATCCAACTTATAAATTTTCTAGAATGAGTTATGAAAACAAAATTAGTTTTTTGGATAAAAGAAGTATTTTTAAAAAAATGCAGTTTTACCACCTTTTGATGGTGCACCCACATTAAATATAGTTTTTGACAAGTTTATATGTTCAATTTGACAAAATAAAATTCTTCTTTAGAATCAGGATATAAAAATTTACTTTGGATAAATTTTTGATATTTTTCTAATAACATTCATGTTTAGATGAATAGTAAAAATATACTAATTTTTAATTAAAAACAACTTTTTTCATTGAGATAATTTACATGGATAAATTATAATATTGAACGGTTTTAAAGTATAAATAGAATATATTTTTACCATTAAATATAATGTATTTCATTATCATTAATTTCACATTGAATTAATAGGTAAAAACATTTCATTCTTTGGAAATGTTTTAACTTCTAAAACCCGTTTTCTTAACAATGAGATTTATTTTTAAATTAATTACTGCAACTTATATGTTTTGAATTTGAGAAAATGGATTCCATATTCAGAATCAGTGGTTCCAAATTATGTTAATAGGATACTTTTTATTTTTGGAAATTATGAATAGTAACTACGGTAAATTTTATTTACCATAGTTATAGTTAAATCGGGTAATTAAGGATAAATATAAGATTATAAAATTACCCTAACACCTAACAAAATCCTTCTGGATGACTAAAAGTCTACCCATATCACCTAAGGGTCGCATTAGATTCATTTAATGGACTTTTTGCAGAAATCTAATACAATTATCTACAACATAGGAATTTATTTAGAATTTTTAGGGATTAAATATTTATCATTAATTATGACACAATAGTGATGTAGAAATTATTTTATTAATTAAAATATCAAATAAATGGTTTTAATAATATTAAAATAAATATTATATGAACTATGTAATGTGATCCACTAATTTTCTAGATACATATAAATTTTTATTAATCTATTAAATCTTTTAGTTCGAACATATCCTCTGTATATATTTTATTTAAATTCAAATAAATGAATAGTGTCAAATTTGACACTATTGTTATTTTATAAAAATAACATATTATAAAATTGTTTATAAATCACAAAAATATTTAAAAATTATAAATTAAATTTTATATGGTCGACAATGTCATAAAGTGTCAAATTATGGATAATTCACAACACATATGTAATTATTTATAATAATTTAAAATTTAGAATGTTATTACCACAAATAAAATTAAATTGATAAATAAGGATAAATCATGTTGATAATGTTTAAAATAAATTCATAACATGTCTAAATTTTATTTGCTGATGAGATTACAACCCTATTTCATCTAATCTTCAGATATGAGTCATTTTGGATGTTTTTAAGTGGGGTAGGGATTTAATATAAACTAATATTTCTTAAATTTCCAAAGGTTTTCCTCTCCTCCCTTATAAAAGGGAACCTCCTCCCTCTCCTCCTCACACCAATTTGAGCCTTCAAGCTCTGCCAAACCCTGCCCATTTTACTTCCCCACTTCTCTAGAATCATCCTAGAGGTTCTGGTCTTCTTCAAAGACCATCCCTAGTGCCTTAAGATGAGGTTAAGAAGAGGCGCGTCAAAAAAAGAGGTAATATCCATTACCGATCCTTTCCAAATACATTCTTCTTAAACTTATTCTTATTTAGTAGTTTCATTATGAATTAATAACATCAGTATCACTCATATACTGATATGTTATTATAAGTATGACACTACCCTATTTCAGCATCTATCCATCCTACAGAAAACGAAATCACCGCACGTGCGTACGTACGGAATACCGTCTCCACGCCGTGGTGTAATCTATTTTCCCCCACCGCATTACTTGGATGGGTTTAATGGTGTAAATAATTACTATATATGATTATTATAATGTGATATTGATTCTGAAATAGTATATATACACTCCAATACAATTTCACGATCATGGGAACAATATCATCGCTCGTGCGTACGTATGGAATACCGTCTCCACTATGTGATGTTATTTGTTCTACATGATTTAATTGCATAATGATTATATAAATGAATTTAATGAATAAATATGATATATAGTACATTAATACCATTCTATAAATGATGTATCTATAACTTAAAGAGAAGAATAATAATTTATTCGACAAAACACGCATAAGAACAAAAAGTTATAAACTCCTGAATAACAAGTAGCAATGAAATATTACTACTAAGAAGCTAAGAATATGACCATATATGATATCATAACAATAATTATGAATCTGGAATAAGTCAATAACAGTATTTAAATCATTATACAGGAGGTTCGGACACTTACGAAGCCTATCGGACCTAAGGTAACCAAAATATCACAATCTCATTTTTATCCGAGATTGTTTATACTTTTGTATTTATAGGAGTGTATTTTATCATCCACATCCATGTTTACTCAATATTTAATATTATTTCCATCCACCTACAATTTTTTAAATCCATTTTTACACTTTGGTGAGTTTATAGTAAAATATGTGAAAGGAATCTTTTGTCGTTTTTCGAACGAGGTACTTTTTGACTTTTCCGACAAAAGTATGAGGAGAATGTTTTTTAACTTATATGGCATGAATGGATTTTTAAAACATTATTTCCAAGAAGTTTACTTTACAAGTTTTCATGTTTATTTTTAATCATCTTCTTTTAGATTAAAATTGTATTACATGTTAAGAAAGGAAAATGTTTTTGAAGTAGAAAGGATATTTTCTCAAGAATGGAGTTCAAGTGTTTTATCAAAATTATTTTCCATCTAAGATAATATAGGGGTATGTTTCTATCCCTATTATTACATTGATTTTATTATGTTGTGATGGAATTAATTTTATGAATTCCTTTACCTTATATGAATTGTTTTATGATGTCATGTTGTTTAAGAATCCCATTTTTATTACATGGGTTATGGAATGATGTATGATTTATGATTTTGTGGCACACATATGAATGGTATCATTATGAGATGGGTGGAACCTATATCTCCCTCTAATTCATTTGGTAAATATTTTATATCTCATGAGATAGACATGGCTGGAATGGCATGTTAAACCGTTTCAGTGAAACATGACTGAAATGAGGAGTGAACTCGGTTCAGAAATGGAATTTGTCCACTAATATAGTATTGGAAAAGATTCTTGACTAATAAGAAATGATTATCTCTGATTATGTGTGTATGGCACAAAGTTTCATGTTTTATGTTATGATTATTGGGATTACATTTCACTACTATGATTTATCCCATGTTATGAAATTTTGATTTCTTGCAGGTTAAGATTTCCAAAAGTTATGTTCTTATGATGTGATTGATATTTATTTTGATTACCCTTACTGAGAATTTGAGCTCACCCTTTTGTATGTTTTATTTCCCCAGGTCAGGAATAAGGTTATTATGTAGGATAAGCCAAAAAGGGACTCTAGATATGATGAAATAAATGGGAGGCAAAGTAGATGCTTTATGAACTAGTTGTTTATGTTTCCTAGTTTCTAATGACTCTATACCTATATAGTCCTTCCATGGTTTTGTTATATTTTGTAATAAGTATGCTTCAATTTTGAAGTATTTACAATTTATGTAAAGTATGGGTCGTTATAGTTGGTATCAGAGGAAAGGTATAGTCAACCATTGGAAACTAGGATGTGAAAGCCTTAGTAAGACTCCTAAGGATAATTCTAAGCATAGAACACAATCTTAGTGTTTTAGAAATGGTCATGAACAACCTATGATAATACCATAAGTGTCAAATTTTATTGTTGATTATGTGGTTTTCCTATTATAATTAGTGTTTCTCACACTATTCTTCTTGGTTTTAGTCAATGGCTGGCACCTGAAGGAACCGTGTTTATGCGGAATGCGATGGGCAATGCAATTATTGTCCCCTTGGGCAGCCAAATGTTATGGGAGATGGAATGAATATTCTTGTAGCCATGCTCACACAACTTTCTCAAGCTATTAATCATGTAGGACTTCCAAACGAGCAAAGGAAGTAGCAACATTCTGTTGAATCCTTCATGAGGCAGCGTCCAAATTCATTTAGCTGGTCTACTGATCCATTAGTTATGGAACAATGGATTAGTACTACTGAAAAGATATCTTCAGTTCTTCAATGTTCTGAGCATGATAAAGTCATCTTTGCAGTGTATCGTTTGGAAGGTGATGCTGATCAATGGTGGAGTCTTATGAAGAATACAAGGTAAAGAGATGAAATTAAGTCCCTGGAATGGGACAAGTTTAAGAACTTATTTTTCAATAAGTATTTCCCTCGTATTCTTCGAACAAAGATGGAGAATAAGTTTCTTGAACTGAAGCAAAAGCATGATGAATCCGTTGGTACATACGAAGAAAATTTTTCAAGTCTTTCGAGGTACGCTTCTGGTATTATTATCCAACCTGAGAGTAAGATCGATCGATTCTTTAGTGTCTTAAAACCAAGTCTTCGAAGGGCGTTAGCCCTAAGGGAATTCAATAGCTATGAGGAAATCATTCGATGTGCTCTCAATGTTGAGATGGAGATTGGAGTAACCCATCAGTCATATGGGTTTGATAAGAATAGGAAAATGGAATTCAAAGGAAAATCAAAAGAGCACACTGAAAAGAAGATGAGCTTTCCCTTATGCTCAATGTGTGGAAAGAAACATGGAGGGAGTTGTCTTAAAGGGACATGTAAATGTTTCAAATGTCGAAAGGAAAGTCATTGGGGATTTGAATGCCGCAATGACGTGAAGAAGATGTCTAATGATGCAATAAAAGGAAGGGATACACATAATGAACCAACTACACATCAATGTTTCAAGTGTAAGGAGATGGGGCATTATTCCAATCAATGCCCAAATCCAAGGGTTGATGATGATGGTCGACATAAACAAACTCTTACGGCTAATGACAAAGGAAAGTCACATGCAATTTCTATCACTGATGTGGAGTGAGATAAAGATGTGGTGAAAGGTACACTTACCATGCACTCTACAGTAGAAAATGTTTTATTTGATTCTGGATCCACCCACTGTTTTATTTCTGAAGATTTTTCTAAGTATATCACCGTATTACCTCAACAATTAGATGTTGAGTTGGCTGTGAAAACCCCTAATGGCACAACAGTCGCATCAAAAGTTTTTAATTCTTCTCCGATTGAAGTTTGTGGGAAAGTGCTTCCTGCAAATCTTTTGATCCTTCCTATAATGGAATTTGATGTGATTCTTGGCATGGATTGGCTTTCTTTATATGGAGCTCATATCAATTGCCAAATATGGGAAGTCACATTTCATATTCCAGATCAATCTATGATCATCTATTGATGCAAGGATGAACATAACCTTCCAGTGGAAATTTCTTCCATCTTATGGGTCTTGATTCCACTAAATTAAGGTTACTTATCTAAAAGGGTTGGTGAGAAACTCACGATTAATAATATGCCCATTGTAAGAGAGTTTGACGATGTCTTTCCGGAGGAATTGCCGGGTCTTCCACCAAATCGTGTTGTTGTGTTTTCAATAGAACTCGTACCGGGTGCTTTACCTATTTCAAAGTCAACTTATAGAATGGCCCCAATTGAGTTGCAGGAATTCGAGAAGCAACTCCAAGAGAATCTTGATAAAGGATTCATATGCCCTAGTGCGTCACCTTGGGGAGCACCTGTTCTATTTTTTAAGAATAAAGATGGATCAATGAGACTCTGTATTGATTATCGAGAACTTAACAAGATCACTATCAAGAAAAAATATCCTCTCCCACGCATTGATGACTTATTTGACCAACTATGCGGAGCTCAATACTTTTCCAATATTGATCTTCATTCAGGGTATCATCAATTAAGGGTCAAAAGGGAGGATATACTAAAGACGGCTTTCCATTCAAGGTATGGACACTATGAATTTATAGTGATGCCATTTGGTCTTACTAATTCCCCTGCTATCTTCATGGATCTGATGAATAGTGTCTTTAGAGAATATCTTGATCAGTTTGGGGTAGACTTTATAGAAGATATTCATGTATATTCAAAGAGAAATGGAGAACATGAAGATCACTTGAGAATTATATTGAATACTCTGAAGAAAGGACAATCTTTATGCCAAATTTACCAAGTATGAATTTTTTCTTCAAAGAGATTCATTTTGGGGTCACATAATCTCAAAAGAGGGGATATCTGTGGATCCAGCAAAAATAGTGGTTATCAAAAGATTGTCGAGACCAACTACAATAACTGAGATCCAAGTTTTTCATGGTTTGGCATGGATATTATCGACATTTTGTGAAAGCTTTTTCACGATTATCTAATCCACTCACCAGGTTGACTCGGAAAGGATTTAAGTTTGTTTGGATGGAGGAATGTGAAGAGAATTTCAAGGAGTTGAAAAGAAGGTTATCAAGTGCACATGTGCTCACACTGCCTTGTAGTGGAGAAAGGTTTGTGATCTATAGTGATGCATCCAAGAAGGGATTGGGGTGTGTTCTTATGCAAAATGATATGGTGATAGATTATGCCTCATGATAGTTGAAAATGCATGATCAAAATTACCCAACTCATGATTTGGAGATAACTGCAGTAATATTTGCATTAAAGATTTGGACGCATTAACTTTATGGTGAATGGTGGGATATTTATACTGATCATAAATGATTAAAGTATATTTTCACACAAAAGTATCTGAATATTCTCCAAAGAAGATGGTTGGATATGATTAAGGATTATGACTGCTCAATCCATTACAACCCTGGGAAATCAAACAAGGTGGAAGATGCATTAAGTCTACAAGACCATGCTAGCTTATCCATGATGAGGATAAAAAAAGATCCAATATTTATGGATTTACAAAGTATGGAACTTGGAATTATAATGGAAGGGGAAAATCGTATCATTCTCAATTGAATGTTCAACCATCTATACATATGAAGATTAAAGAGGCACATAAAAAAGAAATCGAGTTACAAAAGAAGGTGAGAAATGTTCCTGAATTCAACCTTGATTGTGATGGGATAATAAAGTTTAGGAATCGGGTTTGTGTTCCTCCCCTCCCCGAATTAAAGAAGGCGATGCTGGATGAGGCTCATAGTTATTCATTCTCTATTCATCCTGGAAGCACAAAGATGTATAGGGACCTAAAAGAGTACTTCTGGTGGGATGGAATGAAAAGAGATGCTGCTGAATATGTCTCTCGATGCTTGGTTTGTCATCAAGTTAAAGCTAAGAGACAGAAGTCTAAGGGGATGTTACAACCATTACCCATACCAGAATGGAAATATGAAAACATCACTATGGACATTGTCACCGGACTTCCTAAAACATCCAAAGTCAATAATACTATCTTGGTCATAGTTGATCATCTTACAAAGTCGGCACACTTCATCGCTATTAGAGAGGATTTCTCTCCAGATCAGCTTTCCAGGATATATGTAAAGGAAGTGGTAAGATTGCATGGAGTAGCACTTTCTATTATATCTGATCGGGATCCAAGGTTTACCTCAAAGTTCTAGAAAAGTCTTCTGCATACTCTGGATACAGAGTTGACTTTCTCCACTTCTTATCATCCTCAGATAGATGGTCAATCTGAGAGAACAATTCAAACTCTAGAATATATCTTGAGGGATTGCTCTATGGATTTCAAAGGTGGTTGGGATCAATACCTACCTTTGTTGGAATTTTCTTATAATAATAGCTTTCACTCTAGTATTCAAATGGCTCCTTATGAATCTCTCTATGGAAAGAAATGCAGGACTCCAACTTGCTAGGATTATGTTGGGGAAAGAATGCTATTAGGACCTGATCTTGTTGATGAGATGGCAGAAAGGGTCTGATCTATTCAACAACACATAAGAGCAGCTCAGAGTCGATAGAAAAGTTATGCGGACAACCGAAGAAAAGACCTAGAGTTTGAAGTGGGTGATAAAGTGTTCTTACAAATATCTCCCTTGAAGTGGGTCATGATATTAGGAAAAAAAAAGAGAAGTTGATCCCTATATATATCATCCCTTTTGAAATACTACATCGTGTTGGGAAGTAAGCTTACCGATTGGCACTTCCACCGAATCTCTCTCATGTTCACGATGTGTTCCATGTATCTCTCCTGAGAAAGTACATACCTTATCCTTCACATGTACTCAGCTCAGAAGTTGTACCACTGGAGGAAGATCTTTCTTATGAAGAACAACAAATAGAGATTATGGATCGTAGCGAAAAATTCCTACAGAACAAGACCACTCGCTTGGTGAATGTTTTATGGAGAAACCACCAATTATAAGAAGCTACATGGGAGCATGATGATTTTATGAGGGAGAGGTATCCTTATTTTTTTGTTACAAAGTGACGAATTTCGAGGTCGAAATTCATTTTAATGGGGGAGAATGTAACACCCGAGACATTTATGAGAAATATTTTGTTTTTATTTTATATAAATCATAAAATCAATCTTTCACTACACAAAACACTAGCTTGGCTTGCTTTACACACAACCACGACCTTCTTCAATAGCTTGAGTCGTACGCAATATTGAGGTTCACTAGACAACGATATGCTATGAAAATATTATTAAAACTAGCCGTTATGAATACTATTAACTGAATTTGGAATTTTAGAACATTTTAATCCAACTTATACATTTTCTATAATAAGGTATGAAAATAAAATTAGTTTTTTGGATAAAAGAAGTATTTTTAAAAAAATGCAGTTTTACCGCCTTTTGATGGTGCACCCACATTAAATATAGTTTTTAAAAAGTTTATAAGTTCAATTTGACAAAATAAAATTCTTCTTTGGAATCAGGATAGAAAAATTTACTTTGGATAAATTTTGGATATTTTTCTAATAACTTTCATATTTTGATGAATAGTAATAATACGATAATTTTTAATTAAAAACAACTTTTTTCATTGTGATAATTTACATGGATAAATTATAATATTTAATGTTTTTAAAGAATAAATTGAATATATTTTTACCATTTAATATAATGTATGTCATTATCATTAATATCACATTGAATTCATAGGTAAAAACATTTCAATCTTTGGCAATGTTTTAACTTCTAAAACCCATTTTCTCAACAACGAGATTTATTTTAAATTAATTACTGCAACTTATATGTCTTGAATTTGGAAAAATGGATTCCATATTCAGAATCAGTGGGTTCCAATTATGTTAATAGGCTACTTTTTATTTTTGGGCATTATGAATAGTAACTACGGTAAATTTTATTTACCATAATTAAAGGTAAATCGTGTAATTAAGGGTAAATATAAGATTATAAAATTACCCTAACACCTGACAAAATCCTATTGTATGACTTAATGTCGACCGATATCACCTAAGGGTCAGATTAGATTCATTTAATGTACTTTTTTCTATGAAAATAATTTAATTAATATTAAAACCAAACAATGTGACAACATGTCACTTTCTTAAATCTTATAAGTATAATAATTTTAATTTAGTGATAAACATAATGAAACTTCGAAAATGAATAATCTCCAGATATCTAATCCAATTATCTACAACATCAGAATTTATTTAGAATTTTTAGGGATTAAATAATTGTCATTAATTATGACACAATAGTGATTTTGAAATTATTTTATTAATTAAAATATCAAATAATTGGTTTTAAAAATATTTAAATAAATATTATATGAACTATATAATGTGATCCACTAATTTTATAGATACATATGACATTTTATTAATCTATTAATGCTTTTAGTTTGAACATATCCTCTTTATATATTTTATTTAAATTCAAATTAATGAATAGTGTCAAAATTGACACTATTGTTATTTTATAAAAATAACATATTATAAAATTGTTTAAAAAGCACAAAAATATTTAAAAATTATAAATTAAATTTTATATGGTTGAAAATGTCATAAAGTGTCATATTAAGGAAAATTCACAACACATATGTAATTATTTATAATAATTTAAAATTTAGAATGTTATTACCAAAAATAAAATTAAATTGATAAATAAAGATAAATCATGTTGGTAATGTTTAAAATAAAGACCTAACATGTATAAATTTTATTGTATGATTAAATTACAACCTTATATCAGCTAATATTAGGATATTAGTCTTTTTGGATGTTTTTATGTGGGGTTGGGAATTAATACAAACTAATATTTCTTATATTTCTAAAGATGCCCCTCTGCTCCCTTATAAAAGGGCACCTCCTCCCTCTCCTCCTCACACCAATTTGAGCCTTCAATCTCGGCCAAACCCTGACCATTTCACTTCCCCACTTCCCTAGTATCATCCTAGAGGTTCTGGTCTTCTTCAAATACCAACCCTAGTGCCTTAAGAGGAGGTTAAGAAGAGGCGCGTCAAAAAAAGAGGTAATATCCATTACCGATCCTTTCCAAATTCATTCTTCTTCAACTTCTTCTTCTTTAGTTGTTTCATTATGAAGTAATAACATCATTATCACTAATATATTGATATGTTATTATAATTATGAAACAATCCTATTTCACCATCTATCCATCCTAAGGAAAACGAAATCACCGTGTGTGCGTACGTACGGAATACCGTCTCCACGCCGCGGTGTAATCTATTTTCCCCCACCACCTTACTTGGATGGGTATAATGGTGTAAATAATTACTATATATGATTATTATAAAGTTATATTGATTATGAAATAGTATACATACACTCCAATACAATTCCACGATCATGGGAACGATATCATCGCTCGACCGTACGTATGGAATACCGTCTCCACGATGTGATGTGATTCGTTCTACATGATCTTCATTGCATAATGATTATATAAATTAATTTAATGAATAAATATGATATATAGTACATTAATACCATTATGGAAATGATGTATCTATAACCTAAAGATAAGAATAAGAATTTATTCGACAAAACATGCATAAGAACAAAAAGTTATAAACACCCGAATAACAAGTAGCAATGAAATATTACTACTAAGAAGCTAAGAATATGACCATATATGATAACATAACATTAATTATTATTCTTGAATAATTCAATAACATTTTTTAAAACATTATACATGAGGTTCGTACACTTACGAAGCAAATCAGACCTAAGGTAAGGGAAATATCACAATCTCATTTTTATCCGAGATTGTTTATACTTTGGTATTTACTGGGGTGTATTTTATCATCCACATCCATGTTTTCTCAATATGTAATATTATTTCCATCCACCTAAAATTTTTTAAATCCATTTTTAACCTTTGGTGAGTTTATAGTAAAAGATATTAAAGGAATATTTTGTCGTTTTTCATATGAGATAGATTTGGACTTTTTGGACAAAAGTACAAGAAGAATATTTTTTTAACTTATACGGCATGAATGGATTTTTAAAACTTTATTTCCAAGAATCTTCATTTACATGTTTTCAAGTTTGTTTTTAATCAAATTATTTTAGTTTAAAATTGTATGTTATGTTAAGAAATGAAAATGTTTTTGAAGTGGAAAGGATATTTTCTTCAAGAATGGAGTTCAAGTGTTTTATCAAAATTATTTTCCATCTAAGATAATATAGGGGTCTATTTCTATCCCTATTATTACATTGATTTGATTATGTTGTGATGGAATTATTTTTATGAATTCCTTTATCGTATATGAATTTTTTTATGATGCCATGTTGTTTAAGAATCCCATTTTTATTACATGGGTTAAGTAATGGTGTATGATTTATGATTTTGTGGCACACATATGAATGGTATCATTATGAGAACGGTGGGACCTATATCTCCCTCCAATGCATTGGGTAAAGATTTTATATCTCATGAGATAGGCATGGCCGGAATGGCAGGTTAAACCGGTTCAGTGAAACAGGACTGAAACGAGGAGTGAACTCGGTTCAGAAATGGACTTTGTCCACTAAGATTGTCTTAGAAACGAGTCTTGACTAATAAGAAATTAATCTCTATAATTATGTGTGTATTCCACAAAGTTTCACGTTTTATGTTATGATTATTGGGATTACATTTCACTTCTATGATTTATCTCATGTTATGAAATTATGATTTCTTTTGCAGGTTATGATTTCTAAAAGTTATGTTCTTATGTTGTGATTGATATTTCTTTTTCTTACCCTTACTGAGCATTTGAGCTCACCCTTTTGTATGTTTTATTTCCCCAGGTTAGGAAGAAGGTTATTAAGTAGGATATGCCAAAAGGGACTATAGATATGATGAAATAAATAGGAGGCAATGTAGATGCTTTATGAACCAGTTGATTTTGTTTCCCAGTTTCTAAAGACTCTATAACTATACGGTCCTTCTATGGTTTTGTTATATGTTGTAAGAAGTATGCTTAAATTTTGAAGAATTTTCTATGTATGTAAAGTATGGGTCATTATAACAACGGCTAGGCATTTACTATTATAATATTATTTTATTATTAGTCTGCAACGTATTATTTCAAAGAAACTCGTTGTTGCGTATTGGGTATACCATCGAGCATAGCATTCACTTTAAAGTAGTATTAACATTTTATTGACAAATATTGATAAACATTAGAATTTAATATTATTTATTTAACTGGGATGTTACATCCTTCCCCCCTTTTGGGAATTGTGTCCTCGAAATTTCAAATTTGGGCATGGAAACTTCATTGAATGTCCCACATCGGAACAAGATTCAGTAAAACTATCACATTAATAGAAAGTAAGAGAAGTACGAATGTCACCCGAGTTAACCCATACTAGGATTCCATGTATAAAAATATGGATACGGAGGAAAAAACAAAGGGTCATGTTCTTATGGAGAGTGATAGTAAACATGTCTAAAAGAAATTTAACCATAAGATAATCACAAACTTGTGATGGGTTAAACGGTATTAGATTCCCTAGTAGGAAAAGTTAACAGACAACATTTTTGTTTTATTTTACTCTTAATTTAGGAATTTATTTTGGATCTTAACTAAATCATAATGAAGCATATTTACTTGTCACATAGACATTCAACTTTTACTAGATTCCTTAATCAAGCATATATTTTCTCCAACAGACAAGTATTTAGGATGACTTGTTCACATTAAGAGAGGTATAATAAACTTCTAGAGAATCACCTAATCAACAAAAGAGAACTATATAATTCCCATGTCTTTAGACCTTAACCATAACTAAAACCAAAAAGGTTAGTATGAGATCAGATAATACCCAAAAAGGATAATCCTTTATAAAAAATATCTATTCTTAATCTCCAAATTTTGTCAAACAATAGCCAATGTTCAACAAAATCTATCAATAAACATTTATCCATAAAATTCATCAAAGTAATCAAAACTAAGACTGAATCCCAAATAATTGAAAGATTTAATCACATAGTCTAACAAGGTACAAATTGACATTTATCTCGAAATAACATCAGTTGCTCTTAAATTCTCATTCTGAAAAGTAATTAACCTAATCACATATCCACCATGATAGGTTAATAATTTCAATAGATAACCCAAAATCAACTTACTCTTGATTCATAAAAACATCCAACTAAAAAAATTAATTAGTCCAACTAACCAGGGACTTCACATATTCTACTGGTAGGTGATCAATTCCAGTCTCACTTTGGTTGTGGGTTTGATCCTGCTGCTTTGTCTGACGTGACGGGTTGTCCTTTTTCCAAAAGTATATAATTCTTAAAAAATTCCCCAAAATGAGATAAAATCTTCAAGAATAACCATAACATAATTTAACCTCATGATTATCTCATGTCATTCATATTCATTCATAACTTATAATAACCCATAATTACATCAACTGTAAGGATCATATAAACCCTAATGGTTACCTTTATATTATTACATAAACTTCCATGTCGAGTTGGTTCTCTCGTACATGATGCATTAGAGAACTCACCAAGGTTCAAGTGGTGAATCATGACACCTGATAGTTGGTTTAGAATAACCACGAGATTTCTCATTGAATCCCCCATTTCATCCAGTCTCTTAATCAGAGAACCACCATTGTTTCCTTCAAACCCATTGTCACTTTGGTGCCTACTAGATCCATCCATTTATTAAAACCAGAAATGTCAGTGTGAGTATATAAACAAAATCATTATGTACTGAAGAGGAAGATAAACACTAAGATATACTTATCCAAGTTATCTCAAACTCATTCCAGCCTTCAAAAATAACAATGACTCTATCTAATATAATAACCATTGTGGTCATACACAACTTGTCACTTAACACTCTAACCTCTAAAGTTATCTAAACCATCCACTGATACCATCTATAAGGGCTCGACCTTAAGCCTTACTTAATCTTGAATTAAATTGAATAATTCACATTGAGGATCTTTTCAGGTTTAGAGTTTTAGATAATTAGGACATAACTATTACATCTCAAATATTAAAAAGTAGACACATCTACTATGTTTCCATTTTTTCCACAAAGTAATAACTTTTGAACAAAAGAGTCATTTATAGTTCCTTGTTTTAGACAGCCTGACATTTCCTTGATCCCATCCTTGACCCTATTCAACTTTATGTCGTGTGAAAACATTTCAAAAACATGGGATGAGCATAAAAAGTTCAGTAAGGGTTATAACAATACAGAAAGAAAACAATAGACCATGTATAAATATGAATTAATGAAATCATACTTTACTCATAAAACATAATCAATTTAACATACCTCATGAAATCATAAGATTTATGCATAACTCAATAAAAATCATAAGGCATTAAGTTAACTTGAGTCATTCATAACATTATTACATAGGGAGTAACCCTCATGGTTACGCTTGGAATACCCATCACAGTATATTCCCTAAATCTATTCAGGGAAACCTTAACTTTTAACTCCTTCGCGTTACCCAATGCATTGGAGAGCTATATCGGGCTCACCCGCCCATAGTTTATCACGGAACCACCCCTCTTCATAAAAAATTCCCATGAAACATAACATAATCATACCACATAACTTAAAAATAATGGAAAGATTAAATTCCCAAATTTCAATCACAATATAACATTTTAAGATATTGAAATAATGAATCCATTCAAAAAACCATTTTCAAAACCATTTGAAACATTTAATAAAGAGATTTTTGAATCAATGTGTCCCATACCACATTGAAAATTTTAACATTTTAAACCATTAATATCCATATAAATAAATCCCTAAAATAAATTTGAAAATATGGATATTAATGAGAAGAATTTATAAGAACAAGTCATTAAAACAATTAAAGCGATATTTTAGTTAAATGGTTTTTAACAAAAGTACAAACACTTGAATACAATAATTGAGGAATAAAATTTATTCAGAACATTATAATATCATGAGAATAAATGGATTCATGATATAATATTCCAAATGATGGTATATACACCATATAAGAGTGAATTGGTGCATATAAACAATGAAGTCTCAATAGAAATGTAAAATGAGATGAAATCCCTTATAAAGAAGGTATCCTAAAATTAAGGATAAATCAATATCATAATTATGTGTGACAAATATAAATACACCCAATATAAGTGGATATTAAGTGTAAAATAACCAAATGTAATTTACATATATTCAAAGGATGACATATTCAACAACTACATGTTGAACCCAAAGAAATCGAAATTGGGTTAAAAAGTTCTCTTGGGAAAATTCGACAGCCTAACGGCGTCACTTTAAAATGCATAAAATTAGTTGATGAGAGAGAAAATGGTATCTCATCACATGGAAATAAAATTTACATCAATAAGGATATATAAGAACATATCCCCACATAAAAAGATGTAAATTAAAATACATAACAAAATAAGACTTTTTAAAAGAGGAGTGTAAAAGGTTCTATTACCGATTTGGGAAACTATCGAAACATACACCCCATGAAAGAAGGGTCATACAATGAAGATGTAACTACCCATAAATGATAGTATATTATTGAAATATTAAAATAATGGGATGTATAATCACCACACAAAAGTAAATAATGGCCAATGTATCATGAATCTCACGGGAATAAAAAGTGAGATAAAAATCCCCTTATGAAAATTTGGTAGCCTAACGGCGCCACATAAAACATCCAAAAATGGACTGATGAGATCAAATAGGGTCCCTCATCATATCATCATAAAATTTAAATCAAGATGAATATAAAAGAGCATCCCCCAACATAATAAAGTGGAGCTTAAAGTATGTTACATAAAAATAGTACTTAAAAATAAAGAGAGAGTAGGATCCCTTACCTCAAGTCCGACTTGTCTTGTTCATTTCTTTATATTCCTGAATAATAAACATTAGTCAATTTATAATTGCTTAAGTACCACCTTTAAATATTATTATTCAGTTCATATCACATATTATAATGTTATAATAAGTGGTTAATATTGTGAGTTCATATCAGACGTTTTTGTCGATGTTTGGAACATGACTCAAAAATGAACTTGTTTGAAAATGAATGTCCATGTAGTTATAAGAAAATCATCTCAAGAATAGTATTAATGAATTAAATATCATATATATCCAGTACATATTAATTTTATACTATTCCATAACATTTGGAGATAAAAATAAATGAAATGCACTGTTCATGGAGACAGTAGGCCGTACGTACTCACGAACACTACTTTCATTTCTTTGACATATTAATGGAATTAGAAATAATTAAGAGATATATATATTATAATTACAGTATAATATATATGTTTTATAGGTCACATATTTTCATCAATTTTAATCTTTATACATTACTTTTATTGCATGAACGAGTCACATCACTTGAGGGTGCGGTAGTCCACAATTCCACGTATGAAATTATCGCATTTGCACAACATGCAAAGCATAAAGGTATGTTTAAATATATAATACAGAAGCATATAGAAAACATAAATACCATATATATAATATATAAAATACAGTGAAATCATAATGGCCACCATGAAAGGTGTTAAGAGAAGATTGAACAATCATAGTTTTGTGAGGCAGTAATTCGTCATCCACAGAAACAGTGTGTTCTTTAACCGTTAGACGGAGGTGTGTGTAAGTGTGGCTTGAGTCCTTCATATAATAACATCCTAGTATATTGAAGATACTGGTGTTGTTAAAAAATAAAAGAATAAAAATGGTTTAGGGGTTTGGAGAAGCAAAATAAAACAAAAGAACAGAAGTGAAGACATTACCTTTAAATCGGGTAACTCCTCTTGTTTTGAACCAAAAGGGTGTTCTAAAGAGAATTATGCCAATGTTGAGGCTTCAACGATGAAGATAGAGATGTGGAGAGATGAAATGGTCAGGGTTTTTAAGAAGTAATATTTATCAAAGATTGACTTGTTTTTACATCCAATCGATAAGTGAAATTACTTACAATGAACAAAATTGTATTAATTTATAAAGACATAATTCAATTATACTTTATAAACAATTGAAATTACAATCTAAATATATAAATAAATTGGATGAAAAGGCAGTTTTGAATTAAAAACTATATTTTTCACTATTCATTAAAAAAAAGCATTATCAGAAAAATACCAAAAATTAAACCAAAGATATATTTTATATTTCAAATTCAGAAATTATGACCATTTTACCAAATTAAAAACATATAAGTTTCATTAATAAATAATATATTTAATTCCCGCTGTCAAAACAAATAATGGGGGTTTTTGGAAGCAATATCTATAAAACGTTTTGGCACTTGTTTATGTCCATTTTCAAAGTGAAATTAATTCTAGTGACCACCATTGAATTAAATTGTATATATATATTCTAATAAAACATTAAAAACTGTTAAAACGATAATCTAACCATATATTTAAATTAGATGAAAAAGCATATTTGATGTAAAAGTAGTATTTTTCACTATTCATTAAAAAAATGAACACTGTCAGAAACATACCAAAAATTTATCAAAAGTAAATTTCAATGTCCCAATCATAAAGAATAAGTCTATTTTGACAAATAGAGTTTATAAAATTGTCAAAAGTTGTATTTAAAAAAGGTTCTCCATCAAAAGGTGGTAAAAAAATCTTTTAAAAATATTAGAGTATTTATTCTTAAAATTGGATTCATTTGGATTTTAAGCCTCTAACATTTATTGGATAAATGTAAAAAATATTTAACAAACATATGTAATCATTTTGTAGTTATTTTTGTTCATTCCCTCCATTACAACGACTAGGTGTCAACTATTATAATGTTATTATATTATTAGTGTGCAACGTAATACTTCAAAGAAACTCGTTGTTGCGTATTGGGTACGCCATCGAGCATGGCATTCCCTTTAAATTAGTATCAACATTTTATTCACAAATATTGATAAACATTATAATGTAATATTATTTATTTACCTGGGATGTTACAGATACCACAATTTTATTTCTTTGGACTGTCTATTAATATTTTTAAATGGTTTGTTGGAAACCCATTTTTTTCTCATGTTTTTATTTTATGAAATTGTATTATTTTTATGAAGCCCATTCCATTTCCATGAGTTATATTATGATGAATTTTTTACGATAATATATTACACATAGAAATTATATTTTTTATGATATGGGTAGGTCAATAATTATATAATCATTTTATAAATTGTGTAAATATTAATATCTCATGAGATAATTAATATAGTAATGGTGAGTGAACCCAGTTCAGTAATGACCATAGTTTACTACGATAGTATTGGGAGTGAAAAGTGAATATGGATATCTTTAAATGGGGAGTAAATCCTATCCAGTGTGATAGTATTAGAATGATAATTGACTAAATATAATATATAATATTCTTATCTATATGAAAAAAAATTCATTCTTATGGAAATGTTATGCTATTATGGCTCATGTTATTTTATTCTTATGTAAATATTCTCATTTGAACTTCCATTAATTGTGGAATGAATTATGATTATAAAATTTTATATGATTTGTACGGTTTCCAAATGCATTGCTACAGTCTTGATACACTTCATCACATGTTATTCGTATGGGATCATTAATATATCCCTTATTTACTTCTACTAAGAACCAAAGCTTACCATTTCATATGATTCGACTCCAAAGGATATGATGAATTATTTTATTTGTGATACATATATTAAGGGTTATATTTGTAATGTATTATAAAAAATATGATTTTTGTATTACATTAAAATGTTGTTTATGTATCTAGGTTTCCAAATACACAAGACAAGTATGATTTTATCAAAGATCATAATGATATGTTTCAAATATTCAACTATTAGTTGAAATATATATGTTTGAAAAATATTGGTATCTATACTATTATATCACCAATAGACTACAGTTAGTTATTCTACTTTATGTGTTATTAATTATGATACAATTTTTTAAAATATTAACACTTATATATTCCATTTCGTGTTGATAGATCCCAAGAGCATGTGACATGTTTCATTCATGTTTCAAAAGGGGCATGACGTTCAAAAGCATTAGGTGCATTAGGTGCACCCCTATCATCACATTCCCCAACAAATTTCAATTATTGCATAACTATATCATGTTTGTTTTTATAATATGAAAAACTATAATTCCAAATTTATTTATCATTGTCATTTTCATTTCCTAATAGATAGATCGATAGCTTAGTCTCACACATTCATCTTGATAGGATTAATGATTCTAGGTCTGTAGTGCATCTCATACACTTTCAAACAATTGAGTTTCCCCAACCATATAGAGTTGTGGTTCCACGATGATGATGTTGGCAATATTTGGTTAAACATGAGGCCTTACCTTTACACCAGAAGATGAAGAACGCCCATCACACAATCTATATCTCAATGAATATATGTATTGTTTGGAATGGTATCCATATATTTTATTTCGATAACAAATAAATTTCCTTGGTTTAGTGAATGTAATACTATGTTAGCTTTCACTCCAAATTTCAATTTCTTTTCTGAATTAGAATTCCTAATTATGTGAATTCCATTTGTGATTTCAGGTCCTTAAAATTGCATAGTTAGAGAAGGATAAGGTGGACCATAATATCATCTCATCTTGCCTGAGTACCTAGAGGATCCTCCTTTTGATTCATTATATATTAAGGATCAACAAGAAGATGATGTTCCTATACTGGATTATTATTCCCATCTAGTTCACCTGACACCACCACATCACATAGTTATATGGTCTCAACATTGATATCTCATTCAATGCTCCAGAACGTGGTTCAACCCCCCATCAGAGAAAAAACTAAAATGTATTTTACACATTAATTTTTAGGTTTTCTTAGACAAGAATTAAATTGACATTCGAATAATTGATTGATATTTTTTATAATGTTCAAAATATTCTTGAAACACTAATTAAATCAATAATTAATATAAATATATTTCATGTAAATACACAATAATATTATTTTCTAATTATAATAATGATTATTAGTTTTTATATATAAAAATTCTTAAAAAATATAGATATCTTTTATGAAACATTTATTAATAAATATCTTTTTAAATATAAGTAAAGTTATATTTTCTTTATAATGTACATATTTTTAATTATCCATGGGTTTTTCTTATTATCATTACATTATATTATGCATTTATATTATTATCCTAAATAATAGTGTTTTTCCTTAATAGAATTGACCATGTTCGATGTATTCAATTTTCAATACAATTAACATTTATAACTAAAACATTAAAATATTTAAAACCTAAACACATTTATTGATTGTTATACCCAACATAAATTAACTCATAAAAACGTTTTATATATCTTATATTTAATTATTATTTAAATTATATAAAATATGATTTTAATTATAAACTTTCTATTAAATATTATATTTATTTTTATTTGTGTGAATTTCACCTAATTTTATCATAAATTAAATGTAAATATATGCTATGTTTTAAAATTACTATTTAGGGTAAGTTGTTCTTAGTTGTTATTAATAAACCTTAATTATGGTTAATTTTTTAATAAATACTATTACTTATTAATTATTTTTAATATTTGTTAAATAATGAAAAATAATACTGGATTAATTATAAATAATGTTTATAAAATTTTGAAAACAATTCTCTTTACTAATTATTTATCAAGATATAAATAATGTAAATAAAATAAAAATTGGAAAAGAAATTAATTTTATATTTAATCATTTTTTGAATTATGCCTTATAATATTTAACATGTTCTAAAAAATGATTATAAGAATTTTTTAAATCTCCTAAATAGAATTTCAATGCTATATGAGATAGGGACTTCAATGTATTTAGATTTTTTTTGGAAAATAATATAACCTAAACACATTTCAATTTTAAAAAAACCAATGTGGAAAAATCATGAAACCCCTACGAAATCAGAAAAGAAATGGGTATCGGGATAAATAGTTCCATGGAAGAGAACCCATCTGAGACATGGTGTAGTGGTCACAAGACCCTATGTATCCCAATCCCAATAGTGAAAATATTCTATACTCTATAGTAAAATTTTATTTTTCCATAATAAAGGGATCATTTTAATTTTTTTTACTTATGAAGGAATTAATTTTTTACACATAAAATGATGTTATAAAAACTTATGAAATGAAAGAATATATCATTTTCAAATTGATAAATATAGATTATAAGGTTATATTAGTTATAAAATTATTATGAAATTTTCAATAAAAAATATATATCATTAGTACTCTTTTTTATAAGATTTTATTTGTAACATAAATTTACAAATTTTATATTTTCATTTTGATAAAATGAAAATAAACATTGAAATTATCATATCATTAATTAAATAGTGTAAAATTTACTTTTTTTAGAAAACATTGACTTTTAGTGAACAATTATAAATATTGAATTTTATAAAAAGTTATTTATTAAAAAATAGATAAATATAAAATACTAAAAATAAATTTATTAAATTTTTACATAATATATTCTATATTTATATGAAATTACATTAATTTTTTGGATTCATATTTATATTGGTTTTTAGTATAGGTTTTATTGGGTTTAAAAAAATAGTTTTTTTGAAATCATTTTTAAAATTCTTAATGATTCTCTTCCTTAGTTAGTATTGTTAATCAATAATGGGTATTATTTAGAGTTAAATTTATTTTATATATATCATTAAATGTTAATTTAGTTTCATAAAATGATTACTATTTTTCAAAGTGTTAAAATAGAATAATATTTTTCAAAGAATAATCTTCTTTAAAACAAGTTGTATTTCCCTCTCTTTAAGATTCATATTAAATTAAATTTTCAACATATGAGACATTAATTTGGAAAAGTGATTTCCATATTTGGAATGAAAATATAATATAATTTATAATTAATCCAATAATATTTTTGACTAAAATAACTAGTGATAATATATAAAACTAATCAAAACGATTAAGCTAAAAATGAGTTTAAGATGGGATAAATATTTAATCAAAAGTGGTAAATGTTGTATAAAATTTTCAAAACCCAGTTTATAGAAATATTTTAACCTATCCCTTAAAATTTCATACATATAATACTATTGGGTCCATGTGAATGAAATATGGGTGGAATTCACACTTTGAAAACAATAACAAGTGCACATATCTCCTCCCTTATGAAAGGCCACCCACCCTCTTCCTCAATTCACATGTTAAAAATAAATTTTTTTTATTGAGTATCTACCAAATTACTTATAAAATTACCTACTATCATTTAGTATGGATTAATTTTTTCATAACATGTACCGGGTTATTCCATTAATGTAACCCAATTGGCTATACCCGAATAAGATATAACATTCATAAACATGTGTTTTTGTTTTACTTATTTCTCGACCCCCTTAAATATTTATTATTCACTAATTTTATAATGAAATAACTATATTCTATATAATTATATTTTTTTTATGATTTTTGTATGAATTATATCCACAAACACATCCATAAATGGGTTATTAAATAATCACTCTTATGAACAACTAACTACTACCTCACGAAACAATGTCATTTGACATTTCATTACAAGCTCTCACGGTATGGTATAAAGATGAATGAAAATATGTTATATTATATTTATTAAGTAATTATAAAAATTTAATTATTATATCATATATTGTATTTTTCATTCAATTCCATAATGGATTCGATAGCATCACTCATCTGTACATCTGATTACAACTCATAAAGTTATTTGATTTATTCTTCAATGAAATGTTATGATGAAGGTAATAAGGGTAAATATTATAAAAATATGTCATATAAATTAAATATTTATTATATTAATTACCTAAATATCTGTATGGAAATATAATATATCACTTTAATCATATATTTTCAATCATTATAAAATTGATAATGTCGTTCGTGGACTAGTGGACTACCACCTCATCGAAGTAATGTTTTATCTTTTTTTACCACGAAATCAAAAGAATGATATTTTGTAAATATAATTAAATATTTTTGGATTTATAATATAATTATTATTATGGGATGATAATATAGTACGTACCACATTTCAAAAATGATCATTGAAAAATTGAAATGTTAGTTATGTGTACGTACTACCTATGACTTCCATGAATGTAATGTCATTTCATTTTTCATAACCATAATAACAAATTGGTGTTATAAGTTTCATTTTTATATATAAATTAAAATTATTTCTTGATTATTATTCTAGATATGTTTATATAATGTCTTATTTGATTTTAGTTGACTTTCCAAATCAATTTTTTACACATAAACCTAATATGGTCCAAACATTTTACTGAATATTTATTAATTATGTAATTGTATTTAGCTTTTTAAAAAGTGAAATAGAAGTAATAATAAACATGATATTACTATCAAAAAAATAAAAAATTTAAACAATTATATTATTTAGGATGATAAAGACTCATGTAAAATATCGGAATTATGGTAAGGGACATTGTCTAAATTTACTTTTATTACGAAATATTTTTATGTTATGAAACTACATTATTTTATTTGGTTTATATACATAAAATTTAAAATTTTATATCATTAATTACTATAATTTAATGGTATTTATTCTGTTTTTTAATTTTTATGTCTATTGGGTATCATGATTGAAATATTTCTAAGATATAAATGAATTTTTCAAAAAAAAAATTATTGTTTTCCTTTAAACATCATTTCCATTCCAAGATCATGTTAGCATTAAACATATATTATGAAAAATATTTATATGGATGTAAAACAAATTTATGTACATTCTATTTCTCTTTTAACTTTATTTTCAATGTTTTCCAAAAATTTTATTTTTAAATGATGTATATGGTAAATTTTGACAAAAAAATGAATTCCCTTTTGTTAATGTATCTGGTGACAACAACTATTATTAATCCATGAAAATTATTTAATTTCTATATTAGATTTATATTTTTCTTGTTTTATTTAGTGAAAACATATATTTCTATATTTATTTTGGTGTATAGGTATTGAAAATGGGTTTTCAAATGAAAATGTTATTTCAGTATTAAAAATGGGGTTTCAAATGAATATGTTAGTTTGATATCTAAAAGTGACTTACTAACATGTTTAATAAATTTTTTAATGATTGAATGCTAAAAATTGTTTATTTATGTTATGGCACTTGAGAAATATACAATAGAAATGGGGGTTCCCAAATAGTGAAGGGTAAGCCCATTATTACTAATATGGTGGGGCAGACCAAATAGCTTTGGGTCATCCCATTATAGCTTATATGATGGGGTGGCCCATATAATGATGGGTGAGCATGTTTCAACATATATGATATGGAATACCATATTGTGTCAGGTGACCCTGTTATAAATTATACAATGGGTGAACCTCGATATCACTAAAATGAAATTGCTATTGATTATATTGGAATTTACCCATATTATTATTATAATTGATTATTGTTGTGTAATGGGTTTTGAATATTATGATCAATTTTATTGAAATTGGGTCCAATTTTCACATTCTAGGATTTATTTATTTATTTGAGAAAAAGGTATGTGGGTTTTTTTCATGTCAAATTGTCTTATTTCATCTAATAAAAAAACCACTTATGATAATGATAAACATTATATGAGATATTATTTTCCCTCTAGACTAATTATTTTCTTTTTTATCCCTTAAAATGAAATTTGTGATCATGCCACCTTTTTAAATGTTTTTAAAAAGATTATTAATGGAAATGGGGAGGAAAATTATAATGTTTTGATAAGTTTTCATAAAATTAAAAAAAATTTCTTAAATTTTTTTATTATGAAAAAATGGATACTAATTTAAAGTTCAAACATTGAATTAATTTTTTATGTATTGTAATAGATATGAAATAATTCTCAAAATACATAAGACTAATAGATCTTAAATATAATAGTAATAATTAATCACTCGGAATAGAAGAATATATAATTTTTATTTCTTGGTCATTATTGTTTTTAGCTGATGAGCTGGCATTAGATGTATGAAAACTGTCAATTGTATGCCCATCAAATATTTTTCATTATAGTCCTGATAAAATAGAATTTTATGATTACAAAATTGAATCTTAAAATAATGACTATTATGAATGGGTTTCCAAATAAAAAATACATATGATGAAGATGGATAGAACAAATAGGAAAATAACATCCCTGATCAAAACCCAATAATGGTTGAAATTGGAACAGAACAATTTATTACAGTGAGAACAATGTTTACAAAACCTATAAATGGTTGTGGAATCCAAGCCTTATAGGAACCTGATATTCCATGAATAATCATATCTGTTATGGATTATTTTATGAGGTGAAATCCACCATCCTTTATTGGATCATATTTGTAATGAACAAACTTCTATTACCATTAAACCGGGAGCTGGTCAGGTGATTCACATGGCCTCATGTGCATCTCCATTAATTCCAGTGGCCATTGACTAGAAGTGAGAGTATGGGGAGGTGAAAGATGGGAGACTAAACCCTATTATAAATGTTTCAAAGAGGTATTGTTAGTTAGAAGACACAGAAAATAGTAAAATAAGTAAATTTCAATGAAAAAGTAGTGAAAGACCATTGTAATAATAACAAAATGTGTCCACCAATAGTTTATATAGAAGATTCATGAATGTCATAGTGATGGTACATAACTGAAGCCGAAAACATACCACATGATTTACAATTCGAAATAATAAAAATATCAAGTAAATAATAAAACTAAATATCCATATGGTGATCTTTACAAGCATGTTGACCTCTAGCTCGGCCCATTGCTCCAAACTCATTGGTAAAGTTGGCACATCATAAGAAAACAACCAAGGTACGAAGTCCAATAAACAAGAGAGTCTACTCGAGTAATCTAGTTCAATAATGTGCCAAGAAGGGTGTGATGTATAAATATCAGTAGGAAATCAACATTGTTTTATATCCAAATCCATAGGCTGAAAAATATATTCATTGGTGTGTATTTTTTGTAGGACTAATAAATATAACTGTATAAATAAAAAACCACCCGTCCAAACACTTATGAACACTTGATGGTTATACATGCTTCATCTCATAGAATGAATAATATTTTAATCATGTCACAATATATATATATATATATTGTATCATTATTTATATACATATATATATGTTGATACACATCTAGATGTAACTATCATTCATCCAATTCTGTGGGATGCTCCAATGGTCCATCCCTTATCCCAACTCCAAGAGCTCTTATGGTCACTTGGAATGCATAGTTTGTTTTAAATGAGATCAAACTGCTGACAGTTTTCACTTTGGGAGTGTAACACCCCATGCTTCCACGGTACTCTTCTCTTTAAATAATGCAATAGCGTGTGTTGTACGCAACTACGATATTCTAACACACTGCGACCAATCGAATTAGCTGTTATGAATTGAAATACCTTCCCTTTTAAATTTTATAAATTTTATCTTTAAAATTGGACTTCATTTTTTGGATTCAGAATATCGAAATTAGCTTAGGGTGAATTTTTGGTAGTTTTCTGAAAACATTCAATTTTTGATAAATAGTGAAAAACAGTGAGTTATAGTTTAAAATCAAATTTTTATTTAATTAAATATTTATTTTATTTAAATTTATTTTAGGTCAAAATAGATACCTATTAAATATATAAGTTCAATTTAATTCATTGGAGTCAGTTTATAATAATTTTAGATATATAGAAAGTTTATTGATCTTTTCACCATCTTTTACCCACCTCCTAGAGGAATTTCAAAATTCACAAAAAACATAATTTTACAACTTTTTTTGTGGAATTTCAAAAATCTATGAGAAATGGTTGATATAAATAAGAAAAATGAGGTTCAAGAACATAAAAATAATTTTTGGTGAATAGAAAATTTTGACTTTTCTTTACAATGGTTAAAAGTAAATTGCGTATTTTAGGGTAAAAATGATATTATTATTACCCTATCAAATGTACTAATTCTATTAGATAAGTATATTTCTAGAAAAAAAACCTTGGGAATAAAATATGAAATTCTTTGGACCACATGGATTATATTAGGACACTTATTATTATTTTATTAGACGAAGTGTTAAAAGAGTTAAAATCAAATTTAAATAACTAAAACATTTTTAATATTGGTTTATACATAATATAAATCCAACTATTAATATTCATTAGAAAGATAGTAATATTTCCACAATAATGGTATTTTATTTATATTTTTTAGACATTATAATCTTTTATTAATTTATGATACAATGATGATGCAATAATTACCTAATTAATGAAATATTAAATTAATAGATATTATAAATATCCAAATAAATTTAAATTGATATTTTTTATGAATTAAAATGATTTTATATGTAAATGTAACAAATTAGGGCTGGTTATATTTTTTTTTCCGAAGCAATAATGCTGTTATTAATTTAGAAAAAAAATACCAAATAGTGTCAAAATTGACATAAAAGTGTTTTCAGAAGAGATATTAAAATTTTAATTTATATTCTATTCCTAAAAATATTAGGTTATGCCAAATGAATTATATAATTATAGGTGTACCGTTAATGAACCATATGGGGTTCTATTGGAAGTATATAGTATGTTTATTAACCATATAATATTAAAATACATAGAGGCATGTTAAATTTCAATCTATTTAACTAAGAGTTAAATCTAAAAGATAAAGTTAATATAGTGGCCCAAACTGTCTAAAACCTATTGGTTGAGTGTTTTTAAACCCATCCCCACATTATCCTCTAAATAATCCATTTTGGAAATATTAGAAACTGAAAATGATTTTATTATAAAATAATATTTCTAGCTTTTCCTAAGGTGCCCCTCACCCCACTTATAAAAGGGCACTCCCCATTTTCCCTAAATCACACCTTAAACACCATTTTTCTAGGAAAAACTCTACACAAATACCCATTAAATTGTCCTCCCTTCATCCTAGAGGCCTTCATTTATTCATAAATCCAACCTATGGAGCCTTACTGATAAAATCAATCGGAAGAACCGAAAAAGAGGTAAATATCTCACCACCTCTTTCAAGTTATTTTATTCTTCCAGTTCCTTTTTCTTTGTTTTTTCCATTCTAAAATAATAAATCCATTATCTTCTATATACTATGATGTAATTATAAAAATGGTAAAACCAAATTCATTATTCTATCCATCCTTGGAATGACATTTCACAATACATGCGTACATATGGCTTATCGTATACACGTCGTGGTGTAATTGTTATTCAATACATTATTATTTGGATGAGTATAATAATGATGTTCAATTGATTTAAATAATAAATATTACTAGATATTGATTCTGTATATATTATATATCATCCAATTATATATTTTTTTAAAATAAAAAATGATATTTTCGCTCATGCATACGTACGGATTACCGTCTCCACGAACGCGATGAGATTCAATCCCTATCGTATCCATTCATGACTAATTTTAATTAGATGATTAAAAATAATGTTTAAAGACTTGATATAATTTTTAATTTGAATAATATACATCCCATCCATAAAACATATGACTCACATAACAATAAATATAAAGGAAAACGAATCCGTTAACACCCGAAACGAGGATAATACTAAAATACTATTAACAAAGCAATGTTAAACGATCATATATGATATCATATTAAGGTATATGATTCTTTTATAATTTAATAAAAATTATTTCACCATTTCATAGGAGGTTAACTTACCCTCGACCAAGGAAAAGTATAAGGTAAGGGTTAATTTCACAATCTATTGATTATCTGAGGTTGTTTATACGTAATTATCTAATGGGACCTCTTTATCATCCACATCCATGTTTAATAAAAATGTATTCCAAAACATTTTTACTATTTAATATAATATGGGTTAAAGTAATTTATACCCTTGTATGACTTTTTATAAAATGCCTTGAAAGGAATCTTTCCACCATTTTCCAAAGAAGGTACTTTTAATCTTTTCTACAAAATTTAGGTAAGAATGTATTTTTTTAACATATACGGTAGGTGCGGCTATATTATGACGTTATATCAATGTTGAAGATTCCTTTACAAGATTATAAGAATATTTTCAAATATAAAAGATTTCTTTTATAATTTCATTATTTTTAAAAGATTTCAAAATAGAAGGATATATGTATCTAAAAAGGTTTTGATTTCATCTATGTTAACATCCGTTGATTGATTTTAAGCTTTTTTGAAGTTGATTTATTATGATACAAAACAAAAATATTGAATTGAAGTTTTTATGAAATGTTTTACTATGGATGTGTTATTTAATACCATTCATGGTTTATGGATAATGTATTTACATTTTGTATGCCATTTTTAATACGATTTTTTATGTTATGTTTAAACCTTTTCATATGAGGAATGAATTGGACTTAGTATGTGACGGGTGGAGCCCGTTATAGCTCCTTGATGCATCAGTAGGTCTCATGAGACAAACTAGTGTCTTGGAACAAGGCCTTTGAAAAATCTTATTAGTAGTCTTGCACAAGTACTTGACTATGTGGTTATGATAGTCTGGCATTATGCATTCCATCATTATGAAAGTGGCTATTGATGTTTCATTTTAGTATTTGACTAGTTGAATATCAATGTGTGTACGTGAATAGAATTATTTGATTTTATCTTTTCCACATTACACTAAAGTTCAAGTTTAAAATTCTTTTGTTTTATTCGTATACATTTCTTTAAATGTTTATGCTTATTTATGAAAGTTTCTGCTATATTGTTATCCTAACAGAGCATCTGAGCTCACACCTTTCTATATTTTTTCTAGAATTCAGAGAAGTATTTTATGACTGACCTGTAGGGATAGTCTGAGGGTATATGAGTGTGGTCTATGGAAACAATGTTGTTTTAGTTTCCATTTTATGTTGTAATGCAATCCTTAAGAATATATCTAGTACGTCCAAGGCTAATAAACTAATCGGTCTATCGAGACATGATCTTTTCTGATCATGCCAATGTTTTGTAATAATGCACCAACTCTGGGTAACTAGGGTTGGTGTGTTGTAGTTGGTATCAGAGTATGTTTAGTACAAACCATGGAATCTATATTTAGGTAAACTCTGATTAGAGGAAATTACCCTAACATAGACTTTGAGGATTAGTATAGATGAACTTATTAGAATTTTTGTATTTTAGATATTTTGTGAGTTTTCCATGAAATAAATCCCTATCTAGATACGAGCAGGCCGAGGCAGATCTAGGACATATATACCTCAGGGTAAAACCCGAAAACACTACTTTGAGCTAGACTTGAATGAGAACTGGTGCATAATAATGGGCCTTGTTTCAATCTTGGAAACGGCACTCCCGGGAGATATGCGTATGATAGTTCTCATTTTCTTTTCAAACCATTATGATGGGTGTATGAGTATATACTTCCCCAAAGAAAACATTTTTTATGATTATGGATTATATCTACAAATAGTTCAATTTATGTTAAGTGTTTTACAAGTTTGGAATTATGTATATCGATTAATAAACTGATCTATTTTATTCCATTGAATAGGAATGGATCCTAGTGGAAGGAATGTAAACTGTATCAATGCACGTACTCCATGTAGGGATTGACCTCATGCTCAAGATAATTGTAGTGGAGCTGGTGATACGAGTGGTGCTGATCATCTTATAAAAATACTGGGACAACTCAGTTAGGTTGTGAATAATATCCTTACCTGTATGGATCACCCTGATCCACAATATGGAAGATCATTGTTATACCTCTTCATGAGGCAACAACCACCAACATTCAATGGGAGTAAAAATCCATTAGTGGCTGAGTAATGGATAAATTCAATAGAGAAAATATTCTATAACATGGTGAGTACTGAAAGGGAAAAAGTATATCATGGAAGTTTACTGCCTCACTGGAGATTCTGATCAATGGTGTTAATTGATTCAAAACACAAAGGAAGATGATGAAGTATAAAATATGGAATTACGGGAGTTTAAAGATCTTTTCATAGAAAAATATATTCCTCGAGACCATCGAGTAGATATGGAAACACAATTTCGGAGTCTGAGGCAAAAGGATGATGAGAATGTCGTAAAGTATGATGCTTACATTACAATGTTAGCGAGGCATGCAATGGACTATATATGTAACCCAAAAATTAAGATAGATCATTTCTTTGATGGGATAAAACCATTTCTTCGTCGAGCATTAATCTCACAATACTACTCGTCGTACTATGATATTGTCTCATGTTCTATCAAGACAGCAAAATAATTCTCTATGTCTTACAACTTTAAATCAATGCATGAGAAGAAGAGATCTGACGAACACTCTAGAAATGAAAATAAGGTGAAGAAGGGAAATTTTGAATATCTATCCTACAGTAAATTTGTGAAGAAACACCCTGATACTTGCCTGAAGTGAATGCGATCCTTTTACAAGTGTAGGGAAAAAGGCCACTAAACATGTGATTGTAAGGGGAAGAAAGAGGTTGCTGATGGTGAATGCTACAATTGTAGAGAAAGGGGGAATTATGCGAATTAATTTCCAAAGCATCAGTGGATCTTACCTCATAAAAGGCCAAGGGATCAATGCCAATATTATGCTATCACTTCTGCTGAGGTAGAAGCTCTGAAAGACAGGGTGACAGGTAATTTAATGGTTTTCTCATGTTTAGAAAATGCTTTATTTGATTCTGGATCATCGCATTGTTCTGTATATTCCTAATTCTCTATGAAAATTAGATATTTACAATTTTATTTAACAAGGTATTTTTTAGTTAAAACTCTTAAGGGAAGTATCATCACACCAATGTTTTGTGAATCAGTTCCCATTAGAGCATATAAATGTTTTTTACCTGCTGATCTCATCGTCATACTGATGATAAAATTTGATATAATCCTTGGTATGGATTGTCTTTTGAACCATGATGCAAAAATTTATTTTAAGAATAATGAGGTTACTATTTTTGATGATAATAATAAAGAACACCTTATCTTTAGATAAGAATCCTCACCACCTAATACTTATTTAGATCCACCCCTAGTAGATCAAATAAATTGAATTATTGGGGAGGAAGAGAATGATATTACTGTGGGTGAGGAAAGGAATGTTCAAACAGAGGATGTACCTATTGATAATGAATATGTTGATGTGTTTCCAGAAGATTTACCCAGACATCCTCCAGAATGAGAAATTTAGCTTTCCATAGAATTAATTTCTAGTTCAAGGCCCATATCGAATATCCCTTATAGAATAGAAACTGTTTAATTAGTTAAACTAAATAAAAAACTAGAGGAATTGAGTAATATGGGATTTATTCTCCCTAGTGTTTCCCCATGAGGATCCCATGTTATTTCTGTTAAGAAAAATGATTTATCTATGAGATTTTTCATTGAATACATGGAGATCAATGTTATAACAATAAAGAACACATATCCCCTACCTCGCATTTATGTTTTATTTGACCAACTGCATGGAGGTCCATACATTTCAATGATTGAGCTTCGATATGGATATCATCAGTTGTGTGTAAAAAACAAAGACATTCCAAAGATAGCATTTTGAACAAGGTACATGCATTACGAATTTACAGTAATGCCTTTTGGATTGACTAATGCACCCTCTATCTTCATGGATCTAATGAAAAGAGTTTTCAAGGAATATCTTGATGATTTTTTAGTGGAATTTATTGATGATATATTTTTATACTCCAAAATTTAAAAAGATCATGAAAATCACATGCGTATTATCCTGAAGACACTTAGAAGACATGAATTATATGGGATGTTAAGAAAATGTGAATTCTGGCATTAGAAGATTTCTTTTCATGGATTTATGGTCTCTATAAATATAATTTTCATTGATCTATCTATGACAAAGGAAATCCATGAATCTCCATCACCGTCAAGTATAACTGAGGTGCACAATTTTATTGGTTTTGCAGGTTATTATTGACATTTAATTTATAATTGTGCCTAGTTGGCTAACCCATTATCAAAGCTCACATGAAAAGGGGTTAAATTTGTTTGGAAAAAATAGTGTGAAGAATGTTTTGAAGAACTGAAGAGAAGATTAGTTAATGCTCCTATCTTGACTCAACCATCGGGGATTGATGGGTTTGTAATTTATATTGACGCATCGAAGAAAAGACTTGGTTGTGTCCTTATGCAGAATGATATAGTTGTTTCCTCTACATCATGCATCAGAAAATTCATGAGAAAAACTATTCTACTCATGATCTTGAGTTAGAAGTTGTAATGTTTTCTTTGACGACCTGTAGACACTATCTCTATGGTGAAATATTTGAGATCTATACTGATCACAAGAGTTTGAAGTATATTTTCTCTCACGAATAACTCTACATGAGGCAAAGGAGATGGGTTGGGCTACTCATGGATTATGAATTCACTATACACTACCACCACGAGAAGGAAAATAAAGTGGCATATGCTTTGATCAGAAAGGATCATGGAGTTTTAAAAAATATGAGAGTTGAAAGGGATCCTATTTTAATTGATCTAGTAAAGATGGATATGGGAATCACTATAGATGGTGAAACATCAATAATTTTCAAATGCTTCCAAACCATCATTACTAGAATGGATAAATAGTTTTCAGACTGGTGATGAAGAGTTAAATAAGAATATTAATGTTCTGAATGATGGGAGATTGAGTTACTTCATGTATAAAGATGTAATTTTTTATTTTGGGAAGAGACTTTGTGTTCCCGATATACTTGATATAAAAATATAATTGGTGGATGATTCACATAGTTCAGATTTCTCTATACACCCTGGGAGAACCAAAATGAATAGATATTTGAAGGAACATTTTTGGACTGAAAACATGAAGAGTGAGATTGATGATTTTGTGTCAAAATGTATGTTTTTTAAACAAGTGAAAGTTGGAAGGAAACAACCTGCTGGAGTCATGCCACCTCTTCCCATACATGAGTTGAAATGGGATAATATTATGATGGAATTTTTCTTGGTACTACCAAAAACTAATAGAATGAACGATGCAATATGGGTCATTATTGATTGTTTTACCATGTTTGAGCATTTTCGTGCTATAAGAGAAAATAATCCACTTGAACGATTAGAAAAACTATATATTAATGAAGTTGTAAGACTTCGTTGGGAACTACTATCGATTTTTTCTGATTGTGATCCCCATTTTACATCATGATTCTGGAAAAAGTCTTCATATAGCCCAAGATACTGAGCTTCATTTGAGCACAGCATGCCACCCCCAAACTAATTGACAATCATAACAGTCTGATCAAACCTTAGAATACATGTTGAGATCATGCTCACATGACTTTCAAGGTATGTGGGATAAATATTAACCTATGGTAAAACTTTCCTATAAAAATAGCTTCCATTCAATTATTCAGATGGCTCCTTGTAAAACGTTATATGGAAAGAGATCTCGCACACCATCCTTTTGGGATGATGTTGGTGAAAGAAAACATGTCGGCCCAGAACTGGTAGAGGAAACGATGGAAAAGGTGAAGGTAATCGAAAACCACATCAATGTAGCTCAAAGTAGGCAGAAGTGCTATACTGATAACCGAATGAATGATTTGGAATTTTAGGATGGAGATTATGTTTTCATGAATGTATCTCCTTGGAAGGGTGTTATACGTTTCAGTAAGAAGAGAAAATTAAGTCCCAGGTACATCGGACCTTTCAAAATTCTAGGATGAATTTTGGTTGTAGCTTACAGTTTGGAAATGCTGCCAGGTCTCTCCAAAGACCCTGATGTGTTCCACATAACAATGTTGAGAAAATAAATGCATGAACCAATGCATGTACTCACATGTGAAGAATTATAACTAAAACCCTATCATTCTTACTGTGAAGAGCGTGTCACGATTCATGATACAAGAGAACAAGTTCTAAGAAACCGGACGACTCATCTAGTAAAAGTCATATGGAGAATCCATAAGATGGAAGAGGCATTGTGGGAACCTGAGGAACATATGATGAAGAACCACCAGAGTCTTTTTATAGAGTAATATTTTATAAATTTCAAGGACGAAATTAATTTAAGGAGGATAGAATGTAATACCCCAAGCATCCACGCTAGACTTCTCTTTAAATAATACAGTAGCGAGCGTTGTACGCAACTTTGAGATTACAAAACACCACGACCAATATATGTAGGTGTTAGGAATATTAAAAACAACTTTTTGAAATTTTATAAATTTTATCTTTCAAAATGGACTTCATTTTTTGATTTTTAATATCAAAATTAGCTTAGAGTGAATTTTTGGTATTTGTCTGAAAACTTTCAATTTTTGATGAATAGTTGAAAACACTGATTTATAGTTTAAAACCAAATTTTTTTTAAATAATTAATAATTTTATTTAAATTTATTATAGGTCAATATAGATATATATAATAACTATATAAGATCAATGTAATTCATTGGATTCAGTTTATAATAATTTTAGATATAAAAACAATTATTGAACTTTTCACTATCTTTTACCCAGCTCCTAGGAAAATATGAAAATTCGCATAAAACATAATTTTACCTCTTCTCTGAGTGGAATTTCAAAATTCAGAGAGAAATAGTGATATCAGTAAGAAATATTTAGTTCAATAATATGAAAATAATTTTTGATGAATAGTAACTTTTTACTTTTATTTACCACGATTAAAAGTAAATAGGGTATTTAATGGTAAAAATGATATTATTATTACCCTAAAACATGTAATAATTCTATTTAATAAGTATATTTAGACCAAAAAAACCTTAGGAATAAATTATGAACCTTTTTGGTCCACTGGGGTTGGATTAGGACACATTATTATTTTATTTAAAGAAGAGTGAAAAGAGTTAAAATCAATGTTTAATTACTAAAACATTTTTAATATAAGGTTATAAATAAGATAAATTAATCTATAATTATTAATTATAAATATAAAAATATTTCCTAAATAATGGAAATTTATTTATATTTATTATCATTAAATAAATTAATTTATTTATGACAAATTGATGATGCAATAATTAAATAATTAATAATATATTAAAAAAATTGATATTATAAATTTCCAATAATTGTAATTTCAAACTTTTTATGAATTCAACTAAATTTTCCATTTAATATGGTAAAATTGGGATGGTTAGTTGAAATTTTTTTGAAGCAATAATGGTATTTTGAATTTCAAAAAAACAAAATACCAAATAGTGTCAAAATTGACATAAAAGAGTTTTCTTTAAAAAAAATTAAATTAGTAATTGATATTCTATTCCTAAATATATAAGGTTCAGCAAAAAGAAATTTATAATGATAGGTGTATCATTAATGAACCATTTTGTGTCTGAATGGATGTATATAATATGTTTATGAACCATATAATATAAAATTACAAAGAGGTATGGTAAATGTCAAACTATTTAACTAAGAGTTAAATCTAAAAGATAATGATAATATAATGACCCAAACCTATCTAAAACCAAATGTTTGAGTGTTTCTAGACTCATAAACTCCTTATACATTAAATAATAAATTTTGGATCCATTATAAAACGAAAATTATTTTATTATAAAATAATATTTCTAGTTTTTACTATGGTGCCCCTCACCCGTCTTATAAAAGGGAAGTCCACCTTCTCTCTAATTCACACCTTCAAAGGCATTTGGTTCGGCCAAAATCTGACCAAATACCCTCTAAAATATCATAACTTCATTTTTATAGGACTTCCTTTAGTCAGAAAACCATTGTATGGAGCCCTTTTGATCAAATCAAAAGGAAGAACTCGAAGAAGAGGTAAATATCTCACCACCTTTTTTGAGTTCATTTCTTCTTCCACATCCTGTTTCTTCATTTTTTACATTCTAAAATAATAACTCCAACATATTTTATATATTTTAATGTTAATATAAATATGGTACAAACAAATTCATTAATCTCTCCATCCTCTGAGTGACATGTCACCATACGTGTGTACTTACATCTTACCGTCTCCACGTTGTAGTGTATTTGTTATTCAATACGTTATTATTTGGATTGTTAAAATAATGATGTGTAATAGATATAAATAATAAATATAACATGATAGTGATTCGTTATATATGATAAACCATCCAATTATATTTTATTTTAATATCAAAAGAATGATATTGTAGCTCGTGTGTATGTATGGATTACCGTCTCCATGAATGTGATGTGATTCATTCCACATTGTATCCATTCATGACTAATTTTCATTAGATGATTTAAAATAATGTTTAAAGACTTGATATCATTCTGTATATGAATAATATACATCTGATCCATAACAAATATGACTGTCATAACAATAAATATAAAGGAAAACGAATCCATTAACACCAAAAACGATGATAATACTAATATATTATTATCAATGTACTGTTAAAAGATCATATATGATATCATATTAATGTAAATTATTCTTTTATAATTTAATAAAAATTGTTTCACCATTATAAATTAGGTTTACATACTCTCGACCAACGAAAATTACAAGGTTTATAGTTAATTTCACAATATCTTCTTTATCTGAGGTTTTTTATACGTAATTATCTATTGGGACTTCTTTATCAACCACATCCATGTTTTTTTAAAATTTATTCCAAAAATAAATTTACTATTTACTAGACTATGGGTTAAATTCATTTATAACCTTGTTTGAATTTTGATAAAATGGTTTGAATGAAATCTTTCTCTCTTTTTCCAAACAAGGTACTTTTAACCTTTTCGACAAAATTAAGGTAAGAATTACTTTTTTAACTTATACAGCAGGTGAGGCTATATTATGCCATTATAACAACGTCGAAACATCCCTTACAAGCTTATAATAATATTTTCAAATATAAATGTTTTTTTTATAATTATGTGATTTTAAATGATTTCATAATAGAAAGATATATTTCTCACAAAAGGTTTTGATTTCATCCATTTCAACATCATTTGAGGGATTTTAAGATTGTTTGACCTTTATTTATTATGATAAAAAACATCCATATTTTATTGAAGGTTTTGATAGATGTTTGACTGTGGATGTGTTATTTCATACCATTCATGTTTTATTGATAATGTATTGAAATTTCGTATGCTAGTTTTAATAAAAATATTTATGTTATGTTAAAACCTTTTCATATGAGAAATGAATGGGACATAGTAAGTGACGGGTGGAGCCTACAGTAGCTCCTCGATGCATTGGTAGGCCTCATGATAAAAACTACTATCTTGGCAGAAGGCCTTGGAAAAATATTATTTTTAGTATTGAAACAAGGCCTTGACTATGTGGTTATGATAGTTTGGCATTATACATTCCATCATAATGAATGTGGCTATTGATATTGCATGTGATTATTAGACTATTATAATATCCATGTGAGTATGTAAATGGAATTATTTGATTTTATCATATCCATAATATATTGAAGTTAAAGTTTAAAAGGATTTTGTTTTATTATTATTCATTTCCTTAAATGTGTATGCTTATTTTTGAACATTTCCTCTATGTTGTTATCCTTATTGAGCATCTGATCTCGCCCCTTTCTATGATTTATTTTTCCCAAGATGCAAAGTAGTATTTTATTACTGACCTGTAGGGATAGTCTGAGGGGATATAAGTGTGGACTATGGAAACAATGTTGTTTTATTTTCCTCTTTATGATGTAATGTAAACCTTATGAATGTATCTAGTACTTTAAATGATACTAAACTAATCCTTCTTTCAAGACTTGATCTTTTCTGATCATGCCAATGATATATAATAATTCACAGACTCTGGGTAACTAGGGTTTGGGCGTTACAGGGAGCTCTAACTTCCAATCCTTTTCCCCAACTATATATTTCACACGATGTTTCCCCACAAGGCCTCTCACGGTCCCATGGCTCCATATGCTATAAGGAACGGGGTCTAAATCCATATATCCATCACCCGAGGAACTCTCACAGACAATCACCTATCACAATAAGAAATATCAAATATTCTTTATCCCCATGATATAATATATTATCTTTTCTATACAATACTATATAGAATGATCATTTATATCATTTAATTATAGAGGCATTAATCTCTCATGAATATTACTAGCCTATCATATTTATGAAATGTGGACATGTTAAAAATTGAAAATAATGAAACACCACTTATTCATTTCAATTAAAACACAATCATTGGATTGGTCACATTCATGCACAATTAACGACATGAAGATAAAATTCATTTTCTAGTCTTTTATTAATCCCATACAAGGGTTTTATCACATTAATAAGATCATCATTTACAATTATAGTATATTACATAACGCAATGCATCCTATGAATTTTAAGATACATCGTCAACTACATTTCATGGATACATTTCATTTAAACCATTTAATACAAAGAATTAATTGAAAAAAACATTTAATATGACATGGAATGAAGGAATGTTTGTATTCATAATTAAAAACTTGATTATAACCTCCCATGTGTCATGTTGGCCAATGTGCAAATCTATTTAAACCCTAGAGAAACTTCTCAATGATTTTATAATGAAAAATGGAATATTCATATAATAACTTGTGTTTATAAAAGTTGAAACAATGTTCGTTAAATTTACTAAAAAAATTAAAATCAATCTATTAAAATAAATTAGAACATGGGTGTTTTCCTTAGGAATTGGAAATTTCCTTATTAGGTAATTCAAATTCATAAAACATGTCAATGTCCCAAACATTCCACTTAATAAACAAATACAAAAGAAATAAGTGCTACTATGAAATAAGGATAAGAATACATGAAGTCACAAATCATCAATTTTAGTTTTTGAAGACAATGTACCTATGATGGAGGGGTTTTAATATAAAACCATGAATTTTTTATAAAAATATTATAAAATAGAAATTTGAATTCAATTCAAAATGGATGTTTTTTAGAAAACTACCATACATGGAAAATTATAAATAAAGGTTTGAAGATCATGAAATTAACTAAATAATTACTTTTTAAATAATAATTATATGCAAAGTGATTATACCTCAGAGAGAACCACATTTGAACACTCAGCACCTGAAAACAATATGGGAGACAACCTAAAACTTCTCCACACATTCACTCACATACATTCATATAGATACATATATCACATTTTCAAATGCATGTATTCCCTTGTCCGCGAGTGAAAATGAACATGGAAGATTTATATATCTGCATATATATATACCTATGTTTATGAGAGGATTTCTTCCTAGATGATAAAAACTGACCAATTTTATTTTAGGGGAACTAAAATAAGAAAATGATGAATATAAATTGAGAAAAAACAAGAATGGAGGAAAAACGTTACCCCAAATCGACAGGGTCATGGTAAAAGAGACCAATTTTCTTCGCTTTTGGCAGAAGATACTGGAACTGTGGAACTAAATCATGAGAGACCCTTAATATAACCAAACAATTTAATAAGACATTAAAAATTGGGCTAGCCTCCACCGAGGTTTCCAATAAACATCCTCGTGTTATGGAAGTGGGGAAAAATAAGAAAGGAATGTGGAAAGAGTCTTACGATGGTAATTTGAGTAAGAAAAAGAAATATAGCTTAAATAATCTCTTTGATTAGAGAGTCGTAGAGGATTGGGGGTGAATCGTATGCCTTAGAGTAGGTCCTGGAGAGGTTATCACATGAGTGAGAGATGGGATAGGTAAGAATGATATCCTACTTTATTTTACTTTTTAGGTTAAATTTAATTAATTTTTTAAAACATAACATACCATATTGTTTTTCCCACACAGTTTTCCAAAATGTGCACAAACCATGCAATGAATAGAGTAATGTTTCTTTGTCCAAAAGAAAATTGTGCAGGAAAGGTAATTTTTTTGGAAAATAGTGTGTATGTTAAGAATACTACCACTTCCCATCCAACAAATGGATGAACGGTTACTGCAAGGGTCAAATTTTTTTAGACAAACTATGTACCCTCTGCAAACATCCTAAACAATTAATTCCCAGACTCAATGATTTCAAAACCCACCAAGACCTCAAAGGGTCCTCTCAGGCCTTAATTCATGTTAAAAAGACAATTAGAAGTGTTCCAATAATCATAATCTCATTACAAATCATGTTTTGTAAAGGGTACATCACGTAAATGAAAAACTCAAATTCCTTTTGATTTTCACCCCGTTCAAAAACTCGTGATGTTAAAATCATCCCAACAAAGAGAATATCATCCCCAAGAAGCCATTTGGAATAATTGAATCTTCGTAAAACCTTTATGGATTATGAAGAACCATTAAAATGTTCATATTTTGTTTCCAAATGACCAAATCACCACAAATATTTCATTAAGAATGTGGAACTTATGTTATTTAAACCTAATCTAACATACGACATCTAACTGAAACACACAAACAAAGCCTAGAAAATCTCTTATAGGTTGAGACATGATCCAATCTTCATGTCATTAAGCATAGAAATAATGTTACATAACAAAATCAGATTTAGCATTAAGTGGATAATTCCATCCATGATTCATCCCCCCATTGGAATTTCATTAAAAACACACCACTACAAATTCTAACAATTATTGTCATGAAATTTACAAAATTGTTAAAATGGTCAATTTCCTTACATCCTCAAAGAATCAGTTGATCTGAATTTTCATGGAAAGTCATAGCTTAAATAATATAAATTTATCTCCACCTCAAAAAGATCCAGAGAGGCCCTTAAATGACCATACACATTCAAAATATGGATAATGAGTCAAACCACTCCTTAAAACTTAATATTCTCAAAGCACACGACATTGATAGATAACATACTTCTTCAGAACTATAATGAAATCCTCCAAGGATCCTTATAATTACCATTAGGACATTCTATTAAGATCACAACCGATCTTTAGTGAAATTCGGAGATAAAATCACCAACTAAACTTTTAAAATATCTTTCCTCAACATGAACGAGGGGTCCAACGAGACCTAATCCACATGAATTATTTCCCATTAAAAAAATCTCAGCTTGAATAAAAGTATTGTATTTACCTAGATTCAATAAATATGAGACATTGAAACTAACTAGAGTATTCTTGGCCCCATATTACATGATATAAATTGTCACAAGGCCACACCATCTACAAAAGATTATTGACTATGCCTGGAGTAGCATTTTTCTGGCAGTGAAGTTAGTGATGGTGACAGAAATTGTCCAAGATTCCATCTAAGAAGTTTATATAGGGGAACTCAAGAATCACATGGTACTAAACATGCCTCTATAAGAACATGAATCCAGCATGAAACACTGAGAAAAGAACCATCCTCGCAAACTAACATATTTTATGAATTATTACAGTGTGTGACTAACACCCTATTAATACATCAAGGATGATGTCAAGATATGGTATATTATAGTTTCATAATAGAATAAACTATGAGGATTTAAATGTTTTCCAGTAAATTTGGCCCAAATACTGGACTAAAAATAGTCAAGAAACAACTTGTCGAGATTCATAGAAGCCCAACATCACATGCTAACGTTTGAACACAAAATGACATTGCCTTTATCACTAGAGGCATTTTCTTGATCACCCATGATTTAAACATAGAGGAACCCATTAAAAAAAAGTTTTTTAAGTGGATGAATAAGATAACATAAAAATCAACATCATTCTCCCGGGTAAGCACCAACATTATTTGAAACTCGTAGTAACTAATTCCAATTAAAAAAAGTGTTCTTTTCCAATACTCCGTTATTTTTTACGCTGTCTAAAATGAACCAAACATTCATTAGAACCGACACGGTTTTACCCAAATTAGTAATTTTATAGGAATAAGAAGAAGATCTAAAATATTAACTCAGAAGTGAAATAGATCATGATTCAACTTAAACATTCATGTGAAACTCCTCCACGAAATGAACATAATTTCAGTGCACAAAAATAAAACCATATACATGATATAGGCATGTCAAAACAATAGAATGTCTTGGATATCCTCATGATCATTTGTGTTGGTCGGAGTGGATACTCAAGAGGGGGTTGAATTGAGTTTCAATTAAAATTTCTGGTAAAATATTTTCTATTTAAAATCCCTCGATTTATAAAATAAGTTAAACTGTAGTGAACTTATACATATTTTAAATGCTCACTTAGCATCTCAAAGATTGATTAGGTATCAGTTAATTTAACAACAAGATCAAACTAACTTTTGAATCTAACCTACTGATTTACAATAAGTGTAAACACTTGCTAATTTAACTATCAAAGTAGCTTCAAAATAGTTTTGTATTTCAAAGTAATAACAACAAAATAATTAAGATCTATTTAGTATATTATGAACATACACTAAAGATGCACAACATATATAACAATAGGTTCAGTCTCAAGCTGAGACTTAGTCCTCTCAAATTTACATAAATTTGATCCACACCCTGGATCAACGTTAACAATAGTTTAAAAAATTGTCCAGGGCATGCAGGGACCTCTACAACTGTTCTTCATGGGAAACAAACCAAAGACCATTCCACACAAGGACCTCTTCCACAGTTGACGTGGGTAAACAAGAGTAAAGTGATTTGGAGTGAGAATTATTATATCCTATAGTTCAGGGCAGGAGACAGTGTGTGTATAAGAAATATAGAGTACACCACACAGCTCTAAAGTTAATAAATAAATCACTTAGAGAGAACAGATAAGAGTTTAGAAAGGTCTAGTGATTATCAATGCAATTATGGACTCGTTGGATTCAGTTGGAATTCTTCTGATTCAGTCTAGGGTTTTTCTATAGAAAAACATATTGTCATAGTTCATCTTGTATTCTACAAGAATGAAATAAATATCTCTTGATTCGTCGTGTGTTCTTCAGTGGTGTTGGATTACATTCATAAGTGTTATTTGAAAGTCTTTCAATCTCTTTCATGCCCAGGATTGTTCTTCTCATTCAGAACAGTGCTCTGAGGTGTAAGTAAGTTCTTCTCGTTGTATATTCACACTTGAACGCCTCTCGTGTACTTCATTTCAAACTTCCTTATATTCCATGTGTTCTGGCAGTAGGAATGATTCCCTTTCCATAGGTATGAGATATAGTTTCCTGAAATGCCAACAACTATCATTAAATAACATTAATTTCATTAAAAACAACAAATATGTTTGTTATAATTATTTAATTAATATTGACAAAAAGTTAAGAAACAGTGTCACCGTGATTAAGTAAACGTTGTCTTCTTCATGGTATTGTATTCACGGTATGAGGTTCACGGTATGAGCTTCACGGTATGTCCATGTAACGGTGTGTATCTCACGGTGTCTGGATCATGGTTTGTCCTTCACGGTGTCTAGGTCACAATGTCTGGGTCACGCTGTCTGGGTCACGATATGTGGGTCCGGGTGTCTGGGTCACGGTGTCTGGGTCACGGTGTCTGGGTCACGGTGTCTGGGTCACGATGTCTAGGTCACAGTGTCTGGGTCACGGTGAGTCCTTCACGGTGTGTCCATACATAGAAAAATATCTGTATTTGGAATTAGATAGTAATATGAAAAATATGGATTATGTTTAATCATTAGAGAGTAAGAGAACTTGAATCATTAATATAAATGCTTGATAATATATGTGACATTTGTGATCATGTATAATACTTGTAAATAATAAAGAGAGTAATTAACGTCCATAATATTTTTTATCATTAAAACATGATGTATAATTATTATTGAGATCGAAGAGAATTAGCAAGATGTGCAATGAGGATTAAGATTAATTAACATGTAATAGGATTTTTGATCATTAAAACATGATTAACACATGAGGAGTCCAACAATATCCCCCTTTTTGATGGTCACAAATCAAATATAGTCAAAATATAAGTGAAATGTAACATTAAAGAAAAATAGATTCGATAATAACATATCTCCCCGTTTTGGGATTATCAAAAAGTAGAGAAAATGAAATGAAACAATGCATTTTTCATTAAAAAGGGTTTAGAATAGAACATACTGGAGAAGTAAAAACAGTAATCAAGGAATGACATCCCATTAAAAGAAAACAGTACTCGGACTCTTCAGGGATCCATCCTTTCCTTTCCTTTATCAGCAGCAAGAGATGTTGCTGAAGTAGAAGAAGGCATTGATGCGGTAGAGAAAGAGGGTAAGGGTAGACCTTCAAAAATAGAGGGATCCATGGTAGGATCAGTAGAAGATCTAGGCTGTGGTTGGTCAAGAATGACTGGCCGGATCTGAGAAAGAGCTTGGCTAACTGTTATGGCAGATGAGGCTAAGGTAGATAGACTGGGTCTAAGGGGTGCAGAAGCTGGAGCAACTATAACATTACTCTGCACATGATGATACGGCTTCAAAAGTTTGATGAAATCAGTAATGATTTCACCACCATATTGCATAGCCTTTTCAAAAACATCCTTATTCTCCATAAATCTTTCCAACAATCTGATGAACTCTCTATGTTTTTGAACATGAGCTTTAAAAGATTGAGTCACTGATTATCCACTAAATGTGGCTAATATTCATTGTTAATATATATAATATTCATGTGCCTTATTATTCATAAACACCATTTTAGTGAATTTTACACTTTGAACATCATTTCACATTATGATTGTAATACCTTCTTAAATTGCACTATTATGTGGTACATTTTTTAACATCATTTGAAGTACCCAATGATTCATCTGATAATACATATTTTAATTTGATATATTTGGAAATTGATCTACACTCCAATATGAACATGTTTCATTCAGGGATCAATGGAGAATTCATGGAAGAAGATGAGGATATTTTGTGATGAAAGGAATCAATTCTAGAGAAGGCAGATTGGACACTAGCCCACTGATGAGACTGTGGGGCCCAACATACAGTCCCAATTAATCCCAAATTATGTGGGATGCTAGAATACATGCATTGGAACAAATAACACTTCATGAGACAATGCTAATTCGGCCTCTATGGTGGTAATTAAGGTGGACCAAGTTAGAGATACAATTCTGGACCAGATTCTGCGGCCCAGAAAAACAGTACACTAATTTTATCATATCTCAGAATTCGAACTCCAAATGGGCCAAAATTTTACAGGCGAGTAGAAGACATCTGGAGCTCCATTTTATTCTTCTTTTTCCCACTCAGATTCGGCCATCTAGAAGGTCTTTCAGACACGTCTGTTCGATGAAGGAAAGTTGGCTGCCACCTCGGGTCAAGGGTGGAAAAATCAACTCTCCCTTACTTTCCACCCACCAGTGGCCTACCACAATTAATTTAGGAGACTTTGAATGTTGGAAGCTCGACCCAAGAGCTCAAAAATTCCTATTTAAGGCAGTGGTGTTGGAGGATTGAAGGATCTTTGGTGCTTGGTATCATTGTAGAGTTATGCTGCCGCTTTGTGTCTGTAATCACATTTCTTTCTAATGTAAGTTGTTTAATTCACCTTAGTTTCTTAATAAAAGTTATTCTTATCTTATTATTCTGTTCATATCCTTATCACTTTGATATCGTTGGTTCAAGGTGTGAACTTTTTCATTACAAACCTTGTGATATTTACCACACAACAGAGGAGTGATCTTTCTTTGTTGTTGTTTTTACTTCTTCAATTCCACCTTTGTAAGTCTACTTATCGCTTCCGTTGAAGACATGTCATCAATGGAGGGATAACTATTTTATCGGTTGATCCAAGGGAGTAGCAAGGGGATGGATTGGATGTTATTTGTCACTCTATTAATGGAAAATCACTTCTTTTAAATGATATTTTTATTTGATGATTGTAAAACATCTTCATCCTTATTGAATTTAAGGTCACACATTCAACTGCTAATACGAACCTCTACCATGGAGTGCTCAAAACATTGATCCTTCAATTTTATAGGTGATTAGTATTTGGTTGTGTAGGCATTAAAACAGTAAGTGATGATTGATTTTGATCTTCTTAAATGAATCCATCTCAATTTTAAGAAATTGAAATCATTAAAAAAGTAATTCATCCAATCCACCCCGAGCGATAACCTAGGATCAACTCATTATTTTAAATTTAATTCACTTAATTCTATTAGATATTTTTCAAACCCATCCAAAATCAATCCATGTTGTCCACTTCATAGCCGAAAAAAGTCCATAGAATGTACATGTCTATAGGTTTCTTCTTAGTTCTCTGTGGATTCGATAACCCAAGCTAAACTACAAGGACCGTCTTACCTTCTTCTCTTGGGTAAATTTGAGCGAGAATCAAATTTTGGAGCCGTTGCCGAGGACCCATGTAAGTCATCTAAACACCCATTCTATTCTCCCCCATTTCTTCTTTTCTAATCCAAATTCTCTTTTCTTGTCCCTTTCTCGTTTTTTTCTTTTGGTGCATGTCCGCATACACCCGCGATGAATCAAACTGTCTTGTTAGGGTGGATAGTCCTGGGGTTGGGGAGTCAAGTACACCAAGGGAACTCTTTACATTAGATCCTAATCTTTCTATCACTCCCGAGTCAAAAATTGAGCCCATTTCAATGGAAGGTCTTCAAGGAAACCAACTCATAAAACCAGGTGGAAACCAAAATGGAAACCCAAATGAGGCAGCCCCCAACTTGGGGAATACAATTGATCAAACCATGAATGACTAACTCACACCATCCTGGACCAATGCCCCCTCATTCATTAGACACAATTACCTAGGAGATTCCAACTACATCTTTAACCCCCATGTCCTAATCCACCCCCGCACATTCCATGGAATGGAGTTCGAGATGCCATACCTTCACATTAAGGAGTTCAATGACATTGTAGAAACCATGTGTCACCCACATCAACTAGAATCATCTAAGATGAGGATATTTCCTTTTTCTGTAAAGGATCGAGCTAAAAATTGGCTAATCAATTTGAGGCCATCATCCATCAACTCTTGGGACCAACTACAAAGAAAATTCTACAAAAAATACTTTCCCCACCATAAAACAATTGCACTAAAAAAGAGTATCCAAAAAAATTTTGAAAAAGAGGGAGAGTCATTCTATGAAACATGGGAGAGGTTCAAAGACACTCTAAACATGGTTCCACACCATGGTTTTTCTATTTCTGAACAAGTGAGAATTTTCTATGAAGGGTTGGGTCCGGGGAACAAACAATTCATTGACATGTTGTGTAATGGAACCTTTAAAAACAAAGCCCCAAATGATGCTTACGAGTATCTAGAAAGCCTTTCTGAACAAAACCAAACATGGGGAACTTCACCTTATTCTGAAAAGCCACAAATAACTACTGGAATTCATACACTTAGAGAAGAGGAAAGCCTTAGGGATAAATTCGCAGCACTCTCTAGGATGATTGAAGAGATAGACCTTAGGAAAGTCCATGAAATCCAAACTGTTGACCCTGTTTGCACAATTTGTGACAAACATCACCATAAGACATACAACTGCACAACCATTCCATCCATCAAGGATGTTCTTTTAGGAGGACCCCCAGCGGAAGTAAATTCTTTGAACTTTCAAAAGCCTCAGTACCAAAACAACTTCAACCCAAGGTATAACGACCACCCAGGCTTTCGCTGGAAAGATAAAAAACAACCTAGCCAACCACAGGGACAAAATCCTTACCCACATCAGAACTACCAAACCCATAACCTGTTCCAAACCCAACCTATCCAATACCAATAGCCACCGGTACATTTTCAACAAACCATACCACCTCCAAAATATCCCCCTGGGATAAACCAACCTACTCAAGCACCCACCCAAACTGCTCCACAAAGCCTACTAGAAAAATTGTGCAAACAAATGGAGAGGATGAACTCAGAAGTATCTTCCCTAAAACAAGAACTTAAAACCATCAAAACAGGAATGGCACCCATGCCTACTCAGGCGGTGCCATCCTCAAATTCAAGGGGAGAGTCAATTTGTGATCAAACAACTCATGAATAACTAAAGGCTGTGACTGTTTTAAGAAGTGGGAAATCAATTGAGAAACCTGAAAAACTAATTCAGAACCCACCTGAAGATTCAAACGTGGATGAAAATTCAAATGAACCACAAGATCAAACTGAGGAAACTGATAACAATGTGAAAGAAACAACTCTTCAACAAACAACCCCACAACCTGCACCATTTCTCCAAAGCATAAGGGGGAAACCGAAGCCTGAACTGAGTGAAACGTTGAGGGAAATATTTTCACAAGTCAAGTTGAACATACCCCTTCTCGATGCAATCCAAACCATACCTGCCTACTCAAAGTACCTTAAGGACTTGTGCACTTTTAGAAGAAAGTTTTCACATAAAAACCTTGTCTGTTTGGCTGCTAATGTGAGTACCACCATTCAGGGGACCATTCCTCCAAAGATGAAAGACCCAGGTTTCCCTTACATCAATGTTGAACTAGGAGAAAGCAAAGTTTTCAAGGCCTTATATGACCTAGGTGCTAGTGTCAATCTCATCCCATATGTTGTGTACTGCCAGTTAGGACTAGAAGAACTCCAACCCACATCTGTCACACATCAACTTGTTGATCGTAGCATTAGGGTTCCAAAGGGGATTTTAAAGGACGTTCTGGTAAAGGGTGAAAACTTCATCTACCCTACTGATTTCATTGTCCTTGACAACCATCCAAACATAGGAAATAAGGAACAAACCGCAATCATCATTGGTCATCCATTCCTTGCAACAATCAACTCTGTTATCTGAGTCTGAAATGGGAACATGACCATCACCTTTGGGAACATGAGTCTAGACTTGAACAACTATAATGAAAGCTCAAAAATAGGGGATGATGAGGAAATTCATGAAGTAAACATGATAGGAAGCATTGATAATGAATCCAAGGAACATTAAGGAATATTTGATGAATGTTTAAGTCAGGATGAGATTGATTTCCTTTGTTCATATGAAGGAAGTTTATCTCCTTGGCTTGAATCATTTTTAAATTGCTCTTATGATGAAGTATTAGGTCCAAAAATCAGTGAAACCTTTCAGGAAAACACTTTCATGGAGACCACTCCAATTTCCTTCCCTAAATCTGATCAAGCCAATCTAGTAGCTGAAACTTATACATGTGTGGAATCAATCATATCTGAAACTCTAAAAAAAGAAATTGATCTTGATCCAATGTCCCAATCTTCTGCTGAAATTCTAAACCAACCTGGTCTTGAATTGAAGGAACTTCCTACTGCACTAAATTATGCCTTCCTATGGGAAAATAAACCACATCCTATTGTCATTTCTTCTTCTCTTTAAGGAAATCATGAAGGGATGCTTCTAGATGTCCTTAGGAATCATAAGAAAGCCATTGGTTGGGCCCTTTCTGATATTCCTGGGATTATCCCACATATCGGGACTCATAGGATTTTTCTGGAATCTGATTCAATGCCATGTCATCAACCACAATGACGACTCAATCCAAATCTCATGGAGGTAGTAAGGAAGGAACTTATGAAATTGTTGAAATCTGGTATCATATATCCCATAGCTGAGAGTGAATGGGTGAGCCCAATCCATGTGGTTTTAAAAAAGGCCAGAATCACAGTGATAACCAATGAGGATGGAGATATTCTTCCAACAAGGGTGAGTGGTGGATGGAGGGTTTGCATTGACTACAGGAAGCTAAACTCATTCACCAAGAAGGAACATTTCCCCTTACCATTCATTGACCAAGTCCTTGAGAGGGTGGCAGGTCATGCCTTCTACTATTTCTTAGATGGGTACTCAGGGTAAAATAAAATTGAGGTCTCCCTAAAGGATCAAGGGATGACTATATTCACATTTCCATTCAGATCCTTTGCTTTCAAACGCATTCCCTTCGGGTTATGCAATGCACATGGAACCTTCCAGCGGTGCATGATGGGAATCTTCTCAGACATGGTAGGGGATTTTCTAGAGGTCTTCATGGATGACTTCTCTGTGTTTGGGGATACTTTTGAGGGATGTCTGCAGAATGTGGAGAGTGTCTTGTCAAGATGTGAAGAAAAGAACCTGGTCCTAAACTGGGAAAAATGCAATTTCATGGCTAAAGAGGGACTTGTTCTAGAACATCTGATCTCGAGTAGAGGGATTGAAGTTGATAAAGAAAAGGTTGACATCATTCTTCACCTTCCATTACCCAAAACTGTCAAGGATGTGAGGTCTTTCTTAGGACATGCTGGTTTCTATAGAAGATTCATCAAAGACTTTAGTTCAATCTCTCATCCCCACTGTGCTCTACTAGTAAATGATGCTCCATTTGTTTGGACCGAAAGCTGTGAGGGTTCATTCTCAACCCTCAAATCCTCTCTCACCTCTCCTCCCATTATGAAATCTCCAAATTGGAACATTCCTTTTGAACTTATGTGTGATGCCAGTGACCTTGCTGTTGGAGCTGTGTTAGGACAACGTTGTGATAAAACTCCTTATGTTATTTCTTATGCAAGAAAATCCTTAAATGATGCCCAAATAAACTACACCACTACTGAAAAGGAGTTACTTGTTATTGTGTTTTCTTTGGATAATTTTAGGTCCTACCTATTAGGATCTGCCATCACTGTGTTCACTGGAAATTCTGCACTAAAATACCTCTTCCAAAAACAAGATGCCAAGGCTAGACTGATTAGGTGGGTCCTTCTCTTACAAGAATTTGACCTCACAATCAAGGATAAAAAGGGAGTTGAAAATGTTGTAGCTGAACACCTCTCTAGGATGGAATTCAAAGACAACTCAAATCACCTTTCTGTGTCTGATTCGTTTCCTGATGAACACCTATACTCTATGGGTGACTGCCCTTGGTATTCTGACATAGCAAATTTCTTAGTGACAGGACTCATTCCAAAATTCTTAGGGACTCAAGCTCGAAGGAAATTTCATTATGATGTTAGACACTATGTGTTTGATGATCCATACCTCTATAAGTTCTGCCCTGACCAAGTCATTAGGAGGTGTGTTCCAGAATCTTAACAAGAGTCCATCCTTAAATTTTGTCATAGTGAGGCATGTAGAGGTAACTTTTCCTCTAAGAAAACATCTGCTATGATTATACAATGTGGTCTTTTCTGGCCCACCCTCTCAAGGGACTCCAACACATTTTGTTAATGTTGTCCGAGGTGTCAACAAGTTGGGTCCATCACAAAAAGGAATCAAATTCCACTCACTCCCATCATATTGGTTGAAATATTTTACTATTGGGGAATTGATTTCATGGGTCCCTTCCCAAACTCTTGGGGATACCTCTACACACTCTTAGCTGTTGATTATGTCTCAAAATGGGTTGAGGCCATTCCCACTATGTCTAATGATCATCAGGTTGTGATTCGATTTCTAAAAGAGAACATATTTTCATGATTTAGAATTCCTAGGGCTATAATCAGTGATCGTGGAACCCATTTCTGCAACCGCCCATTCACTTCACTCATGTCTAAGTATGGTATTTCTCATTAAGTGTCCACTGCATACCATCCTCAAACCAATGGTCAAGCTGAGTTAGCGAACAGGGAGATTAAGAAAATTCATGAAAAAACGGTCAACCCCTCTAGGAAAGATTGTTCTAAGAAACTCTTAGATGCTCTTTGGGCCTATAGAACTGCATATAAAACCAATTTAGGAATGTCCCCATATAGGTTGGTTTATGGTAAAGCATGCCATTTTCCAGTAGAGATTGAACATAAGGCCTTTTGGGCAATTAAGAAAATTTATTATGACCTCTCATTGGCTGGAACAAAAAGAAAATTAGATCTCAATGAACTGGAGGAACTATGGATGGAGGCTTATGAAAATTCAAGGATCAATAAAGCTAGAGTTCAAGCCTACCAATCTAGGAATATCAATGTCAATCATTTTGAACCGGGAAATCTTGTGCTCTTGTATAGTTCCAAACTTCATTTATACCCAGGAATGTTAAGGTCTAGATGGTCAGGTCCTTTCATAGTGCATCATGTATTCCCCCATGGGGTAGTAGAGATTCTAGATCCCACAAGTGGTTACATTTTCAAGGTCAATGGTCAAAGGATAAAACCATTCATTGAATCATTCAATAAAAAGGAAATAGAGGTTGAGATAACTGAGCCAACCTATAAACAAAGAAAAAATTTGATAGATATAGGGTCCATGTCGGGCTAACGACGTTAAAAAAAGCGTTGTGTGGGAGGAAACCCATGGTTTTCATGTTTCTTATAATTTTTTTGTTTTAATAAACTTTATATTTTAAATATGATTAATTAATCATTTTTACATTTAAAAAAATGACTATTGACATGTTCTTCTATTACGAGTATGGATGGGTATGAAAGGGGAGCATCGTATTCATCTGTGTCACGCGGTGTGATCCTTGAATAATACCTTACCCAGAAAATTAAAATAAGACAATGTATCATTAGATTGATTTAAAAAAATAGAAAAATAGGAAAAACCATAAAAATGATGATACGTGGAATTAAATAAGTCGTTCTGTTGTTTGTTTTGTCTGGTTTGTTCTTATTTTTGTTTATGTACTATTTTGGGTGATACATTTTCAATCAAGCAGGTTCCTATATCCCCTAAGAGATCAAGGGACTAATTTGGAGCAGCAAGAACTTCAACTTCAACCACCAGGTGATTTCATTCCATGATCCTCAGTTTCAATTTCCATTTTGAACTTCCATTATCTGCCTCAACTCCTTCTAAATTTTCATTTATTCAAACTCTGGGGACATTGTGGGTTTAAGTTGGGGGGGGGAGATAAAATAAAAAAAATTCTTTTGTGTAAAAAAAAATGAATTATTTGAATGAAAAGAACTGTAAATGGAAGGAAAAATTCCTTTAACTTTGAACATGGTAATACACATTGCACACTTAGAAACTGAATATCAAATAATTTAGCATACCCTTATTTTGATTTTAATCCTTGTATAATTTCATGAGCATAGATTTTGAAAAGTGTGGCTGTCAAATGTGATATTTCATCGTTTATATTTTCATCCAAATAAAAAAGATCACAATGCACGTCTATTGGATAGTGGGGTATTAGTCTGAGTTCATGGGGTCCCCTAAATAAATAGCATAGGTTTGGTGATCATTTTAGTTTAATATGATTATTCAAAAAAAAAGTTAAAAAAATGCGCGTAGAGCAATGAAATGACCTAATGTGTGGCTTTCGGGACTTGGGGATCGTGACTCCATAGTTTTCTGGCCCAGAGTTAGTAATTTTATCTCTATTTTTGGTAATTTTAATTTGTTTTTGACTGAGTTAACTCGAGATGATTCCCGAGTATGTGGGCTTCACTTGGTGCCCTACGGTCTATGATCCTGTGAGTCATCGGCAAAGTCTCGCTACAGGGGTTTACTCTTTTGAGTGCAACTTCAATTACCATGGAAAAATTGGAAAAAAACAACAACAAAAAAAACACAAAAAAAATTACACAAAAAAAAATTGAATACTCATCTTAGTATTGAAATGAGATTCCACCTAGCACTTTAGTAATTTCCCCGTTGAATAAAGATGAACCCCCATGTCTATTGTGCTGCACAACACATCCTCATAGTTAATTGATATTGGATGAAATATGGAAATGAATTTGAACAAAGGAATGGGCTTGGGAATGGGATCTGCTTGTGAAACTATCTTGTATTAAAATATTTTGATGGGTTTCATGATTCTTTGGTATAATGTTTTTTGGTGATCATTGTGTATTAAAATGTTTTTGGAAAAGGGAATTCAAATTTCATTTTTGATGAGATATATTTTGCTCGGGACTAGCAAAACTCAAGTTGGGGGGGTGTGATTAGCCACTATATGAGGCTAATATTCATTGTTAATATATATAGAATTCATGTGCCTTATTATTCACAAACACCATTTTAGTGCATTTTACACTTTGAACATCATTTCACATTGTGATTGTAATACCTTCTTAAATTGCACTATTATGTGGTACATTTTTGAACAATATTTGATTTACCCAATGATTCATCTGATTATACATATTTTAGTTTTATATTTTTGGAAATTTATCTAAACTCCAATGTGAAAATGTTTCATTCAAGGATCAATAGAGAATTCATGGAGGAAGATGAGGATATTTTGTGATGAAAGGAAGCAATTCTAGAGAAGGCAGATTGGACATTAGCCCACTGATGAGACTTTGGGGCCCAGAATACAGGCCCAATGAATCCCAAATTTTGTGGGATGCTAGAAGACATTCATAGGAACAAATAAGACTGCATTATCCAATGCTAATTTGGCCTCTATGGTGGTCATTAAGGTGGCCCAATTTAGAGATACAATTCTGGGCTTGATTCTGCGGCCCAGAAAAACAGTCCACTAATTTTATCATATCTCAGAATCTGAACTCCAAATGGGCCAAAATTTTACAAGAGGGTAGAAGACATATGGAGATCCATTTTATTCTTCTATGGCACACTCTGATTCGGCCATCTATAAGGTCTTTCAGACACGTCTGTTCGGTGAAGGAAAGTTGGCTGCCACCTCGGGTCAAGGGTGGAAAAATCAACTCTCCCTTACTTTCCACCCACCTAGGGCCTACCACAATTAATTGAGGAGACTTTGACTGTTGGAGGCTCTACCCAAGCACTCAAAAATAACTATTTAAGGCAGTGGTGTTGGAGGATTGAAGGATCTTTGGTGCTTGGTTTCATTGTAGTGTTATGCTGTCACTTTGTGTTTGTAATCGCATGTCTTTCTCATATAAGTTGTTTAATTCACCATAGTTTCTTAATAAAAGATCTTCTTCTCTTATAATTCTGTTCTTCTACTTATCACTTTGAGACCGTTGGTTCAAGGTGTGAACTTGTTCATACCAAACCTTGTGATATTTGTCACACAACGGAGGAGTGACCTTTTTTTGTTGTTGTTTTTACTTCTTTAATTTCACCTTTGTAAGTCTACATCCTTCTTCCGTTGAAGACATGTCATCAATGGAGGGATAAATCTTTTATGGGTTGATCCAAGGGAGTAGCAAGGGGCTGGATTGGATGTTATTTATCACTCTATTAATGGAAAATCACTTCTTTTAAATGATATTTTTATTTGATGATTTTAAAACATCTTCATCCTTATTGAATTTAAGGTCACACATTCAAGTGCTAATACGAACCTCTACCTTCGAGTGCTCAAAAAATTGATCCTTCAAGTGTATAGGGGATTAGTATTAGGGTGTGTAGGAATTAAAATAGTAAGTGATGATTTCATTTGATCTTCTTAAATGAAATCATCTCAATTTTAAGAAATTGAAATCATTAAAAAAGTAATTCATCCAATCCACCCTGAGCGATAACCTAGGATCAACTAATTATTTTAAATTGAATTCACTTAAATCTATTAGATATTTTTCAAACCCATCCAAAATCAATCCAAGTTGGCCAATTCATAGCCGAAAACATTCCATAGTATGTACCTGCCTATAGGTTTCTTCTTAGGTCTCTGTGGATTCGATAACCCAAGCTAAACTACAAGGACCATCTTACATTCTTCTCTTGGGTAAATTTTAGCGAGAATCAGTCACCAGAGGGAATCTCAAATTTTTCACAAGATATCTATAGTGATCTGTCATATCCCTTTTAGAAAAAATCTGGGAGATATAAAAAACTATTTTCTTGGTGATCTCTTGTTGAGCATCATTGGCTCTCTTAGAATGAATCCTAACCAAGTCCAATGCTCTATCACTGTTCTTAACCACTTCTGATAAAGAAGATATATCCAAGCCACTGAAGGCACTATGATGTTCATCATTGATTATGGATCTCAGCATAGAATCATCCAAAGAAGATGTGGAGGTCTAAACAGAAGCAGGTGAAGCCTTGACAGCTTCGGTTAGAACATTGAGGTATTTCAGAACTTTTTGCAGGCATCCAGTGTATTCATCTGTAAGCTTATTCAGATTTTCTACAAGCTCCCTCATGTGTTCCAGAATCTTGGTGTGTCTTTTTCCAATCTTCTCATCAAAAGAATGTATATATTGATGAACTTGAGACCCAATTTCCCTATAAAGGAGGGAATAATATGGTTCAGGAGAAGTAGAAATTGGTGCCGGGGTAGAAACCGGAGCAGGCACTGATCTCAAAGATAACTCATTCAGCAAGTTTGATACCATATTATTCATATTTTCAACATCAGCACTCGGTAGATTATTTTACATGCTTACTTCTTGAATTTCTCAGATCATCCTTGGTTGAATATGCAAGATAATATTTTCCAAGAGAATTGAAGCATCTTCTTGACTTAACTGAGTCATTGGACAAGGTTGAGTGGAGACAATTTTCTCAACTCCAGCTTACAAAGTCTCTCCTAAAATTTTCAGATCATCTTTGGTCACAAAGAACTGATGCTCGGGTTTGGGTGCAGGTAAAGTCAGAGGTTCAGATTTTGGTTGAGGTTCAGAGTCATCCTCAGACTCATATTCTGATACAGATTGAGGTTGGGGCTCTGGTTCTGGTTCTAGATGAGCTATAGGCTTCAGTTGAAACAATGAAGAAATATCCATTCCAGTTTTAGTCACTTTCTGTGACTCATTTACATCATAAAATCATGGGAATTCATACCGAGTGTACACAAGATATGTGACAGAAGGTTGAAAAGCTTCAGCAGATCCAGCTTCTATAATCTCAAGGTTTTCAGGTTCCTCCCCCTCAAATTATGCTTCCATTTCAGAGACTATAGGTTCACCATGAACAAGATCCACAGGATCATCCCAAATCTCTTAACAAAACTCTTTCCTTGCCAGCTGAAAGGCAATTTACATCCTCTCTTCAGCAGAAGGAATAATCTTAGGAACCGATTGTTCCACTGGTTGAGCTTCCAGACTTGATTCTTTCTCAACAGAAAGATCCTCTTCAACATGATTAGCCTCTAGGGTTGCATGCTGTTCTGAATCAAGAAAACTCAATTTTCTTATAGCGTTAGGATGAGCTTCTGGATTGACATCCACACTAGAAGAAGGATCTTCCCCTTCTCTCAAACTAACAACAACTTACTCTCCTTGAGTTATTTTAGTAGGGATAACAGCAGGGACAACAGTCATTTCTTTTTCAACAGGAGTTGTTTCCATTGGAGGAATTCAAGCTTCTTCTCTAAAAGATACATCAGCTATTACTTCATATTCTTCTTCTTCTTCTGAATACTTAGCCACATCATCTGGTTCCAAACCATTATCAGATAGGTTTTTAGGCCTTCATGGATAGTCAACAAGATTAAACCTTTTATAGAGTTGATCATTATCCCCAACCCACTACTTCTTCCTAGGGTTCCAGCTAATCTTCATCCTTCTGATGATAGGCATGGATAGGCAGATATCAAAGTCCTCTAACTTTTCTTCATTTGGTCCAACCATCCCTTTTGCATCTAACATAGCTGAAATAATCCTTGAGTAAAATAAGGAGGTGGATTTGGATGTGACTTTGATCAGCTCAAAGATATGGTTAACAAAATATATACAAAGGTTGATCTTATGGTCATTATTCAACAGGTGAATTAGGAAGACATCATGATACTTCATCAGAGAAAAATATCCTTTTCTCGAACTAATCAAATTCTGAACAATCATGAACTGATGTCTAGTCTCCCCATCTAATTCAGTAGCTATGGCCCTTCGCATGGTTTCATTTCCAATCAGGATTTCTAAAGAATTCTACAGGTTAAAGATGTTGGTTGTTGGAAGAGTGTCTCCCTAATAATCCTCACAAACTCCTTCATGTGGAATCCCTAGGCATGCAACCCACAACCTCGAAGAGAAAGAGCACTTATGACCATTTATCCAGCTTTTCACCACAAATCATTCTCCAAACTCAAAGGAAAACATCACATACTGAGAGAATTGAGATACAAATCTCAGGTAAATTATTATATTCTATCCAGTGAACCATTCTAGCCATCTTTGTTCACATAAAACATTCAAAACTAAAGATTTTCTATACAGAAACCACTCTGGGAAAACCTCTTTTTCAGGTACAATAGTACGGCTTACCAGGTTTGGGTTTAGAGGTCCTTCGGGACCTATCCTCGGTATCCTATTCTGTTTCATAGAGTGGGGCTTCTTAGACGAGGGTGAAGATGGATGCTTTATCCTTGGAATTCACAGAAGGTTCGGGTGAGAGGTAAGAGAAGTTTCAGGAGGGAGTTAGGGTAAGGAATCGAATGAAACCCTTATGTATTATAATTTGGGAATGTCAAACATCATAAAAACATAAACGTGGGAAATAAAATAGCGGTGAAATAATAAAAAGTACCACGATACAGGTTAAAATAATAATATAAATAATCTTCATGGTGAGACAGTGAGTACGCATTACAGTGTGATGAAAACTAGTCATCATAGTGAGACAGTTGGTAGTAGTCACTATGAGATAGTGAGAATTCTGTGTAGTCACGGTGAGACAATTAGTTGACAGATCGTGGGCATAATGTCTTGACGGTGAGACCGTGAGCATAAAACATTAACTTAGAGACAGTGACAATGAAACCATAAAGTAAAATACATTACAATATTAAACATTAAGATCAGTAAGATATTTACTAATGATTAATCATACCAATATTATGTATGATGTAGTCTAATATCTCAGAATTTAATGGTTAAGTGAATATATCAGCAAGTTGATATTCAGTACCAATGAATTCCAAAGTGATATCACCTTTTTGATAATGATCCCTCAAAAAGTGATGTATTACATCAATATGTTTTCTCCTAGAATGAGAAATGATATTCATTGAAAAATTAATAGCACTCATGTTGTCACAATTTATTGGGAGATGTCTGAATTGATATCCATAGTCTAGTAATGTGTGTTTCACCACAAAATTTTTGCACAACAACTTCCAGAAGCTATGTATTCAGCTTCTGTAGTAGATAATGCAATCGAATTTGGTTTCTTACTACATCATGATACTAGTGACTTGCCTAAAAGGTGACATGTTCGAGAGGTGTGTTTTCTATCTAACTTACATCCAGCAAAATCAGCAACATAATAACTAACTAATTCAAATGATTGTCCTTTGGGATAGAATTGGCCTAAATTGGGAGTATGCTTGAGGTATTTGAGAATTCTCTTCATAGCATTTTAATTTAACTCTTTAGCATTTTCTTTAAAATGAGCACACATACACACACTAAACATAATATCAGGATGACTAGAAGTCAGGTAGAGTAGACTACAAATCATTTCTCCAGAAGTGGTTTGATCAACAGATTTACCATTTTCATCAAGATCCATCTTACAGGTGGTACTCATGGGAGTGTCACTACCTTTTTGCTATCCAATCCAAAATGTTTTAAATGATCTCTAGTATATTTAATTTGAGTTAAAATAATTCCATCATCATTTAGAAAGATTTGAAATCCAAGAAAGAATTTAAGTTCACCCATTAGACTAATTTCAAATTCATTTTGCATCATTTTATAAAAATAAGTACATAAGGAATTTCTTGAAGATCCAAAAATAATATCATCTACATAAATTTGTACTACTAAAACATCTTTAGAAATTAATTTTATAAACCGAGTAGAATCAGTTATTCCTTTTGTAAAACCTTTGGAAATTAGAAAAGTACTTACTCTATCTTACCAAGATCTTGGATCTTTCTTTAAACCATATAAAGATTTTTATAATTTTAAAATATTATTTGGAAAACGAGGGCTTGAAAATCCAGGTGGTTTTTAAAAAAACATCCTCAACAATATATCCATTCAATAATGCACTCTTGACATCCATTTGATATATTTTGAAATTTAGATGTGCAACATAAGCAAGTAAAATCCAAATAGCTTCTAATCTGGCTACTGGAGAAATAGTCTCCTCATAGTCAATAAATTCTTCTTGACTATAGCCTTGTGCAACTAGCCTAGATTTATTTCTAACTATGTTTCCAGATTTATCTACTTTATTTCTAAACACCCATTTAGTGCCTATTGTGAAAGTGTCCTTAGTCCTTTCAACAAGATTCCAAACTTTATTTCATTCAAATTTATTGAGTTTTTCTTTCATAGAAATTACCTAAAATTCATGATTAATAGAATCATCAATGTTTTTAGGTTCAAGCTGTGACAAGAAGGCTTGATGATGAACCTGATTTCTAAGAGAAGCTCTAGTATGTGTCCCTCTATCATGATTTCCTACAACAACATCTAAAGGATGATTCTTTAGAATTCTAGTTGATCTAGTAAAGGTAAGACTAGAAATTTCAGGTTCTTATCTAGGTTCAGGTTCATTAGGAGCAGATTCTAGAATAAGTGCAGAACTACTTGCCTTTATAGTAGGTTCATTAGATTTGTCATTACGGTCCAGAGTAGATAAATCTTCTTCAGTATTTTCAAGAGAGGGTTTAGGCTCATGTGGATCAGTTTCATCAAATTTGATTTGAATAGATTCTTCCACACACTTGGTTCTTTTATTGAAAACTCTATTAGCCTTCCTGGTTAAATAATATCCTAAAAATATTCTTTCATCACTCTTAGAAGCAAACTTATCAAGATTATATTTTTTATTGAGAATAAATACATTGCATCCAAAGAATCTAAAGTAACTAACTTTAGGTTTTCTATTGGTCCACAACTCATATGGGGTCTTCATAAGAAAATGTATAATTAAGACTCTATTAATTATATAACATGTTGTATTCATAGCTTCAGCCCAAAAGTAAATAGGTAGTTCATATTCATTAAGCATAGTTCTAGCAATTTCTTTCAGGGTTCTATTTCTTCTTTCTATAAAACCATTTTGTTGAGGTGTCCTAGGAGCAGAAAAGTTATGAATATAGACATTATGCGAGCAGTAGGATTCAAATAAATGACTTTCAAACTCACGTCCATGATCACTTCTTAGGGTTTTAATCTTAAGTCCACTGTGATTTTCTACAGATTTGGAGTACTTAACAAAGTAGGAACAAGCTTCACTTTTGTGAGCTAAGATGTATACCCATGTATATCTAGAAAATTCATCTACTAGGACATAGACATAGTGCTTCCCATTTAATCTATAAAATCTAGATTGTCCAAACAAATCCATGTGAACCAACTCGAGAGGTTGATAAGTTGAAACTTCTTTCATTGATTTAAAAGAAACCATATGTTGCTTTCCCTTTTGACAGGGATTACAAACATTGTCATTTTGAAACTCACGTTTAGGTAGGTCACTAACAACGTTCTTCCTGGTATGTTCTCTAATTGAATGTATATTTCAGTTTCCTAATCTTCTATATCATAACCAAGATTCTTTATGAAAATCATTTAAATAGGTAACATTTTTCTTGGAAAAGGAATTTAAATCAACAGCATAAAAATTTTCATTTCTTAGAGAAGAAAATACTAAAACATTTTTAGAATTAAAAACATTGAAAAATTCATTTTAAAATTTGACATTAAAACCATCATTACATAATTGAGAAATACTTAACAGATTATATTTTATTCCATCGACAAATAAAACTTTAGAAATTAAAATTGAATCATTGTTACCACTTTGTCCTAGGACGATGATATTTCCTTTAGAATTATCACCAATGGTGACATGACCTCCATCAACATTTATTAAACTCTTGAAGCATGAGTAATCCCCAGACATATGTCTTTAACATCCACTCTCCAAATACCATGTCTTCTTGTGGGATATCTTCAAGCAGGTTTCCTACAAAACAGATTTAGATATGAAATGATTTTGGTACCCAGACCTTCTTGGGTCTAGACAGGTTAGAAATCAAAGAATTCGGTACCCACATTTGTCTTATGGGTCTCATATAATTTACTGAATCAAAAGATTTTTAAAGATAAACTCTATTTGATTTATAACTATGTGAATAACTAGTTGAAGCATATGAATGTAAAGAAATAGAACTAGCAGTATTCTATCCATATTTACGAATAAATATATTCTTAGTAATCTGTCTCTGTTTAGGATTTTAGCCTATTCCAGTAGTGTATTTCGGCATAACCTACTTCCCTAGCATTTGAGGTTGTGTATCTTTTCCATTTGTGAACTTCTCTAAGTATTTTCTAATTTTCTCATTAGATATTTCAAGTTCAGTGTTCTCCTTTATCAGTTGTGCATTTTTCTCTTTTTCAATACTAAGTTCAGTTTTAACAATAGTAGTGAGAGCATGCTATTTATTTAATGATATGTATTTATCCTTATGTTCATTTCATGTCTCTTCTAGCATATTATAGTATTCAAAAAATTCCTCACTAGTCATGTTTTCAGAATCAGAATCAGATTCTGCATCATCTCCAGAATAATAAGAATTTAAAACAGGAGTATCTAATGTAATATCAGATGTGTTTGTCATGAAAGACATGTCGGCATGATTTCTCTCAGAATCAGACATTTCAGATTCACTTATGATTTCTTCAGAAGCACTCTTGGTAGCCTTCATAACATTTTTGTACATACTGTCCTTGTAATCATATTTCTTCTTTAATTTTATCTATGGGCAGTCTGCTTTAATGTGTCCTTTCCTTTTGCACTCAAAGAAAACAACTTCATCACTTTTATCTGGCTTTTTTCAATCCTTCTTCTAATGTACCTTATTTTCATAATTTCCTTTGTAATTTTATTTTTTGAAAAATTTCGTCATCCTATAAAATTTCTTAAACCTTCTGGATATCTGAGCCATTTCAGCATCACTATCAGAGTTTGAATTTTTACTGGTTTAACTGTCAGTTTGTATTTGAGATTTTTCTTTTTCCTTATTCTTTGAAGAATTAGTCTTGAAAGCCACATATTTTCTCTTAGGTTCATCATCTTCCTCTTTATTCACCTTGAGTTATTCCTCATTCATCATAAGATTACCAATGAGTTCTTTGATATGTAGAGCAGCAATGTCACACGACTCTCTGATTGAATCAGATGTGCCTCTCCATCGGTCTGGTAAACATCTCAAGATTCTCATAATTTGTTCCTTTGCTGGAACAACCTTTCTTAGTGAATTAATTGTATTGAATATCTCATTAAACCTGAGATACATATCAAAAATATATTCATCAGTCTTAATTTTAAAATTATCATATTTAATAGTATACGTATTTAATCTCATTTATTTATCATTGGTTGTTCCTTCATGAGAATAAATCAAAGTATCCCATATTTCAAAATCAGTTGTGCAAGTAGAAATTCCGTTAAACTCCTCATCTCCTAGAGCACAGTATAGGGCATTCATAGCTTTACAATTATTATTGTAGGCAGTCTTTGTAGGTTCATCCAACGTTACTCTTTCAGTTTCAAGAATTTTATATTATGGCTCTATAGCGGTCCAGATATCAAACCCCATGCTTTCTAAATGAATTTTCATTTTAGGATTTCACTGAGCATAGTTTGTACCATTGTATAAAGGTGGCATGTTAGTAGCAGAACCCTCTAGTCTATTATCCATAACTAGATTTTAAGAAGATAATTTAAAGAAACAAAATTTAGAACTAACAAAAATTTAAGATCTTTAAAGATTAAACTAAAATCATAGTTGAAAAAGGGAGTATTTCAAAAGTCCGTAAACAAAAAAAACCTCTGATACCAACTGTTCGTCGGAGTTGATACTCAAGAGGGGGTGAATTGAGTTCCAATTAAAATTTCTGTTAAAATATTGTCTATTTAAAATCCCCCGATTTATAAAATATGTTAAACTGTAGTGAATTTATAATGATTGTAAATGTTCACTTAGCTTCTCAAAGATTGATTAGGTTTTAGTAAATTTAACCACAAGATCAAACTAACCTTTGAAACTAACCTACTGATTTACAATAACTGTAAACACTTGCTAATTTAACTATCAAAGTAGCTTTAAAATTGTTTTGTATTTCAAAGTAAGGGCAGCGGAATAAATAAGATATATTTAGTATACATTGAACATAAACTAAAGATGAAAAATAGATATAACAAGAGGTTCAGTCTCAAGACGAAACATAGTCCTCTAAAATTTATATATATTTGATCCACACCCTGTATTGGGGTTAACAACAGTTTACAAAACTGTCCAGGGCACGAATGGACCTCTACCACTATTCTTCGTGGGAATCAAAACAAAGGCCATGCCACACAAGGAACTCTTCCACAGTTGACGTGGCTAAACAAGAGTTAAGAGATTTGGAGTGAGTATTTTGATATCCTCCAGTTTAGTGTAGGAGACAGTGTGTGTATAAGAAATACATAGTACACCACACTACATGAATGTTAATAAATAAATCACATAGAGAGAACCGATAAGAGTTTACAAAGATCTAGTTATTATCAATGCAGCTCTATACTCATTGAATTCAGCAGGAATTATTATGAGTCCTTATCTAGTTTTTTTGTTGAAAAATAGAGTGTCGTAGTTCAGCTTGTATTCTACAGGAATGAAAAAAAGATCTCTTGATTCGTTGTGGGTTCTTCAGTGGTGTTGGATTGTATTCATAAGAGTTATTTGAATGTCTTGAAATCTATTTCCTGTTCAGGATTTTTCTTCTCGTTCCGCACAGTGCTCTCGGGTGTATGTAAGTTCTTCTCGTTGTATATTCATAGTTGCACACCTCTCGTGTACTGTATTTCAAACTTCCTTATATTCCACGAGTTTTGGCTTTAGGAATGATTCCCTTTTCATATTTACGAGATACGGTTTCCTGACATGCCAAAAACTATCATTAAATAACATTAATTTCATTAAAAACATCTAATATGACTATTAGGTTTATTTAAATAATATTGAAAAAATGTTAAGAAACTGGGTCACAGTGATTAAGTAAACAATGTCTTCTTCACGGTATAGTCTTCACGGTATGAGCTTCACGATATGTCCATGTCACGGTTTGTATCTCACGGTGTCTGAATCACAGTTTGTCCTTCACGGTGTCTGGGACACGTTGTCTGGTTAATGTTGTCTGGGTCACGGTGTATCGATCATGGTGTCTGGGTCACGGTGTCTGGGCCACGGTGTCTGGGTCACGGTGAGTGCTTCACGGTGTGTCTATACATAGACAAGTATCTGTATTTGGACATAGAGTGTAATATGCAGAATATGGATTAAGTTTAATAATTAGAGAGTAAGAGAACTTGAATCATAAATATAAAGGCTTGATAATATATGTGAGATTTTTCATGATACATAAGACTTGTAAATAATAAAGAGAGTAATTAACATCCATAATACTTGTTATCATTAAAACATGATGTGTAGTTATTATTGAGATTGAAGAGCATTAGAAATATGTGAAATGAGGATTTAGATTAATTAACAAGAATTGGATTTGTGACCATTAAAACATGATTAACACATGAGGAGTCCAACAATTTGGAAAAACACTTTTTCTGTAATGCCTATGTCACTCTATAGTGAAGATGACCTAATACTATACACAATAAATATGGATCCAAGAAATTCAGGAAAATGACTAGATCATTACATAATTTAACACTCAATGGTACCACATATATCCAAATATAATACCCAAATGTTTAGAAGCAGGATAGTTCTTCTTTGATAATATCCATGTTTTGGTGGACATATGAATTCATGTATTAGATGACCATACAAGTGATTTAGTCTATTTTCATATTACCTCATATGACCATTAAACTGGATGATGTCATAATGAAGTCGTCCATTGCCAAAGAATAAGAAAAGGGATTAAATGACCCCCGATGCATCTGATCATGCCCTAGACACATTTAAACGATTCAAACATGCATTAACTGACCCTTAATCCCATAAAAAGTTGAATAAATACATGACCACCCATCCAAAAAAGGGTTCCGTCTTAAAATTTAATGTCATAAAATAGAAGATGACAGCCAAATAACCTCAAATGTCAGCAAGCTGATAGAATTAGAAATGTCTTTATGATATAATGGTTCTACCTACTACATGATATCCCATCCAAAGAGAAAAAATAATTGACCCATAACAGGGAAATACCAAACAAAATTCACCACAAGCAAAATCAGACCATCATTCCATTAATATAAATAAATGCATGACATCCAGAAATGGTCACAATTCTGTTCCAAATAAAATAAAGGAGAAAATCAAACCACCATTACATAAGGGTTTTAAACAGAAGACACCACCTTGTGTTCCATTTCCAAGACCATGAAAAATAATGAAATTTGAATATTTAACAATTTAATTGATTTAATTAACACATCAAGGGAACGTAAAAATGTTTTGACAAATTCCCTTTTAAAAAAATTTTAAATTAATTGAATCTCAGTCTTAATTAAGAAAATTTCAATATAAATTAGTTTTTACAGATAAGGAGACACACAAGGGACCTATTTTCTCAATCCTAGGGTGATCAAAACTTAACCCATTAGTGTTTTCTCAACTTCAAAAATGTGAAGACAACCAAATGAGTAATCCCATATGTTACAAGTCTCAAATAACCAACTTGGGTCTAGTTTAACATTTTAGAAGGTATACAATTGTTTTTAGCTCAATATTAATTACCCCATTATAATTATACCAATTTACAAATATAACATACGCACATAAAATAGTTTGACAACACATGCTACCATTTCTAAACTCATGATGCACCAACAAACTCCATGTATTGAAATTTGGATTCTATTAATTGAATCCATTTCTATTTTAATAATTTACCTTGTTCATAAATTATCATCCAATCATATAAGTGACCACCGACCAACCTATAATGTGCTCATACACATTAAAGTTTTTTATTTGGATCCCTTTATTCAAAAAAACAATTCACATTATAATTTTCTTTTCACAAAACTCACATTTAATCCATAGTCTTATGATATATTTATATTTGACACTCAAAATGATTTGGATATATGGGTTTCCATTTATAGGTTAGAAGGAACCCATGCACTATAAAATAGTCTATTGGATCTTTTTCATTCACAACCGCTAACTATTCTTCCAATTTCAACAAAAAATATAGAAACAAAAAAACATTCCATCATATGAAATAATCAATGGTTCATGATATGACACAGGGGTAGAGAATATAATAAATAGAGGAAATGTCGAATATAATAATTAAATCATAAAAAAATACTAAAATTAATTAACAATCAATTATATATTTATAGTCATGATAAAGAATGATAAATTATGAAATAAACACTCAATGCACACAATAAAATCAATAAACTACCTAAAATGATGATATATAACATGTAACATTCCTGAAATATTAATCATTATGTACCCAGTACGATGAATTCAATTTTTCCTCCTTTTTAAACTATTCAATGAGAAAACATTCCATCGATATCATGAAATCCAAATTCATATGAATGTAAAACGTTCAATCGAGGTGAACACAAACCAAATGTATCCTCAAACTATATAAACCATGATCCCAGCCCTAGAAACATGATCCTTACCATGTGGGTGGGGTGATCAGTCTAAGACACCACTATTTACTATGCACTGACACATTATTAGTCTCATGTCTTCAAGCCAAAAGCATTAAGAAATTAGAAAGTAATTCTATATTACAATTTTGTATCATCATATCCTAACATACCTTCAAACTAGTAGCCAGAATAGTTGGTCAGATGGCTTCAAGAATGTCTCCCCATATGTCAAAGGCTTCAAACTAGTAGCATGGGTCTCAATAAGTGATATTGGGTAGAGAATATCATATTATCAATGATTCCAAATGGTATTATCAGGTAATAAACATAGATAGTAGTGGATCAATAATATAGTAATGAAAATGAAGTGGAAGAATATTATTTTAATAACTCAATGTGGTCAACTCTAGTATATATAAAAGACACATTCATGTCATAATGATGATACATTACCGAAGTTGTTAAAATACAACATGATTTATTATTCATAATAAATCTGGAATCTTATAATGAAAAGAGATGAAAATCCAAAAGGATATCTTCATGAGAATCATGAGATCCAGCTTAGTCATTTTCTCCAAACTCCCAGGTACCTACAACATGAGATTAGAAAAGTACCAAGGTCTATAGTCCTAAGAACCATAGATTCTACACAGGTACCCCCCTGTGTAACAGTGGCCTGTGTAGGGAGTCAGATATATGTCTTTGTAGGCCGACACCCATGGTGTGTATCCCAATAATGAAAGTGAAAAATAAATTCATAATTTCATAGGTATGGAATGAGTAATAAACCTGAACTATATAAACAAGTCCCCACACATCCATGATACTGAGGGATATATGATACCTATACCTATATCAAAACATATAAAAAATAACAAATTAATCATGTCTATATATATATATATGTCTTTTTTCATTATATATATATATATATATAAATATATTAGTATAGATTAGGACATAACTCTTTGACATCCTATTCAAAGTTATGATTCCATGGTTTATCTCCCACCCAACTCCATGAGTTATCATTGTTTTGTGGCATTTTCATGCAGTTAGGACTGAGACGTAACTCCAAGAATCCGTCACCAAGGGAGATATTGTGGTCAATCCCATATCTTAGTTGCAATGATCACATTTATTTTACTCCCATTGGATCTCACGTCCCCTTGTCTTCATATCCTATAAATAATGGTACGGAACTCGATATAGTTATCACCAGGGGAGCTCTCACATTAAATCCCATGGACCAGATGGAAATCAAACATAGTAATTTCCCTTAGGGCACTCATGGTTCCTTGGATCTAAAATGATATATTGAATAATCATTAATTATATATAAATCATGGGGAATTATTCTCTCATTCATCTCATTTGACCATTATATTTACAAAAAGTATGTATGTTCACAATTGTATGTAAGGAAACACCACTGCCGAATTCCAGTTAAAACACTATCATAGGTTTGGTCATATTCTTGTATAATTTTCTAAATAAATAATAATCATATAATTCTTGTCATTTATCAATCCCATATAAGGGTTTTATCTCATTCATAAAACCATCATTTATAATTAATTGATAATTCATAAGGCAATGCATCTAATTAATTTCAATATACATGTTCAATTCCATTTTGAAGATCCATTTAACATGCACCATTTAATATAAGGAAATAAATTAAAATAAACAATTAATATAAAATGGGAGGATGGAATATTTTTCTTCATAATTTTCAACATGAGGCATCACATAACATATGCCATGCTATCCAATGTACAAATCTATTTAAACACTTAAAACTCATCTCAATAATTTTTTAATGAATAAATAAGTGTTTTGACATATCATCACATGGGGGTATTCAATTTGAAACCATTTAAATTAATGTTATAGAAACATAAAAATCAATTAATTACTATAATTGAGAACCATAATGTTCTAATTGGAGAAGGGGAATTTCCTACTTGGATAATTCAAATTCCTAAAACAAACCAAAGTCATAATCATGCCACATAATTAACCAAGGAAAAAAGTATAAGAAGATACTAAGAAATATTTCATGGAAATATAAAATCCACAAATAAACAATTTGTGTTCTCAAAGATAGTTCACCTCTCTTGTAGGGTTTTTATTATAAAACCCCGAATCCTTTGTCATAAAAATCTTGTAGAGAGACATCGAATTTCATTCATCAAGAAAAATGATTTCCATAAACATTCATACTTGAAAATAATTAGTAAATATGCGAAGAACATGAAATTAATTAATGAATTCATTATTAAATAAAAATGGAATGGAAATGGATGGAACCTCAAAGCTGAACATAATGAAACAATCATTATTGGACAATATTACCAGAGACCACATAATGTTTCTCCACACTTGCAGACCCATATATATATATATATGCATCCCTTTACCCAATAAAAATATTCCCATCATAATGAGGGAATATATACCTAGAATACATATATATTTATATATATAAATACCTATTTATAATAGAATAATTCATCTTAAATGGTAGAGAGTCATTACAAAAAAGGGATCTGAACTATGAAAAAACCTAATTGTAAATTGAGAAATAATAATAATGAATGAAAAACATTACACTTGATCGATTGAAGCAAAACGAATGGTAAAAATATAATTATACATTGGTGGAGGATATCCAAACCCAGGAAAGCATGTCAAAAGATAACTTTCACATAACAGAACAATTGATGAAATCCAAAAAAATTAGTTTGGTCTTATCATAAGGTTCAGATAAACCACACCTAAAGACGAGAAGAGGAAAAATACCATGAAATTAAGGATATGGGAAATGTATGATTACCATATAGATTTTAGGGGGAAATAAAAGGAAATTTAAAAAAAAATCTTCCTATCAGGGAGGATCCTTGAAGGGATTGCATCAGGCGGCCTAAAGAGTTGCCCAGGGAGGGTGCCACATGAGTGAGAGGGGGGAGATGTTTTGTGATTTTAAAATATTCATTTAGATTAAATTAATATTAATATTAATTTATTTATTTAAACATTACATACTACATGGTTTTTCCAATATGGTTTTCCAAAATGTTCAAAAATCTTGTGTTGTACAATGTATGGTTACTACCTCCAAGAGTAAAATGTGTGGGATGTGAATATGGTGGGGAAAACTCTGTATAACCCATTTGTACCACCACTTACCCACCTACAAGAGGTTGCACTATTAATTTTGGGGGCTATACGGTTTCAAAAAAAATATTTTTATCACTATAGACTTCTAGAACATACAAATCATATCCCTAGCATTTCTGTAATTCACTAAGACCATCAAGGGTCCTCTCGGGCCTTCACCAATGTCCAAAAACAACACCTAAAATATTTACCAGTAAAATAATATCGTGTTCATATATGGAATGAATATATTAATACCCAGTAAATGAATAATACAAATTATTTTGTAATTTTATTTAGTTCAAACACAATGGCCATTAAAATATTACCCTATGAAAGCTGATTGATTGATCAATCTATAGAAAAATTATTTTGTGTGATGGGATGTTTAAAAATTTTAATGGAAACTCTTTCCACATATCATTTTGATGGTGAATCTAATCAATAATTTTCATTGATTTTGAATTCCATATAAAAATATGATATTTATTCCATGGAATATGTAACATTGAAGGATATTTTCCATCTGAAATGTTTTCATATGATTTTAAAATTATAAATGGAAAATAATTAATGTAATTGAGGAAATAATATGAAGAGTCTATGGATGAATATGATGTAAAACTAGGGCAATCGTCTAGGTATGTGAAAGATTCTGTAACGAATATACATAATGAAATTAAAATATTTTTCCTAGTATTGAAACCATGTCTATGAAGAGCATTGGATGCACGTTAATTTTAAATATTATAGAATGTGGTTCATTGTTCTATAAAATTTGAGATGGGGTTTTCTGGCCCTTATGTTCCTTGAGATGAAAATAGTAAGAAATTGTCATGGTGGAAGGATTCAGAGAATCTCCTTGATAATATATACAGAGGTAAATTCCCAAAATGTTCCAAGTGTAGGAAATGAAATTTCAAGGAATGAATAATAAGATTAGGGATGTCTTTTCAGTGTGTTTAGTTTGGAATCCCGGACCAGGAAAATAATGAAAAGATTATGAACAACAAAATAATGAGGTATAAATTATCCATCCAGTGGAACAGTATTTAAGTTGCAATGAGATGTGGTCATTAGGATAATGTGTGTCTGAAGATAGTTTCATTGGATATAAATAAACACGATCAAATACCAAAAGTTTTAGAAAATCCTTTTCCTATTAATATAGTTTATATTGGTCCATAAAATTATGTTTTGGTAGATATATTATTTTTTTATTCAAATTATGCATATACCCTACTTGACTCTAGATCATTACATACATTTATTTATGATAAATTTTAATTTATATTGGGAATATCATATCGTGAATGTAAGAATGAATTTTTGGGGGAAAATATAGATGCCTGTATTAAATAAACATAGATTTATAAGAATATTTATATTATTATTAGTGGGATGGAAATTCCTAAAAATCTAGTTGAACTAGAATTTTAGAGTTTTGTATCATTCGTGTAATTAATTAAATTTCAATTTAACATGTTAATATAAAATAAATTGGAAAAAAAATCTTATGAAATGATTTCATGCATTTGATATCATACCATGAAGTTAAAAAATTGATTAGAATGGTAGTAAATGTTACCTAGATCATATTTTTTTTAAAAAAATACAAAAATAAAATTATTGATTTATTGTAGTAAATGAATGAATACATGTAATTATTGGTGAATTTTGTAGTGTTACTCTTGATTGGGAGGATGAATATTCTATTTTATTGTTACATAATCTTGAGATAATTTCTGAACCCCCATAACGAATGGAACATATTGAAATTTTATAAAACAAATCATGCATTATATGATTAATATTTAAAATGACCCACCACATCGTCAGGGAATGCTATTATTTTTTAAAATTATTATTTTTTGATGAATCTTTTCATAGATTATAGATAATTTTATAACATTATTATTTAGAAAAAGTAAAATTTTACACATATTGATGTTTCGATTTATCATCAATAATGAGATTAATATTTTTTGAAGGTTGACCTATTTCCAAGGTACCATAAGTTGAACATGAAGTATAAATAAATTACATATACTATTTTTTATGAGATATGTTTATAATGAGTTTAAAATTATACAATTAGGGTAATAAAATTAACATTTTTTAATTATAGAAATTATTAATAGAATTATTTATGAGTTCATGGACATATATTTGGTTGTTTTTATTAGTGTAATTTTTATATATTCTATACATATAGAAGAACAAGAACAAAACCTAACAGTTTCTTTTAGAAACATTTAATGAAATAATCATTATAATGAATTTAACAAGTGTAAATTTTAGTATAATAAAATTTCATATTGTGGAGAAATTTATTAACAATGGAATATATTAATCCCTTTGTAATAAAGTCACTTATGGTTAGAAAAGACAAAAAAATATCACATAGATTGAAATTTTTTATTGATTAGTGGGTTAGTATCAGCAGATTATTGAAAACATTTATCTGTTGTCCAGACCACTAATTATGTTAACCAGAAAACGATTAATATTCATCTCTGTTTTTGAATGTGATGTTTGTTTTGTATAACTGAAAATAAGAATTTTTTAATTTTAATGTTTTTTCCTTGATTCCCAAAAATTGTGTCTTTTCATCCATTATGTTTCTTTATTGAATGTACATGGTTGTGCCCAAATAAAAATTTATCAGGTAATTTTATATGTGTCATGTTAGTTGAAACCTCATTAGTTAAATTACCCTACACAAGACATGAAACTCACTTTTTTGTTTTTTTAGAATAAAAATTGTGAGGGATAGTTTTTATGGAGAAAAATGTGAAATATATACTCATCACAAAAGTTAAATGTATATACTGAATCAACAATTGTTGAATGTGAGACAAAAAGAAGGATGGAGATGATAATCGATGACGATGGCATGATTTATTACAATTAATGAAAAGAAAAAATGTGAAGAATTATTTGAGTTGTAATAAAAATTCCCCATTAACCATTTAATGTTTCAATCGTGACCCTTTTGTAAATGATTTGATAATTTTTTGCCCTATATTTTTTGTTGCATGGACCTCCTCTATTTTATTGTGTTCATTTTATTTGATATGGTCAAAAATAAATAAGCAATATCAAAAGGAAACTTAGTTTTTAGGGAAATATATGAATCTAATAAGAATGTTAAGTTGATTTATTTTAATATTGATAAAAATGTATTATATTGATTTGGGAAAATATTATGTTTTCCTTGTGAGTCCCTATTAAGTAATGAGTTGTTGACTGAAACTTATAGTTTTCAATTTTCCATTCATCAAAGAAGCACTATAATGTACAAAGAAAATTTAATGTATTACTTGGGGGATAGATTGAAAATAGATATTGATTAATTTACCTTGATGGGTATTATTTTCTATTAGGTTAAATCATAATGACAATTACTTAAGGAAATTATTAAACCATTCCATGTTCCAAAGTGGAAATGTGAGAATATATCTATGGATTTCAATGTGGGATTTCCAATGTCATCAGAATGTAATAATGCAATTTTGGATACTACTGAATGATTAACTAAATAAAATTGTCTGATTAATTATTAATTTACATCATATAAACATTTCTAAAGGTGATATTCATGTAAAATGGAGTTCCTTTCTATATTATATTGTATTATTATCCCATGTTTAGATTTATTTTTTTTGGAAAATATGTTACAAGTTATTGGGTGATAAAATTATTTTTAGTAAAACTTTTCATCTGAAAACATGAAATAATTTTTTATAGGTTGATTCATATAATAGAATATATTCATTATTATTGTTAGATATTATACCTTGGAAGTTGGTATCACCAATATTCTTTGATAGAGTCTTACTACAATAACAGTTTTCAATACAGTGTACAAATGGAAATATATATTGTAATTATAAGAAATGTGGAGTTAGAAATAAGCGTTATTGGATGAAGTTGGAGAAAGGATGTTCATGGGATTTGAGTTAATAGACGAAATAGTAGAAAACATACAATTTATTCAACAAAATATTATTATTCCTTATAGGTGGATAAAATGTCATGTTGATAACCGTAGGAAATTTTATACTTTTTAGGGGGGTGATCAAGTATTTTAATAAGATTCCTAATGTAAATTTAGTATTTATTTTAGTAAAAAGGGGAATAAATCAATGTGTTTCATTATACCATATGAATTTAAAGATATATGTAGATCAGTTTCATACTGAGTTGATTTTCCGTAGAAATTATCTTTGGTTCACAAAGTATTTCATGTATCATTGGTAGGGATGTATGCTCCAGATTCATATAATGTTTTGAGACCAAAATAAATTAAATTAGAAGAGAGACTATATTATAAGGAATAACTTGTTGAGATGATTGACCATATTTAATATGTGTTGTTTAGTAAGGTGACACATCAGGTTAAGGTTTTGTGAAATAAAATATATGGTTGAAGAGGCAACATAGTAGTATAGAAATAATGTTAGGGGAAGATATCATCACGTGTCTAATAGGTGATTAAAATGAAATGTACAGAATTTCTAAAAGGTGTGAATGATGTAAAAACCTAGTTTATGATAAAATAAATTATTTTCTTATTTATTATTTTAGGATCATAGTAATATTGGTTAAGAATATATTATGATACTTTCATTAAAAAAGGACTTTATTTTATTTAAGAACATTTAGTTTGGTGTTATATTTAAAATATTAATTTCAATATTTTATCATTTTAATTATATAAAATTATTATCAATTTTTGCTAAAACATTTTCAATATTTACATTGAGTGAAATTTTATTATTTTTCAGAGAATATTGCTTTTTCAATGAATAGTAACAGTTATTGATTTTTTAAATTAATTTATTTTTAGTAAATGAATTATTATAAAATTATCAATAAGTATTTAATATTATTTCATGTAATATATTTATTATTTAGTTATTGATTCCATGAAATTACATTTTATTTAAATATATATTGTTTTTGTATAAACTGTTCGGAGGTTTAAATGGGGTTTTCAAAAAATTATTCTAAAATGAATAATGATTCGATTATTTAATGAAATAAAATTATCCTTAATGGGTATTGTTTTAAATGTGAATATTATATTAAATGTCATAAATTATTAATTATGTTTCATACAATGGTTATTATTTTTTATATACTTAATATAGAATCATTTTTTAAAAAATAGTCTTCATAAAAACTAGATTTCTCATTGTGTTATTAAGATTAATATTGAATTATACGATTCTAATATAGTGAATTGAATTAGTAAATATAGATTAAATATTTGGAATCATAATTATTTATAATTCATTGTTATTTCATATTTATTTTTATCCATAGTTATTAGCAGACACTATTAACATTAATGACTGTGAGTAATGATAAAACATGTTTATCATTGGATTAATCTTTAAAGAGAAAAGAAATAATTACATATAAATTGGTCCAACCACCCTTAGAAGGGAATAATGAAAAAAATACACATTCTAGGATAGATATTGAATCATTATTTTTTCCTATTGACCTATATATAACATGGGTGAATTTTTTCATTTAAAAAATTACATATGTGCCTCTCACCTTACATATAAACGCAATCATGTTGTCCTCCTATATTCACACCCTCATAATAAATTGGTTCTGGAATAACCTGAACAAATAAATTTTCGAAATCCACTATTTCCTAGTATAATAATTACAGTTGGAATAATGGAAACCAAGGAAGGCCTTCGGTACCAACCAATAAGAGATACTGAAAGAGGATGTAACATTCATCTACAAGCATTTCTGTTTCATTTCATTTCTCTATTCCATTCAGTTATTTGTATAAAATTATTATAAAATAACAAAATAATATTAAATTTACCAATATATTTCTATGTTAAATTTATCACCTCCAACAACACAAAATTTTATTAAATGGGTTACAATAATCATCATTTGTGTGTATTCCAGACAACCGCCTCACACAATGATATCAATCATTTTCCCATTACCACCTCTCAAGGTTGAGAATAATGATGGGATAAAAGTTTATAAATTATATTTTTAAAATAAAATATCTATTGAGCCATTAAATCATATATAACCATTTCCATTATTTTTTATGGTATATGATGATATCTCATGTCTGTACGATGGACTTCCCCCACATGAAGCGATGTGATTCATTTTTCACAACCTTGTTATATGGAAGGTATTAAATGGAAAATATAATAAAAATATTGGATTTATAGTAAATATTTATCATAATAATTATATATTTAACAATATATATTTATATATATAATAATATTTTATTTTTACCATTTCACAGAGAGAATAAACTATAACATTGTTCCTAGATAGGAGGATTAACACCTCTTAAAAGTGATGTGATTCAATTTTTTACAACCTAATGAAAAGAGTTATATATATAAGTATATATATTTAGATAATATTATATTTATGATATTATTATCTTCCATGTAATGTTAAATATTACATACATTCTCTCCAAAATGATCATTGAAAAATGGAATGGTTACCCATGCGTATATACTACATACCCTCTCTATGCTCATAAAATTCGTTAGTTTTACAAAGACACTATTCATGATTAGGTTTCAAAGTATTAATATTATAATAAAATTATAGTCATTTTATTTTTATTATTATGGATATGATTAAAAACATCCCTTTTGACAATAGTTTAGCTAAAAATAAATTTTGACACAGAATCCCTATATTGTTAAAAAATATGATTTAAAATTAATCCTTTATGTAGTTTTATATAAATTATTAATAATATAAAAAAAATTATTAATAAACATGATATTTTTTATCAACATAGTATATAATTTACATATGATTACTTTTTAGTATGATATAGACCCTCATGAAAAGTTAGACTCAAGGGAGGGGACTTGGTCTCATTTTACTTTTGTTGATACCTATTGTGATGCTATGCACCAATAATATTTTAGAATGTCAATATACATCCCATTTTAAATAATAATAATTAATTAATATATTCATATATTATTTATTATTTTTATTAATGTTATTAATTCATGGGGAATATTATATAAATATTTCCATTTGATAATGGGTTTTTCAATTTGAAAATCTTGTTTTATTGATTTCCAACAAAGTCAATTTCTTTTCCATGACCAATATTTTTCACAAATGATTTCATGAATATTTTTATATTGAAATGAAATATTTAGAAATTATATTTTTTTAATTTTTAATATGTTTTCTTTGGTTTTATAAAAAAATATTTTTCATGTTTTATATAGAATTTTTTCTTAAAAGATAAAAGTAATACAATATTCATAACATACTCAATAATAATGAATTTTTCACCCCAATGAGCATTATTTTATGTATATATTCCCTTGAAATATTTCATGTTTCAATCAGTTAAAACCCAATTTTCAATTCTCATTTGGGTATATTAGTTGGCAAAAGTGTTTTTTTCAAAACATTAGTGTATTATGGAATAAAAAAATGTTTTTAATAGAAATGGGTATTTTGTTATCTAGAAGTTATTTTCATTCCAGATTAAAATAGTTTTCCTAAATTTGATGAATAAAAATTATATATTATTGTTATGGTTCTTGATCATTATGAATGATATATGTGTGTCCTTAGATAGAAATTATGTAACGCCCCGACCCCAAAAGCCTAGAGTCTGAGCATTATTTTAATACATTAGCATGATTATAAGGAATCATGTCCCAAAAGACCGATCAGTTTTATGTCATGAAAAATAGATTGCATATATGAACGTTTCATTACATATTAGAAAATAAAACTCAAAATAAATGATCCATTGAGAACTCCATTAATACCCTAGCATAACCTTGCATATCGATCATAATACACTTCTTGGAATCCTGCGAAAATAAAACAAAAGAAAGGGGTGATCTTAGTTACTCAGTAAGGATAATAATATAGCGGAAACATTCAAAATTAAACATAAACATTTATGGAAATTTATCAAACTAAAACAAAATCCTTTTAAACTAATACTTCATCATAATGTGGAAAAGATAAATCATATAATTCCATTTAAATTTTCACATTGATATTCTACTACTAGAATAATCACATGTAATATCAGTAGCCAATATCATAGTGATGAAATGCATAATTCAGACTTCATAACTACATAGTCGAGGCCTAGTTCCAGTACTACAAATAATATTTTCTCAAAACCTTGTGCCAAGACAGTAGATTGTCTAATGAGGCCTACTGATGCATTGAAAAGCTATAGCAGACTCCACCTGTCACATACTAAGTCCAATGCATGAATCATATGAAAAGGTTGTAACATAACATTAACATTCATTTAAAAACTAGAATATGACATGTTAATAAATTAACCATAAACCATGAATGGTATAAAATTAACACATCCAAAATAAAACATATCACAAGACCTTCAATTGAATATGTAAGACTTGTATCATAATAAATCAAATTCAATCAAATTTATAATCCATTAAAAGATGTTGACATAGATGAAATGAAAACTATTTGAAAGAAATACCTATTTCTACTTTGAATCCTTATAAAAGTCACATAATTATAAAAGAAATTATTTATCTATAAAAAATTCTTATAAGCTTGTATGGGAAGCTTCAATGATGTTATAATGGTGGAAAATAGCCGCACCCGTCGTATAAGTTAAAAAAAGTCAATCTTAACATTATTTTGTCGAAAAGGTCATAAAATACCTTGTTTGGAAAATTACAGAGTGATTAAATTCAAAAAAGATGTGGAACAATATGGGTATAAAATAATTTAACCCCTATTCTAGTAAATAGTGAATATGGATTGAATTACATATTTATGAAAATATGTGAGTGGATGATAAAGTTGTCCCAGTAAGTATTTACGTATTAAAATCCTCAGATAAGTAAAGAGATTGTAGAATTAACCCTCACATTATACATTTCCATGGTCTAAGGTATGTTAACCAATTTTATAATAGTTAAATATTTGTTATTAAATTATAAAAGAATCATATACATAAATATGAAATTAAATATGGTCTTCTAATATTTCATTGTTAATAATATTTTAGTAGTATAATCATTCTGGGTGTTATCTGATTAGTTTTCCTTTATATTTAAGGTTACATATACCATGTTTTTATTAATAGAATATATTTGATTCATATCCAAAATTATATTAAGTTCGTAAGAATTATTTTTAATCATAAATTTAAAATAATCCTTGAATGATTACGATGTTGAATGATCTTATCGCGTTTGTGGAGACAGTAATCCGTACGTATGCACAAGCGACAATATCATTATATTAATGGAGAAATAATATGTAATTGTTTATAATATCATATATACAAAATCATTTAATTGTTATATTTATTATTTACATCAGTTATACTCATTATTATACCCATCCAAATAATGAAGTGCTTGAATAACAAACTTCACCACGACGTGGAGACAGTAAGCCGTACGTACACACATATAGTGACTTTGTAATTTATATGATGGATAAAATAAAGAATATGGTTGTGAAATATTTATAATGACATCAAACTATGTATAAGGTACTATATTTATTGTTCTGGTATTGAAACAATAACAAAAGAGGAAGTTGAAGAAGAAAGTAACTTGAAAGAGGGTGTAGAAATTATTACATCTTCTCCGGGTGTTTCCTTTTGATTTGATCAAAAGGGGTCCATTAGATGGCTTTCTGATCAAATTAAGGCTTCTAGGTTGTTTTTAAGGAATTTTTTAATATATTTGGGAAGGTTTTGGTCAAGCCCAATGGCTTTTGAGGTGCGAGTTTGAGAAAAGGGGAAATGCCCTTTTATAAGACGAGTGAGAGGCACCATAGGAATGCTTGGAGTATTATTTTATTATAAAATCACATTATGTTTATAAGATATAAATATTTATTTATTTCAAATCAAAGGTGGTAATGGTTTGTAATACTCTTATCCGATTGGTTTTAGACAAGTTTAGGTCACCATATTAACCCAATCTTTTAGATTTAACTATAAGTTAATTAGTTTAACTTTTGACATTTCTTTTTGAATTCATACACTATATGGATACTAAAATTACTCTAAACTTCCAAGACAACCTCATGTCATAAATTAATGAAATATATAATATTATTCAATCCCTTTGGATGAACCTTATATTCTTAGGAAAATTATATAATTTAATAATATAATATTGGTTTTAAATACTCATTTATGTCAATTTTAACACTATTTAGTATTTTTTTAATGTCATCAAAACTTTATTACATCTAAAATGATACATTTAATAAAACATAACATGTTTTATTCACATATAAAATATGTGTATGTCCTAAAAACATTGAAATTATATTTTTTAAAATATTTATAATACCATTTATTAGATTGTTTCATTAATAAGTTAAATACAACATCATCATTTTGACAATGATAATTATAATTATATAATGTCTAAAAATTATAAATTACATAACTTGAGGTATGAAATATATTTATCTTTCTAATGAATATTTATAGTCGAATTTATCTTATGTATTACCCAATATAAAAAATGGTTTACCTAATAAACTTTGTGTTTAACACTTTTAACTCTTCTGGAATGTAAATAATAATAAATATAATAATCTAATCCAAGTGGACCTAAATTTTCATATAATATTCATAAGTATTTTTTTGTTCAAATTATGTGAATAAAATAGAATTATGACATGTTTTAGGGTAATTATAATATTGTTTTTACCTTTAATTACCATACTTACTTTTAACTATGGTAACCAAAAGTCCACAATTTCTATTCACAAAAAATTATTTTCAACATAATGTTTCACATTTTACTTACTATTTTCATCCTTGTCCCTCAGATATTTGAAATTCAACTCACAAAAGAGGTAAAATTATGTTTTATGCAAATTTTCAAATGCTCCTAAAAGGCTGGTAAAAAACGTTAAAAAGTTCAGTAAAATTTTATAAATATAATTTTATTATAAATGAATCAAATTAATTAAATTGAACATATATAGGCATTATATATCTATTTTTACTGAAAATTAATTTAAATAAAATAAATATTTATTTAAAGAAAAATTCGTTTTTAAATAATAACGTAGTGTTTATCTCTATTCATAATAAATTTAATGTTTTTAAAAAAATAAAAAAATCAACATAAGCTAATTTTTATTTTATGAATTCAAAAAAGAAGTCTATTTTATCAAATTCATAACACAGAAGTTACATTTTTTAATTTAATATTAATTCCAGATGTCAAAACCAAAAAGGTAGGGTCTTAAAAAGTAAAAACTATCAAAATATTGACATGTGGTTATGTGAAATTTCATTGTGAAATTACATATAATAACTTAAATTGTATTAAATGATAAAAATATAATCTAATTATACTTAAAACCATTCAAATATGTACTTTAACAATATAAATTATTTTTATTAAAAATGTTCTTTGCAATTAAAATTTATTATTTTTCTCTATTCACCCAAATATGAATGTTATCCGAAAAAATAAAAAATTTATGGAAACTAAATTTATTATGTCTTGATTCTAATGATGATTTTTATTTTTCAAATTAAATATATAAAAGTGTCAAATATTGGATTCTAAAGGTTTTCCCCATTAAAAGGTGGTAAAATTGCATTTTCTGAAAAAAATGACCTTTAACAAAAAAATGAATTTGTTCTTATAATTTGTCTAAGAAACAAATATTTCGAATGTTAAAATTTATATGGAATATATAAAATTCAAAATTTAGATAATAATAGACATAAACTCTTTTGAGCAACTAGTTTGGTAGGTCGTGGTGCTCTTGAACTCGGTGTTGCGTGTAGTGCAAGTTGTTAAATTACATTGAAAAAATAATGTACTATGATATATTAAGATGTTACACTATCCCCTAATTTAATAAAATGATTCCTCACAATTTAAAATTTTTCGTCAAAAACAAAAGGTTAAAACTAGAAAATTACCTTTGTGGAAAACCCACATCAGAAATTGGTTTAATAAAATTTTGTCTTAATAGGAGGGAAATGGAAATGAAAAAGTCACCAAAATATTAAGATCACAATTAGGAGAACATTGGTTTCAAATAGAGATATATAATTGATGAAAAAACATAAATATTTATATGGAGTGATTGATGTCATCAATCACAAACAGGTGTAAAATTTAGGGCCTCAAATCCTTTAATCTATGATGATTTAAAATAACTTTTGTTCAACAAATCATAATTTTTTATGATAACACATTTTTGTTTTTATGATCCATTCCCTAGAGTTTAAGAATGAGTTTATTCATAGAATAAAGGAAAAATATACATGATAAATAGAGTTTCATAATTCACCAAATTCTTACCACAAACTTATCTTTCACGCCAATAAATATTAGAATTCAAAAATATTCTATCTATCTTAATTGTAAACGGTTCCAAAATTAATTAATTTATAATTCATTTATCATACTATTTAAAAAAACAACAAAGCAAAATCTATGACTTCATGTATTTCATTGGAAGGTGATGCACCCATGTCGCCCTTCGGTTGTAGGGTTAAGTCTCACGGTCTTGCCGGACGTGACGAGTTGTCGCCCGACCTCTGGTTTGTCCTTTTCATGATAATCCAAAAATAACCTCATCAAATTGTTTAACCGTAAAAATATACCCAATGTCTAAAAAAATTGATTCCAACCATTAGACTTATCCAAATTACTTCTTTGCAAACTCACTATACAAAATTTATAAGGAAGGTAAACACAATGAAGATCCTTTTTGCCACATAATAGTATGTGAATACCTTCATCATGAATTATTTCAAAACACAGTAAATCACAAAATTACCATAAAACATTATTGATTATATTCTTGTTTCATTATTCCTTAGAGAATACTGGACATACTATTTCTATCCCAAAATGTTGTAAAATATAACAATGATGGAATATAAAAATCATTAATCATTTTCAAGGTAGTCAAAAATGTACAATATATTTTATCCCAATAAATCATATATTATTAAAAAATCACAACCTTGGTATCATAACTATATTATGGTTTGTCTTTCTCTCAACCATATATTTTCCAAAAAATTATCCTGCTATTGAGTCACTTTTCTTGTGTCCACACAATCTCAGGTCCTTAAGGAAATAGTGCTGCAATAAAATCCTTATATACTCTATATTTCTTATAACATGTAAATAATTAATACAATACCCAAATGAGACAATACCTTAATCATAACATAAGAACTCTAATCATTTCACTACATCTTCGGTAGTATCAGAACAAGATTATTATCCAATAGAAGAATTTGGGGTATACACTCATGATTTGTACATTGATTCGCGTAGTGTCCCAACTCCTTGTAGATGAAGAATTGTACATTTGAAACCTTTTTCTGAACCATGAAATCATATACTTGGTTTCCTTTTTATCCACACATATAACAAAATCTCATTCCCTTCATTCATTTACAAAGGTGGTTCATTCCATAGTTATCAAATATTGTAAAATCCTTCTTTCCCCTCTTCCCCTTATCCATCTTTTTCTCTTCCATCATTTTATTCTCTTGTTTCCCTTCAATGAAATATGACTCATAAAATTCAATAAATATCTTATTAAATCATGATACTATTTCTTCATATGTTGAGAATACATGGGAGACTATTTCAATTTTAAATGTAATCTTATTTCCATGAAAGATATGATCCTTCTTAATCATTCGATCATGCGTATTGCAGAAATTATCATTCCTTCTACTAGGCGCTATTTCTAAACAATGGAATACACTACAATAGTTTATGAACTAGAATCGATATTTCCAAACTTTTAAAATACCAAACGTAAACTGAAAATATTATTCAAATAATCTATAATCATAAAATTTTAACTTTGAGGAATTATTTACACCTAATTCCTTTATAGTGGATTGTAATGAAAATGTGAATCTTCCTAAGCATTTCTCCTAGAGGTGTCATAAACTAAAGTGCAGAAAGGCCAATTGTCTTGTACTAGGATACCCCATGTCAAGCTTGGAACTCGTTTTAGGAGTTTTCACTACTATTTGCATCTGTTCCAAAGCCCCCCACTACCTACTCATATCAATACAGGGATGTATTGCTTTTAAAATACACAAAATCACTACATTACCCAAATTCTTGGATGTTCTTCTATACCAATCCTCAAATTCTTTCTTAAGGTAAGGTTGTCTAATTAGAGTTTATCTAAATCTATTTCCAATGTTATTTCTAGAATTCCTTTGATTCCAACTGTAAAGCCCCGACCCCAGAAGCCCAGAGCCGCTGCATTATTTTAATATGTTGGCATGATTACAAGGAATTCAATACTGAAATACAGATCAGTTTAGCTGTCTTGGAAAATAGATTACATACCAGAATGTTAAATTACACATTTATAAATAACACACAACATAAATTATCCTTTGAGAACTCTATTAATAACATAGCTTAACGCTGCTTATCAATCATAATACCCTTCTGGGAATCATGTGAAAATAAGTTATAATAAAGGTGTGATCTTAGATTCTTAGTAAGGATAACAATATCGCGGAAACATTCATAAACAAGAATAAACATTTATGGAAATTTATAAGACTAAAACACAAGCATTTTCAACTTATACATCATCATAATATGGAAATGAAAAATGAAATAATTCCATTTAATTAATCACATGGATATTATAGTAGTCAAATAATCACATGTAATATCAATATCCAATTTCATTAGGATTGAATTCATAATGTTAGTCTTCATAACCACATAGACATGTCTGCACACCAAGACTACAAATAAGATTTTTCCAAGGCCTTGTCCCAAGATAGTAGTTTCCCATATGAGACCTACAGTTGCATCGAGTAGCTATAGCGGGCTCCACTAGTAACTTATTATGTCCAATGCATTCCTCATATTAAATGGTTGTGACATAACATAAACATTCATATTAAAACTATAATACGGAATGTTAATACATTTTCCAAAAACCATGAATGGCATAAAAATAACACATCCACAGTCAAGCATATCACAAAACCATCAATACAATATGAAAAAATTATATAATAATAAATCATCTTAAAACAAGTTTAAAATCCATAAAATAATGTTGACATAGTTGAAATGAAAGCTATTAAAAAAATACCTTTTTCTATTTTGAAACCATTTAAAAGTCACATAATTAAAAAAATAAAACATTTATTTTCAAAATTTTCATATATGATTGTATGGGAAGCTTCTACAATGTTATAATTATAGAATATATCCCCACCCACCGTATAAGTAAAAAAAGACATTCTTACCATTATTTTTTCAAAAAGGTCAGAAATTACATTGTTTGGAAAAATGACGGAATGATTCTTTTCAAAATATATATGTTCATATAAGGGTATAAATGTCTATAATTCATAGTTTGTAAATATTAAAAATGTTTTGAGTTGCATTTTTATGAAAACACCGATGTGGAAGATAAAGATGTCTATGTAGATACTTATGTATTAACAACCTCAGATATGTAAAGTGGTCGTAGAATTAACCCTTTCCTTATTCTTTTCCTAGGTTGAGGGTAACTTAACCTCATGTATAATATTTAAATCATTGCTATTAAATTATATAATAATCATATACATAAATATGATATCATATATTATCTTCTAATATTTCTTTGTTAATAATATTTTAGTAGCATCATCGATTCAGGTGATAACTAATTTTTTTCCCTTTATATGGTTGGTTACATAACCAATGTTGGTTATGAATAGGATTTATTTTATTAATATACAAAATGATATTAAGTTCATAAATATTATTTTTATTTATAAAATGAAAATTATTCTTGAATTATTATGATGGGATGACCGCAAGGGAATTATTGCTATGGGATGATCATTTTTTTCAAAAACCATAGGTTGGGCAGAGTGTTTTCTACATATGTGTATACATGTAGTTCCTAGTTATTTCTATATGCACCCCACCCGTTTTGATCACAACATGCCAAAAAAACCCAATGTTACTGGGGTGGGTGTCATTTCCCATCATCCTAGTGGTAGGATAGATAGATGGCTATTTTCTTTTCTCTACACCCTCTCCTAGGGATTGGTTGTGATAGAATCATTAAGAAGGTTATTGTTCAGTTTTGAAGATGATGTGTTTTCTAGTGAGGTGTTCTTCCCAGTTGTCATTGGGATGAGATTTATTGTACCATACGAGGTTTCTTCGGGATGAGGTTGTGTTTTTTACCAAACTAATTATGGGAGAGATATGGTAAGTTACCACGATGTGTATGGTCTGGTTGTGGAAGTGTTACTTGAGGAAGAGCATGGTAGCTTCTGGACGTTCATAGATAGGGATGAGTTTTTTACCAATGGGAATTGTTATGGGTTACACAACGGTCACTGTTCTTACTACCTTACGTTACATGACTTTCATTATTTGGTGATCATAACATGGTGAGGATGGGTTTGAAGGACTCAAGAACACCCTAAGAGGGGAGGGATGAATTCGGGTGTCAAATTTTTCTCCTATAAAGTTTTTAATCTTATACCCATGTTGGTAGAAACATATTAAATCTATCAGTCACAAGAATATATGAAGATGAAACAGAACTTTTAATTGGTTAAACACAATGGGCTACGTCCAAGGAGCATATGACGATAATGTTTTGGTTGTATATAAATCCCATAATCTTTATAAGTTTATGGATTAAAAGGTTCAGTAAAACTTTCTCTTTTTTTGATAAAATGACTTCAAAATGGTTCATTTATAGCTCACTACATACCTCGTATCACTTCTGTGGACTCCCCCTAGCTCACTACCTTGAAGGAAGCCTAATTTCATTTATCAACATGATATTCACTTCGATAGATTTTCATTGAATTCTTTGTCTCCATTCAACACGATACAATTATTTTATTGAATTCCTGAATTGATGCATTTGAAAGAACTAATAACAAAAACCATATATTCAAAAGCCTTTTTAAAGAATAACACCACAATTCCACGCAATACCACATCATGTGTGAAAGATTTGGAAATTGTCATTAAATATGACTTTCATGAAACCCGTAATTTTGGTGTAACCCTGACCATTCGCACAACTAAACCAAAGGGTTCACTAGGTCTATTCAAACCAAAGGAACACCATTCGTGTATGTTTAACTCTATGTAATTCTTTCAAACATAGAACATTCACGTAGTACAGAAACTAGATTTTTTTTGGAAAATTATTAAGTCTTTCATTTGGTTAGTCACCTATTTATACTCTTCGATGACCATACGTTCCGTTATACAATGCTTCTTTGTTGGTGCTCACAAGATTCTTAATGAGCACGCAAATCCCCATTTGACGTCGCATTGGACATGTAAGATTCTTTCACGAAACCTCATATTTCAAGCACATTTAATTCTTTTGTGCACTTTTTTCATTGAAATATTTTGATGCACTGATCCTAAAATAGGCCTTTCACGCAAGATTCTAAATTCCCTTTAATACTGTTTCCCTCTGGAACTATAAGATACCATTCCTGAAAACTTCTTTAACTTCTAGTGACAATTGATATGAAACACAAACCACACTAAATTTTTATTATAAAATGACCATGGTTCCAACAGGGGTTGGATAGTATACCTTGTTTGGTTATTATGAGTTTCTTATATTTTCTTATAGCTGAGTTAGTATTCTTCTACAACATGTGCATGAGTAAGTTGTGACTTTCCGACTGAGTACACCTGTATGGTCACCCTACATATATAATAATATTTTCAGGATTTTTGGGTGATTATGCGGACCATGTAAGAACATACTAGCTCTGACATTTGGGGTTGTTTTTGTGTCACTTAATAGTTTATTTTGGTATATAATTTGTTGTTTTCCTAGTCTTCCTAGCTATTTTTCTTTAAACATGTATTTGTGATCGATTTTGGTTTCTTTATATATATGTTTCTTGGTGTTGTTTAATGATGAAACATCTTTTCTCCCGATATTATTTTCATTAAAAATGGAAATGAGTCATATCTTCTCTGAAGATTTACCTACCCTTAGTTCTAGTAATCACCTTGGGGCCTACTGCAGGTGGGACCTGGGGTTCATTATATCTCTTTCATATTGAGGAAATTAGGTTTCAACATCTTTCTATTCCTACCCTCATCGTGATTAATGTGGTTCATGATAGAATAGTATCATAGGCTGATAATTGAAAGACCTGATAGAGATTAATGTTAGGAATTGTGAGGATTTGGTGGGTCGGTTGGGTGATGGAGATTTATGATCTTGGTTTGCATCGTAGGCCATTGGAGACCAAATAAGATATGAGATTTTAGGGCCCTTGTCATCTGATGAAGGGAATCTGAGTATACAGAACAACGATGTGAGGCTACACGTGTTTCGGGGATCAAATCCTAGGTAAGGCACATGCATCATGATGGATTTTGTTCTTGTATGTTTTTTAATTTCTTGGTAAATTAAAATAAACATGTGTTATAATTAATCATAAATAAATTCCATACTACTCATGCTTAGGAATTCATTGTATACTTTTCTGATATGGTACTTGGTCGTCATCCAGGAGTGGCTCATAAGGGGGAGACTCATGTAGGCATATCCATCTAATCAGTAGATGATTTAACCATATAATCAAAATAAATGGAATAAAACCCTTCATGCACCACTGAATTTCTCTGGGAAATTACAAATGAAGATATAAATATATACAAAGAGAGAGCGAGTTGGCATGTAGATATGGTGATAACGTACTACTTAAAATGAGCTCGGATTGAGTACTTGGTTCCCCTATAAATGAGCCAAATAATGGGACCGTTTTTTAGGGGATATTCTTTACCATAGAGAGAGGAAACGAGATAATTTTTTGTGGGTCAGCTTTGAGAAGAATTTATCAGAACAATTTCTTTCCTCAGCGATGAAGGTCGATAAGATGCATGAGATACTCTCCCTCTACCAAGGGAGTATATAGGTGAGGGAGCTATTGATCTTGTTTAAATATGACCTTCAATTATCCCCATACCACTTTTTAGATGAGGAGTCTCAGGCATGACATTCGGAGGAGGCAACCAGTCATTCCTTCCAGTATGTGGTTACTGCCTTCACCCTACCACCACACATAAAGTTTCAAAAGAAGGTTGATATTATGTAAAGGAATCACTTCTGATGAGGGATACTACTAGAGGGGGAAAATAATGTTACTTTAAGGGAAATTCATCCATCATTATGCCTCAGGTTCTAGGGGCTTCATGTTTTCAGCTAGTGGGAAGTCTACCTTAGCAGTTCCAGTTCTGACCTTATGGTCTTCTTCGATTACCTCTTGGACTAGGAATGGGGTGTTTCACTTCTTTAGGACACATGAAACATCAATGTATATTCCCATTAAAAACATAGTATGGTAGAGGCATACTGGTCTACCACCTGCCTCAACGGTAGATGTTGGATAGGGCATTTCAGAAGTAGGGATGGCAGGGTTCTGCTCCACTGAGGGGAGAAGGAGCATGTAGAGGCTGACATGAGGAAATTCAACCCGGATCTCGTCCCGGGAATGTATAGGTAGGATGAAAAAATTACAGGAGATGAGATGTTGGGAATGGAAGTTTGATCCCACATAGAGATTAGTTCTAGTTGGGTCAAAGATTGTTCGAGGTATGATCACTTTGACCAGTACTCTTATTTTATCCTTTTTTTATTCAGGAGCTTCACAATCCATTGGTTCATCCAGTCACCACCATTTTGTTGTACTATACAAGGAGACACATTTCTTGTAAATGGTGTTGAGTACCCATGTCTAAGGTCTGACAATCTTGTTTGATATTTTCTAAGGATATAGAATGAGGTTGGGTCCACATTAGTCTAGTGGGGATCTCTTTATTCTACATATCAAACCATATTTTATTATACATGGAATCAGATGGTTTTAATCTCTTCATGATATTATTGACTTTATTCAGATAAGAGTTTTATTTTCTGACATGGGTTTCCATCTTGTAACATTTGATGTTGTTTGGGTTTTTTTTTGAATAGATGCATGTGTGTGGAGCATTATCATTCCTTGTTGGAGGACATTATAGTGGAATCATTGAATGCTAAAATGGTGGGGTTTTCAAGAGTTTTCAAATATTTAGTATATTTCTTCCCCTGAGGAGGTTGTGACTCTACCCCCTTAACGTGCTGTTGAGTATTGGATAGACTTACAACCTAGTTCTTGTCTAATTTTGATGGATCCTTATTAGTTGTCTCCATCTGATTTGTGGTAATTGGGGATCTAAATTTGATTATGTAATGAATAAAATATTTATATAACCTAGTGTGTAACCGTGGTGTGCTACAATCATGTTTGTGAAGAAGGAATATGGTGGATTGGGGCTGTGTATAGACTAGTAGAGGTTGAATTAGGTAACGATCAAGAACTTTAACCCTCTCCTAAGGATATATGGTATCTTTAACCATCTAAGAGGAGAATGATGGGTTTCCATGATCAATATGCAGTCTTGGAAACAGTAGTTGAGGTGGGTGGAGTGTGTCCTCCCAAGGAATACTTTCTAGTGTTGGTATGGGATGTTTGAGTTTGTGGATATGTTGTTCGGTGTTACGAATGCACTAACCTTGTTCATGGGGATTATGAAATCTATATTTCATTATTTTTTGAACAATTATATCATCATATTCATCACTTTAATCCTGTTATACTATTTGTCAGAGGTGGAATATATTGAGAATTACAAGACTTCCCTAAAGGTCCTTCATGACCACCGGCTCAACATAAATCTGTCCATGTGCATGTTTTTTGATAGGGGGTTACAATTACTTGAGAATGTGGTCTCCCAGAAGGGTTTGAGAGTGGTTTTCTCACTGTTTTTGTTAATTCATCTTGAGAAACACACAATAATATGGAATAGGTTCACAGTTTTCCCGGTATTGAAGGCTATTACTAAATATTCATTACTAATTTTTTCTCAACCAGAAGCACTATTGATGTCTTTTACTAGAAAATGATAATATTTTTTATGAGTGAGTAGTTCCAGTTAACATTTTTCTATCTAAATGGTATGTTGGTCAATGCACTAGTTCTTACGTTTCCAATGGAAAGCAGGAAGTTCAAGGTGTATTGTGATTGTTCTCGGCTAGGCATGGGTTTTGCGCTAATGTATCTACAAAGTGTTTTCTCTTTTGGGTCTAATCATCTAGGTCCAAATGAACATATATATTCCACAAATTATTTTAATCATGATGTGTCCATGTTTTCTCTTACATTTTGGTAACAATACCTCACTATAGAGCCCTTTTTTTAATATATGAAAAGAGAATTAGGTAAAATTTTCCCTATAAGAACTGAACATGTGACAATGAAATTGGATGGATTTTCTCTAGTATAATGATATTGAAATCTCCTAAACCTCATAATAGGGGAATGTTGTGGATGATTATTTGAGAAGTAATTCGTAAAAGGAATTGGATTGGTAATATGATGAATCTTGGAGAGAAATGGAGGAGTTTTTTACCATTCAATTAAATGCATGAATGTTTGGGGGAAGAGGTTGTCGGTTTCAGATGATGGTGTAGTCATATCTGAGGTAGTAGGTGGCGAGCCTCAGTAGGGAGACACAGAGTAAGTTGTAATGCAAGATCACTTTGACCAGGGTGATGCACTAATGGGATGAACTGAGGAGGATCTGAATTTCATATTTTTCATTGAGAAGTGGTTTGTTCTAGTGGATATGCACAAGGTAATTGTTTGTGAGTTACATTGCTCGCCCCTAGAGGTACACTCGTGTGTTTAAAATTTGTATAATTCTTTGAGGGAATATTTCGTGTGTCCCTGTGTGAAGTGGGTTGTGGCATAGTTTGTTGAAAAGTGCATAGTGAGATAACAATTGAAGGATGAGAACCGCATTATTGGTGGTTTGTTTCATCTCTTATATAACCATTAATGGATGCGGGGTAACATCTAAATAGATTTTTTCATAGGGTTATCTAGGTATCGGGGAGGATGGGATGCAACTTGCATAGTAGTGGATCAGCTAACGAAAATGTCTCACTTCTTAGAGATCAATGAGTTGAGCATAGTGGATTCCTTAACAAAGAGGTATGTGAATGAGTTGTTGTACCTACATGGGGTTCTGATAGCAATTATCTCAGATCAGGATTCACATTTTACCTTAGCAGTCTAGAGTGGTTTGTAACATTATTTTGGAACTCAGTTATGGCTCAACAATACTTTCTACCCTTAGATTAATGTGTAGATAGACATGACTATCTAGACATTGGAAAACATGTTACGAGAATTTATATTTGACATCGGTCGGATTTGGGTGTGACATTTTCCATTGGTATAGATTTATTAAAATAATAGCTGTAATTATTCCATTGGTATGGATTCATTCGAAACATTATACATATTGTTGTGTCATTCACCCATCTATTGGACGGACACTGGGGTGTCCGTTTTTCTAGTTCGGAAAGTGGTGAAGATTATCATAGTGAGGGTGATTCATTTCTATGAGAGGGTGAAGGCTGCAGAATATTGGTAGAATCCATATGATTATCATAGGGTAAGTCCCATGGAGTTCGAGGTTGGGGATCATATGTTCGTGAAGGATTACCCTCGACGTGAGCAGTGGAGGTTCAACATAGTGAGTGAGATTTATATAGGGATCATTGAACTATTAATAATGTTGGTATGTGTTGTAGAGGTGGAATAGTAGTTAGAATTTCCATTACAGTTTAGGAGGATCCACGACATCTTTCATGTCTCTCATCTTTGTTGGAATCTTCATGATAAATCCCTTTTCATTGAATAGGGATAGATAGATATTGTGGATGATGTAACATTCATGGTGCAGCCACTGGAGATATAGGATCATCAATTGAATATAATACATGATAGGACCATAACATTGATTCACATTTTGTGGATGCATGGTTTCTAGGAGGAGAGTACTTATGTGTGAGAGACACAAATGAGTGCCTGGTACCTCAGGTTATTTTGAGTTTTTCGTGAGTGTTTTGATTTGGGATTTAGTTCCTAATCCTTGTTTTTTATAATATGATTTTCTCCTCATTCTACAATATGTGGAAAATTTCTGATATATGAAAATGAGGGATAGCTAATATCTAATCAATATGTGTTAATTGATATGATATTAATCCAATATAGGTGATTCTGTGCTTCCCATGTCATATAATATGTTAACATTGAGGAACGAATTACCTATTTCATTTTTTCGGATAGTTGGTGCTTCCCTAGTGTGTCTTGTTAATGTTTGGGATATAATATGTCGGAGGGGTTGTCCTTTCATATTGAGGATTCACTCCATCTTTGGAAAACCAAAATGTGGTTAATCATTGAGATGTATCATATGTGGATATTGCTTAGATTCATATTTCTTCTCGGTTTAGTACTGAGTTCTCCACGGTGATATTATTTGAAGAGGTATCAGATGTAATGGAACATACCTCCCTGGTCCATTTCATTGTCAAAATCCAGTGTTTGGGGTGTTTTGGGAGGCAACACTAGAACATTTCTAGATTTTTTGAAATTCATAGATTTTCTATCGGTGAATCTGGTATCAGTGACTTGCATCGGTAGCTTGATTTCAATAGGTTGGAACTGCTATCTCAGCATTACTAACTCAGGGCATCATTGACTCTAGGTGTTAGTAGGTTGAGGCAGCTCTAGGTCGGGTGTCTGTGAGTGGCATCGGTGAGGGGCGTAGGGGAATGATGTCAGTGACTGTCATCACTGACTGGTGTTATTGAGTGGCATCATTGAGTCATGTCAGTTATTCACATAGGTGACTAACCTCATTGAGTAAGTAATCGATGAATCACTTTTAGTGACTCGTGTTGGTGAATCACCATACATAGATTCATTTCCATCTTTTTATAGTTTTCTAGTTTCCCTCGTAATACATTTTATTTGATTTTAATCGAGTTTAAAGCAATGTTTGGGTGTCTCTAAAAGATTTTCATAGGATATTAATAATATCATTAATATCCTAATGCTATTTGGGCCTTGAAATAGACAAAATGCATGGTATTGACCACAATATGACCTCTATGGCCCATGGAACTATTTCCATCTATTGATATATGATCTGGAAGTTCTATTGCAGAGAGACTCTCTTACCTTGAACGCCATTTTTTCTCTTGGTGTGCCTAGAACCATTATATCTCAAGGAATCATACGCATGTGCCATGACAGTCTATTCAGTTGTCCCCATGAGTCTTTTGGGAAAATAGTTTGACACCCTATACATGATGTAATGAAGAAATGATGTCCTTATATTATTCCCCGTAGGTATTTTATTTGTCTCTATTTTGTTTCTATGTCATTTGTGGTGGGTGTAATCATGTACCCTTATAAATATCATTTATCATAAATTTAATGAAGATGTTAATAATTATATATTGAGGGGCTGGGATGATGCTTCTGTTGCTTGAATTATTTTTATTTATTATGTTTGATCTATATTGTGAATTATGATTTTAGTATTCCTTATAATGAGCATGGAAGTTGCTGGTGTCTGTTTACAAATTTAAACCATGAATTCATTCCATTAATCTATTTGTGAATGGTTGTAAACACGAAAAAAAATTATTAACAACATATATCTGGTTAATTAAATTGAAACCCTAGGATCAGAATTTTTCTATAAACAAAATTATTTATCAGGTGGAATTAATGATTGGGTATTTTCTAAAACTGTAAAAAACTTTCGTGTTGGTGTGTCTATGTGACATGTGTGGTCTTGTTCATCCCTGTGTATGTTTTGTTCCTTTGGTGATGTAGTTGGGTGTGTGGCTGTGAGTGTTTGGTGGTGTAGGTGGTGTAATGGTATCTTAGGTTGACAGACTTATTGACTGTGGAATGGATGTACATTTTATACTGTGGAACTTAATCTGTGACGTGGTGTTTCATGATCGAATGTTTTCATGTTTATGTTTATCGGTGTGTTTAGAGTGGTGTTGTTGTACAGTGGGGCTACTGAGTGTGGTAGTAATGATGTGTGTTGGGGGTTTTATTATTGAGATTATGGACATGGTGTCATTACATAGAAGAATGATTGTTACAGTGGTAGAATGGGTGTTCAATAGAGGGGAGTTTGCAGTGTGACTACATGTTAGGTGAGATTCTATTGGGTTAATGTTGTACTTTTGGTGTGTAGGGGATACCAAGGATGGTTTAAGAGGGATAATTTAGAATATTTATAGTGTCACCATGTGTGGGGGTTTCACTTGGCATCTCTAGGGTCAGTTTTTTAATGAATTGGTGTTAGAATGGATTCTTTTACCTCGTCCCTTTTTCATAGTTTGTCTTTGGCAGTGGATGGTATGGTTTCTTCTCTGTATAATGTTTTTAGTGTTAGGTTATTTCCAGAAAAGGGATGTAAAAAAATAAATGAATGAATTTATACTTCTAAATGTCAACTAGTTAAATGAATAGGATAGGTGTATGTTTTAAGTTGTGGATTCCAGTAAAGAAGTGTTATTTTAACGACTAATGAACTTGACTATCACTGATGGTGGTATGTGGATGTAGGGTCGAAATAAATTTCATATTTGGTGTGGGCTGGTTGTTGTTTTGAAAATCCATTGGGTTTTTTGTGTGTTTGGTATTTATATATATACATGTAGTTCCTTGGGATTTCTATATGCTCCCCACCCATGTTGAGAACTAAGTGTCGGACACCGCCATTGTTATGGGGGAGGGTGTCCTCTCTCAAAATTCTAGATGGAGGATGGATGGAAGGTTATTGGCTCTTCATTTCTCCCTCTTATAGTCATTGGTAGCCCTACACTATTCTCACAGATTGAGGTGTGGTTTTGAGGCCCAAGTGTCTGTAGGAGAAGTTTCATTCCATGGTGTCATCAAGATGCGATACATTGTACCTTCCAAAGTATCTTCAAGACGAGGTTCTGGATTTGTGTCCAAGGTGTCTGTGGGTGGAATTTGGTATGTGGCCTAGGTGTATGTGAGAATGTATTAGTAGTGGGTCTTGTGGAAGAGCGTGGTAGCGTCAAGATGTTCACCATTAGGGATGAGAATTTATCCATTGGAAGTGGTGTGGGGTACCAAAATGACGATGATCTTACTACTTTACTTTAAATGGCGTGGGTTATTTGGTTAGAGTAACATTGTGAGGTTGGGTGTGGATATTATACCTTGATAGGTGCTTTTGAGTGACATCTACTTTTCTCATTGCGTAATTAATATGCATCCCCCACATGTGCACGAGTGACTTTGGCTTTTCCTATTGAGTAAACTGACATGCTAACCCTAAGTATATGAAATCGTTTTTAGGCTTCCAGGAAGATTATGCATGCTATTTTGGACCTTACTAGCTCAAACATATGGGCAGTTTTTATGTCAATAGTTGGTTTATTTTGGTACTTAATTTAGAGTTCTCCTTATATTCCTATCCTTTTTATATTAAACATGCATGAGGGGATTATTTGGGATTATTTATATATATATGATTGGTGGTGTTTTTTGAGGATGACATGTCTTATCAATGGATCTCGTTTTCATTAAAAGTTTAATACCTCCAATCATGTGTGACAGTTTACCTACCCTTGGATCATGTTGCCACAACAATGCCAATTAAAGGTGGGACTCAGGGGGGTTATTATCTCACCTTCTTCAAGAGGAAAGATGGCATCAACATCTTTCTATCCCTACCGTCATCTTGAATATGGTGGGTCATGACATTATAAATTTTTTTATCATCCCATTTTTATAATTTTTTTCCCATCATGTGTAAGGTTATGTGTTAAGTAAAGATAAATTCAATTTATATTTTTTGTAAATGAAATTATTTTATTTATATGAAAATAAATTATGGGGAAAATATATATAAATTTAATGTGACAAAATTTTATAATATGGTCATCTAATGCACTAGTTTAGAAATAATGATCTAAAACATAATCATGAATAGATTAAAAAAATAGAATAAATTTTTTTCATAAGACACTATAGTATGTAATGATTAAGGAAAATTATTTAAAGACTCTTTTGGAGAGAGTGATTGAACATGGGATCTAAAAGGGAAAAAATATTTTAGTTAATCAATTAAATTATATTCCAAGACATTCAAACTATTTATCTATTTCTATTATTTTAGATTTGATGTAGTGTAATAAAAATATCCATGTATTTGTATATGGTTTTCATTAATTTGGAAAATATATAATGTAATATTCCTACAGTTTTTTCATGGAAATACATTGAAATAAATGTGGTATAAGTGGCATATATTAATCTCATCCATGAAGTATTTTAAGGGGTTTGGAACATGTTTGAACTACTATTATTGAATCCATATGTTATATTATTTCAATAGAAATATATATGGGTCATCTTTATGACCATAACATTTTATTTTGTCATAGATGAAATTTCAACTCATATTCTAAATGAAATAAACAATATCACCCAATTATGGTAGCTATATCACTATAGAATCTTATGATACTATCAATTTAATTGTAGAGACTCAAATAGGGAAATTATACTTTAAAGGACTATATTTAATAGGGATTGGTAAAAATTCAGAGTGCTTCATTTTAGAAAAAGATTGTACATTAATAATATAAATTTGAAATTAAGAGAACACTTTGTTTCAGTAGTTTTTCATTTTAGATATTTAAGGTCAATTTAAATTGTTTTTCATATATTAATGTAGATTAAACTTATAGGACTTAAACTAGGTATAGAAAAAGGTTAATAGAATATTGGATTCTTCAAGATCATAATTGTAGTAACCCTTTTCTACATTGAGGTACAAATCTCTTGATTTCAATCTTATCTCATATTAAATTTTAGAATATGGCCAAAGAATGATCATTTTTGGGGTCATGGAGGTATCTAGGGTATTAGATCCAAGTCTAGAGCCTAGAAATATAGTTTTTGGTGTTTTAAGTGTAGCATAAGGTTATTGAAAACTGTGTAGGGATGACCGCATGGTTTGAAAAAACTATCAGAGGATAAAAATTATTGGATTACAAGACACATGGTTTGGTAAAACCTTGAAAGAGGTGAAACGTGGCTATGAAGATGGTCTAATGCTTCAACATAATTTCATATATGGTATTATTGTGGTTTTCACAAAATTTTATAAACATCGTGGGGAAATAATTCATTATTCCCACAGCCTACATAAAGTCGTGCACAGTTTCTACCTGACCTGATAAACCATACTGGTAAGCCATGTGATCTTTCTTCTTCTAAGAATATAAAATCTTTTAAATTAAATTAATAATTATTTAAAATCCTATTTTGTAATAATATTTCACTTAGACTATAAGGTGAACCATGGGGGATATTCCATTGAGCCTAATTTAGGATTTCTTATCCCCTCTTTTCCCATTATGTAATTCAAGTGTGGTTCATCACCAAGGATCCACAATGGTAATTCCTCGATTCCATTTCATCAATTCAAGATATTTCTTGATATAAGCCGTGATATTTGAATTTAGGCTTATTTGCCCTAATTTTCCATTCATCTCTCAATATTTCTATTTCTTCAAAATAGTGATGAATTAATGCTTGATACTGGACAAGCTATCAAGAAGGATCCTAAAGTTGGTGGTCATGTTATTTTCATTACAAGTCAGATCATTTATATTTTCTAGGGTTTCATGTTCCCAATTTCATGGTTTCCCATAAAATTAAATTGAACCCTATTATTTTAAGTTATTTTTAGGTCACTATAAATCCTTGTTCATGAATGTTATTAGATGTGTACCTTGATTGAGAATCACTCCATGGGTGAGTTTTATACGAATGACCCTTCAAGTATTTAAGATTCAGATGCCCCTGAAAAAAATAAATCTACCCCATTATTATATGATGTTATATGTTAATTGTTTTTTAAATAAAATCTATAAATTTATTATTAGATTAATTGTAATGTAAATGAATTTAGGGTATCTTATGGATGAAATTACCCTCGAACCATGTGTTCCTTTATTATTTTATTCATGTTTGACTCTCCCATGTGAGTAATGTTAAGGCTATGTAATAAATTTAATCAAATGTATCATATTGATCAAATTTTTCCCCGATTTGGGTTATTTTATAAATATACCATGTGATATATTAATAGGAATTTTGGTCTTGTTATATTAAAATTTTCAATGTGTGTATTCAAATCAACCTTGAATTGTTAGCCCTTGTGTGTATCGATCAAAATGTGTTATATGATTTCTTAATTAGGCATGGGAGCCTCAATATTATGTTATTCACATGTGAGTTAATGAATTTCCATGAATTATGATTTTATATGATGCTTAAGTCACCCCATGATGTGAGTTACTAAAGGATGCTCTTAGTTTTGACCATGGAATGTTATATAATTGTTAAATTAGAATATAATTGGTTAAATGATAAATAGTGTTGTGTGAAACATTGATCGAAATTATAATTCCATGGATGGAATAATGTAACTATTTGCCTATATACAGTATGTGATACATAGATTCAATAAATAATTCCATCGATAGACTCAATGGTTTAGGTTATCTTCTCAAAACTGATACACGGATTCACATTCAAGAGCAATGGACATACTCATTAAGATTTGACATATATGTCGATTGATACATGGATTCCAAAAGGAATATCAAGGATATAATAAATGTTAATTGTATATATTTCATGAGTGTTACATGTGTCTTCCTTAGAAGAGCTCAAATGAATAAATCAAATGAAATGGACTTTATAACTCATCTAGAGTAATACATGGGATCTTGAGAGGTTTTCCACCGAAGAAATCCTATGGTGTAGGTTGATTAAACCTAATGTGATACTTGAATTAAAATATAGTAATTTAATTAATGGGATATGATTAAAAATTATTTAATTGAATGGAAATGTGTCATGAAACATCTCCATGCTAATGAACAATCTTGGTGTTTTCCTTCACTTTTATTGCTTAGATGATTTTCTGAGGCATCTTTTGGTATACTAGTTACATGGGGTATTCTAGGCATTATATGGATATTGAGACTTATGAATTAAATATAATTTAATTTATAAATGTATTGAATAAATTATATTATTATTAAATGAGTAAATCCATATAATTTATGTTTATATTTGATTTCCCCATGTTTCTTCATAAATCAGTACACATTTTCGAACATATATTTTCACAAACTGGTTGGAAAAAACCTCAGGGGGTTGCCTACTGTGATTTAGTATAACACTATATTTTTTATCCTTTTTTGGTCCCAAATAGATTATATGATTTTATGTAATGATAAGGGTAGACACTCGCCTATAGGTACTTGACATTCAAGTTATGAGTCTAAGAGCATGGGACAATGATCAGGCATGTGATTCAAGATGGATTTTTCCCCTTTTAATACTCTTTTATATGGACTATACATATTCCTTGTACACCTGTTTTGATTATTCTATTAGAAATATGGGACATGTATCATCACATCATATATGCTATGAATTACGACTTTGTTTATACCATCAGTATTTCTCAATTTATTATATTTTATGATTTACTGATTATGCTACTTGTATGATATTTCTACTATGATGCACTATGGTAATGAGGGTATATTATACCAACAGAATCACCATCTCCCACTCTTATATTCATTAGGATTTGGTGTTTGTTGAGATGAATTTGAGTCCATGTGACCTACTAGGTTTAGGGAACTTTTTAGTGGCACATGTGTCTCAGACGTTACAATGTTTTATCGAATGATTCATTTCTAACATTCATTACTATTTGGTGTCAAGTGATAGGAGATAGAATAAAATTATAGTTTGGTAATCACAAGTGCATGGGTTTAGAATTGGGGTCATGGAGGTCTATATGGTATTCAAGCCTAGTACAGAGCATGGAACCCAAGGATTATGTGTTTCTAACCCAATGCAAGGTTATGGAAAACCGTGCGGTGCAAGAAAGACTATTTGAATAAACTCCTCAAACTTATATAGTGTGTACATACAAGCCACATAGGATGGGTATACCGTGAGAGAGGATATTCACAATTGAATGATAATTAGGTATTTTTAGTAGACATTGATAGATCGGGTTTTCGAGGTTTTCACACGGTTTATAATCTGTGTAGTGTAGTAGTACAGTATGCCCCGAAAGTATAGAAAGACATGCACGATTTCCATATGGTTTATAAATTTTAGTGTGTAAAATTTTCATTCCCTGGGGTGATATGAATTTTCTATTTTTAATTAAATTAAAAATAAATTAAAAACATATTTCGAAATGTTATTAGACATGGACATCATGGTAAACTATGGGATATCTTCACTTGAACCTATTCATGGATTTCATATCCCTAATTCATATGTTGCTTGTTTAATGAATTTATCTTTAGATCCACAGTGGTATGTCCTCAATTAATTTTTATCCAGACATTATATTCTTGGATATCAACTATTATATTAAAATTTTAGGATCATATTCCATAATTTCTACTTCTTCATATATCATTCTGATTTCTTCAAAACCCAGATTATTGGAAGAGCTATCAGGCACTAGTCTATGGTAGATTGTGATATAATATTCATCAATAGATTAATCATTTATATATTCTACTGTGGCTTGATACCAATCTATTGGTGTCACCTAAATTGAAATTGAACCCTTTTATTTCATTTCATTTTGACGGTAATTGAATAAGATTTTTCATTAATGTTTTAGTTCGTGTACCATGAGTGATAAATATCCCATTGGTCAGTTGATTCAGAATGACCCTTATTGGATTTTAGATTTTGGATTCCCATGAGGCATTCCTTACACCCCATGATCACGTGATTTCAAATGTCAATACAAGTATAAATCAAATGGATCAAATGATTCTTTAATTTAGTTGTGAGTGGTGTAGAGACCATGTTATTTTATTGAATTTTTATGCATTGGAAGCTCACTATTATTTTATGACCATGTGAGTAAGTAAATGTTCCAGGCCTATGAGGTAGGAAATTACATGATTCACTCCCTTGAGGTGATTTGGTAAAGGATGCTCCTGGTTTTTACTATTATTGGATAAATGAATTTTTTATTATAACTGAATTGTTTAAATGATAAATAGCGTTGACAGAAACATCGATTCAAATTATAATTCCATAGATGGACTCATGTGATTATTAGCCTATATACCATGACTGAAATGTGGATTCCCAAAAGAATACCATGGATATACCTAATGGATGACATGACCTTGTCATGATTGATACATGGATACAAATTGGAGATTCCCTAAATGGACTAATTGAAAATTGAATTATATTCCTAGTGATACTTGGAATCTAAATGGAACACCAAGGATGGACTGAAATGGAGTTGTATAAATGTCACGAGTGAAACATGGAGCTTACATAGATGACATCAAAGGATATAATCATATGAAAAAGAAATTATACAACATCTAGAGTGATTCATGGGAACATGAGAGTTTCTCTATGGATGGGATCATAGGGTGTTTGTTGATTATACATGAAGTGATACTTGAATTCCAACATATAAATTTCATGGATGAACTCAGGTTCTAAATGATTAAATGAAATCAAATTAATCTGGATAGGTCTTAAAGCTTAATAAAATGCATATATTATGCCTTGAAATATATTGTTTAGATTCCATTTTAGGGTATATGTTGTGCTACACATTACACAAGGGATGTTAGCCTTGTGTAATATATCATGACTTTTAAACTAAATGTATTAAATTTTATAATTTGTTGATTAAATTAAATGATTATTAAATCATTTCATTCTCATAATTGATATTTATTTTTTATTTATCCTTGTTACTACTTTACTCATATCGGAGTTCTTACTATATATATTCATTGACTGACTTGTATAGAACATGGGAGATTTCTTACTAGTATTTTGTCTCACAGCTTATTAGGTCACCTTTTTTAAATCAAATAGATTATATGATCATTAGAAATGTTAAAGCAATGCTCTGTTATATACGTAATTGACATGCTAGATAGGATCATGGGATAACATGAACTAGTGGATCCTTTCTATGCTACTGTGATTATTTTGGACATATTTACATTTGTTTTAGGGATTGTACATATTCTATGTACTCATGTATTGGATTTCTTAGTAGAAACATATGACAATTTTCATCATCTTGTATATGATATCACTGATTATAATGTTTATACTCTTTGTCTTCAACTGATTATTATGATTCAGGATTTACTTCTTCGGTTACATGATTTATATTTTTTCTCTATACATAAGTAATGTGGGAAAAGTCTTCCCAAAGAATCAAATTGGCCCTTTCTACTAGAAAAAAACCTATAGGTGTTGGGGAGTTGTGCTTGAGGCTATATAACCCACCATTCTCGAGGAACCATTCAGTGGAATCTGGATCCAAGACATTACAAAAATATTCCTTTTGACATTGATCTATAAATTTTTTAGGACTATTATTGGATGAGATATTCTATATTGTAGTAAGTGTTTTCTACTGACATATTTTTTTGACGTAAAAATAAAGTTAAAATAAATAAAAATGACAACATGGACATATATACATAATACGATGGATAAATCAATAAATTAATGTGATGATGATAAAATTTGAGAGGCATAGATTGATGAGAAGATGACGAAGAAAAAATTATTATTGGTCGGACATAATAGAGTAATTCTTATGGATGAAATTATTAATAGGTTAAACATATTGAAAATGTATCATATTAACTAAGGTAGATTTTAGAAAAAAAGTAACCTTAAATAAATATTTAATGGTGTTCTTTTCATAAATTATCTTAATGGAAATTCTTTATTCAATAAATTTCATTTGAGGATTCTAATGCACATACCATTGACTATTTAACAATTATTATTTATTATTTTGAGTGGTTATTTTTTCATGATATTTCTTGTCATGGATCTACAATAAATATATAAATCATTGGCTAAATCTACCATAATGGAAATTATATATTATAAATCATTAAAATAACACAAACATATAAAATTTTAAAATATTTATTAAAAAGAAATCATTGGATCTCCATATATCTAAAAATTATACATGGTCGACTTTATCCCCAACTAAACAAATTCAACCATAACATTTAACTTCCAACACATATATTGATTAATAATGAAATATTCTTCCAATGACCTGAATAATTTTCCCTAAAATCACACATTTTGAGTAACTCGTGATATAATTTCCTACATGAATATTGAAACCATAAATTTTATCTCACATAATTCTCTTTTATATCAATATTGAATAGAAATAATACACTATTAGAAAAATATCTCACTAAACTAATTTAAAGCAATATAATACCATAGTGTCTGTGAGATATATATCACCATGTTGTGAACCCTATTGGTATCTAACTCATTTAATTATACATTAACACTATTTTAACCATTCAACTTTATTTTTGTATCATAAATTTCTTATTAAATATTAGTAAACATTATTTAAATATTAAAAAACTGACAAACTATTGTATGAATCCCATAAATAGTCTCATATAAATTACTTTATCAGCATTTTTTATGATTAAATCCAACATATTGAATATATTGATATGCATTTCTCAATATTCTCAAAAAATATAAAATCTAAGGTATCCCAGCACTGAAATAGATTTTCTATTTGAAATTTATCTTATTTTAGTTAAAATATTTTCAATTATCACTATCATAATCCCTACAATCCAATGTATTTTGATAGAATTTATTTATCTATTTCTATATAATGAATTTTTACAATATCATTTATTGTACATTATTAGAAAATAGATTGTCCATATTCTACATAGATATAATTTTCAATTCTATGATTCACTTATATGTGGATGAAAGAAAATAATATGAGGGTTTGAGAGATGCATTAATGGTTTGGAATGAAAAGAATAATTATAATATCAATCAAGTATGAAAATGTATAATTTTAAAAGAGATGGATATAGTAAAAATGTGAGCGTGAAAAATAATTTGATTATTTGAATATATTTTAAATTAGTATCTTATATTTTCTAAAATAGAAAAAAATGATATGAAACTATAAATGTTATTTCTAGTCACTGTATGATTGAGTACTACATGGGATTTTTTATTCATATAGACAATTGTTTATTTAGAATGTTTATATTGTATTTATTTTATTAAATAAATGTAAAATACAATGTTTTATTAATTTTTATTTGATTTAAAATATAAATCTTCCATTATTATTCCAATATGGGAATTCAATATGACCAAAATACTAGAGTTTTAATGCAAAGACCTCATTACATGAATGACTTCCCTATTGTTTCTTTCACTACACATCTATTAACGCAGAAATTTATGAGGATAGGGTAAGAGATATTAATATAAATTTTTCAAATAGGAATGTGACCTCACTTTTTAACCTTAATACCTTATGGTTCGGATTAATCTTCACTGACCTCTTATTAGATCAACCCCATGTTTCCATTGTATGTATTGATTTTTTCAATTTTTTATCTTGAAAACTCCTCTATCATAACACGTCTTTCATCATACCCCTTGGTGGTGATGGGGTGAGTTAGAAGTTCTTAGGCGTGTGAAAATTATTGGTTTATCATTTATTGTTTTTATTTTTTATCAAAACGATTCAAATTAAAAACATGTAATCCACAATAAAATAAAACTCACATAAAATTTATAATTATACAGTAGAATTTGGAGCATAATTTCCTTAGATGTCAAACTTTTTCTTCAAATGGGATATGCCAAATTTTTTTATTGAGGTTCTATAAAAAATAATCCATAAAACCACTTTGTTTTACCAACACATGTTCCAAGATCCTCTAACCACCTCCATGGAATAACCAGGTTTCATTCTCAATGATTCTCAATATTTTCAGAATTTTTTGTCTTTCACATCATGAGAACCTTCAACTATTGATAACATTCAACTAGTTCTATCTTAGATTGAGTGGGAGGAGAAGGATTGAATATTAGCATTCTTGAGATATTTTGGGAGAGTTTTTTCTCCATGGAAGAGAGAATTATCTTGAGATAAATATTATTACATAATTATGTGTTGATCCCTAGAATTGATATAACATAGTATATTGAAAGGATATATTATTGTTAATTTAATCTTGGAATTTTGGCATTTTACGATGGACTATTTGTGATACGAGCCCATCGCAAAAACCCTTTTGCGATAGGGTCCCACCGCAAAATGCCCGTTGCAGAAAACAACGTTATGACAACTATTTTTTGCGACATGCCCTTCGCAAAAAAATATTATTTGTGATGGGAAGTGGGGACATCGCCGATATATTTCTAATTAAATATATTATATATGCAAGATCCTTTCATGACGGGCCCATCACAAAATGTTTTTCTGACGAGACATAGGCCCGTAACAAATAACATTTATGTTATAAACATGTTGCGACGGCCCCGTAAGAATAATCTTATTGTGATGGTAAATCAACCCATCACAAAAACATTTAAAATATATACAGATATTCTATTTGTGATGTGGCCCTATCACAAAAGTCTCCATGAAACATATTTAATAAAATAAAAATATTAATAAAAATATTATTAAAATAATAAAATAATAAAAAATATTAAAATTCTAAATATTTATAAAATACATAATTAATTAAAAATTATAAAATTATGATTGATGAAAAAAATAATATAAATATTATTAAAATAATAAAAATGTAAAAAATATTAAAATTCTAAATATTTAGAAAAAATATAGATAAATAATAAAATATTATTATTATTATTAGTCAAATAAAAAAAATAAAAAATTATAATACGAATTATTAATTATAAATTATTAAACTATTAAAAGAAGTTTGAAAAATATTCGCATCAATATAAAAGTCAAAAATAGTAAATAGTTAATATTACAAAAAATGGTTCATTCAAATGTTTTCAATAGAACAAAAAATCACTCAGGGGAATAGTCATCTGGTTGAGCAGGAGGAGTTTAAGGAGAATGTGGAGGAAACACCACCCCAAAACTACGAGTCAGATGGAGCCAGTACTCCATCTGATCGTGCTCCAACTGTTTCCATCGACACATGTTCTCCTTGTGCTGCTACTACTGCTGCTACAATCAATGCATGTCCCCCTCGTGCTATTGCTACTGCTGCTGCCATCGATGCATGTCCACCTCCTACTACTGCTACTACGGACACATCTCTTCCTCCTGATACTGCAAACTCTCTATAAGCACAGTTTGATCTTGCAACTACTCCTGATACTGTGAGGCATGAAGATGATTCCTCTCCACAGTCTCCTCAAGAGCTGGACAATGATATCATGGAAGTACTATAATATGTTCCATGAGTCAAATGAGAGCTGATAACAAGTACTCGGCCCTCTCGGAATCATGCTAGGTTGCCTGCATCCATGTCTCCTCATCAAAATAGTGTGCACTTGTCTGATCAGTGTTTTCAGCCTGACTCTCAGCCCGTATCTGAGAAGTTGTGGCCTCATATGACTCCTTTAGTTTCAATTTGAAATTAAAATAGTGAAAATATTATATAGAGTTAATTTTCAAGCTGAAAAAGAAAGAATACTAACCACATTTTGACGCTGACGATATCCTCTAATATATCCAGTGGCTGAATCATTATACATCCGTTGATAAACGTCATACTTTGTAATATCAGGATGCTCTACTATCTATATTAATATAAAATTTGATTTTTATATTTAATGTTATAAAAAATAAAAGAAAAATATTCTTACCAGTTGATCTCTATGCTTACAAAATGTACGACTACCAGCTCATGATGTCACCTCTTATATCCCCTAGTTCTGTCTGCCCAATGAATATCTTCTCTGAAATCCACCATTCAACTAGTGATATCATAATCCACCCCATACGTGAGATGAAATGTACTATGGTCAGTGGGCTCAATGTGACTCATCAAATAATATCGCTCCTAAGTTCTTAATGGTTTCTTTCTTAAATTGTGAAAAAAATAATGGAAAATCTCACACAAAGACACCTCCCATGCCTCTTGGATATTGGAACCCTTGCTATCATTGATGTGATACAATAAATCTACCAATAATTTTAAATATCATGTTATTAATGAAATATATTTATAAATAACATTTATTTATTTATGTACCTGTCAATTATTGAACATTCCAAGTGACACCTCAATGAGATTCTTTTCCCATGTTATACTTGGTTGTGAAAAATAATTGCACAAGATAGAGCTCCAATGTCCAATAACTACATGCGCAAAACTATGAAAAAACAAAAAATAATCAAACAATTACTATATAATTAAATTAATCAAAGCTAACTAAAATACATACGTTATCATAACTCCTCACGTGTTGATCGAAACCAAGATGTGGATACCGCTCGAGGATAGGGTCATGAATTAGAAGATTCACAAGACCACGCCCCCTCTACGTACCCGTTGAACCGCCAGTAACCTAAGGGTTAGATGATCCCAAATCATCCTCATCCAATGGTTTCTCAACCTCCTCCAACTCAAAAAAAATTATCAAAACAATTATTCTCTATATGCATGTCATTCAACAAGTGGTAGACCAACAAATCAGACCAAATTGGAAGATCTGAAAAAATACCCTGTTTTATCCATTTATGCACTTTCTAGAAGACATGAATTTTTTTTGGTTTACTCTAGGGAAAAATGTGATTGGAGGTAATGAAAATACAAATAATTTTAACTCTATACCTGAGATCATTTTTAGAGGTTCATCCCTTTCAACTGTGCCTATTCTCGAATGACATTTGTTCCTCCTAAAAGGATGATCGGTTGGAAGAAATATGCGATGACCATCAAAATAGCAAGGTTTTATTCAATTGTGAAGCATAATGTCTTTTCTGTCTTTCATAAGGTAAAAACATGATTTCAGACCATGTGTACTCCAGCCAGATAAAATTCCATATGCCGGGAAGTCTCTAATCATCCACATCAATACAGCTTTTAATATTAAATTTTGGTTCACAACAACATCATTTATAGTAACACCATTAATCCACAATAAATTTAAATAATGAAATGATAATTTAAAATAAATATTGACATTACTTTTTGAATTTACTCAGATTAATAAGGTAAAAAAAAATATAGGGTTGTTTCATTAACATCCATGGTGGTAAATTATACGAAATTATAAAGACATTCCAACATGAATACTGACTACCAGAAGAACCAAATAGACTGAAACCATCTGTAGAAGGACCCAAACCCATGATTTGGGTTTCTAAAGAAAAAGATAGATGTAGTCGTTCAAAATGTTTCCATGAATCAACTTTAGATGAAAGGTTCAATCTTTTATCAGTTTAAATCTTGGTTTTGTTCCATGAAATCATTGACGATGTTTTCTGATACATAAAAAATTGTTGTAAAATGGGTTTAAGTGGGAAATATCTCAACTATTTCATAATAATCGATCAAGACTTCTCTGGTTGAGCATCATTATACCTCGATTTTCCACATGTGGGATAACTATCCAATAACTAATTTTCACCAGAATATAAGATGCATTCATTTTCACATGCTTGAATCTTTCGATAAATAAGGTCTAGATTATGAACATGCCACTTTTTCTCATAGGAATTTGCATGAAAACCATTTTATTTTTCAGGTAATAGTGTTTTAACCAAAAAAATATCTGATCAAAATAGTTGTTTGACATTGCATTATTTGATTTAATAATAATAAATATTTTAATGGCATCAAATTTTTTATCTTACAAACAGGATATAATATATCCTCAACAGACTGCAAATACTCATAAAATTCAGATGCTGCCAACTCAAGAGTTAAAACAATAGGATCATATGTTTCAGTTTGATGAATAGATGGAACTACAACAACATGTACAAAAATTTGAAACAATGATGGATCCAGAATCAAGTTATTAGTATCTTCACTGGAACTGTGTTCATTGTGTTGATGCCAAATGACATAATTTAGTTGAAAACCAAACCGTAAGAGATGCATCCCAACCTTCTAAAATTTGTCAAAATTTCTCAGAGCATAATTTTTACAGGGACACCAAATTTTGCCTTCTAAAAAAATTCTAGTTTTGAGGATGAAAATAATAATTCAGCATCAACACCTTCAATATATTCAAGATTTAAACAAAAACCGTTTGGATTTCTGCACTGATTTATCTAAGAGCGATCATCAAATAATGACTGTTTTCAACTTCATTGTTCACTATTTTTCTACAAAATATAAAATCATTACTATTTTTTAATTATTTAAAATAAGAAAAACACTATCCAAAAAAAGAAGATGTATCTTTACAACTACTTCTTAATAATTTCAATTAATTACAGGCGAAACAATTTCCAGTGGATTGATAGCAACTATTTGTTTTGAAGGGTCATGTACATGCATCTTTATCACACTGAAATCAAAATGATGAATCTTCTTGGAGGTACAATTATTCATTCTCATACATACAAGAATATATAAGCATACCTCCGATCAGATTCTTCTATGTGATTTCAGTGTGACAAAGATGCATGTACATGAGTGGTTAGACAAAAGAGCCCACATTTCGTTGAGGAATATTCTTATTCCAACTGTCACCACCCAAAAAAATTATGAACAATGTGTTCCTACAAATGCATATTCAAACTCGTGCAAACGATATTGGATATGAACACGTAGAAGCATACTTTTCATAATGTTTTGGGTCAGTGATAGTTGAAAGGAGAAGTGTCATCGAGAAAAATGAGTGTCATCAATCCAAAGAAAATTATGCCAAGTTATTACAAGTTATTTAAATTTATTACAATTGATTTCATTTATAATTATTGGTAATTATTGATAATTATTACTAATTATTTCTATTTATTGTAATTTTTTCTAATTATTTCCAATAATTGCTAATTAATTCTATTTATTTCTACTTTTTCCTATTTATTTATATTGAGTTTTATTTATTGTTTTTTATTGCAATTTCTTGTGATTAATTGCTGTTTATTATTATTTATTGATATTTACTGCTGTTTATTGCTATTTATTGTTATTTATTGCTCTTTATTGCTATTTGTTCCAATTTATTTCAATTTATTCGAATTTATTCCTATTTATTACAATTTATTACTATTTATTACTATTTATTACAATTAATTAAAAATTATTACTATTCGTTAATAAATATTACTAATTATTAGTATTTATTACTCTTTATTAGTATTTATTACTATTTACTCATATTTATTCCTATTTATTCTTATATATTCCTATTTATTCCTATGTACTTTTATTTATTTATAATCATTAAAATTTATTTGAATATATTAGAATTTATTACAATTTATTACTAATTATTACAATTAATTACTAATTATTACTAATTATGACAAATTATTAAAAATTATTACAAATTATTAATAATTATTACTAATTATTATTATTTATTAGTATTTAATAGAATTAAATAGTATTTATTTGTACTTAGGACTATTTATTGGTATTTATAACTTTAAATTTACATTTTCTGCTATTTATTTCTCATTATTACTATTTATTTATATTTATTACTATTTATTACTATTTATGAATATTTAATACTGTTAAATTATATTTATTACTATTTATTACTATTTTCACTATTTATTACTAATTTTTAGTTTTTATTTCTATTTATTACTAATTATTACTAATTATTACTAATTATTAAAAAAATTTACGATTTATTTCTAATTATTATTAATTATTACTAATAATTACTAATTATTACTAATAATTACTAATTATTAGGAATTATTAAGAATTATTACAAATTATTACAATTTATTACGATTTATTACTATTTATTACCAATCATTACTATTTAAAACTATTTATTTTTATTTATTACAATTTATCTATATTTCCCACTATTTATTAAAATTTATTCATAATTATTATAATGTATTACTATTTAATACTATTTAATACTATTTAATACTATTTATTAGTATTTATTAGTATTTATTAGTATTTGTTACTACTTATTAATATTTCACAGTATTTATTTGTATTTATTAGTATTAATTTCTATTTAGTAGTATTTATTACTATTTATTACTTTATATTTCTATATATTACTAATTATTACAATTTATTTGTATTTATTAGTACTCATTAGTATTTATTAGTATTTATTATTATTTAATAGTATTTAGTAATATTTATTAGCATTTATTAATATTTATTAGTATTAATTATTATTTATTAATAATTATTACTAATTATAACTATTTATTACAATTTATTAATAATTATTACTATTTATTAGTATTTATAAATATGTATTAGTATTTATAACTATTTATTAGTATTTAAGACTAATTATTAGTATTTATTACTAATTATTAATATTTATTACTAATTATTACTATTTATTAATATTTATTACTATTTATTAGTATTTACAAGTATTTATTACAATTTATAAGTATTTATTACTAATTATTATGAATTAATACTATTTATTACTAATTGTTAATATTTATTAGTAATTTTTTTTAATTATTACTCTCTATTTCTAATTATTACTAATTAGTGATAATTAATATTAATAACTACAAAATACAGCTACTAATTACTAATTACCACTATTTATTTATATACATTAATAATTATCGTTAATAATTATTAATTATTACTAATTACTAATAATTTAATTATTTTTGAATAAATAAATACTGATGAAAAAAATTAAGTATAAATTAATTAAAACGTATCAATAATAAATATAATTATTTTAAAAAATGTAAAAATTAGAAAATTAAAAAAAATACCATTAAACTTGATCTCATATAATTGTAGGCGTCTTCACAACTTCTTCTTAAAAAAAACTAACCATCAATAATTTTCACTCTAAAAGTGGAGTTCACAGATGCAAAGGTACAAGAAATTAGGGGGAAGAGAAGATAAAATCGAGGGGGTATATATAGGATATATTAGTCGCAATATGACGATTTGCGAAGGGATTCATTTTGCAAATAGGTACATTCAGTGATGAGACACGTCACTATTACCTTTGGTCGCATTAATTACGGTCTGCGGTTAAAAGGTTATTTGTGATGAGTCACGTCGCAAAAAATGACATGCCGACAAACTTTTTGCAATGGTACAACATCTTGTCGCAAATAGGTTTTTACCGCCACCGATTATTGGCGAGGGGTCCCATCAAAAATACCCACCAAACCGTTAGCTCGTTACCTTGTTCCACCTACAAACTTATCAAAACATGAATAATAATAATTTTTTTTAAATTAATTACTATAATTGAATTATTCATTCATCTAATAAATACATATTATATTCATTGTAAATATTAATAATGATTTATCTTGTTGTAAACTCACATATTTATTCTCATGAATGTCTTTGGACAAAATATATGTGATCAATAAAACATGAGAAATTATTATTTCTTAAAATTTATTAATAATATTTATCATTGTATTAAACTAATCATGAATTTAATTTAGATTTTTGATACGGTTATTATGAGACTGTTTAGGATTATTTGTTTACTGATCTAATATACACCCCCACTCATTCTATATTATATCTAGAAATACATATATCGAACCATAGAGAATAAAGTTAAATGTTACAATGACTCAGACCTTATATGAACAGACACTCTGAAACGTAATCCACCAATCAAAATTTCCTTCTAGTTTTTTAATCCTATGTTTCATAATCTTAATGACATGATATTTTTGATTTTATATTTCAGAAATTAAATCATCGAAAAAATTCTATTTTCATTCCATTAATATATTAGTTATATTCGATGAATTATTTCAGAGATATCGACATCCATAAAATTGTAATGGACACATTCATTCAAAACTTATTCATTTATTCTATACCACATGTTATGCACCCAACTTATCTAATATTTCAATAATAATATATTTTCATATTTTTTTCAATAAATTAATTTATTAATATAATAATATGAACTAATAGTAATCTCAAGTAAAATACCTAATACACATGCCCAAGTAATGTAATGTATGATTAAAAATAATTATTTTGGAATATCTATAGTTTGGTTTTTTTAATAATATAATATCATGGGTATTACCATGAGATAAATTAATGGGAAAAGGTATCATGAATTTGATCGGCCAACTCATGATATCTTGTAGCATATATGTATTATATTATTATTTAATATGGATATAGACCAATTAGGAAAACTACACTTTAATGTTCCAATTATTACTGGGAACTACTACAACCTTTTGATTCAACTGATTCAAAAAAAAATTATCCCATTAAATAAGATGAATATTAAAAATATTCATGTGTTTGGATATTTTTTGACATTCAGAAACTTGAATATATAGTTAATAAAAATTAAAAATTAGATTGTTATGGTGAATCAAATATAACATAATTCCAATTAGATTGATTCCAACTAAAAATATAGTCAATCGTCTTTTTCCAATAAGATATTAATTCTTATATTGAGGTATGTATTTAAGGAACTTTTTTACCATGTTTTCTTCCAAATAAAATTTCATACACCATCATTTTACTTTTGAAATGAATACCTCAATATGTGATTCTTCTATAGTATTTAATTCATTTTAAAACATGAACTCAGATCATGTTAGAGGTAAAATACTATATTATCATCACAATATTATGTCATAAAAACATTTATTCTATTTTACATATCAAGATACTAGATGATGTGGAATATATCCACTACTTCTTCAACTACAGGTGGATCCACAACAGAATCTGACAATGTTTTAGAATCAATGACCATTTCATGTATTTAGACCTTCCAGATTATGTATCATAAACTAAGGGTGAATATTTATGATTATTTTGATTTTATATCTTTCTAATAAATTTCAAAATATAATTTTTATATCACAGATAACCTATTTCATTATATACACCATAAATAAGAAACATATACAATGTACACCTCAGATACATATGGATTTTTGTCATTTCGCTCCACTATTGTTATCATAAACATGATTGATATATTACATCCATGATCATGGAAGTGTAGACATTATTCTAGGTATATTACATAAAATACATGATATATCTTATTAATGAAGGATATGGAGTTCAACCCATCCTATCTATATATATCTACTACTGTATATGAGTAGAAAATTTCATAGAGTGATGTATAACATGTGAAATTAAAATTAATTCCCTCTTAAAAATTTTTTCATACCAAATATATAAAATTTTTGGTCAAAATATTTATCTTTTATTATCTTAATAATCCTATTAAATCATACATGAATGATACCAATCCCTAGATTGTAGGATAATGCTTCTAATTCTACCACGTAGAAGAACCTTTTCAACAATGATTAAATTTACTCTAAGATTGGTTTTTATTTTCCAATTATTAATATATCTATGACATAAACCACTATGAAAATTAATATATTCCCCTAAAAAAATTAGAAACAATGTACATATATTTGTCCCTAATAAATCCAAATTTACATATCTCATTATCAAAGTGAATTTTTCTTAAGGTAAATGTTTTATTCTATCTGTTAATGAATCTCATTAAATTGAATATCATAAAATATTCATATGAAGTGACACATTTTTTTGTTTTTATATTATTGAAATATTATATAGTTTGTGAATTTATGTTTCTGAATCCCTTTAGATTCTTATTATTTTTTATTGGTACTACAATTATATTATATTCCCATCTTCTTGTTGATTAACTATTTAAAATAAGAATGTTTTACATATATTGTGAATCGACCAGGACCCAAACATGTTTATGATACCAGTAAACCGTGTAAAAACTCATGGATTAATTCAATCATATATCTTTTTATCTACATACTACTTCTTTATAGGAAATAATATTGTCATTACTAACCAATAATGAGTCAAAAATACCGGTGATTGGAAAATCATAACATTTTAGTTCTATAAAAACTCTAGAGATCATATAATTTACATTTATCTCAACAATAATATATTAAATGGTGTATTTGAAATGTATTTCATAGGAAAAATCCAATATAACATGAGAATTATCGTCACTAATATCTTATTTTCCCACACTATCTCTTTTTATAGAGATCCCTCTCACAATGAAAAGGACACATATTTCCACTATTACAATTTTCGGAGTGTTTATATAGTTTATATAGCATTTTTTCTTCAAATATCCTATAAATGTATTGATCATTCATTAGAGATAAATATAGATTATTAAAAAAACCATAAAAAAATTTTAACTGCCCCTCGTTGTTTGTTTGAGGCCAGAGATATCCATCCACAACAAATCTCATATAGAATACTATTTTTCACTTTATTTAGCACCCAGTTTATTGTATATGTTACTTTATGAAATAAATGTACCCATATAGATATTGGAATATCAATATAACTCATCATGAAATCACCATGTCAAAAAAAGGCATTTCCTCAAATACATAACATCATTACTGTACACTATACGAGGGGGAGTGTGCTGATATAAAATGTAAAACTCCCATTAATGGTATATGATCTCTTAAAATGATATTCTCTACCATGATTTGATCAAATATTAATTATCATCATTCAAATTTTATTCTCTAATTAATCTTCGACTCCCCAAATTTGTCACTAGCTTAAAAAATATACATCATTAAGTATATACAACCATTTCTACTTCAGTATTCAGTAAATTTTATGAATAGTTAATATCCACCTATCCATTAAATATAAAAATTTAGAAAACATGATTTAATTTCCTTTTTCCCATAAAAATGAGACTCATTCATCATTACATATATAAATAAATTCGATATGTTATGTTATTTTGTTTGATAGAATCAAAATACCCATCATGATATTGTATTTAAAAGAAATTACAATTCACAAGAATAAGATCGTGATTCTACATCTAGGTGTGATATATGTCATCTTAGTTTTATTTTTTAATCTATTTCCAATAATTAAATATCATATTCTCAATACCAATTATCTTTATTGAGATGAACCATACAATAAAATTGTAGTCCTTATATAAATATAACATTTTATTACCAAACAAGAATACAAATACATCTATGTTTAATATTGATATTGATATATTATATCTCATACCACTAAGAACAGAAAAATAATTCCTTATGAATAGAATCATTTATATAACTAATGTAATGGGCTAGTCTCCTGTATCAAGGAAAACTAGTATTACCCTGTTGGTGGCTTAATGATTCACTTCGCCTATGATAACCATGTTGAATCAACATGGTTCCAACAATTGGATAAAAATATCAGTACCAAACAACATGTTTGCAATAAAACCCATTTATATAGAATAATTAAACTCAATGTCAAATTCACTTGAGGATTCACCGTTTGTCCTTATAATGGTGAATCTCTTATTTTAATGGTCTATCTTGCAACAATGAAAATACTCTACGTTCTTCTTCCCATTCATTCCTATATATATTCATCTCATTAGTAGATTTATTTCTTTTAAATCATAGATTTTAGTGAGTATTGGGTCCCTTTCCCATTCCACTGCATTTTTAACCGTAATAAATTTTGGATTCTTATCTCTCATGTCCTTTTATATATGTGGAATCTGGGGGTGGTGTTTTAGAAGTTACTTCTAAATATTTTTCATATTATAAAAAACAACAATAAAACAAGTGAATTAATAAAGTCTCTTACAAATATCCTATAATCACATGATAATGAAATATTTATTTAGGAATAAATTTTATGAATATTAATTTTTTAAAAAATAATTTTTTTTGTTTATAATTTTAATTAAATTTTTTATTACTCAAAAAATACCAACACTTAATAATTAATTTTTTAAAATTAAATCTCATTTAGAAGTAGAATAAATATTATATATACATTCATGGGTGAGGTATTATTCATAAGGGTCATGTAACTATTCATAAGGTTCATATTACTACTACTAAGGTACAAGTAAATATTCATCAAAAAATTATGTTGATCCTATTAGACTCAGAAAAACATATATATTTTAATGTTGTATGTCCTTTTTTCAAAATTAAAATCACAGATGTCAAAAAATTAAGTGTCATGGCAAGGTTATTACAATATTGTTTAAATAATTATTATGAAATCACTGGTCTTTTTATTACACAATTAAACATAATTTATTACATTAACATCACTTGATACAACATAGAATATCGAGAGGTCTAGTTCATTTGGTCTTATGATCATTACCTAACAACATAAAACATGAAATTAAATTTCTTTTTTGAAAACATTCTTTACATTACAACTACATTCCCTAATACTTAGCATTGCATGGGATAACCTGATGACATGCATAAGAAAACGATCAGCTATAAAGCCCAGTAAAGGAATAATCATGGAATAAAACGAGTAATACAATACTCGTTAGACAATAGGCATATCAGTAGTGAAAAAAAGTAGCATAAGCATAAAGTAATGATAAGGAATGATAATCATAACATGGAAATGTGGAAACAACACTTAACATTGAATTAGCACGAGCTAAGCCTCATTGCACATGGATCATGAGTAAACACTCATTGCACATGAAGCACGAGTAATCCCTCTTTTAACTTGAATTAGCATGAGTAAACACCAATTTCACATGAGATATCATGATACTATACTTTACCCAAAACATTGAAGAACTATCAGTGAACATCCTTTTTAAACATTTCACTTCATGCATAAGTGTGCCACGTGGATCATAAAAAATCGATCATTCAGCAAAATAATTTATTCCATGATAAAAAAATGAGGAATGAATACCTGAAACCCTTTAAAAAATTAGTAAATGTGAATAAAATTGAATCCCCTTGATATGGAAATGGGCATGATATTCACTACATAATGACTTTGGTTTCGGAAAGTGTGGTGCAATTTTGGCAACATAACGGCGTGACCTATAAACTCAAAAAAAGTTTTATGAGAGAGAAAGGGGTGTATCAATATATTAACATGACATTTAATGTAAGGGGGTCATATAGTTACATGTCCCAATGAATGCAATGTAAATTTGATTCATGATACAATTGAATTTGTTTATTGTAAATGAAGAGAGAGAAATCCTTTTTAGAATTTTGGCATAGTAACAAGTGTACATTGGAGGCATTTAATGATAGATAACGGTGTCTCGCATCATTCTAACATAAAGAGAGCCATATGGGGGATGTGTTAAACCATACACCAACATTTATAATTGAAATTAAAATGGAATAACAATTTAATGAATATAGGAAAAAAATTATAAAAGAAGAAAAACACTTACTTTGAAGTGTGCTTCCAAAAGCATGAGAGAGGCTTGAGAGAGGATTCTTGGGAGAATGGGGAACCATGGGAGGATTATAAAGATATGATAGCCTAGTATTGATGAACTACAAAGGCTTTGAGTGAGGAGTAAGTGAGAGATTGGGTGGGTTTATATAGGAAAGGTGATAGAATTGTCCATTATTTTTGTTTGGGACACCTCACATTCAACTAATCAAAACCACAAATCAGACCATGGTTTTTTCCCATGGAATTTTTCATAGGGGAGTGGAAAAAAAAAATTTATAAGTCCAAAGTCTAAGGTTCTTATAATAATGGGGTTGCGTATGTGGTGGCGAGTCATAGACCCAAGGAAAACAATTTAGAATGAAAAAAATGTTAAATAAGTCTTGAAGGGTCCAGTTAGCATTTTAAAATAAATCAAACAAAACAAAACCTACATTGTTTAATTTTAAAAACATATATTGGCCAAAAATAAAGTTTATTTTATTTTCTTTCGTCATTATTGGGTCATTATTATGTCATAAAACACATTATATATTTAAAAGTTATTTAATTTTTTCCCAAAAATTTGACTATCTCAAAAAATTATAAAAAAGTCACAGTATTATAATTTTGATGTCCTAATTCTAAAAAGAATATTCATTTTATCTAAATAATTTCCTTAATATCTTAGTTTTTATTTTTAAAATTAAAATCAACATTAATTGAAAATTCATGGGTTTTTTTAAAAAAATGGCTTTCAAACAATAATTAAAATTACAATTGAATTCATAAATTTATATGAAAATTTATATTAAAAAAATTAATTTAATAATAATAATAATAATTTATTAAAATATTATTTACTTAAAAAATCCAGTAATTCATCAAATTATATTTCTTATTTGAATATTCACTTAATATACTATTTCTTCATTAAAAACTATTTAAAAAGTAACATTAATAATATGATAGTATATTCATTATTATATAAAAAAATATGTACATTACCATAATACTAGTTATTTGAAAAATAACCCCTTAAAACACCCGCATAACACCGAAGGGTGAAGAGTGTGATGGTGACAGACTCCTGGGGTGGCTCGGACGACATCGCATGTGTGGTAATATCTATCAACATCCACTTTTCTTGTAGGCAGTTCCGGGCAAGCATAACGTGTTCATGCTCGGTTTGAGTTTGACCAAGAGTGAAGCCTAAGGAAGCCACATCCTTTCTGGTCTCCGATAAATGGGGCACATCTACTAGATGAGGCCATCGCTTCCTATGTCAGAGTAAATTGGATTTGTTAAAGCCCTGTATTTATACAAATTATGTTATCACTGTTCAACGACAATAATAGAAAGGGTCGCAATTATTCACATAAAACCAAAGAAGTTGACATTTTATATAAACATTTTACTAAAAGAGACATTTTATTAGATCAAAGGGATTTAAATTAATAAATATTTGGGTTGTTATAATCTTCCCCCCTTAAGAAATTTCTCCCTCAAAATTTCCCATTCGCACACAAAAATAGATTTTGGTAACTGCTTTATTATTTCCTCCGATTACCACATCACTTCTTCAAACAAGTTGTTTCGCCACAAAACCATGATGAGGGAATTTTATTATTATTTTGAACATTTTCTCTATGATCTTAGATCTCCAATGGTTTATCCTCATAATAATGATCACCCTCTAACAATTCCATCTCTAAAGAGAGTATATGTTAAGGGTACGATGTGTAATTCCATAAGAGGGATACATGAAAGACGACATGTAATTTGTCCATGGTAGGTGGAAGTGAAAGAAATTTGGCCACAAACCCAACACGATCAAGAATCTAGAAGGGTCAGATGTACCTTTTAACTAACATCCCTTTATTTCCAAAAAACACGACCTTCTTCCTTGGTGATATAAGTAGAAATACCATGTCTCCACATTAAACACAGGGTCTTGTATAATGTTATCTACATAACTCTACTAATGACATTGGGCTTCCTTGATATGATTATGAATGGTTTTCACCTTCTCCTCTATTTCATTGACCATTTCTTGTCCAATAAGCTTATTCTCACTGACCCCATCCCACCATGCTGGTGTTCTGCACCTTTTCCCAAAAAGGGATTCATATGGTTCCATTTGGTGGCTCGAGTGGAAATTGTTATTATAAGATGTTAGAGCCAATAGGGGCCTATATACCCTGAGAGGGGGGGTGAATCAGGGTATGGATATTCTTTTTCAAAGTTCTTTCTGCCCCACTGGATCTTGACCTCTTTGTTACAAGGGTCACCTTGTTTGCACTTGTGTGGTTACTATGATCACTTGTCTCCTTTACCTGATGATGATGCTTTTAATGCAATGCATGGAAGTAAGAAGGCAGACACAGAGATTTTACTTGGTTCACCGCTATGGGCTACGTCCAAGGAGTATACGCCGACAAGTTGCCGGTTCGTACCAAATTCCACTAGACTTCACTAGCTATGGATTATAATGTTCGGGCTAGATCACTTCTATGCCCAGGCTCACTGCCTATACAAGGTTTAGGGTCAGCTCACTGCTTTCCCAAGGGTCACTCCCTGTTTCTCTCTCTCTGGCTCACTGCCGGTGGAGAGGATCACCTTCTTCCTCTTCCTAAGCTCACTGCTCTTGGAAGGGATTCACTCACAGTTTATAGACCTGTAGGTCTCTTCATTTCCATGAAGGAATGCATCTTCCTCTATATGTAGATGCTCTGTTGAATTCCAACTTTCACCCGTAGATGAATCTCACTTCGCACCGGATGTACCGGGCAACCTCAGTTTTTACGCGCAACCCTTACGGTGTCTTGCGCGCAATTTCTATGGTTTGCGCGAAATTCCTTTTTCGCGCAACCTCCAAATATTACGCGCAGCCTGGAAACTGCCTTGCGCGCAATTCACTACTTTTGCGCGAAATCCACTTTTCGCGCAACCTTCCTTTTACGCGCCAACACCAACTTTCTGCGCAGTCTTAGCTTTTCGCGCAACAGCTGACTTTACGCGCAAACTGTAAGTTTACGCGCAACACCCTTTATAACTTCAATTTCGCGCACCAGATCTCGGGTATTTTCTATGTCTTGAGCTCTTCTGAATGGAGGAGGGTCACTTCATATTTATAGGCAAAATCGACCCCGCGCGGAAAACCCTCTTTGAGCGCGTAATCCGCTTTGATCGCGAAATACAAATCTTCCGCGCACAACCATTTTCCGCGCACTGCTCCATAATTTCGCGCAGCTCATGCCTTTGCCATTTTCCGAGCTTCGGAGCTCGAAACACCTCTTGCGCGAAATACTTCATCTGCTATTTCGCGCGCCACTTCAATTTTCCGCGCACGCCTCCAAAATTTCGCACGCCTCATGCCTTTACCGATTTTCAAGCTTTCGGCCTTGAATCATCTTTTGCGCAAATACAATTTCGCGCAACCCGCTGTTTTGCGCGCCACACTTCAAGATTTCGCAAAACCCGCTAGTTTTGCGCGCCATGCTTGATTTTTCCGCACACCTACTTCATTTCTCTCTCCTCAACCTTCGCCAACAACATATCACTCCATTTTCCATTAGCGATTTTCAGGCCCAAAAATTTGGCAAACACTGGAAAACAGCGCCACCTTGTACTGCTCTTTTGTACCGCCTCCAGATCGTCCTTTCCTTTGTCAAAGTTCTTTGTCAACATGGAATGTCAACAACTTCTCGGGAACTCGACAATTCTCCATGGAAACCTGCTTTGTCAACAAACACAATCAACCCAAAAATGCTGCAATGTTACCTTGAGGGATTTTTTCCCAACAATCTCCCCCTTTGGGTTTGTTGACAACTCTTCACAACTCTGCTCAGAAATATTTTCTGCACTTTGATACCTCACTGAGTCTTCTTCCAGCTGCTACCACCATTCGCCTTTTGCGATTATGATAGCGTTCAAGGATTCACTTAACATGTACTCTAAGCCCACATGAGCAATGCTCGGCGTGAGAAACAAGAGTAGTATGAAAAGTTCATCAATGAATCACTTCATGTCAGACCCCAATTGTCGATTCCACCCTGATACCAATTCTTAAAATAAAACCAGTTGGTGAACCACACTGATACCAATTGGTGAATTCTTAAGTTGATACCAATTGTTGATAGCTGGACACCGTCTCACACCATTCCAACACCACTGTTCTGCTTTTATCACGATCATTAGCTGTCGTGATTTCTATGATTTGATCGATCACGTCTAGCATCGTCAGATTTAAAATCTCTCCCTTTCTCATTGCTCCCCCTTTCTGGCTGCTCCACCTGTCAGCTTCTCCCCGTAACAATTATGATTTATCAAATCTCCGCACTATTTTCTCCCTTGAACAAACACTTTTCTCCCCCTTTGTCAAGCATTTTTCAAGCACTTTTCTCCCCCTTTGTCAACGGACCCAAAGGTCACGCCTTTGTAGTCTGTAACATAGTAGAGAACACATATCAGCACATTAGGGAAAAACACACCATACCTCGGGGAGAGGGGGGGGGTCCCACATCCACACTATTTCAAGTGCGGGGAATCGACTGAACTCCCAGAGCCAGTCGATGCCTCTCAAATGCCTTCTTGGGTAAGGCCTTTGTCAGAATGTCTGCAACCTGTAGCTCTGTAGGCACATACTCCAACTTCACGATCCCATGCTCAACCTTCTCCTTGATAAAATGATACATAATCTCAATGTGCTTTGTCCTTGAATGGTGGACGGGATTTTTGCTAAGATTTATAGCACTTGAGTTGTTGCACTGGATTCCGATCGGAGACTTCACTTCAACTCCCATATCTTCAAGCTGCTGCTTCATCCACAATAACTGTGTGCAGGCTTGAGTGGCCGCAATATACTCAGCTTCTGCGGTGCTTAATGAAATGCAATCTTGCTTCTTGCTTAGCCAAGAAATACACAATCTACCAAGATAGAATGCACCACCGGACGTTGATTTTCTATCATCTGCTGAACCGGCCCAGTCTGCATCAGTGTACCCCAATAACTCTGTCTGAGATTTGTCGTTGTAGGTCAAGCCGAAGTCCACTGTGCCCTTGATATACCGAAGTATTCTTTTCACTACAAGCATGCGACTTTCCTTGGGATTACTCTGATATCTCACTGCTTGGCATGTGGCGAAAACAATATCAGGCCTTGTTGCGGTTAAGTACAACAGACTTCCAATGATTTGCCTGTATTCTGTGATATTAATTTCCCTGCCACTGTCATCTTTTGATGATTTCATCTAGGTAGAAACCGGAGTCTTCATCTCCTTGGAATTTTCCATTCCAAATCATTCCAAAGCATCCTTGGCATACTCAGATTCAGAAATGAATGTTCTATTCCTGCCTTGTGTAACTATGCTTCATCTGATCTTCCCAATATTATGTCTTCTTCCTTGACCAGCCTCACCATCCTTTGACTACTATTGTTGTTGAAATAAAGATTGTAATCAAATCCCCCACACTGAAAACCAATCTTCTTCAAATACTGATATAGCCTTCAGTACCGTTCTCTTGGGGTGTATGCTTTGCACACCAGTCGTGCTTTGTTTCGAATCATTGTGCCATCTTCGTTCATCTTGTCTAAATAGACCCATTTTGTCCTGATGACGTTTTTATCATCTGGCCTCGAAACAATTTCCCAGGTCTGATTCTTCTCAATTCTGACCTATCTCTTCATTCATGGCATGATCCCAGTTTTCATCTTCAGCTGCATCAACAAAGCATTTTGACTCAACCTGAGATAGTAATGATGTCTGCTGTAGTGATTTCATTCTCTTTGTCTGAACTGGATCTCACTGATCACTGATGATAGTCTTCTTGTCAATTTCAGCTCGATTCTTTGTATTTTGTGCAGATAAGGATTTTACATCCTTGTACTCATCATCAGTATCTTATTCTGAGTCACCCTCAGCCACTTCTTCTACCCCTGTGTTGCTTTCTTCCTCAACACTTTCGTCATGAAATTGTTCACTGACTCATTTTTCAGTGGCTTCATTTCTTTCAGCCACTTTTCGCAGCTTCTTGGTATCCTGAAAAACAGTCAGCTGATACCACAATGTTAGATCAAAATAAATAAGCATGAAATGCTTGATCACTGCTGCTTCTCTCATAGTATGTCTTCTCTCGATATACAACTATTGAGCTGGGTCATCCAATTATTTCCTTGATGGATCTGGCATCTGATTTTGTTGTTGAATGCTCCCCCTATGTTAGGCAACACTTCCTGGGGTTAGGCCCAACAGTTTAGACCCATAACACGTATTTTTCTCCTACATAATTCTTTCTCATATTCCAATCAGATTTGAGCCACTAACAAAATCTCTAAGCCTACGGAGGTGAAACTCGGTGTAGGAAACAAGAGATAAAGTTAATAACACAATCACTTCCTATTGTGCTCTGTTGCTCTCCTTCTTCTTCAACTCTAGTATCTGATTTGAATCAATTGAAACTCTAGAGCATATCATTTCTCCACTTCGCATCCTTAGATGCCACTTCCCCTTGGATTGTATCTCCCTAAAACCTGAAACACAAGAATCATCAGTTAATAGCATTTATATACATAGGGAGAGGGGTTTCTTCTAGAATCCTCAACATGAGGATGATGGTTGATCCTGATGGGTCAACCCTTTGATTCTTTCTTGGAGCGCATCACACTCCTTTCTTGCTTCCTCCAACTGCCTGACCAACTTCAACTGTTCTGGCCATATGACTAGGCATTCATTGCTCACATTCTGAGCCTTTTTCTGATATGATGATTCTGCAGACTTGGCCTTTCTCACAATCTGGGGTTTAGACCAACTGGTACACATATCGATCTTCGATGTTCTACCGAAATTCCATTTCCCTTGATTGTTTCTCGGTGCAGGAATCTCCTTTCTTGTCATCTTCCCTGTCTTCTTTGTCCATTGTAGGGATCTGCCTTTTTCTTCCACTTCTCGTTGCAAAACACGACATGTGGATTTTTCGATGCATTCTTTGCTTATCTGCCTTTTATCAGATTTATGAGTCACCGCCCTATTTTTCATTGGTGGTGGGTCCTCCATTGAACTTCTATTCTTCTTTATCACCACTGGAGTAGATCTCCCCTTAATCTTCCAGGTTTGCTCACATTCTCTCCTTGAGAGCTGTTGTGAGTATGACATAGGAGGTGACTGATACACCTTTCGTTCAGCTCCACGTGATTTCCCTGAGGCTCGAAGCCTATTCTTCTCCTTACCACTTTGTCTCCCAGTACATGCTTCTTTATTGTACACTTCCTGTGCTGGAGATCTCTTTTCTTGTTCCTTTCCCTTTCCTGCTTTCTTCTTACTGCAATGTCTCGCCATGTGCCCATAGTGAGAACATATAAAACATTTTCCCTCAAAGGCATACCTCATTTCATCATCTCTCTGCTGAGATGTTGATGCACCTTGAGTTCTTCCTCTGATATTGTTCTCCTGAGCTTCCTGACACATGCTCATGGTGTGTCCCATTCTTCCGCAGTAATAGCATCTAATATATGCTTTCCTCTGAGAAGCTCTTCTTTCTAATCTCTCATGATGCTTCTTCATGTTCTCAGATTTATTAATGTCTCTCTTTTCACAGCCTGAAATGTACTCCAGAGCCTCTGTACAGAAGCTTGATGTGTGGCCATGAACTCCACAGAAATAGCACACATCATCACTCCTTGAGACTATCCTCATAGGCCTATCTCCAGCACCTACAGGATTTTTCTTACCTATGTAAATTTTCACTTCATTTTTCTTATCATCCATAGGAGTGGAATTATCATATCCAATGCCAGCATTTCCAAAACATTCTGGTCTTTGAGCTGAGAAAATATTATGTTGTTTCTCTTCAGAAACAGCATATCTGTTCTTCATTTTATCATCACTTGTCGAAGGATGATCAAATAGCAAGTGCAGTGCATCCTTCAACTTGGGCTTATCTTTGGATTTAGACTTCTCTATTTACTGCTTGACTGATTCGAGCTCTTCTACCAACTTTTGAATCTTCATATCCCTTGATTCAAGTTAGACATCATGTTTTTCCTTGAGAAGCTTCCCTCTACTTACCTCATCTTCCAGTTCATGCTTCAACTTATCAACCATGTCATTTTTCTCCTTTACCTTCAATTTTTCTTGAGCGACAGAGTCAGAGCAACATGAATTCTCTTGTTGTAGCCTTTGATTTTTCTGAACTACTGCAGACAACTGTGCTGCTAGATCATTATTTCTGGCTTTAAGATTCTGTGCTTCATCTGACATTTGACTCTCTTCATAATCACCAGCCTTTTGTTTTCCTTTCATTATGGCCATCTTCTGCAGCTCTTCAGCACGTGAATCATTCTTATCTGTTAGGTCAGTAACTATATCAATAAGCCTTTGATTTAAACATTTTAGCTTGTTGACCTCAATCTCCAATCCCTTGATCCGGATATCTTTAGATTTGGCTTCTTCAGTGTTTCCAACGTCACTTGGAATATTCGGTTCTTCGATGCTTTTGAATTGATCTTTCACTTTTCTATTCAAGCCATCGATCTCCCTTTTCTGTTCTTCAATCTTAAGATTATACTCACTAACCGATTCTGAGTTCTCTGGTGCTGATAACTTGAGTTTCTCAATTTTAGTTATCAACTCAGACTTCTCTTCTTCCTGCTGCTGCATATAGAGTTTGGCATCACGAACAACTTTGTTAGCATTCTTGGTTTTGGCTCTCCAAACATCTATCTCTTCAAGAGCAGCCTCTAACTCAGCTCGCATATCTATTCTTCCTTCAATTTCTTCTTCTGTTTCAGTATCACTCTGATGCTCATGTACTTTACTCATTCCAACATCATGATTGAGTGAATCAATCTTTTCCCTTTCTGATTCATCCAAGCCTTCCTTCAGAAAGTTGTTTGATTCCTTTAGTTGAATCACACATTTTCCATATACACTTCCACACTGAGGAGTAACACCCGACTTCTGCTTGTTCTTGGATGTTTTTCCCTTCGCCATGGATGATTGAGATAAGAGAAGACTGATTCTTTATGCACACAGATCGACTACACCAAGTTGGAGCAAACAAATCTGATAACAACAACCTTCCCTCTGATACCAATTGTTAGAGCCAATAGGGGCCTATATACCCTGAGAGGGGGGGGGTGAATCAGGGTATGAATATTCTTTTTCAAAGTTCTTTCTGCCCCACTGGATCTTGACCTCTTTGTTACAAGGGTCACCTTGTTTGCACTTGTGTGGTTACTATGATCACTTGTCTCCTTTACCTGATGATGATGCTTTGAATGCAATGAATGGAAGTAAGAAGGCAGACACAGAGATTTTACTTGGTTCACCGCTAAGGGCTACGTCCAAGGAGTATACGCCGACAAGTTGCCGGTTCGTACCAAATTCCACTAGACTTCACTAGCTGTGGATTACAATGTTCGGGCTAGATCACTTCTATGCCCAGGCTCACTGCCTATACAAGGTTTAGGGTCAGCTCACTGCTTTCCCAAGGGTTACTCCCTGTTTCTCTCTCTCTGGCTCACTGCCGGTGGAGAGGATCACCTTCTTCCTCTTCCTAAACTCACTGCTCTTGGAAGGGATTCACTCACAGTTTATAGACCTGTAGTTCTCTTCATTTCCATGAAGGAATGCATCTTCCTCTATATGTAGATGCTCTGTTGAAGTCCAACTTTCACCCGTAGATGAATCTCACTTCGCACCGGATGTACCGGGCAACCTCAGTTTTTACGCGCAACCCTTACGGTGTCTTGCGCGCAATTTCTATGGTTTGCGCGAAATTCCTTTTTCGCGCAACCTCCAAATATTACGCGCAGCCTGGAAACTGCCTTGCGCGCAATTCACTACTTTTGCACGAAATCCACTTTTCGCGCAACCTTCCTTTTACGCGCCAACACCAACTTTCTGCGCAGTCTTAGCTTTTCGCGCAACAGCTGACTTTACGCGCAAACTTTAAGTTTACGCGCAACACCCTTTCTAACTTCAATTTCGCGCACCAGAGCTCGGGTATTTTCTATGTCTTGAGCTCTTCTGAATGGAGGAGGGTCACTTCATATTTATAGGCAAAATCGACCCCGCGCGAAAAACCCTCTTTGAGCGCATAATCCGCTTTGATCGCGAAATACAAATCTTCCGCGCACAACCATTTTCCGCGCACTGCTCCATAATTTCGCGCACCTCATGCCTTTGCCATTTTCCGAGCTTCGGAGCTCGACACACCTCTTGCGCGAAATACTTCATCTGCTATTTCGCGCGCCACTTCAATTTTCCGCGCACGCCTCCAAAATTTCGCTCGCCTCATGCCTTTACCGATTTTCAAGCTTTCGGCCTTGAAACATATTTTGTGCGAAATACAATTTCGCGCAACCCGCTGTTTTGCGCGCCACACTTAAAGATTTCGCGCAACCCGCTAGTTTTGCGCGCCACGCTTGATTTTTCCGCACACCTACTTCGTTTCTCTCTCCTCAACCTTCGCCAACAACATATCACTCCATTTTCCATTGGCGATTTTCAGGCCCAAAAATTTGGAAAACACTGGAAAACGGCGCCACCTTGTACTGCTCTTTTGTACCGCCTCCAGATCGTCCTTTCCTTTGTCAATGTTCTTTGTCAACATGGAATGTCAACAACTTCTCGGGAACTCGACAATTCTCCATGGAAACCTGCTTTGTCAACAAACACAATCAACCCAAAAATGCTGCAATGTTACCTGGAGGTATTTTTGCCCAACATAAGAGAAATAAACTATAGGAAGATGTTGATCGCATCCTCCTTTAATTTCCTTTGAGCAATCTATCAACATGTCCTAAAGTGTTTGGATAGTCTGCTTGGATGTCCCATCAGTTTGAGGATGATTGGCTATACTTAGGTCAGTTCAGTATTCAGAGCATGCTGAAGACTCTTCCAAAACATAGAGGTAAATCTTGGATCTCAATCGGACACAATAAATAGTGGTATTCCATGAAGCATTAATAATTCACAAATATATATGTTTGATAGTTAATCCAATGATAAATCCTCTAAAATAGCAATGAAGTGTTAATCTATTGTAAGAAGATTCACAACAACCCAGATTGCATTGTTGCATTTGTATGTCTTCGGATGTCCGGTGACAAAATCCATGGTGATGTTCTCCCATTTACATTCAGGTAGTGGAAATGGTTGCATCATTCATTTAGACTTATGCCTCTCTACCATCACTTGCTAACACACGAGGCACATTGATGTATATTCAGTGATCCAGTTCTTCAAATTATTCCACCAATAATGCTCTCATAGATCTCGATACATATTTGTGTTTCATGGGTGAATAGATAAATTTGAACTATGTCCAACATAAAAAGGATCCTTTTTCAACTCAAGACTTGATGGAACACATAGGCTTTTCCCAAAAGTCACAATTCATTCTTCATTAACATTAATCACTGAAGATTTCCCTTTTCCGATAGCTAACACTTTATCCTGAATGGACACATTATCCTTTTCGGTATCTGTTGACTATTCCAAATGTTACAGTTGAGAAATCATTTGTGAATGGATTTATGATGTTCCTTTCCTCATGACTACCATGTCCATATTCATCTAATATATGTATATTGTATCCTTTTCAATTATCATCAATGATAGAATCGCTCAGTCCATTATACATAGGGAATCTTCCACCTTGTTCTCTTTCCCAGGGTGATAATAGATTGAGTAGTTTTAGACTTTGATCAGTTCAAACCATCTTTGTTTTTACATGATAGAACCTTTCTATGTGATTATATACTTGAGGATTTTGTGGTCCATATATTTTTTACACTTCTCCGCAAAGAGATAATTCCTCCATATTTTCAAAGTGAAGATTACTAAAACAAACTCAATTCCATGTGGTGTATTTTTGTATTCCTGAACGTTCAATTGACTTGAAGAACATGCAATGAATATGTCATTTTTCATCAACACACATCCCAGACACTTCTTTGAAGCATCACAAAATACCACAAAAAGTTCTCCACTTGTGGGTAAAGTGAGCACAGGCGTAGTGATAAGACTCATTTTCAACTATTTGATACATTATTCACATTCATCACTCCAAGAAAACATTACTCCCTTCCCAGTTATCATGGTAAGTGGTTTGGAAAATTGGGAAAAATTTATCCCGAATCGTCGATAATATCCAGCTAACTCGAAGAAGTTATGGATATCTGTTACTGATGTTGGCCTCAGACATCCCTTAATTGCATCTGTTTTGGAGGGATCTATAGATAACCCTTTGTTTGTGATGATTTGTCCCATGAATGAGAGCTCCTTCAATCCAAACTGACACATGCTGTACTTTGAATAGAGCTTCTCCTTCCGAAAGGTGTCTTGTAAAATTCTTAGATGCTCCTCATTAACCTTCTTGGTTTTGGATTATATTGTAATATAATCTTTAAATACTACCACAAATTTGTCTAGGTAATCTCTAAATAATGTATTCATCATATACATGATGATATCTGGATAATTTTGAGTCTAAAAGGAATTACTAGGAATTAATAGTGCTCGTATCTTGTATGAAAAGTAGTCTTGGGGATATTTTCCTTCTTCACCCTTACATGATAATATCCCAACAAAAAATCGACTTTGGAGAAGTATTGTGCTCAATGAAACTGATCAAACAGGTCATAAATTCGTGGAAGATGATAATTTTTCTTTATCATGATTTATTTGATCTCATGATAATAGATGAAAAGGCGAAATTTAACCATATTTCTTCTTGAGGAAGAGAACTGGTGCACCCCATGGTGAATCCAGTGGGCATATAAACCCTTTTTCCAAATTCCCTTATAGTTGTTTTTTCAGCTCCACATCAACCATTCTATATGGAGTCTTGGATATTGGAAATTCCCAAGGTATAAGATCAATTGAGAATTCATCATCTCTTCTAGGAGGAAGAGCAGGAAATTTCTCGTGAAACACTTCAGTGAATTCCCTTCCAACAAGAATGTATTCAAGGATGGATTCCATGTTAGAATTAATCATATGTTCCATATATGCATGCTCATAGGGAAGTAATATCCACTTTTGAGATGATAGAGCTAATGAAGTGCCATCTTCCTCCTTGAAATTATAAAGAATCAGTGGTCAATTCTCCCCTTGGAGAGTGATTTCCCTCATTCAACAATTTATGTTGGATCTATATAAGGAAAGTCAATACATGCCAATAATTGCATCAAATTCCACCATAGGGAGTAATATGAGGCTCTCCCGGAAGTTCAATCCATAGATTATGATAGTGGAGGAGTTATATTAATTGGATTCAATGAGTGCACCATTTTCCGTACTCACTTACATCTTCACTTCGATGATTTTTGGTGGTGCTAGGATTTTTAAACCAATCTTTTTAGATATAATAGAATGTGTAGAACCTAAATCAAAAAGTACATGTGCTATTCTTGATTTAATAACTACCTTACCTATCGCCACATCGTTTTCAGGGTTCACATTGGCTGTAGTGATGGAAAAAGGTCACCCTTGTTGCCTTGGAGGTTGTGGGTTTCCTCTAAAAACCCCTGGCTTAGGGAACTAATTAGCAAGATGCACTGGTTCTTTGCAGTTGTAGTAGTGACCAATGTGTTGAGGTTTGAATTGTGCATTCCTTTCTTCTATTTCAGATGCAGGTTTTTCCTGCTAACAGTTAATAGCCAGGTTCCCTTCTCTTCCACAACTAAATCATTTTCTCATACCCATCAGGCAATTCCCAAGGTGCTTCTTTCAGTACCGTTGGAAAGTGGGTTGATGGATCTTCTTAGCACAATTGGATTTATCCATCAGACTACCTTAATTGAATTCCAACATACTCTTATTATCCCCATGATACCCCTGATATTGTCTAATATCCATTTCAACTGTGAGGGCACAATAGACAATTTCCTCATAGTGGTCGAAGTCACGGATCAATAGTGCTTTCTCTATACTAGGTTTCATACCACCAAAGATTCGGTCAACCATGAATTCAGGGTTAACGAGAAAGGCCGAAGTGTATCATTCCAGCCTTGTGAATTTTTCCTCATACTCTCCAAATGATTTTTCTTCTTTTTTCTTGAGGTCAGGGAAGTAATTTTCCATCTTAAGTGGGATGGTGTGTGGAAAATATTTATCGAAAAACATCTTCTGGAAATCCTTACATTCAAACGACTCGATCTACTCCTTAGGCTTAATATTTTTATAAACATCCACCATCGATCCACATCACCCTCCATATGATAAGCATTCCGGAGAACTGTCTCCTGTTCAGAAAATTGATGGATGGAGATTATATTTCCAATGGAGTTAATTCATTGTTCAGCGATAGAGTGATAAGATTATCCATTAAAAGTAGGAGGTCTTTGTCCCAGAAGCTCTTGATGGTGACTTGTTCGTTCTTGGTGCCGGGAGGGGGTTGAACATTCCCCCTGACTCATGCTTATATTCAAATATTGAGTTATCTATGAGAGAATCGTGAAAAAGTTCGCAATTCCTTCTCCCATTAAATTGAGCATCAAATTAGTACAATAAACACATTAATCTTCACATTGGTTGTTATCACGAGTCATCTTATTACCGACCATCGGCTAGAATAAAAGGAAATTTAGGGGTAACACATAAAGGATAATAAATGCAAAAAACTAATGACTTATAAATAAATATTATTTCTTTATCATATGAATCTATTGTATTTAGTCTATGTTATTTATGATCTACATTCTAACATATATTATTAGTGATTTTTTTTAGTCCCTTAATACGGGTTCATATTAATCTTGTGAATTTACCAATGCATATCCCTTGTGAGTGTCCTAACCAAGAGTGTATAATGGATCATGGTCATTCACCAGTTCCCATTCGAGTTTAGCTCATAGTGGTGATTTTGGGTTTTTCCCCTAGGATACATCTTTGCTAGAGCTGCCTCTACCTACTCGTATCCAGAAAAGGATGTATTAGATTGATAGACAACTTACTAAATACTCACAACAACTTAGAGATGTTTTTAATATACTTATTCTTGTCTCTATGGCTTTACTAGGGTTTTATAATCCTAATCCCAAAAAAAACTAATCTTATTCTCTAATACCAACTATGACAACCCTGATCTTTTTATTACACAGTTAAACACAATTTATTACATAAAAATCACTTGATACAACATATATGATCAAGAGGTATAATGTCTTTGGGGATTTGGTTCATTAAATAACAGAATAAAACATGAAATACAACATCTTTATTCAAAACATCTTTCACATGTCCACTACATTCAGTTGTTCTTAGCATTTCTTGGGATAACCTGAGGACATGTATAAGAAAAGGGTGAGCTATAAAGCCAAGTAAGGTAATAATCATGGAATAACACGAGGAATAAAATATAAGTTAGACAATAGGCATATCAATGGAGAAGAAGAGAATCATAATCATAAATGCATGTTAAATCATGACAATCAAAACCTAGAAATGTGGCAACAATACTTAACATGGAATTAGCATGGGCCATGATAAATTGCACATGAAGCATTTGTCAGCCCTCATTGCATAAGAATAAAGAGTAAAACATCATTGCAATTGAATTATCCTAAGTAAAAAACCATTGAACACTACATATAATGATAGAATACTTTACACAATTCATTGGAGCAGTATCAGGGCACACCCTTCTTAAACATTTCACTTTATGCATAGTGTGCCACAAGGATCCTAAAACATTGAATCATTAAACATGATAATTTCTTCCATGATAAAAGAATGTGGAATACATACATGAAAATATTTAAACAATAAGTAAATTTTATAACGGTGAATTTCCTTGATAGAGAAATGGACATGGTATTCACAAAAAAATGACTTTGGCTTGGAAAAGCGTGGTACAATTTCGGCAGCATAACAGCGTGGCATAAGAAATCATAAAAATGGTTGATGAGAGAGAAAGGGGTGTCTCATCATATTTAAATGACTTGGACAATAATTGGGTCATATAGATACATGTCCCAATAAATTTAATGGAATTTATATTCTTGATACAAAAAAATGCTTGAATATAAATGGGGAGAGAGAAATTTCTTTTGGAATTTAGGAATAGTAATGATAGTACAGGGGAGGCATTTAATCAGAGTTAAAGGGGTCTACCATTATTGAAACATAATGAGGGAAGTATGTGGTAGGTGCAATACCACACCCCAACATTTATAATTGAAATTAAAAGGGAATAACAATTGAAAGAATATTCGACAAAAATGAGAAAAGAAGAAAAACCCTTACATGGAAGTGTGCTTCCAAAGGCATGAGAGAGGCTTGATAGAGGATTCTTGGGAGCTCGGATAACCATAGAAGGATTATAGAGATAGGATTCTTGAGGTTGGACGAACTCCAAAGACTTTTTTTGAGGAGAAACTATGCGCTTGAGTGGGTTTATATAGGAAAGGAGAGAGAATTGTTTATTATTTAGGTTTAGGACACCTCACATTAAACTAATAAGAACCACAAACCAGCCAATGGTTTTTTGAAAAGGGGAGTGGAATATAATGTTTTATTAGGAGAAATACCAAAATTCTTAAAATTTTGTGGTTACTTATGTATAGGTGAGTCACATTCCCAAGGAAAGCAATTTAAAATGACAAAATGTTTAATTACTCTTGAAGGGTCCACTAATGCTTTGTAAAATAAATCAAATTAACCAAAATCACATTGTTTTAATGGTGAAACATATGTTGGACGAACATAATGTTTATAGTACTTTATTACAACACTATTGTGTCATTATGATGTTATAAAACACATAATATATTTAAACTGTATTTAATTTATACACAAAAATTTGACTGTCTTAGAAAATTATGAAAAATTCGCCATTGGATAATTTTGACGTCCTGATTCCATAAATATTATTCAATTTATCTATAAAATTTTAAAAATTTGTTAGTTTTCACTTTTAAAATATAAACCGACATTTATATCAAATTCTTGGGTTTTGACAAATAATGGCTTTCAAACCACAATAAAAATTACAATTGATTTCATAAAATTATACGATCATTTATATTTAATAAAATTTTATTTAATAATAATATTATTATTTTATTTAAATATTATTTAATTCAAAAATTCATTAATTCATAAAAATAGATTTCTTAGTTGAACTTTAACTAAAAATACTATTTGTTCTTTAAAAACTATTTAAAAGGTAACAATAATAAAATGAAAGTATATTCATTATTATATAAAAACATAATGTATATAACCACAGAAATAAGGTCTTGTTAAATAACCCCTTAAAACACCCGCATATGACTGAAGGGTGTGGTGTGTGATGGTGACATTCGTTTGGGGTGGCTAGATAATATCGCTCGGGTTGTAATCTCTATCAACGTCCACTTCTCCCATATGTGGTTCCACTCAAGCTTAACATGTTCAAGCTCAGCATGTGATTAGTCATGAGAGAATCCCAATGACACAACCTCCTTTTCGAGCTCTGTCAAATGGTCTTCGTATGGTGAACATCTTCTATATGATGCCATCAATTCCTTTGTCTTAGTAAATTAGATTTGTTAATGCCCTATTTTATACTAATCATGTGATCATAGTTCAACGACTATAATATAAACGGTCACAATTCTTAACATAAAACAAAAGAAGATGACATTTTATATAAACATTTTACAAAAAGAGACATTTAATTATTTCAAAGGGATTTCCATTAATGAATGTTTGGGTTTTTACAATTATAACAACAAGGTTTTATTTCACAGAGACTCAATGTTGTGTGAAATAAAGTCTATATTTATTTTTTAATTCATATTTTGTTAAATTCTCCCCTCCGTTAATAAATTGCATCTTCACAATTTGGAATTTCAAATCAATATTTAATGGTTCATATATGAAAATTACTTTTTAGGAAACCAACATCAGAGATAGGGATTATAAAATATCTTCATAATAATATGGAGAGGAAAATTCCTAGGTTACTAAAAATTAAAAATTCTAATATGGTCCCATAGTGTGAAGTGAAAATCTGTACCTGGTAGAATAATGAAACAATAATTTTCTGATAGAGAGTGATAGAAAACATTGTCATTAGAATTTTCACCATAACTCAACCACAAATCCTTTTATTTGGGTGAAAGAACATTGATTTCATAGAACTAAAACTACAATGAATATGTTTTTGTTACGAAATATGGTTCCTTCAATTGAGGGATTACTTAAATATCTAGATAAGAACATATTAAATTAAACAAAAATGATTAAATTTCCTGTCATAATAATAATATCATCATTTGGTTCTTCTTCGATCCATTTTCAATTCATTCTCTTTATAGGGAAATGAATTCCCACAATATAATTTTTACGTATTTAGAATTAAAATTATCTTCTAGAGGTCACAGTTCTGAAAAATTTATAATTTCTTATTCCTCTTCCCTTTATACATCAACGGAATCCAAAATGGTTAGGATAAGATAAAATAATTCCCAAAAAAACAATTGTATGATGAAAAGAAACATTAATATCCTAAATTCAAATGTAATGCTCAAGGGTCAGCATTTATCATTTTTAAAATATATGTCATTCTTCTTTAGAAAAATTCTTGACATTGACCTTAAAATCACAAGGATTAGTTCATATAGTCTTACAAATGTCTTCGATTACTCTTAATCTCTTATACCAATGTTTTAATTTAAATAATCACGTAATCTATAGGATATTATACCCATGTTCTTATATAACCTGGATCACCATATATCGACAATAAATATAAATTTGACTCAAAAATACAATTCAACAATTAGTATTAAAATATTTTATTTAACAGAGAGTTATATGATTCCAAAAAGTTTGATTGACTTCCAGAATTATATAAATCACTTAACCACAAAATAATTTTTAAATCCCAAATTTATATATTTGATAAAACAAATGACCCTAAAATCAAAATTACATTTATCCATTAGATGTTTTAACTAATAAATATAGTCATGATAATTAAGACATCATATAGGCTAGTATTAGGAAACACACCCTTGTCTCCTTTTGTGTGTGAGTTCAAACACAAAACCTATAACTAACAGAGAGGTTTGTCACCCAATGTGTTGTATGTCCTTTTTCTTAAATCACATATCATAAAATATCAATCTGATGTATTTCCTTGAAATAATGTTATTTACTAAACATTATTTTAACTAGTATTTTCCATAAAACCTCAATAAATAAATACATCATAAATATATTTCTCTATAGGGACATCCATGGTGTAGAGGTTATCCTATTGAATTGGTAATTATATAGGGTAATGACCATTATCCAAACGTTTTGGGAAAATAACTAAAAGTGGATTCACAGAATCAGTTTTACATCATTTCATTGTACAATGAATATTTTCTAGGCATGTCCTTGATTTATATCCTCCCTTCCAAACATAAAACATTTCCTTGTCCCTTTAGGAAACATCCCTATGTGTCTACATCCACATTTATTGCATAATTGAAGTCCATCCTTATTTTCTCTAGGTTATACAAATCTTTAGCTCTTAAAAACGCCATTATTCTCTTCATTCATGGGTTTAGGTTTTGGTTAAGGTAAATGTTATTAAAAATATTTTTGGAAAATAGATTAGGCATGAACATCATATTATTCACTGATAATAACATCCCATTTGGTTTATCATCACCACAATGCTGACATAACTCCATTGGATTCTAACTATTGTATAAAACCAAAAAATGATTGGGTGAGTAACAATAGTAATAGTGGAAAAAATGTATAATCATTTATAAAATATCATTATAACATATATTCACTAAAAACCGGCTTAGGTTTAACATATGACTCTCATTTTTTATTATATATTCAGAACTAAATGAATGGTTTGTTAAAGAAAAATTGACTTATCCTTTCTATATCCCCCATGAGTGTCAATACAAGTGTGCAGTAAGACCCATATCGATGTACCAAGTTACCTCAAATCATGCCTAGAACACCTTTTTGAGTTTTTACTCCTAGGTATATAAGATCTAAATCCAAGATCTCTTTTAGTATCTATACATAGAAATATTATCTTGGAATATCCAAAAATTCAATACTTTTCCAACATTCTATGAAATTTTTTTATTCTTATCCTTAATGTCTATCATAAGGGTATGTTCACTTGTATATGTTTTTAAATCGATTTTTAAAGGATGCTATTAAACATCCTTTAAAACCAACTATAACACCCTGACCAGAGTTCAAGAGGATAGGGCATTATTTTATTAAATTGGCATAGTTACAAGAATGTAATATCCCAAAGGACTAGGTAGTTTCATTGTTTTATAAAACAAGATTCATATATAAGTTCAAAATTACAACTTTAAAATAGATAAAATATAGGAAATCCATTATTAACACCCATAACAAATATATTATCCCTAAAATTCTATCATAATACACTACATTGCATCTTGAGGAAACATAAAACATAAAAAAGGGGTGATCTCAGATGCACATTGAGGGAAAATAATACAATAGACATAATCATAAGCATAAAAAATGGGCATGAAGAATAACGAAAACACATTCCTTTAAAAAAAACATGAGAAATATATAGAAAGACTGAATAAAGATTAAATATTCTAATGAAACATAACCATAGATATTCTTCTAGATGAAAAATCTCATGGAAAATCAAAATTTTGTTTCATAATTTGGGAATGCATAATGTTGGACATCATAATCATTATGTTTAGGAATCATTCCAACACCATACATAAATATTTAAAAACACAAACTAGTATTTTTCATTAGGCCTACCAATGCATCAAGGGGCTATAGGTGGCCCCATAAATCACTTACTAAGTCCATTGAATTTCTCATCTGACAAGGGTGAAACATTAACATCATATAAATTCATATAAAAAACTACCATATTAAATGTGAATACATTAAATATAACCCATGAATGGTATCAAATAAATATATCCATAATAAAACTGACTATAAAACCTTAAACAACATATGATAGAAGATATAATAATAGATAGACCTCAATGAATTACAAGATTCAACATGTAATGTTTACATTGTTGAGTATACTTTTAAATGAGACCATTGAAAATTTCATAATAAAATATTTTTTACACATTCCAATGTGTACCATACGACATTGAAACATCCAAATCATAATACCTAAGAATATTAAGAGAATAAGGAGAGTATATATATGATATATAAATTGTTATTACAAACACCACATACATGTAATAAGTGGTTAATAAGGCATATATCTCATAAAAGTTAATGTGAGATGATACAAATCCTATTTACATTGGAAAGAAGAGTTCTCTGTGAAAATATTTTTTATTTTTTCCGAAAGTAATATAACAATCATGTATATCCCAATTAAATGGTATGTAGATTTCAATTTTTTTACAACATAAATTATTTCCCACTGATGTGATATCATGAAAAATTGTTTATAATAATATTTAGAAATAAAACATTTTAGGGCGGTTTAAGAAAATAAATAAATTTATTTTTAAACACAAAATCATGTATCATTTTATAAAACCCTAAATGAATCAATATAGTTTTTTTTAATTAAACGATTAATTTTTATAAAAATAATTATGAATTAAATCCTTATATATAGATCAATCAAAAATGGGTACAAATTTAGGACGTTCACAAAAATTAGGCGTGCTAATCAGAAAAAATTAAGAAGGGAACTATTTTAAAACATGGTTATCCCCATAAATAAATGATGATTTGATGTGGATGTATAATTTTCAAAAATATTCCTAGTATTAATATAAATATTAAAAATTACGAATCATTACATTTGAGTAATTTTTGAGAAAGAGTGACATGAATGAAAAATGAGGATTCATGCCGAATCCTTTACCAGTTTATAATCAATCGAATCATATTCACCAAACCTAACAACTATAAAATGAATCATTTAATACCATGTAAGTAAATATATTAATTATACGATAATAAATGGGAAATATACATACACGATACATAGAAAATGTTGGTTATTATTGAATATCTCTCAAAAAAGGAAGTGTGATGAGAAAACCCTTACGATTTTGTAATCAATTGAATCAAATGTGAAAAAATTAATAATCTTCCAATGAATCATTTAATAAAAAAATATAAATAGATTAATTATATTATATTTCAAATTTTGGTAAACATACAGTACATACAATAAAAAATTAAAATATAATGGAACTCACATTGAAAAAAAAAAGTTAGATGGGAAATCCCTCACCTAATGTCTGAACATGTTCTGCACATGACATTAAAATATTGTATAATCAAATTAAATAAGTCCAATTATTTAATTCATAACAATATATATATATATGTATATTATTAAATAAAATTTTATTTAATTTATTTAAGTTCTTTTGGATGAGTTATAAGATACAAATTTATCGCTCAGGAGAATTTGTTTACATGGTATTATGATCAACAAACTTGTATATGAGTATATAAGATCATGTGCTATAGATATAATTCCATAGAATTGAATTCATATATTATTAATGAATATCCATAATTTTAAATGTTTATATATATATCATTTGTTTACATGGTATGATGACGAATCATTAGTTATGTTGTTTATTGATAATCATTTATATTATTACAACGATTATTGATCATAAAAAATTAATTTTGTTTATTGTTTTCTATTTTTTAAATAAGTTACTTAGAAAACCTATAAAGTGTATTATAATATATTTTCCAATATTTATCGGCAATTAAAATGGATACATGAATAGATTTATTTATTTATTTGATGAATAAAACATGATCGTCCATGAAGGTTGTAAATTTTCACCTCTCGGACGAAGATTTTATTTATAAAATAAAAGAGGGAGAGTTATGTGATTAATACTTTTTATTAGATTTAACATGAAATTATTGTACTATATAGATGATTATATAGTTATCATGATCAAATATACATAGGATTTTAGTATAGAATAATAAAATATGAAAGATTGAAATGGAATTAACTGAATAAGGATGAAGATTTACCTCTTGAAATAGCCAAATTAAGAACCTATTTATGGGAAACAGTTTCGGTCATTTGGAAAGGAAGAATTCGCATGGACATGGGGAGGTATTAGAGAGGTTTGTTTGGGTAAGTAAATGACAATATTCTACTGTTATAAGAGTTTAGATAAGAGGGAGTGAGGGATTGTTTTTATAGTGGTGGAGAGGAGGGGTTTTCCATTATTTTAATCATTATTTTAATATTTTTGCTCAAGCCAATGAATAATATTGATTAATGTGACTAAATACTATTATAAGTGTATTTGATTAGAAACATGTAGATCTTAATTAATCCATGACTCATGCATGATTTTGAAAGTCATTTATTTATCATATTTTGTAAATTATCGAATTTTAATATTCACAAAAACTACAAGCATTTAAAAAATCCCCAAATTTTACCCTAACCATTATTAGATGTTTAGAACTAAAAAATGGACACAATTAAACCAAAATAATATTATAAATATGTGAAATTAAATCTTTATATATAATATTTATTTACAAGAAAAATAAATATATTATATTTAAAACAGATTTTATAATACTTTCAAAAATTAAATGAGTTCCCATAAAAATATCAAATATTCATTGGAAAAAAAAATATTTACATACGAATAAATTTTATGAAAATTATTATTATTTTAAATAAATTTAATTATGTATAATTTTAAATAAATATTTCTTACTCATAAAATACCAACACATAGTTATTAATTTCGAAATAATTCACTCTCAATTATAAAGTGAATAACTTTATTTATTCATTCATGGGTGATTTTACTATTCATAAAAATAAATTAACTATTCATAAAGGTGACATTACAATCCATAATGGTACATCAATATTAATAAAAGTCACATTACTATTCAGTAAAAAAATTATTCTGATCCTATGCGACCACAAATACTTACTGGGCCCAATAGTGGATGCCTTCTTTTTTAAATTAAAATCACAGAAGTTGAAAAATTATTATTCCTGTACAGGTAATAACCTTCATGTGTAAATAATTATAAGGACAATGTTTTTTTCATATAGAATTAGTGTTGTTTGAATTAAAGCCTATATTTATTTTTATATTCTATGGTTGTTAAAATAATATAGTACATAGACAAGACACAATAGAAATGATATGTGAAACCAATAATGTGAAACCATAGTTGATCAACAGGTCCATGATCCCAATCAACATGGAATGCTTCACCATGAATGTCCATTACTGTATAAATATACAAGTATAGTCACAAACATATACATATATACATAAAAATGAATATTCATGATTATGTTAATAATTTAACCTAAAACCAAATAGTAGTCGATCCATGGGTATGTAATCCTGATTAACAGAACATCATATGAACTTTAGTTTGGCTAGACTTCCTTCATCCCAAGATTATATAATTACATCATATTCATAGTCCATAATGTCAATCAACATGTTGTGACATTGACTAATTCTAGAAATATCTCTGAGTGATCTATGTCACCATGAAGGTGGGGGGTACTAACCACACACCTAGGTTCACCCATATTCGCCTACAATCAATGAAATATAGGATTTTAAAGATGTACATTATGACATACTGCAAATGGTCACTATGCTATTTATCATGATTCCCCAAACATGTAAATATAAAGCCTTGTCTTAAAACTGGGTCCATATATGTAGGCATTCAAACCATTCAGAATTGGGATAATCCCTAAGGGTCTAACCCCTATGAGATATTCCATGATAACTTACGGGTGAGGCTGCATGCCAACCCCTAGAGTATCTAATAAAGAAGATAAAAATCAATCCTACCATCCATAGGCATGTCATCATTCTATGTACCCAACGATGTGAGATTCCATGCCCAACAACATGGTCAATTAAGCAGTCAAATAGAGAATAAGCAACCATATCCCTTGAGAGAGAGCATTATCAACCATGAGAATAATCGAATCGAGGAGATAATAATCATCCTCATCATATTACAAACAGGGGAGATCTGAGTCATACCAATTACAAAAGAACTATAGAATAGAATAATCATCCACATCACATAAAGTAGAGGAATCATACACGATTATAATGTATAGGAATTATATACCCATATATTATATTCATAGTATCATCAACAAATTCTATGAGGAAACTCCATATTTCCCAATAATATAACAATCAAATATATTTTCTCAATAGATAGATCCCATTTAGTATCTCTATGTAGTCATGTAAAAATAAGAAATTAGTTGGGTCATAATCGATATCATATGAAGAACATATGATCATCGAAATGAGAATGAATGATTCCTCTCATTTGGATCATCAACAAACAATTAGGATGAACCAATGTTAAATATCACTAAATGAGTAAAAACAATGGATGGTATAAATGGAGAGTGAGGGTGGATTATTGTTTAAACCCCACACTACAACCACATCCACATGGGATTACATGTTGGTATGAGTTCAAAGGTGATACCTGCTATTATTTCAACAAAAACGCAATATACTATAATATGGTGGGTCAATTAATGAGCCAACGACTAGGTCCGTAATTTCATTCAGAATAGAGAAAACGTACATGGGATTATGATGAACAAATGTAATGGTGGAATCTTACACATGATCTTTAAAATTCAAAAATAAGAGAAGTTATCCCTCTAGAGATATTTAGCTATAAATTTAACAGTGGAGTCTTACACGGGATACATGAATGGTATGAAATGGTGGAACCCAAAAATGTTTCCTTATAATAGAAAAAAGGAAGGGGAATCCTACTTGGTATTGTCATCAATAGAGTACAAAGGAAGAGCCATCCTACTTAGAATCATTAGAGCAGAAAATTGGAAAAATGATCCAACAAAGGATTACCTAGGTCAACTAATAGGAATAGGTAATAGATAGGGGATACATGGTAATGAAAAGAAGGTATAGACATCCTACAATGGATCCTCTAGGTCAGAACATATATATAATAATCCTATAGGGGATCCTTGGAATCAACTAGTCACATAGCCTCCAAGGATATAAGGGAACATATGACATGGTTCGCATTTTCATTAGGGTAAACTACATAGTCTATTTCTGGAGATATAACACATAGAAAATCATAGATGAAGAGTCCCACTCTCAGGTGGTAAATGAATTTAAATACCATAGTAATAACCTCTCTATTTGAAAATGTCCAGAAAATCCACTTAGGATTCCATTAACTCCTAAAGGGTTTAATGAAAACAATCAATGTGAAAATTTATATACAAATGAATACACTTGGGTCAAATTATTTATCATGGGTGAAATGATATGAAACAACAAAAAAAGGATAAAAAGGGACATTTCATGGAAGATCTCCTTGACCACATTACATGTACTCCCAAATCCCCACCTGAGACTCTAAAATCTCCATACATTATGTGTAAATTTCAAAATAAATGGCATGAGAGAGAGGAAGACAGTGGGTTACCTAAAATAGGTACCAGATCAAGACCCTAAAATATCATGTCCATGTACTTATATATGACATGATACCCACATTGGTTCTGGTCTTTTACTATACATAACAATGTGCCCCACATGTGTAGTCTTATGGGGTACTACGATACATCGACAAGCACTAACACATGACATGTATACCCAATACACAACATATATTTTCAGAAAGTCATATTCCTTATTCATGATGAGGTCATTGCATATTTTCATTGAACCATACACTGTGTTGATTGGTTTTCCAATATGGAAATCCTATGAAACATATAAAAACCCATGTCTTTCCCCAAAAATCATTAGATTAGTCAAATAATGACCAAACGAAAGATTAATTGTTATTGAAAAAAATGAAAACACAAAATATACCAGTATCTATAAAGAATAATGAAAACTCATTGGATAGAATCCGCCAAATGATTCACCATGTTCCATGATCCATGAAAACCACACGGTGATCTGTCATGTCTTAAACTCTACAATAGAACCTATATTCCCATATATCTATCATTATCTTAGTCCTAACATTTTCCTCTCCTGGTCTCTTGATGAATTGGATTCGTAGGTGAAATTTATTAGAATAAATTGTGGAAAGTATAAAATGAAAAATAATAGATAGAAAAAGAAGAAAAAGTGAAGAAAAGAAAAGGGTTTTGGCCCAAAATTAGCGCCGAATATGATTTTATTCCTAACCTAGGAAAAATTAACCATTATAACCTCAATAGTGGAGAAAAATCACAAATAATCATTTCATTAAAAATGAATGACAAAAAAAATGAAAAATAAATTTATATATAATTTATTAAATATAAAAAAATAGTTGTTACATTAAAATAAAATTTTAAAATATTCCCATCATACACATATCCTATGATAAACACCAAATTAGAGGAATAGTTGTATGGTTTATGTTTTTTATATATCATCATCTAATGGGGAAGGATCATTTTACCCATTATAAAAATTTGATAAGAAGAATTCAAATAACTTCTATAAATTAATAACAGAAAAACATGGGATATTACAGCCTCTCCACAACAAGCCTCCTTTTGGATTATAATCCTAGTGGTATCACATACAATCACTATCATAACCCAAGAATCCCCAAAACTATTCTACTTGATCTCACCAATTAGATGCCTCATAGTGTCAAAAAACAATCTCTTACAAAGAAAGCATTTAACTAAGATCGATATGGTATTCCCCAACATTGGAATTCTATTATCATTATCACAAAACCAAACCATGAGAATAATGGCTGTTTGAAAATTCTGATTTAACATAGAAAATGAGAGTCACCACACTAAAACTGCAAACAATGCACTGCCCAAAATATGTCTTAATTAATACCACATGAGCTAAACATCAACATGTTTCCTTCCCCCAACCAGGGATGATCATTTAAATTAGAATGAAGATCAATTTAATTCCAATACTCTCTTAGTGTAATCAATATTATTATATGAAGTTAATTATAGTCTCTAACTAGGTGTATAATAATATTTCAAAAAAAAAAAACAAATGTATAGCTTCTCTGAGCCATTCTCCTGATAGAACATGCTATACATGGAATTAACCAACACATGGGACCACATATCCAGAAAAAGCATGTCCGATATTATCTTGGATCAATCATATTCCAATTATATATCATTATTGGAGTCACCTATACCATGAATGGAAATTTTTCATTTAACCACAACACCAAAGAACCTATTTTGGTGGAATTCATTGTAGAAAATTGTTCATCACCTCACACTCATCCACTCACCAATTTATTATTTAAATTTTAGAATATTCTACCAGTATGTTCCTTTATCATTGGAATGTTACTCCAGTGAGTCTTCCATCACATGGTTATGTCAACCATCTTAAAAAGAACAATTGTTTTATTAATCCATAATATCCATTGGAAATCCTCTTATAAAATAACCACTCATGTGATGTTATTTTTTTTCTTGAATTCATGTCACCTAACATCATTTTAGTCATGAGAATGTATTAATACTCTAACTACATTTGAAATAATTGAAACATTGGTCGACTGGTCAAGTCACCCAATTTTTCCTTCCATGAAACACAATATAAAAACCAAATAACCATATGTTCATTTCAAAGGATGAAGGAATAAAAATTCATATAACGCAATAAATGATATTCTACCATAAATCTATCTCAAAACTAAAATAAAACTAAGCTCACTCCATGATAATGAATATGAAAAAATTGTATTACCTCTATCCCAGGTTTCCCCTTTAACAAAACATATATCAACCTACAACGATCTGACTCAAATCTAAGGGTCTCTAGGTCTCTCATATATTCCAACTGATAAATTATTACAACTAGGCCATAGGTTCAAAACACACAAGAAAAATGATGAATCCTTTATAAAGAAGGTAAATATCATAATCACTTAAAAGGGTGAAAACCAAAAGCATGTCCCTTGAGGGCTTGATACACACTAGGAATCCTCATACATTTCTCATACACAGAGGGCTAGATAAAATAATAAAAGATACATTGAACTGACATTCACTGATAATTAGTATATGGTAATACCCCATGGAGGTCCAATTAATTATGAAATTTTAGGTACTCATGAGAATCAAAATAAATCGTTAACCTGGATAAAAATAGAACAACTTTTCAACACATGGGAAACATGTTCTATATCAATCTACTAGGGTTGATGAACCCTCTATGAATGAATACTATATCATCATCCTCAATATAAATTCCACAATGTAGATCCACATAGTTTAGAATAGAAATACTATATATATTTATATATATTTAAGGTGGAATAATTTAATAGGCCTCATTCATCTATAAAAATAACACACTAGAAGGCTTATATGATGTGAATCTTATATTCCAAATATTATGCATGAAATCCCTCTTTCACTTATCTTACTAGAGTAAAAAATCAATCAATGGATTGTTTCTAATAGAAACGATCAATATATACATTGTAAATCATAACATCAAAACAATGCCTTCTTTGCATAAGGTGAAAATAATATACAACTATAATATTTTAGATTATAACAGAAATCGTATACCATGGAAACCAGGACTTATTATCAAATTTATTGTTCTTAACACACCAATTCGGTATCCATTAATGGTTTTAAAACCTTCATAATACTAATATATACCACAACCTATATATTAATGACCATGGAAGATCAAAATTGAATCCATGTTATAAATTCATGACCCGTATTCCACAAAAGGGTTCCGTTTATAGGTTGATTACAAGGCTTCAATCACACCTACATATATGTTATAGACTTACAACTAGCAGTGAGGGCCAAGGTTGTAACAATGGAGTGATTATATAATCATATCATAGTTTCAAAATAGTAGAAATAGTTATGAATCCTACAAGGTAGTAAATAAAAACAATGTGGAAGAACATAATATAATGAAAGGAAATATTATTATATAATAAATGATGATTCTATAAAACCCAATCAAATATTTCATATATAAATCACTGATAACCAAATGGACCAAACCAAGAGATATTGAAGTACAGAGGAAATAGTAATAAATGAATTGGGCTCTACAAAAAAACAATGAGCTGGATAAATTACCCAGTCTCCAGACACTATTAAATAGCACCATCCAAAACAAAATTACCAATACAAGTAGCTATACACGAACATTCTACTATATGACATAACCATATCCACCAGGAAACTATTCCCATCTAGAAAATAATACATTGAATCTACGTTAAAACCAATGTGCATGTGTATGGGAGTTAAATAATCTTAGTATGACACCTAAAAAATTAACCTATAAAATACACTACAATAAGTGAATGAGAAAGAGAAATACTCATCCAATATGGGACTCAACTGAAAATATAATTAAATCCATGAAATTGAAACCACAGTCAATCATTGAGTTCAATATCCTACTAAATTGGGAATGTTCCCCAATGAATTTCAATATATATATATATATGTATAAATTTATAGTCCAATACCTATACATATATAAAAAATCATAACATTCATGAGTAAGTGAATAAAATTACATAAAACCAAATAGTTGTGGATCTGTTGGTCTATAATCTGGATATCCTGGAAATCTTTTTCAAAGGAATTGAGATGGGAATGATTCCACTCAATAATTGTATAATCAACTAAATATATGGGTCCATAATCACCATTTTCATGTAATTTATTCAGGAGACACTATAAATTTCTCTCAGAACGATGCGTCGCCACATGGGGATATTCTTCGTACCACTGGGTTCACCCATACTCATCTCTAATCACTAAAATCAATGATTCTGAGGCAGTAAATTTAAAAATCATATAAATGGTCATTGAGGAAGACATCATATTTATCAGGGCATTAAATTATGTCCATTTTCATTTTTATATGTCCTGGTCTATAGGATGTCACATAATTCAAAAAACATGATAACAATAAGGTTCTCACTCCTAGGTGATCTATAAGGATAAGTAATATGTAAGATGGAATGCCCACCAATGGAGTCTCTAATAAGGGATATCAAAATCATCCCTACCACCAAGAAGTTAATTATCATTTTGTGTATACAACAATCTGAGATACCATGGAAAACACTGTTTTTTATGTAACCAACCAGGGAGATCCTAATCATCCATAACCCCTAAGAGAGCATAACCATCCATTAGAATAATCCATTCATGGAGGTAATAACCAGTATCATAATATAAAAACAAGAGGAGTGAGTAATAATCATCATGAACTAGATCATAGAGCAATCATCCTCATCTATAGGGAGAGTATATCCATCCACTAGTATCATTTATATGGTCTATATGTCCAAATATCATATTCAAAGGCTCAATAGTAGAATACCAGGAAGTTCATTTTGATATCCCAATAATATAACAATAAAATAGATAGGATCAAACACCTTATCCAATATTACACCTTTTGGTGTAGATGAAAAAAATTAGAACTAACAAGGTTTAGAAGGAGGATCCGAAGAATAACGTCGAAGAATTCCAAAGGAAAATAAAGAGGACCCATGTCATTCTCAATTGCCACAAACCATGGAGAACCTATAGTAAACATCACTTCATTAAAAATAATTATGTGAAAGTATACTCAATGAGTGAGAGTGGTTGAATTCATAAATTAAAAATTATAGTATGTTCCCCATGAGATTACAAATAAATCATATGTTCTAAGGTGGATCCCATCATGATCCATATCCAACCCTGAGGAACTAGATCAAACTTGGTCTGACATTGGGTCACCTCCTTGGTCCCTCATGTCCTACATAATAGTGGAATCATGGATGGTATCAGTAGGGAAAATCTAAATGAGGAATTCTACTTGATATCTCAAAAGTGCATTAAATAGTGAAGGCATCCTACTTGTAATCATTTTATAGAATGTTAAAGGAGTAACCCTACAAGGGATCCCCAAATGGTATGCAAGGTAGGCATCCAAGAAGGTATCCTTTGAATTGTACATAGAAAGGGGAATCCTACAAGGGACTCTAGAAAATATAGTAAAAATGTAGAGGCATCCTACATGTTATCTTGACAGGAGTATACATGAAAAGGGATCCAGAAATTGACTCACGTTGTAAACATATATGTAAAGGCAGACCACAGGGGAATGTTGGTAATATGTGGAATATAAATGCATCCAATAATGAATCCAGTTAGTATAGACATAAGCATAGGAATATTATATGATATCCATGGAAAAAATAGTCACCTGTCCTCCTTTAAAAGAAACTATATGAAGAAACTAGTAATATGATAGTTGTACTAGTAGGTTACATGGCCTCAAGTGCACCTCCTTGTACACTAGAGGATTACAACTATTTTTAGGGTCTTAGGAGGTGATAGTGGTGAGACTATAAAACCATTTCAGAGTGTCACAATAGTTTATTAGAAAATAAAATTTAGGTAGTAGTATTACAAATAATAAAACGATTATAGAGAAATAGTAGAATAATATAAACTAAACATTAAAAATGGCCAATAAAAATATATAACTCATGAATTCATTTCAATATTATGGTACATAATCAAAAAGTGTAGAAAAAAAAATTTAAAAATATATAGTACATGAATAATGAAATGAAATAATTTCCCTCAAGAGAAATCCGCATGAGTATCCCAATATTCATCTCAGTCATGTGGTCCTAAATTTGAAGTATATGAAAAGGAGCAGAAGCATGAGTTTATATACATACAAATATAAAGATATAGATGGGGAACCTAGTGAAATGGTGGCTTATTTTGGGTGAGAGATATAAATATCTATAGGTTACCACCCACAATGTCTAAAACGGAGTTCATTCCATGATTAATATGTGAATTAGTGTGATGGTATTATGAATAATAAACAAAACTAAAATAAACAACAAATGGACTGTTAACGTTCCTAATTGACACATGTTGACTCTACCAACTTCATCCCATGTATGGAAATATATTCATGACTAGTGTATTTTTATATTCATAATTATATTTAAATTTCTTTTGTAAATTACATAAACCTATATGGACCAGGTACATACATTTTTAAGTGGCAATATACTTGAATACTTGGTGATAGTTGGGTTAGGGCATAACAGATTCATCCATAAAATGTCTGAATGAGCCTATAAGCTCAAGAAATAATCAGGATCAACCAAGTGGTGTCTATAGTTGTGGTTAACATCCTCAAGATTTAAAAAATATAATACGGAGTGTCTCTAGGATTGTTGATCAATTTGATATGAATGTATCATTTATATGTCAACACTCGACAAAGGACATCACACAACAAAACCACATTATTCATGAATGATAAGCAAAATATGAAAATGTTATAGAAAACATATCTGGTTATAGTACATTCCACTCATGCTATATAAATTATTGATTTGGTTCGGTTTGGATAAAATTTATGAAAAAGACACATTCCAAAAAATAGGGAAAATGGGCTTGCACCATGATAACTCGATCGAGAAAAGAATAAATGCAAAAATATTGAAATGTAATCAAAAGAATAGTTATGGGATTCCAATGGTATTGATGAATCTTTAATCTTATTACTAATGGAAGATATATTGAGATACCTATGTATATGAGTATAAGACCCCACAGAATAAGGGTGAGGATCTTATGTCACTAGAGGATGAAGAAAAAAGATGAAATTAAAATTAAACCTTGTTAAGGGACGAACAATAAATTTTACCTAAAAACTGGGTTGGACATTTTCGCATCATAATTTGGTAAATCCATACAACACCCACATCATTGAAAACCAACGTTGGAAATTTTGAGATGAACAATTTTCCTAATCATGTTCTGAATGTGAAATGAATAATGATTATGTACTCTATAAGTGTCACATATATTGCAGGCTAGGTGCACAGTTTGGGAAAACTATGAGCATCCCATGGTCTTCACCCCTGGTCACTTGTGGTAGTTACATGTATTGTTGTATGGACCCACTTTGTTTCAGTTGAACTATGCCCCTCCATCACACCACCCAAAAATTGAATTTTCAAGGCTCTGTTCTCCTGAAACTCAATGAGACACCAGAGGGACCCCTCATCCCATTACAGAATTTTAAAAACATCATATAGAACTATTCCAGGTCTGATATTTATGTTATGAAGCCTCTTTAAATGAACAACACATTTCTCAAACACATAAATTATAATTCTATAAAAAATTTACCATGGAACAAAATCTCTAGTCATTACAACCTCCCCAAATTTTATCCTCTCATTCCAGATAGGGATTTGAGAACAACGAAAATATCACCCAACCTAGAAGGGTTTCAATGTCCTATTAAACACGTCATGTTGGTTTTAAAAACCCCTAAAAACCTCCAATAATTTCAAAATAAAATGGATCTTTTCCATTACGTATAGATAATATGCTTGTTTCTTAACTAAAACATTGTAGACATACCTATCCAAGCGCGTCTAGTTAGAGAAAAAAATCTCTTTTTAATCTAATTAAAATTTAATCCAAATTTACTTCACACCGTAGGCTTTAGCAATTACGAATAGACAAATTCCGAGCCATGATACCACAACCATTAGAAAATCCTTACAAATCCCAACACAATGTGTTCTAGTAATGATATTTGCATCATTTATTTAACTAGGTGAACCCAATCACTTATGACAGAATAAAAGAATCCTCACTAAAAGAAACGATCAAATCCCAATCAACCTAACTAAATCTTTTCTAGAAATATTTCCTCAAAATACACAAATAACCTTCACATCGCCATTACATTAACCTAGATACATGATTATTTTGGTTTCCATTATTACCATTATTAATCGTACCACATGTAATACTAGTCAACCCATCTTTGGATGACTTTAAAATAAATACCAAGCATAGATGTCTGACTTGTTTACCAACAGAATTGTAATGACATCCTCTAAAGAATTTCTTTTTTACAATGATCACACTAACTAGATTACATGCCTAACATATGGTTATTTTCTATAATAATAACACTAATTAATTCATTTAATCTATCATGCCTCAATATGGACAGGGGTAATCCAGATCCATCCCACAAGAGTTTTCACCCTTAAAAATGCACCACTGAGGACGACATAAGTTATTGGGTAACATCAGATTCATTAAACAGAATTCTAAATAACTAGAACATGTTAGTCGATAATCCATGTTTAAAAGTGATATTTTGGTGAAATTTCATGATGTCAACAACTTATCATTGAATGAACCCGAAATGGAATCCTCTAATTGTCAATTTATAAGAAAATTGTTTGGGTCCAAGAGTCTGTCTGAGGAATTCCTACATGGGAACAAAAATATAACTCGAAAATTACAATTCCAATTTAAGAACCACACATCCAGTGCACAAATTTGATAAACATTACATATCATGCCTAAAATAGTTTAAAACATTAGAATGGTGTAGGATCGAAACTATCGTTGGCCATCAATCACAACATCATGATAGCGTAAATGCTCATCTCCTTCAGAAGAGTACACTATGAGGGATTCATCAAATCCAATTGGAGAACACTCCAACTACCATTGGCAAATTCTCGAAAGAGTAACATCTTCACATGAGGATTCAGCTTCAACCCAACCTCTATTCCATTACAACTTGATCCATCCTGTGATTGTTCAAGATTTACCACTGATATCTATCCAATACCAAAAAAATATCTCATATGTTGAGTTGACATCCAACCACATCATTTTCATTACTCCTAGAAATCACCATCCTAATTTCTAAAAGTAAATCCTCAATTGCATCCTTAGAAGACCAATAATTTCGAATGGTATTCTACAATTCAAATCAACCTTTTTGGGTGAGAATAGATTCATTATAACTGACACTACACTCCCATCCCTTGGGTTTGTCTTAGTGATCAAATGAAGTGATAGAATAGCCCCTCAAAATATTTCTATATAATATCCACAGTGAATGTATATGTTTCACACCTCTGAATCAGGATCACCATGTCACAACATCTGATCATTTGGTAGAAAATCTATAACCAAGATGATTAACATGTCAAAACACTCCATACTCTTAGACTGTCATCCTAAGAATTGGGATGTGTTTGATTTATTCAACTCGTGGAACAGTTTAATATAGATATATCCTAAGAAAAAAATTCAAAATCACTTGGTTGAAATACATAAATGATCTCATCAGTTATATTATATGATCAGAAACATGACAGGTAACATGTATATTGAGGAAAACAACCTCATGAAAACTAAAACCAGAAAACACACTCTTGAAACTACCTATAGGATTCGTTGCCTTTTAATTAGAGTATCAGTATGTTGATAGAAGATATTTAACATAGATATGTATTGCCTCAAATGAAAATCTAACCAATATGTTGACACATCACGTCATGTTGTACTAAGGAAGATGAAAGGGTCACATGTCCGATGAAGTTACTGACCATAACCTATGATTTTCTAACCTACTAAAACCAGAATTTCTTGATGATTACTCTCACATAAGATATCATGGACAACATGATTACCCATCCAAATAAGTGTTTCATTTAGAAGGAATGTTTCTAACTAGGACACCAAAACATGAATGAAATAAAATAAAAGTTGTATCAAAGAATTTAGAAAAGCATTAATATCTATGTGTTCAGCCTACAACATGGTAGTCCATTTCAGAATCATTACCATTGACCCTATAACATGGTACCTCAAAAAATATACACTATTTACAAAACCTATCATTTATTCCATTACTAAGAAGTAATAGAGGCATATGGAAAATGCTCATGATTCAGTTCCAAGGTAACTCAAAATAAAAATTTTTAAACTACTAATACATGATGGAATAATTTATAGACACCACCTATGGTTCCATATTTAAGTTATTAAATTTATTCATATTCAACAATTAAACATTCAAAAGATATACATTAGGTTATAAAGTTCCATTTATCAAGAGGTGAAATTAGTAATATATATGGAAAACTATGAGGGACCCCTTAAACCAACCTGATTTCATAATACTGAAATCCAATAGTAGTTGTGATATAATCAAAGATTCAAAACACCCCTAGTGGGTTATCACATAAGAAAAATTCCACATGCGACCTAATTTGTCTGTGTTGTCCATTTCAGAAACTAACCACATGATCATCAGGCCCTTGTGATATATCCATAATACATTATATTGGTATCTAATTCATTTATGATTAAATTTTAAAAGAATTTTTTTATATAATAATTTCCCAATATTTCGTGGTCACACATAATGGTTAATTTATTTGGGTACCCATCTTCCAATCCATTAAGTCCCAAAAACATTATAGTTCTAAATTTGGATCCCATTAATCAAAATCAATTCACTTAAACCATAAAATGTAAGATTAATTTAAATTCTATAAAATTATCTAATTATAAAAAATATAAAATATGGTTTGAGTATATGGGTAACCGATTACAAATTATAAGGTGATCATATGCCTGAAAAATGAAAACTAGTTTTCCTTTAATGAAAACCACTATATTTTGAACATGAAACCAATTATATATCAAATCCATAACATTGAATGTTATTATAAGTAATAAAAACATGGAAAAATGACAAAAAAAATATAAACCTGATAAATTTGCATCAAATGTAATATAAAAAGGAAGAATGGAATATGATCACATGATCATGTTATAAAACATGGAATTCTAAAAAAAACCATGTGATAACATTCCTGACACATAACCAAATCAGAATGTAACTTATATATGAAAATACATGCGATATCATATGCATGACATGTCAATATCTATGTCACTAAATTTATTAATTTATTATTTCAACATTCTAATAACAAACTAAGGATAAAATGCCAATATTTCCTTAAACCATTGATCATTGGTAAGTACACAATTTACTAAAGGTGAAATTAAAATCATTTGTAATAGAAAATAAAATTAACATCCTTCATCGCCTTAGATACTTATATATTTTCACATTGAAGGGGTTATCATTCCCACACAGAACTATTTTTCAAGCACTAACCCATTCATAGTATCCTGTCTACCAGCCCAAAATGTTAAGACAAGGGAAAAATAACCTATATGATATGACTTTTTAATTTCTCATCTCGATAGAAACAAAATTTGTAGTTTTAATGGTGGGTTACATAGTGTCTAGTTTTCCTCCCTATGTTATAAATGTTTTCGAAAAGGAGTGAGGGTCGATGGAGGTGATTGTGGGGAAAATATACACTTAGATCAATGTATCATATCAGTTTATCTTGAATTAAATAAGAGGGTACAATGGTATAAGTGATAAAATAATGATAGATAAATGGAAGAATATTATAAATTGAATATAAATTATGGCCAATGCTAACATACAATAGTTAAATAAAATCTGGATGATGATACATAATAAAATATAGTGGACAACAGAAGGAAAAAAATTATATTACATGAATAAAGAAATGAAAGAAATGACCTTAATGAAAAATCACTATAATCATCCTATGTTCCAACAAGGTATTGTGCTTCTAACCTCTACGTTAAAGAAAAAAACACAAGCGAGAATCAATGGTCCTATGAACATAAATATATTGTATGTTATCCCAATGTAATGGCACCCTAAAAAGGGTGTGAGATTTAAATCCTAGAAGGTTACCATAAATGTTCTCTAAAACTAAATCTAGTATGTGAAGAATATCTGATGATGTGTGTAGAAAACATAAATAATAAAATAACTCAAATAAACAAAAACCAACCTATTATGGTCCCTAAATGACACTTGGTGGTCCTATATACATCATCCCATGATGAGAAAGAGATGTCTGACTAGTATATAAATATATATATTCATAATTATATATATTTTTGATATATATTGATTACACCTATTTTATGAAAGTATGTATGGACCTAAGGGGACATATAACATGAATACTAAGAGCTTTCTGGATTGGTATGTGACTCTAGAATCCATAACAAACCTAATCAAGCCTATAATATCAGGAGATATAGTACATTTCCAAAATATTATAATGAGTGAGAGATGATATTCTTTTCAATTGAGATGGTGGGAGTGTTTTCATTTCTATAATAAAATAGTATTGATTGTTCCATCATATCAACAGACACGAGGGATGAGGTGTGTCATTCCCAAACTCCTAATAATGTAAGTGGTGTTTTATGACATGAATCAACACTCTATTTATAGGATTATGATACCGTTGTGCTGAATTGAATAGTTACCATCAATCCATGTTATACATCATGGTGTAATCATGTTTATAAAAAATAGGAATGAGGACGTACCTCCCAAGAATTACATTTATCAATCAAAATTATATCTAATGGAATTTCCTTTATAATAATTTCAATTAATAATGTACATAATAATGCACTAATCAAGGTTTCCTTTCCAGCTTATACAATTCATTTCACATAAATAGTTTCATATAATCAAATCTTATCATTAATTTATTTTGAAAAACTCAAGGAAGGAATTTCATCACGTCAATAAAATACATTTGAATCATTTATTCTAATCAATTAGAGAATTGAAAATTCATTTTACAATGGTCATAGAAGAACTTTTATGATTCTTCAACTATAGACAAATTTTATATATGGGAAAATCATATTAAAAATGTAGGCTAATCCATCATAAGGATATTAGATCAACTCAAATTTATATATAATGATGGGGTCTCATTATATAACTTCAATAAATATCGTGCATCAAAAAATCCATGTATTGTGTAATGAAATCAACTTATATAAGAATGGCCACAACATTATATTCATGCATGTTATAAACCACTACAATTAAATTTCTTATTTCAAATATTGTGCACCCCATTTGAGGGTTTCTTAATCAAAGCTTGAAATTTTTTAAAAGCTATTAATTTATTCACATTTAAGAATAACCGTTAATATTTTTACCAATTAGTGTTAGATACAAGAATTACCAATTATTATATCAAAGGTATGCATTTTAGGAATCCAAAATATGTGGATATTAATTTACAAACTACAAAATGGAACCCATGTTCAGAAATTATAAACTTATCCCAACCAAAAGGGAAAAAACATATTATATTACAATTCGTATTGTTAGATGGTGATCTAAGAATTTAAATTTTTTAATTATATTTTTCAATATAAATTAGATCACAAAAGAGGTGTCTATGATAATGGATAACATCATTGAATTGATAAAAAGGATCACATGGTGTGTATCTAGGGGTATTAATAAATTATATATGAATAATTCAATTATATGATCTTGCTTACAATATTCTATCACACAACATAATTGAACTCTTCAAAAAATTGAAATATTTGAGGGAAAAATCATAGACCACATACAGTGTTCTTTAGAAATTACACTGATCCAATATCATGGTTGGATAAATGATGGTTTGTAAAAAAATTATAAAACTGATATTTTCATAGAAACTACAAAAAATTAACTTGTAAAAAAATAAATAAATCAATAAAGGATTAAACAAATAAATATTAAAAGGATTCTAGATATTAGAAAGTGGAATCAATAGGGAAGGAAGGGGATAAAATCTGATGAATAAAATAAGAGATATTTAGATCCTTATGATTTGGAGTAGAAGAACCCAGGATACGAGGGAGAGGAACTCACATGGATTGTGGAAAAATGAAAAGTTGGAAATTAAATTTTAAACTCATAAATGGATGAAACATAATATCAACATAAGACCATGAAAATACATTGTCCACATAGTTTATCCATATAATTTCCCAAAAATTTTCCTCACACTATCATGGAAACCCACATCAAATGGATTGGGATGCACTATCTTCTTAAATGTGCACCAACCATGTGACAAATAATGATTTGTACTGTATTGGTGGAATTAACTATGTGGGATAGGATCATGGTCTGGGAAACCCCTGAAATGTACATTCACTTCAACAATCATAAATTATTATAGATGAAAGGTCTTTTATTTGAGGTGTCATGGTTTCAAGAAAAATTGTGCACCTATTTGAAATGACCAAAAACAAGGGATTTTAGGGGCCCGTTACTCTCGAAACTAAATGAGACACCTAGGGGACACTATAGACAATAAAAAATAGATTAAAGATAACCCACAATAGTTTTCCATCTCTCACAATTATTTTATTATTCTAGTTCAAATGACCCCCATATAGTAATTACCATAATTCACATTCTCTTGAAATTTTTTCTTGGATGAAAACCATTACTTGTTACATCCTAGGATTGAAGGGGAAATTTTACATGGGATAGGTCATATAGGAGAAAAAATATGACCAATTATTACATAGAGATACCACATGGATAATCTCAGATGAAAGTATCACTCTCATGTTGAAATGGAATTTATATATCAGAGGAAGAACATCATTGTTTTGGAAAAGTGGCCAAAACACCACTTCTGATTCCTCCAACACCTCAAGAGATGAATAAATATAAATTATGTGAGGAGATACATAGAATGGAATAACCATGGTTAAAATTCCAAATTTTGGGATAAATGACATGAATGTCCCAAAAAGGGTTGGAAAGAAGACAATAGCTGATATGTCTCCCTGAGCAAACATTATGTACTCCTAATTCCCCTCTTGGGAGTGTACTCTGGTCATACATAGCATGTAAATGACAAAGTACATGGGATGTGAGATGTCTACATGGTGTGTACAATACATTACATGCCTTCCTGTGTACCTTAAAGAACATAGTAATTTATTTCTCTGAGAATTGTACTTTTACACGATGTGCGACCCACAAGAGTTATGGAAATGTACTCTACACAGTCATGTTCAACCGCAACAACATACTGGCTGGGTATGTGGATAAAAATCCATTAACTATTACATGGATTGTATACCCCATAAAATCATGCTATTATTAAAAGTGTTATTCCCTATGCATGTTGAACACATTGGTTTTTGGCCCTAAACGTTTAACCATGAAGATAGGTTTTACCAAATGGTATACCTCCAAATTGAGCCAAATCACCCCGTTTTCACCCCAAAATTAGTATATCAGACTACAAGGGGACAAAAGAAAGAGTAATAGGACTTTAAAAAATAAAAGTAGAAAATCTATCCAGATATATGATAAAATTATAATTGTCCTACATTAGAGAAGAATCCAACAATGCAACACCCATTTCTATTCACCACAGATACTACATCCTGATATGGTGTGTAATAATATCCTTGGAATTAATTATCATCCATTCTCTATATCTCTCTCTATTTCTCTATCCCTATCAATTTTTCTATATCAATCGTGCGATAAAGGAGTGCCATAGGCTGTGTGTGAGATGCTAGGAATGAACGGAAGAAAGAAGAAAATAAAATAATGAAAATGAAGAAAAACAAAAATAATATAACGATAAGAGGTATGGCTATGTACCCACACCAAACATGATTTTAAGCTCACATTGGAATCAATCATCCTTCCCAACTCAATGGTGGAGACAACATCTCAATACGAAACACTATTCAAATTTTATGACTAAAAAACATGTGAAAATAATTTAATAATTAAAAAATATTAATAATTCCAATAAAATTTAAAGCAGTTATATTTCCACCAAACCCATATTTTAGTGTAAACACCCTATTTCGAGAACAAAAGAGTGCTCCAAAATGTTATCCAAGGTCATAAAATATTTTAAAAATATCATTTTACCCATTATAATTTTTTGATAAAAGAGAAACTGTTTTTTCTAAAACCTCACATCTTATAAAACATGGCACCTTACACATATAATTCATTACTAGAAAATGAACAAAATTGCTTCGTGGGGCGATAGTTTTCCATAAATGTAGGTGATTATAACATATCCAAAATGAAATGGAAATTTAGAAGGTATGTGTGATATAATAAACCCAGAAGTATTAAAATGGTTCATATATAATATGTTTACATTAAATCTATCATTATGTGAACTTTCAATAGTACCATATGAAAACGGAATCCCATCTGTTCGTGAGGATATTTCCTAATGTACACATGAATGGAATGTACATTTAACACTTGATAGAATAATATATATATCTATATTATATAACTTACATAATATAATATATTTATATTTGATATATTAGTATTATTATTTCGTCATTTGTGAAAATTATTTAAAAAAACATTCGATTAAGAACACTACCTCTTCATCCAAAACCCTCTTTGGGTTGACACGTAAATCATTACTAGATTGGTTTTATGAAAAAATAGAACACATTAGTATGTGTTCATGGAATTAATTAATTGATTTGTCGAGGGAATTTCTCTTCATTAGAAGCTATTATGGTGTGATTTAGAGGGGAGTTTGGTTGCATTCTACAAGTAGGAGAGAGGACATAATAGGATTTTTTGGAAGGAAAAAGTGATATCCACATATTTCAAAAGAAAAAAAGGCTCCAAAACAGATGATTATATATAATTATATTAGATTAGTTAAAAATATGGTCATACAATAGAACATATTGTATTATATACCTCATTTTATGACATGTAGTTTTAGTTTAGCTAATGTAAAATCAGTTTTTAACATTATCACAAAACATTTTTTTATATTTTTACAATTAATTGTGAAAAAATATTATGTTGAACTTTTTATATAAATTTAATTATGCATATTTAAATCGTTAAGTCTATTTTATGAAACTCAAATCATATTAATAAAAATAAATTTTTAAAAAATTAATCTATCATATGTCAGGAGAAATGGATTTCATGAAATGATTTTTTCATGTATATGATAATTTTGTATAAAATATATAACCAGTAATCCTAATTATAACATATTATATTGACATTAATAGTCAAATTATCTATATATTTTATTTATAAAAAATTTTATATGGGGTTGAATTAATTAATTAAAATGTATAATCATTATGAAAAATAAAAACTATTTTAGGAAATTATATTTTTAAACCTCAAAATAAAATTATACTAAAATAATATATTATGTGGAATAAAATATAATTAATTGGATTTAATGTTACAAAATCATACCTGGATTACATGAAATAAAATTCAATGACTAGTGGGACATTTCAATTGCATTATTTATGGAAAATAAATTTCTGTTTTTCAAAAAACATTATTGTTGACTATTAACAGAAAGATTAATATTTTTTAAATTCTAAAAATTACATCTTTAATTAGTTTTGATATGCTGATTTAATAAGATATATTCATTTTATAACATTTTATGTGTATAATTGAGAGATTCAACATTTAAATAATTGCATTATATTAAAATATTTCTGTAAAAAATCATTTTTAATATAATAATCTTATAGTTTTTATTTTAAATAAAACTATGTAATTTATATTAATAAGCATGAAAAATATTTATTATTGTCACTAAATAGGTTTTTATAATCATCTCATGTGCATATATTTCTAATTATTATTAGTGAAAGAATGTTGAAGGGTATGTACTATAACGCTTTATTATTTCACCAATTTGGTATATTGAAAACCCTCATTATTCCCATCTATAAAAGTGAATAGGAATAAACTTCCTTGAAGTGAGGTCACCTATTTGGGCTTGATCCCCTATTGTAAATTACATATTTATCATATTCAATAACATAAATAGTTAAATTGGATGCCTTAAACATCATCAGAATTCAACATAATATGACTATTAGTTGGATCTCTAATCTTTTCATATTGGAATATTACCTATTAAGGCTTATTATACATAGAATTGTCTAGAATTATATTTGATAAGTTAGAATTATGCAGAAACACTGATGTATTCATCTAGAATATGACAAGTGGCGATATCTAGGATATGTTTTCCTCTCCTTATTATTATTCATATCAGAAATGATATATTATTCAAGAAACAATTAAAAAATTATTCTCCCTTTGACTTGTCATGCTCATATTTTAAAATACAATTAAATATAAATTTTATTTCATCGATTATAGTGAATAAAATTTTCCATAATTTTCTAGAATTATTTTCCACATAGAATTCGAAACATCAAAAAATATAATCAATCATTTTTCATTAATTCAACATACAAAATATTTTTTGGTACACCTATTTGATACAATCATTTTATTAATTTTTATCCGCAAAATATATAATCAGATAATTTTGTAAATATGGATCTCTACATGTAAGTTATGCATGATCTTTAAATCCATTATGAACTAGTTATCTTTAAAATTTATTTAATATAAAATCATCTTATAAATATGAAAGAAGAATAAAATTATTATATCATCATGATATTTGGAAATATCACAATATTATAAATAATTTAATTCTCTATTAAATCTACAAATGAATATATGTTCATGTGATATCCTTTTTTATCCCAGGTTTGTAAATTAGAAACCTCTTCACGCGAGGACATCAATTATAGGGCTAACTGAACATGTCCATGAATACTCCATGGTTGTGTATCACTATTTCTCATATGTAGTTTTTCAAAACAACAAAATCACTATTTTGGATTGGTTTCTCCCAAAAAATTCAATTTATAGATACAAGGACATTGATTTGTAATTTTAGTTCCCATCAGGATACCTAGATAAAAAACATTTAATTACAAAATATATAAGAATAAAAACTTTCGTACATGTATACATCTGTTTAAAAATGATTTTCTGTATGTAGGGTTGTTCATTGTTTGATAATTTTGATTCCATTAATATTTCAATGATTAGAGAAATAAACTCGACAATGATGTGACTATATTGAGTCTGATGTCCAAAAATGTTATCCCTTCAAATCATTGTGACCTAATAATCTACATGAAATGGTTGAAATCATAACTATTCTGGAATCAATATCCATTCATATGATTATGATTTGTTATCAATCCACAACACAAAATGAATCATAATATTTTCTATATTAATTAGAATTTTTATTTTTCTGTATTACATGTGATTTTTATGAAATTATAAGTAATATAATATCGCAAATACATTTTATGGATCATAGTTATAAAAAATATTAGAATCATATATTGGCTATATTATTTTACAATTTTTACTTATAATGATATCATTCGTAATCTCAGTTTTTCGACATTCATAGTATTTCAATTCTTAAATTATGAATTCATACATGAATTACAAAAAATTATTATTATTTTCTTAATCACTTTAATTACGGGGCAATACTCTTCAATGTATTGACCTATAAACTCATATCTCTTATTTATAATTTAATATTCATGCTAACTTTTTGTAACCTATATTACACTAATGGGATTTCCCTTATTCTAGTTATTTTAGACTTTCATTATAGGATTACCCTTCTATATATTTATTTTACAATTTTATAAATATTTTACCTTTATATTAATACAATTTTACCCTTACCACACTAATGATATTTTTTTTATCTTTACATATCTTTTTTTTAATGGTAGATATTATTACATAAATAAATTTTTATATTAACATTGTTCCAATTCCTCAGTAATTATTTTGAAATTTATTAGGGGTGAGATTAAATCACTTAAATATTTCCTATATTACATTTATAAAAAAATGATAATGCACTTTTTTTATATATAATACTATTTTTTGGGTTATACATATAATAATGAGTCTATATAAATCATATTTAGTCATTTTAATTTACTCAAATAAGCCTGTAGTCATCATACAATAATTATATTCTCCATGATATTGTTTGAAATTTCAAATGAATTCTAAAAAATTGAAAATTAAAATATTTATATTAGTAAACATTCATTCATATATATTGATTATTAGTGATAAAACCAGAATGCATAAAAAATATGTTTGAAAAATATCCCCCTTAGTATTATTTTTTAATACAAAATCTAGATAATGATATATCAATAAGTGAACTAAAAAATATCTTCATTCCCCATTCATATTAAATTATTAAATATAATATGATTCTCTATCCCAAATTTTTAAAATATATAAATATCATATAAGAGTGGATAGTGTAAATCTATTCATTAAAAATATGTCAATACACATCATACTTGGAAACTACATGATCCTTGATCAGTGCACAAAAATATGATTATTTGGGTTAGATATAATAGATATCAATTATAAAAAATACTAATAGAAAATGACGCTTTTTATGATAATTTTTTTACTATTCTTCCATATATGTTCATTCCTAAAACACGTAATTTAAATTGATGTATATATTCCTTTAAAATTTAAATCTATAGATGCTTCCCTCATCAGAATACATAGATTATAACCATTTATTAAGAAGTAGATGTTTTTAAAAATAAATTCTATTATCTCATAAAAAATCAATATTTTATTTAAATTTATTAAATTAATTAATCATCTTTAATGTTTGGATAAATTCATGGAAACTAAGGATTAGAGAATAAGAATACATAAATTTTACCATTACGAAAATTTATGATCCATTATGTAATTTAGGATTGGTATTCATTTCTTGAATTTTATTTATTCTCATGTTTTTATCACTCATCCCCAACTAATAGAGACATTTCAAAAGCTAATTATGATGAATGATCTCTTCTATAAATTCATTTCATGAATTCTCCACTTAATGGTAATTAAAGATGGATTGTATGATGTTTTATCTTAGATTTTTCATCTTTGTTAGAATCATTATCGATAAACTTTATCATGAGTTATAAATTGGAATTAAATTTGATAAATCCTACCATGATAGAGAATTCATCATGTCAACAATTTCAATTCTAAATACTCGATCCTTTGTTTGCTAGGGTTGTATGGTTTTTTATTACACACAATACATATTATGGGATTTTTCATTCCTTGGATTTATGTCTAAGAGTCCAATAGTTTTTTGAAACATAATATATTTATTATAACATGATATTAGAATTTGTAAAGGTAAAAATATTTATTTCAAAATAATGTTCTTAGAACTATTAAATCTTATTATTCCACTTTGTTACCTTAATTTATGTTATTAAAGAGTAATAGTGGTATGTTTATACACTCATTGATGGAAATCATATAGTGGAAGTGAATAAAGGATAAATATTGAATATGAAACATAATGGGTTCAATATTATCCCTCATAATGAATATAAATGTATAATCCATGGATGAAAGTGAAATATATAAATAATTACACCACAAGAATTTTATAGAAGATAGAATTACATAATTCCTTAAATTGTAATCATATTGTCGAAGATTTGTGTCAAGAAATCATATATAATGTGTATGGTTACAAAAATTACCTTATGTCAGTTATTCCATGGGACATACCAGTTCTTGTAGGGGTTATGAAATTCTTGGCCCCACTCATCAAAAAATAAAATTCAGTCCATCACATTTAAATATTTTGGTGCTATATTTTGCGTAATGTTAAAGGATGAAAAAATATATAAATAAATGTTTCATATTCTAATTGGATGATATCATACATGACCGTAACATATAGAATGATATATTATATGGTTCATTTAAATATAATACCAATTAATTAATTAATTATAATGTTCAAGTGAGTTCCCTAAACACATATTTGAAATAATTAGGGATTCATTTTTTTCCACAATTACCCATAAAAGTGATTGATATGAAGTTAGAAGTAATTTTTAAATGTCAATATTATAGATTATCAACGAGTTTTGGATGCTATTTTTGAAATGTTATGAGAGAAAAATTGAAAACATATATTATAAAATAGAAAAAAATAGAAATTTTTTATTTTTTATTATGTGTATTCCCATTATTCATTGTATTAACCCTTTGACTATCAAAATGAGTGTGTAATTAGGGCCCATTCACCAAGTACCCAGATAACGACCGGGATATACCTAAACAACACATTGTGGGGTTACTACCCCAATATGAATTTGTGAAAAAAAAACCATGTACACATACATGGATTCATTTATTTGGGAAATCAAATAAATTTTTCATACCAAAGAAGATGATTTCTATAGATATAAAGATGTAAAGTCATAATAAAATTTTATGAATTAGGAATAATTTTAGTGAATATAATTATCACATATTTGAAATATCAGAATAAGGAAATATATAATTAAATAAATGAAATAACAATATAATAAATTGTGGATTAAAAACGATAGAACAATGTTAAAGTAAATATAAATATTAAAGAGATAAAAAATAAAACCATAAATTAATATAATAATTAAATCCAAAAAATGAATATAATGATGGTTTTGGGTAATGTATCTGTAAAAAAAATTTGAAATTATAAATCAAAATGATTTTTTAATAGGGATTAAAGAAGTGTAAATTTAAATAAGAAATGAAGATAGAGATTTAGAAACCCTGACCACTCTTAAGCTCCATAAAAGGGAATATAAATGCCGTTATATCCAAAAAAACATGAATGGAGATAAAGAAAGTGTAGGGAATCCATTAATGACAAAATAATGGGTATCTCTGAATTTTATGTGTTATAATGGGTGGAGTATATTGGTATTTATATCTGTAGCTATTGTAATTTCGTGGAATAATTTATTAATTATTCTTTTTCCACATTCCCATTATACACCATTATAAAAAAATTATCCATTACTATAATTAATTGTAATACCCTAAACCAATTTCCTAGATATAAGGCTCATATAATCATACTTCACATACCCAACTGGGAACCTTCTACAAAAATATTTTATACAACAAAAATGATTTTTAAAATATATAAAATCATAATATATTACATAAAATAGATATTTTTTAGTTTGTAACTATACAGAATAAATAAAAAACATAAATCAATAAATCCCATTTTCATAATATGAAAAAAATAAAATCACCTCTTGAAAAAAAAATACTTAATCCATAACGTTTTCTTTAATTTCTGCATCAAAATAATTGAAACAAGTTATTATTGTTAACATTTCAAATATACTAATTTTGTCATTGAATTTGGAAATAGAAAAATAATAATTTCCACGTAAAATTATTCAGTAGGAGAACTATTAAACTGAGTCATTCATGTAATAAAAATAAAAAACTTAATATGAAATGAAATAGGTAAACAACATGAATCTATAATCAATAAGATGCATGAAAAATGAGATGTACCTTATAATAAATTAATACATTTTTATCAATATTAAATATATCATATTGAAATATTCCAAATAATGGACATTAAAATCATATTGTTCCAACCATCTTCCATAACATTTACTTTTCATTGAAACAATAGTCAATAAATCTAAATAAATTGTGAATTAATATGCAAAATATTAAAAATTATGTTTTGTTATGAGAGTTTTTAAAGCAATTATGGGACATATAATTTTTATAACCACTTTTTATTTAATTATTCACAATTCACACAATGTGATAGTTAAAAAAATATTTCGTATGATTACGTAACGAAAATTTAGTTGAATAAAAACATAGAAATCAATATAATAAATAATATGAAATATGAATAAATGCACAAAATATGTTAAAATCCTATATTCATGAATAATTTTAATAAAAATATCCATTTATATAAATGTGTGACCTGATCATAAACTATCATGGGATAAAGGATGATTGAAAACAGAAAACATAGTTAACGTTCCAATAATCATCAACATTGGGATTCTAATATATGTTATGATAATACTCTTATCCCAAGTAAATAGAATGCCATAATTACTAAGAGAACATCATCCCAAGAGATTTATTATAAATTTAATGTTTTCAAGATATATATCAATAGGTATATGACTATGTAAATAAATGAATAACATGATGATAATGTTGTTTGAGGATGATAGAGGATGGGTTTGAAAGAACATATAATATGATGTTAGAAATATACATTAAATTTTTATATCATAGGAATGTATATCACTATAAAATTATATCATACCACATAATATAATTGTATGGTTGAATGATCCCATCATAATTAAAAAAAATTTGATGGGTAATCAGAAATCGATTTATGAAAATTGAGTTAGAAAAAACCCTAAGAACTTGAGAAATGTTGAATAAATATACATGTGAATAGAGGAAGTTGATTTGGATAGTAAATACATAAAATTAAATTTTTGGAATAGAAACTAAATCTTGTGTAGAAAATAATCCATATTAACCTAAAATAGGTTAATAATTTGTTACGTATCAATTAATTACCACTTCGACCATGCAACCCCTTATATATTTAAAAAAAATTAATAAAAAAAACCAAGAAATTGAGATATTGATATTGACCATAAAATGATATTATTCAAATATAAATGTATATATGATACCTGAAATTGATTTATATATATTGTATATGTGATATTAGATGCATAATATGAAAAATGTGTCAAATATTGGAATTGGGAAGAAAACCCTTATATCCTTATGTACAATGGAACTAAAATAACATGTGAATGTTTAAATGATATTGTAAATTTAATATCATGAAATATAGTAGAATAATAATATAAATATAAATATTGTGTGGTCTATACACCATAAAAATAAATCATGGTGTATGACATAAACATGTATAAATGAAAGTAAATTTGGACTGACACCCTTAACAATTAACCATAAATTCAATGAACATATTCAATATAAAAACATATCTATCTTAATTACATAACCCAAAACAATAATTAAGTCTATTTTGATATATAAATTTCATTAATATTCATTCTCTACAACAATTCTATATATTTTGCACATCACGTGTTTATATGTTTTTTATCATTTGTAATTATTTCATAATAGTAACTCATTTGTGAATTCTTTGTTAAATTTATTATATTACAATATCATTGTTGTTATGTCTATGAATGATCTATAATAATTTTTTATATAACGCCACATATTATGTTAAACATTTATTTAAAATAAACATAGTATTTTATATATTTTTTGTTAAAATAATAATCACATTTATCATCCATTTAAATTAATAATCAGTTGATCTTTTATTACATTCAACATAATTTTTATCATGCTTTACACAAATGATAATGTTTAAATGAAATTCGAAAAACTATTAAAATATTATCATTTGATATGATAGTTATAACCTAGAAAATTGAATTGAAGGTATGAATTGGTTTGAAGTAATTATGAAATGTATAGTGTAAAAATGTTTTAATAATGATTTTTTATGAAACCAAACAATAATATAAAATAAATACAATTTGAAAAATAAATGAAATGTTTTTCTGGAAAAAAAAATTTTTCCCAATAATTATTTTACTTAAATAATTTACAACAAAATCACTTATAGTGAATTACTTTAATTAAAATTATATATTATAATTTCAATCTAATGTATAACATTCATCTTATCTTTTTTATAGGAATATAAAAATAATAAATAAACATTTATACATAAAAACTTCAAATTTACAAAAAGTAATTTTGTCCTTTTTCCCTCAAATATTTTAAATGTAAATATTTCCATTTTTTAAAAATTATTTGGAAAAATGAAATGAATATTTTGAATAAAAATGTCAATATAAACTTTGGCTGATGTTTTTTAGAATATATTTAGAAGATAAATTTTTTGATAATTGTAATAAAATAATTTATTTTATTAAAAATTATCATTACATTTTATGCATTTTAAAAAATAAATATTATTTTTATGTGGCCCGAAATATATAATTATTTAAAAAATAAATCTATTAATACAATTATGTCATTTAATATTATTTATATTTCATTTTAGGTAAATAATCTTTAAACCAGTGACTATTTCGTCAAGGAAAACCCACATTCTCATCCCATCATTTAGATTAATATTAAATTTTATTTGTCCACCTCTGTGACGTGAATTTGTAAAAATGGAATCCATATTTTGTGTCTTAATTAATGATATTATCAAAATAAATTGACATATTTTTTTAAAATAATTAATAGTAATAATATATAATAAATTAATCACTATGGTTAAGGTAAAATTTGGTTTACAATGGGTTAATGTAAAAAGATAAAGAAAATAATTACCAATAAATTTATAAAAATACCATTTCAGAGGAATATTTCATAATTATAATTTCAATGTATTGATAATGACCCTTTTTTGAGCCTTGGAGAATGTGTAAAGTGTGGTTACATGTTATTATTTTCAGAAATTACTGGTGTGCCACTCACCAATAAAAAAATGGTTGTACACATTGCACACTATTACTAACACTTGAAAAAAACCATTTTATTATTGGGTTTGGTTGAAATAAATTTCTTAATTCTAAATATTAATCATGTTGGGCTCAGTTTTAAAAAAAATCCAACATAAGAATATTTTTTTTCAATCCAAAAGAAGTCTCCGAAGAAGAGGTAATATCCCTAACTGATAATTTTATTTCACTTTTTCCTCCACCTAACAAAATTATGATTAGTAAATGATATATACCAAATTATTTATAATCTACTTACATATATGATATTATGTTAATTTAATAACCGAAATTATTTTAATCTTCAATAAAATAAGTTATAAAATCTTCATATACATGTATGGTGTACTGCAACCTCAAGAACCGATGTTAATAATTTTCTATAACCTCATATCACATATGGATATAACGATTTAATAAATGTTTATGAATCATATATATGATATTAAAATATTTATTGAATTATTATATCACATATAAATCCTTTTTTTTAATCTTGGGGAATATGATAATGTCGTTCATTTGAACGAATGACTACCTCCACATGAAGAGATGTGATTCATTCACTGTTTACAGGGAAGGTAATAAGGATGGGTTTAATGATCATACGTTATATATATGAATTAAAAATGAACATTTAATGTTAATATATTATTTAAATCTCTTATTTTAAAACCCATCGAGAAGGTAACAAATGTGCATTCATATGTATGACATGATCTCGCTTTGAACGGTGTATTTCATTTTGTATCTCAAACATTTTTTGGATTAAAATATGTAAATACATAATGAATATATATTACATTAATATCATGGTTGATATTTTGAATATTATACAACAATGATAAATTTAAAAGGACCCAAATTTTTAAATAAAAACCTATATAAATAGAAATAATTGATGAAAGCGGGACAGTAACTTGTATTTGATAATAAAAATAGTAATAAATGTTCAAAACTAAATATTAGATGGAATTAAATATATAATTATGATTTTATAATAGATTAATAATTTACTAATATATTTCATTTAGTAGGTTTTAACATGTATAATGTATGTTGATACTTATGATAAGGGAATTCCATCTCACTTTTCTTACACCTCTAAGATAGATGCCACCTTCACAGACTACTAATTTAGTGTCTTATATGTACAAAATGATTTTATTTCATGATGGATCCAATAATAATTATTTTTATTTACATATTCATATTATTATCTCTCAACCATAGATTTTATGATCTAAAATATGAGAAATATGTAAGAGATTTTTGTCTTAAATTTCATTCATTGAGACATAGGTTGTTTTATGAATGTATTATATTTTTTGAGGTGTATATAAAAACAATTTTATTATAATATCTTGAATGAAATAATTATAATAAAATTTCATTTTTCATTTAATTTTATTCATTTATAGTGATTAGGATTCAAATTTACAAAATTGGTAAGTGTTTTATGATACAACACCATCATTTATCATGATTGTTTTTGTTTTTTCCTCCAATAATGAAATATTATTATCAATATCTTAGTCATAAAACATGAATTATATAATAAATTGTTTATTAAATTTAAATGAATAATTTGCGTTAATTTTCATCTCTTAAGGTTTTCAATATTCATAATTATTATTTTTTAATGTAAATAAAAATTATTTCTCCTTTTGATCAAAAATATTATTTCATCAAATATATTTTATTCAAAAAAATTTTCCAAATTATTTATTAAAATTCTCCAAATGATTCTAATAATACCTTTTTACCCTTTTGTCATTAAATAATTAAAAATGAATCAACTTATAAACTTCTGTGAAATTATTATTTGGATTTTTTGAAAATGTGAAAAGAATTATTATTTTAACTTGTACGGAATTTTATACTTCCATGAACACTCAATGTATTGAAGAATAATTAATATAATATCATTATTATTTTAATAAAGTGTATTTAAAAAAAATAATGGATTTTTTGTTTGAATAATTTATTTCAATTAAATTTTATTTTCATTACAAAATATTTTAAGTGATATTAAATCTTCTTTTAAATGAGTCTATAATTATTATTTTTTAAAATTATTTTGTAACTAAATTAATTTTTTAAATTTATATTTATTTTGGAAAGGATAATTTCATTAAGAAGGGATCCAAACGATATTTGAAAATCATTTTCCAATTAAGATAACATCCTTTTATGTTTCCAATTCTGTACGTGGGATACAATTTAATTATCACATCTGTATTGTCCCTCTATCTAGTTAATGTTTATATTAAAGTAATGATAATGAAAAAAATAAATTTTAATGGGTCGTGGTTTGGTGAAATTATTAGATGAATATGAAATTTATTTTCATAAAATGGTATATAATATGATGATATGATGAATGTTTTATAATATAGTGGAACGCGTAATCAAATTCATCATTGTGATATGGGTGGATCCAATATCTACACAAAATGTATTGTTTCATGATATATAAATCAATAGTTAATATGTCATGTTTAAACATGATTACATGTTCAAAATGTTATATGTGAACATTATTACACGTTAAAATTGTTATTCATGGGAAAAATTACATGATCACGATACTATTCATACACATTATTATAGGATCATAATTATAACTATAGATATGGATTTATTTTTAAAATTTTTATGTGGGAAAGTCATTACATGTCCATAAGTTTTTTCAAATAGCCTCATGTTAGGTCTTTATTTATATGAGTGATGGTTTTTCAATTTGAATATATTCATTATTATATAATAATTTATGTATTCCACAAGATTTTTCCTTTTATTAATGTTATTTTTCAATTATTCATGTTCCTTGAGACCATAATAATTCATGAAGTAGGAACTTCCATGATTTATTACATATGTAATGTGTATGGTATATGATATGTATGGTAAGGTTTTTAACATATATCTTGAGGATATCATATCCATATTCTCATGATATGATTATTTATCCCTTGTTTTCCCAATTGAGTATCCAATCCAACCATTTCATATGTTTCATTTCCCTTGACTATGATAAAACGTATTAAGTATTTAATATCCATGAAGGGTTATATTTATAAATAACATTGTGGGATATGACATAGCTCCCAAATTCACAGGGTTTTTATGTGTCCATGTTCCCAATGCCACTAGACCAAATTGATTCCAATGTAGATCATTACATAAAGAAATATATATTCATCGGTTATGATGTTATATTTATTTATGATAACATCCAAGTCTTTATAGTTTATTTTCGAGAAAGGATCTGTTAAAAAATATAAACTAGGATGAGAAATTAGAAGAAAGATCCTTACGGATTATTCAAAGGATATGTATCGGTATATTTCTAAGGAAACATGTATGGATAAGTCAAAGTACATGAAAATTCACAAGAAATTTGGTAATGGATAGATAATGTGGTTTTGAAGTAATAAAATCATAATCTAAATACTATAATTGGATGTGGATTCATCATATAGGTACCATAATTTTATAACTCCAACAGGGTATATTTTTCGGGACTCTATCATCCCATACTATATAAAAATATGTATTAATGCATACCTAATTTTAAACTACTTGTGAATATGTTTTAAAAATTCAGAAACTATATATAAACCATCATGAATAATTTTAATTTATAATGACCATGAATAACATATTTCAATATTATGTATATATAAATTGAAAATAATTCTTCTTTATTTAGACATCTTAAATATTATTTTACATGTTTATGAGGTTTGAAAATATTATTAATGTTGGTCAATGTATGGTTATTGGTATTAGTCAAAGGTTAGAAATAGAAAGAACATAATTAAGTTAATATGTTATAGGAAATGTTTTTATGAGAAATAAATGGGATGATGAATGGTGTATTGGATATATTGATTATTCTTAGTCAGTTATCATTATATATTAATAAAAAATTGTTCCTCACCCAATTCATGGAAAATACATTAATGAAAAGGATAATAATCACTCTAATTTGAGATATGGACACCATGAAGGAAAGAAGATTCAGTTTTATATATTTAAATAATGTCTGGAGTATGTGTATTCGGATGGTCTCAATGGTATTAAATGATATTTTTATTTTGGAATAAAATGACACATAAAATGTAATTTATGAGAAAAAATATATATTTCAGACAGAAATGGATGATAATAATGGTTTACCTATTTTATAATCAATGGTTGACTAATATAAATGATGAAATTATGGGAACTATAAAAAGTGATGTCCTAGGCGGAATTCTCATTTTTGGAATCAATTTTTTTTTACAACTAATGGTTATAATGATGTTGATATAAAGACCAAAAAACACTTATGAATGTTAAGAGTTGTTCAAACAATATTTATTTTATCAACCGTGATAATCAAGATTAAATATATTTTTATGAATGTTATTAAGTGATTCTTATTTCAGATTGTATGAATGTGGTATGATGATATATCATGTTAAATCCTTCTTAATTGTATTTTTATACTATGGAATGATAGATTTTTATTGGTATGAGAATTAATGAATTTTCTCTTATGAATTATGAAATATATAAGTATTTTTACATTTAAGATTTTCATTTAGGAATTTTAATGAAATTATGAATAAAATAGATGACATTGAATTTTGAATAATTTATATGGTATCATTTTTTGGATTAAATATTATTAAGGTTTTATTTACCATAAAAGGTTCCTGATTTTGTGACAACGTGGTTTTTTTATCAAAATATGATTGATATTACTTATTTAAACAGAATTGTAATGATTAAACAATAACTGATTAATGATTTAGTGTAAAAGTGGTATATGATTTCATTAATGGATTTTATAAAAAACGTTGACCTATGAAATATATTAAATAATTTCTTTTTTGTTCAAGTAAATAGTAGGCATGTATGTTTTAATTAATGTTTTATGGTAACTATAAATATTAACAAGTTTAAACAAAATATATGAATACAATATTTATATATTTGTTATTTGAAAATAAGATTATAATTCATGATATTTGAGGACAAATTTAATTTCTATTTCTTAAATTTACTAGGCCTATCTATGAAATATTCTATTTGAATTTTCATAGTCATGGATTAGACTTAAGGCTAACTATATATTAAATGGATTAATTTGAACATTATATTTCCTAAGATAACATAGGATATCAATTTTTGGAGATAATAATAAGAGATATGAGGGCTAAATTATCATTTTATTACATATCATTTTATAAATTAGTTATTTAGGTAAAAAAAATTCTCCATTTCCTATTATTAGAGATGAAGGGGAAATTTATTAAACCACATCCAAAAGATGAAATTTTACTTCTGTTATAAATTAATGTGAATCCCTACATATATTGATCTATTTGAAATTCATGATCGTATTGAGGTTGTATCATATCGATTAATCCTTCCACTAAACATCTATCATATCGAAGATGTGTTCCACATTTATTTCATAAAGAATTAAATTCTTGATCCTTCATAAGTACTAAATTCAAAGGATGTTCCACTGGATCCTTATATTTCTAATAGGGAAAAATAATATGGGATTCAAATTCAATGTGAATGTTTCAGAAAAAATGACTACTCACCTAGTCGATACAATTTTTGAGAAACCACCATATATATGAAGTTACATGGGAACCTAATTATGAATGGATGTAGAATGTGACCTCAATTATTTGTACTAAATTTATTGACGTTGAGGGATAATTTCATTTTAATGGTGGAATAATGTAACACCCCAATATTTTATGGAATTTATTTTTCCAAATAAATTTATTATATTAGATAATTTTTCTTTATAGACAACACAATGTTATTATTATGTTATATGAAAGATGAAATATTTTATTAAATTACCAAAAACAACATGTTTAACTATAATTAAATTCAACACTATAGTTCGAATGAAAAACAACATTATATTAAAATATTATAAGTTAATATTACTTTTATTATCTATCCATTAGAACATTGTATATAAATTGGATTGAATAACTCATAAAAACATATAGTTGAAATAAGTATATATTATGAATTAGTTTGGGACAAATAAAATTGAAATTAAAATTATAACTATTTTAAAATAAAAGAAATATGATTCTGAAAATTTATTTGTAAGTAAAAAAACATTTTTTACATCAATAAATTTATAAAATAATATTCTGATAATTATTTTATTTATTTTTATTTATTTTATATTAAATCACATTATTAAAATTCATCTTATGTGTTTTCTTTAAATGTGACAAAAATAAAGCCAATTTTATTCTTATAAACAATATTTCTTCTAAAATGATGATATAAAAATATTTATTAAATTATTATAAAAATATATAAATTTACCTTTGATAATAATAATTAAAAAATATGGATTTAATTATATAGAAAATATTTTATAAATAATGTTATAGAGATTTTTTTATAATATTTTGGGAATATAAAATTTTCAATGAATAGGGAATACTAATTATTTTATTAAGTTTCATTATTTCTTTTACAGTACTGAAAATCTTCAAGATTGTATGAAATGACATTAGAAGTATCTATAGGTAAAATATATATATTTTTAATCCAATTTAGGTCATCTGAATCAATTTAATATTATGTTTTTAATGGAAATATGTATATAATATTGAGCTTTTTCACTTTCAAAAACTGATTTCTAATCTCATCTGCATGATTAATATTAAATTAACATTTAACAAATCGTTGGATAGAATTTGAAAAAATCGATAATATTATATATAATATACAATATTTCTTTAATATAATTAGTAGATAATTATTATTCACAATAATGTATAGTTATAATAGTAAAAATTTATTAATGTGGTTACGGTGAAAGTAGGAATACCATGGATTATTGTTAAAACATAAGTGAAAAATTGACATATAATTTTTTGAAAAACCAATTTATTGAAATATTTATACAATTTCATGTATTCTATTGATAATCACTCATTTTATGCCTTTTGGAATTTGAAAAACATGGAAATCCCTTTTTCTATTCAACAATTACATATGTTCCATCTATCCTGAAAATAGATCCATCTATGAAGGGGATATCTCTTGAGTGGCCTCTTCATGGGAAGTGGGGTTCCATTCTGGGTAGGGTCCAAAAAATCCATATATTGGGATTTCCTTTTGAATAAGGAAAATACAAGTGTGCCACTAGCCTCACATATAAGAGGCCACTCACCTTCCACTACACTATATACTTCTAAAAAACATTGGTTTTAAAAATACTTGGTCAAATAAATTCCTTATTTCCATACTACCATCATATATACCTTATTTTTACGTAAATCCAAACTATTAATCCTTTTGGTGAAAACCAAATGATGTTTTCAGACGAAGAAGTAATGTTCTTAGCTGATCATTTTACATTATTTCATTCTCCACCTCAACTAATAATTATTATACTATACGTTAATAATAACATCATTATCATAAATACAAATATATTTTATTATGTAAATGTAGTGACCTAAATTATTCTCTTATTTTAGAAAATGTGATACAAAATCATCATTCATATATGTTGAGGAATACCACCACACAGACCAAGGACGTCCATTTTCTATCACCACCTCTAAGAGAGAGATATAATTATGTAATTAATTTTTAAACATGATATACTTCATTATTAAAATAATTTAAATATTATATCAAATATTCATCCTTACAATTAATTAAATATAATAATGATAACACCGCTCATGTATATTAATGAAAACAACCTCATAAAGTGATATAATTCACTCATACATTACATGGATAGTAATAAGTATATGTTTAATTAGAAATATGATATATATGATAAAAATAATAATTATGGAATGGTGATGTATTATTTTTCTTTCGTTCATTAAATTGGATGATTAAATGAAAAAATTATTCATGCATATATACGACATAGAGTCTTTATGAATACTATTTTTTAGTTTATATATCTATCATTAGTTAATTACACTAAATATAAATATTATGAATATATATTTATTTTTTATCATGGTTAAAATTATTATGATTTTATAACATTGATCAATGTATGTTGATAAAAAATATCAATACCTATATGAAAAAAAGCAGTTATTGCCTGAAATGCGGCATTCACCTTGAATTGTCTATAATACAATAATAAAGGGTCATAAGTAAATAATATATTCTATGATATATATAATTATGGTTATATAATATATGTTTAATGATGAAATATTTTTTATATATGATTTTTCACTTTTTTATAGGAATCCATGACTTAAATAAAGGTATTTCCCTCTCAATTATTATTATAGCGAGACAAAAGCCATATATAATGACCTATTATAATATTGTATAATTGAATTATTTATTTTCATGATAATTTGTGGTTAATATTCATTTATTCATTAATGTGTATTCCAATTCAATGTTAAAAAACTTTTAATGTTTTTTAGATACAATCATTTGACTTATCAAGATTGTTTAAATTTATGCTTTTGTTAAAGATATATTATTATTATTATCATAAGAAATAGTCTAATTTTATACAATTTATTTATAAATTTATAACAAATTATTTCCAATTATTTACTTGTATTTTTGTACTCAGGATTCAAAAATAATGTTTTTATTGGAAAACAATGTTATTTCATTCATCTGTTAAAAATCATCTTTTATAAAAAAATAATGTTCTCTAAATATGATTTAATATTTTTAAATTTTATAAATTAAATAGTATATAAATTATTTTCCTATTTTTGCAATTTAATTTTTAAAAAATTAATCATCATATATCTTTCTAAACAATACCAGTTTGACTTTTACTAAAAATAAGAATGGAATCCCTCTTTTAAACTGCATGATAGTTCATATCACCTTGATTTCTCAATTTAATATAAATTAAAATCTACGTTTTAATGATTATTTTAAAAGATAGTGGATTCTAAAATTGTTTATAAATATTTATTTTAAAACTGTATTTTCATTGAAAGATTATATTCATCAAGAAATGTTTTAAACGATCATTAAATAATATTTAATAGTCTTATGATTGAATGGTAATGTAATTATTCTTGCAATATATGACTAATTATTATATTGATGAAATATTTTTTGAACTGATCAATTTATCATGAGTTGTGATATGGTTAAATGTGTCAATGTTTATGATCCCTATTTGTTTCATACCGAATATGATGTGATAATATGATGATTTTTTCATGATACTTCTTCGCGCATAAGTATAGTTTTCAATATATGAAATCTAGGATCATTTTTCCTTTGTAAATCATAAGTTAAATATATATATCTCAAGAGAAAATATGTTTGTCAGGTAAATGATTAAAGTTTCATAATGTTATCGGTGAACCTGATTACATGTTCATATCATTCTATGTGAAGTGGATTAAAAGCTCATAATGTTATTCTTGAACCAGATTAAATATTAAAAATTGTATACATGGAATTCAATTTCATATCCATAAGGAAATCATTAAACCCGATTCCATGTAAATAAGTTTTTAAGGGAATTATTTTAATTCCTAAATGAAATTAGTGATCCAATTTAAATTTTTACTTATTAAACTTTTTATACGCATATAAATTTTCCAAAAATCAATTCTTCTTGAGAATGTCATACTATCATGTTCATGGAAATATATACTACATTGAATAATGTTTTATGAAGTCACATTATTTATTACATTACTCGTGTTTATGATCAATGATATGAATGGTTTGGGTTTCAAATGATATTCTCATGATATCATACCATAATGCTAACGATATGTTGAAATCTATATTCTGTACCCTAACTATGCTTCCATGACAAAAAATATATTTTTTATCCCCTACCTAGGTTATGATAAATATTATTAATTATTATATGACTATGATTGGTTCCAGTTTTAACAAATATAGTGGGATATGACATAAATAACTTATAGACCAATTATTCATGTGTCCATGTTTACAAATCAATGTATACTATTTTCTTCTTGAATTCTTAATTACATTATGCCATCAATTTTATTATATTAGTATATAATAAATTTTAATGTGAAGTTTCGAGTCATTACATTTTGTGATTCAAATTCCATTAAAGAGTGTTTTATACTTTGACCTAAAAAAATGTCGATAATATACATGTTTTGATGAATCGTGATGATTAGAATGTGTTTTATTAATTAAGGGATTTAATATAAATAATACATATATTGAACCAAAATTTAATTTTTATTTATAATATTTTTGATGTTATGAAATTAATTAATTTTATATTGTAATTCATGATTTAAATTCATATATTATTTAATTAGTTGGTTAAACCGACCCAAACAAGAACATTACATAATTTAAATTTCTGGTTATGTAGTGGTTTGGTCGTAATATAATTATACTATAATATTAATGATATTATATGGTTATAATTTTGATTATATATCAGAATTGTAAACAATTAAATATGAATTAATTGTTTATAAATTCAATACATAAAAAATGAAACAATTTCTTCTTAATTATCTTATCTTAAATGATTAAATTCATGATAATAATTTTCCCATAATATTATTAACAGGTTATACATAAATTAATAAAATAAACCATAATAATATTACAAATCTCATATTTTTATTTAATACCATCCTTTGATACATTATTTAAATGTCTTAAAATAAAACATTACTTTTTTTCGAAATGGAAGTGGCAGTCGACACAACACATGTACAACGGTTTTTTATTCTTAATGGATGTAGAATATGAAAAAAAATTCATTATAACTATAATATATTTAAAATAATATATATATATATGTATTACATACATCATAATATTATAATTGGTATATAATATTTGGAAAAAATAATTATAATGAATGAAAAAGTAGCTTATAATACCCACCTCAAGGGAATGAATTTTCCTTGGATTCATTCATTAAGGTAATGGATTTATGATATTTAATGGTTACACGAATTTTTAAAATGTTGGATAAATTACATGGAGGACATATGTGATATCTTATAGAGTGAAAATTTAATGGAAATGCATTTCTTGATGTGCTGAAGTGGATACATTTTTATAAAAGAATAAACTTATAGTTATTGGAGTAACTATTATGTTTTACATAACATAGGATATATAAATATGTGTCAATGTTAAAAATAAACAAAAATAGGAGTGGAAAACTATTGATGGTCTATTCCAACATCAAAAACACCTTTTTTTATCAAACTGTGTGTTTTTATAGATTTATGTTTTATCTTTTGGTCTTCTACCAATTTACTTTATCTTCTGTAATGAATTACAATTCATTGAAATTTATTTAATTAAAAAAAGTTATTATTTATTTTTTTATAAAATTATATACTAATTGTTTTTTATTTTAGATATATTTTATCAAATAAAATTTCTAAATGTGTGATATTGCCTTTTCAAAATAATATATATAATAACAAGAAAATAGTTTTTTGTGAAATAAAATTGTTTATTATTAAAATATATATATGGTATTGTTATCTTATATATATATTTTTATGACATTAACAAATTAATAATAAAAAATAATTTATAGGAGGATTTCAATTTATTAAAAAAACTGTATTCCCCATGAAGATATTTGACTCAAAATAAATAAATAATGTTTTTCATTAACCTAAAATTATTATTTTTTTCAACAATATGATTGAAATAGGATTAGTATGATCCATAAATATTTTAAAATGAATATTATTTTTTATAAAATTAATATATTATTTGTAAAAAATTTGAATAAATTAATATTTTCTACATTTATAATGTTATATTCTAACAAATAATACGTTTCAATAAAATTTTATTTCTTTACTAAAAACTAACCTTCTCAGAAAAAATCTAATAATTTTTAAATATTAAATCTCATTCCCATTAAATAAAATATAATTTTCAATTTTATTAATTTAAGGTATAAATTTTTTTAATTTTTTTTGATAATAACATAAAATATAAATAATAAAAAAATGTCACTTCATAATTTCATTTTTATAAAAAAATGTTATTGTTTTAATTTCAAAGAAATTCCAAAAAAACGTAGTGTAAATAAATTATTCAAATCTTACACAAATTATTCATCACTCGAGGTATTACATCAAACATTAATGATATAATTTTCTCCTAGGCTATATCAAAATTCTTATCAACAATTAATCAACATTATTAATTCATAGAATCAAATACCATATAATGTATATAATCTAACAATATATTCTCCATAACATACATTCCCCAAAACTAGTTGAAAGTCTATGTTAGTAAAACACAATGATTTTATATACTAATCCAATGAATGAAACCTATATTTAACCCAAAACTGATATTATCTTGTAATTTATATGGTCATATCCTAGTCACTATATATCATAATATATAATATTAGAAGAAATTATGATCAAAAATTGAATGAATAATCAATATCAATGTTATTAATGACTATTTAGCATACTTCATCAAAAATAAATATTACTTTATTATATCCAAATAGTTTTTCTATTAATGATAAGAGTTATCAAAAAATCAATCCATAAAATAAAATTATAATTACCACTGAATGATCCATAGATGTTTCAAATAATTATCATAAAATGTATAGTATTTCCAAATACCAGTTATAAATATCTACCATTTTTTGGAACATGAATATGTTTTAATATTATATCATTCTTACTAACCTGGTGAACTCTAGGAAACTCACATTTTCAATCATTATTGTAATATAATATGATTCTCAACCATTAACTTATTCTTCTTAATTTGGATATAAGACATACTTATTTATAGCTACATGCATTTCTTAGATTCATTTTTTTTCATGTTTCAACCAAATATGAAAACCAAAATTTGTTATGAATATATGAAATTTATTAATTCAAAAACATCAATCAAAATATCTGTTCCCCTATGAAATGATTGTGGTTATCTTGTTATTATTTTAGATTTGACAATGAACCCACTAATTTAATTATTTATTATCCTTAGTCAGTATTGTAATAGATTCTATAACCAATTTACTTAACAACAGACATAAATTATTAATAATGGATCATTTAGAGTATTTAAATACCCATAGAATATCATCAGAGAGTTTGAAAGAAGGTGTTAATTTTGGAATCATTTTTTTCACCATGTGATGATCAATTTAATTCTAAAATCAATTTTTATTTGTATTGTAATTATCCATTGGTACATTTGTGACAGATCTTATATAAACATTTAGTATCAATATTGGGATATAATATCATGGGTAAAAAATATAATATAATTTACCAAAAACATTTTGAATACCATTATTCATTTAAACTAATATATAAGTTTATATAGGGTTCTCATACAATATACGCCAAAAAAAATGTGCATTATTTGTGTTGCATTAAATCATATGTTATCCCAAAGGGTTATCTATACCATAATTTTTTTACAATATTGATATATCATTCATTAAATATTACCCCTTATTCATCTTTATATGAAATTTTATCTTAACATTTCCATTGATACAATCATTAATTCCCCAGACCTGTTCTCTGTGACCAGGTTCTCATTGACACATACTTTTCATATACTATATGATATTTTTCTAAAAAACATGGTATAACATTAATTAATAAATAAAAAATATCATTATAACTCTTACATATAATCAGTTTACTTTGATGTAGTGATTTATATAATTATGAAAAAACATAAAAAGATAGATTCTATGTTTGGTGTAAAATTTAGGAAAATAAAACGAACAGATCCAAACACCCTATCAAAATAGTACCTGTCTGAAACCATCACATACACCGAGGAATTTATGATCCCCATGGGATAACAAATAACACATGGTTATCTAAAAAAAACAAAGAGAATTATTTCACCCAACCTCAATAACCAATATGGAACATATATAGATATCTAAGACAACAATAGAAATTATATAAATTCCACAAATGAAAAACATCATAAACCAAACAAATCGACGTAGCTACAATCCCCATGTATATTTCCAATCCCAAAGGAATACCAAAAATGAAAAACCTACTAGTACATGTGATATCATGGGAAGACATGCACCATTTCACCACTAGATACTCAAACATAGTGGACCCAAATCATCCCCATCTCACTGTGGCTCCATTATTCTATATTCATCAACTAGAATTCCATAGAAAATGTACTGACAAAGTGGTATGTAGTTTGTGATATAATAGGATCAATAACATCCCACTAAGTTTCTAAATAACACAAGTTTTTAAAAATAAATCAATTATGGTCATTTTAAAAAAACAAGAATTATAAGCCTAAATTATCATTATCAAAGAGTGATAGATATTTACCTTTACCAAAAATATGAAATAAAATTTAGGTTTAATCATTTTAAAAAATAATTTCCATTATCAAGTATAAAAAATTATACATGGGTATTAATGAAAAAAAGCAAAAAATTGTAAAGAGTTTAAACACTCAAAGCAATTCTTTATGCTTGTCAAGGATTCAACTTATAAAATGAAAAAAGACTCATTAAAAACAATTATTTACAAAACTAGCCTCTATAATATTGGAATACCCCATGAGTGATCCCCCAAAAAAATGCAATTATAATTTTCCTAGAACTAGATGACTAGACAATATAGGAAGGCCCCATGAGAAAATCTCATGATGGTAATATCGAAAATGGACCTTTGTTAATCCTTCCACCTACATACCCATGGATTCTCATATACTACATTTCATAAATAATTTCTATTTTTTAAGCTAACCTGTAATAATTTTCAATATAATAGGGATACTCTAACAGTTTATCATAATTAAAATGGCATGCATAGAAAAATATTTACGAATTTTTTATAATCCAATTTATAAAAACAAGAGCAATACAGTTCATCTAACATTGTATAGATAAGAAACCACCCCCCTCAAAACTAATGCCACACATTCCCGCAATTAACTCAACCAAAAATTAGTAACACAATAAAATCAATTAATTTCCTCAGAAAATGACCCCAAAAAAGATATGGATAGAATAAAAGATGCTACACCATAGATCAATTTATTGAATGATGGAATAAAATGGTGCTACCATAATAAAAAAAGTATTTGAAATTATTTCTCACCTAGAGACATTATATCCAACCAAAATAGAGATACTATGACAAAATAATCACTCCATAATGATTGTAGACTCCCAAAATCAATAGATAACCATTCTAGGTTGATAGATGGGAGGTGTGTGGAAGAATATGTAAAAAACCAACTGATTTTTCAACTTAAAATTCGATTCCATGACAGTTAGATGACCTAAAAATACATTGCATGTTTTGGAATCCATGACTTTCATGTAAAATTAATATTGATTTCCTTTTTATTAAAAATATATATTAAAAACATAGAAGGTATATAACTCCCACATAGCGTTTATTACATTCATGTTGTGTACCATGTTCTGCACTTGTGTCTGGATATAAATTAAACATCTTGTAAACCCTACTGACATCATTTAATTTATAAAAAAACATTATTATACATAGTTTCATAAGACCTCCAAAAACTAACTCAGGTATTCAATCATATCTAGAATAACCCCAAAATTCAATTAACCTGTTTATACAGCTACTCAGATAATTCAAACAACCATAAAACATCGAGCATTATTCCATTTTACCAAAAATTATATCCATCATTTGGAGTCCCATGACACACCCAATTAATAATAAATACTATAAAAGATAATAGGAATTCCTGATAGATGGTAATGGGATATTACAAACTTACCATCTCAAGACCTTCTGTCCTAAGTAGGTTATGTGGATGAATAAAGTTATGTTAATAGTTGAGTAAATTTAGAAGTCATAAGAAAACATTATACATCATCTCATGAGAATATGGACAGATCCTTTATAAAACTCTAAAAAATAGAATAGACATCCCACACATTACAATCACTTGAGGGTCAGTGATATCAAATTTCTATTGAACAATAGAAATTCATGTATAAAACACAATATCTTACTGTCTCCTAACATGAGTGGGATCCTTCTGATATTTCCAAATAAATGATAAATGGAAGAAATCATGAAATCCTATAAACTAAGTTGGGAATCTCAACCAATAAGTAACCTACCCAAGAATCTCAATAATGTAATATTTTCAAAAAAATCATGGAGCTATCTTTTCCTATTTTCTAAGATGACGGTGACCCAATAGAGAGAAAACATACAAAAAAACCTAGTCGCCTAAAAAATAACTCAATATGATGATTTCATTGATCAGAATTATATTTATATGACTATGAACTATAACAACATGTCGATGTATATCCCTAATCCCCAATGTCATATCCACAAAAAAATTGTGTCCCACTAAAGTAGTTTCACCCCCACCACCATAATAATAGGTTATCTAGAAGAGTTACCATACAAATACACGAAAGGATTTATTATTATTGAAGAATGTTAGCTATTATTGAAATAAAATTCATTCATTACAACTTTCTTGTCACAATAACCTCTAAAATCCAAGACATAATCATGGATAATATCCACTAGAATTTGAATAGAATAATCCATATGACTATCTTTCTCTGTATGTTATGTTATACCAAATGTAACATGAGTCCTATACCTAATAGGGGTTACTTTTAAACATAAAAAAAAACGTGGATCATTATTTAAAATAATGATAGAATGATACAAATGTTACAACACATCTTCCTACCCATAAAACAAACTCTAATATTTACAATTTGTGATTCTTATGATTGGAAACAATTAGAGGACATTGTCAACCAATCATTCCCTACCACGATATAATATATAACTTTGTGTACACATTGTAATTTAACAACCTAGTTTATAAATACGTCATCCTATTTACATATTAGAAGTGGATGTTTTAGAAGTAAATGAGGTGGCTTCAAATGCTCTGTATTTATTTATTGGGAAGTGTAATAGTTAGAAAAATTTTCCACAGTGTTACCATTCATACAATGAAAATAAAATCATTGTCTCTATTCATAATATATCATTATTGTTAATCAATAAATCTCCCACAAAATAAAGTGAAAATCGAACAAACCCAATCTTCTCATATATTCTCAAAAAACAAACTGATCCCCAATATAGAGTATACCATCTGTAGAAAGAGGAAAACCTGAAATGGCCATCCCATTATATATGGTTTATCAAATTCAAATGAACATATACTCTTACTATTGAATTTATAGAATTTAATCAATGGGTGATGAAAATAATTGAAAATTGATCAATACCATAAAATAAACATTCTCCTTAGAATCCAAATGTAATTAAGGGAAGTGTCGCATTAGGTTCCACTCATCATTTGATTCAAAAAAAACATATGAGTATATTCAAGCTATATGAATAAGATATTATATTATCCTTCCTAGGGGAGTATCAAAAATCGATGTAAAATGTGCAATGGGATTCCACCAAAAAACTCTACCCAAGAATCCTATATTTAAGAAAAAATTTATAACTCAAACTATTATTATTAGAAAATGAAGTTATACCATCCCAGAAAATATAGTTCCTATAACACATTAGCACATACAAAAAAGAGTCATGTTCTAAATCAAGAGTAGGATATTTCTTCTCTTTTTCTCTATGCTATCCCAAACCATATAACACAACATGATTATCCTAAATGAGTACAAAACCCAAATAAATGCTATAAGATTCATTGAAACAACATTTCTATTACCAGGTTTTTGTAAGTTCAAAATACATTCTACAATCAGATGTAGTTGTAGTTCATCAATAGGAGGCTGAAAGTTTTCATACCATATGAAATTTATACCATTCTATTATAAAGTATACAAGTGACACCAACATAAAAAAGTCTTTAAATAATAGTCTGTCATATCAATATTGAACAAGGATGTTATATGTGTCATAGAAGTTAAATTTATTATCCCATGACAAGATAGGTATTAACATATTAGAATAAATTGATAATCTATGATCACATGTCATGTTTCATAGAACATCACTTATTGGATCTAGAAATTACATTTGAAATTTTTTTCATATAAAGACCATCTTCAATGGAATTCAGAAACTAAAAATTGATGTTAAACATCCTCATTCTCAGATTACGAGTAAACAAAAATGTCATCTATGAACACTACAAAAAAAGTGTCATGATACAGATTTATGATCAGATTCATCAATTCTATAAAAACCCTAGTTTTACTCATCATACAGAATGAACTCAAAAGATATCCATAATGGAAATACCTTCTCTAGAGATATATAACAGTTATATTAGTCTCCCGAACAATGAGATGATGATAATGCGACCAATGATCAATACTCATGAACAACTTTTCACCCATTATCTAATCACAAAAAATCATATAGATTTGGAAAAGGATAGTTTTTCTGAATTGTAATCTAGATCAACTTTAGAAGGTCCACCCATATTTAGTGTGAATGGTCTTACTTCATGTAAAATATCATCAGGATGACCATAGAGAAAAAATAGAGTGGTCAAAACCTTTTTAAATAAGGTCTTCCCATGGAATCCTGACCTCATTTAGCTTTACTGGTTCCATACGATAAGAATTAATAAAAATTAGTTGCATACATGGAAACAAGATAATAAAAAAATATGAATCACTGTAGAGGAAGCCCAAATAAAATGCATTTGAAATCATCAAGAATACCCTAAAAATGGTGGGAAGATAAATAATAGAAGAAATTTCATTCATCTGAACTAGAACAACAACCAAAAAACTCTTTTTCACTAGGAGGGAATGTCCTGAATGTCCATAACAATGATCCCACTCCCCCCAAATCCCCCCTAATCTCCAATAATCCTTATCAAAAATTAATTAATGATGATAGAAATAAACCCTATACTGATTACAATAAATCCATTCCATCATGATGATCACATACATGAAATAAAATTTGAGAGCAATTAAACATTTTATTATCTCTGCATCAATTATTGATATCGCATATTAAGGAAAATGAAACCCCTTCTAATTATTATTCCCTAGAGGTGTTAATAAGTCCATAATAAATTAAATAAGTTCCAATTTTAGTATATCAATATTGATAAAAATATATAAAAATGAGTGAGAATAACCATTATCAAATAAAGTAATCTTTTCTGTGGATGAAAAAAAATGGTACTCGTCACTATCACTATACCTACATCAATCTCAGTTGGAAACTAATCTACTACATGAAGTTTCTTCACTCATAATGCATGTAGATGGATACCTATAGTATTTAATTCATCTAATTTTAAAATAGTAATCTTTGGATCTAATGATCAATAGCCATAAGGAGTAGAATACATGTCCTCATAGAAGTGATACATATGATTTTAATACCAAAAATAGTTACACATATTTGTTCTTTTAGAATAATAATGTCATTTGTCTTAGAAAATTCCACACTAATAGAAAAATATATGAAATATGATAGCTATAAAAATAGTGATGATGAGGTATGCTACAAAGAACCACATCTTATACCCATGTGATGATCATGTCACGTTCTCTTTTTTCCTATTGTGTCCCTAAAGCAGCCACTAGGTTGGTGTGAATAGGGATAAGATCCAAACATTACTTCTATATTCATTTACACATTGATATACATGTCCACTATATCTAAATTGGTTGAAATATTATGTATAGATACATATTATTTTATATCTGGAAAATATAATGTAGGAATTTTTTAGCTTTGATGAGGTTAATGTTCTCTATCAAGGGTAAAAAATTAACCATCTCACCAAATTGATCAGTGTATTACAACACTAAATGATCTGTTTGAAGAAAACTTATGTGGTCGAGATACTTCTTCATCAATAGAATCCTTGAACTAAACTACTGGAAGAAGAGATTCTAAAAAACCTTTTAGTCCATGCAAAAATTCAAATCAGCCTGTATAATTGATCCAATTAGCACCTTTTAGGATCCTCAGGTCTAAACACATCACACATATTCATGAAACACTTTGCTTTATTTACAAATTCATATATATAATTGATCAGGTATATAAATCCCCATGCCTGTTTGGGGTCATTCATACACTTAATTGAGACGAGATTCTTAAGAAAGCACTCTGGTGATTGATAAATGTATTATCCAACACATGCTCGCAACTCAATATGTGTGTTCTAAACTTATGATACATTAAAATAAACAACATGTACTTTCTCTATAATAGAATCAATTATATCATGATATATTAGTGGATTTCCTTGGGGAAATCTGCTACACCCTCCTGAGGAACTCACCGAATGTGTCTCCGAGGAACACAACTCCACTCTAAAATGAGAGAGATGACCAGACACCAGAACAATCTCCATTCAATCTGGAAAAGAAATAATAAAACATTCATATTCACATCACAAATAAAAATATGATATAAATCATTATATATTGTTGTAACTTGAGTCTCATAAATGAAAGATATGAGCAACTACTCACTATAATATAACAATCATGTCCTGAAAATACAATATCAAATATAACAATTTTTTTAAGGAATGTAATCCTGAAGATAGTCCACCACTGACACCATACAATATGAAATGACCCGAATACCCTCTCCATATAATACCCATCACATCCATTCACATACTAGAAGGGCATCATTAACCCCACACGCTAGACATTAGCACACGGGTGACACACAACCACTAGAGGGAAAGATTTCCCAAAACCAAAATAAATAACATGGAATATATATAGATAATAGAGACATCATCGGAAGATATGTATATTACATATCTGAAAAAAACTAATGGAAACCAGTCTACTCAATGAAGCTACAATATCTATGTACAAGTTCTACCGAAAAGGACTACCTATACTCGAAAAACAACTACACATTGTAATTAAATGGGAATGAACCACCATATCACCACCAGCAACTCAAATGCAGGTGACCAGAAATATCCCAACCACATTGTGGTACCTTTCACTTCTTAACATCGAAACAGATACCATGGAATATGAAATACTAAATACTTATGGAGGGTGTGAGAGAACATGATTAGTGTGATCCCACCCATGTCTTCTATAACAAGTCACTATTAAAATAACTCATGTACAATCATTTTAAACAAAACACATCATGAAAATCGTTTGGATAGTTTTATCAAATCTTGATAAATATTTAACTTTAAAAAAAACTCCAAAAAAATGTTAAGAATATTAATTTCATGAATAATTTTAATTATCATTGATCAAACAGATTATGCATAATAAATCCAAAACATTAAAAAACATCAATAGGTAAATCAAACCATAGAACAGAATAGTTCGGGATAGTAGAAAACAGATATGACAAAAAAATAACCAGTGCACACCAGGTTCATAGAGCACATGGAATTGTTGAATAGGAACACCCCATGACTGAACCCACCAAACAAATTGAAGATAATCTCCCTATATCAATATCCATAGGTAGAAGATGAAATCCTCATTAAAAACCATCCAAGGAGAGTATTGAAGATGGAATAAATATAATCCTTTTAAATAATTACCAACATCTTCACATCTGAATCATTTCATAAATCATTACAATTATTTGAAAATAACCCTATTCTATTTTCCAAATACTTTCAAAAAAACAAACATTTATCAAAATTCCATTTAGACACAAAAAAGATCATTCCAAATTATTTATAAACCAATTTATAGAAATAAGAGAAATATAGTTCATCCAACATATTCTAGATATGTAACCACCGTCCTCAAAAAAACAATTTCCCACACCCGTAATAGAACCCACCAACAATAATGAACCAAAAAACAAAAAATAGAGGACCTCAGAACAAGATCATATAATTGGTCTAGAGATAATAAAAAGGACACATCACTATGGATCAATGGATCTTATGAGGCAAAGAAACAATATTACCATTATCAAAAAAATTAATTGAGAAGAATGGTATAATCACAAAATTAGATTTGATCCAAACATGATGGTTATCAAATCAAAAATAAATTAAATAGGAATGAAAAATGATTCCAAAAATAACTTGAGAGCAATTTTTTTCAGGATTGGGGAAGGATGTGGCCAAATGAATAAAAAATCAACCAATGTAGCACCCTCAAAGTCAACCTCTTGATAGATACATGACATATAACCCCATAAAATGTCATTTAATCATTAAGAAACTTTTAAAATGAAAAAATCATCACATCAATATAAAAAATAGATCTTCGAAACATACATTTTGTGTATCCACTACATGATGTGTACTACATTCACATTGTGTAACATGTACACAACATGTGTCTAGGGACCATATACACATTGGGAAAACCAATTACACAACATGAAATCTACAATAACTCAATTTAAAACCAATAAACTCATACAAAAACCACAATCCAAATATGAATTTCTCCAGACCATGGAAGAACACCTAAAATCCATTAAATGATTTATACATGGACTCCATTAATTTAAACAAATAAATCCTTTATCATTATCTTTTTCCCAAAAATGGTCTCTATCCTTAGGAGCCCCTAGACACACCCAATTAAAAAGGAATACTATAAAGGCCAAGAGAATTACATGAATGATGGTAATGGGATGTTAGAAATATCATAACATTATATAAGAAAATACTTAATCAATAATTAGTTTTTAATGTATTTCATATCATATTCTACACATTTACAATTATAAACATCTCACACATACTACATTTTCATTATACGACTGAATGAAATCCAATTACGTGATGAGATGAAATTATCATTAAGGAAAACATATAATATAATTAATAATGACAGAACCCTAGAATAATTATTATGGATGGATATAGGTAAATAACAAGGAAACAAAATCATCCAGAAACTGAGTGCATTATATATATAGGGAAATAACCAAAAACCCTGATATAAATAATACAGATCTCATATTGATGTAATGGTTATTTTATGTTATAAAAAGCAATAATTTAATGTACTTATTCAAATTCATTTAATTATCATTGAGACTGATGTTAGGAAACCTTTTTACACAGGTTATATATAATCCAAACACCAAAAAATTGTTTGTCATATCATAATTTTTAATTAATTGAAGGGATATGCAATTATCCTCTTCACCTATCACATTATTAACTCAAATTCATTCCATATAAGAGTCAACAAAAACATTCCAAACATTTGTTAAAAACCCATTTTCTAAAAATAAACATGGTTGTTCATATAATGATGAATAATGAATATAAATTCATTATCTACCTACTTATCATTACATAATCATCAATAAAGTTAATACACTTCCCCAAGTCAATAAAGTGATAACATGAACATAACTCATGGTGACAATGAATGATGTGGTCAAATAATACATAGTTCACTTTCCAATATTCATTTGTATTGGGATAAAATTACATGATTCTATAATAATATTACCCCATGTAAATATATTATAATCCATTCATGGTGATAAAAGACCAATTTGAGTTATATATAATTTGTTTTGATCAATATATAGAATAGTTATTATAAAACTAATACAATACTTGAAAAACATGGTCATAATCCCTCCATATATATAAAATTGACTAATTCAAAAGATTATTTCCAAAATAAGTGATTAATATTTTTCCATGGATTATATGGAATCAAAATATATCCCCAAAAACCAATTATTTAATGTAATATAATACGAAAAAAATGATAATGAACATTATATAAATAAATATTAATGGAATATTAACTTGTCAATTACTGAAATATAAGCTACAACAACCACATATTATAACGAAAAAAATAATCTATATACACTTCAATAAGGGAAAATTATTTAGATATTATACACTTGGAAGACTGGTAGTGCAAAAAATACATTCATGGGAAGTAAATTCACCAATCAAATGAATCATGAAAAATTAATTTTTATTTGAATTTGAAAACATATGCTTTATAGGGGAGCAGTAACCAGTGGGATACAAAATTAATGATTCCATAATTGAAAATTTGAAAATTAAAACCCATATATTTCATAAAGCCCGAGATGATTGTGATCTTGGGTATATCAGTATAAGTTCCATCAAGTCGAACAATCATCATTAAACACATCATCAATGCCATCATCATTACCATAGTCGTGGGTAACCTTCAAATGAACCAGTTTCTAGAGCCTAGTGGAGCTGGTCGAAGGTTCTTACCAACATCAATGTAAACGACACATTCATTTTCACTAACAAAAAAACAAATCATCATCATCGTCCAAACAGAGACCAGTATGTAGAGACAATCGAACACCACCGAACCTCCTTGAACCAACATCAAAATGTCAATGAATTCTAATTAAAAATAGAAATTTAACCTGAAACTCATTTGAAATAAATTCCATACAAAACAAAAGTCATGCACAATCCACAGAACATCTTAATCATTTCCAACACATGGAGGATCGATGTCATTTTTTTGACAAATACAACGAAACAGCACAACACAACCCAACTGATCCACAATCCACAAAAAACAATTCCATCAACATCAAAACAATATAGAAAAGAAATCACCAGAACCAAGAGACAACACCATAAATAACAACCAAAGCAGCTGAATAAGGGAAAAGAAGAAAAAATGCGAGAAAACCAACACTGACCAAGAAATAAAGAGACTGCCGCCAGCCGCCCTCCATGATTATAATGAACTAATGTTTTATAAATGGAAATTAGTTTCCTATAAATATGTCATAAAATCACCTGAAAACACAACACAATGAACTATTATGTTCCAATTGACCTATAAACATAATTTTTTTCACTTAGGTGTTTGGAATTTTGAAAATCTGATATACATGGTTGCAATCAGTATGTTTTCTTGGAGTACAATAAGAATAACATAATTTATGGTGAATAGTAAGCGAACCATTTGAATTGAAACATACCCTTATGAATAGTGATATACATTAATTAATAGTAACCATACCTATGATAGTTTAAAAATAATATTCAATTGAAATGATGATGTACCTATATTTTAAAATATGTAAATAAATGTTTTAAAACTGTGTTTTTAAAATAAATTTTGATTTTAATTAAATATTAAAATTAATCATATTTAGAAAATTGATTTTTAAAAATATACATCATTTTTAGACTCTACACGTCGAAAACTGGTTAGGCTGATTTTTTTTGATTTATCTGAAATACTTGAATTTTTAATGAATAGTAAAATATGATAATTCACAATAAATGCTAAAAAAATTATTTTCTAAAACATCCATGATTTCTAGATGATGAAAATGGAATATGGTTCTAAGTCACATGCATTTATTACTTTTATTGGTCCTTAAATACTTACTATTCCTTGTCTTGTGATGAAATAATAAACTAATGATTTATGAAAAACCTCCTATCCTCCACTATAAACCCCCCCCCCCCCCCTCACTCCCTCTTCTCTTCACTGCTCTCAAGCCTTGTGAAATGAAAATATTTGGACCAAATCTCTCCAAAATCTCCTAAACAACATCCAAAATCTCCTATAATCTCCATGATAACAAAAAATCTCCCCTTAAGATGTTCACAAAGGAGGATGTTTCAAGAGGTAAATTCATCTTTCCAATTCCATCATTTATTTTATGTAATTTTATTTCTGTTTCTTTTCACACCTCCCTTCACCCAAATAGTATGATAACTCCTTTAACATACATTTAATTGAATTATTTCATTCTAATGGGACATTTTATTATCTTTTCTCTTTTCCCCACATTTTATTTCATCGAATTTAACGCACCGTTTGAGATGTGCTAATTTAGCACATTAAAGGACAACTGTTTATCATTTTTTTTATCATAATTAATTATGATCATGAAAACATAATGGTTATGGTTGGAAGATATTATTATATATATAATATATCCTATTTTTAGTTCTGTAATACTTTTTTACAAATGTTATTAAGTTATAAAGAAAATCATGTTCTTTATAATCAAATACATCGATTAACAGAAAATGATTATCACTACGGATTTCTATATAAAAATTATACTTCAATCAAAGTAACCAAATTATATTTAAAAGCTTGAAATCATCAGGATATTAAATAATAGCAGGTAAATTCATTTATGGATAACCACTTTCATCTTACATGCTTATCCAAACATGAATATAAGCGAACTGGTAATTTAACCAAGTAAACACACGAGCCCGAACAATGAAATTGAACCTCATAACCAATAAAAACGTTTATGAATGAACATAAAATGATTATTATAAACAAATTAAATATATAAGGGGTTCTGGAATTTTTAGTTAATGAACATAAAATTTTTCTTCATGTCTTTAATGACAAGTGGAGAACACCAACTGATTTTAAGTAAGGGATCCTCTCCATTTCACTTTTAATCAAGATTTTCCTCCATGGCACTCCATTATAAGTTTAATCCCTAATGATGGTGTATGTTTTTCAACATCCACCATACTACCCACATTATTTAAAAGTTATGAGAAACCCATTTTCTCTCTCATCAAGCCCTCTAAGGTACACCAGACACCATGCCAATAAACCGTAATGAATTCTACCCAAACCCATTTTGTTCATTTGAGTTTCCTTATATTTCATTATATCAATGGGGAATTATCTCATATCTTTATATAATATTATAAATGCAGTTTAATTTTAAAAAATTCATCAATGAAGACCCTTTAATCAATATCTTTCGGGGATATGCATGTTTTTAAAAGATTCCCCCCTATGATCTTTCCGATAAGAAAACCTATTTTAAAGGAACATCATGAATTCTTACCCAATTTCTACTGCAATATATCCTCTTTTATAAGACACCATTTTTACATATAAAATCATTAATTTTATTATTAAAACCATATTGTTTCAATTATTTTTTTTATATAAATGATTTTCCTCTTATCTATTTTAATGGATCTATAGTATTTTCCTTAAAACCATATAAATATTTTAATACTAATGATTCTCAAATACATTTCGTATAAGTTGTAACTTCTGTTTGACACCACATAAATTTTATATGACTATTCTAACTTATTAATCTCCATGTATGTTCTAAATCCTCTCTTTCATGGACCCTTTCATGATATGCCCCGTGCTTATGATTTATGGAATGATTGTGGTACCCAATTCATTCCATGGGTACCCTTCTGTTTATATATGGATGATTAGTTATTATTATTTAAATTGGAAGAATACTCATGAAAATGTTAATATGGGTGTTCACAGAATGAACTCTAATGCATTGATTTATGTTAAGTATCATTATATTTGACGTGAAACAAGATTGGAAGTTACCCTTCACCTGTACTAAAGACTTGTTTTATGATTCTTCCATATTTATATGATTCCAAATTTATATTATTCCAGGTTTATATGATCCTAGGATTATATTATAGGATTTCATTCATTTTTGATTATGATATCATTATGTCATTCCACCTAACTCGTGTTCATAAGATGTATCCCTATGTTCATTAAATTAATGTGATTTTTAGGTCATTCCTTTAGTCATGTGTTCCCCAGGATTCCCTATGCAGATGTGAGGGCTCAAAGGAAGTTCAGATCTCTTTATGGACATTCAATTAAGAAGTTCTTTTAGCCTCATGTTTGATTTTCTATGTACCTTGTTTTCCCAGACACTATACATAACAATCATTGGTTTGTACACTAATGTATAATTATGCTTAAAATCATGTAATGTAATATGTAAAAGGCTTAGTTCTCTATAGTTGGTAGCATTGGATGGTATAATTATTTATGGAGAATAGTAATTGATCCCCTTAATGAGAACCTTAAGTATAAGTCTAGGTTTTAGAAAATAGCCCTATATTTTTTTGAGTATTGAGTATAATGTTTATCAAGAAAATACATCCATGTCTGGATATGAACAGGTAGAGGCGGCGCTGGTAAAAATGTACCTATGAGTGAAAACTCTGACAAGTTGTTTAGTTCTTGTCCTGGTGAATCCCTGTATATGACAATGGGCCTTGATTCACTCTCGGTTACGACACACCTGGGGGATATGCATCGGTAGAATTACAAGCTTAGCCCAAATCATTGTTAAGGGACCAAAAAATGAAATGAGAATAAAAGTTATGAAATAGATCGAGGATAACCTAGATATAAACTTAAAGAATCACATGTTAGGATATACTTTTTATTTATATGTTTATTCTTGCAAGTTTAACATTTTCTTATGATAAATAGATTAGTATTCAAAACCTCTAATTATACGTCATTTTTCATTGTTAATGCAGGGAAATATAAGATCACGTTCCAACAACAGATTTTATAGGCAATGTAAATATTTCCCTAATGGTATGCCTGATATAATGATGGCGGGTGCTCAAAATATCATCACAGTACTTACTCAGCTAGCTCATGTTATGAATAATAACTTGAATCATGCATAAAGCCCTCGTCCTCTAAAAAAGTGAAATTTTTAGTATAATCCTTCATATGTAAAAGGCCACCCATGTTTATAGGATCATCTGATACTGTATGCACAAAAAAATGGATTAACTCCATTTAAAATATATTCCCCATCCTTTAGTGCTCGGAATAAGTGAAGGTTTTATTGGCGGACTATCATTTTGATGGGTAAGAAGATCAGTGGTGGAAAATGATCAAGAATACAATGTCCTAAAATGAAATTGAATCCAAGGATTTGGAGGAATTTAAGAGGATGTTTTTCAAAAAATATTTCCCTATAACCCTCCATCTCTAGTTGGAAAGATAGTTTGTCAGTCTCAGGATGAAGGAAGATGAGTCGATTGGGGCATATACAACAATATTTAAAAGGAATTCATGGTATGCCTCTGGCGTTGTGTTGAACACTGAAAGCAAGGTGGATCACTTCTTTAGTGCACTAAAGTCCAGTATACGAAATGACTTAGTGATTTGGGACTTCTAAAATTATAAGGATATTGTCTGTTGTACACTCAAGGTTGAAATGGAGACTAAATAATCTCAATGGTCTCATGGGCCTTATGACATGATGTGGAATATGGAGAAAACCATTAGTGGTTCATCAATGAAATATCATGATGGATAGAAGACTGAATTTTACACTTATAAAAGATGTGGGAAGAATCATCCAGGTAACTGTATGAAGGGAAAAAATAATTGACTCAAATGTGGAGTGTTTGGTCATTGGGACTAATACTGCCAAATGGATATAAAAAACATGCTAATGTTGAAGAAAAAAGGAAGGTTCAGATGAACTATCATCCTTTAGTGCAGTGTTACAACTAATAAGAGCATGGGAAGAATGAGAACAATTCCCCTAATCCAAGGGTTGTCAGAGGCAATCAACCACATCTCCATGGAAAAAAGAAAAGCCGAGGATATCACTACAGCTGAGGAGGATCCACACAACAATGTGGTTCAGGTACTCTAGTTATTCATTCAAGAATAGAGAAGAAATTTTTTGATTCTGGTTCTACACATTCTTTCATATCATGTAAGTTAAGAGAACTATTCAAACATCACCTCAATTTTTAGAGGAAATGTTATCTATGGGAACAATGAATGGGAAAATAGTTGCATCCATGGTTTATAACTCCTCCCCGATTAACGTTTGTGGACTGAACCAACCATAAAATTTCATTATACTTCCTATAGTGTAGTTTTATGATATCTTGGGCATGGATTGGCTATATTTATATAATTCCAAAATCAACAGTCGAGAAATGGGAGATAACTCTACACATTCCAAGGAATCCTCTTATTCTTTAAAAGTGTATGGAGGAAGATTGATCTCCTTTAGAATCGTCATCTTGTGTGTGGATATTGTTTCCCTGTGAGTAGTCATATCTACATCAAATGATTGAGACAAAGGAAAGAATCATGAAAGAATACATACCCATGGTGAAGGATTACACTAATATATTCCATAAATAGTTTCCTAATTTTCATCCTAACTGAGAGGTTGAGTTCTTAATTGAACATATCCCTAGAGCTCTACATATCTCAATGACAACATAGTGAATAGACAACATATAGCTAGAAGAGATGAAGAAGAAATTATAGGAGAATATAGAGAAGGGTTTTATACACCCAAGTGCTTCATCATGGGGGTGCCAGTCCTCTTGGTCAAGATGAAGGACATATCAATGTGAATATGCATTGATTATTTAAGGCTCAATAAAATCAGGATAAAGAAAAAGTATCTTATATCATAGAAAGATAATTTGTTCGATCAACTTCCTGGGGCCAGTTATTTCTCTAAGGAGGACGTTGGGTTGGGATATCACCAATTAAAGGCGAGGAAGGAATATTTTCACAAGAGTACCATTAAAAAGAGGTATGGACACTATGAGTTCATAGTGATTCCCTTCGGACATTCTAATGAACCAACAATATGTATTGATTTATTTAATATAGTCCTTATATATTACCTCAATAAATTTGTTGTAGTCTTTATTGATGATATTATGATATACTCCATGTGCACGGTGGAACAAGAGGAGAATTTTCATACTATGTTAATGAAATTAAGAAGATAGGTGTTGTATGAAAAGTACAATAAATGTGAGTTCTGGATGGAGGATATATAATTCATGGAGAATATTATCCCAAGAAAAGGGATATATGTGGACCCTTCCATGATGAAGGAAATTGAAGAGTGGCCTAGACCATTTTCTATAATGGAGATTCAGAGCAATTTGGTTATAGCTTGGTATTATTGAATATTTGTAAAGAACATTTCACAGTCGTAAAACCCAATGAACATGCTAATACGGAAGGGGGTAAAGATTTCCTAAACTCAGAAATGTGAAGACTATTTCACAGTGTTGAAAAAGAGTCTGATCATTCTGGCAGAACTCACACTCCAAACAAGTGGAGATCTTTTTTTGGTGTCTAGTGATTCTTCTAGGAATATCTTTGGTTGTGTACTATTACAAAATAATAAAGTGATATCCTACGACATAAGAAGTCTGAAAATCCAAAAGATAAAATATCCTTCGCATGATATAGAGTTGGCGGTGGTGATCTTTGCATTGAAAATTTGGCGGCATTACCACTATGGGGAGAAGTGTGAGATATATACTGACCATAAGAGACTCAAATAAATATTCACATAAAAAGATATTAATATTCACCAGTAGAGATGGATATAGCACATCAATGATTATGATGGCTTAATCCACTGCTATATAGGTAAGGAAAACACGGTCGATGAAGCTCAATATAGGAATGATCCTACGTCTTTATCAATGATGTGAATTGAAAAATAACTGATCATCTTAGATTTGAAAAGGATATACATGGCTATAATTGAGGGAGGAACATTATCAATCCTTTCTCAAATGATTCCTCATCCACCCCTCTTGGAGAAAATAAAAGATTCTCAAAGAAAATATGTAGAACTTCTGAAATGGATGGATGCTTTCAAAAATGGGAAACACATAGATATTATTGTTTATGAGGAAGGAGTTCTAAAATTTGGCTCACGATTATGTGTACCATATGATCCAGAGATAATGAAGGATCTTCTGAATTATCCACATACCTCAACCTTCTCTATCCACCAATGGACCACAAAGCTGTATCACGATCTCTGAGAAAAGATTTTGTAGGAAAATATGAAAAGAGAGATTACTGAATATACATCAATGTGCGTGGTATGTCAGCATGTGAAGGCTGAGAGGAAAAAGTCTAAGGGGATTATTCAACCACTTCACATAACAACATGCAAGTGGGAGAACATTACCATGGACTTTGTTAGTGGACGTGCAAGGACATGTAGATGAAGCAATGATATATGGGTCTTTTAGGATCGTCTTACAATGACATATCACATTATCGTGAGTTTAGAGGCCTACTCATTGGATAATCATACATAGATTTACATCAAAGAAGTGGTAAGGCTTCATGGAGTACCACAATCTATTGTATCCGATCATGATCTGAGATTCACCTTAATATTCTGGAAAATTCCCCAACACTATCTAAACACTAAATTTAACATCAGTACGACCTATCATCCTCAAACTGATGGCCAATAAGAGAAAACGATTTAGAAATTGGAATACATGTTGAGATCATGTTCAATGAATAGAAAATGAGGGTGGGACCAATATCTTCTACTTGTATAATTCTTATACCACAATAGTTTCTACTCGAGCATTTGAATAGAACTATATGAATTCCTTTAAGGGAATGTTGAATAACACTAGCATGTTGGGATAATATAGGTGATCATAAGATGTTATGTACAGAAATGGTCGATGAAATGGAAGAGAATGTGAAAACAATTATGTATCATATCAAGGTAGCCCATAGTTGATAGAAATGTTATGAAGGAAATTTTGGACAAGACCATGAGTTCTAAGATGGAGACATGGTATTTATATGAATATCTTTTTAGGAGAAGGTTATGAGTTTTGTAAAGAAGGGTTATTATGGACCAGGTACATCGACCCCTTTGAGATCCTAGATCGAATCATAGACGTGGCCTATAGACTAGAACATACTCATAACTTGATGAAATTACATGATTTATTTCATGTATCAATATTAAAGAAGTACAAACCAAACCCTTTACATGTACTCTCTTCAGAGGTGGTATAGTTGGAGGATGATCTTTCCTATGAGGAGCAGCCAGTAATGATCCTCGATCATATAGGCAATGTTCTAAGAAACATGACTACTCATCTAGTTAAGGTATTATGGCTAAACCATATACACGAAGAGGAAACACATGAACTGGAGTAATTAATGAAGGAAAAGTACCCACACCTATTTTTGGCTTAGAATTAAAAAAAACAAGGGAAAAAATTCATAAGGGGGGAAGAATGTAACGTCCCAATGAATTATAAATGGAAATTATTTTATTATAAATATGTCCTAAAATTACATGAAAACACAACATAATGAAATACTAAGTGTGAAGTGACCATAATACATAAGTTTGTCACTTCTGTGTTTGGAATTTTGAAAATCTCACAAACACGGTTGGAACCAATAAGTTATTTGGAGTCTGATAAGAAAAACATATTTTTTGGAAACTAATAACCTACCCTTATGAATAGTAACTTACCATTATGAATAGTGATATAATCTAATGAATAAAAACATTACCTATGATAGTATAAAAATAACATTCAAATGAAATTTTGATGTACCTATATTTTAGAATAAGTAAATGAATGTTTTAAAATGTGGTTTTTAATAATAAATTATGATTTATATTATATATTAAATTAATCAAATATAAATAAATTTTTTTGAAAAATGGAATTCATTTTTGGATTCTACACATCAAAACATACATGGGGTGAGTTTTTGAGATTTTTCTGAAATACCTGAATATTTGATGGATAGTAAAATTTGATAATTCCCAATAAATGCTAAAACCGTAAATTATGCATCTTGATTGAGTCATGGATGATTTAATTACATTTGGTTAGAAGTCATATGCATTTATTAATATTATTGGTAATGGAATACTTACTAATTTTTTTCTTGTGATGAATTACTAAACTAATAATTAATAAATTATGAAAACCCTCCTTTCCTCCATTATAGAAGCCCCATCACTCACTCTTCTCTTCACTACTCCCAAGCCAGGTGCCTCACCAATAATCATAAAACATCACTCCCCAAGATCTTCCACAACTTCCAAAATCCCCTAGAATCTTCAAAATACCAAAACCATTCCCCTTATGAGGTTCTCAAAAGAGGAAGTCTGAAGACTTAAATTACTATTTCCAATTCCATCATTTATTTCATGTTCTTTTCTTTCTGTTTCATTCATCACATCCCATAACCCAAATAGTATGATAAATCTAGAAACATACATGTACTTGATTGTTTTTATGATAATGAGATACTTCTTTGTTTTCTCACCATTGCCCTTCTTATATTTGAACGAAATTTTAGCACTTTTTGAGATGTGCTAATTTAGCACATTCAATGGAAAAAAATTATCAATTTCTATAATCAACATTAATTATATTCATGAAACCATTTGTGTTATGGTTGAACCAGATTATTATGTATGTAATATATCCGATTTTTTCTAAAATCCATTTGTACAAATGGTATTATTTTATAAAGAAAAACATTTTCTTTGTAACAAACCCCTCTGATTAACAAAAACAGTTATCACTATGTTTTCATATATAATAATTTGACTTCCCACTAAGTAACCAAATTCAATTTAAATCTATGTAATTTCTATAATATTAACTAATACCATATAACATAAATTATGGACATCCAATTTCATCTTACATGTTTATCCAAACATGAATATATGCAAACAGGTCATTAATCAAAGTAAACAAACGAGCCCGAACAATGAAATTGAACCTCATAACCAATAAAAATTGTTATAAATGAATTTAAATGACTATAATAATCCAAATAAATATATAATTGTTTATGTAATTATAAATTAATAAACCTGATTTTTTTATTCAGGTCTTTAATAACAAGTGGAGAACACCAACTCATTTAATGTAAGGGATCCTCTCAATTTATCCCTTAATCAAGATTGTACTCTATGATATGAATTTTTATGTGAAATATCTCAAGAGAGGGTATGTTTTTCATCTCCTCTATAAATTCCTCGTGATGTATTAGTGATTATAAACCCCTTTTCTCAATCATGAACCCTCTTAGGTTTAACCGATACCATGCCAACAAACCGTAATGAATTCTTCTTGAACCCTTTTTGTTCATTCGGGTTGCCTTATCATTCTTTATATCAATGTGGAGTTATCTTATCTATTTATATAAATGTTATAAATTCATTTTAGTTTTACAATATTCAACTATTATGAACCATTCATCACACTCTTTTGGGGATATGCATGTTTTTAATAGATTCTCTCCTTTGAACTTTCCGATAAGAAAACATGCTTTATTGGAACATCTTAAAATTTTACCCAATTTCAAGTGCACTATATCCTCTATTTTAAGACACAAGTGTAAATATAAAATCAGTCTTTTATTAGGAAGACTATAATTTTCAATTCTATTTTTATATATTGATTTTCCTCTTTTATATTTTAATGGATGCATAGTATTTTCCTTTAAACCGTACATATGTTTTAATGATAATGTTTCTACAATACATTTCTTATATGTTGTCGGTGTTTTTTGAATCCACATACAATGTTATATTCCTATTTTACCTTATGAATGACCATTTAGGTTCAAAATCTATTATTTCAAGGACACAATCATGAAACACCCATTGGTTATGATTTATGTCATGATTATGGAACCCAATTCTTTCCATGGGTATCCTTATGTTTATGTATGGTTTATTTGGAATGAATTTTTATGTTGCATGAATATAAATGAAAATGTTGATATGGGGTCAGACAGATAGAACTCAAGTGCATTGGGTAATGTTATGTCTCATGAGAGGTGTTGTGAAATGGGATTTGCTATTAGCCATGACCCATTAATAAATGGGAAACGAGATTGTAGGTTAGCCTTACCAGTACTAAAGACATGTTTTATGATTCTGAAACATTTTTATGATTCCACATTTTTATGATCCCATGTTTATATGATCCGATGAAAATATTATATGATTTCATATGCTTCATGATTGGGATACCAATATGTTATGCCTCTTAACTCATGTGCATAAGATATATCCTTATGTTCATTCCTTTACTGGTATTTTTAGTTCATCCATGTGTTCTTGTGTTCCCCAGGGTACCCTATGCCGATGTAAGGGTGCAAAGGATGTTAAGATAACTTTATAGAGATTAATTAATGAAGTTTTTTTAGATTCATGTTTAATGTGTTATGATCCTAGTCTTCAAAGACACTAGACATAATTATCCATGGCCTGTACTATGATGAATTATTTTGCATAAAATCGTGTAATGTTATAAGAAAAAGGCGTGGATCACTATAGTCACAATCCCAAGAAGTTACAGAACCTACATATAACCTGAAAAAATGTGTTTGAACTTGATAGTTAGAACAACATTGGAAAAGGAGAGGTAAAACAATTTACACCCCCACCATCATCGATCCAAAGAGCCTGAAGCACCCACGCATAGACCCAACATAGAGGTCTACTGTGTGGGGAATGAATGAAAGGGGGTTTAGAGAGGCTTAATCTACCCCACCAGTGATCAGAACCTGAAAATCTAGGAAGTGATAGAACATGTTGGGAAGATAACATATGTAAGGGATGCACATGGGAGGATCTCACCAAGTACCGATGTGAAGAATCAAGGAGAAGGTAAGTGCATACAAAATTAGGGGAGGATTTAGATGAAAAATATGCTCCTTTGATCTGTGGTTAATGGTTATTAATGGAACCCCAAAATGGAGTGGTGGGGAAGGTGAGAGGGGGAGGTCCAATAGAGTGGGGTTGAAGGGGAATTTCTGATCCCTATACAAATAAAACAATGGGAAAATTGTATTATCTATCATGAAATTATAATTGTGTATTTGAAAATCATTACCAATTTAGAAAAATTATAATAAAAACCACTTGAAAGAAATTTATTGAAATTTAACTTAAATTATGATGATTATTTGTAATATAAAGAAATAATATATCAAATAGTTACTATAGTCTATATATAAGTGAAATTATGCGCATAAAAAAATATCTCTTAATGAGAGGAATTTGAGACTAAACCCCTTACAACCATTTAACATTTAGAACCATTATACCATGATAATGTTTACATGAATTGAGATAATTAATAACGATAAATTTAATATAATCAGGATATATGTTATTCAATGGTTTTTTATGTAGACCACAAAAAATGAGTTGTATAACATTAATAAATATTAATGTAATTAAATTGAGAATTAAACCTCTACCTCATAACCTATAATTCCATTATTACATCATATATCACAAGCAGAAGTATTTTTTCAACATAGTTTATAACATTAATCAAAACCAATTTCATTTACTAACATAAAATAATGTTAATCTCTTTATGATTTTTCGGATTTTTCACACCGGGTGTTTATTGTTTTGATCATTTCAACATATTTCAGAACATCGGAGTCTATATTCACTCTTAATTATGAATTAATAATTAATAGATCGATGTATTTGATTTTATGGACTATTTATAAACATTTTTGATGAGTCAAATACAACTCATGATTATTTTAGACATTATCCTTGAATATTATGTATAAAATAATCATGTTTATGTGATTCTTGATGAACATTGTGCATTTCCATAATGAATTAATTACAAATTGATGTAAAATGTACATAAAAAAAATATTTTTCTAATTATTAAAATCATATAATATCAATTATTCTTATTTCAAAATCATTCTCGATAGAAATTCATACTATTATTCAATAAGGTGGTTAAAATACCCGAAACATGAACCTACATTTATCTAATAACTGATAATGAGGTTGAATATAAGTAATGGCATTATAAAAAATGAAAAATGATATTTTGGGGTCTAATTAGTGTACTATATTAGAAATTAAAATATCTATAAAATTTTGATAATTTATATATAGTCATTACATAGGAAAAACATACCAATTTCTACTTTCTTCGTTTATTTTAAATGATTGAATTTGGGATACTGATTTGTTGATATTGTAATTAATTTGTTATATAATTTTTAATAATAGAGCCGTAATGATATCATAATAATCATGTTTTTATTTTAATTTTTACCTTATATCCATCCATGAATGGCGGTGTTGGAAAATGAAACATGTTTCGTCAAGAAGGCGGTAGTCCACAAAACGCACGAACAACATTTCTTATTTTCTTAAAGGAGGAGGTATATGAATATAGAATTATAAAACATAAGTATTGATCATTAATTTATATAAGATATATTTATTTAATTTAATTATTTCCACATCCTAACTCATGGTACATATGCGTGTTCCCCATGCCGATATGTTTTGTGACCTTTACATCTCCTATGTATGTACTAATGGCAGCTGACAAGTAGTGAGGCTATGGAATGTAATGTTAGTAGACTAAACCATATATATCAAATAAAATTAATAGTTTAAATAAATATTCAATTGAAAAATTATAATAAATATTAACTTTGATAATACCAAAAAAAATTAGACATACATGACATGATATTTCAATAAGTTGGATAAATGACCATAACCAAAATAGTAGATATGTCAGACGGTTTATCTTTCAACTATAAAATTAAAATATAAAATAATGAAAAATTGAAAACAAACTATGAAGTTCCAAACATCATATTAGGATGCACCATTCATGCATTATACCACATCCCAACTCATCCATCGACCATTGGGATCATTCCTATATACAATCCTATTAACATGAAGTCTATTCAGGCACTGATCTGGAATCCTGAGTTGGGAGTGAGTTTCACTCAGTAGGCCACAACCAACAGTGTCTAAATTATTACCAATCCTATTAGATTTTATTCTGTTGTATAAATAATAATTAATAAAAGATAATATAACCAATTTATCAAAAAATTATTCTTTAATTAACAACATAAATCTATGTGTTCACAATAAAACGTGAACAGTAATGTCTACTTCAACATGTGTCAGAGTATGATCCATCCACCAATGGGATATCACATTTCATTCTAACATGGTATTTCATTATGAAAATTAATTCTAATATAAATCACATACAAAAGTATCCTAAAAGACCATCCTAGAACCCCATGGCTATTTCGAGAAGCATTCTCTGTACTAAAACATTATTATCACAAGTATATATATATATATATATAACGTGGGGGACAATATTAGTAGTCTGGAACCTAGTGGGTATTTGGATAAGTAGTCCCCACCCTAGAAATCATTCAAAAAATCACATCTCATGGTTTTACGTTCATAAGTACACAATAAACCATTTTTATAACCAATTATTAAACTAAAATAATTATCCCCTTAATTTGAATAATTTCAGAATCCCTTGGTTAAAGAAACTATGTACAACCATTATTAAAATTATTCCACAAATTTGATTATCATCTGTAATCAAAATCAAATGGAATTAAATAAAATAATCCAACATAATAGAACTCCTATACATTGAAATTTAAATTTCATAATTATATGTAGTCAATTATAATCATGGAAATGACAATTGTAAAATAGACTACCTACCTCGTAGTCTTTGAGGAACAATATCCAATGAAATAATCAATATAATTCATAAAAACAATGGTCAAAATGGTGCGGATGACCTTGGACCAATACAGAAGGTCAATATCCAAACAAAATCTATACCCATTAAAAACATAGGTATAAACCATAGTAATAAACAAGAAATCATCCAACTTCCATAAAAAATAAGAGATATGAGAGAGAGGAAAACATTGAGAAGAGATTGAAACTTAAATTGTAGTCTAATAATTCAATAGGATTGAAAATTCTCACTGGAAGGGTTTCATGGGGCTTTGGGATCCTCCTGGGAGTTTCCAAAATAGAAGGAAAAAAGTAATGATTTTGCTAGGGAAATTATGTAAGAAATTCGGGGGCTCATAAATTTTTTTAAATTATTTGAGGGTTTTAAAATATTCGTAGAAGGTTTCGTGGGAAAAAGAACCCACTTTTCTAAAAAATTCACCCTTACTCAAGGGGTCATAAATCTCTAAAGTGGATCACTATTTGAAATACTTTACAACAACTTTTAAAAAATCCCACTTAGTCGGATTAATTTTTTTTGAGTGTGGACAAACATTTTGGTCGATGAATGTACTAACTTCAAGCCAACACCCATGCCCCTATAAATTGGATCATGATTTGTTAGGGAAAACTGAATAATTTTCCCTAAATAAGTGCTAACAGTGAACAACCCCATGATCATTCAAATTTCTCCTATTTCTCTCAAAACATAGCCTTGAAAAATCCCAAATAATGTATAAACAAAAAAAAGTGTAAAATCATAAATAAAATTTTGAATTTTGAATATTAAAAAAGTTCAAGGCCTTATAATATCCCCACATTATCATAGATCTTCCTGGATATGTACACCCAATCATCACTATGCCTCCATGGTAAACAGTTTGGGCAAATTATCCCGTATTTCTAATTCCCTCTCTCTTGTCTTCCTCTAAACAATCCCACTCATCCAGAACAATCAGAAGATCGTCACGGTCTACCACCACAACACTTTCTCAATGTTATACATAAAAAATAAGATTCTACTCAAAGGATTCATCAACCACATGATGAACATAATCGACAATGATCACCAGATATGGTTTTTGCTGATAATTAAGAAGCATTTAAAGGAAACAATTGATCATATAATTGTAACTTTATACGGGAGAAAATTTATATGACACTGGTTTGAACCTCTATACAACCTCAAATTTCCAACATAGCTATTAGCCAACAAGCCCAGACTATGAATCCTATGATGAACTGAAGGACCCCGGGACACCCTGAGAGGGGAGGGGTGAATCAGGGTGACAACTCTTTCGTTTAATGTGATGGATCTTGTTCCCACGTTGGTAGGAACTTGTTGAACATGTATGATGATTATGATCAGAAAGAAAACATTCACATGCACAGAGAAGACAAAACCCTTTTTACATGGTTCACCACTAAGGGCAATGTCCAAGGAGCATACGCCGACAGGTTGTCAGTCGTACCAAAATTCACTATGCTTCACTAGTGGTAGATTACAAAAGTTCGGGTACAATTACTCTTTCCCAGGCACACTGCCTTTACAAAGGTTTAGGGATAGCCCACTGCTCCCCTTGGGTCACTCCCGTTTACTCCCCCTGGCTCACTGTCATTGGTGAAGTCCCACTCAGTTTATAGACGTGAAGGTCTCTTCATAATTTTCATAAGAATGCATCCTATGTTGTATCTAGATGCTCTATTGAAGTCCGATTCTTACCAGAAGAAGAATAAAACTTTTCCTCGAATGTATCAGGTAGTCTCCTGGCTTTCGTGCAGCTCGAAATAGGCCGGTGTGCTTCAGCACAACCCGGTGCGCTTCTCCAAGACGGACGCGCAAGTCCAAATACGGCGCACAAGTCCAAACTGGCGCGCAAGTTTCACCAACGCACATGTGCGATTCTTCCTTCCCTGACAACAAACTTGCGCGGTTCACTTCACTTCTCTCCCAAACTGCCTTGGGCGCACATCAGACTACCGGCGCACAAGCTCTACTTGCGCGACCAAACTACCACCTGCACGGCTCAACCACCTGTGCGACGAGAGCTCAAACAATCTCTCAGTCTTGAACTTCGTTCCAAATGAGGAGGGGTGGTCCATTATTTATAGGCAAACTGGACCCCCTGCGCGGAGGTGTGCAAGTCCCTCAGCGGCGCGCAAGTCTTGTCTCCAGTAACCTCTGTCGCGCAACTCACTTGTGCGACCTTCTTTCCTTAGCCAAATTTTGATGTTCTGATCCTAAAAAAAATATGCCGCGCAAGTCTTTTATCCTCCAATAGCTCGGCGCGCTAGTACCTTTTCCAAAAACACTTTACTTTATTGGCCGATTTTCAGGCCCAAAAATTTGGCAAACACTGGGAAATGGCGCCACCTTCACTACTATTTTCTGCTTGAATGGTATGATCTATTTGTTGTTACACATCTTGAAATTCCACTAAGGATTGACAACAAACACAAAACATAGGCCAAATCATGCTTTGAAGACCCTGGTTCCAACATGAACCAATCTCAGTGACACAAATTGGAAGACATTATCACAAAATGTAAACTCATTTTATTTCCAATTCTGATCTCTATATGAATTCTACCAACCTTTATTCATAGCGATACATTTTGAAATTAACATAAATTAATCATATGTCTTCTACAAGTCACCCAATCCGATCAACTCAAACACACTTGACTCCATACAAAAATAATCTTCATTATATGGAAAACCATAATGTGCATTATATGGTGTTATCTAAATACTTTAGTGATAACTTTTGTTATAGTTGAACTCAAATAGAACTATATACATCTATCAAGAACAACCATATTCATTAATGAATAGCCATAGAATATCTTAAATACCTTTATATTATAATCTAACATTACATCTATTTATGGGTATAAATTTCTACTCAGAAGTTAATAGGTACACAAAACCATATATATTCATTTCTAAATGAATAATGTAAATAATAGATCATGGTCCAAAATAATACATTATCATACCCTATATAAAAATTCCATCCCTAAAACATATATGTCCCCTATATGATCCATTTTTAATGTATCCCATATAGGAAATAAATTAATTGCATTAATCAATTTGTCAATTTTAACATATAGAGAATCATTCTTCCACGGATTCCTTGAAAAAATATACCCTGAATTCCAGGGTCGTGTCATCCCTCATCCATTCAATAATGGAAAAAATGGTTGTAAACCACCAGGTCATTAGAGATCACCATTCACCTGATGATAGATGTATCATTATTTCATGAACCCTACTATATACCTTTTTGTGCTCGACCACCAATACTTTCAATATAAGTCATGATACATTATGGTAAAACCAGGATGTACCTCCTACACAGAGGCCTGAAAAACATCCATCATCTCATATTACATTCATATAGGAACAACAATATGTTTCTAGATAAACATTATTCAACCTCACATATTGACCATTTTGAAAGTCACTCCTCACATCCAATGATTTACATCATAGAGAAACACTCTAGATCTTCATACTATATCTCAATGATCGAGATCATATGTTTAGACTCAACAAATAAGGATAATGTGTCAAACTGATCCTATCTCTCTAGAACAATGGTATGCATCTTATCTATAATGGACACAATCTATCATTCAGAACTAGACTCCCAATATAAATCACTCTATAGATTCTTTCTTGAAGATAAATCATCACCATTTTTGTTAATAGGTTTTCATGCTACATGAATGTAGAAAGACAACATATTCTCATCCCATCATTGTTTCCAGATATTAGAGTATAACATTGTATTGAAATATATTAATCCTTAGTAGTTTTATATAAAAAAATACTTTCCCCATATATTGTGCTTCCAACACCCTAAAGAACAAACCAACACTTCTAAATCAAGATCATGTATATTTAAATTTCATTCATTGCACCACAACGTCCATGGTCGATACACTAAAAATATATCTCAAGGAATAAGCACAACTCCATCATTGATCCAACACAAATAAAAAAACAGAATACTCCACACTTATCTCATGTTGAATCAATGTTGTTGTTGATGTCAAATTCTTCTTCAATTCATATAAATCATTTTAAAAAGCACTATATCATTCTATATTGAAACCCTTCTTGGTCATGATGAATGTGGTGCCTCTAAATTTGGAAATTTTAAGAAAAATCCCCAATAATATACAGTTAAACACAGAAATCCATGAATAATAGAATCATTATTGGGTCTATCCATTGTAAAAACTACATGATCATTATCTAGGTCCACTAACACACAATCCCCTATGAAAATGTGACCAATAAATGTATAATGACTATCTAGATTTATCAATTAGTTAGATTGGTTTATATTAAATGATCTAATAGTTTACTTCTGAAATTTTCAGGATGTTTAGCATGATATTCGTTAGTATTAGGGTACCCCATGTTGTCATAAAATACAAAATATAATATAGGTACGTGTGAAATATTTGGTTCATCAAGGCCATAAACACATTCATAGAATTCATCATCTTGAAAGGTATTATGATGACGTCCTATAGACCATACCTTATTATGAAATAGTTATCAGTTATTTCAGATGGTGTAACTCCAAACTAATTAAACCTCAATATAATGTAAATTGTTGAGATAGCACAATCCCAACTCATCAGTTCAAAGAGATCATTGATACACCGAAGAGTATACAGGTTCTTTATTTCATCTGATTGAACTTCTAATAATCATCATATAATCTTAATGTATTTACCAAATTCATAGAAAACTACATATGAGAGCCAACAAGACATTCCTGGATGCATAAATCCCTCATCAATCAATTATATAAGCTATGTTTTTAAATCCTAAAGCTATGTTGGTGTCAATCGATAGTGGGGAATTGAAAATCATTAAACTCTAGTAATAAGATCAATTTTTAATTCAACATAATGATCAAGTGTAATACATTATATTTCCTCAACAAACACATCCTAGGACTATTCTACTTCTAGGTAAAAGACATAATTCTTCACACCCCCATCGTTAATCAAAATACATGCAACCTAGGATGTGAGATCCCTTTTTTTCTTATTAACAATCCTTGGATTAACAGCCTTGATATCCCAATTTCCGTGATGTACATAACTTTCACCCTTAGAAGATGTAAAGGAAACTCTATTAAGGTAATAATAAATATTGTCTTAGTATGAAAATATCAATTACACAACCATAATCAATTTAAAATCTGACATGTCATGTTTGTATTGATCCAAATGGATGTATTACTCACCAATCTCGATAGAACATCAATTTCATAAGAAATTTACCTCAACTAGACTCCAGATGGGTCTTCAAATAAATTTATATCTACTCAAAAACTCCTCCCTCAGACTCAAACTATTCAAAAGTTATTAAGCTATAAAATAGTCATTCTCTCATGTATCAAAAAAAATCATTAGGTTATATAAGATCTACAAGAATAGTTCTTATTACAACCAATTTTATAAGCCCTTCATCTATAATTAAGGGAAAAAATTTATGAAAATATACTACTTATAACCATTATGTAGTACACTGAGCCAACTATATTGCACTACATTTCTGATACATTTTTTTTCATTGATAATTCACATTGACTACATCTACAACCATGACCATAAGAACTTCAACTAACCAAATAATATTGAATAGAATATCTACATACATTTCAATGACTCAACATGGTTCCCCCCAGTAGTAAAAAACATTCAAGGGTTTTTGTATAAACAATGTATCTCCCAAATCCCACAGATTTCTCAAAACACCCCTAGTGGTCATATAAAATGGATATATATTTGACCGACCTACCATATTACTATAAGTATACTCATTTACTTCTCTATATAACCGGTCCTTCTCTATGGAAACTCTATCATCCATTTTTTGGATGATGTTATCATAGAGAATCATCATACTCTTATAATGTGCACCTTCTGGTCTTCTAGAAAAAAAACAGACATATTTCATCAGAAGCATATTTCATATTCCCCTTATAAATGAGAGCCTGATTCAAAACCTCAAAAATCATGGACCTATATAGAATATATTTTTGGAACTCCGAGTGTATTTGGAGACCAAATCCTACACCACATCTTAATTATAATAAGTAATATATAAATATATATATAACCTGGGGGATAAGAGTGAATGTCTAGTACCATTTGTGTATTTGGATCAGAAGTCTATATCTCCCATCTTTTTCAAAAGATACATATCATGGTTCCATATTCATTACTCAATTATGAACAATGTTATTAACACCATATTCAACAACGAAATTAATCCTTTTTTGATCAAATTCATTAGCGTAGTGTTCAATAAATTTCATAAATCTATTATTATTTCAATTTCATAAATTAATAATCACCCATAATAAAATATCAAGGTATTTAATTAATTAAATGATTTTAGAAATAAATTTAACAATTACATAAGTTAAATTATAAATAGTAATTTATGAAATGAAAATTAAAACTCCAACACCAATGTCTTCGAAAAAAAATTTCCAAACCAAAATCCCAAATTTAATGCTAAATGGTTGAATTAATAATAAAAACAAATATCAAGGACCTATACCCATGACCATGATCCAAATTAACATAATCCATTAAAACATATATATAATCCATATCTATTAGAGGATAAAAAATATTCATCAGAACATAGATACAAGATGGAAAATGAATCTAATTGGAGGAGATTACATACTTCAATAAGGGCCAACTACATCTATTATATCATAGATTTTCAATGGAAGGGATTAATTGAGCCTTAGAATCCTCTCGAGGACTTCTACAATTGATGGTAAAATTTTAGGTCCACTTTTGGGTGATTTGGGGTAAAAATATGTTATTTGAGAAATTTTTTTAAATTGTTTTGGGGCATAAAACCTAAAAACATAGTTTCATAGTTGGATGAACTATTTTTCCAAACTATGATCCATAATCATGCAACATTACTTATTAAGTGCATGGTTTCTACTATGTGGTGACTGTTTTGAAAAAACTGGGCAATGACCATGATATCCCCACATTATATTAGGGTGTACGGTTTTGAGAGGGTGGACACACAGATAGGAAAATTCCAAATGTGTCCCACATCCTATGCCTCTAGAAAGGGAATAAATTACTCTGTGGGATAATATAATTGTTATCCATAATTGTGCACCAACTATGAATATCCCCATGGGATTTCAAATATCTCAAAATTCATTTGATACCAAACCAAAAAAAATCAAGGAATAACAAAAGCGATAGTAAATGAGTACATGAAAATATGCATGTGGAATATATGGAATGGTTTGGTTCCAATAACTAATATGTATATTATAAATTTTATTTTATATATTTCTAAAGAAATAATAAGTACTCAATAAAAATAATATCAGGGACTTTAATATTCATGGATGTATCATTAAGAGTGGTTTCTTTATCCTAAATAATAATTATTAGTAGACTTTTCATGATGGATAAAATTATCAGAAAATATATTTTAGATGAATTTTAAGAAATAATTCTACAAAATATTGTGTTATGATGTTGGGAAAGTGATACACTTTTATAATTGAAAGAACAAGTTGTTTTTGAGTAACCATTAAATTTTTATTCATAAAATATTACTATTGTTCCGTCAATGGAAACTACATAAAATGAAGAGTTTGATTTTTAGGATAAAATTCACCTAAAAACAACTCTTTGAGAAATCATTGGGTGATTTAGGGATTTTTAATTCCTCATTTGTATTGATACCCAAATTTCATTTTACCTTAGTAATTAATTTCTAATCATATCAGTTGATTATAATGTTGAATATTGATATTGAAATTTTTAACATAATTTTATAAATATATTTTTAGTTTTTAAAATTTCTTTATCTTGTAATGATTCTTAATGTGAAAAAATTAATTTATAAAATAAAAATACATATCATGTTAAAATATTCTTTTTGTGAAATAATGGTTTTATGAATTATATATATTTGGGTGTTATAATTATATTTAATATAGAATTTATTTCCAAAAATTGATTTATAAATTGAAAAATAATGGTATTGAGTATTTCATGTATAGAATCAACTGAATCCAACATAACAAACCCCATTATATATAAAATACAATGCGTTTTATTTATTAATATAACCATTTATTTAGTTCTAGAAATGTTTATCCTATGATTTATGTTATGAATGATTATATTAAAATGAATAATGTTATACTTAAAACACATATTTTATTACATTAATGGTTTTAAAGATATTTAGATCATTATTATGCAAGAGTAATTTCATTAAAAATAAATGTTTTTTGAAAGATATATGGTTTGGTTAAAAATCAATGTTTCATAAAAATCTCACAAAATCATACTAAGTATAATTTTATATGAGAAATAATAAAATGGATATAAATTTTATAAATATAAATTTCCAAAAATCTAATTTATTTTACTAAAAAACTCATAAAATATATTTAAAAAATTAACTAGAAAATAAAATTTTAAAATATTAATCATTATTATTGGTATTCTCATTTCATATCATTTTCAATGTATGTTACTGTTAAAAATTAATTAATATCAATAATAATTTACCATTAAATTTCATTTCATTAAAATAAAAATGTATATCACATAAAATGTTGATTTTCAAAAAATATTTGTCTAAATAATAAATGCTCATATTCTTATTTTTTATGGATACTAATTAAATTAACATCATATTAATATTTCCATTATATTATGTTTACATATTTTTCCTAAATTAGACAAACATATTCGTTCATTCTAATTAATTAATATTTTTAATTGTAATAATTATATAATTATATTTTATATAAATATATCTCATTTTTATTTATATTCATTGTTCTGTGTAGAGAATACTATCGAACACATTGAATGGTTTAGAGGTAATTATAAATTAAGATCCTATGGTGCCAGATTAAAACTACACTATTGTTTTTAGTGAATGTACCATGACATAGAACACTGTTAGCTGAAATGAGACAAACATATAAAAATATGATATCATATATATCATATTTTCCCAATATTATCACAATTCATATTTCTTTTACCATATTTTACTATTTTATATAAAATAATTATTTAATATATCCTCCTAGATAATTTGGTTATATTTATTCCAATTTTTCAATACATTTTTTCAAATTCATATTATATTTACAAACATTATTAATTTTATTTTAGGTTTATACATTCATAAAATATAACATGTTTAGGTAGAAATAGGTTTAATTTCAAATAAAATTCAAATTATAAAAAATATAACACACAGTTACAAAATCTATTACCACACAAGAATATTCCTAAAGGATAACGTTTTCAATTTTTTAATGTCCATTGGGGGGTTCAACAAACATTAATCAGATGGTGATCTCCACTAACATGAATGTATTCCATAGATGGGTCCACTTGTAGTTTAATTGATAGGGTTATTCTTTGTACTGGTATAGAATAACTGCAATGGTGAAATCCTTAAATAAAACCTTATTTTAAATGTATTATTTCCCTTTGGAATAAACCTGTTGTAATCGATGACTTACATAACACAAAATCCCTTTTCTAATAGAGTATTAAAATATTATGACAAAATAAACAGTCTTATTGATTGGATTGTATGAATGAAATTCACCACATTATCATTTTTTTACAATTCGGATACTAAATAAAATTTTGTGATTATTTACTAGGATTTAAGATTTCAATTTCATAGAGAATTCATTTTATTCATAAAAAAATTATAAAATGTTTTAAAATTATTTTATAGAAAACAATATATAAAATTTTACTAGTTATTGAAATTTAATTTCCTAAATATAATTTAATTTTTTAAATAGTCATGTAAAAAAAATAATGTGAGATTTCATTATTTTTTAGAAAATAATAATTTTCTGAGTATAGAAAAAATTACTAATTTTATAGAAAAATGTATCATTCATACATATATTTTAAAAATATCCATTTATTATTGAAAATATTTTAAATCTATCGATCTCTTTTTTTAATAAATATCTTATTTAAATTATTTTACTCTAAATTATTCATAATTTTTGAACAAACACGTTTTTATAAAAAACAAATTTTTTTAATGGATCATCCCCATATTCTGTGAGTTTTTATAAAGTTGATACATACAGTTTGTTGATATTTTATAATTTAAAATAATTTTTCGATGTTTAATAATGATATTTATAATTTTATAATTTTATAAATTTAAATTTTGAGTATTCGGAATTGTAAGTGAGGGAGAAATTCGTTACTATGGTAAAGTTTACACGAGAATAATGGCGGGTTAAATATAAGATATATACTATAAAATGTACTGGAAACAATAATAAAAACTATTGTATGTGTAAATATCTATTATACTTCATAATAGTTTCTATTTTAGGTGCATATTGATCTAATTTTCATTATTAGAATTATTCTATATTTTAATATTTTGATAATTTTCATTTGTGTCATCTCCCTCCATTATTAAAGTGTACCACATAACATATCTTTTTCACACATCATTGAACATGTATATCTAAAAATTCCTGATCAATTCCTTCATAACATATCTAAACATATACAAGTTTACATTTAATGATTATAATACTATCTTTTCAATGATTATTGTTTATTCCCAAGGGCGTTTCTCAATGAAGAGTTATAACACTTATCGAAGTACTGTTAATTATATTACATATCAAATGTTATATAAATATATTTAATCAATGATAAGATAGTGAATATTCATAATAAATATATTTAATTCATCATATGATGGTTGATCTACCATTTTTAGTCCCCTTTCTATAAAATTAGAAATGAATGAATTGATAGTGTGCGCATGTGTACTACCACCACCATGTAGCAATATGATTCAGTTTCCTTCAGAACCATTCATGGTTGTTTATTATTACATAATTATTTATTATATATGATATTTATTAAATAACAATTCCCTAGAAATTTAATCTCTTTTATTCCTTATATATCACAGTCATTTGGAAAATGATAATGTCTCTCGTGCGTACGTGTGGAGTATCACATCTATGAAGCGATGTCATTCAATTTTCATATCCATGGTATAAATTTAGACTATAGAATTGATTTAATGAATATATATGATATTTTTGTTACAATAATTTTTATATACAATAGAATTATTCGTTACCTTTATTTTTTCCAAACACCATAATGTTAAAACATCACTCATGCATATGTATGAGATGTCATCTCTAAGAAGTGATGTGATTGAATTTTCACCACCACATATATTTACAAGTTATAAAAGGGTATATAATGAAAATAGATGAACCATATGGAGTCATAATGATTTTTACTATTATTAATCCATAAAAGAGGTTTGGGTACCAAAACCATCATACAAAAACATGTTTGGAAAACTGAATAGTTTTCAACTGAATATCCATTTTAAATATGCATTTTTCATAAAAGGAAAATTTAAATTTTTATTGAATTGATAAATAATATGTTATTTATGTGTACAGTTCTATAATTTTTTAAAATAAAATATAATTTTATTTTGTATAGGATTTGAACATTTATGTATCAAGACTAGTCTTGGGTTAGGGGGTATATGTTAGAATCGAACTTATATTTTATATTATATATGAAAATATTTAAATGAGATATATTATATGGATAATACCTTTCATTAAATATATATATATATTATTTTATATTATTTATTTCTGGTGTTATTTTATATTAGTACACTATTTCTCTCTTTAGAGTATATAATGATCATGAAATTTTTTTATGAAAAGTGGACTTTATTTACACTTTAGTCAATGAACATTTTCATTGATGTAAATAATATTCAAATGTAGAATATAAATTTTTATTACTAAATTGAAATTTCTTATGATGTTCATAGTCAATACATTATACATTTCATACAATAGTTTAAAATCAAAACATTTTAATGAAACATTTATATATAAAAGATTTTTCTTATTTTTACTGTGATAAGAAAGGGATGTTTTATTTCAAATGATAATACATCCATAAAATTTCCCATTGAATTATATATCCTTTATTTGAATCATCTATTACGTTATTCATTCAATATTTCCAATGAAATCTAATTTAAAAAAAATTAGGTTGTATCAGTTACAATGTTATAAAAAGAGATGAATATTTTCTAATACTTTCATAGAACTATTCCAAGGATATTTTAAATTGATTTTTCTTATTTATAAATTAAATTATTGGATTATTTAAATATATAGGGATATTATATTATGATATCATCCACATTACCTATCTATATATTTGACAATTATGAACCTTAAATTTTGAAAATATATAATTAATTTCATTTTAATAGGTTGAGATGTTCAGTAAAAAAATTTAAGAAACATGATTCTATTCAATTAAATAATAAATGATGAATTTTTGTAATGAAACCAATTTGATTTCCATATGATAAGTTATGATTAATTAAATATTATTTTAATTATCTTATGGTCTATTTATTTTATGTGTTTATGTGATTTATGGGCCCATTTTATCCCTCTAATGATTGTATAATTATTTTTTAACTCATTAAATAAATATGTTAAGAGTGAAAAGTATTTCATGTTGGAAACATTATGAGTAGTCTTGGTCTCAAGTCTATATGTTTATTCATGTACATAATTTCATGTTGACTAGTTAATATAAGGAGCTGATTTTATATTCCTAACAAAACAAATGAACCGATTATAGTTGATACATGTTAAAGGTGTTATGATATTTGGATTATTCCATATTCCTCTATTTATATTATGCTCTCATGGTTCATGAATTATTATTCATTATTTCTCAATATTGTATCATATTCATTATGGTTATGAAAATAATTATTCCATGCCCCTTGATTAATTAAAATTAATATATTGGGTATTATTTAATATTGATATTTATATGTTATCATACCCATATTCTCATGTTGTCATTACTTATGATCATTGATTAATATTTTAAATTTTTACCCTTACTTTAAATCTTACATCACTCGTTATTATGTTTTCTACCATTAGTTTTTTTGGAGGGTTCATTTTATGATATTTTTAGATGAATAGTAATATGATTTAAATAATGGGATATGTTGAATATACGTTATAACATTATTATTTTTTACGTTTAGTTTAAAAATACACAATACATTAAGGTGATTGGGTGTGATTAATTTTTTATGTAATGACATATTATCTAAAATTATATATTAATTGTGTATTTTAAGATCATATCCCCTAACATGTAATATAGAATATGGTTGGTTATTTTGGGGGATTATGATTAAAAAAATTAGTGAAAACCCTAATGATATTTGTAAAAATATGATAACATCCTAAATTATTGGTAAAGTATTTATTATGTGTGTTCCTATAAAAAACCTCGTATGGATATTAGTAAGTGGATGTGGATATGAAATAAATTCACTTAGGGGTAACAATTAATAATTATGTGATATGGATAACAACACTATTATCATTAGTGTATGATGTGTGATTTTATGATTTCATGCATGGACGGATACACATATGAGTTGTACATAGATTAATTCAAAATTTTTTAATGAAACATTATTAATTTTTTAAATATTTGTCATCCCTTAATGTACATGAAGAAATATAATACTACAATATTTGACAAAATATGTCATAATTTATGATATCTCCAGAATGATTTCCCTAAATATATTATTTTTTACACCTAATATAGATTTAATCTTAAACTATATTTTTTTCAATGCATAAAACATGAAGTAATTTTGTGATCAATGCATGAGAAAACTAATGAAACCACCATCCACCTATGAAACCACATAAAATATGAGATGGGCTGTAATATCGTGTAACTATAATATCTTAACTCTAAAAAATATATTTTTAGTAAAACAAATCAAAATGGACATCTTAATACACCAATTAAGGATAAATATTCCTTTAAATATATTATGTGACGAAATCCACCCTCATTTTGTGGGTTTTTTGACCACTATTAGCAGATAAATGGAATATTGTTTTGGACAAGGTAAAGTATATATATAATGACCAAACAATGGGAACATTTTTCTATAATTATAACACTTGGAAGAATAAATTATAAATAATGTACCCATATAAGGAATATTATTAAATGTGGAGAAATAAACAACACAGAATGATAGGTGTCTAAGATGGAAATTCTCATAATTACACAAACAGAAATCATTATAATAAAACAAAAAAGGGAATTTCAGGAATTGAGTAGAATTGTGAAGAATCCATCAGTGATTATGTATAAAAAATTCAAGAACAATGAGGTACATATAAAATTTTTTCATTGTCCCTAAATATTTGATTGATCAATACATTAGTCATTAGAACCCATTCCTTTGTAAGGAATTATCCATATGGGTCATTGGAATGGTCGAATAAATCATTCAATGTGTAATAAAACAATATATTTACGTAGAAACACCTCATGCTTCAAATGATAAAAAATAATTCTTAGAGGTACATGGATTAATATTTGGATTGCCCCTAATAAAGAAGATGAATTATCTTCATCCTAATAGTTGGTGTCAATGAGAGAAGGAGAACATATGTAAAATCCTAAATGGAACAAGAATATGTTTCAAATATAGGAGGACTATATATCCATAAAAACAATAATAAATATATATGAATAGGATATTATCCCAATTTTAATGGAGAAAAATATCAATAGAAGACACCACCCACTCCACAGTTCTTATATGTTATGTAATTCATGAATATATGAATCAATTCACAAATAAAATAGATTATGAAGAAAATAGTCCCCAAAATTCAGTCATGTAAATGGATAAATAGAAATCTCATGTGATCATGACTAGTGATGCGGATAATTGGAATAAAATTGTTAAAGATAAACTTATCATCCCCTATAGAATGATAACTATTTTATTTCACTCCGAACTTAACCACTCTTTAATATCAAATGAATTTTCTATTAGTGTGAGAAAAAATTTTAATATTACATGTTTATTTAGTAGTAAAACCCCATAATGGAATATGAACAAGTATCATGTATATATATCGTATATAATATATGTTTATATGATTGTGCTTACTATAAATATTTTTATTATCCCTGTATTGGAATTGGATATCACCAAGAACATCAATTTATTCTCTGTATATGGAGACTATATAACTTTTTAATATTGATTAATCACATTTGATATTATGAATAATATTATGATGATATTTTTTTATAAGGATGAATATAAATTTAAAAAGGAATTTACATCCTTCATATCGGTATGACTACTTATTGATGAGAGATATATATCTAAAATTTTTGGGGAGAGCTCACCAAAAATGATATACATTTTTTCTAATATTATAATGATGTATTTAATAATAATATTCTATTTATTCCACTTAATTATAAATGTGATTTTTCAATAGAAATAATACATGGTGAATACCTTACTTGAAACACTCTATATGGAGCTTCTAAAATACATTTATCGGAATTAATGAATAGACTCTTGAATAATATTTATATGTATTCATATTACCTAGTCTATCAACATTAGGTGCACCTATTATTATTTTTAACATTATTAATGGGTCATGGAATATTAATATTGATTAGAAATAAAAAAACATATCACTATAAAGAAAAATTATCATATACCCAATATTGATGAATTTTTTGATCAACTATATAGTGATCAACAATATTACACGATATAACATAATTCTAGATATCATAATTTGAGGTGTAAGAGAGTGGATATATCCAACATAACCATTAATATGAGGTATGATAATTATGAATATGTAGTAATTCCATTTTGATTAACCAATGACACCACTTTCTTCAAGGATCTGATGAATAGAGTCATAATATATTACCTTCATCAGTTTATGGTAGTCATTAAGGATGAAAATATTATATTATCAAATAGAATAGAAGATAACAGAGATCATTTTAGGAATGTGTTGATGACCCCATGGGATGACAATATATATTCTACACATATGAAGTGAAATTTTTTTTGTACAGAAATTCATATTCTCGGGTCATAAAATCTCATTCATGGTTAGATCGGTGGATCCCCCAATGACTTATGTCATAGAATTAGATATCATGCATACAACAGCTTATAATTTAATTATTTTTTATAGGATTGAATCCTCTTATTTTATTCTTTGTGAGACATTTCTCATGAGTATCTTATCCTCTAACAATGATTACACATAACGGATCTAACATCTCTCCCAATGATAAATTTTAATACAATTTTATAGAACTAATGATATATTTGTTTATTTCACCTGTACTCACACTACCAAGTTGTGGAAAAGGGTATGTGATATATTTTGACTCTTAAAAGGAGGGTATGAGGTAAATAATAATTCATAATTATATGTTGAGAGATTATTAATCAAAAAAATAAAAATTTTAATGTAAATTTACTAAAATAATGATTTAGAGTTAGTGGTTATAATTTCATTAATTTATAAAATGGATGCATTATGAATATGTTTAATTGAGTGATATATATAATGATATAAATGATGAATTCTATATAAAACAAGAATTATTCTACTATTTTCTATATAAAAATGACGAAATTTATCAATAATTTGGACTAAAAAATGCATTACGCTCTACAATGGTTAACAAGGTGGATGATGCACTACGTTTGAAAGACAATATAACTGTTTCTCTCCTGATGATTGATGTTGATCCTATATTTATGTATTTACATGTGAAATAACATGAACTCATGAGTAAATGTTACATACAATATCATTATCGGATGAATTTTCAATAATATATCCATATGAGGATAAATGAGGGGGAAAATGTAGTCGTAGAACTACATAATAATCTGATAAATATTACTGAGTTAATCCATGCTCTGCATATAATGATATGGTTCAAGGAACACATATTTGTACTATAAATACCATATATGAAGATGGATCTATTTTATCAGGCTCATATTTAATCATTCTATATTCATATCCAAATAATTAAGGTGTATATGCACATAAAATAGTATTTCAAGTGGGATAAAATTGAGAGGGATATTACAATGTATATAACTTGGCGATTTATATCTTCGGAAGATACATATAATATATAAATGTATAATGGGATTTTAAAAACATTATATACAATCAATTGTAATTGGAAAGATATGATCGTGGTTTTCATGAATAATCTACCAAATTTTCTTAAATAAATAATTCTATTAGGGTTATAGTCAGTCTTCATATGAATTCCTCATACTTCATTTACATTTTTTATATATTTACACACTGATTATATGTATATGACATACTTTATGTATGTGGTGGTATTTCAAAGAGTTTCACTCTTAAAAGTATCTTATTGAGATTAATGGTTTACCTAGAGTTTTTTGAGAAGTCGTCTGTAGGATCTGGATACAGAGATAAAGTTTAGTATTATATTTATACATTAGATAGATGGCCATTCTACAAGGGTGTTTAAAACCTAAATTATATTTTGAGAGAATTTTCCATATATTTTTCTGTTTTTTGGATGAATATATTTTTATGGTCAAATATTTTTCCAAAAAAAATTTCACATGAGATATTTGATGGATAATTATGAATCCATATATGGTTGGAAGTGTAGAACTAAAATTGTTTCAGTGATGTTGCAGAAATAATGATATTGGGAACTTAGATTTTTTAGGAAATGGTACAAATGGGTAGAGCTATTTATTATTATATCGGGGTAAAATAGAGTTCATAAACTATTATGCTAACAAAAATCAGGGAAATATGGTATATAATGATTGTGAGAAGGTATTTATAATATTTAATATATTGAATATGGTTATGAAGTAGATAATGAAGGGAAAAAGGATCCCAGTATTGGTTAGTACATTCAAAATTATTGATATTATAAAGAAAGTTTCATATCACTTGTTAATTTTACATAACCTATATCATGTTCTTGATGTGTCCCATTTATCTATATTACTGAATTACACACATTATACAATAAATTTTGTGAAATAAAAGGGCAAATAAAAGGTGGATGAACATTCCAATGATGAAAAATTTGTAAGAATCTTGAATCATTTGGATATTTTTCAATTTAACCTGACCACTAACCTAAATAAAGTTTTGAAGCGGAATAAATGATCATCGATGTTGCATTGGATCATGTGGTTGTAACGAAGAATAAATTTCATTGTTTTATTATATTAGTGTGACAAAATTTTAGAAAATATATCCAGTTTGAAGGTTTTATATGGTATCACCCATTCCTTTAAATGTTATTTCCATTGAAATAAATTTGATGTATTCTATATCTTACTTTACAAGAAACCGAAATATTATACGGACCATGATTTAATATAAATTAATAAATATATTATTAGATTATAATGTATAAATATGACGATGTAAATTATTAAATTTCTTTATAATGGTAATAATCAATCAAAAATCTATATAATAATTCCTCATAAATATGTATTCTATTATCTAGTGACGCCATTTTTTGTTTCAGAAAAACATTTCATCAGAAATTGTTATTTTAATTTTTTGAGAAAAAACATAATTATATTATACCAAAACAAAAAATCTTATGTTTTAAAAAATTTAACAATTTTTTAGTAATAAAATAATAATTATATTAATTTTATAAAATTGATTTATTTAAAATAATTATTTTCCAGTGAATAAAAAATTATGATTTTATAGAACTATGTGTGATCCATTAATTTAATTAAAAATTAAAATTTTATTTTAATTTTATTTTAAATTTTATGCATTTATTTTTGATTATTATTAATCCAACTATTGTAATTTGAAAATAATTTTCCTCAATTAAACTAAGAAGATATTTATTCTTATAATGTAATTTTTGGAGAACCATTTTTTGACATTTTCAGAGATTATTTTGAAATGATACTCTTCTAGATATGTAGATTTTATTTTCTAAAGTATGTTCTATATTTATAATTACTATAATTAATGTTTTATATTAAGGTCAACATAATTTTCAGTCAATATAAATAACAAATGAGTTAACAAATCATTAAAAGGGTAAAGAATAAAATGGATTAGTGAAGATTCAATCGAATTAGATAATGGTAAAAATGACCTAAAACTATGTGAAAATACTATTTTATGAATATATTTTTCAAATATATGATCATATCTTCATACATAATCCATCTTACGTACATTTTCATTGATGATGAATTTTTTTATATTTTTATATTTTCAAAGATTCATGGTGTGTCCTCCCCCTCCAATATAAAACGATTCCACCGATCCTCACATAAAAATATTTCATGTGTCTTATAACATTTTATTTTCCTACCATAACCCCTTCATAATATATCTAACCAAACCATAGTGGAACTTTTTTGTTCATAATATCGTCGTTTCAATGTCTACAATATAAACAAGAGGATGTCTATGAACTAAGAGAAATAACACTTAATTGAGTACATTAATTGTTTTTCATACACCCTACATATATATGATATATATTATTAATTAATAAATTAAAAATATTAAATTGAATGAATTTTGATTTTTATGTTGTGTCAGCAATTTTCCCTAACATTTCTATTAAATGGGTAATTTATGTATCCCTCATAAGTACAAGTAGATTGTGCCTAAAAACTAAAATACAATTCATTATTCACCACCATCATTCATGGTTGGTTATTATGAAGGATTAAATTTTTATATATTATATTTAGTAAATAATTTTTCTTTTGTAGTTATAATATATTTTGTTCATTTTTACAACTCCATCTATTAGAAAATTGTAATGTCGCTCATGCATAAACGTTTACTACCACCTCCATTAAGTGATGTCATTTTATTAATTTCCTTTATAAAAATATGAAGGTGAGCATATTTTTAATGAATATTTATGATACTTATTATATAAAAATTATTACAAAAATGTGCCTTATTATTCAACTCTCTTTAATTCCAAGAATTAAAAGGTGGAAACATCACTCTCCCATATGTCCCAACTAAAATCATCATAAAGTGATGCAACTCATTTTAAACCACCATATATCATTAATTATTGGTAAATGATATCTAATAAAAAATATTAAAAAAATATTCTGATTAATAATGTAAATGTTTTAAAATCATGACCAAAGTAAAGGTACCAGAACCATCAATCCAAAAAAAGTAGGGAAAATAGACCATTTGTCCCCTGAATTACAATTTAAAGAAGAATTATTAATAAAAATATATTTTTTTAATTTATAAAGGAATGTTACATAGTAAGTTATTTTTGAATATGGTTAAATATTTTTTCTATTATGAATCGTTAATTATTATAATGGATATTTGAATTTGTATACTTCATGACATGAATTTATCTAAATTGATTAAGATACAATATAATTTTCTTTATAGATTGTTATTAATAAATTTAAAATAAATGAAATTATATAGATATGACCCATTAAACACCATATATTTCCATATCCACAATTTATTTCTATAGTTTCTATTTATTTAACGATTTTCTCTCTTTTCTTCTCAAAGTAAATGAGATAATGTTGTTCTAGGAAAACATGAACTTACATCAACATTGGTAAAGGAATTATTTATTCTCCATTAATGATCATCCTAATTTTGATCAGAATATTCTTACCAATTAATGATATGATAGAAAAGATTCATTTTCAGTACCTTTTAAATTATTTTCAATGATTTGAAATGATATATTTTATATGAAATGATTTCATGAACAATAAATTTTCTACATTACCAATGGGGTGAAAGAATTGATTCAATATAATGTATAAAACATTAATATATTTTTATATTATCTTGAACATTTTTTCATTGATTATTCAATGAATTTTTTTTTGGTATTTTTTCATTTTGTTGGGAATGATTTTCTAAAAAAAATTAAAAATGAAATGATATTTTCTCATAGTTTCAAATAATTTTAGGAATGATATTTTAATGATAAATTTTATATATTTAAATATCCCTTACATATTTTTATAATTAATTTTGAATATGATATTATTATACTGTCATGACTAATTTGTTTAATGGGTTATTATTTGGAGGATGTAAGGATTACATTATAAATCACATTTAAATTTTTACACGATAATTATGTTTTGATGGAATCCTTGTTAATCATGTATATATTACATGTGATATACAATGATTAAATGATGGAATGTAACCCATTTTTTTATATAGTATTTGATATGATGAATTAATTAATTATTCTGTGATCATGTTGTTTGTTGATGTATTATGATTATGTTATTTGAATATCATGTAAATCCCATAATTGCATTGTGGAAAATAAGATAACTCATTCGATAATGATGTTTTATAAAATAATATTTTATGGTAAAAACTATATTATTTAACATAGTTTTATTTTTTAACATTTATGTGTGGACACAGTTTAAGCATTACAAGTTTATGGGTATACTTATTCTTGGGCCCATACATTTATTTGTGGATGAGATCTCATGTTCTGAACATAATGACTTAACCTATTAATATTTGTAATTTCTCATAGTTTCATAAGATTATTTTTATTTCTAATTATTATTCTTACAATACGATCTCATGATTCGTGATTGATTATTTATCATTTCTAGCTATTATGCAATTTGTCTTTTTTTATGAAAATACATTTTAAAATTAGTCTTGGTAAATATATTTAATTTGTTTGGCATGATTTCGATATTAAAAATTACATTATCCCATACAAATATTATCATTGAACTCTATCAAATTACTATTGAATTAATTCTACCATGTATAGCTTTATTCAATGTTGACGATCTCCCATTAATTGTCTTTACATCCTCTTGTTTTTATAGAATCATCTTTGTATGATACATATATATATATATATATATAATTGTAACGATATTGAATAAATGATGTGATATATTTAATATCCATTTTGAAATTCATATATTGTGTCTATTAACTAATTATATAAAACTTTTATTATTGTGCGGAATTTGTAATTTTGTTACTAAATTACTATTTCTATATTATTATGTAATAGTTTTTTATGTTTTCCATTGGCCACCTTATACATCATTCCCATTCATAATTCGTTTTCCTACTAGATGAATCCATGATTACACCATTGTATTACAATCCAATATCATTATTACCCATAAAATATTCTAATAATAATGTTAAAAAATTAATCAAAATACAACCAATAGTCATATTGATATTGTTAATAGGGGTATATTGTAATATTTATGAGTAATTATATTGCAAAAAAGTAGTATTTATCCTTATATATAAACCTACATCAAAATATATTCATATCATTATCTATGTTATCATACAATGACTTTGTTTATTGTTTTCTTTTTAATAGAAATGTGCCTCATATACATGATATTTTCTAGTGAGACCCATAAGATAAAATTATTACACTGATTTGAACATTGATATGTGATTTATATAAATTATTCTAGCGTCAGTTATAAATTTATTTATTTATTTTTGAATATGTAAATTTTTATAGTACTATTATATTAAAATAAATAAGTGTTCATTGTGAAAAAAATATTTTTTTAACTATATAATTACTTAAAAAAATGTTAAACATTACCCCCGAAATAAAATTCTCCATGAAATTTGATAAATTAATTTAATGAATATGGATTATACATTTTAATGAAATACTTATGATCCCTTGTTTCCTCTTCCAAATGCATATTCCCCTAAATAACATGATCCCATTGTTTCATTTTATTTTCATAACCCTTGTTTTGTAGTATATATAATATTTAATGGAAACACCTAATATGATAATTGTATCTCTAACTGAATATAATTATGTTTTTGAACAAGCGATGATTTTGGAATAGACATCATTTGAATTGATATATAGATGAAATCATAAACCTATGATGGGATTGGAGTAATTTTTAATTAATATATCAGTGTGTACAGATTTTTCCCACATATTCGGTTACATATTTGTTTATGGTTGCATGATGTGTTCTGTGGAGGTACATGATATTTTTAGGAGAAACTGGATGTGTAATAGAACTGCAAAAATAAATAAACCCCTTTTTAGTGTATTACATAATGTGAACGTTTTTTTTCAGGGATCAGCTAGGGATTTTCCCCATTGTTTATATTTTAAGGGTTAATTAATTTAAAAGTGAATCAATTTGATAGAAAATTGAACCCTAGGGATTAAAGGATGTCATTTTACATTACAGGAACTGTAAATCCCTAACGAATTGATGTTTTAAAAGTTATTTCTTGGAAATTTTGGATTCATTAAAACATTGAATATTCTTTCTATCGTCATGGGAGAACCTTTGGTGTCTTGAACATTGATCCATGCAATATTCGTTCCTATTTGACCCAATGTTCATTATAATTTATAAATTTAAATCTATTGAAATCCCTTAATTCTTATTTGTAGGTTTCCTTCCTTTCTTATCTCGAGAATCGTGGCAATAATTTTTTTATGGTGTGTGTTTTTTTGGATTCATTTATATTGTTTTTTCTGAAAATTTATGATAAAACATGTTTCCTCACGGTTTATTTGTGATTTTATAGAATTATTCATCACCGTTTGGTGCGCAAAGAATACGAAAAGATTATTTGAGGTAGGTAATTTATCAGTTTACATTATTGTGAATTATGCTATAGAGATTTAATTTTTTTATCTAGGGTTTATGGATGCGATGTAATAAAAAATGTTTTTTAATCGAGTTGAGATGGGTAAATGGGGTATGATGATCATTCTTTTAAAACATAAATATTATTTGTGATATTGTAAATGGTATAGACATGATACCCCACTAAAAATTGTGTTCATTAGTGGATTTTTCCCATTTATAAAGGTTTCTATATTAATTATTTCATTGTGATTGTTGTGATATCACCCAGAAAATAATATTTATTAAAAAATTATATTTGTTTAATGAAATAGTGTACCATGGATTATATATTGTTTGATAATTCCCTTAAAATAATGTTTAATGTGATAAAATCCCCCTTTTGTAAATATTTAAAGTGACCATGATGTTCCTTGTTGTTTGGTTGTGATTTTGGGATGGTGATTTGTGGATGGGGAATGTGTGGATAATGATTCAATTTCCATGATTTTTTGGGGGTGAGGTGGTTTGTATGGATTTACTTATTAGGTGGTGAGGAGGTTTGATTGACCTTGATTTTTTGGAGGAGAGCTTTTTTTGGCTGTTATTTCTGGGTGGTGATGTGGTTTGTTTGGCCTCGCATTTTAGACTGGTTATGTGGGTGTATTTTTTTCTCGAAGCCCTATTTGCGATTGATGAAATAAATAATTGTTTTATAGTTTTTTGAAAGGATTGGGTTGGTTTGTTACATAGATTTATAAAAGTCAAAGGATCAATAAATGATGGATTGTGATGAATTTTTATTATTTTAAATAATGAATAAAATGACCTTATTAAATGGAATTGGTTTCAAATGTTAAATGGGTTTTGTCTTGTTGTTTGAGGATATGAATTTAGTGGTGCTATAAAAGGAGAGATTTTGTGAGTCTGTTAGTTATTTTTTGAACCTATAGGTTGTGCTTCATTGTTTGATGATAGATATAATTAATTACATGTTCTTATTATTTCAATACACACCCCACCCACATCGTGAACGTTGTGCCACCACCTACATAGTCACGCGTTGGTGTTTTTCCTAACATCTAGTGATCAATAAATATTTCTACGTACACACTCTTTCATGTTCCCTCTTCCATGAAAGGAAGGTATCTCACATGCTATGAAGACTATATGTATGTTAGTGTATGAGATGGTGGTTGTGATAGAACATGTTTTTTCCAAAAAGGTGTGATGTCCCATGTGTTTTTGTGGAGACCTTCCCGTGCTTGTGGGGTGGTGGCCTAGGATTTTTTGGGCGGGAGGTGGTATGACCATGTTAGAGGGGTGACATCTACTAGGGGTCATCCATGGAAGGACAAGTGCAAGAGATTGATATCATACATGATCTTGATAACATACTACTATGGTTTTGGTTATGGATGTGATAGCCCATGTGTCATAGATGGAGGTGTGACATGGCCATTCATGACAGTCATTGAGCCTAGGTGTTATTGGAAAATTTGTGTTGTGACAATTCTTGTGAGGTGTTGTGGTGTACATAAGATATGCGGGTTCCAAGAAATATTACATTGGGTGTGAGAGTGTAATTTAGTGTCGAATAATGTTTGGAGTACCCTGATCGATGTGTTATTTATTATATTATGTTTCATGGTTTTATTTACTTCATGAGTGTTCCTAGGTGAGGATTGGATGGTTAGTATATCATGATTGGTGTTGCTGGTTTCTATTTTTTTCTCAAAGGGGCATTAATATGTATCTTTTACATGTCCATGGGGGACTTTTTTTATCCTAATGAGTATAATTGTATCCCCACCTACTGTGTATAAAACAATTTTGGGGATTTCGTGAGGACAACAAAGACCATGTTGGACACTTCTATCTTGGATCATGGATAATTTTTCTATCTCTACTTTATAATTACATTTTTGAATTTACACTAGATTCTTTTTATTATTAGTTTAATTTATAAATACATTGTGGAATGGTTTTGGTTTCTTTTTATATAATTTCATGTAGTTTATATTGTCTATTCATCTTATATACAAATATTGTTTATAATAAATAGTTTAACACATCCTATACATGATATTTTTATATTCTCGATGCTGGATCCCAACATGGGGCCTACTGGATGTGAGAATCGGGGGTCACTATCTATATACCATTGTTGTGCAATCTTTAGATTTAGGGGATTGTGATAGAGTGATATCAAATGAGTGGATAGGATATAGAAGGTATTATATAGTCGTGAACTATGAGGATTTCATGGGGGTGGTATGGAAACTATTCCTGTTGACATGTGTGCAAGAAAGAGGCTAGGTAGATCAAATATTAAATTGGATTTTAGGGGAACCCACGTTATAGTGCACTGAATATATACTATTCATCAACCATGTAATGTAGACTAATTGGAAAGGTAGTTACCTAGGACTGGTAGATTCATCATAATGATTCGAGTTCTTGTTTGAATTATTTTGTTATGTGAAGATATAATTTATTACGACATAAATTAAATTTTATAAAATGAATTATTATGAAATACATTACTATCGACTGTATGATATTATTATTTATACATTAAGATATGTATATAATTCATCATTTGGTTGTGGCTCAAGAATTTATGATTTTGATGGTCGATCTAGTTTATCAATGTAGGGTCGATCTGGATGAGGAGTATTATCAGGGTAGAGGATGTTGAATCATTTCTAGTGGATGGAATTTGGGAATTATGAGGGACAAGTCCTAGATGAGATGATATGGAGTTGGATCGAAGATCTTGAGGCCATATTCATTTTGATCTGGACCCCGATGAAGTACTAGTCCATTTTTATGTGGGGATTTTCACATTAGCGGTGGATGATCTTTTTATAAGTGGGGAAAGATAATGACACTTTTTTTTGGATTTCCAAAAGTAGTTCCCAGAAAATATTCTTCTCATTGACCATGAAAGAATTAATGTGGTGGGGGAAACATTATATTTTGTATGGGATCATGTTTGTGAAGGAATAGGGAATCAAGTTCATGGTCCGTAAAAATTTTACCTATATCATTTTCTAAATGAGGAGTCTTGTGAGATACTTCATAAGGAGGCATTATAATATTGAATAAAATATGAATTAAATTCATTTATGTTACCGATATATCTACAGGTTTAGAACATAATGTAGGTGATCAAGTGGAATCTCTCATGAGGTGGTTTTAAATGGGAGGGGTACTAGAGGGTTCTTATATTAGCATTGTTTTCAGCTGTAGGACTCATGATCAATGACCTTCGAGTTTTTGACCCGGATGGAGTCGACTAGAGTATCTTCTATTTTGTCCTTTTGCGGATTTTTATTTATTTTATTTTAAAAGAAGCATTATTCTACTGTGTTATGGATGCGAGGTTAATGGAAATCAGTAGAACAAGTTCCTAGTGGTTGTATAAGATCATTTTTTTGTAGGTGACATGTTTAGTAACAAACACACCAACAACTACCAGTAAGACCATTTTGGTAGCATGTGTAGCATGTTTTTCTCCATTGAGGAAATATGGAGAATGTAGAGGCCAACCACAATTTGTTCATAGTATTCAAATACTATGACCTAATCATGGTCATGGAGGTGGTAATTAGGAGATATGTATAGGATATAAGAGATTCCATTTCCACATAATGGAGGATGTAGTGCTAAAGGGAACATAGATCATCAAATGTATGATTATTTTGTTTAGTACCCTTTTTGTGCCGTGTTTGATTTTGGATCGTCACAATCTAATTTTCACCCCCTATATCTAATGCTATTGGACTAGACGTAGGGTGGCTTATCATGCCCCTTTTCAAACTATGCTAGATAGAGTCCATACAAGATTGTTTAATTTGTGAAAGTGGTGTAGACTGAGGATGGGGTTTCATCAATCGTGTTGGGATCATTATTTTTCTATAGATGAACCCATGTGATTTCATTCTATTGATAAATTGGTTAAATTCCAAATGTTATACTAAAGACCACATCTACAAGAGAGTATTGTTTTTAGATGTGGAATACTAGTGTGTGGTTTTCGTTGGTGAGTATAGTTTTCGGTGGGAAGTTTGTGTGTAGAGAAATTTCTTTCCTTGTTAGATAAGTGGGTGGTGGAATTAGTGCATGATAAAATATTATATTTTCCAATGGTCACTAGAGAGTTGTTTGATGTTATTTCGAAGTTTTTTTGACACAACCCCATTGACATGATGTTATGTTTGGGATAAACATAAATCCCCGGGTATCTCAAATTGTGATGGATCCATATTGGATAGAAACTTTTATGTTATGATATATGGGAATTCAGGTAGATCATATGATGCATATGGGTCTTCTCAAACCTAGTGTTTCATCATGGGGGTGTTCCAATGTTTTTCATCAATAAGAATGATGATATTGCAAGGTTTTGTAGAGAATACTTAAGGTTGAATCAGGTGATGATCAAAAATAGTTTCCAACTACCACAAATAAATCATCTTTTAATCCATCTGAGATGGGTGAGTTTGTTTTATATGATTTCTTTGTGTTCTGGATATAAATATTTGATGGTGAAATAGGGTGATACCTCAAATAATGTATTTAGATCCATGTATGGGAACATCATGTTTGAGTCATTTCATTTAGTGCATGAAGGCACCAACTTTGTTCATGGGGGGTATGAAATCATTGTTCCATGAGTTACAAGATTAGTTTGTAATTTTATTCATCAATGATATCCTAATCTACTAAATGTAAGATTAGGATGATGATGAGCATATCAAAACAATCCTGCATGTTCTTTGACATGACCATCTATCAGTAAATTTACATATGTGCATGTTCTGGACATCAGACGTTCATTTCCTAAGTCATGTGGTGTTATAGTAGGGTGTGACAACAGACCCATTAAAGGATGAAGTTGTTCTTTCATGGGATGAACCAAATAACATGTAATGGGTTAGTACATTCCATGATCTATCTTTTCATCATCAGTGGATTCTACCTGATATCTCTTGAGATTCATCCCCTTTGACAGTTTTATAAGTAATGACCATGAATTTTGTGAATTGGTAAGTGTAATTCATCATTCAGTTACTTGAAGGCAATATTGTTATTTTCTATAGTGATTCAGTTGGATAAGGGTGGGTTGATTTTTGAAGTGTTTTCTGATGATTACCATATGGTCATGAGATTTGTGCTGATGAAGCAGCAAATGATGATCTCTTATGGATTTTAGATGTTATCTCCCCATGAGATTAACTATGCCACCCATGATATGGATCTTGAAATGGTTGGTTTTTCTAAAATTTTATGGATGCAATACCTCATTGGGGAGTGAATTGAAGTCTTCGTAGACCATAAATAAATTGAGGAAAATATTTTATGGTGTAATTAGAAATATAAACATTAGAGTTTGATAGTGTTTTTAGGATTATGATTATGTGATATGACACACAATAAGAATGTGGAATGTTGTGATTGAAACAATGAGAAGGAATCCATGTAAGTTTATTTTTGGAGAGACTGTTTATTTTTAGAGAGAAATTGAAGATTGGGTATCCCTACTCATATATGAATGATTGGATGTTGGTAGAGAATTTTTGTGTCATATGATGTTGCAATGATCCTGGATGTAGTAGGTGGATGAGTTATAGTAGAGAGGGTCCCATCAACAGGTGATTCCTGATTGTTTTGGATGTGATGATAATCTAGAGGGATAGTCAATGTATGGTCATAACTAGATGATGTTTCAAGGAAAGTTGTATGTTTCTATAGTAATGCTTGATTGAGTTATTCATAATTTTCATAACTCCCTTTTGGAGGTACACCCAGGATTTTAGAAGATGTATTATGCCATGAAGATACTGTTTTGGTGGCTAAGGATGAAATGGGCGGTCACAATATTTTTTAACAATGTGCTAGTTTTTCCTACAAGTAATGGTCGAGCATCATGGTCCTGGTGGCTTGTTACATCCCATGGATGATCCCGATTGAAAATAAATAACATCTAGATATATTTAATCACATGTTTACCCATAACTCAGGTTGGTTGTGATTCTATCTGGGTGATGATGGATAATTTTAAGAAATCATACTACTTCATAGGGATCATTGTGCTTGTGTGAAATAGATTATTTAGTTGTGGGGTTAATTGATGAGGTCATGATTTTACAAGGAGTTATAATGTCCATGATCTAGGATAGATACACACATTTAACCTCATGTGTCTATAATAGAATTCAACATCATTTAATCACTTAGTTATGCCTAAGGGATGCATTCCAACAATAGACATATTCACATGTATAAGAGACATTCTAGAAATTGGAGAATATGATGTGGTCGGGTTTGTTTGGATTTGGGGTATGTTGGTTATGTTGAATTACATTGGTGATTTTTTCATATAATAATTTCTATATCTCTTCCATTGGTATGGTCCAGTTTGAGGATTCAATGGGATATTGTGTTTTTCTCTGTTGTGTTGAATCGAAGTTATGGAGACATACATTCATGGTACTAATGTTGTGTAGAGAACAAAATAAAATATATATATTGTTTATGGTGGTATGGAACCAATATATTACAATAATATGACATAATAATATTACAAATGGATTCCATTGTAGTTCATGGTTGAGGATCACAAGTTCATTATGGTTTCTCATTGATAGTGATAGTGTAGGTTTGAAATAGAGTGTTATATTTCCCCCCGGTTCATAGGGCTATTTGATGTATTATACTGAGTTATCGAGGTGGTGTATCAGTTTTACTTTCCCACATGGATTTATTTGATCCAAGACATGTTCAATATATCTAAACATCATCAGCATCTTCATGAAGACAACCATGTCATTGAATTCGATGAGTTGGATATCGAGAATGACATGATAGTTGTGGTATGAAAAATAATGATCCATGATCCCAAATATAAAGTATTACATGGTCATAAAATTCCTTTGGATCATGTGTTGTGGAGTCATTGTTTCTTACAGTAGAGTACTTTAGAGCGATAGACTCAAATGTCTTCCTAGTAACCAAAGTTGTTTTGAGTATATTGTTCTCTTTTTTTATTTATGATATAAAATTTGATATATTTTTTATCTAATGTGAGGTAATATATTGTTTATGATCTGTGTTGTATTATTTTTGATAAATTACAATCATATAAAAATGGGTGGACAGAATTACTAATCAAGACGAATTAATTGTTAAGTGATTAAATCCATACATGCGAGTTAGTACAACTAAGAGAAGATGGTATCTTAACATCAAGGATTGAATTCCATAATTAATGATGTTAGGATGGTGTAGATTTTAGTGATTAAATAGATGTGTGTATGTTTGGTTGTGTGAGAAAAATATGCTCGTGTTTGTGGTGATGTGGTTGTGGGGTGTTTTTTGTAGTTTAGGTTGTGGTGTTTGGATAGTGGTAGAGTTTAATGTACGATGATACCCATGATAGGTATCTCATAGGTTAGTTGTCTCAACCTATTCACTTCTTGGAGTGGTTTTAGAATATCATGGGAGAGAATCGTTTGAGAGTTATCTAATTTAATTGTTCTTTCCCTTCCACCCTATCAATTTTCTTGTTTTTATTTATTGTAGGTATTCATGGGACGTTTTGGGAGTTTTAGATTGATGTTTGTGGTGTAGTAGAAAAGATACAGGAAATAAATCTTATATAACTACATTAATCAACATGAATGTATGTATAATTAATTTTATAGGGGTGGTTCATGATGTTTATAATTTGGGGATTAAATATAAAATGTGGTGCATTTTTCAGTAAAACCAATCCCTAAGGATTATACGATGTGAATGTGGATTACATGTTGTGTAATACATTGATACAGTCCAATATTAAATTTTATTTCCAATTTAATTTTAATTAATTCAGTCATTAATTATTCTTACAATAGTTTTGGGATAACCCTAGGCCCCCTTATGGGTTCTCCAGTCCATATTCCTCCCACTTGGATCTGGTAGTCCAAATTCCTATTCATTTAGAATTTGTCATAAGATGTTCCTTCTTCATGGAAGGTATTCTTATATTCCTCCCTTGGGAATTCACCATAGTGATGTTGTTATGATTTGGGTTTTGTGATGGGTTGCGTTTGGATGATAATTGGTTTTGTTTTAGGTTCAACCATGTTTTCTCATGCTCTGGTTGTGGTTTGTGGGCATTTCTGTACAACATGTAGTGAACAAAGAGTCACTTAATCTTCATTGAGGTAGGAATTTTTTATTCCCTCATTATTGCGAATCACATAGGAAGGGATTACATTTTCCTATCAATGGATATTGGTTGTTTGGAAATGATCAATAATAAATTATTGTGTAAATTGAATTTAAAAGGATAAATGAATTTTGATTCAGATGCTTTGACATATTTGATATTATTTTTGATATTGTGTGTTGTATGGTCTTGATTCCCTTTAAAAATTGTGACAAATGTTGGATTTTATGGCATTTTAAATTTGTGTTCAATATTTTTTCATTGGTTGTGATTGTTATTATATCACCCAAAAATTTTAAATTGATTTACCGTATATATTTTAAAAATAAATGGTCTCCCCATGATTATAGATTGTGTGTTAATACCCCTAAAATGAAGTAAAATTTGATAATATACCCTTTTGTAAATCTGAAAAGTGATTATGTTTTGTTGTGTTGTTTTTTCCACTCTTTGGGGTGGGGTTGTGTGGTTGTGGAATATGGGGATGATGGTCTGTCTACCATGCTTTAGGGTGGTGAGGTAGAAAGTTTGGATATGATTTTGTAGAGGTAAAGTGGGTTTTTTCAACTACTTGATGGGTGGTGTGGTGGTTATATTAGCCATGCATTTTTGGTGAATATTTGTGTTGTTTGGACATGCTTTTGGGGTGGTGAGGTGGTGGTTTCTTTCATTAAGATAATTGAGTTGTGTTGGAATAAATAAATAATTGTTTAATAATGTTTTTAATGTATTAGGATGGTTTTGATAATAATTTGTGCATGATTAATGGATATATATATGCTTGGTGTTGTGATTATATCTTTTTGATGCTAAATAATGAAAATATTGAGATTATTAATTTGAATTTGAATGAAATATGGAATGGGGTTGAGTATTGAAGTGAGGTGTTATGTATTTAGAGGTGGTAGTAATGTTGATGATGTTTTGAGTTGGTTAGTTAAGTTTTGAATCCCTAGGTTTTGATTGATTGTTTGATACTACATATATAAACTACTATATTCTTGTTATCCTTATATTATCTCCACCAACATCAATCACTATGTGCTGACACCAACATATTCACAAGGGTTGAGGGAGTTTTCCCAACATCTGATGAGATGTACCGATGGATAGATACCTGCTGTTTCCCACAATCTCTTCCTTGTGAGTAAGGTATTTCATTTTTCTGTGATGGTCCTTGGAATTTCAGTGCATTAGATTGTTTTTGTGATGGAGTAGGTGTTTATGGGAGAGCTTTGAATGCCTGTGTGTTTTTCGGTGAGATATGACCATGCTTTTAGGGTGGGGGAAAAGATGTTTTTGGTGGTATGTGATAAGGCCATTCTAGTGGGGTGTATTTGTGTGTGTGTGTGTTTGGGGGGGTATCCTGGTTGGAGGAGGGAACAAGTTTTATTTCATACATGTTCATGAAACCCTAATACTATTTTTTTGAAGTTGTTGTGATACACTAGGTGTCTTTGAGTGAGTTATGATGTGGTCACACTTATGGGGAAGCGAGTCTAGGTATCTTTGGGCGTAGTGTGTTGTGACCATGCATGTGGGGTGGTGTGGTATACAGATAACATGGGAGCTCCAGGTTGTATGATGTTGTGTGTGAAATTAGAATACAAGTGGGAAAGTCATATGTGATAACTTTAAGAATGTGATTCCTATTATAATATATTACATGAGTTTAATTATTCTGTGAGTGGGCCTTTATGAAGTTGGTATGGTTAGTATATCTTGATAGGCGTTGTTTTATTCTTATATTTTCTCACTGGTCATTAATATAATTCATTCATATGTTCATGCGAGACTATGGTTTTCAAACTGAGTATACATGTACACATAACATACATATATAAAACTATATTTATATTTCCAGTAGGATTACATAGAACTTCAAATATACTTCTAGTTTAGATAGCCGATAATTGTTGTGTCGCTACTTTAGCAATACTTTTGGGTATTCCTTTTGAAGAATTTTATTTGATTAGATCTTTTTTTTTGAATTTTGGGATGGTTTTGATTTAACATTATATTATTTCATTGTCCTTATTATTTATGATTCACGTTTTCTCCCAATCCTCTTTATATAATATCTGGTAATCCCACACAAATATGTGATTTTTATTCCCTCAGTGTAATTCCCCAACATAAGGCCTATAGAAGGATGGACTCGTGGGGGTAACTATCTCTATATCCCCAATTTGGTATATGTGGAGGGATGGGGTTATGTCATAGTGATCCTATCTAGTCTAAAATTTCAAATAATTCAATATATATTGGATAGAACATCCTTCTGGTTCTAAATCTCATAACCAATTTCCATGGAGATATCTTCATGAAGACATTTTCACGCACTTGTAATTGAAGGTCATTCCTTCTATTTTTAGTATAATATATCTATCTAGCTTTTTCAACCCAAATAACTTTCTAGATAGATCATACATATTAAAATAAATCTTCCAAAAGTTATATACTGAAGACATACATTTTCTTTCATTATAAAAGCATGGTATATTTTAGTATCTCATTCGACATAATCCCCCACATGCTTCCTTATTATTTCTAGACTGGTAACTATTATTTTAGGAAAACTCCTAAATAAGTAAATAATGATACCATATTCTATAAATTCCATGATTTCTAGGCCTTAGCATATTATCTTGTGTATGAATAGTCTGTTATGTTTTCCCAATAGTGTTTGGAATATATTTTGTTCTAATATGATGCCCTATATTTTCTTATTTTAAGAGACTCCAAAGAAATGTGAAGGAATACTAGGTTTAGGATAAAATACTATCAATAATTCAATACCATCATGTCCCCATATTTCATTTATAAATATCCCTGAATGAATGTGAATAGAAAAATATTTTCAAATTCAAAGGAAATGGGCTGACCTTTTTGGATGATCAATAATGTTCTATTCATCATTATTACTCAATGATTTATTAGAAATTATAATAATGAAATCCATAGTAATATTATCAAATTACAACTATTATATATGTATAGGATTTATTTCACTAATGGATTGTTTATTTTCCTACACATACTAGCATACAATGAATCATGAGTTATAATATGTAATTTTTTCATTATCTTTTATTTATAAAGTTATCTTAGATATCAACATGTATTTGTGACACATCATGCATGTATGAAGATTTTATAAATTTGGGAATCATCCAAAAGATCATTTATTTACTCTTGTAATAAAAGGGCCCATAAACTCTTACCAAATAATAATACACTATCATAACCAAATTTATAAACTTGTAATTTATCATGTATCATAGATTTAAACATTTTTGTATGACTTTATTAGAATTCATACAATTATTTATCCTCTATAATAATTATTTTTAGGAAATTACATGTAATAACAATGATTGTTTCTCTTGCATTATAACACTATGGTCAATCCTTGGAATTTTTTTTAGAATTTTCTAATTCAATACCACCATGATTGATATGACAGTTTGGAAATTCCTACTCAAATTATCCTCCAACATTTTTACATTAATTTGTTGATAGTGGAAAACATATTAATACTCCAAGAGAGTTAATTATATATTAATTGAAAAATCTTAATATCACTCCCAGTAAATATGTATTTCAAACAATTTGTGGATTTTTGTATGTCACATATCTTTATCTCTTTAGAGGAAATATCCATGTATCAAAAAATCAATTATTGACTCTATAATCTCTATATAATTATTTGGATAATAAATATAATTGGTTTTTTCATTATGTACATGAATTTCAAAACAATATATCATTTTAGTAAAACATATTCTTTAAATTTTCTTCATGTATCACTGTGACTAAAAAATACTTATTTACCTGATGGAATTGTAAATACTTCATAATTCACTAGTCACATTTTTTTTATCTTCAGTAACATGTTCACATTATTTTTTTTCAAATTAAATTATTCCCCTTACATGTTATGTTAATTAATGGATTAGACAATACAAAAATTGATTCATGAAATCATAGATAGTTTCCCAAAACCCCCAGAAATCATCATATTTTATTTATGATTGCGGGTCATGTAAAATCATTGACAACATTAATTTATTATGGTTAATAAAAATACCACCACTAGAAAGTGTTATTAAATTAAAATTATTATCCTCCAAAATATTAAATTTTATAATAATTTATTTAATAAATAATACTCGTAACAGATCAAGGTAGTCTTAAAACAATCCATTCATCAAACCAACAATCATAGAGGGTGAATGTTTTTAACCAAAATGAAAATAATTTGAAATAATAATTGATATACATCACAAGAATTATTTTTTATTGGAAGAACCTCCTTTATAACATATAATTGATGGTAGATAGATTTAATATAAATCATTAAAATGAACTGAGACCGATGATGTTGAAAAAAATGACATCAATATGAGATAATTTATAACTTTTTAATATAGAAATTATGTAGATTTCCTTATAACTGATGCATAAAAACATATTCACCTATCTATTCTACACAAACTACATGGGTGATCCCCTTGGATAATCAATTTTATGAGAGAACACATTTTCACATAAGTGTTTGTAACGTCCCGGCCCCGGGTGCCACGCAAAGGGTGCCCCGAGCCCGGTTCGCCACATGACCTCAATAGCATTTCCCCAAACGCTAGAGGCTGCCGACTAGCAGCGAGGGACCAGGTCTGATAGTGGGGAAACTATGCCCTCATTTGTAAAATTGTAGTGCATCGGAATACCAAAATAAACATATGACAACAACGGAAGCAGTAAATATACACAACTGAAATAAATAGAGCAGTGGATATAACCAAAAGTATATAAGTGATGATGATACATGTTCAAATTCTAAGAAAATAGCCAGAACATGTTATACATCAATAATGTACAACAGAAAATAGAGTACAACAAAGCAGAAAAAACAGCTAGCAGCGGCATCGCGATCCTAGGCTCGGTCCCATGCCCTCCTACTCCTCAGCATCAGTCAAGTACCTGTATAGGGACTCTTTCCCCTATCTACACCTATAGCAATGTAATCTGTTTGGGCCGAAAACCGTGACCCAAACAGGGTGTGAGAAATATATCTCAGTAGGCACCCACCAAAGGATCATGCTCAACTGTGTGTAAAACATGCAACAAGTGTGCAGTAGTAAAATGCAATAACTATTAATTACTCAAAAGTAACTAACGTAACAATTAAATTTCCATTTTATTATTCATTTAATCCATTTAATTTAGTATCTTTTTGTACTCAACAGCACCAGGCCCTCAGGCCAGCCAGTGTCTCGCCCTTAGGCTAATATAGTGAACCACGCCCTCAGGCTGTACATAATATCTCCCTCATGCATTGTAACAGAATTCACACCCTCAGGAATAGGAAGTGTCGCCCTCAGGCACAGAAGTGAAGACCTCAGGCACGAAAGGTTGCCCTCAGGCGGAATAACGACAGCCCTCGGGCTAAAACAGTCACGCCCTCAGGCTAAACAGGTAATTGGTCCATGCCCAACATATCAAAATGCAGTAAACAAGCAATTCCTCTCACGGCAATTCTACAATTACTACATTTAAGGCATACCCTTGGGTATCCTGGCCAAACGGCTAAACAGGGGAACACACCCCTCAGGATGGTCCTGGATACAAGCAACGATCCCAAGCACCATTTTATTATCACAATTTAATCACCTATGAAATTCTATGCATTAAATATAGCAACAGCCTCAGCCACACGACACCCCAAAATGGGTTCATGGAACGAAAACGCAAAAAACGCACGACAGTTGGAAAATAAACACCATGACACCTACTTTATACACCAATGAACGCTATACTCGAATGCCGACTCCAGAAACGCCCATGAACGGCGTAGATCTCATGAAGAACAAAACCCATTAAAATGTAAATAACATACGTTGGGAGAAGAATTGGTAAGAACGGTACGAGGAGAAGGAAGGGCTTACCTGTGCGGTTCCAACGAGATCGTCTGAAGCCGAATCTAATTCTAGACGAACACCTAGCGGAACATCAAAGGTCAGGTCGTCCTCCTTGGCTCCAAAACGGCTCAAGTGCCTCCTCTGCCAAATGAGGAGGCTACTGCCTGTTTTAAGCCGAAAAAACAAAGTACACGGCATGTAATTCCAAGTACATGGAGTGTACTCCCTTCATTGAATTGTTCAAAAGGCGGCACCGAAACTGTTCACCTACCATCAAGAGTACACGACATGTACTCCTGAGTACACGGCGTGTACATCCGCCTTGCAGGCGGCGACTCCACCACCTTACTATTCAAGCATTTCGACTGACTACACGGTGTGTAAGGTACCACTACACGACATGTAGTCGGTTCCTACACCTGTCATCCCCGACAAGGATACATGCCCCGTGTACTAATCCCAACACGTCCAAAAGTACACAGCGTGTGGATAAAGTATACGGCGTGTAGTTCCAAAATTTTGGATTTTTACCCATTTTCCATATTTTCTCAAAATAACTTAAGGAAAAGGAAAAGAAGAAGTATGTACCTCTAAAACAAGAACCTGTTTCTTACAAACTTCACCCTTATAGCAATTCGTCCCCGAATTCCCTTTCAAGGGTCGCGAAGAGAAAGATCAGAACAACTTTGGCCACTGAGCACGTACGTCAGCCTCCAGCTCCCATGTCTCATCCTGCACTCGGCCATGCTGCCAATGTATTTATACGAGAGGAACTGACTAGCCTCAGAGAAAATTCGTCTCCCTATCAATGATACAAATCGGAAGCTCCTCAAAGGACGCATCATGCTGAAGCTCAACCTCCTCTAGCTGAAAGGTGTGAGACGGGTCTGAATGGTAGCGATGCAACTGAGACATGTGGAAGATGTAGTGCATGGCTCGGTACCGATGCGGTAACTGTAACTGATAGGCAACCAGCCCGACTCTCTCCAGAATCTCAAATGGTCCACATACCTCAGCGAAAGCTTACCCTATCTCCTAATCCGTTTGTGTCCCAGCCTCGGCGAAACACGCAAGAAAACCGAATCCCTAACCATGAACTCCAAAGGTCGTGTGCGACAATCAACATAAGACTTCTAACGAGACTGCGTGGTAGCAATCCACTTCTGAATCTACTAAACCTGCTCAGATGTCTCATGCACGAGTTGTTGTCCCAGTAAAGCTTCCTCACCTGCCTCTAACCATCACAAAGGTGATCGGAATGGCCTACAATATAAAGCCTCGTATGGTTCCATCTCAATAGTTTCCTGAAAACTATTGTTATAGGCAAACACGACTAAGGTTATAGCTTCTCCCAAGAGCACCTAAAGTATAGGACGCATGCACGCAACATGTCCTCTAGCACCTGTGCACGCAACATGTCCTCTGAGGGTGGAATGCTGTGCTTAGAAGCACCTGTGTACCCAGTTCCCTCTGAAAACTCTTCCAGAAACCAGACGTGAAGCGGGCATCCCTATCTGAAATGATAGAATGATGATCCCCATGAAGACATACAATCTCTCGGATATACAGCCTTCTGATCTCGTTCACACCAAAGGTTTCCTTGATTGGCAAGAAGTGAGCTACCTTCGTATGTCTGTCCACAACAACCCACACGGCGTCATTCCGAAGAGGTGACCATTGAAATACTGTCACGAAATCCATCGCGACATCATCCCAATTCCATTACGGAATGGGCAACTTCTGTAATAGCCCAGCTAGTCTCTGATACTCTGCCTTCACCTGCTGACAGGTGGAACACCGCGTAACATAACCAATTATCTCTCTCTTCAAACCCAACCACCAGTACTGACGTCTCAAGTCTTGGTACATCTTGGTAACCCCGAGATGATCTGCCCAAGCTGAAGCATGAAACTCCCACATCAGCTCCTCATGTATATCCCCTGGAACCCATACACATCCATGGAAATGAAAAACCTCGTCATCGCCTATCGTCCAACTAGGTGGAGGGTCCTCACTTGCCACCGACTCTCGTAGAACTAGGCCTTCTGAAACCAATATCTGCCTCATCCTCACTCTGTCTAGGAGGGTATAAGTCACAGCTAATGAGGAATGATAAATCTTTCCCTGAAATTCATGCACCTCCAGAGGCATCTCAAAGAACAAAGCCATAAGCTTCCACTCACCACTAGCCTCCTGCACTGCCTGTATCTGAGTCCTCCTGCTCAGTGCATCGACTACTGCATTACCTTTACCAGGTGTATAGGGAAGCTCAAAATCGAAGGACTGTAGGTACTCAACCCACATTCTCTACATCAGATTCAGGTCACGTTGAGTAAAGATATACTTGAGGCTATTGTGGTCAGTGAAAACCACAAAATGATCTCCCAAAAGGTAATGTCTCCAACAGCGCAACACATGCACAACTGCAGCTAACTCGAGATCATGCGTCAGGTAATTCCTCTCATGTGGCCTCAACTGCCGAGACCCGTACGCCACAACTCGGCCGCCCTGCATCAAAACGGCTCCCAGACCAATCCCTGATGCATCACAGTAAACAATATAGCTCTTCCCCTACTCTGGGAGTATCAGGATCGGTGCTGATGTCATCCTTCCCTTCAGGTCCTGAAAATATATCTCACAAGCTTCTGACCAAGCGAACATCACACCCTTCTTATACATACATATCAACGGTGCTGCTAAGTGGGATAAGTCTTGTATGAAACGTCTGTAGTAACCAGACAGCCCTAAGAAACTTCGTATGTCAAACACGTTCTTGGGCTGCTCCCAGGAAACTACTGCTCTCAACTTCTCTGGGTCTACTGCAACTCCTGCATCTGAGATAATGTGACCCATGAAATGAATCTGGCCAATAAAAAAGTGGCACTTTGAGAGGTTAGTATATAGCCGATGCTCTCTCAGTGTAGTCAATACGATCCCAAGATGTGTGGCATGGTCGTGTCGCATGGGAGAGTACACCAAGAGGTTGTCCACGAATACTACCACAAACGAATCAAGATACGGATGGAACACACGATTCATCAGAGCCATGAAAATTGCTGGCGTGTTTGTTAGTCCGAACGGCATAACCATATACTCATATAGACCATACCTACTCCTGAAATCTGTGAGAGGTATATCAGATGGTCTAATGTAGAGCTGGTGATATCCTGATCTCAAGTCAATCTTCGAGAACACTCGTGCTCCACGAAGCTGATCAAAAAGATCATCTATCCTCAGAAAGGGATATCAGTTCTTAACCGTCAACTGGTTCAGCTTCCAATAATCCACACAAAGTCTAAGGGTACCATCCGCATTATTCGGAAAAAGGATCAGAGAACCCCAAGGAGATGTACTGGGTCGGATAAAACCCTTTGCCTGCAACTCCTCTAACTGCCTCTTGAGCTCCAGTAACTCAGGAGTTTCCATCCTATATGGAGGAATGGACACCGGTGCTGCTCCTAGCACAAGCTCAATAGAGAAATCCACCTCACTCACCAGAGGTAGACCTAAAAATTCATCCGGGAAGACATCCCTGAAATGATCGACAACTAGAGGGAAATTCATCTCATAAGTCCCCTGGTTATCCAGATATAAGCTCGCAATATGGGCTATGACTCCACCTCGCCCATGATGCTCTGGTCCAGCTCGACTCGCCTAAACATCCCACTAGCCCTTGTATAGAGACTCCCCACCCTATGGTGACGTGAAACGCACCCTGCGACGATAGGTGTCTACAAAGGCTCGAAAGGGAACCAACCAGTCCATCCTGAGAATGACGTCTTAGCTTGTCATCTCCAGGACATAGAGGTCCCAAAGGGAGTGACACCAACCAACCTCAAGGGGGAACTCCTTGCACTGAAGCACACCAACTGTACTAGTCCCCAACGAAGTGTCTAGCGTCAAGATAGCAGAAGAAGTAGAAATATGGATTTAGGATATGATATATGTTATGATCACAGAAATGATGGGTAGTAAGTATGAATGATTAATGATTCCCATTTTCAATGAAACTTATAGAAATGATTTGTGAAATACTTTACCGTCCCAAATTTTTCATAATTTCATATATAAAATATTAATTTTTTAATATACATATATATATATCACCCTTCCAATGGGATGAATAATAGAGAGTCACATATCTTGATGAAAGCAATATTCCACACATACATTAATGACATTATAATATTTCAATGAATGAAAAATTAAGAATGAATATGTTATATTATGTTTTTCAAATGATAAATATGACAAGAATATCATAATTATTTCATGAATATCATATATATTTAGTGAAATTATCCTTATTGTCATTCATATAAAGTTATAATGAAAAATACATCATATTAATTCATAACGCGGTACAGAATCATACACATGACTGACGTTATACTACGCCCAACAGAATGTAATGTAAAAACCTATATAGCATACCAGAACTCGGACACTTTTATATATTTTTGAAATCATTGCAATTTATTTTCCATCTTTGAAACTAATCAACGGGACCCAATTTTCAATATACAAAACATACGCGATGAAAAGTATGAATTGGATAGCTTACAATCTGAAAGACCTACAAGGATGGTTTTTTTATATAATTTGGAAAAATAGATACATAATAAATGACCATTAATTATAGATATTATCATTACAACTATACCTGACATTTCATAATCCATATTATATCATCAACATCGTCCATATGAAAACCTTCTAGAAATTACTAATCTAACATCACACAAGATAACCGTGGGAAAACGAAATAGATGAAGGGGGATATCAGACTCTAGGTAGGGGTAAAAATAATCATTAACAATAAAATGTCATTAGTGAGTATAAGAAGATAATATGTTTTTAAGTATATAAATAGAGAGAATGATCGTATAATAAATGAACTCTTAACCATCATTACTCGAATCATCAGTTGTTAAACAATGCATACATCTTTAACAATGGAATGGACGGAAGAATAGACAAATATTGACAATGTGATATCAATATTTTGAAAAATCATTTTTAAATTAAATAAATCATAGAAAAATGTCTTCATATCATTAATCATCATATATAATGAATGCTTATAGAACCCTTATAAATAGAGTTTCCATACAACCCACTACTAATGTAATTATTTGGACTACATAATCATTACCCAATGCATTGGTTCACTATATGGGTGCATCCATCATTAATGTTATACTGAGCTAACTCATGATTATCTAGGTTCACCAATGGTACATGAAATTTCTAACAAATAATTCACAAAATAAGTTCATAGAACATGTATTTCTTAAATAACACAAAAAAACAATTATATATTTTCTAACATGATTAAATAATGGAAATGAAATGGGTTCAATATTAATTTCATCAAAATTTTATTAACACATAGAAACCAAATGGTTTCCATAACAACATATTTTAAATATGTTTAAACCATGTAAACAAAAATAGTTTTATAACAATATTTTTTTGAAAAATCTTAATACATCTAGAAAAATAATGAGGATGGTATCATTAAATAATACCCAAATTAGAGCATATGTAATTTTTTTTACATTGATGAAATGTAATACAATTAAAATATCATTAATGGAAATTTGAGGAAAATAATCGTTACATTTTTACAACGATTTTTTTAAAATCCAAACATTTAAAAAAGTTAAAAAAACACTTTTCAATGGAAGAAACATTAGTAGCAAATTAAGTAAGCATTGTAAGTCATTTAAAACATTTAATGTAGACATTCCCGATTCTATTTTGGAAAAATAAATAAATACATTTCGTACATAATAAAAATTTAAAAACTCATTTTTCAAAAATAATATTGAAATCATCAAATGGAATCATCAAATAAAATAAATTTGGAAAATTGCTCTAATTTCATACATGTTATTATAATTACTCCTTCAACATTTCTTTAAAATAGAAAAATTTTAATTGACTGGAAAATGAATTGATGATTCTATTCAAAGTTTTAGTAATAATTTAATACTAGGGATAAAATTTATTTAATAAATAAATGATATTTGGTAAAAAGATTTTTAAATTTTTTTTAATAGATTGTTTTAATGGAAAGAATTATATTATATATAAGAGATAAATAATCATAATTTTTCAAAATTCATTTAAAAATTTTTTTAATTACATAAGAGTTAAATGTGATACTATTTAATTATAATATCATGAGAAAACATAATAGAAGAAAAATCAAATAAAATCCTTCATAGGTAGATCATAAGATTTCACCATTGGAGACTTAATCATAGAAAACCTCCGTAAACAATGATATTTTAACATAACACTCTCACCACATTGGTAACATTGAATTAGAAGAACTATAAAAGTTTAAATTAAATTAAAATAAAAATAGCATGAGAATTAATAAGTTCATGTTATTACTTGTCAAATGGGATTTATATACACCTCATAGAATAATATAAGTTCATGAGCTAACATCAGTCTCAATAATGTAAAATTAAGTATAATGTCACTTACGAAGATCATAATATTGTAGTGGTTATTAATAAATGATATGATTGTATGTGTCAAATATAAATCACAATTATCGAATTTTAAATATATCATGAAATAATAAATGGTTATTACAGAAAGAATCATAGAATGAGATAATAATTTATTAAAATTTTTTCTATAATTAATGTAAATTGAGTTATGAAATTTCTTAATTTATGTTTCATTTTTGATGATTGTGATCTAACTTCATACATAATGGTACTAAATTTATTATTATTTAATAAAGAACAATTTTAAAATTTATGATATATGTTTGAACCTTTTATAACATATATTTCCACATTCCATAATGATCATTCATTATTTTCATTGTTTCAGAAATAAATTGCACTGTCTTCTCAATCATGTTTTGTTATTAAAGTTCATTTTCTTTAGATAATAATATTTTTATATAATCTAATGAAAAATAATCCAACAATATTCTTTTAATTTCTATTAATTATAAATTTTAGACTTTTTTTTAATATGAGTTTGAAAAATAATTTTTGTTATGATCATGGGGACTGTATGTTGTACGTATACCAATGTAACGTTTCCATTGTCAATGATAATTATGGAAACGATGTTAACAAAATTTTATCTTACCATAATGATAATAATATTATAAATAATATATTATTTTTCTAAACATAATTTAATATATATATATCATCTTTTTGGTGTGGTGATGGAAAAAGAGAGTCATATCATTTTGAGATGGCGATAGTCTGTACACGAAAAAACAATGTTATCATATTTCTAAAAGTGAAAAGTTATGGAAAAAATGATATATTATAATTTAATAATGACAAATATTTAATAAAAATAATAATTATGTGATTTATATCTTAAAAAATTATTATATTTATATTTATGATGGTCTATGTAAAGCCTTAGTGGAATTTAATAACATTGCTTTACGAGGGTGAGTTCACCGTACACGAGTGATGTCATCACATCACATATGGAATGTAATGTAAAATATATTATATAGTATAATAACTGAAGTTTATAATTATGTTATGAATATTACATATATACTTTATATCATTCATCATAACCAATAGTGAAATGTGGGAATGGTAAAATGATTTACATCGCTTCACGATGCAATATTACACCTTACACACGAATAATGATTTCATAACCCATTTTATTGAAATTTAAAATGATTTAGGGTACGAAATTGAAAATTTCATATCACAATATATTTTATTTAATTAAATTTTTATATAATCACTTTTTTATAGTAATTAATTGATGTGGAGGAAGAAATAAATTAAAAATCTACATTGAAAAATATTTCCACTTCATTGGATAACTTTTTTTTTGGTTTGCACCAAATACTATCCATAGTTGACTTTATGACCCATATAATGCCACTAAAATTTATGGATAGTGTTATATGGAAATTTATATTAAAAAATTTGTTTTAATGTATGGAGAGAGGAGGATAGGGGGTCACATTTTACAATTGATGTGAGTTGAACACTTGATGTTTTTTGAAAACAATAAAATTAAAACCAAGTTTATTTCATATATTATGGATTTAATAATTTACCATTATAAGACATGGTATTCATATGTTCTATATAAGATAATAAGATATAATTTAGTGAATACTTTAAGTCATTTTGACCCTTTTATTTTTAGTTTAATCCCATGGTAGATCAATTTTTCCTTAACCGTGGAAACTAATTTATACAGTCTTCACTATAAATTTAAGTGAAAAATAAATTGAACAAAAATAAATAATATAAAATATTCAGAATATAAATATGGATTCAATTTTACAAATTTGAATTAATAAAAGGGGAAATTTTTAAATATAATGTCATCCTGCATACATGAAGATTAAAATGGTTTGAAAAGTGAAAATGATCAAATCATTAAAATGTTATTATATAAAAATATTATATAATTATTTCTAAATTACCTAAATTGGATTAATATAAATACAATTTAAAAAATAGTAATTTACATAAAAATATATCAAAATTTATTTTTATAAATAATTTAAAAAATGTCGTTTAAAATTAAAAATTATTAATTTTCGGTATTTATATAAAAATAATAGTTTTAGAGAATTAAAAAATAATAATCATTAATCAATTTTACATTTTGATATAAAAAATGTTTTTTATTTTATCTAAATTTATTTCTAAAATATTAAAATATAAATTTTTTTACAAAACCCACCATTGCGATGAAAAAATATGTTTCAGAAAAGTATATATATTTTAAGAATTATATGATTTCATATTAAATATATGTCTAATAATTAAAAATCTATTAATATAAATTTATATTTATTTATATATAATATATAAATCTAATTTATATATTCATAATTATGTTTTATTTTAATAAATTAAATATGATTACAATAAATATAATAAAATAATGTTCAGAAAAGTATTGATTTAAACACCAATATACTTAAAAAAGAATAAAATATAATGGTGATTAATATTTATTTAAGTGGATATAGTAAATCTAATTAATTCTTATGTTGTATTAAATAATAATATATATCTAATGTTAATATTAAAGTAGCTAATTTATTGAAATGAAATGATATATTTGTAAATTGTATTTTTCACTATTAACTGAAAATATAAATTCTCATAAAAATACCAAAATATCCACAAATATATATTTTTATATTAGGTTTAAAAAATGATATTAATTTTATAAAAAACATAATCTGAAATTTTAAAATATTACTTGCAATATTTTTTAATCAAAACCAATAAAACCCATTTTCATGATAAATTATTTTTGAAGAATAATATTAATTTACTAAAACCATATTTATTATTTAAAAAGAATTTAATATTTTATATTTATTTAGAAATATATATATCCTAAATGTATTAATACTACATATTATATCGAATTTAATTTCTATCTTACTATTTTTATCTACATCATGGGTCATCTAAGCTCGGTGTTCCTTGGTCAATACGCTATCAAACATAAAACTCATGGGGATGTGTGTATTGAAGGATATCATTAAGATTAAATTTATTAAAAAATTTGTATTCATTAATATCATTGGGAGTTACATTTAAATATATGTTTAATGATTCACATAATTTAGGCTATGGTACACAGTTTAGTTCATTTAAAATATTATTCTGTTGCATACTCCTTCCCATTAATAGAATGCGACCTCCAAATTTGAATGTTATCTCAAAAATCAATCGATGTGTATTTTAAAGTACTTATTTTGGACCCACATCATAATAATTTTCAATAAAATGTATTCTTGATATAATTTAATTGTATGTACTAGTGTCATATAGAATAAAATAAACCAGGTTTCCAAACCCAGGAATATATATGGGATGTGATGATTTTGGAATTGATGTAAACCATAAAAAATTATTGGGAGTGATTGTGGTTTTTGATCATAAATAGGTGAACGACCAATAGAATCCTAAGGACCTAAAAGCTATAAACTGTCATTCATTTAAAATAAAATCTAATTCATAATATATGAATATAATAGGGTAATATTTTTCATGATCTATTTTAAGAATATGAGGAATTATTTTTCCATCTTGCCTAAGAGTTAAAGGAAATAATTATACTTGATGACTAAAACGTATTTATTTTTTCAATTTCCACAATTATTTAATATTTTTTCCCAAGGTTCTATATTAAAGATGATTTTTTCAGGATTTTTTCACTAAAAAAATCTTTTAGTAACCATATAAAATTACATGTGATAATATTGATATTATACCAATCAGTATACTTACACCAAAAAAAATAATGCTGGATCATTTTAATATAATTTTAAAAACCGATAAATGTTAATATGTTATTTTAATCATAAAAATTCAATGAAAATACCCAGTTATTGAACTAAATCATTACATGAATGAATAACTCTATATCCCAAATAAACATAACAACATCAACATTAAAGAGTGTGTTTAACACTAAAGTTATGACATACTATTCATCACACATTAAAAAAATATTGATATTTCCTTTTTATATAAAACTAATCAATTAGTCACAAAATCATTCTTAAACCATATGGTTATATATATAATATAAATTTTGTTCCTAGAATTACCAAAATATCCAATTTCTTATAAACCATAATAGTTATCAATACAATAAAAGTTATATCTAAATTTTTTTTAAGACAATCATCACATTACTCCAATGACTTATAAGTACATTGACCAAATATATTGTTTCTTAAAATATCCTTAATAACTTTAATATATCATCTATAAATAATTAAAAATGTATGTATAAGACATTGAAAATACGATCATCTGAAATATAAAAACCCTATGATGGAATCATTAACGCTTAAGATAAAATCACATGAAAAAATCCTAATATCCAAATAAATTTAAACAGAACTTTGATACCAACCCTAAGATCCAAGAATGTGTATTCCTCTATCTATTGTTTAAAATATATTTATTACATTTCCATCCTTGATATTTATGTATGTGACCAATTATTCTCTATCCAAAACAATGTATATCGAAATTAAATATTTTTCCACATACCTAATCAATATAGAACATTTACCACTAAACCAAGAATATAATATTCCACATTTTATCATCAACATCATCCTAATGAAACACTTATTGACATTAATAATTCTACATCATTCATGATAATCATGGAAAATTATTGATAAGATGGGTTATCTCAAATTCACATTAATGGTAAAAAATCAATAATAATTTAGTGTCATCCGAGACAATAAGAATAGTTCAATATTGTGATGAAAAAATCATATTGCATGAGTGAGTCATAAATTAACTCATTTCTATCAATACCTAAAATATGAATAGTGAAACACATCATGTGGATTTTATAAAGGAAAAAATTCATATGAATCAATAATATAGAGCCATGTAATATCAATCTTGATTAATAGAAGCATTATAAACATATGGATAGAATAGATGAATCCTATTTTTATATTAGAACATCATCTTTATAGAGAACTAAGATAATAATTTTTAATTGAATAACCATATGATCACTATCCATTACAATTCTCCAGAGAACATAATCGTTACAATATGCATTGGAGCCCTAACAAGTAACCCTAATCTTTAAATATACATCCAGAACACATGATACTATCTTGGCACGATAATAATATAAGAAATGTCTATTATATATAACAAGAATATTTTTTATTGATCATTCATTTCATAATTAACTTCATAAAACCCATTAACAATTTTATAGAATGTTTAACCCATGGAAATTTAATGTGTTACAAAATAATCCCATTGAAAAATTATAAACCCGTGGAAAAAAGGTGTTCAAAATATATATATATATATATAATGTATATCCCATGGAAGAGAAACACATTAAATAATAATTTTATTGAATGAATATTGAGCCATCCAGAGAAATAATGGGGATGGTATCATTACAAATATATCCCTGTTGGAGCCTATGTTACAACTAGGGATGTTGATTTGAAAAAATGGGAATAAAATTAATACTTTTTAATGAAATTATGTTGAAAATAAGCATGTAATATTGAAAAATTAATTTTAAAAAATAAAAATTCAAAAATATTGGTAAAATCATATTCATTGAAAAAAACAATGGAATAATATATAGTATGCTTTAAAATTTATTTCAATGTATCTTGAGAATAATATCATTGATATTCTGAAAAAAATGTAAGATATATTTTTTTGAAAATAAATGTATTGAAATAACCCTAAAATATTATAAATGAATATTTAATTAAAATTATGGTGGATAAATACATTCAATTCATACACATTAAAACAAATGTTCGTTTCACATTTCTGTTAAAATTCTATCGGAATTTTTTTGGAAAATGATAAGTGGATTAATTACAATTAATTTTTAAAATAGAAAACATGTTAAAATTTACATTAATAAATCAATTGAATAATGATAAAATAAATTTAATATTTTTTATAAAACATGGTTTTGGAAGAATAATTGGATTTTGACTGAAGAGGGAATTATAGAATATTTTAAAGAAAAAATATTTCATTTATTTTAATTAAAAATGAAGGGAATAATTGTACTATTAAATTATAATATAAAATATAATCATTGGATAACAAAAATAATGATAATAATTTATAATTAAATCATTAGACTCAATATTCGATACTTAAAATTTTATAATACCGATAAATGTTGAGATTGAAACATACCACTCATACAACATTGTATCGTTGAATCATAAGATCGATGAATGGATAAAATTAAAATAAACATAAAATATAATAAGAATAAATAAATTAATTATATTAGTTTTCAACGGGTCTTTATATGACACTCATAAATTTAAATATGTTCATAACATGACATAAGCCTAAAAGAAGGAAAATTGAGACTAAAATCCCTTACCAATACCACATCAATGAACTATAGATTAAAAAACTAATTGATTTTGTGAAACAAATATCAATTAAAAAATAATGATTACATAATAATCTAATTAATGATAATTTAACACACAATATTATCATGAAATAATCAATGAAGATGAAGTTTAGCCCAATTAATTCATATTAAGTTGCGAAATATCTTATTATATCAACCCTTTTTGATTGAAAATGATTAAAAATTCGGTATTATTTTTTAAAAAATATTATTAACTTATTATATGTAGTACCCTCGGTTTGAGGTATGTGCCCATTTTTTATGCAATTTTATGTGTTTAAAGTGCATGGGATGAGTTGGGAAGATGTTGGGAGAGTTTGGAATGGTTTTTGATGAGTTTGGAGGCCTTTAACGGGGTGCACGGTTTGAGCACGGTTAGTGGAAACCGTGCAGGTTCTCCAGGAAACCGTGTAGGGGAGAAAGTAGGTTTCGCATAGCATGCGCACAGTTTTCCAAACCATGCAAGGAAACTGTGCGGACCCTTGCTCCCGAGGAAGTGTCCTGAGCACGGTTAGCGCACGGTTTGAAAAACCTTGCGGGCTAACTGTGCGGCAACTTAAAATTAGGATTCTAAAACCCGGGCTCACTTGGGATGGCCTATTTCACTCCTCTCTTCCTCCCACTCAATCCTAATCCATGATTTTGGGTTCTCAAGGGTTTAGGGTGCTCTCCAACTCATTTTAGATGTGATTCAAAGGGGTTTCAAGGCGGGTAGAAGGTGGTTTCTCCCGGGTAAGTTGCTCATCTTGTTTCTCTAGTGTTTTCCTCTTGATCTACTTCCCTCTCTTTTGTGGTTTTCTAGATATACACTTGTTGTGTGTAGATCTAGGGTTGGTGTTTCCTTGGATATTAATATAATGGCTTGTCGATGTAATGGGAAGTGATCTAGAGAGGTTTCAGTGGTGCGTTTTCCGGATTTGAGGCGCAGTTGTTCGTGGGTCGGTTTATCAGGAACCCTAACGGTAGGTGGCTTCTCTCTCAACTTTACTTGGTTAGAGCTAATGGTTTTTGTTATAATTAATTTATTTTGATTGAAATTAATTGTGTTTTGATGTTAAAAATTGGTTAGAAATCCCTTGGGTGAGGTTTTAGGGATTTTTGGGAAAAAGAGGGTTTTGTGGTGAAAAGCTATTGTTGTGGATTTTAAAATAGAGATTTTAAATTGGGATGCTATGGTTGATTTTTGAAAATAATTTTTGGAAATGTATTTAAATAAAAGGGTTGTTTTATTGAAATGTGGTTTGTCATGGAAAATAGTTTTCAATAAATGGATGATATATTGAAGTGGATTAGTATGCAATGGAATTGGTTGACTGCATGTTGTGTGATATTAGTGGGTTATATGCTGGTCTTGATTGGTTGAAATGTTCTGTGGAAGTGGTCGAGAAGTCTCACTATAAAGGGTTATGTATAGTGGTAGGATGAACCACCATGTGGGTTGTGGTCGGGAAGTACCGCTGGTTCTGAATGGGTGAACGGGGTGGGTGGAAGCCCCATCGTTTTGATTGTTTTGGTGTAAATTGGTGAATGGGTAGGGTGGAAGTCCCACCATTTTGGTTGTTTGTTGTGAATTTATTTTCAAATGGAATTTTTGTGATAATGTGTAAATGTTGGAATGTTTGTCGCTTATTGGGATGGTTTTCCCTTGGTTTCATGGTTTGTGTGTGATGGCTTCGTAACTGTATGATGGGCTTATGAAAATGGTTGCACTTGAGATTTATTTTATATAAACTATTTTATATAAATGTGCGAATGGTTTTATCCTAGTGGGGTGTGTATGGAAGTCATTTGGGGAAATCCTACTGAGTTTTTAAACTCACCACATGCAGTGGCACTGTGGTGACTTTGCAAATGTCGTGTACCATGACGTGGGCAATGGAAAGGCATCACCCTCCATTAGTGGAGCATTGTGAACCCTTGGTGGAGCCTGGATCATGGATCTTGGTGCGGAGTTGTGGTGGTGTCATGGGTTATGGTGTTTGGATGTTTAGATTCTATACTGTACTATGATGTCATGTGCACATGTATCATTATATTGGTTTTGAGCAGTGTTGTGGAACAACTTGGTTGTATTTTGAGAATGCATGGTTGGGTAATGGAATTTACATGCATCATAAAATGTCTGTTAGTGGATGGTTTGTGTAGGATTGTCTTAAGGGAAAATTTTTCCCCAACTTGATCTTGAAGCCCTTGGCATTATTTTCCAGCCTTTGGCGCCTTGGGAACATCTCATAAGGCCATGTATCCCTCACTGCCTACTCAAGGAAATGAGGTAGGGGTGGGGTGTTAGAAGTGGTATCAGTTTGTTCGGTCCTTTGGAGTTGATCTTCGAATTTGGTGTTGACATTCATTGTGTTACATTACTTTAGTCAGGATGGTAGTAGGTCGTAGGAATGCCGGAACGTGGAATGCATAGCATAAAAGGACGTAGCTAACCAATTTATCCTGAAATTCAAGTTACCAAGGAATTGGGTACATAAGTTTTTTGGAGACACGTATAGGAATTAGATAACATAGTGTCATGGGTGTAGCTAATGAGATGATCATGGCATGCATAGTAGAAATGACTTCCCACTAGGATGCATATTTCATTGGGGTATAATGATTATTGATGTGATATGAATGAGTGAAACTGTAATGCGAATATTTTCTTATTTTGGAAATGGTTTGGTTTTCAAATTGGTGAAACATTGAAAATGTGAACTGGTGGAAATCCTTATTGTGATAGTGTTGTGTAATGTGATTTGAAATGTGATTTTGTGATGTATACAGAAGTGAGAATCATGGTTGTTTATTTTATGATCATTGAAATGGAATCGGGCAGGCGTCGTAGAGCCCAACCAGAGGAGTTTTCTGAGAATGTGGTTGCACCTGATCCTTAGGTGAACCAACATTTACTGCAAAGCGTAGTGAAAGCTTTTCTATCTGTGGAAATAGGAAATAAAATGAATGACCCAAGGCATGTTGATCATGTGGTTTAGTTTCAAAAGCAGAATCCACCAATCTTCTGGGGTGATTCATAGCCTGAAAGGGAAGAAGCATAGTTGAATAGAATGATCAAGATATTTTTGTTCATGGGAGGACCTATTGTGTTGAAAGTGAAGTTGGCCACATATACATTAGAAGATCATGCCCATCAGTGGTGGGAGTTGGTAGTCCAAATGCGGTCGGACCAAGGTATGATGTGGGAAGGCATTGAGGAATTTTTTAATAAACAATTATACCCACATACGTTTAGAATTCAGCGTATGAATAATTTCTCTTGTTTAAAGAAAGAGCTTATCTCCATCACAGAATATGCCGCTATGTTTATGAACATTATACGGTTTTCACCCGAGGTGGTGGGTAGAACATCTTTGAGTGCAAGAATGTTTGAAGTGTGGTTAAGGCATGAAATCCGTTTAAAGATACCAGTAATGTGTATAGATGATAACACATAGATGGTGAATAGTGCCTCACTGGCTGAGCGGGATTTTTTGGGTGCTCTGGGTGGAGGAAGCATGGTGGTACCCATGTGAAATAGTAGGAACTCTAACACTGGGAATATGTGAAGGAGGGACACTTATTCCCAAGGTGAGAATATGGCATATAATCTGATGGCAGGATCAGTGAATCTTCCTCTAAATCCCCAGAGCAAGCCAGGATGTTTTTAGTGTGGTTATACAAGCCACATCATGTGGGATTGTGCGATAAGAGCTCGATCATGTCATAATTGTAAGCATATGGGGAATCTGTAGCATTATTGTCGGAATGCTCTACAGTGGGGTGTGCTTGACACTCCTCAGAGATCGCATACGTCATATGCTTCGAAGGGATGGGGACAACAGCACATCCCTCGTCAGCTAAGTAAAGTGGGTCATGGTGATTATCGAAATACCATGATGCATTAATAGAGTAATAAAGTGAAGAGTCTGGCAAGCAAACATGTTTTCGGAGCAGAGCAGGTTGTGGTGGATGATCAGTCTGGACCATCCATGGAGCGAGGTACTATTCTTTTAAATTCTACCATAATGGAAGGGTTGTTTGATACTGGTTCTTCACACTCTTTTATTGCTACATGTGTGGTTGATTTGCTGGGTTTAATGGTAGGAATGAAGCCCTTAGTTATGAAACTTCAAACTCCACAGGGTAGAAGAGAGTTTCGAGCCTTCTTGTGTAGAGGATGTTGTTTTGATGTGGGTGAGGTTGAGATAACCATGTATTTCTGAGTTCTTGAGATAGATGGTTATGAATTAATTCTGGGAATGAATTTTCTTGTGGCGTTTAAGGACCACATTGATTGTGATGCACGAACAGTGGATTTTATGACACATTATGGTGTTAGACATGTCTTTAAAGGAGAGAGGTATGAAAGGTAGGGTGCAACGAGTTTGTTGGAACCCCCAGTGGGTACGTTATTATATCAGATGGCGATGTTGTCATTAGAATCGGTAGACGGTGTTGAGCAGAATGTTCTTTCAGTAGTCATGGATCAGTTCATGGATGTTTTTCCTGAATAATTCTCTGGGTTACCTTCCGTAAGAGATGTCGAGTTTACGATTGATCCCCTTCTAGGAACCAGTAATATATCACTTCCATCTTATCGGATGGCACCAAATGAATTGCGTGAATTAAAATTCCAGTTGGAATTGTTAGATAACAAAGGGTTTATCTGGCCTAGCATGTCACCGTGGGTAGTGCTGGTGTTGTTTGTGAAAAAGATTCATGGAACATTGAGTATATGATTTGATTATCCTAGACTTAACCACGTTATGATATAGAATAGATAACCACTTAAACAAATTGATGATTTGTTTGAATAGTTGAGGGGATCCATGTGGTTCTCCAAGATCAACCTGAGGTCAGGATATCATCAATTGAGGGTTAGGAAAGAGGATATTCCTAAAACAGCTTTTAGAAGAAGATATGGCCATTATGAATATGTTGTTAGGCCCTTTGGTCTAAAAAATGTGCCAGCAGTGTTCATGGAATTGATGAATCAGATCTTTTAGAGATATCTGGATTCATTTGGGGTGGTGTTTGTAGATGATATTCTGGTGTATTCAAAGACAAGGGTGGAGCATGAGCACCACTAGGCGACAGTGTTGGTGATCTTGAGGGAAGATTGGTTGTATGCCAAATTGTCAAAGTGTGACTTTTGGATACAAGATCTTTGTTTTCTTGGCCACGTGATTTATGAAATAGGGGTTTCAGTGGATCCAGAAAAGATAGAGGTTGTTGTCTCGTGGAAACCGCCAAACAATGTGTTTGAGATACGAAGTTTTCTTGGTCTAGCCGGGTATTATCAGCATTTTGTTCATGATTTTTCACGTTTGTCTATGCCAATGATAGCATTGACAAGATAAAATGTTCCATTCCAGTGGAAGGAACAGTGTATGCAGTGTTTCAAAAGACCTAAAGGGTCGTCTTACTTCCGCACCAATCTTGGTTTTTCCAGAACCAGGAAGATGGTATGTGGAGTATTGCGATGCATTAGGATCACGGTCGGGGTGATTTCTCATACAAGGAAATAATGTGGTTTCATATGGCTTATGGAAGTTGATAATGCATGAGAAGAACATCCAAACTCATGATTTGGAGTTGGAAGTAGTGGTCCATGCTTTGAATGTGTAACATCATTACCTCTTCGGTGAGAAGTTCATGGTATATACAAATCACAAGAGCATGAAACATATTTTCTCGAAAAGTGAATTGAAAATGATGCAAAGGATATGGATTTAATATCTCCAGATGTTTGATCTTGACTTGATGTACACACTATGTAAGGGAAATTCAGTTATGGATGCATTAAGTAGAAAATAATATACTCAGGTCGTGAAACATGCATTGGACCAGTGGAAGTTGTTATCGGCTATAGTTGATATGTGGTGGAAATGTGAGGACCAGGTTGATAGAGCGGTCTTCTTTCTTGTATTGTTGATTACTGACCTGATTGGCCTAGTTAGAGAGGCACATATATCTGATTCTGATTGTGTGACCATGGGGTCAAGACTGAATGGTGGGGAGACCGTTGAGGGTTGAAAATTGAATGGAGATTCAGTTTTGTGTTTTCATAATTGGGTGGTTGTACTAGTTTATTATCATGAGGTTCTTATCAGGGTGTATCATCATTCTAGGTGGGTTGTTTCTCCTAGAATTGAGAAAATGTATAATGCATTGAAATCGTAGTTCTGGTGGGCTGGTATGAAAAGACGGGTGGCTGAGTTTGTTTCGAGATGCTTGACTTTTCAGCAGGTCGAGGGAGAGCATCAGAGGCCAGCATGAATGTTGCAGTCTTTACCAATCCCTGTTTGGAAGTGGGAGCAGATAGCGATCAATTTTTTCACAGGTCACCCAAGAATGGTAAGAAAGCATGATGCCATATGGGTGATAGTGGACCAGCTAATAATGTTGCCTCATTTCATCCCGATTTGTGAATCTCTTACAATGGAGGATCTATCCAAAATATATATCTGGGAGGTGGTAAAGAGGCATGGTGTTCCATTTTCGATTGTATCAGATAGAGATCCGAGGTTTACATCTCGTTTCATGAAATCCTTGCAGCAAGGCCATGGGACACAATTGAAGATGAGTATGGTGTATCACCCTCATACGGATGGTCAATCCGAGAGGACGATACAAACTCTAGAGGATATGTTGCGATCTTGTGTCATTGATTTTGGTGGCTCCTCGGAGGATCACTTGTCGTTGGTTTAGTACTCATACAATAAGAGTTATCAGGCATCCATACAGATGGCTATGTTTGAAGCATTAAATGGGTGTCCATGTCGTTATCCACTATGTTTTGTGGAAACAGATGAGCCATCGATGGTTGGAACAAGCCTTATTCAAGAGATGATGTAGAAGATCAAGTTGATGAAGAAGAAATTGGAGATGGCTCATAGTCGTCAGAAATCGTATGTGGATAATTTTCTTGTCTGTTGTCATTCGAGGTGAGTGAACATGTGTTCTTGAGGATCTCTCCTAGGATGGGACATAGTCAGTTTGGGAAGCAGGGAAAGTTATCATCAAGGTATATTAGGCCTTTTTAGATTCTTGAGTGGGTTGGTGAGGTGGCATATCATTTTGATTTTCCACCTAGGTTCAGTGCACTGCACAATGTGTTTCATGTGTCGCAGTTGAAAAAGTATTAGCTGGATCGTGACCATGTGATTCGATGGGATCATGTTGAGCTAGAACCAGATGCTTCAATGGTGCACGTGCTAGTGTGGGTTGTGGATAGGAAAGAGAAATTCATTAGTGGTAAAATCATTGGTTTAGTTCATGTTTTGTGGCATCATGGTCAGATTCAAGAGGATACTTGGGAGCGGTAGAAAGAGATGGTCGAGCAGTGTCCAGAGCTCTTCCAACAAAGGGCAGGTTCACTACATTCCGAGGAAGGAATGTCTAGTGGTGGGGAGAACTTAGTACCCCCAGTTTGAGTTATGGGGCTTTTCTAAGCATTTTTATGTTTTAAAAGTGCATGGGATAAGTTGGGAAATGTTTGGGAGATTTTGGAATGGTTTTGGATGAGTTTGGAGGCCTTTAATGGGGTCCACGGTTTGAGCACGGTTTGTGGAAACTATGTGGGTTCTCCAGGAAACCGTGTTGGGGAGATAGTAGGTTTCGTACGGCATGAACACGGTTTTCCCAACCATGTGAGGAAACGGTGTGGACCCTTGCTCCCGAGGTAGTGGCGTACACACTATTAGTGCATGGTTAGCACACAGTTTTCCAAACCGTGTGGGATAACCGTGCGGACCCTTAAAGTTAGGGTTTCAAATCCCGGGCTCACATAAGATTGCCTATTTCACTCCTCTATTCCTCCCACTCGAGCTTAACTAGGTATTTTGGGTTCTCAGGGGTTGAGGGTGTTCTCCCACTCGTTTTGGAAGCGATTCAATGGGGTTTGAAGGCGGTTTGAAGGTGGTTTCTCCCGGGTAAGTCTCTCCTCTTGTTTCTCTTGTGTTTTCCTCTAGATCTTCTTCCATATCTTTCATTATTTTATAGATCTACACATTTTGTGTTTATATCTAGGGTTGGGGTTGCCTTGGATTTTAATATTAAGGCTTTTGGATGTTAGGGGATGTGATCTAGATAGGTTTCAGTGGTGCGTTCACTGAATTTGAGGCGCGGTTGTTTGTGGGTCGATTTATCAGGAACCCTAATGTTAGGTGGATTCTCTCTCGACACCACATGGATAGAGCTAATAGTTTGGATTACAAATTAATATTTTTACTTGAAATTAATTGTGTTTTGATGTGAAAATTTGGTTAGAAATCCCTTGGGTGATGTTTTGGGGATTAATTGGAAAAAGGGGGTTTTGTGGTGAATTTCTATGGTTGTAGATTTTAAAATGAAGATTTTAAAATGGGGTTCTATGGTTGATTTGTGAAAATTATTTATGGAAATGGTTTTCAATAAAAGGGTTTTTTCATTGAATCGTGGTTTGGCATCGAAAATGGTTTTCAATAAACAGATGATTTATTGAAGTGGATTAGTACGTAATGGAATTGCCTTATTGCATGTTGTGTGATATTGGTGGGTTATATGGTTGTTGTGATTGGTTGAAATGTTGTGTGGATGTGGGTGGGATGTCTCTCTATAAAGGTTGTTGGATAATGGTCTGAAGAACCACATATGGGTAGTTGTTGGTAAGTACCACTAGTAGTGAATGAGTGAACGGGTTGGGCAGAAGTCCCACCGTTTTGATTTTTTGTGTGTGAATGGGTGAACCGGTTGGGTAGAAGTCCCACCATTTTGGTTTTTTGTTGTTCATTGATTTTTTTGATGGAATTGTTGTTCTAATGTGTAAATTTTAGAGTGGTTGTTTCTTGTTTGGTTGGATTTCCCTTGGTTGCTAGGTTAGGGTGTGACGGCTTGGTAAGGGCATGTTGGGCTTATGAAAATGGTTTCAATTGTGATTTATTTTATATAAACTGTTTTATATAAATGTGATAATGGTTTTATCCTAGTGTTGTGTGTAGGGAAGTAATTTTTGAAAATCCTACAGAGTTTTAGTACTCACCCCCTACATTGGCACTATGATGTCTTTGCAGATGTCGTGTATCGTGAAATGGGCAAAGATAAGGCATCACCCTCCTTTAGTAGAGCATTGTTATCCCTTGGTGGATAATGGAGCATGGAGCTAGGCGTGGAGCTATGGTGGTGTCATGGCTTGTGGTGTTTGGTTTTTTAATTTCTGCAGTGTACTCTGATGTCGTGTGGACATGTCTCGTTCTATTGGTTTTGAGTTCTGTTGTGGAAGAACTTGGTTTTCTTTTGGGAATGCATGGTTGGGTAATGGAATTGATGTGCATCATATAATGGATATTAGTGGATGGTTTGGTTGGTTTTGTCTTAAGGGAAAACCATTCCCCAACATGATCTTGAATCCCTCAGCATTCATTGCTAGCCTTTGGCGCCTTGGGAACATCGCTTAAGGCCATGTAGCCCTCACCACCTCTTTAATCCAATGAGGTATGGGTGGGGTGTTACATTATATAACCATATTAATATATGTAATATCAGATATGATCCTTTTATAACATCTTATATGAAGTTAATTAATATTATATATTTATTTTTCATTGATTAGGGTGATAATTTCATTCTTTTCTCATTCATAAATATCTATTAATTTTCATATTCTTGTGCAGATAAAATAGTTTTAATGTAACATCCCAGGTAATTAAAGAATAAATAATTTTTATATTTATTAATATTTATGAATTAAATATTAATTTTAATTAAAAGGGGTTTCTACGTTCGATAGCGTACTCGATATGCAACGATGAGTTTCTTTGAAAACTTACGTTGAACACAAATAATAAAATATTATTATTTTAAATGTTAGTAAACAAGTAGCTGTTGTACTAGTGGGAATGGATAGAATTAACTGAAATATGATTATATATGTTTTTAAATGTTTTTACATTTACCCAATAAAGGATAAAGGATTCAAATACGGAAAGAGTTCAATTTTAGGCATTTATACCCTAATTTTCACTAAGGGTTCACTTATCACCTTTTGACGGCGAACCATCATTAAATATAGCTTTGATCAATCTTATAAATTCTATTGGACCAAAAATAACTCTTCTTTAGAATCGGGATATCAAAATTTACTTTGTGTAAATGTTTGGTATCTTTCCGATAAAGTTCTTTTTTTTAATGAATAGTGTAAAATGTTGTATTTTAATTCATAACCTCTTTTTAATCTAATTTATTTATATAATTATATTATCTTTTGAATTGGTTTTAAAGTTAAATTAGAAAATATTTTTACCATTAAATCCAATAGTGGTCGTTGGAATTAATTTCACTTTGAAATTGGACTTAAACTAGTGTCAATCTTTTGATACTTATTGTTTCATAAAAACACACTTTTTTCTCTGACAGCAGGAATTAATTATTAAATTAATTAATGTGACTTATATGTTTTTAATTTTGTAAAATAGACTTCATTTTTGAATTCATAATATCAAATATATCTTAGGGTGAATTTTTGGTAATTTTCTGAAAAACTTCAATTTTTGATGAATAGTGAAACCACTAAGTGGTACTTATAAAAACTGATTTTCCGTTTAAATCAAATTTTGAAATAATTGTGTTTTTATTTTCAAAAATCCGACATACATGGTTGTCATTAAGAAGTAAAATGTGGTTCAATGATATTAAAATAATTTTTTGGTGAATAGTAACTTATTAAGTTTTTAATCGCAATTAGAGGTAATTATTGTTGTTTAGGGTAAAAATAATGCTTTAATAAAATGAGATGAGCTTGAAACCTGTCCTAACCCTATTGTTTATGTCATGGCCGACCAAGACAAGCCATGGGTCAACTTGGAGACCCCATGGAGCCCCTTTGGATGGGAAATGACTTTAATAACTTTTTATTTAATTTAAAAGTAAAAATGACACAAACATAGTATGTTTTACCAAAACATTTTTACATGGGTCTATAAAGATCATATTTTTGATTATAAATTGTCATTGGAATGATAAAAATATTTCCTACATCATAGTAATTTTTTTACAATTTTTAGACTTTAAATAAATTAAATTATTTATGACATCATGATGATGCAGCGATGACCTCATTATTTAACGATTTAAATAATATGGAAGGATAATGTAATATCTAAAACCTAAACATGTCCAAAACCTATTGGATGGGTAGAGTTCGAACCATTATCACCTTATACACGAATTATATCAATGTGGGACCATTAAAATCCGAAACTCATTTTCAAAATAAAGTAATATTTCTTTACTTTCGAAGAGTGCCCCTCCTCTCCTCTTGTAAAAGGCCCCCACCTCTATCTCATTTCACACACTCCTCAAGCCTTTGGATCGGCCATCCCCTGACCATTTACTCACTCCACATCCCTCTCCTCATCCAAGAGGATTTCCTTTGGGATGAATCCTTTCAAAGGAAGCCTTTAGGCTCAAATCAAAAGGAGTTACACTTTTAAAGGTAATTCATTCTCTCTTGATCATTTGTTTTATTTTGCTTCTCCAACCCCCTAAACTCTTTTTATTTACTTCTTTGTAACAACACAAGTATATTCAATATACTAGGATGTTTTTATAAGATAAATTAGAGCTACACTCGCACACAACTACATCAAATGGTTAAAGAATATACGGTTTCCGTGGATGGCGAAATTCTGCCTCCCGAAACGATGATTGTTCAATAATCTTTTAACACCTTCAAAGGTGGACATTATGATGTCACTATTTTTATATATGATATATAATTTGTTTATTGTTTCCTTAAGATTATTTATTTTTCATTTATGGCATACCATTATTGATTCCATTATGGGAAAACATGATATCTTCATTTTACGAAGTGCGGACTACCGCCCCCTAAAAGTGATTTGATTCATTAATACCATTGTGGGATGTGTAAAGGATAAAGTTAATGATATTATATATGTTTTTATACTGGAATTATAATATACTCTTATATCATTATGATTCCATTCTATAAAATACGAAATAGAAATGAAAGTAGCGTTTATGCGTACGTACGACTTACCGTCTCCCTAAACGGTGCATTTCATTTCTTAACTCTAAATGATTATGTAATATTATAAATACATGTATATGCTGGATATATAATATATATATGATATCCAAATCAGGAATTTCATTCTGGATATAAAGAAACTTTGACCACACGAACAACATGTAATTGTAAGAAGTCCACTTTCGACTTAAGAACCAAATATTGACAAAACAAACATCATTAACTTAAATGGTTACATAATGTTTATAACATTGAAATAAGTGATATAAAAGGAATAATGAACATTTAAAAGGTTCTTAATCAAATATAAATTAACTCAAGTTTATTATTAAGGACGTTAAAGAAGGATCGAGTCAAGTCGGACCTGAGGTAAGGGACTTCGTCTCAATCTCCATTCATTGAGGCATATTTCGTTTTATACAAAACTTTCTTTTATACGGTGTATAAACAGCTTTGACTTTTACTTTTATACAAAAGGAATCTTTTTCTACAAAGCGTTTTACTAAACGACAAAAAGGAATGTTTTTTAATGTACGTGGTGACAACGACCTTTTCCGCCGCCGCGAGTATTATTTGGTCTTTGGCTTCCTCAACAAGCCGTAATGTTTATAAAATAAAATAAATACCTTATACTCTTTTATGAATTTTGGTATTGAAAATGGTTTTGATAAAGGATTCTATTATATCAATATATTTATGATATATTGTGATTGAAATGTGGAAAAGTTATATTTCCTTTATATTTGTTTTATGTTTTATGATTTTATATTGGTACTTGGACATTTTAATGGGTGGTTACGTTATAAACCATATGACCGGTGGTGCCGTGAAAAGAAGGATGGGTGGTTACGTTATAACCTCCAATGCATTGGGTATGGAAGTCGGCCGTATGGCTATTCCATTAAGTATGTATGGAAATTGGTTTTATGGCTATTCCATTAAGTGATATGTGTGGAAGTCGACCGTATGGTTATTCCACTTAAGTATGTTTATGTCCCATGTTACCTTTATATATGTTATGTGTTCTTTATATGGGTTTTATGGTAATGCTTTGGTTAAAAAAAGGTATGTAATGATACTTTATTCAGTGAAGAGTTTTTACTACTTCATGAAGGTGAAGGTATTACTTTGATAGAGTATACATGGTTTACTTGATTTTGAAAAACTAACAGTTTTCATTCTTTGTGTATCCCTTACTGAGCTTTTTATGCTCACCCCAAGTTTTTTTTTGAAATGTTTTTCACAGGACATAATGTGGAATAAGGTCAAGGATGGGAACAAGGGAATGTCATTCTATATAAAACATGGAACTAGACATGTTTCTTTTAAGAGTTTTTTTTATTATGGAAACTTAGTAGAAGTGACTACATTGTAATCATTTGAGATGTAATAGTTATGTTCTAATTCTCTAAAACTCTATACCTGAAAAGATCCTCAACATGAATTATTCATTTAATTCAATATTAAGTAAGGTTTATGGCCGGTGCCTTATAGTTGGTATCAAAGGTCGGTTTACACAACATTAGGAGTTAGAAAAGTGTTAAATTATAATATGATTGAAATGATATAGCATTTACGGATTACCATGTTACTTCACCTAAGATATTTCTGTGTTCAGAATGGTTTTCCGTAGAGGAAACAAAGAAACTATGTTGGGACGACATCAGGAGGAAGACAACCTTCCAAATCAGCAACCTGAGATGGTCGGAATCAGAACTGAACAGTTTGTTGCAGTGATGGCACAGTTGACTGAGGCTATAAATAGTGGTGGTATCCATGCACGAGATCTGCCAGATCAACCGCAGAGCAACATGTCTGTGGTGGAACATTTCATGAGGCAAAATCCCCCATCATTCAGAGGATCATCTGACCCTGTGCAAGCTGAAGGGTGGATTAAAGCACTGGAGATGATTTTTGATGTCATGGGGTGTTCAGAACATCAAAAGGTTAGTCTTGTTGTTTACCGTTTTGAAGGTGAAGCTGATCAGTGGTGGTCGATGGTGAAAAATATCAGGGATAGTGATGAGATTGAGGATCTTCACTGGGACGAATTCAATGGTATGTTTCTTGAGAAATATTTTCCTATGGTGGTTCTTCTTAGGATGGACAAACAGTTCCCAGAATTGAGGCAGGAGGATGATTCAGTGGCTGCTTATGAAACAAAGTTTACTTGATTGGCAAGGTATTCTCCAAACTTCATACGAGATCTTGATATTAAAATAAACCGTTTTTACTCAGGGTTAAAGCCAAAGTATCGAAGGGCTTTAGCTTCTCGTGAGTTCAAAAGTTATGAAAAACTTGTTCGATGTGCGGAGAAGGTGGAAATGGAGTTTGCCAATGATCATGTGTTCTATGACAAACAACAGAATAAGAGGTCTAGTTGGAAGGCAAAGGGGAAGAATTCATCAAAGAAGCAAGGAGGTAAGAAAACCAAATATCCATCCTGTGAGAAGTGTGGTAAAATGCATCCTGGAGAATGTATATCCAAGTCTAGTAAGTGCTTTCGGTGTGGTAAGTCTGGTCATATTGCTTGTAACTATAAGGAAGATGATCAAGCAGGCAATGAAAAGCCAACGGTAAGATGTTTTAAGTGTAATGAAATGGTTCATTATGAAAACGAGTGTCCAACTAAGAACTAAAATGGGGGAATGCAGCCAGACTACAAGCAGAAAGGGGTGGTGAAATCCTTTGCAACAACTTCAGCAGATGTTGGGCCATCGAATGAAGTGGTATCAGGTACACTGTTTGTTTGTTCAGATTATTCCAAAGTGTTGTTTGATTCAGGGTCTACACACTCTTTCATTGCTAAGAAGTTTTCTAGTAAATTGGAAATTCCATATCAAGATATGAATCCCGAACTTATTGTAAAAACACCCAGAGGGAACGTTGAGACAAAAAGGAATTATAAGAACCTTCCTATCCTTGTGTGTGGAAAGAATCTACCAGGAAACCTTATTGTTTTGCCTCTAGTAGAGTTTGATGTTATTTTGGGCATGGATTGGATTTCTGTTTATCATGCTAAGATTGACTGCAGAGCTAAAATTGTTTCTTTTCAGAAAGATTTTCAGTTTGTATACAAGAATGAACCCTTGATTTTGATAACATATCAAGAAGTTGAGAAACTAGTAAAGGATGGAAATGAATGTTACCTTGCACATATTGTTGAAAATAAAGGAACTTTTCATATTAATGATGTGCAAGTGGTAAATGAGTATCTTGATGTTTTTCCTGATGAGTTTCCTGATATTATTCATGATCGGGATGTTGAATTTATTGTTGACTTAGTTCCTGATTCTAATCCAATTTCAAAACCCCCTTATCGAATGGCTCAAGTTGAACTTTTAGAGTTAAATAAACAATTGTAGGAGTTATTAGATAACGGTTTCATTCAACCTAGCACATCACCATGAGGTGCTCCTATCTTGTTTGATAAAAAGAAAGATGGATCAATGAGACTTTGCATTGATTATAGAGCCTTGAATAATATTACTGTTAAGAACAAGTATCCTTTGCCTCATATCGATGATTTGTTTGATCAGCTCCAGGGAGCTTAGTATTTTTCGATGATTGACTTGATGTTGGGGTACCATCAGTTGAATGTAAAAGAAGCAGACGTTCCTAAGACCGCGTTCCGTACTAGTTATGGCCATTATGAATTTGTAGTTATGCCTTTTGGGTTAACCAATGCACATGCTTTGTTCATGGACCTTTTTAATAGAATTTTCCATGAGTTCTTGGATATGTTTGTGGTTGTTTTCATCGATGATATTTTGGTGTTTTCTAAATGTAAAGAGGAGCATGAAAGTCATTTAAGGGTTATCTTTCAAACCTTAAAAGAAAAGAAACTATATCGAAAATTCAGCAAGTTGAGTTTTGGTTACAACAAATTTCTTTCCTAGGTCACATTGTTTCAAAATATGGCATAACTGTTGATCCTATTAAAAAAAAGTTATTGAAGAATGGCCAAGACCCACAAATGTAACCGAGATCCGTAGTTTTCTTGGTTTGGCAGGTTACTACTGAAGGTTTGTTGAAAATTTTTCATGGTTATCTAGTCCAATGACTAAGATAACTCGGAAGGGTGTTAAGTTCATCTGGACAAAAGAATGTGATGATTGTTTTCAGGAGTTGAAAAGAAGATTGGTGAATGATCCGGTTTTGGAACATCCTTCCAGGAATGGTGAGTTGGTTATATTCAGTGATGCTTCGTTGAAGGGACCTGGCTGTGTCCTTAAGCAGAATGATCAGGTAATTTCTTATGCTTCGCGACAGTTGAAAACTCATGAGGTAAATTACCCTACACATGATTTGGAATTAGCTGCTGTTGTCTTTGCTTTAAAAATTTGGAGGCATCATTTGTATGGAGTAAAGTGTGAAATATATACTGATCACAAAAGGTTAAAGTATATATTCACTCAGAAGGAATTGAACATGAGACAAAGGTGATGGCTGGAATTAATCAAGGATTATGATTGTAAAATTCATTACCATCCGGGAAAAGCAAATAAAGTGGTTGATGCTTTGAGTCGAAAAAGTAATGCTTCGTTAGAAATGCTGCGTTTGGGACGTGATACTTTGGTTAAAGATATTACGAACTTTGGAATAGAAGTTGTTGGTACAGGATGTTCTTCTATTTTTTTTCAGGTATCAGTGAAGTCTTCTCTATCAGACAGAATAATGAGTTGTTTTGTGAGGCTCATAGTTCCACGTTTTCAGTTCATCCTGGCAGTACTAAAATATACAGAGATCTGCGGGAGTATTACTGGTGGGATGGAATGAAAAGAGATATTTCTGATTTTACTGTGAAGTGTTTGACTTGTTAGAAGGTTAAAGTAGAGCGGAAGTTACCTAAAGGGATGCTTCAGCCTTTACCAATGGCAGAGTGGAAATGGGAAAACATATCCATAGACTTTGTTGTGGGATTACCGAGGACATCTCGAGGTAATAATTCAATCTGGGTTATTGTTTATCGCTTGACTAAATCTTCCTATTTCCATGCTATATGAGATACGTTTTCCCTAGATCAACTTTCCCGTTTGTATCTTAAAGAGGTAGTCAGGTTACATGGAGTTCCTCTCTCTATTGTATCTGATCGTGATCCCAGGTTCACTTCTAACTTTTGGAAAGGCCTTCGGAAGTCATTGGGTACTGAATTAAATTTTAGTACAGCTTTTCATCTTCAATCAGATGGGCAGTCAGAATGAAAAATTCAGACCTTGGAGGATATGCTATGAGCTTGTTCGATGGATTATCAGGGAAGTTGGGATCAACATCTATCTTTGGTTGAGTTTTCTTATAATAACAGCTTTCATTCCAGTATACAGATGGAACCATTTGAGGCATTATATGGGAAGCAGTGTCGAACTCCAGCATTTTGGGATGAAGTGGGTGAAAGGAAGCTGATGGGACCAGAATTCGTAGAAGAGATGGCAGAAAAAGTTCAGTTGATTCAGAAGCACATGAGAACAGCTTAGAGCAGGCAGAACAGTTATGCAGATAACCGGAGGAAGGATCTATCTTTCGAGGTAGGTGATCATGTTTTTCTCAACGTTTCTCCTTGGAAAAGTGTGATGAGATTTGGTAAGAAAGAAAAGCTGAGTCCAAGGTTTATTGTACCATATGAAATCCTGGAGAGAGTTGGATCAGTTTCATACCGGGTGGCTTTACCTCCGAGTTTATCTCAGGTACACAATGTTTTTCACGTTTCGATGTTGAGAAAGTATATGCCAGATCCATCTCATGTTTTGAGTCCAGAGGTAGTTCAGTTGGAAGAGAACCTATCTTATGAAGAACAACCAGTCCAGATTCTTGACCACAGGGAGCAGGTGTTATGGAATAAGGTGATTCATCAGGTTAAGGATTTGTGGAAAAACCATGTGATTGAAGAGGCAACGTGGAAATCTGAAAATGCTATGAGGGATAAATACCCCCACTTATTTTGTTAAGTGAATAAAATTGTGAGGACGCAATTCCCAAAAGGGGGGAAGGATGTAACATCCTAGGTAATTAAAGAATAAATAATTTTCATATTTATTAATATTTATGAATTAAATATTAATTTTAATTAAAAGAGGTTTCTACGTTCGATAGCGTACTCGATACGCAACGATGAGTTTCTTTGAAAACTTACGTTGCACACAAGTAATAAAATAATATTATTTTAAATGTTATTTAACAAGTAGCCGTTCTACTTGCAGGAATTGATATAAATAACTAAAATATGATTACATATGTTTTTAAATGTTTTTACATTTACCCAATAAAGGATAAAGGCTTAAAATACGGAAAGAGTTCAATTTTAGGCATTTATACCCTAATTTTCACTAAGGGTTCACTTATCACCTTTTGACAGCAAACCGTCATTAAATATAGCATTGATCAATCGTATAAAATCTATTGGACCAAAAATAACTCTTCTTTAGAATCAGGACATCAAAATTTACTTTGTGTAAATTTTTGGTATCTTTCCGATAAAGTTCTTTTTTTTAATGAATAGTGTAAAATGTTGTATTTTAATTCAAAACCTGTTTTTAATATAATTTATTTATATGATTAGATTATCTTTTTAATTGGTTTTAAAGTGAAATTAGAAAATATTTTTATCATTAAATCCAATAGTGGTCGTTGGAATTAATTTCACTTTGAAATCGGACTTAAACTAGTGTCAATCTTTTGATACTTATTGTTTCATAAAAACACGCTTTTTGCTCTGACAGCGGGAATTAATTATTAAATTAATTAATGTGACTTATATGTTTTTTATTTTGTAAAATATACTTCATTTTTGAATTTTTAATATCAAATATATCTTAGGGTGAATTTTTGGTAATTTTCTGAAAAACTTCAATTTTTGATGAATAGTGAAACCACTAAGTGGTACTTATAAAAACCGATTTTCCGTTTAAATGAAATTTTGCAATCATTGTGGTTTGATTTTCAAAAATCCGACATACATGGTTGTCATTAAAAAGTAAAATGTGGTTCAATGAGATTAAAATAATTTTTTGGTGAATAGTAACTTATTAAGTTTTTAATCGCGATTAGAGGTAATTAGTGTAGTTTAGGGTTAAAATAAAGCTTTAAAAAAATGAGATGAGATTGAAACATGTCCTAACCATATTGGTTGTGTCATTGCCGACCAAGAAAAGCCATGGGTCAACTTGGGGACCCCATGGAGCCACTTTGGTTGGGAAATGACATAAATAACTTTTTATTTAATATAAAAGTAAAAATGACACAAACATATTATGTTTTACGAAAACAATTTTTACATGGGGTTATAAAGATCTTATTTTTGATTATAAATAGTCATCGGAAAGCTAAAAATATTTCCTACATCATAGTATTTTTTTACAATTTTTAGACTTTAAATAAATTCAATTATTTATGACATCATGATGAGGCAGCGATGACCTCATTATTTAACGATTTAAATAAAATGGAAAGATAATGTAATATCTAAAACCTAAACATGTCCAAAACCTATTGGATGGGTAGATTTAGAACCCTTATCACCTTAACCATGAATTATATCAATGTGGGACCATTTAAATCCAAAAGTCATTTTCAAAATAAAGTAATATTTCTTTACATTCCAAGAGTGCCCCACCTCTTCTCTTATAAAAGGCCCCCACCTCTACCTCATTTCACACACTCCTCAAGCATTTGGCACGGCCATCCCCTGCCCATTTACTCTCTCCACATCCCTCTAATCATCCTATAGGATTCCCATTGGGAAGAATCCTTTCAAAGGAAGACTTTAGGATCAAATCAAAAGGAGTTACACTTTTAAAGGTAATTCATTCTCTCTTGTTCATTTGTTTTATTTTGCTTCTCCAACCCCCTAAACTCTTTTTATTTAATTCTTTTGTAACAACACCAGTGTCTTAAATATACTAGGATGTTGATATAAGATTTATTCGAGCTACACTCTCACAAAACTACATCAAATGGTTAAAGAACATACGGTTTTCGTGGATGGCGAAATTCTGCCTCCCGAAACGATGATTGTTCAATACTCCTTTAACACCTTCAAAGGTGGCCATTATGATGTCAATCTTTTTATATATGATATATAATATGTTTATTATTTTCTTAAGCTTATGTATTTTTCATTTATGGCATACCATTTTTGTTTCCATTATGGGTAAACATGATATCCCCATTTTAGGAAGTGCGGACTACCGCCCCCTGAAAGTGATTTGATTCGTTAATACCATATGTTGGATGTGTAAAGGATAATGTTAATGATATTATATATGATGTTATACTGGAATTATAATATACTGTTATATCATTATGATTCCATTCTATAAAATACAAATTAGAAATGAAAGTAGCGTTCATGCGTACGTACGGCTTACCGTCTCCATGAACGGTGCATTTCATTTATTACCTCTAAATGATTATGTAATATTATAAATACATGTATATTCTGGATATATATGATATATATGATATCCAAATCAGGAATTTCATTCTGGATATAAAGAACCTTTGACCACACGAATAACATGTAATTGTAAGATGTCCACTGTCGACTTAAGAACCAAATATTGACAAAACAAACACCATTAACTTAAATGGTTACATAATGTTGATAACATGGAAATAAGTGATATAAAAGGAATAATGGACTTTAAAAAGGTTCTTAATCAAGTATAAATTAACTCATGTTTATTATTCAGGACGTTAAAGAACGATCGAGTCAAGTCGGACCCGAGGTAAGGGACTTCGTCTCAATCTCCTTTCATTGATGTATATTTCGTTTTATACACAACATTATTTTATACGGTGTATAAACACCTTTGACTTTTACTTTTATACAAAAGGAATATTTTTCTACGAAGCGTTTTAATAAACGACAAAAATGAATGTTTTTTTTAATGTACGCGGTGACAACGACCTTTTCCGCCGCCGCGAGTATTATTTGGTCTTTGGCTTCCTCAACAAGCCGTAATGTTTATTAAATAAAATAAATACCATATACTCTTTTATGTTTGTTGGTATTGAAAATGGTTTTGATAAAGGATTCTATTATGTCAATATATTTATGATATATTGTGATTGAAATGTGGAAATTTTATCTTTCCTTTATATTGGTTTTATGTTTTATGATTTTATATTGGTACTTGGACATTTTAACGGGTGGTTACGTTATAAACCATATGAAGGGTGGTGCCGTGAATACCAGGACATGTGGTTATGTTATAACATCCAATGCATTGGGTATGGAAGTCGATGTATGGCTATTCCATTAAGTATGTATGGAAATCGGCTGTATGGCTGTTCCATTAAGTGATATGTGTGGAAGTCGACCGTATGGTTATTCCACTTAAGTATGTTTATGTCCCAAGTTACATTTATATATGTTATGTGTTCTTTATATGGGTTTTTTGGTAATCCATTGTTTACAAAATGGTATGTAATGATACTTTATTCAGTGAAGAGTTTTTACTACTTCATGAAGGTGAAGGTATTACTTTGATAGAGTATACATGGTTTACTTGATTTTGAAAAACTAACAGTTTTCATTCTTTGTGTATCCCTTACTGATCTTTTTATGCTCACCCCAAGTTTTTTTTTGAAATGTTTTTCACAGGTCATAATGTGGAATAAGGTCAAGGATGGGAACAAGGGAATGTCATGCTATATAAAACATGGAACTAGACATGTTTCTTTTAAGAGTTTTTTTATTATGGAAACATAGTAGAAGTGAATACTTTGTAATCTTTTGAGATGTAATAGTTATGTTCTAATTCTCTAAAACTATAAACCTGAAAAGATCATCAACGTGAATTATTCATTTAATTCAATATTAAGTAATGTTTAAGGTTGGGGCCTTATATTTAAGATATATAGATAAATAAACATTGTATTATCATCCTATTTATTCTTCAATTTTTCTATTATTACTATTTATGAAATGTGGTTTGTAAAAATGAAGTATGTTATGATAAATGAGAGAGAAGGGCATACATATGTGTGAGTGACAATTCTAGTTATCAATTATCATTATTGAAAGGAAGTATGTAATATTATATCTTATAAAAAATATAAGAATTTCATAATTAACATAATATATATTTATATATCTCCATTTGGTGTTTTGATGAAAATATCGCGTCACATAGTTTTGTGAAGGCGGTAGTCCACACATACATGAATTGCGTTATCTTCTTTAAATAAATGAAAATGTATTCAAGAAAATTATTGGTAATCATTAAATAATGATAAATATTTAATGAATATTATTATTATTTAAATTATATCATTATGTGTTTTATGTTTTCTTATTATCTTTCATAAAATGGTTTTTTAAAATGAATCAAATCCCTTTGTGAGGCGGTTGTCCAGCGTATAAAGGAGATACATTATCATATCCCACAGGGAATAGAAACTGAAAACTAAATACATGATATAATTTTTCTATAGGTATAAAAATATTAATAATATTATACATTAACTCAATATAAATAACAATAAACAACCATGATATCTATAAATGGAAAACCAAAGACATCAGTTCACGAGGCGGTAGTCCTCCGTACAAAAAAATGATTATTTCATATCCAATTTCATAGAAGTTGAATATGATTTATGCTATTAAATTATGTTAATTAAATATAATTATATGTATTATACATATTTTTTATATAATATTGGTTTAATAATAATTTTGGGAGGTCAAGGATGAAATAAAAATAATTAAGAACGTTATCACCTCTTTAGGTATCTTCTTTAGGCTTGCACAAATGGAAAAACATGATCCTATTTCGAACCCAAATAATGGTTATACGATGATATGGCAGAATTAAATAAGTTGTTTTACATTTATTGGAAGAACTGACTGGTTATTATGGTATGAATACAAGAGGTGATGGTGTGTCCTTTTATATTTCATGTGAGTGGCACACTTTTAATTATTTAATGTGAATGAGGTCCACACAAGATTTGTCATTTAAAAAGGCTCAATAATCAAACAATATAGAAAATATAAGGTGTACAGTCAATATAATTTCATAAAATATATTTTATTGATGGTTATTTTTCCTTTGAAAACTTTTTATATTTTTACCCCTGGTAAATAAATAGTTATGTTAACCACTGTAATTATTTTCTACTACTATCCATGTACATATTTTTTTTTAAAAAATTCTTTGAATAATTGTATAATAAAAATTACTCTGGTTCCAAAAAGGGAATTTATTTTTCAATATTTAATTAATATTATTTGATGAAAAATACTGAAAAATGATCATGTAGACACAATTAGAATGTGGATTTTCAAGGATAGATTTTTAAAATGTTTATAATGTTTTTGTTAATAATTTTAAAAATAAATTTATTAAAATTACATTAATTTTACTTATATATATATTATAAATATGGTTCTATAAAACATTCTAGATATAATATATAATTATAAAAAATTTAGACAAAATGTACTATTTAATTAATATTTAGTATTTTTCTCTATTCATCAGAATATTTTAATTTTCAGAAATTTATAAAAAAAGAAACCACTTTTTTTTGAAATAATGATTTTAAAATTTATGTCTATTACTTCAAATATATTTTCTAAAAGGTGTAAATGTAATAATTAAATCAAAAATCGCACATGCGATGACAAATCTTGTTTTCGAGAAGTGTATTACTTTCTAGCACTAGTTGATTTTATATTTAAACAAATAGAAATAAAAAAATTATATGAATCAGACTTAATAAATTTTATATATAATATTGTCATCAAAATTTAATCATTTTTTGATATGGGTAATATTAATTAATTAAAAAAGAGATATATTTTGTTCTTTAAACATTTTTTAAAAAAATGCATTGTAATCCAAAAATCAAACATATACTGAATTACAAAATAATTAAAATAAAATTGTAAATAAATAAATTGAAAAGAAATAATTAAAACTAATGTTACTTGAAATAATATAAAAAATTAATTTAAATTTTAAAATACATAATTTATTGAAAATTAATTTCATTTTTTAAATAAATTTTATTTTTCTAAATTCATTGAAACATAAATATTATTTTAAAAATATAAAATTTTTATATAATGAGAAATTTTATTCTCCATGTTAAAAAATTATAATAATTTTATAATATTGTTTCTAAATGTTAAAAAAATTAATTATAATAGTTATCCATGAAAGTAGTCAAAAATCATTTTTTATGAATACTTATTTTTAAAGAATAAAATTATATAATTTATATAGATCAATTATTTAATAATAATTTAAAATTTTATATCGAGTATGATATATATATATATATATATAGTTATCATATATTTTAAAATATTTTTCATACCCACTAATTTAATATATATGTTATAATCTTTATACATATCATGGGCCGTTTATGTTTAGTGTTGGTTGTTGAATATGATATAGAACTTGAAATTATTGGGGTGAAATTTCCCACAAGATATCTAAGTGACTAAATATATGTCAAAAGCATTATGTTTTAAAGTGTAAAGGATTTATATTATCGTATCATATCAATGTTGTGTGTCATTTATGTAAATGAACAAATGTTTCTTCATTTAAAATATGTGGGAGTTATAGGGTATAAATGATATGATGACTCCATAGGTATTTTGATTTTATAAATATATTATATAAACTTTATATCCATCATCATACCCATCCTTTTGATGTGGTAATGAAAAAAACTAATGATGATGGTTCATGAGGTTGTAATATTTCGTATACAAGAATGATGATTTTGCAACCCATTTGATTGATGTGTAGGTGTTTTTATGTAATAAAATGAACATAAAAATACTAAATTATATATAAGGTATTTATATTATTAAGAAAAAATGTTTTAATAAATATTTATTGTTTTAGAGGATGGAGTAAAAATAAAATTCATGATGAAAAACGATTCCTCTTCCTCAGGAAACCAAATTAGGTTGGAAAAAAATTCCAATAATTATTAGATTTATTATAATAAATACATCTAAAATTATATAAAGGAATTTGGAAATTGATTTGGGAATATCTTGGATGAAATAGCATGGTTTTTAGCTATGCAGAAGAGAGGAGATTATTTTACCATTTCTAATTGAGGCGGGAAAATAACATGTAATTTTTGGATAGTGAATTGGGTAACCATGTTATTCACATTACAGATGCATTAAAAATTGATTATTATAAATATTCACACATAATATCTTTTTCAATATAACACTTAAATAGTTTCTAGATGTTTCTTTAGATCATTTTAGCACAAAATATTTTTTAACTATATCTTATACTCATTATTACCTTAAGGAGAACAAATAACTTTTAAAAGTTTTACTCTCTATTAAGCTAAATATTTACTCTCATATTATTATATAACATAATTTATTTATATTCCAAGTAAATAAACATTTTTCCAAAATTTAATTCACATAAGTGAATGCATTGAAATAAAAATTGACTCCATAGATCTGATGATTAACCGATATTTCAAATGGAAATTAACAATAGATTACAATGTTATTATCTAAAAAAATAATATATAAATTATTTAAATGAATTAAATTGGATTAAAAAATATATATATATAATATTTTATTTAAATACAATATTAATTATATATATATGTTATATTTATAAATAATTTAAATTAAAATAATTTTTTCTATTAATATTCTGTATTTTTTACTACTCATTTAGGAATTTTATTTTCAAATAATTTGATACAATTATCCCTAAGATAATTTTGACATTATAATTTCAAAAATTATTATTTTTATGTAAAAGTGTCAAAAGTATTATTTTAAATAATTTCTCAAACTGTGAAAAATCTATTTTTTAGAAGAATAAATTTTTTGTATAAGATTTTACTAATTAGTATCTATTTTATAGAAAACAAATAACAATAATGTTAAACAGTTTATTGAGTATATACATTAAAAATTTTATTAAAATCGTCACTTAGATAGATTTATAATGTTTTTCAAAAAAAATATGTGTATTTGTGGATTAAAATATTTATTTTAGAAAATTATTCCCTTTATTTTTAATTGTTTATTAATTTCAATTTCAATTCATTGGATATAAATGAATTAATAATATATTCATGTTTAAATCTTATATATTCATAATTTTTTATATAATTTTCATACTTGAAATTTCAATGGAAAAGTGATAACAATATTATTAGATAATAAGATATTAGAAGTAATTCATATAACATTTAGAATCAGAGATAAGGAAAAAGATATAATTGAATTAAATGATAGCTAAAGTCGGTGCTTAGTATAAAACAAAAAATAAACAAAAATATTATATTTATTTGGAAAAATATTTCAGCAAATCTTATTTTTTTACAATTTATCCCCTATAATGTTGAAGATTCCCTCAAAATATATTTTTTTCTATAAAAAAACTATTCATAATTTTCCTCCTTACATCCTAAAATTCCAATTATTCTTCGTTAAGATCCATGTTTTACAAAAATTCATTGTCCTTTTATGTTCCCTTTTTTATATCCTTTTACATTTGATCTACAATCTCTATTAGTTATTCCCCATAATGAGTATTATTATCTAATAGAACGACATTTTATTTTAATATATATAATGGATCGTGTATGTAATTCCTAAGGGGTGATCCCATGAAAAAAACATAAACCTAATAGAGTTGTGTTGGGTTCACCAAATGATTATATAATCTCCTTATTCAATCTAATATTTCAAAAGGATTGATATTCCTAGTTTTTATTTTCCCTCATTACATCCATTGATAAATTCATATAAATTTCTTCTCACCAATTTCAATTTCTAAATCACAATAATGATTATAAATATATCATTTTTATCAACTATTTTTTCCTTGCCTTTTTCATGAATTGATCTAATACTCATTACCATATCATAAAATTTCTCAGATCATAACTGATTTTATTCCAAAATACCATTCTAGTATGTTGGATTTATACACATACTTTATTTAATGAGATTTATAAGGAGCCACTTAAATTCTCCAGTAAAGGCTTTTGGTGCTTGAAAACTCAACATGAGGTAGGTATTGATCCAAAAAACATATGAAATCCTTATAATTTTATATTATTATATCATAGTGGTTTTTAATAATAGTCAAAGAATTACTGTCTATTAGAGGATGATATACAATTCATAAAATCAACTGTGTATCATGACCATTCTAATGACTTTTCTAAAACATCAAGGTTATCTTTGTATCCTGATAATAAACAATTAGATATTGTATCCCAAGAATCCGTACTACAATCATAATATATATTCATGTATGATGATCTAGATATATATATTCTCTCATAGTAAAAATGTGCAATGACTTCGTAATGTGATCAACTATATCCCACAATTATATGACATTAAATGTAATATAAATGGTAAAGGTTACTAGTAACTTTTATCATATATCCACAATGAAAAAAAAATTCATTTTTAAATAAAGTTATCATTAAATCACTCATAAATCTAAATGATCACACATCTATAAATTCATATTAAAATCACAATTATCTGGATGGAAACACATCTTTTAAAAACTAAAATTTTAGTGTCAATGAAATGAAAAATATTATCATCCTTAAAGTCATAAATACATGATTTTATCAAGTACTCGTATGTTAGTATTACATGAAGACATATACACACTAATATTTACACAATCCTTAAGTTTATATCTGTATTATTATTACTGAAATACCATTCCAGAAATATTTCCACAACACAATTCCGGTATCTAAAAAAATACACTTCAACCACTTCAAAGAAACCATTTCAATAACATATGAGTTTCAATTTTATAGGGGATGGACCTTATTTTGTAGTATTGAATTAGATAATTCAAAAAATTACCACATATAATACATTAAACACCTTAATATTTATTCACTCTATGAACTTCTTTTCCATATAGATAATGTAGTACCATATATTTGAGATATGTTTAATGGTTGTTGTTCCCACATTATTAACATATAGGAATATGAATCTTCTCTCCTTTATGTTCATTACCACATGAAATTTCATAAAAGTATAACCTTCTATTATTTTACATTTTATGAACACCCATGATATTCATTTTTTAATTATGTATCACTATATCATGCATGGAATTATCTAAATATCTCTATCCCTAGTATTAATCCAATTTTCTTTCTCATAGTCACAAAATATACCATCATATTCAGTGTTTACATGAATAAATCTAGTTCAATCCAATGCCAGTAACCAAAAATCATTTAATGAGATAAAATAATCATTGTGGTAAAACAAAAAATATTGGAAATTCATTAATATTATGTCTAAATCATGAAACATTCTTTTAAATCTATTACTTCATAGGAATATCCTACTGTATGCATTCTCGTTATTCAAAACATTCATGATGATTCATAATGAGTTTGTCAAATTCCAGGGAAAATATCGTAATCTATTAAAACCATTTGTGTAACATATACCATTCTCTAATAGTAGGGGAGGACCATGTCAAGATAAATTCATGTTTTTCTATGTTTTTATGCCAAGTCACCTCTCTGATAGAGCCACATCTACATTCAGTATCCATATAGAGTTTTTATTTTATTACATCCACTTTATCCACCCTTTTCCAAAAATATAAGAGTTTTTCCTATACATTGACTGAAACATAAAATTATCCTTAGGTTTATGGATATACATATACATAGAAATAACTGTTAGGGTATCACAAATTATTTATCATTCTAGTTTATAAAGAATAACTATAAATTAATGTTGATACCAACTTTAGTGTCAATGGATTTTCATACATATATATTAAATCATTTTAGCTGAATATTAAAAATATAATAAAATGCATCCATAAAACCCATAATAGCATAGTGTGTTTCTAGACTACGTATACAATCTTATAATATAGTGAAATATCATCAACATATCCAATAAATATTTTCCCATTTTGTTATCCTAAAAAACAAACCGTAATGAAAATTATTCTTCATAAAATGGGAATAGGAAACATATAATGGATGATATAAAATAATCTATAAGTGTATAGAGGGAGATACGTATGCATAAATATAAAATAATGGTATGAGGGCTTGTGAACAGCATTTCAAAACCATACCATTCATATAAAAGATCATAATACAGAGCCATGGAATAAATATTCAGTGTTCATAACACATGAAATAAATATATAATCATAAACATGATATATTGGTCCATAACATATTCAAAACACATATATTTTTGGAATATAAAGATGCATTTAATATCATTTCTATAGTAGAAATTTTCTCAGATTCAAGAATATCATAGTGGATAGTGATTTCTCCCAAAACAATCATTTTAGTCAAGGTTTACTCCTAGGGCCATCATAATATAAAATAATCCTTTTTTACCATTTTTAATCCTCATTAAATTATTCTATATCTAACGAGATATAAAAGATTTCCCAATTCATTGAAGTGAGATATTGGTCCCATCCATCATTGGATATTACATAACCACCATCCCATGCTATAATGTATCCACTACAAATACTTATTAAATAATAATCATTACTAATTGAAAATACTACAAATGTGTTCCATATTAACTTAAAATATTCATCTAATTTTGATCCATTAAATGACCTTGGTAAAAATATATGTTTTATAATTTTTTAATGATTATATAAAATCATGTCTGATTGAAAGAGAATTTCTTTTCATAATAATAATATCATGGCATAACCCATGGAATAGAAACAATTTTTATTAACATAATTTCATCATATAAATAAATAAATTATAGAATGATTAAAAATGGTATCCTTCAATCATATCCCCAGTAAATAAAAATTTTCATCAATGGATATCTTCATAGAAGTGAAATGAAATTGTAACATAAATAAAATGGAACATATATTGAAGAAAATATCATTTCATGTATAATAAATTATTTGATACTAAAAATTCATACAAAAAATATAGAAAACTTTTTAACTTATTGATTCCAATGTTAGAATAATTAAAAATTATTTAAAACATACCTTTATGAAAATTAAATATCGTCGTTGAAAAAATAATTATGAAAAATAATTTTTAAAAAATATATATTTTTCAATGAAAATAAAATTGAAAACATATAACAAATATACAAATAAAATAATGGTCATTATTTAAGGAAAATAAAAACATGTTGTAATCATTGATAATATGATTTCAGTGACATTTTTTTTAAATTCCAAGTAGTAATTGTTTGTAAAAACACATGAATATTCTATTTATTTTTAATTAAAAAGATTAATATGTGAAGAATGTAATTTATAAATAATTGCATGAATTTTAATTAATGATAATAAAATTAACAGACATGGATTCAGAAGAAAAATGGGGTTTTACCAAAGAGAGAAATAAATATGATTAATCTATACTAAAATTATTTAATCTATTAATTAAATAAATAGAGGAAAATTAATATAAACATGTATTATCTATAAATAACAAGTGTATAACAAAATAAATTGGTTTTGTGAGATATATATAATAGTATGACATCAAAGAAAATATAATCATAGGGAATCCAAATAAATTATGAGAATTTAACATAATCCCTTTACCACATTTGTAAATTTGGATCAATAGACACATTAAAAATAGTAATTAAAATTCATATTCAAAGAAATATGATTTCTCTAGGATAATAATGATAAAAAAAATTTATTGGGTATTATGAACACTTCATAATAAAAATAGGTGTTGAATAAGACATGGGTCTCACAAAATAAAAATTAAGGCAGAATTCCCTTAAAATATTAATAATATATTTAATCATAAGCCCCAATAAATTAAAAAATAGTGTGAATCCATGAAAATTATTTGAATAATTATATAACATGTCAAGGTGGTATTATAGTTACCACATAAATGAAATAAGTGGTTATTTTTAATATGTCTCTGTGAAATAAAAGAGGGGCTTGAAATCCATTACCTTAAGTATCGACATCCATCAGTCATATTTGAAATTTTTATATAATAAAAATATTTTTATGATAAATATAATATAGAATATTAATTATATAATATAATATTTAATTTATAATATTTATTACACAATTATTTCCAATACCATGATAAAATCTTGTTTCTGAAGAAAAAAATTTAATATAATTTTATTTTCAATTTACGAACCTCGTCATTTGATCATGGATCCATCATATAGAAAATAATTATCAACAAATAATTTTAAGATTCATAAATAAAATATAATTTCAGGACCAGTCATGTTTTTTAGTAATGAAATATGATAAAATCATGGATAAGGAAGGATGTAAGTACTAATGAGTAATGTTTCAATTTTTCAATGATCATTATGGAAAACAGAAAAGTAATATTTTATAAATAAATAGTTGTCATGGTATAATAAATGAAATATTACTTCCTTAATTAATTATATACATAACATCCATGTGGTGTGTGTATGAAAATAGGTAGTCACATCAAATCGTTATGTCAGTAGTCCACATGTACAACAATAACATTACTATCTTTTAGTGATTAAACTGTTATTGAAGAAATTTATATATTTAATTATAATAAATATAATAATTTCATTAATATAATAATTATTTACTTAATATCAAATTTATTTATAATCATTATCAATATTATCATCGATTTAAATCGTTAGTGAATAATGAATCACATCACTTGAAACCACAGTAGTCTACCGTAGAGACCAGTGTTGTTATTATATCCCCTGTAGAATTGAATCTAAAAAAGGAATATATAATATAAATATTCAATATGTTTAAATATATTTTAAATATCATATATATTATTTATATCAATCATCATATCCAACTATGTGATTTGGTAAAAGAATAATGAATGACATCAGATCTCGATGTCGATGTCCACTGTACACACAAATGGTGATTTCGTAACAAATTTGATGGTAGTGGATTTAGATTTAGAAAATTAAAATTTCATAGAAACATTTTTGTATATGGTATATTATTGTTTTATTATAAGTTCGTGTTATTATAAGAATTTAATGATTTGTATGAGGAAATAAAATAAATATTTTCAAGGAAGAACATTACCTCTTCTATGGGTAAACATAACATTGTTTCCCCAATAGCATTCCATGTTTAGATTTTGGAAAAAAAATTGTTTTTTATTAGAGGTGGTATGTTGGTATGTTATTGGGGTAGGCCTTGGATGAACCAAGAGGGTATTAAATTTTAATTATTAAGGGATAGGGTTGTCCTTTTCTAAATTATGTGGTTGGCACAATTGTAATTATTTTAATGAAAAAGGAATACTCAACCCTGCCACTATATAAAATTGTCATCAATGGATTATTTTTGAGGCTTTTACACGATTATATATATCCATAATCACAAAAAATTTATTATACATGTTTTTTGGTCAATTTCAAACTTATGATTTTAGTTTATCCCCTTGTAAACCCATTTTTACATTTATTAGGGTAAATAATATTTAAGGTTTTAATTTTTTATTATTGTAACAAGTTAGGTAGAACATATTATATAATATAAATTATTATTAATATTATAATTATTGAAAACATTTTTCTAAATTAAATTCAGGTAAGTGGAGATTTTATATTAAAATTTTTCCCAAAGATGGGATGAGAAAAAAAAGTTTTCAAAGAGAAAATGATCAAAAGCATCTAATGTTATTATATCAAAATTAAATATTAATATGATTCTCATAAATAAATTGGATGAATAATAATACAATTGATCTAATTTTTTATAAAAATAAATTTAAAATATTACATAACTTTATATAAAATTTAAAAAAATAATTAGAAATCAAATAAAACTCAGTCATTTTCAATATTCACAAAAAATTAATCTTTCAAAAAAAATTTCATTAAATAACTAAAAGGTAATTTTTACATATTCCATTCAAATATATAATTTGTAATTTGTAATAAATTTCTTATAGTGTCAAAATTTATTTTTAAAAAAATATCCAAATAAGTGACAAAACGGCTTGTTACAAAAATACAGTTTTGTGCATAAAATTTTATTTATTCAAACCACATATCTTAAAATGAAATTATATTAATTTTAAATATATGACTTAATATAAAGTATTAAAATTAAAATAAAATTAATCAAATATTTGATTTAACTATTTTTTGAAGATAAAAACATAATTTTTCACCAAAATTTTATTTTTCAAAAACAATTCTATTTATTTTCACATGGTTTTCATTTTAATTTATAATTAATTTATCACCATGGAGTTCAATAAATATAAAATTTTAGACCATATATTCTCATAATTTATATAATCTAATTCCCACTGACTATTATAATTACTAGAGTAAAACAATATCATACAAAATAATTTCATAGTATTATGTCATGTTTTATTTATACTCTAAATTGCGGTAATGAAAGCTATATGAATTAATTCAGAATAAAAAATATAAAAAATTTATATGTGTAAAAAATATATGAAAAATATATAATTTCAAATAAATAATAAGGTTTCATATTATATATTATTAATTATTATGAGGTCCCAATTCAATTTCACCCTAGGATGATGAAATAGTTGTACGGTGATTTGAGTTATAAAGACAACTATATTATTTATTTGATGTAGATTAAAGAAGATATACCACTTATTAATTTTGATAATTATAATATAGAAATCACATTTGAGGGGTATATATAATATATTAATCAGATGAATATTAAACCATAAGTCCATGAAAGTATTAAAGTGGTGCAGAAAGAGGATATTTATATTTATATAAAGGTGAAAAATGTTACTATGTTCAACCATGATTTTCATGAAATGATAATTTTCCCAAACCATGTTTGTGCCGTGTCAACAAAATTCATGAAGAAAAACCTATTGGATGAAGATAATTGTTAATCATTCTCTAATATTCATATTAGTATCAATATTTATATATATAACATATTAAAACTAGTAGAAAAATTATTATAGATATTATAGTGTACGTATATGGATTTTTGTATTGTCATCAGGTTAATTCAGATAGAATGAATTATAGGGGGATATTAAATCCATTAACAACACAATAGAGGGCATGGGAAAACAATTCCATAAATTTTATCACCAAAATCCCAAAACATTAAACGGTAACTACTTCAATTCTGTTGTAGTCAATTGACATGGGAAATCAACACAGCATACATCTATAGATATGATTTATCTACAAACTATTTTTACAAAATTTATGTTAAATAAGTTTTAAGTTATCATGTTGTATCACATTCTATTGTATGTGATAGATATCTAAGTGTCAACTCAATGTTTTGGAGAAGACTTATAGATTCTTTTTATATAGAGATGAACATTAGGACTACATATTATCCTCACTCATATTATCATTATGGGAGGAAAATTTGATCCCTATATGATATGATGATATACTGTTATATGCATTTCAATGGCTATTGGTATCAACACATTTATTTGTATGAAATTTATTATAAAATTATCATTTGACTATGAATTCAGATTCAAAATTATTCATCCACATTTAACAGGATGATTAGAACTCCAATGTGATTTGTTTTATTTGGATATGTAATGATATTTTTACCAAATATATATGAAAAATTTTAGATAAGGTTATTACCCTTCGACATCACATCGGGGCCACTCAAAATCGATTGATAATTAAAGCAAGAAATCAGTAGTAATATATAAAGATTGATTTTTGCGACTAGGTAGTTCAATGAATATCAAAATCTGTGAAATATATGATATATGAATATAAGAGAAATATGATCACAAGAACTATCTTCCACATACAAATACATGAACATATTAGGATGTTTTCTTGACACATAGATCATTCTCTAAACCTATATCAAGTTCATGATGTATCCATTTATATCTAATAAGGATGTACATACATGAATATTAAAATGTAAAGAACTATGTTAATGTACCAATGGATCAGGATATATCTTATGATTAAAAATCAGCAGAGATTTTTTGTTGAAGATGGAATGTGTTTTGAAATAGAAAAACTCTATTTCATTATTTTATTGCGAAACCATAAATTGAGGAAGCTACATGAGAACATAGGGGTGTGATAATGCAATAGGTTTATTTTTTTATTATCTCAGAGTGAAATAATTTAATGGGATAAATTCATATATGGGTTTACAATCTACCAAATTGTTATTTTATGATATATTTATATTTAAATAAATATATTTTATTGATATATTTATACATACTCAACAGCGAGTTAAATGAATTATGATATTAAATTGAATTATTTTTATTTAATTTTTCTTTTATCAACTCGCCACTGGATTGGGATGTATTAATTTGAGTAAGAAATATATTATATATTACAGAAAAATTTATAGAATTAATTCATTTTATTTGAAATATTTATTTAATAAAATAAAAATTATTGAATGGAAAAAGAGAGATGTTTTTATGAAAATGTTTTTTTACTAACATAATTTGTTTCCGTTTTAATAAAATCATTTATTTATTATTGTATAATTTTTTTTATGAAATTTATAATATATATATTCAATTAAATACATTGACAATAATTTTATAGTTTATATTTTTCATTTAATGACTATATAGCCAATTTTATGTTTTAAAATACATTTGGATAAAAATGGGTATGTGATGTTTCACACTCATTTTTTAAAATCAATTTAATCCATTATATAAAAGTTAAATTTTTTAAAATTTATCTCATTTTATTAATCATCATAATTAATAATATTTCATATTATAAACTCTATTCTTCATCATAAAGAATATGAATGTTGGAAAAATATGTTACTTACAATGATTACATTTAGAACATGATAAATAGTTTAAAAAATAACAGTAAAAATCGCATATTATTTTTCAATATATTCTTATTAATCTTTATATTTAATCTATATCTCATATTATATTTAATTATGGGTTATTTTAATCCATTTATATATTGTAAGACAATAATAAGTATTAATATTTGATTAAAATTCACAATGTATCCACTTCATCACATATAAAAGGACACTATAATGACTATATTATCTTCTGTTAATGGGGGATTTTTTCTAATCAATTCAATGAGAAAATAAGAACCTAACATCCCAAAAAAAATCTAGGTCTTGTTTTTATCATAATACACACCTATAGAGTCATTAGGTAAATGATAAATGAAGCTATCTATAGAAGAAGTACATTTCATAACTAATTATTTTCATTTTTTTTATATTTAACCTCAACTAAATCTATCCTAGCCTTTTTTATATGGAATCATTTTTATCTGTAATATTAAAAAAATTTATTAAGATATTTTTAATTAAAAATTACTCTACATATTCATCTAATGGAATGTGAAAACTCTTTTCATGCCTAACTACATCCTAGTACCCCACGAAATGTATTTCATTTTTCATTACCAAATCATATGGATGGTCAAATAGATATTTCAAAAGATTATATATTATATTTAATATATAATTTTATTTATGAAATAATAATATATTATAAACCTTAGTAACTCTCAATCCATTTGAAAATGATAATATCATTCATATATATTTTTTGGACAACAGATTCTATAAAGTGTTGTAATTCATTATTCATTATTATGTCATATGAATTATTAAAAATTTGTATATAGTGAAAAAATATTATAATTATTACACATTTATAATTCTATATATGTAGATTTATTTAATGAGGTACATGTACAAGAACAAATATTCAAGGAAAATATAATAACATTCACCTTAATATTCATTTTAATTAATAAATTATTAATGAATGGATTATTAGAAATTTAAAAGTGATAATAAATAGAATAAGAAATATGAATATGGTTATATAATATATTTAAAATGAAAAAATATTTATTATATTCAATATTTTAATTAGTTTTAAGTAATACAAGACTAGAGTTAGTGGTTTATTTTACAATATCATTTCTTTTTTATGGTTGACTTGATAAATTTTCATTTAGGGAATTTAAATTCATATTGTCGGTTAGAAACAAGTTATTATCTCACCACATAGTCTGCCAATAAATTCCATGAATTAGTATAATTTTTCTATATTTATATAATAAAACTGGTGAGAGAAATATTTTTTATGAAAAGATGACCTAATTTAATATTTAGTCACCAAAACATTTTTTCAAGTACATAAACATCAAAAAAATTTATAAAAGTTCATTACTATAAAAAAAATGTTTTAAAATTAACATTTTTCTTTTCATATAATTTAATGAATAATATTTATCATGCAATCATTCATACTTTTTAAAACAAATATTTCTTAAATTATTATAAAATTGTGAAATCATGTTTTACCTTAACTTATATGACACGAATATATTTTATTACCATTATTCCCATTCATTGATTTGATATTCTAAAACAATTTTCATTGGATAATTTCTATGGAAATGATTTTCAAAAAAACATAGAAGTTTTTGCTAATTTTTTCCAATTAAAAAATTTATTTTATCACGTTCTCAGAAAATGTTTTCAATGTTTTTATAATGTAATTGTTATCAATAAAAACATTACATAGGTATTTATATTCTACAATTTGAAGAAAATCTTGTGATTCAATAATTTAATCCTCTGTGTGTAATATGGTGTGGATGATTGAATGATGATTCAATAAAATCCATTTCATTACCATGTGATAATTATGTTACGATGATGAAAATATAATACCTATTTTTTTACAAAAAAATATGGTATGATGAAATGCTAAAATTTTAGAGATACCCTTATTTTAAACACTTGTGATTAAATGATATTATGATGAATGTGTTAAAATACCATTATTTGAAACACTTGTGCATATCCATATGACAGGGATATGCAGCCCATATAAAAATGTCACGCGGATTTGCGCGTTTTTCCCGCCAAACCGCACAAAAGTGTATTTGCGAGGGGTTGGCAATGCCCTCCGCAAATGTCAAGAGGTGGTAAGACCTATTATCGGAGGGGGATCCCCTGTCCCAGCTCTTTCGGCTACCGAAGGTTATTTGTGACGTATCTCATCGCCAATAACTGACGGAGATAAAAACATATATGGGACGATATGTTGTCTTGTCGCAAAAGTGTGTCGGAAAGTTACTTTTTGCAATGGGCCACATCACAAATAACCTTTTAACCACCGAGGGTAATTACTGTAGCCGAAGGTATTTGTGACGGGGCCCATCGCAAAAAGTACATTGGGCGACAGTATTCCCGTCACTGATAGTCTGGTCGCAACAAATCTAACGTATATTTACCCCTTCCGTTTTTTCTTCTCTCTGCCCAAATATCTTGTTCCTTTTCTTCAATAAACTATAATTTTAGAGTGAAATTTTTTGAGAGTTAGAATTTTTTTTACAAGGTTTTGATTCCGTCTACAATTATAAGAGATCAAGTTTAGAGGTATTTATGTTTTATTTAATTTATTATTTTTTACAATTATTTATATTTATTTAAATATTTTTTATTAGTTTTAATTATGTTAGATATAAATACGTTTGGTAGCAGAATTTATGAGTAAGATTAAAATTAAATTATTTGTATTAATTATTAATAATTAGAAATAATTAATAATTCTTAATCATAATTACTAATGTATATAAGTAATTAGTAGTAATTAGTAATTAGTAGATGTATTTTGCATTACATAATAGTAATTATTAAAAATTAGTAATAATTATACAAAAATAGTAATAAATATTAACAATTAGTAATAAATAGTATTAATTAGTAACAATTAGTAATAAATACTAATAAATAGTAATAAATACTAATAAATAATAATAACTACAAATAATGTCTAATAAATTGTAATAAATTGTAATAAATAAATATAATTAGAAATAAATAATACAATTCGTAATAAAAATACAAATAAATCGTAATAACTACTAATGAATAGAAAATATTACTTATAAATAGTAATAAATACTTGTAAATAATAATAAATACTAATAAATAGTTACTATTAGTAATAAAAAGTAATAATTTTTAATAATTACTTATAAATATTAATAGATACCAATAAATAATAATAAACACTAATAAATATTAATAAATTGTAATAAATAGTATATGAGAGAAATAAATAGTAATAAATAGAAATAAATAGAAATAAATACTAATAGATAGAAATAAATACTAATAAATTGTAATAAATACAAATAAGTACTAATAAATATTAATAAATACTAATAAATACTAATAAATACAAATAAATAGTAATAAATAGTAATAAATACTAATTAATACAAATAATTAGTAATAAATAGTAAAAAACAGTAATAAATAGTGATAAATAGAAACAAATACTAATAAATAGTAATATATACTAATAAATACTAATAAATAGAAATAAATATTAATAAATATTAACAAATACTAATATATACGATTAAAAACTAATAAGTAGTAATAAATAATAATAAATACAAATTAATAGTAGGAAATACTAATAAATACTAATAAATAATAATAAATAATAACAAATAGTAGTAAATAGTAATAAATAGTAATTATTAGTAAAAATTAGAAATAATTAGTAATAATTACTAATAATTAGTAATAAATAGTATTAAATAGTATTAAATAGTAAAAATTGTAATAAATTGTAATAATTAGTAGTAATTAGTAATAATTATTAATAAAGAGTAATAAAGAGTAATAAATATTAATAAATAGTATAAAATTGTAATACTTAGTAATAAATAGTAATAATTTGTAATAATTATTAACAATGAGTATTAATTAGTAATGATTAGAAATAACTAGTATTAATTAGTAATAATTACTAATAATCAGAAATAATTATTAATAATTAGTAATGATAATAATAAATACTTATATATACTAATAAATACTAACAAATACTAATAAATACTAATAATTAGTAATAATTCATAATAAATAGTAATAAATAGTAATAAATAGTAATAAATAATAATAAATTGTAATAAATAGAAATATTTAGAAATAATTAGGAATAAATCTTAATAAATAGTATTAAATAGTAATAAATAGTAATAAAAAGGAATATTTTCTAATAATAAGTAGTAAATACTAAAAACTAGTACCTTGCTCGTGCATTCGCACAATGCTATTAAATAATTATTATTTTCAAAAATAGATGTTCATTTTTAAAACTCATTAATTAATTTTAATATTCTATATATTTAAAGATATATTTGGTTAATTAAAATGGAATAGAATGAAAATTTTTGGGAAATCCTATACAGAATCGTAAATATTTAGTTCAAATAATAAGGAAAAAAATTTATTTGACCTTCATACCGGAGAAATCAATTGCGTAAATAAAAATATATTTCAAATGGATAATTAAAATTATGCTCATTATAATATTTAATTTTTGGAATGAATTTCATGTGAATTAAAATGAAGAAATAAAACATCCACCTCTCAAATTTAAAATCTCATCCACTACTCAAACCCATTACATCATCCAGTTTTCAAAAACATGTATCACAAGTAAACCCCCATTTATATTCAGTATATTGAAAAGAACTCCCTTAATAAAAGTTACAATGTTCAAGATAATGGATGGAGAAAATGGTTTTAGAGGAGACATGTATCATGAACTGAAAAAAATACACCTCACCAAAATTCATATCATTATTCATATCCACTATAGTTATTCATGCAATGAATGTGAAAAATAGTAAAATAAAGATACAATATAATTTGTATGGTTTTATCAAAATTATAAGAAAGGAAATACATTTGATAATAGCCACCACATGAAATTAATTATTGATATAAAACTTTCCAAGACTTTAAAATGTTTTTAAAAGAAGGGAGATAGGGAGTTAATGGATTCATGTCAAAAGAATTTCTCAGAATTTAAAACTCTATAAAAACTAATTGAACAATTTTTTGATTCATATATTGGATTACAATGGTGGTGCTCAACACATTTAGATAAATGTTTATAATACATTGAGATTTCAAAATCACAAAATGGTTTTAGAATCTCCATAGTCACATTGTTAATGGATCTGATCCCAAACATTGGTTGGATAACTGCGATGGGCATTCACTTGACGAGAACAAGCCTTGAAAATTCTTCTCCATCAACATCCATGAACTTAAAAAAACTCTTTCTCAAACAGCTCCTCTATCTGCTAGAATCAGAAAAAAAACCCTAATGTCCCTCCACTAAAGAAACAAATCCATCTTGTTTGTAGAAGTAAGATTGGCCCTGACAAACACATACATGGCTTGGAGCTACCTATAACACTCCCATGCAAGGTCATATTGTATTTTCCTCGAACTACTTCATCAGATGAGATATGATATTAGATGATACACATAAAATAATTTCATAAAAAACATATACCGGTAGACAACCTAGGATCATTGGAAGACCTCAATACCCACAATACCATGGTGTTTAGTAACCATTTCTATATATGTAAATAAGATTCAGTATCACTATAAGATATAAATGAACAATAGTATAATTAACCAATAGTTTGAACATAGTATGAAGAATCAAATTTTGTCCAGCCATATCAAGTGACAAACCACCTACATCATCCCAATATCAATATCATATTTGAAACTCATATCCATGTACTTCATCTGAAATGTATTGATATTAAATTTTAAATGGAACACATAAAATATTATCATAAAAATGATGAAACAATAGAAATCATAGGAATATTGGAAGACCTAAATACCATAAATACCACGTTGTTGAGTAACCATAACTATATATGTAAATAAAATTCAGTATTACTTAAACACATAAATTAAAATAGTGTAATTCACAACCAGTTTGTACTTTATAGAATCAAATTATTTCAGGCCAAATCATGTGACATACCTCCTTCTCCATCTTCCCAATATCAATAATATATTTGTAACTCTTAACCCATAAAAAACTATTCATATTAAGCTGTAGTTGGAAGACATAAAATAATATCATAAAATACATGTACCTGTAGACAACCCCAAAACATTGGAAGACCTCAATGCCATCAATACCATCAAATACCACGATGGAGGTAAACTAAAACTGTATATAAACATGATCCAATTGAGTTTTCTGAATAGTCCATTGCACATCCTATATTCCTTCATTACAATAATTGTGCATAATCCTAGAAATAAATGATTATAGTAAAATCAAATTACATTGGACTCATATTTTATAGAATAATATAATGAGAGGATATTATATACTTGTCAATGAAAATATCATGTGTATACTATATATGATACACATTTAGTATATATGGCGGACTTGGAGAAGCATCCCTCTCGTGGTTCTAAACTGGATAACTAAAGCTGTGTAGGAGAAAAAGTTAAATGCAAAATTAAGTTCGAGATATATTGAGGGAATCGATATGGAGAGAAGAATGTTGCCAATGACCAATAAAAGTCATTTCAGAATGTTGATAATGCTTAATCATAAACTACTCAAAAATAAAAGGATCTAACGATGTAAGGAAACACATTCCATGATAGGGATTTCAAAACAATGTTTTTTCATGAAATTTATGCAGCTTAGTAAACATAACCTATTGATTCTTAGTATAAAAAATGTTATTCATGGATAAAATAATGTAAATATAATGGATTTTATACCTTCTTTCATTCCTATTCAACCATATGATACCCCATGCCTCAATAATAGCTATATGAAATAGATTCATTAAATGGAAATATCCATCCTAGGTGAAATAGAAATCAAGAAGAGTACAGAAATTGAATTCATTAATGTACAATTCAAATATATTAGTCATTATGATAAACACATATTAGTCACAAGAAAGTAAATGACCATCTTTATGTCAGAATAAAACACATTAATTAATGTGTCACTACCATTAAATAAAATCCCATTCATTACATTATAAAAATAGAAATGATGATATGAAAAAGGGAAGTATTTTCCAAATCTGATTATGGACTTGGTTATACAAAACATGAGTGTAATTTAATGTATACATTTTTATACAGGAGTGTACTTTATATAGTCTTATATATTACTGATGTGTATGGAAGATTCTATATTTATTTCATTTTTATACAAGAGTGTAATGTAGGTTTAATCATATTATTACACCAAAAAATGTGAATGTATGTTTAACCAACATGATTAGAAGGGAGAAAAATACATAATATATCATTATGAATTACTGTATAATATATTTCATAATGCAGTGTCCAAAATTTGATATCAAATGCAACTTTGATCCATTTAGGGAACCTCACAAAAGACACTATAACATAATTTCATCATAATTTACACTATATCATTATGAATTAATGTATAATATATTGCATAATGCATTTCTCAATAATTGATATCAAACGCCACATTGATCCACTTGGGGAACTTCACAAAAGACACAAAAACGAAATTCGATCAAAATTTACAGCGTCCAAATGAATCACGGTCCGGATCTAATGCATAGTATACCTTCCCAGTGGAATCCCCATATAATTCCTTTGAATCAGCCCTAAACTTGGATTTATTCTATGCTTCAATTCAATATAGTTCATGAAATTAGTATACAATTTATTTCATAATTGATTCTGATATATATGTACTATTTAAAGTGGACATATAAATAGAATTTAAAATAGAATAAATTAATTAATTTCAATTTTAAATTATACATGTAAAAAATTAAATAAATAAATGACAATGGAAATGAAAAAAAATGAAATTGCAAATGAATTAGACAATTTTGATCCTAATTATAACAATGAATTAAAATGTATAGTAAATAGAAAATTAGAATTTTTTCCACTATATTAGTTGACTATTTCCTCAAACCACAACTTAGCATGTCAATAAATTCATCTATAATGAGTTTGAAGAACAAAGTCATACATCGATTATAGACTACAGAGAAATTGTAATTTCATGTTGTGACTTCAATAGGAGGGGATCCATCACCTTCATAGGGAATTGAGACCTTCATCTTTCTTGAAGAAACCATGAAAATGAAATCTAGTTTTCTATTATGGTTCATCAGTTTCTAAAAAAAATCAAAGCGTGGTATATTAATGGACCAGGATAACCAAAAAACTTAAAATCTAATTTTTTTCATGGTTTTCAATTTCTGAAGAAGCAATTAAAATCACAATAAATGGAGATTCCATTTATTAACATGAAATAGAACACTGAAATAACATCCCCAATGTCACTGCACTTTCTAGTAGGTATTATAAGGTTCTATGTGTAAAATAGAGATATTTAATACCATTTGCACCAACAATAAATCGTCATCAAAAGGCACAAAAAAAAATAATTTACCGTGGGAAGAAAGGAGGTGGGGGATGTTCTGGAGGAACTAACCATTTTAGTCATCATAGATTTCATACACTGAGTTGTTATTATAGGAGGAGGATGGAGGCAGAGATGGAGGCAGAGGTGAGGTGAGGCACATGCAGATGCACAACTAGAAAGGGGATTGAGTGAAGGAGGTGGTGTCGAATGAGGTCACCGAAAAAGGAGGCCGAGGAGGAGGTGTATAGATCTATTACAGTAATAGTTTCTTGGGGTTATTTTTATTCAATGAATATGTAATTAATGGGTTTAGGGAAAATAATTTAGAAGAAAAGAATATAAAAAATTATATTAATCCAATAGATTGAACAAAATGATAAATGCATCCCTTAAGTATCAGTCTGAGTGGAAAAATTGAGAATAAGCCACTTTAATTATGATTAATGAGTCTTAACATAAGTAGGGATGAAAATTGTAGAATTTCCATCAATTACAAGCAATTACGTTCCATATGATTATTTATCACATATGCTCAATTTGAGTCAAAATTTTGTTATGGTGTATATGAGAAAAACTCAACTACATTTAGTTTCAATGTACAAGTATATTACTGAATCTTATATTGGTGTTTCTAATGGTTAGAATTTAGCACTGGATATATGAACTTTTGATAAATTATACAACCATACAATATAAATTACTAAAGTGTAAAAACAATAATAAGATATTTTCATGATATATAAATATACACGTTGTTCTGTAAGATAACCCTTGTATCAATGTCTAGAAAGCCTCTTGCTATGATAAGAATGCTTGTTATTAGATTGAATACCCGATCCTCTATCACCCTTTGGAAAACCACATGCTGAACATTATAAAACATAAAAAATTAATTGATCGAGTGGGATCACGAAAATAAATAGTCTTGTAGTGCATGGACATTTTGAATAAATATGTTACAATATCCATGATGAATATATACCTATTGATTCCATAATGTTTTCCTTATGACTTTTCCATTCCTTCTTGTTTTGAAAATCACAAACACCTTATTCTTAAGGAAAATTACTTTTATAAGAAAAATTTATTTTATAAGGAAAATTGATTTTATAAGAAAAATCTTTTTTATAAGGAAAATCTCTTTTGTAAGAAAAATTATCCTTATCTTATTTTCATTAATATTTTTCTTAAGTATAAGATTCAGATTCATTTCTATATTTTCGGAATTGTTTGAAACATTTATATAAATCCTTCTGTTTTAGGATCCGAATTCTGGATAAGATCTATAATAAAGTTTCACTCCAAAATCTAGATGAGAACTGTGATAAAGTTTCATTATGAACTACGGATACGAACTCTGATTAAGTTCTACTCCAGATTTAGGATATGAATCCTTATGATGTTCGACAAAGAATTCTAATTACGAATTCTGATGAGGAATTCTCATTACGAATCCTGATGATGAATTCTCATTACGAATTCTGATGACGAATTCTCATTCCAAATTCTCATTACGAATTCACCTGTTAAACAGAATCTGTTCATCTTTGTTTTATTCATTCCTTATTTTCATAGACTCCGAAAAATTATTTTTGTTTACACTCCGAACATACATTCTGAACTTTTGAGTTAGAATTTAAAAGATGTCGTACATTTTGTTACACTTGTTTTATTATAAAACGATGTCGTTTATTCTGTTATAAACTAACCGTTTTCTAAGTGACACGTGTACAGGTCCCTCTGATTTTTAAGGAAAATGTGACCATTGGGAAGGAGGTCGACCTTACCTATAAATAAGAGCTCATTTGAAAGAGCTCGGAGAGAATGAAGTTGATCAATCTAGAGACCACACACTGCTATGGTGATTTCTATAGAGAGAAAGCTTTTCATGCCTTGTGCATACTGAACTGCTCGTTCAGTTTTTGCATCGCGCGACTCCGAATGTTGGTGATTACATTCGAGGACTTCCGGGGATATGAAGATAGAGGTTACCGACTACCATGAAGTTCGAGGGCTTCCTTGCTGAGGAAGACAGTGGTGACCAACTACCTTGAAGTTGAGGTCTTGTGGGGATAACAAGAAAGAGACTCCGATCTTCGTATCAAGGGCTTACCCGGGTGTGGGTAAGACAGACTTTCTTGAAAGTATAAAACAAGGGACCTTTATCCAAGGTTTTTGGATACCCTTCTCTTTGGGTTAAAAGACTTATATCTTGTTACTTTTAGTTCTACTACTTGTTTATTTCCGCTGCATTTTGTATTATAAGGAAAGTATAACTTTCTTATACTTCCTTACATGTACTCTGTTTCATTTAAATTCTATATTCTTTAAGGTAGAATCTCATATTGTAATCTTTTGTTAAGTTTCAATTTCTGGAACTATATTTCTGGAACCTACTTTCGGAATCCCTTTCCATGTTTTCATTTAGTATTAGAGGTGTTGTTAATTTGCTTAAGTTTAACTTTGACAAACATAGCTCTTTCTTTTGCTTAAGGAAAACATAGTTATCCTTAACTAACATTAAAGGTTCCAAAGGAATTTTTAAAGTATACAATTCACCCCCCCTCTTGTTTGTTGAGCATATCCATCATTATTTCGATCCAACAATACCTTGAATAAAATTTCATTATAACCAACTCTACCAAATTCAGTTTACCAGGAATTGAATACCTAGAGGAATCACATGTAGAGTAGTCCACAACTTCCTTGTTAACATCCTGGTTTTGAATTGAATGTATATTTTGCAACAACAGGATGGTAAATTAAGAAACATAACATGTATTTTCATTGAAGAAATGCCTCTTTTACTTCTTCTACTTGCTAGATAACACAAAGAGATACAATACCTTGATAAAATAAAAACAACTATGAATTAAACACCTTTACTCTTCTTCTTAAATGTTCAATGACATGTGGAAAATGTGTATGATTTCGTTCATAACTCATGATAATTCATTATAAATTCTTTCGAGTTGTAAATTATTATAGTTCCATATTCTATTATTAAAATGAACTACATTAATAGTGGAGTAATAAGGTCAAATATCAAGCATGGACACTAATTAGAATAAAAAATTTCAAAAATAATCAGACGATGTCCCTACAGAAATCCATGAAATATCAATAAGAAAGAAGAATAAATCACCGAGGGACCAAGCAAGTGTTATGAAAATAGTACCTATTTATTGAAATAAAAAACATGATACATGAAATTTAATTTATAATAAGTGGAATAAGTGGTAATTATCATTGATTTTGAGCACCTACAAAATCATCCATAATGTTTACAAATAGATACAAAATTGTTTAAAAATAATAAGTCATTCTAATGAAGATTACCTTGGCCATATTATGTAGTGGGTTATCATATCTTATAGGGATTCATTCTGTATATACTAATACCTCATATAAAACTAACCATATCAATGATGAAAAAAAAATTACATGTAGAAATATTGACTGTGAAAATTAAGTACATGTTGTGATTGGTGAATCAAAACAGAAAATGTATGGTGTGTATGATAGAATAATCCATATTTAGTTGGAAAAACTAATTCATGGAGAGAACTGAAAACATAACTAGAAAATTTTTTGAACCCACCATTTGTGATGCAGTGTATTGTATTATAGCCTACAAAATTAGTATTAAAATAGTGAAATGTGTAGCTATAAAGTAGATAGAAATGTTACAGAATGCTATAGAGGAGAAAATACCATATTCTAGATGCGTTGACAGATGGATTAATATGTTATTATGGAAAATATTGACCCCTTGTTGATTTTTTCATATGAATAGAATATAAATATATATTTTCAAAGAAGAAAAACAAGTTTTTATGATGATTAATGGAATCACAAAGAGGGTGAGGGGTGTGCTTCACTGAGTTAGATATCAGAGGAGATAGATAATATTGAGAACCCTATGAGATGGAAAAGAATTTCGCGAGTGGGAGAAGAGGGGGTTGGAGTGATTGAGGGAGGAGGGAGGAAGATTAGAATTTTGGATGCCGAGAGTAGGTATCAGAGGATAAGAATAATATGAGGAAACATAGGAGATGAGACTCCAAACATTTGATGAGGGAACGATATGATGATTTGAATTCATTTTAGAGGATGACATGATGCTGAGGAAGAGTGAAATAGAGAGGAGTATTCCACTGGTTGTTTTTAGGAAGATCTACATGAGGGAAGGTGAAATAAAACTAGGAACCATAGTTGAAGACGCAAAATAGTATAGGGATTAGGGTATGTAGGCAGTGGGTTACAGGAACAGTATCTGAAGTAAAGGGGGAGGACCACATGCACTATTTTTTAGGGGGATACGCGCGTGATGGATCACATTATTTGGAAATTGGATTATTTCTTTGGCTATGTGGATGATTCTTGAAAGGGAATGTAAGGGAAAAAAGACGTGGAAACACAATATCAAGACACATGACTGTAGAAAAATGTAAGATTAGTATATACCAGTAATCTGCCCGTGGATTTGAATAGTACTATAATAAAATTCATATTTTCAATAATTGAAGTTAATTTTTCAGACTCCTTAATTAATTTTAATATTCAATTAAATTAAGGAGAAATGTGGTAAATAAAAATGGAGTAGAAGGAAAATTGTAGAGAAATCATAAACAGAATCATAAATATTTAGTTCAATTAATAAGGAATAGAATTTTATATTGGACATTCATGCTAGAGAAATCAATTGCATAAATGATAAAATGATTCAGACTGATAATTGAAATTATTATCATTATAATATTTAGTTTTGGATTGAATTTCTATTTAATTAAAATAAAGAGATAAAAAATCCACTGCTTAAATTAAAAATCTCATCCACTTCTCAAACCGAGTACATCATCCAGTTTTCAAAAACATGTATCCCAAGTAAAACCCCATTTATATTAACTATATTTAGTTAAAATCCCTTAATAAAAGTTACAAAGATCATGATAATGGAAGGAGAAAAGGGGTTTGGAGGATTCATGCATCATGAATTGAAAAGAATACACCTCACCAAAATTTATATCATCATTCCTAATAGCTATAAAAATTCATGCAATGAATGTGAAAACTAGTAAAATAAAGATAATTTATAATTTTTATTGTTTTATCAAAATTATAATACTGGAAATACATTTTATGATAGCCACCAATTGAAATAAATTGTTGATATATAACATTATAAGACATTCGAAATTCATCAAAGAAGGAAGAGAGGGATTTAATGGATTCAGGTCTAATGAATTTTTCAAAATTTAAAACTCTATCCAAAATAATTTAACAAATTTATGATTCATATATTAGATTACAATGGTAGTTCTCAACACATTTCAATAAATTATTACAATAAATTGAGATTTGAAAGGCACCCAATGGATTTAGGATCTCCATAGTCAAGTTATCAATAGCTCTGAACCCGATCTGTGCCTGGATTACTGTGATGGAATTTTACATGATGAGAAAAATCCATGACAATTATTCTCCATCAAAGTCCATGAACTACAACAAAACCCATTCTCAAAAAGCTCTTCCATCTGCACGAATCAGGAAAAACCCCTGAAGGCCCTCCAATAATGAAACAAATACATCCTGTTTGCAAAAATAAGACTGGCTATGACATCCACATACTTAGCCTGGAGCTGCCTATATCACACCTAGGAAAGGTCCTATTGGATTGTCCAAAAACTACTTCATCAGATGAGTACTGAGATTAGAAGATACAGCTAATCTAATATCATAAATAAAAATGCATATAGACAGCCTAGGAACATTGGAAGACCTCAATACCCTCAATAACATGGTGTTTAGTAACCATAACTGCATATGTAAATAAGATTCAATAGAACTAAATGATATAAATGAATAACAATATAATTAACCAATAGTTTTAACTGTTTTTCAGAATCACATTCTGTCCAACCATATCAAGTGACAAACCTCCTACATCTTCCCAATATCAATATCATATTTTCAACTCCTATATAAGTAATTAATCTAAAATGTATTGATTTTAAATTTTAGCTGGAACAAATAAAATAATATAATAAAAATCATGAAACAGTAGAAATCCTAGAAGCTTTAGAAGGGCACAATACCATCAATACCAGAGTGTTGAGTATCCTTAATTATATATGTAAATAAGACTGAGTATAACATAAATAAATAAATAAAAATATTGTAATTCCCCACTAGTTTTTAATTTACAGAATCAAATTATTTCCAGTGAAATAAAGTGACATACCTCCTTCTCTATCTTCCCAATATCAATATCATATCTATAAATCTTAACCCATAAAAAATTATTGATATGAAACTATAGTTGGTAAACTTAAAATAATATAATAAAAAACATGTACCTGTAGACAGCCCCTGAACATTGGAAGACCTCAATAACATCAATACCATAAAATACAATGGTGTTGATTAACTACAACAGTATATAAAGATGAACCATAGAGTTGTCTCAAAACGTATTCTACCCATCCTATATATTTTCATTACACTAAAAGTGCCTAAACATAGAAATACATGATTATAGTAACTTCAAATTCCATTGGATTTATATTTTATTGCAAACTATAAATCTAGGATATTATATATTTGTTATTGAAAATATCATTTGTATACTATATATGATTCGAGTTGAGTATATATGGCTGACTGGGAGAATAATCCATCTTGTGTTTCTCAATAGGATAACTCAAGTAGTGAAGAAGAAAAAGTTAATAGTAATATGAATTTAGAGACATTTTGAGTGAATTGATATGAAGAGAAGCATGATGTGAATGACCATAGAAAGTCGTTTCATAATGATGATACTGGTAGAATCATAAACTACTCAAGAAAAAAAGGATCCAACTATGAAAGGAAACACATTCCATTATAGGGATATCAAAATAATGTTTTGTCAGGAAATGAATCTAGCTCAGTACACTTAACCTATTGATTCATAGTAGAAAAAATGTTTTTCATGGCTCTGTTTATGTAAATATAATGGATGTCATACCATATTTCATTCCTATTCCAACATATGGTACCCCATGCCTCAATAAAAAATATATTAAAAAGATTCATTATTTGGTAATATCTATCATAGGAGAAACGAAAATAAATAAAAGTACTGAAATTGACTGCATTAATGTACACTTCAAATAGATAAGTCATTATGGTATATACAAATTAGTCGCCTACAAATACATGAACATATTTATGATGGAAAACAACACATTAATTAATGTGTCACTACTGTTAAATCAAATACCATTCATTACATTCTAAAAATAGTAATGATGATATGAATGGTGAAGTATTTTCCAAATCTGTTTTGTTGACTTGATTATACAAAACTGGGGTTTAATGTAATGTTTACATTTTTATACAGGAGTGTAATTTATATAGTACTATATACTATTTATGGTTATGTAATATTCTATATTTTTAGAAATTTTATACCGGAGTGTAATGTAGGTTTAAACATTCTATTACACCAAAAAATGTGCATGTATGATTAACCAATGTGCACTATTGATGTGTATGTATATAGGAATGTAATATCGCTGCATTTTTTATCAAATGTTTTTGTCTTCTATATAATGGTATATATTTTTCATTGAAGAAACATCCATGTTGATTTTGATCCAACCCATATAGAGAGATTTTCATGTATAAAATATGAAGCCATTATAATTCATGAACTAACATTAAATACCCAATGTGTTAAAAAAAGTTAGATCCCAAATGGAGTTCCTAAGAATGGAAGTCATCAATGATGTACCCACCTAGATAAAAAAATTAGTAGAAGGGAGAATAATACAAAATATATCATTGTGAATTACTGTATAATATATTGGATAATGTTGTGTTCAATAATTGATATCAAATACAACTTTTCTTCATTCAGGTTACCTCACAAAAGACACAATAACATTGTTTCATAAAAATTTGCATTATCTCGTTATGAATTACTATATAATATATTGAATAATGAATTTATCAATAATTGATATCAAACTCAACATTGATCCATTTGGAGAACCACACAAGAGACACAAAAACGTAATTTGATCAAAATTTACCGTGGGCAAATGAATCCTAGTCGGGATCTAATGTGTATCATACCTTCCAAGTGGATGCCCCATATCATTTCTATGATTCACCCCTTAACTTGGTTTTCTTCTATGATTCAATTCAATATATTTCACATAATTAGTACACAATTTATTTCATAACTAAATCTGATATATATATACTATTTGAAGTAGATTTATAAATTTAATATAAAATAGAATAAATTAATGAATTACTATTAAAAATTATAGATGTAAAAATTTAAAGATATAAATGGAATTGGAAATGATAAAAATTTAATTGTAAATGAATCAAAAAAATTTAATCTAATTGTATAAATGAAATAAAATGTATACTAAACAGAAATTGAGAATTTTAACCTCTATAATAGTTGACTCTTACCTCAAACCACAACACAGCATGTCAATAAATTCAACTCTAATGGGGATGATGGACATAGTCATATAGTATTCAAATAACGTAGAGAAATATAAATTTATTGATGTGACTCCAATAGTAGGGGATCCATCACATTCATAGAGAATTTAAACCCTCATCTTTCTTGATGAAACCATGAAAAAGAAATCTATATTGCGCTTGTGGTTAACGAGTTTCTAAAAAACAATATAAAAGAGTGATATCTTGATGGACCAGGATAATTGATAAAATTAAAACCTATTTGTTTTCATGGTATTCAATATCTCAAGAAGCAATTAAACCAAAAATAAATAAATCTTACACTTATTAACATGAAATTGAACTACAAAATACCATCCCCAGTGTCACTACACTACATAGTAGGTAGTACATGGTTCTATTTGTAAAATGGAGAGATTAAATACCATTAGCACAAACCTTAAATCGTCATCTAAAGGCACACAATACATAATTTATCGAGGGAAGAATGGAGGTGGTGGATGTTCTGGAGAAACTAACTACTGCTGTAAAATGTTTCATAGTTCATATATTGCATACACTAAGATGGTATTATAGGAGGAGGACAGAGGAAGAGATGGTAGCAGAGGTGAGTCCAAGCGTAGGCAGATGTGTAGCTATAGAGGGATGTGAGGGAGGGATGTGGTTTCTAAAGGGGTCGACCATGAAGGAGGTAGAGGTAGCAGTGTAAAGAACTGTTATAGTATCACTTGATTGGGGTTATTTTTATTCAATGAATATGTTACTGAAGTGTTCTGAGAATATAATTCAGAAGTAGAGAGTATATAACATTATATTAATGTAACATATTGAACAAAATGATAAATTCATCCCTTAAGTATCAATAGTAGTGGTAAAATTGAGAATAAGCCCCATTAACTATGATTAATGATAATTAACATAATTAGGGATGAAAATTGTAGCATTTCCCTCAATTACAAGCAATTACATGCCCTAATATTATTTAACACATATGCTCAATTTGATTCACTGTTTTGATATGGTTTAATGATGAAAAAATCAACTACAATTAGTTTCCAAGTACAATTTGATGACTGAAAGTTATATTGGTGTTTCTAATACTTAGAATTTAGCACTGGATATATTAAATTTTGATATATTATACAACCATACCATATTAATTACTAAAGTGTAAAAACAATTATAAGATATTTTCATGATATAAAAATGAAAACATTGTTCTCTATGGTAAACCTTATAGGAATGTATGGAAAGCCTTTTTTTGTGTGATTATAATGGTTGGTATTATATTGAATACCTAGTCTTCTTCCAGCCTTCGGAATATCACATGTTGAACATAATGGAACATTAAAAAATAATAGATCGAGAGGGATCATGAAAATTAATAATCTTGTTTTGCATGGAACATTTGAATAAATAAGTTACACTGTCCACGATGATTATATACCTTACATAAAATTTCATTATCACCAACTCAACCAAATTTTGTTCACTGGGAATTGAATACCTGGATGAATCACTTGTGGAGTAGTGCATACCTTCCTTGTTAACATCCAGGTTGTGAATAAAATGCATAAATTTCAACAAACAGGATGGGAAATTATGAAACATAACTTTTATTTTCATTGAAGAATCGGCTATTTTACATCTTATACTTCAGGGATCACACAAAGAAATACAATATCTGCATCAAAAAAAACCTGTGAATTAAACATGTTAACTCTTCTTCTCAAATGTTAAATTTCATGTTGAAAATGTGTATGATTTTTTTATAACTCATAAAATATCATCATAAATTCTTTCTGGTTGTAAATTTATACAGTTCAAAATTTGATTCTTAAGAAGAACCATATTCATAGTGGAGTAATCAGATCAAATATCAAGCAGGGACACTAATTAGAATATGAAATTTCAAAAACAATCAGAGGATCTCCCTAATGAATTCCAGGAAATATAAATTTAAAAGAAGAATAAATCACCAAAGGATCAAGAAAGTGTTATGAAAATATTACCTCTTTGCTGAAATAAAACACATGATATAAGAAATTTAATTGGGAATAAGTGGAATAAGTTGTAATGATCCTACATTTTTAGCACCTAAAAAATCAACCAGCTTGTTTACAAACAGATAAAATAATGATTAAAAATAATAATACATACTAATGAAGATTACAATGGCCATATTATGTAGTGGGTTTTCATATCTTATTGGGATTCATTTAGTACATACTAATACCACATATCAAACTAACCATATCAACGATGACAAAAAAATTAGATGCAGAAATATTGAGTAATAAAAATAAGTAAATGCAATGATTTGTGAATCATAACAAGATATGTCTGGTATTTATGATTGAATAATCCATATGTAGCTGGAAGAACTGATTCTTAGAGAGAACATAAAACTTATCTAGAAAATTATGATAACCACCAATTGTGAAGTAGTTTCTTGTATTATATCCTGCAAAATTTGTACGAACATTGTAAAATGAAAAACTATGAAGTAGATAGAAATGTTACGGAGATGATATAGAGGAGAAAATACTCTATTCTACATGCATTGAGAGCTATATGAATCTAAACATAGGTAATAGTTCAACCACATGTCTATTAATGCGTATGAATCGAAGAGAAAAATATATTTTCATTGAAAAAAAAATATTTTTATGACATTGAATGGAATCACAAAGAGGGTGAGGGGTGTGGTTCACCAAGGAAGATATTATAGGAGATAGATAATACCAAAAACCATAGGAGAAGGCAATGAATTTCGCGAGTGGGAGAGGAGGGGGTTGGAGGGATTGAGGGTGGAGGGAGGAAGATTAGACTATTGGATAATGATAGTAGAGATCAAAGAATTAGAATAATACGAGGAAACAAAGGAGAAGAGACACCGAACTTCTAATATGGGAACAGTACAACGTTTTGAGTGCATTGTAGAGGATGACCAGATGTTGAGATGGAGTGAAATGGTGAGGAGGATTCCTATTGTGGTTTACAGGTAGTGCTAGATGGTGAAGGTGAAATCGTACTCGGAACCGTAGGTGAAGATGCAAAATAGCAAGGTGATTCAGGTTTTGGAGGTAGTGGGTTTTTGGAACACTAGATGATGGATAGGGAGAGGACTGTGTGCACTAGTTTGTAGGGGGAGACACCAGATATGGATCACGTTATTTGGATGGTGGATTGTTTTTTTGGTGAATTGGAGGATTGCTGAAAGGGCACATAAGAAAAAAGGCAAAAGGAAGCACAAAATAAGGACATGTGGCTGCAAAAAACGTAAGATTAGTATATACTTTTACTCCTCCCATACATTTGAATGGTTCTATAAAACTATTATTATTTTCAATAATAGAAGTTTATTTTTCAAACTCATTAATTCATTATAATGTTGAATATATTTTAAGATAAATGTGGTCAAGAGAAATGGAATAGTAGGAAAATTGTTGAGAAATCATAACCAGAATCTTAAATATTCAGTTCATTTAATAAGGAGTAGAGATTTATATTGGAAATTCATACCTAATAAATCAATCTCATAAATTAAAAAATTATTCAAATGGATAATTAAATTTCTTCTCATTATAATATTTAATGTTGGGATGACTTTCATGTCAATTAAAATAAAGAAATAAAACATCCATTCCTCAAATTGAAAAAATCATCCACTATTTAAACTGAGTACATCATCCAATTTTTTAAAACATGTATCACATGTAAAACAACTTTTATATTCACTATATTGAAATGAAATCACTTAATAAAAGTTACAATGATCAAGATAATAGAAGTAGAATTTTTTTGGAGTATACATGCATCATTAAATTAAAAGAATACACATCACCAAACTTCATATCGTCATTCCTAGCCACTATATAAATTCATGCAATGAATGTGAAAAATAATAAATTAATGATTCTTTATAATTTTTAAGGTTTTATCAAAATTATTAGAATAGAAATCAATTTTATAATAGCCACCACATGAAATAAAATATTGATATATAACATTCTAAGACATTCGAATGCCTTTGAACGAAGGGAGAGAGGGATTTAATGGATTCAGGTCTAAAGAATTTATCAGAATTTAAAACTCTGTCCAAAATAATTGAACAAATTTATGATTCATATATTGGATTAAAATTATTATTCTCAACTCTTTTCAATAAATGTTTACAAAACATTTAGGTTTGAAGAGAAAAAAATGGTTTTCAGATCTCCATATTCACTTTGTCAATGGATCTGATCACAATTTGTGCATGGATAACTACAATGGAAATTCAATTGATCAGAACAAGCCATGACTATTCTTTTCTGTCAACCTCCATGAACATCAACAAAAACACTTTGTCAAACAGCTCTTCCATTTGTAGGAACTGAAAAAAAAACCCTGAAGGCCCTCCACTAAAGCAACAAATCCATCTTGTTTGTAGAAATAATATATGCATTGGCAACCACATAAATGGCTTGGAGCTTCCAAAAACACTCCCAAGAATAGTCACATAAGATTTTCCACAAACTAATTCATCAGATGAGTACTGAGATTAGAAGATACACAAAAAATAATATCATAAAACACTTATACATGTAGATAGCCTAGGAGCATTGGAAGACCTCAATACCCACAATACCATAATGTTTAATAACCATAACTATATATGTAAATAAAATTCAGTAGCACTAAAACATATAAATGAACAATAGTATAATTAACCAATAGTTTGAACTTTGTATGAATAATCACATTCTTTCCAGCCATATCAAGTGACAAACCTCCTATATCTTTCAAATATAAATATCATATTTTAAACTCTTATCCATGTACTTCATCAAAAATGAATGGATATTTAGTTTTATCTTGACCACATAAAATAATACCAAAAAAATAATGAAACAATAGATATCATAAGAACCTTAGAAGACATCAATACAATCAAAACCAAGGTGTTCTGTAACCATAACTATATATGTAAATAAGATTCATTATAACTTATATACATAAGTAATAATACTGCAATCCACCACCAGTTTGTTCATTATAGAGTCAAATTATTTCATGCCAAATCAAGTGACATACCTCCTCCTCCATCTACCCAATATTAATATCATACCTGTAAGTATTAACCCATTAAAAATGTATTGATATGAAACTGTAGTTAGTAAACATTAAATAATATCATAAAAACCATCTACCTATAGACAACACCAGAACATTGGAAGAACTCAATACTATCAATACCATCAAATACGAGGGTGTTGGGTAACTACAAATGTATATAAACAATAACCTAAAGAGTTGTCTCAAAAAGACTGATGCACTTCCTATATTCATTCATTACACTAAAATTGCCTAAACATAGAAATAAATAATTTTAGTATCTTCAAATTCCATTGGATTCATTTTGTGTTGCAAACAATAAAAGTAAGATATTATATATTTGTCAATAAAAATATCATGTGTATACTATATATGATGCAAATTTAGTATATATGGATGACTGGGAGAAACAACCTTCTCTTAGTTCTAAACTGGATCACTCAAGTAGTGTAGGAGAAAAAGATAAAAGTAATATTAAGTTCGAGACATTTTGAGGGAATCGATATGGAGAGAAGAAAGTTTTCAATGACCAAAGGAAGTTGTTTCAGAATTTTGATATTGCTAAGATCATAAAATAATCAAGATGAAAAGTATTTGACAATTCAACGAAACAAATTCCAAGATAAGGATATCAAAACAATGTTTTTTCTGGAAATTAGTGCATCTTAGTACACTTAACCTATTGATTCATAGTAGAAAAAATGTTATTCATGTTTATGATAATGTAAATATAATGTTTGTCAAACCTTGTTTCATTCCTATTCCACTATATGATACTGCATGCCTCAATAACAACTATATAAAATAAGTTCATTAATTGGGAATATCACTCCTAGGTGAAACAGAATTCAAGAAGATTTCTGAAATTGACTACATTAATGTACACGTCAAATAGATAAGTCATTATGTTATACATAGATTACCCACATACAATTACATGAAAATATTTATGTAGGCATTCAAAACATGAATTAATGTGTCACTACCATTAAATCAAATCCCATTAATTACATTCTAAAAATAGTAATTACGATATGAGCAGGAGAAATATTTTCCAAATCTGTTTACAGACATGATTATACAATATATGAGTGTAATGTAATGTATACATTTATATAGAGAATTGTAATTTATATTGTACTATATACTATTGATGTTTATGGAATATTCAATATTTCTAACATTTATATACAGGAGCATAATTAAGGATTAAACATTTGATGACACCAAACTATGTGCATGTATGTTTAACCAATGTGTACTATTGAAGTGTATGTATAGATGAATGTAATCTCACCACCTTTTTTATCAAATGTTTTTGTTATTTTCTATATACATGTCTATATTTTTCTTCGAAGAAACATCCATGTTGAACTTTATCCAACCTAGATAGGGAGCTTGTCAAGTATAAAAGATGAATCCATTATAATGTATGAACTAACCTTAAATACCCAATCTGTCATAAATATTGATATCCCAAATGGAGTTCCCAAGAAAGATAGTATTTGAAGATGTATCCATCTCGATACCAACATGAGTAGAAGTGAGAATAATACACAATATATCATTATTAATTATTGTATAATATATTGCATAATGTAGTCTTAAATAATTGATATCAAACACAACCATGATCCATTTAGGGAACCTCACAAAAGACACAATAACATAATTTCATCAAAATTTACATTATATCATTGTGAATTACTATATAATATATTTCATAATGCAATTTTAAATTATTGATATCAATAACAACATTGATCCATTTGGGGAACCTCACAAAAGACACAAAACGTAATTTGTTCAAAAATTACATGGCCTAAACAAATCTCGGTCAGGATCTAAAGTGTAGCATACCTTCCAAGTGGAGGCCCCATATCATTTCTACGACTAATCCCTCATCCGGGATTTCTTCTATTATTTAATTCAATATAGGTCACATAATTAGTATAAAACAAATTTTATAATTGAATCTAATAAATATGAACTATTTGAAGAAGACATATAAATTAAATGTAAAATAGAATAAATTAATGTATTACAAATAAAAAATATAGATTAAAAATATTAAACAATAAAATTGAAAATGAAATGAAAAAAATGAATTTTAAATGAATCATACGATTTTGATCTTAATTATAGCAATGAATAAAAATGTATAGTAAATATAAAATGAGAATTTATACCTCTGTATTAGTTGAATATTTCCTCAAACAACAACATTTCATGTCAATACATTCAACTCTAATGTGGATGAACGACATAGACCTAAAAAAGTTAGAGACGACATAGAAATATTAATTTCGTGATTTGATCCCCATAGGTGGGGATCCATCACCTTCAATGAGAATTGAAACCTTTATCATTCTTGAAGAAAACATGAAAATGAAATCTAGTTTGTTCTTGTGGTTCATTGGTTTCTAAAAAACAGTATCATAGAGAGATATATTGATGGTATATGACAAAAAAATGACATCCTATTTTTTTCATGGTTTTCAATTTCTCATGATTCAATAAAAAGAATAATAATTGGAGCTTCAACAGATTAACAAGAAATTGAACTACGAAATTCCATCCCCGGTTTCACTGCACTGCTTAGTAGGTAGTACAAGGTTCTATGTATAGAATAGAGTGATTAAATAAAATTATCAGTAAACCTAAAATATCATCGAAAGGCACATAAAACCTTATTTTGTAAGGGAAGAATGGAGGTGGTGGATGTTTTGGAGAAACTAACTACTTCTCTCAAATGCTTCATAGATCATATATTGCATACAGTGAGATTTAATTCTAGGAGGAGGAAAGAGGAAGTGATGGTAGCAAAGGCGAGGCCTGGCGAAGGCAGACGCGTAGCTGGAGATGCGAGTAAGGGAGGGAGGCAGTGTCTAATGGGGTCTACGATGAAGGAGGCAGAGGTGGCGATGTAAAGATCTGTTACAGTAACACTTTATTGAGGTTATTTTTATTAAATTAATATGTTACTAATTAGTTCTAAGAAAATAATTCATAATTAGATATTATATAACATTATATTAATCCAACCGATTGAAAAAAATGATAAATGCATCCCTGAAGTACCACTTGAAATGGTAAAATTGAGAAAACCCCCCTTAACTATGATTAATGATTCTTAACATTATTAGGGATGAAAATTGTATCATTTCCATCAATTACAAGCAATTACACTCCCAACGATTATCTAACACATATGCTCAATTTGAGTAACTGTTTTGTTATGGCGTATTGAAAAAAAACACAACTACAATTAAATTCCATGTACAAGTTGATGACTGACACACATATTTGTGTTCGTAATGGCTATAATTTAGAGCTGGATGAATAAACTTTCTATTAACTATAAAACCATACCATATAAATTAATAAAGTGTAAAAAAATTATAAGCTATTTTCATGATATAAAAATGAAAATAGTGTTATCTAAGGTAATCCTTGAAGAAATGTCTGGAAATCCTTTTTTGTGATTAGAATGGTTGGTATTAGATTGAATAACCGGTCCTGTCCCAGCCTTTGGAATATCACATGCTGAACATAATGCAACATTAAAAATTAATAGATCCAATGGGATCATGAAAATTAATAATCGTGTTGGGCATGGCACATTTGAATAAATAAGTTACACTATCCTCAATGATTATATACCTTGCATAAAATTTCATTATAACCAACTCTACCAAATTTAGTTCACTAGGAATTGAATACATAGATGTATGAAATGTAGAGTAGTCCAAAACATTCTTGTTAGCATCCTAGTTTTGAATAAAATGAAAAAATTTCAACAAATAGGATGGGAAACTAAGAACCATAACTTGTTATTTCATTGAAGAAAGGAATCTTTTACTTCTTCTACTTTATGGATCACACAATGAAATACAATACATGCATCCAATAAAAAACCTATGAATTAAATACTATAACTCTTCTTCTCAAATGTTTAATAACATGTGTAAAATGTGTATGATTTCTTTTATATCTCAACAAATTTCATCATAAATTAATTTTGGTTTTAAATTAATACAGTTCCAAATTCGATTCTTAAAAAGAAGAAACTTCATCATGGAGTAATTAGGTAAATGTTCAAGCATGGACACTAATTAGCATATCAAATTTCAAAAATAACTAGAGGATCTCCCAACTGAAATCCATGAAATATCAATATGAAAGAAGAATAAGTCACTGAGGGATCAAGAATGTGTTATGAAAATAGTTCCTCTCTTCTGAAAAAACACATGATACATGAAATTTAATTGGGAATAAGTGGAATAACTGTTAATGATCTTGGATTTTGAGCACCTATAAAATCATCCATCATGTTTATAAACCGATACAATAGTGTATCAAAATAAGAAGACATACTAATGATGATTAACTTGACCATATTATGTAGTGGGTTCTCATGTCTTTTAGGGATTCATTAAATACATACTAATACCGCAGATCAAACTAACCATATCAACGATGACAAAAAATTTAGACACATGAAATTTGGACAGAAAAAAATATGTACATGAACTGACTAGTGAGTCAAAATAGGAGATGTATGGTATTTATTGTTGAATAATCCATATGGAGTTGGAAAATTTAATTCTTGGAGAGAACTTAAAACATATCTAGAAAATTATGAGAACCCACCATTTGTGAAGTAGTGTATTGTATTAAAACCTGCAAAATTAGTATGAGCATAGTTAAATGTGAAACAATAAAATAGATAGAAATGTTATGGAGACGCTATAGAAAATAAAATACCATTTTTTGGATGCTTTGAGAGATGGATGAATCTGGGCTTAGGTAAAAGTTCAACCCCATGCCTATTTAGGGATAGAAATATAATAGAAATATAGATTTTTAAAGAAAAAAAAAGGTTTTTATGAAGGTTAATGGTATCGAGAATAAGTCGATGGGTGTGCTTTACCGAGGTTGATATCGGAGGATACAGATAATATTGAGAACCCTAGGAGATGTCATCGAATTTCATAAGTGGGAGAGGAGGGAGTTGGAGGGATTGAGGGAGGAGGGAGGAAGATTAGACTGCTCGATGATGGTAATAAAGATTAAAGGATACAAATAATATTAGGAAACAGATCAGATGAGACACCAGACATCTGATGCGGGAACTGTATGATGATTTGACTGCATTGTAGAGGATGAACCGATGCTGAGGCAGAGTGAAATGGGGAGGAGGATTCTGGTGGTGGTTTGCAAGAATAGAAAGATGAGGGAAGGTGAAATCATACTATGAACCATAGTTAAAGACACAAAATAGAAATGGAATTTAGGTTTGTAGGCAGTCAGTTTCGGGAATCCTAGTTGATGGATAGGGATAAGACTGTGTGCAGTGGTTTGTAGGGGGAGATGCGTGAGATGGTTCTCATTATTTGGATAGTGGATTGTTTTTTGGAGACATGGATGATTGGTGAAAGGGCACGTAAGAGAAAAGGGACATGGAAGCAGAATATCAGGACATGTGGCTATAGAAATACATAATATTAGTATATATATATATAGATTAGGTATAAATAGTAACAAATACTAATAATTAGCCATTAATAGCAATAAATAGAAATTAATAGCAATAAATTGCAATAAATATCAATAACTTTTAATAAATATCTATTAATAGAAACAAATATAATTAATTACCAATAAATTGCAATAAATAGTAAAAAAATTCAAAAAATTCAAATAAATTTCAATAAATTGCAATAAATTGAAATAAATAGCAATAAAAAGAAATAGATAACAATAAATTAAAATAAATTACAATGGATTGCAATAATTAACTATAAATAGCAATAAATATCAATAAATAGCAATAATTAGCAATAATTAGCTATAATTAACAATATTTAGCAATATATATCAATAATTAATAATAATTAGAATGAAATCGCAATAATTAGCAATAATTAGAAATAATTAGCAATAATTAGGAATAAATAGAAATAAATATAATTATTTAGCAATTAATAGAAATAATTAGCAATAAATAGAAATAATTAGCAATAATTAGCAATAATTAGCAATAATTGGAAATAATTACCAATAAATAGAAACAATTAGAAACAATTACAAAAAATTACAAATAAATAGAAATAATTAGCAATAAGTCTAAATAATTAGTAATAAATTGCAAGAGTAATAATTAGAAAAAATTAGCAATAAATCATAACAAATAGCATTAAATTGTAATAAATTTCAATAATTAACAATAATTAGCAATAATTAGCAATAATTAGCAATAGTTTGCAATAATTAGCAATAATTTTCAATAATTAGCAATATTTAGAAATATATAGCAATAATTAGAAATTAATTTCAATATTTATCAACAATTAGAAATAAATATAAATAATTAGTAATAACTAGTAATAATTAACAATAAAATCATTTGTAGTAAATTGTAATAAATTGTAATAACATAGAAAAATTTTCAGTGGATTGAGGACACTACTTTTGCTTGATGACTCTTCTCCTTTCATCACTCACCGACTCAAAAAATTATTAAAAGTATTCTTCAATGTATGCATATCCAATCTTGTATGCACGAGTTTGAATATGCATTTGTAAGTCCACATTTTTCATAATGTTTTCAGGTGGTGACAGTTGCAAGAAGATGATTTTTTGATGAACATGGGTCTCTTTTGTCCGATGGCTTATTTAAGTGCCTCCTTGTCACACTGAAATCACAAAGTAGAATCTACTCACATATACACTTATGCATCCTCGTATGAACAAGAATGAATAAGTGTACCTCCGAGCAGATTCATTGTTGTGATTTTTAGTTTCATAAAGATTCAATTAAAGGAGCATTCAAACAAAACATTAGTCTTCAATCCACTGGATATTGTGTCACCCATAATTAGTTGTAATTATTAAGAATTAGTTGTAATTATTTATATTCTTTTTGGGATAGTGTTTTTTTAATTTTGAATTATTGAAAAACAATAATGATTTTATATTTTGTAGAATAATATGGAACAAGGAAGTCGAAAACAGTCATTTTTAAATGATCTCACTTGGATTAATCAGCGTAGAAATCCTAACGGTTCAGGTTAAAATCCTATATATATTGAGGATGTTGAATCATTCTAATCATTTGAATATCCAAAAGGTGAATTTGTTTTCGAAGGCCTAATTATGTGTCCTTGTAAAAAACGAGCACTAAGAACATTTGACAAATTTGACATGGCTGAGGGGAATTTATTACGGTTTGGTTTTCATCTATATTTTTGTTGTATCAACACATTGATCATAGTTTTATATAAGATACTAATAAATTGATTCTAGATCCATCATGTTTTTAAAATTCTACACATGATGTTGTAGGTCCAACTATTAAAAAAATTGAACCTCATGATGTTATTGTTTTAACTCCAGAGTTGGAACCATCTGATTTTATGTGTTATTGAGGTCTATTGAAAATGAATTATATATTTAGTGTAAGATAAGGAAATTATAAGCAGTTGAAAAAATTATGGGTATTAAATCATATAATGGAATGTCAAACAACTTTTTTGATCAAATATTCTCTTTGGTTAAAACATTATTACGTAAAAGAAAATGTTTTATCTACAAATGACTATAAGGGAAAGAGGCAGGTTCATAATCTGGGTCTTAGTTATCAGAAGATTCATTCACGTGCAAATGATTTTATCTTATATTCTGGTGAAAATGAGTCATTGGATAGTTTTCGCACATGTGGAAAATCGAGGAATAATGGAGGTTAACCAGGAATGTCTGGATCGATTCAAGTGAAACAGTTGAGATATTTCCCCCTTATACCCAGGTGCAACATTTTTTTATGTCTGAGAACATAGTGTCAATGATTTCATGGAACAAAATCAGTATTTCAACCTATAAAAGCATAAATCATCCATCTGATGGCGGTTCATTGAATCATTTTGACTGATTGCATCTCTCTATTGATTTAGAAACCTAAAACGTGTGATTGGGTCTTTCTACTGACAGTTTCTGTCCGTTTGGTTCTTATGTTATTCAGTATTCATTTGTCATGTCTTTATAACTCTGTACAATTTACCTTTATGGATGTTGATGAAGGATCTCTATATATTTTTAACCTTTTTAATTCTAGGATATCTGAAAAAGAATTTTGATGTTTACTTGAAACTATAGATTTATAAGTTAAATTCAATGTGGAGTAATGGAGATAGTACACATAATGTTGCTGCGAAACAAAATTTCATATTAAATGGTGCATTTATGTGGATGATTATTGACTTCCTAGAATATAGCATGTTATCGGGCTAGAGTACACATGTCCCGAAATCATTTCCTTACTGTATGAAAGACAAAAAAGCCTTTAAGGTCATCAATTGAAAAAAAAAATTCTATTTTAGTTGTCATTGCAGATTTCTTCCATCTTATCATCCTTTATGGAGGGAAAAAATCTGATTTTAGAAAAGGCACAATTGAAAAGGATGAACCTCCAAAAATGATCTCATGTACAAAATTAATGTTAGTTGTATTTTCATTACCTCCTATCCCATTTGGGCCAACAATAATCCAGCAGAAAATTATTGGCTTTCGGAAAGACCTTAATAGGATAAAATATGGATATTTTTAAAACCATCCATATCGGTCGGATTTGTTGGTCAGCCACATGTTTTATGTCAGGGATATTGTGAATAACTATTTTGATAATTTATTTCATACAGTTTTGGATAGACCAGGTAAGACAAATGATAATGTAAAGGCATGATTAGCCCTTTCCCAGATTTGATACAACCAGAACATGAACTGTTTCAAAATGTCATGTCATGATGGATAATGAAGACAAATGAAGTTTATACATTTTCCAAAGGAATCACATTTTATTTTTTCAGTTGATTTTATATTTTATACATCCATATGGATGTGCTTCCAATTTGGGCTGATGTGTTATGAATGTTCATACTAATAGATTAAAAATTCATGATTTTAATTTTATAATGGAAATACATATACCGATTGGATTTTGAGTAATGACGAATTCTCTGATTTGGGATTCAATAACAGAAATATCATATTTTTTTGAGACATTTGTGCAAAAACAACAAATTATGATTCACTAAGTAAAATGGAAGAATATGTTTCTGTCATTATATATAAATATGAAAAATTATTTCAACCATATTTCATTAACTCAATAGAACATATGATCTTACATTTTCCACATTAAGCTAAATGTGGAGATCCGGTACTATTTTGATGGAAGTACTCATCGATAGATGCATGTAGAAATTTATGAAAATAGTATGTAACAAAGAATCAGTTGAAGGGTCAATTTTTGAACATTATTTTCATGAATAAATTCCTTTTTTTGCTCTCATTTTTTTCAATATGAATATCCCTCAAAACACAACCTCATGGGATGGAATGATGGGAATTATGATGATGAAATGGACACACAATTATCAGTTTTTAATCTTCCAGAGCATTGTTTTGGGGGAGTTCATGAACAATAGATTTTAGATGATGAACATCACCGAGCACATACATATTTTCTGCTCATCTATGATGGAATGAAATAATTTTTGCTATGATATCTTCTATAACATATTCTATAATTTATGTTATAGTAAGTAAACAAATTTTTTTTAAGTTATATGATAACCATATCAAAAAACAACTTCAACAAATTAATGAAACCTCTCTTGAAGAACGCTAATTTGATTTTCACAATGGATTCAAAAACTGATAACATAAATTATTGATGGTTTAACATATCAATTTATTTTATTAATTATTACATTGAAAATTGTTTTAGAAATTTTCAATTGTCTCAACATGCTGATAAAATTAATAAGCGACTACATATATTGAGTAACACACCATCCAAAATGGATAAATCATATAATGTATATGTGACTAATGGTTTTTGATTTCATACACGTTCATATAGAGAAGAAAAAAACAAGAATATTGTATTTTTATTGAGTGGATTGCATCATAGAGAAAGCAAAGTTGACTTTTACGTCATGCTGGATGAAATTATTGAACTGTGTTATCATGGGAAAATTATATAACAATGTTTAAATGTCGGTGGTTAGATTCTAAGAGAGGATTTTGTTTTCATCTGATTGATGGAATCATTGAGATTAAATATAAAAGTCTTCTTACAGTAAATGAACAATTTTTACAGGCTCAATGGTCACATAAAATATATTACGCAAATTACTGTGCTACTTCAAGAGACCTTAGTGATTGGTGGAGCATAATAAAAATGAAATATCAGGAAAATCAGTTTACTCACACTAAATGTGGTTCTGTTTAAGTACAACAAATTAAAATTTTTCAAGAGACTACTCATAATCCATCCTTTTCATAAAGGGAAATGAATATTGATGATGGAACCCCAAAATTAATGGGTGAGGGTGACGATGATTTTAATGATGTTACAAATGAATTTGAAATGGAAAGAGATGATAAACCCGATAATCATAGGGATATTGATGATGCCTATGATGAATATGAAGAAATTTACATCCTCAGATATTTAGATGACGATAAAGGTGAACATTGACACAGTTAAATGATTACTATAATCATAACTATTATATATATCTATATATAATAGTTATTTTTAACTATCTTCTAACAACAATCATTATGTGATTCAGATGGACCCTGATTTACTTTCTGAGTTGGAGGAGGCTGGGATACCATTGGATGAGGTGGATATGCGATTATCTTACCCTTATGCTACTAGAGGATCATGGGGGAACGTAGAGGGGGTGCTGTCTTGCACAACTTATGATTCTTGAACCTATCCCCGAGCGATGTCCAAATCTTGGTTTCGATCCACACATGTGGATGTATGATAACCTGTTTATTTTAGGTAACTTTCATTGATTTATTTATATAATAATTATTAAATTAGTTGTTCATTTTTCACAGTTTTGTGCATCTAACTATAGGACTGGGAAGCGCTATATTGCACCATTATTTTTATCATCAATGGATCGCATGGGCACAGATTCCTGTTATTGTGTGGCTTAGAATATTCAATCATTAACTGGTACGTAAATAAATAATATTTATTTATATATTTATTTCATTAATAACATGATATGATAAATTATTTGAAGGGTTTATGGTATCACATCAATAATATCATATGTGGTGCTACCCTAGAGGCATGGAAGATTTCTATGTGTGAGTGTTTCTGTCAGTTTTTTCATAATTTCATAATGATCAACATTAAGAAAGTAGGAGAAAAAATATTTGATGATTCATGAAGATCCCACCAACTAGAGTACATTTCATCTCATGTTTGGGATGGATTATGTTAACACTGGTTTTGTAGTGGATTCCAGAGGAGATCTTTATTGGGACAGCAGAACCGGAGAAGACATGAGGGTACACATTGAGCTTGTAGTCATACATTCAATATGCATAGATAGAATCTGTTATGTATCATTTTTAAATATTTTATATAGCAGTACATATAAGAAATATATTTTATATTAATATAGGTAGTCAAGCATCCAGATATTATAGAGTAAGAAATTTTTCCGAGGATGTACAATGATCTAGCCACTGGAGAGATTTGAGGTGATTGCAAGAATCAGATTGTGGACAGTTTTACTTCTTTTTTAGTTTTAAAATTAATATAATATAATATTTTCACTATTTTAATTTCAAATTGAAACTGATAGAGTCATATAAGGTCGCGATTTCTCAGGCATAGGCTGAGAGTCAGGCCAAGATGGCTGATCAGACTAGTGCCCATCACTTAGATGAGGCAGCATGGAAGAAGGCGACCCAGTATGCCTTTGAGAAGGGACAAGTAGATGGTATCGACTTTCATTTGACTCATGGGACTTCTTATAGTACTGCTGCAATGTTGGAATCCATTCAAGAGGAGATTGGGGAGATGAATCTCCTTCTGGCTCACAATATAAAGAGCAGTTGCGAGCTCAATCTAAGCATTTAGAGTGTTTGCAGAAGCAGGAGGAAGAGATGTGTCAACAGCAGCAGCTGCAGTAGCCCGAGGTGGACATGCGTTGATGGCAGCAGCAGCATCACGATGAGATTGAGTATATGCACCGTATGACTCGTAGTTTAGGGATGTAGTTTTCTCCACCATCTCCACCAGCTCCTCCCACTCCTCAAGAAGACTATCCCCCTAGTGATTTTTTTTTGTTTTGTTAAACCATTTGAATTGACCATTTTCTGTAATCTGAACTATTTATAGTATTTTTCATTTTCTATTGGTGCGAATTTTGCATAATTTTTTTAGTATTTTTAATATATTTGTATTATATTATTTATTATAAATATTATTTAATTTAATTTTTATTTATTTTAACAACAATAATAATAATATTATTTGATTTTTTATATATTTTCTCTAAATGTTTATAATTTTAATATTTTCTAATTTTTAAATATTTTAATAATATTAATATTATTATTTTCATTAATAATAAATTTTCTATTTTATCAAGTATTTTCAAATATTTATATTTTTAATATGTTTTAATTTTTATTAATTTAATAATATTATTTATTTTTTTATTAATTATTTGTAATGGGGCCTTTTGCGACGGGGGGCCCATCGCAAATAGATTATATATATTTTTTAATATTTTTTTATTACGGGTTCCTTTTCCATCACAAAAACATATTTTTGACAGGCCCATTGCAAAAGGATTATAACATATACACTATTTGTGACAGGCTGGTATCACGTTGGAAATACATTTTGCGATGGGCCCATCGCTAAAGATTCTTGTATATATAATTTATTGAATCGGTCATCTATTTGCGATGGGCGTACTTCCCGTCGCATGTATTATTTTTGGCGACGGTCATGTCGCAACTAATACTAGTTTCGATGCAGCTTTCTTTAACCGGATATTTGTGATCGGCCCCGGTTGCAAAAGGGTTTTTGCGACGGGATCCCGTCAGAAATAGCTCATAAAAAATAGTCAAATTTTCAGTAATAGTGATTTTGATTTAAACTCACAGATCAAGAATGGGGTTTTTTATGATTCTTTGAAATTATATCATACTAATGGGTTATTCCAATGTTTGTAAAATTTGATATTTTTTTATGATTATCAATTTATGATAACATATTATAATTATACCGTTCTTATTTTTTGATTATGTATGAACACTGGATGAAATATTCCAGATTTTTTCTTTTAAAGATTCTCATATCACCCCTTATATTTTTACAATATTATATAGGTTTAGAATATGTGTACTATGTATGATGAGTGTATAAGGGAACCTTATATAATTATAGTTATTTATGTTGATGAATATTTTACTTTTTTTATCTAGTTTCTAATTATGATAAATCTTCATGGTTCCAAAGAAGGATTATTTTGGACATATATGGGATGTTCCTTAAAAACATGTAATATATATTTATTTTATTATGTATTGTATATAAAATAATTGAATGATGTCCCGATGAATATTTTTCTTGATCTCCATGAATTAAATGGAAGAATGTACTATTTTCTTATATCCTTTTGTGTGATTATCCATTCAATATGATCAATCAGAGAACATGTGTCCCCTAAAATAGATTTCTGGTTCCTTATAATTTCTTCTTAGGATTCTAGGATTTTTAGATAATATAAAAATATTTATCAATCATACATGTACCTCACATATGGTACATCAAAAGATCATACGATACTATTTTTTTGAAAAGATGTAATGCATTTCAATTTATTCTTATGTGAAATATTCTATTTATTTTTATATTTATTTCTGTTGGGGATCCAGTTTTCGTAATGCACCCAAATTAATTGGTTTGATTTACAAACATACTTTATTAATATTCTCAAAATTTTTTTACATAAAATGGTTTCTTGGGCATTTATTCACTTTATTTTTCTCTAGATTTATTTGACTAATTTTTCGTTATTCTTAGGACTGTTTCCCTCAACACATTTATAAGTGGTTTATTTGAATTATTTAATGGTGTGTAATAATTTTCATGATAAAGATGTATATTACTCTTGTTAATGTTTTATTATTTTTATACATGTTGGTATTCTTTGGAGTATAATTATTATAATTCCTAAAACCCATTGTTGACTAACTATTGTCTAATGTTATCTACATGGGGGGATTTTTTATCATGATTCATTATATTACTTCACAAAGATGACTATTGTTCCTTCATTAATGGTAATGTAATTATTTTATTATTATTTTTATAATTGTTTTTGATAAATAAGTGAATTATGTATATCTTTTATGAGCAATACAACTATAATCAGCACTGACGTTTCCAACTATTTGAAATCTATTTTAGCTTTTCATATTTTTTTACTAGTTTGTGGATATATTTATTATGATGTCCTACCCCTAAAAATTTTATTCTTTTTTTCTTTAGAAATGATGGGATATAAAAAAATCAAATTCTAAAAAAAATTGAAACAAAAAAATCACTGAACCATTGTTTCCTTACATGATTTATATATTTTAATAAACTGGAAGTTTGTTATTATTTATTGTTTCCATCAAATGAATGATCTTAATTTGGGTAACATATCATTATATAAGAGATTACATACAATTAGGATGTAGTAAGGATTACCTCAACACTTTTCCTTGCAAGAAATTATAAATAGTTAAGAATATAATATATAGTCAGAGTAAAATAATATTAAATCATGTCAATGTTTTTTCATTTGATAGGTACCTATATTTATTTCATATTTAATACGGTCATTAGGAGATCGTAGAATATTCGTTCCACTAGATGAAAAAATTATAGTATATGTGTGTTACCTAGTTGTTTCTGAGTCGAAAAAATTCTATTCACCTGAGGGTGAATATATAGTTTTTGTTGATTATAAATTTTCAATTCATATTTATGATCCTAGAATTTGATTGTGGGAATTTATTTTTCATTTCATATATTATTTAGAGAGTCTTCATTTGATATCTTATTTTTAATATACTCATCGTCATTAATTTTTTCCATCACTTTTAAAATATTGAAAACATCATTAGTCCTGTTTATTTTAATCATTATTTGATCATATTTTAAAATATTTGCTTGTTTTATGGCACATAACATTTCCTCAATCAATTTATGAAATTATGATATCTCCATAGTTTTTGGTTCCACAATTTTTCTATAAAATGGAATCACTAATTTCGATTATTATTCAATGATTTTATGGATTTTACAAATTTATAGAGATATATACAACTTATTGTCCACTATTCCATTGATTTATATAAATTTTATAAATAATAAACATGTTTCCTGATATTTTCATATATACATTTGATACAAAACGAAATGAAAATTGATATACATCATGAAATTTTTAGGGTATTTATTTAAAATAACATTATTATTCATATTTCATAACACATGATTCTTTAATGATAAGATCTTCACAATATTTAATTGGATATTTTATGGGACATTTTTTGAATGGAACATTTATTAAATACACTTCATGAAGAGATTGTGAACTATTTGAAATAATCATTTTCTCTATTTACTTTCTACTTAATTCCACCACCAAATCATCATCCTTTATTGATTATTTTTCTTTATATTGATATTTTACAAGGGGAAACATATTTTTCGTCCAAATTACTTTTGAGTGATTTCCTCTACATATGATTTTATTTAAGAGACATATTATTATGATTTATAAATATATAATATATATTTTATGAATATAGAAAATCAGTCTTAATTCACATAGAGATTACATCATTTTGAAGAATAATTAAAATAGTACACAAACTTATGCCCAATTACCAAAATAATTTAGTTCCATTAGTAACATGAAATATAAAAAATGATACATGAGTGAGAAAAATTATCCCTAATAGTTTTTTAATGAATACGACACCTCGTATAAATATCATACATGAAATTAATCATCCTGATATGGGGAGGAATCGGTTAATGGGATGATCTCAGATGATTCATAATGGATAACAAGGGTGAGGTGTAATAATAGAATGTAAATAAGGGATTAATAACTTGACCATAACATTATAATACTATAACCTTCATATAAATGATAAAAAAACATGAGTCTTGTAATAATGATTAGTAGTTCATAAGACATGACTCATAAGGGAAACATGATCATAATCCATGATAGCATATATAGGAATAAGATGAGTATTTTTTGGAAACACATAAATACGTAATATTATTCCCAATGAGTCAATACTCATATCTTAAACATATTAGGGAAATTTATCAGGACTTCACCTACATTGAATAACACATACCCATCCCTAGTCAAAGACAATTTCTTATATGGGAACGGGTTTCCCCATCATCCCATGGTGGATCATGTTTCCCAATCTTCCTAGAGAGAATAATGTGTCACCATCTTTTATATTCATGGGGAATTCACTTACATGGTTAGACACACCACCATCCCCAATTATAATCTTTTCTATATATGGTAACAAGGTAAACAATCTCCCCTTAGTGAATCATGCATGTCGAATTGATTATCTTCATTATTTCATGATATATAAATTTTTACCCAATGAATTAAAGGGAGATATAGGTCCCTCCCATATCATAATAAAAACATTAATACATGCATTACATGATAATAAAACATTTATAACATAATGACCCATACAAACATATGGGTTTTATAAACATACTACCATAACACATGAAATAAAATATCTGTCACTGACACGAAATCATATATTAACATGTAAAAAATTATAAGATTAAAAATAATTTAATAATTGAACAATCCATGGAAGGATTTTTCTTACATAAAAATAAAACCAGTGGAAGAAAAATATGTTTCAAAAATATCAGGACATCATGACTTAAAACATTCAGATAAATATTATGAATGGAACCTTTGTATCATTTATATATAAAGGAAAGAAAAACATCAATGGTTATCATCTTAATGGGAAAATAATTTGGAAACATCCTTTTAAAAACATTAATTTAAGAAAATAACCATTCTTTTAAAAATATTATTTTCAAACATATGTCATTTGGTAAACCATTTTCTTTGAAATCAAAAAATAAAAGCTAGAAATTATTTTGAAAACCATTTTCCTCAATAAAAAATACAGGAATCAAGGATGAAAATTAAAAACCATTTATTTTGAACAGAATGTTGCATCAAATTTTAAATCCATTTTCAGAGAAAATAAATTAAATATTTATAATAGAATCATTGGATAAATTTTTAATCCCTTTAGGTTTTGAATTTTTTTAATAAAGGATGAATTTTTAAAAAAAACGTTGAAAACATATAAAAGAATATTTAAAATGTTTTGGATAAAAATTTTTAAAAAATACTTTGCAATCATATAATTATAGATTTAAAACATTTTGTAAATTTTTTTATAACGACAAAACATTTTTCAAAACATTTTTTTAAATCATTTTTTTAAATGAACACCGATTTTTAACTGAAGAGAGAAGAAAAGTCATAATTTTTAAATAGAATCATATTAATTACATTATATAACATAGTGTAAAAATTTTAAAAAAATGATGATATCATGAATCATCATAGGATTATAAAATTATTGAGTTCAAAATATAGATGAATCATAATATTTCTTCACTAGAAGCATAATCATAAACAATGATGATAAATGATGAGATCATTTCAATAAACTCTTACCACATGGTAACATTGAATTATACTACCCTTGTACGAAAATATAATTAAATTATTATTAAAATTTCACTGAAATATGGTGGCCAATTATGTAACATGTCAAATTGTAATATATACACATTGTAAAAAAATAGGCGCATAATATTGCATGAGTCTCAAAGAAGGAAAATTGAGACTAATTTACGTAATGATTTGGTTACTTTTGAAACATAATCCCCATGAGATATAGATCATTATATGGATATGAAAATTCACAAAAATATAATTATTATAATAATATAATACTTTATTGGGTGTTAAACACAACAAATATATTAAATACATAGTGAATATAGAATGTGTGCCATAGAAAATAAAAGAGAGATGAGCAAACTTTTACTACATCGGTAACTTATGAATCACGATCCCAATGAAATAATATAACAACACTGCTTTTTTCTACAAACTTAAACCTGATTAATTATATAAAATATTCACTTTATACAATATAGAATATAATGAGTTATAGTTTTTTTGTGCCTTAGAAACATTACATAATAGATTAGAACATTAAACACACAACATATTAATAGAAAACATCCATTACATGACCACTACATTCCCTCATAATTAGCATTGCATTGGATAACCTGAGGACATGCATAAGAAAATGGTGAGCTATAAAGCCGAGTATAGGAATAAACATGGAATATGATGAGGAATACAATACATGTTAGAAAATAATAATATCAATGAAGCACATGAGAAACTTGAATATAAAGGAATGATAATGTATGAAAATCATAACATGTAAATGTGGCAACAACACTTAACATGGAATTAGCATGAACCAAGGATCATTAAAAATGGAGCATGAGTAAAACCTCATTGCACATGAATCACGAGTAAAACCTCATTGCACAAGAATTATAATTTTTCAACCCCCATTGCACATGATGTATCATGATACTATATACTTTACCCAATGTATTGGAGAGCTATCAGGGTGCACCCTTCCTAAACATTTCATTTCATGATTAAGTTTTCCAGGAAGATCATTGAATCAATCAACATCATAAGTTATTATATTATTAAGTAATGTGTAAAAAATAAATGAACGTACCATTCAATATGTATATTTATATCAAGGTGAATACCCTTGATTGAGTCATGGGTATGGTATTAACTACATAATGATCTTGGATGGAAAAAACACAGTGCAATTTCTATAGCATAAATACATGACATAAGGATTCATGAAAATGGTTGATGGGAGAGAAAATGGTGTCTCTTTATATATAAATAAAATGGACTGTAAGGGGGTCATATAAATACATCTCCTAAAAAATGTAATAGAATTTAGATGCATAATACAGAAGAATTACATGGATGTAAAAGAGGAGAGAGAAATCCCTAATGGAATTTTCACATGGTAACAGGTGTAAATGGGAGACATTAATGATAGAGAAAGGGATCTCACATCGTCCATAAATAAAAAGTACTATATGGGTGAGGTGTGAAATCATAACCCAATATTTTTAATTGAAAACACTAGGGAATAACAACTAAAATAAAATTGGACAAAAATGAGAAAGGATAAAAATCCCTTACTCGGATGTGTGATCCAAAAGGCTTGGAAGAGGCTACAGAGAGGCTTAATGGGAGTTTGGGGCTCCTTGTGAGGACTCTAGAGAGAGAAGGTCAGGGGTTGGACTATGTATAATTGTTTCAGTGCAGAGTATGTGGGAGATCGTGTGGGTTTATATAGGAAGAAGTGGCAATTAATTATTATTTTGGTTTAGGACACCTCACATTAAACAAATCAAAACCACAAACCAGACCATGGTTTATGACCATGGGTATTTCCAAAGGGGAGTGGAAAAAAATATTTTTTATTTCCAATGGACAAACATTTAAATATAATAGTGTTTCTTATGTGGGGGTGAGCCACACTCTCAAGGAATAATTTTAAAAATACAAATAGTTTTATAAGACTTGAAGTGTCCACTAAAGCATTGTAAATTAAATCAAAAGAACCCAAAATCACATTATTTTAATGGAAAATCATATATAGGACGAAAGTAATTTTTATATCATTTTATTACATCACTATTGGGTTATTATGATGTCGTAAAAGATATTATATATTTAAATGGTATTTATTTTTTATCCAAAAATTTGAATGTCTCAGAAAATTAAGGAAAGTTGACCATTGGATAATTTCGACATATGATTCCAAAAATAATATTCATTTTTTCTAAATTATTTTATAAATATCTTAATTATTAATTTTTAAATAAAACTTGACATTTACCAAAAATTCATTGGATTTTACAAAAACAGCTTTCAAACCTTTTTGAAAAATTACAATGGCTTTCATAAAATTATATGATCATTTGTATTTAATAAAAAGTAATTAAATTATAATAATATTATTTTAAAATATTATTTTACTCAAAAATCTATTAATTTATCAAAATATATTTCTTATTTGAATATTAACTAAAAATAATATTTTTTCTTTTAAAACTATTTACAAATTAAAAATAATAAATTTAATACAAATTCGTTATAAAAAATAATGTACATAGTCATAATGTTAGGGTCTTTTCACATAACCCCTTATGACACCAAAATAAGACCGAATGGTAAGGTTTGCGATGGTGACTGACTCTAGGGCGGCTCAAGTAATATTGCTTGTGTGGTAATGTCTATTAACATCCACTTCTCCCATAGTAGGTTCAACTCAAGATTAACATGTTGAAGTTCATCTTGGGCTTGGTGAAGATAAAATACCAATAACCCCAGCTCTATTCTAAGATCCGACCAATGGGATTCGTATAGGGAAATTCTACATGATGAGCCCACCACATCCTTTGTCTGGGTAAATTAAATTTGTTAAATACCTATATTTATAATAATCATGTGATAACAATTTAACAGATATATTAGAAGAAGTCACAATTCATAATGGTATTTTAAAATTCAGAAACATAAACCCAATAAAGATCACGTTTTATATAACCATAATTATCATTTAATTAGCTCAAGAGGAATTTTCGTAATTTATGTTTGGGTGGTTACAATATTCCCCCCCCCCCCCTTAATAAATTTTACCCTCAAAATTTTCTTTTTACCACTCTAAAACATATGCGGGTAACTCTACATAATCACTTCCTCCAGATCCCACGTCACTTCTTAAAACGTTTTGTTTCGACACAACACCTTGACGAGGGGCATTGTCTTATTTCATAGAACTTTTTCTCTACAATCTAAGATATTCACTTATTGCTCCTCGTACGAATGATAATCCTACTTTTGTACTACCTTATAAGAGAGTACATGTGAATGGTCTGGTATGTACTTCCTTAAGAGGGATACATGAAAGACATCATGTACTTTTTCCATGGAATATGGAAGTGCTAGTCGATAGGCCACAACCCCAACACGATCAACAAGCTCAAAAGGGCCGATGTACATAGGACATGACTTACCTATATTTCCAAACATCTTTACCTTATTCCATGGAGTTATTCATAGAAATACCACATCTCCAACATTAAACACAAGGTCTCGTTGATGGTTATATGCATAACTCTTTTGTCGACTCTGGTCTACCTTGATATAATGCACAATGGTTTTCACCTTCTCTGCCATTTCATTGACCATTTATGGTCCTAGATACTTACATTCATTGACTACATCCCAATATGCCAGTGTTCGACACCTCTTCCCAAATAGAGCTTCATAAGGTTCTATTTAGATGCTCGAGTGTTAACTATTATTGTAGGAGAATCCATCTAGTGGAAGATGTTTGTCCCACACTCCATTTACATCCATAACACATGATCTTAACATATCATCCAATGTCAGAAATGTTTGGCCAGATTGGCCATCACTTTGAGGATGATAGACCGTTCTGAAGTTAAATTGTGTATCCAGATCATGTTTAAGACTCTTCCGAACCATAGAGGTAAATCTTGGATCTCGATTGGAAACAATAGATAGTGGAACTCAATGCTTCATTACCAATTCCCGGATATATATCAATTCCAGTTGATCCAATGAGAAATTTTCCTGAATTGCAATAAAATGTGCATACATTGTAAGATGATCTCAAACAATATAGATGAGAATGTTTCCTTTGGATGTCTTTTGATGTCGGGTAATGAAGTATATGGTGGTGTTCTCCCATTTCCATGTTGGAATGGGAAATGGTTTCATCATCCACATAAAATTCTACCTCTTTTCCTTCACTTGTTGACACCCCAAGAACTTTAATGTATACTCATCAATTTTCTTGTTTATAATATTCCACCAAAAATGCTCTCAGAGATCTCAATAAATCATTTTGTTTCTGAGGTGAATAGAGAAATTTGAACAATGTGCATCATCCACAAGTTCATCCTTAAGAAATGTACATGATGTAACACATAGTATTTTCCCAAATCTCACAATTCCTTCTTCATTAACATTAAACTCCGAGTATTTACCTTTTCAGATAGCTTCCACATTCTTCTGAATTCACACATAATCCATTTGAGAATCCATTAACCATTCCAAAAGAGAGAGTTGAGCAATCATTTGAGAAAGTATTGATGATGTTTCCTTCAATATGATTCCCATGTACATATTCATCACTTATAAGATAATTTGATCCTTATAATTTCTCATCAATGGTAGAATCGTTGGGTCCTATCTACCTAGATCATATGCAACCTTGTTCGTTTTCTCAGGCTGGTATTGGATTGTGTAGTCATAGTATTCGATCAGCTCTAACCATATTCATTGGTGTATGTTCAACTGTTTCTATGTGAATATATACATGAGGCTTTTTTTGGTCTTTATATATTTCACACTTCTCCCCAAATAGATAATGCCACCATATTTTTAAACTAAAGATCACCACAGCTAAATCCAAATCACGTGTTGGATAATTCTGGTGATGAACTTTCAATTGCCTTGATCCATAGGAAATGACTTTGTCGTTTTGCATCAACACACAACCCATTCCTTTCTCCAAAATATCACAGAATATGACAAAAGGATCTCCACTAGTGGGTAAACTGAGCACATGTATATTGATAGGCATCCTTTTTAACTCTATAAACCATTCTTTCAATTCATCACTCTATGAAAAACTTATTCCATTCGGGTTTAGATTTCTTAGATGGTTGGAAAATCGTGATAAAATTCTAAAAAATATTTGATAATATCTATCTAACCCCAAGAAGCTACGGATATTTGTTAATGATGTTGGCTTCGACCAACCATCAATTCAACCTATTTTTGAGGGATCCATAGATATCCCTTTTCTTGTGATGATGCGGCTCATGAATGACACATCCTTCAACCAGAACTCAAAATTTTTGTAATTTCTAAAGAGATCCTTCTTCCACAATGTCTCTAGTACAGTTCTTAAATTCTCATAATACTCCTCCACAGTTTTCGATTATATCAGAATATATTCTTAAAAAACTACCACAAATTTGTCGAGGTAATCCCTAAAGACTCTATTCATCATGTCCATGTAGATTTATGGATCATTATTGAGTCTGAAATGCATTACTATGAATTCATAGTGCATGTATCTTATTTGAAAAGTAATATTGGGGAAATTTACCTTCTTCACCTTTACTTGATAATATCACGACCGCAAATCCACCTTAGAGATGTATTGTGCTCCACTCAACTGATTGAACAAGTCATCGATTTGTGCGAGTGGACACTTGTTATTTATCCTGATTTAGTTAAGCTCATGATAATCAATGCAAAGGCGCATTGGCCCATATTTCATCTTGAAGAAGAGGACTCGTGCACCCCATGGTGATTCACTTGGGCGTATAAACCCCTTATCTAAACACTCGTGTAGTTGTTTCATAATCCCCTCAAGCTCCTCAATAGCCATTCTATATGGATTCTTGGATATTTTTAATTCCCCAGGTATAAGATCAATTGGGAATTCAACATATCTTCTAGGAGGAAGACCATGAAATTCCTCGAGAAACACATCAGTGAATTCCATAACAATATGCATGTCTTCAAGGATGGTTTCCTCCTTAGACTCAACCATAGGTGCAAGATATGAGTTCTAATAAGGTAGTAATATCTATGCTTGAGATGATGGAGAAAAAGAATATTCATCTTCCTCCATGAACATTTATAGTATCAGGGGTCGATTATCCACATAGAGAGTGATTTCCCTGTCACTAAAATTTATGTTGGCTCTATATAAGGAAAGAAAATCCATGCCAAAAATTGCATCAAATTCCACCTGAGGGAGTATGATTATGTTCTCCATGAAATTCAATCCATATATTATGACGTGGGAGGATTTATATTCATAAGATGCAATGATTTCCCCATTTGTCTTACTCACCGATATCTTTACTTCCATGATTATTGGTGTTTTGGGATTATTCTACTAAACAATTGGGATATAAAATAATGTGTAGAACCTGAATAAAAAAGAACATTTTCTATTCATGAATGAATAACTATCGTACCTATCACTACTTCGTTGTCTGAGTTCACTTTAACAGTAGTGATGGAAAAATCCCTCCCTTGCTGCCTTGGAGGTTGTAAGTTTCCTATGAAAAGCCCTGTCATGGGGAACTGATTTGCAAGATGCCTTGGTTCTTTGATGATATAGAAGTGAACAAAACATTGATGTTCGAACGGAGTGTTCCTCTCCTATATTGAAACGGTGAGATTTTATTATTGTAATTTAACATCTTTGTTCCCTTCTCTTTCATGCCTAATGCATTTCCTCGTCCCCTTCACCCTATTTCAAGGATTCTTCTTGCTGCACCTTTGGAAAGTGGGGTGATGGATCTTCTTAGCACCATGGGATTTTTCAATATGACCACCAGCATTAAATTCCTCATAAAGCTTATTATCCTTATTATACCCCTGAGATTTTCCAATCTCCATTTCGAACTTGAGGGCACATCAGACAAGTTGTTCATAGCTTTCAAAGTCTTGGATCCCCAGTTCTTTTTGTAGGCTAGGTTTCATCCCACCAATGAAGTGGTCAACCTTGCATTCGGGGGAAACGACAAAGCTGGAGGTGTATCTTGCAAGCATTGTGATGTTTTCCTACTATTCTCTGACATATTCTTCATCTTTTTTCTTGAGGGAAAGGAAGTACCTTTCATCTTATATCGGTGGTTGCGTGAAAAATATTTATCAAAAAACAACTCCTGGAAATCCTTCTATTCCAATGCCTCGATCTCCTCCTCAGGCTTCATATTTTAGATCAAATTCCACCATTGATAATCTTCACCCTCCATAAGATAAGCATCCAAGAGAACCCTCTATTATTTATAACATTGAAGGATGTAGAAGATCCATTCAATGTATTCTATCCATTTTTCAGTGATTGAGAGATCATATGATCCCTTAAAAGTAGGAGGCCTTTGTCTCCTAAAGCGCTCGATAGCGACATGTTCATTCTTGGGGGGGGGGGGGTTAAACATTCCACGTGGACCATGTTTCTATTCAAATCATGAGTTATCTAAGATAAAAGAGTGATAATGTTCGTGATTCCTGCTCCCTTTGGATGGGGCATCTCATAATCAAAATCATCACATTGATCTACACATCAGATGTTATCCCATGTCCTCATATTACTGGCCTTTGGATGGAATAAATGGAATGATAGGGGTAACACATAAAGGGAAATCCATGGAAAAAACTAATGGCATATAAATAACATTTATTTCCTTAACTTATGAATCCATATGCTTCAATATTTTCTATTCATGATCTACTTTCATACATATATTCATAGGGTCCTTTTTTCATTGACTTTATATTGGTTCATACTATGCTTGTTAATTTACAGAATCATATCATCTAGGAGTGTCGTAACCAAGAGTGCATAAAGGCTTATTGTTGGGCACCATTTTTCATTTGAGTCGAGCATAAAGCGGTGATTTTGGGTTTTACCCCTAGGATACATCTGTGCCAGATCCCCCTCTACCTGTTCGGATCTAGATATGGATGAATTTGGTTGGTAGAACACTTACTCAATACTCACCGATACATAGATATGTTTTTATTATACTTATTCTTGACTCTAGGTCATCACTAGGTTTTTCTAATCATAATTTTGAAAATAACTAAACCTATCCTCTGATAACATCTATAACAACCTTGACTTTTATTACACACTTAGACCCGATTTATTACATAAAATCTTCACTTGAAACCACATAGAATATCGAGAGGTATAGTGTCTTTGGGGATTAGAAAAATTACATAATAGCTTCAAAAAACCACACAATATGTTTATTGAAAACATCCTTTACATGATTACTACATTCCCTCTAGGTTAGAATTTCAATGGATAAACATAGGTAATGAATAAGAAAAGGGTGAGCTATAAAGCCCAGTAAGGGAATAAACATGGAATAAAATGAGGAATACAATATATGTTAGACAATAGGCATATCATTGGATAAAAAGGGAAACCTGAACATAAAGGCATGATAAATCATGATAATCGTAACATTGAAATTTCCAACAACACATAACATGGAATAAGCATGAACCAATACTCCTTGCACATGGAGCATGAGTAGAACCTAATTATACATGAATAATGAGTAAAACCATGTTTCACTTGAATTATCATGATTCAAAACCAAATTAACATGATATATCATGATACAATACATTACCCAATGCATTGGAGCGCTATCAGGGCGCACCCTTCTTAAACATTTCATTTCATGCATAAGTGTGCCACATTGATAATGGAATCTACCAACATATTAAGTTATTCCACGAATAAGTAATTTTGAATAAATACAGGATATTACTATTCAATATGTATATGTGTATAACAGTGAATACCCTTGATAGAGACATGGGTATGGTATTCACTACACAGTGATCTTGGCTTGAAAAAACACGGTGCAATTTCAGCAGCATAACGACATGACATAAAGATTCATAAAAATGGTTGATGAGAGAGAAAATGTTGTGTCATTATTTATACATAAAATGGAAATTAATGGGGTCATATGGATACCTGTCCGAAAAAAATGTAATTGAATTCAGATTTATAATACCAAATAATTACTTGGATGTAAAATAGGAGAGTGAAATCCCTCACGGAATTTATGCATGGTAAAAGGTGTACATGGGAGGCATTAATGAGATATAAATGGGACTCACATCAACCAAACATAAATAGGACTGTATGGGGGAGGTTCAAAATCATACCCCAACATTTTTAATTGAAAACAAAATTGAATACCAACATAATGGAAATTAGACAAAAATGAGAAAGGAAGAATTCCCTTATTTGGAAGTGTGATCCCAATGGATTGGGAGACGCTTGAGAAAGGATTCATGGGAGCCTAAGGCACCTTGTTAGGAATCTATAGAGAGTAGTGATGGGGATGGTCCAACTCCAATGGCTTTGAGTGAAGAGGAAGTGGGATCTTGTGTGGATTTATATTTGTAAGGAGAGGGAATTATTTATTATTTAGGTTTGGGAAACCTCACATTAAACAAATCAAAACCACAAACTAGCCAATGATTTTTTACCATGGTTTTTTTTACAAACGAGAGTGGAGAAAAATATTTTATAAGGCCAATGGATGAATGAATTAAAATAATAGGGTTGCTTATATAGATGTGAGTCACACTAATAATGAAAACAATTTAAAAAGGCTAAATGTTTTATAAGCCTTGAATGGTCCACTAAAGCTTATTAAAATAAATCAAACATACCCAAAATCACATTAATTTAATGGTAAAACATATATTGGCCGAACAAAATGTTTATATTATTTTATTACATCACTATTGGGTAATTATTATGTCATAAAACACATTATATATTTAAATGGTATTTAATTTTTACCCAAAAATTCAGATGTCTATGAAAATTATCAAAAATTCACTATTGGATATTTTCGACTCCCTGATTCAAAAATAATATTCATTTTATCAAAATAATTTATTAAATATATTAATTTTTAATTTTAAAATAAAAAAATCATTTATTAAAAATTTATGGTTTTTTTCAAAAATAGCTTTCAAACCATAATAAAAATTACAATTTCATTAATAAAAATATATGATCATTTATATTCAATAAAAATTAATTGAAATATAATAATATTTTATTAAAATATTTTATAATTCTAATATCCATTAATTCATCAAAATTTATTTCTTAGTTGAATATTAACTAAAAATACTATTTTGTGCATTAAAAACTATTTACAAAAGTAGCAATAATAAAATGAATTCACATTCATTATACAAAATAATGTATATAGTCATAGTACTGGGGTCTTGTTACATTACCCCATATAACACCCACATAAGACTGAAAGGTAAGGTGAGCGATGGTGACATGCTCTTGGGGTGGCTCGGATAACATTGCTTGGGTGGTAATCACTATTAACTTCCACTTGTCTTGTATTAGGTTCTGCTCAAGCTTAAAGTGTTCAAGCTTGTCATGGGATTGGTCAAGAGAAAATCCCAATGACGCAAACACCTTTTCGTGCTCTGATAAATTTGTTTCATATTGTGCAAGTCCACTGGATGAGTCCTTCACTTCCTTTGTCTGAGTAAGTTGGATTTGTTAAAGCTCTATAGTTATACTAATCATGTGATCATGGTTCAATAGAAATATTACCAATAGTCAAAATTCATAAAGGTATTTTTAAATACAAAAACCGAATACCAATGATGTTCACATTTTAAATAACCAGTATAAACATTTAATTAGATCAAGATGATTTTCCATTAATGAATGTTTGGGTCGTTACAAATAATATCATCAGTTATATATTTTAATATAATTAAATAATGTTAATTAATGATATAAAATGCCACATCGTTGTATTTATGCCACATTAGAGAATTTAGTGGTGAATATTCCATATATCTCTTAGAAATAAAATTTGAGATGAAATTACATTACCTTATGTAATGAATTGATTTGTACACATTAAAAAACTCATATAAAATAAATTTATGTGTATTATAAAACTAAAAAAAAATTATTATTTATAATTCGATATATGATTAACTTTTCACATTAAATAAACTATTTATTACCAATTCCACGTTAAATTAACATTTCAGGTAATAACCACTTTATTTATCATATGTGTTCTAACTGTTTATTGTGTATCATCTTTCATGGATCGTGATTTAAATATTTATTGAATATATAAAATGATATATATTTCATATGTATATATACACTATGTAACTCTTTATAGTTATATATATGGGATTTAAATTAAAGGAAATGCATCATCCATGGAGATGGTAGGCAATACATAAAAAAGATCATTAATTCTATTTTATAATCGTATTGATAAAAATAATGTAAATGACTTATATATATAAATATAATATCCACCTTGAAAATTTATTATGTCATAAATAGAATGTATTTTTAGTAAACCCATCCTTAATTAATACAATGTAATGTGTGAACAAATCACATCAACATAGGGTGGCAGTAGAACACACAACAAAAAATAAAGTTATCATATTTAAAAAATGTAAATTCTGTGGGTATGATTTATATACAATTAAATAGGTATAAATAAATCATAAATATAACATGTATCATATAAAAGAAGAGTTTTCATAACAATTCACAACCATGAGATGAGTATATGTAAACAAATACATCGTTTCATGAAGAGGCATTTCACCGTTCACAACCATGAGATGAGGTATTTGATGCATCATATAGATCCCACCGACCACTGTACATTTCATCTAATGTGTGGGATGCATTATGTTCACACTGGTTGAGTAGTAGATTTTAGTGGATATTATCATTGGGCCAGCGGAACAGGGGGAGACAGGTGGTGACACATCCAGTTGGTAGCCGCACAACTAGTACGCATTGAGAGCATATTGTAAATATATTTTTTAAATATTTTATTTAACATTTAAAATAAACAGTTTATTTTATATTCATATAGGCAGTCTAGAATCATGATATTGCGGAGTAAGATTTATATCAGAGGATGTACTGTGATCCAGCCACTGGAGAGATTAGAGGTGATCGCCAGTGTCAGATAGTGGTCAGTATTATTTATTTTTCAGTTTGAAAATTAACTTCATGTATTATTTTCACAATATTAATTTCATACTGAAACTGAAGGAGTCATATGAGGCCAAGGCCTCTTAGAAACTAGATGAGAGTTAGGCCGAGATTTTTGATCAGAATAGTTCCCTCCATTTCGCTAAGGCGACATGGATGTGTGTGATGGAGTAGGCCTTAGAGAAGGGATGAGTAGTTGGTATCAACTCTCATTTGAATCGTATGACTTTATATGGTACTATTGTGATGTTAGTGTCCCGCTCAAACATAGCTCGTGGAGAGGCACCATCTTTTATATCATAGTCTCATGGGATGTTGCAAGCTAAAACTGAGCTAGTAGAGAGTATGCAGATGCAGCAAGGAGAGATGTGTTAGCAGTAGTAGTAGTAGCACGAGGAGGACATGCGTCGATTGCAGCAGCAGCAACAAGATCATATTGCGCACATGCGTCGTCTGACTCTTAATTTTGGGATGGATTTTCTCCCACCATCTCCTCCATCTCCTCTAGCTCCTCCAGAAGCCTATCTCTCCCAGGGATTTTTTTTGTTCTGTTAAAAACATTTTTATTGAACATTTGTTGTAATATGAACAATTTACAATTTTTGACTTTTATATGGGTGCAAATATAACATAATTTTTTTTGTTTTTTTAATATTTTGGTATTTTATTATTTATGATTAGTATTATATTTTTAAATATTTATTTCAATTTAATAATAATAATAATAATAATAATATTTTATGATATTTTGAAATATTTTTTCTAATTATTGTCAATTTTTATATTTTTTATATTTTTATTATTTTTATAATATTAATATAATTTTTTTCATTAATGAATATTTTCTTATATTAGGTATTTTAAAATATTGATAATCAAAATATTTTTTATTTTTTATTATTTTAATTATATTAATATTAATTTTTTTTATTTTATTAAGTATTTGTGATTGGTCCTTTTGCAACAGGGGGCCCATCGCAAATAGAATATATATATTTTTTAAATGTTTTTTGTGAAAGGTTTGTTAACAATCGCAAATTTTTTTTCGACGGGCCCATCACAAATGTTTTATAACATATATGCTATTTTTGACAGGCTAGTATCCCGTTGCAAATTCTTTTTGGGATGGGCCCATCACTATAGTTTCTTATATATATAATTTATTTAATCAGACATCTATTTGTGAGGGGTTCGGTTCTGGTCACATGTAATATTATTTGCAATGGCCCCATCACAATAAATAATAGTTGTGACGCCATTTTCCACAACAGGATATCTGCGAAGGGCCATCATCACAAAAGGGTTTTTGCGATGCGATCCAGTCGCAAATATCCCGTCGCCAATAGTCAAATTTTCAATATTGGTGATTTTGATTTGAACTCACAGGTAATGAATGGGGTTTTTATGATCCTACAATAATATATCATACTAAAGTGTTATTCCAATGTTCTTATAATTTGAAATATATTTTTGTTATGATAATCAATTAATGATAACATATTCTAATTATAACATTCTTGTTATTTGATTATATATGATCACTGGATGAAATATTCCATATTTGTCCTTTCAGAAATTATCATTTAACCCCTATCTTATTATAATATTATATAGGTTGAGAAGATGTGAACTCAGTATAATGAGTGTATAAGGGATCCTTATATAATTATAGTTACTTATGTTGATGAATATTTCACTTTTCTTTATCTTGTATCTAACTATATTAACCCTTCATGGTTCCAAAGATGGATTATTTTGGAAATATATAGAATGTTTATTAAAAATATGTAATATATATTTATTATATTATGTAATGTATATAAAATGATCGAATGATGTCCCCATGAATATTTTTCATGATAACCAAGAATTCATTGGAAGAATGTACTATTTTATTCTATCCCTTTGTGTGTTCATCAATTCAATATGATCAATCATGGCACCTGTCTCCCTTAAAGTATTTTTCAAGTTCATTATAATTTACTCTTAGAATACTAGGATTTTTAGATAATTGATCATTATTTATCAAACTTACATGTACCTCCCAGATGATACCACACTTGTTCATTTTCTACTATTGTATGAAATGATGTCATGAATTTCAATTTATTCTTAGGTGAAATATTATATTTATTTTTATATTTATTTTCAATTGGGGGTCCATTTATCATAATTTACCCAAATTAATTGGCTTTATTTACAAATATACTTCAGTGATATTATCAACATTTCTTGTTACCAAACATGTTTTCATGGGATATTTATTCCTATTGTCTTTCTCTTGATTTAATGAATTTTTTTCATTCTTATGAATATTTCCCTCAACACATTTATCGGTGGCTTATTTGAATTTTTCAATGGTATGTAATAATTTCATGAAAAGATGTAGATGAATCTTTTTAATGTTTTACTATTCTTATACATATTGTTATTCTTTTGAGTATAATTATTATTATTCTTAAAACCAATTGTCGAATTTCTATTCACTAATGATATCTACATGGGGGAATTTTTTATCACGATTATCTATATTAATTCCTAAGGATGACTACTGTTCCTTCATTATCGGTAATAAAATTATTCTATTAATTGTTTTTTATATTTTTATAGATGATTAACTCAATAATGTATAAGTATTATTACCAAAACTAATATTATCAGCACTGATGTTTCCAACTATTTCAAATATATATTAGCTTGACATATTTTTATTACCTGTTTTTGGATATATTCATTGAGAAATACTACACCAAAAAATGTGATTTTTTTCCTCTAATAATTATGGGATATAAAAAATTTGAATTCGCAATAAAAAATATTTATGATGAAAAAAATAAATAAACCATTATTTCCTTACATGATTTATATTTTCTAACAAACATGTAGTTTTTTATTATTTATTGTTTCCATCAAATGGTTTTTATTAATTTGGGTTATATATAATTATATATTTGATTCCATACACTTTGGATTCAGTGAATATTACATCACCTTTTTTCCTTAACGGAATTTGTAAATATTTTTGATTATAATATAGAGTCTGAGTAATATATGATTAAATGAAGTCAATGTTTTTTGATTTGACTGTTACCTATATTTATTTCATATTTATTATGATCATTAGGTGATTATAAAATATTTTTTCCATTACTTGTAAAAATTATAGTATATGTGCATTACATAGTTGTTTTTGAGTTAATACAATTCTATTCACCTCATGGTGAAGACATAGATTTAGTTGTGTCCAAATGATTCAATTTATATTTATGATCCATGAATTTCATTTTGAGAAATAATTTTTCATTACATATATTATTTAGTGCATCTTCATTTGATATCTTATTTTTAACATCCTCCTGATCATTAAATTTTTTTATCACATCTGTAATATGGAAAATTCGATTAGTCCTATTTTTTTATTCATTATTTGATCATATTTGAAAATATTTGCATGTTATAAGTCTTAGTAAATTTCCTCAATCAATTTACTAAATTATTATATCTCATGGGTTTCATGGTTCCACAATTTTTCTATAATATATAATCACTCATTAGGATCTTCATTCAATGATTTTAAGGATTCTACATATATTTAGAGATATATACACCTTAGTTTCCACTATTCCATTGATTTTTATAAATTTTATATATAATAAACATGTTTACTGATATTTTCCTATATACATTTGATACAAATAGAACTGAAATTGCTATACATAATGAAAATTTTAGGGTATTTATAAAAAATAACATGATTCATCATAGTGCATATCACATTATTCTTTAATGATATGATCTTTACAAACCTTAATGGGATCTTTTATGGGAAATTTTTTTTAATTAAACATTTACTAAATACACTTCATGAAGATATGGTGAACTATTTGAAATAATACTTTTTTATATTACTTTCAACTTACTTCCACCACCATATCATCATCATATTTTTATTATTTTTCCTTATATTGTTATTTTAAACAGGGAACATATTTTTCATCCAAATTACTTTTGAGTGATGGCCTCTATTTATGATTTTATATAACAGACATATTATTATGAATGATATTTATATAATCTATATTTGAATAATATAAAAAACTTATTCTTAAAGTACATATAAATTAAATCATTTTGTAGAATTATTAAAATAGTATACAAATAGATGCCCCTTGACTGAAATAATTTATTACCTTTAGAAACATGGAAATATATACAATGTTACATGAGTGAGAAAAATTATATCCAATTAGTTTTTGAATGAATATAACACCTCTTATAAATATCATACATGAAATGTATCATCATAATATTTGGAGGAATCACTTAAATAGGTGATCTCATATGCTTCATAATGGAAAACACAGGAGATGTGTAAGAATATAATTTTTATAAAGGAATTATATCACGACCGTAACATAAGAATATCATACCCTTAATATAATTGATAAAAAGCTTGAATATTGTAATAATTATTAGTAGTTCATAAGAAATGATTCATACGGGATACAAGAGCATAATCCATGATAGAATATATAAGAATAAGATGTGGAATTTTTTAATACAAATAAACACGTATTATTATTCCCAATAAGCCATTACTCATTCCTAAAACCTATTAGATCAATTTAGGGGGACTTCACCTTCATTGAATTACACACTTCCATCCATAGTCACTATTAATTCTTTATGATGGATTACGTTTCTCCATCATCCCACAGTGGATCGAGTATCCCCATCTTCTTAGAGTGAATCCTGTTTCACCATCTTCTATCATCACAGGGAATTCACTTAATATGTGAGACACACCACCTTCCCCATTGATAATCATTTCCATAAAAGGGAACAAGGTACCAAATCTCTCATTAGTGGATCAAGTCCGTCGAATTGATTCTTTTCAATACATCATGAGATATGAATCTTTACTAAATTAATTGGAGGGAGATATAGGTCCCAACCATATCGTAATAAAAACATTCATAAATGTATTAATTGATAATAAATAATTAATCACATAATGACCGCTACTATCATATCAGTTTCATAAACATCCTATCATAACCTATGTAATGAATTGTGTGTCACATACAAGAAATCAAATATTAACCTTTTGAAAAATATAAGATTAAAAATAATTTAAAAAATGGATAATCCATGAAAGGATTTAGATTTCATAAGAATAAAACTAGAAGAGAAAAAATATGTTTCAAAAATATCATAACATCATGACATAAAACATTCAGATAAATAATATGAATGGAACCATTGTACCATTTTTTCATAAAGGAAAGAGAAACAACAATGGATTTCATATTGGAGGGAAAATAATGTGGAAATATCCATTTAAAATCATTAATGGAAGAAAATAACATTTCATCAAAAAATAATATTTCAAAACATAACTCATTTTGATTTTTTTTTTGTATCATAAAATAGAATATGGAAATCATTTTCAAACCAATTTTCCAAACAAAACAATACAGAAATCCTAGATGAATTTTCAAAACTATTTATTTGAAAAGGAAGATTGAAACCATTTTTAAATCCATTTTCATAGAAAATACATTGATATTTTATAATAGAAGCATTGAAATCATTTTTTATTCTTTTTTCATTTTGAAAACATTTTATGAATGGTAGATAACATTTGATAAAAAAATCCATGAAAGAATTCAAAATTATACTTAAAATGATTGGATACAGTATATTATAAAATACATTGGAACCATATAATGATATATTTGTAACGTTTTTTTATTTTTTTTAATTTTTAAAATTTTTAAATTTTTTTTTCAAAATCATGGTTTTAAATGAACATAGATTCCATACTGAAGAGAGAGGTAAAGACAAAATTTTGAAATATAATCATATTAATTATATTACATATCATAGTTTAAATAAATTATAAATAAATGAAGATAACCCGAATCATCATAGTATTATAAAATTAATGAGATCTAAATATAGATGGATCATAATATTTCATCAATAGATGTATAATAATAAAAAATCTTCATAAATGACGAGATCATTTCAATAAAATCGTACCACATGGTAACATTGAATTATACTCCTCATGTATGAAAATATAATTACATTTTTATTAAAATACCATTAAAATATGTTTGTAAATTATGCAACATGTAAAATTGTAATATATACACCTTGTAAAAAATAGGCGTATAATATGGCATGTGTCTCAAAGAAGGAAAATTGAGACCAATTTACATACGGATATGGTAACATTTGAAACATAATTCCCATGAAATATAGATCATCAAATGGATATGTAAATATAAATAAATATAATTATTATAATCATATAATACTATATTGTGTTTTGAACAAACAAAATATATTAAATACATACTATATATAGTTGTGTGCCATATAAAACAAAGCGAGACGGGAAAACTCTTACTACATGGGTAACATTTGATTCCTGATCCCAATGAAATAATTCCACCAATTATAGATTTTAATGTCATTAAATAACATAAATTAATGATATAAAATGATACATGGTATTATGTACGCAACATAGTAGAATTGAGTTGTGAATATTGCATATATCTCATGTAAATACAACGTGAGATGAAATTACATTACATTATGTATTGAATTTATTTGTACACATTCAAAACATATATAAAATAAATTAATTTTTATTATAAAACTAAAATATAAAAAAATTATTATATATAATTCGATATATGAATCACTTTTTACTTTATATAACATATTTATTACCAATTCCAAGTTAAATTAACATTTCAGGAAATCACCACTTTATTTATTATATTTTTTTGACTTGTTATTGTTGATCATCTTACTTAGATCATGATTTAAATATTTATAGAGTATATATAATGATATATATTTCATATATATACACTATATAAATCTTTATATTTATATATATTTTATTTAAATCAAACAAAATACACCGTTCATGGAGACGGTAGTCCATAAATAAACATGAACAATGCTTCTATTTTATAATCATATAGATTATTATAAAGTAAATGACATATATATATATATAATATCAACCTGAAAAATTTATTATTTCATATATATCATATATTTTTACTAAACCCATCCTTATTTCTTACAATGTAATGTGTTAACAAAACACATTACTTTAAGGGGGTGGTAGACCACACACCCACAAATAAAGTTATCATATATACAAAAAATGAAATTCACGAGGGTATGATTTATATACAAATAAGTGGGTTTAAATAAATCATAAATATAACATATATCATATAAAAATATAGTATTTATAACAATTTTCAACCATGAGATGAGGTATATGTTAAACAAAATACATCGTTTCATGTGGCAGCAGTTCACTGTACATAGAAAAGATAACTTATTTTCCCATTAGATGGAAGAGATAATAATATTAGATTGTCAAATTAGAAAAAAAATATATAAATATATATATGACACATGTATTATTATATTGAAATAGAATAATAAAAATTGAGGATGTGGAGAATAAAATAAATAAATGGATCTTGAGGATGGATGTTAACTTTTGGTTGTGTAAATACATTTAGTTTGCATTGAAGGGATTAGTTGGTTGGATTTATACTGAAAATGAGACTTAAATAATGAACCCATGTATTTTTTATGTGAATTGGTTAGATCTTGGATGAAAGTTTGTGTCATGAGAGTTTTGAATAATGGAGAGAATTGGTGTCCATTTATAAGTGAAGTAGGGGAGACATATGACAATTTTTTTAAAACAAGATTGGTGTTCCCATGTTTCTACTTAAAAGAATTCATTAGAACCCAAAAAAACTCATTAATGTAATGTTTATTTATGACATTTGGCATCCCAAATGGTGTTGGGAAATTTGATACATCATTTTTTCTCTTATGATTATGATTTAGTCCCTTGTTATGTTTAATTTTTCCTTGATTACTGTAATTAATATTAACCAGTTTCACAATTTTTTCGCAAAAAATAAAGTTGGGAATATTATAAATGATTCCTTAAAACATAGGTTGTTACATTATACCTACCAAAATTTAATTTCGCCCTAAAAAACTATCTTATTTTTTAATGGTTTAATATAAGAAATATGCTTTTATAGAAACCCAGGTCATTAAATTAAATACCAAAAAATAATTAAAAATGAAATTTAGAAACATAATCCTTACCAAAACATGAAAATAAGTATTTTTCTCATTGGAGGAAATAACTAGAATGTGAAAACATTTTCATGGAAGATAAATATAGCCATAATGTTATGTTAGAGTGTGATAGATTACAAGGTCATGATAATGCTAATAATAACAATTCCATAAATATGGTATGATATAAGGGACCATTTAATTCTTAGAAAATTATGGTTCTTTGAAAAACTCTTACTTTTCATGATCTTTACCTAGTGTTAGATAATTTGAATAATATGATATACTTACATGATTCATTACAATCTCACTGTTTGATTTGACCTCATGAATTTCCACTTCACGTATTTAACCAAAAGGTACAGTGAAATTTTTATTAATTAAGAACCAACATATCATGAGATCAATAACAATCCATAACATCTACCATCTGTTACCATCAATACATATTTTTTGGAATAGGATTTTCAATATTCATAAATACCCAGATGTTGAGATAATAAATTAATCTCACTAAAAACATCTATAATTATATTTAAAATCCAGTAAATGATTAAAATTTTAACCCTTCTAAAATATGATAAAAATGTTAAATTAGTTAATGATATCAGCTTAACAGTGATCCCTCATATGACAAAATATATCATGGTTGTCACATTCCAATATTGATAATACCATCATTGTATATTCTCTACAAACAAGGCATTAACTTAAATTACCATAAATACTTTTTGAAAAAAATTCTACATATTTATTCAAACAACTACATGATATATTCTCTAAATAAAAGATGTTGTAAACATTATCCATGAGAACAGATAATACTTTTTAAACTAATCCTTTTTCAATTCTGTTATCAAAAACACAATCCAATTTACATTATCCTAATTAATCAACTTTGATTACAATGCTAACACTATTTTCTATGAAACATGAACACATTATTGATTACCTTCTCATATTTTGAATAACACATTTGCATTAAGTAAATTATCTAGGCCATTAGTATCATTTAAAAAATTCCTAAAAATACTTAATGAAAAACATATACATTCAATCCTTATATAATTCATGATTCATATGGAATAATCATCTAATTCCAAAACACAAACACAAAAATAATTCACTTTTTTCCCAAAAAATTACTCAGGATTCAAAAAAAATTTCTTTAATACCACATTCTTTGAATAATAAATATGAACAATGAATTATGGTTTAGAAAACTTATTATAATTATGATTCATTCATTTAATGTAAAAAATACTACAACAACATTGCATACCATACACATGTAGTTTAAGATATCCTTATTTACATAATTATAGAAAATAAACCTTGAACTTTATTATTCCTTTAATGAGATATCCAATTAATAAATTTATTTTTATCAGGCCCATAGTGTCCACATCTGATTTATTGATTGTTAACAGAGTTAATTCTTTTTCTTAATATTGAGTTAAACTAGAAATCTAAAGGTTAGGAAAACATATCATAGTAGAAAACCAAAAAAACATGAAAAATTACAAATAGTATTTCTAAATAATTCCACCTACATATGTGATATATGAAACCCTAGGGTTATAATTGTTTATTGATAATAATATTATATTTAAATTCTTAATTATAGTTTGTAAATAGTTTTGGAATTCCAAATTCATATCTTTCAAGAGTTCCATACTTTGTTTACAGTTATATTCTTTGTCGGGTACGAGGCTACACTCTACATAGACCAAAATATCATTATCATTGTTGTTACACATTGGTACATATGTTCTACTAAATCATCCATGTTTAGGTTCTATGCATGGATTTATTTCTAGGAAACCACTATCTAAATCTGTTACCAAAAATCATGGGCATTTTATTAACGATTAACTCATCCTTAAATTTATCCTTAGATAAACCCCTAGACCTATCCATAGAGATATCCCTAGGGATCTCACTAATGTATTATCATACTAGTTTCCAATGGTTGACTAACCATTAATATGATACCAAATATATATAACTTCCAAAAATTTCTAGAAATGGATTAAGCTTGGTTTTCATTTATTATTTTATCATTCGATGAGTACATTTTTTAACATGATGTGTGTTTGGGTGAAATATTTAGAATAATGGATGAAATAGGTATGTACACTATTGGTGCATGATTTTCCCCATCATCCTGCCTTGGCACACCCAACATTGCAACATGAGATGATGGGGTTTCTTACGTTTGGAACATGGTTTGTATAATTTTTCTCTTTCATAAGTGGAACTATGAACCCTATATAGAATATGTGCATGTTTAAGGAAAATATTTTAGGTCACTATTTGGGAGACACCATTCCCCTTGAGAATCCAATCAGGCATATGATATTTTAGTCACCCTTAAAATTTTAAAATATTTCAGGATCCCCCATATTTTACCTCCAGGCACCATAGATAAAACAATAACAGATTTCTAATTATTACAAAGTCTCTTAGAGGGATTCCAAGGATGAATGACTTATATTCATTGTGATTCGATGCCCAGATCGAACATCTACACCCCTCCCCATATGTGATTCTTATTCCTCCTGGTTTCCCATTCTTCTTCCCTTATTCTCTATGAATATAACAAGGTGTTATTCTAGTTTTTAATATCTATAGATCTAGAATTGAGGACCTTAATCTAGGATTTAAGGACCATGGATTTCAAATTCATTATTTAGGGGTTAATATCGGGATACTGTTTCATGTATATGTGCCCATTAATTTTTTGGATTTCTATTGGGCGATCATTGGTAAATTAATTGAGCCAGGTGGTCTATAATTCAACTCCTGTTTTATTTATTTTAATCATGTTCATGAAATTTTTAATTTTTAATTTTATGTTTATAAATTGAGTTCATTATTAAATTAAATAAAATTTTAAATTTATCAATTAACGGAGGTGTCATATTAGGGATAATTGAGATTATATATTTGAGTAAATTTATGTGTAATTAATTTGGGTATATTGATATTATTGTATAAAATAATTAATTGATGAATTAATTATATGATATTGATATTGTGAGTGTAATAATTAATTGATTAATTTATTATAGTAATACTATGTTGATAGGCTTTGATTAAGTAATTTAGAAATTTATTAACATTATTTATGTGTTGAAATTCATTATAAATTATTAATAAGGATGAAATTATTTATTAATTGTTATATTAATTAATAGTATTTCGGTAATTTTGCTTCGGTGACGACATGAACACTAGTCTATCTCGCCTCCTTCAGTGACGACTGCGGCGGCAGCGAAGATCCCTCCCCCTAGTGGGGGGGGGGATCTCTCCATGAAATGAAAAATCTTTCATTTCGCCGATTCTCAAATCCCGAACTTCTACCTGCTTTTCTGCAAATCGAGTTATGCCTGAAGGCCCCTGAACTCATTGAGGGTTGCCGAATCACCAAATTTCGAACTCAGAGTTCACAGAATCGACCGCTCTTATGAATCTCACCCTTGTTGCTCGGTTTAAGTAGCAAAGACCATCGATTGATTCCTTCGACAGGTTTATATTCGATGCTTGGGACCTCCAAGAGCAGGTAACCATTGGATTGCTCGATTATAGGCATATCATGATCCGCTTCACTTTTGAGGAGGATCTTATCCGCACCTGGTCAAGAGCACCCCGAAGTTGAAATGGTTGTCGATCCTTCTTGTTTCGATGGTCGTTTAACTTAAACATGAACCACGACCCGCCATCGGCTGCGATTTAGGTTATTTTTAATCATCTACCTTTACCATTTCTAAATACCGCAATCATAAGGATGATCAGAAATTTCATCGGATGATATCTATGTTCGGATAGCTGAACGGATATGGCTTGTCACCATGTTTATCAGAGGGTTTTCATCGAGATGGATGTGTCGAAGGCTACTTTTGATTCCATCTGGATTACAATATGTAATTAATATAGGTGTAAACAACAAGATGTGTATGAGGGCTGGACAGATATCTATTCTACATGTAGGAGGCTAGGGCATGTCTCGGATGCATGCCGGTAGGGATCATCTTCGATGGCGGGTAGGATAGGTAGCTCCCATCACAGGGGTGTTTGGAACAAAGGTGTGCAGGCCGGGAAGGGGAGGAAGGACTACTCCTCTCTACCTCCTCCTCTTGAGACCTGCTCTGCAAATAAAATGAGCAAGATGAATATATACATGGAGGCTCTGAGACACCAGAAGCATGATTTAAGTGATGATAATCCCACGATCTTATTGTTAAGATCGGATGACCATGTGATAGAACAACCGTTATTTCTAAACGCAACTGAGGAGGAGTCAGCCAAAATGATGGGGAGGTCTCTTGAGGTCTCTCTAAATGATTACCATTATATATGGATTGAAAAACAAGTTTCAATTTTGGTTGGAGGCCACAATCAAGGCAAGATTAGTGTAGAGGAGTACATTCAGTCTTGGGAATAACTGGTCATTGAGTTTGAGATGCTGATATTGAAAAGAGCTGATGTACAGTTGGAATCCTTAGTGTGGAATCTATTTAGGGAAACTGATTCAGGTAACATCATATTTATTTTTAAAATTTATTCTTATGTGATTGGCATCAGGTGGATGGATTCAGGGTAATGGTTATGTGAGCATTGATTTTCTGGTGTCCCGTGTTTTTTGGATTGGCTGTATGGTTATTCTCATGCCCAACATTCATCATGGACCTAGTCCGGATGAGGATCATAGCAAGAAGTCTTCATCGAGGCAAACCATTGGATTGGGATGTTGAGAGGGTATGGTGCTGCCATCAGCCCTGTTCCCGTTCATTTGAACGAGACTATCTGCTGAGGGTCTGCATCGTTGGAGGCTTTTTATCATGACATAATTGCTTGGGTGTGGTAGGATCAGTTGTTTTCTGTGGAGGTTTTTGGTTGTTCTGCTAACTGTTGGGGTTTCTCACTTTCTCCTAAAATGTGTCTTATCCTTAATAAAAACAATTAATTTTCAGTCAAATAGTATTTATAATATTAATTAATTGTTTATTTAATTAATATGATTTATAAGATTTCATTTTTTTATTGACATGAAGATGAGTGATAATTTTTTTTTGTTAATTTAGAAGATTAAGATAATTATTTAATTGGCAAGGAAATTAAATATATTGATAAGAAAATTTAGTTTTTGAGTTATTTAATAGGAATGATAATAATAATTAATTATTGATATAATTAATTTGAATGAGAATTTTTATTAATTTACATGATGATTAATTATATAAGGAATATTTATTAATTGTGGAATTAAGTAATGGTATTTAGAAATGACATGTATTGTATAGTGGTAAAAATGGAATTCGGATATGTGACATGAGATATAGAATGGTAACAATAGAATTATGGTATTTGAATTTTAATCCATAATTGTAATAGTGGTATTGTAATATGGTTCATGGGATATAGAATAGTAACTATGGAATTCTACGATGTGGAATCCCTTGGAGATAATGTAGACCCCGATATGGGCTAATGTATGTATGGAGGTGTGTGTATCCCTTAGGACACAGGAATTTATGTTTTTAGATAAAGGATAATCTGATAAGTTGATAACAATTTATTTATACATTGAACTTATGTCTATATAGAACTCCACATACTTTTTATCATCATGATATTGTTATAGACATTATCAGTGGGGAGCTCTGGGTTGTACTCACACCCACCATAGAGTGCATGATCGGTACCAGAATAAAATTCATCGTTGTAGGATAGGATAATTGAAAATTTCTTTTAATATGTGACTAATTTACAGTTGGATCATGGATTAAAGAACACAACATGTTTTAGTAATCTCTCTAGTGTCATTAGTTTCATTATATTAAGATTAGTTTCTATAGTAGGCACTTAAATTGTCATGGAAGATCTACATCTTAGTTTATATCTTGTATTTTTATTTTTTTTAATTACTGTTATAGTAGTAATTTTCTAGTTATTATATCATTTAGTTATTTTGATGTTATTGTGTATATATTTTTCATTGGTATTTAATTATGAAAAATAGGTTATTGTCCCCCCATGATAGGTATTAGTCCCATGCTATTAGATGGTAGCCTTCAAGATAAGGGTATGTGCGCATTTAGTAAAATATATGACCTGATCTATGAACTAGTACATGGAACAATGGTCAAGACATTATGATGTGGTATATGTGTATTTTTCATTATTTTTTGGAATTAAATTTTATGTAAATTTTTATGGTATAATAGGAATATTTTTTATTGGTTATGTGCTCTTTCATTTGAATATCACACCCATATATGAGGGAGAACCCACATACTGTGTTTTGGATTGTTTTATTATTATTTACTATAATAGTTTAATAATATTTCACCTTGGCTGATGCACTTGTAGTGTTTTGTTGTTGTTGATGTTGATATTTTCTGTGATTAGATTCATTTCTTGGAATGGCATGATAGTTTAGAATGACCACATCATTCTAGGCACTCATAATTTTTATGTTACATGACTCATTTTATGGAACACATGTGAAAATGAGTTTTGGGTATGTTTTTTAACATGAAATGATTGTCCTTTATTTTGAAATTGAAATAAAATGTGGTGTATAATATGAAATACGAATTTTTTAAAATGATTCATGGTTATAAGAAAAGGTTATCTAAATTAGAATGTGGAAAAATGATATTATGATTACCCTTGTTATCCATGACCTGGGTGTATGGTGGTTAGGGGCAATGATAGTGCCTCAATTTTAATTATTGGAAATGAATTTGGGAAAAAGATTGTTATGACAATTTGTGTATCCATTAAATGTGTTGATTTTCTGTACTATGTACAATGGTGTGTGGTTGGATTGTGAATTTATGACTATACGATGATGCAGGTTGATTGGATGATAGACTATTATGGATGAAGGTGCTACATTTGATGTGGAACCTAACAGACCAATAGTGGCATGTGAGAAATTTGGATATTATTTTGGGGAGACAATTTCTCTATTCATGATATTAACTAAAATAGAATCAGGGTGGGTGGAGAAGAGAATGGATTACTTGACTATGGAGTAATTGTTGCATCTTCCTATTAATGCTTCTTGATACGGTGGCATATGGGAGCTATGTAATGGATTGATTATATCAGGACTATACATGACCACTAGAGACTCTTGATAAATAGAGGGTCAATTTGTATGATAATATGTTATGATGACCATTAATGTGATGGTGGGGTGCTCATGTTCTAACTAGGATTGAAGATGGAATGTTATTGAACAACTTCATGGAGAGGTTGTTGGAGAGATTATATCAAGATACGATGAGGTAGGAGAGAGTAGCAGAGATCATGAGACATACTTAGGGGGATATGAATTTGATGGACTATATAAAAAAAAATTATTTATTTTCAGTGCTTTGCTACAATTGAGGGATTTGATGAGGATATGTCAAAAAAATGATTTCAGGAAGGAAATAGATGTGAAATTATGTCCTCGGTGAACATCATTAGGATGAATACGTTTTTAGAGGTGGTGAATTAGTTTCTCATAGTTGGGGGAGAATTAAAGAGGCTTCTAGTGTAATGACCGGTATTTTGAACCGGCAAAAATGCCGAAGGATTTTGAACCTTTTCATTTACTGAACTGGTTGTTTTGAAGACTGGGTTTCGGAAAAAGGTTTCGAAAGTTGGATCCCTTCCTTTTAAATTTTTTTGGGCCTAGGCGAAGGCCCATTATGTTTCTCGGGTGGTCCGAGAGGTTTGGAAAGCGTCGGAACCAAGCTTTTAAAGAGCTGCAGAGGGCGCACGGTTGGCGCACGGTTTCACTCACTGTGCATCCCAAACTGTGCGGCCTTACATTAAGGGGCATTGGCTTTCACACGGTCTGCATATGGTTTTCCAAACCGTGTGCCTTGCCCGTGCAGCGGATGTCGTGGAGGCAGATGACTCCGCACGGTTTGCACATGGTTTGGAAAATCGTACTTGTCAAATTGTCCATGTTGGTATGTTTAGGTATTTGATTAAAATTAAAATAAAAGAAGATAAAATAAAAAAACCAAATATCTAAACACTCTCCCTCACACTCACTCAACCCGCACGACACAGGGTGGGGCTCCACTTGAGCCGCGCGCGACACCTCCCTCAGCTCCATCCTTCGCGCTTTGTTTTCAGAAAAGTCTCCTCATGATTTCTCTCCAGAACCCTAAGGTTTGTTCTTCTCATCTCTCCCCTACTTGTTCCGAGCCGTATTTCGTCCAAACTGTCGCCTGGTGAGTTTTGTCTGAACACACTAGGGTTTGGGTTGATTAGTTTTTCAGTTTCTTCTTTTTCTAGGTCGGTGTGGAATTCTCTTGGGGCCTCGTTGGTGCGTGTTTCGAGAACCGCCGCCATAGGCGAGGATGTTCAGATGTAATGGTTTTCCGGTTTGGGTTCGAGTGTGTTCGGTTGTGCGGTGTGGTACTGAGTCACCATAGTGTTGGTGACTCGCCTACATGGGAATAGGTACATATTTATATATACGTTGGTTCCCCCGTTACATGTTTAATCACCCATGGTCGGGGTTGGATATGTATAGGGCTAGGTGTTCCCATGTATATTTATAAAACTTCCTGCAAATGTGAGTAGAGACAGGCATATATGCATAAGAACGCATGTAAATATCCTCTTGTGCATTCCCATGGCCATGCAGGGTGTGTGCATAGAGGATTGGTGTCCTTGCATGTGTGTGAAGTTGCATATGCTCAGTGGGGGAGAAGCATCGACTCATGATTAGAAAGATCCAAGAGGTGAAGTTGACGGATGGATCCACCATGAGGTAGGGTACCTCTCCTTGCCCTTTTATTTATGTTAAGTGAAAGTGAGTATAACATTGCACTGCCCTAGCATTAAAATTATGCTAGATATTTCCGATTTAATGCTTCTGTGAAAATTTTTTGAATTGCAGAAATAAGATAAAAGATGTTACTTGGTCACTAATCTAATGATTTAATAATAAACCCTGTCAATCAGAGGTGCGCTTCCTTCAAGATAAATTGTACTGATAGACTTTTTATGCTTTCCTGCTTAATTTTTGTCGTGGATTTTTAAGCCTTTTATGTTAAATTGCATTGTTGAGACAAAGGGAATGAAAATGTTGTGATACATGTGTTTGGGTAAATTTTCCATGTAAGGAAAATTGAGTAAGATGGTAACCTTAGTGGGATGGACTAAATGACATGTTCCCTATAGAAGGTATCAAAGGGTTATAGATTGTTAGAATCATATCCTTTAATATGAAATGGTTAAACTAGAATGAACAGACTAGGGTTGCTTGACCATGCCTTGGGATAACGTAATGAGAACTGCTTATATCAGTAAAATGAATAAGTGAATATCTTGATATAGATACTTGAGATGGGTTTCCTTAGGTATACTTGTGATGAACGTGCGTATATGAACATAAATAGTAATGAGATATATGATTGATTCTGAATGTGGAATGTTTATTTGAAATTCATAAGATGTACTGTCTTATGCATTATAACATAATTATGATAATGATTATTTAATGATTACGGATGGGCGGCTTGCATACCCCATGCCAGCTTATCTTGAGTATGGTTGAGAGGCATGTCTACCCCATGCCAGATATGATCATTATACGTGAGTTAAAGGGAGGCATTCTTAACCCTTGCCAGTTTATTTAGGGGAGAGAAACATTCTTACTTCGTGCCCATTACTTTAATACGTGAGTGGAAGGGAGACATTCTTACCCCTTTCCAGATTATTTAGGGACGAGAGGCATTCTTAACTCTTGCCCACTATTTCAATATGTGAATGGATGGGAGGAATTCATAACCTTTTCTATTTAGTTTATGGAGGATAGGCATTCTTACCTCGTGCCCACTATTTCAATATGTGTATGGTAGGGAGGCATTCTTACCTCTTACCAGTTGACTCATAGGGACGAGATGAATTTCTACCTCGTTCCCAATTTTCTTTACAAATGGGTTGGAGGAATTATTACCCCACACCATCTATAATCTAAATTCCCTTATATATATAAATGGTGACATGATCATGTTTCTTTACCAGCAACATGCCGAAACTGGTATAACCATCATGTGTCCCTTGGGAACCTAAACGGGTGTATTTACATATGTATTTCTGCTTAATTATTTTCTCCATACCTGCTCACTGTTAAATTGGTGTACACTTTCTGGTTTGGGTTTGACACCGGTGGAGCCGGCCTACTGATATTAATATATCACACCATACACGGGCCACAATTGCACTGGGGTACCCGATTAGACCTTCTTGCTTGCAGGACCTAGGTTGTATGTTGTTCTGTTTGTTCCTGATGAGTTAGGAGCAATGAACCGAGGGGGAGCATGGGATGCTCAGGAGATTCTTCATTGGGATCTTCTGTCTTTTCTTTTTGTATTGTTTGTAAAGCATGATGTATTGTTTACTGCTTTCAGAAATTTATCATCATCTATACATGCATGCAATGTAAACTGGCATTTTCCACCTTTTATAAAATGTATATTATTTTGTCTTTCCTTGTTGTCTTTCATTTGATTAATGATTCCACTACTGAATGATATTTACTCTGATAATAACGTATTGATACTCTGATATGAGGTTATAGTCTCCCCATTATCATCTCCTGAGACCCTCGCTGCTATTCTGCAGCCTTTGGCGTATGGGGAGACGCGCTTGAGGCCATGTGACCTTCGGTCTAGCCACCAGTTTGATGGTACGTTAGGCAGGGATGTTACAAAGTGGTATCAGAGGATGTTCCTTTTCTTTTCCTTACTGTTTTGTGTTGGTAGACAAGGGATTTGGGAAGCTTCGGTGTTTGGCTAATAGTCTTGCTTGGGACTGATCACCACACGTATGGGATATAACCAATTGGCCAGGGTTGAGAATTTTGGTTCATGTTGTTTTCTATTAATGATGATATGATTTCACCTTGAGTGACTATTGTATTCTCTGCTGCTTTGGTTAATGAAGTTTCGTGAATTTTACCCTTGGCCTGATATGTCAAGAGAGATGCATTGCATACATCATATTAGGCAAAGAGGAAATTATCATGCCATGCATAGTGCAATGCCATGTAGTTTAATTTTAGGTTTCTTGTTGATTCGAATTGTGTGCCTTTATTGTATGCCATGCCTTGTATTTTTAGCAAGCCTATTCAGATAGCATGCTTCGGTGATAATATGCCATGTATCCTTTCTTGCTTCTGTGTCACGCTTCTTTGTTATAACATGCCTCAGTGTAAGCGGCTTGTAGTGGCATGCTTTGTTGTATATAGTTTAATTATGGCTTGAGTAATATCTGTTGGTTGTGATTACGACGGGAGCCAGTTTTCATTTATAAGGTGCATGGGCGCCTTATAATTGGGAAAAGGTAACCAATGTAGTCGAACCACTGCAAAAGGATACTATGTTTAAATGATAAAGTAAATTGGTTTGTATTCAAATGAGGAGCCACATTCCAATTTATAAAGTGTATGGGCGCTTTATAGGTTAGTAGATCGCCACCCATAATGTTGGGCCGTTTTATGTGATCATGATAAATTCTGGGTTGGAATCTGGTTTTGATAAAAAGTGTGTTCAATTTTCAATCCATGAAGTGTATTGGCGCTTCATGAATTGGGAAATGGAAACCCACATTAAATGTAAAGGCATGCTATATTGTGAAATTATTAAATGGAAAATGTTGCCTAATTTTGAAATTGAAAGATTTTGGGTAACTATTAAATGTGCAACCGGACCCGAGTAGGTCACTTGGGAAGTGTTGTACAAGATAACCCAGTTGGAATGATTTTTTTAAAGGGTTTGAGTAACTGATTTGTGTTTCTTTTTGAAGAACCTAAGATGGATATAATTAGACCCTAGTAGGTCGTCCTTTTGTTTATTAGGTTTTTCCTTTTTCTTTGATTGATATAGACAGGATTTCGTGAATGTAAAATTTTTAAAAATGAGGTTTTGTGGAACTAGAAAGTTTTTTGGGATGTGTAGTTGGATCATTTAAAATGGTTAAAGATTAATGTTTCTTCATAAAAATGTCTTGGTAATGGAACCCGTAGTGGTGTGTTGAGTCCATAGTGTAAGGGGTAGTTTTGAGATTCTCTTTGAGTTTCCTTAGAACGGAACCATATGTGTTTTTTTGTAGGTGTTATTTGCATATCAGTGACTTGATGTTTGGCTTTTGAACCTAGAGACTTAGTTTCGTGTGACCCGGCGTAAGGGTCGATGTTTGATCATTGTAAGGGGATAGCCCATGGTTGGTATCACCCTTAGCGTTTTAAATCCTTGCTTGTATTGGGAGTTTTCTGGCATGAGGTGTCGTTCGAGTGCCATTGTCCCTTTTTGGACTCTGGTTTTTCTAATGACACCCTTGTTCGGATGGGTTGTAAATGGGTTTTAACTTTCGTTGTGGCATTGGGTCGGCTCCTCAGTAGAGTGGCTCTGCGTTAGAGAATTGTTCTGTCCAAATGTTCGGGATGGCTTTCGAATGAATCATGTGTTTTGACACATTGGGTTCCTTGTTTTGGATCTTCTTCATTTTTTTGGTGATGTGATTGTGGTGGAGGAGCGTCATGTGATCATTTGCGGTGTTTGAATGCTAGTGTGGTTGTGCCCTGCTAGTTTATCATCCATCTTTTTGATGACTAGGAAACTCTTATGGTTGGGAGAGTGTTTCATCGAATCTGGTTAATGTGTCCTTCCATGAATAATAGATAGTACATGGAATTATTTCTGGAAATGGGTTGATCATGTCTGAATGCCTGTGATATATTCAAGTTTGAAACGTGTGGATATGTCGGCAGGTGAAGCTGAGTTCCTTCCATGAAGTCGACCAGTTGAGGTTCGAATGTTCTTCCTTTCAGTAGTCTGGTATGATTAAATGGAATCCTTTCAAACCCCTTAGTGTATTCTATTTAGCGATTCGCATGTCCCCTATCTTTTTCTCATCCAAGAAGCACTATGAGAGCATCAGTCTCATCCACGCTAATGATTTTAAGCCGTTGGGATTGACCATATGGTTCTCTATCGGCGTTCCAAGTGGGATGTGTGGTTTCTTGTGTGGGTTGATCTTGGAAACGTCATCTTATGTTGGTTTTAGGCTTCGGTGAACGTGTTTTTGCTAAATGTAAGGTGCATTGGAGAAAGGCATTGTGGTTCTGTTCGAAATGCATCGACCATTTAGGCCGAGTGCTCTTGTAAATATTCAGCCAAAGATGGCTCGACTCAGTGTTCTTGTTTAATGTCTGTTGTTGGTGACATACATTTCACTTGAATGACATCAGGTAGAGTCGAGTGTGGGTTATGTAATCCGATGCCTAATATGAACAACTGTCTCGACTTGGGCCTTGAGGTCGATGGGGAATGGACCGTTTGATCTCATTCAAATCACGCTAGGAGCGTCGTGGGAATGCTTTGGGCGTGCTATGAAAGATAATTCCAACGGTGGTCAGAACCATATTTTGAAGTTGGTTTCTTGATGATAAAAATATAAGGGGGGGATGTAACTGTAGATGGAGGCTTGACAAGGCGCATACGGGTTCGTGTCTCTGGTTAGATGGGGTCAGGAAGAGTCGTCTTGGTGATTCGTTTGGGAAACGGGTGTTGGCTCGAGTTTTGGTGGCTTAAGCGACCTATGGTTTAATGGATGCTTAAGGGTTTCTTGGATGTTTGGGAATGAAACATGATCATTTGAACGATGCTTCATGACCATTATAGGTTGCGAGATGTGTACATTGTTCCTGAAGGCTTCTCAGGGATGAGAAGTTCTAAAGTGGGAAGATTGTAATGACCCGCATTTTAAACCAGACAAAAACCCCAATGGATTTTGAACATTTTCATTTACTGAACTGATCATTTTGAAGACCGGGCTTCGGAACAAGGTTCTGAAGGTTGGAATACATCTTTTTAATTTTTTTGGGCATGTGCGAAGGCCCGTTATGTTTCTCGGGTGGTCCGAGAGGTTTCAAAAGCGCCAGAACCATGTTTTTAATGAGCTGCAGAGGGTGCATGGTTGGCGCACAGTTTCCCTAACCGTGCGGCCCAAACTGTGCGGTCTTATATAAATTGGGAAGTGTCTTGTGCATGGGCAATGCACGGTTTTCCAAACCGTTTGCATATCCCATGTAGCAGATGTCTTGGAGGCAGAGGACTCCACACAGTTTGCGCACGGTTTGGAAAACTGTGCGGGTCAAACCGTGCACGTGGGTGAGTTTAGGATTTGGAATAAAATTAAAATAAAAGAAAATAAAATAAAAACCTAATATTTAAACACTCTCTGTCAACCTCACTCATCCCGCACGACAGAGGGAGGGTCTCCCCATGAGCCGTGTGAGACACCTCCCTCGGCTCCCTCCTTCGTGCTTCGTTTTCGGTCGAGTCTCCTCACATTTTTTCTCCAGAACCCTAAGGTCGGTCCTTATCCTATCTCTCATCCTTTTTCCAAGCTGTATTTTGGCCTAACCGTCACTCGGTGAGTTTCGACCGAACACCCAAGAGTTTGGGGTGATGCGTTTTTCGGTTTCTTCTTGTTCTAGGTCTGTGCAGAAGTCTCTTGGAGCATCGTTGGTGGGTGTTTCTAGAACTGCCACCATAGGCATGGTAGTTCAGATGTTTCAGTCCGCCGTCATCAGTTCTAGTGCATTGGGATATGCGGTGTGGTTCTGAGTCACCAATGTCTATGTGACTCGCCTGCCATGGCATAGGTACGTATTCATATATACGTAGGTTCCCCCGTTACATGTTTAACCACCCATGGCAAGGGTTGGATATGTATGGGGCTAGGTGTTCCCATGTATGTATATACAAGTGCATGCGTAGGTGAGGAGAGACCGGAATATACGCATAAGCACGCATGTAAGGATCCTCTGGCGCATGCCCATGGCCATGAGGGGTGTGTTCATAGATTCAAGGTGTCCTTGCATGTGTGTGAAGGTGAATATGCTCAGTGGGGTAGCAGCGGTGACTCTTAGTTAGAAAGCGCCAAGAGCCGAAGTGGACGGATGGATCCACCTAGAGGTAGGGTCCCTCTCCTTGCCCTTTTATTCAAGTAAAGTGGAAGTGAGTTCAACATTACAACGAATTATCATTTTATTAATGTAAGTAAGTTCTGATTGAATGCTTATGTACAAATCATTTGAATTGCAAGAATAAGATAAAAGTGGTTGCTGGGTCACTAAAATAATGATTTAATAATAAATCCCCTCAATCTGCGGTATGCTGACATCAAGATAAAAAGTACTGATATACTTTTTATACATTCCTACTTAATTGTTGTGGTGATTTTTTCTGCCTTGTATGTGAACTTGTTATGTTGAGACAAAGGGAATGAAAATGTTGTGATACGTGTGTTTGGGTCAATTTCCCATGTTAGGAAAATTGAGTAAGATGGTAACCTTAGTGGGATGAACTAGATGACATGTTCCCTCTAAATGTATCAAAGGGTTAGACATTGATATAAACATATCCTTTAAGATCAAATGGTTAAACTAGATTGAACGGACTAGGGTGGCATGACCACGCCCTGGGATAACGTAATGATCACGGCTTATGTAAGTAAAATGAATAGGTGAATATTTTGATATAGATACTTGAGATGAGTTTCCTTAAGTATACTTTTGATGAACATGTGTATAGGAACATATAAAGAAATGAGATATATGATTGATTATGAATGTGGAATGTTTATTTGAAATGAATAATATGTACTGCCTTATGCATTCTATCGTAATTGTGATAATGATTATTTAATGATTATAGATGGGAGGCATGCATACCCCATGCCATCTTATCTTGAGTTTGAGTGGGAGGCATTTCTACCCCATGCCAGATACGATATCTATACATGAGTGGAAGGGAGGCATTCTTACCCCTTGCCAGTTTATTTAGGGACGAAGGGCATTCTTACCTCATGCCCACTATTTCAATATGTGAGTGGAAGGGAGGAATTCTTACCCATTACCAGTTTATTTAGGGATGAGAGGCATTCTTACCTCATGCCCACTATTTCAATAGGTGATTAGAAGGGAGGCATTCTAACCCCTTTCCAGTTAGTTTAGGGTGTAGAGGAATTCTTACCTCGTACCCACTATGTCAATACGTGTATGGAAGGGAGGCATTGTTACCCCTTTCCAGTTGACTCATAGGGAAGAGAAGAATTTCTACCTCGTGCATTCTATTCTTTACTAATGGGTGGGATCCATTCTTAACCCACACCATCTATATTCTAAATTCCCTTATATATATACGATGAAATGATCTGGTTACTTTACCAGCAACGAGATGAAGCTGGTATAACCATCAAGAGTCCCTTGGGAACATGGATGGGTGTATTTACTTATTTATTTCTACATACTTATTTTCTCCATACCTGATCACTATTTAATTGTTATACACTATCTAGTTTGGGTTTGACATTGGTGGACTCGGCCTACTAAGATTTATATCTCACACCCTACTCGGGCCGCCATTGCACTAGGGTAACTGAGTAGACCTTCTTGCTTGCAGGATGTAGGTTGTATGTTGTGATATTTGTACCTGAGGAGTTAGGTGAAAAGGAGAAAGCGGGAGCTTGGGATGCTCAGGAGATTCGTCGTTGGGCTCTTCTATCTTTTATTTTTGTATTTTTTTGTAAAGAATGGTGTATTGTTTACTGCTTTTAGAAATGTATCATCATCTATACATTCATGCATTGTAATTTGGGGTTTTCCACCTTTTATAAAATGAATATTATTATTCATTTCCTTGCTGTCATTCAATTTCGTACTGCTTCCACTACTGATTGATGTTTACTCTAATAATAATGTTGTGTTACTCTGATATGAGGGTATAGTCTCCCCACTATCATCTTTTGAGACCCTCGCTGCTATTCGGCAGCCTCTGGCGTACAGGGAGATGCGGTTGAGGCCATGTGACCACTGGTGCAGGCACCAGTTCGATGGTAAGCCGTGTCGGGATGTTACATCTAGTGCATGATGAAGGGATGGTTTTCAAATGTCATGAGGTAGCTATTATCAGAGTAGGAAGCATCATCATGATATATTTTTCCATAGTAATTGAAAATTAAGTGTGTAGGGAGAAAATTCAGGAACATGGGATATTTCACTAGTGTTTTTTCACCAGTGTGGTTGGCCATGCCATTATCATAGACATTGTCTCTTACCAATAGTAGATTTCTAATCTTATGGTATGATGTGACTTATTTTAATGATCTCCTAGAACCAATGTCATACTGGTAATTATGGGACATCTTGAATGCATATGATGGTAGGAATGGGTAATTCTAAACATTATCTATATGGGAGATAATGTTCCACTGGATGAGGTGGTAGAAGAAGCAGGCCTCATACTTCTCAAAAAAGTTCAACTCATTGTAAAGTAATGAATAATAAAGAACATAAAATACATAAAAATTAATAGAGGTAAGGTAGTTACATGTATTGAAACCTATACTTATGGATTACAATACAGGACTATTGATATTTACAGGTACTATTCTTATACAATTTTGATTTTCTAGGTCGATATTAGATACTGGTTCCTTGTATTCCATTATTTTTGCATAACAAGCAAATGGTTTCATTTTTGGTTGTGTAGTTGTTTGTAGGGTGTTGTTGATAAATACACTGTTAGGAGTACGGTATTGGGAAATACTAATTTTTAAGAGATTATCTCTTCTGTATGGAAAATATGATGTTTTGGGATCTCTATAATTGTGACATTTAAGTCACCAAACTAATTTTGTTTATGGTGTGGTTAGTATAATTTTGAGCCCATATTGATTTCTATTTGTGAAAGGTGACATTTATATCTCCTAATAGTGACAATTTCATTCAACATGGTGACTGTGATATATTGATTGGCTGATCAGGGTCAATTTATCAGCAAACCAATATAGATCAGGACCTATGTTGCAAATATGTTACTAGATTATGGAGGTGTAATTCATGATGTCTTCCCTACTATAGTGGATATGTTTAATGATGTTTTTTAAGAGTTCATAGATATTAAACTTTAGGGGGATGTGGAATTTATAATAGATCTCATTTCCATACCTAAGCTAGTTTTTATTCCACCAAATGATTGATAAAGAGATTATTATTATGAGAACATATCCTTTGATCACATAAGTTTTTTATCAAAGAAGGTTGATTGGATTTTTTTTATTGTGTGTTTATTACCAAATGTTGAACCAGATGACTAAGTTATTGATACCCTCTTACTCATATCTACAATCTTTTTGACCAATTTTGAAGATAAACTAAATTTTTTATAATAGAAAAGATATTAGTGTATCATCAGTTGATAGTTTAGTATTCTGATACAACAATGACTTATTTTGAAGTTGGTGTGTCATATATGATTTTATCATAATTCCATTTGGGATGAAAATATCCCCAAAAGCGCTTACGTCCATGATGAAAAAATCATCATTCAATAGAGAGATCATTTATTAATTTTATATTTGAATGAAATCTTAGTGTACCCCAAGATAATGGATTATCTTTCCCAACATCATGAAATCATCCTGAGAATATAGATAATGAATTATTTATACTCAATGTAACAAAGTGTTAGTTTTGGATTGATCTGGAACACTTATTGGGAAACATCATATTGGAGGAAGGGGTGTTAGTGGACCTATAGAAGGTTCAATGCAATGGATTCTTGGGAGCTTCTGAATAATGATTATGATACAAATAGTGTTCTGGGATTAGCTTGATATCATTGGAGATTCCTCAATGGATAATCATATTTATATGCACCACCTTCGGGCATGAAAAAAATGGGATACATTATAAATGGCCATAAGGCTATTAAAAATATATCTAGATTTTGGTGAAGTAGTTTAAAATAGAATAATCGTGGACCTACTTGATCTTGGTGAAGATTATATATTTCATTTAGTTTCTTTTGGACTACACATGGACCACTGTTGAAACTAGGAGATCTAGTTGTGACATATGGGTCATAGAAGTGAAGGAAACATTTACAGAATTACACTAATCATAATTTAATGATGTTTGATATTGTTAATTACATAATGTGTTGGAAGAATTATTTGTTAGGAATGATTATTATATATACAATGATCAGATGATCATGAAGAAAATATTCCAACAATGATATTTGGATCTTCGATAGCTCGGATGGCTGGTGTATATGAATTATTTGGAATTTGAGCTACAATATACAATATGAAAGGGGAATATAATTCATGATGGATTGTGTAGGAAATCCCAAACTAAGGATATTCAAGTTCCAATTAAAAAATTGAAGATGATTCCATTTTAGATTGGAATTCATGTAGTGGTTCAAGAGAATCATAAGATGATTAAACTAGTATATGTTTTTATTGAGTCAATTATTTTTTGATGTATGAATGATATGAAATATGATGATCCTGAATGTTTATCTTCATGATAAATCTTTTATAGTGGTGATAAACCTTGGTGCTGGTTGATTAATGTGGAAAAGATCATCTACATCAAGAATCAACTTGTTCATTCTATGAGTATGTGAGAGGAGTTGGTATGGAAATACCATTCATTGAAGTGGGAATTAGATCCATGTGTGACCAAAATGTCACTAGACATAATATAATGTTTTGGTGGCTGATCATAAAAAAAGATATAGGATGATTTTTACCACGATATCAATTCTGTTAGAATGAGAATATAGATAATTAATGACCTATAGGTTTTCTATTGATGTTTCCCATTCTATAGTGGTAGTGGGATGAACTTAACTTGTACATTATGGTGGGTCCACCAAGGATGTTACAGATGAATGAATCTATTTTGGTCATTGTAGAAAAAATGAAAAAGATAGAAAATATCATTCTTATACAGGTGATTTTCTCATGGGATCATCTAAAATATTTGTATCTTCGGGTGATATTCCATCTTAATGGGTTTCCATAGACTATAGTTTCAGACTCTGGCTCAAATTTTACATTGTGCTTATAGAAGGTTGTGAATAAGTTTCTTGGTACATAGATGATATATTTTTTTCTATCAATCTATGGATTGATGGGGATCTGCTAAATAATATACAAGTTCTTGAGGATATGATGTGATCAGGTGTTCTTAACCTCATAGTGTCATGGAAAAATTGATCCAGCTTTAGTGGAGTTATCCAATAAAAAATTTATTAGTATTATCATTATCGAGTTCCAATTTCTTCCATTAATGATCAGCCTGACTGATTAAAATTGTGCAGGATGTAGGCAATAGAGTCAGGGTTGATGGAATTGAATATCATGCAGGATATGTGGGAGAAGGTGTAGTTGATTCAAATGTGTAGGGTATGTCTCAGAGAAGAGATAAGTCATATGATTTAATAAATTGAAAAACCAACATAGTATATAGAGTGTGATCATATTTTTTTTCAAGTGTGGCCTAAGATGGGTATTTGTAGGATACAGATATAATGAAAGTTGGATCCCATGTTAGTTAGACCATTTGAGGTAGTGAAAAGAATCATCCTGATGGAATTACGATGTGATCATCCATAGATATAAATTGTTTTTAATGATGTGTTCTATGTTTATTAACTACTAAAGTACCACCTTGAAACTATCATCTAATTAATATAAACGATGTTGATCTTGGGGAAGATGAATCTTTTGAGAAGCATCATATAGGTGTGTCAGATTGCAGTGAGAAACTATTACATTGAATGATCTATCTGATTGTTCAATTGTTTTGGAATCGTTGATGTGTCAAAGATGAAACATGGGAATCAATAGAAAACATGATGTCTTAGTGGAATGATCATTTTTACTCGAAATAATAGAGATATGTGTGAGTATTTATAGAGGTAGATTTTTATAAGATGGGATGATTGTTGGAATGTGAATTTCCTAGAGATTACTCATTCTTGATTTTTAGGTATTCTTTTGCTTTTTTGAGTATCTTTTGTTTGGGGTTTACCTTGGGGTGTGTTTGAGTGATATTTTAAAAAAATGGATGTAATAGGGTATTACATGGTTGGAAAATGATTTTTCATAACCATGCATCATGTCCAGCAAACCGTACAACCCTATGTTTTTTGGTTCTTCATGGATAGTGCATTGTTTGTATTATCATGTTCCAACATTGGAGAATCTATGATCTTCATATAAGAGGATAATGGTTAAGGAATGTGGATAAGAGAAACTCTTCTCCCCGAAGAACATTACTTGTGAATGAAATTTTTAATCTACTAAATATTATGAAAAGATTTTTTGATACCATATCATATTCACCTGAATTCTCCAATTTGACCCATAAAAAGTATTTCACAATTGAAGGTACTCCAAGAAGTATTCCAAAGATATCAAGGAATCATCTTTCACAATTTGAATCACAGATCCATGATTTTCTACACTCTCATGAAGTGAATCATATCTCTCTTGGTTTCTTGATCCACTTCCCTTATTATCTCATACTCGAAGGGGTTATTAATCATATTATGAATAGATCTTGATAAAATATTGTAGATGTAGATCTGATATCTAAGGAGCTTGGATTGTTCTTTCTGGAATTTGGGATCTATATCGGGACCTCAAACTATGTTTTTGTGCTGATAATATTTTGGGATTTTCGTAGGGTGATTTTTCATCAACGAATTGTGGTATGTGTTTTTAATTCAAATAACATTATCTTGATTTCAATTGTTTGTATGAAATTATAGAATTTATATTTTTTTCAATTTAGTTCTTGAATATATTTATTTAATCGGTGAATTCGTTAATCAGAGGTCATGGTATTTTGGGCATATGAGGGATTATATATTTGTGTAATCAATTATGGAATTAGTTATGAAATATTGAGATTATTTAAATGAATAATTAATTGCTTAATTAATTATAGGATATTTCTATTTTCATTTTAATAATTAATGAAATAATTATCTATGTGGTTATATGGATTATCTGTTAATATAAATTAATTTGATTATTAATTATGATAATTGATTTCTTGAAAATTTTGATTAAATAGTAATGAAGTGGAGATGCTTAATTAATTATTAGGTAAATTTTTATGATTTAGATGATTAACTAGTTGATTTTATGATTGTTATGATTATATTATTAATTTTTTTTCCATATTTAGTGATATTGATATGATAAGTGAATTTTTGAGTTAATAAATATGAGTGAGAGGATTAATTAATTGTTGATTCAATTAATTGGATTCATAATATTGATTAATTATTGAGTTAATTAATATGATGGATAGGTGTAAAAAATTATTGAGATGAATAATTAGAATTGTAAAAATGGAAGAATGTGATGTGATATTAGGTATAGAGTGCTGAAAATGGAATTCTGAGACATGACATGTAATATAGAGTTGTAAAATAGAATTCTGAAATTTGACAAGGGATATATAATGATAATTATAGAATTCAAGGATTTGATATCCCTTGGGGATAGTGTAGGCTTCGACATAGTCCAAAGAAGTTATGAAGGCATGGGTGTCCACAAGAACACAAGAATTAATGTGGTTAAATAAAAAGTAAATTTAAAATAAAATTATTATATATTTATATGTTGTACATATTTCATTATACAACTATATACACTTTTTATTGACTGGATATTGGTTTATATTCCATTGTTGGTGGCATACTATGTTGTACTCCAAACCTACATGGGATTTCTAATCGATACATAAATGGATTTCATGGTTTTAGGAAAGGCTATATTAAAAGGACATATGTTAAATGATTGATTTGGGTATAGATCATCGATGAGGTAACATAATTTGGTTCGAGACCCTTATGGGATTAATTAGTGCCTTTATTATGACGTTCATTTTGATAATCAATACATACATTGAAATTCTATATATAATTTTTAGTTTCGATATTCTATTTCCAGTGTTGTTTATCATTTTATAAATGTATTTTTATTATTATTATATCATATGTTTATTCAGCTTTCTTTATGTATTTGATTTCCAATGGGTTTTTACTTTGAAAAAATGTGTATAGTCACCTCGTGACTGATATTAAATCCTCAGTTCTATTTGGGAGCCCCTAGCATATGAGGATTCATGCTGGATGTCACATAGCCCACTGGATTGGGGAACCAGTATGTGGCACATGTATAGGGAAGTTATAATAAAACAACCCAATCATTATGTACATAAATGTGGTATAATTTTAATACAATACCTAAAAAATTACACACATAGATTCCCAAAGACCATATAATTTTAGTTCCTTTAGAAACATGTAGTCATAAATGATGATACCCGAGTGAGGTAAATTATCTCCCACTAGGTTATCAATTAATAACAACCCTATTAGAAATATCATTCATAAAATATATCTTCATGACCTGGAGAGAAAAAATGGGTGAGCTCAGATTCGCATTAAGGTTAAACAAGAGATATTTCTAATCATAAACATTATAATAACGGTAAGATAACATGATTCTATCATTATAAAATCATACAATTAATATTAAATATAATATTCATGAATCATTGAATAATGTTTTCCATTTAATATGACATGAAATATGATGGAAATAATAGAATAAGACATGGAATGATAACATTCGAATAAGAAATGTACTTTTTTCAAGCACATAAATATTTAATATCATTCACTATTATTCAAGATACGTTGTAATAAATTATTAGGTAACATCATAGGGACTACACCAATAGGGTAGAATACACCACCATATATAGTTTCACTCCATTAATTTTATGTTATTGGGTATTACCATATTCAAATAGAGGATTATGTATTCCCAACTTCCAAAAGTGGATCATGTTTCCCCATATTCCATATTCATGTTAACTCCACCTTCTGGCTGGGAAACTCCACCATTCCCAGTCGTTGTCCTTTCCTTGTAAGGGATCAATTTTCCATATCTGCCTATAGTTGATCAACCACATCAACATGATTCTCATGATTATACCATGAGATATAAATCTATACCCAATACATTAGAGGGAGATATATGTCCCACACATATCACAATAAATTCATTCACACATATGACACAAGGAAAAAAACATTCATCATTTTATAACCCAAAAAATTATATGGGATCATAAACATCCAATAAAAATACAATAAATGAAATGGGTATCAAAAAAATTTAATCACATCATATCCTATGAAAAAAATATGTTTAAAACTCATTAATTTAAATCAAATCTAATGAATAAAAGTGGTTTTTATAATCATAAAACCCATGAATGATAACTGGGTTTCATTAAACTCATGCCATCAGAAAACATAATCTATTATGAGAATGAATATAAATAAAACCATTGTATCATTTCAACATAAAGTCATGAGAGACACCAATAGATGTCATGATAGATGGGAAATTATTTGGAAATATAATTTTTAAATACATTTCTTGAGGAAAATATCTGGTAGTCTACAAAATGATATTAAAACACTAATCCTTTTTGAAAACCTTATTCATTGAAATCCTAAAATGGAATCGTGAATAAAGTTTTAAAAACAATTTACATGAAAATATATAAATATTGTTTGAAGATATTTTGAAAACCAAGACATTGAATATGATGTTTGAAATTATTGTTTGAAACCATTTAACTTTAAAAGAGTTTTATATTTTAAAATGTAATAATTGAAAACATTTTAAAAATTAATTTCTTAACGAACTATTTTATTTAAAACATATAATAAAATAGAGTGAACTTTTTCAAAACCTTTTTTACTTTAGAATGTTTTTGAAATAAATTCTTTGAAACATTGATGAAATATTATAATATAATAGTGAAATAATTTTAATGACCATTTTGAAATTAGAAAAAACAATATTGATTTTTGAGGAATCATTGGTTTGAAAGAAAATAGATTTGTGACCAAATAGAGAAGTAATGTGGGACATTATTATTGACAATTCCTTAGTAATAATAAATAAAAAATAGTGGGATAAATTGATCCAATCCTTAAAGATATCATAGTTATCCAAAGGAGAATAAATTTCACAAGGTTTCTCGATATAAGGATCATAGTATTTCATATATGGAATCATAATAAAAACTATCTCGATTAATAAAGAGATCATTTCAATAATCACTTAGCACTTTTTAACATTGAATTATACTACCCATGTATGAAAATGAAATTTCATTATTCTTATATTTTATAAAATAAGTTTTGTTCATGATATAACATCTCAATGGAAGTATATATACCGTATAAAATAATATAGGTTCATAACATGACATGCATATCAAAGAAGGCCAATACACACAATATTACATTACACATTTTTTATCTTTTTAAAACAAAAAAATGAATTAAATATAACATAATGGATATGTAAATATCCATTAATTTATGTATAAAAAATAATAAAATACTATCATCGAAATTAAACACAAAATATATATGAAATTCGTGTTGTACATAGCTATTGTCTCATAAAAAATAAATATGAGACGAGAAAACCCTCACAACATGGGCATGTTTTGAATCATAGTACCTATAATATAATTACATCAATAAAAAAATGTAATATAATTAAATAATGGAAAATAATTAATAAAATAATCTATAGGGTAATATATACAACACATAATAGAATTGAGTGATGAATATGGAATGTATCTCATGCTAATTAAAAGTGAGATGAAATTCCCTTATATTATGTATTGAATTTATTTTTACACCATAAAACCTTTTTTATACTTAGAATTATTTTATTATTCCACAAAAAACACAATATTATTATATATAAAACTATATATGATTCACTTATGACATTATATAACCTGTTTATGAACAATTCCATGTTAATCTAATGTTTTAGGTAATAACTTATTTTATAATCATACATGTTTCAATTTTTAATTCCTGATCCTTCTACTTATATCATGATTGAATTAAATAAAAAATGTAAATAATTATTTATATATAATATATATTCATTATAAATATATTAATATTAATTTTTAAATTATAGAAATATTAAACATAATATAGCATTCGTGCTTATAGTAGGTCGTATATATTCCTGAACACTCCTTCCACTTTATTATCATATGAAAATAATTAATTTAAATTACATATATTTATTTAAATATATTATATAATCCACATAAAGTTATTATTATATATATCTTATATATGTTTCTGAAACACATCATTAATACATTCCATGTAATGTGTGACTGAAACACATCACTATGAGGAGGCTGCAGTCCACAGTTCTACAAAATGGATAAAGGTACCCTTATTTTAATACATTAAATTTAAAGAAATTTAATGAATAAAAACATAATAACCATAAAAAATTGGCATCCAAAGTATTAGTTTCTTGGGAATAATATGACTGTCCATTAATTTTTCAACATAAAACATAATCATTTATTTAATTTTATCTTCCCTTGGTTCATATTGGCCTTTGAGTTATCCATAGTACATGTAATCACTTGAGGATATGCATCAAATATTGGTGAGATAATAGCACACTAAGAGGATATATAATAACCTGAAACAACATAACATTGGTTTTGAATAATTATATTCAATATAGGATCATAATCACGAGAGGAAACATTATGTAAAGACTTATTATGTGGAAATGCCTACAAATGAATCATTATGACATAGTGGTTTAGTAGAACACATTGTTAAGAACAAAGAAAGAAACACGTTAACATGTATATCCCATTAAATCAAGAGATTCAACACATTACCGAATGTATTTATGGAATGTATAATTCTGAGTGCACCATTTACATCATAACCTTAACATTCCAGTATATAATTATGGGCGTACCCATCGCATCATAACATTAAAATTATCACGCATGCCACATAGAATGTATATAAATTATGGAAATAAATAACACAGGGAAATTGATGGGTTTAATTTAATAAATAATACATTCATAAACATTGGTTTCTTAAATGAATGTGGGAATAACACACTTGATACTAGTTCCATCAATCTTGATTGAGAAGTAAATGGTATGTTTTGGATGGAAGAGTTATATTGGATAATAATGTTTTGGAAATAAAACCCAGGGAAAATAAATTATATCTTATAAAATTAAGATAATTATGAATAAATGGTTTTTTTTGGGATAACCATGATGAAAATGTGGTGAAATTTGAAAATTTCGAAGAAAGAAATTTGGGTTTGGGAATTTCCCTTACATTATGTCTGAATGGTTCATTCACATTAATGTCCTATATTTTCACATTAGATAAATTAATTAACACCTAAATAACATTTTGAAATTTTAATTTCTATATTATTTTGTTTTTATTTTCTATTATGGGCATTTTTATGAGTTATAGTGTATAAAATCAATGTTCAAGAGTATTACTTATCAATGTTTTCTGAACCAATTCACTTATACACATGCATGGATGTGCATGTAAAAAAGAGATAAAACAACAAAATTATTATTAAATTATATTAATGATATTATAGGAGTTTAAATAATATTATAATTAATTTGGTTATATTCCATCATGAATAATCTTTTTTTAAAATTTAATTATGAAATTTTTAGGTTAATTTTTGCTGTTTCTTATCACAACGAAAATGTTTTGTATTATCATTTAGAATAACATATAAAAGTTTTTTTGAGAACATAAAATGGGTTAAAAATAACTAATACTATATTTTTTCAATCATTTAATGGTTTTATTGACATCCTACGAGGCAAAAAAGTATAATTGAAATGCATCTCCCACAATGTAGGTAAATTAACATATTACACGCGACAAGTTCATTATTATAAAGAGAGAGAGAGACTAAGGAATATAATTAATAATCACCCATTACCATGATATCTTAAAATTATATAAATTAGTTTAGAGTTTTATTGACATTTTGAAATTATATGTTGAGGATATGATCAGAAAAAATTAATTATTAAAGGAATTAGAATGAAAAGGGAAAAAAGAAATTACCTCTTGAATTCTCCTCTTGAGGTCATCCACAACGCATCTAGGATTGGACTTCGGATGATACCAAGAGCTTTTGGACGTGGGATAAGATATTAAAATAGGTTAGGTCATATATTTGACAAGTAGATTAGCTTGAGAGGTGTGAGGAAAAGAGGTTGGGAGGGGTGGAATATAAACTGAAGGGGATGGGTGATTTCCCAATTTTTTATTCAGTTCACTATTAATCATACTTAAGAGATAAAATAGTGATTATTCAAATAATACATATAATATAGATGGAATGTATGTTCGGGACAATTTTCATTTACATTATCCATGACTAACGATTGTGGACGAAATTCATTTATTTACCATATTTTGTAAATTATCGAATTTCAAAATTCACCAATAATTAATGTATTTCATAAAAATATAAAAAATTCACCGTAACCAAATTTCAATGTGTAGAATTAAAAAATTAACACTATTTTATAAATATAATTTTTTAAATATGAATAATTTAATTTTTAATTAAAATCATAATTTACCTGAAATATACAAATATTAAAATTAAATTTCTTTATTAAAATATTAGAAAAATAAATTATTGTCAAATAAAATTATCATATAAAAACAAGATATCAAAATAATATTTTATGAATACATATTAAGAAAATAAATTTTCTTTTAATTCATTAAATTATTCATTAAATATTCGTGAATTACAAAAATACGTACACTATAATATAATTATATTATATTTCAATTTATAGAATGGATAATTTTTTTTAATACTATCATTAGTTAGTTTCCTATTCCCAGGGGATATTTATTATTCATAAAGATTATATTAATATTTATAAGGGAAAACTTACTATTTATAAAGGTATGCTACTCTTTAAAAAAAATTTGTCCTATCGAACTCCATACAACTTTATGATTGCAACTGTGTATGACATATTTTGGAAAATCATATCTTAGAATCGGAAAAATTATGTTTAAAGGTCACATGAAATTTATTAGTTAATTTAATCATGATATGGATTTCTGATTCCAATTGTAACGTTACAATATTATGTTATATGGTATTAATATAATTTGGGAGAAATTGAATTAATAAATGTCCGGGTCGTTACATTCCTCCCCCCTTTTGAAATTTCATCTTCAATTTTTTTTAAATAAATTAATGTGGTTACTTTTCCAACATTCCTTACTCCATTTACCATGATTATTATTCATACATGTGGTTCCTCAAAAAACATTTAGAAGGTCGGTTTTATTTTTCATAGGACTTTATCTATCAGGTCCAGAATCTTTACTAACTGATTCTCGTAATAGATATCATCTTCCTGATGTACCACCTCTATGTTCAGCAAATGTGAAGGATGTGTAATGTAATTCATCAAGATTGATATATGAATAAAATAATGAACTTGATCCAAATTTTATGTATGTTCCAAATGATAGGCCACGATTATTATAAGGGAAGGGATCTCAAAGGGGTCGATGTACCATGGGTTTAGCTTCAATTTCCTTCGAAACCACATGACTCTCTTCCAAGGTGATATTTGAATTCAGACATTTTCTTGAACATCAAAATCCATGTCCCATCAATGGTTGTAATCATAGATTTTTTTCCGACTCTGATAAGCACTGATATGATTCTGGATGACATGAAACATCCTTGTCATCTCTATTACAAGATCATTTCCATGTAGCATTTGTTCGCCAAATTCATCCCAAGTTGTTGGATTTTTTCAACTCTTTCTATGCATAGGTTCATATGGAGCCATATGAATTCTTGAGTAGAAGATATAATTGTTTGAGAAACCAAAAATTTGGAAATTCTGAACCTATAAACAATATAATCATAATGAATCATCTCTTAACATATATTCTGGTGTTAGAATAGTTCTTTCATATTGGTTGTTAGATTGAGTGTGATAGATCATGTTGAAATTAAATTTCAAACTCAAAGCCCGATGAAGACTACTCTAGAATTTAGATGTGGACCTTGTGTCACAATCAATGATAATAGATATGGAAAAGACTTATAGTTTCACCACTTCCTTCACATATATCATTGCATGTATTTAAGGTGAGAGATTTTCCCAAATAGCGATAAAGTGGGAAGTCTTGGCATGACAGTCCAAAACAGCCCATATCACAATATTTCATTTGGATGTCATTGGTATAGCTGTGAAAAAGTTCATAGTGACATTCTCCCATTTCCTCAAGGTTATAGTCAATGGTTTCATCATCCTGTTGGACTTATACCAATTTTATTTAAATGCATTCATATCAGGCACCATTATATATACTCAAAAATATCCTTTTTCATGTTTTCCCACTATATGTGTTCTCAGATATAGTCGTACATCATTGTGATACTATGATGGATAAATAATTGTGGGTTATTTTCATTATCAATTTTAACTTTCTTTATCCTGGGTGATGGGTTCCCCAAATCCATGTTCCAAGAAATAATCACACAAGCATAATTGATTTGGAACTCTTACTATTTCGCATCAATTTATAGATTCACATTATTTTAGAACTCCATATTATCCCTTTATTCACAGTTAATCTTCTATTGGATAGAAGGTTGTGGAATAATTTCGGAATGTTTATATGTATTCCTTACAATTATGATTTTCAAATCCATACTTTTCATATCAATAATGTAGGGTCTTTCTCAATACACAACATAGATAGAGTAGCATGTTTTTTTCTACTTAGAGCGTCACCAACATTGATCAACTTTCTATGATGATAGTTAATAGAGAAATCATAGTCTGTTATTATCTCTAACCATATACATTGACGCATGTTGAAATGTATTTTTCCAAATATATACTTTACGCTCTTTTGATCAGTATATATATCACACTTCTCACCATAGACGTAAGGCCTCCAAATTTTCATGGAAAAAAATCACAACTAATAGCTCTAAATCACGCACCGGGTAGTTCTACACTTTTATTATCATCTGTCGTGAGTCATAGGCTATCTAAATATAATTTATTATGACTAAAAACCCCATAACCTACTTGTAAGAATCACTATATATCAAAAAAAATTATCCAATTTTCAGTAATGTGATTACATGTGTAGTATTCATCCTTTACATTATCTCCATGAAGAATTCCTCACATTCATATAAACTGACATAATTTACCCCTTTCCATCATAACATAATTCTCGATTTTGACAATAGTGATAAATTTTTCTCAAAACACTGGTATTACCCTTCTAATCGATGTATACTTCATATTTATGAGGCACTAGAGGGTTTGGGCCATTCCACAATCACATTTACTTTGGAAGGGTCCACAAAAATTCCCTGAATTGTGGTCACATCTGCAAATAATGTGACTAGCTTCATCCAAATGTCACTCATGGTGAATATGGAATATAACGTATACTTTCTCAAATTCCCCAACAAAATCCATTGATGTCAGTAATGACCCTCCATGGTATTTGAATATACAATAATATAAATGATAAACACTACGAAATTTTTTTAGATATAGTATAAATACTCTATTCATCAAATCCATGAATTTTTTTAGGGAATTAGTTTGTCCGAAGGGAATCACCAGAAAATCATAGGGATAATACCTAGTATTAAAGGAAGTCTTTTAAATATCTTTCTTTTTCACCATTACCTGATGATATCTGGAATGCAGATCCTCCTTTGATAATTACAATGCACCACATAGTGGATTGGACAAGTCTCCAATCCTTGGGGAAATATAATTTTTTTTATTATGATCTTGTAGAGTTCTTGATAATCGATTCATAGTCACTTAGATTCATCCTTCGTATTCAAAAAGTTCACTAGTTCACCCTAAGGTGATTCTCTAGGGCATATGAACCCAGTGTCCAAATTCTATTGCAGCTTCTTATTTAACTTCACTAGTTTGAAATGATCCATCCTTTAGGGAAACATTAATATAAGAGTATATTTTGGTATGGGTTCAATATATATGTCTTTATCACGAACATTGGGATGTTCAGGAAGCAATTTAGGAAATACCACACATTTATTCCTCTTGATGGGCATTTACCTTAGGTGAATAACTTCCTTTCACTCAACCATTTGAGCAAAGTATGCCTCCTGAAATGGAAGGAGATTGAGACGAAGTCCCATACAAAGACGGTATCCTTGGTTTAAGGATAAATCAATTACATAATTATGTGTGAAAAACGAATACACCAAATATAAGTGGATATTAAGTGTAAAATAATCAAAGGTCATTCAAACATATTCAAAGGATGACATATTCAATAACTACATGTTGAACCCAATGAAAACGAATTTGGGTTAAGAAGTTCCCTTGACAGCCTAACTGCGTCACATAAAAATGAGATGATGAGAGATAAAAAGTGTATCTCATCACATGGACATAAAATTTTCATCAATAAGGATATATGAGAACATATCCCAACATAACAATATGTAAATTAAAATACCCACCAAAAGAAGTCTTTTAAAAAAGAGGAGGGTGAAAGGTTCCCTTACCGACTTGGGTATCATTCAAAACATACACCCCATGAAATAAGGACAATAAATCATTGATTTAAATACTCATAAACGAAATTAAATTACAAAAAGAGTATAATAATGGGCATTACATACACCACTCAAAGGAAATTGTGGTAAATGTAGCATAAATCTCACGTGAATAAAAGTGAGATGAAAAATCCCTTAGGAAAACTCGGCAGCCTAAAGGCGCCACATAAAACGTACTAAAATTGATTCATGAGATCAAATAGGGTATCTCATCATATTAACTTAAAGTTTATAGAAATAGGAATATAAAAGAACATCCCCCGACATAACAAATAGGAGTTTAAAAGAAGTGACATAAAGGAGAGTACTTAAAAAAGAAAGAGAGAGGTTAGATCTCTTACGAAAATTCTGCAGCCTAACGGCGACAATGAAAACATCCAAAATGGATTGATGAGAGAGAATAGGGTCTCTCATAACATGAACATAAAAATTACAGTATGTGTAATATAAAATAACATCCCATTAACAAGAAAGATGAGCTTTATAGGGAATGACATAAAAGAGTGTACTTACAAAGAAAGAGAGGAGTAAGATCCCTTACCTCAAGTCCAACTTGTCTTATTCGTTTCTGTATATTCCTGAATAATAAAAATTGGTCAATTAATAATTGCATAATTACCTCCTTTATAGATTATTATTCAGTTCATATCACATATTATAATGTTATAATTATTGTTTAATAATGTTAGTTCATATCAGACATTTTTGTCGATGTTTCGTACATGAGTCAAAAATGAACTTGTTTGAAAAATGATTGCCCATGTAGTTATAAGTAAATAATTTCCAGAATAGTATTAATGATTAAAATATCATATATATCCAGTAAATATTCATTTCATACTATTCCATATCATTTGGAGATAAAAAGCGAAAAGCACCGTTCATGGAGACGGTAGGCCGTACGTACGCATGAACGCTACATTCATTTTTTGTCATATTAATAGAATTAAAACAAAACGAGATATATATATATATATTATAATTCCAGAATGATATACATAATTTTGATGTTATATATTACATATATATCCATTATATATATGTATTTATAGTATTACATAACATTTTGAGATAAGAAATGAAATGTACCATTCATGGAGACAGTAAGCCATACGTACGCATGAACGCTACTTCCATTTCAATTTCATATTTAATCGAAAGAAAACATAATGATACATAATAGTATTTTCATTTCAGTATGATATGATATATAATATCATCAAATATATCCTTCATATGTACCAAATATGGTATTAACGAATCAAATCACTTTGAGAGGGTGGTAATCCGCACTCCCTTAAATAAAGATATCACGTTTACCCATAATGGAAACCATAAATGTATGACCAAAAATATAAAATAAATAAGCTTAAGGAAATAATAAAAAAATTATATATCATATATAAATATAGTGTCATCTTAATGGCCACCTTTGAAGGTGTTAAAAGAATTTTGAACAATCATCGTTTCAGGAGGCCGAAATTCACCATCCGCGGAAACAGTATGTTCTTTAACCATTAGATGTAAGTGTGTGAAATTTTAGCTCTAATCCTTCTTATAACAACATCCTAGTATATTGATGATATTGTATTTGTTACAAAAGAAATGAATAAAAAGAGTTTAGGGGGTTGGAGAAGCAAAATAAAACAAAAGTACTCAAGTGAAGACATTACCTGAAAATCGGGAAACTCCCTTTGGTTTGAGCTCAAAGGCTTCCTTGGGAATAATTCTGCCCAATGTGAGGCTTCAAGGAGTAAGAGAGGGAAGTGGAGAGACAAAATGGGCAGAGGTTGGCCGAGCCAAAGGCTTTGGGAGTGTGGGTAAGGAGGTAGAGGTGGGGGCCTTTTATAAGAGGAGAGGAGTGGCACTCTTGGAAGGTAAAGAAAAGTCCCTTTATTTTAAAATGGTATTAGGATTTAAGAGGTCCCACATTTATGTTTTTCGAAGATAAGGTGATAAGGGTTCGAAATACACTAATCCAATAGGATTTGGACATTTGTAGGTCTTAGATATTACATTATCCTTCCATTTTATTTAAATCGTTAAATAATGAGGTCATCGATGCATCATCATGATGTCATAAATAATTTAATTTATTTAATGTATAAAAATTATAAAACAAATACTATGATGTAGGAAATCTTTTTATATATCCAATTAATATTTATAGTCAAAAATATGATTTTTATAACCCCATTTAAAAATTGTTTTAGTAAAACATTTCATGTTTGTCTCATTTTTACTTTAACTTTAAATAAAAAGATATTAATGCCATTTTCCAACCAAAGTAGCTTCATGGGGTCCACAAGTTGACCCATGAGTTTTATTGGTCGGCCATGACACATCCAATGAGGTTAGGACATGTTTCAAGTTCATTTCATATTATTAAAACATTATTTTTACCTTAAACTACACTAATTACCTCTAACCGCGATTAAGAACATAATAAGTTACTATTCACCAAAAAAATTATTTTTATCCCATTGAACAACATTTTACTTCTTAATGACAACCATGTATGTCGGATTTTTGAAATTCAAAACACAAAGATGGAAGAATTTCATTTAAACAGAAAAATCAGTTTTTATAAGTACCACTTAGTGGTTTCACTATTCATCAAAAATTGATGTTTTTCAGAAAAATCACAAAAATTCACCCTAAGATATATTTGATATTCCGAATTCAAAAATGAAGTCTATTTTAAAAAATTAAAAAAATATAATTGAAAATAATTAATTTAATAATTAATTTCTGCTGTCAGAGCAAATAGCGTGTTTTTATGAACCAATAAGTATCAAAAGATTGACACTTGTTTGAGTCTGATTTCAAAGTAAAATTAATTCAAACGTCCACTGTTATATATATTGGTAAAAATATATTCTAATTTTACTTTAAAACCAATTAAAAATATAATCTAATCATTTAAATAAATTATATTAAATAGAATTTTTGAATTAAAATACAACATTTTACACTATTCATTTAAAAAAAGAACATTATCGGAAAGATACCAAAAATTTACAAAAAGTAAATTTTGATGTCCCGATTCTTAAGAAGTGTTTTATTTGGTCCAATATAATGCATAAGAGTGAACATAACTATATTTAATGATGGTTCTCCATCAAAAGGCGATAAGTGAACCTTTAGTGAAAACCAGGGCATATACGCCTAAAATTGAATTCTTTCCGTATTTTAAGCCTTTATATTTTTTTGGTTAAATGTAAAAACATTTAAAAACATATATAATCATATTTTTTGTTATTTCTATCCATTACCACCTATACAACGTCTACATGTTAACTACCATTTAAAATAATATTATTTTATTTTTAGAGTGCAACGTAAGATTCCCAAGAAACTCGTTGTTGCGTGTTGGGTACGCCATCGAGCATAGCGTCCCATTTCAAGTCATATTAATACTTTATTCACAAATATGGATAAATATGAAAATTTCATATTCTTTATTTACCCGGGGTGTTAAATCCTCCCCCCTTTTGGGAATTGCGTCCTCCCAATTTTTAAAATTGAGCTTGGAAACATCCTTGAAAATCCCACATCGGAACAAGAGTCGGTAAAACAATCATTTTAAAATAAAGAATGATAAGTACAGAGGTCACCCGAGTTAACCCATACTAGGAATCAATGTAGGAAAACATGGACATGGAGGAGAAAACATAGGGTCATGTTCTGATGGAGAGTGATAGAAAACATGTTTAGGAGAAAGTTAACAATAAGAAAATCACAAACTTGAGATGGGTTAAACGGTGATGGGTTCCCCAGTAGGAAAAGTTAATAGACAACATTTTTGTTTTAAGATACTTTTTATTGAGGAATTTTTTCATAAGGAAACATAGTCACTTATCATGTTGACATTCAACTTTTACTAGATTCGTTAATCAAAATCATATTTTTTCCAAAAGACGAGTGTTTAGGGAGACTTGTTCGCATTAAGAGTACTATAATCAACTTCTAGAGAATCACCTAATCCACAAAAGAAAACTATATACATCCCATGTATTTAGGCTTTAACCAAAACCAAAACTAGAATGGTTAGTACAAGGTCAGAGAATCCAAAAAAGGATAACCTTTTATAAAAAGAAAATCTATTCTTAATCTCAAAATTTGTCCAACAAAACCCAGAGTTCAACAAGGACCATCTGATAAACAATTTGTCCATAAAATTCATCAATGTAATCCAATATAAGAATGAAACCCAAATATTTGAAGGATTTAGTCACATAACATTTATCTCCAAACAATATCAGTTGCTCCTAAAGTCTTGTATTGAAAAGTAATTAACCTAATAACATATCCTCCATGATAGGTTAATCATATTCATAAATAACCCAAAATCAACTTACTCTTAATTAAAAAAATCATCTAACTAAAAATAATCAGTCAAACTAACCAGGGACTTCACATAGTCCAGTGGTAGGCGATAAATACCAGTCGCACTTTGGTTGTGGGTTCGATTCCCGCAGCATTGTCCGACGCGACGGGTTGTCACACAGTCTGCATGTTGTCCTTTTTCCAAAACTATATAATTCTTAAATCATTCCCCAAAAAGAGATAAAATCATCAAAAATTATCATAACATATTTTAACCTCAAGTTTATCTCATGCCTTTCATTTTCCAGCATATCATATAATAACGCATAATTTCCTCAAAAGTATGGATCATATAAACTCTAATTGTTACCTTTATAATTATTACCTGAACTTCCACATCGATTGGTCCTCTCGTACATGATGCATTACAGAACATACCAAGGTTCAAGTGGTTGATCATGACTCCTTGATAGTTGGTTTAGAACAACTATGAGTTTCCTCATTGAATCCACCATTTTATCTAGTATCTTAATCATAGAACCACCACAGTTTCCTTCAAACCTGTTGTCTCTTTGGTGCCTGCTATATCCATCCATTCACTAAAAACAGAAATGTCAGTGTGAGTAAATCAACAAAACCATAATGTACTAATGAGGAAGTTAAACACTGAGATACACTTACTCATTCACTTTATCTAAAACTAGGACTCTTTCTGAAATCCTAACCATTATGGTAATGTCACTTATGCTTAAAGAATACCCTAACCTCTAAAGTTATCTAAACCGAACATTGATACCAACTATAAGGCCCCAGCCTTAAACCTTACTTAATCTTGAGTTATTACACGATTACACATTGAGGATCTTTTCAGGTTTAGAGTTTTAGAGAATTAGATCATGAAACTTGCATTTCATTCCACATTTAAACAATGTGGTTACATAAAAGACAATATTCATTCTTCCCGTCAACAGAAACATATTTAAAATAAAACACGGATTCTTTCTTGACACTTCCTTGACACTATCATCACGTCATGTACCTTTCCCTTGACCTTTGAAAAGTATTTCAAAAACATGGGATGAGCATAAAAAGCTCAGTAAGGGTTATAAAAATATGGACAGGAAACATGAGTTCATATATACATAAGAATGAAATCATACTTTACCCATAAAACATAGCCACTTTAACATACCTCATCAAACCATGAATAAATCATAGAAAACATGAGACATAAAGGTAACTTGAGGCATTCATAACATTCTTACGTAGGGAGTAACCCTCTTGGTTACGTTTGGAATACCCATCATAGTATATTCCCTAAATCTCTTCGGATAAATCATAATGTTTCACTCCTTCACGTTACCCAATGAATTGGAGAGATATATCGGGCTCACCCGCCCTTAGTTTATCACGGAACCACCCGTCTTCATAATAATTCCCAAGAACCTCAATATAACTGTATCACGTAAAACATGCATAAAGGAAACATAACATTTCCACCTATCAATCACAAGATATCAATACAACATATTCATATAAAAACATTATGAAAACCATTTTCAATACCAAAATAAAAGAATAGTAAAACATGATATTTATTTTTCTTTTAAAAAGAAGGTATGTCTTGTAGAGGAAGCCGAAACCCATATAATGGTCACGACGGCGGAGAAGTCGTTGTCGCTGCATACATACAACAAAAAAATTCCATTTTTTTGTTTTGTAAAAAGCTTCTAATAAAAAAGATTCCATTTGGATAAACGTAAAATTCAAAGGGGATTATACAGCGTATAAAAAAAAGTTGTGTATAAAATAAAATATGCCTCAATGAAAGGAGATTGAGACGAAGTCCCATAAAAAGACGGTATCCTTGGTTTAAGGATAAATCAATTACATAATTATGTGTGACAAACTAATACAGAAAATATAAGTGGATATTAAGTGTAAAATAATCAAAGGTCATTCACACATATTCAAAGGATGACATATTCAATAACTACATGTTGAACCCAAAGAAAATGAAATTGGGTTAAGAAGTTCCCTTGACAGCCTAACAGTGTCACATCAAAATGAGTTGATGAGAGATAAAAAGTGTATCTCATCACATGGACATAAAATTTACATCAATAAGGATATATGAGAACATATCCCAACATAATAATATGTAAATTAAAAGACCCAACAAAAGAAGTCTTTTAAAAAAGAGGAGGGTGAAAGGTTCCCTTACCGACTTGGGTATCTTTCAAAACATACACCCCATGAAAGAAAGACAATAAATCATTGATGTAAATACTCATAAACGAAATTATATTACACAATGAGTAGAATAATGGGCAGTACATACACCACTCAAAGGAAATTGTGGAAAATGTAGCATAAATCTCACGGGAATAAAAGTGAGATGAAAAATCCCTTACGAAAACTCGGCAGCCTAACGACGCCACATAAAACATACAAAAATGGATTGATGAGATCAAATAGGGTATCTCATCATATTAACATAAAGATTATAGAAATAGGAATATAAAAGAACATCCCCCAACATAACAAATAGGATCTTAAAAGAAGTGACATAAAGGAGAGTACTTAAAAAGAAAGAGATAGGTTAGATCTCTTACGAAAATTCGGCAGCCTAACGGCGCCACTCAAAACATCCAAAATGGATTTATGAGAGAGAATAGGGTCTATCATCACATGAACATAAAAATTACAGTAAGTGTAATATAAAATAACATCCCAATAACAAGAAATATGAGCTTTAGAGGGAATGACATAAAAGAGTGTACTTAAAAAGAAAGAGAGGAGTAAGATCCCTTACCTCAAGTCCAACTTGTCTTATTCGTTTCAGTATATTCATGAATAATAAATTTTGATCAATTAATAATTGAATAATTACCCCCTTTAGAGATTATTATTCAGTTCATATCACATATTATAATGTTCTGATAATTGTTTAATAATGTTAGCTCATATCAGACGTTTTTGCCGATGTTTGGTACATGAGTCAAAAATGAACTTGTTTGAAAAACGATTGCCCATGTAGTTATATGTAAATAATTTCCAGAATAGTATTATTGATTAAAATATCATATTTATACAGTAAATATTCATTTCATACTATTCCATATCATTTGGAGATAAAAAACGAAAAGCACCGTTCATGGAGACGGTAGGCCGTACGTACGCAAGAACGCTACTTTCATTTTTTGTCATATTAATGGAATTAAAACAAAATGAGAGATATATATATATATTACAATTCCAGAATGATATAAATAATTTTGATGTAATATATTACATATATATCCATTATATATATGTACTTATAGTATTACATAACATTTTGAGATAAGAAATGAAATGTACCGTTCATGGAGACGGTTAGTCGTACGTAAGCATGAACGCTACTTCCATTTCTATTTAATATTTAATGGAAATAAAACATAATGATACATAAATGTATTTTAATTCCAGTGTGGTATTATATATAATATCATTAAATATATCCTTTATACGTACCACATATGGTATTAACGAATCAAATCACTTTGTGGGGGCGGTAGTCCGCACTCCCTTAAATGAAGATATCACGTTTACCCATAATGGAAACCATAAAGGTATGCCAAAAAATGAAAAACACAGAAGCTTAAGGAAATCATAAACATATTATATATCATATATAAATATAGTGTCATCTTAATGGCCACCTTTGAAGGTGTTAAAAGAATGTTGAACAATCATCGTTTTGGGAGGCCGAAATTCGCCATCCACGGAAACAGTATGTTCTTTAACCATTAGATGTACTTGTGTGAAAGTGTAGCTCAAATAATTATTATAAAAACATCCTAGTATATTTATTATACTGTATTTGTTACAAAATAAATTAATAAAAAGAGTTTAGGGGGTTGGAAAAGAAAAATAAAACAAAAGTACTCAAGTGAAGACATTACCTTAAAATCGGGAAACTCCCTTTGGTTTGAGCTCAATGGCTTCCTTGGGAAGACTTCTGACCAAAGTGAGGCTTCAAGGAATAATATAGGGAAGTGTAGAGACAAAATTGGTAGAGGTTTGCCAAGTCAAAGTCTTTGGGAGTGTGGGTAAGGAGGTAGAGGTGGGGGCCTTTAATAAGAGGAGAGGAGGGGCACTCTTGGAAGGTAAAGAAAAGTCACTTTATTTTAAAATGGTATTCGGATTTAAGAGGTCCCACATTGATGTGTTTCGAGGATAAGGTGATAAGGGTTATAAATCCACTCATACAATAGGTTTTGTACATGTGTAGGTCTTAGATATTACATTATCATTCCATTTTATTTAAATCGTTAAATAATGAGGTCATCGCTGCATCATCATGATGTCATAAATAATTTAATTTATATAATGTCTAAAAATTATAAAAAAACTACTATGATGTAGGAAATCTTTTTATCTTTCTAAATAATATTTATAGTCAAAAATCATATTTGTATAACCCCATGTAAAAATTGTTTTAGTAAAACATTTCATGTTTGTCTCATTTTTACTTTAACATTAAATAAAAAGATATTAATGCCATTTTCCAACCAAAGTGGCATCATGGGGTCCCCAAGTTGACCCATGAGTTGTATTGGTCGGCCATGACACATACAATGAGGTTAGGACATGTGTCACGTTCATTTCATATTATTAAAGCATTATTTTTACCTTAAACTACACTAATTACCTCTAATCGCGATTAAGAACTTAATAAGTTACTATTCACCAAAAAAATTATTTTTATCCCATTGAACCACATTTTACTTATTAATGACAACCATTTATGTCAGATTTTTGAAATTCAAAACACAAAGATGGCAATATTTCATTTAAATGGAAAAATCAGTTTTTATAAGTACCACTTAGTGGTTTCACTATTCATCAAAAATTGATGTTTTTCAGAAAAATCCCAAAAATTCACCCTATGCTATATATGATATTCCGAATTCAAAAATGAAGTATATTTTACAAAATTCAAAACATATAAGTCACATTAATTAATTTAATAAATAATTCCCGCTGTCAGAGCAAATAGCGTGTTTTTATGAAACAATAAGTATCAAAAGATTGACACCAGTTTGAGTCTGATTTCAAAGTAAAAATAATTCCAACGACCACTGTTGGATTTAATGGTAAAAATATATTGTAATTTCACTTTAAAACCAATTCAAAAGATAATATAATAATATAAATAAATTATATTAAAAAGAGGTTTTGAATTAAAATACAACATTTTACACTATTAATTTCAAAAAAAAGAACTTTATCGGAAAGATACCAAAAATTTACACAAATTAAATTTTGATGTCCCTATTATTACGAAGAGTTTTACATGGTCCAATAGAATGTATAAGAGTGAAAAAAACTATATTTAATGACTTTTCTCCATCAAAAGGCGATAAGTGAACCTTTAGTGAAAACCAGGGCATATACGCCTAAAATTGAATTCTTTCCATATTTTAAGCCTTTATCATTTATTGGATAAATGTAAAAACATTTAAAAACATATATAATCATAATTTTTGTTATTTCTATCCATTACCACCAATACAACGACTACATGTTAACTACAATTTAAAATAATATTATTTTATTTTTAGAGTGCAACATAAGATTCCCAAGAAACTTGTTGTTGCGTGTTGGGTACGCCATCAAGCATAGCGTCCCATTTAAAGTAATATTAATACTTTATTCACAAATATGGATAAATATGAAAATGTCATATTCTTTATTTACCCGGGGTGTTACATAAATAGACCAAGGAAAGGAATGGTTTTAAACCCATAAATCATAAACTCATAATCATATGGTTTCCAAAATGAAAGAAGGAAAAACATACTTGATATAAGAACCATGAAAGCTGAGAGAGAAGTAAAAGGTACGTAATTGAATGAAGCGTTATTTTTGAAATCATTTTTTTTGGAATAAAAAATAATGGAAACTATTTATTTCCTATAAAAGTTAATATAATGATAAATAAATTACATTTAAAAAACAACCAAACTAAAAATGGAGTAAAATAGGGAAAACCCGAATACTGAATGTCTACTTCGAGAATAACCATTACCTTGTGTTTCAATAATTTCTTCACATTAATGTCCTATATAATCACATAAGGATCATTAATTCACAAATAAAGAACCATTAATACATGAAATTTATTATATCTTGTGTAATTATGTTCATTTATTGTATATCTTATGAGTTATAGAGTTGAAATTCAATCTTCGGGAGTGTTCTTTGTCTATGTTTTCCTGAATTGTTCACTTATACACATGAATGGATGTTCATGTAAAAGATGTATAAAAATCCAAAATTTATGATACATTATATTAATGATATGAAAATATTTAAAATGATCTTATTATGATGTTTTATATATTCAGTGAGGAAGAATCATTAGTTAAAATTTAATGATGAACATTTTATGTTAATTTGGAGGGTTTTTGGATCACAAGGAAAATGTTTTGGTTGGTCCTTTAGTATTATTTATAAAATATTTTTCAAGAACATAAAAAAGGTCAAAAATCTATTTTAAAATATTTTTTAAAAAATTTAATGGTTTCCTTGAAATCCATGAATAATTAGAAGGAAAATATCAGTGCATCGGCCACGATATAGGTAAATTTACACATCATGGGCGATGATTTTTTTTATAAACATAGATATAGATAAAGGATTATAATGAATAACCATCCATAAACAATATATAATAATAGTATATCAGTCATACAAGAGTTATCATTACATTTTGATAATAGGAATTGAGGATAGTAGATGAAAAGAAATGAAATTTGAAAGAAATTTTAATGAAACAAGAGAGAGAAATTACCTCTTATGATATCATATTTAGATCATGCTCAATTCACCAAGGATTGGACTTTAGATGATACCAAAAAAAAGTAGAAGTGATGGAGGGGCTAAGGAAGAGGTTTGGTTTATTTTGGGCAATGATTAAAGCATTATTGGTGTGAGGAAATGAGGTTGTTAGGAAGGTAATTATAGTTGGGGGTGTTTTATCAATATTTAATTCATTAGTTTATTAACTTACATCAATACGTGAAATAGTAATTATTTCGTGACAAAATAAAATAAATAGGGCTTGTGAGTCTGTAAAAATGGCCATTTACATCATCTATTTCTTAATCATGATGCATAAATTCATTTATTTTCATATTTTTGAAATTATTGAATTTCACTTTTCACATAAAAATAATGTATTTCAGAAAATCAAAGAAAAACCACCCTATCAATTTTTAAACATGAGTAATTAAAAAATAAAACAATAATTTTAAAATAATTTTCCAAATTTTTTTAATTATATTTTTTTTATTAAAATCCTATTTTACTTAGCAAATAAAAATTATATAATTAGAACTACTTTTCTATCACTTTGAAAAATTAATTATTTTTTCATAAAGTTATCATTTAATCATAAAACATTATAATAATTGTTTTTGAATACATATAATAAAAGTATATATTTTTTATATTTTTAAATTAATAATTAAATATTCATGACCTAAAAAAATAACAACAATTATATACAATTATATCATTCATTAAACTATGCGATTTATAAATATTATTTATATTATCATAGGTAATGTTCATATTTACCTGGAATATTTAATAGTCATAAGGGTTGTATTAGAATTCATATAGGTATCATTAAAATTCACAAGGGTTTGTTACTATTCAAAAAAATTATGTTTTTCCTATCAAACTCAAAAAATCATATGGATCACCACTATGTATGTCTGATTTTCAAAATTCTAATCAAAGAATTGTTAAATAGGTTTAACTACCATGTAGAATTTAGTATCTCATTTATGAATTATGTGTCATTTTGTTTCCTAATATGATTTTATCCAATTATACGAATTTATATTAATATAAGAATGTAGAAATTGAATTCCTAAAAGATTGAGTCGTTAAAAAAGTTATCATATTTACACACTAAAAAATGAAGTATAAATACATCATAAATATAATAAATATAATATAAAAATACAGTTTCCATTAAATTTCTTACCATGATAGGTGGTAAGTGTAAGACGGAACACATCATCTCGTGAGGTGGTAGTTCACCATACAAAACTCTACAAGTTCATTACCCATTAGATGGATCTTTGTTTCAGTGAAGGTAAAATACATAGAATAACAACATCTCGGTATATGGATTATACTGGTGTTACTATATGATCATGGAATAATAATTATTGAGGTGTTGGAGAAATAATACAATTGAAAGGAGGATGAGAAAGGATGTTACCTCTTATTTTCATAAATCCTTTTACTCTGCAGTGAAGGGCATACTTGTATGGATTTATGCCTAAAGGGAGGCTTCATGGAATAATTTATGCAATTTTCAAGAGAATTGGTCCAATATCAGATGCTATTAAGTGGCTTGAGGTGTGAATAATTGGGACAATTGGTTTTCTTTTATAAGGGAGAGATGATATACAATGGGTATTTTTGAAAATTAGTCCTGTGAACACACATTTCTTCCATAAAAAATAAATAAAAAACCAAAACAAAAGAATAGAAGGATTTGGATGATATATGTCAATAGAATTGATTTCGAAAATGCTTCAAGGTCATTATGGTCGTTATGATTATGGTTAGTCTCTCACAATTCTTATTTTTACCGTAATTTTTGTAATTAAACTTAATCACAATCACTATTATTCTTGTTCAAAAATATAGTTGATATTATTTAACTATAAATTATATATATTTAATAATTTCTTATTTCCATTTTTCTAAATTCAAATATTATAAGATAAAGAATTATTTTTAATGTTAATCCTAGAGACATGGAGAGAAAGCTTGTTTTTAATATGATAATTTTAAAAAGTTCTTCAATAGTTTAAATACAAATTAAATATGAAAATGAATAAAATTACCTAAATTAAATTAATAGATTTATAGTTTATATGTCTTTACCTTAAAATGATCTTGAAAAAGAAATTGAAAATAGAAATAAATTATAGAAAAATATGTTGTGATATAACATTTACTATTTTTTCACTATTCATAAAAAAGGTGTTTCTCAATGAAATGTAAAAAATTCAACCTAAAATAGTTTTGATTTTATAAATTAAAAAATTATTTTTATGTTTTCAAATTCAATTAATAATTTCATATAACATTAATTTTATTACTATTCATAGATGGACATAAAAACTAGTTCTAAAATGAAAATAGTATTTCCAAACAGATAAAGACATTACTAAAAAATAATTGCATTATAAAAAAAGTAACTTATTTTTAAATATGATTAATAAATAATATCTATATATTTGTTATTATGATTCATATTAATATGTTTTAAATATGTGTTTTAACAATCCGATTGATATAATTATCATAATGAATTGTTTTTTCATAGAAATCCAATGTTGGGGGTAACACAATGTCACAAAAACACCTAGGTACCCTGGTAACCCATAAACAGAGTCATTCCCAACATAGCTTGAAGGGAATTCCCGATCCCCACAGTTCGTTAACTAGAATCTAGCATTATACAAACTCAAAGTGGTATTGTGTCTTCCATAAAAAATGTGGAATTAATAAAAAAATTTGCTAATCATATCAAAGGAATAATCTACTGATGGTAGAGGACTGTAAGTTAAATATGAACAATATAAAAAGTACTACAACCTATGTTTAAGAAGGGATAAAACATCTCAACATCCTTATGGATAGAACTCACCTAGACCACTGTTATATAGCAGGATAATCTTATAAGAGATCCTTTTACTTTTCTCAAACATGGATGGAGATAATCTAAAAACACCCGAATGCACTAGTAGTGTGTGAGAAAAGTCAACAAGGATTTCACCCAATGATTCCACAGAAGATTCCAATATCAATTTAAACAAATAGTGCATTCAAATTTAATACAAACATTATTGTAATTAACATATAACATTTAATCAAATAATGGTATATAGTTTTTGAGATGTAAATCTCTTTTTCAAAGCTTTCTATAAGCTTCGTTGATGGAAAACAATAAAAATGTTGGAATTTTTCTCTAATCATAGGATACATTTCATAAAAAACAATTCCAATTAATGGATTTCATAAACATTTAATATAAATACTTTTTATAAATTCTCAATCCATATAAAATAGTTTATAATTATTGTATATTTATGAATTCAAAAATGCAAACTAGCGAGAAACATGGTCATGTGCCAAATAGGTACGATAGTTCTAGTTGGTTGGAAACCATCATTTTGAATATAGCAATGAATATACAACAACACCGTTAGGCCTATCTAAAAGATATCTCATCACCATCTACTAAAGAATGATATGTGTTGATATAATGTTTCATAACTATTTTGGATGATCAAGTGACAACAAAAATAACTCACTAACTACCAAAGGCTTTAATGTTCTTGTGTACAAAATCAATTATGAGAAATTAAATTTATAACAAAGATGACATCATTCCATTCATCATTTAAAATGTACCAATATTCAATTTAAAAACAATAACAAGTTTTTAATCAAAACATGTGTGTTCTCCATGATGAGACCCTAAGGTTTCCATCCAAACAGTTTATGCCTTATTAGAGAAACCATGATTTGATACCGAATCATTCAAATTAACAATCCATTTCACATTCCAATTCGAAATTTCAATTTCAAAACAACTGGATCATTTTCATCCTAATCGCCCAATCACTTGAAACATGGCATTCACAAAATTTCTATCAGATAATGTTTTCTTCAGTTAATAATAACATTTCAATTGATTGAATTTCCAACAAAACCAACATTTAATGAAAAATTTTAAATCTCACCAAATTCCAATTCCATCCCATAAGTAAATTGTTTCTTAAAACACCTATATAATCAGAATTGGGTTTTCGAACAATATCAATTGAAATCATTTTTATTCAAAAATAAAATAATTTAAAATTATTAAAACACATTAAATTTAAACAAAGAAGTTCGTTTTAATAAAAATTTAATATCATCACAAAGACACTTACCAAAAACAATATATAATGGAACTCCAAATCCAAATAGAAATTTTTCACAATGAAAACATATCACCCAAAAAATAATCAAACCTATGTTTAAGATCCCAAAATAAAATTGTATTATATCCGCAAATCAATTCCATGATCCATATAAACATAAGGAGAAATAAAATGATCCTAGGAGGAAGAGAACTAGAAAAACATACTAGCTATAAATAGAATGAAAAAAAGTCACCTTGATTTAGTTTTATTCTAGATACTGTTCTAGGGGTTATGAGTCCTTACTGGGAGACCAAAATAAGGGAGAAACTCATTTGGGTTGGAGGAGGTCCATTTGGGACCCAAATGGGAGGATAAGGAAATTTTAATAAAATTTTTGGATATTGAAATACCATTAAACATAATTTTTTGGGAAACAACGCTTGGTTACGGAACACCGTGCACATACCATAAAGATCCCAATGTCCAAAACATGCAATTGGGACACGGTTTCCCCTACTCATGTACAAGCTATAAGAAAATAGTGCCCCTTCACCAAAACCTCCAGAATTCTCAGAAATTCACTCAGAATAAACCCAAATGAAACCAAACCGAAGCATAGTAAAAAGAGGGGTTTATGAATACATGAAAATGATAAAAGGATGTTACAACATCCCCCTAATAGAATCATTTTCCCCCTAAAAGCCTACAAAGATTATTTTCCTCCAAGAAGATGAGGGGACTTCTCTCTCATTAGTTCCTTTCTCTACAATGTCTCTTGAGAATCAAAACCATGATTCCATTGCACATGAACCAATGGTTTATATCCCCCATGACGTACGTTGGTCTCTGAATCAACTATCCGGAATGGCCGTTTTGTCAAAAAAAATCTGGTTCCACTTCAATATCACACCAACTCAGATCATGATTTGGGTGAGATAAATACACTAAATCCTTCGTCACACAAAACATGTTATGTATTGATGTCACCTATGGTGGTATTTCTAAGATGTTTGAATCTTTCCCCACATTCCCCACAATATCAATAGGTCCACCAAACTGAGGATAAATCTTACCATGAACCCACTCCGTCGATAAACTAACCAGGGAGAAACATTCATGAAAAGCTAGTCACTAATTGAGAACTCCAAAGGTATACAAAGAGAATCATTGGAATACGTTTATCGGATCTGTGATGTCAACATTATCTGAGGAATCAACTGAATATTGTTTTTGTCTCTTTGAACTAGCTCAGTCGAACCAATGAACACTCACTGATATTCGATCAACACAATAGTGACTTACAAGGCTATATATGAAAGGTCTCAAAATGAGTCTTTTTGATCGTAGACCTGTAACGACTGTAATAAGAAAACTCAACCAGTCCCAAATGATTAACCCATACTCCAAGAAATTTGTGAATACAAGCACAAAGCATATCCTCAAAAATCAATATTGCACTATCAATTTGGATATCCGACTACATATGGTATGATATGCTCAAATGGATGTGGAATCACACCACCACCTGAAGGCCCCTAAAATAATGGGAGGTAATCCGAGGATCACTATCAATTAAAATACCAGAGGAAACTCCATTCAACTGCCCAATCGCATTCAGATAGAGTCTTCCAAACTCCCCAACATTGTTTGTACCATGAATGGGTATAATGTCGGATGATTTCATCAGCCTATAGATCACCACCCAAATCACATTTTTCATCATTTGGATACACTAAACCTTATCCACAATGTCCATAGTGATCTCATCCAACTTCCAATTAGGGTCTAGAAGTGGTTGATGCAATCTCTGATGTTTTTTGTGCTTAGTATTCACCCTTTTGAATGTATAGCAAAGAGAGATAATCTAATCTATTCCTCACCTTATTCCAAGCCACCAAAACTTCCACCTCAAGTTATAGAACATATTCATCGTTCTTGGGTAAAAACCCCAATGTAAATTACAGAAATCCCCAATCACATATTTGGATACCTAGGAAAGTAACACAAAATGAGTCTAATACAATAGAATTATATCTTTGGATAACAACCACTGGGAAATCGTCCCCCACCATTAAGATAGTATCTAATGCAACCAAAATAATCATCAAGATGATGGTCTGGAAGAATCATTTTAGGAAGAGAGAGGAAGTCAACCGAACACTGACCGAGGAATCCTAATCCCATGTCTCCAGATCATCAATATGCAGCCGTGAAATGAGATCTGTTAGGTCCCAATATTCTGATGATTCTTTCACTTCCTGAGTTGGAATCTTAATGAATAAAGCATCTGAAATAGAATTCCCTTTCATTTGCATATAGGTGATGTCAATCAAAAAATATTATAGTATTTCACCCATTTCCTCTGGAGGAGATTCATATATTTTTTATATGTGATATAAATCATGATTTTTGGGTATGAGAACTGTTTAATCCTTTCCCCATAAGGAAATGTTGCAAACTCATGAGAGTGTGTATTATAGTAGCCAGTACAATGTCAAGGGTTAGATAATTCTTCTAATACAACCTATGTAGACAAGATCCCTAGGTAGAAACCTAATCACCCTATATAAGAATACATCCCAAGCATGAACACTAAGTATTTACAGGCACCACATATCCCTACCCAACCTCTAGAAGTGTAAAATCTGGCATAGTAATCAAAATAAATTTCAGCTCACTAAAAGAGATATGATATTTCTCACTCCCCACAAACTTTTCTCCGTTCTGGGTAAGAGAATTCACTAATGAATCCAAATTTGATAATTACATCACAAACATGTGGTAGTATCCAGCTAAACCCAAGATAATCAGAATCGAGATTACATCCCATGTGTTTTCAAATGTCATAACTACATTCACCTTTTCTAGGTCAAATTTTATCCCAAGTTCAACCACCAGGTGTCCCATTAACTTCACTTCCAGAATCCGGAATTCAAATAACAAAATCTTATCACAAAGTCAGTTATTTATCACCAAACTCACCAATGTTCTTAGATGATGCACACAATCCTCTATGCATTTATTTTACAGAAGGACATCATCCACAAAAACAATCCCAAAGGTATAAATATAACCATGGAAAAACATGTTCATTAAAGCCATCAAAACATCTTGGGCATTGGTTAGACCAAAGGGGATAAAAAGGTACGCATAATGGCCATACCTACTTTTAATGGTGAATTTTTTAATGTCTGATTATTTTATCCTCATCTAATGGAAACACGAACGATGATCAAACACCGAGTACCACTTCTCCACCTTCAACTAATCATACAGACCATCAATCCATAGCAACAGATACTTTTTTTGTACGATTATTCCATTATTAATTACATAATCTACGTAAATGTAGAGTAAACCATTATCGGTCTTGGTAAAGAGAACAACAGATGTCCAAGGAGATACACTATAGTATATAAAGACTTTCTCATGAAGATCGTCCCACTATGAATTCTACTCTTTCAATTTAGCTGCTAGCATGCAGTAAGAGTGAATAAATACTTGTTGAGTTCTTGGAATCATTTCAATTGAAAACACATCATCTATCACTAGTATAATACAATAAAATAAAGAAGTAAACCTGTCATGAAACTCAAAAAATATTGGATGAAGATCCCCACACAATAATTCACAATCCATGTCAAAGGAAAAAGAAGATATTACTTCCCCAAGTATGGATAAGATGGTCTGTCCCTACTCATCCTCGGGTACCATTCTCCTTGAAGCCTGAAAGTCACACCACTGGGGGTAGTGAATAAAAACCATCGAAGTTATAAATCAATCCGGGATTTATTGGAAATGAGAAAATCCATTCCAAAGATAATGACCAAATATCTGATATCGAGAACTTGAATGTTCCAACCATACTCAACCTTTTATAGAGGGAAAACACAAGATGGACTATAGAGACCCTCATATCTCATCATTCCAAAGGGAGTAGTAATATCAATTTCACTAGTAAAATGATCCATAACGAATATTAATAATATTAAAAAATGGGTTGAAATAAAAAGATTAGATGAACCATTATCAAATATATAAGTCACTAATGACATAGCTATAGTGATGGTATATATCACGCTCATTGGGAACAGTTTTTCTTCCTCTAGAACTCTTCCTATGTGATATGAAGCTTAATTCCAAATTCTTGTGGCTGGAACCCATTTGCAATAGAAGCCTCTAATTTCCCCATAGTTTTAGGAGGAGCTGATGATCCATTCCCACTGTGCTTAGTAGAATTAATATTATAGAACCTCTACAAATGAGCTGAACGACCACAAGAACCACAATTCATGGATACCTCAGCGAAAACGTTCTTAAAATTCCGTAGATTTCTACAACGGTAAGAAACCAAGGGAACTCTAACTGGTACTACTGTAGGTTTAGAAAAACCATGCCATAATGTAATGCCACGAGATTCATCATGCCTCTGTTTTCCCATGATAGAACTCACACTAAAATTGGTGGAAAATAAAACGCCAAAAAACCACAATATACAAGACAGGTCTATCTTTACCTCTAGTGCTCCATCAAATACATCAATATAAGAAGAATACATCCATAATAAATCCTACGAATGGATATCCTGACGATGTCATAAATCAAACCTTCGATCATTCAGCATCTCATTTGATGCTATCTCAAGTGTGAAGTGCATAAGCTTAGCCAAATGATTTCCATACTCTTCCATAGAACTATAGGCCTACTCATTATTGAAAAACTATGTATACATGGAAAAAACATTGAAAATGGATATAATTGGTCAGTGAAAAGGTCTTTGAATTCATTACACTCTAGGACCTCATGTTTTTGGGTTGTTACAACAATGTCCCACAATATTCCACTTAGTCCTTCCTGCATGAAGTTGGTGCACATGCCATTGTCTCCTCAATTGTGTCCAAATACCCAAATATGTGTTACAAACACCTAGACCACTCTTCAACCTCTGGAGGTTCATTCGATCCATTGAATGGTGATGGATTCTGTCAAAAGAACTCTTGAGGACTAATCGTGACAATATACCTTATATGATCAACAATGGGAGCTTGAATGAGAATTGGATGTGGTGCTTATCCCAATGCTTGGCCAGTGCGAACAATCCACACAATCAGATTTGGATCCACAACAGGATTCACCTGTGGAGGTTTAGCAGTAGCTTCCTCCTGGGTCTGATTATCACGTTTTCTCACAGGCATGATGCAACAAAAAATATGTAGACAACAAGGAAGGCATTCGTAAATTCTATAACTGAGTAATGAAGGATAATTAATCCCAAAAAACTAGATAACTATGAATTAAATTTCTTACTATCCAAATATTAATAGGGAAAAAACATGAACAAAACTATAAGACATCTTTCCCTTACGGCCCTTGGTGACTTGTGATTCATTGTAGTGAGAGCTAGCAATGAAATCAGTCGCAACTACCTCCTACGTCCCAACAAGATTTCTCAATGAATATTGTCATCATGACAAAGGATCAACCTGATCCTCTGATACAACTTTATCAAGAACCATCGTTGGTACCCTTGTAACCCCATATCCAAGTTAGTCCTATCATATCGCGAAGGGCTGTCCCAATCCCCACGGGTCAGCAACTAAAACCATGTATGAGATAAACTAATTGATGGAATGAAGTTTCCACCAACAATGCATAAATAATACAGAATAATATAGTATGCATATCAAAAGTAAACTCACTTATGAGTAAATTACCTGAAGTTAAACCTGAACAACTGCCAAAAAACTACAAGCCATGTACAAGATGTAAACTTTTTCTCAATGTACATATTGAAAAAACTCACCATGACCATTGTTCAGCAGCAAGATCCACCACTAATATATATTTCTTCCTTTTCTCGAACTGGGAAGGAGATAATCTACAAAAAAACTACTAGCATAAGTAGGGTGTGATCCAAATCCCAAAAGTATTTCACACAATGATTCCAAAATAGATTCCAATAAAAATTTAATCAAAAGGTGATTTCAATTTTAAATCAAATGGGTTTGGTAGTAACAATAATAATTTAATGAAATAATTTTATACATTTTGAAAGACAGATGTCCCTATAATAAATCATGCTATAAATTTCAATGATGGAAAATATTTCAAAAGATTAAATTTTCTTTTATTCAAATGAGATTTTTCATAAACACAATTCCCATATATGGATTAATTATCCATTATATATCATCTTTTTAAATAATTTTTCAAGGAATGTAAAACAATTTATAAAAATAGAATATATACACATTAAAAAATGTACACAAGCGAGCAATATGGACATGTGACAAATAGGTTTGATAGTTCTGGGCTATTAGGATACAACATTGTGAATATGACATATTATGCAGAAATAGCCCATCATCCCAATGGTAATGGGATCTCATCACCATCACCTAATGAATCATATATGATGATATGATGTTTTAGAACATTGTAGGATTATTATGTGAAACATGAACGAACAAACTAACTACTTATTTCTTTCTCGTGCCTGAGTAAAAAATCCATGATTAGAAATTCAATTTATAACAACGATTCAATTCATCCCATTCATCATTTAAAATATACAAATATTTTTTTTAAAGATTGGATTTTTAATCAAAACATGGGTTTCCACCTTGATGATACCCTAAGTTTTCCATCAAATCATTCTAATCAATTTTTATCCAAACCAGTATTTTAAAAATAATCATTCAATTTTAGAATAAATTTCACTTTCAAATTCTACAATTTAATTTCTATAAAATTTCATCATTTTCATCCCAAACCCCCAAATCACACGAATAAAGGTTTTTTTCACAAAAATTATTTCAAATATAATATTCATAAATGAATATAAACATTTAAATTGATTCAATTTCAATTGAATCAAAAATTTAAATTAAATAGTTTAAATCTCACTATTTTCCAATTCCATCCCAAAAGCCCATTTTTCTAAAAAAACCCGTAGTTCAATTGAATTGGGGTTTCCCTAAAAATCAGTTGAAATAGATTTTATTCTAAAACCAGACAAATGGAATTTATTCAAACTAATGAAATTTTAACAAATAAATTAGTTTTAATAAAAATTGAGCATCGTGATGAAACCACCTACCGAAAAAATAGATCTCGCAATTCCAAATCATAATTATTATTTTACAATGAATAATAAATAATACAAAAAAGGAATAAAACATAGGTTTAAATAATAAATAAAATGTGTATTAGATCCAAAAATCAATACCATAATCCATGAAACCATAAAGAGAAAAATAGGTATTGTGGGAGGAAGAGAATCTGATGAGGAGACTGACCGGACGGAGATCGAACGATGTTGTCCTAACATTTAATCTATTCATGAAGGGGATTGAGGGGTCATGAATCCTTCTTGGAATCTCCAAATAATAAAGAAATGTTTTTGGGTTAATGGAGGGATTGAGAAATGTAAATGAAATGTTTATATCTTGAAATACCCTTCTTCATACTTTCCTACGAAACTATGCATTGTTAGGGGAAACCATGCCCAAAGCGAGCGAATCCCACCATCCAAAAGATGGCACTATGGTATGGTTTCCCCTAACCACATGTAAGATGTGTGAAAATTGTTCCCCTTCCTAGAAGCCTCCATAATTCCTAGAAACTCACCCAGAACAACTCTAAATGAAACCCACAAAATGCTCAACTATAGGAGGGGTTTATGAATACCTGAAAATTGTAACAGGATGTTACACATAATCCAATTCAGTGTTCCTTGTAATGAATGATTAAATTGTTATAAATTATACATAATTATTTAAATAGTATATTGTGAAATTATATACATCATTAAAAATTAAATTATTCAAAAAAATTCACATAAACTCAATGAGTTACAGTTATCCTCTAATTAGTAGATAATATTTTCTCTATTCTCTAATAGAATCGGTCATTCTCAAATTCATTCCTGGAATTTTAATTCTATTTTTTAGTGTATTAAAATTCGAAATCACAAATAATGGATTTAGTATCCAGTTCATGGGATTCAAAAAATCCAGAAGTCATTAATCCTTTTTAATGTTAAACATAGTTAAAAACATCATATATTATTGTCTAGTGGAGTGGAGGCCTAAAATGATATTAATTATTAGCATCACATAGTGATGTGTACAATATTTAGAGGTGTTGTGGTGAATATGTGTTTCTATGTTGTGAATTCAATTTTACATTTTATCTATTTTTTTACCTATTCAATTTGTCAATGAGATTTTCTCTATTTCTCTCTGTCATTAATTTTTTCAATATGTATGAACATGTATAATGGATACCAAAAATAATATAATATTATTATTTTTTGATGAGGTTCACCACAATAAGAATGGATATGTACTTAATTAATCATAGTTATTATCCCACATGAACAATATTATTTATATTATCATATAAAATATGAGAATGGGATTGTCCATGAATTAATTAACTTATCACAAACTACCTATAAGTAATGGTCTCTTTCTATCCATTTTTTGAATGAATTTGTATTAGAATCATTGATGTGAAATAAAAATTATTAGATAGATTCCCTCTTAGACTGTATAGATAGATCACCATCCTTAAATTCATTAGTAAAATGATATTCCTCAATCAACCTTATAAAATTATTATTGATCACTCTAGGAAGACACTATCATATTCCTAGCATGGAATATAATATTTAACAGTCATTAAAATCTCACCAATCCAAATAATATTACATTATATGCTTTATATTTGAAGACTATCATAATTTATGAATATTAATAGTATTAGTTGGTAAGGTAATGATCTGTTCTCATCATTTAAATTTAGATTCTTATTCCCAAAACGTTTCAATTCTTCATGAAATATTGGAAAAATATATATTACCCCTTCAACTTTTCAATAAATAATTATTAAATTAAATGTTAAATTTATTCTTACATATTATTTTATAGTGCATAACATTGGTAATCAGTGTTTCATATTCATTGATAATCATAATATACATATTCAAGAAGTATAATATTAAATTTCATTTATTTCATTGTTTTTTAATAAATATGAAGACGTGTACATTGTAGAAATTTTTTCATGTTTTATATCTTACTCAAAAAAATATATATTAAAGAAATTACAAAATAAAGATTTTTGGATTTACATTATTATTTAATATCATGTTTCTAATATATTATCATTCAAACACTCAATATCATCAATGTTTAATGAATACAAACACTTCTTGAAAATCTTGTTGAATACTATATTCTTTTATTTTTCTCAGTATTATTCAATATCATTTCCTTCTTTAATTTATAATCTATATGAAATACATACCTTCAGATTAATTATGTTCATGCGATTTCCATATCCATTATTTTATGATATCATGTAAAACACATGTTTAAACAAAACATTTTTAATGAGGAGCCCACACAACCTTAATTACGATGTCGTTTTGTGACACTTTTTTTGATAGGTTTCTTATCAAAAAATCATTATCATCATTTCGTTGTGATTCCAAAAATATATCATATTTTAGATACAAGGATATTGTTGGGTCCTTCTATATCCAATCAAAAAATATCATTCATGAAACACATTTTATAATTATTTATTTAATCTCCAATTTTTCCCATGAATAAATCATTAATTAAACATTCTTTAGTCTAACCAGGTGTTCATATTTTCAATTTTTTTGTAAAATATTATCAATATTCTTGGTGAAATATATATTTCTGTGATGTCGACATCTTCACCTTCTTGATTTTTATTATTGAACTCTCATTCTTCATCTCATTGCATCATGTCATGCCACACATTAATGTGTAAATCTCAACTAAAAATGATCACAAGAAATTTTTTAATAATTTTATTATTAAACAAAACAACAATAACTGTATGATTTATTATATTAATTAGAATATTCCTTTTTATTATTGTAAACATTTTCATATGAATACTACAAGTAATATATTGTTACAATGTCATATGATGGTTCATAGATATAAAATGGCATTATGAATATCTAGATAGTACTCATGATTCCATCGTACATAATCTCTATCAGTAATTATTTATAGTATTAAAATTCCAAATTTATTAATTCAAACTCTATTTCCTTAATAGTTTCATATATAAATAACTATAGATATTGTGAACATGTATTCCATAAAAACATATAAAACCTATAAAAAGGTATTATCTATTTTTATCCGAGTTACCTTCAACTAAACCAGTTTTACACTAATGATATTACCTATAAAATATTGGGTTTCCCTTCTATGATTGGGACACCCTTTTACTAGATCACATTTATCATTCAATAGAATTATATATTGCTTATAAATAATTAGAAAAAATTATTAAATATATAAAATTATTAAATACTTATTTGAATTATACTGTCAATGGATGGGACCATTAAAAAATAATTATTAATCATTACAAAAATACATTACCTCTATAATGAAAATATATATAATAGTGGTATCATTACTCATCTTATTTATTTTATATATTATCTTTTCATTGAAATATTTTTGTATCTTACTTAATGATAAATTTCATAAAAACTAACCAACTCAACATAGAGAAAACAAAAATCATATTCATACATCTGTACCACATAAAATGATCCTTTAAATATTATGTAAAAATTCTATTTTCAATAATATTCTAGGCAATTTCAATTTTGTTCTAATAAAATCATCATAATAATATTTACATCACTAAACTACCCTTTATATTCATCGATCCTTATTAAAAAAAATATCACCAAAGTAAGGGGGATAAATGTATACCACAGCAAGAAAGCTTTTTCATAATCACAACTACTATTGATAATCATGATCATTCAGTTATAATCTCTTAATTCACTAATGCATGTTTGAATAATTTTACATAAGAATCATAATGGACACTTTATAGTTGATAAATTATGTTTTCTACAATAATTAATATACAACACAAACTACACATACAAACACCTTTATTAGAAACAAATCATTTTTAATTTTTAGGTGACTTGTTTTTGATTCATCAATAAGAATATCATCACATTGATATGCATGCATACAGATTTATTCAAAATTAGTGATGAGTTTAGTTCTATATAACCTAATTTAACTCTATATTATTGATTCCATTTCCAAATAAAATTCACATGGTTTCTAAAATAAATTGATTACAATCAAATTGATAAACCTATAAATCTACTTCATTTTGGTATAATATGTATTAATATATCTTTTTTATATTTCTAATTGTCAGTAATCCAAAAAAATTTACAATTTATAATTGATAAATAACAATTCAACAAAAACATATTGTGAATCCATTTTTAGACATGAAACTACATAATCTTATACCTATGGTTAGCACATTCCATTTTGTACACCCCTTCATTTCCTCAAAAAAATTCTACAATAAATGTATTCGTCATCAAAATCAATTTTACTAATAAAAATTCACTATCAAATCAACATTAAATGAAATTTTAGGAGACAAACAGTATTATATTTATCATCATGAATGTATTAAAAACTCACAATGGACAATATTATCTATCATTATCAATGAATTATATAGACTATCTACTTAAAAACAATGGGGCACTCAATATTTAATTGATAAGGTGGGATGATTGATAAGGAATCCATTAATAAGAATGATGGGCAGTGTAATCATAGAAACAACGCCCATCAATCCCACGACACAGCTTCCAACTATTGACTTCTCCCATAGATACCACAATATCAATGTATTCATATAAAACAACCATACTTAATGTAAATATTTTGGGAGGTAGGTTTAAGAACCTCCCATTAATGTAGCTATAAAAAATATCATTTTTCCGGAATTTATAATCCACATGAGGGTATCCAATAGTATTACTTCGCCCAAAACACTTCTTTTATCAACATTTCCATTGGGTTTGATTTTTTATAATTTTTACAATTATTAAAAGATAAGAATTCATTAATTCATATACACAATGATATTGAATGTCATTATTATTCATCAATGAATTATAAATGGAGTTATTCCTATAGTGAAAATGAAATTGAATATCCTAATATACCATATCGTTATTCAAGATGAATTTGATATAATGTTAAAAAATATTTAACCATAATGACTTTTCATAATTGACTACCAAAAATAATGTTATTTACTTTGGTTCATGATTTTGTTTTATAAATTTTAATCCATAACTACCATCATAAAAATATATCTATTAAATTATAGATATTCGAAGATATATACATCCTATTATCATGAACTATAAACATATCCACATACATATATATATCCATTGAAAATATAAACTACCTCATTAAACAACCATATCATTAGTGTTACTTTAATATATCTCATAATCAAAATGATTTCATTATAGTGTTAATTATTAGGACTGTAGAGAATCAATGTTTCCATTACATGGGAAATATCTAGAATCTTACACAATATAACATAAAGCATGACTCTAAATACAATTGATTGTGTTATAATTTCAATTGCATTAGTATTTATTATATTCCATTCAGGAACAATCACACAACATCAAATGAATGAGGAAAATAATTTTCAATTATTTTACCTATATAAGTTATAACATTATAAAATGTATTCAATGAAATTATACTGAGGTAGACATACCATCCTTCTCTTAATATCTTGAATTATTTGAATTTTTAAAATCTATTAATCCAATCCAAATTATATAATATAAAGAAAAAATGATAAAAAAATTAACAATAATTTCATCATCTCATCATTCCAAATGATAAAAACTTTATAAAAATAAGATATGTTATTATTGGAGTTGTCAATATGAATCAATATGAAGGGGAAAATTGGTCTAATTTTTCTCCACTATTCATCGTACCATGATGATGAAATGGTAAAGCCCTAAATATTAGTTGAATTTGATCAAAACTATAGAAAAACATAATAAATGCATATAGAATTTACTGAATTTGGAGCTGTATAAATGTAGAATAAAAAAAATTCTAGCACCGTAGCAACATGGATTATTTCAAAACTACCATAATTTATAGACCCATATATATGGAAGTATTTAAGTAATCTATTTATTTATTTTATATAATGGATCTAAAAATATTATTTTTACCACTCAATAGGTATATTAATTCTTTCCAAACCATGTAAATATTTTTTACAATGGTTCCTAGGGTTCTTTTTCCTCAATCTAATAATCCCTTCTCTCAAATTTAATCATTTTTTATAATCATTTTTCATTATAATACCATGAATTTCATTGTCATATAGTATCACATGTTATATTAAAATGATCCATATATCATTTCTCTCATTTAATGATAGTAATAAAATAAATTTGGGAAATAATCAATAATTTGGTGCAATTTTAATAATTTTTTAGAGAATGGTGAACTTTATTTTATTTTTTAGAGGAGGATTCACATTAAAATTTGGAATTAATATCAAACCATGATAGACAATATTAAAAATGAGTTACAAGATGAGATTCTATAGAGAGTTTTTATCCTAAATTTTTTAAAAAACATAAAATTTTACATTATTTATATGATTATAATGGATATGATGATGAATATTGTATCAAATGTTTATGGAAATCATTAATTAATGTAAAATATATACTTTAGATGAAAATTATTCAATTTTATTTTTATTAAAGGGATATTTTCTAATCAAACAAGAATATTCAAAACTGTCACAATTTATAGGATTATGCAACATGCTCACTTGTGGTGAATGGAAAATTATGATTATAAATATGGTCATAGATTATTGAGTGAAGAATGAAACACTATAAAATATGACATAAAATTCCATGGAAATGGAAATTTTGTTATGTTATTCACAATTTTTTTATTATACTCTTAGGCCACCACGATTGGAAGAGGATGGATGTTATGATATAGAAATATAAATCAGTCTTGTTTATATTATATGTAAAGGATGATATTATGTAAAACATATTTTATGAAGTGAAGAAATGATATTTAAAATGGAAAATAAGATATTTAATATAGGGTTTTTTAATAATAATTTCCATGATGTTAAATATGATAGTGGTAATAAATAATCATTCTTTCTTGTCTAAGACGATCATGAAGGCATACATTAGAATATTATAGTGAAACAAGTGGATCATTTTTCTCATGTATAATTTAATATATGAATAATAGTGATAATATTTATGAAATATTATTCATCATCGATTTAATTTTCTTATTTTATGATGTTGTACATTCACGAATAACTGAATATGCAATTAATCTGACAAAGTAGAAAAATTGGGAGATGAATTTGATTGAGGATATTAATTTATTATGTGAAAAAAATACATCGGAGATGACTCCTTGTCAACATGGAAGAAAATAAATTTATAAGAAATATATATATCGTGTAAAAGAATATAATTATTGTAAGAGAATATACAATAAAATTTCATGTATAAGGTTTTGAGTAGAAGGATATTATGGATTTCACATTGACTTTATCACCAGTAGTAAAACATTCATCCAATTGGCCAGTTCATTGTATTATTTAATTAAATAATTTTACTAATGAGTTTTTTGAAATTAATATCACAATAATTCATGGATATCATAACAAGGACATTGATAGAGATCTTATTGAGTTATTTTTTGTAATTATGAATGGAAATCACATGATTTAAGCTGTACAAATGTCCAAAAGGGAAAATTATAGAACCAAGGTAGTGGAATAAAAATATTGATCCATTAAAAATTAAAAGATAATAAAATTTTAATAAATAGATCATTACATATGTATAATATTTTTTCATGATATTAATTATTGTAATTGTTTATAAAATATTTCTATTATGGGGACTAATATGAAGCAATCATGCATGAATTCCAATTCATAGGTAATAATATTTAAGAAATATTTTTTCATTTTAATATATGGGATCCTAAGTAAAATGTGGTAATTTAAACATGTTTGAGGTTTTGTTGGGAAATCCAAAATCATGGTTATGTTTAGAATATGGATTTAACCCTTGGGTGGTTATAATATTCATTAAAATTATTCTTCATGGGATTAGGTTATTAAGGGTAAAATATATTTGTTGAATTAATGGAATTATTTAATAATTTAATTGATTATTTATCATCACTAGAAACCATAAACCATATTATTTATTTATATATAGCTATCATTAATATGGTTTTATTCTACTAACCCAATAGTGAGATGGAACCAAGAAGCAGATTCGTCATTGGTAGTAATGAATCAACATCGGATCTAAGGAAATGAGACTCAATCCATGATAACATCCTTAATGGGATCATGTGGATATATTACAAGAAATAAAACATAGTATTGAAGGTAATACAATAGGTACTATATGGAGTATTATTGTTTCAAAAAAAAACAAAAAAACATCACTAACCACTTAATGTAGGGTTATCAGATGAATGTTTTTTCAGATTATAAGTGTATAAGAAAGTTTATAATAAACTATGAAACTATTTTTCACATTTTTTAAAAATTAAATTGAAACATATATAAATATTTAAAATGAAAAATAAATCAAATCATGAAAAAATATATAACATTAATAAGAATATATAAAGATTTTATATATAATCTACAGGGATGTTAATTGCCTTAAAATTTTGTACCCATTATTTCTATCATACTGTTAATGTCGATTTATCTTACATCAGGAAACCCTCATTACTATTTTTTTAAGTAATATGATTACATTAACATATGATACATAAATAAGAAAGATTTGATAAAACTCTATCATCATTTCCATAGAACCCCTTAATAATAATATACTATATTTAAAATTAAAATGTAATGTCAATTTTTGGATTTCACAAAATATCCTCATAGAGGATTCCTTAAAAGAAAGTCTAACTAAAAAGTACCGTTATGAAATTAAATTTCATTGATGAAACACCTATATCCTTAGTGATGAAAATATACCCCTTTTAAAAATTTCCCTCTATTTTATATGAAAATATCCAATTGTCTTACAATGTAAATCAATGAGGTGGTTGAAACAACCTCATAATTGACTCTTTCAAGACAACTCAACATCTTTTTCTGTAACAAGTAATTTTATAATTCAATTTTGTTTTACTATATTTACTCTAGTGGATTTAATTTGTTCATTTTGAAAATTTTATATCCCCTTTTGAATGAATTTCAAAAAATTCCTTATGGAGAAAAAGATTTCATATATTTAATAAATTATTATAAAAAATATATTAATATAACATCATTAGTTTCTACTATGTTATAATCCTACTTTAGTACTATTATCAATCCGAAAACCAAAATATGAGAATCTATACCCAGCATTTGAAAATTTTTATAAGAATAAAATAATGTATTACATCACATAATTTTGTATCCCATAATTTGAAATAAATATACATCCTATATAAACATATATAAAATTGGCGAAGTATAAAAGTTAGTAACAGTTACTCATTATAGAAGTGTATTTTAATTTTTATATTCATGTTTCATAGTGTTTAATAAAATTTAGCCATAACAATATCCCACTTTTTAAAAATCATAAAAATGTAAACTTAATAGTGAAAAATTTTAAAGTGAAAAATTAACTCTGATATGTTATAAAACATACCTTTTAAATTTTTATAATAAATATTATTTCTATCTCTTTTTTCATCAAATTTTTATTGTTCACCCTTATCTTAGAAATTATAAATTCCTATTCATTTTCATAAAATGTTCTATAACATTTTCTTCCATATGTTGTAAACCATTCCTCTCAAGTGTGGTTTTACAAAAGGATGGTTTTATAGACCATATAATATGTACATGATATTTTAAGAACATAAATTTAAAAAAAATTATAAAAAATACATATTCATTAAAAACAAATAGATATATATAACAAACGAAATTGGAAAAATTCATCAAATTTAATTGGAATTGACATCCAAAATCATATATTCATTATAAAATAAGTTTTTTAGTAGGAATGGTCTTCCAAATATTTATTATAATTATAAAATATTCCTTATTTACATGTTTCATTGATAATTATCATAATTTTCATCACATCAAGTTTTTATTTGTCTGAATCTACTATGGTTGATTTCAAATTTTCACTAATATCTTCAATGATTTTGATCTTCATTTATTCATCCTATATAAAATTGATATATCATCCTCTAAATCTTCTTCATCTGATATTTTAGATTGTTTATCATGAATAATTGAAATGAAATTCATGAGATATTAATCTAATTAATCTATTTTTTATACTTTAGAACATTCCACATGATCAACCTATTGAACTATGGAAAACATTTCCAACACATTAACTTATTTTTTGAAATCATTAAATATCATTGAATGTGTTACAATTTGGTCATCATGTTTTTTCAACAAAAAATTAAAACTATTATATTTAGTGGATGATTTATAAACATCCCCATTATGCATTTTATAGAATTGGTTGATGAATTAGTTGAGACCATGATTTTATCAACAAGATCATCATATCATTTCATATAATTTTCACAACCTATCACTATATGATGATTTCATTAATATTTATCCCATATTCATCATGTCTTACATTAAAATATTTTAATATAAATTCATTTCAAATGTCTAATTCATCATCATTATTTTATAGAATTGGAATTATCCAAAACATCAATCTTTCAAGGAAAATAGTTACACCTTTCTGGTATGTCATAAAATATTTCATTCACAGAATCAACAAATTTAATTAATTAATTGAAATGGTAAATGTTGATATCTATTTGTTAAAAAATTTATAATGGAGTAGAATTAAAGTAAATATATCATATATTCGGATCCCGAATCCTTGGATACATTGAATTATCAACTATTTTACAAACAACATGACCACTACAATCATCGGAAACATATGTCACTTCTACTTCAAAATCATCACTACCATTATCCAAATCACTAATAATTTTATCATCATCACCATCTTCACCAAAATCCACATCTAAAAATCATATTGATATTTTTCTAGAATATTTAATTAAAACTACATCTCAATTTTCACAGATCATTATATGTTATAAATATTTAATGGAACGTTGTTCATTGAATCCATAGATAAATTAAAAAAATTGTGATTATGTTGATTCATAAATAATTAATTTTTAATCATTAAATGAGAATTTTTAAATTTCAAAATTAATCTATATTCCCATGGAAATGTTTTTAGAGATGTAGGTCTACTTCGTCCCTTATCATTCTCTACTTACTATTAAGAAATAAATAACAAAACTACCATATAATTATACATATGAAATTATTGAAATTATAATGATGTAGAATTAATTTATAGAATTTTATAATGTGGTCCATCTGAATATTATAACATATAAGATTTACCATTTCTGTCATCATTTACTCTCGAATTAATATATTATGTTTTCATTAAAAATTATCAACCAATCTTCACATTTCCTTTATTTCATATTTTCTCTTATTCTTTACATTATTACTATTAGTTTGATATGTACTCTATTTCAATTTAAATTCTTATTCTATATCCAACAAAAAATTTTGATCTCCAAGGTTCATATAATATTTTTTTCACATGATCCATGTATTTTCAAGCACATATTTGAGTTGTTATATTATTTCATCATATGTATCTGTGGTCAATTTCTCAATAAATATATTCTTAGTAGAATAATACATTAACAACTTCATGGAAATCATACTTTCATCATTGATATTAATTATTCCAGAAATAGAAGTTTCAATGTTGTAAATATTCATAACTATCATAATTATTAGTAATAACTTAAGGAAAACAATGATAAATAAAAGAAATTACACATTCAATGAACCTTCCTTCACAAACTAAACAATATTCAATCACATTTTACAAAATTAGTTTTCCTTCTATTAAATAGTAAATCATTCACATATATATCATCAACATTAAAGAGTTACCTATAAATTCTCATTAGGATAACTATATTTAGTTTGGAAATTTACACTATTAGGTTTTCTAGATAAAGATAGTATACCTTAGAAAATATTTATTCAAAATAAAATACGGATGCCTCTACATTTTTTCTAGAATGATACATATTAGTTATGAATCATTTTTTATGAAAAATTACTTCACCATCCATTGGGTTTTGACCTATATATATTGTATGCTTTATATTCGACATTTATTCCTTCCCAAAAAACAAAGGAAATACTACCTCTAACCTGTTTTCTGCTGTAAAAATAGTATATGAATAAAATTCTATAAACAAATTTGGTGAATAAAAGTCAAATTCAATCTTTTTAATAGAGTAATATTCACAATATTAGAAAATAATAACTCCGTTTATTAGAACATCATATTTATCAAACCATACCCTCTCAGTTATCCTTTGATTCAATGGTTGTGTAGTAAAAGTATCTCCTGTAGAATCCATTATTTTGAATAAAACATGGAAAAATAAAAAAATTTCGATGAAAATAGGAATATAATCCTGAGAGATGGTATAGAAGTGAATAAAATTGGGAAAAGAGATGTCACCACTCCCATAAATATATCTTGTTAGAGACAAAGAGTTTTCCATACGTAGATCTATCAATTGTGATCAAAACACATATAATGATCAACGAATAATATTATTTAACAAATTATTCAGAAAATATATAATATTATATGTTATATATTATGTATTTATATGGAAGAATATTTTGTTTCATAAAATAAAACTTTTAAAACATTATATGTCGGAAAATGGACCTAATTTTTTTACAAATGATAAATATAAATTGGTAAGCCATTGAAACGTACCTTATGCCGATGAATTTTTTAAAACTCAATCTAAAAAATATTTATATTAAAACATTGAAAAGAATAATATTTAAAACTATAAATAAATGTTTTACAATGTTTGAATATTTTTTTAAAGAAACAATTATTATAAAATAATAATGATTTGTAATGAAAATATTTCATATAAAAAACATTGTAATGTAACAATTATAATATAAATTTTTTAAATAAATTTATATTTTCAAATTTATGTTGAGAAAACATGTAAATAAATTTTTATTATGGAATAAATAATAAATCAAAAATAATAATGAAAAATAACAATGAAAATTTTTATAAGAAAAAAATGAATATCTTAAATTTGAAATGAATGAATATGAAAAAAAATTAATGATATTTTTCAATGATAATATTAATTGAATATTTTTTTTGGCAAAAATATATATATAATTTATACTGAAATTTCGTACCATATGTTTTTTAATCAAATGATGTATGTATATAATTTTAAATAAACATTTTTAAATAATATTTATGATAAAAATTTTAAACGAAGTATTTAAAAAATATAAATTATAAATAATTTTTTACTAAAAAAAATTACTAAAATTATTTATTGATAGGATTGAAATGAAATTCTTTCAAATAAAATGTGTCTGTAGAAGAATTTTCGTAACAAAACTATGTGTATCTTATTTTTTAAAAGATATTTTTATTTATTATATAAAAAATATATGGAATTTTTTATGAACAAAATATTTGTATTAGAAAAAAATGTAACACACAATATTACAAGTCCACATTTTTATAGAATACATAAATAAGATGATATTATTAAATAATAATATATACATGTATGATAATTTAATATTGAATATTCATATATTACTTTTAATGTATTCAATTATATTAGAAAATGGGGGGGGTTAAAAAATTAGTATATAGTTCTTGTGCTCTGGTGAACTGTAAAATGAAATATCCATTTTTATCCTAATAGATATGGTGAATTATATCCATGTTTTTATATTTGGGATTTTGTGTTGGTTGTTTACAAAAATTAATAAAACTTGTCAAATCACACAAAATTTGATGTATATTAAAACTCACAAACAATTAAATTTTGTGCATTGCATCCACAAAACATGATCATAGAAAATCCAACCCATCATATAATTTTATATCACAGTGGGATTTGGTAAAAAATATATTTTTATAGAAACAAATATTTGAAATCATGTCCTATGTGATGAGAAGTTATACACATAATTTTAACATACAACATAGAACAATCAAATTCAGCTCTAGAGAAATAATTATGTTGAAATTATATTTTTGAAAACTATAATACATCATGTCCATAATTCTTATAATATAATGTAAATATATTTTATTATTTCATATGTGAAATTTTTTTATTATATTTATATAATTATAAAAGAATGTGAAAAAATCATATCTTTATGGCTAGAATTATGATAACATAAACTATATAACGTTCCTATAATTTTTTGTGATTAAATTTCTTCACATATGCATCAGGATATAAATTAATTGATATTACAGTAGAAGAAATTATCATTTTATTATTTTCATATCCTAATCTATTATTAAGATCATATATATACTAATTTGGAGATATAATACTTCAACCTATTTTTCAACAAAATATTGTGTCTCTACATGATATAAAAATTCTAATTATTAGAAGTATATTTTTATTTTATTTTTCTTATGATTCACAATTTCAAAAATTGTGTGTACATAGAAATCATTATTACAATTGTATATAGAGGATTTTTATTTTTCAAATTATTTGGAATAATTTTATTTTTTTTGATTTCATCTTTCTAACTCTATTTAATTATTTATAATTTCATTTGTAAGAAAGCGGATCACTGTTTTCGTGTATGTCTTTCCATTTCCAGGTGTTTTTGAGAAAAGAGGAGTTTCTTGAAATTTTTGAAGTACATGTCGTTTACTTTAGGAGTACACGCTGTGTACTCCCTTGCCGCTTGATGCCGTGTGCTGGCTGTGTTCGGGCCACACACAAGGATTGTAGGGGTGATGTGGAGGCCACATAAAGTAGAGTAAATAAAAGCCGATTACACACTGTGTACCACAAAAGGATATGCCTTGTGCTTTCTTTTTTTTTCATTAAACGGACCGGGTTCACGCCTGATGGATAGAACTCTCTTCTTCTTCAGGTTCTTCGTCCAAGAGAACCTGTCTGGGGGCATAACTTCTCGGAGCCCATGTTCCTCTATATATTCTCCAAATCGACCGTCGTCGATTTCGTTGGAACTGAAGTGGTGAGTTATTACTTCTCATACATACTTGTTTTCCAATTCCTCCTCTTTCTCAAGATATCGTGGGTTGAGTGTTTTGGACATTTTATCATATATTAGATATTCAAAGGAGAATCAATCATCGAGGTTCAAGTATATCGATCTCCAAGCATCGATGTAGGGGGTTTGTGCCTTTTTGTAGGATGTCTTTGAATATTTTATGCAATTCCACTAATTCCCTTGAACGGGGTATTGTGTGTTTCTTAATTTTTCTATGTTGTTTGCCTGTTTTGCTTGATTTCTTGAGTAGAGGTCAATGCTTGTGAATAGGGTTCTTTTTACTATGATCTGGATGTTTTTCCATTTATGTTTTTCCTGTTAGGCATTTTTCCAGTTTCTATGCCTAGTTGTAGGATAATGTAACTGTTGTAATGTTATGTTGTTGTGCCATAGATTGATATCCATGTTGTTATTGAGGATTACTTGGGGAGATACGTGTGCTATGCATGTTTGTTTTACACGAGGCTATGAGAACCTTGAGTAGTGGACCATCGGGAGAATGGACATAAGGGCTTCCCTAGAGTGTCTTATTAATTCGATGCGAGTACAATGGGGGAATTGACGATGAATGCTTCCTCATAGAGTCTGTAGTTCCTCAACATGGACCACATAGGGAATGAGATTTTGAGTGCTTCCCTAGATAGTCTTTCATACGATACGATACTATATGGGGAATTGACAGTGAGTTCTTCCTTAGAGAGTCTATTCATCAGATGAATCAGCGGGGTGAGACTGTGTGTGCCTCCCAGAGGGTTGATAGTACATGTAGGTTGAACCATAAGGGTTAGGCTGTGATAACTACTCATTGGGTTACCTGTTGTTCTACTTGTTGATTTGTTGTTACTTGTGTACATTCTATGCTAGACAGTGTGGATTATAGCTGATGTGTGCTTTCCTGTTTACGGCTTCCAGTACATTACTTGCCTTGTATTCACTAACTGTTAGGCATATATCATTGGGTGGTTGCCTACTGAGACCATGTCTCACACCCTGTTTGGGCCATGCTTTTGTGCCCAAACAAACTATATTGTTATAGGTATGGATATGGGCAAGCTCCCTTCTACTTCAAGTACTTGAATTGCTGTGGAGATAGAGATCATGGAAACAAGATATGGCTTTAAATGTTGAGGAGTTTACCTTTTTTATTTTTCACTTTGGTTAATATTGTATTCAAAAATTTGACTTGTTTTGATTCTTTCCTATACATATTTATCATGCCTCTTTTTATATATATGTATGTGTTCTCCAGTTGATTACGGTTAGTGTTCTGTTGTTTATCGTTTACTCTTGTATGGATGGTTACAGTTTATTCCATTCTCTATTTGTTTTTCTTACACTATGTACTCTGCCAATGAGGGAATAGTTCCCCCACTATCACACCTAAGGCCCTGTCTTCTAGTCAGTAGCCTCTGGCATTTGGGGAAATGCGCTTGAGGCCATGTGACCAACCGGGTACGGGGCGCCTCTGGGTGGCTTCCGGAACCAGGACGTTACAAAGTGGTATTAGAGGATTTCATTTCTCATGATTTTCTATTTGGGGCCTTTATCCAAGGATAGGACAAATTCAGTACTTGGGATTAAGATGTGCCTGGGTGTAGCTAACCCATGTATAGGGAAAAGCCAATCTACCTCGCTTATTACAGTTTTTTGTTTTTCTATGTTACAGTTGATCTGATTTCACATAGAGAGATTCACATGCTTTGTGTTGTTATTTTTTTTTTTGATATTGTGGTTTTTTTTGTCGCAGCCGGATTAGATGAGAGTATTCCATCTCATGCATCTTATAAGAACTCTTTAGAAATCAATTGTCATGCATTCTTGACATTCCATCTAGGTTGCATTAGGAATTGAATGTTGTTGTGATAGATGTTGTGTAGATTATGCATGTTGTTGTGATAGATTCTTTGATAGAATCCCTGAAGTTTGATAGATAGGTTGTTTGTTTTGTGCCTTGCTTAAATGAAAGCCAAATTTTGGTTCTTTAGCTGTTATGGGCCCTCATGAATCGAAATATGGTGGATCATTGACTTTTTTCTCTTATATATGATTTGTAGGAGTTGCCATGCTTTGATTCACTAGGAGTTTGGGCCTTCACGGATTGGAATTTGGCACCTTCATGCTTGTTTTTCAGTTTTTTCTGGGCATCAGTACAGTTTCAGAGCTATTGCCTGGAAAAACCTAGAATACATAGCATGTACTTTATATATACACACCGTGTAGTTTTTAAAGCATGTCACTGACTGTGTAAGTAGAAACAAAGGTTGTGAAAAATCTCCAGGAACACGCCATGTACGGTAGGTACACGTCGTGTAGTAGTGATCTGCGTACCTGGATGTGTCACTAACATCACAGGTTGGGGAAGCTCATGTAATACATGTCGTGTTTTTTATGAACATTCCATGTATCCTTGTTCTAGGTGCCCGTCCGTGTCACTAAAAACATGTGACAATGTTATCTCCTCGTATACACACCATTTTTGTTCGAAACACGCCGTGTAAGGGCCAGCCGTGTACCCGACCGTGTCATCAACAAGACGGTTTGAGAAAAATCTTCAAGTACACGTCTTGTTTGTTCCAAACATGCCCTGTAGTATCAACCGTGTAACGGGCCATGTAACTAACAACGCGAGTCATTGAAACATTGTCTACTACTCATCGTATCCATAGGGAACACGCCGTGTAGTCTTAGTTTAATAGGACTGTGTGGGTTAGAAATTTAAAGAGACCCGGGCAGTGGAATAGAGTTCAAGTACATGCCATGTGTGAGGAAAACACGCCGTGTAGTTTGGGGTGTTACACAACCATAGGTGGCAGGAGTATATGTCCATGTGTATAGTTTAAGTGAACACACTTTGTAGTTTTTATACATGTCGTGAAGTCGTGTTTTGTAAACATGAATTTTTCCTTATCCTATTGCTGTTTTGTACTATTGTGTTCTAAGTATTTGATAATCCTAATCCATGTTGTGCTTTTGATCATTCAGAGAAATGCATTCGAGACATCATCTAGTTGTACATCAGTTGCCAGACGGTGATCAGACACTGGATATGGCCGACCAGGGACCTCCTACAGATCCTCCTGTTGTGCCAGCCTTGGCACCAGCAGTTACACCAGTTGCAGTCGCTGATGCAATGTTTAGGGAAGGATTTATGAGGATGATACAGAACATTCAGGGAGAACAGCCTCCTCCCACGACTACAGCAGATTTGATGAGGGATTTCCAGAAGCAGCATCCTACTACTTTCTCAGTGGAAGGAGGACCATAGGCTACATATTCATGGATGGAAGTCATGATGACTATCATTGAGCATCGAGAAACACCTCCAGAGAGGTGGCTCATGCTCCCAACCTATATTCCATGAGACTACGACAAGTGGTTGTGGGACATGATCTCAAAGGTGGGCCATCAGTAGGTTATGGTTTGGGAGGAGTTCCATCATGTGTTTTACTACTACTTCTACCGGGAGAACCTGAGGGCCTATCGAGCCCATGAGTTCATGAGTCTAGACTAGGGTACTATTTCTTTTATGGAGTATTCCTCTCGTTTCACCGAGCTGCAGTGTTTCACACCCCTCCAGGGTGGATATGTGATATTCTTAGCAAAGAAGTTTGAGGATGGTCTCAAGCGGGAGATCCGCTCATAGGTGAATAACTTCCAGTTGACTTCCATCACTTCCATAGTCAATCATGCACTGATTGTAGAGCACAATATGAGAGACTCCAGAGTAGGGAGGTCGGGTGGTTCTGATTTAAGGGCTAGTGTTCCTCCAGTTTACAACAGGAAGCGCCGTAGGGAGTCTACACGCATTGATCTAAGGAGGATAGATACTTCTTCAGCTATCCAGGTAGTATGCTAGAAGTGTGGAAGGGAAGGGCGCATGAGGCCACAGTGCCAGAGAGACCCATTGGAGTGCCGATCTTGCAGAAAGATGGGTCTCCTTCAGCAATTCTGACAATTTTTCTCACCAGTAACTGGGATGGGGGTTCTTCCATGACTCCTCGTTCAGGAGCATAACCACCAGTTTCTCACCAGTCGGGGAACAAGAGTTCTTCCAGCCATTCGGGCCAAGGTCGAGGTCGAGGCCATGGTGTTTAGTCACCAGTCGTTCAATGTCATCAAGGAGGATCAACTTTGAGTGGTAAGGCAGCATCACATGGCCGCGGGGCATGCTAGAATTATTCTGTGGAGCAGATCTATCAAGAGCAGGATCCCGGACCATCTACAGTTCGAGGTACAATCCTAGTAGCCCCAGTTTTATCTTCAGCACTTTTTGATACAGGTGTTATGCATAACATTATCTCTATTGATATTGTGGAGAGCCTTGGGCTGTATATGTTATCTTCTACAGACATGATGACATTAGACACACCTTTGGGGATGAGGAAAACTAGTGTACGTCAATGAAGAAAGTGTCCCCTCGAGGTTGTAGGGTATCATTTCTTATGGAATCTCTATGTGCAAGAGATGACAGGTTGGGATTTCATTCTCCGGATGGACCGGTTGGTTCCCTTCCATACATTCGTCGACTGTTATCGCCACAGGGTGAGTTTGATTTCACTAGAGGGTGAATCTTTTTATCATAGAGGCGAGTGGGATGTTCAGGCGAGTTGAGCTGGACTTGAGCATCATGGGATAAGAAGGGTTACAGACCATATTTCTAGTCTTTATCTACATAATCATGGGACTTCACAGTTGTACATTCCTCCCAAGGTGGATCGTTTTAGAGATGACTTTCCAATGGATTTTTTAGGTTTGCCTCCGGAGCGTGTGGTATACATCTCTATTGAGCTCGTTGCAAGAGTGGCACTGGTGTACATTCCTCCATATATGAGGGCATCACCTGAGTTTCAGGAGCTCAAGAAGTAGTTGGTGGAGTTGCAGTCAAAGGGTTTCATCTGACCCAGTACTTCTCCTTGGGGTTCGCCTGTCCTGTATGTGAAAAAGGCAGATGGTACCCTTAGGCTCTCTGTGGTTTATCGGATGCTGAACCAGTTGACGGTCAATAAACGATATCCATTGCCGATGATTGATGATATTTTCTATCAACATGGAGGATCCCGATTGTTCTCAAAGATAGATTTGAGGTCTGGTTATCATCACTTGTGCATTAGACCATCATATACACCTCTGAAAGCCTTCAGGAGCAGTTATGGTCTCTACGATTATACGGTTATGCCTTTTGGTCTCACAAATGCACCAGTAGTTTTTATGGCCCTGATTAACCGAGTGTTCCATCCTTACATGGATTACTTCATCGTGGACTTCATGGACGATATCTTGCTGTACTCTCACACTCGACATGACCATGCTACCCATCTTGAGATCATTCTAAGTACACTTAGAGATCATCGGCTTTATGATAAACTCTCGAAGATCCACTTTTGGATAGATCAGATTCACTTCTTGGCTCACGTCAACATAGAGGTAGGAGTATATGTGGACCCAAAGAAAATGAGAGCTGTAGTTTCATGGGAACAGTTGAAGAACGTTATTGAGGATCGGAGATTCCTAGTGCTGGCTGGATACTACAGATGCTTCATTCAAGACTTTTCACACCTAGAAGCACCATTGACTGGTCTAACCAAGATGGGGGAGAAGTTCTTAGGGTCAAATTCTTGTGATTCAGCCTTTTAGGAGATAAAGGGAAGGTTGACATCATCACTGATACTAGTCTTTCCAGATCTAGGAAAGAGATATATTATTTACTGTGATGCATTAGATAGTGGGATGGGCGATGTGCTTAAGCAGGGAGATGGAGTCGTTGCATACAAGTCTCGGTAGTTCAGACCACATGATAGAAAATACTTGATGCATGATCTGGAGTTGGAAGATGTCATTCATGACTTGCGTTGTTGGAGTCATTACCATCTGGGAGAGCACATTTTGGTTTTCACCGACCACAAGAGTCTCAAGTACATCTTCATTTAGTGTGATCTGAATCTGTGACATTGCAGGTGGGTCGAGTATCTTCAGTCATTTGATTTCGAACATTCCTATACGTCGGGGAAGGGCAATGCAGTGGAAGATGCATTGAGTAGAAGAAATCAGATTCAGGCAGTTCAAGAGGCCAACAGTGAGTGGAATCTTATAGCTCTGTTCTCTGAGATGCATCTGGAGGTGCACAACAGACATGGACAGACATACCAATCATCTGTAGATGTTACCTATACACTTGTTGATCAGGTACGGATGAGGCAGCTATCAGAAATAGAAGACTTAGTCTTGTGGAAGAGTGTTTCCGGAGAGGACACTCTTCCTGGATTGACAGTGGGTGAGGGTGTGATCTTTCATTTCCAAGAATATGTATGGGTGCTAGCAGACATACGCGAGGAACTGATGCGGGACTTTCAATCCTCAGTTTGGGCAGTTCATCCTGGGCTCACCAATATGTATCGAGATCTTCATCACTAGTACTGGTGGCAAGATATGAAGAGAGACGTTGCTGGTTTCGTCTTGAGGTGTTCTACTTTTTAGCAGGTGATGGTCGAGCATCAGCGACCAGCAGACCATTTATAGAAGTTACCCATTCCGGAGTGGAAATGGAACAATGTCGCGATGGAATTCATGACCGGATTGTCGAGGTCTCCTCGAGGGAATGATGTTTATTGGGTTGTCATCGACATGCTTATGAAGTTTCCATACTTTATACTGATCAAGGAGACCTTCAGTGTTGATGATCTGGGATGACTATACATCCGAGAGATTTTACGTCTGAATGGGGTTCCACACTCCATTTTTTCAGATAGGGATTCACACATTACATCTTGGTTCTGGTAGAGGATTCATAGTGCTTTGGGTACATAGGTACTTTTGAGTACATCATACTATCCCCAGACAGATGGTCAGTCTGAGCGTACGATCCAGGTGCTTGAGGATATGCTCCGATCATGCATTCTAGACTTTGGAGGTTCTTGGGAGAATCATATCCCTATTGTAGTGTTCACCTACAATAACAGACGACTATTCAAGATGGAAACCTACGAGGATTTGAATGGTAGGCTATGTCGGTCACCATTATGCTGGCTAGATGCAGAAGATGTAGCTTTACAGCGTCCTCGTCCTGTTCAGGAGGCCTCAGATTATATAGAGTTGATTCAGAAGAGGATGGCTATAACACAGTCTCGACAGAAGTCTTATGCTGATCACCAGAGACAACCTCTGGAGTTCGAGGTTGGGGATCCGGTTTTTTGCGTGTCGCACCGAGGATGGGACACAAGAGGATTCATAGATAGGGTAAGCTTTCACCATGGTACATCGGGCCTTTTGAGATATTAGAGAGAGTTGGGCCAGTTTCCTATCAGTTGCAGTTACCTCAGAGGTACCAGGACATGAAAAACATCTTCAACGTCTTGCAGCTCTGATAATACTTCTCAGACCCGTCTCTTTTCTTTCATACTGAGGAGGTGGAGCTCGAAGAAGATTCATCGTTTGAGGAGCATCCTATCCGAATTGTTGATCGTAGTATGAAGGTTCTACGTGGGTGGTATGTTCCTCTAGTATGGGTGCAATGGAACCACGGGCGAGTACAGGACGAGTCCTGGGAGAGGGAGGCTGATGTACCATCGCAGTGGTCGGAGCTGTTTGGGGTTTCTTCTTCTACACCTCGTTAAAGAATTTCAGAGATGAATTTCATTAAGTGGGGAAGTTTGTAAGAACCCGAATCATTGTTTTCAGGTATGTATTTCTTTTTCTGGGTGTTTTTGAGAAAAGATGAGTTTCTGGAATTTTTTGAAGTACATGTCGTGTACTTTATGAGTACACGTCGTGTACTCCCTTGTCGCTCGAGGCCATGTGTTGGTCGTGTCCGGGCCACACATACTGTGTTTAGGTGTGATGTGGAGGCCACATAAAGTAGAGTACGGAAAACTTCAGTACACGTCGTGTACCCCAGAAGTACATTATTTGTATTTTTTTTCATTAAATGGACCGAGTTGTGCCTGACAAACAGAACTCGCTCTTTCTTTAGGTTCTTCATCCGAGAGAACCTGTACAGCCTCGGAACTTCTCCAAGCCCCCATGCCTCCATCTTTTCTCCGAATCAACCAACGTTGATTGCGTTGGAACTGCATCGGTGATTTATTTTTTATTTTAGAGACTTGTTTTACAATTCCTCCTCTTTCTCAAGATATCGTGGGTTGAGTGTTTTGGACGTTTTCTTTGATCTTCGATGTTCTATAGAGAATCAATCATTGTGGTTCATGTATATCGATCTCATAGAATTGAGGTAGGTGGTTTTTTCCTTTCTGTAGGAAGTCTTGGAATATTTTTTTTTCTATTCCACCAATTCCCTTGAATGGGGTATTGTGTGTTTCCTATTATTTCCATGTTGTTTGCCTTCTTTGCTTGATTTCTTGAGTAGAGGTCAATGCTTGTGAATAGGGAAATTTTTACACTGCTCTGGATGTTTTTCCATGCATGTTTTTCCTCTTAGGAATTATGCCAGTTTCCATTCCTGGTTGTAGTATAGTGGAACTATTGTACTGTTATGATGTTGTGCCTCATAATGATTGACAAGTAGTTCTTGAGGTTTACTTGGGGTGGCACACACGCTATGAATTTTTCTTTTACACGGGGCCGTGATAACCTGGTGTAGTGGACCATAGAGAGAATGAACGTAAGGGCTTCTCCAGAGTGTGTTATTAATTCGAAGTGAGACCAAAGGGTAAATTGATGATGAGTGCATCCTCAGAGAGTCTGTAGTTCCTTAACCCGGGTCACATGAGGAATGAGACGTTGAGTGCTTCTCTAGAGAGCCTTTAGTATGATATGATACTATAGGGGGAATTGATAGTGGGTTCTTCCTCAAAGAGTCTATTATTCAGCTGAATCAGAGGGGTGAGAATGAGTGTTCCTCCAAGAGGGTTGCAAGTACTTGTAGGTTGAACCATAAGGGTTAGGTTGTGATAACTATCCAGGGGGTTACCTATTGTTAAACATGTTGATTTCCTATTACTTGTGTACTTTCTATGCTAGAAACTATTGATTGTAGCTGTTGTGTGCTTTCCTGTTTACTGCTTCCTGTACATTACTTGCCATGTATTCACTGACTTTTAGGCACAGATCGTTGGGTGGTTGCCTACTGGGACCTTGTCTCACACCCTGTTTGGGCCTTTCTTTTGGGCCCAAACAAAATATATTGTTGCAGGAATGGATAAGGGAAACCGCCCATCGACTTCAGGTAGATGACTTGCTGTGGAGCTGGAGAGAATGGGACCGAGATATGGATTTCCATGCTGAGGAGTTTACCTGTTTTCTTTTGCACTTTGGTTTAGTATTGTATTTAGAATTGTGACTTGTTAGGCATCTTTCCTAGACATATGTATCATTAATAATTTTATATATATGTCTGTGTGCCCTAGTTGTTTACTGTTAGTCTTAGGATGTTTATCGTTTACTCTTGTATGGATGGTTACAGTTTCTGCTATTGTCTAGTTTTTTGTCTTCCGCTGTTTACTCTACTAATGAGGGCATAGATTCCCCACTATCACTCCCAAGGCCGTCGCTACTAGTCGACAGTCTCTTGAATTTGGGGAAATTCCCTTGAGTCCATGTGACCAACCGGGTAAGGGGAACCTATGGGTGGCTTTCGGTACCGGGACATTAAATCAGTCAGATTATTAGTTATCCTAAAATTTTATTCTGAAATATTTTTTATTACATCACTATTTTTTTAGAAAAATTTGTGTTTTTCTCAAATAATGTTAAAATCATAGAAACCACATCAATGTTATGTAATGTATTATCATATTTAGTAGAAGTATATTCTTTATATCATGATGTAATTTTTTTCCATTTTTTGAAAATGAATAATTTTTTATCAATGTTAGTATGGTTATTTTATTTCCTAATATGTTTTCCATGATGATTTTATTTTAAAATCCAAAAAATAACTAATATTTACCTAATTATGAAACTCTCTATCAGAATAACTATCTCAAGAGATATCCCCTTATCCTTCACTACATGTTGATGATGATATCATACATTTCTTAATCATATTTATTTACTTTTTTTTAAATTTTTACCTCTAATGGATCATTTTTAGCTTAGAAAAATCATACCAAATGTGAAAAGGATTATTAAATTTATAAAATATTATATCATAAGATAATTTTTCTTATTGTTGTCATTTAAATTATTATTATCCTTGTACAAGTAATCCTCATTTGCAACTATCTTATTCCTTGTATTAAAATGCTAGAAATTATAATTCTGACATTCATTAGAAGAACTACAAATATTCCCAACACTATTATTCCTATTTTCATAGGAAATTCAATCATTAAATGAAAATCAAATATTTATCGAAATATTTTATGTGGAATAAAAATATTCTCAATCATTTATATTTTTATTATTTTTCGCAATCACTCTTCAATATACCCAAATTCTACATGAATGTTCGACTTATATCATCTTAGATAAACATTTTAATATCTATAGTATAATCTAGAGATTTATATTACGATTTATATTCTCTACGAATAAATTACATAGATATATCAACCTAAATTTCATTACTAAGATCATTACCTGTTAAAAATAATCATGAATCTAAGAACCATATTTTCAATAGATTCCAATGTTATTAAATTCAAATCATGGTAGTAATCACTCAACATAGTACTTATAGTATAAATACAATTTTATGTTCTAATGTTTGTAATCTAATTCATTTTCCAAATACCATTAAAATCATAAAAAAATAAACTTTTCAATATATGTATATAATCAATTATGCGTAAAAGTATTAAAAAAATAAAATTAGCTAATATTATGCCATTTATTGACTATTAAAACTAGACTATTCAATTTGTGGAATTTGATAATATATTGTGAAGGGAAAGAAATTATCATCCCAAATATTGATAAAAACTGTTTTCAAATGATTTGTCCAATATTCATAAACATTATAATAAATATTGGGTGGTATATATGGATTTAAATTCTTATGAGTACTAAAATTTATTCCTTACATCTTTAAAAAACAAAAATAATCTTTCAGTAAATACACATTATGTAAAATAGATTATAAAAAAAATTTCAAAAAACAACTTATAAAAACTAAAAAAAACATGAACAAAAATGTTGTCATTCTATGACTTATTTTAATGATAATTCGATAAAAAAATGTTGACTTATCACCAAATCATGCAATCAATAGCAATGTAGTGGAAAATACATGGGGTGTGAATTTTAGTTTAAAAAATATAACCTAAAAAATACCGTAACTAATTAATGCATGATTATCTGATGACTGTTTGATCTAATTATCAGTCTATTGAAATATTTGTAAGAAACTTATTAATGAAATAATATATACATCATAGGGAAATACTTTAATTGATTGAAAAAGTTACATTAATATTAAAAATTAATAATAAACACATTAAAAAAATTTATAAGAAGAAATTAACTACATATTCTTAAGAGTCAGGGATATCAACAAACCTATATTTATTTAGGAATTTATTTTTTTACCAAAATCCAATTGTCTATATTCATTGTTAATTGAAACCCATGACGCATGGATTGGAAAAAAAATGATTCCATAGACATGGGAACCCTTGATTAGATATACATATTTACCACTGTCTCTATTTCTTTAAAATTTCATCACCATGCAAGATAATATTGACAATTAGAAAATAATATATTAAGGCCTTAAAAAATATACTCATAGAAGATGACTTATGAGAATGTCTAACTAAAAATTATATTGATGAGATTAATAAATTTAAAAATACTTTACAGATATCTTAAAAGAAATTCTTATATTATTAGTGATTTTAAGTCTACTTCCTTAAAGATTTTTTATCCAATTTATATGAAATGATCATGTTCTCATCTTACAAAAATAATAGTTGTGGTTGGAATTAACAGAGTGGAATCTTATTAATATCCCTACATGTTTTTCCAACACCTGTGAATTTATACACTATCATAGTAAAAATTGATTTCAATTAGTTTAATTTTTTTATATTCTAAAGAATATTATATATCCATCTATAATATTAATTGAAATGTCAATGTAGAAGAAATTTATTCTTCCATGTGTAAAATGATTCCCAAAAATAATAATTAAAACATTAAATTTTGTACATATTTAAATTCAGACATATTATCTTTTATAAAAAATCGTCTTGATATATGTGACCATTTTTTTTAAAATTATAACTCTTCTATTAGATTACATTAATCTATTCTATCTATAATATAGGTATTACACTTTCTATAAAAAATGATTTCCCAAATAAAAATACTTGAAGTAGTTATGTATATAAGTTAATAAAACATATTCACCATCAAAATTTATTGTGATTTCTAAAATATAATTAATTATTTTTAAAGGATTTACAATTCAACAACAATGTTATTGATATATTGATGGAATCACTATTCTGCATCATGGTAAGTATTTGTTGTTTATATATTGATCTATTATTTTGGATTATGGGAATGGTATAATTTTTTTAATAGATTACATAATTACCTATTATTTATTTTCATTTATTCTAGGTTTAAAATCCATTAAACTTTTCCATATTTCACCCATTATATAGTTTTTATGAAGGATAATTAGTGATTGGGATTTGAAACAACTTCCTAAATTTATATATTTAATTCTATTTTGATATCCCCCTTTATTACTCTTCATGATGTCATTAAATTGTGTTATCATTTATTAATGTTGATATTATTTTATATTGGATCATAAAATAATTGAATTTTTTAACCGCAGGATCTCGATTTGGGTTCAAATAAAAATAACATGGATTGTGAGAGAATTTTATATACAAATCCCTAAAAGGTTATGATAAACTATAATATGATAACATTTCGTGTCATAGTGTGGGTTGACCATGTTAGGTGGCCACATATTTATATTAATAGGGTATATTACAGTCGTTTCAAACAGTATTTTATGTAGGAGGTGCATGTGACATGCAGTTATAAAGTGAAGGAAAATGGTCAACATTATGGTGAATGAGTGGGATTCCACCACTAGATTTGTTCGGTCCAGCTATAGTGGATGGTGGTGATGCATGTATAGTTGATCATGGCATTGTTATAGGAAATTTGATTACTATAATTTTATGTATTCTCCCCCATGTATTGGATAATCCCATTCTTAGAGGTGGGTTATTTATTTGTTGAAGCCGGGTCAGATTGTTACGCCACAACCCAAGTTACCCAGAGATAGTGCATTATTACATAACATTGGTATGATACAAAGAATAATGTCCCAAAAGGACAATAAATTTAGTATCCGTGGAAGTACTAGATACATTCATAAGTCTTACACTACATTATGAAATAAAAGAATCAACAACATTATATACCCTTTTAAAAAACACTTATATCCTTAGCCTATCCATGTAGGTCAACCCTAAAATACTTCTTCACCTCCTGGGATAAATAAAAAATAGAATGGGGTGAGATCAGTGCTCAGCAAGGCTAAAAATATATTGGAAGCATTCATAAATAAATATAAAAAAATAAGGAAATGTGTAAGACTAAAACAAAAGCCTTTTAAACATAGACGTCAGCATAACATAGAAAAGGTGAAATCAAATAATTCCATTTAGTTATTCACCTGGATATTATACTTGTCGAATAATCACATGAAATTTCAATAACCACATTCATAATAATGGAATGCATTATGCTAGACATCAGAACAACATAGTCAAGGCCTTGCGCCAAGACTACAAATATGATTTTTCAAGGATTTCTGCCAAGACACTAGTTTATCTCATGAGACCTACTGATGCATCGAGGTTCTATATCAGGCTACACCAGTCACTTACTAAGTCCAATTCATTTCTCATATGAAAATTTTGAAACATAACATAAAAATTTGTAGTAAAACTAGCATATAAATTGTCAATACTTTATCCACAAACCAAAAATGGTATAAAAATATGACATCCACAGTCAAACATAACTCATTCAATACAATATGAATGATTTTTTGTAATATATTAACCTCAATCAGGAATAATGAAGGATATTGACAGAGATGAAAATAATCATCAAATCAAATTGAGAGAAATATCCACCTTTTTCTTAAAAACCTTTAACTTTAACACTATTTGTCAAGATGCCATTTTAAAATATATTTTTGAATAAAAGTGCCTCATAACACATTCAACATTTAAAAGGAATTTAAATTTTCAAACATTAATTTCCTTATAAATAAATCCTTAAATTTTTTTTAAAACATGGACATTAATGAGAATTAACAAGAAGAATAAATTTTTTAAACATTTAAAATGAAATTTTTGTTAGAGTTCCTTTCCGAATTATAGACGCTTGAATACAAATAATTGAGGTAATCAAAATTTATAATGTCTTGATAATACTGTATTTCATTATATACTATACCAAATGATAGTATATACACCATATAAATTTGAATTGGTTCATAACAAAAATGAAGTCTCAAAGGAATGTAAATTGAGGGGAAATCCCTTATAAAGATAGAACCCATAGGTAATGGATAAATCAATGAAATAAATATTTGTGAAAAATATAAATACACTCAATATCATTGGATATTCAGTGTAAATCAATTACTGGACATTCACACATGTTCTTGTAAAAACAATACCAATGACTTGGATGTTTAACTAAATGAATGTAAATTGAGTTAAGATCATATTTATATCAATGAATTGAGAAATTTTCAATGGGGGTATTATGTATATCAAAAGTATATCCACCCAAAGGGTAGTGGAAATTACTATATAAATAATAAATAATTATTCCACAAATAAAATTGGACTGAAATAATCAATGAAGTATGTGTAAACCCCGCCGCGTAGAACTTGAAATTTAAAATACCCTTACCAATTTGGTAACATATAAAACATACATCTAATGAAAAGTGTATCAAACTATGAAGATGTAGATACGCATAAATTAAACTATATTACACCAAGAATAAAATCATGGACAGTACATACACCACATAAAAGAAAATAGTGGCCAATATATCAATAATCATACGGGAATAAAAAGTAAGATTAACAAACATTAATTAGATGTAATCAATCAATTTGTATGAAAAAAAGTAAATAACCACCAAATTAATAACATATTACCATGAATAGAATGAGAATCATGATAATATATATCATATTTCAGTACACAATACACCACATCCAATAAATAAGTAGCTAACAATTGAAATCTCATAGAATTAAAACTGAGATAAGAAAACAATTTCCTTGTACCATTCCTTGGTCGAGGGTAAGTTAAAATCTTGTATAATAGTTAAATAAATATTATTAAATCATACATATTAAATCATATATGATCCTCTAATATTGATTTGTTATTAATATGTCAGTTAAACAATTGTTTCGGGTGTTAACTAATTTTTTTTCCTTTATATGCTTGCTTACATAAGCCAGGTATGTTGTTGAAAGGATGTATTTGATTCATATACAGAATGAATTATGTTCAAAATCATTATTTTTAATCATAAAATGAAATGTATTCTTTAATTATTTCGATGGAGAATGAATTTATTTGCATTCATGAGCAGAAAATCCGTACGTACGCACGAGCAACAATATAATTTTTTGATATTAAAATTGTATATAACTGAATAGTAATCAAAAATAAATAATAATTATCCCGTTATATTTATTATTTAAATAATTAATACTCATTATTATACCTATCCAATTGATGAAGTGTTTGAATAAAAAACATTACCACGGCATGGCGACGGTAATCCGTACGTACGCACGTATGGTGTCTTTGTAATTTATAGGATGGATAGAATAAAAAATATTGTTGTAAAATATTTATAATATCATCCCAATATGAAGAATATACTTGATTAATTATTTTTTTTAAAAAAGAGGAAATGTATGAAGAAAGGATCTTGAAAGAGGTGATCAATTATTTACATTTTCTTCGGGTTCTTCCTTTTGATTTTATAAAAAGGGCTCTTTATGATGGATTTCTGAGTAATGTATGGCCTATAGGATAAACGAAAAACAATTGAGAGGATATTTTGGGAGGGTTTTTCCAAGAGAAATGGCATTGAAGTTGTGAATTTGAGAGAAGGGGAAGTACCCTTTTATAAGAGGGGTGAGGGGAACCTTATGAAAAGATTGAAATATTATTTTATAATAAAATATATTTCGGTTTATAATGGCTCCAAAATGAATTATTTAAAGGCTAAGGTGGGGATGGGTCGAAAACCTCCCAACTAATAGGTTTCAGACAGGCCGGGGCCACTATATTAACCTTTTTATTTATATTTAACTCTTAGTTAATCAGTTTGACATTTACCATGTCTCTTTGTATTTTTTATAATATGGTTAATAAACATACAATAAACTTCCTAGAGAAATAAAAGGTGTTCATTTGTGATACACATAATATTATATAGGCCTTTTTTTCCAAGCCTTATATTTTTAGGGTTATTATATCAACCAATAATATTCTATTTCTTTTAAAAACTCATTTATGTACATTTTGACATTATTTAATAATAGATTTTTTTAAAGTCCTAAAAAGTTATTACTTTGAACTAAATACATTTAATCAATACTAACATGTCATATTAACTTATATAATTAGTGGAATATATTAAAAGTCTCAAATTACATTTATTTAGATATTTATAATATCAATTATTTTAATATTTCATTATTAATGTAATAACATAATAATCAGTGTTTAATAAATAAATTAAATTATTTAATGTCTAAAAATTATAAATAAAATTTAATTATGGGGGAATATTTTATATCTTTCTAATTAATATTTATAGTCGAATTTTTCTTATGTATTATCTTATATTAAAAATGTTTTACTTATTTAACATTGATTTTAACTTTTTTAGCTCTTCATTAAATAAAACAATAATAAATGTCCTAATCTAATCCAAGTGGACCTAAAGGATAATATTTTATTCATAAGGTCTATTTTGGTCTAATTACACTTATCCAATAGAACTAGGACTTCTTTTTGGGGTAACTATGATATCTTTTTTAACCTTAATTACCCTATTTACTTTTAACTGTGGTAAATAAAATTAAAAAGTTACTATTCACAATAAAATATTTTCATCTTATTGAACCAAATTTTTATTAATGATATCAATATTTTCTAATGAATTTTTAAAATTTCACTCACAAAAGCTGTAAAATTATGTTTTATGCGAATTTGCAAATGCTCCAAGGAGGAGTGTAAAAGACGGTAAAATGTTCAATAAAATTTTATTCATCTAATTTTTTTATAAAATGACTCCAATTAATTACATTGAACATATATAGGTATTATATATCTATTTTTACATAAATTAATTTTAAATAAAATAAATAACTAATTAAATAAAAAGTCGGTTTTAAACTATAATGTAGTGTTTTCCACTATTCATAAAAAATTGAATGTTTTAAAAAAATACCAAAAATCTATCCTAAGATAATTTTGATATTCCAAATTAAAAAATGAATTCCATTTTAACAAATTAAAAACATATAATTTTCATTAATTAATTTAATATTTATTCCTGTTGTCAAAACAGAAAATCAGGTTTTTAAAAAGTTAAAACTATCAAAAGATTAACATATGCTTGTGTCAAATTTAAATGTGAAATTACTTATAATCACTTACATTGTATTAAATGATAAAAATATAGTGTAATTATACTTAAAACCATTCAAAATATATAATTCTTCCTTATAAATTATTTCGATCAAAATATTTGTTTTCAATTAAAATTAAGTATTTCTCAGTATACTTCAAAATATTAATGTTATTAGAAAATTACAAAAATTTTATCCAAAATAAATTTTTATGTACTGATTCTAATGAATAACTAAATTTCATTAAATTGAATATATAAAAGTTTCAAATATTGGTTTTTAAAAGGGTTTTCAATTAAAAGGTTGTAAAATTGCATTTTTTTTAAAAAAATTCTTCTTTTATATGAAAAAATGAATTTGTTATTATACTATGTCTAAGAAACACATAATATGGATTATAAAATTATATGGAGTATATAAAATTCCAAATTCAGTTAATACTATTTATAACCACTTTTGAACAACTAGTTTGGTATGGTGTGGTGTGCTCGAACTCGGTGTTGCGTATAGCGCAAGCTGTTGAATTACTTTAAAGATAATAACTTAATATGAATTCTTGGGGTGTTACATTCTTCCCCCATTTTGGAAATTTCCTCCTCTGTATTTTAAAATTATTCGTGGGAACTTCCTTGAAAGTCCCACATTGGAAAAAGATTTAATAAAAATATCTCTTTAAATGAAAGAAAGAGAAGTGCAATGATCACCCGAGATAACCCACACTAGGATTTCATGTAGGAAAAAATGGATATGAAAGATAAAATACGAGTCATGTTCTGCTATAGAGTGATAGAAAACATAATTAGGTGAATGTTAACAGTTAGAAAACCACAAAATTTTGATGATATAAACGTTCATTAGTCTCCTAGTAGCAATGGTAAATTGATATCTTTTTTTAAGTTCCATTTCATAAATTTTAGGAATTGATTTATGAGATTAACTGAGAACATAATGATATATGCCTACTTTTTAATTAGATTTTCATCCTTTAATAAATTTATACCACAAACTCATCATTTTTTTTCAAACGATGAGTATTCAAGTTGACTTGGTCACACCTGATGTGCTAGAATAAACTTCTAGAGAATCACATAATCCAAAAAGGATAAAATTTATATATTTACCTTGTCTTTAGAGATTAACAAAATCCAAAATGGTCAGCACAATATCAGATGATCCCCAAAAATGATAATCCTTTAGAGAAATAAATATTTATCTTAATTTCTAAAATTAAACCAACAATACCCAATGTTCAATAAATACCATTCAATAAACAATTGTCCATAAAATCCATCAATATAATCCAAACTAATATTGAAACCCGAAACATAGAAGATTTTAATTACACAGTCTTCCATGATAAATTGTATTTCCATATAACATCGACCACTCTTAAAGTCACATACAAAAATGTAAATAACATAATCACATATTATCTATGATAGTTTAATCTTTCCCTTAAATAACCCAAATCTCTATATATTGACAATAAAAACATAGATAAAAATACTCCATTTATCCTCAATTTAAATCCCATAGTATTCAATGTTTCTTAGGCATATATTCTTCCCAACATAGCTAAAGTCTTCCAAAATAACATTTATCACTTAATCCCCAAATCATTTTCCTATAGTATGGATATCCATTTGATAAGACAAAAGATCCCAAATCAACTTATTATTGATCAATAAAATCATTTAACTAAAATTAATTAGTCACAGTAACCAGGAAATTCAGATACTTTAGTGGTAGTTGATAAATCCCAATCGCACTATGGTTGTGGATTCGATTACTACAGCTTTTTCTGACAGGATGGGTTGTCACATGGTCTGTGTATTGTCCTTTTTCAAAAACTATATTTTTTAAAATTCCCAAAAGGAAATAAATTCCTAAAAATAACTATAACATAATTTCACAACAAATGTTATCTCATACCTTACATTATCATCCACAAAATTTAATAACATGTAATTTCCTCAAATTCAAGGATCATATAAACCTGTATGGTTATTTATAATTATATCTACAATAGAAAACACAATTCTCCCTAAAATGGAATTTTCACATAATGAATAACAGGGTTTCACATAAGAGAAAAGTCTTCCAAAGTAATCCCACCAATAAAGAGAAATGATACTTTTAAACATTTAATCATTCATTTATTTCCACATAAGTTTTTCTTTGACCAAGGGGTCATCCTATAGATTAGGGCATTCACTCGGGTAATTCCCAGTCCTCTATATTTATGAAAAATGACTGTAAATTTATTCTTGTGATCATTTTTATTTCCATCCATAGAAATCTTCAATTTTCCATTGCAATTCATTACTTTATGTCATTCTTTCCCACAGATAAAGCATTTCTTGGTTCCATTGAGAAACTTCATGAGCTGTCTCTTTCCATATTTCCTACATGATGGAAATTGATATTTCTTTTCTCTATTGTCTCAACGACTAGAGCTCTTATCAATCATCTCCTTTATCTTCATTGTTGACTCCAGGAGTTTGTTAATATATATGTTTTTATCATATTTTTGGAAAAAAGATTCGGCATGAACATAATATTTTTTTCAGCTATCAACATTCCATTCTGTTGATCATTTCCTCTGTCGTGCTCACCTTGTACATCATGTGCAATGATACTATGACTTCCTTGGAATCAAACCATTGACTAAAACAATAATGCATTGTATGAGTCCTAAAATCATTTAGAGAATATCATAACACCTTATTTTCCATCTGAAACACCTTAGTATTAACAAAAATTATTTATTCTCATGTTATATTAAAATAATTAAATTCAGTTTGTAAAGAAAATTTGAATTATCCTACAAATATCCCCCATGAGTGTCATAACCAATAGTGCAACAAGTACCGTTGTTGTCTACCAAGATACCCCGGGTCAAGCCAGAATCTCTTTGTCTAAGTTTTCAATCATAGGTACTTCTTTTCCAGAGCCGCCTCTACCTGCTCGTATCCAGACAATGATGTATTGTTTATAAAACCCATATAATATTTACATTACCAAAAATCTTGGATGTTCGTCTATACTAATCCTCAATGTCTATCTTAGGGTAGTTTTCTCTAATCAATGTTTTTCTAAATCTATCGACCATGTTTTGTACTAAACATTCTCTGATACCTACTATAAGTCCCCAACCTTAGTTACCGAGAGTCATTGCATTATTACATAACATTGGCATGATACATGGAATCATGTCCTGAAAGGCCGATTAGTTTAGTAGCCATGGAAGAACTAGATACATTCATAATTCCTTTATTACATTATGAAATAAAAGCATCAGCTAAAATATGTCCCCTTTTTAAACAGACATATATCCTTATCCTATCCCTGCCAGATAACCATAAAATACTTTTTCACATCCTGAGAAAAATAAAACATAGAAATTGGTGAGCTCAGATGCTCAGTAAGGATAAAAATATAGCGGAAACATATCTAAATAAGCATAATCATTTAAGGAAATGTATAATAACAAAACAAAAGCCTTTTAAACTCAAAATTCTACATAATTTGGAAATGATAAAATCACATAATTCCATTTACATATTCATATGGATATTCTACTTTTCAAATAATCACAAGCAATATCAATATCCACTTTCATAATGATGGAATACATAATGGTAGACTTCATAACCACATAGTAATGGCCTTGTTCGAAGACTACAAATAAGAATTTGTCATAACCTTATGCCAAGACAGTAGTTTTTTTCATGAGACCTACCAAGGCATTGAAAAGATATAGCGATCTCCACCCATCAATTAATAAGTACAATTAATTCCTCAGATAAAAATATTAAAAATAACATAAAAATTATTAAATAAAATAGCATACATATAGTCAAAAAATTAACCACAAACCATGAATGGTATAAAAATAGCACATCCACAGTCAAACATAACATGTTAAATAAAATATTAAAGTGTGTATTTTAATATATTAACCTCAATAGATAATAATTATGGATATTCAATTAGATGAAAATAATAATCAAAACTATTTGAGAGTAATATCCCCCTTTTTCTGGAAAACATTTAAAATTCACACTATCTATCAAGAAGCCGTTTAAAAAATGATTTTTGAATCAAAGTGTCCCAAACAACTTTGAGACATTTAAAATGAATTTTAATTTTAAATCATTAATGTCCATATAAAGTAGCCATTAAAACCGTTTTTATAACATGGAAACTAATGAGAAAGATTTAGAAGATTAAATTTTTAAAACATTTATAATGACAATTTAGTTAGAGATCCATACCAAATGGGAGATTATTGATTACAAATAATTTAGGTAATCAAAAAATTATAATATCTTTAGATAAAAGGATTTAATTCTATACCATGTCGATGAAAATTATATATACCATAAAAAATGAATTGATTCATAACAACTAAGAAGGATCAAAGGAATTTAAATTGAGATTAAATCCCTTATAATGATAGTATCCATTACTAATGGATAAATCAATGACATAATTATGTGTGTAAAATATAAATAAACTCAAAATTATTGGATATTCAGTGTAAATGAGATGACATTCACGCATATTCTTGTAAAAATTATACCAATGACTTGGATGTTTAACTCAATGAATGGAAATTGAGTTATGATCATGTTTATATCAACGAATTGAGAGATTATCAATGTCGTGATCACGTGTATCAAAAGTAAATCCACACAAAGGTGAGTGGAAATTACTAAATAAATAATAAATAGTGATTTCACACATAATATTGGAGTAAAATAATCAATGAAGTATGCGTTAATCCCACTGAGTGGAAATTTAAATTTAAAATTCCCATGCAGATTTTATAACGTATGAAACAAACAACCCATGAAAGAAGGATAAAAAAATAATGATGTAAATACCCATAAATTAATTTATATTACACCAATTATACCATCATGGAAAGTACCTAGGCCACACAAAAGGTAATAGTTTCCAATATAGCCTGAATCTCACGGGAATAAAAAGTGATATGAAAAACCCATAAATCATTGAAATTAATCGAGTCATATGGCCAAAAATTAATAACAACAAAATGAAACACAGAATATCATGAATATAAAGCGAATCATGATAATATATATCAAATGGCAGTACATAATACACCACATCCAATATATATGTGGTGAACAATGGAAATCTCACAGAATTAAAAGTGAGATTAAAAACCAATTACCTTTTACATTTCCTATGTAAAGGGTACATTAACCTCCTTTATAATAGTTAAATCATTATAATTAAATCATATATATATGATATCATATATGACCCTCCAATATTTCTTTCTTAATAATATTTTTGTAGTATAATCGTTTCAGGTGTTAACTGAATCGTTTTCCTTTATATTCTTGGTTATGTATGCCATGTTTGTTTTGGATAGGATGTATTTGACACATATAAAGAATTATATTATGTTCATAAAAATTATTTTCAATCATAAAATGAAAATTATTCTTTAATTATTATGATGGGAAATGAATCACATTGCGTTCGTGGATACAGTAATATATACGTACACAAGAGCGATAAGATCATTCCTTTGATATTAAAATAATTTATAGCTAGATGGTATATTAAATATACAGAATCATTATCCGGATATATGTACTATTTAAATCATCTATACACATTATTATACCCATCCAAATGATGAAGTCTTTGAATAAAAAACTTTTCCACGACGTGGAGATGGTAATCCGTACGTACACACGTTTGGTGACAGTGTCATTTATTGGATGGATAGGGTAATGAATATGGTTATACCCTATTTATAATAAAATCACAGTGTATATAATATAATAGGGTTTTTTTAATAATGGAAACTACAATGAAATATGTAGTGGAATATAAAAGGAATTTGAAAGAGGAGATGAAATATTTAACACTTCTTCGGGTTCTTCCTTTTGATTTGATCAAAATGGATCCTTATAGTGGATTTCTGACTAATTAATGGCCTATAGAATTAAGCGAGGACAGTTGATAGGATATTTGGGAAGGGTTGGGCCGAGCTAAATGGATCTGATGGTGAGAATTTGAGTGAAGGGTAATTTTAGTTTTATAAGAGGGGTGAGGGGCACCTTAGGAAAAGATTGAAATATTATTTTATAATAAAATCATTATCAGTTTATAATGGCTCAAAAATAAATTATTTAAAGGATATTGTGGGGATGGGTCGAAACACTCTCAACCAATAGGTTTTATACAGGTTTGAGCCATTATATTAAACATATTTTTTAGATTTAACTCTTAGTTAAATAGTTTGACATTTACCATGTATCTTTGTATTATTATATTATATGGTTAATGAACATACTGTAATCTTACAAAAGAACCCCAAGATATTCAGTAATGATACACATATCATTATATATGTCTTTTGTCCCAACCTTATATTTTTATGATTATTATATCAGCCAATAATATTGATTTTGTTTTAAAAACTCATTTCTGTCAATTTTGACAGTATTTAATAGTTGATTTTGGTTAAAGTCCAAAAAACATTATTACTTCAAACTAAATAAATTTAATCAACCCTAAAATGTTATATTAACATATAAAATTAGTTGAATATATTAAAAGACACAAATTACATTTATTTGGATATTTATAATATCAATAATTTTAATATTTCATTTTTAAGGTAATTACTGCGTCATAAGTGTGTCATAAATATATTAAAATATTTAATGTATAAAAATTATAAATAAAATATCATTATGTAGAAATTTTTTTATCTTTATTTTTAATATTTATAGTCGAATTTATCTTATGTATAACCTTATATTAAAAATGATTTCGTTATTAAATATTGATTTTGTTTCTTTTAACTATTATTTAAATAAAATAATAATAAATGTCCTAATCTAATAAAAGTGGACCTAAAGGATCATATTTTACTCATAATGTTGTTTTTGGTCAAATTAATCTTATCAAATTGAATTAGGTCATGTGTTGGGATAATTTTGTTTTCATTTTTACCCTTAATTACCCTACTTACATTTAACCGTGGTAAATAAAAGTAAAAAATGTTACTATTCACAAAAAATTATTTTCATCTTATTGAACTAATTTTTTTACTAATATCAACTGAGTCTCAAAAATTTTGTAAATTCCACTAACATAAGCAGTAAAATTATTTTTTATGTGAATTTTCAAATGCTCATAGGATGTGGGTAAAAGACGGTAAAAAGTTCAATAAATTTTTATACATCTAATTTTATTATAAAATGACTCCAATGAATTAAATTGAACTTATATAGGGAGTATATATCTATTTATACTTAAAGTTAATTTATATAAAATAAATAATTATTTAAATAAAAGTCATTTATAAAGTATAACGTAGTGTTTTCCACTATTCATTAAAAATTTAATATTTTTAGAAAATTACCAAAAATTAACCCTAAGATATTTTTTTATTACAAATTCAAAAATAAATTCTATTTTAATAAATTTAATGAATAGAATTTTCATTAATTAATTTAAAAATAATTCCCGTTGTCAAAACCGAAAAATGGGATTTTAAAAAGTAAAAACTATCCAATGATTGACATGTGTTTATGTCAAATTGAAATGAAAAATTACTTATAATCACGTGAATTGTTTTAAATGATAATAATATAATATAATTATACTTCCAAACTGTTAAAATACATAATTTAACACTAATAATTATTTATATTAAAAAATAATTTTTCAATTAAAATATAGTATTTTTTGCATTCATCAAAATATACAAGTTATTAGAAAATACCAAAAAAAAAGCCAAAATAAATTTTTATGTCTCGATTCTAAAGAATAATTTAATTTCATTAAATTGAATATATAAAAGTGTCAAGTATTGTTTTTAAAAGTGGTTTCAATTAAAAGTTTGTAAAGTTGCATTTTTTTTGAAAAATAATTCTTTTATCTGAGAGAAATGAATTTGTTCTTATATTATATATAAGAAATAAATAATATAGATTCTAAAATTAGATAGAGTATATTAAATTCAAAATTTAGTTTTTACAATACTTAAATGCCTTTAAATGGTTCGATTGGTATGTTGTGGTGTGCTCGAACTCGGTGTTGCGTTTAGCGCAAGCGATTGAAATACTTTAATGAAAATAACATACTATGAAATATTGGTGCGTCACACTGATTTACTTGAAAACACATGGAATGAAGGGTACAGTGTGATGCACACGGGTTCCACAGTGGAACACACTAAAATGATTAAACATGATAATACAAAATCGGAGAACCATGTTCTATATGTGGTGTTCTATTCCACTCTCAAATCATCCATATGTCATTCCAAAGGATTTATACGTTGATAATTTTTCACAATTCATGGTGTTTTACATGAACTATACCAATTGTACCTATTTTACGTAAAGTAGAATATTTCATCTAGTGTTTTTTTGTATATTTTAAAATAGAATGTCATGTTTTTTCATCTTGGTAAATTTATGAGGTGAGGTATATCGATTTATAATTTATATTTATATGGATGGTTATGTGTTTCAGGAATAATTTGAATAGAATTATATGTGATTGAAACCCCCTAGAGGTACTGTTATATCCGGATGAGGGTCCTCTATAACACACATATAATTTTTTAATGCCTCCCCCTCATTCCATGGGAATGTGACCATTATCTAGGTAGTCTATATCATCATGTTCAATATATCATACTTAGAATTGGTCTTCTATTGTTGTGGGTACTCGCTAGATTCGTTATTTTCATTTTGGTATGCATGATTACCACAATGCAATTAATAATACCATACACATGTTGTCTCATCGATGGGATAGTTATTATAGTAGGGATTTGTAAAACCATTGAACAATATCTATCATTTTCAGGGTTAATCCCTTATGGGTTTGTAGAACCTCTTAGGTGTGGTAAACATTGAATAGGATTGTTCATGATTTAGTGAGGAGTAGATTCTAATTTATCAATTTTCATGGTGTTATGGAATAATGGATAAAAAGGATTGAAACATCATAACATTTTCCTCATCAATAACACTCTATTGTTTCTTTGAGGATAAAATATGCCTCTAATATATTAATTACAGTGTTATTTGATATAATATTAGATTGAGAATATGTAGGTACTTTTGTGTTGTGTTCTTCATGTATTGTAATATAGGTGATTTTTAATTCATTACATCTTATATAATTATAGTAATGTAACATTTCATATTCTTTTAGTGTCTTTCCTAGGTCACTACCATATATAGTTAATGGATAGATGTTTTTTTCGATTATGGTTTTGTGTTTTCATATTGTGTATATTTATACTCAATCTTAATTATACTTGACCACGTACATGGTATTTTTGTCTCGAAAAATCATTATTTCATTACGTTATAGATATACATAGAAAGGGTGTGTATTTTTCAATGAATATGTATAGTGAATCTTGGTTATGTATGTTGGAGTGGGGTAGTTTATAATACTGGCGGTGTCTGTTATGATACAAGATCGATCTCGAAGTTTCTATAGGAAGGATAATATTTATGGATTATTTTTACATATAATATTAATAGACTATCTAATGTATATATTATTTAGTATTTTTCAATGGGGAATAGTTCATTATTTATATTTATATGCATGTTATATATAGCGATATTTAACAAACATATTCCCACACTATTGGTGTCTCTAATTATTTTAATAAATATAAATTCATACTTTTTTCTTTTGGTATATGATAAATCCACCAATATTATTTGATAAGCCTACGTGATTTTGCTCACGAGGCCTTGGACTACCAGTGTTAGGGTTGTAGTTATATAAATTGTTTAGTTTAACCTATGTTGTAGACATAGTGGTTTGTATCATGATAGAATTATATTAGAACTGTTGAATCCTTTGGTAATTTTTTTGTTAAAAATCTTTTGTGGATTGATTTATGAATTTATAGAGATCATAGTAATGGGTCAATATTTAAATATGTGATACGGTAAATTAGTTTAGGTAAAATTTATGACGTATCAATTAACTACAATTATGAAAAACTATACGTTAAACTAGATATATGATAAATCATTTAATGATATATTCATGTTGGTTCATGCATCATATATTGTAAAATTTTGATAATCCATGTCCATCCAATGTCATCTGAATGAGGTATTATCTCACATTTATGTTTCCATCCTATTAGATTTTGGGTGTTACAAGCAATCATATAGTGTTTTTATAATGGAAAGGTCCTCAAGAGCACATACCTATTATTGATCCTATAAATATTGGTTAATATTTGATGATTTTTTTTCTTTTAGTTGGTTGCGAGATATATTATCTCTTGGATTTGAAGATGATTCACTACCATTTTCAATTAGTAAATATATTCCTTATATAGATGATGACATTTTATGTAATTTCCTGAGAGTATTCACCTGTTCTAGATGTTTTGTGGGAATTATGATTATAGGGACCTAATAGACATGGTGGAAGAAGAAGACCAAAGGGAAATAATGTATTATTCTTTGTCTAACATTCACATATCCATATGTGGTGGGATTTCACTAGACTGTTAAGCACCCTTTAAATTAGCTTTTATAGGTAATAATGTGTCATTAATAGGTGGTTTAGTTTAATATCAATATGATATTACTTTACATCGATTAAATAATGTTCCCTTGTTCAATATAAAAATTCCCAATAATGTTTAACCCAATGTAGTTTACAAATAATTTGTCAGGATACAAATTGAGAACTATATACAACATGATATTTCTTTTTTAAATGTTCCACAATGTCATTTATTTATATTAGAAAATATAGAATAGATAAATGAGGTTGATTTATTTATTTTTAGTAGTTTTGTAATATAAATATACCTATGTTGGAGTCACGCAAGTGGGTAATGGAAATGTTAGAGATTGGTGGTGATAGAACTAGGAAGTGGAAACATGATATCATATCATATTAGGAAAGCTATATTTGTTCTCTATTTGATCCTCCATATTAATGTTAACATAAAAATTAGATATTTAATATTAATGTTAGTGGCCAAATAGGGAATGGTCTCATTTAGGATGTTAGTGGTGTGTGAGATGATGAAGTTACAAAATGCTCTTTATATATCCCATAACCGCTTGCAATGAGTAGTTCCTATCAAGTATAAAGAGATAACTACTGGTGTTTTGGGAAGATACATGTTGTGTAAGAAGATAGTAAGATTCCAACATGTAAAGTCAAAAGTATATTTATTATGATCTTTATGGGGATCCTCAGAGTGCATGGTATTACAAAATGTTATAATTTTTTTAGAGTATATTAAATATTTTTATTTTCTTGTATATCCCCTAGAAAGACCCCAATTTGCAATATTATTTCCAATAATGGATTCCATGTTTCATTCACTGCTTATGGAAATGTGTGATCATCCATATTGGATGATGATAAATTTTAAGAAATTAGTTCAAGGAATATGAAATAGCCAGTGGTTAAGACCATTGTATGGATTTTCTACTTTTTTCAATACAACATAGTGATTCATATTGGGGTTATTTAGTAGATGGAATCCCTTAGTTTTGGGTAATATTCCCTCAGCTGTGGTGTGTAGAGAAAAAACACAAATATTTGTATTCTAGTTCACATCATATAGTAAGAATTTATTTCAATTCGATATTAATATACCATAACTGACATCATGTTGATGTGTAATAATGGAAAAATGTTTATGGATGTAGACCAATGGTTTCCCCTTATTTAATTATTAATGATTTCATCGTCTTGAATCAAGGATATGGGATCCAAATATAACTTGGTGGAATGATTCATACCCTTGTGGAATTTGAGAAGCATATAGACTAGATTTTTTTTAATAAATCTCATGGTGGATCATGAAAAGTGTTTATGTGTTTCCCTTCTATTATCAATTGAGTGTAAAATAGGTATTATCATCTTCTACCATGTTCTTTGTATTTGTGGAGTTGTGGTTTTATTATGGATGTTGTAGCCATGATGGACAATGAAAATATATTGAAATAGTAATGGCATGATGGTTATTGATTTGGGTTGAGGAATATGTTTCCATATAAGGGATGAGTCACTTTTGAAGCTAGTATTTGAGTAGATAGTGTATTCATGGAGCTGGAGGTGTTTCTCCCCATTTATTAGTTTAGTTATCCCAATACTAATACATTTTTTGAGTTAGGCGACTGATGTAGATATAAAATTATTGGAAAAGTGTGGCTATGTGACCAATGTTGATGAATCTAGAGGGTTTTCATGAATGTGAGGGGTATGTGAACCACATCCCCAGGAAGATTTTGGTTTCACATGTTTTTTAGAGTGAATATTGTGATAGACGTCTTTATAGGAGATCACCATAATGTTGTTTTTCACATTATATAGTATATTCAATAAATAACATATTGTGTAACAATAAAATATAAATTCATAAAACAAAATAATGGAGGATGTTATCTTATGAAGTTTTTTTATTCATTTAACCTACATTTTTAGGTGTTCCCATTGGTTTTGGGGATGATATATTTGGTTCATATGAATTATCAGGATAGCCTACTTAAAATTGTCGTAGATTGTGCCACAATATGGGGAGTGGTGTGTAGTTTTATAGTTTGATGAGGATAATATTGTTATTGATTTCCCCATCATCAAGAATCAAGAATCAATGGTGATAACACAACTATAATATCATCATGATTTGGGGATAACCCCAATAATATTTCAATGTGGATAACGGATTTAAACCTTTGTTTAAGTAACACGAAGAGGAATAAGTCCATTGGATATTTTCTTCCATTTATTAGTGACATTGGTTCACGTTCCCAATCTATATGAAATGTTTCAGAAACAGACATGGGTGGGGGTTTTTAACATAATAACACTAGTATTTTATGAATATAATATGTTATAAGAATGCTATGATAGAGTGTTACATTGATGTCTTGTAAAAGTACAATAACTATCAAGAATAATATTTAAAATATATTGCAATGGGAAACTTCCGCATTAGGTGACCATATAGTAAACCAATTTGAGATGGATGATAGTGTTAATTGGATTTATTCTAACATATGCAATAAGAGGACCTTCATATTAGAACAGTTTATTGGTGTAGATTGCTGGAATAAATTTTCTAGTGAGAATGTGTTTCCCATAAATATCTATTTTTAGTTTCTATTAGAGATAATAAATTCCATGATGGTAGAGGATATACCTTTATTTGGTGGTCTTGTTCCATGTTCATTAAGAGATTATACCAATTTTGTAAAAGGAACATCTTGTGAAGGTGGTTCGTTTTATGCATGATATTGTTTGTGAAATTATTATTACTAAAGCCCCATATACATATTAATTTTAGTTATTGAGTGGAAATAATATAAGGAATATGTGTTGACTTATTTTTTAAATTAATCTTTAAAATAATTGTGGCAATATTTTTTATGGATATCTGAGCTAGAATGGAGTCATAATGTGATAGTTCCTATAATAATATATTTAAAATATTTTTTTATTTGTTTCTGTCTATTGGTAAGGTATTTGAATATCAATAATAGTGGGGTGTATAAGGGACATTTAAACATATATTTGTATCTTTATTTAAGGGTTTACAAAAGTGATGTGATAATATTTGTTCACATTAGGGTTATTTGGTTAGGGATGTAACAATTCGAATTAATAAGTTTTTAATGAAAATAATAATTATTTTTAATTAACAAAATCAAAAAAAAAATTAATTATTCTTCTATATCACGTTACCCTTGTGGGGGATACTATTAACCAAAGATTGAGAATGTGTGAGAGTAATTTATTAATCAACATAAGGAATGAAATTTAATTTTTATTAATTAATGTAGATCAGACATAAGATATCGTTAATGGGATGTATTAGATGGTAAAGACAGATTCTACTATGAAGATAGTAGAAAAAATGAATAGATAACTATTATGCATGTATGTATTTATATTTTTTTTTTCAACAATGACCGTTTTATTCATTATTTGATGTAAGAAATAATTATTTTTGAGGTAATTTATTCAAATATATTTACCTATAGATTTTTTTATTTAATTCATGCACTAATACTAATGAAAATCTTATTTATTTTACATATTAAAATTATTTTACACTTGAAAATTGATTAACATTTCTCTCAATATCCACCATAAATTTTCTTTATTTGAGTATCATATAGTTCCCCCACCCTATTCATCAAATGTTCATCTCGGACCATTACAATGACCTTTAGTTCAAAAATTCAAGTTCTGAATCCCCACATAAATTTTGTTACAATATAGATGATTGAATTATTTTTGACTTAAATGGTCATGGAATATGATCATTTTATCAGAAAAGATGGATTATGGGTTGTTAGGAACTAAGAGATGATATAATGTGATGTGAAAGAGTAGGTAAATCCTGCTAGGTGGCCCTGGTTTATAAGAAATTTTATCATATTTAGTGGAGTTAGATTATATAGTTATTATTTTTTGAAACAACCTATATTTGTGGTCTAATGTTGAGATGTATGTTATGGTGGTTGTAGCATGGGATGTCACATATTTATGTACATGACAATTTTTTAGTTCTTGGATACTTAAAAATGAGTGATCTCCATATTATATGTCACATTGTTACAAGATAAAGAAGTGTGGTAGGGGGTTATAGTTTTATGAAACATCATGATTATATAATACCCAATCCACCAAAATGCAAGAACGAGTGTAGTGGTTATTCCACAACTGCTATGAAGTGGGGAAGGTGTTGAAGCCGGGCTGGGTTAGCACAATATGACTTAAAGGAATTGTAATTATATATTTCATAAGTTATATATGTACCTACTTGGGAATTCCCCCACGCAAAAAAAAACACAATTTGGCTCTCCAAAGGGCGAACATGTGTTATATTATCACTGTGTCATATGTTTTTTATTAATAATTTCCAATGGTTGTGTTATAAAAATATGAATAACCAATATTATGTGTATTTATTTATATATCCCAATGGAATGGTTCATTTGGTCGTATGAGGATATATGGTAGGGGAAATAGGAAATATTATTATTTATCTCTATAGGGGATATGCATGGGTTCATGTATGATTATTGTGGAGTTTTAATGTTCAAAACACCATATTTGTGTGGATAGTTCTAGACAGGTTTCCCCAATATCTCATATATAGGGTCATCATGTCGAAAGAGACACATGGAACACGTCCTCTACCAATATATTTTTATCCCCTCATCTTATTTTTTGATGTCTGTTTTGTAATATTTTGATTTTTATGAGAGTAAGTTTCAGTAACTATTGATTGATTTATATATTTCAATGGCTTAAATCACCCTAATTTATTATAGAATTGTATATTAGAATCATTTGTTATTTATGGTCGGTTTCCCTTTATGGTTTCATGTCTACTTCATCAATTAGTGGATCCCTATAATATGATTTCTAATAGTAATCAAATTAGATAATTTGAGGATTGTGATTGATGATGAAACCCATTTAGTTTCATTTATTCTATGTCATGTTGGAAGGATATTAGTTGCAATGTTTGTAAAATTTGTAGTACTATAAGATTCCATTGATTCATATGAAGTGTATTCTTTGTGGAATATGGATGGTATGTATAGTACCTTTTTCATCAATATGAACTCTAATTATTATCTATACCATCATTATTTCCTATTTTTCTCTAGGAATATTTCATATTCCAGAGTCTGAACTACTGGGGTTTTAATTTTAATGAATATGGTGTTGGGTCTCCCTACTAATTATTTTCATACTAATCCATATACGGGACTTCTATCTATACATGTTGTGTCGCTATAAATTTTCATAATTTTATAATGGCCATGGATGATATATAGTCTGTGTATCTTATTGGGAGATAATATTTTGGGATTTTTTTAAAATTATGATGGAGCCTAGCAGTTCGTATTGGTGGAAGTGACCTCAACAACCTAATATAAATATATGAGTGCACACACTAAGGATGATCTTTTCAGACACTTATTCTTATAAATTGTAAAGGATATTATTGGATGTATTGATACATTTGAATTAATATATGATAATCTATTATTAGAAATTTTTATTACATTCATGTGTCGTATACAATTAAGTTGTTCATATAAATAAATGAACATTCATACTACTGGTGTTTCTGGTTATTTTAAGCATAGGGGATATGTTATTAGATTATATTTATATGTCCTCCCATACTATGTTATATTCACACTAATTCCTACTCCCCATCACCTAAACTATTGGTGGGTTTCATGGGCTGGCATAATCAATATACTGAAATCCATGGTGAGGACTTAGTGTGTTGGGTCAAGTCAAATGCTTTTTCAAGTCCATTGGTGATGTATATATTATTTTTATTCAATATTATTATGACATAATATTATTTTGTTATTATGTATATATTATTAATTAGAATAAAAGTATTTTTATTGAGAATTATCACATAAAATATCACATATAACCTAATAAAATTTAGATAATAAAAAGTAAAACATAATTTATTAGTGGATTCTTATGGTTATCATTTGTTTATAACACTAGAATGGTCTTAATATTTTTTTTTATATTATTGTAATGGATGGTTTCTATTCCCATGTAGAGAAAAAATAAGTTATTATTAGAAAAAAAACTAATAAACATTGAATAGGTTGAGTATATAAGAAATGTCCCATATGACTCCACTGTCGGAATCCTGATGCATGCCCTTATTTCTACACAATTTTATATTACTCATATAGTTGGATATGGAAACACAATTTTTTTAAACATATTCTTATAGTTTTAATAGTATCATCAAATAATTACAAACCAATTACGTTGAGGCCTATATTATTTGGAATAATAATTTCATATTGCATCAAAGGATGAAAAAAATAAAAAATAACAATTTTATTCGCAATAGTAAGATCTTAAATTGATTAGAGCTACTCAAAAAGAATTTTATAACCCGGGGAATAAGTAGACATAAAGAGTGATCCAATAATCATATTATGGGAAAAAATATTATATAAACCCAGTATAATTGAGTCAATGGTACAACATGATATATTAAATGAGATGGATCAAGAGTTATCAAATGGGAGAATAATACAATGAACATTGTAAACTAAGATCATGAAATCATAGAAAATATTGAAAAAACATAAGACTTAATGTAATCATGACACAACATTAACTACCTAAAAAATATCATATTATTGAAAAATTTTCATACTGGATTAGGATTACATCATAATACCATACAAGATAACCCATTAAATAGATGTATACCCAATGCATTGGGGTGCTATTTGGGGGAACCCATCATATAATTTTCATGATAATGTTCTATGAAAAACATAAATAACTAATAATTCATAAAAGTTGCAACTACCAATAAAAATGAAATGGGATTTATAATCTTCTCAAATACCGTCATGAAAAAAAAATTATAATTAAAGAATTTTAGAGATGAATAGAATGAATGTTTTACCACATTTCATAAAGAGAGAATGAGATATGTATATATGTGAGAGGAATTTAATAAAAACATTAGAACAATATATAACATCAAAGGCTATCTTCATCGATTAATTTTCCATTAAAATATTACATCTGATAAATATTAACGTAAAACCTCATTTCAAGTAAAAATCACTTATTAAAAATATATAAAATATTGAAATATAATAATGAAAATTTTTTCTTTAAATAGAACAATTTTCATTTCAAAATTAATTTTCAAATAATAGAGAGTTCATGATAGAAGAAAATTATATTCATTTTTTATAATTTCAATAAATCTTTCTTTCATGATATTAATAAAAAGGAAAAAGGTACCTCATTCAAAAAGTTAAAATAATAATTCCAGATATGCCTTTATGTAATAATGTAAAAAATTGGTAAACAATTAAATATTACAATTTTAAAATGCTGATTACATTCTTTAAAATATTTTTTAAAAAAATCGATATGGAAAAAAATGAATAACAAAATAATAAAGAATTAAAAGTATATTTTTTAATAAAAAATATCAATCATTTTAGGATCCAAAGAGAGTAAAAAGATATTATTAAATAAAAATATCATTGATAAAAAATTCAATTGAATTATTATTATTATTATAAGATAATACGAAAATGATTCCCTGTTATGAAAAATCAATCATTTATAATATTGATTAAAATAATATTGAAACATAAATCCTCATTGGTTTGGTCAAATTTTATTCATAAATATCAAGAATAATGTGAATGATTTTTAAAATAATATATTAATAATACAGAAGGATTCATGATATAATATATATAAGGGGTAATTATATACACCATTTATAATAATTTCATGTATAAAATAACGTGTGTCTCAAAGATAAATTTTTTTAGATGAAACTCATTCCTTGGGTCCAGAAAATTTTTATATGTATTTTATCTCATTATAATAAAAGTTTATAAATTAGTTTTTTTCATGATATACTTTTTAATGTTTAATATCTTATACATATACAATTTCAATCATTTATATTACTCATTTTTTATATTACAAAATGTGTTATGTGAAAATAGTGTGTTTAGAGGTCACTTATTTCATAAATTTAGAATATCATTGGTGTGCTGACCGTGATCAGTGTGGTAATTGTTCCATCATCCCGTGGACAATAATGATTTCATAATTATCACTTTTACATAAAAAATATACTTGTATAAAAAATTTAACTATGTTTATAAAAATTGAACTATGTTAACATCATCTATATAGTATATCATAGGTATGGATGTATAATTATTTATTTATCATACTTGATGATAAAAAGAATGAAAGTGTTATTTAACATATATAAAATAATTATAAAATAAAAAATATCATATTATTTTTTATACACACACACACACACACACACATATATATGTAGTTTCTATGTGTTGCATTAAAAAAAAGATTCACAGTGCATCATGAGGTGGCTTACGTCATTCACATGAATGATGTTATCATTTTTAATAGATGGTATTGTAAGATAATATTTGACATATAAATTTTCTATAATAATCAAAATTTTAATAATAAATTATATTTATATTAAATCTATAAGTGTTAATAGATGTGGGGTGCTATTATGGAAAATGATTTACATCGATTCTGGAGGTGGTTGTCCAATTTACATAAGAATGATTGTTCTATAAAATTTCATAAAATAACACAATTATTTTATTATTAAATTAACACAATACATATTTGATATATAGGTTAAAATGATGTTATTATATCTGAAAAATTTATTTATATATAATATATATGTATGTATATAAAATATAAATATTCTTGGTTAACCATTATACCAGTTATTCAGAATACCTCTTTCAGGTTATAACTAAAGACAATCTAGATTCCCTTTATAATCAATACAAGGATTCTAGGAATTTGGGGAGGTATGTAAGGTATTTATATGGGTATTCATTAATCCTAAATTATTTTGAATTGTTGAAAAAAAATGATAAGCGTTCTCATGTTACTACTAAGAGGTGTGCTAATTTGGTAAATACCTAAAAAATTCGATAAGTAGAAGGAACTCAAAAATAATGTGACAAAAAATTGAAAAATAATTATTTTTAGGGTTGATTAGTTCAATACATACCTTTATAATATAATGAAATATCCATTCTATTCATGTTTTTTCATTTAACTCTATGTTTACTCACATTTTTCGTTATATTTTTTTTATAATGAAAACTTGGGATTCTTAATATTTTCATAATTTATTAAAACCTAATTTGATTTTTCCCTATTATAAAAATAATATTTTTAGGAATCAAAATATGGAATAAATTTTATCAAATTCAAATAATATATATATTTTTTAATTCAAAATAAAATTAAAACAAAAAAACATGTCCAATGAGTTTTCAATAAATGGTTTTTTCAATAAATATATAATCAAATATTAAAAGTTTGTATAAAATCATCATTATATTGAATTTAATTATTATTAAAATATGTATAATATATGATGATAATTAAAACATTTCATTAATAGTGGTTTATTTAATTGATTAAAATGTAATAACAATACGCATTTAAAACTATTTATGCGGAAAACCATGTTTTTAATCATATAAATAAACATATTATAATATAATGAAAAATTGAGATTAAAATTATATTAATTATGTTATTAAAAATATAATGTATCATTCATACCATAATGGGGAAATATGAAATATAATTTTACAATTAAACAACTCAATTGAATGATAAGAAAATTCAATATTTGAAAAATTGGTAATTTTTAATATCCACTAAAAATTAAAACATTTTATAAAAAAATAATTTTTCAAAAAATTATATGATATCATAAAAAACTATTTTAATTTTTTAAAATAACATTTTTATAATTTCCATTCAACATTTATAATACTCTCATAAAAAATAAAAAAGAAAATCATATTTGAAGGAAATGTATTTTTTAGAATAAAATATTTCTATTAATTGTTAACTACTTATTTACAAAGAATATATCAGTAAATTTATATATTATATGGACCATTATATATATTTAATAATTATTAAATTATTATTGATAAATTCCATTTTCAATATTGGTTTATATCAGTAATATATTATCTTGGTTATTTTTGTTTGATGTTTTTTATCATTTTCAATATTGAACATTATTTTATTGTTATAAATGTATTGGGGTTTCACATTATATCCCCATAAATAAATTTATTCCCCTAATTATTATCATATGATTTATAATTAATTTTTTAACATTAAATAATTTCATTGTGAAAACTCCACATTGAGAAAGGTGTAATAAAAAATACTCTTAATGCGAAAGAAATGTAAATACCAATGTGATATGAAAGAACACACACATAGGTTACCCAAAAAAGGGGATATTTGTCGGAGGTGAGTATATTTATTTTTAATATACATCCATTTTGGAGATAATGTTATATCTCATTAGTTTTAACAGAGAATAAAAAATAATTTTATTGAAAATGAATAGAATTTTTAGTTCAATATCGCATTCCAACTGATGATAGATACTTTTACCATATATATTATGAATAAGAGAAAATAAAATTTTATAGAAAATCTTATTTCATAATTTAATCTCATTCATCATTAAATCATCTATTTTTGAAAATTTTTAGTATTAAAATTAATTTTTAATTATTCAAGAACTAAAATGGACATCTATGGAGTCACTTGATTCAATAAAAATTCAATTAAAATTTTTCTCATGACATTAAAAAATAAAAAAATACTATAAATTTTAAAAATGTGGTATGATAATTCCCAATATGAATACACATTCATATTAATCATCAAATCCATTGTTCCACTTAAATCATTCCATACATAAATATCGATGCATACAAAATAATTTCAATAGTCAAGGATTTAATTTTATTGTTCCCTAATAATCCATCATGTTATATCATATGGTATGTATAAGGGTATCATATACCGTAACCCAATGAGACTATCTAGAAAACCTCATTTATCACTTAAAAATCCAAAAATTTTAAAATTATTGGATTCTAAAATGCTTTACCCAAAATATACATACTATTTTTTCATAGAATTGTAAATTAAAAACAATTTCATTCTAGTACCTCATTTGGGAATTTAGTATGAACTAAAAACATCTCACACTTTTGGTATGTGTTGAATCCATTATGTATTATCGAATTTTTCATGTTTTATCCTGAATTGTGGGTTTTTATTTTTATAAAAATATAGTAAAATCGATGTGATAATAATATTCAAAATTCCCCATCATCTAATAATATTATATTTAATGTGATTAATAATTTACAAATAAATTTATTCATCAAATAATATTTCTGATCTCTATGTTTTTCTAATAAGATATTTCTTTTCTATAAAATCACATGATCTTGATTCATTATTATTACCACAAAAGAAAAAACATATATAAAATAATCATTATCTAAATCATATGTTTTTATATATAATATTACATTACATTTAATCTTCATTATAGATCATTAGTATCATTTTCATATAATGTTAGATATTATTATATAATCTAGTATAGAATGATCCATAGAATGTAAATTATTCTTATATCTAAAAAACCATTAATTAAAAAAGTTAATCACCACTATTTTTTTATTAAAAATCAGTTAAATATTAATCATTCACAGAAAAATATTATCATAATATAAATACTATTTAATAAATCCTTATAAAAGGTAATTGAATTATCTAATGACCAATTTCCCCATTTATTTGACATTAAACTGATAGAGGTTCTGTATGATGAAAATTATTTGCATACATCTTGTAAACCTGATTCTTTAATTTCTACTGAGAAATATATAATTTGTTCCCTCCATTCAATCACATAAACTATATTAAAGATCATTTGAGAAATATTAAAAATCCTAAATCCAAAAAAAATTTCCACGTAGAAAATTAAATCTTTTATTCTTTATCATAATTAATGCATGAACATCCATGAGACACAATCCTTCTATTTAAAGATTAGTTTGGAAAATAAAATATGTTCCAAATTTCCATAATAATTTGAGATATATCGTTCTTTATAATATCTAAAAGAATTATAAATTTCATTCACTTTGGGTTTGGTATCTTATTAAACTAATCATTACATTCCCCAATACATTTTTTGATGTCTTGTTTTCTCTTACATCCCATTATTCAATAAAAGAAAAACATTCTCTTGGTGAAAATTGATTAACATAAAAACTAGAAAATATATAAAAATAGAATGAATATCTTATAACTGTTATTTATATCCCAAATTATAATTCTCATACTTTCTATCTATGTTATACAATGTAAAATTTCCGATTATGTTTTATAACCCATCTATTTGTTAAAGTCATTCATAATGATTCATAAATTTTCTTTTATACCGACCAAGATTCTATCTATGATATTTCCACTATTATAATTTCATTATATAGTTAATATCTTATAAAATAATTCTGTAGATAAAATAAAAACATTATAAGTAAATTATCAATGAAATGAGAGGTATTTCTAGAAGATAAGGAACCTATACAGACGTTATTAATCGCGCGGCTTCGTTTTTTACGTCGGTTATACATTAACCGCCGTAAAAAACAGAAGCAGAGGGCGTTTTTTACGTCGGTTATTCAATAACCAACGTAAAATAGGCGGGTTTTGAAGGCCTTTTTACGTCGGTTATAAAATAACCGACGTAAAAAAAGAATCCGCAGATGTTTTTGACGTCGGTTATGGAATAACCGACATAATAAAATTCGGATTTTGAGCCCTTTATAACGTCGGTTATAAAATAACCGACGTAAAAATAGAATCGGAGGAAGGTTTTTACGTCGGTTATTGAAATAACCGACGTTATAAATTTTTTTAAAAAAATTATCACGTCGGTTATTGAATAACCAACGTGATAACTCATTTAAAAATTTACCCAGACCCGTGGATTGTCATTCACGAGTTTACCTTCGACAGTCGCGACTCGTCTCTCTCGCGCGTAAACCCGAATCGGCTCGTCCATTTCGTGGGTTTAGATTCGTTTTGCGATCATCGTTTCTCATATTTAATCTCCTAGGATCAATCATCTAAACTCGCAGCACTCAGGTAATCCTCCCACTCGTTCGTTTTTTTTCGCGGATAGTATATATATATGTGTTGTGATTTTTTTGTTGAAACTAGCTAAGATTCTTCAATTGCGAACCCTTTTAACTCGTTTTGGCACCATTATCTTATTTATCATCCCTAGATCTATTAGTTCGACTTGCAATATTGACTAATTTTATGATTTCACTAATTTTTCATCGTTTTCTATAAATCCCCAAGAGGGTTGGGGCGTGTCCAGGGGGGTTTACAAGGGGGTGGGTGGGTGTGGGGGGTTGTCCAAGGGTGTGGGTGGGTGTTGGGGGGTGTCCAGGGGGGTGTCCAAGGGGGGTAGGGGTGGGGGTGGTGTTTAGGAGGGGTGGGGGGGCTGTCTAGAGGGTTGGGGGTGTCCAGGGGGGTGTCCAAGCAGGTCGAGGGTGGGGGGTTGTGTCCAGGAGGGGTGATGGTGCTTTCTAGAGGGGTCGGGGGCTATCCAGAGGGGTCGGGGGGTGTCCAGGATGGTGTCCAAGGGGATGGGTGGGTGTGGGGGGCTGTCCAAGGCGGTGGCGGCCTGTCCAGAGGGGTCGGTGGGGTGTCCAGGGGGGTGTCCAAGGGGTTGGATGGGTGTGGGGGGCTGTCCAAGTGGGTGGCGGCCTCTCCAGAGGGTATTTGGAGTTGTCCGGGTGGGTGGGGGGCTGTCCAGAGGGTTGGGGGATGTCCAGGGGGGTGTCCAAGGGGGTAGGGTGTGGGGGGTGGTGTCCAGGAGGGGCGGGGGGCTGTCCAGAGGGGTCGGGGGTTGTCCAGGGGGGTTTACAAGGGGGTGGGTGGGTGTGGGGGTTGTCCAAGGGTGTGGGTGGGTGTTGGGGGGTGTCCAGGGGGTGTCCAAGGGGGGTAGGGGATGGGGGTGGTGTTTAGGAGGGGTGGGGGGGGGCTATCCAGAGGGTTGTGGGTGTCCAGGGGGGTGTCCAAGCTGGTCGGGGGTGGGGGGTTGTGTCCAGGAGGGGTGGGGGTGCTTTCTAGTGGGGTCGGGGGCTGTCCAGAGCGGTCGGGGGTGTCCAGGGTGGTGTCCAAGGGGATGGGTGGGTGTGGGGGGATGTCCAAGGAGGTGGCAGCCTCTCCAGAGGGGTCAGTGGGGTGTCTAGGGGGGTGTCCAAGGGTGTGGGTGGGTGTGGGGGGCTGTCCAAGTGGGTGGCGGCCTCTCCAGAGGGTATTTGGGGTTTTCCGGGTGGGTGGGTGTTGGGGGGGTGTTGGGGGGTGTCCAGGGGGGTGTCCAAGGGGGGTAGGGGTGGGGGGTGGTGTTTAGGAGGGGTGGGGGCTGTCCAGAGGGTTGGGGGGTGTCCAGGGGGGTGTCCAAGCAGGTCGGGAGTGGGGGGTTGTGTCCAGGAGGGGTGGGGGTGCTTTCTAGAGGGGTCGGGGGCTGTTCAGAGGGGTCGAGGGGTGTCCAGGGTGGTGTCCAAGGGGATGGGTGGGTGTGGGGGGCTGTCCAAGGGGGTGGCGGCCTGTCCAGAGGGGTCGGTGGGGTGTCCAGGGGGGTGTCCAAGGGGTTGGATGGGTGTGGGGGGCTATCCAAGTGGGTGGCGGCCTCTCCAGAGGGTATTTGGGGTTGTCCGGGTGGGTGGGGGGGCTGTCCAGAGGGTTGGGGGATGTCTAGGGGGTGTCCAAGGGGGTAGGGGGTGGGGGTGGTGTCCATGAGGGGCGGGGGGCTGTCCAGAGGGGTCGGGGGGTGTCCAGGGGGGTTTACAAGGGGGTGGGTGGGTGTGGGGGGCTGTCCAAGGGTGTGGGTGGGTGTTGGGGGGTGTCCAGGGGGGTGTCTAAGGGGGTAGGGTGGGGGTGGTGTCCAGGGGGGTGTTATATCTTACTATATTTTGTTTAAAAAACAATATTCAAGCATATTTTTTTAAATACACATCGATTTGTTTTATATTTCAAAATTGTTTACATTCAAATTATGATTTTTTTCATATAAACATATATTTGTCTTATCTAAAAAATATATATATTTTTGCTATTTGTTATAGGTAATAATGAGTTGAAGTTGGATTACGGCACATCGAATGAGCAATGAAAATGAGGAAGGTGTTGATGCCTTTTTGGAAGTTGCTAAACGAAATGTTCCAAGTAGTGACATTTTTTTCTGTCCATGCCTGAAATGTCTGAATATGAAGAAGTTGATAAGTAGAGAGATAAAAGATCATCTGATTTGTCATGGTTTCAATCCGAGTTACAACCCTTGGATTTGGCATGGCGAAACTGGACAGAATGTCACTGATGATAATGAATCGCAAGATGGTAACTCCGATGGCATTGAAGAAATGATTCGCGATATTGTAGCAGAACAAATTGAGATAGAACCTACAGTTGCATGTCTATATGGTGGTGCCGAAAAACCATTATATCCTGGTTGTACAGATTTTACGGTTTTGTCGGCGGTGATAAGATTGATTAACCTGAAGGCGAAACATGGATGGAGTGACAGAAGTTTTACAGAGCTGCTACAATTGATGAAAGACATTCTTCCAAAAGATAACGATCTTCCAGATTCACATTATATGGCCAAAAAAATATTATTCCCGATGGGATTGGGATACATGAAAAATATATGCCTGTCCGAATGACTGCATTATATATAGGAAGGAATATGAATTTCTGAAAGAGTGTCCTAAATGTGGGACATCGCGGTATAAGGTGAAAGAAAAATCACAAGCTGATGTAGAGATTACAAAGCTCCCTTCAAAGGTATTTTGGTATCTTTCTATAATTCCTCGTTTCAAACGTTTATTTGCTAATTCACATGATGCAAAAAGGTTAAGATGGCATGCTGATGAGCCGGTATGTGATGGAAAAATACGTCATCCAGCTGATTGTCCACAATGGAAGAAAATTGATGCACAGTACCCTACATTTAGAAATGAAATTAGAAATCTGAGACTAGGCTTGTGCACAGATGGAATGAATCCATACCGAACCCTCAGTAGCACACATAGTTCATGGCCTGTTTTATTGGTAATTTACAACCTCTCTCCTGAAGTTTGTATAAAGCGCAAATATGTCATGTTGAGTATCATGATCTCTGGTCCAAAGCAACCCGGCAATGATATTGATGTATACTTGTCACCGATGATTGATGATTTGAAACTGTTATGGGATGATGGTATTAGGGTGTATGATTCTTATAAAATGGAATATTTTCAACTTCATGCAGTGCTTCTATTCACTATAAATGACTTCCCAGCATATGGAAATTTGTCTGGATACGGTGTTAAAGGGCATAAAGCATGTCCAATTTGCGAACAACAGATGTCATATTGTCAATTGCATCATGGGAGGAAAACAGTGTACATGGGTCATCGAAAGTTTTTGCCTATGGATCACCCTTATAGAAGACTTAAAAAGGCATTCAATGGCTCACAATAATTTGATACTGCTCCAAATCCTTTATCCCCAGATTTGTATTTTGAGAGGGTGAAAAACCTTGATGTGACATTGGGAAAGACACAAAAATCTGGTAATGATAGACATATTTGGAAGAAAAGGTCAATATTTTTTGAGCTACCATATTGGAGGTATCATGAAGTCAAACATAATATTGATGTCATGCACGTGGAGAAGAATATCTGTGATTCTTTGATCGGAACACTGCTAGATATTAAAGGAAAGACAAAAGATGGGTTGAATGCAAGGTTAGACCTACTATCAATGGGAATACGTTTGGAGTTAGCTCCCACTCGTAAAGGAAGATGAACATTTCTTCCCCCGGCTTGTCATACATTATCGAAGAGGGAGAAAAGTAGCTTCTGTCAGTGTCTTCATGATATCAAAGTGCCTCAACGTTATTCTTCAAATGTAAAAAATTTTGTCTCATTGAAAGACTTGAAGTTGATAGGTATGAAATCACATGATTGTCACGTCATGACGCAACAAATTCTACCAGTTGCACTGCGTGGAATATTGCCCATCTGTGTCAGAAAGACTATAATGAGGTTGTGTTATTTTTTCAATTCAATTTGTAACAAGGTGATTGATGTGAATGCTTTGAACATTTTGGAAAAGGATGCAATTTTTATACTTTGTCATTTGGAAATGTATTTTCCTCCAACTTTTTTTGATATGATGGTGCATTTAATGATTCATCTGGTTAGAGAAATAAAGCTTTTTGGACCTGTATATCTTCGTTGGATGTATCCTTTTGAAAGGTATATGAAAATATTAACGGGATATGTTAAAAATCCATATCGACCTGAAGCCTCCATTATTGAAAAAGGTATATTTCTGAGGAGGTAGCAGAGTTTTGTACGAGCTACTTGGCTACGGCGCAACACATAGGTTTGCCTCCATCTCGCCATGAATGGGTTAATAATGAGGGAAAGGGGATTCCTGGCTTGAAAGTCAAATCACTGTCAGCTGAACATATGAAGAAGTTAGAATCATACATCTTGAATAACATAGCTGATGTTCAACCGTATATCACATTGCATATTAATGAGTTGAAACAATGTCAGCCAAAGAAGAAAGAAATGTGGATTTTGAATGAGCACAACAAAACTTTTTTTGCCATGGTTTAGAAAGACCTTGCTTGGTAGATCAGATGTATCAGAGACATTAAAATGGATAGTGGGTGGTCCATATTTAAATGTGATAACATGGTCCGCTTATGACATTAATGGCTATACATTTCATACGAAAGCTCAGGACAACAGAAGTGCAGTTCAGAATAGTGGTGTATTGGTGTTTGCAGAAGCAATGCATTTTTCGAGTGCTAAGGACAGAAACCCAATTTCGGCATCAAGTGCATATTATGGAGTGATTGAAGACATATGGGAGGCTGATTACTTTAAAATTAAAGTTCCTGTTTTTAACTGTAAATGGTTTATCGGTAACAACAGTGTCAGACACGATGAATTTGGAATGACACTTGTTAATCTGAATAGATTGGAAGACACATCTGATTCTTTTATAATGGCAACACATGCCAAACAAATTTTCTATGTAGTAGATCAATCATATATGCAGTGGGCTGTTGTTTTACAAGGGAAAAAACAATATGTTGGTGAGGATGAATTTGATGAAGATGCTGATTTATGTGAGATCCCTACTTCCATGGAATGATTAACAGAACATAATGATGAGTATGTTGAAGACATGGTTTGTGCCATAAGGAACGATCACGACGAAGGAATTTGGGAAACCAATCCAACTGTACATTCCAAAAATTACAGGTAACACATGTTTATTTCTTGTTTACATTTAGTTTTTTCATATAATGTTAGATATTGTAAATTTTTTACTTATTAAAACATGTATCAAACCAAAACGATAAAACAATAAAAACCGTAAAGAGGAGAAGTCATGGGCGCACCGGCTGGCCGGTGGTGGAACACCGGTTGGCCGGTGGTCCAGAGCAAAGCTCTGTCTGGTCCACCGGCCGGCCGGTGGTGAGCCAGCGGCCGGCCGGTGGTGATCCAGCGACCGGCCGGTGGGCCAGACAGGAAGGCTCTGTCTGGTCCACCGGCCGGCCGGTGTTGAGCCAGCGGCCGGCCGGTGGCACCAGGCAGTGGGCAAGTCTACTGCCTGGTTCCTCCGGCCGGCCGGTGAGCTCACACCGGCTGACCGGTGGACTCAGTGAGTCCACTTTTCAGCTTTCTTGGGCCAACTCCTTGGCAACCTTTTTCCTGTGTTTACCATGTTTATCATTGTTTAACATGCTTACCATATTATCAATGTTTACTATTATGTAATTTAGTACACTTTTCTATTTTCTGATTAAGTAGTTTTACAATATTTGAATTTGTATATTTGTGAACTAATGTTTGTTTTTTTGATTTGAAGGAAAATGACAGATCAATCAGTTGATCAGCCACATGATTCTGGAGATGAGCATATTGGTCATACATTTGGGGAGGAACATTCACATGCTCCTATTACGAAAAAGAGTTCAAAGGTTGGTAAGCGTGGGTGCACACGTTTACCAAAATTATCACTTGCCCGTACGAAGGAGGAGAGGATAGTCATGGAGTTTGATGATGATGATCTTCCTAGAGGTCCAAATGCTAATGATTTTAAGGGTTTTGTAGCAACTCTGGCTAAGAGTAAAGTAAGCATTCTCTATGATGATTGGAGAAGTGTGGATAAGGCGATAATTTCTCAGCTGTGGGAGACCATTTTGGTAAGATCTTTTGCAATTGTTTGACTGTTCTTTAAATGTTTCTAGTATATATAATATTTTTAACCTCTTTTTTATCAGATGACATTTGATATTCCTGACACTGGAGGAGTCAGGAATAAATGCTTATTGTTGGCTGCTAGGAGATGGAGGGATTTCAAATCAACCCTCTCATCTGATTTCATTTATGGTCATAGGAGTCGTGAGAATCAATGTCGTATATATCCTTTTATAGATGAAGACACATGGATACAATTTTTTGAAAGTAGAAGAAAAGAATCATTTTTGGTAAGGGCAATGTAAACTTTTATAAGCTTTCTTATATAAATGATCTTATTATTGTTTTGTTAAAGATTACTTATTCTTAATTTACAGAAAACAAGGAAAGCTCATCAAGAGATCCAATCTAAAAATGTATACCCTCATAGTTTATCTCGGGGAGGGTATGCATTATTGGAAGAACAAATGATGGAAGAAAAATTTCAACAACTAAGAGATGAGTCTTCAAGCTCTGGATAGGTGGCCCCTCCATCCCCTCCATCTAGACATGAGAAATGGAAAAGAGCTCGGAAGGGAAAAAAAGGACAATATCTTTCGGAAGAATCGAGACTCGTAGTTGAGAGGATTGTAAGATATCTATTTTATTTATTTAAGTTTACTATTTTCGTCATATATTTCCAATCATTATAGAAATGTTCAATTAATTATTACAGGACTCTCTTGAGGAGCAGAGTTCACAGGGGACATTTACACCATCTGGGAGGGAAGATATTTTATCTGTGGCATTGGGAAAGCCCGAACATCCTGGCCGTGTAAGGGGATATCTGGCAGGTGTATCGGTAAGAAAAGTGTTGCCACGTTCCTCAACTTCTAAATTTGAGGGTGTTTATAAAAAAATAGAATCCTTGGAGGCTGAAGTCCATTATATTAATGCGATAATGGAGGACAAGATTAGAGCATCAGTGCAGATTATGTTTGCAGACTTGCAAAGACAATTTCAGGGTGCAGCTCCCACTCCACCTCTCCCAGTAGCTCCCACTCCCCCACCTCAGCCTGCGGACCCCATTTTTGATCCTCCTCCTCCGCCGCAGCTACCTACTTATTGTGAGTTGTATGTTGATGATCCTCAACATCATATAGTTGCATATGGGATGGTATATTGTATAGGAGATACAGTTCATCATCAACAGTTAGAGGTAGGGAATCAGAGGGTCACTGTACAGGATATTATAGATAGATCAGCTCGGATACCATTACCTACAGATGAGGTGACGACAGTTGGACATAATATCGACCATTTTTTACTTTGGCCATCCAGACTTCTTCGACTCATTACCATAGAGGTATGGATGTTATATCTTTTATTTTATATTTTTATTAATGTTTTATCATTCGAAAACTAATATATTTTTCAATTTATTTTTACAGGAATACTTCAAAGGTAAAGAAATACTGTATAGACAACAACAAAGACAGATAGCTATGACATCAGATGCAGATACTAGCAGTCTTGACAAATTGTCAAGATATTCAAATTTGTTGGTGGATCATTATGACTTTACAATGGAAGCTCATGTCTGTGGACGTGAACTAAGTGTGGGGATTATGAAAACTGATATCATGGAGTTTGTCACTGGAGATAAGTTGGGCATCAACGTGGTGCAAATTTTTATCATGTAAGTCTTAACACCTTTTCCTTGCGTTATATTTATTAAAATTGTATACTTATGTCTGCATTGTATTAGGTATCTGTATAAAATTTGTGAGAGGAATGAGCTGACAGATGTATATGGATTCGTGGACCCGCAATTGATTTCCCCTGAAGCATGTGCATTGGATGAGGAACAAATAATGCTTTATATTTCTGATAGATTTGAAAATAATGTAATCACACAGTGTTGGATGATGCCTTTTTGTGAGAGGTATGCAACACATCCCTCTCAAAGAGTTAATTATCTTATAACATAAAAAACCACTAATGTTAAATTTACTTTTATCAGGGATCATTGGATGTTAGGGGTTTTTTGCCCTAGGGAGAAAACACTTTATTGGATATGCTCTCTCCATGATGATGTGCGAGAAATATTTAAGGATATATTGGAAACGTAAGTTTCAGTTTCACAATAGTTTTATATATTATAATGAATTTTAAATTTACCCCATTCGTATTATTTTCTAACAGGGCATGGGTCCACTTTCGAAAAAGCGCAAAGAAAAGGAATTTCAAGATCAAATATGTACATGCGAAGGTAAATATCCATTTATAATTTGTAAATTTTGATTTATTACATAAAAATAATATATTGAATTTACACTCATTCAAACAGAAATTTCATGAGCAACAAGGCATCATCGAATGCAGATATTACATGTTAAGATTTATGTATGAAATAATAACAACTGGGACAGTTCTGAGTTTTGACCTGGTAAGATTTCCTCTTTCTCATAATATTTCAATTTGATTTATTCATTATACACGTTGACTACTATCCTTTTCCTTTGTAGCTTTTTGATGACCCTCAACCCTTTACTGCTGAAGATATCAAACACTTACTAGTGGAGTGGTCAAATTATTTTACAGGTTTGATTGACTTTTAGTTGTTTGTAATGTAAAATGTAATTTTGAATATTGTCAATGTAATTGTGTATTTCGTAGTCGTTTAGGTTGGATTTAGTTTTTTTTGAAGTTGACAGTGTATGTTTTGAATGTTATAGAAGTGAATGTTTAATTTTTCTCTACTTCTTGTTTTGGTCTACTGTTGATGGTTTTTCTGGTCTGGATTTTGGTATGGGGGGAGAGGTTCCAAGGGGGTGGGTGGGTGGGTGTTTGGGGGGTGTCCAAGGGATATGGGAGGGGTGTCCAAGGTGTGTTTGGGGCTGTCCAAGGAGTTGGTTGGGTGTAAATGAGGGTGGGGGGGGGGGGGGGCTGTCCAAGGGGTGGGGGGTGTCCAAGTGGTGGGGGGTGTCCAAGGGATATAGGAGGAGTGTCCAATGGGTGTTTGGGGCTGTCCAAGGGGATGGGGGGGTTTCCAAGGAGTAGGGGGGGTTTCCAAGGGGTCGGGGGGGTGTCCAGGGGGTGGGGGGCTATCCAAGGGGTGGGGGTGTCCAAGGGGTGGGGGGTGTCCAAGGGATATGGGAGGGGTGTCCAAGGGGTGTTTGGGGCTGTCCTAGTGTTCGGGGGGTGTAAATGAGGGTGGGGGCTGTCGAAGGGGTGGGGGGTGTCCAAGGGGTGGGGGTGTCTAAGGGATATGGGAGTGGTGTCCAAGGTGTCTGGGAGTTCTTTCCAAGGGGCCGGTTGGGTGTAAATGAGGGTGGGGGGGCTGTCCAAGGGGTGGGGGGTGTCCAAGGGGTGGGGGGGTGACCAAGGGATATGGGAGGGGTGTCCAAGGGGTGTTTGGGGCTATCCAAGGGCTCGGGGGGGTGTCCAGGGGTCGGGGGGGTGTCCAAGGGGCCAGGGAGGGCTGTCAAGGTGTGGGGGGTGTCCAATGGGTGTTTGAGGCTGTACTAGGGGTCTTGGGGGTGTAAATGAGGGTGGGGGGTGTCCAAGGGTGGGGGGTGTCCAAGGGATATGGGAGGGGTGTCCAATGGGTGTTTGAGGCTGTACTAGGGGTCGTGGGGGTGTAAATGAGGGTGGGGGGGGGGGCTGTCCAAGGGGTGGGGGGTGTCCAAGGGTTGTGGTGGGGCCCCAATGTGGTGGGGGAGGGCTGTCCAGGTTGTTAGGTGGGTATAGATGAGGGTGGGGTTCAGTTGGGGCTTGGGGGAGGGTTGGCATGGTTATTTTTGTTTGGTTTCTGGTTTCTTTTTGGTGAGAGCAGTGCAATTATTTAAAAAAAAATCGCTTTCACATCGGTTATTTTATAACCGACGTGGTAAATAAATAGGTAGGGATTTATCACATCGGTTTTTTCGAGAACCGGCGTGATAAACCGTTCTCGGGCCTTTTATCACGTCGGTTCTTAATATAACCGACGTGATAAAAGGCCTGGGAATCGATTTACCACATCGGTTATTGGATAACCGACGTGCTAAAACGTTTCCCAGGCCTTTTTATCACGTCGGTTATTTAAGAAACCGACGTGATAATAGGCCCGGGGAAGGGTTAATCATGTCGGTTATGTCATAACCGACGTGATAAACGATATCCCAGGCGTTTTATCACGTCGGTTTAGAAAATAACCGACGTGATAAACCCCCCCCCCCCACGCATATTTATCACGTCGGTTATTAATGAACCAACGTGATAAACACCGTGATGTTAGGGATGTTCCGTCGGGTTTTAAATAACCGACGTAAAAAACGTTATTTATAACGTCGTCCGTATTAACGTCGACTAAAAACCGACGTAAATAATGATAAATAACCGACGTAAAAACTGTTTTCTGCACTAGTGAGCGCAAGTTGTTGAATTACTTTAAATATAATAACTTAATAAGAATTCTTGGGGTGTTACATTCTTCCCCCCTTTTGGAAATTTCCTCCTCTGTATTTTAAAATTATTCGTGGGAACTTCCTTGAAAATCCCACATTGGAAATAGAGTTAATAAAAATATCTCTTTAAATGAAAGAAAGAGAAGTGCAATGATCGCCCGAGATAACCCACACTAGGATTTCATATAGGAAAAAATGGATATGAAAGATAAAATACGAGTCATGTTCTGCTATAGAGTGATAGAAAACATAATTAGGTGAATGTTAACAGTTAGAAAACCACAAAATTTTGATGATATAAACGTTCATTAGTCACCTAGTAGCAATGGTAAATGGATATCTTTTTTTAAGTTCCATTTCATAAATTTTAGGAATTTATTTATGAGATTAACTGAGAAGATAATGATATATACCTACTTTTTAATTAGATTTTCATCCTTTAATAAATTTATACCACAAACTCATCATTTTTTTTTCAAACGATGAGTATTCAAGTTGACTTGGTCACACCTGATGTGCTAGAATAAACTTCTAGAGAATCACATAATCCAAAAAGGATAAAATTTATATATTTACCTTGTCTTTAGAGATTAAAAAAATCCAAAATGGTCAGCACAATATCAGATGATCCCCAAAAATGATAATCCTTTAGAGAAATAAATATTTATCTTAATTTCTAAAATTAAACCAACAATACCCAATGTTCAATAAATACCATTCAATAAACAATTGTCCATAAAATCCATCAATATAATCCAAACTAATATTGAAACCCGAAACATAGAATATTTTAATTACACAGTCTTCCATGATAAATTGTATTTCCATATAACATCGACCACTCTTAAAGTCACATACATAAATGTAAATAACATAATCACATATTATCTATGATAGTTTAATCTTTCCCTTAAATAACCCAAATCTCTATATATTGACAATAAAAACATAGATAAAAATCCTCCATTTATCCTCAATTTAAATCCCATAGTATTCAATGTTTCTTAGGCATATATTCTTCCCAACATAGCTAAAGTCTTCCAAAATAACATTTATCACTTAATCCCCAAATCATTTTCCTATTGTATGGATATCCATTTGATAAGACAAAAGATCCCAAATCAACTTATTATTGATCAATAAAATCATTTAACTAAAATTAATTTGTCACACTAACCAGGAACTTCAGATAGTTTAGTGGTAGTTGATAAATCCCAATCGCACTATGGTTGTGGATTCGATTACTAGAGCTTTTTATGACAGGATGGGTTGTCACATGGTCTGTGTATTGTCCTTTTTCAAAAACTATATTTTTTAAAATTCCCAAAAGGAAATAAATTCCTAAAAATAACTATAACATAATTTCACAAAAAATGTTATCTCATACCTTACATTATCATCCACAAAATTTAATAACATGTAATTTCCTCAAATTCAAGGATCATATAAACCCATATGGTTATTTATAATTATATCTACAATCGAAAACACAATTCTTCCTAAAATGGAATTTTCACATAATGAATAACAGGGTTACACATAAGAGAAAAGTCTTCCAAAGTAATCCCACCAATAAAGAGCAACGATACTTTTAAACATTTAATCATTCATTTATTTCCACATAAGTTTTTCTTTGACCAAGGGGTCATCCTATAGATTAGGGCATTCACTCGGGTAATTCCAAGTCCTCTATATTTACGAAAAATGACTGTAAATTTATTCTTTTGATAATTTTTTTTCCATCCATAGTACTCTTCAATTTCCATTGCAATTCATTACTTTATGTCATTCTTTCCCACATATAAAGCATTTCTTGGTTCCATTGAGAAACTTCCTGAGTTGTCTCTTTCCATATTTCCTACATGATGGAAATTGATATTTCTTTTCTCTATTGTCTCAACGACTAGAGCTCTTATCAATCATCACCTTTATCTTCATTGTTGACTCCAGGAGTTTGTTAATATATATGTTTTTATCATATTTTTGGAAAAAAGATTCGGCATGAACATAATATTTTTTTCAGCTATCAACATTCCATTCTGTTGATCATTTCCTCTGTCGTGCTCACCTTGTACATCATGTGCAATGATACTATGACTTCCTTGGAATCAAACCATTGACTAAAACAATAATGCATTGTATGAGTCCTAAAATCATTTAGAGAATATCATAACACCTTATTTTCCATCTGAAACACCTTAGTATTAACAAAAATTATTTATTCTCATGTTATATTAAAATAATTATATTCAGTTTGTAAAGAAAATTTGAATTATCCTACAAATATCCCCCATGAGTGTCATAACCAATAGTGAAACAAGGACCATTGTTGTCTACCAAGATACCCCGGGTCAAGCTAGAAGCTCTTTGTCTAAGTTTTCAATCATAGGTACTTCTTTGCCAGAGCCGCCTCAACCTGCTCGTATCCAGACAATGATGTATTGTTTAGAAATCCCATATAATATTTACATTACCAAAAAATTTTGGATGTTCGTCTATACTAATCCTCAATGTCTATCTTAGGGTAGTTTTCTCTAATCAATGTTTTTCTAAATCTATCGACCATGTTTTGTACTAAACATTCTCTGATACCTACTATAAGACCCCAACCCTAGTTACCGAGAGTCATTGCATTATTACATAACATTGGCATGATACATGGAATCATGTCCTGAAAGGCCGATCAGTTTAGTAGCCATGGAAGAACTAGATACATTCATAATTCCTTTATTACATTATGAAATAAAAGCATCAGCTAAAATATGTCCCCTTTTTAAACAGACATATATCCTTATCCTATCCCTGCCAGATAACCATAAAATACTTTTTCACATCCTGAGAAAAATAAAACATAGAAATTGGTGAGCTCAGATGCTCAGTAAGGATAAAAATATAGCGGAAACATATCTAAATAAGCATAATCATTTAAGGAAATGTATAATAACAAAACAAAAGCCTTTTAAACTCAAAATTCTACATAATTTGGAAATTATAAAATCACATAATTCCATTTACATATTCATATGGATATTCTACTTTTCAAATAATCACAAGCAATATCAATATCCACTTTCATAATGATGGAATACATAATGGTAGACTTCATAACCACATAGTAATGGCCTTGTTCGAAGACTACAAATAAGAATTTGTCATAACCTTATGCCAAGACAGTAGTTTTTTTCATGGGACCTACCAAGGCATTGAGAAGCTATATCTATCTCCACCCATCAATTACTAAGTACAATTAATTCCTCAGATAAAAATATTGACAATAACATAAAAATTATTAAATAAAATAGCATACATATAGTCAAAATATTAACCACAAACCATGAATGGTATAAAAATAGCACATCCATAGTCAAACATAACTTGTTAAATAAAATATTAAAGTGTGTATTGTAATATATTAACCTCAATAGATAATAATTATGGATATTCAATTAGATGAAAATAATAATCAAAACTATTTGAGAGTAATATCCCCCTTTTTCTGGAAAACATTTAAAATTCACACTATCTGTCAAGAAGCCGTTTAAAAAAATGATTTTTGAATCAAAGTGTCCCAAACAACTTTGAGACATTTAAAATGAATTTTAATTTTAAATCATTAATGTCCATATAAAGAAGCCATTAAAACCGTTTTTATAACATGGAAACTAATGAGAAAGATTTAGAAGATTAAAATTTTAAAACATTTAAAATGACAATTTAGTTAGAGATCCATACCAAATGGGAGATTATTGATTACAAATAATTTAGGTAATCAAAAAATTATAATATCTTTAGATAAAAGGATTTCATTCTATACCATGTCGATGAAAATTATATATACCATAAAAAAATGAATTGATTCATAACAACTAAGAAGGATCAAAGGAATTTAAATTGAGATTAAATCCCTTATAATGATTGTATCCATTACTAATGGATAAATCAATGACATAATTATGTTTGTAAAATATAAATAAACTCAAAATTATTGGATATTCAGTGTAAATGAGATGACATTCACGCATATTCTTGTAAAAATTATACCAATGACTTGGATGTTTAACTCAATGAATGGAAATTGAGTCATGATCATGTTTATATCAACGAATTGAGAGATTATCAATGTCGTGATCATGTGTATCAAAAGTAAATCCATACAAAGGTGAGTGGAAATTACTAAATAAATAATAAATAGTGATTTCACACATAATATTGGAGTAAAATAATCAATGAAGTATGCGTTAATCCCACTGAGTGGAAATTTAAATTTTAAATTCCCTTGCAGATTTTATAACGTATGAAACAAACAACCCATGAAAGAAGGATCAAAAAATAATGATGTAAATACCCATAAATTAATTTATATTACACCAATTATACCATCATAGAAAGTACCTAGGCCACACAAAAGGTAATAGTTTCCAATATAGCCTGAATCTCACGGGAATAAAAAGTGATATGAAAAACCCATACATCATTGAAATTAATCGAGTCATATGACCAAAAATTAATAACAACAAAATGAAACACAGAATATCATGAATATAAAGCGAATCATGATAATATATATCAAATGGCAGTACACAATACACCACATCCAATATATATGTGGTGAACAATGGAAATCTCACAGAATTAAAAGTGAGATTAAAAACCCATTACCTTTTACATTTCCTATGTAAAGGGTACATTAACCTCCTTTATAATAGTTAAATAATTGTAATTAAATCATATATATATGATATCATATATGATCCTCCAATATTGCTTTCTTAATAATATTTTTGTATTATAATCGTTTCAGGTGTTAACTGAATCGTTTTCCTTTATATTCTTGGTTATGTATGCCATGTTTGTTTTGGATAGGATGTATTTGACACATATAAAGATTTATATTATGTTCATAAAAATTATTTTCAATCATAAAATGAAAGTTATTCTTTAATTATTATTATGGGAGATGAATCTCATTGCATTCGTGGAGACAGTAATATATACGTACACAAGAGCGACAAGATCATTACTTTGATATTAAAATAATTTATAGCTAGATGGTATATTAAATATACAGAATCATTATCAGGATATATTTACTATTTAAATCATCTATACACATTATTATACCCATCCAAATGATGAAGTGTTTGAATAAAAAACTTTTCCACGACGTGGAGATGGTAATCCGTACGTACACACGTTTGGTGACAGTGTCATTTATTGGATGGATAGGGTAATGGATATGGTTATACCCTATTTATAAAAAAATCACAGTGTATATAATATAATAGGGTTTTTTAATAATGGAAACTACAATGAAATATGTAGTGGAATATAAAAGGAATTTGAAAGAGGAGATGAAATATTTAACACTTCTTCGGGTTCTTCCTTTTGATTTGATCAAAATGGATCCTTATAATGGATTTCTGACTAATTAAAGGCCTATAGAATTAAGGGAGGACAGTTGATAGGATATTTGGGAAGGGTTGGGCCGAGCTAAATGGATCTGATGGTGAGAATTTGAGTGAAGGGTAATTTTAGTTTTATAAGAGGGGTGAGGGGCACCTTAGGAAAAGATTGAAATATTATTTTATAATAAAATCATTATAAGTTTATAATGGCTCAAAAATAAATTATTTAAAGGCTATTGTGGGGATGGGTCGAAACACTCTCCACCAATAGGTTTTAGACAGGTTTGAGCCATTATATTAAACTTATTTTTTAGATTTAACTCTTAGTTAAATAGTCTGACATTTACCATGTATCTTTGTATTATTATATTATATGGTTAATGAACATACTGTAAACTTACAAAAGAACCCCAAGATATTCAGTAATGATACACCTATCATTATATATGTCTTTTGTCCCAACCTTATATTTTTATGATTATTATATCAGCCAATAATATTGATTTTGTTTTAAAAACTCATTTCTGTCAATTTTGACAGTATTTAATAATTGATTTTGGTTAAAGTCCAAAAAACATTATTACTTCAAACTAAATAAATTTAATCAACCCTAAAATGTTATATTAACATATAAAATTAGTTGAATATATTAAAAGACACAAATTACATTTATTTGGATATTTATAATATCAATAATTTTAATATTTCATTTTTAAGGTAATTACTGCGTCATAAGTGTGTCATAAATATATTAAAATATTTAATGTATAAAAATTATAAATAAAATATCATTATGTAGAAATTTTTTTATCTTTATATTTAATATTTATAGTCGAATTTATCTTATGTATAACCTTATATTAAAAATGGTTTCGTTATTAAACATTGATTTTGTCTCTTTTAACTATTATTTAAATAAAATAATAATAAATGTCCTAATCTAATAAAAGTGGACCTAAAGGATCATATTTTACTCATAATGTTGTTTTCGGTCAAATTAATCTTATCAAATTGAATTAGGTCATGTGTTGGGATAATTTTGTTTTCATTTTTACCCTTAATTACCCTACTTACATTTAACCGTGGTAAATAAAAGTAAAAAATGTTACTATTCACAAAAAATTGTTTTCATCTTATTGAACAATTTTTTTTTTACTAATATCAACTGAGTCTCTCAAATTTTTTAAATTCCACTAACATAAGCAGTAAAATTATTTTTTATGTGAATTTTCAAATGCTCATAGGAGGTGGGTAAAAGACGGTAAAAAGTTCAATAAATTTTTATACATCTAATTTTATTATAAAATGACTCCAATGAATTAAATTGAACTTATATAGGGAGTATATATCTATTTATACTTAAAATTAATTTATATAAAATAAATAATTTTTTAAATAAAAGTCATTTATAAAGTATAACGTAGTGTTTTCCACTATTCATTAAAAATTTAATATTTTTAGAAAAATACCAAAAATTAACCCTAAGATAATTTTTTTATTACAAATTAAAAAATAAATTATATTTTAATAAATTTAAAGAATAGAATTTTCATTAATTAATTTAAAAATAATTCCCGTTGTCAAAACCGAAAAATGGGATTTTAAAAAGTAAAAACTATCCAATGATTGAAATGTGTTTATGTCAAATTGAAATGAAAAATTACTTATAATCACGTGAATTGTTTTAAATGATAATAATATAATATAATTATACTTCCAAACTGTTAAAATACATAATTTAACACTAATAATTATTTATATTAAAAAATAATTTTTCAATTAAAATTTAGTATTGTTTGCATTCATCAAAATATACAAGTTATTAGAAAATACCAAAAAATTAGCCAAAATAAATTTTTATGTCTCGATTCTAAAGAATAATTTAATTTCATTAAATTGAATATATAAAAGTGTCAAATATTGTTTTTAAAAGTGGTTTCAATTAAAAGGTGGTAAAGTTTCATTTTTTTTTGAAAAATAATTCTTTTATCTGAGAGAAATGAATTTGTTCTTATATTATATATAAGAAATAAATAATATAGATTCTAAAATTAGATAGAGTATATTAAATTCAAAATTTAGTTATTACAATACTTAAATGCCTTTAAATGGTTCGATTGGTATGTTGTGGTGTGCTCTAACTCGTTGTTGCGTTTAGCGCAAGCGATTGAAAAACTTTAATGAAAATAACATACTATGAAATCTTGGTGCGTTACACTGATTTACTTGAAAACACATGGAATGAAGGGTACAGTGTGATGCACACGGGTTCCACAGTGGAACACACTAAAATGATTAAACATGATAATACAAAATCGGAGAACCATGTTCTATATGTGGTGTTCTATTCCACTCTCAAATCATCCATATGTTATTCCAAAGGATTTATACGTTGATCATTTTACACAATTCATGGTGTTTTACATGAACTATAACAATTGTACCTATTTTATGTAAAGTAGAATATTTCATCTAGTGTTTTTTTTGTATATTTTAAAATAGAATGTCATGTTTTTTCATCTTGGTAAATTTATGAGGTGAGGTATATAGATTTATAATTTATATTTATATGGATGGTTATGTGTTTCAGGAATAATTTGAATAGAATTATATGTGTTTGAAACCCCTAGAGGTACAGTTATATCAGGATGAGGGTCCTCTATAACACACATATAATTTTTTAATGCCCCCCCCCACATTCCATGGGAATGTGACCATTATCTAGGTAGTCTATATCATCATGTTTAATATATCATACATAGAATTGGTCTTCTATTGTTGTGGGCACTCGCTAGATTCGTTATTTTCATTTTGGTATGCATGATTACCACAATACAATTAATAATACCATACACATGTTGTCTCATCGATGGGATAGTTATTATAGTAGGGATTTGTAAAACCATTGAACAATATCTATCATTTTCAGGGTTTATCCCTTATGGGTTTGTAGAACCTCTTAGGTGTGGTAAACATTGAATAGGATTGTTCATGATTTAGTGAGGAGTAGATTCTAATTTATCAATTTTCATGGTGTTATGGAAGAATGGATAAAAAGGATTGAAACATCATAAAATTTTCCTCATCAATAACCCTCTATTGTTTCTTTGAGGATAAAATATGCATCTAATATATTAATTACAATATTATTTGATATAATATTAGATTGAGAATATATAGGTACTTTTGTGTTGTGTTCTTCATGTATTGTAATATAGGTGATTTTTAATTCATTACATCTTATATAATTATAGTAATGTAACATTTCATATTCTTTTAGTGTCTTTCCCAGGTCACTACCATATATAGTTAATGGATAGATGTTTTTTTCGATTATGGTTTTGTGTTTTCATATTGTGTATATTTATACTCAATCTTAATTATACTTGACCACGTACATGGTATTTTTGTCTCGAAAAATCATTATTTCATTACGTTATAGATATACATGGAAAGGGTGTGTATTTTTCAATGAATATGTATAGTGAATCTTGGTTATGTATGTTGGAGTGGGGTAGTTTATAATACTGGTGGTGTCTGTTATGATACAAGATCGATCTCGAAGTTTCTATAGGAAGGATAATTTTTATGGATTATTTTTACATATAATATTAATAGACTATCTAATGTATATATTATTTAGTATTTTTCAATGGGGAATCGTTCATTATTTATATTTATATGCATGTTATATATAGCGATACTTAACAAACATATTCCCACACTATTGGTGTTTCTAATTATTTTAATAAATATAAATTAATACTTTTTTCGGTTGGTATATGATAAATCCACCAATATTATTTGATAAGCCTACTTGATTATGCTCACGAGGCCTTGGACTACCAGTGTTAGGGTTGTAGTTATATAAATTGTTTAGTTTCACCTATGTTGTAGACATAGTGGTTTGTATCATGATAGAATTATATTAGAACTCCTGAATCCTTTGGTAATTTTTTTGTTAAAAATCTTTTGTGGATTGATTTATGAATTTATAGAGATCATAGTAATGGGTCAATATTTAAATATGTGATATGGTAAATTAGTTTAGGTAAAATTTATGACGTATCAATTAACTACAATTATGAAAAACTATACGTTAAACTAGATATATGATAAATCATTTAAGGATATATTCAAGTTGGTTCATGCATCATATATTGTAAAATTTTGATAATCCATGTCCATCCAATGTCATCTGAATGAGGTATTATCTCACATTTATGTTTCCATCCTATTAGATTTTGGGTGTTACAAGCAATCATATAGTGTTTTTATAGTGGAAAGGTCCTCAAGAGCACATACCTATTATTGATCCTATAAATATTGGTTAATATTTGATGATGTTTTTTCTTTTAGTTGGTTGCGAGATATATTATCTCTTGGATTTGAAGATGATTCACTACCATTTTCAATTAGTAAATATATTCCTTATAGAGATGATGACATTTTATGTAATTTCCTGAGAGTATTCACCTGTTCTAGATGTTTTGTGGGAATTATGATTATAGGGACCTAATAGACATGGTGGAAGAAGAAGACCAAATGGAAATAATGTATTATTCTTTTCTAACTTTCACATATCCATATGGGGTGGGATTTCACTAGACTGGTAAGCACCCTTTAAATTATCTTTTATAGGTAATAATGTGTCATTAATAGGTGGTTTAGTTTAATATCAATATGATATTACTTTACAACAATTAAATAATGTTCCCTTGTTCAATATAAAAATTCCCAATAATGTTTAACCCAATGTAGTTTACCAATAATTTGTCAGGATACAAATTGAGAACTATATACAACATGATATTTCCTTTTTAAATGTTCCACAATGTCATTTATTTATATTAGAAAATATAGAATACATAAATGAGGTTGATTTATTTCTTTTTAGTAGTTTTGTAATATAAATATACCTATGTTGGAGTCACGCAAGTGGGTAATGGAAATGTTAGAGATTGGTGGTGATAGACCTAGGAAGTGGAAACATGATATCATATCATATTAGGAAAGCTATATTTGTTCTCTATTTGATCCTCCATATTAATGTTAACATAAAAATTAGATATATAATATTAATGTTAGTGGCCAAATAGGGAATGGTCTCATTTAGGATGTTAGTGGTGTGTGAGATGATGAAGTTACAAAATTCTCTTTATATCTCCCATAACCGCTTGCAATGAGTAGTTCCTATCAAGTATAAAGAGATAACTACTGGTGTTTTGGGAAGATACATGCTGTGTAAGAAGATAGTAAGATTCCAACATGTAAAGTCAAAAGTATATTTATTATGATCTTTATGGGGATCCTCAGAGTGCATGGTATTACAAAATGTTATAATTTTTTAGAGTATATTAAATATTTTTATTTTCTTGTATATCCCCTAGAAAGACCCCAATTTGCAATATTATTTCCAATAATGGATTCCATCTTTCATTCACTGCTTATGGAAATGTGTGATCATCCATATTGGATGATGATAAATTTTAAGAAATTAGTTCAAGGAATATGAAATAGCCAGTGGTTAAGACCATTGTATGTATTTTCTACTTGTTTCAATACAACATAGTGATTCATATTGGGGTTATTTAGTAGATGGAATCCCTTAGTTTTGGGTAATATTCCCTCAGCTGTGGTGTGTAGAGAAAAAACACAAATATTTGTATTCTAGTTCACATCATATAGTAAGAATTGATTTTAATTCGATATTAATATACCATAACTGACATCATGTTGATGTGTAATAATGGAAAAATGTTTATGGATGTAGACCAATGGTTTCCCCTTATTTAATTATTAATGATTTCATCGTCTTGAATCAAGGATATGGGATCCAAATATAACTTGGTGGAATGATTCATACCCTTGTGGAATTTGAGAAGCATATAGACTGGATTTTTTTTAATAAATCTCATAGTGGATCATGAAAAGTGTTTATGTGTTTCCCTTCTATTATCAATTGAGTGTAAAATAAGTATTATCATCTTCTACCATGTTCTTTGTATTTGTGGAGTTGTGGTTTTATTATGGATGTTGTAGCCATGATGGACAATGAAAATATATTGAAATAGTAATGGCATGATGGTTATTGATTTGGGTTGAGGAATATGTTTCCATATAAGGGATGAGTCACTTTTGAAGCTAGTATTTGAGTAGATAGTGTATTCATGGAGCTGGAGGTGTTTCTCCCCATTTATTAGTTTAGTTATCCCAATACTAATACATTTTTTGAGTTAGGCGACTGATGTAGATATAATACTATTGGAAAAGTGTGGCTATGTGACCAATGTTGATGAATCTAAAGGGTTTTCATGAATGTGAGGGGTATGTGAACCACATCCCCAGGAAGATTTTGGTTTCACATGTTTTTTAGAGTGAATATTGTGATAGACGTCTTTATAGGAGATCGCCATAATGTTGTTTTTCACATTATATAGTATATTCAATAAATAACATATTGTGTAACAATAAAATATAAATTAATAAAACAAAATAATGGAGGATGTTATCTTATGAAGTTTTTTTATTCATTTAACCTACATTTTTAGGTGTTCCCATTGGTTTTGGGGATGATATATTTGGTTCATATGAATTATCAGGATAGCCTACTTAAAATTGTCGTAGATTGTGCCACAATATGGGGAGTGGTGTGTTGTTTTATAGTTTGATGAGGATAATATTGTTATTGATTTCCCCATCATCAAGAATCAAGAATCAATGGTGATAACACAACTATAATATCATCATGATTTGGGGATAACCCCAATAATATTTCAATGTGGATAACGGATTTAAACCTTTGTTTAAGTAACATGAAGAGGAATAAGTCCATTGGATATTTTCTTCCATTTAATAGTGACATTGGTTCACGTTCCCAATCTATATGAAATGTTTCAGAAACATACATGGGTGGGGGTTTTTAACATAATAACGCTAGTATTTTATGAATATAATAAGTTATAAGAATGCTATGATAGAGTGTTACATTGATGTCTTGTAAAAGTACAATAACTATCAAGAATAATATTTAAAATATATGGCAATGGGAAACTTCGGCATTAGGTGACCATATAGTAAACCAATTTGAGATGGATGATAGTGTTAATTGGATTTATTCTAACATATGCAATAAGAGGACCTTCATATTAGAACAGTTTATTGGTGTAGATTCTTGGAATAAATATTCTAGTGAGAATGTGTTTCCCATAAATATCTATTTTTAGTTTCTATTAGAGCTAATAAATTCCATGATGGTAGAGGATGTACCTTTATTTGGTGGTCTTGTTCCATGTTCATTAAGAGATTATACCAATTTTGTAAAAGGAACATCTTGTGAAGGTGGTTCGTTTTATGCATGATATTGTTTGTGAAATTATTATTACTAAAGCCCCATATACATATTAATTTTAGTTATTTAGTGGAAATAATATGAGGAATATGTGTTGACTTATTTTTTAAATTAATCTTTAAAATAAATGTGGGAATATTTTTTATTGATATCTGAGCTAGAATGGAGTCATAATGTGAGAGTTCCTATAATAATATATTTAAAATAATTCTTTTTATATGTGTCTGTCTATTGGTAGGGTATTTGAATATCAATAATAGTGGGGTGTATAAGGGACATTTAAACATATATTTGTATCTTTATTTAAGGGTTTACAAATGTGATGTGATAATATTTGTTCACATTAGGGTTATTTGGTTAGGGATGTAACAATTCGAATTAATAAGTTTTTAATGAAAATAATAATTATTTTTATTTAACAAAATCAGAAAAAAAAATTAATTATTCTTCTATATCACGTTACCCTTGTTGGGGATACTATTAACCAAAGATTGAGAATGTGTGAGAGTAATTTATTAATCAACATAAGGAATGAATTTTAATTTTTATTAATTAATGTAGATCAGACATAAGATATCGTTAATGGGATGTATTAGATGGTAAAGACGGATTCTACTATGAAGATAGTAGAAAAAATGAATAGATAACTATTATGCATGTATGTATTTATATTTTTTTTTCAACAATGACCATTTTATTCATTATTTGATGTAAGAAATAATTATTTTTGAGGTAATTTATTCAAATATATTTACCTATAGATTTTTTATTTAATTCATGCACTAATACTTATGAAAATCATATTTATTTTACATATTAAAATTATTTTACACTTGAAAATTGATTAACATTCCTCTCAATATCCACCATAAATTTTCATTATATGAGTATCATATAGTTCCCCCACCCTGTTCATCAAATGTTCATCTCGGACCATTACAATGACCTTTAGTTCAAAAATTCAAGTTCTGAATCCCCACATAAATTTTATTACAATATAGATGATTGAATTATTATTGACTTAAATGGTCATGGAATATGATCATTTTATCAGAAAAGATGGATTATGGGTTGTTAGGAACTAAGAGATGATATAATGTGATGTGAAAGAGTAGGTAATTCCTGCTAGGTGGCCCTAGTTTGTAAGAAATTTTATCATATTTAGTGGAGTTAGATTATATAGTTATTATTTTTTGAAACAACCTATATTTGTGGTCTAATGTTGAGATGTATGTTATGGTGGTTGTAGCATGGGATGTCACATATTGATGTACATGACAATTTTTTAGTTCTTGGATACTTAAAAATGAGTGATCTCCATATTATATGTCACATTGTTCCAAGATAAATAAGTGTGGCAGGGGGTTATAGTTTTATGAAACATCATGATTATATAATACCCAATCCACCAAAATGCAAGAATGAGTGTAGTGGTTATGCCACAACTGCTATGAAGTGGGGAAGGTGTTGAAGCCGGGCTGGGTTAGCACAATATGACTTAAAGGAATTGTAATTATATATTTCATAAGTTATATATGTACCTACTTGGGAATTCCCCCACGCAAAAAAAGCACAATTTGGCTCTCCAAAGGGCGAACATGTGTTATATTATCACTGTGTCATATGTTTTTCATTAATAATTTCCATTGGTTGTGTTATAAAAATATGAATAACCAATATTATGTGTATTTATTTATATATCCCAATGGAATGGTTCATTTGGTCGTATGAGGATATATGGTACGGGAAATAGGAAATATTATAATTAATCTCTATAGGGGATATGCATGGGTTCATGTATGATTATTGTGGAGTTTCAATGTTCAAAACACCATATTTGTGTGGATAGTTCTAGACAGGTTTCCCCAATATCTCATATATAGGGTCATCATGTCGAAAGAGACACATGGAACACGTCCTCTACTAATAGATTTTTTATCCCCTCATCTTATGTTTTGATGTCTGTTTTGTAATATTTTTATTTTTATGAGAGTAAGTTTCAGTAACTATTGATTGATTTATATATTTCAATGGCTTAAATCACCCTAATTTATTATAGAATTGTATATTAGAATCATTTGTTATTTATGGTCGGTTTCCCTTTATGGTTTCATGTCTACTTCATCAATTAGTGGATCCCTATAATATGATTTCTAATAGTAATCAAATTAGATAATTTGAGGATTGTGATTGATGATGAAACCCATTTAGTTTCATTTATTCTATGTCATGTTGGAAGGATATTAGTTGCAATGTTTGTAAAATTTTTAGTACTATAAGATTCCATTGATTCATATGATGTGTTTTCTTTGTGGAATATGGATGGTATGTATAGTACCTTTTTCATCAATATGAACTCTAATTATTAACTATACCATCATTATTTCCTATTTTTCTCTAGGAATATTTCATATTCCAGAGTCTAAACTACTGGGGTTTTAATTTTTATGAATATGGTGTTGGGTCTCCCTACTAATTATTTTCATACTAATCCATATACGGGACTTCTATCTATACATGTTGTGTCGCTATAAATTTTCATAATTTTATAATGGCCATGGATGATATATAGTCTGTGTATCTTATTGGGAGATAATATTTTGGGATTTTTGTAAAATTATGATGGAGCCTAGCAGTTCGTATTGGTGGAAGTGACCTCAACAGCCTAATATAAATATATGAGTGCACACACTAAGGATGATATTTTCAGACACTTATTCTTATAAATTGTAAAGGATATTATTGGATGTATTGATACATTTGAATTAATATATGATAATCTATTATTAGAAATTTTTATTACATTCATGTGTCGTATACAATTAAGTTGTTCATATAAATAAATGAACATTCATAATACTGGTGTTTCTGGTTATTTTAAGAATAGGGGATATGTTATTAGATTATATTTATATGTCCTCCCATACTATGTTATATTCATACTAATTCCAACTCCCCATCACCTAAACTATTGGTGGGTTTCATGGGCTGGCATAATCAATATACTGAAATCCATGGTGGGGACTTAGTGTGTTGGGTCAAGTCAAATGCTTTTTCAAGTCCATTGGTGATGTATATATTATTTTTATTCAATATTATTATGACATAATAATATTTTGTTATTATGTATATATTATTAATTAGAATAAAAGTATTTTTATTGAGAATTATCACATAAAATATCACATATAACCTAATAAAATTTAGATAATAAAAAGTAAAACATAATTTATTAGTGGATTCTTATGGTTATCATATGTTTATAACACTAGAATGGTCTTAATATTTTTTTTATATTATTGTAATGGATGGTTTCTATTCCCATGTAGAGAAAAAATAAGTTATTATTAGAAAAAAAACTAATAAACATTGAATAGGTTGAGTATATAAGAAATGTCCCATATGACTCCACTGTCGGAATCCTGATGCATGCCCTTATTTCTACACAATTTTATATTACTCATATAGTGGGATATGGAAACACAATTTTTTTAAACATATTATTATATTTTTAATAGTATCATCAAATAATTACAAACCAATTACGTTGAGGCCTATATTATTTGGAATAATAATTTCATATTACATTAAAGGATGAAAAAAATAAAAAATAACAATTTTATTCTCAATAGTAAGATCTTAAATTGATTAGAGCTACTCAAAAATAATTTTATAACCCGGGGAATAAGTAGACATAAAGAGTGATCCAATAATCATATTATGGGCAAAAATATTATATAAACCCAGTATAATTGAGTCAATGGTACAACATGATATCTTAAATGAGATGGATCAAGAGTTATCAAATGGGAGAATAATACAATGAACATTGTAAACTAAGATCATGAAATCATAGAAAATATTGAAAAAACATAAGACTTAATGTAATCATGACACAACATTAACTACCTAAAAAATATCATATTATTGAAAAAATTTCATGCTGGATTAGGATTACTTCATAATACCATACAAGATAACCCATTAAATAGATGTATACCCAATGCATTGGGGTGCTATTTGGGGGAACCCATCATATAATTTTCATGATAATGTTCTATGAAAAACATAAATAACTAATAATTCATAAAAGTTGCAACTACCAACAAAAATGAAACGGGATTTATAATCTTCTCAAATACCATCATGAAAAAAAAATTATAATAAAAGAATTTTAGAGATGAATATAATGAATGTTCTACCACATTTCATAAAGAGAGAATGAGATAATTATATATGTGAGAGGAATTTAATAAAAACATTAGAACAATATATAACATCAAAGGCTATCTTCATCGATTAATTTTCCATTAAAATATTACATGTGATAAATATTAACGTAAAACCTCATTTCAAGTAAAAATCACTTATTAAAAATATATAAAATATTTAAATATAATAATGAAAATAGTTTCTATAAATAGAACAATTTTCATTTCAAAATTATTTTTCAAATAATAGAGAGTTCATGATAGAAGAAAATTATATTCATTTTTTATAATTTCAATAAATCTTTCTTTCATGATATTAATAAAAAGGAAAAAAGTACCTCATTCAAAAAGTTAAAATAATAATTCCAGATATGCCTTTACGTTATAATGTAAAAAATTATTAAACAATTAAATATTACAATTTTAAAATGCTGATTACATTCTTTAAAATATTTTTTAAAAAAATCGATATGGAAGAAAAATGAATAACAAAATAATAGAGAATTTAAAGTATATTTTTTAATAAAAAATATCAATCATTTTAGGATCCAAAGAGAGTAAAAAGATATTATTAAATAAAAATATCATTGATAAAAAATTCAATTGAAATATTATTATTATTATAAGATAATAAGAAAATGATTCCCTGTTATGAAAAATCAATCAATTATAATATTGATTAAAATAATATTGAAACATAAATCCTCATTGGTTTGGTCAAATTTTAATCATAAATATCAAGAATAATGTGAATGATTTTTAAAATAATATATTAATAATCCAGAAGGATTCATGATATAATATATATAAGGGGTAATTATATACACCATTTATAATAATTTCATGTATAAAATAACATTTGTCTCAAAGATAAATGTTTTTAGATGAAACTCATTCCTTGGGTCCAGAAAATTTTTTATATGTATTTTATCTCATTATAATAAATGTTTATAAATTAGTTTTTTTCATGATATACTTTTTAATGTTTAATATCTTATACATATACAATGTCAATCATTTATATTACTCATTTTTTATATTAATAAATGTGTTATGTGAAAATAGTGTGTTTAGAGGACACTTATTTCATAAATTTAGAATATCATTGGTGTGTTGACCGTGATCAGTGTGGTAATTGTTCCATCATCCCGTGGACAATAATGATTTCATAATTATCACTTTTACATAAAAAATATACTTGTATAAAAAAATTAAATATGTTTATAAAAATTGAACTATGTTAACATCATCTATATGGTATATCATAGGTATGGATGTATAATTATTTATTTATCATACTTGATGATAAAAAGAATGAAAGTGTTATTTAACATATATAAAATAATTATAAAATAAAAAATATCATATTATTTTTTATACACACACACACACACACATATATATGTAATTTCTATGTGTTGCATTAAAAAAAGATTCACAGTGCATCATGAGGTGGCTTACGTCATTCACATGAATGATGTTATCATTTTTAATATATGGTATAGTAAGATAATATTTGACATATAAATTTTCTATAATAATCAAAATTTTAATAATAAATTATATTTATATTAAATCTATAAGTGTTAATAGATGTGGGTGCTATTATGGAAAATGAATTACATCGATTCTGGAGGTGGTTGTCCAATTTACATAAGAATGATTGTTCTATAAAATTTCATAAAATAACACAATTATTTTATTATTAAATTAACACAATACATATTTGATATATATGATAAAATGATGTTATTATATGAGAAAAATTTATTTATATATAATATAGATGTATTTATATAAAATATAAATATTCTTGGTTAACCATTATACCAGTTATTCAGAATACCTCTTTCAGGTTATAACTAAAGACAATCTAGATTCCCTTTATAATCAATACAAGGATTCTAGGAATTTGGGGAGGTATGTAAGGTATTTATATGGGTATTCATTAATCCTAAATTATTTTGAATTGTTGAAACAAAATGATAAGCATTCTCATGTTACTACTAAGAGGTGTGCTAATTTGGTAAATACCTAAAAAATTCGATAAGTAGAAGGAACTCAAAAATAATGTGACAAAAAATTGAAAAATAATTATTTTTAGGGGTGATTAGTTCAATACATACCTTTATAATATAATGAAATATCCATTCTATTCATGTTTTTTCATTTAACTCTATGTTTACTCACATTTTTCGTTATATTTTTTTTATAATGAAAACTTGGGATTCATAATATTTTCATAATTTATTAATCCCTAATTTGATTTTGCCCTATTATAAAAATAATATTTTTAGGAATCCAAATATGGAATAAATTTTATCAAATTCAAATCATATATATATTTTTTAATTCAAAATAAAATTAAAACAAAAAAACATGTCCAAATGAGTTTTCAATAAATGGTTTTTTCAATAAATATATAATCAAATATTAACAGTTTGTATAAAATCATCATTATATTGAATTTAATTATTATATAAAATATGTATATTATATGATGATAATAAAAATATTTCATTAATAGTGGTTTATTTAATTGATTAAAATTTAATAACAATATGCATTTAAAAAGATTTATACGGAAAACCATGTTTTTAATCATATAAATAAACATATTATAATATAATGAAAAATTGAGATTAAAATTATATTAATTATGTTATTAAAAATATAATGTTTCATTCATACCATAATAGGGAAATATGAAATATAATTTTACAATTAAATAACTCAATTGAATGATAAGAAAATTTAATATTTGAAAAATTGGTAATTTTTAATATCCACTAAAAATTAAAACATTTTATAAAAAAATAATTTGTCAAAAAATTTTATGATATCATAAAAAACTATTTTAATTTTTTTAAATAACATTTTTATAATTTCCATTCAACATTTATAATACTCTCATAAAAAATAAAAAAGAAAATCATATTTGAAGGAAATGTATTTTTTAGAATAAAATATTTCTATTAATTGTTAACTACTTATTTACAAAGAATATATCAGTAAATTTATATATTATATGGACCATTATATATATTTAATAATTATTAAATTATTATTAATAAATTCCATTTTCAATATTGGTTTATATCAGTAATATATTATCTTGGTTATTTTTGTTTGATGTTTTTTTATCATTTTCAATATTGAACATTATTTTATTGTTATAAATGTATTGGGGTGTCACATTATATCCCCATAAATAAATTTATTCCCCTAATTATTATCTTATGATTTGTAATTAATTTTTTAACATTAAATAATTTCATTGTGAAAACTCCACATTGAAAAAGATATAATAAAAAATACTCTTAATGCGAAAGAAATGTAAATACCAATGTGATATGAAAGAACACACACATAGGTTACCCAAAAAGGGGGATATTTGTTGGAGGTGAGTATATTTATTTTTAATATACATCCATTTTGGAGATAATGTTATATCTCATTGGTTTTAACAGAGAATAAAAAATAATTTTATTGAAAATGAATATAATTTTTAGTTCAATATCACATTCCAACTGATGATGGATACTTTTACCATATATATTATGAATAAGAGAAAATAAAATTTTATAGAAAATCTTATTTCATAATTTAATCTCATTCATCATTAAATCATCTATTTTTGGAAATTTTTAGTATTAAAATTAATTTTTAATTATTGATGAACTAAAATGGACATCTATGGAGTCACTTGATTCAATAAAAATTCAATTAAATTTTTTCTCATGACATTAAAAAATAAAAAAATACGATAAATTTTAAAAATGTGGTATGATAATTCCCAATATGAATACACATTCATATTAATCATCAAATCCATTGTTCCACTTAAATCATTCCATACATAAATATCGATGCATACAAAATAATTTCAACAGTCAAGGATTTAATTTTATTGTTCCCTAATAATCCATCATGTTATATCATAGGGTATGTATAAGGGTATCATATACCGTAACCCAATGAGACTATCTAGAAAACCTCATTTATCACTTAAAAATCCAAATTTTTTAAAATTATTGGATTCTAAAATGCTTTACCCAAAATATACATACTATTTTTTCATAGAATTGTAAATTAAAAACAATTTCATTCTAGTACCTCATTTGGGAAAGTAGTATGAACTAAAAACTTCTCACACTTTTGGTATGTGTTGAATCCATTATGTATTATCGAATTTTTCATGTTTTATCCTGAATTGTGGGTTTTTATTTTTATAAAAATATAGTAAAATCGATGTGATAATAATATTCAAAATTCCCCATCATCTAATAATATTATATTTAATGTGATTAATAATTTACAAATAAATTTATTCATCAAATAATATTTCTGATCTCTATGTTTTTCTAATAAGATATTTCTTTTCTATAAAATCACATGATCTTGATTCCTTATTATTACCAAAAAAGAAAAAACATATATAAAATAATCATTATCTAAATCATATGTTTTTATATATAATATTACATTACATTTAATCTTTATTATAGATCATTAGTATCATTTTCATATAATGATAGATATTATTATATAATCTAGTATAGAATGATCCATAGAATTTAAATTATTCTTATATCTAAAAAACCATTAATTAAAAAAGTTAATCACCACTATTTTTTTATTAAAAATCAGTTAAATATTAATCATTCACAGAAAAATATTATCATAATATAAATACTATTTAATAAATCCTTATAATAGGTAATTGAATTATCTAATGACCAATTTCCCCATTTATTTGACATTAAACTGATAGAGGTTCCGTATGATGAAAATTATTTTCATACATCTTGTAAACCTGATTCTTTAATTTCTACTGAGAAATATATAATTTGTTCCCCCCATTCAATCACATAAACTATATTAATGATCATTTGAGAAATATTAAAAATCCTAAATCCAATAAAATTTTCCATGTAGAAAATTAAATCTTTTATTCTTTATCATAATTAATGCATGAACATCCATGAGACACAATCCTTCTATTTAAAGATTAGTTTGGAAAATAAAATATGTTCCAAATTTCCATAATAATTTGAGATATATCGTTCTTTATAATATCTAAAAGAATTATAAATTTCATTCACTTTGGGTTTGGTATCTTATTAAACTAATCATTACATTCCCCAATACATTTTTTGATGTCCTGTTTTATCTTACATCCCATTATTCAATAAAAGAAAAACATTCTCTTGGTGAAAATTTATTAACATAAAAACTAGAAAATATATAAAAATAGAATGAATATCTTATAATTGTTATTTATATCCCAAATTATTATTCTCATACTTTCTATCTATGTTATACAATGTAAAATTTCCGATTATGTTTTATAACCCATCTATTTGTTAATGTCATTCATAATGATTCATAAATTTTCTGTTATACCGACCAAGATTCTATCTATGAAATTTCCACTATTATAATTTCATTATATAGTTAATATCTTATAAAATAATTCTGTAGAAAAAATAAAAACATTATAAGTAAATTATCAATGAAATGAGAGGTATTTCTAGAAGATAAGGCACCTATACCGACAAAATTTTAACCGGACTATATGAATTAGAATATGACACTTTTGAATACTAAACCAGCCAAATAAATAGTGAACTCACCCATTGAAGTATATAAAATTATTAAGAATATTATAACTTGATGTATGATGTAATTATATCATTGTATTAGTAAATTAATATTTTAAAAATTATTAATTATGTGTGGGCATTTTTATAACACATTAAAATTTAATTAAAATTATATAATTAATATAGAAATAAAACAATATTTTCATCATGCTTATTCCTATATTAATAATTTTTCTTATGATTTAATGAAAAATTTATTATAACTTATTTAAATTTTCACAATGTTTTTAAATCACTTATAATTATAAAATCAATATTTATTGAGTAAATGATAATTTAAAATAATAATTTAATTTTTCATATTTACAAACATATTTTGAATAAATAGTGTTCATTTTTTGAATTCCAAATTTGGTTAAATTATTGTTGTTATCTTTTGGTATTTATAAAAAATATTTGAATTTTTTGTTGTGAATAATAAAGTATGATAATTTTTTATAAATGCTAAGTTCATGAATTATTCAAGAATTAGTGATGTATTGATCATATAAACACATAATATATAACTATCATTAGTTATTTATATAAATATTTGTTATATTTCTAAAAATATTCATATTATTTATCCAAAACACTATTTAAATAAAAAAAATATTCAAAAAACACCCATATCCACCACTATAAATACCCACCACCCCATCTCCTAACACCATCAAATGTTGAAGACATTTCATAATTTTAAAAAATCCTATACCCAAGCCCCTCCCCCATGTCCAGGATCAATTTCTTCCAACAAAATACCAAAACCATTCCCCTTAAGAATGTTCTCATTGAGGAGAATTTAGGATGTCAACGTCCCCTTTCATTTGTTTTATTTTCTGTTAAATTTATTTTATATTGTTACCCATGAGTTACCTCCCCCATCAAAACTAATAGGATAAAACCACTATCACTTATATATTTGAATAATATTATGTTAATTGAATATCTATCATCAAATTCATTTCTCTCTCTTTTACTCCATTAATAAAAACGTCACTCATGATGTGTCAATTTACCAAACTCATGAATGATGATTTTCTATTTTCCATAAATGACATAACAGATGGTAATATAACCATTTTATTGGGAAAATAGAGTTTTATAAATTTATAACAGCCTATTTAATGTTATTGATCCTTTAAATAAACATGATATTAATTAATAAAAAACACTTTTAGATGAAAGAAAAATGACAAAAAACCAACTAATTATCACATATGTCTTATATAATGATTCCTCATCACCCAAAAGAATCAAATGAATCATATTAAATTTTAATATTCTATATTTCAATTAATATAATATAACATCCATTCTTGATATCAATTCCCATTTTACATGTATATCCATACGAATATACAAGTAAATCGATCATGAAAACCAAGGAAACGAACTCCCTGGAATGATAAAATTGTATCTTATAACTCATAAAAACAACATAAATTTATAAAACAATATATTAAAAAATAAAATAAATTTATAAAAGGATATTATTTACCAAAATAATTTATTTTATTATATTATCAATGGTATTATGGTCATGCGCATAACACTTTCATACATAATGTAAGGGTTTCATAATAAACATACATCTTTATTTAGGTTATGCCTTATCCCTTAGTAAATAAATTTTATTATTCAATTTACTATTTAATTATTCTAATTTATGTGTATATATTCTAATATCTTCTATCCAAATAAATTCATCATTCAGTTTTTGTGGAATATTTTTTTTAAAGATTCACTTCACGATTCATCCACATATGCAAGCATGATTTAATGGGATGCCTCGATTTCATTCTCATCTTCACATACCATCCATAATATTTTTTTAGACACTATTATTTTTCATAAATAACTATTTTTTTTCATGAAAAATTATATTTTATTCATTATTATTTCTATATAGTCAATTATGACAAATGGAAATGATATTTCCAAAATACCTATTATATTCAATGTAAATGGGGTCTTTCTATCATGAATTCCTTGATGATTTTATTTTAGTATATTCAATTATTTAAAACATTTTTTGGATTATGTTGTTGATATATTATTATTTCCACTAAATATATTTTATTAAATTGTATATGACCTATTTCAATATGGATGTGCTATCTTAATACGATCCACCAAACTACTTAGAATGGTTATTGATTATGTTAGTAGATAGAAAACATTATGTTTTATATGTACGTAGGGGTAAAAAATATAACTTGGTGTCCCAGGACTTACTCAAGGTAACATTGTACACAAAAAAGGGCCTTACTAAGCAGTGGTTTTGAAACACCCATGGGGCATGCTTTGGACAGTGGAAATTTTTATTAAAAATGATTATGAAGTATTAAATATTAAATATTTTCCCCCAGAAACTGTATTTATCAATATGAGATTAGAAATTCTTAAATAAAATTTGTGTTATGTCATTTTCTAGATCAAAATTTTGCCTCATGATTCAAAAAATAGTGTCTTTTGATATATAGAAATGGTGGCAAGTGGAAGGAATTGACTCTAAATCGATGCATGCATCCTAGTTAGGGATTTACCTCTTCTGCAAGATAATAATGTTGGTACTTGAGCTTTAACTAGTGTAATGAAACATATTACTATACTAGGATATTTGAATCAGACTATGATCAATAACATTACTAATATGAAGTATCATGATTCAAAACATGGTGGATAAATGATATCCCAGATTATGTGAAAACAATATCCATAATTAAAATGGACTACTAAACCATTTGTAGTAGAGAAGTGGATATCTTCCTTATAGAATATATTTAATTCATTAAATGTAATTAATAAAAAATTGTTATCATTAGAATTTATCTTCCCATAGGACATTCTTATCAATGGTGGTCACTAATTAAAATCCCAAAGTAAGTTGAAGAAAATGAAAATATGGAATGGATATATTTTATGGAATTTTCCTTAAAAAATATCTCCCCCATGAAAACAAGATGATATAGAGAGGGAATTTAATATTATGAAATAGAAAAATGATAAAAAAAATTTCAAAATATGATTGTAATTTTACGAGGTTATCAAGTCATGTCACAGACTACATACATAATCTGTGGGAATGATTGATTGACTATTTTATGGTTTGAAAACATTCCTATGATGGGAACTCATATCAAAAAATTTATCATCATATGAATTTATAGGATCATATTATTTGAATGAAAAAAATGAATTATCTGCTTCTATTACATTAAAGGAAACAAATACAAGAAGGCGGTTCTAGAGGATATAATTTATGAAGGAAATAATCAAAAGGGGAGTATTCCAATGTGAGAAAATTGTAGAAATAAATATCTTGGTGCCTTTTTAAAATGAAAAGGACTATGTTTCATGTATGGAGAATAATTTCACTATGACCATGCTTGAGTGTGAAGGAAATATGCTACCTATGATCAATGGTAGAATATAGGGTTATGTGACACTATAAATGTGATTTTTCTATGAATCTATGAAACCTTACCAAGAAAATGACATGGGAGAATGTGAAATATTTTTTTTCAAAAAAAATGAGGAAGTAGAAGACTTTAATAATGTGGTTTTTGGTACAATAATAATTTCTTTAATCTTATCAAGTTATTTTTTTTTGATTATGGATCATAAAATTCTTTTAATTCTTCTCAGTTATCCCTGAAAAATAGTTATTACCTTTTTGATTTAATAAAATTGTTTTTAGTAGGAACTCGTATGGTACGTATCAATGCAACCTATATGTGTTGGTAAGTCCCATTAATGACACATAAAAGTGCATCAGTTGATGAATTTTTCTTCATATATATGATTTATATTGAAATAATAATTTTTATATATTGACTAATGATATATAATGTAAAAAATCAATTGCAAAAAATTAAAAAATTAGGATAGGTGAAGAACAAACAGAATCAATTATCTTTAGAGTAGAAACCTCATCATTATTTGATGGATCCATCCCTACTAAATCATCATAAACAAATAATTAGGGTTTAAGAGAAAACATCATCTAAAGATGAGGATATAAGACACCAAATTGAATATGTAGTCATATCAAAATAATATATTGATGAATTTTCATAGGATATACATGGAAATCCCTATGGTTTTATAGGTGAGTACTATATTGATTTAATTAATGATGAAATACCTATATAAAACTCCTTATATAATAAATATTGTGGAAGAAGTGTACTTAAAGAAACATCAATAGGATTTCTGTGATAAGGGATTCATTCAACAGAGTGTTTCTACATAGGGATCCCTTATTCTATTTTGTTGAGCCCTCTGGAAGATTGTTGAATTCTTCCTATGATTGCTGTTTTAATAATCACAAATCATCGATTACTTAATCTGGTTGGATTTCTCATATACATAATCACAATCTCTCAGTGAATCTATGTATATTGGTTGGATCATGTTTTTATCTCATTGTTATTGATTTACAAGTATTTTGGAAGTCCTCTAGATCAAACAGACAACGGTCGCACTGATCCATATCGAAGGACAACGGTCTCACCAATCCATATCAAAGGACAACGGTCGCACCGATCCATATCGAAGGACAATAGTCTCACCGATTCATATCAAAGTACAATGGTCACACCAATCCATATAGAAGGACAACGGTCTCACCGAATATTTCTCACTGATGCTGATCAAATGAGTCACCGATCATGACACACCAATGCTGATCAAATGAGTCACCGATCATGACAAAATGATTATGATCAAATGAGTCACCGATCATGTCACACCGATGCTGATCAAAAGAGTCACTGATCATGACACACCGATGCTGATCAAATGAGTCACCGATCATGACACACCGATGCTTATCATCTGAGTCACCGAAGATGTCTCACCGATGCTGATCAAATGAGTCACCGAAGATGACACACCGATTCAGATCAAATGAGTCACCAGTCATGACACACCGATGCTGATCATCTGAGTCACCGAAGATGTCTCACCGATGCTAATGCTGATGACCTACTGATCACTGGACTCACGGATAGTCATAAACAGCTGTTTGAATTTCTTTATCTTTATTTAATCTAACCAACGGTCATATTAGGAATATTTTCATGCTCTTTCATTTATTTAATGAAGGTTATTGGATGTCAGGGAAACGTACCTCATACCAGCAAAAAGAAAACATTTCTTTTACTGGAGATCATTCCATAAATACAAGAAGTCCCTGTTGGTGCAATAACACTGGTGTGACAATGACAAGACATATATGAGTGCAACGAGTGGTGGATGAGATAGTTGTAGAAGACACAGAACCTCATACACACTCAAGATTACTCAATAAGAGTTCTGTACATTCAAGAGGACATTAAAGAACTTCATCCACTACATTTCTCACTATCTATGAATCTGGATGCCAAGCAGACGACACTCTGTTTTTCAGACAAAAACCAGAAGAGGACTTAGAATCATCTCTGATCAAACTCAAGGAGTCCAATGCTTTACTGAAACCACTAGATACTTTTCAAAACATTACATCTCTTCTCTGTGATTCATTATTTCACATTTCAAGCATTGTGTGTTATCTCCTGCATTTAACACACACATAGTCTCTTGTACTTTAACTGGAGGATTTGTAAATTCTCACTAAAACTCTTACATCTTTTATTTCCCACTGAGATAGTGGTAGAGGTCGTGTGTGACCTGGAAAGATGGTATTTGTTGTTCTGTTTCCCACGAATAACAGTGGTAGAGGCCTTGGACCTGGATAGTTGTAAAATATTATGAACCCCGATCCAGTGTGAGGATCAAATTTATACAAATTGTTGAGAGGAATAAGTCTCAGCTTGAGACTAAACCTCTTGGTTATATCAGTTGTGCTATATCTTTCAACGATATTCTTTTATTCTGCTGCTAATTACTTTAAAACCAAAATTGTTTTAAAGTCACTTTGATAATTAAATTCGCATGTGTTTTTATTAGTTGTAAATCAAAAAGTTGGATTAAAAAGTTAATCAACCTTTCTGTTTTAATTAACTGGGAAATAATCTATCCCTTGAGAACCCAACAGAACCTTTACATTGACATAAATTCACTACAGTTTAATTCAATATTTTATTTGGGGGTTTTTATGACAAATTTTTAAAACAGAAATTTTAATTGGAACTCAATTCATGCCCCTCTTGAGTATCCACTCCGACCAACAATTTGTATCAGAGTTTGTTTAAATATTTTCTAAAGTACTCTGTTTTCAACTATTATTTTAGTTGTATTTTAAAGTTCTTAAAATTTATGTTATTTCTAAATTTTTATCTCTTTAAAATCTTTGCTTTATGTAAGCTATCATGGATAATAGACTTGAAGGCATTTCTACCAATAGACCACCATTTTTCAATGGCACTAACAATGCTCAGTGGAAAATAATGATGAAAATTCATTTAGAAATCATCAGTTTTGTTATTTGGACTCTTATAGAATCAGAATATAAAATTCCTTCTACTGTTAGAACTACATGGAATGAAGATACTATGGCTACCTATAATAATAATTCCAAAGCTATGAATTCCTTGTACTGTGCTTTAGGAGATGAAGAATTTAATAGAATATCTGCTTGTAAAGCTGCTTATGAAATTTGGGATACCTTACCTGTTTCTCATGAAGGAACAACTAAAGTTAAGGAAATGAGATTGAACACCTAGACTATTAAGTTTGATAATTTTAAGATGAAGCCTGATGAACCCATTTCTGACATGTATCTCAGGTTTAATGAAATTTTCAACACAATGAATTCTCTGGGAAAGGATGTTCCATCAAAGGAACAATTTATGAGAATTATGAGAAGTCTACCTGAATGATGGAGGGGGACTTCTGTCTCAATTAGAGAATCATGTGATATTGGTGAACTACCAGTCAAGGAACAAATTGGAAAGTTGATGATGTATGAAGAGGAACTCAAGGATAAAAAATAAAAAGATGATAAACTAAGAAGGATGTCAGTTTTTTTCAAGACATCAACTTCAAAAAATAAGGATAACGAGAAGCTTCAAGCTATAAATGAGAGTTCAAGCTGTAAAGACTGTGAAAGTTCTTTTGATAGTGATGCTGTGATGGCTCACATTGCCAGAAGATTTAAAAAGTTTTATTGGAAGAATAATTTTTTCAGAAAATAAAATTATAAAGGTATGTTTGATAGAAAGGGACATTGGAAAAAGAATTGTAAGAAATCTGAAAAATCAGATGAAGTTGTCTACTATGAGTGAAAAAGAAAGGGACACATAAAAGAAGACTGTCCAAAGTTGAAATACAAGAAGGGGTATGAATACAAGTACAATAGGTTTAAGAAATCCATGAAGGATACTTGGAGTGATTTTGAGGATAGCTCCACTGAATATGATGTTTCTGAAACTGAACACAGAAATAAGGAAAACATGTGTTTTATGACAAACACCTCTGAGATAACAACTGAAACTCCTACTTCAAATTCATATTATTCTAAAGATGATTCTGACTCACAAAACATGTCAAAATATGAACTATTTGAACACTGTGATATGTTAGAAGAAACCTGTAATGAGCTGAAAGAAAAATACAAAGGTTTAAAGAAACAGTATGCTTTAAGTATTAAACATATATCTGATCTTGATATTGAAATGGAAAAGAATTCTCAATTGCTTGAAGAGAATACTGAACTAAATTTATCTAATGAGCAAAACAAGAAAGACATAGATAAATTTACAAATGGTAAAGATACTCTTACTCAGATACTAGGTAATAAAATAGCACCTAGATACACTACTGGTATAGGATACAAACATGGACAAAGGAAAATTACCAAAACTAAATTCATTCCTAAATCTGGATAGAATGTATCTAGTTCTGAAACTTCATATGCTTCAACTAGTTATATTAATAGTTATGGATCTAATAAGGTTTATCTTTAAAAATATTTTAACTCTAGAAATATTATGAGACCCATTAGACAAATATGGGTAGCTAATGATTTATTGGCTAACCTGTCTCGACCCAAGAAGATCTGAGTACCAAAATCATTTCCTTTCTAAATATGTTTTGTAGGAAACCTGCTTAAAGAGCTCCTGTATAAAGCCTTGGTATTTGGAAATTGGATGTTCAAGACATATATCAGGATACTTCTCATGCTTTAAAATCTTAGTCAGAGTTGATGGAGGCTTTGTCACCTTTGGTGATAACTGAAAAGGAAAAATCATCGGCTTAGGCCAGATTGGAAACACTGACTCAGTATTAATTTCTAAGGATTTATATTTTGATGGACTTAAATACAATTTGTTAAGTATTTATCAGTTATGTGATGATGGTTTTTATGTTAAATTTGAAAATGATTCTTGCAATGTTTTTAATTCTAAAAATTCATTACTGTTTTATGCTTTAAGAAATGAAAATGTTTTTGCTCTTGATTTAAATTCTTTTGCTAAGAAAAATATTACTTGTTTAAATGATTTTCATAATGAGTCTTGGCTTTGGCACAGATGATTAGGACACTGCAATGTGCATTCACATAGAAAACGTTCTAGGAAGAACTTAGTTAGAGACCTACCAAACTTGAATTTCCAGCAGACAATGTTTGTAATCCCTGTCAAAAGGGAAAGCAACATAAAGTTTATTTTAAATCAAAGAAATAAGTTTCAACTTCTCAACCTCTTGAGTTGGTTCACATGGATTTATTTGTACCTTCTAGAGTTTCTAGATTAAATGGGAAGCATTATGTATATGTTCATGTAGATGAATTTACTAGATATACTTGGGTATATTTTCTAGCTCACAAAAGTGAAGCTTGTTCTTGCGTTGTAAAATATTCCAAGTCTGTAGATAACCTTAGTGGACTTAAAATTAAAACCCTGAGAAGTGATCATGGACGTGAGTTTGAAAACCATGAGTTTGAATCTTACTGCTCACACAGTGGCTACAATCACAATTTCTCTGCCCCTAGGACACCTCAACAGAATGGTGTAGTAGAAAGTAGGAATAGAACCCTGTAAGAAATTTCTAGGACAATGCATAATGAGTATGACCTACCTGTTTATTTTTGGGCTGAAGAAGTAAATACAACTTGTTATGTTATTAATAGAGTCTTGATCAGACCTGTTCTTAAGAGGACCCCTTATGAGTTGTGGAACCATAGGAAACCTAATTTTAATTACTTCAATGTTTTTGGCATCAAAGTATTTATTCTTAATACTAAAGACAATCACGACAAATTTACATCCCAGAGTGATGAAGGAGTTTTCCTAGGTTTCTCTACTTCTAGTAAATCCTATAGAGTTTTCAATAAAAGAACCAAATGTGTGGAAGAATCTGTTCACATCAAATTTGATGAAACTGATCAACATGAACCTAAGACCTCTCTTGAAAATCTTGAAGATGATCTCTCTGGTTTGAACCTTAGTGATAAAGACCGTGGACCTGTAATTAAAACATCCAGTTCTGGAAATTTTCCAGAACCTGCTTCTGTTGAACCTCAACCTGTAGATGAACCTGAAATCTTGAGTCCTACCTTTTCTAGACCAACTAGGATTCTAAAGAACCATCTGTTAGATGTTGTTGTAGGTAATTTAGATAGAGGAATACATACTAGATCTTATCTAAGAAATCAGGTTGAACATCATGATTTTCTTTCACAATTAAAACCTAAAAATATCCATGATGCTATCAATGATGAATTTTGGGTAATGGCTATGCAAGAGGAACTAAATCAATTTGAAAGAAACAAAATCTGGAAATTAGTAGAAAGACCTAAGGAAACTATACCCATAGGCACAAAATGGGTGTTTAGAAATAAAGTTGATGAATCTGGAAACATCATTAGAAACAAAGTTAGGATAGTTGCACAAGGTTACAATCAAGAAGAAGGAATTGACTATGAGGAAACCTTTGCACCTGTAGCTAGATTAGAGGCTATTAGGATCATACTTGCATATGCATCACATATGAATTTCAAGTTATATCAAATGGATGTGAAAAGTGCTTTTTTAAATGGTTTTATTATTGAAGATATTTTTGTAGAACAACCACCTGGTTCCTCAATTCCTCATTTTCAAAAATCATGTTTTTAATCATTATAAAGCTTTATATGGTTTAAAACAATCTCCAAGATCTTTGTATGAAAGACTTTCAAAATTTCTTATTTCAAAAAGATTTACAAAAGGAATAGTTGATCCCACTCTTTTTATAAAAAAGATTTCAAAATATGTGTTAATAGTAGAAATCTATTTTGATGATATTATTTTTGGATCTTCTAAAAATTCTTTATGTACTAAATTTTCAATGGTTATGAAAAATGAGTTTGAAATGAGCTTAATGGGAGAGATTAAGTATTTTCTTGGATTTCAAATCATTCAAACTAAAGATGGAATTATTATAAATCAATGTAAATATACTAACGATTTATTAAAACGTTTTGGTTTAGATAGTATTAAGGAAAGTGAAATACCTATGAGTAATACCTATAAATTGGATGTTTATGAAACTGGGAGACCAGTTGATCAAACCTATTACAGAGGAATGATTGGGAGTTTACTTTATCTTAATTCTAGTCCACCGTATATTATGTTCAGTGTGTGTATGTGTGCTAGATTTAATGCTAATCCTAAAGAATCACAATTATTGGCTGTTAAAAGGATTTTTTAAATATCTTAAGTATACTGTGAATTTAAGTTTGTTTTATCCAAAAGGACAATCATTTTACCTAACTAGTTATTCAGATGCTGACTTTGCTGGATGTAAGTTAGATAGTAAAAGCACACTTGGAACATATCATTTACATAGAAAGTCCCTAGTATCATGGTGTAGTAAGAAAAAGAACTCAGTTGCATTGTCTACTACTGAAGCAGAATATATTGCTGCTGGTAGTTGGTGTGCACAGATTCTGTGGATGAAACACACTTTATTGGACTATGGATTTGATTTTAAACAGTTTTCAATTAACAATGACAATACTAGTGCGATCAACATATCTAAGAACCATGTGTCTCAGTCTAGGACTAAGAAAATTGATATCAGACATCACTTTCTAAGAGATCATTATCAGAAAGTTGATATTTCTCTAGAATTTATTAGTTCTGATAATCAATTAGCTGATATTTTTACAAAGCCTTTATGTTCTGAAAGAATAAAGTTTATTAAACAAGAATTGTGTATGATAGATCTGTGAAACTAATCTGTGAAACTGATATGTGAAACTGATCTGTTATACTGATCTGTGAAACTGATCTGTTATACTGATCTGTGAAACTGATCTGTGAAACTGATATGTGAAACAGATATTTGAAACAGATCTGTGAAACTGATCTATGAAACTGATCTGTGAAACCGATCTATGAAACCGATCTGTGAAACCGATCAGTGACACCGATCATTCTTTATATTACTTTTTATTTTGTTGTGATTAATTAACTACTTTTATCTTTATTATGGGAACCCAAAATGATGAAATAAATGATACGCGACTATTTATATTCCCCAAACCGTTGAACATTCATTTCTTTCCCACCAAACCTTATTTCCTCTCTTCTCCTCTACTTCGAACCTTCAAACTCCTGCTTTCCCCAGAATCGTCAAATGGCTAAGCAGAAGATACTGAGCAATGGATCAGAAAGTCATGTACCTTCAAAGCGTGCTCGAGGAAATTCGAGTAGTACCACTCAAAGATCAGTAAATCCAAACCTGGAAACTTAGATTGTTGCTGTAGAAAAGGAATTCAGCTCCACCTGGCTTTTGACAAGTAATTCGCAGTTGTTACAAGTTTTAAATTCGCAAGGATGGAAAGCCTGGTTCTCAGAAAACACTCATGTATACTACCCAAATATAGTGCATGATTTTATATAAATCTGCAAGTTACTTTAGATGGGGTCGAGGTAGCCAGAATGTCTTCTTTAGTGAAAGGAAAGAAAATATCTTTTTCGTCTAAACAATGGGTTGAATGTTTGAATATACCCCAGGAGGGTCGGTTTGAGGATTATGCTGGAAACATTCCTCCAACCACTGAATACTTATCTTATGAGTTAGCTTTAGAGGTTTTGACTGGAAACAGAGAGTCAAGGAGAATCACAGCCTCAGAGCTGGATGGTGAATGTAGACTTCTCTTTAAGTTTATTTAGCACCAAATTTGCCCCAGGAAAAGAGATTTTGCTACTGTAAGATACCAGGATGTTTTTCTATTGTTTTTACTAAATACCCATGAGAAGATGAATTTGTGTAGATATCTAATGGTGTACATAGCTAGAATGGTGAATCCTTCTAAGACATCCACTGCCCTGTTCTATTCCAAAATAATCTCTGCTATGTTAAAGAATATGGAATGTGTTGATGAAGCTGATGAGATAGCCGAATCTAATAGTGCTTCTTATGTTAACAAATAAATTTGTAAATGGATGAAAATAAATTGGAACCCATGTAAGAAATGGTGGGTTGCTGATGAGGACAACTTGTATAAATCTTACAATCCCACTGATCATGGAAAGAGGTCGAAGGGTTTGAGAGACCCTGGTTTGAAATCAGATGAGGAGCCAATTTATTCTGATGATGAGGTAGAAGTAGATGTTAAAAGGAATAAAGACACTAAAGAGTCTGGTAAACAAGGGATGGAAGAAGATGAAACAGAAGAAGGAAGTATGTCACCTCCTGATGATAGGAGTGATCCTGATACTGTGAGCCCTAAGAGAAGAATAGACTTTGGATCTGCCAGTCCACCTTTACCCTTACCTGAATCAAAACCAGTTCATGGTGATGAAGAAGCTAGTGACACTGAAGTATTTGACAGTGAAGTTTCTGTGAAGAATGGAAATGGGAATGGATATGATGATGATGATGATAATGATGATGATGGTGATAACCGACCAGTGGATGGTCTTAATGTATCTCCAACAGAAACACATCAAACTGTACCAGAAACAAATGCCAATGGCAAGAGAGATTCTCTTGAAATCAGTGGAAAATAAAGTTATGATAAACCGAAATATACTCTGTGTGCTGCTGTCTGGGATGATTACCCTGGTTTTTCTATTTTTGGTTTAGAATATTCTGAAGAAGAAGAAGAATAATCAGAATCTACTGCGGTTATGATGGAAATCCAACCAGTTGAGGAAAGGTCTTCTCATGTTGTTAATGCTGCAGATGCTGATCTACCTAGTTCTACTATCTCTCAGTCTGATTTTGATATGTTCAAATGGAGTTGCTAACTGCTGTGAGAGATACAGTCAGAGAAGAAATTTCAAATGCTATTAAACCAGACCTGGCCAATACTGGTGAGTTTATTGGCAGGCACATAGCCTCTCTAAATCAGATTCTGAAGGATCTACAATCTGGCTTAGTTTCTTTATCCAAAAAATTTAGATCCCCCGTCTCTGGTATGATGGAAATGTTGTGGAGTCTAATTGAACATCTTAAGAAGTCTGATCTGAGAATGTTGAAAGCTACGATAACATAGATAGTTTCTCAAGCCAGTATTGCCAAAGTAACCAAGATCACTACCCGTGAGCTAGAGGCTCTAAGGCAGATTGTGCATGATGAATTGGCCACCATTAGATATGTTCTTGATTTGGACTCGTTGAGGAAGATGAAGGAGCATGATGATCACATTCATAAGATGGTAACAGTATATTCAAGAGATGCCAGTAAATCTCAGAGAGAGATCAAGGAAAATGTTGATCATTACTTTTTAAAAATCTATACCAAGCATGAGATGAACGTGAATTTCAAAGTTTTAGATGAAAATATAAGACTAACTCGAGTCACTCAAGCTTTCAAGACTCATGTTCGACAGTTGAACGATTTTACTCTTACTATGTAACGGTTCATAGAGAATAAGGATGATTTTGAGAAGGCTATGCAGTATGGTGCAGAAGTTATTCAGAATTTCATAAATCTTTTGAATCCTTATCTGAATGCACAAGCCATCGCTATTGGGCTTCCTACTGCTGACCCCTTATGTGCCTCTGATGTTGCTCCAAATCAGATCTCCATTGCTCAAGCTCTATCTCAACTTCGACCAGTTCCTCATCAATCTTCTCAACCAGCTCCTACAGCTCCACAGCAAATCCCAAGGGCATCCTCTCCTCCACTGTCTAGAGTCATCTTACCACCTTTTCAAATTCGCCCAGTTCAACCTGCCTCCAAGCCTTCCAACTTACCAACCATTGATCCTTCTGAAAAATTAAACGCCCCGTTACATCCCCAGAAATAGTTGTGTGTTGTTGTTGATAGGGTGAACCATGTTGTGATTGTACTAATATGTATTATAAACATTATTCACTTTTCTTTTTAGTCTCTTTGATGCCTTCTCTTAATCTCTCTTTATCTGTTTCCCTCCTTTTTGATTATCCCTAAGGGGGAGAAATCTGTATATCAATGGATCTATGGGGGATATGGGAGAGATTCATCTCTAAAGGGGGATATTTTTTTTATTTATCCATGGGGGAGAACCTTTCTATGGCAATGCTTGCATATGTATTTAAAGGCATAACTTCAGGGGGGGATTTATATCTCATTATGTTTTTATTCTTATTATTCCGTATTATTGATGATATATTATGTTTATTTATGGCTAAGATTTTTGAATATCAAAAAGGGAGAGATTGTTGAGCCCTCTTGAAGATTGATGAATTATACCTATGATTGCTAATTTAATAATCACAAATCATCGATTACTTAATCCGGGTTTATTTCTCATATACATAATCACAATGTCTTAGTGAATCTGTGTATATTGGTTGGATCATATTTTTATCTCTTTGTTATTGATTTACAAGTATTTTCGAATTCCTCTGGATCAAATGGACAACGGTCGCACCGATCCATATCGAAGGACAACGGTCTCACCGATCCATATCAAAGGACAATGGTCGCACCGATCCATATCGAAGGACAACGGTCTCACCGATCCATATCAAACGACAACGGTCGCACCAATACATATCAAAGGACAACGGTCTCACCAAAGATGTCTCACCGATGATAATCAAATGTGTCACTAATCATGACACACTGATGCTGATCAAATAAGTCACCGATCATGACACACTGATGGTGATCAAATGAGTCACTGATCATGACACACCGATTCTGATCAAATGAGTCACCGATCATGACACACCGATGCTGATCAAATGAGTCACCGATCATGACACACTGATGCTGATCATCTGAGTCACCGAAGATGTCTCACCGATGCTGATCAAATAAGTCACCAAAGATGACACACCGAATCGGATCAAATGAGTCACCGAACATGGCACACCGATGCTGATCATCTGAGTCACCGAATATGTCTCACAGATGCTGATGATGATGACCTACCAATCACATGACTCACCGATAGTCATAAACAGCTGTTTTAATTTCTTTATCTTTATTTAATCTAACCAACGGTCATATTAGGAATATTTTAATGCTCTGTCATTTATTTAATGAAGGTTGTTTGATGTCAGAGAACCATACCTCATACTTGGAAAAAGAAATCATTTCTTTTACTGGAGCTTGTGCCATAAATACAAGAAGTCCCTGCTGGTGCAAAAACACTGGTGTAACAACGACGAGACATATATGAGTGCAATGAGTGGTGGATGAGATAGTTGTAGAAGACACAAAACCTCATACACACTCAAGCTTACTCAAGAAGAGTTCTTTACATTCACGAGGACATTGAAGAGCTTCATCCCCTATATTTCTCACTATCTCTGAATTTGGATGCCAAGCAGACGACACTCTGTTTTTTAGACAAAAACTAGAAGAGGACTCAGAATCATATCTAATCAAACTCAAGGAGTCCAAAGCTTCACTATAATCACTAGAGACATTTCTAAACTCTACATCTCTGCTCTGTGATTCATTATTTCACATTTAGAGCAGTTTGTGTTATCTCCAGCATTTAACACACACACTGTCTCCTGTACTTTAACTGAAGGATCTGTAAATCCTCACTCAAACTCTTACAACTCTTATTTCCCACTGAAATAGTGGTAGTGGTAGTGTGTGATCTGGACAGCTGGTTGTTGTTGTTCTGTTTCCCACGAATAACAGTGGTAGAGGTCTTGGACCTGGACAATTGTAAACTGGTGTGAACCCCGATCCGGGGTGTGGATCAAATTTATACAAATTGTTGAAAGGAGTATGTCTTGGCTTGAGACTGAACCACTTGGTTATATCTGCTCTGCTATATCATTCAATGTTATTCTTTTATTCTGCTGCTAATTACTTTAAAACCAAAACTATTTTAAAGTCACTTTGATAATTAAATTCGCAAGTGTTTATATTAGTTGTATATCAGTATTTTTGTTTCAAAAGTTAATCATCCTTTCTGTTTTGATTAACTGGGAAATAATCAATCCCTTGAGAACCCAACATAACCTTTATTATGATATAAATTTACTATAGTTTAATTCAGTATTTTATTTGGGGGTTTTTAAGACAAAGTTTGAAAACAGAAATTTTAATTGGAACTCAATTCACCCCCCTCTTGAGTATCCAATCCGACCAACATATTTATCAAGATGAAGGATGAATCCAGGATGGTATGCATTTAATATAGAGAAAAAAATTCTATTAAAAAAATGAACATGTTTCATCTACCTTGCATTGATATTTTTTATCAACTTCATGGAGATCAATATTTTTTTTGTGATTCACCTTCAATATGGATATCATTAATTCTATATGAGGATATATGATATTAAAAATGCATCTGTTTAAAGGAGTTATAAAAATTTATAGCTTACTGAAATACAATTTAGATTGACTAATTCACACTCTGTTGTCATGGATATATTGAGTTGATTGTTCAATGAATATCATGTTGATTTTTATGTGGTATTTATTTGATGATAACGTGATATATTAAAAAATATACGTGGACCATGATTACCACATGGTTGTTGATCATGATACTCTTAGAATTAAAGGGATATATGGGTTTTTTAGAATGAGTAAATTCTAGATTTAATTTTTTTTAACCTTGGTCATATTTCCACTAATGAGGTAATCTCAGTTAACTCTATTAAGAAAAGGTGGTTCAAGAATATCCTACACTAACTAACATAACCAAGGTATAATATTTCATTGTTTTAGTGGGATATTATCAGTGTTTTGTTCATAATTATTCTTGATTGACTAACCTTCAAACCAATCATGCACATAAAGTGATTATGGTAATTTGGAAAATGGAATCTGAAGATTGTATTGAAGAATTGGGTAAGTCATTAGTGAATGCCATGATTTTGACTCAAACATTGAAATGTGGTGTGTTGGTGATTTATAATGATGTGTTAATGAAAATATTTTTTTATATATGTATGATGAATGAAATTGTTATGTCTTATGCATAAAATATGTTATAAAATATTGAACAATACTATCTATCTCATGATATTGATTTTGCAGATGTTACCATTAATCTAAAAATATAAAGACATTATCTTTATTGATAATGATGTGGGACATATATAGATTATTTTGTTAGTATATATTATCATGGAAAAAATTAAACATGAGGAAAATGATATTGCTCGACATGTTCATGGATTATTATTATTCAATACACTAAAAACCAATGATGTATAATATGGTATAATATTCATTGTGAAGTAACGACCAAGATGTTCTTGAAAAAATAGGATTCATAAGGCTATTGTTTACATTGATAAAACAAGGATAGAAATATTAATAATCAAGGAAGGTGAAACACCATTACTTTTTAAATTGGATTCCCAACCATATTTATTATAAATGATTAAAATTTATCAATATGATAATGACAATCATGAAGTGAAAATTAATTATATGGAAATTTTGAAGTTGGAATACATTTTGGATGATAATGGTATTATGATATTTAGGACGGGTTATGTGTTCCCTCTATAAATGAGCTTAAAAGGCAGTTATAGGATGATGGCTATAACCTAGGTTTTTTAATATATCTTGGTATAACTCTTTTTATTTAAATTTGGAGGGAAATTTCTAGGGCAATAAAATGAAGGATGAAATTGATTAATATGTATCAATATTTTTAGTTTTTCCATAGGTGAAAGGTGAATGATAACACTGTATAAGATACATGAATCCTTTCCGTATTTATAAGTAGAAATGGAAAAATATAACCATGTATTATTTCTCTATAACCCAAAAAAATACAGTTAATAATGATGCAATATGGTTTGGTTTTCATCTACTGAAAAAATATAGAAATTTTATCACTATAATGGTGGGTTTTCCACTATATCACTTTACATGACTCTATATTAATGAAGTTTTAATAACTGAGAGAAAAACTATTTCAGTTGTGTTTGATCCTGACACATGATTTAAATCAAAATTCTAGAAATGTATTTAGAAATATTTGGATTCTAAAAATCATTTGAGTAGATATTTTCAAACCCAAATTGATTGGATGTCTGAAAAGATCATTAAAATATTAATATACCAATTGTGATCATGATCACAAGACATTAAAAGGTATGTGGGATAAGTATTTTCCTTTATTATAGATTTACACTACATTATTTTCCATTCATGTATTCCAATGGAACTATATGATCCATTGTTGGAAAGTGATGTTGTAGACCAACATGTTGGAATAAATTCGGTGAAAAAAAGATTGCATGCTCAGATTTGTGGAGGAAAAAATGAAAATGCTAAATATTATTCCAATACAAATAAATGAATCTCAATATAGGGAAATGAGCTATTCTGATAATCAAAGGAATTATAATTTTAGGTTGGAGATCATGTTTTCCAAAAAGTACCCCCATGATTGGGAGATATATGATTTTGAAAGAATGGAAAACTATGTCCTACATAAATTATCCATATAAAATCCAAGATAGATTTGGAGCTATATCATATCAATTGGTGATGTTTATTTTCCTTTATAATGCACAAAATGTGTTCCACACATATTTTTATGTAAGTAAACAAAAGCTATAACACATGTCCCCAATTCTGGAGGAGTAGAATTCGAACAAAATTTATCTTATTATAAAGAGAATTTCTGTATTTTGGAGAATATTGAATAGGTGACGAGGAATCAGATGACTCAGAATGTAGATCTACCATTGTAAAATCATGAATTACAAGTGGAAACATTCGTTCTTAAATATCTCTTGATAAAGAAAAACCCAAATCATTTTATGAGGTAACAATCTAGAAATTTCTAGGGTGTAGTTTTTGTATAAGGGGTTAATGTTTTGTACCATGTTTTTATCAGTGAAATTTCACTTTTTATTAATATTTAATAAAGTATAAATCACATAAAATCACTTTTGTAACACAATACATAGTTTATAAATAAAAAATGAAAGAAATTAGAGTTATTTTTAGAATTCATGGAATCTATACTAATTAAATAGTAACATGAACTTATAAATATTAATATGGAAACAATGAATTGTAAACATGGAAGATGAATAGAAACCCCACCAATTAAAATATAAATATAATTTAGAGATCTTATAATGTAAATTATGTTATTATTATTTCATAGTATTGGAAATTGAATATTTTAAAAAGTATTAGTTTATTGTTCATAATTTTCTAAGTCTTAAATATAAAATTAGAAATTATTAAATTACTAACATTATTTAAAAGATATTTTTCTATAAAATTAATTCTATAATTAATATTTTATTATATTATGATTTTATGATAATATTTTGATACCCTTGGTAAATTTTCATTGTGTTATAAAATCAAATATAATATCAAAATCCGACTTTTTTGAGTAAATGATGATTTTAAATAGAAACAAAATTTAAAAATTTTAATTTATTATTTCCATAAAATTGTGTTAATTTTGTAATTGTATACAACATACACATTATTCAGTTAATGTTTGGGATTTTTCCAATAAATGAATATTTTTTTCGAATAGTGAATTTGATCAATTTACGATAAATGCTAAATAAATAAATTATTGATTCATATGTTATTTATAGATTATTTAATCACGTTATATATAAATTTAATTAATTATTTTATTATATTTTTTATAATTCTCATAATATATAGTTTCAGGTGGAAGATTTAATAAAGATATGTATAAAATATTGAAAACCCATCTCTCCTCCACTTTAAATACCACCCATCACCACCCCTTATCCTCACACCTCCCAAGATTTTAACCTTGTAAAATTCCTTCCCAATTCACATCTAAAAACCTTCCCCATGTTAATCAATCATAGGTATCAATGAATTACTAAAGACAATCCCTTTAAGGATGTTCTCAAGAATTATAATTGAAGAGGTAAAAGTATTCATTCTTTTATTTTATTTTATTTTAAATTTATTTGAATTTATTATCCTTCAATTACCTCCCCTATCAAAAGTGTAATGATAAATATTGTGTCCTTTAGATAAATGAATTATATCATGTTAATTGATGATCCAATAATAAACTCTTTTCACCATCTTTTATTCTATAAATTAAAACATCACTATTGATGTGTCAATTACAGATACTATAAACGATGCCTTTAAAAATTACATTAACCCCTTCGAAGCTAGACATAGTAAAATATATATGATTAATAATTATAATAATATACTTATTACATCCTATTTAATATTCTTGAACCATTATATACCCATAATGGTAATTAATAAAACAAAACTAGTTTGTCTTCATTGAAAAAAATGACAAAAAATATAAATGATTATCATGGATGTATATTATAATGATCCATACTCAGAAAAAATTAATTAAATTATTTATATAACCATTTAAAATTATTAGTTTTAATCAATATGATATAAATATAATTTTATATATGTATTCCCATTTTATACGAACTTCTGTACTCGTATACAAGTAATCTGATCTTGAAAACCAAGGAAATGACTCTCCCAAAAAATAAAATTATATATTATATCTCCTCAACAATAACATCATCATTTGATAAAATATTAATTTTTTTATTTTATATAAAAAATTAATCAATTAATAAATTAATTAATTTTTTTGTCCAGTAAATTAAGGTGTCATGCAGAACACATTCCGTGATATGTTAAGAATTTCTTCCTAAATATACATTTTCATTCAGGTAATGATTTCTTCAGAATTAAACAAAAATTATTATTTATTATTTATATTTATATAATATAAATTATATTTTTATATTCCTAAATCATCTATCATGGTTATTTGTTTTATAAAACTATTATTATAAATTAATATAAATTTTCTAAAATAACTCTTCTTTGCAATGTAAAAGGGTTATTGGAGCCATGATTTCCTCGATGATTTTACTACATTATTTTCATATATTTAAATATCTCCGTTGAATTTTATGATCAATTTATTATTATAATTATGTACCATATTTTATTATATGGTCTCTAATTAGTTTGAATACGAATGTTCAATCATGATACCGTTCTCCAAAATACTCATAATGGTTATTTCCTACATTTAAAAATTAATGAATGATAATTAAAATGCATACATATTTGATTTTTATGATTATCCCCACTAATATAAAGAATTAATTTGAATTATTAAATGATGATTGCATCCTACTATTACACGTCTATACATTTGTAGATTTCATTGGAAAAAAGAAAAATGGATTTTGGTCAAGGCCTTAAACATTTAATTTCTGGTTTAATGGTCGATACATAGATGGTGTGATTATGATATACACCATATGAATTACCTCATGAGGATTAGAAAATGATTATCCATTTGAATATTTGACTATTATAATATTTGTGGTTAATATTTTCTCTCATTTGACTATTTTAAGGAAATATTTATTTAGGTTTTTTTCGTGAAATATTATAACCATATTTATGTTATAATGTTATGTGTTATTAGTCAGTATGGAGGATTTATTTTTTATATTAGATTATATTATGGTAAATAACGTTAATAAGCATCTGATCTCACCGCCTTATGGAGTTTTAATTTTTTTTAGAATATGAAGATGTATATTAGGAATTACATGTAGAGATGAGTGTTTCTAAGGAAATTTCTCTATTATATATCTGTTAAAGTTGTAATGCAATGATAATGTAGGTAATATAGATTCAAAAAATAATAAAATATTTATTACATTTGGATGTGAGAACTTTTTCATATTACTAATGATAAATATAAGGAACTGGCTTCTGGGTACTAGGGTTGGGGACATTAATTTTGTGAATTTAATAATCATATACCAAGAGAGTGCCAAACAAGTTATACATCAAAGACAATTTTCAAGCGTAAGGCCATGATTGAGTCAAGTAAAAATAAATTGATTTTATAGTTACTACAAATATATTTAATTTTTTTCCAATCCATATCCGCATATATTATATATATAGTGATATAAATAATCAGACTCCAATTACTCTATTCTATACAAAAATTATATGATGTTTTTCTTTACCTAGAATTATCCTTAGAGTTATCCATATTGTTATCACTAATGTTTTCTCACAAAATATTACAAGGGTAAACTATCCACTCTCTTATACAAAATATGTTTACTGGAGACATTATCAAGAATTATTCCTTGATATCTACCATAACAATTTTTTTATTACAAACTAAATATTGTGAGTCACAGTGTCTTAGGAAGACCTTGTTCGTAATATATTTATGTGGTAAAAAATTAAAACATATATAATTTATTATATATAATGATATAATAAATACATTTATCCTTATAAATAAGAATTTTATTACAAGGAGAATACATATAAAAAAGGGTTCGACCTATATCCCTTTAATGGAATAAACATGATAAGGATTCATAACTTTTGAGTGAAATATATAACATGACATAATCAAAGATAAAGATAAAGGGTAATCGCATGGTAGTATTATATAAATAATATAGTATCAAAATATCATATAATCAATAGTTTGGTTTTTGAAATTACATATAACAAAAAACAAACATGATTCAAGGCTAAATGTAGTTAAAATATCACTAGGTGGAAGAAAACCCTTAATGGATTTAGTTCACTCACTAATCCCATTCATGATGCCTCATTAGAAAAAAATATTTACCCAGTTCATTATAGATCTATTGGGGTATTCCCATAATATCATGATCATGAGTATGCATTCCATAAAAATTTAATCAATCATATTTTATAAACGTAAAAACTAAAAATGAAATGAAGATGGGTTACATACTCATGCCTTAGAACAAAATGACTAAAAATTTCATTGTCATTATATAATATAGTAAAAAATATGAAATGAGTTACTACATAAATTTAAGGTATAATTTGATATATAAATATTTATGATACATATAAACTTATTTTTAATGTAATCAATAATATAAAAGGTTTTATACATCGATGAAAACGTAATTAAAAGATTCTATAGAATATTTAGTTAATAGAATACCATTTTCACATGATGAATATTCATCAAATCAATTTTCCATATATATTATTGGCAAAAAATTATTAAAAAATAATAATGGAAACATATAACTGATGATTCAATGAATTTAGTTGTAATGGTAGCTTGTAATTCTTAATTTTTGTAAAAATTAAAAAACAATCCATTCACATTTTTTAAAATGCATCAAAAGTACCTCATTTAGAAAACAAAAAGTGCATTCATTTCAAAATAATTTTAAAAAGGTCAATAATATTTAAAAATCCGTTTAAAAAATTATTTAGAGAATGTTAATGACATTATTGATAGTATTTTTAGAAAATATGTGTGTAGGGGAAGAGGGATCTTCTACAGTAGTGAGAAATAATGTCTTTTTATCTTGAAAATATTTCATCAATATTTTTTCTCACCCAATTATAGAAAATGATACTAGAACATGAAAATTTGATGAATAACTACATGATATGAAATATAATGTTATTTATTATACAATAATAAATTAATTTTTTATAACATTATTTCATAAATAAAAAATCACAATCAAAATGAGAATTAAACATAATTCGTTAACACATTGGGATATTTTTTATCATACAAAGCATGAATGAAGTAAATTATTTATAAAATAATATATCATGATATACGAATTATACATGATATAATAATTAATGTGGAATTATAGACACCATTTAGTTGAAATTAGGATCATAACAAAACTTTCCTCTCAAAGATGGATGTTTTTAGACGAACCACATTCCTATAGACCATACATTTCCATACATGTATTTTAACATGGATATGATAAGAAATATAAATGTATTTATTTATAAATAAACTTTTACAGGATTAATAACTTTTTCAAAAACCATTTATGTCATTTAATTTAATTAGGTATTTAATTATTAAAACACATATGTCCACATTGGGAATATGAGGACAATTTATTAACAATTTCAATACAGAATCAATGTTTTGACCATGGTCAAAATGTTTATTATTCCATTTTCTAAAAGAAATATTTAATAAATTATTATTGTTTTTTTAATATTACTTCTAAAAATAAAAAATAGTTACAGTTTTTGAATTTGAACTATATTATAATGATTCAAATTAAAGGTTTTATTTACGCATGTGTATCATTTCAATTTTTCAATGAACATGTTGGAATTAAGTGTTTGAATAAAAATATTCACCCATTTCACATTTCCTCACAAACTAATGATACTATCATCTTATAGACAACACAGTCACTTTTGAGAATAAATGTGTCACCAAGATGGAAGAAAACATATATTTTATTTTCATACACATTGACGAATATCACACACCATGTAACACCCGAGACATTTATGTTATATAAATCATCAAAGGAATCTTTTTCTATACAACACTTGCTTGTCTTTCTTTACAAGAAATTGCGGCCTTCCTCGATAGCTTGTGTCGTATGCAATACCGAGTTTCACTAAACAACGATATGCTATTAAAATATTATTAAAACTAGCCGTTATGAATAGTAATAACCACCTTTTGAAATTTTATAATTTTTATTATTCAAAGTGTACTTCATTTTTTGATTCAGAATATCTAAATTAGCCTAGGGTTAAATTTTGGTATTTTTCTGAAAACTATCAATCTTTGATGAATAGTGAAACCACTAAGTGGTAGTTAAAAAAACTGAATTTTTCATAAAACTTAATTTTACCGCTTCTGTGAGTGGAATTTCAAAAATCCGAGAGACACGGTTAATATCAAGGACTAAAATGGGGTTCAATGAGTTGAAAATTATTTTTGGTGAATAGTAACTTTTTACTTTTATTTATCACGATTAAAAGAAAATAGGGTAATTAAGGGTAAAATGATATTATTATTACCCTAAAACATGTTCTAATTCGATTGGAAAAGTGTAATTCGACCAATAACAAACTTAGGAATTAAATATGACCATTTAGGCCCACTTGGATTAGATTAGGACATTTATTATTAATTTATTTAAAGAAGGGTTAAAATAGTTAAAATCAAAGTTTAATAAGTAAATAATTTTTAATATAGGGATATACATAAGATAAATTCGACTATAAATATTCATTAGCAATAAAAGAAGATTTCCTACATAATTGGATTTTATTTTTAATTTTTAGACCTTAAATAATTTAATTTATTTATGACACAAAGATGATTTATTAATTGTCTTATTAATGAAATATTGAGATAATTGATGTTATAAATACCCAAATAAATATAATTTGAGACTTTTTATGAATTCAACAAATTTCCTAGGTTAATATGACATTTTATTATTGATTTAATTAACTTTTTTAGAACTAATAATTCTGTTATGAGTTTCACAAAAATCAATTACTAAATAGTGTCAAAATTGACATAAAATAGTTTTTAAAACAAATATTATTTTAGTAATTGTTATTTTATTCATCAAAACATATGGTTAGGCCAAATGACTTAGATAATGTTATATATATTAATAATAAACAACTTGGGGTTCGTTTGGCTTCATATTGTAAGTTTATTAACCTTATAGTATAAGAATACAAGAAGACACGGTAAAAGTAAACTTATTTAACTTAATGTTAAATCTAAATGATAAGGTTAAAATAGGAACCTAAAATTGTCTAAATTCTATTGGATGAGAGGATTTCGACCCATCCCCACCTTAGCCTCGAAATAAATTAATTTGGAGCTATTTAAAACCGAACATGACTTTATAATAAAATAATAGTTTTAGTTATTCCAAAGGTGCCCCTCTCCTCCCTTATAAAAGGACACCTCCTCCCCATCTTCCTCACACCACTTTGAGCCTTCATGCTCAGAAAACCCCTGCCAATTCATCTTCTCCACTTCCCTAGAGACATCCTAGAGGTCTTGTTCTTCTTCAAAGTCCAATTTTAGTGCCCTAAAATAAGGTCTCAAAGAAGCACTTCAAAGAAGAGGTAATGTCTATTACCGATTCTTTCATCTTTATTTCTTCTTCCACATATTCTTCTTTAGTTGTTTAATTATGAAGTAATAACATCAGTATCACTAATATACTGGAATGTTATTATAAGTATGAAGCAACCCTATTTCACCATCTATCCATACTATGGAAAAAGAAATCACCGCGCGTGCGTACGTACGGAATACCGTCTCCACGCCGTGGTGTAATATATTTTCCACCACCACCTTACTTGGATGGGTATAATGGTTTAACTAATGACTATATATGACTATTATAAAGTGATACTGATTATGAAATAGTATACATACACTCCAATACAATTCCACGATCATAGGAACGATATCATCACTCGTGTGTACGTACGGAATACCGTCTCCACGATGTGATGCGACTCGTTCTACATGATCTTCATTTAATAATGATTATATAAATGAATTGAATGAATGAATATTATATATATTAAACTAATAACATTTTGGAAATGAGGTATCTATAACCTAAATATAAGAATACGAATTTATTCGAAAAAACACGAATAAGAACAAAAAGTTATAAACACGCGAATAATAAGTAGCAATGAAATATTACTACTAAGAAGCTAAGAAAATGACCATATATGATATAATAAAAATATGTATGATTCTGGAATAAGTAAATAACATTATTTAAACCATTATACAGGAGGTTCGGACACGTACAAAGCATATCAGACCTAAGGTAAGGGAAATATCATAATCTCATTTTTATCTGAGATTGTTTATAATTTGGTATTTACTGGGGTGTATTTTATCATCCACATTTATGTTTCCTCAATATGTAATATTATTTCCATTCACCTACAATTGTTTAAATCCTATTTTACCCTTCGGTGAGTTTTTATTAAAAGATATGAAAGGAATCTTTTGTCATTTTTTTCGTACGACGTACTTTTTGACTTTTCCGACAAAAGTACCAGAAGAATGTTTTTTAACTTATACGACATGAATGGATTTTTAAAAAATTATTTCCAAGAAGATTCCTTTACAAGTTTCCAAGTTTATTTTTAATCAACTTCTTTTAGTTTAAAATTCTATGACATTTAAAGAAAGGAAAGTGTTTTTGAAGTAGAAATGATATTTTCCTCAAGAATGGAGTTCAAGTGTTTTATCAAAGTTATTTTCCATCTAATATAATATAGGGTTCTGTTTCTATCCCTATTATTACATTGATTTTATTATGTTGTGATGGAATTATTTTTATGAATTCCTTATTCTTATATGAATTGTTTTATGATGCCATGTTGTTTAAGAATCCCATTTTTATTACATGTGTTATGTAGTGATGTATGATTTATGATTTTGTGGCACACATAAGAATGGTTTCATTATGAGATGGGTGGGACCTATATCTCCCTCCAATTCATTGGGTAAAGATTTTATATTTCATGAGATAGAGATGGCTGGAATGGTAGGTTATACCGGTTCAGTGAAGCAGGACTGAAACGAGGGTAACTCGGTTCAGAAATCGACTTTGTCCACTAAGATAGTCTTGGCAATGAGTCTTGACTAATAAGAAATGATTCTCTATGATAATTTGTGTATGCCACAAAGATTCATGTTTTAGGTTATGATTATTGGGATTTCATTTCACTACGATGATTTATCCCATGTTATGAAATTATGATCTCTTTTGTAGGTTAAGATTTCAAAAGTTATGTGCTTATGTATATGATGTGATTTATATTTCTTTTTTTACCCTTATTGAGCATTTGAGCTCTCCCTTTTGTATGTTTTATTTCCCCAGGTCAGGAAGAAGGTTATTAAGTATAATATTCCAAAAGGGACTATAGATATGATGAAATAAATGGGAGACAGTGTAGACGCTTTATGAACCAGTTGTTTATGTTTCCCAGTTTCTAAAGACACTATACCTATATGGTCCTTTCGTGGTTTTGTTATATGTTGTAATAGGTATGCTTCAATTTTGAATTATTAACAATGTATGTAAAGTATGAGTCGTTATAGTTGGTATCAGAGGAATGGTATAGTCAACCTTTGGAAACTAGGATGTGAAAGCCTTAGTAAGAACCCTAAGGATAAGTCTAAGCATAGAACACAATATTAGTGTTTTATAAATGGCGCTGAATAACCTAGGATAAGACATTAAGTGTAAAATTTTATTCTTGATTTTGTGTTTTTTCTATTATAATTTGTGTTGCTCACACTAATCTTCTTGGTTTTAGTCAATGGCTGGAACCCGAAGGAACCGTGTTAATGCGGAATGCGAAGGGCAATGCAATGATTGTCCACCTGAGCAACCAAACGTTATGGGAGCTGGAATGCAAAATCTTGTAGCCATTCTCTCACAACATTATCAAGCTATGAATCCTGCAGGACTTCCAAACTAGTAAAGGAAGGAGCAACATTCTGTTGAATCCTTCATGAGGCAGTGTCCACCTTCTTTCAGTGGGTCTACTGATCCATTAGTTGCTGAACAGTTGATTAGTACTACTGAAAATATATTTTCAGTTCTTCAATGTTCTGAACATGATAAAGTCATCCTAGCAGTGTATCGTTTGGAAGGAGATGTTGATCAATGGTGGAATCTTATTAAGAATACGAGGCAAAGGGATGAAATTGAGTCCATGGAATGGGACGAGTTCAAGAACTTATTTTTAAATAAGTACTTCCCTCGTATTCTCCAAACAAAGATGGAGAAAGGGTTTCTTGAACTGAAGAAAAAGGATGTTGAATCTGTTGGTACATATGAAGAAAACTATACAAGACTTGCAAGGCACGCTTCTGGTGTTATTATCCAACCAGAGAGTAAGATCGATCAATTCTTTAGTGGCTTAAAACCAAGTCTTCTAAGGGATTTGGCTATAAGGGACTTCAATAGCTAGAAGGAAATCGTTCGATGTGCTCTCAAAGTCGAGATGGAGATTGGAGTAACCCATAAGTCATATGGGTTTGATAAGAAGAGGAAAATGGAATTCAAAGGAAAATATAAAGGGCACACTGAAAAGAAGATGAGCTTTCCCTTATGCTCTAAGTGTGGAAAGAAACATGTAGGGAGTTGTCTTAAAGGGACAAGTAAATGTTTCAAATGTGGAAAATAAGGTCATCGGGTATTTGAATGCCGCGATGAGGGGAAGAAGATGTCTAATGATGCAAAAAAAGGAATGGATACACAGAATGAACCTAACACACATCAATGTTTCAAGTACAAGGAGCTGGGACATTATGTCATAAATACCCTAATCCAAGGGTTGATGATGATGGTTGACGTCAACAAAATCTTAAGGATAAAGACAAAGGAAAGTCACATGAAATTTCTATCAGTGATGTGGAGTACGATAACGATGTGGTGAATGGTACACTTACCATCCACTCTAAAGTATCAAATGTTTTATTTGATTCTGGATCCACCCACTCCTTTATTTGTGAATAATTTTCTAAGGGTATCACCGTATTACCTCAACAATTATATTTTGAGTTAGCTGTGACAACACCTAATGGCACAACAGTCGCATCAAATGTTTTTAATTCTTCTCCAATCGAAGTTTGTGGGAAATTGCTTCCTGCAAATCTTGTGATCCTTCCTATAGTAGAATTTGATGTGATTCTTGTGATGGATTGGTTTTCTTTATATGGAGCTCATATCAATTGCCAAATAAGGGAAGTCACATTTGATATTCCAGATCAATCTATGATCGTCTATCGATGAAAGGATGAACATAACCTTCCAGTGGAAATTTCTTCCATTTTCTAGGTATTGATTCCACTAAATGAAGGTTATTTATCTCAAATGGTTGATGAGAAACTCATGATTAAGAATATTCCCATTGTACGAGAGTTTGATGATGTCTTTCCAGAGGAATTACTGAGTCTTCCACCAAATCGTGAAGTTGAGTTCTCAATAGAACTCGTACCGGGTGCTTTGCCTATTTCAAAGACACCTTATAGAATGGCCCCAATTGAGTTGCAGGAATTGATGAAGAAACTCCAAGAGAATCATGATGAGGGATTCATACGCCCTAGTGCATCACCTTGGGGAGAACCTATTATATTTTTTAAGAAGAAAGGTGGATCAATGAGACTCTGCATTGATTATCGAGAACTTAACTAGATCAATATCAAGAAAAAATATCCTCTCCCATGCATTGATGAATTATTTGACCAACTACGCGGAGCTCAATACTTTTCCAAGATTGATCTTCGTTCAAGGTATCATCAATTAAGGGTCAAAAGGAAGGATATACCAAAGACGGCATTCCGTACAATGTATGGACACTATGAATTTATAGTGATGCCATTTGGTCTTACTTATGCCCCTGCTATCTTCATGGATCTAATGAATAGAGTCTTTAAAGACTATCTTGATCAATTTGTGGCAGTATTTATAGAAGATATTTTTGTCTATTAAATGAGAAAGGAAGAACAAGAAGATCACTTGAGAATTATATTGAAGACCCTGAGAAAGGAGAATCTTTATGCCAAATTTACCAAGTGTGAATTTTGGCTTCAAAACGTTGCATTTTTGGGTCACATAATCTCAAAAGAGGGGATATCTGTGGATCGAGCAAAAACAGAGGTTATCAAAAGATGGTCGAGACCAACAACAGTAAATGGGATCCGCATTTTTATTGGTTTGGCTGGATATTATTGACATTTGTGAAAGATTTTTCACAAATATCTAATCCACTCACCAAGTTGACTCGGAAAGGGGTTAAGTTTTTCTGGATGGAAGAATGTGAAGAGAATTTCAAGGAGTTGAAAAGAAGGTTATTCACTGCACCTGTGCTCACACTGCCTTGTAGTGGAGAATGGTTTGTGATCTATAGTGATGCATCCAAGAAGGGATTGGGGTGTGTTATTATGAAAAATGATATGGTGATAGCTTATGCCTCATGACAGTTGAAAATCCATGAGAAAAATTACCCAGCACATGATTTGGAGTTAAATGCGGTAATCTTTGCATTAAAGATTTGGAGGCATTACCTTTATGGTGAAAGGTGTGAGATTTATACTGATCATAAAAGTTTAAAGTATAATTTCACACAAAAGGAGCTAAATATGAGACAAAGAATATGGTTGGAGCTGATTAAGGATTACGACTGCACAATCCATTACCACCCTGGGAAAGCAAACAAGGTGGCTGATGCATTAAGTCGACAAGACCATGCTACTTTATCCATGACGAGGATCAAAAAAGATCCAATATTTATGGATTTACAAAGGATGGATCTTGGAATTATAATAGAAGGGTAAAATTCTTATCTTTCTCAAATGAATGTTCAACCATCTATACATGTGAAGATTAAAGAGGCAGAGAAATAAGATTTCGAGTTACAAAAGAAGGTGAGAAACGTTCCTGAATTCAACCTTGACTGTGATGGGATTATAAAGTTCAGGAATCGGGTTTGTGTTCCTCCCATCCCCGAATTAAAGAAGGAGCTGTTGGATGAGGCTCATAGTTCTTCATTCTCTATTCATCCTGGAAGAACGAAGATGTATATGGACCTGAAAGAGTACTTATGGTGGGATGGCATGAAAAGAGATGTTGCTGAATTTGTCTCTCGATGCTTGGTTTATCAACAAGTTAAAGTTGAGAGACAGAAGTCTAAGGGGATGTTACAACCATTACCTATACCCGAATGGAATTGGGAAAACATCACTATGGACTTTGTCACAGGACTTCCTAAAGCATCCAATGGAAATAATGCTATCTGGGTCATAGTAGATCGTCTTACAATGTCTGCACACTTCATTGCTATTAAAGAGGATTTCTCTCTGGATCAGCTTTCCAGGATATATGTAAAGGAAGTGGTAAGATTGCATGGAGTACCACTTTCTATTATATCCGATCGGGATCCGAGATTTACCTCGATGTTCTGGAGAAGTCTTTAGCATACTCTGGATACAGAGTTGAGTTTCAGAACTGCTTATCATCCTCAGACAGACGGTCAGTATGAGAGAACAATTCAAACCCTAGAAGATATGTTGAGATCATGCTCTATTTATTTCAAAGGTGGTTGGGATCAACACCTACCTTTGGTAGAATTTTATTATAATAATATCTTTCACTCCAGTATTCAGATGGCTCCTTATGAAGCTCTCTATGGAAAGAAATGTAGGACTCCAACTTGTTGGGATGAAGTTGGGGAAAAAAGCTATTAGGACCTGATCTCATTGATTAAATGGCAGAAAAGGTCAGATCTATTCAACAACACATAAGAGAAGCTCAGAGTCGACAGAAAAGTTATGCCGACAACTGAAGAAAATACCTAGAGTTTGAAGTGGGTGATAAAGTGTTCTTACGAATATCTACCTGGAAGAGGGTTATGAGATTTGGAAAGAAGGGGAAGTTGAGCCCGAGATATATCGGTCCTTTCAAAATACTGGATCGTGTTGGGAAGGTAGCTTACCGATTGGCACTTCCACCAAATCTCTCTCAAGTTCACGATGTGTCCCATGTATCTCTCCTGAGAAAGTACATACCTGATCCTTCACATGTACTCAGCTCAGAAGTTGTACCGCTGGAGCAAGATCTTTCTTATGAAGAACAACCAATAGAGATTCTGTATCGTAGAGAAAATGTCCTACGAAACGAGACCAATCGATTGGTGAAAGTCTTATAGAGGAATAACCAATTAGAAGAAGCTACATGGGAGCTTGAGGATATGATGAGGGAGATGAATCCTCATCTGTTTGTTACAAAGTGACGAATTTCGAGGGCGAAATTCATTTTATGGGGGGTAGAATGTAACACCCAATACTTTTATGTTATATAAATCATCAAAGGAATCTTTTTCTACACAACACTTGCTTGGAATGATTTACACGAAATCGTGGCCTTCCTCGATAGCTTGCATCATACGCAATACCGAGTTTCACTAAACAATGATATGCTATTAAAATATTATTAAAACTAACCGTTATGAATAGTAATAACCACTTTTTAAAATTTTGTAAATTTTATTTTTCAAAATGGACTTCATTTTTGGATTCGGAATATCGAAATTATCCTAGGGTAAAATTTTTGTATTTTTCTGAAAACTTTCAATTTTTGATGAATAGTGAAACCACTAAGTGGTAGTTAAAAAAACTGAATTTCTCATAAAACTTAATTTTACCGCTTCGGTGAGTGGAATTTCGAAAATCTGAGAGACACGGTTAATATCCAGGACTAAAATTTGGTTTAATGTGATGAAAATAATTTTTGGTGAATAGTAACTTTTTACTTTGATTTAACACAGTTAAAAGTAAATAGGGTAATTAAGGGTAAAAATGATATTATTATTACCCAAAAATGTCCTAATTCTATTTGACAAATTTTATTCGGCCAAATACAAACATAGTAATAAAATATGACCATTTAGGCCCACTTGGATTAGATTAGGACATTTATTATTAATTTATTTAAAGAAGGGTTAAAATAGTTAAACTCAAAGTTTAATAAGTAAATAATTTTTAATATAGGGTTATACATAAGATAAATTAGACTATAAATATTAATTAGAAAGCTAGAAAGAATTACTAAATAATGGTATTTTATTTGTAATTTTTATACATTATATAATTTAATTTATTTATGACAAAAAGATGATGCAGTAATTATATTATTAATGAAATATTGACATAATTGATGTTATAAATACCCAAATAAATATAATATGAGACTTTTTATGAATTAAACTAATTTTCTAGGTTAATATGACATGTTATTATTGATTTAGTTAACTTGGATCGAACTAATAATTCTGTTATGATTTTCACAAAAATCAATTACTAAATAGTGTCAAAATTGACATAAAATAGTTGTTAAAAACATTATATTAGTAATTGTTATTTTATTCCTAAAAATCTAAGGTTCGGCCAAATGACTTATATAAGGTTATATATATTAATAAAAAACAACTTTGGGTTTGTTTGGATGCTTATAGTAAGTTTATTAACCTTATAGTATAAGAACACAAGAAGACACGGTAAAAGTAAACTTATTTAACTTATTGTTAAATCTAATTGATAAGGTTAAAATAGTAACCTAAACTTGTCTAAATTCTATTGTATGAGAGGATTTCAACCCATACCCACCTTAGCCTCGAAATAAATTAATTTTGAGATATTTAAAATTGATCTTTACTTTCTAATAAAATAATAGTTTTAGTTATTACAAAGGTGCCCCTCTCCTCCCTTATAAAAGGACACCTCCTCCCCCTCTTCCTCACACAACTTTGAGCCTTCAAGCTCGGCCAAACCCTACCAATTCCTCCTCTCCACATACCTAGAGACATCATAGAGGTTCTTTTCTTCTTCAAAGTCCAATTTCAGTGCCCTAAAAGAAGGTCTCAATGAAGCACTTCAAAGAAGAGGTAATTTCTGTTACCGATTCTTTCATCATTATTTCATATTCAACTTCTTCTTCATTAGTTGACTCATTATGAAGTAATAACATAAGTATAAATAATATACTGATATGTTATTATATGTATGAAACAACCCAATTTCACCATCTATCCATCCTACAGAAAAAGAAATCACCGCGCGTGCATACGTACGGAATACCGTCTCCACGCTGTGGTGTAACCTATTTTCCACCACCACCTTACTTGGATGGGTATAATGGTGTAAATAATGACTATATATGACTATTATAAATTTATACTGATTTTGAATTAGTATACATACACTCCAATACAGTTCCACGATCATAGGAATGATAGCATCACTCGTGCGTACGTACGGAATACCGTCTCCACGATGTGATGCGACTCGTTCTACATGATCTTCATTTCATAATGATTATATAAATTAATTGAATTAATGAATATGATATGTATTTCACTAATACCATTCTGGAAATGATATATCTATAATCTAAATATAAGAATAAGAATTTATTCGACAAAACACGCATAAGAACAAAAAGTTATAAACACCCGAATAACAAGTAGAAATGAAATATTACTACTAAGAAGCTAAGAAAATGACCACATATGATATCATAAAAATAAGTATGATTCTGGAATAAGTCAATAACAATATTTAAATCATTATACAGGAGGTTCGGACACGTACAAATCATATCAGACCAAAGGTAATGGAAATATCACAATTTCATTTATATCCGAGATTGTTTATACTTTGGTATTTACTGGGGTGTATTTTATCATCCACATCCATGTTTCCTGAATATGTAATATTATTTCCATTCAACTACAATTGTTTAAATCCTATTTTACCCTTCCGTGAGTTTTTAGTAAATGATATGAAAGGAATCTTTTGTCGTTTTTTGTATGAGGTACTTTTTGACTTTTCCGACAAAAGTACCACAAGAATGTTTTTTTAACTTATACGACATGAATTGATTTTTAAAACATTATTTCCAAGAATCTTCTTTTACAAGTTTCCACGTTTATTTTTAATCAACTTCTTTTAGTTTAAAATTGTATGACATTTAATGAATGGAAAGTGTTTTTGAAGTAGAATGGATATTTTCCTCAAGAATGGAGTTCAAGTGTTTTATCAAAATTATTTTCCATATAAGATAATATAGGGTTCTGTTTCTATCCCTATTATTACATTGATTTGGTTATGTTGTGATGGTATTATTTTTATGAATTCCTTATTCTTATATGAATTGTTTTATGATGCCGTGTTGTTTAAGAATCCCATTTTTATTACATGGGTTATGTAATGATGTATGATTTATGATTTTGTGGCACACATAAGAATGGTTTCATTATGAGATTGGTGGGACCTATTTATCCCTCCAATGTATTGGGTAAAGATTTTATATCTCATGAGATAGACATGGCTGGAACGGTAGGTTATACCGGTTCAGTGAAGCAGGACTGAAACGAGGGTAACTCGGTTCAGAAATGGACTTTGTCCACTAAGATAGTCTTGGCAATGAGTCTTGACTAATAAGAAATGATTCTCTATGATTATGTGTGTATGCCACAAAGTTTCATATTTTAAGTTATGATTATTGGGATTTCATTTCACTACTATGATTTATCCCATGTTATGAAATTATGATCTCTTTTGCAGGTTACGATTTCCAAAAGTTATGTGCTTATGTATGTGATGTGATTTATATTTCTTTTGTTTACCCTTACAGAGCATTTGAGCTCACCCTTTTGTATGTTTTATTTCCCCAGGATAGGAAGAAGGTTATTAAGTAGAATATGCCAAAAAGGGACTATATATATGATGAAATAAATGGGAGATTGTGTAGACGCTTTATGAACAAGTTGTTTATGTTTCCTAGTTTCTCATGACATTATACCTATACGGTCCTTTCGTAGTTTTGTTATATGTTGTAATATGTATGCTTCAATTTTGAAGTATTAACAATGTATGTAAAGTATGGGTCGTTATACACCATGTGATAGAGATTCCTCATTAAATTTAACCATTATATTGGTTTGATTATGTGGTCCTCCCACCTGGTGTAGTCCAATGAGATCAAAAATAAACGATAGAAATATTTTTACACCAGAAAATTATTTATTAAGTGTCTATCCAAGAATTTTTTTTAATATAATACTAACTTATATAGCCTATACACTGTATCAAAATCTCTAGTTCTCTTTATAATATTAAATTTTATTTCTCATAGTGACCAACAATAATTATAGATCAAATGTTATGGATGTCAGAAGATTTTATCATTCCAACCATATATAATTCTACAATGTTCTATTATGTGTATTTCACCAGCATGTCCATAATCATATTTATATCTACCCTACATGTTGCATAAACAAACATCCGACAATATAAAAATATATTAATGAACCTACTTTGTGAGTGGAATTAACGAAAAACCTCTTATACCATTTTATTGTTGTTTTCTATAAATTGATCCATTAGGATACCTATTAAACAAGACTGATAGATGAAGTGAATTTATCATGCTCTTCTCACCAAAGTCTAACAAACATGTTCTTGGATTTTTTGGTACTACACTAATACCAAAAAGAAGAGGGAATTATCAATATATTTTGAACTGAGTTTCCTCAATGATTAGAATACTAAAAAACTTAACAAAATCCACCAAAAGTGAAAACACTATCTTGAATGACCCTAATGTGAATCAAAATATGAGTCACATTTTCTCAAAGACGCCTGAGGGAACTCTTGGATAAAATAGTAACATCTCTCCCATGTGTGTTTATATAGGTTTATCTTCTCCCAAGAGGCATCTCAAGTTCTCCTAAGAACAGCCTATAAAAGAAATCTCCTAGTAACAATGGACAACCTTTTATGACATATATCTACTTCAAACCATCCATACATCTGAATATAACCTTAAACATTCCAAATACATACACTTTCTATGAACTATCTGATCTCCAACTATATATTATTGTGGAGAACATTTAGATCACAAATGTATTACCTAGTAAAATCCCTTTCAGATCATTCACGAATTATATGTGGATAACAATGAGATGGCATATTACGTACATGGGAAATGAACATTAATCTCATCTATTTCCACCTTGTCTGAGAAACCATATGTTCTCCCATATTTACCCTATGTGTTCCACATAATGTTCAACCAGGCCTCACTAATGTGATGTAACTTCTAATCTATCTCTCATTTAAAAAATTACAAGGAACACCTTTATGTGGTACTCCCACTAGAGTATACAAATATAAAACCTCCAAAAGTAACCCTATATACATTTTTGTTGGGATATAACCCACCTATTATACCCTTAAACTCGTCCACAAATGAACAAATGAAACTATTTTGGATTAAATATATTTCTGTTAATATTTTTTCTCACACTAGGAAAAAATCATATGGTCTTTGAGGATAGTTATGCTCATTTATTTATAGTGATAAATACTCAACACATGGGTGTGCTAATTGTTTTAAACACCCATAATAATAATCTCATTTCATAAATTATTGTAGATGTGTGGGAGTGAATCATTTTATTCCTCATTGGTGTAATATCCAATGAAACCATTAGTTAATATGTGTTGTGATTCACCTCATCTATTGAGAAACATGAGAGCAATCTTAGGTGTGAGACCCAAAAAAATCATAAATGCACCATTAGTATAGATAATCCATTTTAGTCTAGAAATATTAAAAAACTTATAAGAGTAATCCCAAAAAATACACTACTTTTTTATGAGTTGTGATAGTATTTATGGTTCTATAAATTTTGGCAACCTCTTATGTGTAAGACCCATCTAAAAAATAAATTCTTCATGCGTGAAGATAATCCAGATAGGTATAGAATTATGGTCATTATACTAGATGTAATCCCCAAAAAACCATCATAACATCAAGGATCAAGAATCACCTCATGGTACTAAATATATAGTAATACACTTAGGTGTATTCCCCAACATATCCTTTATGTATTTATTGTTAGAGATACTTCAAATAGTTCTAGAAATAGTGGAAAACTTCAATGTGGAAGCCCTAACCAAATATCCAACACACTATGTGTCTGGATAATCATCATTGACCCAAAAATATATGCATCTAATCATGTGAAAGATATAACTAAACCTTCAATTATCAATGAATATAGATAATCCTCATGGATCATGAAATATGGGAATTATTCATAGTGTATGTCCCAGTGAATCCATCAATTCACCGTGATTCATGATCCATATCCTTATTCTACAAACATGGGAATCCTCATAGGTGTTTGACCCAAATAAACCATAAAATATTCATTATTTGATATTACTTCATGCTTCTAGAAACATGATAATTCTATTTTGTGCAATCCCCCATAGAATTTTAAATTTTCAGCGACTCGTGATACTCCACATAATTAAATAAATATTAGCATCATCCTAGGATTAAGCCCCAAAAAATCATCAATCACCAAATTTTGAGATGCACCTAATGGTTATAAAATCCTAGGAAAACTCATAAGTGTAATCCCCTAAAAAACATAAATGTACCATGATTCGAGATAATCCTCAAGGTTCCATTAATATGAGCATGCTAATAAGAGTAAGTGTTGGGACCAAGTTGGATGAATGTTTTTTTGTTTCTACAATAAGTTTTTATTGATTATTTTGAATTATTATGTCATTATAGAAAATTAAATTCACATTTTATGTTTTCCGATCCAACTAAAGGGGGGTGTATTAATAACCCTTTGGATGAAATATTGATTAGAAATTACATCAGTTTCATTTTTCTATTCATACAATGTTTTGAGGAATATGATGGGTTTCACAGTCACCTTGAATCCAATTTTTTTTGGTGAGTATCAAAATATGTATCAATGTATGAATGTCTCAATTCTAAATCTAACAATACATTATTGTTTTTATGAATTAAATATCATATGTTTTTTCAGAATCATTTTTGTTAAGAACCAATTATTTTCCATGTAAATTTTATTAATTATTTTGAAATATTACGAATTCTTGAAAATTGATGGCATGTGATTTCGAGTCCCAGAGAAAGATCCTCCAATAAATAATTAACCTCTGATGAGGATGATGCTGAAGCTCGGAATGGGAGGAGGATGTGGGAACAATGGACTTCCACATGTTCAATATTTTCATCTCCTTTCTCATGTTATATCCACCGAACAATCATGGTTGGGGTGTGTTTATGTCTGTTCTTAGCTGTTTTATGTTGAATCTTTGTTCTCAACGTAGCTTGAAATTAGTTTAAAACGGATGTTGCAGGCCAAAAAAACATGGAATGATCCCTCTGCATCTTTATTATTGATGTGTTTTTCTTGGACTGTGAAGATGGCAGTGGCGCCACCCCGCCACCGAAGGAGACTGCGACCGGTTGGCTACGGCGAGGGAAGGTGGTGGCTGGCACCCGACCAGCCATGTGCAACATGGGCAGCATGTGTCTGAGTTACCGGTTGAGAAGGAGGTCATGACTACATAGCCATGGCAGTGCACTGGGGGGTGGACAACACTTGGTAGGCCATGGGGAGGACAACTTCTCTGTCGCGACGCTGGCAGGAGAATGGATCGGGAAACCCTCCTGTTAGGTCACGTGGAGCGGGACTGCTCTGGTGGTCCCAACTGTACTAGGTAGATCGAACAACCCTTCATCCTTTCATAATTCTAGGGGGCACCTACCCCCGATTTTCGGGTTGGGAGGGTCCCACCACAACAGACCGAAGCCAGTGGAGTGGGCCGCACAGTAGTGGGCCACGCCCAGCGAGCTGCCCTGCAGCGGGCCATTCCTGGTGGGCTGCACCCCAGTGGGCCGTGCCCGGTGGGCGGGGGCCGCTACAACCCTATCCATCTAGCTCATTCCATGTGGTATGGACCCACCATAGCCCCTCTAATTTGGGACGGAACCTGACCAGGTTGGGTCGGGCTGGGTCGGACCGAACCCATACCCGTCTGGACTAAGATATGCCTTTTTCGCATTATCATGAGAACTGTGCATCCATTTCAAGAGCTGCCCATGGTGCCAAAATCCTTGAATCAAGATTTTCCATTTGATATAATCCACTTTTGAAAGGGATAATGTGGGAGTACGGTCGGGTTGGATCAATCTGGAATCCGACCGTTCCCTCAGAACGGGAAAACTGATAACATACAGACCAGGCGTCTGATTGATACATTGTATGCCGTGTTGTGTCCTTTTTGATGTGATGGAACATTGTAATACTTCCTCATGGGACTTTGTGGTTGTTGAAGTAGAATTTGATGGCTGGAAGAGCGAATCCTCCCGGAATCAAGAATTCTTTTTGCGGGAACCCTGTGGATGGTAGTACTTGAGGAGTCCTCAGATCTTGTGTGGTTCATATTCAGATCCTATGTGCGATAGCGCTCAGTGATCCAATTTGGTTAAATGAATTATGATCCTATGTGAGTCATATCCATATCTTGTGTGGGTCAAATTCAGATCCTGTGCGATTCGTCATTGATCCAATGTGGGTCAACAGTATAGCTTCTCGACGAAGTAAGATGATCTAGCAATACAGTTAATCATTTATATTTCCATATGTGAGTTATACCCAGTGGGAGCTAAGTCATTTCCATTGTGGTACACTTCTGTGTGGTGATATCATTGAGTTATTCATCTGTGTGGCGTTAACTTTTTAGAACATATATTGGTGGTGTTACCTATAAGGTACTTCTATCTTCGTGGTGTTACTTGTTTGGTACTTCTATCTTTGTGGTGTTACCATTTTCGTATTCTTCCCTCACGTGTGAGATGATTATATTTTGATAAATTAGGTATATGTATGGGAATATACCAAAGTTTTTTTTACTACTATTGCTTCGTGCTTCGAGATTGAGCTCTTCCTTTGTGGTTTGTCATTTTTGGATTCTAGGAGACCTTCAGGGGTCTCGAGGAACTTACAGAGTATCGTCATACTCACCCCAGCATGGGCTACGCCTGCACCTTGCTATGTCTTGTGCAGAGGATGTACAACATTGATTGAGGCTGAGGGTTCCAGGACTAGAGGCTTCTCAAAGGTAGACCATTAGACGAGATGAACCACGATGATGATCATTCAATTGATGTACCTACCCTTCATTTAGGATCTTTGGTTGGTGTTCGCAGGAGATCTTTCCAGTTTTACTTGTAAATTCCAGTTGGGAATTTATTCTTTCCCACTTTACCTACTGTACACACCCAATTTACAATATATTTTACCTTTTTCTTGTATCTTGTTGTGTACATGGTTTGTGTGAGTTTACAGATTTAGATGAAATGCCTTCCCAGTTTTAGGGATATGTCTTTTTGATTCTAGTCGCCAGCCCTTAGCCAATGGAAGGCAGGCTTGGGGTAGTCATGATATAGGCCCCGGGGGATGGGTCATGACAAATTGGTATTAGAAGAATTTGGTTCAATTGATGATTTAGGACTCTGATCTTTTCTATGTGGAAATAGTGTCTTCTGTGATGAGTATGATTTTTAGTTTAGGGAACCTACTGTTGGTGTGGTGGACAACGTATCCATACACGAGGACCCTGACATTTAATTTCAATCATAGAACATGAAAACACTGATTGCTTGTGTGTTTTTGAAATGTTTTTTTGGGAACTCTTGAGTCAGCTCTCCAGGTATAACTTATTGACAGTGGAACACATGTTCTTTCAGGATGCCTCTACATAGACAGCTTTCCAGCATTCTATGTGGAGTACATGATGACAGCCCACCAAGTGACATGGAATCAGTGTAGGGCCCCCATACTGCAGTTGTACCACCAAGTGGTGTACTGACAGCACCACTACCTATTGGGAAGCCGATGCCACCTACCCCAGTATTTGAGGGTGATTGATGCATCAGCATGCTGTATTAGTTTTATTGCTAGATGCCACTGAGGTTCTGGGGAGAGAACAATCCACAAGAGACTGAGGAGTAGCCAGAGGCTGTGGTTAGTGTTTTTCGACAGGTAGGGATACCAGCTGATCTCATGGAGATCCTTGCAGCCAGTCTTATTTAGGCAGGAGCAGGAAGATTGTGTAGCTAGATGCTCTCGGTTTACGAAAAGGTCACTGTTATCTGGGTGGACTTCGAGAGCCTTTTCAGGGAAATGTTCATCCCAACGACCATACACATAGTGTGTATAATGAAACTTCTTCACTTTTTGCAAGGCAGCATGACTGTGGATCTGTATTCAGTGAGTTTCACCAACCGCTCGTGATACTCCATTGAAATGGTGCAGGAGACATTCATTAGGGCTCAGACATTCGATCAGGGAATCAGAAAGGAGATTAAAGCTTTGATGATTTCTCTCAGCATCCCGACGCAGGCGGGGGTGTTAGAGCGGGCACTCTTAGTGGATAGTATCCTTGCTGAGTAGTCATCGATAGTGAGACCCACCATCGGAAATCAAATATCAGAGTCATCTACAGTTGGTAGCATACATATGTTGCATAGGTCCAAGTGGACTATACCTATTAGAGGAAGACCGCCAGAGACATTGTCGGTTGTGAGAGGCTCTTGAGACAGAGTGGGATAAGCGAGGGTTAGCGGTGTTACTCGTGTAGTGGGCAGGGTCACATGGCTCAAGAATACCTGGCCCTTCATATGGATTTATAGTTGACGGTCGTAGGACCACCCGGGTAGAGGCAAATATTCGATCGTGGTGGTATACAAGCAAGAGGCGGATGTGGCAGAGGATTTGGCCCTACAACAGGCAGTGGCCAGCGATACGAGGTTCTACTGGAACCACCTCCAGGTGGTCCACCATGACCATATGTAGCATGGGGTATAGTGACAAGCTTAGCTCTAGGTAGCTGAGGCCTACCACCACAGCGCTCCGGATTTGACATGTGGTCTGATCTGTGTCTACTCCACCATAGCTGCACTACTTCTAGAAACATGTTCCAGTTAGTATTTAATTTCCAGTTCCCTCGTTTTGAGCTCAAATATTTTGTTAGAGCCATTTCCTTGATCATAACGTCTAGATTCTCTTACATTATAGGATTCTTTGATTACAAATTGGTGTCGAAATTGTGAGCTTACACTAGGAGGCAAGAACTTTATCTAGGATCTTCTAGTATCATCGTCGAGGGCATACAAAATCATCTTGTGTATGAAATATTTATCTACAGTCCATGCTCAGATCGAATTTATTAGTCACAAAGTGCAGTGATTCTGAACTAATGGGTCATGGTTTTCCTTCACCGGGGAGAATGGATCATTTGCAGCACATAATGGACTTACCAGAAAGATGGTGCACCCAATCATACATGAGTTCTCCATCCTTAATCTCGATGTGGTTGATGTGGAGTGTCTAAGATAACCTATATTGGTGGACCAGTAAATTATTATTTTCCTTGATGATGTGCTGGGTCTACCTCCTCATAGAGAGGTGGTCTTTTACATCGACTTGTACCCCGAGACGACATCGATAACTACAATAGAATATTTTATGGATCCCTCAGAGCATGGAGAGTAGCTAGTACATATGGAAGACTGGCATAGCAAGGGATTCATTAGGCCTAGTAATTTTCCATGGGCTACCCCATTTTTGTTCGCCAAGAAGGAAGATAGGATTTTTGAGACTGTGTGGACAATCAGATCCTGAACCATGTGATTGTGAAGAACTAGTACGCACTCACGAGGATTGACGATATCTTTGATTAGTTGTAGGGGGAACGACGGTTTTCGAAAATAGACCTCAGATCAGGCTATCACTAGCTCATGGTTTGAGAAGAGGATGTGAAAAAGACATCCTTCAGATGTCAGTATGGCCACTATGAGGTCTTGGTTCTTCCATTCAGTGCGACCAATGACCCAACAGTTTTCATGGGACTCATGTACAAGATCAACCAGCCATTCCTTGATCCCTTTTTGGTAGTCTTCATCGAAGACATCCTACTTTACTCAGCCATGAAGAAGTAGCATGACTATCATCTAAAAATAGTTCTTGACACACTCTGAGAGAACTGGAATTATGGTAAGCTCTCAAACTGCCAGTTCTATATCTAAGAGGTACACATTCTGGGACACGCCATCTCAGAGGTTGGAGTTGCAATGGATCTAGTGATTATTGAAGATGTACTTTCTAGGGAGCCACCTAGGAGTGTGATGGAGGTGCAGAGATTCCTATGTTTGACCATTAACTATCAGACGATTGTACCTGACTTTTCTATAGTCGAGACAACCTTATAATCGTTGACGAAGAAGGTGAAACTCTTCGTGTAGTCAGAGAGATACCAGCAAAGTATCCAAGAGTAGAGGTAGTGGCTAATGTGTTCCCCCATATAGAGGTTACTGTAAGAGGGTGTTGGGTACGTAGTATACTCTGATGCATCAGGGACCGGCCATGGATATGTCCTGATGTTGGAGCAAGAAGTGATCACTTACGGTTCTCGACAGTTGAGAAAACATGAGAAGAACAACACTACAAATGACCTAGAGTTAGCAGTTGTGGTTTTCACCATGTAGATGTGGTGACATTACTTGATTGGTGAATGTTTTAAAATCTACTCTGATCACAAGATTCTCAGGTATATTTAATCTCAGAAGGACATGAATCTGAGACTGCAGCTTTGGATTGAGTTCATCTAGTACCAGGACATCGAGATAGTCTATACTCCATGGAAAGGGAATTTAGTAGAAGATGCACTTAGTGGGAGATATGGTATATATTTGCTTAATTAGGTGACGAAGCAGCTAGCTGCTTGGCCAATATCTTATATAGATCAAGTTAAAGCGGCTTTGCTTCCATCTCTGACAACCACTCCCTCACTTATGTAGAGTGTCATGGAGGTGAAGCATGGAGTTACTAACTGCGAGTCTCCAAATTCTTGGATATCCATAAGACATGCACCAGATGGATTTTATGAAGGTGCGGAACAAGTCATTCTCTCTGGAGGGAGTACTACGGTATAGGTGGTGCTACAGAAGGATGTGTTGAGGGATTTCCATATGTACCCTCTAGCGGTACATTAAGGAGTGGTGAATATATACCAGGACCTTCAGTTTCGTTATTGTTGGGTGGGGATAAAGAAAGAAATTCTAGAGTTTGTCTCATGGTTCCTCACTTGTCTGCAAGTAAAGGCAATGAATCAGGTTCTAACAGGCTTAGTTCAGCCATTATAGGATCCAGAGTATAAGTGGGATGGAATATCGATGGACATTGTGACATGACTCCCATGCATTTATAATGTACATGATTCTCTCTGGTTAATTTTTGAACGACTCACCATGTCGGCCCACTTTCTACATAACAGGGAGCACAGACCAGTAGTGTGCTTGGGATTCCTCTATGTGCAAGAGATTGTGTAGCATCAAGGGGTTCCATCTACGATTGTCTCATACCATGATGCACATTTTACTTCATGACTATAGAATGGGTTTGAGGGGGAGTTTCGGACTCAGCTTCAATTGAGCACCGCCTTCTGTCCTCATATGGAAGGTCAGACATAGCAGACAATTTAGACCCTCGAGGAAATGCTACATGCTTGCATCCGTGATTTCAGTGACAGGTGGTAGGATCAATATTCCTTGGTGGTATAAACATACAACAATATTTGTCACTCCACTATCATTATTGAACCATTTTAGGCGTTGTACATTCGAACATGTAGATCACCTCTGTGTTAGGCTGACCTCGGGGAGTCATCACTCATGGTACTAGAGATGGTATGGGCTACAATGGAGATGGTTCAGATCATCTAGGAGTAGATGAAGACTACACAGTGCTGCCAGAAGTCGTATGCTGACAGAAGAAGGAGACCTCTTGAGTTCGAAGATGGTGACCATGTATTCCTACGTGTCTCACCTCGACCAAGTTTCTGGAGATTTGGTTGGAGCAAAAAGATATCATCGAGGATCATTGGACCCTTTCAGGTCCTCGGCAGATTTGGTGAGGTGGCATACCACTTAGATCATCCCCCTCATTTGAACCAGGTGCACGTCGTTTTCAACATATCCCTACCGAGGAGATAAGTACAGGATCCCTAACACATCATTCACTAAGGAGAAATGGACATCAACAATGGGGTGACATTTTTGGAGATCCAGTAGATATTGAGGATCGTCAAGAGAATTTCATTCATTGTGTATGATACCTCTAGTGTGTTTTTGATGGCATCATTGTAACCTCCATGATATAACATGGGAGCGGGAGGCTCAGATTCGTGCTTAGTACCCCCACTTTTTTTTCTAGTTTCTATTGTGGATTTCGGGGATGCAATGCATTGAGGTGGGGAGAATGTAAAGACCCACATTCTTTCCATGTAATTATTTTAATTATATAGAAATATTACAAATCTGTGAAAATTGACGGCACGTAGTTTCGATGCCTAAAGTCCCTAGAATGAAATTTTAAACCTTTTTTAGGTAAGTTTTGTAAACGTGTGAGTGGAATTTTGAAACTTTTGAATATGTGATCAGATTTGAAATTTGAGGACTCTGTTAAACTCGAAACACCGATATTTGCTTAAGGAGACATTCACCTCGACCAAAATATGTCAAGAGTTAAAGTTAGGTTTTTGGAATTTTTTGGGAGAGTTAAAATAATAATAAAATGAAAAAATAAACTTTTATTTTATTTTTTTATCTGAAACCCCCAACTGAATTCTTGGAGGTGGGGACCACCCTAAATCATCCTTCAATTAAGAGAGGTGAATCTTTTGGGTTTCCACCAGTTGATGTTCCAACTTTTAATTAATCGTGTAATTAATTATAGAATGCAATTACATGGCTCCTCACCTCTTGGTTGGGGATTTTTAGTAAAGGGAGAACTTGGGGAGAGCCTTTGGAGAGTGATCCTCCAGTAAAGAGGGATCCTTCGATGAGGACGATGCTCGATCACAGATCAGGAGTGTGTTGCAGGAACAATGAACGTCGGCATCATCAATGTTTTTCACCACCTTCCTCGCACTGTCTCTAATGAATAATCAAGGTAGGTGCGGTTTTATGTTTTTTCTTCTTGGTTTTATGTTGAAACTTTCTTCTCTAAGCTGCATGCTATCGGTATTTTGTGGGGGACCGATCAAAACAAACATGTCCCAATCCTTCCGTATCTTTAAAATTGACATGTTCATTATGGGCCATGAAGACGGTCCACCGAAAATGCGCCGCCTAAGGAGACAGTGGCCCGTCAGCCATGGCAGAGGAAGGTTCTGACATGAACTCGACCGACACTATGGAACCGCAGTGGCGCGTGTCTGCACCGCATGTAGTGAAGGAGGTCGCGGCCCATCAGTCGTGGTAGAGGAGAACTGAAGCTGGCACACCATCTGGCCTAGTGGAGGAAGGGAGGCATGATTTTGCGCTGCTGGCTGAGTAGGAGGAGGTGGCTTCATTACCGTCGTGGTGCACTAGAGGGTAGTCGTCTCTCTGCTGGTAGCGTGAAGGAAAGTGGCGCTGTCACATCTCTGGGAGGAGAACTGGTCGGGCGCATCACGCCGAGTGGAACCGCTCCGGCGGTCCCACAAGCCAACAGGGCATCCAAATTCCCCTTGGTCCATTTTTAAAACTAGGGGAGACACCCAACCCCCCCCCCCCCCCCGGGGATGAGCATAGGGTGGGTGCCCCCACTGGGGGATGTACCCAGCAAATCAGGATACACTGTAGTGGGCTAAACCATGCGGGCCGAGATGCCCCCTTCACAGGCTGTTCCAAACCGCGACATAGTGGGTCAGGCCTACCATGTCTTGGCACGTTCGGTATGGATGAAGATGGTGTCGGGTAGACCCCGGCGAGGTCGGTCCGACTGGGTCGGATCGTACCTGGGCCCATATGTATCCAGAAACGCCTTTTGTCTATATGTTGAGATCTGGGCGTCCGTTTTAAAAACTGTCTATGGAGCCGGAATCCTTTAATTGAGATGGTACATTCGGTATACTCCACTAGAGTTTTGGATAAAGTTAGAATACATCCGTGTTTGATCGAACCAAAATCCAACCGAGACTTCGGAATGAAAACACTAATAACTTACAGACCATGCATTTTATTGACGCGATGTCCATCGCGTTGGGTCCCTTTTGACGCAACGAACCATCGTGATACTTCTTCTCAGGACATTTTAGTAGTTGAAGTATCGTCTAATATCATGAGGAGCGTAACCTACCAGAATCAAGCATACTTAATGTGGGAACCCTTTTTCTGGCTGTACATGAGGATTTCTCAGATCATTTTTGATTCATCTTCGGATCATGTGTGGGTCAATGCACAAAGATCATGTGTGGGATAGAACATACCAATCGTATTTGGGTTATCTCCAAATCATGTGTGATTCATCTTCTAATCTTGTGTGGGCCATCTATGATCATGTCTAGGTCAATTGCAAAGCTTCTCGATGATGTAAGATGATATAGAAATACTATTAATCATTTGTACTTCCATACATAAGATATTACTTGTGTGAGATTAGTCTTTACCTATGTGGTATACTTCTCTGTGGTGATACCTATGAAGTATTCTTCTATGTGGTGTTACCTATGTAGTACATACCTTCGTGGTGTTACCAGTGTGGTAATTCTGTTTTCATGGTGTTACCTTGGTGGTACTTCTACCTATCTGGTGTTACCATTTTGGTATTATTCTCTCATGTGTGGGATGAGTATTTATTGAAAACATAGGTATATGTATGGGAATATACCTAAGTAGTGTTGATGACTATTGATTCATGGTTTGAGATCATGGTGATTCTTTTTTGTTTATGCTTTTTGGATTCTGGGAGACCATTTGGGGTCTCGGGGTCCCTACTGAGTATTGTCACACTCACCCAAGCACGGGCTACACCCACACAATGTTCTGTCTTGTGCATATGACAGCCATCATTGATTGAGGATGAGGGTACTATGACTGGAGGCTTCTCGTAGGTAGACCATTATATGAGACAGACTGTAGAGACAACCGTTCGTGATCTTTTCCATCCCTTCAGGTAGGACCCTAGGTGGGTGTTCGAAGGAGCTGTATCGAGTTTTACTTGAACTTTCATACTGGACTTGTATTCAAGCCCCTTTACATACTGTAAAAACAATGTTTAATGTATAGTATACATTGTTATTGTATCTTGTTGTGTTCTTGGTTTGTGCGAGTTTATAGGTTTAGATGCAATGGTTTCCCGGTTTTAGTTATATTCCTTTATGGTGCTAGTTGCCATCCCCTGGCCTATAGAATGCAGTCTAGGGGTAGTCACTACAGGGTCCCCGGGGGATGGGTCGTGACATTTGTTTCCATTTGTTGTGAAGGAATGGGGAAAATTTAGATGATCTATTTATAGCGGTGCTAATAAAATTATTGTATAGATGGAAATACCGAAGATGATGGAAGGATTGGATTTTATAGAACATTTTAACATAAACCATACAATTATATTTCATTCCTAATATTCCCAATTCTTTAAAGAATCTATGAAACAAGTTTTTGTTTATGGAGGAAGATAATCTTGGGATGTATATGTTTTTGAAGTCAATGCTTATATGAAGCACTAAATTAGCCAATCCATCATATTTTAAAATCAATACCACTACACTAATCCTCAGATTAAAAATAAATAAGTATTAATTATCAGTTTGGATGTCTAGATGAAATATGTTGACACCAATCCAAAAGACATTGTATCCCTCAATCAATCGAAGGAATAGATGTTTGTTGATGTAGAGCAGTATGTGTAGTTTCTAGAGACCCAAAGCTTAACGTACATGGACATTACATTACTTTTGCGGAATACTAATTACATAACAAAAACACAAACATAAGGACTATAATAGTTTAGTTTCTTTGTAAACTCGAACTATAATCTTCTAATTGTGGTGAATGATCTTCAACATCTCCCATAATGATCTTCCCTTTTTTTTCTTACCTAAAACCTTTCTTCATATCCTGGGGAAGAGAAAACATAAAAGGGTGAGCTCAAATGCTCAGTAAGGGTAAACATATGAAATATCAATCACATCATATTCATAAGAACATAACATTTTGGAAATCTTAACCTGAAAAAAAGATCATAATATCATAACATGGGATAAATCATAGTTGTGAAATGTAATCCCAATAATCATAACATAAAACTTTAAACATTGTGGCATACGCACATAATCATATAGAATAATTTATTATTAGTCAAGACCCATTGCCAAGACTATCTTAGTGGACAAAGTCCCTTTCTGAACCGAGTTCACTCTTCGTTTCATTCCTGTTTCACTGAACCGGTATAACCTACCGTTCCAGCCATGTCTATCTCATGAGATATAAAATCTTTACCCAATGCATTGGAGGGAGATATGGGTCCCACCCATCTCATAATGATACCATTCTTATGTGTGCCAAAAATCATAAACCATACATCATAGCATAACCCATGTAAAAAAAATGGGATTCTTAAACATCATGACATCATAAAACATTTCCTACAAGATAAAGGAATTCATAAAAATATTTCCATCACAACGTAATAAATGTAATAATAGGGATATAAATAGAACCCAATATTTTCTTAGATGGAAAATAATTTTGATAAAACACTTGAACTCCATTCTTTAGGAAAATATCCTTTCTACTTCAAAAACATTTTACTTTTTTAACATGTCATACAATTTTAAACTAAAAGAATTTGGTTAAAGATAATCTTGAAAACTTGTAAAGGTAGCTTTTTGGATATAATGTCTTAAAAATCCATTCATTCTGTATAAGTTAAAAAAACATTATTCTCATTCTTTAGTCGGAAAAGTCAAAAGGTACCTCGTACGAAAAATGACAAAAGATTCCTTTCATATCTTTTACTAAAAAATAAATGAAGGGTAAAATTGGCTTTAAACAATTGTAGGTGGATGGAAATAATATTAAATATTGAGGAAACATGGATGTGGATGATAAAATACAACCCAGTAAATTTCAAAGTATAAACAATTTCGGATAAAAATGAGATTGTGATATTTCCCTTACCTTAGGTCCAATTTTCTTCATAAGTGTCTGAACCTCCTGTATAATGATTTAAATAATGTCATTGAATTATTACAGAGTCATACTCATTGTAATTTTATCATATATGGTTCACTTATTACTTTATATTACCCGTTCTTTTGTAAATTGCATGTTAAAGAGCATTTTGTGTAAAATCGTTTCATTTGACGTCCGTGTTTTGACTTGTAATTATTCATATGATTACATAGATCATGATTACTTAATTACAGAATATAAAACATGATTTTTATATATATTCATAGTATACATATATATAATAAATCAGTAAATGGAAATAAATAAACCGTTCATGGAGACGGTAGGCCGTACGTACGCATGAACACTATTTTCATTTCCTTATTGAGTTCAATGGAATTAAGTAGATGAAATACATATATATACACATAAATCCAGTATCATTATTATGTCATATATTTCATGATTACTTATTATATATACTTTATAATCATTCATGAATGGTTAACGTGGAGAATGAATCTCATCGCGTCGTGGAGACGGTAGTCCATACGTACGCACGAGCGATGATATCGTTCTCATGATTGTGGAATTGTATTGGAGTGTATGTATACTATTAAAAAATCAATATCACTTTACAATAATCATATATAGACATTATTTACACAATTATACCCATCCAAGTAAGGTGGTGGTGGAAAATAGATTACACCATTGCGAGGAGACGGTATTCCGTACGTACGCATGCGCGGTGATTTCATTTTCCGTAGGATGGATAGATGGTGACAAAATGGTTGTTTCATACATATAATAACCTATCAGTATATGAGTGATAATTATGTTATTACTTAATAATTAAACAACTAAATAAGAATAAGTGGAAGAAGAAATAAAGATGAAGGAATCGGTAACGGGCATTACCTCTTCTTTGAAGCGCCTCTTTGAGTCCTCCTCTTAGGGCACTAAAATTGGTCTTTGAAGAAGACCAAGACCTATAGGATGTATCTAGGTAAGGGGATAAGGAAATTTTTCAGGGTTTGGCCGATCTTGAAGGCTCAAAGTGGTGTGAGGAAGAGAGGGAGGAGGTGCCCTTTTATAAGGGAGGAGAGGGGAACCTTTGGAATAACTAAAAATATTATTTTATTATAAAGCCAAATTCGGTTTTAAATAGCTCTAAATTGATTTATTTCGATGATAAGGTGGGGATGGGTCGAAATCCTCTCATCATATAGAATTTAGACATGTTTACGTTCCTATTTTATCCTTATCATTTTGATTTAAAATTAAGTTAGATAATTTTACTTTTACCGTGTCTTTTTGTGTTCTTACACTATATAGTTAATAAATTTAATATAACACGCCAAACGAACCCCAAGATGTTTATTATTAATATATATAACCTCATCTAAGTCATTTGGCCTATCCTTTTATTTTAGGAATAAAATAACAATTAATAATATAATATTTGTTTTAAAAAATATTTTATGTCGATTTTTACACTATTTAGTAATTGATTTTTGTTAAAATCATAACAGAATTATTAGTTCTAAAATATTTACTTAGATCAATAATAACATATAATATTAACCTATAAAATTAGTGGAATTCATAAAAAGTGTAAAATTACATTTATTTGGGTATTTATAACATCAATTATGTCAATATTTCATTAATAAGATAATTACTGCATCATCATTATGTCATAAATAAATTAAATTATTTTAAGTATAAAAATTATAAATAAAATAACATTATGTTGGAAATATTTTTATCTTTCTAATGAATATTTATAGTCGAATTTATTTTATCGATAACCTTATATTAAAAATGATTTACTTATTAAACTTTGATTTTAACTATTTTAACCCTTCTTTAAATAAATTAATAATAAATGTCGTAATCTAATCCAAGTGAGCCTAAATGGTCATATTTTATTCCTAAGGATGTTTTTGGTCAAATTAATCTTATACAATAGAATTAGGACATGTCTTAGGGTAATAAAAATAACACTTTTACCCTTAATTACCCTATTTACTTTTAACCGTGGTAAAAATAAGTAAAAAATTACTATTCACCAAAAATTATTTTCATCTCATTAAACAAAATTTTAGTCATTGATATTAACCGTGTCTCTCGGATTTTCGAAATTCCACTTGATGAAGCGGTAAAATTACGTTTTATGAAAAATTCAGTTTTTTTAACTACCACAAAGTGGTTTCACTATTCATCAAAAATTGAATATTTCCAGAGAAATACCAAAAATTAGACCTACGATATATTTGATATTATGAATTCAAAAATGATATCTATTTTACCAAATTAAAAACATATCATTTTCATTAATTAATTTAAAAATTAATTCTCGTCGTCAAAACAAATAGCGTGTTTTTAAGAGATAATAACTATCAAAAGATTGACACTTGTTTATATCTAGTTTAAATGTGAAATTGACTCAAATGAAAAAAATTGTATTAAATGGTAAAAATATATTCTAAATATACTTTCAAACCACTCAAATTAATAATTTATCACTATTAATTATTTCACTTAAAAAAGATGTTTTTAATTAAAATTTAGTAATTTACACTATTCATCAGAATATGAAAGTTATCTGAAAAGTACCAAAATTTCACCCTAAGCTAATTTCGATATTCCGAATCCAAAAATGTAGTCCATTTTGAAAAATAAAATTTACGAAATTTAAAAAGTGGTTATTACTATTCATAACGGCTAGTTTTAATAATAGTTTAATAGCATATCATTGTTTAGTGAAACTCGGTATTGTGTACTACACACGCTATCGAGGAAGGTCACGATTGCGTGAAATGCAAGGAAAGTCAAGGATGTGTGTTTTGCAAGCTCTATTTGGTGTAGCATACAACACAAGACATTAATGAAATTAAAAAGAATATTTTTCATAAAATCTCAGGGTGTTACATTCTACCCCCATTAAAATGAATTTCACCCTCGAAATTCATCAGGGTTATAAATGGTTTACTACTCAAAAGTTTCTTGAATAGAATCCCACATCGTAAAAAGGAATACCATAACCAATATTTAGAAACAAAATTATGAAACGTAACGTTTTCCCAAATAAACTAATCATTGGGTTTCCACATAGGTGAAAATATTGATATGGAAGAGAAATCTAACCACCATGTTCTGATGGAGAGTGGTAGAGAACATGGCTATGGAAAATCCAGAAATCACGAAGCCATAAATTTGTGAAGATCTAAGTAACCATCTTATTCATCAGATATAAGAGCAGTAGGACAATATTTTTGGTTTTCAAGATCATTTCCCTAAAGTTGATGAAATTGGAATTAGATTAAATACATTCATGATTTTGGAATAGTCTCACCGTTGGTCATTCTTTGTAAAATTTCCACTTCATCTCTTAATTAAATGAAGTTGAATTTTTCATTCTTGATGTGTTAGAAGATCATGTGATAGAATGATGGGTCATTCCATCTGTCTGAAAAAAAATATTAGAAAAGTTATCAAAAAATACAGAAGTCCATCTATAGTGAGATTAATCATATATAGTTCTTAAAATGGACTTATACATCATATATCATACTGCTTAATATAAAAAAACTAGTTTCTACTAAAGAGGGACTTCCAGTAGGCCAGTGGTAGGCGATAAAGGCCAGTCGCACTTCGGTTGTGGGTTCGATTTCCACAGCCTTGTCTGACGCGATGGGCTGTCGCCCATCCTGCAGGTTGTCCTTTTTCTAAAACTACATTACTATAAAATCCCAACAATAATATCGGAAAAAGTTCTATCCTTAAACAATAATAACATATTTGCAACACAATACATTCAAATCTTTAGTCTTATCTAAAATACTTCGGTCCAAGATCATAGTATAAAGAAAACGATTACATGAAATGTCATCAACCAGGCATGTGAATACCATCATTTATCCCCCATATATCTTGTTGGTCACATTCCAATCATGTGAATACCTTAATCATGTATTCTCTTTAAAAAAATGAATACCCATTAAACCTTAGTGAAAACATGAATGTGGTCAAAAGTTAACTCTTTCCTCATACCAAAATCCAAAAATTTTATATACTCAAACCATGATATAACCTTCTCCTTATATCAGTCATGAGCTCATGAATACTATCAAACATTTAATTATCCCTTCATTATGCGCATATCATCTACATTTCTAAAATATCTAAATAAACTTTCATTGATACTGGTACCATTAATCATACACTTTCAAAACTCAAGGAAAGGAAACAATGTAACAATCCTTAGATGTATCATTATTCCATAGTACCATAGATTACTTATACAACATTACACTTGATAAACATGTAATCATTCCACTACCTTCTTAAACCATTGACATAGCTTCAACAATTCTTTCATCTCACATATCATTTGTAGTCTCTTCATCATCATCAACATAAATACTACCCATACGACCGTACTGATTCTCTTCATGAGAATTTCCCTTAGGGCATTGGTTTTCATAATGCCCGTACATTCCACATTTAAAACATTTAACCATTGTTGATGTCGTAGAAATACCATTATCCTCATCCATGGTGTTAACTGAACCTTTTCCTTTGCATTTACTGGCTTTGTGTCCTTCTTTTCCACACCCGAAGCATCTTCCAGTTCCCTTGAAACAATCTCCCAGATTCCTCTTCCCACAAGATTTAGATGAGGGAAATTGAACTTTCTTTCCTCTACGATCATCATGAAACTCCATCTTTATCTTATTATCTGAGTCGGGAAACTTACCAAAGTTGATATTCTTGATCATATTATGAGATTGCTGATTAGGCATAATAATGATGCTTGGACTTCAAAATCCCATTTCATTTGGTTTCTCATGAATAATATCATTCCATTGTCTGTCATATCTTCCATTATCATGAATCTTCCTGTTTCCAGCTATTTTATAAAACCAAAAAGAATAGTGTGAGAGGTAGAAATCATGCTAGGGAAAACAACATAATAAATAGGGAGTACCTTCAATATATAACATCTTAGGTTTAATTCTATGATCTTTAGCGCAATTCCAGAACTATAACCTATACTTATACATAACCTTAGGGACATCCCTAGACATACCTTAGAAATATCTATAGGGATCTCACTAAAGTTCTTGCATCCTAGTTTCCAAAGGTTGAATAAACAATTCCTCTGATTCCAACTATAGAGACCTGAAGCTTAACGTACATGGACATTACATTAATTTTGTAGAATACTTAGTACATAACAAAACCACACACACAAGGACCGTAATAGTTTAGTGTCTTTGGAAACTCGAACTATAATCTTCTAATCGTGGTGAATGTTCTTCAACATATCCCACAAAGATCTTCCCTTTTTTTATTACATAATGCCTTTCTTTATATCCTGGGGAAAAGAAAACATAAAAGGGTGAGCTCAAATTCTCATTAATGGTAAACATATGAAATATCAATCACATCATATTCATAAGAACATAACATTTTGGAAATATTAACCTGCAAAAGAGATCATGATATCATAACATGGGATAAATCATAGTAGTCAAATGTAATCCTAATAAATATAACTTAAAACATTAAACTTTGTGTCATACACACATAATCATATAGAATCATTTCTTATTAGTCAAGACTCATTGCCATGATTATCTTAGTGGACAAAGTCCTTTTCTGAACCGAGTTCACTCCTCGTTTCAGTCCTGTTTCACTGAACCGGTATAACCTACCGTTACAGCCATGTATATCCCATGATATATAAAATCATTAAACAATTCATTATAGGGAGATATGGGTCTCACCCATATCATAATGATACAATTCTCATGTGTGCCACAATATCATAAATCCTACATCATAGCATAACCCATGTAATAAAAATGGGATTCTTAAACATCATGACATCATAAAACATTTCATATAAGATAAAAGAATTCCTAAAAATATTTCCATCACAACATAATCAATGTAATAATAGGGATATAAACAGAAACCTATATTATCTTAGATGGAAAATAATTTTGATAAAACACTTGAACTCCATTCTTGAGGAAAATATTCTTTCTACTTCAAAAACATTTTCCTTTTTTAACAATTCATAAAGTTTAAAAGTAAAAGAATTTGGTTAAAAATAAACTTTAAAACTTTTAAAGGAATATTTTTGGAAATAATGTTTTAAAAATCCATTAATTCCGTATAAGTTAAAAAAATTTATTCTCGTACTTTTGTCGGAAAAGACAAAAAGTACCTCGTACGAAAAACGACAAAAGATTCCTTTCATTAATTTTACTAAAAACTCACTGAAGGGTAAAATTGGATTTAAACAATTGTAGGTGGATGGAAATAATATTACATATTGAGGAAACATGGATGTGGATGATAAAATACAACCCAGTAAATTTCAAAGTATAAACAATCTCGGATAAAAATGAGATTGTGATATTTCCCTTACCTTAGGTCCAATTTGCTTCATAAGTGTCCAAACCTCCTGTATAATGATTTAAATAATGTCATTGACTTATTAAAGAATCATACGCATTGTTATGATATCATATATGGTTCACATATTACTTTATATTACCCGTTCTTTTGTAAATTTCATGTTAAAAAGCGTTTTCGGTAAAATCATTTCATTTGACGTCCGTGTTTTGACTTGTAATTATTCATATGATTACTTAGATCATGATTACTTAATTACAGAATATAAAACATGATTTATATATATATATTCACAATATACATATATATAATAAATCATTAAATGGAAAGAAATACACCGTTCATGGAGACGGTAGGCCGTACGTACGCATGAACACTGTTTTCTTTTCCTTATTGAGTTGAATGGAATTTAGTAGATGACATACATATACATACATATAAATCCAGTATCATTATTATGTCATAAATTTCATGATTACTTATTATTTATACATTATAATCATTCATGAATGGTCAACATGAAGAATGAATCTCATCGCGTCGTGGAGACGGTAGTCCGTACGTACGCACAAGCGATGATATCGTTATCATGATCGTGGAATTGTATTGGAGTGTATGTATACTATTCCATAATAAATATCACTTTACAATAATAATATATAGTCATTATTTTCACCATTATACCAATCCATGAAAGTTGGTGGTGGAAAATATATTACACCACGACATGGAGACGGTATTCTGTACGTACGCATGCGCGGTGATTTCATTTTCCGTAGGATGGATAGATGGTGAAATAGGGTTGTTTCATACTTATAATAACATATAAGTATATTAGTGATACTGATGTTATTAATTCATAATTAAACAACTAAAGAAGAAGAAGTGGAAGAGGAAAAAGATGAAAGAATCGGTAATGGGCATTACCTCTTCTTTGAAGCGCCTCTTTGAGTCCTCCTCTTGGGGCACTAAAATTGGTCTTTGAAGAATACCAGGAACTCTAGGATGTTTCTAGGGAAGGGGAGAAGAGAATTTTTCAGGGTTTGGACGAGCATGAAGGCTCAAAGTGGTGTGAGTAAGAGTGGGAGGAGGTTACCTTTTATAAGGTAGGAGAGGGGAACCTTTGAAATAACTAAAAATATTATTTAATTATAAATCCAAATTCGGTTTAAAATAGCTCCAAATTGATTTATTTCAAAGCTAAGGTGGAGATGGGTATAAAGACTATCATCCAATAGAATTTAGTCATGTTTAATTTCCTATTTTAACCTTATCATTGAGATTTAACATTAAGTTACATAATTTTAATTTTACCGTGTCTTTTTCTGTTCTTACACTATAAGGTTAATAAACTTACTATAACAAGCCAAACGAACCCCAAGATGATTATTATTAATATATATAACATAATAAAAGTCATTTGTACAATCCTTAGATTTTTAGGAATAAAATAACAATTAATAATATAATATTTTTTTTAAAACTATTTTATGTCAATTTTTTACACTATTTAGTAATTGATTTTTGTGAAAATCATAACGTAATTATTATTTCGCAAACAGTTACTTGAATAAATACTAACATGTCATATTAACCTAGAAAATTAGTGGAATTCATAAAAAGTGACAAATTACATTTATTTGGGTATTTATAACATCAATTATGTCAATATTTCATTAATTAGATAATTATTGCATCATCATTGTGTCATAAATAAATTATATTATATTAAGTCTAAAAATTATAAATAAAATACCATTATGTTGGAAATATTTTTTTATTTCTAATGAATATTTATAGTCTAATTTATTTTATGTATAACCCTGTATTAAAAATGATTTACTTATTATACTTTGATTTTAACTATTTTAACCCTTCTTTAAATAAATTAATAATAAATGTCCTAATCTAATCCATGTGGGCCTAAATGGTAATATTTTATTCCTAAGGTTGTTTTTGTTCGAATTACACTTATCCAATAGAATTAGGAAATGAGTTAGGGTAATAAAATTAACACTTTTACCCTTAATTACTATAGTTACTTTTAATTGTGGTAAAAAAAAGTGAAAAGTTACTCTTCACAAAAAATTATTTTCATCTCATTGAATGACATTTTAGTCATTGATATTAACCGTGTCTCTCGGAATTTTGAAATTACACTCACAGAAGTGGTAAAATTATGTTTTATGAAAAATTCAGTTTTTTTAACTACCACATAATGGTTTCACTATTTATCAAAAATTGAAAGTTTCCAGAAAAATACCAAAAATGAGGCCTAAGCTATATTTGAAATTATGAATTAAAAAATGATGTCTATTTTAAAAAAATAAATAACATATCAGTTTCATTAATTAATTTAACAATTAATTCTCGTCGTCAAAACAAATAGCGTGTTTTTAAGAGATAATAACTATCAAAAGATTGACACTTGTTTATGTCTGGTTTAAATGTGAAATTATATCCAATGACCAACAATGTATAAAATGGTAAAAATATATTCTAAATACACTTTAAAACCACTAAAATTAATAATTTATCACTATTAATTATTTTGATTAAAAATTTTTTTTTAATTAAAATTTAGTAATTTTCACTATTCATCAGAATATGAATGTTATCCGAAAAGTACCAAAATTTCACCCTAAGCTAATTTCGATATTCCGAATCAAAAAATGAAGTCCATTTTGAAAAATAAAATTTACAAAATTCCAAAAAGTGGTTATTACTAATCATAACGGCTAGTTTTAATAATATTTTAATAGCATATCATTGTTTAGTGAAACTCGGTATTGCGTTCTACACACACTATCAAGGAAGGTCACGATTGCGTGTAATGCAAGGAAATTAATGGATGCATGTTGTGAAAGCTCCTTTTTGTGTAGAGTACAACACAAGACATTAATGAAATTAAAAAGAATGTTTTTCATAAAATCTCGGGGTATTACAGAGTTGTTGGGAAAGAATCATGTAAGAACATTGTAGACTACATTTCTGGTCAACGACCAATAATACAGAAAACTATTTTTATAAGACAGATGATATGTTGATTATTTCCATTTTTTTAATAGTCTTAATGAAACAAGTGGTTTTGATTCATTAGATGTGTGATGACATTGAAAAATAATTGGATGTTGGACTTCATCAGATGCAAGATAATTGGTATAAGGAATATAAGAAAAGGAAATTTTTTGAATACTTTTGTGGTAGTGGTTTTCAAAGGGGTTCTAAATTTATTGACATAGTACTATCAATGATCTCATCAACTTGTTTATGATGTTTTTCAAATGTATAATGTTATCTTTAGATGTTGAAACTATGTTTATGTTAAAATAAAAGAAACTAATGTCTATAAAAGTAAAAATAATGTTTATGGAATAAAATTTTCATATAATCATGTCTTTCTGTTTTCACAGTGAATTGATATGAAAATGAATTTACCATTAAAATGATATAGATCATCATAATGAGAAATCATTAGTACCCATTATTATTAACAATAGGGCCAATAGAATCTATGTGATCATATGTATTCATTGTAATTTAGACTAGACTCAAAACATTAAAATGGTGTCAAATTGATGACTTGATAGTATATTTGAAGTAGGGAGATGTTTAGAAATGTTTCAACATATTTTTAGGTGAATTGAGAAGGGATGAGAAGCATTTATGAAGTAAATTTTTAGTCAAAAATAATGTGAAATTTATGTTTTATGAAATTTTTTGAGTGAAATTTTTTTTTCGATATCTACAAATACAAATTGTGGTGCAGCTATAAATTATAAAAAGTACATTGTAATATATTCCACTATTACTATGAATTTTTTGAAGATGGAGAGAAAATGTTTTGTTGTTTTAGAGGGAAGATGATTCCAGAAAAATATTTACAAAGGGATGTTTTGTAAAAGAAGAATAATAAAAAGAAAGAGTTACTATATTAGATGATAAAACCAAACACAGTTTTATAGAGCGATATTGATGTCAGATAGAATTTTTTCTAGTGTAATATCTCATGATATGATTTCTAAAATATGAAATCAGATAGATGGATTAGTTTGATCAATCATAAAAAGTTTTAATCAATCTCCATCAAAAAATGTATTCATAATTCTCGGTAGGAATGTGAATAATTTTTTATTTGTAGAATTACCTTATTGGATATGGATTAGAATAATAAAAAATAGATAAAAAAACTATGGAAGGACTCTAAACGCGTTAAAAAAATAGTTTTACATCATTTGTGATAGATGAAACACAATCACTACAATATTGATCATTTTACTAAAAAAGTATAATACTATATTATAATTTATATATAAATAATATGAATTTTAATACTGAAATGTCTTCTATTAGATTGTTTACAAAAAAATACAAGGACACATGTACTCTTGCAGAGTATTGATCTTAGTAAATAATTTTTTTCTTATGGATTTTTGATTGATATGTTTTCTAAATAGTAATAAATTGTTAATAGGGGAATGAAGTTTCATGAAAATGGAAAATTAAAATATACAGATATCAATGATTCACCTCTTTCCCCTCTTAGTGATACATTTATCATTGTTGGGCTACAATAACTATTATTAGAGGGAAGGTTCCCTTGCTTTAAAATTTACTTATGTTTCTCAAGAGAACTGGTTATAGAAATTTTTAATTGTGTGAATAGTTTGGGGATTCATGTCTATGATGGAATTAACAATCATATATAGAAAGTTAGAATGTTTTCTTATCTTATGTATCATACCTATAATTATTTTGAAGATGATTCAGAATGATTTCCACATACTGGTTAATGTGGTCTTCTCACTTATCTAGATAAGAAGAATATTGAAAATGATGGATGAGATAAAAAATAATTCCTATCATCATATTATAAATTTGATTTTATAGAATGATGATATTTTTTATTCCAAATAAATCCTGGAAAAGATGAAAAAAATTACGATGGAAATACAATTTTGATGATAGAAAAGTTAAAATGTGTATGTTAATGTATGATGAACTGATGATTTATGAATTTAAAATTTTTAGTGGCTTCATTACATTTCTGAATGATATTATGAGAACCATAATATTTATTGATGAAATTATAAGTCACTCAATTATTGTTGCAAATATAATTATAATTTTTCCTTATATGATATACTCCAAGTTTTCAATTTAGTCTGATATGGATCCTAAAAAACTATCTACTGATGACCTTCATTGTGATCTTATTTCATATGAATTATGAAGGGGGAATGTTATGAACAGAAAAATGGAAATGATTATGAAATTTCATTCAAGTATTCCTAGAAAAGAAAGACTATGAAAAATCCCAAAGAAGAAGAAATTTTGTACCCTATGTTAAAAGGGGGTAGGTAATGATATTGATGAATTTATATCCCTACGTTATAATGATTCAAAATTAGGTACATAGATGTATAAATTCAAAAAAACCCATTATTTTCCTGGAATGTGGGTCCATTGAGATCTTTTCTACTAATTGTCCACATAAAAATAATGAATAAAAAATGATGAGGATTACTGAAGATTATGAATATCATGGAGAACAAATGATAAATAGTATAAATAATTTTTAAATGGAATCGATAATTATTCCTCATATCCAAAATGAAAAGCTTTTTATCTAAAGATTGTGATAATGAATACATTGAACATAAGGCTAAATTTTTTTCTGATGATGATAGTGAAAGTACATTCAATTAAATAGTTATTATTGAATAGTGGGGAATATGTATTTCTAAATATGATGAAATTTATTTATAATGTAATTTGAATATATAACCAAATGAATGTATAGTAAATATTGTACGACGTGAATGGGAAGTCATTATGTAGTATAATCAATGCTTAGTAGAAACTAATCATGAATATATTACAGATGAAAAAATTATGATTCTAAAATATGATTATTTCTTGGATAAGAATATTTAGAGTTAAAATACTATATATTAACATCATGAATTAATGGTTAAGAAAAAGGATAAAAGGGTTGTACTTTTTTCACAATATTTTTTCCAAAATTGAGTCGGGAGTTACATGATTCGTGAATTCAATCTCTAATATTAGTGAATGGTTTGGATTAGAGATAATTTATATGGATCAAAATTTAACAAAAAATGATTGAAATAATGTATATATTATCCCTTTGAAGATTATGTTTGAGAAAATCAATTTTTTGGTCAAAACCAACACTGTTGGAAATCCAAAAGATTCTGAAATGTTCTAGTTTGAATAGAAATAATCTTCCACATCATATTATGACAAAGAAGGAATTAAATCCAAATTGAAGAAGTTGGTTTTGGGTGATATAGTAATTCTTGTGTCACAACACTGTTTTGATGCGAAGAAAAAATATTTTTTATAGAATAATGTTCACAATTTTAGATGGTATTGTTGTTACATAATAAATTATTCTTATTAGGGGTATTGATAGTATTTTTATGGAGTAGGGTATAAAAAATATGGGTTGGTTCAACAAAAAACACTATAATTGATTAATGAGTTATTGAAGACAAATCTTATGGGGGATTTAATCCTATCAATGTCATAAATATGATATTTTTTTAATGATGGACATTGACTCAATACATTGGAAAATATTTGTTAATTATGTGAGAAACGAAATCATTTTGAAAATGGATTTCTTTATTTTTACCAGGAAAAACATATTCATGACAATTCTCACAAACCCGATGTGATGAAATATAATGGGAATGAAAATAAACTTCGTTTAGAAAACACACTCAAAGCCTCAAAAAGATATTGAACATAGAACCTTGATTGAGGGTGTTCTTCTCACATGATAAGATATTTCATATTTCTAAGTAGGTAAAATACTTTTTATATGGAGAAATTATATTTGGAAATGATTATTCCCTTAGAATCAATGAATTTAAAACAACTATTATTGGGGAATAAAATATTAAATCATAGAAATATGTGTATTTTGATGGGTTTAAACAAAATTATTTTAGTGTATCAAATATTTTTGAGGACAGAAGTAATGTTTTTTAGAAAAGTTGGTTATTTTGTATAAATATAGGAATATGGAAATGTGTTTAGCATATTTAAATATTCAAAAGTGATTTTTTTTCATGTTGGTGCCGTTTTGAATTCATGTTACATAATCTTGTTGGATGAAAATTTGTTGTGGAATAAATGTATAGGAATTATATCTCATATAAACCTGATAAAGTTGTCTATGTGAGATATTTTACATGGTATTCCTTATATGTTAGGAAGAAGAGACCGATGATCTATAATTTTCCAAAATGTATGATTATAAAAATTGTGCATATAACAGTTGATATTCATTTAACTCAACCCCTTTAATATATCTTATCTGATATCAATGGTCTAGATGGATATTAATCCATAGTAATAAACAAGTATATAACATCATTAATTAATTGCTTTTCACATATTATTTGTGTTATGTATATGAAACATAAGTCGGCTACTCTAAAGATGATCAAAATTATTGGGAGAATGTATGAGAATTAATGTGGATGTTCTATGAATAAGTTGTGAACTTATAATTTTGAGGAGTAAATGAATAAAAAATTCATAATATATCTTCATTATCATGTGATTATTATTTAGTTTATTACACCATAAACACCTTGTGAAAATCCCATTTCTGAATGGAAGAATATAAGTCTTGTTGAAATTGGATAAACAATTTTATTTATAAAGGGTCATTCTTAATATTATTGGAGGAATGTTATTAGTATGATTTTTAAACTCATAAAATGTGTATATAGAGGATTCATTTTGATATGATTCATTATAAAATGTTTAATAAAAAACCCCATGCTTTAAAAGATTTTTTGGGAGTCCCTACATCATAAAGGACAACGATGATAACCATGTAAACTGTGACCATAATAGTGATGTTGGAATATTTATTCGATATTCTATAGATTTAAGAGTATATATATGTTTCAATAAGATTAAATGGATAACAGTGGAATTAGTCAAGATAATTTTTTTATAAGTAGGAGGAAGATAATATAAAATATTATGTATATGAGTAAGATGAAGATGATGAAATAATAGCTATAAAAAACATTATAAGGATCTGAAAAATTGTGTTTCTTGACAAATGGAAGAATCAAACTTAGTTATTTCCATTGAAGAGGAATATTTTTGATCAAACTATCCATGTATAAGGATGATATTTAAGCTCAAAACATTATTTGTGATCAAAATATAATGGTTTAAATATTATGGACATCAAATTTCATAACACTTACTACATTGTATTCAATTGTTTATCTTATAATGTGAATAATTATATTAGGCATCCAGAATATATTTATTCTATGAATGAAGAGTTGGATCAAAAATATTATAATGATATTTGGGAGATCTTACATAATCCAAAAGGGAAAATTGATATTTTTACAATGTTTCTATTCTGTAAATATTTAAATAGATAATGTGAATGATAAGAAACAATGAAATGTATGTTTGAAAAAGATACTCATATATTGAAGGAATTGATTTTAATGACTATATTTATCTTGTGGAATGTTTTTAAACTATCAAAATTATTTATTCTATTGCTACAAAATGAAGATAAAAAATATTTTATTTGGATTTGATGTTGGAATTTTATAATAGAGAACAAGATGAATATTTTTATATTAAAAATTCACGTGTCGACATTATTGGAAAGGTAGATTGTTATGTGTGATGGTGGAAGAAATACCTTTTGAGATAAAGAAATATCCCATGGTATCTTACTGCAAATTTGATAGGTTCTTCAGAATGATGATTTTTATGAAATGAAGTGGTGATAGTAATATTTAAATAAAATTATTTTATTAATTTTACATCGTTGATATAATATACGTTGATGAATTTTTTTATTGGAAATGAATATGAAACATGTGATTGATTTTATTAAGATATGAAAGTGTTATTTTAAATGTCCATACACGGGGAAATGAAATAAATTTTTTAGGAATATTGATAAAGAAGAAAAAAAATATTTATTTCTAAATTAATTTATGATAAATAATTTCTTGAGATGACTGGAAAAGAAAATATGAAACATGTTTTGACAAAACTTTATGTGGGAACTAATAATAAAAATTTATAAGAGATGGAAGATGACTCTTATGTTTTTTAGAAGCGGTTTGGATGTTTTTTTGTCCTCCACACGACTAGGAATTTCTTATCTTTTAACATTCTATTTATGATTCCCAATTTATCAAAAATAATGACATATATTTTTAGAAATAATAAATCAAAGATATATCACAAGAATAGTTGAATTTAAATCATGTACACTCTCTCATGATGAATTTATTTATTTTTGGTTATAATGATGATGATTGGTAATAGATCATTGATAATTCAGGATACACATCTAGTGGAGTGTTTATTATGTGAAATATTTTTATATGTTGGAATACATACATGTTGATTACATAGTAATATAAGAGTATCATAAACAATTAAATAGATCTATTACAACATTATCATTCAAAACATATTGCTATGAAATATAATTTCATCAAAGAGAAATGAGAGAAGAATGAACTCAAGCTAGATTCTATTTCTACATCAAAAAAATGTCCTGGAATTTTTATAAAACAATTACTCATAAAAGAATTTTTTAAATTGAGGTTGAAAATTGGCATCCAACCACATTATCTCAATGGGTGAGGAATGGTTTTTATCTCTTATCTTATCAATTAATTTGATATTTTTTTTCAAATGGGTTTAAATTATTCATAAATTTATCAATAAAATGTAACTAGTGTTTTATTTATGCGTGAATGTAGGGGGAGTTGTGGGAATATTGTGAAATCATCATGTATTTGTGTGAACAATATATATAGTTTGTTGAAGTGTGTTGGAAACATGTCCCTTCATGATAGTGGAAAACAAATATGTTTTGAATGGTGAATGAAAAATAACTTCAAAATTACTCATTATGTTTTTAATGATATTTTGTAAGTCACTACTATTGGATAGTATTTTTTTTCTAAAAATAATTCTTATTCCCATCAATTTTTCATCTCACAGTGGCATAGAATTATAATTATGTGATCCATAACATGGGATTACACTGTTTAGCGATTTATGAACCATAGTTGAAGACAATAAATATATGGGGAAATATTATGTCCAAGTTGGATGGAAGTTTTTTTTGATTATTAAATATGTCATTTTTTTTATTCATATATTGTGGTTATTAAAAAATTAATTATGTTTTTTTTGTAATCATATAAAAGTGGGAATTTTATTCCAAAGTTAAAATGAAATCTAGATTAGAATGTTCATCATTTTCAGTTTTTATGTTCTGAAAATGTGTTGTATAATATGTTTAGATTAAAAATAAACATTGGTCTAGAATGAATGTTTTATTCGGTATAAGATGTCATTTCAGATTAAAAATGAATCCAAGAAAATCAAAAAAATATTTTATTATGTTATTAATTTTAAATATAATATTTTTTAGGAACATTCGATCTGGTCCTTGGGAATGAAATAGATAAAATTAGGCTGGTTCATTTCAATTGGCTACAATAATATTGATTATTGGATGGAAATATTATGTATTTTTCATGTTTGATAAGTTATAGAACATAAAATTGTAATTAAGATGATGTTATTTAGTTAATAATGATCACAAATTATTGAATAACTCATGATATAATAATATGTTTTTTGAGGAATAAAAATCTATGTAAGATGACGTTGATGATGTTGAAGTTTCATTAATTCACTTAATCGACCAATCCATTAGATTTTCGGATCAATCAGACCTTCCAATTCACCATATGAACAATTCATAAGAATCAATTCTCAATTGGGAAGTCTGGAAGAAAGATGTTTACACCGGATCTTCAGAGTCAGTATCCCAATGATCCAATAGAGGTAGGGAAGTTTGTTGATGTAGATCATTATGACGAGTTGATTAGATTGTTTCATGTAAGAACATTAAATAGTGATAATTTGGATGAAGATAAACAATGCATTAAACCATTTCCATAAAACAAAATATATTAGTATTGATCTATTATGTAGTTTAAGAGTCGTCAGTCATGAAGTAGTTTTGATTCACCAGATATAGGATGACACCAATAAATCATTGAACAATAGAATTCATCTAATGCTAAAACATTTATCTGGAGAAAATAATAAAAGCTGATTTCACTAAAGAGATTTGTGGTAGTGTTTTTCAATGGGGTTTTGATGATTTTCACAATGTGATTTCCATGATGAATAGAAGATGTTTCCAATTTTTTTTAAAATGGTGTTCATAATTTTTGACATTGTAACTATGATTACAGTAAAATAACTTAATATATTACTTATTGAAGTGGTGAAAAGGATTATGGAATAATAATTTCAATGATTCATATTTATCCGTGGGTGGGGTGGAAATAAATATAATATCATTTATCATTAAAATGATATGGATAATGTTAATGATAATATTTTTAGCACCTATTATTTTTCACAAGTGGTTCTTCATAATGAATTCTTATATTTGAACAACAAACAATATGATACTGAAGAAGTTTTGGTGAGGTCAAAGCTGTATAATGTTTTGAAAATATTCAAGATGATTAAATAGGAATATATATGATATGACACACATTGAATAAGTAAAATATGGAGTCTAAATAAATGTGATATTTTTGTTTTATGAAATATGTATAAGTGGTAAGATATTTCAGATTTCATCCCATACAATGTTTTATGTAAGAATAAATTTTAAGAGTTTCACTATACATTCTGACACTTGTACTATACATATATTAAGAAAGAGTGAAAAGATTAAGAGTTTTTATGAAAGTATGCTTCTAGATTATTTTCTAATGGTGATGTTTCTTTGATATAAGATAAAATATATAGATTATTATGATTATAATGATAAATTAGGCAGAATATTTTGGTGAATGATTTATGTGGTTTAGTTTTGTTTATGGATTATTATATGATTTTTGTTTTTCAAGATAATGTAATTAAAAATAATAAATTTAACAATACAAAATAATGAGCCTTTTAGATATTCTAAATGTAATATTCTTACCTACTATTGGTTAGGATATAAAATAATACTATTTGATGAATTAAATATTTGGATGTTGATAATTAAAATATGTAACTTGTAATGAACCAACTATTTAAGGATTCATAACTCGTGAAAAATTAATATTTTTATATCATGTGTGCTAGAATAGTGACATGCCATATTGTATTTATCATAGTGATAGAAAAGTACATGTGTATATCCTATATGTTTTATCTTCATAAAAGGATTCATTTCCAGTGTATTTTTTGTATTATATTTTCCCAATCCATTTTTTTCCATATTGATGATAAATCAATAACAGCAGGTGAATATTGTTTCAAAGTAAAGAAAATTACAATAAAAACATAAAACACATTCTCCCACTCCACTTCTCAGTGATAAATTGATCCTGGAAGGCATATAAATGTAATAAAAAACCTAAACCGAATCTCAATAAGTTGATATTCTCATTATCATTCTATAAATATGGGAATCATCATACATGTAATTGTAACACCTTGATAATTTGTGAAATATTTTTATCATATTAATTTATTCTTTTAGATACTTTACAATACAAAGAACAATGATTTTCATTAATTATATGAAACATATACTTTTTCATAAATTATATGTAATACCATGTTTATCATGAATTATAGGAAACACTATGTTTAATCCAAAAGTAATATTATTTTAAAATATTTTTAGTTAATGTGAAATTTATCACATATGAATTGGAATGTCATGAATGAATATGATTAAATAAATTATGAAAATAAATGGTTTAAATATTTGTATATATTGAATTATTTTGTTACAAATCTGTTAACATGTAAATAAAAAACCATATTCAATTTCCAGAAATATCTTTATACAAAAATATTTTAATGTGCACAAATTTATTTTACAAAAATAAATTAAAAAATCAATTATGGGGAAATATACTGATTAAATTTAAATATTATATATTTAATAAAATAATTAATATTAATCTTATATATTGTATATGCTTAGGTTAAAAATAATTAAATTTTATTATTACCAACTATATTATTCTAAAAACAATTTTTCCTTCATTTTACATAGATATCTGAATTTTTTTTACACATTTACTAATGTAAATTGAAAATATGTATTTGAATTTTGAAATTAGAATGTCACAATTACCTTATGATGCGTTTTTGATATGTTTTAGAGAAGATATTTTTTTTACAAATAATGGAAAAATATAGGGTTTTATTAATTATAGTAATTATATTTAAATAATATAATATTATAAAAAAGTTTTAATATGGTTTTAGATAATAATTTATTAAGATTTTATATCTATAAATATAATTTATAATAATATATCAATTTAATATTAAATTTTCACATAAAAAAGTTTTTAACTTTTCATCATTTTTGCTTTGAATAACTTCTTTATCATACCAACTATGTGGTTAAAATTATATTTATTATTTCAACTTATCAAAAGGTAATTTTAAAAGATTTTTTCCATATTTTAAATCATAAAAATTTATATTTTTAAAAAAATTGAACGTAAATATTTTATAATTACGATTTGTTAAAGTCGTAAAAATTAATTATAGTGGTTATGGTTAAAATTGGTTAATTGAGGGGGATAGACTAAAATGAAAATTGTTGAAAATGGAAAAAACATTTTATAACAACAGTTATCTTGAAATATTTTTAACATAGACCATGTATGATGAATAATGGAATATAATGGAGTCGTTTGGCATGTGAAAATCTTTTTTAAAACTTTTTTTATAAAAAAATTCATTATTTCCCTCTAACTTCACTTATAAAACGCCACCATTCAATAGACCTAACCCTTGAATACCTATATCTAGAGTCTAATATTTGTTAAATTTGAATTATTACAAGGAATAAAATCCAATTGGAAGATGATTTTTTTTTCTTGGAAAACTAGATAAATTAAAGAGTCATGTATTACAAATTCATACAGTAATTGAAACATAAGTTTTATCTAAATAAATTCATGGAAATATTTTTTCTATCTTGTATAATCTTGAATATCAATCATAGTACACTTCTTGGATCCATGGGGAATGGAAAAATAATTACTATGAACTCAAATTTTCAATAAGGGTAACATAATGTAGAAGATAAAATGAATCGATTAGAATAAATCGATATGGAAGGGTAAGTAACTAAACACACATTATAAGAAAAAAAATAAAAATTGAAGTGAATAAACTATTAATATAGTTAAATTAAGAAACAGTCCATAAAAATAACTTCATAAAGAAAAACATAAATATGGAATGTTAAGAAGCTAAAACATGTTTCATTTAATTAATGAACAGAAAAATGAGATGCATCAATAGATACGTCGAAAAAAATTATCATGGATAAATTATAAATGAATCTAATTGAGGTTAATTAATAAATTTTGTATACCATGTTTCCTAGGTATGTGTAGCTGTTAATATCAAGACCTTTTGTAGTAAATTTTTTCATATTTGGGTGAAGGACGTATATTCTACAAAGAAACAAACTCGAAGGGTTTGTCTCCCAATTATTTAGTCTCAAGAGAAAACTGATCCATCAAGGGGCTTTCAATAACAATCCCACAAACCATATGTCTTTCATTAAATGGTCCCCAATATGTGGCTTACCATTCGATATAATTCCATATACCAAAAAAGTAATAAGCCTTATCAAATATAGTTATTAACTAATAGATATCTATTTATTAATATTACCCCATATAATCATGTAACATTTATAGTAAACACTGTATGAAAATAGTATATAGTTTATTCAAGGACCATATCCAGGACAAATGATATAAATAGCTAGGGACATTTAATCTTCAATTATAATAGGAAATTGTATGTTTCAAGGGGTGTAACTAAGGAATTAATTAAGTGAATGTAAATACTATACTTAAACAAATAGATCAAAAAAACATTCATAGGATTATTAAAAATCATTTTAATACAAAATAACAAAATATAGTAAAATAACAGGTTGTTGTCATTGAAAAATAAATGGTTCATTAAAAAAATTGGTGGAAAATATTTTTAATTTGAAAAAACAATGGAAAATTATTTTCAGTTAAAATCAAATTTAAAATATATTCATTGAAAAGTATTCTTTTATACAAGAAAAGTAATATTCAATTAAACAGTGACTGTTAAATTCATATATATCATATGATGAAAAATAACTTCCATTTTTCATTGTAAATTGATATGTAAATGCCATGGTCCTTAAGAGAAAATAATATTTCATTGAAAGCATTGGTAAAATAAAAAATTATAAATATATATTTAGAAAATAACATTCAAAATATTACTAACATTTTTCAATACATCTTAATAAAAAAAAAATTATAAGAAAAAGGGTTCTCAAATTAAAGAGAGAAATGATTTTGAGTTTCATAGAATCATTTTTTAAACTATTTTGAGTACCATTTAATGGAAAAGTGGTAATAATAATGGAAAATTCTCATGAATAACTACATGAGATTGAAATTAATTATTTTAGTAAACAGTGATCATTTAATTTCCTCTATTTTAAATACCATTTAATGATATATAGTATTATTCTTAAGGTAATTAATATTTTAACATCTTAAAGTATCTCATAACACATTAAAACATTTTAAATCACATGAATCATAATGGAATAAAAATAGATTAATGTTTTAAATATCATGAAGATCAAATAATTCATTATATAATATATCGAAATGGGATGTATATACAACACCAAAAAATTAAATGGTGAACAATATATTTATCTCATGGGTGTAAATTTTTTGATAAAAATCGCATACTTCTCATTTGATTAATGTTAAATATATTTATATTATTTATTAACAAACTTATGATAATTATTTAATTTCATAATAAAATTTTTCATATTTATTATAAGGTTTATTTCACTTATTATTAATTTTTTTATAGCTACATAATAAAATATTACTAAATCAAGTGTTTTTACCAAATTCGGTTTATGTGACAAAACCATCGTTGGTAGGTCATCTATTGTAAAATTGGTAATTATATCACATCAAAAGAATAATAATACTAAAATAATTATATTATTTATACAAAAATCATATCATTAAAAATGATTATTAAAAATGATTCAACGTTACAATATTGGAAACAGTAGGTCATACGTACTCATAAGGAACATTCGTATTTTTCACTAATTGTTATGGAAATATGGTATGAATAAGAATATGACAATTGAATTATCATAATATCATAATAATAATTTTGTTTAATCATATATACATATATATTTTTACATAATTATTTTCATGTAAATGGAATCCCAACTTGTCGAGGAGGTGGTAGTTCACACATCAAAAAATTATATGATCACTTTTTCATGTATGAAATGGTTTATATTAAAAATGATATATGTTAAATTTAAATAAAGGTAATTATCTAATGAATATCATATTTATTTGGGTAATTTTACATTTTTTTATTATCATCTCCCTTTTAATATTCTATGTATCTTTTGAATGAATGAAATCTCTTTTAGAAGGCGACCGTCCGCACTTCCACAAACTGTTTTATTTTTAAAAAAAAATTGAATGTATAATGTTAGGTGTTTTAATAGAAGTAATTTTTCATAAATACATTAATTATATAATATAAATAATATATAATTATTATATTAATCATACTTTCAACCAATGGATGTGGTAACGGAAAAAATAAACAACCATCATTCTGTGAGGTGATAGTTCGCCATTCACATAAATAATATGTTCATTACCCATTAAATGGATGAGTGTAACAGAAAGATAAAAAATAATTTAAAATAGTAATTATATTTAAAATAATGATTTATTATTAGATTTGTAAATAATAAGATTTTATGTATTGGATAATGGGAAAAAACTAAAAACCTTGAGGATGTTTGTAACCTCTTATTTTGGTAACTCTTTTGGCTTTCACCAAGTGGATTCCAAGGGTTTTTTTATTACCAATGTGGGAATTGTGGATTAGGTGAGGAGTTTTTAGCAATTATCTGGGAATGTATTCATCGAGATAATGTTTCATTATTGTTTTCAGTATGTGGGAGTTGATGAGTCCTTTTTATAGTGTAGGAGGAGTGGAACTCTTGTAATATTTTGATAAATTAATTCCACACATGTTATTCACATTTCATGTGGCCTCTATAGTGGTCTAATATCGATAAAAGTGTGGATATGGTATAAATATGACCACAAAATGGCCTTTTCACATGTCTGTAGGTCATTTTTCTCTTATGATTATGGTTTAGGGCATTATTAATCTTATTTTTACTAGTATCATTAAAAATACATTTAATTAAAATCACTTATATTATTTTGTAAAAAACTATTTTGAAATTATTATAATATATAAATTATTCTAATTAGAAATATGGAATCAATTTTATAAATTCCAATCACATAAGGAGAAGAAATTAATTTAAATTTAATCCCGCAGATGGGGCGACAATATGAGGTTTTAATGTAAAAACACCCACAGGTTTATTTTCTTTTTATAGTAAATTTACAAGTGAAATTTATCTAAATTATGTAAATTGAATAAATTGATAATGATATATATAAATAATCTTTAAAACTAATTAAATAAATAATTTAAACATATAATTAAATCAGATAAAAAACAAATTTTGAACTAAAATTTAGTATTTCACCATATATATTAAAAAATAAAACATCAAATAAAATACCAAAAATTCACCATAACCTAATTTTTATGTTCTTATGTAAAATATTTTGTTTTTTTCTACATATAAGAGTGATTATATGGATTTCACTTTTATTTTCAATTATAAGTCGGAAAAATGTCTTCATAAATATATTGGTTTTTATGTGTTAAATTAAGTAGGTTCTAAACATATTCATATAAATTATGTCAGATGAATATAAGAAATATTATATTTAATATAATATATATATATATATTACATTAATATCAAACATTAATTAATATTAATTTAAATTATTATAGTAATAAAAATTTGTGAGCATAAAAAATAATTTTCTATAAAATATTCTATTTATATTAAACTTTCTCTTAGATTCATTTCTAGTTAATCTGTAACTAATTAATTAATATAATATTTATGTAAGAAATATATTTTCATATGTTATTTAATACTAGTAATAATAGCTATTTTATGTATTTTTATATTATATACCAATAATTTAATAATATATTATTGTTCAGAAAAATATGGAATCTCATGTACTTTAATCCATTGAAGAATGTCATTGATGTGTATATCGCATGGTAACTTAGTATTGTCTTCATTTTAATATGTAAAATATATTTAATTTTTTTAAAAAGGTAAATATTTTATAAAATAAAAAGATATTATATTTCCTTACAAACTTTTTGTTGTGTTTCATACAAGTTACAAATACAATTGTCCACATTTAGATTTTTGAGGTGTAACATTATTCACACCATAATTAAACTACATACACACAATATAAACTTGATATTAGTAATATATTATTTTATATATTCAATGTTTCAAATTCATAATCATGAGAATGGGTCTTACATCTTTCTATAGAAAATATTTTATGATACGTAGAAAGGTCACATGGACTCACATATGAATACATATTTAGGTAGGAGAAAAATAATTGAATATATACATACATACACTAATTAATATGTAAATATTTATATATAGTGATTGAGTTCATCAATCACTACATGTTAGTGGTCAATATAAAATTTATGGCATCAAATCCATAAATATATGATGATTTAGAAGACCCTCAGTTCAATAACAATTTAGGTATTATTACATAAATTTTATTTGATCCTTTTGCTCATATTGGGAAATTATTTTTTTCCCAACTAATGCATGGAAATATAAAATATTTATATCTTTCAATTTCATAGGATATATTATAATTTTTTTTGCAGTGATTCATTATATTTCAAAATCATCCCATAAATCATGAAATGGATATCTATGATATATCTTTTAATGTATGATAAACTAAAATTAATATTTAACAGATCTTATGTTCCACAAAAGAGTTAAATTTATGACTGTTTACCACTAAACATTCTCCAATTCCAGTATCAGTATGGAAATAATCTATAAACTTACACAATTACCCTACGTATACATCATAAATATTTATTAATCAAAATTTTCAACCTAAAATAATGATATATTAACCATTATATTTCTTAGGTTAGTTATTTGTTTAGAACCTTTATCATCCTTAGGTCATGATTTCAATTCCAATGACCATTCTAGATTTATAGGGTTGTCACTTGACATATTGGTTGTCCTTTTCTAAAACAATATTGATATAATTTACACAATAAAAATGATAGACATAATTGAAATAATGTTAATTAGTAAATATATTTTATAAAAAGGTTTTCAATAAAATTTTAATATATAAATACATTATCTCTTTAGTTCTATACAGGTCCTTCCCGGGACTATGGATACTCTATAATATATTTTATATTATTTATAATAATTACATGATATCTTACATCTAAAACACATTAGGTTTAACCTTGGAAATTCGTTATCATTTCAAATCATTATTAATGGTTTCTAATGAAAATTTGAATTATCCAAAGAATATCCCCATAGACTATCAAATTAGGTGTGATGTAAGGCTTGTTTTTATGTACCATGTTACATCACCCAACACAACTTCTCATATATGTTTCAAAAAAGTACATCTATGACAGAACCACATTCACGTGTAGTATCCAGACATGTATATACTCCTAGACAGACCCACATAATATCCTCATTATGAAAATTATAAGGTGTTTAGTAAACATACTGCAAAATTATTCCTTAGTGTTAGGTTCAGTAATATATTTTCCTTAAATATTGTTCCCATGGTTGTTACAAACTTTTCCTTTATACAAAATATAGAGACCCAACCCAATAATACCCCAAGCATGTGTTTGATATAAATTATATTGGAATTATTTCAATGAATCATATCCCTATGTATGAAGAGATCAGTGGTCTTTGTAATCAAGATACTTAAATGATTATAAAATTTAAAATTAAAACAGTAATTAAAAAAATACTTTTTTCAATATATCATATATTATAAATTTATTCAATATACAATATCTTTACATATCATTCATATTACACTTCTTGGATTCTTATAGAAATGAAAAATAATAAGAGTGGGCTCAAATTTTTAGTAAGGTTAATGTATAACCGAAGAAAAAATGAATCAACATAAATAAATCACCATGGAACGTTAAATAACATAACACATATGAATAGTAATAAATATTTTTAAATGGATGTGAATATAATATAATTAAAGGTAAATTAAAACACATTCCATTCAAATAACCTCACAAGGAAAAATAAATATAGAACATTGAGAAACTGAAACACATTCATTTAATCAATAATATAAAAATGAAATTCATACATAGATATATCTATAAAAAATTCAATGGAGAAATAATAAATGAATATAAATGAGGTAAATTCATAATTATTGGATGCCATGGTTCATAGGTACGTGAAAATAGTACCATAATGACCATTAATAAGATAATATAGCATATCAGGTATAATCCCGTAAATTTTACATTGAATCAAACTTGATGGCATTGTCTCCAACTAATTTCATATAAATATACTGCTGATACATTGAGGGGATTTCATTATCTATCCCCCAATCAATAAGGTTACCTTAAATAGTCCCTAACCTGTTTATTACCAGTCCAAAATAATCCTCATATTTCATAAATAATATGAATTATAAAATATTCATATTGATTAAAGTATACATATTTATCAATCTAACCAAATAATAAAATAACAATCACGGTAAACGCCTTATAAACAATGATTTATGGATTAGGTAATGATAATATCCATGATAAATGATATAGATAGAGTGGGGAAATACAATTTTCAATGATCATTGGATGTTAAACTTTTGATATTGACTAACGATGGAATCACAGAAGATTTTGTCAATAATAAATTTGAAAAAATATTTTAAATACATATACATGATAATTATGGATGGTATCAGTACAATATACTCAATGTGGTGTAAAAAAATGGATTTAGTTGTTGATGAATATAGAATTCTTTAAAAACATTCTCATGGAAAATATCATTTTGTTTTTAAAAACCTTTTGAAAAATCATATCATTGAAAATCAATTGTGAATATTTAAAAAACGTTTCCTCAAAATCCTTAAATTTAATCTTCAATGAAATGATGATGGTTAAATATATATATGGCGTATTAGCTAAAAACATTTTTTTTCATGGTAAAATGAAAAAAAAATTCATTGTTCGGACAAAAAAATAATATTTCTTTTAAAACATTAATAAAACCAAAAAGGGTAAAAATTAATTTACAAAATCATTTTAAAAATTAAAATATTTTTTTAAAATAATATTTAAAAATCACTGTTTTTTGAAGAAAAATGTTTCTCTGAATAAATAGATAAATGAAGGAATCAATTTTTAATAGAATTTCAAAAAAATTATGAGTACCAATGAATATAAAAAGGGTACAAATATTTGAAAATGGTATTTAATAACAAAAAGAGAATTAAATTATATTTTTTTTATGATTTTTCATATAACATTCATAAATGGATATGCCAATTAAATATTATTATTATTATTATTCTTTATGAAAATAATTATAAAATATATTGAAGAGTCTCATTCCATATTGAATCATTTTAAATAATAATCTAAATTATGGATTAATATATATTGAAAATTTTTGGAACCATAAATACAAAATAATTAACGATATAATATATCAAAATGGGAATTATAAACACCACAAAAAATAATTAAAATTTGAATATTTCATTAATGACATGAATGTGAAATGTGAGTTGAAAATCCATTACCTTGTATGGGACTTATATGGAGTTCCATTATATTCCAAAATAACACACATATGCTAATTACTTAGATGAATTATAAAAAATTTAATGTTTTTCATAACATTGATTACACTCTTTAAAATGTATTATACAACTACTTATTAATATATATTTACATCGGGTGTTTCTGAACATCTTCAGATTTAATGTCAAAAACACCTTTTGTATTTCAACATTGGTTAATGGTGTAATTATAAAAAATTACTAGAATAATAATCTAATAATTATAATAATACATATACATAAATCATAGTTTTAAAACCAAACATTAATTTTTTTATGAAAAATGATTCAACGTTATAATTACGGAGACCGTATGACTTACATATGCAATGGTAACATTCCCATTTTTCAATGATCGTTATGTAAAGATGGTAAGTAACAACATATATTGACGGAATTATAATTATATAATAAATAATGTTAAAAATTAAAAAATATGCTTATATATATAATTATTATTATTTAAATGAAATCACTTCATTTTTTGGAGGTGGTAGTCCACGAGCTTCCCATCGGGGTCTGTTGATGAAATGAAATCTCCTCCCACTGAGGATCTATCTTCCATCAGTGAAGAAGAGGATTTAGAGGATTCTCCTCCTACTTTGGAATAGGGTGTCTCTACTATGGTTGATGAATTGGTACAGGTGAACCATGTAAGCGAGATAGATCCGAAACACAGATATATCAGTTCTGCAATGCCTGTTGAGGAGAAACAACAATACATGGACTTCTTGAAATAGCACCAAGATTTATTATCATAGAGTTATAATGAGATTCTAGGATTATATCCTCATGATTCAATCCACATCCTCGGTCTCCCATGAAATAAACATGTGTTCAAAAATACTCAAAGAAGATGCACCGGTTAAATGCGGCCATACAAAATGCCAGAGTTGATAAGCTCATGAGATCCCACTTCATCAGAGAGGTCTCATACCCCTGATTGTTTGCTAACATTGTGCCTGTCAGGAAGAACAACATAAATATTGTAGTCTGCATCAATTTTTGGGTTATTAACCTTCACTGTCCAATGGATGATTTTCCACTTATTATTATGTAATTGTTAATTGATGCCAATACTGGGTTCCAAGAACTCTCCTTCATGTATGGGTATTCCTGGTATAACCAAATTCAAATGGCTCCAGAGGATGAAGATTATAAAACCATAAAGTCACTAGAAGGTACTTTTTCCTACCCGGTAATACCCTTTTATCTAATGAATGAAGGGGACACCTATCAGCACGCCATGCATCAAAAATTTATACTGATCCTTGGAATATTGGTGGAATTCTACATGGAAGATATGGTGGTCAAATCTCACAAACATCAATACCATCTCAAATAACATGATAAAGTTTTTAGCATCCATATTTATCTAAATATGATGATGAACCAACTGAATTTTTCTTTCGGGGTCTCCACTATAATAGTGTCAACGTCATTGACACATATAGAATCATCTTGATTGATCTAGAAAAGATTAAGTACATAAGTACAATGTATCCTTTGAGAAACATTTATGTGATTGGAGGATTTCATGGCCACTTTTCTTGCATATACCGATTCTACATGAATCTGGCATGAATGTGTAATCCCTTTTCATGGCTCATGAATCAAGGAAATGTCTATCAGTGGGATGAGAAATGTCAGACTTCTTTTGATGAAATCAAGAAGTACCTATTGAAATCTCCGGCCCTAATGGCTCGCATTTATAGAAAGATGTTGTCCCTTTATGTGACCACCCTAGAACGATCTCTTAGTGTCTTTCAATACCAGAAGAACAATGGGGGAACTGATAATAGTCTATACAATCTCATGTGCATGCTTCTCAATATGGAGACAAGATAATCCTCTGCTGAGAAGAGCTTCATTGCACTAGTATTCGATGGGAAGAAATTGTGACATTACTTGAAACACCATGAGATATAGCTAGTGTCTCAAATGGATATGCTAAAGTACATCCTGAACCGCCCCATGATGACATTCCATCTAGCGTAGTGGACAGTAATCCTTATACAGTTAAACATCAGGTTCATCTTCCAGAAGGCTATTTAGGGTCCATCATTGTTTGAAATCATTGTCTCTTTTCGCTCTCCTGTGGACTAGTCCCCATAACATGATTTTCCAAATAAAGAAATAATCATGGTAGACCATGCCATTTCATGTTGGAAAAATCACTTTTATGGAACTTACCAAATCTTAAACTAAAGAAGACACAATGACCCTAGACTCAACAATGTTGGCTTGAGTATTGTCTGCATCAGTCCAGCACAAGTTGTTCTGTCATATTCAATCCTCTTGTGAAAAATGTACAAATAATGAGGCAGAGTATCATGCCCTCATTACATGTCTCGAACTATACCTCAAGATTGAATTTACACACATTCTTGAGAATGGAGACTCTGAACTAGTCATCAATAAGATCATTGATGACTATGTCGTCTGGAATTCAGATCCCGTATAACTATTAGAACTTACCAACCATCTAATGGGAGAGTTGCAATCTTAGTTAGAGGTTACAAATAACCCTCGATGGAATAGTGGACGAGCTGATGCCTTAGCTAGCATAGCTGCATCTCATACAGAGTATGATCATGATGATTTGATTATCCACATGGAACACTGAATATTCATCATTCTTGTCACTCTATATGATGATGAGAGCCCATAGGTAAGCCACCATACCATTGGTGCCTCCATGTCACGACCCTCAGGTCCCCCTATCGCAATGATGGAAGTAACTTTCGACTAAGGGAAACCTTTATTAAGTGCCTCCAGCATGGTATTTTCCTAGCATATCGAGCTAGGCATGAGTTAATCTGATGATGCGGGCTTCATTTGACCCTCCAGAGTGGTCTCAGTCATGATCTTGTCCACTAAAAATGCTATTTTTATAGGTTTCACTTCTATTACATTCATGGATGTGAGATTTCTCATGTAATGAAAGAGGTTCATGCTAGTTCATGCGGGGATCATCGGATAGGGCTGAAAATATCCCACTAGATCTTGAGATTGGGAAGTTTTTGGCCTACCATGATTCATGAATTTATTTAGTTTTCAAAGAGGTTAGATGTGTTCCAAAATAATTATAAAATTTTGTATTTTCTGTTAGAGAATCATCACATAACCATGAACTTTTGGCCAATTGAGATTTGAGGAATCGATGTCGTGCGTCCATATCCACTGGAGAAAACTCTCCAGTGAATGTTCATCCTAACCGCTATGGATTTCATTTTCAAGTGGGCATAGGCCATTCCGCTTAAGGAAAACAAGGCCTGTTCTACTGCTGAATTTTTGATCTCCAATTTCATCTACTGATTTGGAGTCCTTCACTCCATCCTCACCGATAATGACACCAAACATTAAGAATGCTGAGTTGAAGAAATTTAATGCCAAGTACAACATCATTCTTAACTATACATCCCGCTATCATGCACCGGAAAATGGGAAGATCGAGGTGTTCAACCAGAACCTCTCAAAAATTATGAAGAAGATGGTCGATGATAATATGAAAATTTGTCCAAACAAGCACCATAAGACCCAGTGGGATTATTGGAAAATGACTCACAATTCCTCCCAGGTGACCCTATACTCCCTGATGTAATAAACTGAGGTCGTCCTACAAATCAAGATTCAATTTCGTTTATTGAGCATAGTTTTCAACAATATATTGATTCCCATCCACATGGGATTTGTAGGAATTCTCAGATGTCTTGCCTTGATTCTATCCCAAAAACTCATCTCTCTGACTACCCCTAGGAGTAGTTCTCTTGGGGTATTTCAAATGGTGTATTGTAGATTTCGTTGGAACCCACTCATGTCAGGATTACGATAATCACACCATGTGCCTCTCCATGTTCTTCTATCTGACCACATCCTCACCAAATGACATTAAAATTCATGTCCCATTCATACTATATAATTATTGATTCCCATACTCATGGGATACATAGGAACACCACTAAATATCATTGGTTTGCCCATCCCCAAACATAATGATCCCCACATTGGACAAAACACATGCGGTGGTGGAGCCCTTTTCCCAGATTCACGTTGATTTCATAGTGACAACACTGCAAATCCCTCTTCCTGGAAATCTCCACCTTTTACATCATCCTGCATGAAGTTACACTACAATGGAACATTATTGCTTCACAAACTCCATTTTATTTGGATTTTCATGATCTATAATATCCAAAGGGTTCCATGAACTATAATTTTTCTAGGTTCTAGTGATCTACTACCATTACATGCCAACATCCTTAAGGATTTTGAATAAAAATTTTATAAAACCCCCACGTTGAGAATATGGTCAACGATCGACAAACTTTTCATGTTCTAATTTTAGTTTACATTATGTGGATTATGTGTTTCAAATTTGATCATCAGCTATTCCCCACCATTAGAACCACAGCTGTGTTTTCGAAATATTTGGTGTAGTGGTTCATTTTGTCTAGTTATACCTTGAAGCGTCTATTTTCCTTGGGTAAGAGTGTTGATTTGGTCATTATCTACCCTACCTCATCTCCTGCCCTCATTTCCATACACTTATATGTTGGGAAGATCCTGGTCTTATTCCTTGATTCCAACACTGAGAATTTCTCATACATGCATAAGAGCTTTGGTAAGGCAATACCCGCATAGTGGGTTATGTGCTATGGTCTAAGCCCAATGACCTTAAATTCTGATCGCCATCATCCACATTTCATGATGTTAAACTGATAACTAGATAGGAAATCCCACCATAGATCCCTTAACCTTTTCGACCCCTTTCCCAAGTTATAATTTAGGATTTAATGTCGTGGTATGGGTTTTTGTCCTCATTCATGTCAGGTTACATTCCATTCCATACACATCCCTCATTAAGATACATTACCCCTATCTTCATCCTTTATGCATGACATAAAACTGCATAACATCCATATAATATTTTTGTGATTGGATTCCCATCTTTAGGGGACACATAGAACAACTTTAACTTTTTGGATTCGGGTCCAGCCCCATTTATTAGAAACCTAAATATCTTCTCGGAACATCTCTTTAGTTTTTTATAGAGAGGGGTATGTGGTGTGGTATGGGCTGGTTTCCTCATTAATGTCAGGTTCGTAAAAACCACACCTCATACCCCTTTCTCCTGAGATCACTTCTTCCCCGAGTTGTACAATTGTCATTTTTGAGCTAGATACTCAACAAATGGGACCATGGACCTTTTTGGTTGTTCACAAATGTGCCCACACACACTCTAGTTCAACACCAAGATTTTTAGATTCAACATATTCTTGTTATCGCTGATTATAATGCTTCATTTTCAACATTATTTCGAGTTTCATTATCCTTTACGCCCATATGGACCCTCGAAAAACAAGGATGCTAGGCCCTAGGAATATTCAACCATTTCAAGCCAACATCCTCAAGGATATTAAATGAAAAAATTATACAAGCCCCATGTCACAAATATGGTTAGTGTTCAATGCTCATTGATTGTCCCATTTCAGGTCACACGATTTGGATATTGTGTTTCGAACACAGTTAGATGTTTTCCTCCATCGTTATGCCAAACCCATCAAGCCCTAAATTTTGGTTGGAAGATTACAATCATTTTCCACCCCAACATGTCCAAATGTAATTTTTACGCTATTGGTTATATCCCTTAGTTCACATTTTCACACTAGGATAAAAAATACACGGTGAGGATTCATTCAAGGTTCTTCACCGATTTCACCTTTGCGTGTATTCCATGTGTTGAAATGACTGTCCCTACCCATGTTTCCCACATCGAGTGTATATCATGTGGGATTAGGGATTTAATTGAGGTTTGTGCCTATTTGTAAGATTCTTGATTCTATATGGTCTTAGATTGAAGACTATAAACTATGATCTCATTAATTCCATTCCCCAAGGTGTAGGAATTCCACTTCAATAACTACATATAGCTTGATCCCCATCCTCATGGGATACGTATAAGGCCCGAGCATCTCGTTTTTTGTTCCAACTAAGGTTACACTAATTACTTCTTCTGTTCGGCCTTTTTGGCCCTATATTTCATAAGATTTCATGGTGTAGTGTTGTGTCACCTTATACCCTCATTCACTTCGGGTTTTCAATTTCCACACCACATACTTCAATTCTAGGATATACTTTCTCCTACCTATTGTCCCACACGATGTTAAACTGTATCGTAAGAACTATGTTCAGATTGATTCCCATCCACATGGGATATGAATGAACACTTAGATGTCTCATATTTGGGTTCAAACCCATATTCTCTAACATTTTTTGGCCCCTATATCCTGAGGTTTTTTCCCCGGGGTTACACGTAGTGCATGCCTTTTCCCTCATCCATGTTGGGTATGATTTATCACGCCATGGGAATTCCACCCTAAATACTTGTTTCTTCTATACATGTTTAAGACATTGTTTTAAACTATGTCTCCTTGTCCCAAATTACATTAAACTATTGTGTCCTTTTGAAATGATGTCAATATGAAAGGTTTGGTCCTATCATACGACCCTAAACTGTGAAATTATCATCCTGCCTGCACGACGAAATATGGCACCACATTGTTATGTCATTTCATGAGGGGAAATATTGTTTCATATCAGTCATCCACAACTCCATTTATCAAGGCCTACCCATGGCTTGATATTTGTAGATACTCCTTGATTTTTCTTCCTAGTTTTCTCTCTTTACAAAAAAGAACACACATCTAAATGAACAAGCAATATATATTAAATGATAATACTTTTGGCATGTGGGCTAGTCCCACATGAAATTATTGTCCCCGACCGTGGTACACAACCATTCCACATATATAACTGCATGTGTCTTGATCCCCATAATTATTGGAAATGTATGAATGATTGGTCACATGACCATGGGCCCCACCAATCCTTAATTTTCGGTCCCTCGACCTAAAACCAATCCAAGTAGAAGATGGTGTGATATGGAATCCTATTGTCCTTATTCAAGTTAGGTTTTGAGATTTCTTCACCACAGATATCCCATAATCATTTATATCTATGGTCCAAGATCTATGACCTTTAAATTATGATTCGACCGTCCTTGTCATAGGACAAAAAATTGTGTGACATTTTCTAGAACTACATGTGGCTTATTTCCCACGATCATGGGATATTTAAGAATGTATGGGCATTATTTCTGTAAGTCCAGCCCCATAAATCGTTTTGAATTCCCCATTTATTTTTCCACTTTTCCCAAACTCATATGGATGCTTGTGGCATAGAAACCACCTCTTCTCATTCGATTCTGGTTTTGAGACAACAACACGATGTTTATTCCATGTCTCTTCTCATTCTGGTCTATGTTTTATGACCCTAAACCAATATCCCCCTATGGGAACTATGCCCCAGGTGCGACTACATCGCCACCCTCAGAGTATTTTATTAAATAAGGTCCCCTCTTAATGCTCCACTCTATGACCTTATACAAGGAGCGTACGACCCCACTACCCTTGTCATTGTAAAGGGATTCAAATACTTATTTAAGATACATATTACTATCGTACATAAATTCATCATGGAAAAGGTCCAATAATGTTGAAATTTGAACATAGGCATCCCCTCTTTTCATGTCCAAGAATCATAACACCTTAATTTGGATCCCCATCCTCTTCCTAATCTGCATGGACCCTCTTTTTAGCCTGGTCAAAGTCCAAATTGGCTCAACTAACATATTAGTTTAACACCCATGAAGACCTCAGACACAATTTCCAACATGTGTAATGTCTCTGACTTGTTCATCATTCGATCTTCATTTGTCTTCCTTCATGTCAGGGTACTGTGAAACAGATTCTATGTATCGAATATGATTAGCATATATCCTTTGTCATCACACCACCACCAATTCTATATTGATCACATGAGCTATTATTCACATTTTTCAAATCCATTATGATCATGTGGGATTTCAACACAGTCGGTTTTACAACTCTTCACATATATGTGCGTTATGTAAGAAGGACAGTAATAGTGGGATGTCATTCACCTTTCATTCAATTTCACTTAATGTGGGTCTCCTTGTATCAGTAAAATCCCCACAATACATCTTGATTCCAAAATTGGGAACAACTCACATGGGACTAGTTGTTTTGGTAGGATTTGCATTGGCGTAGTTGAACCATAGATGCCTCTCATCCTATATGATGTTAAAATAAAAATTTATGAACTATCTATGGATTCATTCCCATCCTGATGGGGTACATAAAAAAACCCAAATGTTGTGTCTTAGGTCCAATGCAAAATTACATTTTGTACCCTCGACCTAAAGAGCATCCGATTAGAATCTTGTTGTGTGGTATGTATGTTTACCATCTTTCTCCCTGTCGGGATATGTACCACCACTCATTTTTCCAATCTAGGTAACTATGTTCTCAACACAGGACATTAAACTATAGTTCTACCCTGTAAATTTACTGGATGTCTCATGATTACTAGGGGATCTGTCGCCTTCCTACCCCCCCACCCAGAGATTCCTCCCCTTATAAGAATTTTCCTCTGACCATGCTTTGCTTGAGAACTAAGTTTTGCTTGATTCACGTGCTTATGGGATACAAAGAGACACCAAGGAAATTTTCATTTGGCCCAGCCCATAGAATATCATCTTCCTTTACATGAGATAAAACCACCAGGCATCATAGGACCTCACTAGAGATGTCCTGTTCGGAACTATGTTTTCTCCTTGATTAGGATGATGCACCAACCTGATGTGTTTTCAACACAGTTTTGTAATTTCATGAGTGTTGGACTCCATTTGAACAACCAATCACTTTACCTTCCATTCTTCTGTGTCATTTATTCCGACCCTCGTCTTATTTCACATCTATAGGAACCCCCCAATAGTATGGATTCTTGGCTTATGTCATGTATACTGTTTTGGGCCAACATCATGGAAGACTAATGGATAAAATTTTGAATCAGGCCCCATGTTTTGGGCATAGATAGTGGTCGGCCCTAATTTGTCATCCCAATTTCAGGATAACGCAATGAAAACTATTATTCTATCCCGATCATCAGTTATCTTTCATTTTCACACCACCCCATAATGTATGGAATTTTGGGTATCATGATTTACACATTTCATTCCCCAATGTTCAGATTGAATCTAATGCTCCTACCATTACCCAACTCGTGCTATAGAGCACATAAATAAAACAACTACCTCACTATACTGAGAACTTAATTCTCTAGTCTGGCCTACCTCGTTTTTCATTGAATACTGGATTGGTCATTTTTACCATAGATTCCCAAAGAATGGTTGTCACTCTCATATTCAGAAGAAGTAACAATGCAGTCATCCCTTATTTTTAACATCGCGCACAACACACGCAATATTATGGATTTATTAAAGGTTACTCCATAGTTATGATTGAGAAGAATTAATAAAAATAAAAATGAAGAAAGATAGAAATTCAATGCACATAGTTAGTTATAAGAAAACAAAGGGATAAATTATTTTATGTTTCTCCAAAACACGGACCTTATGGATCAGCTCCTTTGATGGATTGTTTATGTGCGGCCACCCTCTATATTGTAGCCTCTAGGACTGCTTCATGTTCCTTGAGATCCCTCTCTTCGTTAGTAGGTATGGATAAAATCTAGTTATATTTGACCAACATTTTCTCTCACTCATCTTGAAAGTCATCCATTTGAGAGTTTTCTTGTGCTTCATACTCCTAGGCATCGTCCAGGTGGGCATTCAATTGCTCGATATTCATAAGTTGTTCTTCAAATAGTGTGGCTCACTCATTGGAATGTTCTTCAAGGTGCCAAACATCTTGATCATCCTCAAGGAACTTTGGTATGCTAACAGATCTATTCCGGAACTAGTTGATGGCAAGACATTGGCTACTTTCCCGCACATTAAGCCATGTAATCCCAGATCATTGGATGAAGGTTATGATCATCCAACCCTACGGTGAAGAGAATTTTTTACCAGGTGTGCGGTGATCCTATTCAGGGGACCCATTCTTCTATTAGTTATTTTAGGAAGTACCCAATTCACTTCCAACCCTTTTGCCACAACATACAACTTTCTTTGGCTACATTATGATTTAAATCATATATCTATTTAGTTGTAGGCTGATATTAAGGGAATTTTTCCAGAAGATCTGTGGCAGGTTCTCCCTATGGAATTTCTCTAAAGGGGCCAGGATCTTTAGTATTTGGAAAATCTTAATCACTCATCTCCATTTCAGAAATTTATCCCCTACTCACTTCAGACCCCACCCCGAAAATGATACCACAGGTGTTCACAACCCCTTGATTTCCAGGTGCATGGATCATCTCCATTTGAGAGGCGGGTTCTAACTGGTTGGTCTGGTCACTATTGGATTATCTTTATATGGTCTTGATTTAGAGGCATGTTAGGCCTCGAATACCATGATTAGTACACAAACAATGAATTTCCTTATCATCTGAACTCACTGATGATAGATATGTGTGTCTGAGTAATGAAACTTATTAGATCTTATTTCATTAGCCTATGGAGTTCTAGTCGCTCCCGGATCCATCACTATAAGAGATCCTTTAGTGAATTTCCATTCAATAATTGTTTTCTGATCCCAACCTTGTTCTATCAGGGTGTCCTTAGTACCCTTGGGTGGAGCTTCCTAACCAGTTCCAATATGCTTCTGAATAGGATGAAACATCCGATTGATGATTAAGAATGATGAAAATATGATTTTATTAGAAAATAATTGATGAATAACTTGAGTTTCTCCGCCATTTCCATATTAGATCCACCACCCTCGCCGATCTCCCCGGGGATCCTTTAGTGGGTGGTCCCCTGAGTACATTCTACTACAAGCTCCTCTTTAGATTCTCCAATTAATTATTATTATTATTATTATTATTATTATTATTATTATTATTATTATTATTATTATTATTATTATTCTCCTTCTAATCCATTTCCCTCCATCTCCTCATTTTCATTGTCATCTACAGAAGGCATTCTTTCTAGGTCATGCTCTTGGATGAGCGTTATCTTCACCAATAGATGTGACTCCTCACACCTCCATCGATGGGATGGGTATACATCCATGGTCTCCAAATAGGCATGTCAATGATAGATGTTTACAATGTCATCAATTCTAATGAGCCCAATTTCTGGCAGATAGATCTCGTCATGCATCATTATGGATAAGGGCTTCAGGGCTTATTGAATATCATAGGGTCAACCTGGCTGACCACGTCATAGTAAAGATTGTGTCCTCAGAAGGCAGAAGTAGATACATTGTCTTATTACCATGAAGTTCCATGGACACTCTATGAGTTTGTTAATTAGCCCCTCCCCCTCCGGATGATGGGGTATGGCCACACCACGTGACATCACCACCACTGATGTTCTGGTTTGTACATTTGTCTCACTTTTTCCCAACCATTACTCCCTGGTGGCACATTTTCTGCTCTCTCTCCACCTTGGATCCACACCGGCCACCTTGATTTTTCCAAAATCAATTTCACAGGAGCCTCAAAGGATATCCCGCTACCCAATTTTCGGTATATATTGTTTCGATTCCATCATCAATTCTTGTGGGGGAATTATATTTTCCACCCTAGTGACGTATGTTGTTAAAATCTGAAAAATTAATAAAATAATGAAATAGTGCTTCTCCCCAGGTACATTTATATACACCATCTTTGGAATCCTCTGGAGGCATCTAAACTAACTGGAAAACTGTGACAATAAATGGGCTAGCAAAGAATCTGTCCATCATACCTGGCCCCAAGCACACAACCTCTGATTCTATGAAAGTATTATCTTTTCTGTAGTGAGCCTTATCCAACATCTATTATCTAGAGAGTTGGGAGGGGAACAAACTAATAGTAAAACTTGCCTGGTTATTGATACTGATCCTTATCCCCTCTTCATTGAGCGTCAGTGAAATGACCCAAGAAATTTTTAACAAGGATGGTTGCAGGATGTTACCTGGGGGACGAATGGTGTTTGGAATTTTATACCACCTACAGTGAAACACAATCTAACCATGAAATATTTTTAATGGGCCACAATCCTCTTTAATGATCCCCCTCTCGAAATATTCCCCATAAGGGCATACATTCAAGCCAACACATGGACCCCTAGGTTTAACCCTTAATTGCATACCACAATGTCGGAGATCACCAATTTTGTTATCTGAGTTCCAATCCTTGTGTCCCTTACTGAAAGTGGCCACCGATTCATGAACGTTGCAGGAAATCGGGCATACATAATTGTTGGGTCTCATATTTGATTCACATTGAATACCTGTGATCATTATTCCCCCACCTCCAAGATCATCCAATATGACCAGCAATTTCTCCTCTATGATATGGTCAGACATTTCTTCCCTCGCCCCGACATCTTTATATATGAGTATTTATGTAGAAACAGGCTGAACTAAATCGAATATGTGAAGACTTTCATAAATTCATTGACCCCCACCTCTCCTTGGACTTCTCAAACAAATTCCATGTTAGGATGGGAGTCTACAACATGTCCCCTGATATTAATGGTGGGAACGAAATCACAGTTCTGATTCCCATCCATTCGGATACTCATAATGCATGGAATGTCCCTACGACTGACCAAAACATCCCCATGATGAAGATGGATGGTGTTGGTCTCATGGGACCATCGTCTGAATAGCCCCGGCTCGAGTTTTTGCCGGTGATAGAATTGGAAATGTGACGTCCACACCACCTCAAATAGGTCGGTCTGCTCAAATTCCTATCCAAAAAAATTGCTGGATTGGTGTACCCAATACGCCCAGGCCCACTCACTTGTGAAATTGCCTCCAGACCTCATGTCGCAGTCTTATATTTAGACATTGATCACATCAGTGATTCATTTTGGGAAGGTAATTGTGTAATGGGACGAAGAATCCTAGATGATTGGATCGCTCTTCGAGATGGTTTTGGTAATTGTATTCATTACATATGTGGCCACATTTTAGGCTTCTTCAGTTGGATGGACATTTTTTGTGATGTTGTATCCTGGATGATCATGCTCGCGCATCACCCCTAACTGTGTTTTTTCTACATCATGTCCCTTACATCGGTAACTCCTCTAAAATACCAAAATCACATATCAATAGGTTTTTAGATTGAATATAATCCATCTGGGCATGGGTCAGCATGTTGAAGAGATCTTGGTTTGTCATATAGTTTTTCTGGAACAGTAAACCTCAAGGTTTGCAATAATTTTATCCATCCGAGTGGTATACACATCTTCTCTCTTAGTGTCACCCTGATCAGTAGCCACATTTTATGGTAATGTCTAAAAAACCAAGAATTTGTGGAAAACACCAATTGGTTGAAAAAAATGATATATTTGTGAGAAAAACCCAAAGCGGCACAAAAATCCTAGAAGACGGCTCTGAAAATGAGCCTTCAATGAAAAAATACAACCACTGTTAGGGACATCTACGCCAAAAAAACTGATTCAGCGCAATGTGTTGTGAGATTTAAATGCATGAGTGCTTTGAAAACTATCTCACAAGAAATCTTATATAATCCATGGGAACTAGGGGTTTTTATAAGTGAAAATGTTGTTTTCCTTGCACATCAAAAGGAATTCATGCCAAATGGATTATTTTTCATGCGCCACCCTCATCGGGGATAAGAATCTTTGGTTTTTCCTCAGAATCCCACCTCCATACCACTCAGTGAGCTAATTCTGAGGGGGGACATTTATAGAAGGTGAAATCTACCAAAGGCCTCATGATGAAATTTTGGGAAAAGCGATGGCATATTTCAACTATGTGAACTGGTCCAGGATAGGATGAAAGGCTGCATGAATAATTAGAGAAGTGCCCATATAGTTTCCCCGAAAGCACACAAACTTAAGTGCTGAGGATAATTTTTGCGAATCGTGTGGAATGTCCCACACGGCCGTATGAGCTGTCAGGTTTTCCGCATAGGACAAATTCCTCATGCATCCACAACCCCAGATCATTTATAAAATGATGGGACCCACTTACCTCTGGTGGATGAAAAATTTAAACCGTCTCCCCAGAACACAAAACACTCTTCCACATGTAAGAGGTGAAGTTCAAGTTCAGGATTTTCCACGACAGGTATCCCAGGGGTCCATCTTCATGATAATCCATTATGGATTGACCCTTTTCCCAATTCCTTTATCGATTGCCCAGTTGCATGTGAATCCTTGTACTTGCACGCATTCATCGGTCACATGCACAAAATGCTACCAAAATTGTGTGAAAATGACATACAATTATGAACACGCCACCTTTATCTGTGTTACCTGGATTATTGCACAAAACAGTTCCCTTTTTGGGCCTATTTCATGATAACCCCTTCTATTGTGCTCAATCCCCTCTCAGTGTGTGTGCCCTTGGACATGTCTTCAATATCACATTCCTGTACATCATTTGTGGGTAATTGTTATGAAAAAAACACATTTGTTACACACCATTCTCCAATATGAACCTCCAGGTTCATACAAAGTGACTTCAAGGTCCCATGGGTAGTGTTTCACATTAATTTACATAGCCCAATGCTTCTTTTAAAAGGCATTCTAATATCTATTTATTCTTCTCATAGCCATGCTATTCTGGTCCCCTCAATGGAACACTCCACAACACCCCCTCACGACAGCATTGCTGATGCCTTCCCTCCACCAAGGGTCAAAGTGCGCTGGTTATGTATGTCCTAGGGGTGCTGAGTGAACCCGCCTCGTCTGAGTTATAAGATTTTAAAATAATAAGCACTAGCAATCTCAGTACATGACACTAATCTATATCCCCACCTCGTGCAGTAAATGTAGGAACCCCGTCTCAGAACTTCTCCATGCCAGATCCTCTCCATGGGAGTGAAATATTCCTCCCATGGAATGATATCCTCTTTTTTGGATTATAATATGTCCATAGAGAAGGGAAACCCTCCTGCTGTAAGCCTCTATACTTTTTTGCGGGAGGTAGCACCCATACTCCTCCTCTATTCATTTGTTCCAATTACTAGAGGTTATACATGCATATAGACCTTCATTATGTTGTCCCTCTCATTATAGGCTTTGTCACAACAAGGCCTCTATCATGGATTAAGTCCCAATATCCATATCCCTAGGCCTCTAACCATGCCTAAGCCCCTATTTTCTATTGGGAAACTATTCTCATGTAAGCCCTATTCCACATCCTACAGATGCATATTTTTCGATGTAATCATCATGTCTTTGCTGCCTTTTGTTTATCACACCGAGCATGACTCACATAGTCTTAGATTAAGTATTGACCATTGCATCATTCATGGGATTATTTATAATGAATGCCCAAAAAATTTCCAAACTATGTGGACTTTGATCCTTGTCTCATAGGAAAGGTGCGTATGAGGCATCCTTGAGGTTCCAGACCAACACAAATCTACCCCAACCTCTCCACACCAATTAAACATCATTCCTAATGATGTTAAACATTATCATCCCTTCCTATATACATGGAATTTGAACCTTGTCTCATATTCATGGTGTGTAGGAGGCCTTCTAAGGTTTAATCCCAACACCCATTGTTCCTGAACAATCCACATCAGTTCACCTTCATCCTACATATCATTAAACTGTATCCTCTATTCATAACTACGAGGACATTGATCCCTGACCCATCCAAGAAAGGTACGTATGAATCCACCCTTAGGTTCAAGCCCAAAACGTACATGTCCTCACCCCTTCACAGAATTTCAACTTCATACTGCATGATGTTAAACTTGATCCTCCCATCCTGATCTATGTAGAAATTGATCCCTATCTCATAGACAGGGTACACATGAAGCCTCCCTGTGGTTCAAGACTAACATTGATCGGTCCCGACCACTTCACATTGGTTCACCCTCATCCTACATGATGTTAAACCATACACATCACTTTGGTCTCGCATGATGATAAACTATACCCATTCAAACTATATGGGATTTGATCTGTATATTTTATACTTGGTTAGTAGGTAGTGTCTATGAGTTCCAAACCCAAACAATGGTAAGACATAGTGATACCCCAACAACAGTAATCTATTGTGTTCCTCAATCTACCATAAGACGTTGTGATCCCCAATTGACATTAATCCATTATGATCCCCATTCAATGATAAGTCATTCTGATCCCCATTCGACGGAAAACTATTGGGATCCCTATCAAGTGGTAAGCCTCTGTGATCGCCAATCAACGATAAGCCGTAGTGATCCTCATATAGTGGTCACACATTGTAGTCAGTAATCAATGGTAAACCACCATATTCCAATATTTGGGACTCACATATCGAATCCCCCCCTGTGGGATCAGACAAACATGGGATTCTAACCACGTGTAAGAGTAATATGTCTTTAGGTCGATGTCCTCTGCGTAGTCCCAAATTTCATGAACCATCCAGAACAATATAGACATTTATTTCCCACAAAAGGGGTATGTAGGAAGCCTTCTTGTAGTTCAATAATGTTATTAATGTCCCATTGTGGCCTTAATCCTGCAATCCTATCTGTTTTGGATAAGTCATGTCCCAACCCGGAGGTTCCACATCTTCCAACTCCCATCCAAGCATCCATTCTCATAGGTCACCTCCGCAGGTGTCCCATTGCCCCTACCGAACTATGTGGACATCGATTCACTACCACAAGGATACAAAGGAAGTCTCTTCGAGGCTCAATGCCCACTTCACTGTCTTCCTCACGATGGTTCCATTTCACTCTCTATTCACTTCTATCATCAATCATTATAAATCCTGATTATTACTCGAGCTACCACATCCTTGTGAGATTATGCCACCCACATTCTTGTGGAGCATAGCTGCAATCGGGTAACTAACCATGTGTTAAACCCAGTATCTATATTCCATCAAGGGGTAACACCCATCTGAGCCACTCGTATCGGTGTTTTGATTAGTCTAATCTGCCTCTGCAATACATTAAACTTGCGTCACACCCTTTTTCGAACATGGGAAGATCATGAAAAACATTGTGAATTAGCTCTGCCCTGAAATTCACTACACTCACCGTGGGATGACTCAATCTTCTACGCCCTCAAGAATCCCGATCATAAGAAGAAAAAATCCAGACGCATAAGTGCTCCAGCCTCTTGAAATGACAATAATGTCCAACATGACAACTCCCCCAACTGAAGGAGGTTGGCCTGATTGGGCACCATGGAATATCCTGATAGAACCATCATATTTAATAGGTTTCTATGAAGACATGTTTTTTTGAAGAGTTTCATGGAAAACGTCTTATGTCTATAATGGAGACCCAGACTAGGCAACGAGCTACGTGGAGGAATCCATAGAAGGAGGAACTGACATCCCGTCATATTATTTCGATGAAGGAGTAAAAATACTTAAATAAGTGAGACATGTCGTCTGCCTTCTGAAAGTTGGAATTCACAATAGAAATAAGTGCATCCTCAGCAGACATATGCATTCTTAGGTAAAATCCTCCGAAACTGCAGGGTATAACATTCGTATGCGTTGGACATTCAGATTCCTCGCACTTGAAGAGAACCGTATTTATTAAATTCATTATTTAATCAATTTGTTCAGTATTAAATAATTAATATCTAACAAACAGTGCATCATATGAGAATTCTAAAACAACTATTGTTTCTGGATCATGGTGTTTTCCCAAGCCATGGTTTAACATTTGAATGCATTGGATGTTAGGACGAATAGCTCGTGAAAAAAATCTTTTTTATATATAATTAGTTATTTAATTTGTTTTTGTTTATTAAATAAATAATATCTACCAAATGGTGCATCATATGAAAATACGAGACCATTGTTGGGTTCGCAATTATTGTTTTACCCCAGTCATGGTATAGATTTCATGCACAATGAGTGTCTGTTGTTATTTTAATTTTAATGTAAAATGATTATATTTATTACTTTAATATGTAATCTGAAATTAATGAATGTAAATAAATAAGATCTCTCTTATTAATAAAAAATATTATTATTAATATTCGTTGTATAATCAATAAATAAAATTATATTATTATTAATAAATATATTATTAATTTTTTCATATAAAATGAATGAAAAAGTATGTGTTTAATTAATTAATTTTTTCCACTTAATTGGTAAATGAAATTTTACAATGTGTGAATAATTATTATTGATCAATGTAATATTGGGGAAATTTGTTTCAATACTTTATAAATGAAAATGTAGAATTAATAATAAATTACTATCTATTATTGACATTTAATGAATGATGTTGGTGAAACATTAATCCTTGATCGATAAATTATAATAATAGTATTAATTGTTGTTATTATTAATAAATTGAGAATATATTTATAGTCTAAACACTATTTCAGTTATAACGTTTTTGTATGGTGTCAGATTGAGACACCGTCAGTGGTAGTGTGACCCTAAAATTGAGGTGGTCATTTCAAGACCAATATTGAATATTTAATTCATGCTCATCGTGAAAGTCCATGAAAATCAAAATATTATGATGAGTTGACACATGAATCTAAAATGAGAGTTTAATATATATGTGATGCAATTAAAAAATGAAACTAAATTAAATGTTCTTTAAATAGTTGTGATGGGATTTTAATGGAAAAATGTCCGAATATTTACAGGATGTTAAATAAAAATTCAAGTTGTGTAATACTGATGTTCAGCATTTTAACAATAAATTTCCATAATTGTATAAACATCCATACCAGCTTCACCTAAACTATAGGGCTTTAGAACCCTGAATTCTTAAACATATAGCCTCCACATTCCTTTTCCTTGGAACGAACGTCATCAACACACCTTCATATTGGACAAAATATCATCCACGCACCACCAATATTGATCTAATACCCTATCTACACCTCTCGGTCTTTGGATATAAATTCCATTATTTTCCGTATTCATAATTGATCCACATCATATTCGGGTTTTCTATTAGCGATCATTATTCATCGTCGTTCTGGAGGTAGGTGGTCTAAAACTCGAATACCATATTCGTTATTTTGATTACATGTATGTATATTGTAGAATTGATGTAGTTAATTTGAAATATATGTTCTTTATTTTCTTGATTAACATAATAATTTGGGTGAATTAAATAATGATTGAAATGTGAAATTGTGGGTTTTTGGGAAAAATAATTGTAGGGATAAATATAAGATAATAATTTTATATATTTTAAATAATTAGTTGAATAATTAATTATGTGATATTAATATTGATAATTGATATAATAAATGGGTAAAATTTTAATGTGATAATGGTATTATTATTTAATATAATCAATGGCGGAGTCAATTATGGGATAATAATATTTTGAGTAAGATTAACTAATTGTAGAATTAATTAATGAAATATTAGGCTTAATTAATTGATAAATTAGATAATGTGTGATATATGGTTATGTAACTATATTAATGAAATGAAAATATAAAATAAATTTATAAAAAAATTAATAAATAAATGTGTTTATTTAAGTAGATAATTAAATAATGAAATTGATGAAAATAATTAATAGGTGAATTAATAAATGAAAATGAGGTAAATTAATTAATAATAAAATTAATTAATAGAAATTAATGTGAACAATTAATTGGGAAATTAATTTATGTTTTTTAATTAGAATAATTAATTCATGAATTAGTTAATGGGAATGATTTGTATTAATTAATTAGTAAATTATTTAGTGGATGTAACTTTATGTTTTATTAGTTGGATTAATGAATGTGCTGATTAATTAATAGGAATGGTTGTTATGGTGTATTTGAAGGAACTATATTAATTAAATAATAAATTTATAAATGTTGATGATTGTGATATATAATTGATATGGTTGACTAATTAATGGTGAAATTAATTACTTTGAAATGTGATGTGAAGGATGAGTAATTAATTATTTAATTAATTGTGTTATATATAAATAATTGATTCGAGATAGCTAATTATAAATTTCATTATATGTTATTGATATTTTGAATGAGATAATTTGCATTATAATTAATTATACAATTTTGAGTTTTTAATATTGATCAATTGATTCTTAAATATAATTAATTTAATAGTGTAATTGATTAATTATAGAATTTATCGATGTGATGATATCATTAATTAACAGTTGAACTAATTAATGGGACTATGTGATTAATTAATTTATAAATTAGTTAATGTGATGTTTTGATTAATTAATTTTTGAATTAATTAATGTGATTTTTTAATACCAGTTACATGTAAAATTCTAATAAGAAATTAATGTTCATAAATCCTGAATAATGTGAAGCACGTGATATATGTTATTTATTACGAAACAAGTTGTGAGATAAGGAATGATTCTCCAAATACACATGGGGTGATTGATATGAAGTTCTACAACCCTCATGCATAAAAATTTTATTCTTGGTGACATCGACTGATGCTCTAAGTACCCATGGTTTGTGAGATAATGACAGATGCTCCAAATACTCAATTGGTTTCACAACATGCAATTATACACCCATTAAATACCATTGGAGTTTGGTTCGAATTAGTGGTTATTAAAATTTAATTTAAATACACAATGAAAGCACATTGGTTTAAATGAAATCTGAAATTATAATATAAAATTTATCAGAAACTAGCACATGTTGACTTATGAATTGAGATATGGGTGACCATGGGAACCCAGAGGTTTATGCGGTTAAATAAGGGATAATTGTATAATTTAAAAAGTTTACATTATTAAATTTATTTATTTAATTATACAATTTTATACAATTTTATTGACTTGAACTATTTTGATGCTATTTGTGGTGGCCTACTAAGGTGTACTCACACCCTAGATGGGCTGTATGATTGGTACTTGAGTAGACAATGTTTTTTATGGACAAGTTAAGGGAAGAATCCATGAGTTAGATTCTTGATTTAGGATAGAGAGTGGATGAGGAAGTTGGGTGTGGTTCAGGACCCTCTTGAGTTTCACTAGGTTTTTTCTAGTTTTCATCTTTACACTTGAGACATTAATTACCATGGCATGTTTTTTCCCTTTAGTTTTATATTTTATTTAGTGTTTGATAATCTTCAGATTTTTGTATTGTTTTTATTTATTTATTATTTAACTATTTTTTATTATTTATGCTTGTGGTTACGCTGATAAAAGATTTTATAGTCTCCCCATGATTATCTTCCCATAATATCACTATTATTTGACAGCCTTGGGCCTAAAGGGAGGTTTACATGAGGTCATGTGACTGAAAAACTTGGGGCACCATTACATTGAACTCGTGATGGGATGTTACAATTCAAACTATGTTAATTTTGATATGATGATTTAAAAATTGTATTTAAATGTATTTTTTTAATATATATATATTTATTTTAATATATAAGTTTAATAATAAATAAAAATTTAATGGAAAGAAACATATTTGGTATAGAACAATATATCTTTATTATATATTTGGTCCTTATTTATTAACAATATTCCAATAAATTTATAGTTAGTAGTAAATATATATGAATTTATTAAATTCATAAATAACTTCTCAAATACACCAATTTAACATATTTTAAAGGAAAATAATGTATTTCACTAGTCATTTAACCATGGTTTTTCATGTCATATACACTGTTTAACAATATGTTCATTTTAAAATAATTGTGGTGTTTTATATGAACTATTATAATGTGTATAGATAATCCTGGAATGAATAATTATATATCTATAAGGTGGATAAATAATTATTTTAATTGATTAAATGAATATTTTTTTCATTTTTTGAATATGAATGTTGATATAGCAGTATATTATTGCTGACCATGTAGGTGACTTTTATTATAGGAGGTCAGACATAGGTATTTTGTTTGTATCTATGGGTACAACATTAAGTTAAATATCTAAATTATTAATGTTTTTTCAGATAAAAAATATAGGTAATGTACATTTTTCAAACATAATATAAGAAGGATTGCTTTAGATGAAGAAATTTATAAAGGGGCTAGAAAAAATGTGTCTATATAATGTAATACAATGTGAATGTTATAGTTCAATAAAAAATTTGGTAAACATAATGTTTCATGATAGGTTACTTCATTAAATGTTTAATACTTTAATTGTTTGTCTATAATATATTATATTGAAATAATAATAATCTAACAGAAATAGTAATGAAACCCAAATTTGTTGAGATTTAAAGGAATGGATTTCCTATTTTCATTCATAATGGATATATGAATATGAAATGAAAGAATGTAAATAGAAATTTTATGATTACCATTTGGTAAATTTAGAATAATTCCTTACTTATAAAATGGATACTAATTATTTAATGTAAAAACATATATATTAAGTTTAACTAAATTGATAAAAATATAATAATAATATTATACACATAGTTATCATAAAAATAGGGCTATTTTGGATTATAAACCATGTGGGAGATTGTTGAAATAACGGGCCCCAATCCATACGATGATGATTGTAATTGTTGATCTTACTAATTATGGATGATCTAAATTAAGACATTGATACTGGGTATTGCAGCCATGTATTTGTTTCTAACTCTAGAATGAAGCAACATAGATTTATGTATTGATTTAATAATCATTAAATATCGGTTATTATAGCCAAAAAATTTCATTATGATATCATATTAATGCTAGGATTTTTGAGGTTTTTATTCCTCATAATATAATCTATAGAATAGTAGAATAATTTTCATTTTTCATGGAAGTATTGACTATTATTAAATAATGTAATTCATTATAAAAAGTTATTATTCTTATTTTTATTTTGTTCTCAACCTTTTTTATTTAATTTAGACGAATATTTCATTGTGTCTCAATATATTTATATATATATATAACACCAGAATTTTTCAATATACATTACCAATATCTGTTTTCCTATTTTAGTTGGTATAAGATACTCTTTAATTTTGATATGATGTTTTATTATCTAGATACCTAATATCCCTTAGTGTTCATTATTTACATTTCCTCTGTGAGGAAACCATGGGTTAATGATTTTATTATTTATTTCTATTCAAGCTGTGGTCCATGAAATCCACCATTACGAAAATAAGATGAATGGAAACCATCTGTATATAAACTAAAATAAACCAATTATTTTTTTTCTGCCTTCTCAAGAGATCCATTAACCATTAAATAACATTTAAATATTTAAATACATTCAACATTCATAATTCATTTTATTGATTAAACTTTTTTTCATTATTTTATCCATTATACAAGTTAATTTTAAAAAATTGAATTTTTTCTATAGTAATGACTCCATATCATCCTCTATTCCATGAATTCTCATTTGTGTACATAATGAGATACACCTTACAAAAAATAAGTTATTATCACCCATATTATAAAGAAATATGAACATTATTTCCCAATATCTTTTTATTATCATTAATCTATAATATATTTAAACCAATTAAATATTTCGATCAAGTGTAGAACCATCACCTTGATCCTTTGATGGTTTTTCAACCTCTAAAGGAAAGGGTTGAGTCTACCCCGTATCAATATACTCATTTACATCATCCTAGTCTATAGATGATAGATATTATTGAACATCATCATCCTTACTATAAGGATGTGTAGATCCATTTTATTGAACTATATTTAGATACTTACCACTATCTAGTAGAGACATTTTAAAATTATGAATGTTCTTGATCATCCAATTCCCATATAATGTGACATCTCTAATTCTGATTAAATCATTTCATAAGAGTGAAATAGCTCATTCTAATATTATGATATCTATAACTTAATATCAAAATTGTTGTCAACATTATGTCTCTACTGTCCTAAATTGTTTCAGATAGATATGAAGATTTCAAATATTCAAATACTCAAAAATTAGTGTGACAGAGATGATTACCAAAATATCTCATAAACGTAATCATAAAATTATAATAGGGTGATGATGATCAATTGACAACGTAAAATTAACATTAATAACTTTTTGCATGAACATTTTGTACATATTATATAAACTCTTCATCATACTGAGCTTATAAATGATTGTGCAATTTAAAAATTATTTAACTCTATTCTATTTTAGGCTATCTAGGAATGTACACTCACATCAACTTCCTTGACTCTTGAAATATGCATGGAATTCCATGGATATATACTCTCTTCAATTATTCAAAACAATATATTTCAACATTATTCTATTTTTATATTCCATTATAAAATTGAATATATTTAATTCATCCAACACATGTTTTTCATTTGAAATAAATACACCCAAAACATTTATGATAGATTTTCAATTTAAGTTAATTCCTCTTATCTGTATAGTATTTAGAAATTTCGGAGGTTATTGATTACCTTATTGTAGTGTATGTTAATGATTTTGAACCAAAACATGAAATGGAATTATGAGGGGTTGAGAACCTATGAAATTATGTTTTAAACAAGGAATGTAGGATTATGTGATAGCCTAGAATGATTGAGAATAATGATAGGCATTCCAATGTGGCAGGGCTATAGGGATTATGTAACCTACAATGACCAGATATACTCCAACTCTTCACATTCATATCTATCTTCTAGTTATTATAACAGTATTAATATGAGAATCACTATATAGTTAGGGAGTTACCAGATCCTCAGTATAGCTGGATAATAAGGCCGGTGATCCACCGACTCACCGGTAGACCTACTGCATCTTACTAGTGGGTTATATGGGGGGGATTTACCAAATATACAAATAAGGTTTTATCGGGGACCCCCACATTCATATTTATTTTATGTACATGTTCAGTTTGTCAAAACCTCATATTATCCCCTTTAATAAAATTTTATTTTGGTGCTTCCAAATTATTTTATTATATCTCACATATAGATTCACCTCCAATAGCCTTAATTTATTGTATCCTTATATTTTCCCATTTTTGGGTCCTTACAAGGTGGATCCAGTTCAATAGGATCATGGTGTAGTCAATTATTTCTTATAGCAGTTTGAAACATCTTGTATCGATGATATCCTATAATTATTACATCCCAATGCTAAATGTCATTTGAATAGAAATATGTTATGCCTAAAATAATATTAATCATTTTCCCATAAATATTTATTTTTTGCAAATTCTCTTCAAATCATTGGCTAAAGATTTTTCCTAGAATGTTTTGGGACAACATCACATGTAACCAGTTTTTTTTCATATGTTTCAAATGTATTGAGGGATTATTTTATGTCCTTCTGCACTTATACCATTTGGGGGGTTTCTTCAATTAATTTTTTTATTACAAATAATTACTTAAATGTCATGGTGTGAGTTAGTAGTTAATATTGAGAGAATTAATGGGATAGGTATGGAAATGGTTTGTATATAATGTCTAGAAATTATCATCATATGAAAATAGTTTGGGAATATTATGATGAGTATGATGTACATAAATTTTATTATTTCGTTTCATTTCTTATTTTGTCATTGAGATATTGATCAAACAATTTTTCCCTATGACGATTATTAAATATAAATAATTTCTTAAATTTTTAATAGGATTTAGTCAATACACATTTTCAATCGTTGGTAATTATGAGAAGGGTATTATTAATGTTAAATAAAAATAATAATTATGGTTTTTATGTTGGCCAATGTAATGATAGGATTTATTTTTTAAATTGATTAAAAAGGTTTCAGGAATTTGATCTATTGTTTTGGAATCGAAAATAATCAATTCTGTAAATGGAAGTGGTAATTTATATAGTAACATGGTTTTGGTTGTTACATGTATAATTTTATGAAAATATTGTGTTAAATGTAATTTCAAAATAAAACATTGGGACATTTTTTCAAATTTAAATATTTTTAAAGAAATATTAAATTGATTTCCTGAGCCATGTATAGTATAATTTTAAATAGAATAAAAAATGTTTTTTTAATGTTAATTGAGAGATATTTTTTCATAATGGGATTTTAAGTGGTTAATTTCCAATTATATTATAATGTGTTTCTGAAATGGTTTTCTATTATATGTTTTTTTATTTTTTATAAAAAACAGATACTATATGATCCATTATTCCTTGAAAAATATTCCTATGTGTAATTATTATAATAATTTAGTTATTTTTTATATTAAATTCATTACATGTGTACATTTTTTGTTTTAACAAAAAAATTCTATTGTTACTATCAATGGATGTGGGGTCATTCTGTCACGTGGATAGATTGGTAGTGTTTGATTGATAATTGATGAACCTGGACTGTAGTTGGATTAGATGTGGTGGTTAAACCATGTGTTAATATTTCCCCTGGTTGGAATTTGATGTGAAAAATGGAGAGGTATAATACCCCTACGTTACTATTGACTGGTTGGGGAATGTTGTATTACACATGAAAATAGAGTGGTTGGGATAGTCCTCACAATGTGTTCAAAGAATATTTGGAACTAGGAAATGTTGAAAAGCACCATTCTTTGGTGTTATAAACATGATTATATTTTTTGGATATTTTTTGCATTGAAATTTAATCATTATAATTGTATTATATAAAACAATTTATTATGGGTACTATTGTGTAATAATTTATTCATAGATTTTTTAGAAACATCATTTCAGTTGACGTACTAAGTTGTAATCACAACCTTCTATTTCCACCATATCCCTTATGTCCCCAAGAAGACACTATTCTTGATTGCAAGTCCATATTTAAGTGAAGGCACAATTTTGAAGCATATTGATTTGGAATCCATGGTTTCATTGTGTTATGGGATTTTTCTATATATATTAACAATGGTGACGAGATATTAGACTCAGTCTGGCATTATCCTCATAATAATTCATATATTTGATCTATCCTAGGGGATCCAGTTTTGTTTTTTTGAGATATTAATTTTTTCATCACATGTGATATTATTTAATTTAATAATAAGGTTATATAGACTTGATCTTAATCTAGATGTCAATAGTTTTCATTTTATTTATATTTTGATAGTAGAAATGATAATAATGTCATATTCTCCCCATAGTAACATCATTGCCCCTCAACTCTTATCAGCAATCCCTATAGTATGTGGTGTGAAACCTAAGGTCTTATAAAAAATATCAATAAATGTTCATATAAGTGGTCTATTAAATAGGGATGTCACAATGTGGAAATAAATATATTATCATTTCACTTAATAGTTGAACATAATAGAGATAATATTGGATATTGTCTCATTACTGGTTCTTGTAGCCACACATATGGTAGAAAATCTACATATCCAAATTTGATAAATGATTTTTTCCTCTTCCTTATTATATTATCTCAATTTACAACTCATTTGATGAACATGGGTGTGATGATTGCTAATTTATGGTAATTTTACTCCTTATTTATATAGAAAGAGATTATTCATTCTCATGATTTATTCTACGAATATTTGATTTATATGGCATCATTATGTTTCTTGGGATTCACATATGATGGTGTTTTATTTATCATATTTGGCTTAGTTATGTTAAATGTTTTTATCATCCTTTGAGTATGAATCATTGATATTTTTATGGTCATTTAATTTCATTTAATCCATTAATTTTATTTAGATATAATAATTTGGTCACATTATATTAAAAAATCATCATCTAACTTATTGATAATAAGTATATATAAAAGATTTATAATACGATTTTTTTCATAAAAATAATGTTCTAGTAAGAATCCTATATTTTTTTCCATGTAAAAATATATAACATTTTAACATATATAACGAAACATTGAATATGATATATAAATAGATAGTTAATGGTTAAAATAAAGACTCATATGAAAATTCAAATGTTACTAAATAAGAAACATTTAGGTTCTTATTGTGAAGTTATAAAATGAAAACATGAAATAATTTTACCATTAGGGATATTGGTTTAGAAAATCCATTAATATCATAGCAAAACCCCATATATTTATAGATAATGTCTGTATAGAGTGTATGATATGTTAGAAAATTTTATATAGCTAGTGAGAGAATGAAGAAAATGGGTTTGTTTGATAGTGGTATGTCACCTGTGGTTAAATTATTTTGTTTGTGATCATGGGACAAAGAGGTGTTATCTTGTAATATAGTGTCTTTTGACCATAATTATTGTTTATAATAATTTTTTTTGGTTTTTTTGACCCTATATAAGGTCTCATTTTGTATGAAATAGTTAATAATTGGTTTATGGGAAAAATGTATTTAACCATCTTTAGTGTGTTGGTATTTGTGTGTTTTTATGGGGTTTGAGTTCACCCATCAGAAGTAACTATTGTGAGGCATAGTAATATGTAATAAATTTGATATAACATAGGTTATTCAATTTTTTGTCATTGTAATTTAATGTTTTAAGAATTTTTTATATTGGTTTACCAATGTGAATGTTTTTAATGATGGTTATTTATGTTATTGATATGCGGGGATTGGTTATAATTTTAGAATGTTTGATCTATATAAGTCAATTTTTATCAATGTTTACTGAATGCTTGATTATTCCTTGGATAATTATAAAGGTAAGCACTAAAGGGGTAGAATTTGAGCTTTATAGGTAGTTTTAGAGGAGAATGATCATTCTATTTTTTGATCCAACTATTTTTTTATTTTTCAATGTAGTAATCATTTCTAACACTTGGTGGATGAGTCTAGGATGGTAGATCATGGGTAAATACATCCATTCACAAAAAGAATATTGGTATAATGAGGATGTTGTCTTTGGAACTAAACAATGATTAATTTCAATTTTTGGTATGCAAGAATCATGGATTTGTTGAGTTTGATGATACTGGAATGCTAATGGTGTGGTATGATGAATCAATGAGAACATTATCCTAGGAACAATGTTTCTTGATTGATGTTTTCCTAATTTGTGTTGGAAACTGATGATAGGAGAGAAGTAAATTTTTGATGTTTTGATGAAGTTGATATGGAATACGTGTTTTGGATAATTTAAAAATAATTTTTGTTATTTTATTTGATGGATTGGGTGTATGAATTCATTTCTATTCAATGAAATTAAAGAGATAATTAGTTATTATGTATGTATAGAATTGTGATTTTATTGAAAAACTGGGATTCCTACATTTCAATTGTGAATAATTCAATTCATGGGGATTTTCTAATAATGTGGTAGTATTATTTCTATTAAAAAAATTCATGACTTCTAGAAAATGATTCATGGGGCTATTGAATGTTTCCGTTGATGAGTCCCTATAAAATGTTTCAATGAGGTACCTGAAGGAAGAAAGGAATATGTGATTTGAATGGAAATTGAGATGTTCCTATAGTGAGAGGATGTATCATCATGCTATAATAGTTTACTATAACATATTATCACATTTAAATAAAACATGGTCTTTTGGGTCAATAAAAAAATCTAGAATTGATAAGAAGAGTGGAACACATTTTTTAATCAATATAATTGATATTTTTCTCCATGTGATGAATATGGAATGAAATATTGTGGGATTGAACCATAACCCATTAGTGGGATATGCCTTAGTTACTAATCAAGAACTATTGAATTTAATGGTTCTTATTCACAAATAATGGAAGTGAGTGGTGAATGATGTTCATAGTTCCACTCAGGTAATGGTGGGAAATACACATCCAATTATTCATTTTGACATTAAAGGGATTATAGGCCATAGTGGTTGGTTGCCATTCATGTGAATATTTTAAAATATCAATCCTATGGTGGGGAGTACAACTTTGATTATGTGAATATACACTTATTATAGAAGATTCAGGGACATATGGAACTGGCCATGGAGTGGTATTGATGAATAATTGATTATTGTTGACAATGAATTGGATTCATGTTTGGATTCCTTATGGTATCCCAGAATGGAAGTTGTATTCTTTTATGAAATGATACTGATCAATTATATAATTATCAAGGTTATATTTATGTATTATGAGTTATCTTGGATCATATGTGTTTCAGTGTGTACTATATTGCAACAAAAAGCTTTTGGATAGCAAAGGATCTAACCCTAGAATTTCTCAATGATTCATGTATGGCCTCCATAGATAATTTTTCAGTGATAACCAAGGGCATATTTACTTGAACGAATAACATTTAGGAAAATTTTATACAAATAGATAGTTGTAGAAGAGTGTTTTGGAGAAGTGTTTGTTAGGAAATTTTTTACATTTACATCAGAGTGAATTTGGATGTGGTAAGTTTTAAACCAATTATAATATGAAAATTTAAAAATTCGGGATGTGCTTCCAAAATTAAAATTTTATTTTCAATAATAATGTACAATATTATTGCTTATTATATATGGATTAAAATAATCAAACCATTACAGTAAGAAATTGATAACAAATTTTGGTACTAAACTTTAATGATCATTGTTCATTCTTTTCAGGTGTAGTGAGTTGGTATATACACTAGATTCATTGGATGGTGGTGGTTTTGGAGTTCAATAAATTATTCTGATGGGTGATGCACTAATAATTCAAAATTGGTTATTTCAAAATGATTCATATTGAGGGGAGAAACATCAACATACATATTTTTGTTTTTATGAGGATATAATATTTTAGGATATATTGGCTTTGGTTAATGGAATATTATTGTTCCAATGTTACGAATAAGCATTTTCTATGTTGTGGTAATCACAAAAAAATTAATTTTTTGTTCTGTAATATATTTACTTTATTATATAGTGATTGAGATGAGTCCATATGGATTTTTATTAGTTATTTCAGGTTAGATAATGTGGTTGGTTGACCTTTAGGACTTCATAAGGATGATAATTGTTTTATTGGGGAGATTTAAATACATCACATTAAGACATGCATTTAAAAATTAAGAGTAATGTTTAATTTAAAAACAATTATGGTCCTAATATTGAATCCTATCTCAGAATTGAATTTTGAGGGGTTGATCACTAAAAATGGTTTTTTACACATGGAATGGGGATGAAGTGGTTTCCTAGATGGTTTGATATGCATTTTCAAATGATTAGGGTGGACAGACTGCAACCAAAATCCATTATCTCACTGCAGGAGTGGTCCTAGTATCATGGTCACCATCCATCTAGTTTCTCTACATAAGCTATCCCATGAGACATTGGTATATTATTGAAACCATACCATCATGTTAGAGGCAGTGTTTGTAGGGGGAATATAACAAATAATACCCATATATTTTTTAAAGAAAACCTCAACTTATACAAATATTTGTTTCAGCATGTCCACATGGTCATGACATCCTCACCCTACAAAACCGTTCACGTATGGTGGACTAAACTCGGTTTATTGAAGATATTTGGTATCGAATCACTTCAAAATACATAAATTAATCACATTGATACTTCTTATGAAAAAGTATATTCTTAATAAATATGTACTGATATATAATCCAAAAAATAATGTTATAATTGGACGCATATAATGGGGTTTTCATGTTGTTTAAAAATTATAGATCACATGAAGATATCCTACCAACTATCACACATTGTTTCTATTGGGGTATATTGTTCCACCAATTTGTTAAATTTTTCATAAAATATAAAATTTTGTATTTCCCTTGGTGGAATTGGTAAGGAATTTGTCTTGGACTGTTGTTGACTGAAAACTATGTGAACCATTTGAGAGTTTGTATATAATTCTATTTTGGAGAGAGATTATTGTAGGTCCATGATCAAAACTATATTTGGTATTTTCATGTTATCTAATAATAATTTTTTTACAAATTTCTAATATATATATATATATATTAATTATTCTGTCCTAAGTCAACATAAGGAATATTTGCATATGGATGGCGATTTGATTACATTGGTGGTAACTGATGGCCTATGGGAATTGAATGAGATTCTTATTATGGGATGGTTATCCCTAAATATTTACATTGTCATTATTTTTATTTTATGTGAATGTGATAATTGTCTATTGAAAAATTAGTTACATGACATTGAAACATAATTAAAGGATTTAAATTGAAATTAGCCTTAATTAATTCCCTTTAACATTCCTTTTTCATAATGGGGGTTTTTTCCATAGTGGAACAACGTGGTTATGTTTTTTATTTCGAGATTGGAAATTTGATTTGTATATTTTTTCTTGAAATGGTTAAAATATGGATTCCAATTTAATCAATTGTTAAATAAAATTTCAAAAGTCATTGATGAATTAAATATAATTACAAAAATATACTATTAAATTGTTTTGGTTGATAAATATAAAAAATTTGAAAAATAATGTAGAATATGTAATTTAAGTATTGGACACTAATATTGTACATTAGAATAATAATTTTTTTAATATTAATAAATATATACTAAAAAATGTTATTATGACATGTGTTTGGTATTCAAAGAAAATGGTCTTCCAAAATGGGATCTAGATTCACTAAAAAAAATTACATTTTGGAAATTTGTTTACAATATGTAAATTTTCCTTGATATTAGTAATGTATTTTTAAATGAATTTGAGTAATTAAATTTGGATTTGTTCTTAAAAAGTGTTAAACAATCCCTTAAACAATGGAACTACATCATTTTTTTATTTATATGACGAGTTAATTAGTTTCATTTTTTATATAGATCTAAGGATTTGTTCATGTTTATCATTTAAATCAAATGAAATTTATGTGTTTATTATTGGTGGACACTTTTTGAAATAGTTATGCATAATAGATCAGTGTTGAACATGACCCCATAGTGTATTGGATATGATCATTAATCCATATATAATTTCCCCCACCACTGAGTTGACTAGGATAGGCTCGATTGATGTGTATGTTACCATGATTGTTTAAAATTTGTCTTGGAATTGGTTTGTAATACCCATACTGATATGTGTTTCCATGGTTGTTGTAAATTTCATAATGATTCCATTAAACTAGATGAAATAGGTATTTACCATTATCTAATATCCATATACAACCATAATAGATTTTTATTTAATTAAATTATATTACATTTTTTTACAATAGTGCATGTATGTATATTTCAGGAGAACTTTTCAATTCACTTGTATATAATACTCATTTTAGGGACTCTATTGGAAACATCCTACTTGGTTATACCGACACCCTTCTCTGGATAGCATTGAAAATGAGTACATGAGAATAAACCAATACTGATCATATTTCTAGGTTCTAGGAATGTACCAATGTTGATGCCTATAATTTAGTATCCTAGGATTAATTATTATTCTATGAATGAGATTGATTCAGAACCAATGGGGTTGAGCTATTGAACATAATTTATTTTATCACATTATTAATAGAGGTTCAGAATGAACCATTAGGGATATACATTGGTTGGCATGAAATAATAATTTCATATCTCATGTGATGTTGTATTTATTTTATCAGAACAATCATTGGATGTTATATTCTCCTTGGTAATATGAGGAATAGTTCATGAGTTCATGTGGAGGCTGTATATTCATGAATCAGTTAGTGGTATGAGGTTATGGGATGTCACTAAATGATAAGTAATATGTTTTTATGTGATATTTATACCTCCAATATGAGACTATATCATTCAATTTATACTACTCCCACTATCTCTGGTCCCATTTAAGAAGTATTAAGGACTGAGACATAGTGATTTTTTATATAAAATCAATATTTTTAAGTATCTATTTCTCATTCTTGAAAATTTTTATGTATGACATTTTAATGGGGGAATATTATCCTCTTTCGCTCATATTCATGTGTCTCTTATTATATAGATTTTATGATTTCCCTTACAAAAATATATTAATTTTCCATTTATATATATTAAATTTAGATTTAAATAGTATGTTAAAATAATTTCTCAAGGATAAAATGATGGATCCAATCATTATATTTGATGTTCCAATGCAGAATATATTTTCATAAACGTATTTGTAAAATGATATAAATTATAACCACTTTATTTAATTTAGTTGAAAATTTTATACATAATTCATTGTTATTGTGTGTTCAAAATTAATCTTCCCCTAAATATCTCAATTTCCAATGATCTCCACCACACCAGCATTCCTGGTATTTAATGAACCAGGTGCAATTGATTGATTATTCATGAAACACTCAGGATTGTGAATGACATGGTATGATGTTGCAATATCGGTCATCCATTATGTGCCATGGAATAATTTTTTGATATAATGTTTCTTCATTATCATTAGATCAATCAAAATCTTCTATAGTGACCAAAACATATGAATCTAAAATTACTTATTATTATTTACTACTATACTGCTAGTATTTTAATAACATCCCAAAACATTTCTTATTAAGATCATTTTGGCCACAATGATATATATTATATCTTGAAATCATTCTATACATGGAAAATTCTCTACACTATAGTAGAAAGATTCATCCCACTCCTAGGACTCCTCCTTCTTTTCCCCCTTTCTTCTCATGGACTATTGAATTTATCTAGTTATAACCCATGTACGTTTTTGTATCCCCTCATAAGTAATTCTATCAATTTAAATACAATACAACATTATCCTCCATGTACATAGTTTCTAAGTGATTCAACCCATGTATGCCAACTATAAAGTGGTTCTAATAATAGATTTTTTCTTCTAAATATCACTTTTAGCGTCTTAAAAATAATAGTAAATTGATTTACCAAACAGTGAAATTGGCTAGATTTTTTCGAAAAGGAGCATTAAATATATAGTCAATTATTCATCCTCCAATTTAACAAGTGGATATTATTTCATGTTCTCTTTGAATATTGTGTAATATTAAACATCATATAATTTTCCCCAGATACATTATATTGAAATATATGGTTTTTAATATTATGATGGATGTGGTGGGTGATTTTTAGGTTTTTTGTCTTATTCATCTTCATTTTTCTACTTCCGTGGTGAAATTTTTGTGAAATTATTCATTATAATTAAAATAAGAACTATATAAATAATCTTAATTGATTATTTTAAAGAATAAAACATGATCAATCATTATGGTTTGTCCCCCATTGAATTTTATTTCACTAAAAATCATATTAGAAAATTTGTGATTGGATTATACAACTTAATTAAAATGAAAAATGATGGATTTCATCCATAGGTCATTGAAAATATATTGTGATATATAAATATATTATACAATTGATAAAAATTGTATATATTGGTTGATAGGGAAATTTTGTATCTCTATGTAAAATATGTCACTGAAAATAAATCTAGAAGATGGCGCCATTATGAAACACTACATCTTCTATTATAAGAGGGATTTGTAACACACCATGTTGACCACAAAATTGACCACATATAAGGTTCTATTTTATATCAATTTTAATAATTTTTAAACAATTTTATTTTTTTTTGAAAAATTATAATTTTCTCTAAAAAATCAAAAAAAAAAAATTTCTAATTAATAGGAATATGTGTTTCCTATATTTCAACACTAGCGGATTGAATATCACTTATGTAGATTTATTAACTGAAATGAATGGGAAATTGAATAAGTTCCAATAGAAGTTTTTAGACAATATCTCTAAAAATATTACCCGCTCTTACTATCTGATATGGATTCACAATATAAATACCTTCGATAAAAAATCAGTTCTTCAACTCAGATGGATGATGTTATAAGGATCCATAAGTACTCATTAAGTATGTATGATATGAAATTTCATGTATGAAAAAACTACCAAAAACCCATACTAATACCTAAAAACTTTATATTTTTTATATTGAGGCCCTCATAATAGATTATGTACAATTAATATCTAGATTTGGAGTCTATTTTTTATTTTCGTTTCACCATATACCTACCAAATATACTAAAAAATCCATCAGAAACTACATCACTATTAATCCGTATAAGATACTATATAGTAGTTTGGTCTCTCAAACAATAATTTTGGATAATACAAGGAAGGATTTAATTCCATGATTGGAAATTAATATAGGGGATATCATTAGATATATGCACAATCGACCCTAATAACTATATTACCGACTAAACCAAACTCTTGAAAGAATCAAATTAAAAAGTGATGATTAACTTTTTGAAATAATTTAATCCCTATGGTCAAAGAGATATAGTTATAATTATCCTATGAAAAAATTATAAATTTGAATTTAATTATATTTATATTCGTGATTAGTACTTCTATAATTAATTTCAAAATGTAAATATCTATTTAATCAGTATAAAAATACATTAATGATTCTTATTAATATTTAAATCAGAATGAAGTAAATAAACAAGTGTTTAATATATTTATAGTATTAAAAAAGTATATATATATATAATTAAAAATAAATTAATTTTTAAGATAAATATAAACATTATATTTTCATTAAGCATAAAATATCAATAATAATTTAATAAATTCATAAAGTGACATGAATTCATTAAAAAACATTTTTCACCTCAAAATACATAATTTTGTGTGAAAATATAATTAATTCAATATTATGTATCAAATGAATATTTTTCAATTAATCTAGAAACGTATATAAAAATACATGTAAATGTTTTAACAAGATTAACATAATAAAATTCTGGAAGACATGGATTTTTACTAATCATTACGTAAATTACATTAGGAATATTGTAAAAGGAAAGAATCAAATTATAAAATGTTTTAGAATGAATTGAATAGACAAAAAAATAATTTTATATTTTTTAAATATTCCCTTATGAAAAAAATATTCATTTTTTCTTCTATATCATAAATAAGTTATTCCATTAAACTAGTTCAATATTTCTAAATTCTATATATATAATATTCTTAGGATAATATAAATTTACTATTATAAATTAGAAAAATAATGTTCTACACCTCCCTAAATATTTATACACTTTTCCTGTTACATTTATCATACACTAACAATACATATTGTTAATTTGGTTTTCAAATCTATTTTTTGTTTTCTTGTGTGGTACGAAGTTAAAAAGCAGTAATTTTTTTCGCGCTATTAGTTTCTTCATAATATTGTTTACTAATGTATAGGGAAAATGGGAAGGGTTCATGTAAATTTTTTTTATTCGATAACATATTAATCAAATATATCATGATTATAGATTTCTATAAAACAAATCCTTCATGATTAATTTTAATATCAATGGAATTACTAACCCATGAATTCATGGATGTCAGAAAGAATAATACATTATTTATTTCAATGTTATTGAATTGTTTACAAAAAAAATTAACAAGATTATTCTCAATATTTTTGAAATTATTTTCTAATAATCTCATAATGCAGAAAATTAAAAATATATAAAAATTTATACATATATGTATATTATTAAAAGTATATTTATTTATCAATGAAATAATAAATAAATTATTTATTTATAAGTTCAATGTACTCATGAACCATAAAATATTCATCCACAATATTTTTTTATATCCTAAAATATGGTAGATTAAAATATATAATATCATGTTTCGTAGAAAACAAGTCTCCATTAGAAATTATCAATAAAATTACTTTTATGTATTATTATAATACACACTCCCTCATACATATATGAAATTATATAAATTCTAATCCCAAAATAAATCATTGATTTGTAAATTGTTTTGTAATTTAATTCAAATATTAATAATAATTAATAGAATGATATCATACTCCCCTACTTGTATAAAATTATATAAGTAAATGTTTTGGTTCATTTTCTTCAATACCATGTTAGTACTTATAATTCAGCATTATATGAACACATAAATTGAATAAAATTATTTCAGGTAAAGGGGATGATAAAATTATCGAAATGTAGATAATAAAATAAAATAAAAAAGTTTAATATGGGTTATCTCCAATAATTAAAATGTTTATTTTCTTTAGATAAACATCAGTAGTAGTTCAATCCATTATGGTTGATGTAATATTTTCTTAAATATAGTACCCTTCTATGTGTATATTTTCATTCTAATAATTGATTTTAAATGGAATCTATTCTAGTTCAATATTTTATGCCTCCCAATAAGGATAAAATATTATATAAAGAAAATATCAATCTTCATTTTTCATTGCTATCTAATAAATATATTAAATATTTATCTCCACATGTATCAGATTTATCATTCCCCAAAACATCTATTATATAATTATGATTATAAAATTTTATCATATTTTAATGATTATTATATCACTATAATTATATTCTAATGTAAACTCATTCACCTCAATAAAATATATAAATCATTTTGAAGGATTATGAAATAATAAACATTACCATTAATTTAGGATGGGAGTCTTATAAGAAGTACCATATGATAATTTATCATAACGTATTGGATGGGTAGAACACATAAATTAAATATTCACAGTTGTTAAAAATATAAAATTAATTTAATTATTTGATTCCAATTATTGAGAATTTTTTATCATTAACAAGTTGTTCTTGTTATATTCATGTATCAATTTTTTATTAAACCTTATATGTTGTCATTTTCAACTAAAAACATTTAAAATATTTATTTATATTGATACTCTAGATATATATGTATTTTGTTCCTTATAATGATAATAATAGTATCTTTTTTTTCTTAGGTAATTAAATAACAATGACTACTTTGAAAAAAATCGTAATATTAGTAAGATTTATTTATTCCTAGGTGATTTATTTCATTGAATTAAATACCAAAAACATTTAATATATTAATATATCAAAATAATAATTTTGGATTTTCTTGGGTCACATATATTCTTTTTTGGAATGAAATTTATCTCATGGAATTATTAATTCAACTAAAATTTCCATGATTGTGATATTAGGAAATCTACATTCAAACACAATTACTATAGTCTAATACCCTCTTTAATTTCGTACAATATTTGATATTTGGTATTGGTATATTATTAAGGTTTATTCCATTTATATTTTTCATATATTAATAATTATATCATGCCTTATTAAAAATAATAATGTTTCTTCCCAATATTAATGTCATAAATCATGAAATGATTTATATATATGATTATAATATATTTATTTGAGGACTATCCCATGAGTAATATATTTTACAATCTGAATATAATGAAAAATTCATTATTATCACAGTAAAATACATTTCTCATGAAATTGATGCAATTATGGTATTAGAGTCGTCATATTACACCCTTTATTCAATGAAAATCAATTAATTACAAGATTATCCAATATATTTTTTCCTTTAAATTCATAATTATACTATAGATGAAATATTATTACAATAATTAGCCATACTTTATTATATGTCATTCCATTAAATAATTCACCGATGAGTGGAAAATATAAAAAATGAATTGTAAACCTATAATGTATGATATAATGTTATCTATTGTATAATATACTATATGTTTATAATATTTTTTAGTTGAATAATATATTTTTGTATCAAATAATAACATTCATGAGTATTTGAATAATTATTTCTAATTTATCTCTCTTTTCCTAGAATTACACTAATATTGAAGTCACTATCTTCACACAAAATTTTAAAAAGAATATTATAATTGTGTGATGTGATAATGGGTGATGAAATAAAATTTTCCATCAACAAGTTAAATGATATCATACGTAGTTAACATAGAGAAATTTGTACATCCTTAACCCACATGGAGCAGAGAAGATTTGCATTTTTTTAATACTATTGCACATGATATTTTGTAGAATAAAAAAGTAACCAAGATGATTTTTAATACTCAAACTTTCATTGAATGTAGAACACTAAATTCTATAATCACATTGAATATATAAAATTGGGAACCCTCTATTTTTTATACATGGATAAATAATATTTAAATGATATGTTTTTTTATAAATATGGGGATTTCTCAGATAATTATCAAATATCTGGGTTCTACATGGTCTTGTTAATGGCCTTTTGGAAATATATAGGGATTTTGTCAATATATAACAATGGTGTTATCTTCTAGTTATTTTTCATGCTCTGATTATACAGTTATAAAACCATACATTTCTAAATTGTTAGCCAAAACATTAATTTTTATTTCTATATTTTCAAAAACCCTCCATTACAAATTTTGAGATATATATTTTTATATTAATAGGTATTTAATAGTTTTCATATTTATAATTCATCATTAAATTATTATATTTTATCTTTATTAATATATTTATGTAGTATTTCATGTATATTTATATCAAATAATTATTATAAGTATTTAGTATCAATGATGTTTTATTTTAATAAATATGTATTATATTATTCTTTTAAAATATTGATTATTTATGTCTACTGTGTTATGTTTATTTGATTATACTAATTATGATTAGAAATTATAATAATAAAGACAACATTTTATTTATTTATTTTGATTTGTAATCAACACTAACCTCCACGTCCAAGATAACATGTTTCAAATCCAAGAATCCCCCTTCAGTGGATATAGGACATAGGTGTTCACCCAAGAATATGTGCATATAATATGTGATGTAGGTAGTGACATAAGGATGTATTAGAAGAGTGACATAATAAGGGAGTAATACCCTTGTAATACTTATCAATCCACATGACCTTCAAACCATTCAATATAATTAAATCAAGATGAAGTGGGTGAACCATTATTGAGTTTTTTTTAATGTCCTCATTGATCTATGGGTGTCTATAGTGATTCCTTTTGTAGTGAAATTTAGTCCCATAGATGATAACTTGTATTATAATAAGAGGTATTATATATAAATTATGTGACTCCTCATATTCCCCCATTATATAGAACAAAAATGAAGAACTAATTTACCACCTTTTCATACTCTTATCCCCCTATATCTATAAAGAAAAATCACCAAAAAAATAATCTTTGTAATTCATTCTCTTGTATTCTATTATTTTACTACTTTACATTAGTTCACTATGAAATTGGCTACTCCTGAAGATTTTATTAATTGATTATAAATCCTCATATTTTATTTAAATTGATTTTATCGAGGATAACGCAATTTTTCAATCCCTAAGAAATAACCCTTTGATATTGGAATCACAAAATCTTAAAATTAATTTATATAATTATATCAATTTCCAATGAATTTATTAATAAATGGGATTTTATATGTTTATATGTTATTTTAAAATAATATGTTTCTATATTGAATTATTAATTAATGTTACTTAAAATGATTATAATATCTACTTTCTAATTTTACAAGGAGTAAGGAAAAATGTCACAGAACTTTTTTGAATTTATATTCTATAATTTTTTTACAATATCACTATGTATTAAAAATGGTAAATGAATGTTATTACATTAAAAATCTAATATAATAAACATATTTGATATGTGTAATAATTTTAATTAATAAATATATGGGTTCACAAATGATATTTCATTGGGTATATTGATAATTTAGTTTAATGTGTTCATTAAACTCTATGTTCTTGATAAATCATACTATATATATTTTTATGGAAAATATCATAATTGTCATTGGGTAGTGATTTTTTTTGAATTATTAGGGTGTATCTAATCATTTTATTAGGGTATTCAAGGGATAATGACTTGTTTCCCAATGGATTATTTTGTTTTTGTTTAGATTCTACCATACTTATTGCAACAATAATTGTAATGATTTGATAACTATAAAATTTTATAATAATTAACTATTGATTCTATTCTATATGGAACTATTTGTGTTGATGGCGTATTATAGTGATACTTGATTTTATTGATGTTGTATTTTAATTGTATATTTATTCATATATAACTCTTCAAATGAATTTTTCATTACCAATTTCGGAATTCAGAGGATATATTCTATAATAATGCGATTTTCAGTGATATTGTCTGTATATTAATATTTCATATTGGAAAGGGGTTTTCCTCTTGATGAGGATATGTAATGGTATGTCATGTATGTACTGAAAAAAATAAATCATATTAGAAGAAGCCATGAATTATGTGTGACACTATATCCTCGATGACCTTTGTAAATATCTCATGATATCTGTTTTGATAATATCTTATTTTTATAATTTCTTACAATATATATATATATATATATATTTTAGGTAAATTAATTACATTCATACATGAATATTTTAAAGGGAGTTTTATTATATTACCAACATGTTAAATGATCTATTTCAAAAATAAAATAATAAATTACTGATTTGGTTGTTTTACTCACTAATATTTGACCAATGTAATTTAATTATATCATTTTAAAATAAAATTTTCTTATATTCATATAAATTTAATTTTATAGAATCCATATTTGTATCCTACTATAATTTACACTCAATTATTAAATTTACACCAATGTTATGGATGTAGATTTTCACTTGTTTACTGTAGTAATTGTTGAGAAGTAGTCAAATTTTATTGTGGATGGACCATATGTTTAGGTATGATGCTATAGAAGTGGATTGCTAAATTTTATAAACATTATATTTGTTTGATGATTTACACATGGCCATATTTATTCTTATGTGTTATAATGGCTAAAAAATTCTAATCATTTACATATTTTATTAGTGGAAATAATTCTTTAACATGAATATTTTGATTCCATGTTAGTTTTATTTAATTCATATTGTAACAACCCATTACAAATCACAAGGTCATGTTCGGAATGTTACATGATCTCATGCCCCCAATCCCATATAAAATGGAATACCAATTAAAAGTGAGTTTCTATGTAATATTTATATGGATAATTTTCCATAAGAAACATGTAATAGATCATGTATATAAATTATAAAAAAAATAATAATAGTAATAATTTCAATAAAATTCACAAGAAAAAAATAACATGAACTTATGTAATAAATATATCTCATATAATACCCAATTTAATAACTGATTTGATAATTAAAACATTTAGTTGATCAAAATATAATAAACAAATATAAATAAAATAAATATGAATTTCTAAAATGGATCATCGAGTTTGTCCCGAAATCATCATCAAAACAAGCGGCCTTAGTAAAATTGACCTAACCAGGCCAAATAACCTCATTAAATATATTGTTCTATAGTATTCATGGTCACTATGGATTTCATAAAGGTTGTGACTATAAAACAAGGTTGTAAATGTCTAAGGAATCCTATGAAAAAGTAATAATAATTATATATATTTTTTGAAATAATTAGTATGTAAATTCATAAGTAAAAAAATAACACGTTGAAACATTTTGTGCTAACATGGATACACATAACCCACCCTAACTATGTTAGCTCCATGATAAAATTATACTTATAAATATTTATCATAAATAACATAAGAAGTCAAAATCCCCATGTTTCTTTCAGAAAATGGAAAATGGACATCAATCCCTTGGTTAGGCCACAAGGCCAATATAGACCACTAATTTTGTCATGTGAGGGAACAAATACATCCTAACCCCAAATTATATCATTATTGGTCACAAGGCAATCAAGTCCCTCAAAATATTTCTTAGGTTAAGACACAAGGTCATCATGCCTTACAAAAAAATTAGGTCATGCCACATGCCTATGATGCCCACATCTGGTTTCATGTGTGACCTCAATACCATCTCTCCCAACAATTTTTAGTTAACAATCCCCCCATAAAAATCATGTATCACATTTACATTCACCCCTCTCTGGGATTAAAAAAACATTGAAGGGTCCACTATATACATTGATTAAAAATAGAATGGTTCTATGATACATAAATATATAAACATAAGAATGTTATAAAAATCAAATTAATGATCTATACACCTTGAAAATTATGTTATATCAATTGAGGGTTGACAACCCACAAACTCCTCCACACCAAAAAACATATATTTTATATCATGTTAGGTCTCATGAGTCATAGATAGAGGCAATGAATTCCATTTTATGGGAGTTATCTGGATAAACACACACAAAGAAACACATTTTTTATATCAAGATATGTCTCTTATGAAAAACACACGTATACAGAAGAATTTTGTATCAAGAAAGTTCTCACAATACACATAAACAAAGAAAAATAAATTCTATATAGATGATGTTATCATGGGAAAAATAGAGTAATTCCATGTCTTGTCATATCATATATTAATTTAATATTTTTTTAACATGGTACATATCATCATTCCATATACATATAGAATCATAGTATCAATATACACCATCTGAATCAAACAATCTCCATATAAAACCCAAAATCATCACAAGGGGATTCAATAATCAAAACAAATAAACGTGAACATGTCAATGTCGATGAAAAGTGTATAATGACCCATCAATAAAAAATTCACTTAAATGATCATTGAAATTCCATGAATGGTATATAGAACACCATATACAGACCATTGTTCTCATCGAATATCTAGATTGAATCCTAATATATAAAATTAAATTTTTTAGATATGGCCATAACAGTTTGGGACAGAGGACATTTCCCAACATAATATAGAAAATCATGAAATAACATGAATAACTAATGAAAAGTGACTAGTTATCATGGAATCGACTGGATCCACATCAATATATACGATGGAATTTGTCTGTAGAGGTAATGAATTGATTTGGAATAATAATTAAACCCCATTTTTTTCGATCAGAATGTAGTGGTGGAAGAATGGGGGGTTTAATGCATTTTCAGGGTAAAAATAATAATTTTAGATTTTTTTAATTGGAAATGCATTTTTTATCAGACCTTGGTCAAACCGTTAAAGTCTTATTGAACTATCATGGAACCCATAATTTTTTATTATATTATTTGATCAATTGGGAACCGTCATGTATTTCAATTCTATTATTAGTTATATAGTTACATGGGGTATATCAAATGGTTAGATGTTATCAGGTTAAAAATTTAGGACACCAATAGTTCCCAAATAACTATGATAAATAGTTAATTTGGAAAAAAACCATGTTTCTATAAACCATGATCAAACCATTGAACCCAATTAAATCCCACTAAAGACATCCAAATCTACCTTAATGCGACCCATCAGTTCACCCAAAAAACCTTAAATCTATGATTAAAATTTGAAATGTTTAAAACAATGTATAACACTCATAAAATTAATATTTCAATGGTAATATAAACTTGTAAGGATTTATAACACTATTAATACTTTTCTAGAATTCATTCTAAAATATAATGATCCACCAAGACGATATATCTTACTCTCATTCAAGACTTACCTTCTATAGATTTCATGATGACCTCCCTCTTTTGTGAGAAGCAATAAATAACCATGATTCAATTTCCTATTACTTTTCAAAATTCATTGATAGAAACACCCTAAATGATATAACTATATATAATCACAATTTTATATCAATTTCTAATAAAATGATCCCAATCATGGAAAAAATCATTGAATCCCAATTTTCATTCCTTCCATTATTTAGATGTCAAAAATTATATTTCATTATCATTTATCACATGAATAAAATATTAAATAAAATCACGAACCATTCTTTCTCCTAATATCAACCTCATCAAATTACTAATGACTCAATCTATAGGTCAACTTCACATATTCATTCTTCATGGACTCTGAAAAACAACTTCAAAAGGATATCAAAAAAATTGCAATAGAAATAAAATTCTTATGTACCTAATAAAATTCAAAATTCTCTACCAAAATGTTAGTTAAACATTCACACACATACTATAATTAATTATGAAATTTCATCACTTCCGAAATAAAAACATAGCTTTTTATACGATTAAAATGACAGTCACATGAATTGATGGTAACTATCACTCAAGGTAATATAAAAAACAAAAAAAAACAGAAGGACTCCATCCAATAATCTATACCATACACTTTAGCACTGATTGAAATCATTCCATCATTGTCTATTTATAAAATTATTTATTTATCATTACCAAGAACCACCATTTTGAATTATTCAAATTTTTAAACCATCACATTTAGATAACAAACAACAATATGTTATGAAACTCGCCATTGATAAACACAATACATAACACTTAATGTGTTAAATCTCACTCCTATATTATAATTAACACACCATACACTTCATAATTGAATTTTCATATGTATCTATCATACCTTAGAAGAGGGTCTTATAAATAATGCCTCCCAGATTATAAAATGGTGGAATTTATGTAGGATTTATAATCGATACTCCACTATTTTCACACAAAATAACAACTATATAAACATAAATCACCAAAAAACTTACTAAAGTATACACAATTATACATATGGAATAATATCAAGTATCCTAGAAAACCCCTATTCAATATCGTTTTATGTTGATATTAACAACACTCGTAAAAGGCAACAAAAATTTCATTAAAAAAAATCAAAAAAACAGTTATAGAAATATCAACAGAAGATATAATATTTTCATTCATACAATTCCAATGGATCAATGATTATTACATATTGATTGATGAACTCCACAAATGTGAGAAAAATAAATTTGAAATAAAATACCATCTTCTAACCCAAACATCCCAAGGATTCTTAGTGCTAGACCGTTATTCATGCACAGTTGAACCAAAATTCATTTTCAATATATTATGATACCTATTCCCAGTTCATATCCTTACCCCATCAATAATGAAGGACACTCGACCGTATGAAGGTTGTTTTCCCCTTATAAATATCCACCCCAATTGTTTCCCTTTTACCGACCCAAATAGTTAAACATCAAATTTATCAAAATAAAAACACGTTCTTCCTATAGATCTTAATGATAATTACTCTTGTTCAATTAATCCAAAGATAAAACATTATATCCTCATATAAACACCCAAAGAATATATTTGAAGACTGAATCCACATTCACTCTCAAGGTAATTTACAATTGCAGTACCCATTAATGTCACCCCTTGAATATTTATGTCTATCAATATAATAACACAATGATATTTCCAACCAACATAAACATTCTAAACAAAATGTTATATCATAATTAATCTTTCAAATAATAAAAGGTATCTTATTCCTTTTAACACATTGACATGATGGTATTTGACACTCTACGAAATAAAAAATTGTCTTCTCTCACTCCAAGGACAATACATTTTTCTTTGATAAAACCCAATGATGAAATATCCAGCATACGAATTAATGATATTTTTAATAACCTAGAATAGACCCCCTTCAGGGATTAAAATCATGCTTTATTTTGTGAACTACTATAATAAAAATCACATGAACTACATGCTGGTGTGATTCATTTTCCATCTCATATATTAAAAACTTATATTTCTCTAAGATTCTCATTGGCATTAAAATATATAACCTATAAATATCATATAAAATAGATATTCTTGATCCCATTATAATAAAAAAAATTCATTAAGGGTCTTTATGAGCTTTCCCACAACACTAACCACTTTTCCTCAAAACATCCCACATGTTTTCTGCTTAATGGATGGAGAAAAACTCACTAAAACTCCACAAAAGGATTTCAAAACCTAATCATCTTAATAATTAGTAATGAACCACTATCCCAATAGTGAATCCATAATCAATACACTAAAAATATATCAACTCTTGCACGATTATACATAACTCAATTTTCCTTGGTGAAATTTTAAACAAACCAAATTAATCCATAAGTCTCCAAAAAAATGACACACTAGCTCAACCATAGAAGGGGTTAACATTTCATTTGTCATTCAAACATACACCAACATCCCATAACACAACACTAATCTCTTTAGAGAGTAGAAAAATATTATTACCAGATAAATTAAAAAATAAAATATCATTTTAGTGGTCAAAAAATAGTGAAATCTCATAGCCCATTTGATTACCCATTTTCATTCCCCATCTTTATATGAATACTATTCACTATAACAAACATATCATACACTACCACTTGGGACATGATCAAACAAATTATTAATTCCCATCAGCCAAAATTCATATCAATCTAAACAATCACGAGACATTCCCTAAGAACATAGATTCATATAATGAATAACTAGTTTAGAAGTGCCAATTGGGCATCATAAAATACCATATTGATACACCATTACATTTACACTTTTGAAAAGATCATTTAAAAACATAATTTTAACCTAACATTAATGTAAATAATCATTACAATAATTCTTTAAAACATCCAAATAAAAATTAAAAAATTTAAAAAAATATGATAAAAAACTATTTTTATAATTTTGAACAATTTCATAAAAACATGAAATCCACCACATTCCTAGACCAAAGTGGTTGAAATAATTTCTTAAATCCCAATTTCCTTAATTTAACCAATTGAAACCCTCACAGAACCACTTTGTATTCCAAAATAACTTTAAAATTAAATTTCTATCAAATATAGATTTTGAATCCAAAACCTCATTGAAAACCATGTTATATATATTATGACCGAAGAATTTCATTTTTCATAATTGATTAAAAAGATAAGGAAACTAATAATTTACCAACAATGAATGAAAAAAATAAGAATAATTGAATATCTAATAACTTATCAATTACATTTAATAATTACATATATATTATTCAAATTCATTAATAACAAAATACATTGTATTCATGCTTATTAATCCAATGTGAAAAATAATGTTTTAGAAATAACAAAAAACTTATAGTTACTTGAAATTCATAATATTAATCATCTCTCAATAAAAAGTAATAATAAGAATTACATGTTAACCAAAATGTATATCCACATTTCATGAACTCATTAAATCATACCAATATTATTATGGAAAATAACAAATATCATTAAATTAAAATTTTTTGTGTCAATTTATCTAAAAATATATCAACAGTAACATAGGAAAAAAACAATCATTGAAACTAAGAAACATCATCATCCCTCAGACATGTGAATGCTACTCCCCTACAATAGTTCCATTAAAATTTATAACAACATCATATCTCCAATAATCCTTTATGAAATATTTATAAAAATGAAATTGAAGAACTAATTCCATTCTATAACCCCATGTCATGAATCTACAGTTCCAGGCTAGAGGTTTCCCAGAACTTATTTACACATCCACCATATGTAATAGTTTATAAATGAGTAATGATGGTATAAGAGACATGTTTTGGATACTATTACATTAGAAACATGTAACTAATGCTTAACATAAAATTTGAAATTAAATATCATTATAAAAATAGAATAAAACATATAATAAAAAATAATAAAAATATTTACCATTGTAATAACTATATGAAATATAATAACCAATTCAACTAGTAATAAATGAATTACATCTTGTGTTCAATAATTGTTTTATAATTCTTGTAAAATAAAAATGTCTGAAATATATAATGTATCCTATAATTTATCCAAATATTGAATAAAAAACCCCGTTATTCAGGTAAATTTAGACAATAAAGGTCACTTACCTCATATAAAATATATGATAGATGTCAACATGAAATATGATGTTATTGGGTTGGACTGGATTATAAAATCTACAAGGACACCACCAAATTAACAAAAAATGAGTGAAAATTTAATAAAAAAATCTAATAAAAGGAATATAAATTCAAAAATATATAACCACATGTTTGAATATAGTGTTTTATCAATTATTCTATGAACCATGGTCCTACCTAAATTAGCCACAATTAGGAAGCAAATTATTCCTAGATTTTATAAATATATAATAAATCAAGAATTTAAATGTATCTATCATAAATGGATATAAGGCCATCGTTCCTCGAGTTATTCCATTCGACCATCATTCCCCATCAAACTGACTTAGGATAGGACAAAAGACCATCATGCACCACAGACTATCTTATTTTAGGCCGTAATTATCTAATACAACACTAACATTTAATATTTATAATAATGGCCTTAACACCACACTGTATATTTTAAAATAGTCTATATTGAAATTATGAACCCTTTTCTATATCAGGAATTACCCCAGGGTATTCATTCCAAACAATCTATCATTCACATCCCTATCATAATCATCATATTTAATGTCACATCTTCTCACCATATATTTAATAAACAAAGATGAAGGGTCCATATCTCAATTGGGTACTATATATTCATAGTCTATAAGCTATATAGATATATACATCCATTGAAAATAACATGTGAAGACATTAGAAATGCATAGAAACATGCATGTCATAAAAAGAATTGTCTTAAAAGACACACACATAGTAATATATATTCAATATATGTATCATGAACTACAAAAACTCATGTATAAATAATTTCAATTGATGAATGGTTTCTAGGGCTATAGACAGACAAACACACACATTCATGTCATATAAATAATGTTTTCATCGGCCATTGACCCACACCCACAAATAAGAATGTCATATTAAATAGGGTATCACAGTCCTCACAAACACACATGAATGTCAAAAATGAAAGGTATCCCTATCCACACACCAACACGAACATTTTATATCAGATTGTTTTATTAATTGTACATTAAATTGGTTTGGAAATCCAACATTATTCTTATTTATCACTAAACCCATGGATTTACAACAATATTAACATCAAATGAAAAAAGTCCCTAAAAATAACCCCAAATACCCTCTTAAAGATTCAAGAGGAAAAATCGAAGAAGAATAAAGAATTAGGCATTAGGTTTGGATTAGAAATACTCAATGAGATATGATATAATAAATGGATGTAGATGAATCCTAATATTGTTAGGACAAAATATGATTTCCACAATTGTTTTTATCAATAATGCAGAAAGAATAAGATTAGAAAATAGTTAAAATTTATATATATATACATAAGAATTTTAATCTAGGGTATTCACATTATATAATAGGTAATATATTATATGAATAATAATAATTGATGAAAATGATCACATATATATAAACCCTAAGGTCCAATGTATCTAGATGCACTATAATTTCCCTCCAGGGGAAGTAATTCAAAATGAATAGTCATTGGTGTCCCTTGGATTGATATCCCTGGGTCTAAGAGTATGAATACTGTTATTTATGGTGTTTCTAGTTAAAATTAATATTTTATCAACAATTTAATTTTGTGTTCATAGTTTGGATTCATGGTCTATCATACCACACACCAATAATTAGAGGATCAATACATATTCAGTGCACCTGTACATTTTACCCATAATTTGTTAAATGTAAACAAAATATTATATTTACATTTTTCATAATTTCATTTTATTGAAGGGAATGTCTCATAGTTATCTGAAATAGTTTTCCAATATTTTTTTAGTTGTTGATTCTCTCATATAGGTCACACATTAATATTGGGAATACCTCAAGGATTCCCAATCTTATTTTAAAATTATTCACTCAACATAAAGGATTATAGTAGACTCAAATAATCACACAGAAGATACCCAACATGTCACACTATAAATAATAATGCAAATACATCAATTGATATGTTGAAAAATGGAATAACTAAACTAGTATTTTTGATGAAGTTAAATCAATTTATGAATGATTTTCATATATCTGAGTCCTTATATTAAAATATGACATCATAGATAATGAATTTATTTAGGTTATTATTGGAAAGTGTTATATAATATAAACATGGTATGAAACCTTATTATAGACTGGTTTTTAACATTTATGGTAGAATCTCATGTAAAATCCAAATTTCGATATTGAGTATTGTTGGAATAAATCATCACATTATTTTTTATGTTGTGTTTAATATGAATTATATAAAACTTTTCCCTAAATGAATCATTGAATCATTATTAATGTTATTTTATTTAATGTTCATATTTTTTGGTAAGTTGAAAATGATTTTAATATCGAACAAAAACCATGTTGTAATACAGTGTAGATTGTCACATGATTATTTTTTATAGATCGATTTGAATTAGATTATATTATTTCATGTATGATATAAAATATTATAATAATATTAATATATAAGACAACATTACTATAAAATTGAGTATAAATAATTATATAGAATACCAAAAGAGAATACGATACATTTCCAGTATATATTTTTTACCTTAAAACCACATTTAATAGTATTTTAATAGAAAATTATTATTACATGAAATTTAAACTCACCATGGGAATTTTCTAAGTCCTATTATTTATAGGTTTTTTATTTCTAATATAAATTAAAAAATTTATATATTTAATTAATATGAATTCATAATAAATATTCATTAAATGAAATAAGAATTATCCTAAAACACTAAATGGAAATTGAAGACATTAAACCAGATAATTGTGGAGATTCGCTTGGGAGATTAATGAGATAAGTTAATTCAAATAAAATATAATAATAATAGGAATAGTAAATAGATTAGATTCATAATAGTGATTCCATATTTTAATATTAATATAAATAGATATATTTTAGGATGAAATCCGAGATATCATTCATGGAATCTTGTGAAGTAATACATATTGATGAAGATACATAACCTTACTATGCTATGTTTGAGGGTAATATATTATTAATTATTATGGATGAGTAACTTATTTAACTAATGGACTATTGTGTTAATATAAGGTGGTTTAATTATTTAGTTGTCAAATATTTTTTAGGTATATAATTCTATATAGGAAAGAAGTCCAATTTTAAATTTTATGAAGATGATATATGATTTTTTTAGATTTTTGTCTGTTAATAGATCAAAAAGTGTGTTCTTATTATAACAAATAAAATTTGGATAATCCTTTTAAAATTTATTATGTTTCTTGTATATTATTTATTATTAAATATTTTTTTCGGAGAGAATGTTTTATTAAATAATCATGAAACATGATCTTTTATAATTTTCCCATGAAACATTTTTACATGATTAACCCACCCCAATGGAAACGTACTAATGTGATCTAAATATGTGGAATAAAAGTGTAAGTATTAATTTATTGGTACGTATTATATATGGAAACATATGAGTACTTTATCATGGACAAGTATATAAATTTATTACTTATTAAATTGGGATAATTTTATTATAGATGATATATATAGAATTAAATACCCAATAATGTATACCATCATTTTTAGGAATATGATGATGTGATTTTTAGTTCATTTCAATCACATAGTTTACTATTTGAGGTATGATATTTGGGTGTCTCGTCATTAGAATATATATTCTTTACTCTAGTTTTATGATAGATAGTAGATAAAAATTATTATATGATAGGAAATGTTAAATCCCATAATGTTACATGATTTAAAATGAGGAAAATTTTAGTAGGGGTGATTTTACTGGAAATATGATTAATATAATTTTCATTAAATTAAAAAAAATTAAAAATACATAAAAGTGATGCTTATAATACCATTTTTTATGGACATGTCATATTCAATACTACTAATTGATGAATAAAATCTTGGATGAATAATAATACGATGCACAAATGGATAAATATTAACTAGAGGTGATAGTAAAGAGTTTATTCATGTTTAATTTATCTAAGAAGTAAAATCAGACCTTTATAAGAATACAACATATAAAATGAATAAAAAATAAAGGAGAGAGAGAATATAAGTGTTCTAAAAGATGATGTTATTTTAAAAATAAATGAAAACAATTTCCAAGGAATAAAATTAAATTTATTAAATTTAATTTTAATTTTATTAATATTTCTTATTGAATAAAAATTATAATAAATAACATATTTTACCAGAGAAATCGAACCAATATCAAACCATGATACATTTTATTAAGGTAAATATAACTATTGTAATATAAATTATGAACATTAAAGAATAAATATAAGTAACTACCTTATGAAATATAAATTTAAAAAATAATAAAGATCAATTTTCATTATAATGAAATTTAAGAAATTAAATATGTTTATATAATTAACTTATAAAATCCTTTTATACTTAGAATTCATTTATTTTTATAAAATTAGTTTTCTATGCTATGAGTTTTTTTAATATACTATGAATATTATTGTTAAATGATGAAAAAAATATAATTTCCATATTAATAATACATAATAACTAATTAAATTATAAAATGATGGGAAATAATTATAAGAACATTTAATATTGGAAAAAATCATTTTAAAATAAAAATATTTTCATTGTATTTCATGTTTCTATTTAAAAAGTAAAATAATTTATTGTAAAATTTTAATTTAGAAAATTAAATTAATAATCTACATCATGAAAAAGTTTTATATAAGGATTAAATATATTTTACTTTTCTGAAATGAATGATTTTTAGGGGAATACTAAAGAATATGTTATTTACAAATGTTATTGATTTTATAATATTTTCAAAATTTAAAAACGAAAAAAATGTGAATCATTTTTTCAATAATAATTATATATTGTATTTTCCATTATTAATTTTAATATAATATTTTTAATCAAGAAAACCTTTGTGTTACGTTTTTGAGGTCTTGTAATATTTGATTATAATAAAAAATAATTTTGGTTATTTATTTTAATTAAAAATAAACATGTAGGAATTTAGTTTTTAATATATTATTAATAATAATATACTATAATGTTTTATTAAAATAATAATTAATTTTATGAAATTCAAAAACATTGTTGATTTTATATATATCTTATTTTTTAGTGAATTTTTTTACAAAAAATAGATTGCATGCTTTTTGTGCAGAAATATTAAAACAAAATTCTCACATTGAAATAATTAAAAAAATTTAATCAATTAAATACTAATTTTGAATAAGTAAAATAGGTATAATATTAATTTTTATCATTAAAGTAATTTAATATGATAATAAAATTATTAATTGAGTTAAAAGTAAATTTTGGTGAAGATTTATAATATAAAGATAATATTATTCATGAACGTTTATCACTAATTATGTTGTAATGTATTTTAAAATTGAATACTAGTAACACCTCCAATATTATATTTTTTTGGGCTCTCCTTATATAAATACTAACATAAAATTTGAGAATTTTAATAAAATGCCACAGGCCAAACCTATAAAAAGTTGTTTTCACCACCCCATTTAATATACTCAAAAAATTAAAAATATTGAATATGTACCAATTAATATTTCCCAAGATGAAACTACGATGTTTTATATCCATTCCCCCATTAAAAATCGATAAATTTCCAATTTACAAGAGGTTCTATAAGTGAATTTTTAGAAACTCAATGTCCATACGAATCACTTTTTAACATATTAGATTTTTCTTATTTATCCTTTATAAATGTTTACCTTATTATTATATAATGAAATAACTATTTATATTATTAAAATTTATTTTTATTTTATTTTGATCAGCATATCTAACCATCAACAGTCCAAAAATTGAAAGTGTCGTTCATGTGTACGTACGAACTACATCCTCAATGAAACAAAAAAAATAATTATTCATGATTGAATTAGATGGAATGTTCAAAATGATATTTTATGAATAATAATTATATTTATAACTTGATTATAATTTTTAAATTATCATCCATTTTATATTTTTCCATTGTTTAATGGAAAATGAAAAATTCATCCATTTTTTCTTTCGAACTGAAACCAGAATTGATGACATATTTCATATTTCATAATTACCACATTTATATACTTCTTTGAATTCATTAAATTAATAAATATGACTTTTATCAAATGAATAATATGTAATAAAAATTTTATTAAAATATATAGCATTATTAATATAATAGACCGGTTTTCTTAAAAAGAAATTAACCAAATAAGAACATTGCCAATTCTGTAATTACGAGTGTTGAATTAAATTCACATTGAAGAAATTAAAATTTTATTTTTATATTTATTTAATTTATTTTAGTACCCAATATAATATATAAATGTTGACATTGGTATCGAATAATAAATATTAACATTTATATTTTTAATCATGTATAAATTCATTATACCCGCTAACATCCATTGATGCAAATAAACGAAGACTATCTAATAAATATATCTAATAAATAATTATAATTTATGACTATATTGGGTAACAATATAAATAGTATTATAAAATAAATTAATTTATTTGTGATATTTATTATATAATAATTTAATTATCATAGATGGATGTTTTGGGTAATTGTTATGGGATCGTCAAGATGAAAATTCATTTGTTATGTCATAATCATTCATATTAACTATGGATCTATTAATGTTTTTCAATCCAATAATGATATTATATTTTAATTTCTTATTATTTTTTATTTAATTTTTCTTTCAAATTCAATAAATATTTATTGACGGATTCATCCATCAATATATTTTATTAATTTAAGAATATTTCACATAATATATTTATAATAACATTATAAACCATTTCCATATTAATTTTTTCATTCAATTTTATTCCAAATTTTTAAGAAACTTTAATAAGAATTTTTCCAATGAACCATAATTTTATATTTTGTGTTCTTTTTCAAATGGAATTCCAATCTCTCATTTATAAAGTGGGTTTCAATAAATGTATTTTCAATAATAAAAAGGTTATTTTCATTTCACAATCAAATATTTGATCATCAAGTAAATATTCCCTTATAAAAAAATTATCTAATTTTCAGGGATGTTTTATTTATATATATTGTGATATAAAATTAAAAAAAATTAAGACATCTTTTCATAAATGATACTTCATAAATGACCCCCAAACTTATCCCATGAAGATGATGTTCTAAAATTATTCACAAATGCCTTTTTTAATTTTTACATCCATATTCATTTTTAAATAGAAATTCTACTAATCTAGTGAATGATGTATTTTAATGATGTTATAAATTAATTTATGAAATACACCTTTCAGTGATTAATTTTTTGGTATCGACTGATCTATTTCACGATGTAATTTGTTGTGATACAATATACAGATGTTTCAAAAACCATTTCTTATCCCTTTGTAATTTATATATATGTTGAATTATTGAACTCATATAAAACACATATATAAGGATAATAATGGATGGGATCTTATATCAGCATGTAATGTATGGTATATGGTTTTTTGTCTCATTATATAATACATTGTGTACATAATTTAATTAGTTCAAAACATAAATGGTGGACATTCTTAAATATTCATAAAAGTAAGAGGGTGGTTATTATTTACTATACTCTCAAAATGATGATTCTATGTTCTTATGTTTTTTATATACCATTGTTAATCTATTTATATATGACATGAAATATATCCCATTATATACATATTACTGTGATCTATGTTTCATGTTTATAATCACACACCCCTATTTCATGGTTCGTGTTTGTTCATTTGAGATTGCATATCCATCTAACAAGAATTAAGGAAAATTTATAAGTTTTCATGCTATTTATATTTACTTTTTCCCCATTGATATTGTTTTCTCACATGCTTATGTTACAATTATTAATGAAATGTTGATTTTTTTTCCCTTAATTAGCATATGATCTCACCCATTTTCTATTTTTCTATTATTGGTGTTATGAAGAAACTATAACAAATGTTAATTATAGATAGTTTTCTAGATGTGTATTAATATAATGGAATATTAATTAGTGGTTTAAAATAAGGTTTTATATAACTAATATTAATCAAATAAACATTATAATTTCATGGTAGTGTGATTTTGTGTGAGGTGGATTTAATATTCACACAAAATATTTAAATATATGTGTTCGTTTAAGTTGGGTCTCATTTGTTTGTATAAAAGTGATGTTTATTTTTTTATGGATTAGTTTTTGTTAATCATTGGGAAATACCTACATAATATTCCAAGTACAGTATAACATATTAGTGATTTATTATAGTCGATATTGTGTTGATTCCATTCAATGAAATCTGCATCCACATAATTACAAGTGGACACATGATCTATAATAGATGCACCTCAATGTAATATACCTAAAAAGGATTGTTGGGTATTAACACAATCGACACCCAATGATTGAAAAAAACCATATCTTGACACATGGTTTGACACTCCATGGGGAAATTCATGGTTGATTCATATTCTCTATATAAACTATTTTAATAGGATTTTATCAAAATCATGTGTTATTTTATGAGAACATAATATGATATGGACAATGAAAAAAAGTACAGAAGTACAATTTTTTTATTTAGGGTATATAATTCATTTATAAAGTATTTATTTTATATTTAAATAAATATATTTATCATATTGATTAATTATTAAAAATAACATTCATTTATATAAGTAATAGTTAGATAACATGGAAATCAATTTTACAATGGTTCTGATGGGGAATCTGAATATTATTCCAGTGAGAAAACAAACATGATTATTTAATAAGTAAAAAATTTGGATTTTCACTCAATTTTCTCAGGTTATGAATAATAATGAAAAGCATTATAAACCATAAAAAAATCAATGTAAAAATATTTTTATAGAGTTTTTTTATGGATACATAAAATATCCATTAGTGGGACATCCAAATAAAAAATTTTGGAGTAACGTATAAATGATGTCAAGAATATGATTCCAATTATACAGTTCTCAATGAAATATATGGTTGTCTTAGATATGTTTCTTATATAATGTTAACATCGAATGTGGAGACAACTTATTGAGAATAAAACATTCATGAAATATTTTGAAACAATAGAATGGGTTGATATTAGGAAAATATTCTTGTCTAATTATATACATTGTTATATTATAATTAAATAGAGTGAAAATTCCTAGATAATAAAAAATGTGGGTGATTTTATTATAACATTTGAGTTTAATATCCATAGACTCTCAATTTTTAGATTTAATTTTAATACCTATAGGGAAATTAATACCGATTGATTCATTAGAGTTCTAAAAAAAATAATTTCATAAGAGATTTCAATATGCGTTTTAGGAATCTATGGGTAAATATTCCAATTTTCACATATAGTGGAGGTTATAATTTGATTCATTAATTCAACATAAGGATATGGATATTTGAAAATATTTTGGAGTTTCTATGAATTTAAAATGAAAAACTTCATTATATAATGAAATTAAAATCGAGTGAATGCTTAAATAATTTTGGTATCCTAAGAAAATTTCTTGAAATGAATAATAAAATGATTAATGTGAGGTAAAGGTGAACTTAATGCTCAAAATTATCATTTAATGAGAGATAATAAAATATATAAAAGAAAAATATTGTCCCACCCAATTCTTTGAATACTCTCCAATGTAATATGTTCATGATTTTTGGGAGTTACCCAAATTAATTCTCCATTTCAAGTGTTTATATAAATAATAACCCTTAGTATCAATTCAACAATAGGTAACATCGGGATTCCTGTGAAATCATAATAGTCAATGTGGAACATGAAATTAAATAGGATAAATGTACAATAATTTCATTCTATATAACTGAAAATGTGAAATTTGATTCTGGTTCTAACCACTTAATTACATTTCTCGCATTTTTCAACGACATAATTCCACCACCCTAATTACTAGATAATAAAGTATTAGTGAATAACCCTCGTGTAATGATAATTTAATTAAAATACTATCAATCATATTTAATATTCCTTTATGGAAATATAATTTCATCTAATCTTATTATTCTTCATTCGGTCGAATTTGATGTGATTTCTATGGAATGGATTAGAAAAAATTCTCTTTATATATTATTTATTGATATGATAGATGTTTCATAATTAATAACTCACATCATCCAGTGATCATCTATGAGTGCATGTATGAATATGAACCTCAAATGAAAAATACATCCTTTATATGAGTCATAATACCCAACCATAAGGTGCATTTAACTAAAATTATTGTTGAAAAAATCTAACTAATAGAAAAACATATTTGTATGGAATATCTCAATTTATTTCAAAGAGAATTTCATTTTTTCCAAAACATAATTGGGTTGAGTTTATAGTTATACTCAAACCCTATTATATTTCTAAATCAATAAATCCTTATATAATGACTTTGATTGAATGAGTTGAATTAATGAATAATCAACAAGAAAATTTGGATAATAGTTTTACATTCCCATGTAATTAAAAACACAGGGCACACATTATCAATTTTAAGAAGATATATTGATCAATTCATCTCTTCATTGATTATCAAGAACATAACATGATACTTATCAAGATGAAATATTATTTTCCAAATATTGATGAAATATTTTATCAGTAAAGATGAGATCAATTTTTCTGGTGCATTGATCATTAATTCAGATAGCATCAATTAACAGTGAGCATGGATTAATTACACAATATGTTTTTCATTCCTAATATATAAACAATATTAATTGATAATTAGTCCATGCATAATTACCAACACACTTTATATCTTCATATATCTAATTAATATATTACCTATAAATTTGATTGAAAATTTTTATAATTATTTATTGCTGATAATATTATATATTTGAAGATAATGGTCGGGTATAATGACCATTTTTGGATTGTGATAATTACTATATAAAAGGAAAATTTATACACTATCATGAATAATTTTTTATTTTTGTCAATAAAAAGAATAATTATTAGGTCATGTAATCACAGACTACGGTATATTGGTGGATTCATGAATAATAAAAGTGATATATAAATAGAAAATTTATAAAAATATAATATTAAAAAAATTATTATATTAATGAATAGTAACATGTATTTTATGAAATTTCTCATGAAAACATAATACACTAACATTGCATCCATTGATTGGAAATATGCTAATTTGGATGAAATAATGTGTTAAATGATTCATAGATCTTATTAAGATATTGACCAAAAATCTTATGAATCCATTACCATATAAAGGATAAGGGTTTTAATATAAAATTTTTATTCATTAAATTGTTTTCAGTTATTCCTTTTATAATTATAAGGAAATTTATTAAACTAAACATAAATTTAAAACTAATTTAAAATTTACTTATTTCATGATTTAGAGATAGTGATCATTTTATGGCCCATATGAATATTGAAGTATAATGACTATGGGTTAATTTCTGATATATATAATGAAGATAATAGATTAAAATATATATTCACATGGATGAAATTAAATTTTATCCAAGGGGAGGGGTTGGAATTTCTTCAAGAGTATGTCAAGTCAATACATTACCCTTCAATGAAGGAAAAAATGGGTTAGATACTATGAGAAAAAAATTTCATTCTAACATATCCATATGGAGGTTTGAAAATGAGGAAATACTCATGTATATGAAATATAAAAATCTAGAATTTATATTTTATGGGGTTTAATCTTATATTTTTTAAATGACAGCTCGCCGATCTAGCCTCATAATTATTAAAAATGCCCATATTTTTTTAACCGATGATGAAAAAAAGGTAGTGAATGTTAATAATATGAACTTTTATAATGATTGATTTATGAGGACCTAAACCCAGATAAATATCCCATAAATACTATATTTTTAGATTTATATATTGGGTGTTTTTCATAAAATGATCTTATGTATTTATCGAGAATACATGATGATGTATACAGATTTAAATCTAGTGGGATTACATGATGATTGATATTATAAAATTTTTATATCAATTATAGGTTTTCTATTATGTTATGGTGGAATTAAAAATTTCTAATGGTGTGATTCAATAGTTACCAATACTCTTATATAAAATTTAAATCATCTCCATTAATTTTGTTAATATAATCCCCTGGTTATCTAATAGAATTACATCCTTTTGGATTGAATTATATAATCATATGATGTTAGAAAAGTATATTAAAATAAAATAATATTTCATTCATTATAATATCACCTTGATATACATAATGTGATTGGTAAGGCTACAAGGGGAATAACATAATAGAAATACCTAAATTAGAAATGGTTTTACTATGAATCTCTACAGAAGTCTTGACTGAGAACTAGAGTTAATGATGAGGGTTATCACATCTTATCATTAACATAAATATGATTTTTATTAAATAAATAGTAAAAATACTGATGATATATTAATAAAATTTTCAATGGTTTTAGTGAAACATTGGGAACAACCCTACCCCATAATAAAGTCATCATATACCCACATATTTCATTCAAGAATTCAAAATCCACTATACATGATTTATATGGGTTGAGATGTATGACTACAACACATATTAATAATGATGCAGAGGGGAATATAATAAGAAATTTTATTTTAAAATAAGTAATCATAATATTTTAAATTATATTATGGCATGTGAAAGTGACACAATATTGAATGAATAATTATATAGATAATAGATAAAAAGATCAAGTGTTTGATGTTGTTGATAACATTCAACTTTTGATATCTCATTGGAATCATTTATGATATTTGGATAGAAATGTATGATCATTACGTTGTATATAGAACATTTTATATTTTTAAATATGATGGGGTTCTTTTTTATCATAGATAACACCATCTAGAACTCTCCACAACACAAGAATTCTTCCATATACTACTTCATTATGTAAATACTAGCCCCTTAAATTGAAATGGACTTATAATATATGTGAAATAACACTGTTATCTCAAATAATGAATAACAGTTCAATATCCTAGGTCTTATAAATATTATTATTTTCAAGAACACTATTCTTGTTAAAATTGTATTGAAATTTAGTAGTTCTATGAAGCCACATGGGAACCTGGGTATTTATTGAAAGAAATATATCCTCAATTATTTTTATCTTTGTTATAATATTTAGAAGTTAAAATATCCATTTGGGTTTTTAGAAATTGATGACCCATGATATTTTTTAATGTTTCTTATTTAATAAATGTAATGTTAAATTCTATGTTAGTCATTATATACAAATAAAAAGGTACCCCAAAACATTTATTATGATAAATATATCAGTTTTAATGTTTACATTGAGTTGGAATGTATGAATAGAGGACAAAAAATTATAAAATACATATATACTAGAACACCATGGCCAAATTAATAAATAGTTCATTATTATAATTCAATAACTATATACTAAATACATGGAAATGCTTTTATAATTAAAATATTTTTCATCAAAAATTTATATATATTGTGGTATTCATTTTTATTTCAAGAAACTACTTATATTATAGATATATGATCATAAATTATACTATGGTTATTAATCATATATTATTATTTATTTAGTTATAATCTTATTGAAATTATTAATAATAATAAATGATATTTGAAAAAATCATTTAACATTAAAATCATTTTTCATTACATTTAAATAATCATATAATTGTAAAATTTATTAATAATTGAAATTTAATTTATCAAAAGTAAATTAATTTATGGATTTATCGTAATAATAATATCATTGGAACATGTTTTTGGAATTTTCATAAAAGAATGATTTTTCTGTGATTAGTTGAAAATGCATTTTCATACTAATACCATATTGTTTACTAATTTACCAAAAGGTTAATGTTAATTAATATTTTTGTAAAAATAACTAATAAAATTGATTTATAATTTTTTATAAAATTATACTTTTTGAAAAATTATTTTTAATTTATAAAATAGACATTAATCATTTTTATAATCTGGTAATTTTTTGGTCAAATTAAAACTCACTTATAATTTTTATTAAAAAATATAAACATAATGAAATTCTATCATGGAAATATTAAAATTAATAAAGTATTAATATCATTTGAATAATAAACCAATAAATTTTATGAAAATTAGCAACACTTTTAATTTTATCCTTAACTATATTTTTAGTATTAAAAATAAATTTTCCAAAAAAAAACTAATTTTTAAGCACTGTGTGAAATAATATTACAATTTATTATCCAATCCAAGGAAAATTTTAAATGAAATTTTTTTAATTATAAATCAATATCATTCATGTATGATATAGGTTCAATTTTAAATTGATAATTATAAATATTTCTCCTTATAAAAAATGAGTCACTATGATAATATAAATTTTCAGAGAGGATATAACAGAGATGGATGTAGATAAAAATTCTTCAAAAATATCCTCAACTACTTTTTATGTATTAATATTGAACTAATTATAAAGAACCTATTTTTATTATAACATCGTGACTTGGGTCCATATAACCGGTGCCCCAAGAGGGTGGGTCACATGGCACGAAAACCTTACACCGTGTACACATGAGGTTGTTGACTAATAGTGAGGGTGTAAAGAATATACAATAAGAAGACTATACCCTCATATCGAAGTGTAACAGTAGATATGATAAATAAATAGATCATAGAAAAATATTATATTAATAGACACTGTAATGAATGGACCATTAACTCATTGTAGTAGAAGAATATTAAGAATAACAATAAAATTTGGAAGTGTATGAAACTAAAAAACATACTAATAATATAAAAAATAAAAATATACTTCAGATATATGTTCATGTAATGGCATGTTGATTGGAAACATGGGAAACTGATATGAATCATGATATATAAATATAATAACAACAATTGAATTATCAACTAGCATCTTAAGTATGTGCTCAACACTCAACTACCAAGATCCGCTACAATTTCTTCATATTAAGAATCTATATCAAGAAATGTTCCCATATAGATAAATGGAGATATGTAATATACTTAGGTACCAATCTTTCCTTGTGTAGGGTGTGATATAAAAACCTAGTATGCGACAACTAACAATGAGCATTAAAAATCCTAGCAATGTACACAGTTAAGAAGAATACAGATAAAACAAAATTATATAAATTATATAAATTAAATAAAATAATAGGTAGCTGATGTTCTTATAAGAATCATGGTGGGATTATCATGCTCTAGGATAGGCTATAATTAATGTATGATTTGTGACCATATACATATATTAACAATATAAATATAGTATATTGTTAAACTGCAAACTTATATATGATCTATATATGTATAGATGTATGTAAGAATTTTCCAGGAATTATAGGTGATGAATGGACCCAGAGTGTAACACATGCATCTATAACTAGTATAACAGGATTTTTGGTTAACACATAGGGGAATTCCTTTAATCTCATAGTTAGTTTGAGTTTACCATATCATCATAAAAATTGTTATAATGAGACCCCATGCCTAATAACTGAAAGAGTGGAATGTGGAGCATGAATACCTTCACCCTGGTATGAGTTTGATAATGGGAGATGTTATGTTAAATATGGGATGTAAGGGAGTGTGGAAATTCATTCTCAACAGAACCCTTAACCATTGTGCCACATCATCTATCAATGAAATAATAATAATATTAGTAATAATCATAAGGATCACCTCATAACCATATCAATCATTTATTACAATATTACAATGGCGTCACATATCATATAAATCAAATGATTAATCATGCATCATTACAAGTGGCCTTGAACCCCTTATTATTAAATCAAATAGTCCATTTAATTCACTTATGCAATGTAATCCATTTTCAAGCAAATCTATTTAATATAATCATTCCATCCAAATTTACTATGTCATGGAAATTAATTTTAATAATGAATAAATATATAGAGGGTTTTGTGGAAATCTAGAAATATGTAGTAGAGTTGGAAAGCCTGTTTATTATAAATTTGGCCAAATATATAGCGTTATACTCTTATGAACAACTATAAAAATGGGGTAACTTCAAGATGACACACGCAAAATGGGTCTATATAGTCATGGTCAAAATCCCTTAATTACCTTGAAAGGAACAATTAGATTATAACAATGTGGATATATCAATTTAATAATTAATAACACATGTTAAGGGAACTTTCAACATTGGGTAGCATGCAAAACAATTGTGCGGCTATAAAAATGAATATCATTTTACGGAAAATAACTTGACCATGTACTATATTTACATGGATGTATACACTTCCAATATAATATTTAGATTACGAGTAGATTAAAAAAATTAAAATAATTTTACAATGAAATGAAAATATGTAAATAGATCTATCACATATATAGAACAAAGGATAGTAAGAGAAACTAAAATATAAAACAACAGAAATGAAGATCATTCATCAAGCTATCTAATGCTTTCCATGGATCGTTATTTGGTGTCTTATTATATCATTGATCACATAAAATTTATTAAACCTTAGGAGAATCTATAGGAGAACAAGGGAGACCCATCCTGTCAAAATTATAGGGGGAAAAGAGGAATTTGATTTTTATGTCACTAAGAGAAATTTTATAAATACATATTAATAATGAGGGGAACACTGTTTGGAAAAACTGTATGTAAACCATTCTCACTTCACTATGTAATGTAGGACCCTGCATGGTTAAAGCACACGGTTTCCCTAACCATGTGAATATCGTGATTATATTAATTGTACATAATGTATAAAATCTCACACAATCATGTTCTTTAGGTTACACTGTTGTATAAAAACTGTGTGTCCCTTGTTGCTCAAATTATTCCGGCATGGTTAGTACTAACTATGTGGTAACTAAGCATCCAACCATTATTTCTCATTTTCCATTTAATGGGATTTTAACTAGACATGTATTATCCCATGACCTTCCATAGGACTATGAAAATGATTAAAAATATACCAATGGATTTTAACTGAAAATAAAATGAGTCATTCCTTCGTTAAAAGATGGGTAATTACAACCTCCCCTTCTTAAACCAACTCACCCACAATTTACCGTTCTCAGAAAATGGTGGTATGATCAAAAATAGTTAAACCAAGTGCCACATATATCATCTTCTCAATCTGATGGTTTCATCTTATAATAATTCATTCTTCAATAGAATGTATACATAAATAATTGACTGCCATATAGTGTCTTCACGATCTTATTGTGACATTTTAATCCATTATTTCACTCAATAGTTTCGTAGGACCAGTAGGAATTATGGTATCAACTACATATACTTTAATTATATATGTCTCTGACTAGAATCAAGGGCCTTCAGTGTGTTCTTGGGGATACTAATCACTGATACTCAGAGTGTTACAATGTATAATACTGTTAATATTCAATAGGAGAAGAAAACCAATAGGAATAAAAAATATAAAAATACAATACATGAATATATATACAATCCCATATGTGACCTCATATAAAGATTAAGGCGATACATGTCATTTGTATACAATTTAACAAAAGATAGGTATACAACTATACAATACAATACACGTATCAAAATACCAGAAAACCAATAATTGTTATGTAATGGCCCAGACCCTCCTGGCCCATTACATTGCCAAAAGTAAGGTTCCACCAAAACGGTGGCACCGTGAGGGTGACACTCTGACGGTGGCACTGTGAAGGTGGCACAATGGGGGTGGCACCGTGACGGTGACACCGTGAGGGTGGCACCGTGACGGTGGTACCGTGAGGGTGGAACCGTAAAGGTGGCACCGTGAGGGTGACACCGTGTCCCCTCGCCGAGCCTTTCGTTCTCCTTCCAGTACCTGACTTTTCCGATCCCACAATGTATGTTTCGACGTAAATGAATTATTTTACTCCTTTTAAAACCATTAAAATCCCATAATTAATTCCTAAAAATCCCAAGAGACCTCCGTGTGTAAATTCCCCAGCCACGTGGTCAACCCATGACCCCCGTGCCTCACGCGGTTACGCGTTCTCACCTCAACTTTCCACGGATCTTATAAACTAAGGGTTATCCGTGGTTTCTCCTTCCCTCGATCGTGGCTTTTCACAAACAACTTCTGGTTCATCGGGTGCATCGTTATCTGTAAAGTTCTGTGCACGGCCTAGGCTATGAAAGATGAAGCGATTTTCGTTCAGGCGAGCCGAATCGCTATCTGTGAACTTCCTCCCCCAGCCTCAGCGTAGATCGTTGATCCAATAAGTAGGGAATTTCTCCTTCGTATCTCTCTTTTGGTGCATCATGCGGGGTGGGCGCGCTTTTGTTCTGTAGAATTGGATAAACCAGACCTAATTAAAGACAATGAACGAATTCAATAATGAAAAGAGGTGGGGGATGTGATCATTGATGTTGTCTTATATTTTTATGTTATTTAATTTATGATCATCTTGATGAGTTGTTCCAGCTTATGCCTCCTGAAAATAGAGGCTGTTGGTTGTCGTTGTTTGAGCACTAATGAACCCTGCTGATGTTTTAAATGGCTTGTTGTAAATGTGAACTTCTGCTGTGAAATTTGTTAATCATGTACATTCGGCTGAATAAATTGAAAGCACCAGGATCAATCCCTTCTTTGCGAACCCCTGTAAAAATGGAATTGAAATCATGGAACGTGTAAAATCATTTAAATCTGAAAATATAGGTTTGGCCTTGCTTAGTGTTGGTGGCAGTGTTTTGGTGGTTCTTTTTACGATTAGAATGCTAGAGATGTGGGAGGGGATCATATCCCCTGTTCTTTTATGCTATTGGTGGTTATGAAACTGGGGATGGGATCCCCTGTTGTTATGGATTTGGTGGTTGTGAGTTTTACGACAGGGTGGATACTTGTTTATATCACGAATTGGGTTGGAATCCTCTGTTGTTGAGAACCGGGTATAGGCGTTATGGTTGTTGCTTGATTCTTTACCTTCCTGGACTTATGCCTATTCCTACTAGTTTCCCAGTAGTTCTTAAACATAAAAATTATTACTAAACGTGAAATAATAAAGGGGAAAAATGGGTTGTTAGCGTGAGTCATGACTCGAACTTGGGTGCTGTTGTGATCTGTAGGTTGTCTGAAGAAAAACCTAGCTTGGGTGAGTGCTTGTTTCCTATATACATATACTTTTAGCTTTGTGTTTCTTATTCGGGCCCCACCCAAGTTGTGCACTTAGTGCCGAACACCCCTATTTCATGGAGGAGGGTTTTTTCCCAACAATATTTTTAGTGGCTGGTTATTAGCTCCTTTTCTGCTCCCTTTCCTGGATAGCCCAAGTATCTTCGGGCAGGCTGTGATGGACTGAGGTCCATTATTAGCCCAAGAACCTTCGGGCGGGGTGTTGTGGTGGTTGGCCAGGTGTGTGCGGAATGTGGTTTCCAAAGTGTCTTTGGGATGAGGCCTAGGTGTCTTTGGGCGTGGCAGTGGATCCTTTAGCCCATGTGTCTTCAGGCGTGGAGGTGGTTGTTCTGGCCTAGGTGTTTGCACGCGTGGTTACATGTGATAGTTGTGGCCCAGGTGTGTGCGGGCGGGTGTGGCAGTGGGACTGCGGTGAGAATGGAAGGATTTGTCTGATGCGTAGGATGTCTCAATAACCAGTGGGAAAGTGGCGCGGGGTACCCAAACATCGATGTGATCTTAATATATATTTTACCTGACTTGCGTTATTTGGTGAGTGTACCTTGGTGAGGCTTGGGTGGATAGTTTACCCCGTTAGGTGTTTGGTTTACTCTTTTTCTCATGGGACTTTAGTACGTTCCCCCACTTGTTCACGAGAGTCTTTGGTTTTCCCTACTGAGTGTACTTTTATGTTCACCCAACATATATAAAATTTCTTTCAGGTTTCCTGGAGGACTTCGGCGATCATGCGGGACCATACTAGCTTGGATCCTAGGAGTAGTTGCAGTTGTCCTTTTTCATTCTTTGCTACTTACCCTTATAGACACCTTTTGCACCTTCGGGCTTTTACTTTTGAAACATGCATGTGGGAATGGTTTATTGTTGGCTTTACTATTCATTTTTCCTTGGTGTTGTTGGGTTTTCTTCTTCTTATCTCTCAATCCTATAAAATAAAAAGGGTAATTCCTTACATTTGTGTGAAATTTCCATACCCTTGGTGCAGGTCTCCACTCCGGGACCTATTGAAGCTGGGTTTCAGGGGTCATTATCTCTCCTTCAACTTAAAGAAGGAAGGGCCTAGCAATCTGCTGACCCATTCCTCCTTTTGGTGATGGCGGGTCGTGACAGAATGGTATCAGAGAAGATGGCTGAGATATAGGATGGAGTCTGGAGTTAGGAACAGTGTGGATTGCATGGGAAGGTAAGGCAACAGTTTTGGGTGAACTTGGCGCATGAATTAGGCCAGGGAAGACCGGCTAGGACACGGGATTTTAGGGCCCCCCGTGATCCGATTCATGGACTCTGGACATACCGAACGACCAAGTGAGGCGACACTGATTTCAGGGTAGAGACCCTAGGAAATGTACATGCATCATAAATGACTTGTGTTCTTGTGTTTCTGGGATTTCTTGGGGATTATGAATAAATTAAATTTTAATAAGTTTTATGAACAATATTTTGCACTACTTGGGCATAGGCATTCATTTTTTACCTCACAGATATGGAACCTGAGAGGCAACCACGTGTGGTACAGGCGATCGAGGCCCCAGAGACTACTTTGGCCGAGTGGTAGAGAGCTGATCGAGAGGAAGAGGACGACCAGTGGCAGAAGACTCTTCGAGCCTTCCAGCGACAGGCCCTCGAGAAGTATGAGGGAAGCACCTCCGATATGAATACGGATGGATGGCTAGAGGAGCTAGTTATAGCCTTCAGCCTGATTCGGGCCCCGACCGAGTACTGGGTTCCTCTGGTCGTTAGCCAGATTCGGGGAGCGGCACGTCAGTGGTGGATGGTTTACCTGGGGGAGAGGAGAGAGTCTGAGGTGGCTTGGGTGGATTTCGAGAGGGAGTTCCAGGCGGAATTCCTCTCCTCGACGATGAAGTCAGAAAAGAGGCAGGAACTACTCTCCCTCCAGCAGGGGAGTATGTCCGTGAGGGAGCTAGGGATCAAGTTCAAGTACCTCCTACGTTTTTCTCCGGACCTCTTTCCCGACGAGGAGTCTCGGGATAGACATTTAGAGGAGGCACTCCGACCCTCCCACTAGTATGATGTTACCCCCTTTACCCTGCGGACGTACTTGGAGATCCAGAAGAAGGCCAAAGTGGTGGAGAGGATGCATGCTCTAGGAGGAGTGTTGTGAGAGGGGATCCAGCTGGGACCATTGATGGGGAAGGCCGTCAGCACCAGGCCTCTAGTGTCAGGACCCTCTAGGTTCTGACCCGCAGGGAGCATGCCGCAACAGTTTTAGTTTCGATCCCCCGGCCCTCGCCCTTTTCCTACGGGCCCGGGACGGCGGTGCTTCATATGTGGGAGCCCTGGGCATCTCTGAAGTCAGTGCCCCGACCGGGTGCAGTACAGTAGTGGTAGTCATCCCCAGCACCCGCCCCATCAGTAGCTTCCAGCCACACCTTTCCAGCAGCAGTAGCAGGGACATCGAGCTCCCGCTCCTCCGAGGGTAGACGTAGTAGGAGGAGGCCCACCTCAGGGCGCTCCACAGGGACCTCGACCAGGGCGTGGTCGGGGGGGGGGGGGGGGGGTGGCTGACAGACGAGGGGCAGGGGAGCTGGGCGTGGATAGTTGCACGCCGCAGAGGCAGCAGTTCCAGCAGGGCTAGAGGTTGTTCGAGGTAAGATCAATATGTTTAGCACTCTAACTTATGCTTTGTTCGATACCTGAGCTTCACACTCCTTTTTTGCACCCAGTCTAGCTCGTGCCTTGGGTCTAGATGCCGAGAGACTTCCAGTTCCCCTGGTGTCGAGCACACCAGTCAGAGGTCAGACCGACTTGTTGTTCGTTTTTTGAGGATGTAGACTGATGTTAGGGCCGCATCAGTTGGTTCGGGATCTTATTATACTACAGATTCAGCCATATGATGTCATCCTAGGCATCGACTAGCTATTTTCTGTATGCGCCGTCATTGAATATTTTCGAAGAAGGGTGGTGTTCTCAGACTTGGAAAGCTGGCGTGTTACCTTCACCGGCGAGGGAAGCAGTCCAAGGGAAACAAGAGAGAGGATCCTCTCATCTCCTTGTTGACCAAGCTGACAATGGAATCAGTAGATGTTGAAATGGTGGAAGTGCTAGAGATTTTCCATGAGTTTATGGACATCTTTCCTGAGGAGGTGACGACTCTACCCCCTCGACGTGATATTGAGATTGAGATAGACCTGTAGCCCAACGCTCGTCCAATCTCGATGGCTCCTTACCAAATGGCACCTTCGGAGATACGGTAGTTGTAGATACAGATTGATGATCTGATGAAGAGGGGTTATGTTCGTCTGAGTTCATCATCGTGGGGTGCTTCGGTCTTGTTTCCAAAGAAGGCCGATGGTGGTTGTAGGTTGTGCATAGACTACAGGAGGCTGAACCAGGTGACGATTAAGAATCGCTACCCTCTTCCAAGGATAGATGATCTTTTAGACCAGCTGAAAGGGGAAGGAGGGTTCTCGAAGATCGACTAGTGGTCTGGGTACCACCAGTTGAGGGTGAAAGAGAGCGACATCCCGAAGACAACATTCAGGTGCAGGTATGGACACTTCGAGTGCTTATTCATGCCCTTCGGCGTTACGAATGCCCCAGCTGTGTTCATGGGGCTTATGAAATCCATCTTCCGAGAATACCTGGTTCAGTTCGTGGTTGTGTTCATCGACGACATCCTGGTCTACTCTAGATTATAGGAGGACCACACAGAGCACCTGAGGACAGTTTTGGAGGTCCTTCGACAACAACAGCTCTATGGGAAGTTTTCAAAATGCATGTTCTGGACACGAGAAGTGCACTTCCTCTGGTACGTGGTGTCCGAGAAGGGGGTAACGGTGGACCCGTCAAAAGTTGAGGCAGTTGTTTCTTGGGCAGCACCCAAGAATGTGGCAGAGGTCCGTAGTTTCCTTGGGCTGACAGGTTACTACCGGAGATTCGTACCCAACTTCTCCCGAGTTGCGGCCCCTTTGATGGCTCTGACCAAGAAGGACCAGGCTTTCGTATGGAGTGAGCAGTGTCAGTCAGCCTTCAGCTATTTGAAGGAGAAGTTGGTTAGTGCCCCAGTGCTAAGATTACCAGAAGAAGGGGTGGCCTATGAGGTGTTCTTTGATGCTTAAGGACAGGGCCTGGGATGCGTGTTGATGTAGCGACAAGGTGTGATCTCTTATGGGTCCCGACAGCTATTCCCCCCATGAGCATAATTACGCCACCCACGACCTGGAGCTTGCAGCGGTCATTTCTTCACTAAAGTTATGACGACACTACCTCATCGGGTAACGCTTTGTGGTCTTCACGGATCACAAAACATGGAGGTATATCTTCTCCCAGTGGGACTTAAACTTTCGACAACAGAGATGGGTAGAGTTCCTCCAGGATTACGACTTCGAGATCTCTTATACTGAGGGAAAGGGCAATGTGGTGGCCAATTCCTTAAGCAGGAGGATGAAGAAGGATGCGGTCCGAGAGTCGGTGGACACCTGGAAGGCAATGGAAGAGTTTGTTTCCTTTCACCTGGATGCGAGGATGGATAGTAGAAGAGGCTCCCTATATTAGATGATAGTGTAGTCATCCCTGTTTCGACAGTTGGAGGAGACTCAGTGGGGAGACCCGGAGTGCGAAGTGATTGGTGACCGGGTTGACTAGGGCAATGCTCCGGAAGGATGGAGAGAGGATGGTCAGAACTGGATGCTTTTCCAGAAAAGGTTGTTTGTCCCGGAGGCGATGCACGGAAAGGTTCGTAGTGAGTTCTACAACTCACCCCTGGCCGTACACCCAGGAGTTTCCAAGACGTAACAGGGACTGAAAGGAAAATTTTGGTGGCCCAGAGTGAAGCGAGCAGTTGCCGATTTTGTGGCCATGTGCTAAGTGTGTCAGCAAGTGAAGGCTGAACACCGAGTTCCGGGGGGCCTACTACCGCCCCTAGATGTCCCCGAGTGGAAGTGGGATGACATATAAATGGATTTTGTCATGGGACTACCCTAGGCCCAAGGGGGATATGACGCCATCTGGGTGGTAGTGGACAATTTGATTAAATCGGCTCACTTTCTGGCGATCAGGGAGTTGAGTACTGTGGACGCTTTGGCACGAAAGTACGTGGATGAAGTGGTGAGGTTGCATGGAGTTCCGAGGTCTATAGTCATGGATAGGGATGCACGGTTTACCTCGCGAGTCTGGAGAGGATTGCAGCATGTGTTTGGAACCCAGTTATGCCTTAGCACAGCTTTCCATCCTCAGAATGATGGACAAACAGAGCGCACCATCCAGACCTTGGAGGATATGCTACGGGCATGTGTTCTGGACTCAGGAGGATCATGGTTGCGACACCTACCCCCTGGTAGAGTTCTCTTACAATAATAGCTATCACTCTACTGTTGGTATGGCCCCATTTGAAGCCCTGTATGGGAGGCCATGCCATTCACCTATGTGCTGGGCCGAAGTAAGAGAGGCAGGAATCCTTGGCCCGGAGGTGGTGCAGAACACAACAGAGAAGGTTCTACTCATACAGGAAAGGATGGAGGTGGCCCAGGACCGACATAAGTCATATGATGATACCAGGAGGAGGCCCTTGGAGTTTGAGGTTGGGGACCACGTGTTCTTGATGGTCTCTCCTCGGCGTGGACAGCGGTGGTTCGTCAAGGGGAGTAAGCTTACCCCTAGGTTAATCGGACCCTTCGAAGTATTGTGGCAGGTCAGTGAGGTGGATTACCAGTTAGCGTTGCCACCACATCTACTAAGGATACATGGTGTCTTCCCTGTGTCCCAGCTTCGTCGGTATCTGCACGACGATTCACAGGTCCTTGATTGGGGTGAGATGGACATCGAGGATGACGTGTCCTTTTTGGAGAGACATGTGATGATCGAGGATCAAAAAGAGAAGGTGCTTCATGGGAGAACCATTCCCTTGGTTCGCGTGTTGTGGAGACATGGTGGGTTTGAGGAGAGTACATGGGAGAGGGAAGCACAGATTCGTACATAGTACCCAGAGTTTTTTTAAGTTTTGTTCCTTGTTGTACCTGTTGTGATAGAATGTTTGGTCTTTTGGCTAAGAAATGTACTGGTGTTTCTTCCTCTAGATGTGTGTGAAAATCCCTGGCTATGAGGGAGGAGACATCCCGACCCCTAATCAAGATGCATTAAGGTGGATGCAATTAAACCTGTGCGGGCGATTCAGTGACGCCCAAAGCGAATAATATCTTGACATGGGGGAGGAGACTCCCCAACCCACATTCCTGGGCATTTTGACATGGTATGTTGCTTGGATCTTGACAGAGAAGTGTTTTTGGTTAGCATGGTTTCACTTATAATAGGTATCTTTCGAGGTGGTTGTTCGGACCCTCTATTTCCTTCTTGGTTTTTTTATTCTCGAGGACGAGAATGGTTTAAGAGGTATCTAATGTAATGGCCCGGACCCTCCTGGCCCATTACTTTTCCAAAAGTAAGGTTCCACCAAAACTGTGGCATCGTGAGGGTGACTCCGTGTCCCCTCACCGAGCCATTCGTTCTCCTTCCAGTACCTGACTTTTCTGCTCCCGCAACATAAGTTTCGACGTAAATTAATTCTTTTACTTCTTTTAAAACAATAAAAAGCCCATAATTAATTCCTAAAAATCCTGAGAGTCCTCCGTGTGTCACTGCCCCACCCGCGTGGTCAACCCACGACCCCCGCGCCTCACGCGGTTACACGTTCTCACCTCAACCAAATGCGGCTCTTATAAACTAAGGCTTAGACGTGGTTTCTCCTTTCCTCGATCGTGGATTTTCACAAACAACTTCTGCTGCATCGGGCACATTGTTATCCGTAAAGTTCAACGCCGGGCCTAAGCTTTGATAGACGAAGCGATTTTCATTCAGGTGAGCCGAATCGCTATCCGTGAACTTCCTCCCCCAGCCTTAGCATAGATCGTTGATCCAACAAGTAGGGAATTTCTCCTTCGTCTCTCTATTAAGGTGTATCATGCGGGGTGGGCGTGCTTTTGTTCTGTATAATTGGATAAACCAGACCTAATTAATGATAATGAACGAATTCTATAAAGAAAATAGGGGGGATGTGATCGTTGATGTTGTCTTATATTTTGATGTTGTTTTATTTATGATCATCATGTTGAGTTGTGTCGGCTTATGCCTCCTAAAAATCGAGGTCATTGGTGGTCGTTGTTTGTGCACTAATGAACCATGTTGATGTTTTAAATGGCTTGTTGTAAATGTGAACTTCTGCTGTGAAATTGGTTAATCACGTACATCCGGATGATTAAATTGAAAGCACCAAGATCAATACTTTTTGTGCTATCCCCGGTCAAAATGGAATTGAAATCATGGAACGTTTAAAATATTTTAAATCTGAAAATACAGGCTTGGCCTTTCTTAGTGTTGGTGGCAGTGTTTTGGTGGTTTTCTTTTACGAGTCGAATGCTGGAGATGTGGGAGGGGATGGGATCCCATGTTCTTTTATGCTTTTGGTGGTTATGAAACTGGGGATGGGACCCCCTGTTCTTTTATGCTATTGGTGGTAATGAAACTGGGGATGGGATCCCCTATTGGTATGGATTCGGTGGTTGTGAGTTTTAAGACAGGGTGGATACTTGTTTAAATCACGAATTGGGGTGGAATCCTCTGTTGTTGAGAACCGGGTATAGGCGTTATGGTTGTTGCTTGACTGTTTACTTTCCTGGACTTATTCCTATGCCTACTAGTTTCCCATTAGTGCTTAAACATAAACATTATTACTAAATGTGAAATAAGAAAGGGGAAAAATGAGTTGTTAGCGTGAGTCGTGACTCGAACTCGGGTGCTGTTGTGATCTTTAGGTTGTCTGAAGAAAAACCTAGCTTGGGTGAGTGCTTGTTTCCTATATACATATACTTTTAGATTTGTGTTTCTTATTCGCGCCCCACCCAAGTTGATCACTTAGTGTCGAACACCCCCATTTCATGGGGGAGGGTGTTTTTCCCAACACTATTCCTACTGGCTGGTTATTAGCTCATTTTCTTCTCCCTTTCCCGGATAGCCCAAGTATCTTCGGGCAGGCTGTGATGGCCTGAGGTCCATTATTAGGCCAAGAACCTTTGGGCGAGGTGGTGTGGTGGTTGGCCAGGTCTGTGCGGCCGGTGGTTTCCCAAGTGTCTTCAGGATGAGGCCCAGGTGTCTTCGGGCGTGGCAGTGGATCCTTTAGCCCAGGTGTCTTCGGGCGTGGTGGTGGTTGTTCTGGCCTAGGTGATTGCAGGCATGGTTATATGTGATAGTTTTGTCCTAGGTGTGTGAGGTCAGGATTCAGCAGTGGGACTGCTTGTGGTTGTGGCCCAGGTATGTGCGGGCGGGTGTGGCAGTGGGACTGCGGTGAGAATGTCGGGATTGGTCTGATGCGTAGGATGTCTCAATAAACTGTGGGAATGTGGCGCGGGGTACCCAAACATCGATGTGCTGCTAATATAAATATTACCTTACTTGCGTTATTTGGGGAGCGTACCTTGGTGAGGCTTGGGAGGATAGTTTACCCTGATAGGTGTTTGGTTTACTCTTTTTCTCAAGGGACTTTAGTACGTTCCCCCACTTCTGCACGAGAGTATTTGGTTTTCCCTACTGAGTGTACTTGTATGCTCACCCTATATATATAAAATTTCTTTCAGGTTTCCAGGAGGACTTCGGGGATCATACGGGACCATACTAGCTCAGATCCTTTGATCAGTTGCAGTTGTCATTTTTCTTTCTTTGGTACTTACCCTTGTAGACACCTTTTCCACCTTGTGGGTTTTACTTTTGAAACATGCATGTGGGAATGGTTTACTGTTGGATTCACTTTTCTATTTTACCTTGGTGTTGTTGGGTTTTCTTCTTCTTTTCTCTCGATCCTATAAAATAAAAAGGGTAATGACTTCTATTTGTGTGAAATTTCCATACCCTTGGTGCTAGTCGCCACTCCGAGACCTATTGAAGGTGGGTTTCAGGGGTTATTATCTCTCCTTCAACATAAAGAAGGAAGGGCCTGGCAATCTGCTGACCCTTCCCTCCTTTTGGTGAAGGCAGGTCGTGACATGTTATCTCTAAATAACGTAATGAGCCACAAATCAGAATAGTGCCCCCATGCAAATATGAATGGAAAAGTAAAAAATCGAACTATATCCTCTTTCCCCTAAACCTACCTACATCAATAATGTTTTTATGTGTAGCCCATGATATCCCAAATAAAGTATTATATATAATACGCATAGGTAACCAACCATTGATATATAAAAATTCCTAATTGTACAATATAACAATATAAATAAATGTAATTCATATCATATGTAAGAAGTAATAAATGTAAATATCACATAGATATCTAATACAAAGTAGTGAGTTGGTATAACCTAACCAGTCTCCTTGTAAATCAAGGTATAATGTCCTATAAAAATATAGATATATGATATATAAATAAGTATCAAAACCTCAATGTACATCCACATATATCATTTCAACAAGGTCCTTTCTATATAACCATAATATTTTGAAAAACAACATCCAAGACATTTAATCAAGAAAATCACAATTTCCACAATCGTTCTATATAAGCAATGTATCACAATTCCACATCTTGATGTATAATTAGTAATGTCAGACTCTTCATAGATGGATCAAGGGTAGAAAAACCCATGGAATCTTCATTTATTCCTAGAAGTGTCTCTATGGAATCTTAGTAATAAACTATTTGAGTTTAAGGATCGTCTCAAAAGATCATGTGCAATATGAGTCGAGCATGCTGGATCCATGGGTATACATTCATTTTTCATCCAACTGAATCAAGATAAAAGGAGAATATTGGTCTATGTTATATTCAAATGTAAAACAAGATCCATGGTGTAACTACCATGGAATCTAATTTGAATCAACATTCATGGTATAAAACCATTGTAAATTATTACCATTACAATTCTCATTCAAGTACAGGTGTATACCTTGTCAAAAAAATCACATTCAATACCAAAACAAATTTACTAAACAATTTATTAGTTCCAAATAATCAATTCATGAACCAAGGATGGGATAACATGAAAACTCATGGAAAAGAAGGAAATAAATTTCCTAATTAATCAAACCATTTCAATTAATTGATTATCTTGTCTCTTCAAAATAGAGAGAATAAAACACACCCATGAGGTGGATTAACATGATTTAAAGGAAAGGGATGACCCCATGGTTGGGCTTGGAAGTGGAAAACTGCTAAAGAAACTCAAACAAAATAAAAATAATCCATAATAGATTTAATTTAATTTAATTTAATTGTTCAATTCAATTTTGGGGTATCTCTATAATTATTTAATGATGAAATAATGGAAGATAACATAATAAATCGTCCAATATAATGGTAAATTTATAGATTACCTACTATAGTTCATTAGAGAGTGAAGATTTAGTATCAAATCTAGAATTGACATAAATCACAGTGATATTGAATTACAAATGATAACCAAAAAACTATTGAAATGTAGCTTATAGCTATGTAGTGTGGCCGATATAAATATTAACATGTAGTGAAACAAATTTAAATTATTACACACCAATGTGGATTCTATAAGACTGATGGTACTCAATTATGATATCACATGGATGAGAGCCATCAATTTCTATGAGTTTACCTCAAAGGTATCCCCAACATGAAACATCCCAACGTAGGAGAAGAAAGGAAGAGTTAGGTTAGATAATAGATTAAATTTTTGTAATTTGGTATTTTCACACAAATTACTGGCCCCCATAGTTTTCCTATATAGTCGGCCAAACTGTGCACAAACTATTCACCCACAATGAATGGATAGGGAACCTCGCATAAGTTTGCATGCACTATTTAACTAACAAGTCACAAACCGTGTCTCACCCCCTATCAAAATCTCGGTAATACTCATGGTCATGCACCCAAAACTACACATTTTTAATCTTATTGGGATCCTCTTTTCTAATATAGAGCCTCACATTGTTAAGAGTAACTAGGTGACATACCACAATATGTTTTTACTAACTACACAATCTATTTTTTTCAATATTTTAGTCTGAAGGCTATAAAAATTCTCTACTAATCCCAGATACACCAATGACATCAATTTTTGTTCATATTACTCTTCAATTGATCATAGAAAATGAAATTAAAACTTTCCACACCTCGAATGAAAATATTTTCTCCAAGAAGCATTCCTGTTCAATGATTTTTCCAAAAATTATCCCCTTATTGGTGGTCATGATAATTTTAAGAACAAATCAAACAAATAAGCATGTACATTGTCCTCCCTCTCCCATTTATAATAATTTAAATCATTGTGAAACTAATGAATATATTCATGATGAACGGGGCATCCTCATTGAACGTTAACCCTTCAATCCACGATATGGATAAGATGCTCTTAAAAGGACACATTTTCCTATAACTCATACTCCTTAGTCTAATAATGCATGAGTCTAGTACTAATGATAATGGAAAATTTATTATTTGTGGATGGTTTCATATAAGTCTCAGTGCTTTTGTTGTAAGTAAAAATCCTTGGTTACCAGCTCGACTCTACTCCTAATCTTGAATGGCCTAACAAGTCAGGGTGAAAGCTTTCTCTATCTTATGATCATTCTATATCTTATCCTTAATAAATAATTTTAAATACCTGATAAATATCCTAGAAATATAGGGTCTTCTCCCAAAATCATTATATGATTTCTTTTAGAACTATGAAATGATTATCTTCAATTGAATCAACTATATCTTGTTAGAAATCACAAGAATGAGGTGAGGTCACATTAAATATTCTTCACCAACGTCAAACTAGAAAATGATTGATCAAGATGGAATTACATAGAATGACATCTAATGATCCATTTGTATAGTATCATGATAGCTACAAATGTTTGATAACTCAACATTGTGAATATTCCTCTTCCACAAGACCCATAAATACTGGACTTCTATTTTCATCATGTCTTCAGGTTCTTTTCTCATATGCATTGACTGACCATCAACATGAGGGTGGTATACTGGCCTCAAAATCACACATGTCCCATTTTCCATCATTAAACTATTCTAGAAATGATTCAAGCATTGGGTGTCAAAATTTGATATGTTATTAGGATGGACCCCATGAAGTCATATTATCTCATGGATATACAACATACAAATCCTAGGAAAACTGGAGGTCTCTTTAATTGTAAAGAAATTGTGAGCCATTCAGTAGTAACCCACATTATATCACTACCATAAGGCGATCTTCGAAATCCATTCAGGAAATCCATCACATCATCATCCCATATCCACATGGGAATAGTTAACTATTGTAATGCCATAGTTTCTCAATGATGTCGTACCTTCAACTTCTAATAGGTCAAAGACAAAATAATAAATCAACTCCTCCCATTTACAAGTCCATTAAAAAAACTGACAACAAAAGTTTCAATACATCTTATTAATAATGGGGTGGACTGCACCATGCCATCCATGAACCACCCACATTTGATCAGTGCATATGTACACTAGAACCAGAATACATCATTGAATCACATGATCTTATCATCTACCACGGTCTAATAAATAGGTGATTCATCTCCTTCTACACTCTACCACCCGATAAGGACCTCTAAAATTTATATTTTTCTCATCCACATTATATACAATAGTTAAGTGATAACACATAATTATGAAATTATGATTTTTCATTGATTATCATACCCCCTCCATTTGTATATAATAGAAAAAATCCCAATGATTCCACACTTTTCTGTCTTGCATAAATTCATATATTTGATTCCTCTAACTTAGTTCATCATCCACTTCATTAAATTTGTCATAGTTTGTAGGAAAGACTATTATAAAAAGATAATATTTAATCAACCATCCAATTCTGAATAATATTTAAATCCCCCAAAGTAAACAATGTACATCAGGGTTTTGAGGTCTCTGTAACCTTGGAAACTTTATCCCAATAAATAATGAATACAACAACATAATGAAAGGAAAATTATAGTGATCATAAGATTTTGGATAGGGTAATTCTACTCTTATGGCATTATATTGACAATATTATTTTTCATTGACTCTATCCCTCTATATCATAACCACTCCAATGCAGAAACATGTTTCATTAAAATACAAAATGTAGAACCTTTCCTGATCTGGATGAATAATCAGTGGTTCTAAAGTCAATCTCCCTTTCTTCTCATGAATGGATAACTCGCATGTATATAACCATAGAAACACAACAGCCTTTTTACTAAATCCCATCAATAATGATACTATAAGTGGGAAGTCCAATATGAAATTCTTATACTATCCATATATACCCACTAATCACCTTATGTCGAAGAGGTTCTTCGTTTTTTCCTAGGAATGTATACCTCTCACCTTCTCTAGGTCATTTTATACTCTTCTGATGAGATAATATGACCCAAGAAGTGAATTTTACCCATTCATAAGTGGTACATTCAAAGGATAGTATATAATTTGGCGCACTCTTAGTTTATCCAATACGATCTCAAGATATTTTCATTAGTTATATCAATTGTGAAAATATAGCAAGAGATAATCCATGAAAACCAACCCAAAAAAATCCATATAATGATTTAATATATGGATCATAAGTTCCATCAAAACTGTTGGAAAATTTATAAGAATGAATAGAATAAAAAGATGATCATATAGACCATGCATGATACAAAATAATGTATAAGGTATGACTGCATATCGAACATACACCTGTTGGCATCTAGATCTCAAATAATTTTTCAACTATACAGTAGATAATTGAATACCATCAATCAATCAATATATATAAGTAACAGTATATTATTTCATTACTAAAAGGCTTTTCAATTTCCTTTTATCCATGAAGACCCTAATAGTTCCATTAAAATTTATGAAAAAAGAATGGAAAAACCCGTAGAGATGTATTGGGTTGAATAAATCCCTTTTTCCTCAAAATACTTTTCCTATCCCTTTATCTTTGGAAACTCAATCATCGTTATCCAGTTAGGAGGAATGGATTCCAGTGTATCTCATAGAATTAGCTCATTTATGAACATAAAGTCCCTCTAATGAGGTAAACTATAAAATTTGAATGAGAACACATCCAAAAAATGACCAACTATGAGAGGAATGTAATCCTAACAGACTTCATAAGAATATAGAAAGGAAATATTTATATGGGATGTCATCAAGGAAAGAAAAAATACTACGATCAATCTCAAATCACCTGGTCATCCCATTCACCCTTGTAAGTATCAACTACAACCTATGGTGATATGAAAGTCTCCCAATGGTGACAACAATCAATAATTTCATGAGAAGCCGCAAACAAATCCATATCTAGTATGATGGAATAACCAATTATATCAATGATAAAATGATTAAAGAATATGTGAAACCCAACATTTATAATGGGAAACTATGTGCACTAGAATAAATCCCCAATTCAATCCCCATCAAAGTGTCTACTTTTCCAATGCCTTCAGAATAATTGTATAACAAGACCATTCCTAATGCCAAAACTATATATATATAACTATAATAATCACATATATCAATGAGAGTGGATACTAATATATAGGCTAATAAAATTAAACCTCTCTCTATATATTTCATGGAACCCTACTACTTAGGGGGAGGCTATACTGATAAGATCAATCATGAACCAAATCCCTTAGACACATCATCACTCCTTCAACTAGTCCGACATGGATGCCTTAGTGTATCAAGTAATTGATTATCTCTTACATGACCACCACCACCATGTCCTACTATACACTCACAACACTATCTCACAAACCAAATTCATGCTATGAATCCTACAGAATCATTATGGGAGGGATGGTCCTACATAATTATTTCCCATATCCCATATTTCCACAAGCTCTCCAATCGACTCCTTCATGTTTTTACTGATTCATTATGTAGCCTTATTGTCCACACATGTCATAGATAATCATCTAAATGCACTAGCAGGATGGGTAATACAAACTCATCATTTTTTCATTGGTAGTGATTTATATATATTGAGTTTATTTTTACAAAAAAATCATATCAATACATGCAATCAATAATATATTCTAATTGAATTCCACATAAAATTGGAGTTACATAGTTGAATCAAGAATAATAGGTTTTTTATTAATTTTTCTACAAAGAGGAATCCCAATCCCTATATTACAAATCATACTTCTAACATCTCATTTCATACTTTCATATTTTGATAGTAATTTTTACCCAAATTAATAAAACTATAAACTATCTTTTTTATATACCTCACGTGGTTAAAATTACATATCATGTTGGATGAATGACCATAACCAAAGTAACAAGTTGAGTCATTCATTATATATTATTGGAAAATATTTGATGATTTTTTAACCCTCTTATCCACTTTTACTATCAAGAGATACCTATCTTAGTAATGATGTTAGATGGTATCTCATTTCCTTTTATAGTACAGTTTGTAAAATTCTAACAATCATAATATTATAATTATTAATATATATATATATATATGAGAGTAATCAATCATTAGTCCCTTAAACTAAAATGTATTTTCCTCATGTATTATTTTTTATTCATTTTTTCATATAGTAAAATTAATTTTCCATGTATTTAGAAAAGCGAAAATAGTATCTATAAAAAGATATATTTCATTATGATGAATTTTGTGGTTAGATCTTTTATTTTTAAACCCCATGTGTTTCTTTAATCAAGTATAATCATTACATAATAACATTGAATTGATTGAATTTATTTATATTACAAAATTATATTTCATTGAAATCATTTCTTATTCAATAACATCTACTATCATAATTCTTTTTTAGAAAAAAAAAGTTTCCCTTAATCATTTTTTAATGTTCATGAATTTTACTTTAATATTTACCAATTATATTTGTTCTTTCATGACTAGATGTTGATTACTAATTCTACTATAGTTATAATATTATAGAACAAATTTGATCCCTATATTTGGATGTTTATTCTAATAGTGATCGAATTTTTCATTAAATATTATTTTCTTCAAGAATAACCACATGTTATTTTTTGATATATACAATTAAATATGTTGGAAAATAAATTTCTATCATGTTTTCATATAATGAATAATTAATATTAAATTTAATTTTTGTTTATTCCACCTTTATTTCATATTAATTATTTTTTTCTTCAATTATTGGAAGGACCATTTTCTAAAAATGTATTATAAAATAATTTCATGATTTGAAATAATTGTGTTGGAAGAAAATTGATATGTGGATGAATTCTAGTTTCAACCATATCTCATTCACCATAAAATATTCATTGAAACCACATTTTAATTTTTATATTAATTAAATATTTGAAACAACCTGTGGGATGATTTCCTTAAAATATCCACATTACCCTTTTGAATATTTTTACCACTAGAGATTAAAATTCATAATAAACAGCTACCATGATAACTCAATATTTATTTTTATAATGCCACACCATGGTTTTAAAATACATTTCCTCATATGTATAACATGATGTTACTTTTTTATTTATTCAAATTTCATTGGATACAATACTATTATTCAAGTAATCTTGTGGTATATTAGCCATGATAGTTTCATCACGAGTTAATACATTTGGCTAGTAATGGGATAGTAAAGTCATCAAAATTGTTTTCAAAACATTCACATATGATATATTTTCAACATTTTCTATAATTTCTATATGCTCTAAATAATGTTACTACATAACCGATCAATATTTCTAATGAGATATATCTTCATATTAGTTCACCTGTTATGTAAATCATTACGCTTTACTTCATTAACATTGTTTTCTCCTTTATAATTTTTTACAAATTTTACCACATAGAAATTGAATAGGTATATATCAATGACATAAAATATATATGATATTATAGTGAAATATAAAAATTATTATTGGTTTTTACATCTGAAAAAACAATTATTTGACCTCATTCCATCTTCTGTAGTTTAAAAGCATCACAAAAATAAATTCAATGAGAACTAGTAGAGAAGACATCATGTCTAGACACAATATTATGTATCTCGTTTTTTAAATATATGTTCCTTTTAATAAATGAAAAACTTTAAAAACCTATAATTCAATATTCTATCAATTTATCAATTATTAAGTTGATAGATTGATCCCTAAAAACTAGTGGCTTTGATACCATATATTGCAACTGAAATAATAGTGCACCTAGAGGTGGGGGTTTGAAAGTTTATGTTTTATACTTTTTCATAAGATATTTTCTACTTGTTTTTGTATTATTACCATCCTAGAATTAATCATAAATTAACACAAAATCCTTATAAATTGAAATAAAATGACATATGTATTTTTTTATAGCACAAAGGGACATTCCTCAACCATTGGATCAATCACGGACGACGAAGATTATAATGTGGGACATGAGAATAATTGTGCAGTTGAGATTAGGTGTGTGATTAGATGAGCTCCCAGGATTGCGTCCATATTTTAAAATGGCGTCCCTCATAAAAATGGGTCATGGTATTCTCACAGTTTAAGTAACAATCCACATAAAAAATCGATCAGAATTATCCCCTCTCCCTCCACGGTACTGCTACGTACCTTGTGTAAAGACCTGGAAATTCCATGGATTTTTTTTTAATAAATACAAGTGATTTTTATGAGTCCATGAAAATTTACGGTGCTTCATTACGAGACCTGGAGTTCCGGGAATCAATTTATGATGTTTTGTTCAGGTACGTTATGTAAACGTATGAGCAAGATTTTATAACTTTTGAACCGGTTCATAGAATTGAAATCTGAGGGCACCGTTTAACTCGCAGATCTTGTATTCGCTTAAAAAGACATTCACCTCGATGGTGGACAGTCAAAAATTAAAGTTATTTTTGGTATTTTCATAAAAAAAATAATAAAATAAAGTGTACAACACTTTATTTTATTTTAATCTACCATGTGAGTGGTTGTTGGTTAAAAAATCCACTTGGTTTTTTGAGGTGGGAGTGCCACACCCTAACATCTCATGAGAGGTTATGGTGGTGGGGTCCACCCTAACATAACCTCCCATGAGAGGTTACGATGTGGGGTCCACCTGAGACCACATAACCTCTCTTTTAAATAAAAGGGTTGGGGACCACCAGACACCTATTGATGGAGGAGGATAAAACCAATCAACTCTACCTAATTAATGAGGTAGATCCTCTTGATTCCTCAACTCCCCAATTAAATGCGTAAAAACACCCTTGACCTCCCCTAATTAATCCTTTACAACTCTAAAGCATTAATTAGGTTGAGGAACATAAATTATTATCCCTTTTTTAATTCTATGCCAACAGAAAAATAGATAACTAATCTATTATTTTTGTTGGCATGATTCGTTTTGGCGGAATGGAGGAAGATGAGAGCTGGGGAGAAAATCACTCAACGAAGAACGAGGAACCACATCTTTCAAAGGAGAATGAAGAACAATAACAACCTTCTTCATCTTCCACCCTCAGATCTTACCAACATGGAGTGTCTTCCACGGCCGACAAATCACAATATTGGGAGTGCGTGATGAACACACTGAACGACGAACATCATCATCTTCTTTCCACAACACCATCAACGAATGACAAACGTCAATCAACAAATCAATGGGAGTGGGATTAATTCGAGTAATATCCGTTTTTTCTCACCTTTAGTTGGAATGGAATCATTGAGAAGATTGAAAATAACAATTGAAAATCATCTTCTTACTTCTTGATGAGCCTATTGTTACCAACCAGAACGCGGAGGGTGCAGGCCAAACCAACAAGGCATGACCTCTGCGCTGATCATGTTTATGATGAACCTTGGCATGGCGATGAGGGGATGACGATGAATGCGGAAATGACGCAGGTCGCGCTACCCGCAACATCCGTGAATCCCCCCTCCCTACGGCGCACCAATGCTTCTAGCCAAACACCGTCAGCCCGAGCGGTGTCGTGCCCGACGCACCGACCACCTCCCTACGGCCTCCCGGCGCCCTTCCTGGTTTGTGGCCTGCCTTAATGCAGCCCTGCGGACCACCCGGACCTTACTGAAGCCTTCCTAGCACCCTCACCCCCCTGCCCCGCGACTAGCCCCCCCCCCCCCCCCCCCCCCCCCCGCGCCCTGCCCGGACCCTGCTGTAGCCTGCTCAGCACCCCCGCACCCGACCTAGTGCCCTGCCGGCGACCCCGCAGCATGCCCAGAACATGCTGCTGCCTTCCCGGTGCCCCCGTGGCCTGGACGGCGCCCTGGTGGTGCCATCGTCACCTGCCCGACACCTGTCGCGGCCTACCTTGCGCCCCCTCAGCTTCCCCACGCTCTGTGTGGCATGACGCTGATCTCATGATCGGCCCGACCCCTCCGGGCCGAGTCACCTGAGCCGTGCTCCCCATGACACAGACCGAATCAGCCCTGACCATCGATCCATGTCACCTACGTGCCGACCTCATCGCTGATCCACACATGCAGTCTGTTGGGTCGGGCCTAGTGGACCGGGCCAAATCTCTGCGGGCTGAGCCACCCAACGGCCCGGGTCAGACCCAGTGAGTTTGACCAGGTCAACCCAGACCGGGTAGGCCCAGACTTGGTTGGGCCGAGTCGGTCGGACCGGGTCAGACCGGACACGGGCCCATTACTGACCCTTTAGTTTCTTGGGCCATATCATTAGCACCGGACGTCCGTTTGACGATCCGTCAATGGTTCTAGTATTCTTGGCGTGAAGCCATACCATTGACAATACCCCAATGTAATTCATGGTATAATGGAGATTCGGTCAGGTTGGATGGTACACGAATCCAACCAGGGCCTCGAGACTAAAAAGATAATAACTAAAAAATCGGGTGTCCGATTGACAGGCCGTCTATTGCGTTGAGAACCCTATGACATGGCAGACCTTTGAGATACTTCTACGTGGGACTTTGTGACAGTTGGAGTTTCAACCAGTAGCATGTGGAGTGGATCTTCCAGAGACGACCAGACATTTGTGCAGGATCTTAGTAGCTGGCTGAGACTTGACTAATGCTTACCGATTCAACTCAGAGTGATTCTTCTATCCCAATTAGGAGCACCTTTATGTTATCACATCAGTCCTTCGATGGGGAGCGCCTCTTTGTGATAATGGCAGACCCACGGTACTCAACACATGGAGTACCTCAGCAGGCTACCAGGGGAGCGCCTCTATGTGATCACAACAGACCCTTGGTGTGGAGCACCTCTGTTTGAGTGCAGAAGATCCATGATACTCAATAGGAGGAGTAGCTCAGTTGTCTAAGTTAGTGGGAAGCGCCTCTGTGTGATGTGAAAGGCCCACTATTCTCGATAGTGAAGTAATTCTCCACCTCCTAGGGGTTCAGATTAATTAATCATGGTTTGAGCTGAGTCAATGAATTTTTTGTTTCCCTCACCATTGAGATCAGTTACTTGATAACATAGGTATATGTATGGAAATATACCAAAGTAATGTTTATCCATTGATTTAATACATTTTGGTTTATCCTTTTTAGATTTAATGAGACCTTGACGGTCTCGGTAACCATAAATAGTATCGGTATACTCAACACTACACAGGCTATTCCCGCACCTCGTTGTGTTGGTTGCAGATAACAGACATCGCTGACTGAGGTAGAGAGTAACAGGACTGGAGGTACATGGAGGTGGATCACTCGGTATGATGGTGCATGGAGGAGACGGAATGACGTGGAGTTTTGAGAAGGCCATCCATACATACGCTTTAGGTCGTAACCCCAGAGGACGACCTAGTATCATTAATTTTCTTCAGTTGCACATGTACTTTCCATTTAGGCTTTTATTTCCAGCCCCTTTTATTTTCCAACACTGCTTTTGTATGTAGTTTTACAGAGTTCTTTGATTCTAGTTGTGTACTATGATGTTTTTTATAGTTATAAATGAAAATCCATCCCATTTTAAGGAAATACTCCTTTGGTGCTTGTCTCCAACCCCTGGCCTATGGATGTGGGCTTGGGGTAGTCACGATACGGGCTTATGGGGATAGTTTTTGACAAATTGGTATCAGAGGAGTCGGTTCTACCACATAACTTAATCGTGGATCATTCTTTTCTGTGAAGCAATAGTGTTAAGGGTACTAAGTGTAGTTTTAGGTTCTGGGAGTCCAGTGTTGGTACGGGCGACCAACGTATCCCTACACCATGACCCTAACTTCTGATTTCTTTCTCAGTGCACGAATACACTGATTTCGTGCATGTATTCAAATGTTTTCTATAAGTCACCTCATCCAGGTCAGCTCAACAGGTATAATCTTTTGACTGTGTCGCATATGTTTCTTTCAGGATACCACCCCACGGACGACCATTTAGAGAACTCAAAGTCATACGTACTGATAGACCACTGGGCTACGACGCCTCAGTGCAGGCCCTTTATCAGTGGAGGAACCCGCAGTATTACTTCCTATTGGGCCACCGATTCAACCAGCCCCAGTAGCAGATGATGCACGCCGCTTAAACACATTTCACGAGTTCCAGAGCCAGAGTCCACCCAGGTGTAGGGGAGATACGGACCCACATGCAGCTGAGGACTGGCTGGATGCTGTGGTGAGAGTCTTCAGGCTAGTAGGGACACCAGCTGTCTTCATGGCGATCCTTGCCACGAGTCTCCTTTAGGCAGCAGCAAGCAGATGGTGGATCCCGATGCATCAGGATCGTGACAAGTTGACACAACTCTGGTTAGATTCGAGATCCTTTTCTGGGTGGAGTTTGTACTAGCCACCCTTCGTGCGGTGCAGATACAAGAGATATTGCATCTCCACTAGGGTAGCATGATGGTGGTGCAGTACTCAGCGAGGTTTACCGACCCCTTGTCCTACTCCATAGATAGGGTGTGTGACACATTATTTAGGGTCCGTACCTTCGAGTAGGGGATCATCCTAGATATCAGAGCATCGATGATCCCACTCAGCATCCTGATGCAGGAGGGGGTGTTAGAGAGATCCCTCTTTGTAGAGAGTTTACTTGTTGACCAGTCACCAGTAGCGAGACCCACTACTAACCGATATGCAGTAGAGTATTCTGCATCTGGAAGTAGACATATGTCGTAGAGTTCCAAGAGGACCAGACCTACGGGTGGATGACCGCACCACTCAGAATCATTTGTGTGGGGAACATAGAGTTGAGACAAAGCCGAACATGTCCGGAGCAGACAATGTTACTCATGCGGCGGTCAGCATCACATGGCTCGTGACTCTCCGACCCACCAAAAAGATGATCAGTAGACAGTTGAGAGACCTCCCTGGCAGAGGAAGAGGTTCGAATGAGGCAGTTCGTAGGGAGGAGAAAGACGTGGCCGAGGATATGGACATGCTACTGGTGGGGGAAGACATTACGAGGTGTTACCACAAACAACACCATGGGGCCACCCCGACCACAGGGAGCAGGTAGACAGGAGAGAGCTCAGCTTCAGGCAGCTTAGGCCTACGATCACAGTGTACCAGAGATGATTCATGGTATGATCTATGTTTACTCCACCATATCTACAGTTGTTATAGACACAGGTGTCAGTCACTCTTTCATTGGTACTTCCCTCATTCGGAGGTCGGAGATTCCGACGGAGTTGTTGGCTTGACCTTTATGGCTAGAGACTCCTACAAGAGCTGATTCGATGAATACGCACTAGTTCTGGCAGTACGAGGTTACTCTAGGTGGCGGGAGCTTCGGCAGTGATCTCCTGTGAGCGGAGTCGAGGCCTTCTGACATCATCATGGGTATGGACTGGTTATCAATAGTCCATTCTCATATTGACTATGTTAGGTGAAAGGTGTGTTGTGTCTGCACATATGGGACAAGGTTTATCGTCACCAGTAAGAAGGGAGACCTTGTAGCACATTTTGAAATTTCTCTAAGGAGTGAGTAGCCGATCAGTCACCAGTTGGCCTGCCTTACCCTCGGAGCAGCTGATGTGGAGAGTCTGACTTATCCAGTAGTGGTGGACCAGTACACAAATTTTTTCCCTGACAACATTCCGAGATGACCTCCTCATAGAGAGGTGGACTTCTACATTGACATGTACCCACAGATGACACTGATATCTACTCCAGTGTATCAGATGGCTCCTGCTGAGCTTCACGAGCGGAGGGTATAGGTAGAGGACTCGCAGGGGATGAGATTCATCCAGCCCAGTGTTTCTCCTTGGGCAGCCCCGATTCTATTCGCTAGGAAGGCATACGAGAGGTTGAGGCTTTCTGTCGACTACCATTTCCTAAACCAGGTGACCGTGAAGAACAATTACCCACTTTCGAGGATTAATGGACTCTTTGACTGGCTGAAGGGAGTGTTGTGGTTTTCAATGATAGACCTCAGATCAGGCTATAACTAGCTCAGAGTTCGATACAAGGATGTGCCGAAGACGACCTTCAGGATTCATTACAACCACTACGTTTTCATGGTTATTCCATTTGTCATAAAAAACACTCTAGCAGTGTTCATGAGTCTCATGAATAGTATCTTCTAGCCTTACCTCGATTTCTTTTTCGTAGTCTTCATCGACGACATTCTGATCTACTCGACTACTGAGTATGAGCATGCCTACCATTTGTATGTAGTAATGGACACACTCCCATAGCACCATCATTATGGTAATCTCTAGAATTTCCGGTTTTGGATTCGAGAGGTTCACTTCATGGGACACATCATCTCGGAAGATAGAGTTGTAGTGGATCTAGAAAAGATTGAGACGGTACTTTCTTGGGAGCCACCATGGAGTGTGACAGAGGTATGAAGTTTCCTGGGTTTGGCTGGATAGTATTGGAGGTTCGTTCCAGACTTCTCCAGAGTTGCAGCACCATTATCATCATTGACGAGAATGAGAAACCCTTCGTGTGGTCGGAGAGCTTCCAAAAGAGCTTTCAGGAGCATAGGAAAAGGCTGACTAGTGCCACCATCTGGAGGTTTCTAGAAGAAGGTGTGGGGTATGTAGTCTACTAAGACGCATCAGAGAACGGACATGGGTGTGTCTTGATGTATAAGAGAAAAGTGATTGCTTATGGTTCTCGGTAGCTGAGATAGCACGAGAAGAAATACGATACATATGACCTTGAATTAGCATCAGTGGTCTTTGCCTTGAAGATGTGGCAGCACAATCTGATGGGTGATCATTTTACCGTGTACTATGTTCACAAGCGTCTAATGTATATCTTCTCTCCAAAAGACCTGAACTTGAGACAACGGCGATGGATTGAGTTCCTCCAGGACCATGCCTTTGAGATTTTCTACACTCATGGGAAGGGGAACGTTGTTGCGGAAGCGCTCAGTAAGAGATCTGGAATACAGCTGCTTGGAGAGGCGATAGAGCAACTTCCTACTTTACAGATATCCTTTGTGGATAGAGACAGATCATCCTTTTTATAGTCTCTTATAGTCACACTCCAGCTTCTTTAGTGAGTCAGGGAAGAAAAGTATGGGGATGGAGACTGTGAGATATGACATGCTCAGATATCCACATGGAAGGAACCTGATTGATTTTCTGATTGTAGGGAGCATGTCATCCTCTTCAGAGGGTGTACTATGGTGCCAGTGTCATTTCAGGAGGATGTGTTGTGGGATTTTCACTAATCCCCTCTAGCGGTACATTCAGAAGTGGTGACGATGTACCAGGACCATCGATGACAGCACTGGTGGCCAGGTATGAAGAAATAAGTAACAAATTTCTTCTCTCAATGCATCACTTGTCAGCAAGTGAAGGCAGAGCACTAGGATCCAACAAGCTTGGATTAGACTTTAGATCTCCCATATAGGATGTATGATGGGATATCCATGGACTTCCTGAACGGTCTTCCAGGTACATCTAGGGGTCAGGAATTGATTTGGGTGATTGTCGACTGACACCCCAAATCGGCCCACATCTTACCAATCAGTGAGAAGGGTTCAGTAGAGATCATGGAAGACCTCTATGTGGAGGATATTGTGGGACTACATTGTAAAACATTGAATATTTTCTCTTACTGTGACACACGGTTTACTTCTCAGCTATGGAAGGGGTTTCAGGAAGCTTTCGGGACACATCTTCACTTAAGCACCGCCTTCCATCCTCATACAGATGGTCAGATAGAGCAGACCATTCAGACCCTCGAGGACATGCTACATGCATGTGTCCTCAACTTCAGTCGCAGCTGAGAGGATCACTTGAATTTAGTGGAGTTTGCTTACAACAATAGCTATCACTCCACCATAGGGATGACACCTTTTGAGGCCCTATATGGGCTACCTTGCAGATCACCCTTGTGCTGGACTGACCCTGAGGAGTCAGTACTAGTGGGACTATAGATGGTACGTGATACTACGGAGAAGGTGTGGATCATCCAGGAGCGGATGAAGACTGCACAGAGCAGGCAGAAGTCAAATGCTGACAGAAGACAGAGTCCGCTGGAGTTCGAGGATGGCGACCACGTCTTTCTATGGGTCTCACCTCGACGAGGTCTACATAGATTTGGCCGAGGCAGAAAGTTATCTCCAGATTCATAGGATTTTCCAGGTCCTCAACATAGTAGGTGAAGTGGATTACCAGTTATCTCTTCCACCACAGTAGCACCGAGTGCACAATGTATTCAATGTATCTCAGCTAAGGAGATACGTGCACGGCCCTTATCACAACATCAACAATAGATAGTTGGACAACGACGATGGGGTGACTTTTTTGGAGATTCTAGTGGAGAATGATGATCGATAAGTGAGGGTCCTACGTGGATGGTCGATTCCTCTGGTGCATCTATGCTGGCAGCATGAGAACCTCCAAGGGAGCACATCGGAGTGGGAGGATCAGATGCGTGCTCAGTACCCCAATTTTTCCCATAGTTCGAGTTGTAGCCTTTGAGGACGTAAATCCATTGGGTGGGGAGAATGTAAAGACCTAGAAATTCAATGGGAATTTTGTGTTAAATACATGGAATTTTTACATGTTCTCGAAAATTTAGGGTGCTTGATTCTGAGACTCGGTGTGCCCGGAATCAATTTCTGAAATTTTGTTCGGGTACGTTCAATAAAAATATGAGTGGGATTTCATAACATTTGAACCAATGATCAGAATTTAAATTTGAGGGCACCGATGAACTCGCAGCTCCGGTATTCTATTAAGAACACTTTCACCTCGACGGTGGATGGTTGAGAATAAAAGATACTTTCTGTCTTTTCATAAAAATATTATTATAATAAAATGTACAACTCTTTATTTTATTTTAAGCTTCCATGCTAGTGGTTGTTGGTTAAGACATCCACATGGGAGACGGAGGTGGGACAACCACAACCTAACCTCCCACGAAAGGTTATGGTGGTGGGTCCCACCTGAACATAACCTCCCGTGAGGTGTTACGATGTGGGGACCACCTTTGACCACATAACTTCCCTTTTAAATAATTGTGGTGGGGTCCACCTAACCCCTATTGATGGAGGATGCTAAAACTTATCAACTCTCCCTCATTAATGAGGGAGAGCCTCTTAATTCTTCAACTCCCCAGTTATGTGGGTAGAAACCCCCTTGACCTCCCCTAATTAATCCATGACAACTCTCATGCATTAATTAGGTGGAGCCACTTAATTTATTCTACCTTATTCATTTATATTCCAGATGAATAATAGATAACAAATCTATTATTTTTTATAGAAATATTCCTTTTGGCCAAACAGAGGAAGAGGAGAGCTAGGGAGAAAACCTCCCAATGAAGAATGAGGAACCTCATCTTCCAACGGAGAATGAAGAATGCCAACAACCTTCTCTGAATTCCTCCCTCAGATACAACAGATGTGGAAGGTCTTCTATGGCCGACACAGCTTAGAATTGGTGGTGTGTGGCAAAAGCAACGAATGAGTAACATCATCGAATTCTTTCCACAACACAGTCAATGAACGAATAACGTCAAACGACGAATCAATGGTTGGGGTTTTACATCGAGTAATATCCTTTTTCTTTTTCTCACCATCAGATGGAATGGAAACGTTGCAGAGATTCAAAATGACAATTGAAAATCATCATCTTACTTCTTGATGAGCCAATTGTTACCATCCTTAATGCGGAGGGTTTGGGACAAACCAACAAGGTCATACCCCTCTGCCGATCATGTTTATGACGATCCTCGGCATGACGATGAGGCGATGATGACAACGGTGGCAACGACGAAGGCCGCGCTACCCGCAGCATTCGTGAATCGCACTATCCCCCCGCCCTGCACCGACGCTTCCGGCTGAACACCGTCGGCCCGAGTGGCGCCCAGACTGCCTACCCACGGCATCCAGGTGCACAGCTCGACGCATAGCTTGACTGGACGCAGCCTCCCAGCGCCTTGCCCGGCGCGCGGCCCACCTACTGGCACCCCGCGCCCTACCCGGCCCCTACCGCGGCCTGCTCGGTGCCCCAGCGCCCTGCCCGGCACACCCATAGCCTACCCGGCAGCCTGTCGGTGCCCTCGTGGCCTGCTCGGCGCCCTACTGGTGCCCTTGCGGCCTGGTCGTCCCCTGCTGCGCCCTGCTTGGCAGTGCCGCGCCCAACCCGTGCTCCATGCAGCCTGCCGCTTGTCTCATAACCGGCCCGACCACCAGGGCCAAGTCGCTCGAGTCACGTCGCACACTACACTGGACAAACCAGCCCTTGCCATAGGGTCGATTCGCATACATGATGACGTCCGGGAAGAACCACCCTCACAGTCCACTGGGTCGGGCCCAACTGACCGGGCCAAATCTCAGCTGACTGACCCGCCCAACAGGACTGGTCAGACATAGCGATTACGACCGGGCATACCCATACCAGGTCACCCCAGACTAGGTTAGGCTGAGTCGGCCTAACCAGGTTTGACTGTACCTGGGCCCATTACTGAACCTTTACCTTCATGGCCTATATCTTTGGCACTGGATGTCGATTTGACAAACCGGCAGTTGTGCCGATATTCTTGGAGCGAAGCCATCACTTAGAGAATACCCCACTGGAGTTCGTGGTATTGTTGAGATACAATGAGGTTGGATCGAACACGAATCCAACTGGGACCCCGAGACTAAAATGCTAATAACTAACAGATCAGGCATCTGATTGACGCGTCGTCTGCTCCGTTGAGACCCCAATGACTTGGCATACCTTTGAGATACTTCTACATGGGACTTCATGGCAGTTGGAGTTTTGACAAGTAGCTTGTGCAGCGGATCTTCCTCAGACGAGCATGCATTTGTGTGGGAATCTAGTAGCTGGATGAGACTTGACGACTACACCCCGATTCGACTCAGAGTGATTAGACTAGCATAGTGGGGAGAGCCTCTGTGTGAGCGCGGCAGACCCACCGTACTCGACATGTGGAGTACCTCAACAGGATACCAAGGGAGCACATCTATGAGAGCGTAGGAGACCCACGGTGGGGATCAACACTGTGTGAGCACATCAGATCCACGATACTTGACAGGAGGAGTACCACAACAGTCCAAGTCAGTGGGAAGCGCCTCTGTGTGACACGGAAAGCCCAATGTACTCGATAGAGAAGGTGTTATCGATTAGACAAGGGCTCAGATTAATAAAAATCTTGGTTTGAGCTGAGTCAATGACTTCTGTATTTTCCCCATGATTGATATGGGTTACTAGATAACATAGGTATATGTATGGAAAAATTCCTAAGTAAAGGTTATCTGTTTATTTAATATGTTGTGGTTTATCCATGTCGGATTTAGTGATACATTGATGGTCACAGGGTCCCTACTGAGTATCGTTATACCCACCCCTATACGTTCTATGCCCGCACCTCATTGTGTTGTTGTAGACGACAGACATCTCTGACTGATTCATAGAGTAGCAGGACTGGACAATACCTGGAGGTGGATCACTATGTGTGATGGTGCACGGAGGAGACAGAGAGATGTAGAGTGCTAAAGAGGCCATCTGTACCTACCCATCAGGTGGGATCCCCGGAGGACGGCCCAATAGTTGCTTTAATTTTCTTCAGTTGTACTTTCTTTCAATTGTACTTGTACATTCCAGTTGAGATTGTATTTTGACCCCTTTTACTTTCCATCACTTATTTTGTATACAGATTTACATAGTTCATTGCTTCCAGGTCTGTACTATGATTTTTTTGTTTACAGTTATAAAGGCAATGCCTTCCTAGTTTAGGGATTTACGACTTTGGTGGTAGTCCACAACCCATGGCCTATGGAAGGCGGGCTTGGTTTTGTCACGATTCGTGCCCCGAGGGACGGTCTGTGACATCGTTTTCCCAGGTTCTCTCTTAGCACCCACTATGATTCTTCTAGGCATGCTCCTAGAACCCACACTACTTGGTTAGACCACTATGTGGCACCTACGAGCTTATAAATGGCTAGCTCACACCTGCCTCATGTGGGTTTGGCCTTGAGGGCTTCCCTTGGGGGTGGTTGATCCATGAGTCCCATATGGTCTTGAGGTGAGGACCTCAGATGGCCCTCCATGGAAGGATACATTTCGACAATGTCTCATAAAAAATGTTCCAATATAATAAAATATGATGCATAGACACCAACTACTATCAACCCCCTTATTCATTATCTCTTATTTTTTAAATAAAACATCACGCATACTTATGATGTTTTGATCCAATCATGGATGATGCATTGATAATTTCGTAATTCGTTATGAATTAAGGCATAATACATGGAATCTCCATGATGTGAGGAATGTTTCCTTGAACAATACATGTCATGGACAATGAAGAATAACTCAAAACATTATCCTATATGGTTGTAAACATTCATCGAATTTGAAGGCATTGTTGAATATTTATTTCTCACCTCATGCAATTTAGTTTTGTATGTACTTATTCATGTTTTGTAACAATGTATCACTTTGATACAAGTCTAGGAAATAAAGACCAATTCTACAATCATTATATTTTTATCCTCATAGAGAATAGATCAAGTGTAATATTTAATGGTTTGAATCAAAAACAATTCTCCAATTCTTCACCATCTTCTTCATCAATACCATTCATTCACATATGGACTTCTCATTGACAAAAAACACAACTCTTATGCACATGAATCCATATTGAAAACAAATGAAACTCTTATGCACTTCAATATCCCCCTTTTTATTTTGTTATCAATATCACCTATGCACACATTGAATGGGTCAATATGTTTGCTAAACTTCTCCCCCCCTTATTGGAAATCAAATTAAAAGGTGTTAGTGGGGTCTTTTCAAAAACATTTCCTTCCCCCTTTGATTAGTATATATTGGAATGTTTCTGAGAGAGGGATGATGTCACATGGTTAAATTTGCAAAGATAAATTAGTTTATAAACTCTATGTCTACATGAGCTATCCTTGTGTTGAAAATAAATGATATATAACGAAGGATTTCAGTTTTGTCCATAAACAACCATAAATACGATATCATGCACAGAATGGTTCAATTTTTGACCAAGGGTTTAGAGGTAATCTGATTAATAAATTAAATGATAAATCTTTAACATACATAACCAAACATATTAAAAAGTTCATGTTAAAGATAAATATCCCCCTTTCATCCAAAATTGTCATCAATGCAGCACTCCCCATTAATTGACATGATAATACAATTAAGAACAAGGGATGAATGTGTGATTGGAATACCTTAGTTTCAGATACATGAGCTTATATAAATTTCAATGATTTTTCTTCACATAATCCTTGATATAATGTCCTTAATTTTTTCTCCCCCTCAAGGGTTGCAATACCGCTGAATTATCATGGTGGAGAATATCATCAAATACTCTTGAGGATATGCATGTTCATAATCTTGCACAGTGGATTACTTCAAGTAATTATCAAATAATTATTAACGAGTATAACATGTAGTTCTCCACCATTCTCATCAAATTATCATCTTGAGTATGACCTTCACATTCAATTCCTTGAAATGTATGAACATGTATATAAAAACATTATAAGTGAATGAGAAAGAACTCTTGTGAGGTTCTTAATAGAAGAAAAGGGGATGATAATTTTCTCTCAACCCAAGAAATCCTTTCCTTGCAGCTCGAAAGTGTCTGGTGCACTTCATGCAGGTGTTTCCTCTCTATTTTAAATTTTGATCATTAATTGTTAGAATGGGCCACTTACATTCCATTACCTTCAACTTGTGTGGATTGGTTCCTTTTTCTTATACTATTAGTGATGTAGGATTCATTGGTGCATGATTTTCAATATTCAACATCTCTATTTGGGCTAGGAAAATAGTTATGCATTTGTTTATATGATATCCAGACGTCTTCTACCATTCACATTGTTGTGGTGATATACATGGGACATCATGTGGTGACAACCTCTTAGGAAATTTGAAAGGTACATCATGTGGAGTGACCTGTTTACCTTTTGCATTTGCGTTAGATAGTACTTCATCATCATATATTTTCAATTGTTTGTAAATTTTCAATTTATTAGGCCGGATTACTAAACACTAATTTACATTTTCTAATATGGATCATCCACATTGCTTCATCGTTGTCTTCATGTTACCATTTTTAGACAGCTTGTTAAGATTAACATCAGAATTGTGTTCATCCAATCTCATCTTCTTCTGGATTGACTCTCCTTTTAGTTTCATCTTGATTTCATTCATTTCCATGGCTTGTTTGCAGTAATTGAAGTTATGACCATTATTTCCATAGTAGAATATTCTTTTCTTGGTTGGGATGAAATTCTTGGAATTATGTTTTAATTTTTTCTTGGGAATAATTTCTTTCGCATTTTCTTTGACTTCATTTTTTTCATATTTCAAATGGATGACTTTTCAACACATTTTTTAAATTTCTCCTTACTTTATATTGGTATGTGTTTCTTATCTGTGTATGGATGATTCATGGTGGAATTGAACCATCATTCATGATATCTGTGACCAATTCTATTTCAATTATCATAGAAGTCATCAAGATATTAAAATCTATTCTTGATAGACTTATTATTCTTCATCTCTGTTTTCTTCCTTTCTTTGCAAGATGCTTTATTTGTTTACAACTACATTCCTTGTATGTAGGCCATCCATAATTATTGTATGCTGAAATATTATACCAAAAATAATTAGCCTGATGCCCAAACATCCAACAATTCCAAAAATATCCAACAAGTCTCCTTCTTTTACTTGTAGTATCAGTCTTGATAGATTTAGTGATTTTTTGTTTCTAGAATTGTATTTCATTATTTGGATAATCATTTTAGAAGTTTATTTTCATAATAAATCAATTATCCATCCCAATAGATTTGATGGGTGTATCCTATTTTTTATTAATCCTTCTCTTCCCAGATTTTTGTTTTGAACCTGTACTTTCTGATGAAACTACAGTGGTAGAAACCGAAATAACTAGGTTATGTGATACCTTATTCTCGGGGGATGTTTTTCATAGATTAGGGAATGATATCATGTTCTATTTGGAATCATTTTCCTCAATGAAAACATTTTTTGAATCCTCTATTCTTTCATCTGATTGGGATGTTTTAGCATGGTGTGATTTCTAAATTTTCAATATCACCCCCATTTCTAAAAATTTCATGTTGAGATAGTTCTTTTAATCCTCAACTGATCTCATATTACATTACCAATTCTCCATTAGCATTGTTATTTGTTCTTCATGCACATTTATTAATTGTGGAAAAGTGATGTCAGGCCCTTTTTGATTTTTTTGATTTTTCTTCTAGTTGGGAAGCATTGAAAACCATAGTAACTTTGTGAAACATTTCAAATTCATGGAAGTATTCTACAAATACAATCTACAAGAATTATTTCTCAAAAATACATTCCTAAATTTCATCAGTAACATGTGTATACCATTCTTTGCAAAGATAAAATATTTATTTCATTACCTTCACTAGTATTGTGATAGCGTTTGATATGCTAACCCTTTTTTTCTAATGCATTATCCATAGAATTAGGTTATTCTTCCAGTTATAATTTTTTATCTTGAAGAGAACTAATGCTTTCAGCTATGTGTCGTTAATCTTCTCTAGCTAATTTATTCAAATCATATTTCAGTGCAGTCTAAAAATCACAAATTGAACTATCATCATCACAGCTTGAGTAGGCTATATGATAAGAATAATTATTATTATCACATGTTATACCTTTCAGATTACCTTTAGTAGATGGTTCCTCTCCTTTAGTAGTAAGACTCTTCTTCATCTTCCTTAAATGTTTTTTCTTTATATTTTCTAAGTATTTTCAGAAATCTCAATTTGAGGTTTCTCATTCATCTCCACAAATATACACTTCATAAATACTCTCTTGGATCTTTTAGAGGTTACCTTCCATCTCATACCTATTCAAGTTCCCATATCAGTGTGAATCACTAAGAGGGGGATGGTGTGAATGAGTAATCGCTTTAAAAAATTTCTATTTGAATATTTTAAATTAAACATCTATGACTTGTTAAATTCTTTGTCCACTCTTATTGTCTATCTCAGCCTAACCTTGAATGACGCTATAAATGAAATGGTACTGCACACAATGATATACAAGGATTGGTTCAAAGACCGAATCCTTGATATGTTGGTTATTCTCTCAACCGATGTTTTTCCACTATAATTCGGTGAGTAATTACAATGGTTGATACAATGTCACACGGTATCTCTCTTAAGTCACCTATGAGGTTCTTTATTCTACATCACACAATGTTATCAGAGTCCTACTGGCCTTCTACAAAGTCTCACTAAAGTCTTATTCTCCAATCGGAATCTCACAGGGTTCTTCAACATCCATGTCACATGAGCAGCTTCCTACTATAAGTTCTATTATGATTCACTATAGATGATCTTTTGCTCTATTATCAAAGGCTTGCTGAATCAAACATGCTAGTTAATCTCTTCAATTATATTCAACAACCTTTTGTAAGGTATATTGGACATACTCTATATTTCTAATCAGTTGAGTTGATCAGTTCATAGTCTCATCAATTCTTAGGCAATTCATTCTTCTTTTGATGATGACCTGGAAACACAAAAATTTGTTCAAGTGGTGCACATAAGTTCTTTAAGAACATTAATATGCAAGAATGATCTTCCATAATATCAATAATTCCATTCTTATTATATTCTCAGACACTAAATTCTCAAATAGAATATATTCTTTAATTCAGTTTCACTTTAGTCTCATTTCTCATTCATTTCATGAAACGAATTTGTAGGATACAGTACCTTTTGAAATTTTATATCCCAATCTCGTATTCTATAGTGCAATAAATGAGGTTACTAAGACATATCCTTATTTTCATGAAAATAATCACATACACTTATGTGATTATTGAAAATATGTGAATCATCTCAGTTGGCATTATCAAAATTTACCCGCATGCATGTAATTATGTATAATTATATGCCTCAATGATTGGTATCATGTAAACCCAAAGATTCCCAATTTGTTTGTATCAACAGTTTAGGTTTAGTCTCATGCATTGTCTTCATTCTCAATATAAATACGCACTTTTGATTATTTCTTTCTGTGTGCATGGAATGCATGCATGCATGAAAAATTATTCGTTGATTTCTTTTGTGAAAACCCCAATTGGTGTAACACTTTGAGCACACACATTATATCTTCTCTTACACTTTCTCTCTTTCTATTCTTTTTTTTCTATCCTTCTTTGGGGTTTTAGTACTCAAATTGTAGTCTTATATAATTCATTCAATTTTATGTGTTTTTTCATGGATCTTCTTTAAGCCCACAATATTGATGCCCAGAATTCATCTTTCTCTTGGATACTTTCATGTCTCAAATCATGCATATGCATGAAATCTCCACGTTGTTTCGTGAGAACATGATATCTTGGGTTCATAGGCAAACTTCGTCCTCTTTATTCTTTCCTACAAAATCTAAATATGTATATTGTTTGTGTGTAGATTCTTTGATGGATCCTTCACATAGGAAGGATTTCTCACATTCTTATCCTCTGTTCCAAATAGGAAGCACAAGTAATCATTCTTCTTGAAAATAGTACACGTGTTCTTCTTCATCGCACAAGGAGTGCCCATAATCTGTCATCACAGAACCAAATATGTTTGATGGTTCTATCTTCTCAAGGGTGCAACAACGGTGTCAAGGAAACAACTTTCTTACCAGTAGGATCTTCTTCACGCATGAAGCATGATGATGGTTAGAGGGATCCTATCACATGTTAGACATCTTTCACAAAACAAGGTGGTTGGTGGTTCTTCTCTTCATGAAAGGGATGTGCGGGACTGCTTCATGCTAGAGTTGTGCGGTTCTTCATCATGTAGTAGGGCTTTACTAAAATTTCTCTCATGAAGTAAGGTTACGCGTATCTCCTTCGTGTAGTGGTCTATTTCTCAATGAAACAAGAGCTTTATCTCATTGTTTTTCAACACCCGAGCCTCGATCATGGTCTCTCTCTTTATATTCAAGGAATAATTTTTATATTTATGTTCAAATCACTTTCAAAATCCTGATAAAATTTCTATCTATATAAGTCAGGATCTTCGACTTTGAATTGTCATATCCTGTTCAAATATTATCTTCAAATCTCATCTCGTTTCCATTCAACAAGGTTCCTTCTATTTCGGTTAGAACATCATGGGCATGCATTTAAGAATGAATTTGAATCATTATAATGAACACTTAGGACTTCATAATGTGTATTAAAAACTATGATTTCTTTAGCCACTTGATGTATATTTATTTCAGTGCATGCATGAAAATGATATTTCATGCATGTGATCGGTACGTCCAAAGGATAATCATGCAAGATACTTGAGAATCAATGGTGGTAGGGAGGTCGATCAAGGTGGATCTGCATAATCATTGGTTCACGGACGGTGAGAGGGCTTTGAGGGATGACTGGAGGGAGTTTTTTTTACATTTTGTCAAGAATATATTTTTTAAAATACCACCAGGGTTAAAAAAATTATTTTTTACCTCCCAAAGGCGACACCTGGTGTGCCGCCTTTGGGGGTTTTTCTGCCGAGGGAAAACCGGCACATGGTGTGCCACCCTTGCCCAAAAATTAACCACAAAGGCGGTACACCTGGTGCCGCCTTTTCATAACTATTTATTTTAAATAATTTTTTTTATTTTTTTGTTTTTATATACATATATATATATATAAACTTTTTAGCAGAATTTTTCTGCTATTTAATATCCATAGGTTCTGCAATTACAGCAGTCTGGATTCTGACTGAAACCCTCACCAGGACTCCCTTTGATAAGGGGGTTTGCCCTGAAAACCATAATGCATTTCTAATGTGGGATTCTGGTTCTCCTTTTCCCGCATAGTACATTCTGCATTTCCGATGTCTGGTTCTGTTTCAAGTACGCGACTTTGAAAGACTATAAAACATAAACTATAAGACCAATATAAATGAAACATTAAACACTGATTAAGAATATATGAAATAGTTTAAAACAAAAGTAATTTCATAAAAAAATTTGATACAAATTAATTTATATCCTTTCAAAACCACCTACTTGAAACTTAAACATATTTCAAGTACGTGACTTTGAATGCCTATAAAATATAAACTATAAGACCAATATAAATGAAACATTAAAAATTGATTAAACATATAAGAAACAGTTAAAAAAATAATTTCATAAAAAATGTTGATAAAAAATAATTTACAAGCTTTCAAAACCACCTACATGAAACTTAAACATATTTCAAGTACGTCAATTTGAAAGCCAACAAAATATACTTTAGAAGACCAATATAAATGAATCATTAAAAATCGTTTAAAAATATAATAAATAGTTCAAAACAACAAAAAAAATGTAAAAAATATCCAATAAAAATAATTTATAATCTTTCAAAACCTCCTACTTGAAACTGAAAAATATTTAAAGTACATTCCTTTGAAAAACTATAAAATATAAATTATATGACTAATATAAATGAAAATTTAATGAATGACTAAACATATAAGAAATAGTTGAAAATAAAAATAACTTCCTAAAATTTTTTGATGAAAAATAATTTATAGGCTTTCAAAACTGTCTACTTGAAACTTAAAGTGTTACAAGTATGCGAATTTGAAAGAATATAAAACATAAAATATATGAGTAATATAATTGAAACCTAAAACATTGATTAAACATATAATAAATAGTTAATAATTAATTAGTTAATTAGTAATATAATTATTCATTATATAATAGTTAATTAGTAATATATTTATAATAAAATATTTTTTGTCAACAGTTTTTAGGAAATTCCTTTTGTTTTCAAATATTTCTTATATGTTTAATAAATGTTTAAAGTTTCATTTATATTGGTGTTATATTTTATATTTTATGGTCTTTCAAATTCACGTACTTGAATGAGAATCCCACATCGGAAATGCAGAATGTTCCGCGTAGGAAAGGGAGAACCTGAATCCCACATCGGAAATGAAGAATGATTTCTAGGGCAAGCCATCACAATTAGTAATATAATTATTCATTATATAATAGTTAATTAGTTCATTATTAATATAATTATTAATTATAATTATTCATTATAATTATTAATTAGTAATTATTAATGATTTATTATATAAAAATTAGTTAGTTAATTTATAATATTATTATTAATTATATAATAATAAATTACTAAAATAGTAATATAATTTTTAATTACATTTATTCATTATAATTTTTAATTATTAATTAGTTTATTAGTAATATAAATATTAATTATAAGTATTCATTATAATTATTTAGTAATTATTAATAATTAAATATATATTAGTTATTTAGTTCATTAGTTATATAAGTATTAATTATATAACAAATAATTAGTAAATTATTAATATAATTTTTAATTACATATATTCATTATAATTATTAATTATTAATTAGTAAATTAGTAATATAAATATTAATTATAAATATTAATTATTACTTATTACTTATTAATTTTTACTTATTAATTATTACTTATACTATAATTATTTAGTCAATTATTAATATAACTATTAATTATATAATAATTAATTAGTTCATAAGTAATATAATTATTAATTATATAATAGTTAATTAGTTAATTAGTAATATAATAACTAAATATAATTATTAACAATTAAATATGTCATAATTAATTAGTTAATAAGTAATATTATTATTAATTATATAATAATTAATTATTAATATAATTCTTACATATATAATAATTATTTAGTCAATTAGTAATATAATTAATAATTATAAGTAATTAATTAGAAATTAGTAATTAGTAATTATTAATTAGTTAATTAGTAATGTAAAAATTCAATATAATTATTCATTATAATTATTAATTAGTAATTAATAATTATTAATAAGTAATTATTTATTATAAATTAGCTAATTAGTAATATAAATATTAATTACAATTATTCATTGAATTATTAATTGTTAATTATTAATTATTACTAAATAATTATTAATTATATAATAATTATTTAGTTAATTATTAATATAACTATTAATTATATAATATTTAATTAGTTAGATAATAATATAATTATAGCCTTTCAACGTCACGCACTGGAAACATTTTTAAGTTTCAATTAGACAGTTTTGAAAGCGTATAAATTATTTTTCATCAACATTTTTTATGAAATTCTTTTTGTTTTAAAATATTTATTATTTTTTCAACTAATGTTTAATGCTTCAATTATATACGTTTTATAGTTTATAATTTATAGTCTTTCAAATTCACATACATAAATTTTTTTATGTTTCATGCTTGTGCTTTAGAAAGCATATAAATTATTTATAATCATCAATTTTGATGAAAATATTTTTGTTTTAAACTATTTTATATATGTTTAATCAATTTTTAATGTTTTATTTATATTAGTCTTATAGTTTATGTTTTACATTATTTTAAAGTCACGTACTTGAAATATTTTTAAGTTTCAAGTAGGCTGTTTTGAAAGCTTATAGATTAATTTTGATCAATATTTTTTAGCAAATTCATTTTGTTTTCAACTATTCCTTATATGTTTAATCAATGTTTAATGTTTCATTTCTGTTTTCTTATATTTTATGTTTTATAGTCTTTCAAATTCGTGTACTAGAAACCTTTTTATGTTTCAAGTAGACCGTTTTGAAATATTATAAATTAATTTTAATGGACATTTTTAGGATGTTTTTTTTTGTTTTCAATTATTTCATATATGTTTAATCAATGTTTAATGTTTCATTTGTGTTGTTCTTATAGTTTATGTTATATAGTCTTTCAAAGTCGGGAACTTGAAACATTTTTAAATTCCATGTTGACGGTTTTGAAAGCTTATAAATTGATTTTGGTAAACATTTTTTATGAAATTATTTTTGTTTTCAACTATCTATTATATTTTTAATCAATGTTTAACATTTCATTTATATTGGTCTTATAGTTTATCTTTTATAAGCTTTCAAATTCACGTACTTGAAATATGTCTATGTTTCATGTAGGTGGTTTTGAAAGCTTATAAATTAATTTTTTTCAACATTTTTTATTAAATTATTTTATTTTTATACTATTCATTATATGTTTAATCGATGTTTAATGTTTCATTTATGTTGGTCTTATATTTTATGTCTATAGCCTTTCAAAGTCATGTACTTGAAACAGAATCCCACATCAGAAACACAGAATATTCTGCGTAGAAAAAAAGAACTAGAATCCCACATCGGAAATGCAGTATGAATTCCAGGTCAAGCCCCCTTATAAAAGGGATTCCAGGGTGTGGGTTTCAGTCAGAATCCAGACTGCTGTAATGGCAGTGCTTCTTGATATTAAATAGCATAAAAATTCTGCTGAAAAAATAATATTTTTTACCTAGATGTATTTTCAATTTTTTTGTGAAAAAATGTAAAAAAAACTCATCTGCAGGTTGAAGATAAACTCATGGTCTTTCCTTGGCCGTTGGATAGATCATGGATAATGAAGATTATAAAGCAGGATGCAGGATGGATTGAGCAGCTAAGATTAGGCATGAGACTAGACGAGCAGCCAGGACTGCACCTGTTATTTAAAAATCCTCATCAAATCTAAACAGGACACAATTTTTTTTGCAGTGTAAGATTGAATATGTGGAAAAACTCAATCATAATTCACCACTCTCCCTCCATGGTGCTGCCCCATAATGTGTTCTGCAAGCGCGCTCTTAGCACCCAAAAATCATCCCCCTGGCACGGTCCTAGCACCTATGCTACACGGGTTGACCAACATGGGACACATGTGGGATTATACATGGCCCGCACACACCTGCCTCATGTGGGGATGGCCTTGAGGGCTTCCCTCGAGTGCGGTTAACCCACGAGTCCCACTTGTGCTTGAGGTGAGATCCTCATATAGTCATTCATGGTCGGTAATTTTTGACAAAGTCTCATAAAAAAATTTCCAACATAATAATCTATGATTTGTAGCCAGCTTCATCTATCAATGTCCCTTCTTCATTTCCTTTTTCTTCTTCAAAACACCATCTTGCATCCTTATGTTGTTTTGATCCAATAATGGATGATGCATGTATAATTTCACCATTCTTCATGTATTAAGGAATAATTCATGGAATCTTTTTGATGTGATAGATGTTTTATTTATTAACACATGTCTTAGTCATTGAGTACTAGCTCAAAAAAACATATGATATAGTAATCAACCTTTATCAAATTAGAATCCTTTTGATTGATCTTCAATCTATCCTCATGCAATTGAGTATTTCATGGAAATCATCAAGTTTTGTAATAATGTATAAATTTGATAAATGTCTTAGAACAAAAGAGTAGTTATACAATCAACAGATTTTTATCCTCTAGAAGAATTGATCAAGTTTAATATTCAAGGGTTTGAATCCACTACAATTTTCTAAGGCTTCAAAAAATTCTTCAACAATACCTTTGATTCACTTATTGACTTATCAGTGATAAAAAATGAAACTCTTATGCACTTTAATCCATATTGACAAAAAATACAACTCTTATTCACATCAATAGGTAAGAATGATGTTCATTAACATCATAAAAAATTATGATAATATGAAAGATATTTGCATGAATACAATTTTTTCCCTATTGATGCAGAATTCAATCAATCTATAAGAATATAATTAAATTTATGTTTCTATAAATATTATAGTATACATTGGTTGTGTCATGAACTATATATAATTTTATTCTTATTTAGTGATGTAATATAAAAATATGTAAAACCGTGTATAATGTTCCACGTAAACCATTTAATAAATTTTTGACTTTTCTAAACAATTATGATCTAATAATTTATAAATAATACAGCTGAATTTCGAAAATGAACATATCATTAGCATTTAGTCTACATGAAGAATCTGAGAATTTTCACATTCCTAAACATGTGAATAACCACATCACGTATCCTCTTGAAATATAGTATGGATTTGAATTTCCATAAAACTATATTAGAAACATGCATTATTCATTAATCATATAGTAAGTCATATGTTATTGGATATATTACTTAAATCCAATAGTGGTTTATGTTTCATAAATGATATCATAGAAAACATGAATAAAAGCCATTAATTATATACAATGTAGTTAGAAATATCCCAAGTCATTCATTTATTCATAATTATCCAAAAATTATGAACATATTAAGGGTGGTATCTCCCCCAATCATGTGATATCTGAAATTAATTACCTTATACAAAATAACTTTTATTGGTAGCACTCAACATATGATCTCAAATCCTTGATGAAGAATTACAATATAAAATAAATACAAATTTCATAAATCATATTGTCATGAATTGTCCCCTCGGGGTCCGTGTCGTGACTACCCCAAGCCCGACATCAATAGGTCAGGGGCTTGCAACTATCACCGAAAGGAGTATCCCATAATCCTTGTAATGCATTGCCTTTATATCCTGTAAACACACTCCACAATGAACATAGAAAGATACGAACACAAGTAAACTGTATAGAAAAAAGTGTGATGAAAGTAAAAGGGGATGAAATACAAGCCCAATAGTAAAGGTACATGTACAACTGAAAATAAAATACATCTATTGAAAAAGAAAGGCAACTACTGGGTTTTCCTCTGAGGTTCCTACTTGAAGGGTAGGTACAGATCACCACCTCAGCACTACACCTACGTATGTCTCCTCAGCGTACCGACATGCCTTATGGTCCACCACTGGGAACTGTCATGTCCTGGTACCCTTAGCACTGATCAGCACTGTCCATCGTCTGCACCAAACACAACATGGTGTGGGCGAAGACCGTGTAGTGGTGATTATAACTATACTCAGAAGGTACCCCGATACCCTCAAGGCCTCATAAAATCCACATAGGATAATCAAAAAATCATGTATACATGTGAGAACCCTACTTAGGTATATTCTCATACATATACCTAAGTTTCCAAATATTACACATCTCATTCATGAGGAAACACAAGGCATGGCTCCATAGCCAATGTAAAATTCTACCACGACTGAAAGATAACCTCCAAGGTAAGTACCACACAGGTACGCCACAGAGAAGAATACTGCTAAGATAACACCACGAAGGTAAGTACCACACAAGTACACCACATAGAAGAATACCACATGGGTAATGACTCAGCTCACACCAGGAATAACATATGTATAGTAGTAGAGATGATTAGATGTAACTACTGAATCATCTTACTCTGTTAAGAGGTTGAGCCATGTAGGATCCTAAATCGTCAGACCCAAACATGATCCTAGTAAATCATAAAACCCACACATGATCCTTGTATAGAATACACACACATGATCCTAGTACATCATCATACCCACACAAGATCCAAGTACAACAGACCCACACATGATCATAGTACATCATTAGACCCACACCAGATCCTAGTAAAGTAGACTCACACGGGATCCTAGTACATCATCATAACCACACATAATCAATGTACTATAGACCCACAGATGATCCTAGTACATCATCAGACCCACACAGGATCCTAGTACAGCTGACCCACACATGATACTATAGTAGTCCCACATGGATTCCAAGAGTGTATCCATGTGAGATCCTCAAGCATATACCTATGAAGGATCCCATTATAATGCTAGAGACAACATCAGGGTTCTCACAATAATTTTGCTTGATTCCGAGAGGATCCATTCCTCAAACCACAGGTAGATACTCCCACTTCCACTAATTCCCATAAAAATATCCCATAGGACCGCAAATAAAAGGGGTCTCATCACAACAGACGGTGCGTCAATCATATGCCTAGTCTTTAGGTTATTGGTCTTTTGGTCCCGAGGGCCCGGTTTAATTCATGAACGATCTAACCCAGCCTACCCCAAAATTATCCAAAACTCATGTGGGGATTACCAAAATGTATGTCTCATCAAATGAATGCCCATAGCTTTTGATATGGCCGATAGTGCGAAAGGGGTCGAAGTTGGTCCAGGTCTGGTCCGACTCGGTCGACCCAAACCAGCCTGACCGAGCCTAAGCCTACCAGACCTTGTTCTGGTCGACCCGACCTGAATGGTCTGGCCCGACCCACCTTTGTGGCCCTAACGATGGTTGGGAGGCTTTTTGGGCTCACAGTGCGGCGGCCCGTGGTGTGGCGTGGCCCGCTGTGCGGCGGAACATAGGGCGGCAGCCCGCCGTGCCTTACTGGACGACTAGTCGCCTTCCATGTGTTGTGTGCCGTGCGCCGCATCTTTGTCGGCTTTTGGTTCAGTCGTCTGTCATCCATCACCACCATGGCCTCGTGCAGCAGCTCTTGCTCCACTGGTTGCGATGGACACGCACCGCCGCCACCCATTGTATAGCAGGCCTCCGCCCAGCCAATGCCCTTGTTCCGTCGTGACCGACGGGCAGCGACCCTTCTCTAGCAGCACGGTCGTGCCACCTCATTCATCACGACCGGCCGTGGTGTCGACTGTCATTCTCGATCCCCACAGGTTTCAGTCACCATCCTTCTCTATCACAAATAACACAAGAATAATCACAAATAATTGCGGAGAGGTTAGGCCATGTTCGTTTGATGGGCACCCACCGAGTTAGGGTGGTAGCAAGCGGCTCAAAAATTCTTGAATAATGAAGAACATAAATAATGGTCCAGTGGGGTATAAATCAACAAAAAACCCTAAAATATACCTTGCAACAACCTCCCACAAAGGCAGAAGAATCATGTGACTACACATTATTCGGTTGACCCACATTCTTCTTATAAATTCACGAATGGGGAAGAGGAAATCAAAAACGCTCAAACAAAAATATCCCCCTAACATGAAGGTTCCAAAGGTGGAGGTGTGATGAAGAAGACAAAGTCATTGAAGAATGTTGGCATTAATATTCTCCAAAAGGTGCTTCCGACCTGGGATCGGGGTTGGTTCCTCATTCTTTGATTCGTGGTTCGGGGTAACTCATCAATGCCCACATGAATTGGCCCCCTCCTCCAAGTGTCGGGCATCGCGACACATTACAAGAGCTTCTTCTCTTGGTGAAGCCTTGCCAAAACCTCCCCCCAATCTCTGTATAAATAGGAGAGGGGAGGGTATGTAACGATCCTGTAATTTATGAATGTTTATTTAATATGAACCTTCCTAAATTACAATGACGATGTTACAAAGTATTTAATAGGTTTAAACAATTATTTTACATTGGAATAATTAAATATCGACACATTTAATAAATTTTCATTGGCCCAACTAATTATATGCTGCGTTGAAAGGTTCTCTCCCATTAAAGAGGGTTCTGGTGGTCCCCACCACCATAACCCATGTACATAGGTTTCAATAAAAATAAAATAAACCTTGTTCTTTATTTTATTTTTATTTCCACATAAAACATGAAAAATAACATTCACCCTCGACCTACTACGGTCAAGGTGAAGGTCTCTTTAAGGTAATACTATCACCTCATGTTCAATGGAGTTCTCGGATTTTAGTTTCGAGCACCAGTTCATAAGTTACCGAAACCCATTCGCAAGTTAACTAAACGTACCCGAAAAAAGTTCAGAAATTCAATCTGGGAACACTGGTCCATGGAATCATGCGCCATCAATTTTCACATACTCATATAAATCAAATTTAATTAAATAAATTTAAATGGAATTTCGGGTTCTTTAAACATATGATGATAACGTCATAAAAAATACTTCTATAACATATTTCATATATCAAAATTCATAAGTACATTAATCAGTCAACATAAGTTGTGTCAATAACATATGATTATCCTCTATCCATTAGCCTATCTAGAGGTATATTATCAGGATAGTTGGGGAATTCATTTTCATAGTGGCTAATATCCTTGTATTTTTAACACATAATAGTATTTATTTTATTCTTCCATTTTCATTGTCTTTCTTGATGACCATTTTCTCAACACATATAAAAAACTCCCATTCCATTCACGAAATTACAAGGGAGATTCATTCCATTGTTTTCACACAATGAAAATTGCTCAAAATTATTCTTCTTATTTGATGAATTATCTTTTTAATTTATGAGGAGTCATCTTCTTCTCTTAGTTTCCATTGAATTCCTAGGATTTTTAGAATTCCTTCTCTTTATTGATAGCACATAAAACTATATCTTTATGTATTGAATATTTATGAGAACAAAGAACCCTTATATTATATAGATCATGAACTTCAAAGATGTTGTTGATATTTCACTCCTCAATGAGGGTATTGTTTATATCATAATAGGATAACCAAGTAAATTTAGATTTATAATTTTCGTCACTCCTTTCATCCTTTTTCATTAATCTATGAAAACATCTATACATCTCAATTTTTTGATCGTGCGTGAAGTATTTATGGAGGAATTATTCTTTTAACATTCTCCATTACATGATTTTTATTTCTTATTCTTACCTTGTATTCTGGGTCAATAACCACCCCTGATCCCCATCCGCATAGAAACAACACACATCAAGTGGAACCTTTTACATTTCATCACATTAAAATTCCATGAATATATTCACCAATATAATCGGTCTATTTCTTGGTATCCATTGGATAAGTAGATCCAGAAAATGATGGGGGAATATGCCCCCTAATTTTAACCAAAATTAATGAATATCAATTTTTAATAGTTTCCTCTATCTGGGAAAGGATATATGTCATAAAATGATCTACATGTCTGAATATATTTATAACATTATTCATCCCAGTACAAGGTATATTGGTTACCATAGTAGGTATGTCACTATATTTTCCATGAGTAATGATACCATTCAACCTTCAAGGATTCATTTCTAAATAATGGCATATAGTGGATTACCTCATAAAAATATGAACCTTGAATAACTCTATATATGGAATATCATAAATAAAGAAATGTATGGATATATAATATCATAATAATAAACAAGGACTATTTGGGGAAATTATTACATATAAATCATTCATAATAGTAGGTAAAGAATTTTTTATATATAAATTTACTATCATCTAGGAGTGTCCAAACAGTTGTGTAGTATGGCCCATCATCTTGTACAAGGTTACCCCAGGTTAGGGCCAAAACACCAGGTCAATGTTATTACCCCTATGTATATCTATTCTAGATCCACATCCACATGTAGTTTAAAAACATGGATGTATTTCTAGTAACATTCAAATAATAGTTACCATACCAAAATTCTAGGATGTTTTTCTATACCCACACACAAATTGTTTCTTAGTTTTATTCTCCCAAATACATGTTTTTAAAATTCAGTTTCCAAGGTTGTTGCTAAACATCCTAGGATACCAAGTGAAATGCCTCGAACCCAGAATCCTACTAGTAGAGCATTACAATATTACATTTTCTTTATTAAAAGGGAAAACCCCAAAAATTATTATCACATTTGTAGCATTGGAAACCCAAATTACAAAGAATATACCAATAAATGAGTAGTAATTATGATATAAAAACTTGATACATAATAAAATTGAATAAATTTCATCATTGAATGATTATTCAACGGTTTTTTATTCATAACATGGGGTAAAGAAACCATAATAAAGGTGAGCTCAAATTAATAGTAAGTGTATGTATAGAAGAATAAATAATGAATCAACTGGAATAAATTGACAAGGAATTGTTAATAATTGATAACGCGTTCCATTAAAATATCTAGATAAGGTAATATTATTATGGATATGTATGGAACTAAAAATCATGCAATCTAAATCAAGAAAATGATTATGAAATGTATCAATATATATGTAGATGAAATTATGAATGGATGAATAATAACTCAATATATATATGTAAAATAGTTAATTATTGGATACCATGATTCCTAGGTACTTGGATGTAGTATTTTCAGTATCGTTCACAGGATGGTTTAGCTATCATATAAAAACCCATCTATTTGGACAACAATTCCATCTCATGAGAGAGTTATGCATCATGGGGATATATAAAATAGGTCCCAACCAATTTCATGAATGTAAAAGGCATTAATCATATTTAATAATAAATTAAAAATAATAATGAATATTCTTTATCAAATTTCATTATTGAATGAAGGATATAGATTTATCTATTATCCCGTAGTCAATCAAATAATTATCAAGGTAAACACCATATGAAAAAAATTATATATGGTTTAGAAAATAATAATATATATCATATGAAAATATAGATATTCTAGGAAATTTATATGAAAAAATGATTTAGAATAAAGAATTTGTTTCTGTATAGAGTATATAATCACTACGGAAGTGACATTGAAAAGATAATCCTTAAGATCATTTTTGAGGAGAATAATCATTTAACATCCCATGTTGTCTCATACAACATTGAATTATATAAATCCTTATTCCAATAATTATATAAAATTAGAATATTCTTATAAAATCAATTTAATTAATATATATATATGTTATAATATTTCATTTGGAGTATATAGAGTAGATAAAAATCGCTAGGTGCATAACTACAAATAATTCTCAATGGAATGTATATTCAAATGAAATCCATTACATAAACCTTATATTATGGTTCTGTGGTCATTATTCTCTTGTATAGTTGTTAAAAATATGTTACTAACTAATAGCAATACCATTATCATGTTTATAAAATCATATATCAAATTATTATAACATCTTAATACTTATTTTTCATCAATCGTTCATCATTTTTCACTATATCGGGTGTTACTTTTGTGGGTTACTCAATTATGTTTTGACATGTTATTTGAATACAACATTACATTAATATTTATTTAATTATCTAGAAGAATTTAAACCATTAATTAATAATATTTTTTATTCATTATATATGTATTTATAATAATCTATAATATTTTATAGAATGAAATAAAATTCATTGTTCATGGAGATAGTATGTCTTTCGTACAAATAAACGCTATAATCATTTCATATTTTTATACAAACAAGGAAATGTAGATGATAAATATATATTTTAAAATTATAGTATAATATATACATTATATTTATTACATATTTCTATTTAAATTATAATTAATACATACCATCAATTGAATGAATGAATCAAATTGATTTGAGGGGCGGTAGTTCACACATACTGAAATGAAATTATCGTATTTAAACATGATTGAAAGAATAATAGTATGTTTAATTAAAAAATATAAATTCATAAAAAAATTAAAAATATCATATATATCATATATAAATAGTGTATCCATTATAATGTCCACAATGATAGGTGGTAATGGGAAAAATGAATAATCATTATTTCATGATGCAACAGTCCTCCATAAAGTGATGTGTTATGTTCATCACACATTAGATGTAATTATGTGTATATTTTGGTCAAAAAAATAACCTAAAACATAATACTATATTTATAATACTATTTGTGTTATAAAATCATAGAATAATAAGTGTTGGGGTTTTGATAATGGAAATAACACTAATAATCTTTAAGAAACATGTAGCCTCTCAATCGGGTAACTCCTTTTCATTTGAACAAAACGATTCATTGGATTTCATTATGACACATTGGAAGACTATATGATGATGGTATGGATGTTGAGTAACTATTTAGGGTGACTTGGTTTGATCTAATGTTGATTGAGATGTGTGAAGAAGTGGGAGTAGAGGAGGTCCTTTTAGAGTGGAGTAATGGAACTGTTATAATATTTTGACAACGAAATTTTCTATACATTTTTCATGTTGGATATCTAGCTAATAATGGACCCAAATTCGTTCCAAATGTATTTATCGTGTTCATAAGGCTATAAATGTAATTTTGGGAATGTTTATTTGTCGTTTTAGGCCTTATGATTATGGTTTATTCTTCTATTAATTATAATTTTCACTTAATAATTATAATTAATTTGAAAAAAAAATTACTAATAGTTTTAGTAAAAAAATAGGTTTAACTTATGTGAAAATTATTTAATGTTCATATTTGAAATATGGATTCAATTTTTAAAAATTCCCATTATATAAGTTGACAAAATTAATTTCATGTTCATCCCATAGGGGGGATGACAAAGTAGGGTTCTAATGTAAAATCATACGAAAGATGGCTATGTTTTTATAAAAAAAAGTTTACTGTGAAATTGATTCCAATTAAATTAATTTAATTTAATTTAATAAATATTATATAATTATGTTTCCAAAAAATTTAAGTTATAATATAACCTTATTAATAAATTACATGAGAAAGTAGTTTTAAACTAAAATTCTATATTTTTAACTATTGATTAAAAAATAAATGTTTCATAAAAATATAAACATTTCACTAAAAACGAATTATTATAAAATATTTCAATTATGTAGATTTCCTAACATATTAAAACAATTACTTTTTCGAAATTCATATTTAAAATGGGTTCTCTATTAAAAGTAAGTAAAATTTCCTTCATATAAATTTATTATTTTATGCCAAAAATCAAGTTTTTAATATTAATATTAATAAATAAATTGGAAGAATATTGAAAATATATTATTGGATATATAATATATATATCACATTAATATCACAAACAAATTTCAATTAATTTAATTTTTAATGTTAAAATATATATGTGAGAAAAAAAATTATAATATTTGCCATTATATTCCATAAGTTCTTATATTCATTTCAAATTAGTTTCTAAATGATGAATTCATTATATATATTTTTTGAACCATTTATTTTCTTAATAATGATAGTTATATTCAGAAAAACTAATTTAATAACTTTTTTATAATTAATTATATTAAATAATAAAATTAAATTATGATATTAGGGTTCTGCTAAAACATGGTCTTCCTTGTTTTGTATGCTTTCGAAGATACTCATTTTTTCATGTAACCCACACAAACTCATTGTTGCATGAATTGAAAAAAATGAAATCTATTTTATTTAGGAAATATTTCAATGTATCATGGAATTATCCAATTACACTCTTGGTATCATGTGTCATTCATGCAAATGAATATATGGTTCAAACATTAAAATTTTGGGGTGCTACACATACCCAATCCTAACAGTTTAGCATAAAAGTTTGGTGAGATTTTTAAATGATGACCATCCCAACCATTTAAAAATATATTAGGATATCTTATATTTGGAACAATAGTTATAAAAAACCACTGGAATAACATTTCCCCAAATATCACAATGCAGTCCCCACTCCCCTCCTCCCATTCAGTTCTAATCACGAGTCTTATCACTAATGGTGTCCCACTGTGTTCCCTACAAGGCTCATGAATATCTCTTATATAATCTTGATTGAATATGATAATTTTAAAATATAAAATTAGTGGGATCCAAATAATTTAGTTAATATATAATCCACAGTTATTATTATTATTTTCCCTCATGAGTAAATCTAATTATTGGGGGAATTTAATTTCTTTTCATTATGTGGATTGATTTCAAATTTCTTATATTTAGTTGATGTCTGTATTTTTTTTATTTCTTGATCTATCATTTAGTATTCCCCTCTTTCATTTTCACCAAATATGATTTGTCATTTCGTTAGAATACTATAGATCACTATGAGTATAATTTTGATAGAAAATCATTTGTCTATGATTTCTTTTGAAAGTTTCTTACTCATATTGACTTAATAATGATTTAGATCAATAGATTCTAATATATATGGTTTTACTGTGATGATATGATTAATGTTTCATAACCTGTGTATGAGGTAAAAGAGAATAAATTTTTTTGGTTTTAATGTCGGGTCTTCTTAGACATCACATTTTCTGAATTGATAATGGGAATTCATTTGACAACTTATTTTAGTTTTTCGCCTTCTTGAATGAATAATTTTCTTCATTAGTGTTTTGAAATATTAAATATCACGCATCAACAATCCATGATTCACCCTTTTAGAATTTTTTTTATTTTAGTGATTTCCAATATTATATTAGGATTTTATTTTGGTGAGCAGTGAGATCATGGCTTTGATATGTTACATTTTGATGATTTATTAAGTAACATATTTTTTTTACAATGAGGTAATTTCATATGATAATTTAAAAATCAATAAGATAATTATTTTTTCTTAGGGGTGGAGTCTATTAAACTCGACATGGGATATTGAATTATTTTGATAGAACTTTCTTCTTCATTTATATGATGTATATATTAAATAAACTATGTGATTCATTATACAATAATTTATAGGTATAGTTAACTAATTTTGATGCTAATTTGTTCTTTATTCATTTTTAGTTGAGTAAAATATGTTGGTGAATCATTATTCTAATCAAAAGTTGGGAGATGAGATTAGATAATCGTATCACCTTTTGAATTACAAAAAAATGAAATGATATATTATTTTACATGAGATAATTCAAATATGGAATTTATTGATATTCTTATCCTAACATTATAAACATGACCATGATTGATTGATCAAACCCAATATAAAAAATTTGGATCCAAAGTAGATTGAACTATACTATAATAGACAAATTTGATCCAAACCTAAAATAATGGAAATGATTTAGTTATAAAATATCCAATATAAACTGATTTTTAATTACCCACATTAACATAATCCGAATGTTCCAAAATGGTACAAAATAAACTCTGCGAAAAACAGCAGAAAATTATCATGAAATTACCTTATAGAAACAATAATATGTAACTATGTGAAACTAATCTATAGTTAAAAATACCATGAAGGACTAATTAAATAGTAAATAAAAAATTTATTTATTTTATTAGACCCTATAGAAAATAAATTGTTCCAAACCAACAAAACTATGATTTAATATGACTAAACTAAAACAATCAACCCATTATACACTAAAACCTAACTGAACTAACAATTCATATAAATATCATAACTGAACATAATCAACCAAACCAGCTGAATTTAATTTAAATGAAATGATCTGAGAAAAATAAACATTAGTGTACATGAACTATGGTAACATTCATCAAAATAAAATAAACTAAAATGAATTAATACATATATAACATGACTAAATGAAATGATATAGTAATGTTCCAATGTAACTGATGTGAACAATCACTAATAAATTCTTACTAATATAGCACTGACCCAAAAAAATAAAAAAACCATACCAAGCCATAAGAAATAACCAATAACAAATCTAATCACAATAAATTATAATAGATTAAAATTGATTCGAATTAAATAAAAATATAGAGAAAAATAAATTCGATGTATTGAATTATCATGAACCAACCAAAAAATCAAATGAATATAAAATTAAGCAAAAAAAATCAAACCAAAAAATTTATCATACTATTAAAAAAAGAAATTGATTTGAAGAAATCCATTATGAATAAAATATAATTTAATTTATATAAACAATACATAACCAACCTAAATGATATATTACAGATTTAAACTAAACCAACCCAAGAAACAAAACTAGAAAGAATGATATTCAGACTGATCCAATCCAAACTGAATCATATTCAATAGAACCAAGCTGTTATAAATTCTACCAAACCATATCTAAAAAACACCAAACAAAAGAAAATTGTATTCTAAATAGTCATTACACATTTATATAATTGAATTAAATATATTGGTGTTATTCTTTATAAGTTTTATTATATTTATATATTGTTTTTTTAGTAATTTATGTTATGATTATCATATATAATTGTGTTCTAGTATTGGTTTCATATATTGTTATAAATTCATGTTTGTTTAAATATAATTTTTATACAATTAAAATCATATTTAATTTCATTTACGACATAAAATATTTCATTTTATTACATAATGGATAGATGATTTATGTATGTGATTTCTCAAATCTGAAGCGATTTAAAAAAAATGTATTTCATTTTAGATTCCCTATTTAACAATGATGTCGATAATGGTCACAAACACTACCATGTTATAATATGTTTTGAGTCTTTGGTTGAGATATGAATAAGTTATATATAATATAGAGAAAATGGATTGTTAAACAAAGTAATATGTGTGGTATCATAAGGACGATAAAATGAAATCTTAAAATTTTCATGATTCAAATGATAGGATCATATTGAATAATTTATTAGATGATAACATCCCATTTATTCATCTTCAATTGAAAGAAGGATGTAAACACAATAATACATCTACATGATAACACATGATCCATCAAATAAAAATTATAATGTTTATAGGATGATTAAACCAAATCATTCTACCTTGATACTAGTATATCGATAATGCGGTAAAACAAATAAGATATAATTTATAATCTAACTATATCATTGGAAAACTGTTTATGGTATTTCTACTAATACCATTGATTATATGAGAATCATTTTCATGGAAATAAATCCATGTGATATAGATATTTCCTCAATCCAATATATAAATTTGATTTTAGTTTTGGATCATTGATTTTAAAAAATCAAATTTTACGATTTCCCATAATATTGAAGCTTATTCAAGTAGGAAACAACTGAAGGAAATGATAGAATTAAATGGGTAACTTCCTGATGAAATCAAAATGAAGATTTAATGCCATACCATGTTACACAAAATGTAATTTGGACCATTTCACAGATCCCCAGACTCCATAATCATTTTATGTTTGATAAAAGCAAATAAAAAAAGTTGTTGCAAGAAACAGAGATAATGATGAATACTGATGAGATTATTCAACCATTAGATGAGTTTTCATTGATGAAATATTATGCTTGATATCTGGATTTCATTTATTAAATACATGATGTGAGGATGGGTCTTTGATGTGGAGGATTTAATCCATTTGTGTAAATTCACACTTCACACAAATGATGGATGTTTTTGTACACATTAACCACTATCCTACATGCATGTTTTTAAAAAATAATTTTATTTTCATGATCATACTCAAATATAGTCCATTGGATTATGTAAAATATATAGTTGTATACATGATACCTTTAATGGAATAGTGGAAAAAAGCTTTGGAATGTGGGTGTGCACACATATGATTCATGTCAAGATGATATATTTTAGATTTGTGATACAAATATGTGCAAGATAAATGGGTTTTATACATATTCATTGATATATAGATGTATCATGATGTGAAAACAATAATTAACTATTTTAATGAAGAATAAAAAAAATTAATACAAAAATTTAATTGTATATTCAATTTTATTATACATCAATGAATCATTCTAATCGAGCATCTGTATAGATATAATCATTGATTATTTGATGTTAAGTAGGATATCAATAATCGACCTAACTGTATTTTTGGAATTGATGTTCCTAATGAATTTTAGGATTTTAGTTTTTCATTTTAGAAAAGTCTTATAAAATCTAGAAACTGGAAGAATGTTTTTACAGAAACTAGTTACTATTGGATGAAGAGAATTATCTTATTTGAGTTTCCTTATTGGTCAACCAATTTTTTATGTCATTTTTTATAAATAATTAATTTTCAAAATAATATATTTCAAATATTGCATTCAATTGATTTAAATGTAATGGGAATGACAAAAATTCATTTACATTCATGGCATGAATTTTTGATTAGGGCAACATAATAACATTTCAATCTATGTGTATCATTGAATATAAAGGGAACAATTAAGGTTATTCTTTTGTGATGAAAATAGAAGGAAAAAATCATATTTATATAGGTACTACAATAAAGTAAGGTTCTTGATATCTATAGAGTAATCATCTCAATATTTGTATATAGTGGATAGTTGATGCTGAAATCATTGAAGACTTTTGATCTTCACATGTTTCTGCATAGGTTAATTCCAATAGAGATTTGTGATATTATGTAAAATAATATAATGGATTCCATTACTTAGTTATTACAATTTTCTGACACCATTGGGCTATGAGTTTTTCAATGATTTTTTTGTATTTTTTCTAGATACATCCTTAATTTTAAGTAATGTAGACAAAATATTTCCACCATATTTTGTACATGAATTATCCAACTAGTTTTCTATTATCCAACAGAAAATAATACTCCGAGGAAAAAATTCATTTCATTAATTGAATCCTCCGAAATGAAATAGTTATACATTTATTTATTATATTTATAAAAGGAATCACCCCAAACGGTCAATCATGAATGGTTACTTGGATCATGAATATATGGATTGTTTCCCAATGTATTTGTTTAATTTGACTATGTGACGAAAATTACAAGAGAGAAATGAATAATTATATTATGAGTAAATTGAACCCAATTTTTCATCACTTCCATAAATACGGGCACCTACATGATCATATACATTAACCAAATTCTACATTGAAGGGGGATATGTAAGATTTAAATTTTGGATTAACATTCATTTGTTCAATGATTACATAATGTATGTAAATTGAACATGTATATCATATCTCATCAATTGTAATTTTATATATCTAGTGCATTATTTCTATATGTTCTATATGAAACATAAAATAATGAAAAATTATATGCATCATTGTTTATATATTCAAAGTATAATGACTTTTTTGGGGACATTGTTTTCATCATGGATCATATAGATTGTATAAATATTAATTTATTAAATAGACCAAATAAATATTCAATAATATTTTATATTAATATATTTTTCATGTAACTAATTTTCCTCATAAATATATTTATGATGGAAAATGGTCATATCATTTGAGTCCAAATTTCATGTTTTGTGAATGTAAATAAATTTATCAATGAGTTAATATTTATTACCACTAAATGTGTCATGACCATGATAACACAAAGATGATGTGTCACTGAAAATATCAAAGATGTCAGTTAGTTTAGTGCATCTAATAGTTGAACATAATTTAAAAATATATCTAAAAATGGAGACTTTGATAGACTACTAATGTTCGATTATTACTCCCATGGTTGAGTCACATTGATGAAATGGAAGTAGGTTGATTTGATGAAGTGCTATGAAACATTTATTTGATATTGTCTATTTCAAGTTATGGAAATGACTCACGCTGTTTATATATAAGAACATTATGTAATGTAATCGATTGGGAAACAAGTTTTTATGTGAATGATCATCTTCGACCAAAATTAAGAGTCCATATTGAAGTAATCCATATACATATTTTTTATTATTGTGGTGATGGAATTGTCACCATTCTACTTCCAACTAGCATTGATCCATTTATAACGTATGAAGATTCTAATAGTTAAATTTAAAATTTTGATTGGGAAACTAATGATGGGGTAGGAAATATATATAAGCATTCATGTGTGCCCTCAATTCAATACATATTGCTCGACAGTTCTAGTTATGGTTGGTACTATACAAAATGAATTACCATTGAAAAAAAATATTTTGTATCCCAAATGATCTTCACGTGAATATTCAATATTTACCTATTGTAGTTTTCATTGTGTTTCATTTTCCAATATTAAATCGAACAGAAATCTAACCTACCAAACAATGAAAAACAAAAAAAAAATTAAATAAAACATTGAATATAATTTGAAATATTATACAAATTAATAAGAAAATCAATACCAATGAAAATAATAACCTAACAAAATAATTAAAAAATTACCAAAAAAAATTATAAACTAAATGACTTAAGTCAAATAGATATGGAATAATTTACTAATCTATTTAAAAAAGTTAAAAAAATGACCTAATATTAATAAAAATGGACAAACGACCTAACAAATTGAACCGAAATAACTATTGACCAAATGAAAATTGAATGAAATCGAATTGAAAATAGATGGAAAAAATATCATATCCATTAAAAACATTTTTATTGGATCTTATTTATTTTTAAAACTATACTTTGTTTTTATTTTGTTCTCACTAAATATATAATGTTTTCAACCAAATATAAATTACTTTGTTTGAAAATTTGTATTCCTCAATTATGACATGTACCATGTTATTTCATGTTTGGATTAAAAATTAGTTTAGAATTTAAAAATAAATACATTTTTTTCTAATTTTTGAAATGAAAAACATTGTGTAGATATAATGGAAAAGGGTGAAATACAATAATAGATGAATGATAGAGATGGGAGTCCCTCCTTTGTTTCCTACAATGAGAGTTTTATTGAAAACATTTATAGCAATAAAATATAATAACATATGACTAAATTGTATTTTATGTTTTTATCATTTCTACCACCTAGGTAATATTAATTATAAGAAAAAAATAGTGGTTTCATTTCATAGGCTAATGGTACAAGGGGCGTGGTACTTGAGCCAAGAACTCCACTTTGCATGCACATTCACACCTCGTCCCTCCCTAAAAAATTCTTTTGATAACTACTTATGATAATTTAGTGTAATTAAATACACTATAGATATTTAGGCCACCGAATGTTTCACAACCATTTGTATCTAAGCCTCCAATCCTATATTTCACTTATCTGAAGATAGTTCGTAATCCTCGTCCATACAATTCATTTCCAAAGATATATATTACATCTTCTTTTACATCAAATTTTTCTCCCTGGAATTCTATATTCTTGCTTCTATATATTCTTCTCTGACACATTCTATGACACCAAAGAATATAGCAAGACCCAATCCATCATATATATTTTTGTTACTCTAGAGCATTGTGATATAATAAAAATCCATTAATCGGACTGAATCATATATAATTAATAAACCCTATTAATTATTTTTCAAAATATTTTTTCTATATACGATGAATTAATATAATATTCGTAATCTCTTTAATAGTTGGATCTCCTAATATTTTTCATTGTAATACACACATCTGTTCCATTTCTAATCACCAATCATTGATGATAGTGGAGTAAAATGAGTAAAACTAAGTAATTGGAAATCAAGGTGGGAATTTAAGAGTATTATTGTGTCTCTTTCCAAATACATTGACATCATTCCCATCAGGATAATATTCTAGTAACACATATAAAATGAAGTAAAGGATAATTCCATTATGAAATTGGGAAAAAATAATCATGGGAAATTTTTTTATGTTATTATTGTATTCATATGAATTAATATATTGTTTTCATCTTAATTATAATTTCCCCAATGGAGAGGATGGAAGGATAACACATCTATTCAAATTATGTGAATAGTGGATTAAAAATAATAAATGAATTATATAGTGGTTTTTTTGCCATAGGTGGTAGATATTTAAAGGCCATACCTATCATGAATGATTGGTTGGGGGAATATTATTATGAAATGAATACTCAATTGATGAGTACCATGTTTCAAGTATTAATGAAATTCCGGTTTATGAATGAAATTTGTAATGGATTTAATAATCAATTGTTTTTCAATATAAATAATTCAATTTTTTGAAGTATTTGAAGAAATATTAAAAATGTGATGCATTGAAATACCTCCACACCATTGGGTGGACTAGGATTTTAGTCCATGTGGGAAAAAATGTATGACAACCATTTAATATTTTAATGGAATTTTATTTCAAAATAATGTTCACTATTAAACACATTGTTGATGATTTTGGTACACATGGTTAAAAATTTTATATATACATATACACATCAAAAAGAGGTAAATGAGTTATTTTTATGATAAATGATATATAAAAATTTAATAAAGGAAAAATATATTGAATTACTTACAAATAAATGCATAAATATAAAAAATGTGAACCAATACGACAATTTTATTATCCAGATACATTATTAAAAAAGTGAAGAAACAAATGTACAAAAAGCGTTTTCTGACCCCCAAGAGTGTACTAGATTTCATCCTTCAAAAATAGGTATATTCACTCATTAAGAAAAAATAGAATGTGTTCCATATTTTGATTATAGATCCTAGAAAATATTTATCATTCCAACATCAATTATTGTATGTCAATAATGGATAACCATTATAATATAGTGTTACTATCCTAATCCTAAAACATAAAAGCATTAATGAATTATGGGTGGGATTAATATATAATGGCACTCCATATTTTATGATTTCCCTCAAATTATATGGTAGTTAATTTAGTTTCAAGGTAGAATATTTTTCACTAAATATTTCATGGATACACAATCCTCATTATCCACTTATTTTGTTATATTGTGTTGAATTTCCTAATATAGAAATATACTAATTTCTTTAAAATTGAATTCTTATAGTTCTTTTTCGTTTCTGATATCTACTAGTACATGGTCATAATCAAAATGGGAAGCCCCTATTCCTATATTCATGTAATGTCAATATTAAATAGTAGAAACCATAATTTCTTGATCATATTCAAGAGAAACAAACAACTCTTCTAGGCCTATAAATTAAGAATAATAAGGGTTATATTTTGTTGATATAAATTAGTATTTAGTGAGATTATATTCAACATATAGTTACACTCCATTAGGAGGATTGGACCTGAAATCATGATCTTCAACGAAGACCTATGAACTAGATCCTTTAGAATAAGTCACCTAATACACTATGTTTTCTTAAATCCTTGAATATAATTTTCTTATTCCACTGTAATATTTCATATGTTTAATATCAATATTATTAAATCATAAGTAGTAAATTTTCAATTGATTATTAGAAAATATAAGCAAAATATATTTAAAATTTGTATTACCTCTTTTAATAAATCCACCATCCCATAAAAAATTGTATATGACCTAAATATAACCATACTAAAATATATGTGTTTATATTATCAATTCCATACATTCTCATAAACACCTCACTTCAATATGAATCACCATCTAACATAATATACACACATCACCTTAGTAGATAAAATATATTTGTCTATGTTAAATACTCTCCCGCATTGAATCATAAATCCAGTCCCTAAATATGATACGTTATCCTCTAGACATAGTACTAGAACTAAATTTGAATAACATAGGGAAATATAATTGTCATGGACTTATTCCATATCATTTCCCATATGATATGAATTATAATTAGATTAACAATAAAATATTACTCACTCAAAATTTACATGGACAATATTTTATAAGATGGATACTCCCTCGTAAAACATCTTTCTATATTGATAATGATAATTCCATAAGATAGTGACCTATGAAACAATGGGAATGTAGAGGACTTCTAACTATTATCATAATAGACACTCAATAATTAGTCATGTCTTCAAAATCAAAACATGATATTAGGACATTCGATGAAGTATCATGTGATATATATTTTATTAAATAATGGCTTTGTTAGTGTCTAATTATCCATCATAAAAAAACAATGACGTCTTATTTTTAGGATGTTTGTCTTTTCAAATAATGTGATATTATATATATAATCCATAAAAATGTAATAGATATATATTGAACATTAATAATTGAGGATGATATATATTAATGTTAAAAAAATTCACTTTAAAATAATTTATCATTATTTTGGTTGTATATTTGAAATATATGATCATAAAACATGAAATTATATTTAATATTTATATGTCTCAAAATAAATAATTTATCTATAATTTAACTTATTTACAAACATAAGAAATTAATTTCTATATGAAAAAGAGTTTTTGACTATATATTGCAAAACGAGCCATATGTCATTCAGTTCTCTAATAAGTAATTTTATTTCCCATGTCTGAACTACTAAGGTTAATTTTAATTAAATTTACATTCATTATGCTTTCATAAAATAATATTCAACATAAATTTTATACCAAATTCACATACAAGATATTTTCACTTAAATTATGTGAAATATAAATCCAATGAATGTGATAAATTTTGTCACTATAATTTACCTGCCATATTTTATTCATATTTATTTTTCACAAATAATTATTTTATTTTTAATAAAAATTCATTATTGATGTTTTTTTAAATTATGGTTTTATAAATTCAATGTAATTTTAGAATTAGTTCTTTATTATTGAAGGACATGTAACTAATGATTTTTTTTCTCATGTAGAAAGAAATATATGGAAACACAAGAAAATGAACAAACATAAAATCTCATAGAAGGTTTTATATTGTTGAATTAAAATTTTAATGTCTCTTTTTTATTAGTATAGATCATTTATATTTTTATGTATACTTTTGATTCCACTGATGAGCGATAAGGGTACCACCTTGGGCCTAATGATTACTTACATAATTTTTTTGGAGATAAGCACTATGACAGAGTACATTGTCGACCATGGTAGTGTATTTTCCTGATGAGATATTGGGACATTTTATGTTTATGTTCTAGTATAACTAAGTTATAATTGGATAATTCATTAGTATCATATGCTCTTGTCCTAGAAGAACTTGGCCAAAATATTTATATACTGAGCATAAATGAAATCAAGGGACCAATGATAATTTTTTTTGAAATTTATTGAAGTTAAATATTCATCACATCTATTAGAATCTTACATCACTTATGAATAATATATTTGGATGATTACTATGTTATAATGTGAACTATGATGTGGTCCTACTGGTGGTAATGATGATGACTTTCCTGCAAATGGAGATGAGATGAATGATGGTGAAGAAGAAGGAGAGGAATATTGTGAGGATAAATACAAGGCCAATGATGTGGATTTGGATAAAGAGGAGGATGAGGATAAAGATTATGGATAATATAATGATGGTGATTGGGGACATATAGTTCTATTTAATTTTTGATAAATACTTATGACATATGATGTTTAATGATTTTTTCTAAATGAAACCATGTTGCGTTTGAATGTGTTTTATCATTGTTTTCATGCATTAAATGGTTTCTTGTGTTATCATTATTTCTATATCTATTGGTGATGTCTTCTGTGAAGATATTTACTGAGGTGGGGTGATTTTGTGGCTTCTAGTGTCTATTTGAACATTTTTTTTTTGTTTTTTTATGTTATGTGGTTGTTATTGATTCAGTTATTTTTGTGGGTTTTGTGTGAAGGGTGGGGATTTTGTAGGTTTGGGAATGGGTGGGGGTAGTCTATACTGATGTTTTATTAGGAGCCATTGGTTCAGACATTATTCTTCTACCACTATTATAATGGTTCACTAATAACCATCGGTATAGTCCTCTCTCAATACCCATATACCAAATAGTTTATAGAAATATTGGTGTACCAAATAAAATTGGTTCCCTAGCCAATACGAATGGTATTGAACCATTTGCACTGGCTTGAATGCCAAAAGTTTTTAAATAACCTTATTTTTGTTTAATTGATATGATTGTTTCCAAAATAATATCACATTTTTACACAGTGTTATTACATAAAATTTATTTTAATGACTTTGGGATTTTTTATAAAGCCCTAACATTTTCTCAATATGGATACGTTATAATATGGAACAGTAGTTATGGTTTAATTGGATTCTTTATTATATAAATAATTAGTTTAAATTAATGGAATTTTATTGGTAGAATTTATTGAAATCTCCATGAAACATTAGTATTTTAAATAATTTAATTAAATGCCCAAATTAGATATGTGTTTTCCAGTATGTTTAAAATTTCCCTGTAAATGCGTTTGACGGTAAAGGTATCATGTGACTGGGAAGCATGACTTCAGATGATTAATTATTTACTTCATTTAAAATTAAATTATCATTATCCATGATATTTTCACAATGATATTATTTTTAGATTCTTTTCATTCCATTTTTATTGATTTAGATGGAAATTGCTTTTAATTATATAAATACTCATATTGGTTATACATTTTCCATTTGTTTATATTTCATGTATTTTTAGATATTCAACCTTAAATATTTATTAATGTTTTTGATTCATTTTAGATTCTATTATACCTAACCCATGAAGATAATTTGATCTCACTCATATTTTTGTTCAATTCACTAAGATATGAATAAAAATAATAATTTTTTTTTCAAATATGTTGGCTATTTTATATTTTTATGTATTATGTGTTGTTTTATACACACTAAAGAAATTTTATATCATTCATATATCTAGTTTTTCAAATTTACTAAATTTATTTTCTTTATAGAATTGATTCATTGTATCTATGTGAATATAATAATTTAGGGAATTGGATTTGGGCAATTGGGGTATGGTTCCTTGCATGAATATCCTAGGTATCCAAGACAACAAAATCCACATTTAAATATTTTTTATTACTTTTAATCATAGATATAGATCAATGGTACTCACATATCCAAATAAATATATTAGTTTACGTTTTTTATAGACCTAATTATTAATCATGTATTAATATTGATAAGAATATCATTCAAGCATCAAAAGGTGTTAATATTGTATTTTGTAGTGTGATATCTTTTATGACCAATATTTTCATTATATTGACATGTTTTCATATGAAATATCTTTTAAATTTCCATTCATAATATTGGTATATTTTATTATTAAATTTAAAAAATATTGACAAATAAAAATCACTTAAACTATTAAAATAAACCATTCATTAAAAAAATTGAACTCGTATTTCTTACAAAAAACATCTGTATTGCATATTTGTAAAAAATAATTATTAGGAAAAAGTGTCTTATGAGACTCTATAAATGTATTTAATGGAACTATTCATATCATACATCATTCAAAAACATCTTACACACATAAAATGTATAATCTGATTCTACAATTATCTAACATGGTCCTACAAATATCATACATATTCAAAAACATGTTTTATAAATTCACTAATTAATCAGAATACATTATGGAATAATCATAACATACTTATAATTATCCAAATTACCCTCTCATAAAAAACATATAAAAACCTAAGAATATGTTCTATTATTATTCCATTGATAAAATTATATCTTTTATGATGATGGTATATCATTTAATTTCCAATTATATCATATGATATTTAGATTATATCATGAGAATTTTTCAAAACCACAGATCCACATTTATATAATATAAAATTATCTTCTCATCATACAAAATAATTTTGTATCATTCAATAAACTTATAATAAAATTTAATTTTGTTAGAAAAACATATCAATTATGAAAAAACAAAACTTTATAATATAGAGTCACAAAAATTGATGTTACAATGTAATAGGTATTCATGGAAATGTATAAAATGGAATCAATATCTAATTAAAGTATTGGAAGACATATGATGCCAATATTATGAAGATAACTACATTTTATACTATAATATACATATCCACATGTGTTAAAATCCATGGATGAATTTTTAAAAATTATAGATCATCTAATTTTTTCTATTCTATAATGTGATAAAACTTATACATATAGAAATTGTATAAATTGAATGATAATTAAAAATATATAAAATATAAAATATATTAAGTTGATATAATTGTTTTAATTGGAAGTTGATGATTTTTCTATGATAATGTAATTAAAATCCATTGATAATGTGGAAAAATATTTAGTATTATTTGAAGATTATAATAACAACTCATGGATGATGGTGATCACTCATAAATATGATATTTGGACATTTATAAGATGTTATTGATGATTGGATGAGAATATTTTTGTATATAATATTAAGAAATAAAATTCCTTCAGTGGAATCATGTTCATAAATTTATTTATATAGTGTTATATAAAAAATCAGCATAATTGAAAAAAACATTTAAGTTATTAACACACACATTGAAATTATTGTGGTTGATAAGAGTAACCATATAATAAACTATATTATTTAAATATTTATAATTTAGAAGGATTGAAGAGGAATGTTATATATAGGATGATCTTATTATTGGAAAATAATAAAAAAAAGTTTCATTGATGATAAGAATGATCATGTCACAGTATAATGAGGAACAAAAAAATAAATTTTTTCAATATATATAGGCAAATCTATTAGTTTTATAAATAATACAAATGGATGTTTTAAAATTATTGATTTGAGGGAATTTATATTGGAAAATATATTAAGGTGGAGCCTTTTGAGTGATTTATCATTTGAGATGAATTTTTTTAATAATCAATAAAAAGGCCATATTAATGAATAATAAATTTTTTTGACATAATAGTAAGAATATATAAGAGGATATAGTGGTTGAGTTGAGAAGATAAATTGGTAATCAAGGGGTTATTTTTTAAGTGAGGACACTATAAATTATATTTTTGAAATCAATAAAGTTTGTATAATGAAATTGAGAATTATATTTTAAATTTATGATAAAAACAATTCTTATGACTTGAAAACATTCTTAAACAAGATAATAATAATATCTCTGTAATTAACATGAATATTATAAATAGTAGATCCCATTATTATTTATATAGAAACTAGGAAATATTTTTGGGATATAGATATTAATGATGATTATTAAAATATTTATAAGAATATAATTTTGAATATTATTTCATTTATAGATGTCAAATATGTTATCACAACTAAATGGATTTTACAAAGTAAGATCAATAAATAAGGAAAAGTGATAAAAAATAAGACATGTTTTTTAGTGACCCAACCCCAAAGAGGTCGGAGTTGGTGTTAGTTGGAAATATATTGGAATAATTACATGGAATGGAATCCAGAAATACAAAAGTGTTTAGAAATCCTAGTAAACTAGATACATATATGATTCTTGTATTACATATGATTACACTAATAAAAAATATTATTATATTAATTTTAGGGAAACTTATTTCCATAATTTATATCTCAACCTATGTTTCATATTACAACTCATATATTCCTATGGATATTACATAAAATTAGGTTGAGTTGTAATGATTATTAAGAATATGGTATAGTGTAAATGATAATAAATCAATTATTTGTAAAAATTATGGCACGATAAATAAACAAACACAAATACTAAGTAATCATCATAATATGAAGGATGTGATTAAAAAATATGAAAATTTATTAACAAAATACACATTCCATTAAAATAAATATATATAGAAAATTAAACATGGGAAGGTATGAAAATGGTACACATTCCATTTAATCAAGAAAAAAAATTGAAATTTATCCATAGATTTGTCGAAAAATATTATCATAGATCAATAATAACTAAAAATAAATTGGTTTGATGATTAATTATTATATTTCATGTTTTATAGGTACATGGTACCTTTACCTTCAAGCCCTTTCATAATACAATTTCTAACATATTAGGTAAAAACCAATCTAATTTTTGAAAATAATTCATCTTACGTGGCTATGGATGCATCAATGTTATAACTATAACATGTCCCATCCCATGTCATATGGATCAAAAGATATACTCATATTGAATAATCCAAATAAATAATATTCCTTACAAAATATAAATATTGAATAAAAGATATAGTTATATCAGATTTTTCTAAAATAATAAAATAATCTTCATAGTGAAAACCATATAAAAATGATATATATTTTAGGAAGAAATCATTTGTATAAATAATTATATGGATATTGAAGTAAAATTCAATCATAAACGATCATGTGAAATTTAATATTTGATGGGGAATAAAATGAATCAATGAAGTGAATCTGAATATTATCCTCAGAAAATTCAATAATATAACATGCAGATTAAGAAAAAGGATGGTATTAATAAGAATATCCAGCGTGGATTAAAAATTAAGAGTAGTTGTCACTGTTTATTGAAATTCACTAAAATATATATTACATTTTTTTTGGTAAAAAGGGATTTTTATTTTGAAAATCATTTTAAAAACATTTTTGTTAAAATTATCATAAAAAATATATTTTTAGAATAAAATTGTAAACATACAATGGAAGACTCGTAGAATTAATTTCATGAAAATCTATACATTTCTTAAGATGTAAAATTACATTTCCTTTTCATGGTGAATGGTAAAAAAAACATCTTTGGAATGATACATGAATATTCATATGATGTTATGAGTAAATTAAAAAGTGTAAAATGTTATTTAGTAAATAATTATGAAAAGGATTAGAACCATATTGAGGAAGTTTAATAAAATATGGTTCTTAGAAGTAAACAAGATCACTATATAAATAGGTAAATGAATGAATATTTTAATAATAACATCATCAAAAAGATTTTTAGTACCAAATAGTGGGAAATTATATCTAATACTTGAAAAAGTTCACGAAAACTGACATAAAAAAATATAAATGGGATTATTATACAATGATAAAATAATTTCCAGAGATGTAAATTCAAGTTTAATCAATATCAAACAAAGTGGGACTATAATGTATCCCCTTGAAAAGATAATAATGTTGTAGTTAAAAAAATTCAATGGGTATATTATGTGTATCAATTGAAAATAAACACATAGATGTGGAAATAAATAATTATATAACCAATGTAATTATACGAATATTAATAGAATATAAATTAATGTTATAAATTAATATAACATAATAGAAAAAAAAAATTGGGTTGTGAAATTTTTTTCAATATAGTTACATTAAACATGATTCCCCTTAGATAAAATAATTCAAATTGAAAGTGAAAATTTCATAATGAATAAATGAATAATTATATTATATAACAAATTGGATGTATTTAAACTATATATAAAAAATTAGTTGCAGAAAAATAAAATTATTGTTCGAAGATAATGTTAACAATCATTGAAGAAAGTGAGATTTAAAATATAATCATTAAGAACATTATCAAGGGAATAATCATTAATCATTCCAATGTGCCTAATAAAACATTGAAGTATTTGTATCATAATATTCATGGTGGAATAACATTTAATGAATCTTATAATATAATGATAATAATGATATTCATGATCTAACAAGTCAAATGGAAGTATATACCTCATATAAATGTGAACTGGTTTATAGCAACAAATAATTCTCAGTGTTTGGTAAATTGAGATAAAATCCCTTACCTTTCATTACATTTATGGTGAACATCGATTAATATAGTGTATAATGGGTTTTAATAGTGGAACTTACATAACAAGAATCACATTATGGTTAAAATATCATATATTCTGTTGTTATAAAATCATATTACCCGTTTGATGACACTCAATCATTATTTTCACTATTTCTATGTAATTTTTCTTTTCTTTAGAGGTTTACTCAACATGTTAGATGTGGTTCCTATCACGGATTATTCCTACAAAAAATTTAAATAATTATTTGAATATAAAATATATTCAATATGTATGTATTTAAAATAATGAACAATATTAGGAGATAAAAAATAGAATCACCATTCATGGAGATGGTTGGTCGTATGTATGCATAAACATTAATGTCATTTAATTTATGTATTAAAAAAATGAAATGTAATTGATATATTTGCATAATTAAATTATAGTCACATATATATGTCATATATATTACTTATATTTTATTAAAACAATTTTTTATACATTCAATGTAACACCCCAGGTAAATAAATAATATGACATTTTCATATTTATCCATATTTGTGAATAAAATATGAATATGACTTTAAAGGGGACGCTATGCTCGATGGCGTACCCAACACGCAACAACGAGTTTCTTGGGAATCTTAAGTTGCACTCTAATAATAAAATAATATTATTTTAAATGGTAGTTAACATGTAGCCGTTGTATTGGCGGGAATGGATATAAATAACTAAAATATTATTATATATGTTTTTAAATGTTTTTACATTTATCCAATAAAATATAAAAGCTTAAAATACAGAATGAATTCAATTTTAGGCATATATGCCCTAGTTTTCACTAATGGTTCACTTATCGCCTTTTGATGGCGAACCGTCATTAAATATAGTTTTTTTCACTCTTATACATTGTATTGGACCAAATAAAACTCTTCTTAATAATTGAGACATCAAAATTTACTTTGTGTAAATTTTTGGTATCTTTCCGATAAAGTTCATTTTTTTAATGAATAGTGTAAAATGTTGTATTTTAATTCAAAACCTCTTTTTAATCTAATTTATTTATATGATTATTTTATCTTTTTAATTGGTTTTAAAGTGAAATTAGAATATATTTTTACCATTAAATCCAATAGTGGCCTTTGGAATTAATTTCATTTTAAAATCAGACTTAAACTAGTGTCAATCTTTTGATACTTATTGTTTCATAAAAACACGCTATTTGCTCTGACAGCGGGAATTATTTATTAAATTAATTAATGGGACTTATATGTTTTGAATTTTTTAAAATAGTCTTTATTTTTTAATTATTAATATCAAATATAGCTTAGGGTGAATTTTTTGTAATTTTCTGAAAAACTACAATTTATGATGAATAGTGAAACCACTAAGTGGTACTTATAAAAAACTGATTTTCCGTTTAAATGAATTTTTTCAACCTTTGTGTTTTTAATTTCAAAAATCCGACATACATGGTTGTCATTAAAAATTAAAATGTGGTTCAATGGGATTAAAATAATTTTTTGGTGAATAGTAACTTATTAAGTTTTTAATCGCGATTAGAGGTAATTAGTGTAGTTTAAGGTAAAAATAATGTTTTAATAATACTAAATGAACTTGAAACATGTCCTAACCTCATTGGATGTGTCATGGCCGACCAAGAAAAGCCATTGGTCAACATGGGGACCCCATGGAGCCAGTTTGGTTGGGAAATGCCATAAATAACTTTTTATTTAATGTTAAATTAAAAATGACACACACATGACATGTTTTATTAAAACAATTGTTACATGGGGCTATACAATTCATATTCTTGATTATAAATAGCCATTGGAAATATGAAAATATTTCCCACATGATGATAATTTTTTTTATAATTTTTAGACATTAAATAAATTAAATTATTTATGACATCATGATGATGCAGCAATGACCTCATTATTTAATGATTTAAATAAAATGGAAAGATAATGTAATATCTAAGACCTACACAAGTCCAAAACCTATTGGATGAGTGGATTTCGAACCCTTATCACCTTAACCTAGAAATACATAAATGTGGGACCTCTTAAATCCGAATACCATTTTAAAATAAAGTTACTTTTCTTTACATTACAAGAGTGCCCCTCCTCTCCTCTTATAAAAGGCCCCACCTCTACCTCATTACCCACACTCCCAAAGCCTTTGTCTCAGCCAAACCCTGCCCATGTTGGCTCTCAAATTCCCTCTATTACTCCTTGAAGCCTCACTTTGGGCAGAAGTCTTCCCAAGGAAGCCTTTGAGCTCAAACCAAGGGGAGTTACCCGATTTTAAGGTAATGTATTCTTTTGAGTCCTTTTGTTTTATTTTGCTTCTCCAACCCCCTAAACTCTTTTTATTCTTTTCTTTTGTAACAACTCCAGTATCCTTAATATACTATGATGTTGTTATAAGAAGGATTCGAGATACACTTACACACACCTACATCTAATGGTTAAAGAACATACTGTTTCTGTTGATGGCGAATTTCGGCCTCACGAAACGATGATTGTTCAACACTCATATAACACCTTCAAAGGTGGCCATTAAGATGTCACTATATTTATATATGATATTTAATATGTTTATGTTATACTTAATTTTCTGTATTTTTCATTTATGGAATACCTTTATGGTTTCCATTATGGGTAAACGCGATATCTTCATTTAAGGAAGTGCGGACTACCGCCCCCTCAAAGTGATGTGATTCGTTAATGCCATATGTGGGACATATAAAGGATGGATTTAAAGTTATTATATATGATTTTATACTGTAATTATAATATACCTTTATATCATTATTATTTTCTTTCCATTAAAGTATGAGATAGAAATGAAATTAGCGTTAATGCGTACGTACGGCTTACCATCTCCATGAACGGTACATTTCATTAATTATCCCCAAATGTAATGTATTATTATGCGTACATATATATAATGGATATATATGATGTATTTTACATCTAAATAAATAATAAAATACTGGAATTAAAATATACATACCTTTCATATAGTTTTAATTCCATAGAAATGAAAGTAGCGTTCATGTGTACGTACGACTTACAGTCTCCATGAACGGTGCATTTCATTTCTTTCCTCTGAATGATTATGTGATATTATAAATACATGTATATGCTGGATATATATGATACATATGATATCCAAATCATTAATATCATTCTGGTTATAATGAACCATTGACCACGCGAACAACATGTAATTGTAAGAAGTCCACTTTTGACTTAAGAACCAAATATCGACAAAACACACATTATTAACTTAAATGATTACATAATGTTTATAACAAGTCAATAATTGATATAAAAGGAATAATGAACTTGAAAAAGGTTCTTAATCAAGTATAAATTAACTCAAGTTTATTATTCAGGACGTTAAAGAACGATCGAGTCAAGTCGGACCCGAGGTAAGGGATCCTACACCTCTCTTTCTTTTTAAGTACATTCTTTTATGTCATTACTTTTAAAGAACATATTTCATGTTATTTGGATATTATTTTATATTACTATTACTTTAATTTTTATGTACATATGATGAGAGACCATATTCTCTCTCATCAATCCATTTTGGATGTTTTGAGTGGCGCCGTTAGGCTGCCGAATTTTTCATAAGAGATCCAACCTCTCTCTTTCTTTTTAAGTACTCTCCTTTATGTCACTTATTTTAAGCTCCACTTTGTTATGTTGTGGGATGATATTTTAAATTACTGTTTCTATAAACATTATGTTAATATGATGAGTACCCTATTTGATCTCATCTATCCATTTTTGTAAGTTTTATGTGGCGCTGTTAGGCAGCCGAGTTTTCGTAAGGGATTTTTTCATCTCACTTTTATTCCCATGAAATTTATGCTACATTTTCCACAATTTCCTTTGAGTGGTGAACCTACTGCCAATTATTCAACTCTTTTTGTAATATAATTTCGTTTTATGAGTATTTACATCAATTATGTATTGTCCTTCTGTCATGGGGTGTATGTTTTGAAAGATACCCAAGTCGGTAAGGGAACCTTTCACCCACGTCTTTTTAAAAGACTTATTTTGTTGGTTCTTTTAATTTACATATTATTATGTTGGAATATGTTCTCATATATCCTTATTGATGTAACTTTTATGTCCATGTGATGAGATACACTTTTTATCTCTCATCAACTCATTTTGATGTGACGTCGTTAGGCTGTCAAGGGAACTTATTAACCCAATTTCGATTTCTTTGGCTTCAACATGTATTTATTGAATATGTCATATTTTGAATATTTTTGAATGACTTTTTATTGTTTTACACTTAATATTCACTTATATTGTGTGTATTTATATTTTTCACACATAATTTTTAGATTCAATTATCCTTAATTTAAGGATACCTTCTTTATAAGGGAATTCATCACATTTGACATTTCTATTGAGACTTCTTTGTTGTTATGCACCAATTCACTCTTATATGGTGTATATACTGTCTTTTGGAATATTATATCATGAATACATTTATTCTCATGATATTATAAAGTTCTGACTAAATGTTATTCCTCAATTATTGTATTCATGTGTCTCTAATTTGGTAGAACCTCTTTTACCAAAATATCCCTTAAAATGTTTTAATTATTTGTTATTATTAATATCCATGTTTTCAAAATGGTTTTAAAGATTTATTTATATGGATATTAATGGTTTAATATTTTAAAAGATTCAAGGTGGTATGGGACACTTTGATTCAAAAATCTCTTTATTAGATATTTTAAATGGTTTGGGAAATGTTTTCTTTTTTAATGGATTCATTATTTCAATATACTAAAATGTTATATTGTGATTGAAATGTGGAAATGTTACGTTTCCTTTATGCATGTTTTATGTGATACGGTTATGTTATGGTTCTTGGGCATTATTACGAAGACGAGTGGTTCCGTGATAAACTAGGGGCGGGTGAGACCGATATAGCTCTCCAATGCATTGGGTAATGTGAAGGAGTGAAACGTTAAGGTTTCTCCGAAGAGATTTAGGGAATATACTGTGATGGGTATTCCAAACGTAACCAAGAGGGTTACTCCCTACGTCAGAATGTTATTAATGCCTCAATTTACCTTTATGTCATATGATTTCTATGATTTTATGAGGTATGTTAAAGTGCTTATGTTTTATGGGTATAGTATGATTTCATTATTATGTATACATGTACTCGTGATTCCTTTCCATATTTTTATATCCCTTACTGAGCCTTTTATGCTCATCCAATGTTTTTGAAATGTTTTTCACAGGTCAAGGGAAGGGTACATGATGTGATGATAGTGTCAAGGATGTGTCAAGAAATAATCCATGTTTTATTTTCAATATTTTACCGTTGATGGGAATAATGAATACTATCTTTTATGTAACCACTTTGTCTAAATGTGGAATGTAATGCAAGTTTCATGATCTAATTCTCTAAAACTCTAAACCTGAAAAGATCCTCAATGTGTAATCTTGTAATCACTCAATATTAAGTATGGTTTAAGGCTGGGGCCTTATAGTTGGTATCAAAGGTCGGTTTATATAACTTTAGAGGTTAGGGTATTCTCTAAGCACATGTGACATTACCATAATGGTTAGGATTTCAGAATGGGTCCCAGTTTTAGATAAATTTAATGAGTAAGTATATCTTAGAGTTTATCTTCCTCATTAGTACATGATGGTTATGTTGATATACTCACACTGACCGTTTTGGTTTTAGTAAATGGCTGGATCTAGTAGGCACCAAAGTGTCAATGGGTTTGAAGGAAACTATGGAGGTTCCTTGATTAAGAGACTGGATGAGATGGGGGATTCAATGAGGAATCTCATGGTTGTTCTAAAACAACTATCAAGGAGTCATGATCAACCACTTCATCCTTGGTGAGTTCTCTAATGCATCTTGTACGAGATGGCCAACTCAATGTGGAAATTCAGGTAATAATTATTAAGGTAACCATTAGGGTTTATATGATCCTTACTTTTTAGGTAATTATGGGTTACTCTATGATATGATAGAAAATGAAAGGAATGAGATAAACTTGAGGTAAAAATATGTTATGATCATTTTTGAAGATTTTACCTCATTTTGGGGGATGTTTTAATAATTATATAGTTTTGGAAAAAGGACAACACGCAGACCGTGTGACAACCCGTCACGTCGGACAAAGCTGCGGGAATCGAACCCACAACCCAAGTGGGACTGGTATTTATCACCTACCACTGGACTACGTGAAGTCCCTGGTATGTTTGATGGATTATTTATAGTTATATGATTTTATGAATTAAGAGTAAGTTGATTTTGGGTTATTTATGAAAATGATTAACCTATCATGGAGGATATGTGATTAAGTTAATTTCTTATCAATACGAGACTTAAGGATCAACTGATGTTGTTTGGAGATAAATGTTACGATTTAACTTGGAATAATATGTGACTAAATCCTTCAATTATTTGGGTTTCAACCTTATTTTGGTTACTTTGATGAATTTTATGGACAAATTTTTTATCTAATGGTCCTCGTTGAACTTTGGGTTTTGTTGGACAAATATTGGAGATTAAGCATAGATTTTCTTTTTATAAGGGGTTATCCTTTTCTGGATTATCTGATCTTGTACTAGCCATTTTGTTTTGGTTTTGGTTAAAGTCTAAATACATGGGAAGTATATAGTTCTCTTTTTTGGATTAGATGATTCTCTAGAAGTTTATTATAGTACTCTTAATGTGAACAAGTCTTCCTAAATACTCGTCTTTTGGAGAAAATATGATTCTGTGTAAGGAATCTAATAAAAGTAGAAAGTCAACATGATAAGTGATTATGTTTCCTTATGAATAAATTCCTCAATAAAAAGTTACTTAAAACAAAAATGTTTTCTATTATCTTTTCCTACTGGGGAATCTAATACCGTTTAACCCATCCCAAGTTTGTGATTTTCTCACGGTTAACTTTCTCCTAAACATGTTTTCTATCACTCTCCATCAGAACATGACCCTTTGTTTTTTCCTCCATGTCCATATTTTAATACTTGGAATCCTAGTATGGGTCAACTCGGGTGACCTTTGTACTTATCTTTCTTTATTTTAAAGAAATTGTTTTACCGACTCTTTTTCCGATGTGGGACTTTCAAGGATGTTTCCAAGCTCAATTTTAAAAATTGTGAGGACGCAATTCCCAAAAGGGGGGAAGGATGTAACACCCCTGGTAAATAAATAATATGAAATTTTCATATTTATCCATATTGGTGAATAAAATATTAATATGACTTTAAAGGGGATTCTATGCTCGATGGCGTACCCAACACGCAACAATGAGTTTCTTGGGAATCTTACGTTGCACTCTAATAATAAAATAATATTATTTTAAATGGTAGTTAATATGTAGCCGTTGTATAGGCGGGAATGGATAGAAATAACTAAAATATGATTATATATGTTTTTAAATGTTTTTACATTTATCTAATAAAATATAAAGGCTTAAAATACGGAAAGAATTCAATTTAAGGCATATATGCCCTAGTTTTCACTAAAGGTTCACTTATCACCTTTTGATGGCGAACCGTCATTAAATATAGTTTTGTTCACTCTTATACATTCTATTGGACCAAATAAAACTCTTCTTAAGAATTGAGACATCAAAATTTACTTTGTGTAAATTTTTTGTATCTTTCCGATAAAGTTCATTTTTTTAATGAATAGTGTAAAATGTTGTATTTTAATTCAAAACATATTTTTAATCTAATTTATTTATATGAATATATTATCTTTTTAATTGGTTTTAAAGTTAAAATATAATATATTTTTACCATTAAATCAAATATTGGCCTTTGGAATTAATTTCATTTTGAAATCAGACTTAAACTAGTGTCAATCTTTTGATACTTATTGTTTCATAAAAACACGCTATTTGCTCTGACAGTAGGAATTATTTATTAAAATAATTAATGGGACTTATATGTTTTGAATTTTGTAAAATAGGCTTTATTTTTGAATACATAATATCAAAAATAGCTTAGGGTGAATTTTTGGTCATTTTCTGAAAAACTTCAATTTTTGATGAATAGTGAAACCACTAAGTGGTACTTATAAAAAACTGATTTTCCGTTTAAATGAAATTTTGCCACCTTTGTGTTTTGAATTTAAAAAATCTGACATAAATGGTTGTCATTAAGAATTAAAATGTGGTTCAATGGGATTAAAATAATTTTTTGGTGAATAGTAACTTATTATGTTTTTAATCGCGATTACAGGTAATTAGTGTAGTTTAAGGTAAAAATAATGTTTTAATAATATGAAATGAACTTGAAACATGTCCTAAACTCATTGTATGTGTCATGTCCGACCAAGAAAAGCCATGGGTCAACTTGGGGACCCCATGGAGCCACTTTGGTTGGGAAATGACATAAATAAATTTTTATTTAATGTTAAAGTAAAAATAACACACACATGACATGTTTTACTAAGACAATTGTTACAGGGGTTATACAATTCATATTTTTGATTATAAATAGTAATTGGAAATATAAAAAGATTTCCAACATGATGATAATTTTTTTATAATTTTTAGACATTAAATAAATTAAATTATTTATGACATCATGATGATGCAGCAATGACCTCATTATTTAACGATTTAAATAAAATGGAAAGATAATGTAATATCTAAGACCTAAAAATGTCCAAAACCTATTGGATGAGTGTATTTCGAACCCTTATCACCCTATCCTCGAAATACATAAATGTGGGACCTCATAAATCCGAATACCATTTTAAAATAAAGTTACTTTTCTTTACTTTCCAAGAGTGCCCCTCCTCTCCTCTTATAAAAGGCCCCCACCTCTACCTCATTACCCACACTCCCAAAGCCTTTGGCTCGGCCAACCCCTAACCATATTGTCTCTCCACTTCCCTCACTTACTCCTTGAAGCCTCACTTTTGGCATAAGTCTTCCCAAGGAAGCCTTTGAGCTCAAACCAAGGGGAGTTACCCGATTTTAAGGTAATGTCTTTTTTTGAGTCATTTTGTTTTATTTTGCTTCTCCAACCCCCTAAAATCTTTTTATTATTTTCTTTTGTAACAAATAATGTATCCTAAATATACTAGGATGTTGTTATAAGAAGGATTAGAGCTACACATACACACACCTACATCTAATGGTTGAAGAACATACTATTTCCGTGGATGGCGAATTTCTGCCTCACGAAACGATGATTGTTAAACACTCATATAACAATTTCAAAGGTGGCCATTAAGATGTCACTATATTTATATATGATATTTAATATTTTTATGTTTTACTTAATCTTATGTATTTTTCATTTATGGCATACCTTTATGGTTTCCATTGTGGGTAAACGCAGTATCTTCATTTAAGGAAGTGCGGACTACCGCCCCCTCAAAGTGATGTGATACGTTAATGCCATATGTGGGACGTATAAAGGATGGATTTAAAGTTATTATATATGATTTTAAACTGGAATTATAATTTAACTTTATATCATTATTATTTTCTTTCCATTAAAGTATGAGATAGAAATGAAAGTAGTGTTCATGCGTACGTACGGCTTACCGTCTCCATGAACGGTGCATTTCATTTATTATTCCCAAATGTAATGTATTATTATGAGTACATATATATAATAGATATATATGATGTATGTTAAATATAAATGACTAATATAAATCTGGAATTAAAATATACATACCTCTCATATAGTTTTAATTCCATAGAAATGAAAGTAGCGTTCATGCGTACGTACGGCTTACCGTCTCCATGAACGGTGCATTTCATTTATTTCCTCTAAATGATTATGTGTTATTATAAATACATGTATATTCTGGATATATATGATATATATGATATAAAAATCATTAATATCATTCTGGATATAATGAACCATTGACCACGCGAACAACATGTAATTGTAAGAAGTCCACTTTTGACTTAAGAACCAAATATCGAAAAAACAAACATTATTAACTTAAATGATTACATAATGTTTATAACATGTCAATAATTGATATAAAAAGAATAATGAACATGAAAAAGGTTCTTAAGAAAGTAGAAATCAACTCAAGTTTATTATTCAGGATGTTAAAGAACGATCGAGTCAAGTCAGACCCGAGGTAAGGGATCCTACACCTCTATTTCTTTTTTAGTACATTCTTTTTTGTCATTACTTTTAAAGATCATATTTCATGTTATTTGGATATTCTTTTATATTACTCTTACTTTAATTTTTATGTTCATATTATGAGAGACCGTATTCTTTCTCATCAATCCATTTTGGATGTTTTGAGTGGCGCCGTTAGGCTGCCGAATTATTCATAAGAGATCCAACCACTCTCTTTCTTTTTAAGTACTCTCCTTTATGTCACTTATTTTAAGCTACACTTTGTTATGTTGGGGGTGTTATTTTATATTCCTATTTCTATAAACTTTATGTTAATATTATGAGATACCCTATTTGATCTCATCAATCCATTTTTGTAAGTTTTATGTGGCGCCGTTAGGCTGCCGAGTTTTCGTAAGGTATTTTTTCATCTCACTTTTATTCCCGTGAGATTTATGCTACATTTTCCAAAATTTCCTTTGAGTGGTGTACGTACAGCCCATTATTCTACTCTTTTTGTAATATAATTTCGTTTTATGAGTATTTACATCAATTATTTATTGTCCTTCTTTCATGGGGTGTATGTTTTGAAAGATACCCAAGTCGGTAAGGGAACCTTTCACCCACTTCTTTTTAAAAGACATCTTTTGTTGGGTCTTTTAATTTACATATTGTTATGTTGGGATATGTTCTCATATATCCATATTGATTTAACTTTTATGTCCAAGTGATGAGATACACTTTTTATCTCTCATCAACTCATTTTGATGTGACGCCGTTAGGCTGTCAAGGGAACTTTTTAACCCAATTTCGATTTCATTGGGTTCAACATGTATTTATTGAATATGTCATATTTCGAATATGTGTGAATGACATTTTATTGTTTTACACTTAATATCCACTTATATTGGGTGTATTTATATTTTTCACACATAATATTTAGATTGAATTATCCTTAATTTAAGGATACCTTCTTTATAAGGGAATTCATCACATTTGACATTTCTATTGAGACTTATTTGTTGTTATGCACCAATTAACTCTTATATGGTGTATATACTATCCTTTGGAATATTATATCATGAATCCATTTATTCTCATGATATTATAATGTTCTGACTAAATGTTATTCCTCAATTATTGTATTCAAGTGTCTCTAATTTGGTAGAACCTCTTTTACCAAAATATCGCTTTAAATGTTTTAATTATTTGTTATTATTAATATCCATGTTTTCAAAATTGATTTAAGGATTTATTTATATGGATATTAGTGGTTTAAAATTATAAAGGCTTCAAGGTGGTATGGGACACTTTGATTCAAAAATCTCTTTATTAAATGTTTTAAATGGTTTTGGAAAAGGTTTCTTTTTTAATGGATTCATTATTTCATTATACTAAAATGTTATATTGTGATTGAAATGTGGAAATGTTACGTTTCCTTTATGCATGTTTTATGTGATACAGTTATGTTATGGTTCTTGGGCATTATTATGAAGACGGGTGGTTCCGTGATAAACTAAGGGCGGGTGAGCCCGATATAGCTCCCCAATGCATTGGGTAACGTGAAGGAGTGAAACGTTAAGGTTTCTCCGAAGTGATTTAGGGAATATACTGTGATGGGTATTCCAAACGTAACTAAGAGGGTTAATCCCTACGTAAGAATGTTATTAATGCCTCAAGTTACCTTTATGTCATATGATTTCTATGATTTTATGAGGTATGTTAAAGTGCTTATGTTTTATGGGTAAAGTATGATTTCATTCTTATGTATACATGTACTCATGATTCCTTTCCATATTTTTATATCCCTTACTGAGCTTTTTATGCTCATTCCAAGTTTTTGAAATGTTTTTCACAGGTCAAGGGAAGGGTACATGATGTGATGATAGTGTCAATGATGTGTCAAGAAAGAATCCATGTTTTATTTTAAATATGTTTCTGTTGATGGGAAGAATGAATACTGTCTTTTATGTAACAACTTTGTCTAAATGTGGAATGTAATGCAAGATTCATGATCTAATTCTCTAAAACTCTAAACCTGAAAAGATCCTCAATGTGTAATCTTGTAATAACTCAAGATTAAGTAAGGTTTAAGGGTGGGGCCTTATATTCAATGTCTACATTGATTGAGTTTTCTATCTTTTATGGGGTGGTTGTAAATACATCCACAAACGATGATATTGTATTTTTAGAAAATTGAAAGTATAAATTTATGTTCGATAAATTCATTAAGGAAGAACCAATTTATAAATAATATATATATCATATATGAACATATTCTCCATTATAATTTCCAACCATTATAAGTGTTATATGTGTAATGAGAACCGTTATCTTATGAGGTGGTAGTTCGTTGTACACAAAAACAACTTGTTCATTACCGATTAGATGTAAGTGTGTATACTGTAAGTCCAAATAATAATATAACAAAAAATAATAATAAGTATTATACATTCATTTTTATATACTCTTTTAATATGATTTGTTTATAGGGGTGTAGTATGGAAATAAAACTAAAGATTTTGAGAAAAAATGTTACCTCTTAATCAGGTAACACCTCTGGGATTTCCCCAAAGGGAATAAATGTATGGATTTATGAATAAGGTGAGGATAATTTAATTTTTGGAAGGATTTTTGTGGTAAAATTAGTTATATAATGGTCAATAAAAAGTGACTTCAGATGTGGTACGATGTTGTAGGATGTGATTCCTTCGTATAATGATGATATAGTGGCTCTATTGTAAATTTATTGAATGTGAATTCCATGCACGTTTTTTCCAATGAAATATTTATCCAATAATGGACAAAAGTAAATAAAATTAAATATAGGGTATAAATTTTGTCATAAAATTGATTTTGGATACTGTTCGAGGTCAATTCGGCCCTATAGTTTAAGGTTTAATTTTTTCTTATGCTTAATTTCACCAAATTATTTGTAATTAATTTTAATTAAATTCACAATTGTTTTTTCCCAACAATAATTGAAATTAATTTTAAATTATATATAAATTTTTATTAAAAATTATATTTTATAGTTTTTAAATTTATCAACATATAACTATGGTGATTTAATTTAAATTTTATCCCATCGACGGGAGGACAATACGAGTTTTTTTATAAAAATATTCAAGACCATGCTACGGTATTATATATAATTTCATTGTGAAATTAATTCCAAAGGAATTAATATTAATAATATATAATAAATTAACCAAATTAAACATTAATCCCATTTAAAAATAATAAATTATCTTTATAAATATATTATTCAAAAAAATTATTTTTCAATTAAAATTCATTATTTTCAATATTCATTAGAAAATAAAATGTCATAGAACTATAAAAAACATTCAACCAAAACTAATTTTTGTGTTTCCATTTCAAATATTATTTTTTATGACAATGCATTCTTATAAATGTTCAAAATATTGTATTGTAAATATTTTTTGAATTAAATGGTGGTAAAAACTCTTTAATAATAATATTTTTTTTATTTGATGTAATAGTTTTACTATTTTCATATGACAATAAAATCTAATGGATGAATCTAAAAAATATTTTATTTAATATATAATATATATATATTACATTAATGTCACTATCTAATTTTAATTAATTAAAATTATTTTGTAAAACAGCATTGTGAGAACAAAAATATCATTCAATAAAAACATTCCCTTTATACTCAATTGTTTCATATATCCATTTCAAATTAATTTTAATACATGTAATTCATTTTATATTTTTTACCACACATTAAAATATACCATTTAATACTATTTATAATCACTATTTTGAGGCCTATGTTATATCTTATTAAATAATATTTTAATAATATATCATTATTTGGTAAAAATGATCTTTCATGTGAAGAAAGGAATTGAAGAAACATATTTTATGGTGTGATGTATACTTACTAAGTGTTGCATTAATTTTAAGATATAAAATATTTTAAATGTTTTTAAAATAATTAATATATTATAAATAATGGTGATATTATATTCCCTTACGAATATGGTGTTGTGTTTCATAAATTCCATCGAATACAATTTTTCTACATTAGATTTTTGGGGGATTACATTCTCCCAAAATTAATTAAAATGCATCCTTGTATTTTAAACTCGCTCAATGATAAGTCTTTTTGGTATTTCCATTTATTGAAATACCATATAGTGAGAAGTGATAATAAAAGATCCACTATAAAAGTGATAATTGTATGTACAATGGTAACTTGGACTAAAATATATATAGGTATCTATGTATAAGAAAATTAGTGGAATGTAATGATATGTGCATGGAGGAAAAACTGACATATTAATAGAGAGTGATTGAGGTCATCAGTCAAAAATAATTGAATGATCAATTGAATGTTTAGGGACTCAAATCCATAAATCATTGATGATTTATAAATCCATCCTTTCTATAAAAATTAATGTTATAGGAAAATGTTTTTTAAGATCCTTTTTCTCATGTTGAAAAATTACATTACAACCTATGAATATATGGAAGTTTACATAAATGGTATAATTTTATTTCACATGGAAAATTCTATAATTTTGGTGTCTTAGAAAAAAAAATTATAATATATCCCATACAACACGAAATGGTTATCCAAAAATTAACTTTGATCCCTAAAGCACAAAATTAATTTGTTAACAAATCATAAGGCCGATAAAAGAGTAACTAGTATTTACATTTTCCTCTATCTATTCATCAAAGTCAATATGTATAAAAATTCAATCTATAAAAATAAAAATTTATAGCACGTGTTCATCTTTAATATATATTAATAAAATATTGTAAATAAAAAAATGAATATTTGACTATGAAATTGCATAGGAATGTGGATAGTGTTAAAACCATGTGGTATTTTGTTCGTGGGTTCAAGTTTCATGGACTTTCCTAACATTATTGGTTGTTACCCAATATATAGGTGTTCTTTCTCAATAACTATAGTAAAATAATTTAAAAAATAAATTTTATTGAAATCCTTGATATTCAATTACTACGGAACATATAGTTTTCAACACATCCCTAATACAAAAGAATACCTCAACCTTTTTTTTTCAACATAGGTACTCACACAGCCTAGGGGTTCTCCGTTATAGAATTAATAGGGTTTCTAAACCAAGACATGTTATCTTAAATCCACAACACAAAAGGATTAACAAAGTTCATTAATTTTTAAAATCCATCCTAATTTTATTAAATGGAAATTTGAATTATCTTATGCGTATCCATCGAGAGTGTCAAACTAGATGCATATTAAAGAAGGTTTTCACGAACAAGCATACACCAAGGGAGGATTGATTAACTTTTTCATAGTTGTTACCCCATTGTAAATCTATTTCAATACAACATCCACATATAGAAACTTGATTGTGATATATTATTAGGAAGACCAACATATTCTATACTATAAAAAATTTCTATGGAATTATTCTTTTCATATCCTAAAATTCAACCTTAGGGATGTGTTATATAATCAAGTTTTCCCTAAATCTAGTTCCCATGATTGATTATAAATTTCCTATGATAATAACTATTTTAGACCACCCCTAGATAACCCAAATTTGTGAAATTTTATCAATACATTTGCATTATTACAATGTAATCAAATCAAAACGGGAAAATGAGTTTAATAGTCTTGGTAAAATAGATACATACATTAGTAAATTATTACAAATGAATACTCTAATAAAAACAAACATTTTTATTTTGAGGATTGATTTTTCCCGTCTATTATATCTATTCATATCATTCAAAGTAAGCATCATGTATTCCAATGGAATGTAATATAAATAAGGGTGACAGCAAATTATCTTAAGGGTGAAGTATACGGGACAAAATAATGAATCAGTTATAGAAATAAATGTGGCATGTTATATAACTGAACACACAAACCATGTAATCATGAAAAAAATAATGATGTTCTTAATAAACATAGAAAGGTAATAACTAGAAACACATAACATTTAAATAATTATAGAAGGAAAAATAAATACTGTAATGTTTGAAACAGAAACACATTCCATTTATTCAATGAACTAAATATTAAATGTATCCATGTATATAACAACACTAAATCTAATGGATGAATAATTAAAAAAACTTAATGTGGTAAAATGATTCATTATTAGATGCCATGTTTACTAGGTACATGGTATTTTTACCATCATGAAAATTAAAATGACTAATTACAATATATTGAGTTAAATAATATCTAATATAAGCAAATAATTCACCTCACTATAGAACTGATGCATCGAGAGTCTATTTATAAATAAACCTCACTCGTGTTGTACATGACCAAATTATTCCTTAAATAATATAATTTAAATAAATAATATTCCCAATCAAATATTTTTATTTAATAGGAGATATAAATTTATCAATATTCCCATAAAAATAATTTTACATTAAATGATAACAACTTGTGTAAAATGGTATACAGATCATGCAATAATTATGTCCATTAATAATGATCAGGATACTTGGGGGGAAATTCAACATCAAATAATCGTAAGAAATTAAATATTTTATGGCATCTAAAAAAATTCCAGGAAGTGAATGTGGATCTTATCCAAAGAAAAATCTTTCTTAGATCGTCTAGAAGAAGAATATGTATGATATCAATACAACAATACCAATGTGGTGTATAAATTAATAGTTTTTTAAATTTATGAATAGATATACAATGAAATGTTTATTTAAAATATTTTGACGTAAAAATATCTTTAATTGTGAAAAGAAATTCAAAATTTATATATTTGAAAATCATATTTAAGAACATTTTATTTAAAAATTAACCTTTTATAATTGCAAATAAATCATGGTAAATTATAATGGGTAAATTAGTTCGATCCATGTGATGTAAAAGGACATGCCTTTGGAGTGGTACAGGGCTATAAAAAATTAATTTTCAGAATCTCACAAGACGAATATTCTAAAAACATGGTAAAAAGAAATAAATGATAAAAAATAATTTACAAAATAAATTTGAAACTGTTAAAAAACATTTTCAATAACATTTAATAAAAATTGGGTTTAAAATAGAACTTTTTTTCTAAATAATGAGTGAAGTGAATTAGTAATATCTTAAAAACAATTTACAAATCATTTTTTACCAATGAATTTTAAAATGGTTATTATACTTTAAAATGACATGAATAACTAGAAAAAAACAAAATAAAATTGATTATTTTAAAATGAACAAAATATTTTCAATTAATGGAGATTAAAGTATAAAAAATAAAGATTTAAAAGAGATTGTAACGTAAACACTTCAAAATATTATAATTTTTTGTGAGAATCAATCATTGAGTATATTATACCTATCAAATATAAATCAATGAAATTATTGAGTATATTATACCTTTCCAATGAAAATATATTGTGTTATGAAATTATTTTTCACTTTGTAACATTTATCTCGAATCCCCTTAAATTGAATAATTCAATTTGGAACTCAAAATATCGTTAATGAATAATGATTTTATATGAAAATCTGGAATTATGTTGAAATATATAATAAATTAGGTGAATTATAATTTATTACTTAATGAGAAATTTTGAAATAAAGAAACAATGTGAGATTGCAAACACAATCGTCAAAAACATTATTGAGGTGAATAATCATTAAAAAATCAATGGTGATAAATACCAATTTGAAATATTTAATTCAAAATAAAAATTTAATAATAAACATTTATGAAACATTGAATATGATGAGAATAAATAGAGACATGAAATATATTTTTAATGTATATATATCATATAAAAGGTAATTGGTGCATAAAAACAAGTAATTCAAAATAGGATATAAATTGAGACAAAATATCATACCTTGTATTTACTTTTGGGTGAATGTACATTAAAATCATATATAATGTGTTTTAATAGTGTTATAAAAATAAAAAATAACCATATTAATGCTTATAATATCGTTTACTATCTTATTATAATATCTTATTATCCGTTTGATAACACTCTTTCATTATTTTCACCATTTCTGGTGATAATTTTTTTTCGAATTGGTTTATACATGATACTTGTTGTTCCTATCATCATTTAGTTGTTAATAGAATGTATACCATGATATAAATATATCATTAATTAATTATATATTTATTTATAATAATCTATTTTATTTGGAGATAAGAAATGGAATGCATCGTTCATGGAGTTGGCAGGTTTTACATATTCATCAACCCAACATTCGTTTGTTTTCCATTTAGAAAAATGAAATTAAATGGGATATATAAAATTTATAATTCCAGTATAATATCTATGTAAAATTTAATATATATTATTATAATAACCATCCTTTATAAATTCCATTTAATGTTTGAATGAGTCTCATTGCTTTGAGGGGGTGATGGTACACACTCCCACAAATGATGTTATTGTATTTACACAAAATGGAAAGAATAAAGGTATTTTTCCTTAAAGTATTAAAGAACACTACTGTAATTGAAAATATTATATATATTATATATAAACATATTTATTATCTTAATGTCCAACCATGAGAGGTGGTATTAAAAAATGAATGGCAACATTTTTGGAGGTGGTAGTTCGTCATACACATAAAGTGTAAGATCAATACGCTTTATATGGATGTGTATGTATGCGTACATAGAAAAAATAATATAATAAATTATAATTTTATAGAAGATAATTTTTTTATTATATAATCTTGGTATAAGATTATTTTATGAGGTGGATAATGTAAATAAAACTAAAGTACTTGAGAAAGAATGTTTCCTCTTAATCGGGAAACTCTATTTGGTTTTCACCGAAGGGATTCAATGGATGTATTTACGAAAAGGGTTATACATATTAGCCTAGTGTAGGTATCATGATGATATATTTTTTTAGATATTTAAATATCTATATACTCTTGAAAGGTTTTATGAAGTGGGTGGAACAGGTGCCTTTTTTACTTTGGAAGAAGAGTTGTAGTCTTGTGAATTATTGGACCGGGAATTATACCCACGTTTTTTCAATTAAAGTTTATATAATAATGGAATACATTATGAAAATGGATTATATGGTATATATATGTCCATAAAATTGATTATGGAAAATTTTATAGGTCATTTGAGACAATAAGTTTAAGTTTTAGTCCTCTGATAAGTTTAATTTCACCATAATTGTTGAAATTAATTTTAATCACATTGAGTAATTTTTTTAAACAAAAATAATTATTTTCAAATGGTATTAAATATAAATTATTCTTCATAAAAATATTAAATCCATTTTATAATATTCAAAACATAAATGTGGAATAAATTAATTTATATTTAATCACGCAGGGAGGATGAAAATGCAAGTATTTATTGTACAAATGGAGAAAGGAGTACACTGATTTTTCTATAAAATATTCCAGTTAAATTGATTCCAATGATCTGTATTATAATAATTGGTAAAATAATTATTCTAATTAAATAGTAAAACCATTTAAAAAAAATTAACCTTAATAATAAATTAGAAAAAATGATGTTTTGAATTAAAATTCTTTATTTTCCACAATTCAATAAAAAAATTAAACCAAAGAAGAAAGTACAAAAAACATCAACAAATAATATGTATTTTCTAAATTAAATTACTATGTTTATTTTCGATATAAGATTTATTAATTTTAAAAAAATGCGTATTAAAAATATTTTTTCCATTAAAAGACGGTAAAAGTGGCTTATTAAAAATATTGATTTCTTTTTGATATATTGGGTTTCTTCATATGTTATGGCCATTGAATAGAATAGAAGTGTCTTACAAACAATATAATTAATTTATAATATATATTATTTTAAAATCAATCACTAATTGTAAATTATATAATTTATTATGACATTATGATAATAAAAATAGTCGTTTGTTAAATAAAATAACTTATATTTAATTGCATCCAATATTCAATAATAATTACATTGTATCCAAAAAACTCATTTTATATTTTTTGTAATGCAAAAATTTTAAAATGTTATTTAATATGATTAGTCAACACTAATTAGACGACTAGGTTATATATTATTGTATAATATATTGTTAAAACATTACTGTTTGTTAAAATGAGGTATTGTTTACTACAAAAGCCATTAAAGAAAATCATTGTTTCATGTGATGTAAGCTCATCCTGTGTCACATGTTTTGAAATCGATGAAATATTATTTACCTATTTTAAATATTATATATATTTTAAATACTCAGTATATTTTATTCCCTTATGTTCTTGGTGTGTCATTTTATACATGGTATCCAATATAATGTTCCCATATTCAACTTTAATGGTGTTACATTTTCTTTGAAAACTAGACTCCTGAATTGAAAATATTTCTACATATGATATATATTCTATAATTTATATGATGGATATGATGGTTATATTTTTCCGTTGTATTGAAAATAAAAATCACGGTGTAACATTTTTCTGAGAATCATATATTTCACAATTAGGTTCATGAAAAAAATAAGTATTTTTAAAATAGATAGATGGATTTGTAATTCATGATGTTGAGAAAAATGTTTTATGGTTGATGACTTTTTTATACTTTAAAATTTACTCACTATGGGTATAATTTTCTTGTCTTGATAAATACATGGCATATCATGCTTTTCAATTTAGAGGAGTTTTCTAAAATCTATATGTAATGAAAGATAATGATAAATGTGTTATGGTTCATATATATATGAATCATATAATATATACAGTATGGTATTACTCTCAATAATATGATATTGGTGAAAGTATAATGAGAATTAAAAAATATAAATTATTTTGTAATACAATTTGTGTATAGTTTATATTTGATATAAGGATGAAATGAAACTTATATTACTCAATGATTACTATCCAAAAATGTTGTTAAAGGTTTTTTAACTATTGATTTTGTAGTGATGATAACAATTATTTATAATTTTATAATTTTTTTAATATTTGAACATGAAAAAATAGCCAATGTGATAGAGTTATGGAAAGAGAGTACTATTATGTTAAAGCTATCACACCAGGAGGGGGGCCAATCTAGTGTGACACAATTCTAAAAAAATAAAAAACATCATTATATTTCATTCCACATATTTGTTTTTTGAACCACTATCAACTATTTTGATATAATTTAATTTCTTTTATTCAACCCTAAAGTAGACCTATATGAAATTAAGATGTGGAATGTAATGTGGGATGTGAATTTAGAAGGGTTAGTTTCAATTTTAGTTTACTTCATTGTAATGACCCATAAAATTCAAGGGAAATTTTTGTTGAATTTTTTTTGGAATTTTACAAGAACGCAGTTTCTGACGGCACCTGATTCCGAGGCCCGGTGTGCCCGGAATCATTTTCTGAAGTTTTGCTCGGGTACGTTCAGTGAACGAATGAGCGGCTTTTTCTAACATTTTAACCGGTGCTCGGAATCGAATTCTGAAGGCACTGATGGATTCACAACGTTGGTAATTACTTAGAAACATCTTTTCCGAAGTTATGTTTGCTCGGGTGTGGTTTTTAAATTTTTGGGTTAAGTAAAGGAATAAAATAAAAATTGGACGCACAATTTTTATTTTACATCATGTTCTTTAACCTAAGCTAAGTGTTGGGAGTGGGACACACAATATCCTACCCACTTGGTAGGATATTTTTGAGTTGGGGACCACCCGAGCCCAATCGTTTCTTTTCATCCTAAACCCCCTCATTTAATTAAGTAATGCACACGCACCCCTGTTAATGAAGTCAACCCTTGTATTTATTCTGGTTAATAAACACCTCATTAGTTGGGCGGTTTAAAACTCCTCAATTATTTATTTTAAATGATTGTTTCTTTTTTAAATTCAATCGGTGGCTTGTGTTAATAAAATAAGACATCTTTTATTTTATTATGGGTTGGTTGTGAAAGAGGGTTTGGGGGAGAATTCTCTCAAGCCATGAAGTTCTTCCTCCTCGATAAAGAACGCGAAGAATGCGAAGAACACGAGGAACGCAAGATCCTCGGAGATCGACGACGCGAGGCTGAAGAATCATTTCTCCATGACGCGACGATCCTCCTTCCGCAAGTCCTTCTTCAGCGACGGTTAATTCTGCGACGAATCCTCGCTCATCAAATTCGACGAGGTAGAGATTTATATTAATTTTTGTTTGTGAATTCTTCTGTTGCCCCTCTTCATTTCTATTGGAGCTGCCTGATACGGCAATAACGGGAGGGGGTCAGACCGCACAAACACGGACGACCCTCCTATCCCCTTTGGTTGTTTGATGTTGTTTGCGGCACGAACAAGGCAACGCAGTGCCGAAGCACCTCGCAGAAATACTAAAGAAAGGGGGAGAAGCGGTGCTGTCGTGTCGCGCCATTGAAGACGAACCAAAGACGCGGCACCATCATGCAATGCCGGAGAGCTACAAAAGCGCCACGGCCGGAATTGGGCCACGGTGGAGGGGCGGAGCGCCGTCACGCCGCGCCGGACGGAACAAGGCCATGGCGGAGCGGGGAGACTGGCGGCCGGTTCCAGGCTGCCGACGTCGGGTCCCTTGGCGGCAGCAGCCGGCCGGCCAGAGCGGGCCGACCGGTCATGGGAAAACTGGGGGTTCGTAACCCCCTGTCGGCCAGTAGGTGCGACCACCCACATGGGGGCCACATGTTCTCTACGCGGGGGGCATCCCCCCCCCCCCCTCTTCGCTCGGCCGTAACGGCCGAGCCGCCTGGCCGCCTGGCCACCTGGCCAGTGCCAGCGCGCCGGGCTGAGCCGCCCGGCCGGACTGCCAGGCCGGCCCACGCCATCCGGGTCGGGCCATGCCCAAGCGGGCCGGACCCAGACCCGGGTCGGGTCCACCCGGTTCGGGCCGACCCAGGGGGTAGCGGTCCGGGTCAGACCGGGCCCGAACCCCCAAATACCGGACCTCTAACAGTCTTTTGCCCATAAATTGGGCTGCGGACCACTGATCGATGCACCGTCAGTGGAGATGCAATCCTTGGATCGAGACAGTCGTTTCAGTATATCACACTCAAGGATTCAGAGTACTTTGGGTTCGGACAGGTTGGTTCGTACACGAAACCAACTGGGCCCTCGGAGCCGAAAAGCTTATAACATGAGCTCCGGACATCCGATTGATGTGTCGTTGACTTTTTTGGATTCCTATTGACGAGATGAAACTTTTAGCATGCTTCACTTGAGTTTATGATGCAGTTGGATAATATATGGGTTGGATTGAACCCGAAATCCAACCGGACCCCTAGAACGGAAAAGCTGATATCTTTCAGACCGGACATCCGTTTGACGAACTATCAGCGGCGTTGGTGATCACGTTGAGAAATGGTCCCTATGAGCATTCCCTATGAGAGTTCGGGATATAGTCGATATACGGCCGATATGGTTCGCACACAAAACCAACCGGGCCCCTGGGATGAAAAGGCTAATAACTCACAGACCGGGCATCTAATTGACGTGTCGTCTGTTTTGTTACGACCCCTATGACGAGGCGGTTTGTTGATATACTTCTTCGTGGAACATTGTGATAATTGGAGTATTGAACAGTAGCTCTTGGAGCAGACCCTCCTGGTGATGAGTCAAAAGTGTGTAGAGACCTAGTAGCTGGCTGATACTTGATGACTGCTGATCTATCGACACAGTGTGTTTCTAATAGCCTAGTGGGGAGCGCTTGGTTGTAGCGGCATACCCAGGGCGGAGGAGAGCTTGGTAGTAGCGGTAGACCTGCATTACTCAACAGAAGGAGTACCTCTGGAGGCTATGAGGGGTAGCACCTAGTTGTAGCGGCAGACCCACGACGGAGGAGCGCTTGGATGTAGCGGCAGACCCGCGGTACTCAACAGAAGGAGTACCTCTATAACCAATGAGTGGGAGCGCTTGGTTGTAGCGGAAGAACCACGAGGGAGGAGCGCTTGGTTTTATTGGCAGACCTGCGGTACTCAACAGAAAGAGTACCTCTAGAAACTATGAGGGGGACGCTTGGTTGTAGCGGCAGACCCACGGCGGAGGATCCCTTGGTTGTAGAGGCAGACCCACGGTACTCAATAGAAGGAGTACCTCTAGAACCCATGAGGGGGAGCGCTTGACTATAGCGGCAGACCCATGGTGGGAAGTGCCTGGTTGTAGCAGTATACCCACAGTACTCTACAGGTGGAGTACTACAGTAGTTGAAGGAGTTTGGCGCGCTTGGTTGTAGTGGAAGACCCACTGTGCTCGACATAGGAGGAGTTGGATGCGCTTGGTTGTAACGGCAGGCCCACTGTACTCGATGGAGGCGGATTTCTCCAGCAGCCGTGGTTTCGACGTCATGAATAAGATCCTGGTTGAGCTGAGTCTATGACCTTTGTAATTTCCTCATGATTGAAATGGGTCACTTGATAACTTAGGTATATGTATTGGCATCTACCTGGGTAGTGGTTATCCGATGATTTCATAAATCTATATGTTTCCTCATGATTGAGATGGGTTACTTGATAACTTGGGTATATTAATGGTTATATATCTAAGTAGAGGTTATTTGTTTAGATATTAATGTTGTAATCCTTATTGGATGTAATGATACCATGAGGGTCTCAGGGTCCCTACTGAGTATCATTATACACACCCCTGAACGGGCTATTCCCAAACCTCGTTGTGTTGCTTGCAGACAACGTACAACGCAGACAGAGGCCGAGTGTTCGAGGACTGGACGGTTCCCGGTGGTGGACCTCATGACGAGACAATATTCAGGGGTGGACTTTACGACAAGGGGACGCTTGGAGGAGGTTGATGGGCGAGAGAGTTGTAGAGAATATCTGTACATAACCTTCAGGTAGGATCCGTGGTGGATGATCCAGGAGTAGCGCTTTCTCTACCTACCCTTCAGGTTGGATCCGAGGAGGACGACCCAGGAGCTGCTTCCTTTCTTCCAGCTATTGTTTTTGTTGTACTTTATTTCATTTGTAGCTTTACTTTAGATTGGGTTTGTATTCTGGCCCATTTACTTTTAAGAACTTCCCTTTTGTACTTGGTGTTTTACTTCCACTTGTACTATGTGGTGGTTTGTTACTTTTATAAAGGAAATGCCTTCCCAGTTATCAGGATTTACGCCTTTGGTGCTAGTCTCCAGCCCCTGGCCTATGGAAGTCGAGCTTGGGGTAGTCACGACATGGGCTCCGAGGATGGGTCGTGACATTCATGCTACAATTGGTTATTATCCTGGTCAATATATTTTTCAAAATAAATTTTTTTTCTATACAATTTGATGTAAGATGTTTTTATCCTATCACACACATGAGATAATAAATATTCATGTGATTGTTATATAAAACATTTTATCTACCTTAAATATAGTTCACATGAAATATATTCTTTATATTTCCACCCACATTCATGACATTTGAATCACACCACTAGTATATCAAATTCCATCATCTCATGGATGTAAATTGATATTCTTTTTAGGGATTTCATGTACCCCTAGAGTGTGATCAAATTCATGAAACACAATATTCCACTAACTACATTAAAATATTCATGATAAATATCAATCTTGAATAATATCATTATATGGGTTCTTAGGTTTTAAAAATAATTTAATTTTTTCACAATTAAAAAATCATATATCATTAATACATCCCAAAAATTATATTAAAAATATTTTAATTAAATAAAATATGAATATTTGATCTTTTCATTATGTTTAAAAACACTAAATTATAAGGGTATATTATTTATATATAATATATATAATATTTCATAACATAATCATATTATACTCTAAAAAAATATCATAATAATAATGGATATAAACATTTACCATGATCATCTTAAACATGAATTCATTAATTCAATCATTATTTTTCTTCATTAACGAAAACTAACCCACATTATAGGTATACCTCATATTATTATTCCACTACAAGAAAAATATAGTTATTCAATTAAGATAGAGGAAAAATATTTCGATTCATCCTTAAGATATGTTTTCCCCTAAATAAATATATTCTTTTTCTTATATTCAATAGTTACCTTCATTACACTTCATGATCTCACTATCTCTCAATAGTTTAACTATGACACTTAATTTTTTTATTTCATCAATCATTAACATCCCAAACTCAATGGTGGAAAAAAATTAAATTTCCCATTATATTTTGTAACAAAAAATAAATGTGATTATTGAATAAAATTTCTACCATTATTGAATAATAATGATTTTTTAACAACAATTTCATTCCCATAATTTTATTTTCACTATTTTCCATCTCAATGGTTATTCCAAAAACCCCATTAAAAATTCACCTCACATTGAATAACGAATATATAATTTTTATACTAATATTCATATTTACTTCTTTTAAAAAAATTTGATGAAAAATATTAATTCAATATTCTTCCACTGTTTTATAGAAAATAACCACATCAATACATCATGAAGCGATTCATAAATTTTTTGATTGAGTTAACTTTTAACATTATGTTCATTTTTTTAATAAAATAATCAATGAAATCATTTAATCATGCTCAAATCTAAATAATTATTTAGATTTTATGCACTGGTGTACCATTAGGTATAGATGAAGCTTTATTTAAATTATTTATGAATACTCAGCTTCATTATTAATAATTTAATTATGTTTTTTTCTTTAATATCAAGCATGAATCATATATTGATCAATGATTTATGATATCTAAGAAACATGATATGATCTCCAACTACATAATATTTATTTATTTTAATAATTATTATAAGAATATAATTTTTTATTCAACAATGTCTTATTCTACTTAGCATGGAATATCAAATTATCATACTTTTATATCATTAATCGGTTAACATTATCATTGTATGTGATGTGTTTAAAAATCAATTAAAACTCTAAAAGGATCCAAATTCAATTTTATTTTGAAATACATTGTCTTGAAACTAATGTTTTCATTTATTTGAATTTTAATGGTTCTTTAAAGAATGATAGATATAGATATACTAACGAATAAATATAGAAAAATTAGGGTCATTCTAAAAGGGGATGATTATTATTCAAAATGAATACAGTCCTTAAATGTTGTATAGTCTTCCAAATATATAGGTTGTGTCCTGCTAGTACCGATAGACTCCATGCATACACAATGGAAATTTTAAATATTTGGTTTCTCATCATGTTCGCATATTAAGGAATTTATAAAATGATTAGATGGCTATATAAGATAATAGACACTTTTAAAATAATGATTATTACCCAAATATATATGATGTAAAGGATGTGAGTGAATTATATATGTGTAATCATAGATAATTCATACATTTATTTAGGGTGATGATGACATGATATATTCGTTTGAAATTTTCTATATCTCCAATTTGAGTTAACAATTGTGAATTCCCCGATAATTATTACAATGTGTTGAAGATGATGTCCATATAGGCTTGGTTATTACCTATACAAATCATATATGATTCTTCCACAACATAGGGATGTAAAAAAATTCATATTTTTGTTCAATGAGTGAAGAAGCTAATTACTAGAACTATAGACATCTTCATCATTCATCTAGGATATTATTAATACTTACTAATATAAGAGAAACTATATGAACTCCATGGATTATTATAGTAATTATATAGCTATTTTAAGATCTCTGAAATGGTTCACATCTTCTAAAATTCTCTAAACTAATATGGATTATTATCATCAACTATATTATTTGTCAATTAAATAATGATCTACTATATAATCATATGGGGTGTTCGATTACATATTATTTTCTTCCTCTAGGATTTTTTGGTATCTTACTCACATCCACATCGAATAAGAGATATATTTTTCTTAAAATATATAATTTTATACAATTATTCATCAATTGAAAAAATAGTCTTTCATTTTATTTATATGATATAATATTAAATATTTATACATCATGAAAACATCAATATCTACCAATGTACTGGTTTTTAATTAAAAAATTACTCAAATGATAATGTGACTATTCTACCTACAATTGATAATTAATGAAAATGAGTAAAACAAAATATCCCATTTAATGAAATTATAGTTTAAAATAAATTTTGTAATTATTACCTTTAATAATCTTCAATTTTACTTGGGAATATTATATCTTCTAAAACTAATTGTTCATTATTTGAGAAACTCGCATTCTCTTTACGAGTCTATCTACATTCACTAAGCTAAATTTGTCCCATGAGTAAATGAAGGTACATAATTTTTCTTTGAAATGATAAATCATTCAACCAAATAAATGAATACTTATGATATGTAATTCTAGAAAATTATAGCATCTTTTTTAGTAAAAAATGATGTCTGTTGAATAAAACTAATGTGATATTATTTTTTACATTATTTCCCAATGGTTTGATCACATATATTTTCATGATATTTCATAAAAATTAACATCAACTGAACAATGAGTTAAAAATATTTCATATTAATGTTATATATTATCTCATTTAATTATTTATTCAATCGAAATTTAAAACAACAAAAAAATCATTAGAATAAGAAATGAGATTAAATACTTGACTTCAAAATTAAATTGCATCAAATATTTTCGGAATGAATGATTCATTTGAAAAGATAATTGTCAAGAATATTTCAATTATTTTTAGAGGAACCAATCATGGTATGATATCATTTCTACAAAGTGGATGATATTGAAATTTGTATGGTATCAGTTGAGATTTCTAAAACAAGTAGTGATTTTATTTCCAATTGAGTTAGTCCATATTGTATAATCTATCCTTATTATCATCAAATTACATCTTTGATATACTATTATACTTATATATAATCATATATAGTTTTTTAATCCTTTATTCGAATACATGAAAATTTAGTAATGAAGTGGACTTCCATTAGCACATCAATATTTTAAATAAAGTTTTAATTATTGTGTAACCTAAACAGTAAATTTTAAGAATGTGGTATTTGTGAGTAAGTATTCATGATTTATTCAAAGAAGATATTAAAAATCTATTCACAATTATGAGTAATGATATTATTCTTTTTTAACCATCTATTTTAGATGAAATAGTATTCTTCATTTTTGAAATTATCACCCTCTATAAATATTCATCTTACTCTATCTTTCAATACATTAAAGATAATCAAATAAAATGGTCAGACACAAAATATACAATGAGAAATATTATATTTTATGTGATGATTCCATTTTCATAATATCCTTATTAATAGAAGATTTCATTCGTATACTCAGTTTTCCCAGTATTCCATTTACTCTGTTATCCAAACAATGATAATGAATTTATAATCTACCCATATTAACATCAATGCCCTATCCTCATGTTAAAAATCTTTATTGTATGTATATCCACACATAAGACCATGTAGTGAATGTTGATATGGTCCCCAATAAATGGTCTAGAGAAGATGATCATCCCTGTGTGGCATCAAAAATATTTCCTAAAACTTAATATTTGGACATATTTTAGAATATATTATTAAATTTTGTTATAATTGAAATGATTTTATTCATGTTAGCTACTACCCCTCGTTTGGGGGAAAATCAATGTACCCAAATATGATATTTGTTTCTTTTTCATGATTATAGTTTCCCAATTTATATCTTAGGTGGTGAACCCTGGTGAGATTTAATAAACATATGAAATTTATTCTCTTTTACTAAATAGAAAGATAGTGTGTATGCTCGAACTCCATTACAAGAACATTATATTTATTTTTCATCAATATGACTATTGGGATTTACATGTGAGGGTGTATAATTAACTATATGTGGTGTTTGTCTCCTCATAATTTTTATATTCATATGGTTTTGAATGGTTTGAGGGGTTAGTATTCTTAATAAGTTTTCATCCATTAATATTGTGTTTTCACATATGAATGAATGGTAACAAACTATTTCACTAACTCCTCCAATAAATTTGGGTTAATATTTATTTAAAGATAATTATAATGCGATTGTTTCAGATAAATATTATTACATAATGAATATTATAAGGTTTATCCATCATAATATATGAATTTTATTATATCTATCAAAATAGTGAATTTTATTTATAAATAAATTATGAATGATTAAAATAATTACTCCATCGGTAAAATGAATTTTTTTAAAATATAAGTATTTTTTGTTCAAATTTTCAGTTTTAATTAATTAAAACAAGAAATAATTGTGTCCTTCCAGATCATGGTTGTGAGTATCAATTACATTTATAGAATAGGTCAATGTGTGGATAGTTAGAGGATATAGAGAAAATCAAGGATGTGAAATTATTGGATATTGGTTGTGAGACCATGATGAGAATGGGTGTTTCATAGTGGAGAATTTCCCAATTTATGCCATTAGTGGTTCTATAAAATTGGGATTGGGTGGTGTCCTTGTATAATTTGGTTTCATTTGAAAACAATTGTTTTTTTACAATTTAATTTTTTGTGGGACCCATGAGATGGTGTATTTAAATGTAACACTAACAATAATTGTTGTGTGAGATATGGTTCAATCAAATTTTTTACTGTGTTACCTACTATGTGTATTAGCAATGGGTTACACAGTGTCCCCAATCAGATGTATGTAGTGTGAGGCCTAATGCAACGAACTATGTTTGAGAGAACATTGGCCTAAAGAATTTGTCTCTGTAGAATTTTTTTTGGTGGATTTTGTGATTTTGGATTACACATGAGAGGGGTTTGGCTGATGATTGTGGTTGTTTTAGAAATTTGATGAGTGTTTAGAATTTTGACTATTTTGGATATATAAACATCAGATATTATCAAGGATGGGTGAAGGAATGCTAATTCCTTCTATATTTACTAAGGGGTGAACTAAATGAATTCCCTTAATATATTAAATCATGTTTCAATGAAAATGGACTATTCGAATGTCTGTTTCCACTATTCTAATAATATTTTATGCTATAATAATTTTTGACATGAGTTGAATGGGACATTCTTTACAGAGAAGTAGTAAATTATTAGTATTTTGGTTAAATTCTTTGGATGATGTGTGTTGGTGTCATTATACGAGGATGATAATAAATTCAATGATTTTTAGATGTATGCATCATGAATTAATAAATTTTAATAATACACTCAAGCCAAGTGTATGGTATAATTCATTAATATGAACATGGGAATAGTATCGGTAATGCATAATGGATGGTTTTATGAGTTGTGTTGGTAAATGTTTGAATTAAAGCATGTAATATTGTAGTTTCAATGAGGTCAATGTGAAATATGTGTTCAGAATTTTTGAAATTGTGTTTTGGTTATTTAATTAGATAGATCAAGAGTAATAACTCATTTCACCTCAATGATATTGATGTTTTGTTGAAAGAATACATCCTTAAACATAACTTATTCATATATTTTATATCTACAACTTTTATTTGATGATATTTTTTTATAGATTTATATATTCAGGGAAAAAATCTTACAAAGCATCTTATTCATTTCAAATGGATATTTGTACCACGTATCCATTTTTCTCAATATAAACCCTTTTAAAATAAAAAATGATTTCATTTCATGACAAATCATCAAATATTTTAAATTGACATATTCTATTCCGACACCATTGTTTATACCCGTGAAAAACATTTTGAAACATGCGGTGAGAAAAAAGGACCAGTAAGGGAAATAAATAATGAAAATATTTTTTCCATTGAACATCTAAAAACCAAATAAAATGCATTTCAGAATAAAAAAATAGAAATTATAAATAAAACATAAGTTAATTGTGGTATCATTACTATTTCAAACATACATTCACCCTTACATATGGAATAACCATTTGGTAGACATTTTAATGACCCATTTTGTAAAGACCCGTAAATTTCAAGGAATTTTTTTTCTTAATTTTCTTTGGAATTTTACAAGAACGCAGTTTCTGACGGTGCCTGATTCCGAGGCCGGGTGTGCCCGGAATCATTTTCTGAAGTTTGGCTCGGGTACGTTCAGTGAACGGACGAGCGGGTTTTTCTAACTTTTGAACCGGTGCCCGGAATCGAATTCTGAGGGCACCGATGAAATCGCAGCGCCAGTATTCGCTTAGAAACGCCTCTTCCGGAGTTGCGTTTGCTCGGGTGTGGTTTTTAATTTTCGGGCTTAAAGTTAAGAAATAAAATAATTTTGCGACAACTTTATTTTATTTCACTTAAGCCACTTGGAAGCCACTTGAAGCCACTTAAAGGCGGCTTGAACTGAGTTGAACTGGATAGGATGCTATCCGGAAATATCCTACCCCCTTGGTAGGATATTTGTGAGGTGGGGCCCGCACGAGCCCCGCCGTTTCTTTCTGCTAAGAAACGCACCCGTGAAAACCCGTCTTAATGAAAGTCAACCAACGCGTTTTCTAAATTCTTAACAGACCATTTAATTGGGCGGTTTATTTCGTGAATTAAATGGGCTGTTTCTTTCGTGAATTAAATGAGTCGTTTCTTTCGTTGAATTAATTCAACGAATTGATGGATCGTTTCTTAACCAGTTTTTCAAATTCGTTGGCGTAATAATAAAATAAGACCAACGCTTAACCTCTGGTTATTTGCACTTAAGAAGATTTGGGAGAACCCTCGCAACTTCTTCTCCCTCGCGAAGAACGCGAAGAACGCGAAGAACGCCGAACCCGGAAATCGACGACGCCTTCGCCCGAGACGTTCTTCCGATCTACGATCTCCGATCTCCGATCACCGACCATTCGAGGTGAGTGCTTTCGGATTTCCTCTCAAGTTCTTTTCTTTGGTTTTAAACGAAACATAGATTTAAATATTAATAATTTAAATCTGTTGTTCTTGGTTCGTTGAGCTCGCCGACTCAACGCCGGAATCCGCGACGACGCGACGCCTCCCCGCGACGACGCGACGATCGATCTCTTCCGCGACGATCTCTTCCGCGAAGAACGCCCGCGCACGACGATCATCAAGGTAGGGATTTATTTTGGAAAATTACCCCCCTTTTTAATTTTTTCTCGTGAACGTTCTTCGAAAATTAAAAAGCCGGTTTCAATGAACAATTTTTATTTTTAATTAAAATTGTTGGATCATGTGTTGATCATTTTTTCTCCCGGTTTTTTATTTCTAACGCGGAGGGTGCGGGCCAAACGAACACGGCCCGACGACCCTCCGCCGTTCTTCGTTTTGTGCGGATTTGGCAGGCGACGACGGAACGTGCTGCAACGGGTGTTTGATGATCCTGCAGTAAAGAACGGAACCCGGGAGGAACAACGGCGTAGACGGGAAGGAAAACGGGTCACCGGAGCGACTCCGGCGGCCCGCGGAAGCCGGAGGTGGCGCGGGTCGCCGGCGCGGCGGCGCCGGCGGCCGGAGGCGGCGGCACCCCGCGGGTGTCCAGCGCGACACCCCGCGGGTGTCCAGCGCGACACCCCGCCGGTGTCCAGCGACACCCCGCGGGTGTCGAGAGGCACCCCGCGGGTGTCCAGCGCGACACCCCGCGGGTGTCCAGCGGCACCCCGCGGGTGTCCAGCGCGACACCCCGCGGGTGTCCAGCGGCACCCCGCGGGTGTCCAGCGCGACACCCCGCGGGTGCCGCGGGGTTGTCACGCGGCACCCCGCGGGTGTCTGGCCGACACCCCGCGGGTGCCGCGGGGGTGTCACGCGGGGCGGCGGCTTTCCCCCGCGTCGGCCGCTCGGCCGCTCGGCCGAGCCGAGCCGGACCGGCCCTGGCCGGGCCGGGCCGGGCCAACCGAGTCGGACCCGACCCGGTTCGGGCCAACCAGGGGGGGTCGGGCCGGGTCGGCCCGGGCCCGGACCCCCCGTCTTCGGACGGACTTCGTTCAAATGGACGTATCTTGAGCTTCGGGCCTCCAAACGACCCGCCGTCAGCGGCAACGCGATCCTTGGATCGAGACGGTCGTTTCGGTTTATCGCACTCAAGTTTCGGAATACTTGGGGTTCGGCCGGGTTGGTTCGTACACGAAACCAACCGGGCCCTCGGAGCGGAAACGCTCATATCTTGAGCTACGGACGTCCGATTGACGTGCCGTCAGCTTGGTTGATTTTCTCTAAGTGAGACGGATCTTTTGGCATACTCCGCCCGAGGTTTGGACGCAGGTGGAGTGCGGTCGGGTTGGTTTTTCCTTAAAAACCAACCGGGCCCCTGGGACGAAAATGCCAATATCTCTCAGACCGGGCGTCCGATTGACGCGCCGTCTGCGACGTTGAGTTCCTGTTGACGATACGGAACTTTTGGATACATCAACTTCGGACTTCGTGTCAGTTGATGTATCAGCCTCTCGGCTCGTGGAGCGGACCCTCCCGAACGAGCTTGCTGTGTGCGGGAACCCTAGGTTGGCTGCGACTGCTACTTCGACAGCGATGACCGTGCAGAGATCCTCAGAGGACTGCGGCGACGACTGTGCAGAGATCCTCCGTGGACTGCGGCGACGACGGTGCAGAGATCCTCCGTGAACTCCGACGACGACCGTGCAGAGATCCTCAGTGGACTGCGGCGACGACCGTGCAGAGATCCTCAGCGGACTGCGACGACTACTGCACTCAGCGATCCTACGTGGATCAGGGCTTCAGGTCCTGCGTGGGCCCGATCCTGTGTGGGCCCGATCCTGTGTGGGTCACTGCAGAGATTAGTTACCTATCGATCCTTCGTGGGTCCGACGACTTATACGGATCAGGGATCATCTTTATCGTCATCCGAAGAAGTATACCTGTGTGAGCTGAATCTTCTGTTTTACTCGATAGAGGTGGTGCGCTTGGTTGTAGCGGCAGACCCGCGATACTGGAGACGAGCGTACGGAGTACGGAGACCGTGTAGCCGGCTGAGACCTGAAGACTGCTCGACCGACTCGACTTGGAGTGAGTCGACTAGCCCAGTGGACGGAGCGCCCAGTATTTGGCGGCAGACCCACGGCGGACGGAGCGCCTGGTAGTTGGCAGCAGACCCGTGGTACTCGACTGGAGGAGTACCTCTGTAGGCTATTTGGGTGAGCGCCCGGTATTTGGCAGCAGACCCTCAGCGGACGGAGCGCCCGGTAGTTGGCAGCAGACCCGCGGTACTCGACAGGAGGAGTACCTCAGCAGTCTTAGGTTAGTGAGAAGTACCTCGGAGTCGTGACAGGACCACTGTACACTTCAGAGATGGGGCTCTTCAGCAGTTACGTTTTTGATAATGAAAATCCTGGTTTGAGCTGAATCTTATGTTACTCTCCTTTGTGGAAATGTGTTGAACTATCCTATGTGGATTTACTGTTTACTCTCCTTGTGGATTTGAGTCTTGCTTTCCTGCGTGGATTGAGTTGTTATTGAGCTCATAAGCAGAGCTAGAATTGGGGACTTAGGTATATGTATGGGCATATTCCTAAGTCGAGTCAGATGTTACTTCGTGATTGCATCTTTCTTTTGTGATATATCCTTTGTGGATTTCGGGAGACCTTCGGGGGTCTCGGGGTCCTTACTGAGTAGCTTGTACTCACCCCTGCACGGGCTATGCCCGCACCTTGTTGTGTTGGTTGCAGACGACGGACAGCACTGATCACGGTTGGGGCGTGGAGCAGGACGGTACCGGGAGGTGGACCACTGGGCGGGACGTGCTCGGAGCGGACGTGGGACCCAAGGAGCCTGGAGGCTATCTGTACCCACCCTTCAGGTGGGATTGCCAGTGGACGACACGAGGCCGCCATCTTTTCTTCAGTTGCTGTACTTTACTTTTTCAGTTGTACTTTACAGTTGGGCTTGTATTTCCGGCCCCTTTACTTTTCTGCACTTTACTTTCCGCTTGCTGACTCTGTGTGGTTGTTACTTATAAAGGCAATGCCTTCCCTGTTTACTGGGATTTTACGCCTTGGTGCTAGTCGCCAGCCCCTGGCCTATGGAAGGCGGGCTTGGGGTAGTCACGGCACGGGCCCCGAGGTCGGGTTGTGACAAATTGGTATCAGAGGTGGTCGGTTCTACCGCAGACTCTGATCTTCCTCCTATGTGAAGCAATAGTGTTTAGCGTATTGAGTGTGGTTATCAGTCCAGAGAGTCCAGTGTTGGTGCGGCGGCCGACGTATCCATACACCAGGACCCTGACTTCTGATTTCCGACTTAATGCCCGAAAACATTGATTGCATGTGTGTTTCAAGTTTTCTTTGTGATTACTTGTGTCAGCTCACCAGGTATACTGTTCTGATCGTGGCATACTTGTTTTTTTCAGGATGGCACGACGACAGCAGCCAGCTAGGGTTCCTAGAGCAGGGCGCGACGACAGCCCGCCGAGGGACGAGGCCTCGGTACAGGGCCCGTTGACAGCAGAGGCACCGGCGGTACCTTTACCCGCCGAGCCCCCGATGCTTCCAGCACTGGCAGCTGACGACGCACGACGCCTCGGAGCTCTGCACGAGTTCCAGCGCCAGCGACCACCCAGGTTCCGTGGGGAGTCGGACCCCCAGGCAGCCGAGGACTGGCTGGAGGCGGTCGTCCGAGTTTTCAGGCTAGTGAGGACACCAGCAGACCTCATGGTGATCCTCGCGGCGAGCCTACTGCACGCAGCAGCCGGACGCTGGTGGAGCCTGATGCTCCAGGTACACGATGAGGCCACCCTCATCTGGACGGACTTCGAGATCCTCTTCCGCTCAGAGTTCGTCCCGGCCACTCTCCGTGCGGTGCGCATCCAGGAGCTTCTTCAGCTGCGGCAGGGCAGCTTGACGGTCGCTCAGTACGCGGCGAGGTTCACCGACCTTTCTCGGTACTCGACAGACATGGTACGGGACCCCTTCTTTCGGGCCCGGACCTTCGAGCAGGGATTGAGACATGAGATCAGGGCATCGCTGATCTCTCTTAACATCCCGAACCAGGCAGGAGTGCTAGAGAGAGCCCTTCTGATCGAGAGCTTCCTGGCTGAGTCCACAGCGAGACCTGCCGCAGGGCGGCAGATAGCGGAGTCATCGACAGCAGGTAGCCGACGGATGACTCATGGCTCCAGGCAGACCAGACCTACCAGTGGCCGACTGCACGACTCAGGCTCAGTTGTGCGAGGGAACCGGGGTGGAGTCAGAGCCAGGCGTGCCGAGAGTGGGCAGTGTTACTCCTGTGGCGGGATTGGTCACATGGCTCGTGACTGTCCGACCCGCCATGCTGATGATCAGCAGTTAAGTGAAGAACCTCCCAGGTAGAGGCAGAGGTTCGACCGTGGCGGTTCGCAGGGAGGAGGCGGACGAGGCAGAGGAGCTGGCCGCGCAGCAGGAGGTGGGAGACGCTTTGAGGCTCTGCCACCACCACCACCAGGAGGTCCGCCCCGACCACAGGGAGTAGGTGAACATGCGAGAGCTCAGCTTCAGGCAGCCGAGGCCTTCGATAATGGAGCTCTGGGAGCAGATGGACAGGAGAGGAACTAGCTCCAGACCTGGAGACTTTTGTTCATGTTGCTTCTAGTTTTGTTGATGTATGTTTGTAGATGCTTTGTGTCTTTGTACTTGAGCTGCAGTAATAAAAGACACCCTTTCTTGTGGCATTTACTTCCCTGTCCTCTCTTGTGTTGTTACTAAGAGGTTCCAGTTTTGACTGTTGACTTGACCCTCACTTGTGAGACATCTACTGGAGGAGACCCAGTTACCACACACTGATGCCGACAGTGTGAATCAACCCTTGGAGGCGAGAGTAACGGTCAGATCTCTTGGTAGTAGCGTCGAGGCCTTACGACGTCATCCTTGGTATGGATTAGTATCATCCATCTCGGGATTGACCGTATTAGGCGAAGAATGTGGTTCATCCAGGGGATGAGACCAGGTTTCTCTTATCGGAAAAGAAGAAATCTAGCAGCTCTAGTGGGACCAGAGGTGGTCCGGGCCACGATAGAGAAGGTCCACGTGAGCACATGGAGCGGAAGGCTCAGATGCATGCTCAGTACCGCCTTTTGTATCCCTAGTTTGTGTTGAAGCTTTACGAGGACGTAAAGCCCTGTGGTGGGAGTAATGTAAAGACCCGTAAATTTCAAGGAATTTTTTTTCTTAATTTTCTTTGGAATTTTACAAGAACACAGTTTCTGACGGTGCCTGATTCCGAGGCCGGGTGTGCCCGGAATCATTTTCTGAAGTTTGGCTCGGGTACGTTCAGTGAACGGACGAGCGGGTTTTTCTAACTTTTGAACCGGTGCCCGGAATCGAATTCTGAGGGCACCGATGAAATCGCAGCGCCAGTATTCGCTGAGAAACGCCTCTTCCGGAGTTGCATTTGCTCGGGTGTGGTTTTTAATTTTCGGGCTTAAAGTTAAGAAATAAAATAATTTTGCGACAACTTTATTTTATTTCACTTAAGCCACTTGGAAGCCACTTGAAGCCACTTAAAGGCGGCTTGAACTGAGTTGAACTGGATAGGATGCTATCCGGAAATATCCTACCCCCTTGGTAGGATATTTGTGAGGTGGGGCCCGCACGAGCCCCGCCGTTTCTTTCCGCTAAGAAACGCACCTGTGAAAACCCGTCTTAATGAAAGTCAACCAACGCGTTTTCTAAATTCTTAACAGACCATTTAATTGGGCGGTTTATTTCGTGAATTAAATGGGCTGTTTCTTTCGTGAATTAAATGAGTCGTTTCTTTCGTTGAATTAATTCAACGAATTGATGGTTCGTTTCTTAACCAGTTTTTCAAATTCGTTGGCGTAATAATAAAATAAGACCAACGCTTAACCTCTGGTTATTTTCACTTAAGAAGATTTGGGAGAACCCTCGCAACTTCTTCTCCCTCGCGAAGAACGCGAAGAACGCGAAGAACGCCGAACCCGGAAATCGACGACGCCTTCGCCCGAGACGTTCTTCCGATCTCCGATCTCCGATCTCCGATCACCGACCATTCGAGGTGAGTGCTTTCGGATTTCCTCTCAAGTTCTTTTCTTTGGTTTTAAACGAAACACAGATTTAAATATTAATAATTTAAATCTGTTGTTCTTGGTTCGTTGAGCTCGCCGACTCAACGCCGGAATCCGCGATGACGCGACGCCTCCCCGCGACGACGCGACGATCGATCTCTTCCGCGACGATCTCTTCCGCGAAGAACGCCCGCGCACGACGATCATCAAGGTAGGGATTTATTTTGGAAAATTACCCCCCTTTTTAATTTTTTCTCGTGAACGTTCTTCGAAAATTAAAAAGCCGGATTCAATGAACAATTTTTATTTTTAATTAAAATTGTTGGATCATGTGTTGATCATTTTTTCTCCCGGTTTTTTATTTCTAACGCGGAGGGTGCGGGCCAAACGAACACGGCCCGACGACCCTCCGCCGTTCTTCGTTTTGTGCGGATTTGGCAGGCGACGACGGAACGTGCTGCAACGGGTGTTTGATGATCCCGCAGTAAAGAACGGAACCCGGGAGGAACAACGGCGCAGACGGGAAGGAAAACGGGTCACCGGAGCGACTCCGGCGGCCCGCGGAAGCCGGAGGTGGCGCGGGTCGCCGGCGCGGCGGCGCCGGCGGCCGGAGGCGGCGGCACCCCGCGGGTGTCCAGCGCGACACCCCGCGGGTGTCCAGCGACACCCCGCGGGTGTCGAGCGGCACCCCGCGGGTGTCCAGCGCGACACCCCGCGGGTGTCCAGCGGCACCCCGCGGGTGTCCAGCGCGACACCCCGCGGGTGCCGCGGGGTTGTCACGCGGCACCCCGCGGGTGTCTGGCCGACACCCCGCGGGTGCCGCGGGGGTGTCACGCGGGGCGGCGGCTTTCCCCCGCGTCGGCCGCTCGGCCGCTCGGCCGAGCCGAGCCGGACCGGCCCTGGCCGGGCCGGGCCGGGCCAACCGAGTCGGACCCGACCCGGTTCGGGCCAACCAGGGGGGGTCGGGCCGGGTCGGCCCGGGCCCGGACCCCCCGTCTTCGGACGGACTTCGTTCAAATGGCCGTATCTTGAGCTTCGGGCCTCCAAACGACCCGCCGTCAGCGGCAACGCGATCCTTGGATCGAGACGGTCGTTTCGGTTTATCGCACTCAAGTTTCGGAATACTTGGGGTTCGGCCGGGTTGGTTCGTACACGAAACCAACCGGGCCCTCGGAGCGGAAACGCTCATATCTTGAGCTACGGACGTCCGATTGACGTGCCGTCAGCTTGGTTGATTTCCTCTAAGTGAGACGGATCTTTTGGCATACTCCGCCCGAGGTTTGGACGCAGGTGGAGTGCGGTCGGGTTGGTTTTTCCTTAAAAACCAACCGGGCCCCTGGGACGAAAATGCCAATATCTCTCAGACCGGGCGTCCGATTGACGCGCCGTCTGCGACGTTGAGTTCCTGTTGACGATAGGGAACTTTTGGATACATCAACTTCGGACTTCGTGTCAGTTGATGTATCAGCCTCTCGGCTCGTGGAGCGGACCCTCCCGAACGAGCTTGCTGTGTGCGGGAACCCTAGGTTGGCTGCGACTGCTACTTCGACAGCGATGACCGTGCAGAGATCCTCAGAGGACTGCGGCGACGACTGTGCAGAGATCCTCCGTGGACTGCGGCGACGACGGTGCAGAGATCCTCCGTGGACTCCGACGACGACCGTGCAGAGATCCTCAGTGGACTGCGGCGACGACCGTGCAGAGATCCTCAGCGGACTGTGACGACTACTGCACTCAGCGATCCTACGTGGATCAGGGCTTCAGGTCCTGCGTGGGCCCGATCCTGTGTGGGCCCGATCCTGTGTGGGTCACTGCAGAGATTAGTTACCTATCGATCTTTCGTGGGTCCGACGACTTATATGGATCAGGGATCATCTTTATCGTCATCCGAAGAAGTATACCTGTGTGAGCTGAATCTTCTGTTTTACTCGATAGAGGTGGTGCGCTTGGTTGTAGCGGCAGACCCGCGATACTGGAGACGAGCGTACGGAGTACGGAGACCGTGTAGCCGGCTGAGACCTGAAGACTGCTCGACCGACTCGACTTGGAGTGAGTCGACTAGCCCAGTGGACGGAGCGCCCAGTATTTGGCGGCAGACCCACGGCGGACGGAGCGCCTGGTAGTTGGCAGCAGACCCGTGGTACTCGACTGGAGGAGTACCTCTGTAGGCTATTTGGGTGAGCGCCCGGTATTTGGCAGCAGACCCTCAGCGGACGGAGCGCCCGGTAGTTGGCAGCAGACCCGCGGTACTCGACAGGAGGAGTACCTCAGCAGTCTTAGGTTAGTGAGAAGTACCTCGGAGTCGTGACATGACCACTGTACACTTCAGAGATGGGGCTCTTCAGCAGTTACGTTTTTGATAATGAAAATCCTGGTTTGAGCTGAATCTTATGTTACTCTCCTTTGTGGAAATGTGTTGAACTATCCTATGTGGATTTACTGTTTACTCTCCTTGTGGATTTGAGTCTTGCTTTCCTGCGTGGATTGAGTTGTTCTTGAGCTCATAAGCAGAGCTAGAATTGGGGACTTAGGTATATGTATGGGCATATACCTAAGTCGAGTCAGATGTTACTTCGTGATTGCATCTTTCTTTTGTGATATATCCTTTGTGGATTTCGGGAGACCTTCGGGGGTCTCGGGGTCCTTACTGAGTAGCTTGTACTCACCCCTGCACGGGCTATGCCCGCACCTTGTTGTGTTGGTTGCAGACGACGGACAGCGCTGATCACGGTTGGGGCGTGGAGCAGGACGGTACCAGGAGGTGGACCACTGGGCGGGACGTGCTCGGAGCGGACGTGGGACCCAAGGATCCTGGAGGCTATCTGTACCCACCCTTCAGGTGGGATTGCCAGTGGACGACACGAGGCCGCCGTCTTTTCTTCAGTTGTTGTACTTTACTTTTTCAGTTGTACTTTACAGTTGGGCTTGTATTTCCGGCCCCTTTACTTTTCTGCACTTTACTTTCCGCTTGCTGACTCTGTGTGGTTGTTACTTATAAAGGCAATGCCTTCCCTGTTTACTGAGATTTTACGCCTTGGTGCTAGTCGCCAGCCCCTGGCCTATGGAAGGCGGGCTTGGGGTAGTCACGGCACGGGCCCCGAGGTCGGGTTGTGACACATTTCTTTGTTAATGGATATTTCATTCTTATTAATATGTCATAAAATCACATGAAAACACAACATAATTATCTACAATGTCCAAACTATCCCTTAAACATAAGTTTGTCACTTTTGTGTTTGGAATTTTGAAAATTCAGCATACACGGTTACTATCAGTATGTTCTTTCAAGTCCGATAAGAAAAACATAATTTTTGGTGAATAGTAACCTACCCATATGAATAGTAACATACCCTTACGAATAGTTATATACACTACGGAATAGTAACCTTACCATTGATAATATATATAATATTCCAGTTGAATGTACGATATACCTATATTTTAGAATATGTAAATGAATGATTTAAAACAAGGTTCTGATAATAAATTTTTATTTTAATTAGATTTTAAAATAATCATATTTAGATAATTATTGTATAAAATTGGCTATAATTTTTGGATTCTTCCCATTGAAAAAATGGTTAAGTTAAATTATTTGATATTTTTCTGAAATATTTGATTTATTGATGAATAGTAAAATATAATAATTTATGATAAATGCTAAATAATGGATTTATAGAGTCATTGATGATGATATGCTAATGTAAAACCAATTTGTTCATAGTCACATTCATTTTTTACTATTCTTGGTGATGCAATACTTACTATTATTTGTCTTGTGAAGAAATAACCAATTAATGATTATAATATTTTAAAATCCCTCCTCTCCTCCACTATAACCCCCCCCCCCTCACCCTCTCTTCTATTTACAACTCTCAAGCCTTGGGCCTTTCCAATATTCATACCAAATCTCTCCAATTGCCCCTCCCCCACATCCAAAATCCCCTATCCTCTTCAAAATACCAAACCTTCTCCCTGTAAGAGGTTCTCAATGTAGGAAGTCTAAATAGGTAAATTCCCCTTTCAAACACCATCATTTCTTTAAAGATTGTTTTTGTTTCTTTCCTCACATCCCTTCGCCAAAATGGTTTGCTAACTCCATTAGTATACATGTACTGGACTTTTTTTATGCTAATGGGAAATTTCATTTTCTTATCTTCTTTCACCACATTTTATTTTCATGATATGAAAGAACTGTTTGAGATGTGAAAATTTAGCACAATCAAGGACACCTATTTATCAATTTATATTATCAATTTTAATTCTGGTCATGAAAAAATTAATGTTATAGTTCAACCAGATTATTATATATGTTATATATCATTATTTTTAGTTTTTTAATCCTTTTGTACTAATGGTATTATTTTATAAAGAAAAAAATTGCATTGTAATCAAACCCACAAGTTAACCAAAACAGTTGTAACTAAGGTTATATATATAATAATCCAACATCACTCTATATAGCTAATTTAAATTTAAAACCATGTAATCTCATGGATATTCACTAATAGAATATAACATCAATAATTGGAAACCACTTGGATCTTACATGTATATCCAAACATTAATATAAACGAACAGATCATCAAACCAAATATTAAAATGAGCTCGAACAATGAAATTTTACTTTATAACCAATGAAACAGTTATAAATGAACATAAACTGATTATACTAAACCAATTAATAATATAATAGGTCCTATAATTGTTAATTAATAATACTAATGGGTTTATTCCAGTCTCTAATAATAAGTGGAGAACACTAATGGATTTAATGTAAGGGATCCTCTCCATTTCACTCTTAATCATGATTGTCCTCTATGATATGCCTTTTAAGCGTAATCCCAAAAAATGGGGTATGTTTTATCACCTCCCCAAACTACCCTCTTGATTTATAAATGATGATAAAACCTTTATCTCTCTCATCATTCCATCTTGGATACCCTCCACACCATACAGATAATCCATAATTAAATCTACCCGAACATCATTTGTTCTTTCGGGTTTCCATAAATTTATTTATATCAAAATGGATTTCTCTTATCTGGTTATTTTCATATTATAATTTCTATATAGTTATAATATTTTTTTATGAATACACTTTCATCACATTCTATTAGGTAGATACATGTTTTTTGAGGATCCCCTCCTTATAACTTTTCGATAAGAAAACATGTTTTAAGGAATCTTCCAGAATTTATACCCAATTTCATGTAAACTCTATACCTTGTTTTAATCCCCCACTGTCATTTAAAAAAATATGTCTTTTTATTATGAAAAAATATCTGTAGTTCAATTCTGGTTTTATATAAACACTTTTCCTCTTTTCTATTTTAATTTATCTATAGTATTTTACTTAAAACCTCACCAATTTTTTTTAAAGATAATGTTTCTGAAATACATTTCTTATATGATGTCACTTTAGTATGAAATCACTTACCATGTCATAATTCTATTTTACTTAAATGACCTTCCATATCATGGACACATTCATGATATGCTCATTGGTTATTCTTTATGTCATTATTGTGGTACCCAATTATTTACATTGGTACCATTATTTTTATATATGGTTGATTATGAATGATTATTTATGTGGCGAAGAATATTCATGAAAATGTTCATATGGGTTCACCCAGATAGTGCACCAATGAATGGGATAATGTCAAGTCTCATGAGATGTGCTGTAAAACAGGATTGACAGTTAGCCTTGACCCATACTAAAATGGGATACACTATTAGCGATTAACCTTAACCCGTACTAAAATGGAAAATGAGATTAGTGGTTAGTCGCGACTTGTAATAATGGCATGTTTTATGATTCAACCACATTTATATGATTCTGCATTTATATTATGCAATGTTAACATGATTCTATGTTTATGTGATTCTATGTTTATATTGTCCCATGTTTATATGATATGATTTCAAATGTTCCATGCTTCTGATATCATTATGCCATGACACCTAACTCATGTGATTAAGATGTATCCTTATGTTCATTACCTTACTATGCTTTTTAGCTCATCCCTTTGTTCATGTGTTCCCCTCGGTACCCTATACAGATGTAAAGGCTCAAATGTAATTAGGATCTATTTATGGAGATTATATAAAGAAGTGTTGTTTAGCCCCATGTTTAATGTTTATGTACCAAGACTTCTATTACACTAGACTTAATGATCCTTGTATTGTACACAAATTTGAAATTATTCTTAAATTCATGTAATGTTATATGTAAGAGGCATGGGTCTATATATTTTTTATCATAGGATGGTCTATTTATTTTTGAAAATTAGTAATACATCCCCTTAGTGATAATATTAAGGATGAAACTAAGTATAAGAAATCAGTCCTAAATTTTAGTGACTATTCAAGAAGTGTTTTATCTAGAAAACAAATTCCTATCTAGATATTATTTGGTGGAGGTGGATCTGGCACATATGTACCTCGGTGTGAAAACTCTGACAAGGAGTTCCAGGCATGACCCGGGGTATCATAGTATATGACAAGGGGTCATGCTACACTCTTGTTTATGAAACTCCCATTGGATTTGCTTTAGTAGATTCCAAATCTTATCACAAATTAGTATTAAGGGGGGGGGGAGCCCCTACGAATACATGTTATGAAATAGATCGTGCATAACCTAGATATAAACATAAGGAATCACAAATTATGATATACTTATTCATTATATGTTTATACTTTTAAGATCAATGTATCATTTTTTATGCTCAATAGATGAGTATTCATGTCATCTAATTATACATTATTTTTCTTATATAATTATGGTAAATAGGAGAAAATGTTGCATTAAAAAAATTTGATATGAAATGTAAAGATTTCACAAATGATGATCCAGATTTGATAGGTGTGGGTGCTCAAAACTTCACAACATTTCTTGCTCAGCTAAATTGATTTATGAATAATAACATGAATTATTAATAGCACCCCCATCCTATAATAAATGATAATGTTTTCTTAGAATCAATTATGAAAAAAGGCCTCTAATGTATAGGATATCATTGAATCCCCTCCTATAAAAGAATATATTAACTCTATTGAAAAGATTTTCTCCTTCCTCTAGTGCTTAGAAGAAGAGAAATTTGTACTAGTGGTCTATTGTTTTGACGGGGAAGATGATCAATGGTGGACACTAAATAAGAATACAAATTCTCAAGAGGAAATTGATTCCATGGATTGGGAGGAATTCAAGAGGATGTATTTGAACAAATGTTTTCCTCAAACCCTCCATCTCATTCTGGAAGGCGAGTTCCTCAGGCTCAAGAAGAAGGAATATGAGTCTATCTGGGGTGGGTTTGAAGAAAACATTACAATGCATTCAAGGTACTCTAATGGATTTTTCATGAACACATAATGGAAGGAGAATCGCTTCTTTAGTATATTAATTCCAAGTCTACGAAAAGCATTGGCGATTCGATGCTTCGACAATTATGTGGATATTGAATGTTGTGCCCTCAGGGATCAAGTAGAGATTAAAGTCCATCTTTGGGCTCATGGGACCATTGAAAATAAGAGGAAAATGTTGGACAACAAGGGAGGTTTATAAAAAAATCTCATGATGGAAAGAAGCCTGGCATTTCCCCTTATAAAATTTGTGGGAAGAAGCATCCTGGTAACTGTTTGAAGGGTACCAAGAATTGCTTCAAATGTGGAAAATTTGGTAATATGGCCAAGAACTACTGAAAGGATTTGCAAAAATACCACTAATGTTGAATAAAAAGGTTGGTTTAGTTAAAAACCTAGTATGTAGTTCAGTGTTACAACTTCATGGATTTTAGGCATTATACAAACAATTTCTCTAATACAGTGGTTGTCTAAGGTAATCAGAAACAACCTCCAATGAAAAAAGGAAGGGATTATGTTATCACTACTGGCGAGGTGGTGTTAGAAAACAATGTGGAAAAAGGTACACTGGTTAGTCATTCAAGTATAAAGAACGTTCTATTTGATTCTTATTAAACACATTGCTTCATATCTTCCATGTTTAATAGAAGTATTCAAACCCCACCTCATAATTTGGAGGAAAAGTTATCTGTGAGAGTAGAAAATGGGAAAATCATGGCGTCAATGGTTTATAACTCCTCCCTAGTTCACTTTTTTTAGTAAACCTTCCAAGAAAATATCGTTACACTTCCTTTAGTGAAGATTGACCTTATCTTGAGCATGTATATGCTTTATTTATACAAATCCAATATCAACTGTTGGGAATGGGAGATCACATTTCACATCTCGAAGCATCCTATGATTATTTTCAAGAGTTTGGAGGAAGGTAAATATATATTAGAATCATTATATCTAGTGTGGTTATTTTTTCTCTTTGTGAGAAGGCATATCTAGCTCAAATGGTTATGAAAAATGAGAGAATCATGCATGAAGACGTGCCCATCGTGAGATATTACAATGATGACTTCCTTGAAGAGTTTCATGAACTTACTCTTTATAGAGAGGTTGAGTTCACAATTAAACATATCTAGGTATCATTTCCTATCTCAAAGACACCTTAAAGAATTGACACCGTAGAGCTAGAAGAGTTGAAGAGGGAGTTATATGATAATATGGAGAAGTATTTTATACACCTGAGTGCTTCGCCGTGGGGTTCGACAGTCATCTTCGTCAAAAAGAATGATGAATCAATGCGCCTAGACCTTGATTATGGTGAGCTCAAGAAAATCATGATAAAGAACATGTATCCCCTACCACGGATTGTTTAATTTTTCGATCAGCATCGTGGGGACATTTATTCCTATAAGGCGGACCTTCGATTGAGATATCACCAATTAACGATGATGAAGAAAGATATTCCCAAGACATCATTTTTAATGAGGTATGGAAACTATGAGTTCATTGTGATGCCCTTCAGACTCACTAATGATCCAAGAATTTTTCATGGCTTTAATGAATAGAGTATTTAGAGATTACCTCAACAAATTGGTGGTAGTCATTCTTGATGATATTATGATATTCTCCATGAGAAATTAGGATCATTAGGAGAATTTGAATCACGATCTTGGAAGAGGCTCTAGAGGTGGATTTAGAGTAGGTGGTTTATCTTTGCAGAGTTTTACGAATTTTTATGTTTGAGAGGGTATGGAATTAGTCATCGGATTAGTCCGGTGCTTTGACAGGTGACATTTGTTCGGAGTACAACAACACAAAGGTGGAGAGCTTTATCACTTCCAAATGCTGAGTAGTGGTAGATCCATGGTGTATTTTTGTTTTAATATCATTGACCTTCGAGTCATGATTTATGTCTTATGTTCATGATGACTATTTGGGTTTTCCCCTTCCTTAAATAAAAGGGGTCTTTGTTATAATAAAAATATTTGAAGGCCTTCAGGCTATAGGATGGATGAATAATGAGATAATGACACTGAAAAGGGACAAGTAGTCTGAAAACTACATTAAATGTGAGTTATGGATAGAGGAAGTATCATTCTTGGAGAATGTTTTCATCCGCGATGAGATATTTATAGACCCTACCAAGACAATGTCAATTAAAGAGTGGCATATGCCAACTTCTGTAATGGAGATCCACATAATTATGGTTCTAGATTTGTATTATCTATGGTTTTTGTTGAACTTTTCATGATTTTGAAACCCAATTACCAAGCCATCACGGAAGGGAGTAATGTTTTTCTTACTCAGGAATGTGAAGACTATTTCACGGAGTTGAAAAAGAGGCTTCACACTGCACCAATACTCACACACCCAACAAGTGAAGAACTATTTGTGGTGTAGAGTTATTATTTTAAGAAGGTCCTAGGATTTTTGATAATGATAAATGATAATGTCATAGCATATGCCTCAAGGCATATGGAAATCCTTGAGCAAAACTATCCCACAGATTATCTGCAGTTGGTGGTAGTGTTCTTTTCATAAAAAATCTAGCAGCATTATCTATATGGTGAGATGTGTGAGATATATAATGAAAAAAATAATCTCATATATATATATATTCATACAAAAATGGCTTTATATATTCCAATGAATATTGACAGTGCTAATAAAAAAATTATGACTACTCAATCCACTACCATCCAGGTAATGGAAACAAGGTGGCAGATGCTCTATATAGAAAAGATCATGCATCTTAATCAATAATGAGAATTTAAAAGTATACTATCTCCTTATATTTGAAAATTAAGGACATGGGAATGAATAAGTGAGGAATAACATCAATCCTTTCTCATATGATTTGTCAACTATCCAGCTTGAAGAAAATAGTGGATGCTCAAAGGAGAGATGTGGAAATTTTGAAAAGAGAGGATGCTGTTAAAAATTGGAAATCGTTTAATTTCATAATTGATGATGAAGGAGTTGAAAAATTTGGGTCATGATTATGTGTATCATTTTATCCATAGATTAATAAGGAGACTCTAAATGACACACATAGCTCAACCTTTTCTATCCAACTAGGGAGCACAATGTTGTATCAAGATCTCTGAGAAAACCTTGGGTGGGAAAATATGTAAAGGAGATTGTTAAATATACATCAATGTTACATGAATGTCCGAAAGTGAAGGAAGAGAGAAAAATGTATAATGTGGTGATGCAACCACTACCCATACCAGCATGGAAGTGGGAAATCCTTACCATGGATGTTGTAATATGACCACTAAGGACATCTCGAGGAAAAAATTATATATGTGTCATTGTGGATCATTTTACAATGATAGATCACATTATCGTGATTCGAGAGGACTTCTCATTGGATAAACATTCTTGGATTTACATCAAATAAGTGGTAAGGCTTCATGGAGTAACACATTATATTGTATCTGATCATGATTTGAGATTCACCTCGATGTTCTGGAAAAGTCTCGAACAAGCTCTATGCACTGAACTGAACTTCAATACGGTCTATCATCCTCAAACTAATGGCCAATATGAGTGAACTATCTAGAAACTGGAACAAAATTGAGGGAGTGTTATATGGAATTAATAGGAGGATGGGACCAATATCTTCCACTGGTTGAACTCTCCTAGAGTAAATTTTTCCACTCGAGCATATGAATGACACCATATGGATCCCTTTATGGGAAAAGGTGCATAACACTGACGTGTTGGGATGATGTCAGTGATTGTTAGCTACTTGGACCTGAAATAGTCAATGAAATGGTGGAGAAGGTGAAAACCATTCAACAACATCTCATAGAATCTCAAAGATTACTGAATAGTTATGTAGACAATCGTATATGATACCTTGAGTTTAATGATGGAGACATTGTATTTTTACACGTATATCTATGGAATATTTTCATGAGATCTGTAATGAAAGGGAAGTCATGTCTCAGCTAAATTGGCCACTTTGAAATTATTGATCGAGTAGAAGCAGTGGCATATTGACTGGCACATCCACCTACCATATTGAACATACATGATGTATTTTATGTATCGCTCTTAAGGAAGTTCATAGCAGACCCTTCCGACGTACTATCATCAGAAGTGGTATAGTTGGAGGTTGATCATTAATATGGGAAGTATCAAGTGACGATCTTGGATCATTGAGATAATGTTCCATGCAAAAATATTACTCATCTTTTCAAGGTACTATACAGAATCTATAAGTATGAATAGGATACATGGGAAATAGAGGAAGCAATGACGGATAAGTACATGCACCTGTTTTTGGCCTAGAATGAAAAGGGAAATTTCAAGGGTGAAATTTCATAAGAAATGACAAATTTTATGACCCAATGATTTATATATGAAGATATAATTCTTATAAATATTTCATAAAATCACATGAAAACACAAAATAATAAACTACTATGTTCTATGTGACCTTTAAATAAAATTTTGTCACTTCTTTGTATGGAATTTTGAAAATCTGGCATACACAGTTGCAATCAGTATGTTATTTTGATTTCGATAAGAAAAACATAATTTTGGGTGATTAGTAACATACCCTAGTGAATAGTAAAATAACCTTATGAATAGAGATATACCCTAATGAATATAAACCTTATCTATGATAATATATAAAAAGTATTCAAGTTGAAAGTACGATATACCAATATATTTTATACGTAAATGAATTTTAAAAAACTGGTTTTTGATATTAAATTATTATTTTAATTAAATATTGAAATAATAATATATAGACTATTATTTTTAAAAATTGATTTTATTTTTGGATTCTACACGTCGAAAAATGGTCAGGGTGAATTTTTGAAATTTTTCTTAGATACATGAATTTTTAATGAATAGTAAAATATTATAATTTACGATAAATGCTAAATAATGTATTTATTAGGTCATTGATGATGATCTACAGATGAAAGTCCAATTTTGTCTAAGTCATGTGTATTTATTACTATTCTTAGTCATGGAATAATATCTATTTCTTTTCTTCTGATGAAACAATATGTTAATGATTATAATATTATGAAATCATTCCTCTCCTCTACTGTAAAACCCCCCTCACTCCCTCTTATCTTCACTACACTCAAGCCTTGTGCCTTGCCAATATTCATCTAAAATCACTCCTAAATCTTCAAACCCATGTCAAAAATCCTATATCCTCTTAAAAATACAAAAAACTCTCCCCTTAATAGGTTCTAAAAGGAGGTAGTCTCAAGAGGTAAATTTCTCCTTCCAATTCCATCATTTCTTTTATGTTATTTTCTATTTGTTTGTTTCCTCGCCTCCATTCATCCAAATAGTATGATAACTCCAGTCACATAAATGTACAAGACTGTTTTTCTTATAATGGGATATTTCATTATATTCTCTCCTTTCCCCAACATTTATTTGAATAAAATTAAAAGCAACATTTGATATGTGATAATTTAGCACATTCAAGGACAACATTTTATCAATTTCTATTATCATATTCAATTTTGTTCATTAAAAAAATTTGTTAAGGTTTAACCAATTTATTATATATGTAATATTTATTTTTTGGTTTTTGTAATCTTTTTGTGCTAATGGTATTATTTTATAAATAAAAACATGTTCATTTAAACAAAACCCACCGATTAACAAAAATGGTTGTCACAGAGGCTATATATATAAAAATTCGACATCGCTCTATTTAACAAAATTAAATTTTAACCATGTAATCTCATGGATATTCACTACTAGAATATATGTACAACCACTTTCATCTTAAAATTTTTTCCATACATGAATATAAGTGAACTGGTCATTAAACCAAGTTTACAAATGAGCCCAAAAAAATGAAATTGATCCCCAAAACCAATAAAAAATGTTATTAGTGAACTTAAAATGATTATAATAATCCAAATAAATAATGAATTATATTTTCAATTATTATTTAAAAAACCTAATGTGATTAATTAGGTCTTTAAAAACAAGTAGAGAACACCAACACATTTAAGGTAAGGGATCCTCTCCATTTATCTCTTAATCAAGATTATACTCTATGATGTGCCTTTTATGTGTAATCCCAAATGAAGGGGTATGTTTTAGAACATACCCCATACTTACCGCATGATTTATAAGTTATGAGAAACCCCTTCTATCTCTCATCAGTCCATATGGGGTTCACTTAACACCATGCTGATAATCATTAACAAAATCAATCCGAACATCCATTGTTCTTTCGGGTTGCTTTACCATTATTTATTACGAAATGGAGTTATCTTTTCTGTTTATGTAAATATTTTAATTATTGTGTAATTGTATAAAATAAATTTATTAATAGCCATTGGTTACGTTGTTTTTGGGGTCATACATGTGTTCTTTATGATCCCCTCCATAGAAATTTCTGATAAGGGAACCAATTTTAGGGGATCTTTCCAAATTTTAACCCAATTTCATATGCATTATATCCTCTTTTTTAATAAACCATTTTATTATAATGAAATAAATCTTTTTATTATGAAAATATTATTGGTTCAATTATGATTTTATATAAAATATTGTCTACATTTATATTTTAAAGGCTCTATAGTATCTTCATCAAAACTGCCCTACAATGTTTTAATGCTAATTTTTTCCAAATACATTTCTTATATGTTGTCACTTTTTTTAAATCAATTAATTTTTCATATTCCTATTTTACCATATTTATGTCCATGTATGATCTAATCACCTTCTATCATGGTCACTTTCATGATACGATCATTGGTTTTGCTTTATGTCAGGATTATGGTACCCAATTCATTTATGGGGTACCCTTATGTTTATATATGGTTGATTATGTAAGATTATCTATTTGGAAAGAATATTAATGAAAATTTTAGATTGGTGGACCCAGATAGCTCTCCAATGCATTGATTAAATTTAAATCTCACAAGATGTGATGTGAAATGATATTTGTGGTTAGCCTTGACCCGTACTAATATAGGGAATAAGATTGGCAGTTAGCCATGACCTGAAATAAAATGGGAAACAAGATTGGTGGTTATCCTTGACTCTTTATAATGACTAGTTTAATAATTCATCAAAATTTATATGATTCCATGTTTATATGATTCCATGTTTTTTTGATTCTATGACTATATGATCCCATTCGTATATGATATGATTTCATATATTCCATGCATTGGATATCATTATGTCAAACCACCTAACTCGTGTTCTTAATATTTATCCATATGTTCATTCCCTTACTGGTATTTTTAGCATATCCCTATTTTCATGGGTTCTTCAGGGTACCCTCTTCAGATGTAAGGGATCAAAGGATATTAAGAGATCATTTGGGGGATTAAATAAAGAAGTGTATTTAACCCAATGTTTAATATTATATGTACATTGTCTTCCGAGACAGTAGACTTAAATATCATTGAATTGTACTCTGATATATAATTTTGATTTAAATCATGTAATGATATATGTAAAAGGCTTGGGTTTCTATATAATTCCATATCTGGAGTACCCAATACATTAAAGAGAAATAATTGGTCTCACCCTTTGAATAATCTATAACTGATTCACCCTTATTTCATTATCTATAATGGATCATAAAACATTTTTTAATGTATAACTGGAAGATCTAGGAGAAATAATGGGGATCATTCCATCGTTTATAATTTCCATGTACTGAATAACGACTAAAACCCTTAAAAAATCAATGCGGAATATCTTGTATGCTAATGAACATCATGTTTCCTATTAATAAATATGGATGTAACATTATACCTGATTTAATAAATCTCAACCAAGAAATTTGAACATAGGATTGAAAAATAGTGGTTTGAATTTCCATAAATCATTTATTGAAATCCCATATCAGAAAAAAGAAAAATTTAACATCCACTTTAAAATAAAAAAATAGAAGTAAAAAATGACACCAGAGATAACACATACTATGATTTTATGTTGGATAATCCTAGTTATTAGTGAAACAAAACAATAATGTTTTGATTGAGAGTGATAAATTACATGGGCATGAAAATTCTAGCAATCACAAAACTATAAATCATTGATGTGAATAAAGGGAATTAATATTTTTGTAAGAAAATTAAATAGGTAATTTTTTTAAGAATATTTTCATATATTTGAGGAATTATTTTAAAACATTGACTATTAAAATAAAAAACATACTTAATTGAAAATTAGAGATTCATCCTCTAATAAAATTACACCCCAACATCATCTTCTTTCCCTAAACGATGAGTATTCAAGATAACATTTTCATGCAAGAATCACTAGAATCAACTTCTAGAGAAACACTTAATCCCAAAAAATATTAAATATCTATTTCTCATATTATGAGAAATTATCCCCAAGAAAAATTGACATGATAATATAAATTAATTATAAATAAACAATAATCCATTATATAATTAAAAACTACATTAATCACCAAAAATTTAAAAGAAATATCTAAAGATGATTATATTAAATTTAACCTATAAATATTCTAAAAATTAATGATAAATATTATTACTATGATTAAAACTAAAAATATATAATGATTTAATCACGTCGTCACTTGAAATAAATTTTAATATTTATCTAGGAATAACATAAATAACTCTTGAGGTCTCAAATAGAAAATTTATTTACCCAGTTATATTAATGATATGATTACCATTCCCATAAATTACACCACTAATCATAAGTCCAAAATTAAATGAATTGTTATTAATAAAATATAATTCAAAAATTATTCCTAAAATAAAAGAGCATATAATTATATTTACCTTGATCATACATGATTACCACAGTAGAGAACATCTTTTGAAACAATATTCATCCAATAATCCCCTAAATCATTTGTCCAGTGTGATAAAAATTGTGTTCCCTAAATAATCATGTTCCTTTCCCAAAAATTTGATTGAATAAAAAAATTCACAACAACCAGAAACATCACTTCGGCCAGAGGTAGGCGATAAACCATTATAACACATCGATTCTGGGTTCGATTAATGAAGCCTTGACGGACGTGATGGGTTATCATCCATAATGTGGGTTTTCTTTTTTATAAGTTTATATTATTATTATTATATATATTTCAAAATATGATAAAATCCTCAAGAATAACCATTACATATTTAATCCTAAAACATTATCTCATAACATTCATTTATCGTGTTCAAAAATTAATTGCTCATAATTACATAAAAAATAATTTCTCAAAAAATACAATTAGACACCATACAATTTATTAACATAAATCTAAAAAATGTTGATACTAATTAATAGAACTGGTGATCCACCATAAAATTATAAATCCATGATTATATCTATAAATATTAATAATACATACTAATATCCAATGTTGTCTAAACCATCTATTTATACATGCTTTAAGGACCCAACAATAATCATGACTTAATCAAGGCTTTTTGAACTTGAATTTACATTGGATTATGTTTTTTATTATAGTTTTGTAGAATTAGGAAAATCTCTTAAAATTTAACTCATAGATTAAACCTAGACCCATATAATTATAATTTAATTATTTACAATATTAAACCTACTAAACTAAAGAATGAATTATTTTTAAGAAATTTCTTCAATTATTTCGCATGAAGTATTATTTTCAAATTCCAATTATAAAACATGTGATTTTTTTATTATAAACATAGTGTGAGAAAAATAAATCAATAATGGGAATAAATAAAGATCAAAATTAGTCAGAGGATAACCTAATTGTCCAATAAAATTTAATAATAAAAACTCATCAGAATGCATAGAAAAATAACCTTAGAGACTTCATACATTATTATCATAGAACTCTTATATTCAATTTTGAAAACAGAAAAAAATATGGTCGACTTCAATCTCATGAGTACCCAATTCATTATAGAGCTATAATCAGTCCCACACAACGTATAATCTATATTTGGATCACCCGGATTTACAGAGCTATAATTGGGATCAACCCTTATTATAAGTGGGACCAAGATCACTAGGAGATATAATGTGGATCAAACCATTGTTTATAATGCCCCCAGACTAAATATTGAATAAAACCTTTAAAACTATTTAAACCCATTTGATAAACACTTCAAGATATCATAATACTTTTTTAACATAAAAATCACATAAAAATATAAAAAGTACTCAAAAAATAATGAAAAATATTTCTGTAGAATAGTATCATAAAAAATTGTAATAAAAAATTAAATAATTATTATGATATGAATATTTAAAATTTGGAGCGTGCCATATATTGAAAAAAACATTCTAGGTAACTGAAATAATAAATCCATTATTAAAATACTATTTTAAAATAAATAAAAATATTATTTTTCAATCAAAGTGTCCCATAACAATTTAAAATTATTAAAACCCATTAAAATTAAAAAAAAAATAATTCTTTATAAATGAATATATAAAACCATTATGCAAAAATGTACATGACTGGGAATTATTTATAAGAATAAATCCTTAATAAATTTAAAATGATAATTTATTTAAAGATTCACCAACGTTGAGTCTGAATCATCATGTAAAATCTCTGTATTACTAAATAATAAAAATATGTTACTTATTTATTTTCAAGATATAATTTTTAAATATTATTATTATTATTATATCACACATTATCATATGATATAAATTACATAATAGATAAGTACATGTTGAACATTATTTTTTTGATATTCGATACTTCAGTCCATTGAGATTTTTTATGATATTAATAGTCAAAGAGGACATTAGTCCATTATCTCTATATTAATATTCATTACATAATAATCAATTTTATAAATCCATCATACTTTTAAATAATACCATTTATCAATGGTTATTAAAAATAAAAAATATTCAAATCATGGAAATGGAAGGCCCAATATACGCATGAGCAATGTTTCAATTTTTTAATGATTATTATAGAAAGAAGGTGTGCATTATTTTATCTTTTAATAATGATTATAATATCATTAGTATCATATTAATAATTAATATACATATATATATCATCCATGTGATGTGGTGATGAAAAATTAATCGCATCCCCGTGTGGAGGTGATTGTTCACACATACAAACAAACGACATTATCATTTTTATGTGAATGGAATTTTAAGAATGTAAAATATATTTTATTAATTCATAATGAAAAATATTTCTTGAATATAAAAAATACATATTAATTCCACCATTATATACAGTCTTGAGATATAGTGGTGGGAAAAAAATATATATGTTCGCAAGGTGGTAGTACACCTTACACACGAATTAATTAATCATTTCACTGTTGATGAAATTAGATATGGATTGAGGTTAGGATGTTTATGTAATAAAATATCAGTATATCTAGGATATTGGATTTTGTATCTCATAATGGTTGTAAAAAATTTGAAATATTTACAAGAAGAATGAAAATAGAAATAAAGGTTTTAAAAAATATATCATCTTCAGATGATATTCATTGATTTAATCTTAAACACTATTAAGGGCGGTGTTGGTAATTTACCGTGATATCATGTAATTACACAATTAGGGTTAATATAATTACAATAAAAATTAAAATGACCAAAAAAGTAGTCATTAAAGGCATTTTTTCGATATCTATCAACCAATTGACAGTAGATTAGATTTTTAGGAATTTTATTTCATTTAATGAAATATTATTTAGTTTATAATATAAATAATATTTATTATGACAATATTCATTACCAGATATTTTTAAATTATAATAAAAAAACTAAATCATTAAAATTGACTGTATTAAATTATCACTTACATGAAAAAATCATACATATATTTTTTGGTTGACATTGAAAACATTAAGTAATAATAATTTTTATATTTTAAATATCATTTTTTGACACTCTGATAAATTAGTCAATTACTTCTTCATCATTGTGTCATTTTTTAATTTAATTTCATCTATTTTAAAAAATCTAAATAAATTAACATTATTTATATAGAATTTTCATATTTAAAAAAATATTTATAGTAGAACATATCTCGTATATAAACCCATATTAAAAAATTACTTGTAAAAACAAGTGTGAAAAAAATGACATTTCTTTAGATTTTATATTATTTATGTCATAATCACACACATGATGCTTCCAGGGGCTATAATATTTTTTCAAGGGTTATTTTGGTAAAAAAAAACTCATTAAAAATATTATTGGATGTTTTAAGATCATTTTATAATATATGTGATATAACATTTACACTTAATTACCCAATTTATCTATTATCTTGTTAATAGAAAAAATTACTAATGTTATTATTAATATAATCAAAAAAATTAAAGGGAATTATTCAATAAATTTGGTCATAATTACTCAAAATACATAATTTATTTTTCATGATATTAAACACTTAAATTAAATAATTTAAATAAAAATTAATCACATTGAGGGAATGAAAAACCGAGTTCTTTTAATGTTGAAATGTTGAAATGTTCAAAAAAAATTTATATCCCATCTCAATTTTAAATAAATTAAAATGAAATAAATTGAATAAAATTATATTTTAAATATATAAATTTTCATTAAATCATTTATAATATATAATTTACCGCTATAAATCTGTTTGATGAAAGAACCATTTTCATTTAAATGCAGTATGCTTTCACTATTCATCAAAAAATGAATTTTAGCCTAAAAATAAAAATAATCAAAACATGATATATTTTATACTATTATTTCAAATAATAAGTTTATTTTTCACATATAAATTATAATATTTTGAATAAATATATTTAATATAGGTGCTCCATCTAATGGCAGTGAAACTGCCTTCTTGAAGAATACTTCTTTTATGCATAAAATTATATTTGTTTTTTATCAAGTTTTGATAACACTTAAGTTGATTATTAAAAATTAATATATATATATATATATATATATCATTAATATATTCAACAAAATTAATTTGTTTATTTATTAGTATAAAACACATTTTTCATATTTAAATTTATTTTTTAGAAAACCATTTCATATCATTAAAATGTTTTACATTCATTTATAATTAATTGGACACAGAAGAAATAATGATATATACTTATATATAAATTTTTGTCATAATTTATTTACTAAATTTCATTCATATAAATATAATGAAAATTTTATCACGGTAACATTTAAATAATAATATTTATAATATCATGTAAGAATGGCGGTGTATATCATGTACTTTTTCAAACATCCTATTTCTTTTTAAATACTGAGGATGTTAGAGGTGTTCATATGGAATGTATGGATAATATTGATATTTTAATTGTCAAATTGGACACATATAATTCAATTATTTGTCCTACAATCCTTGGTGTTGTTTATGTTATTACATAATTGAATTTCCCCAATGAACATTAATGCCTGACTTCTAGACATAGATTTGTGGGTCTATGGTTGGTTACAGATGCTGTGTATAAGGACCTAACATTAATCATTACATTATCATGATTTAAGAAAAGAATTAAAATTAAGTATCTTTTCAGGCATATAATTATAGATTGTTAGGCCATAACTATTACAAAAAAAATCAAATTCTTATAATGTGGATACAAATAATACAGTATCCATTTCTTCCACAATATAAAACATTTTATTAATAAACATGATTTATTTTCCTTATAAAATTATTCATGGATTTTGTTTTTATCTAAAAAATACATATAAAATATTGGATGAATTTAAAAAACATGTGATGTGCATAGAAAGATCATTAAGTAATATAAAATTTGGAATAACACTGTTAGTCCATGAATATTTTAATCCCATGAAAACACATTGACAAAATAATAATTTTAACCGAAAAAACCAAACATTTTAAACATCTCTCAGGAAATCATATGATTATAAAAAATATTCATCAAAATTATAATTAAATAAATAAATTTTTTCCATCCATATCAAAAATATATTATAGCATTGACTTCTACATACGGAGTAACAGTCCGGGTTACGCTTTGAATACCCATCATCGTATATTCCATAAATCTATTAGGGGAAACCTTAATGATTACCTCCACATAAATACCCAATTCATTAGAGATCTATAAAAAGGTCACACATCCACATTTTATCATGATACAACCCATATAAATAAATAATTACCAAGAACCATAACATAATCATAACAGATACAACAAGCATAAATGAAATATAAAACTTCCACATTAAAATCACAAGATATTTTTTCAAGATACTTATATAATTAATCTTTTATCAAAGCTATTTTCAATTCCAAAATACATTAAAAGGGTAAATATTATTTATTTTTCGTTAAAAACAAGATGGCTTCTATAGGAATCCAAATATAAAATAGTGGTTATGGTGGTGAAAGACGTTGTTGTCGATGTGTTTGAAAAAAAAATTCAATTTTTCATTTTGAAAAAACTTCATAGAAATATATTCATTTTGAAATAAATTAAATTAATTTAAAATTTTAATGGGTATATTATACAATGTTTAATATAATATGGTTTATAATATATAATTATGCCTCAATTAAATGAGATAGAGACGATGTCCCCTACCATGAGTATGACTAGTCTCATATATTGTTACTTTGTTTGAAAAATTAAATTATATTAATTTAAAAAATAACTAGATACTTTTTCTATTTTATTATTATATTTATATCTCTTATTAAAATGTTATAATAATTTCATAACAATTTATGTTCAAATAGGATATCTTTTCGATATTCTGTTCTTGAGTAAAAAATGAAATTATTTTGATGTAAATGGTCCATGTGGTAAAATTTGCAACATCTATTGATAGTACTCATGATTTAAATATCATATATATACATTTTTTATGTTTTTTAATCCATTATATTTGGACATAATAAATGAAAAGCACCATTAATGGAGAAAGTAGGTCGTACATATGCATGGACTCTAATTACATTTCTTTTTCATGTAAAATAAATAATAATTAGATTGTATAATATGATATATTATAATAATCATATTATATTAATGTGATATACATATAATAGGTTTAATAAATGTAACCTTTATACATTCCATGTTTAGCATGAACATGTCATGTCACTTTGAGGGGGTGGTAGTCCACACTTCCTCAAAAGAAATTATCAAAATTACACAATATGGAAAGCATAATGTTAAATTATATATAAAAATTACAGAAGAATAAGTAATATATATATATATAATATAACGTATGTAATAATAGTGTCCATTTTAATGGCCATCATGAAAGTTGGTTGGGGAAAATTGAACATTTATTGTTTTGTTAGGGAGTTGTTTGCCAACACAAAAAACAATATGTTGTATAACCATTAAATGAAGCCATGTGTAAGTGTAGATCAAAACCATCAAATAAAATTTAATATTATATTTAGGATACTACTCTAGTTTTGTAATAATAGAATATATATAGTTTAGGGAGTCAATAATGATATGAATCTAAAAAGAGCGAGAGAAGGTGTTACCTCTTAATCTGGTTACATCTTTTGGTTTATATAAAAAGGGTTCTTTAGGAGGCTTTCTACCCCAAGGGAGGATTTTATAATGATGTTAGATAATATAAGGAGAGGTTATTTTGGGATTTTGTGATCAATATGGATATTGAAGAGTGAATATTAGATATTAGAGTGTACATTTTTATATGAGAGGGAAGGGGCGCACTTTTAAACTCTTAGATTTGTTAAATTAATATAAATAAACTTATCAATTAAAATGGAAAAAATATGATATATGTCAAAGATAATATTATCATTTTTCCAATTTCATATGATAAAATAATTATTATACATGTATCGATTTTATTTTAATCCTTAATATTTATATTTAACCTTAATTATTCTCATTTAATTATAAAATTTGTAACAAACATTTAATTAATAAGAGGATATTATTTTTACATATATCGTGATAATTTACAATAATTGGAAATATCAATAAAATTTTGACCTTATATTAGTCACTTTGCGATTTTATTGTATTTTTAGTACTTTTAAATAATTTAACAAATTACTATTTTTATAAATCATCAATTATTTCAAATTTTCAACAATTCATTTTAGTTCATATAAATAAAATTCAAACATAGATATAACATCAAAAAAAATTTAATAGACTCATAAAATGTCATATAAAGACATAAAAACTAAGGATGGCATAAATTATGTCACATAATATTTTTTTACTATTTATAATATCATTAATTTGATTTATTCATTAATAAAGAAATCACCCCATCATCATTGTGTCATAAATAAATGTTATTATTTAATGTCTAATAATTATAAATAAAACTACATGATGTAGGAAAAATTTTATATTTACTAATGAATATTTATAGTTGAATATATAAACTGTATTATACTATATTTAAATGGTATAAGTAAATATATATATGTTTATAAAATTTTTCCATTAATTTAAAATAAATGTTAAAATTATCATAACCACACCGAAGTGACAAAAAACACCAAATTATCATCCCAAGGGGTTTTTGTCGGCAATAGCGCATCCAATTTTATTATTACAAGTGTTAAGGTTGTTTTTTATTATTATAATATTAGTTTGACCCTTATTTACCTGATTTACCAATTATCCATGGAAAAAATAACGTCTAATGTTAAAATTCAACAATTTATTAAAAAATGGTCACTATTTACAAAATTTGGAAATTATGATTTCTAATATAAAATCTACATTCTAAATTTTAAATTCCATTAGTTTTTAGATTTTATAAAAAATTAATTCTCTTTGTCAAAATGAGAAAACACGATTGTTTAAAAGTTAAAAACCACAAAATATTGACTTTTGTTTATATAAAATTTCATAGTAAAATTTGCTTCATTGACCAAAATTTTATTAAATGATAAATAATTAATCCAATTAATCATTAAAATCATTTAAAATGATAGTGAAACTATATATAAAATTTTATGAAAGCGTATTTTTGAATTAAAAACCAGTATTTTTCACAATTCATTGAAAATGAATTTTAGCAAAAATAAAAAAAATAAACCATATAAAATTTTTAGGACTGTATTGTAAATGAGATTATAATTTGGTTATATTATCATATAAAATGCAAAAACCATAATTTAATATGGTTTTAACATCAAATGTTTTAAAAATGCAATTATTTTAAAAAAAATAATTTATTTGTGCTTAATATTTCTTTTGTTCTTATATTTTGCATAGAAAAAAAATAATATGAAAGATAAACCTAAAATTTAGATAATATTTAATTATTATATTCCAAAAAGTTTGATATTATTTTATTATCACAATTATTCTCAATTAAATTGGTTTTCATAAAATCACATCATTTTTAGTCAGATGGTTTTTATTTCAATTTCTATTAAATTTTGTATCAAATAATTCATTATATAAACATGTTTAAGCCATATTTTTATACTTTATATAAAATTATTCATTCACTTTATACCAATGGATAGGTAATAATATTAACATTTAAATTATAATATTTAGTTGTTCGTTTAAGCTCGATGTAGTGTATCATGATCTTTCTTGAAAATAATGTTTCTTTATTAAAACACATGAGGTAACAAGCTACTACAATTTAATAAATATCACCCTAACTATTTAAATGTGGGGATACTAACAAGGGTAGGACATTTCAGAATTTATTTATTGCAATCAAACATTGAAAAATGGTTTCATAAAACTGCCACTTTATAAGAAGGAAATAGAAGTAAAATGGTCACCCGATATATCACATACTAGGAATACATGTTGGAATACATGGATATGCAAGAAAAAATAGTTTCTATTTCTAAAGGAGAGTTATAAAAAACAAGAGTAGGATAATGTTAACAATCAAAGAACCATTTTCTTGTTATGGGTTAAACGGTCTTTGATTTCACTGTAGGAAAATTAAATTGGGAATTTTTTTAAATCATTTTCATATTTTTGTGGAATTTACTTATGATATTGACTATGATCATAAGGAAACATAATTACTTTTCAATTAATGATTCATAATTTAATTGATTTCTACCAAAAAATTCTCTTTTCTCTAAATAATGAGAATTCAGGATTACTTGGCCACACCCGAACCATGTTAATCAACATCTATAGAATGTAATAATCTAATAAAGAATAATTATCTATTCATATTATCTTGAAATATTAACCGAAACCAAAATGGTTAGGATAAAATCATATAATTCCCCAATAATAATAAACTATTTTTGTCCGAACCCAGGTTTGAGCCTGTAAGAATTTGAATTTTTTTTAATGATGTTATTCGAGAGCAGGGCATTCAGACGGCGTGTGATTCCGAGCCCTGATGTGTCTGGAATTTAATTTTAATCGCGTTAACCCTAGACACGCCAAATAAACAAATTAACTCTTCAATGGTTGCTCATATGGGAAAACTGAGTGCAATGTTGATTCCGGAGCATGTCGTTTACTATTGGAGGGGTGTAACATTCGCGAGTGCCGCTCTTCTGTGGAAAAATCAACCAAGGGTGTTTTCGTAATTTTGCGGGCTTGGGTGTGAACTATATAACTTTTAAACAGATGCTCAGATTAAAATTCTGGGACCGCCCTTGTGCTCAAGACACGGATTTTTCCCTAGAAGTTGCGTAACCTCGACCCCATCGAGTGTTTGGGTATGGGCCTACTGGTGGGTGTTTAAAATTAATTAAATTTTAATTATGTTTTCCCTATTTAAACACATCCACCCCCTTCATCAACCTTAGAATGTCTCTTGCAGAAGCTCTCCCAAAAAAACCTCCTCATTCATTAACCAAATCTCCACACCTCGCCCAGGTGGTTGTGGCTACGTCAGAACATTTGTGAAATGACGGGCTATGCCCTGTGAGGTAGAATCATTGCGTTTTCATTTTAAATTTCCACATCTTCTTACAACACAATTTATAAAAACGAAATACTGTTTAATTATCGAGTGAAGGACTTATTTGAGTAGGTATCAATCCGATCATTCCAACAATTCCTTCAGATGAAAATTTCGAGTCTTGGGGTGTCTGGGGTGACCCCGGAATGTTTTCCGGCCAAAACTCTCATTTTTCAGTGGTTACCAGGTGAACCAGCAGCTCCTCAAGTGTTGTAGGACGACAATGGCACATGCTCCATAGGCACCGCCAAGGGATCCTCGTTGGTCGGCGCGGGAGTGCGGGGCGGCGGCCTAGTTTACCAGCGGTCCGAGTGAGCGGGGGCACATGGGCTGGGTTCGCCGGTTGGCGTGTAGCGCGAGACCGTGGACGACATGACCCCAGGAATGGACCAAGACCCACGAAACGTGGGTCCTGTTGGGGGAAATCTGGACCGGCTGGTGCTAGTCCGGGAGAAGCTGCATGGCCCAAATGGTGAACCATGGGGCGCAGTGGACCAGGTGGTACCGGCGACTGAGCCACAGACCACCAGTCTAAAGTGGTGGACCGGCCGAACTGGTCCGGCCCACCCTATCTTCATACGTTGGCATTAAAACCCCTTAACTCTAAAACTAAGTATCAAATTTGCGTTCCGTCTACAGAAACACGATCATCAGATCAAGAAGGGGGATCAGATATTCTCTTGGGGATTTTTAATTCTCGAGATGGGGGTTCGGTGGCACGACATGCCCTTTAAGAAAAATATTACACCTCACAAAGATTCTTATTTCGGATGGTGTGAGCACATCCAGAGTCTTTTTTTGGAGATGGAAGTGGCATTGTGGCCCTGGCATCGAGACGATGTTGTCCAGGGTGGTTTCAGGCATTGATGATCGGGTTGAGGAATGGGCCCACATGTCATCATTCAAGTTGTGTTTGTAGTGTTTTGAGACTTTTTTACTAGACAATGGTGCATATTAATAGTCGATTCAGTGTGTTATTCCATGAGGATTGCAACAGTGTAATCTGTTTGGGCGTGCGTACTCTCATTCGAGATATCATTAAATTTGGAAACATAAAAGGGTGTTGGTCAGAGTTTCCTTTGATGCACTAAGAACCAACGCACGATAGCGATGTTGGTGACACCATGTGATATTAGTTTCAGTGCAGTGTTATTGGACTAATTATCGGTTTACCCTCAAGAAGGGTTGGGCAGTGGGTCACCCATTGATTTATTAGGGTTTACCCTCTAGCGGGGATCGACAGTGGGTCACCCGTTGATTTATTGGGGCTTAACCTCTTACGGGGCTGGGCAGTGGGTCACCAGTTGACTTATTAGGGTTCAACCTCCAACGAGGCAGGGAAGTGGGTCAGCTGATTATTTATTAGTGTTTACCTTCATGCGGGGCTAGGCAGTGGGTCACCCATTTGTTTATTGGGGTTTACCCTCCAGTGGGGCTGTGTAGTGGGTCACACATTGACTTATTAGGGTTTACCCTCTATTAGGGCTTGGTAGTGGGTCACCCATTGCCTTCATACTCATAGTTCCTTTTTCTAGGCCAGTCTTGGTCTTTTCTCTATATTTACCAGAGAAGGACCCTTGGTTGTACAGTTTCTTCAATGAGACAACATTAACTTGAGAGACATTTGGGCATCAGGGATGGATATCCTTAAAATTTTTGGTGACTTTACCTGGGCTATGATTGGAGATAGAGATCCCCTTACACACTCATTCATGTTTCTTGTTGAGAATATATATATACACCCTAATTTTGTTCCCACTCCATTGGTTCAGTTACTCTCTTTCTATGAGGGGCAATGATGAGCGTGGTATGCCACATGCTTTCTGTGTGTAGCTCCTATTGGATGGACGAGTCTACTCTCCTACTATATGTAGCGACGACTCAAAGAGAAGTTCATCTTCTCACTATTTCTAGATCTTTTTTTTGGACGAGCCTGCATCCTTTCTCTTGTGGGGGTGAGCTACACTCTATTTAATGTACTCTTTCACTATTCTTTGTTCTGTATACTGCTAACCTGTTTAGTGCCTCCTTTGTTGCTCCCTCGAGATTTTGGGGCATCCTTCAGATTATCTTTATACTCATACCTGTTTTTGCTTTTCTCGCACTTGGTGTGCCGTTGGAGACGACATAGAAGTTGACCGAGACTATAGAAGAGCGTAGAAGGAGCATGAGCTTCAGATGCTTTCAGTGGTCATAGTTTACTTTTAGGTTTGAGACTCACCATTTTTTAACTCTCATTTTCTGTTGTTGGGTTGTGGCACCTTTCTAGTTGGCTGGGTGTTTTCCCCTTTAATGTTAAGTTTACTTTTCAGTCTACTTTCCTTCACTTTACATAATCCGTTTTAGAGGTCGATGCATGCTTTGGTTGGGATATTGTAGTCCACACATTGTTTTACTTTTCACACTACAATTTTGCATTGAGTGGGATGTGTGTGTGTACATGTACTTAGGATAAGTCCACCCCGAGAATTTTATGCCTTTGACGATTGTTGCCAGCCCCTGGCCTATGAATGCATGCATGGGGCAGTTGCGCCTTGAGACCAGTAGGGTCAGCTCATGACAAAGTGGTATTAGAGCATGGTTCGTTCCATGGGGCATTGTTTGGACGTCCCTAAAAAGTAATTGGTTGGGATTTAGGGAAATAGTATCGATGTTTCTTGATAAAGTCTCTCATGCCAGGGAGTCCAGTGATGGTATGGGCAGCTGACATATCCATTCACCATGACCCTGATATCCTGCTTGTCGACTCGGAATGCTGAGACACTTGTTTCATGGAACTTTGAAACATGCATTCGGTATGATGGAGTCTTTGACTGTCCTTTTTGAGTCAGCTCCCCTTTTTTATTTCTTATATATATATATATATATATATATATTCTCATCTGATCATGGTAATCCTTGATAAATTTCAGGATGCCCCAATGACAGCAGCTAGCCAGGTGACCCTCGATAGTTCGTGACGATGTCCTAGTGAGCGACGAGGCTTCAGTTCAAGGACCCTCCCATGACCCCTTTTCCCCTAGGGGTTTAACAGTAGACCCTCCATCTGGAGAGTGGCAGTTAGTACCGGAAGCACTTGTCGGGGCTAAGCGCATGTTGAGTGCGCTACGAGACTTCCAACGTCAGTGGCCGCAAAATTTCCACAGGGACCTGGATCCCCAGGTAGCGGAAGACTGGCTATAGTCCGTGGACCAACTTTTCAGGATGGTACGGACACCAGCGGACCGGTTGGTATCCCTAGATTCCAGCCTTTTCCTTAGGATGGCCGGGTGTTGGTGGGGGTTTGTTAAGCAGACCTAGGACGAGTCGTCCCTAATGTCGGATAGCTTCCAGTAGCTCTTCCAAGAGGAGTACTCCCCTCTTATTTAAACTATGTTCGGATTTAGGGTATTTTGGAGCTAATCCATGGGGGATGACCCTGGCGCATTATTGGGCCCGGTTTACTGATCTGACATGCTAATCGCAGGATATGATATAAGATAGTTACATCCAGGCGCCAAAGATTAATATGGGTATTCGCAGGGAGATCTGTGATAGTGTAGTACCCCTGTGCATCCCTACATATGACGAGGTTCTGGAGAGGGTGCTCATGACACCGAGCTTCTTGGATGAGGGATGCCAGCTGGCAGGGCCTGGCATTGGCCGGATCAGAGCAGAGTGTTCGGTAACAGGTGGGTGGCAGAGTCAAGGGCCTCAGTAGAGGAGACCCTTCCAAGAGAATACTCATCGGTAGTTTCATACCCCATAGTTGTGCCATAGTGCACCATGAAATTCAGGAGAGGGTCATTGCTATTCTTTTGACAGACATGGTCACCTATCATGGTATTGCCCAACTAGGCGCACCGAGCAGCCGTGGAAGGCAGTGGGCGCACCAAATCGGCAGAGGTAGCATCGTGAACAAGGATCTCCCAGGTGAGGACATGGTGGTCCTCAGGTAGGCGGTCCAGGTAGAGCGGCCGGACCTGGAGGTGGTGGACGACACATTGAGGAACTTCCACCACCACCACCGGGTGGCCCACGCTAGGCTCATAGAGCTAGTGGTAGGGGCCACAGGCAGCTTCAGGCTACAGATGTTCCATAACCCCCAGCACATGAGATGGTCTGAGGTACGCTTTTTTGATTACTCTAGGCTTGTTTTGGTGCTAGTAGAGACATGCTCCAGCCACTCTTTTATATCACTGCTTTCGGTACGAGTGCTGGAGATCCCATTAGAGGTTTGGAAACATGCACTTAGCTTCTAGGTTCCTAGGAAAAGTGCCTTGTTAGTGACCATTGTTTGCAGACTGTGTGAACTGTCGTTCGGAGGAGAGAGTTTCATGTGGAATATACTTGTCATCATGATGAAACCTTTTGAAGTCGTCCTGGGCATAGATTAGATTTCTATGGTTCATGCCCAGATCGACTGTCATCATAGATGAGTCAGATTTGTGCATACTGATGGGAGGAGATTCACCATGCTCAGTGAGTGAGACGGAATGTCAGAGTAGATGGGTGCTCTGTGCAAGAGACCATGGCCTCTTTCTCATCTGTTGGTGAGCATGGCTCTCAGAATAGCAGATGATATAGGCACCTTGATGCCTACAGTTTTAGAGGACTACATGGATGTTTTTCTTGAGGATGTCATGAGACTACCTTCGAGGCGAGAGATGGAGTTGTGTATTGACTTGCAATTGGGGAGTTCCCTATATCATGTGCAACTTATCATATGTAACCCATAGAGCTTCGAGAGCTACGACTTAAATTATACTACCTTCATGAAAAGAGATTCATCAGGCCTAGTGTGTCCCCCTAGGCAGCTCTGATTTTATTTATGAAAAAGTTAGATGGCTGTCGTTCACTTTGTGTGGATTATCGTCCCCTGAATCAGGCCACGAAAAAGAATATGTACCCATTGCTGAGGATTGATGACCTCTTCAACCGGTTGAGAAGTGAGAAGTTTTTCTCCAAGATTTATCTTCGAGCGGTCTACCCGTAGTTGCGGGTTAATGAGGCTGACATCTCGAAGATGGATTTCCGTTGTCTTTATGGGAATTACATGTTTCTGGTGATGCACTTCCGCGTGACAAATGCCCCTGCTATATTCATGGCTTTGATGAACCTGATCTTCCATCCGTACTTGGACCTATTTGTGGTTGTCTTTATTGACGACATACTAATCAACTTTGTGACAGATGAGGAGCATGCAAAGCATTTGAGGATGGAACTAGACTTACTCCGGGAGAACCAGCTGTATGGGAAGCTCTCGAAGTGTCAGTTCTAGATTCATGAGGTTCACTTTCTGGGGGAATATCATTATGGAGCAGGGATTGGCCGTAGATAATGCAAATATAAAGGTAGTGATTTCATCGGATCCACCCAAGAATGCTTCATAGGTGTAGAGCTTCCTTGGTTTGGCAGGGTACTATAAGAGAATCAAGGAATAATTCTCTAGGATTTATTCTCCTTTGAATGCATTGACATGGAAGGGATGACCATTCACCTGGACTAATTGGTTCTAGAAGGCCTTCGAGGAGTTGATGTAAGGGATGACCAGTGCTCTAGTGTTTAAGATTCCAAAAAAGGGCGTTGAGTTTATGGTATAATGTGACGCTTCAGGAGATGGGCTTGGTTGAATGCTGATGTAGAAGTTGGAAGGGATTGCATATAAGTCGAGGTAGTTGAGGCCCCATGTGAAGAATTATGAAAATCATGACTTGGAGGTGGCAGCGGTAGTATTCACTTGGAGGATATGGAGACACTACTTTCTAGGTGAGCGTTTTGTTGTCTACTAAGCCCAACATAGCCTCATGTAAATCTTCACTCAGAGGGATTGGAATCTAAGGCCGAGGTACTGGAAGGAGTTTCTACAGGACTATGATTTTGAGATAGTCTACACTCTAGGTAAGGGAAATGTTGTAGCATATTCCCTTAGCAGGAAGTCCCAGGCTCGTCTAGTGTGGGATGTTTCAGAGTAGTTGGCTTCCCTTCATCTAACCATGGTGGAGTAGGAGGGTATGGCTTTTCTGCAGTCGATGATGTTGACTCCTTCGCTACTTGAGCGTGTGAGAGAGTCGCAGTTGGCGGATGTCGACAGCGATGTACATCCTGATCAGATATCCACAAGCGATGCACCCAATGGGTATTCTGAAGTAGGGAATCATGGTTATCATGTTCTTGGGGAGAGGATTAGTACCAGTGGAGATGCAGGAGGTTGAGATGCGACAATTACACACTTTTCCCATGGTTGTACATCCAAGTGTGAGGAAGATGCACATAGACCTTCAGCGGTAGTATTGGGGGTCTGTTATGAAGTGGAGCATAACTGAGATCGTTTCGCGTTGTCATTCCTGTGAGTAGGTGAAGGTAGAGCATCAGGTTCTGGCAGGGTTGTTGCAGAACATTGATATACCGGAGTGAAAGTGGTAGAGCATATCTATGGACTTCGTCACGGGGCTTCTGCGCATTGCAATGGGCCATGATTCCATTTTGGTGATAGTGGACCTACTCATGAAGTCGGCACACTTCCTTTACATTAGGGAGTAGATCTCGGTGTAGAATCTCGGGATGTTATACGTTCGGGAGATTTTCCACCTTCATGGAGTACCCCCGATGATCGTCTCTGACCATGACGCACGGTTTACATCACGTTTGTGTCAAGTCCTATACGAGGAATTGGAGACTTAGAGAAGGATGAGTACAACATTTCACCCCCCGACTGACGGGAAGATAGAGCACACTATCCTGGTGTTGGAGGATATGCTAAGGGTGTGTGTATTAGACATTGGCCTAAGCGAGGAGGATCACCATCCCTTGGTGGAGTTCGTGTATAACAATATTTATCACACTACTATCGGTATGGCGCCTTTTTAGGCACTCTACTAGATACCCTAGAAGTCATCATTTTGTTGGACGGAGGTTAGGGAGACCTCCCTCGTGGGCCCTGAGTTGGTGTGGGAAACGACATATAAGTTGTAGGTCATTCGTGAGAGGATGAGGATGGCTCAAAGAAGATAGAATTCCAACACAGACCATCATCATAGGCCGTTGGAGTTCGAGCAGGGGGCCACATCTTTTTGAGAGTCATCCCACGGTGTGAAAGGCAGAGGTTTGGCTGGAGATGCAAGATATCCCCGAGTATCATCGGGCCTTTTGAGATCGCACGTATGGTTGGTGAGTTTGCCTACCATCTTTCAATACCCCCACATCTGGGGAGAGTGCGTGATGTCTCCACGTGACGCGGCTGAGGAAAGACGTGAACGAGCCCACACACATCATCGACTGGGGAGAGCTGGACATTGAGGATGGAGCCACCTTTGCAGAGCACCCGGTGGAGATTGAGGACCGGTAGGAGTGAGCTCTACATGGATAGACCATCCCTTGGGTTCACGTGTTTTGGGAACACGAGAGGGTGCACAAGAGCACCTGAGAACTGGACAGCCAGATGCGGGATCAGTATCCCATGTTTTTTTAGTTTTGTTTTTAGAGGATGAAAAACATGAATGAAGTAATGACGTAAAAACCCAAGTTTTGATACTGTTAGACATTGAAATTTTTTCTTGATGTTATTCCCTACTAGGTTCAGACGACGTGTGATTCTGAGAACCGGTGTGGCCAAAATTAAATTTTATGTACGTTCACACTAGACATGCCAAATAAACAGAACAACTAATAAACGGTTACTCAGATAAGAAAACAGAGGGAACCTTTGAGTCCTGAGTATGTTGTTAACCCTTGGAGGGGTGTAACTTTTGCGGCGATGGCTATTTTGTGGAAAACTCCATGAGGGACATTTTCATAATTTATCTGCCTCAGGCGTAATCTTTATAACATCTGAATGGATGCTTGGATTAAAATTATTAGACAATCGTTGCTCTTCGAACATGGATTTTCCCCTAGGAGCGGCTTTACCTCAACCCCGTCGAGAGTTCGAGAATTGGCCTACAGGTGGGTGTTTAAAATTAAATAAATTTTAATTATGTATTCCCAATATAAACACAACAATCCCACTTCTTCCCCCTTAGAATATGTCTATAGGAGGCTCTCCTCACAAAGAACCTCCACCTTCTTCAATCTCCTCCCCCCACCTCTCCATGGGGGTTGAATCTCTAGAAGATCATTTGTGAAATGATGGGATACACCCTGTGAGGTAGGATCATTGTGTTTTTGTTTTAAATTCCCATATCTTCTTCGAACTCAATTTATAGTGTCAAAACACTATTTAATTATCAAGTCAAATCCATATTTTAGTACGGATCATTTCGAGCTTTCCATCGATTGTTTTGGATCAAAATTCTGAGTCTCGGGGTGTCCCGGGATGTTTTCAGGCCAAACCCCCTATTTTGTGGTGGTTCCAGGGTGGTCTAGCTGCTCCACACGACGGTCCGACGATTCCTGGGGGCGGAAACTCCTCAGGGGGACTGGTATAGTGATGGAACAGGCTCCCCAGGAAGCAGTGCGTGATCCATGGAGGTCACTGTCGATGAGTGGGATGGTGGCCCAGCGCAGCGGCGTTCTGTGAGAGTGGGGCCGTGCTTGCCGGCTTCGCCGGTTGGTGTGCAGCACGAGACCAGAGTGGGTGCGACCCCGAGAGCGGACCGAGTCCCGCAAAACGCAAGTCCCATGGGGGAAAATCCGGACTGGCTCGTGCAGGTCTGGGTGAAACAGTATGGCCCGAGAAGTGAACTGCAAGCCGCGGTGGAATGGCCGAACCGATCCAGCCCACCCCATCATTGTACGTTAGCGTTAAGACGCCTCTAACTCTCAAAATGAGTATCAGATTTTTCTTTTGTCTCCGAAAACATGATCCTCAGATTGAGAAAGAGGTTTTGATATGGTCTCAAGGATTTATAATTCTCGAGACTAGGGCTCAGTGGCACGACACCCCTTTAAAGTGTTAATTATCGTATGGATGGATTCTTGTTTCAGATGGCACGAGAAGATCCGAAGTCCATTTTAGGCTCCATCAGGGGCATTGTGACCCTAGCGTTGAGACTAAGTTCTCCACGGTGGTTTCAAGCATTGATGATGGGTTTGAGGCATGGACCCACTGGCCGACTTTCAAGCTGCGTGCAACGTTTTGTGACTTTTACACCAGGCTTCTGTTTGGGGTGTATGAATAGTCAATTCAGTGTGTTTTTTCACGTGGATTGCAGTGGTGTAATATTTTTTGCAGAATGAAGCATCATTCAAGATCACATTAAATTTAGAAACATAAAATGATGTTGTTCGGAGTTTCCTTTAATTCACTCTGAACCAACTCACAATAGAGTTGTTGGTGACACACTGTGATGACTGTTATAAAGAAGATATATTAGACCAATTTTAGGTTTACCCTATAGTAGGGCTATGTAGTGGTTCACCTGTTGATTTATTTGGGTTTACCCTCCATCGGGGCTGGCCAGTGGGTCACCCGTTGATTTATTGGGGTTTACCCTCTAACAGGGCTGGGTAGTGGGTCACTTGTTGACTTAATAGGGTTTACCCTCCAGCGGGGCTGGGCAGTGGGTCATCTTTTGACTTATTATGGTTTAACCTATAGCTGGGTTGGGAAGTGAGTCACCCATTGGTTTATTGGGGTTTACCCTCCAGTGGGTCTTGGTAGTGGGTCACCCGTTGAGTTATTATGATTTACCATCTAGCATGGTTAGGCAGTGGGTCACCCATTGGCTTCTCTGGAATTGTACCTTCATCTAGACGAGTCATTGACTTGAATCCATGAAAACTGGATTCATACCCTTGGTTGTACGGTTCAACAATAAGATGGATTTGGAATGCAAGACATTATGGCATTAGTGATAGATATCTATTGAATTTTTGGAAACTTTTCCATGGCTGAGCTTCGAGATAGAGATCCATTTACTCACATGTTCGGGTTTCTTTTTCAGTATATATATATATATATATATATATATATATATATATATATACCCTACATTTGTTCCCACTCCTTTGGTTCAGTTACTCTCCTTCTATGAGGGGTGAAGATGTGCAGGGAATGCCACGTTCTTTCCGTGTCTAGATCCTATTGGTTGGACGATTCTACTCTCCTCCTACAGGTAGCGAAGACTCGACGAGAAGTTCTTCTTCTCACCGTTTCTAGCTCCTTGCATTTGTATGTGTCTGCATCCTTTCTATTTTTGGGTTGATATGCACTCTATTTACTGTAATCATTCATTATTCTATGTTCCGTCTACTTCTCACCACTTTAATTCCTCCTTTGTTGCACCCTCGAGCTTTTGGGTAATCCTACTGAGTATCTTTATACTCACCCCTACTTGGGCTTTGCTCTCACTTGGTGTGCCCTTGCAGATGATGGGTAGGTCGTTCAAGACTACGGAATAGCGTAGAATACACAAGGCTATGGGATGAGTTTCGTTGTCAAAGTAAGACTTTAATGTGTGAGACTCACAAGATTTTTACTCTCATTTCATGTTGTCAGGTTGTCGAACCTTTCTCGTTGGGTGTAGGTTTTTCCATTTACTATTTAGTTTACTTGTCAGTCTACGTTTTAGAACCTTAGTTGTTCTGTTTTAGAGGTTGATGCATGCTTTTCTTGGGATAATGTAGTCCATACTTTGGTTTCCTATTCACTCCACACTTCGGTATTGATTTGGTTGTGTGCGTGTATAGGTACTTAGGCTAGGGACTCCCCAAGATTGTAACGCCTTCGGCGCTTGTCGCCAGCCCCTGGCCTGTGGAGGCAGGCATGGGGTAGTTGCGGCTTGAGACCGATTGGGTCATGTCGTGACAATTTTATGAAGAAAAACTACTTTTAATATACCAAATTCAATAATAATTTCAATGGATTAAGAAAGAACATTTGATTAATAATTTTCCTTAAATTTACACAAAATAATCCAAACAAAAATTGAATCCCAATAATTAGAAGAATTTTATACCATAAACTTCCAATATAAATTGTACAATTTATCTATAAATAACCACAAACAATCTTAATGGCTCATATAAAAAAGTAATTAACTATATAAAATTATACCTATGATAAGTTGATCACATCCCTAAATAACATGAATCTCCAAATTCTTCTATAAAAACATAGATTCCTACAAAACAAAATTTATTAATTACCCTTAAAATAAAATCCCATTGTATATTATTTTACCTTGAAATTTTGGGTTCCCAAAATAGAGAATGTATTCCAAAATAACATGTATCACTTTATCCCCATATCATTTTTCAATACCATGTATATACATTACATAAAATGTATCTTCCAAATATTATATTAATATTATTCCAAAAACTAGTTTCATTAATTTTTTTACTAACCAGTGTATTCACATAGGATTATGGTAGGCGATCCACCCTTGTCACCATTTAGTTGTGGTTTTAATTTTGGTGGCCTTTCCATATGTGATGGGTTGTCACCCATCAAATGGTTTTTCTTTTTCTAAAACAATATTATTCTTATAATGATACAAAAATATTATAAAGACTTAAAAAATAACAAAATCATGTTTTAACCTCCCTGTTTATTTCATACCTCACATTTTTCATCCAAAAAACTAATTAATCATAATTTCCTCAAAGGTGAATGTATCAAAATATAGAATTAGTCACCTTAACATTTCATAAAATAAATCCTCAAAAGGGTATTCTATGACATTGTAGTTATGATCGACCACAAAATTATAAATACATGATAATATCCATAACAGTTAAGAAAACATCTTACTGTCCAATGTTGTCTATACCATCATCTAATGGAAAAAAGGCCCTATACATATATATATATAACATAATAACATGTTCTGTAAAGAATTCACAAAGATTACCTTTTATGTTTTATAGTTTTTGATAATTAGTTCATAACTATTACATGAAAACTAAATTTCATACAATGTGGATAGAAATAAATCTGTATCCATTTCTTCAACAATATAATATTCTTCAAAAATGAATTATTTTCATGATCAAATTATTCATGAATAAATTATTTTCCCTTACCCATCCTTATACCCTGTGGAAAAAATATCAAAACCATGGTAAGAGCATAAAAAACTAATTCAATAATATTAAACAGGGAATAAAATTTATAGACCATGAATATTTTAAAAAAATGAAAACATTTTCACAAAATCATAATTTACACCCATAAAAAATAAACATTTAAACATATCACATGAAATAATTAGATTCCTATTAGAATATTATAAATCATATGACAGTAATGTAAGTTGTGGCATCAATATCCATATTACATTGTTGCTTTCATATATACTTATGAAGTGACCTTAATGGTTATGTTTGGAAAAACCATCAAAATATATTCCCTAAATTTATGTGGAGAACCCTTAAAATTTAACTTCATCTCATTACCCAATGAAGTGAAGAGCTATCATGGGCTCACCCACCCTATGTTTATCACGGAATCACTCGTATACAAAAACAATTCACAAGACCCAAAACATAATCATACAACATAAACAAGCATAAATGAAAAATAAATCTTCCACATAGAAAGAAAATTATTATTTTCAAGATATTTAAATAATTAATCTCCTATCAAAAACATTTAAAATACCAATATACATTAAAATGGTGTATGGTATTTATTTTTATTTTAAAAACATTACGTCTTGTAGTGGAAGACAAATATCTAATAATGGTTGTGGTGGTAGAAAATGTTTTTATTACTGCATACGATAACAAAATATTTTTTCATTTAGTAATATGGATTGTAGATAAATATTCCATTTGTTATACATTTATTGAATTTAAAATTTATAGGGGTTTATTATACACCGTATAAAAGAAATTATTGTATCATATCAAATTATTCATCAATCAAAGGAGATGGAAATAAAGTCTTATACCTTGAGTCTGAATTGTCTCATACGTCATTTAGTTTTCTATTTAATAAATATAGTTTAAATTATACATTATTAAGATCCTTTTATGTCTTTATTATTCCTTTTATATCACTTATTGCAATTTTATAAAAATTACATATCAATTGAGGTTCATATCATATGTTTTGTCGATATTCAGTGCATGAGTAACAAATGAACATTTTTTGACATAAATTTCCCATGTAATAAAATATCCATCATCTCCAGAATATTATTCAAGATTTAAATATAATACATTTAAATTATATATTCATTTATAAAATTCTATAATATTTGGAGATAATAAATGAAATTCACTATTCCTGAAGACGATAGGTTAACGTACGAATGAACGCTACTTTCATTTATTTTCTATATTAAAATAATAATAATATTTAAATGAAATTAATTTATATAATAATACCACTAATATATTAACTTCATATAAGTCTCATATTTATAATAAAACCATCCTTTATATCATCAATGTATTATGGGAACATTTCAAATTTCATTGAGGGGGCGGTATTCCACACTTACCCAAATGAAATTAAAGTATTTTCACAACATGGAATGTATAAATGTTTGATATAAATAAAGAATAAATAAGCATAAATAAAATATCAATATAATATATATCATATGAAAAAATTAATTTCCTTTATGAAGGACACAATGAGAGGTGGTAGGGGGAAATCGAACAATTATCCTTTCGTGAGGTCGTAGTTCACCATACAAAGAAAGAGTGAGTTTGATACACATTAATTGGTGGTGTGTGAATGTTTAGGAAGAAAACATAGAATCAAAACATCTTTTTATATTTATGATTATGTTTTTGTTATTTAATAATATAATAATATGATTTTTGGGAGTGTATAATGTAAATGAAACTAAAAAATGCGAGAGAAGTTGTTACCTCTTAGACGGGTAACTGCTTTGGGTTTATACAAAATATATAACACGGGAGGTTTTCATACCTATGGGAGGGTTCTAATTTGATGTTAGTGATTATAGGGAGTGGTATTGGATGGGCTTGGCTGATCGAAAGTGTTCTTGAAGTGTGAGTATTTCGGAAAGAAGGGTACCTCTTCATATGAGAGTGAAGAGGCACCCTTCAAAACATTTATATTATTAATGTAAAATATAAAAAAATTATTTCAACAGGATCACTCATGTGATATGAAAAAGAAATTCTTATTATAATTCTATATACACTAATAAAATAATTTTTAGACATGTATTTATATTATTTTAATAATTTTATTTTCAGTTTACCTTTATTTATTATTTTTTAATTTTAATTGAGGTAACAACATTTTAATTACTACGAGGCTAATAATTTTAATAACATAGGGAAAGTTTCCCATAATTTGACACCAAAATAACGTTTAAAAATTTTCATATTCACTTTTTGATTTTATCAGATTTTTTGGATTTTTAAATAATTTAATTAATTATTATTTTTATAAAACATAAATTATGTCAATTTTTAATCTATTAATTTTAATGAATATAAATAAAATATAAAAAAAGAGATTTCTTTAAACAAACCATTTAATAATATTATAAATTGTCATATTCACCTATAAAATTTGTTGATTAGATATGTATTGTCATATAAAATTTATTTTACTATTTATTATATAATTTATTTAATTCCTTCACTGATAAAGCAATCACGACATCATCATTATGTAATAATAAAATCATATTATTTAATATGCAAAAATAAAAAATAAAAAATCATGACATAGAAATTATTTTTTTCTCTAATTAATATTTATAATCAAATATATAAATTATATAAAATCATATAAAAATTATCTTGTTAGAGGATATATGTTTATTATATATTATCCATTACATTAAATTACTAGTTATAAGAGTCATAATCACACCCAATTCCATAGAAAGAAGAAAAAAAATTCCCAATGTTTTTTTGTTATGAATATATCATAAAATATGATTAAGACAACTATTAGAGTTTTTTATATTATTTTTATATTATTTTTATGCTTATTTACCAGATTTAACCATTAACTATGGTAAAAAAAATAACTACTAAAGTTAATATTCCTAATTTACCAATATAAAAGGTTCTTCCTGACATAATTGGGGACATATGATTTAAATATATAATCCATTGTTTGAAACTAAAAACATAGAATTTCCATTGATGAATTTAAAATTATTTTTTGTATTCAAAAATGAAAAAATAGGTTTTTTTAATATTAAAAACAATTCAAATATTTATATGTGATTGTATCAAATTTCAAAATAAAATTACCTAAAGTGACAAAAATTATATGATATGATAAAACCATAATCCAATTACACTAGAAAATGAATTAAAAGGGAAATATAAGTATAACAAAAATTATACAAAAAGGCTGTTTGGAATTAAAATGCCGCATTTTTAATAATTTATTATAATATGAATTTTATCATAAAAATACTAAAATATCAACCAAATTAATTTTTTACGTCATACTTCCAAATAAAAATTTTATTTTTTCAAATATAACAAATAAAACTCAAAAAAACTAGATATAAAAAGGGTTTACCATTAAAAGCCTCTAAAAATACCATTTTTTTAAAGTACTTCTTTTATGCTTAATATGGATTTTGTTCTTTTATCCCATCAAGAAAAAATATAATATGAATTTTTATCATCAAATTGAGTTTTTATTTTACTAATATAATACAAATATATTGATATGATTTTTTAAACACAATTATTCTCATTTAAATAGGTTTTTATAAAAAGTCATCCTTTATATTCAATTGGTTTTAATTTCCATTTCTAAAAAATATTGTAACCAATTAAGAATCATAAAAACATTTTTAAATAACATTTTCTTAACATAGTTAATAGTGTTTATTCCAGCCACTCCAATGTCTAGGTTATAAGGGTAACATTGAAATAATAATATTTAGATGATTTTTTAAAATTAATATACCATAACTTGTTAGCTATTGAATATATTATATCATTTGTACTGCTTGTTATATAACAATGAGACCCTATATAATTTTTATTGAGATACTCATATGAATAGAAGCCTATGGATTTTCTATGGAAATTGAGATATCCCTACAATGATAGGTTACAACATGGATGTATCATAGTGTAGTGGCATAGATGATATGGTGTGAACAAGACCTTGTCATCATGGGTCATTGGTTGTGTCGTGCAGGGAACACTCGTGTGTAATCCTTTTTTCTATGTTAGAAAAATTATGTTTTTTCTTCTGTATTTTTATACGGAAATACATAATAATGGAGTGAATCATGATCTATTGGTGTGTGAGGCCCTTGATAAGGATAAGATACTGCTAAATATGGTGGAATTCATTTTCGAATGATGGGAATGAGTGGTAAATGTTATTAATAAAACAGCATTGGTGAGAGTAAGATATACACATCCAAAATTTTATTTTAAGGATTAATGGAGAATGGTTCATTGATGTTTGGAGTTTCTCATATTTTGTTATTCCAATGATATTCCAATGGCGGTGAGTAACATTTTTAGTCATGGGTATTTGACCACTATTCAATAAGAGTTTCAAGTATAGGTAATTGACCATAGATATGTCATGATATGAAATGGATGATTGTTAAATATTAATTTGATTCATTTTTTTCCGTATAATATTCTATAATGAAATTTTGTTATGTGGGTGAATGGAATCTGAGCATCTACATCTTGATCGAGGTGAAATTTATGATATCTATGTGTTCCTGGATGAGATTTATATTAGATTTTATATTATGGCATGAATAATTTTTTGAATATATGAGGATCTAACACTGGATCCTCAATAAGTTCATTAGAGGGCCTCTTTTAATAATTTTTGATTTAAATCCAAATGAATTATGAAATGAAATAATCATAATCTAAAAAATAAGAAAAATATCATTAGTTGGGGATGAATGATTTCAAGGTGAGCTAGTCGATAAGGGTTTGGCATGCATTCATGGATGTATTTGGATGAATTAAATTGGAAACCAATCCCAATATAAAATATTCGATATGATGGATGTGTTTTAGGAATTAAAATCATAATTTAAAAGAAAATTTTCTATTATCCATACTTTCATATGGATGATTATTATTCCCCCATTCTTGTCAAAAAACAATAATCAGTATTGGTACCAACATTTAATCATAGTTATAGTTTGGTTTTTTTTGTTTTGTGAGTTTGGAAAACTCTATGGGAAATACTAGAAGGTGGATTTGAGTTCAATAAATAATTTTGATTGAAGAGGAATGAACTTATATAAATTGGTGTTTTTAAAAGGAGACATGTATTTGGTTGGACCATTTTCCTTTATGGTGTTTATTTTGTGACACAATTTTGATTAGGATAGATGGTCTTGGGAAACTGTTATGTTAGTGTTCTATTGTTTATGATACACGTTGTCTCAATTTTTTTCTACAGAATATAATATTTGTTGATTTTTCTTGTAATTTTTAGATGATCGTGATTGAGAAGAGTTTATAAGTCTCGTTATTGAATAAAACACATCATATAATATGGTATGATGACCATTAATACTTATCTGGTATGAGATGTGTTGGTCGGAGTGGTTTACTCAAGAGGGGGGGTGAATTGAGTACCAATTAAAATTTCTGTATTTAAAAAGACTGTCTTAAAGACCCCCAAATAAAATAATAAATTAAACTGTAGTGAATTTATATTAAAGTAGAGGTTCTGTTAGATTCTCAAGGGATTGATTAAATCCCAGTTAATCAACACATGAGTGTGTGATTATCTTTTGAAACTAACTTACTAATCTACAATTAACACAAACACTTGCTAATTTAATTATCAAAGTAACTTTAAAAACAGTATTGGTTTTAAAGTGATTAGCAGTGGAATAAAACTTTGAATGAGATGGCACAAAAAATGTAACCAAGAGGTTCAGTCTCAAGCCGAGACTTAGTCCTCTCAAAAGTTTATATAAAAATGATCCACACCCTGGATCGGGGTTCAACAGTTTACAACTATCCAGGTCCAAGACCTCTACCACTGTTATTCATGGGAAAGAAAGAATGAAAGAGTTTGGTAAGGATTTACAAATCCTCCAGTTTAAGTACAGGAGACAGTGTATGTGTTAGATACAGCAGATAACACACACTGCTCGAAAAGTATAATAATAAATCACAGAACAAGAGATGTAGAGTTTAGAAATGGTTTTGGTGATTTTAGTGTAGCTCTGGACTCCTTTGGATTCGATCAGAAGTGAGTTTGAGTCCTCTTCTCGTTTATGTTTGAGAAACAGAGTGTCGTATGCTCCAGGTTCACAGACAGTGACAATGTAGTGGTTGAAGTTATTCAGTGCTCTTCTTGTATGCACAAAACACTTCTCGAGTATGCTTGATTGTCTATGAGCTTCTCTGTGTTCTTCTCGTTCTTGTGTTTTTGGTATATGTCATCCACCACGCACTTCTCTTGTCACCTTTTTTTGTTTTCGTATATCTTTGGGCAGCGTAGTCTTCTCGTATTTATCTCACGGGCAACAGGGGACATGAAAGTTTTCCTTTCTGCAGGTACGAGGTACGGGTTCCTGACATCCGACAACCATTATCAGATATTTGACAAATCATTAAAATGTACATGATATCACCGTTAGATAGATTAAATATAGGAAATAAAGAAATTCAAACAGTGAGTCGAGTGATCGGAAGGTAATCAGCATCGGTAGCTTGGACATCGGTAGTTTGAACATCGGTATCTCAATTTCATTAGATGCTTTGACTCAATCGGTGGCTCTATGCGTCGGTTGGTACATGCTTGTATCGGTGACTTTGTTTATCTGTAGCTCCATGCATCGGTTGGTACATGCTTGTATCGGTGAATTTGTTTATCGGTTGCTCCATGCATCGGTAGCTCCATGCATCGGTAGCTCCATTCGTCGGTAGCTCCATGCGTCGGTAGCTCCATGCGTCGGTATCGGTAGCTGTGAGTCTGTATCAGTAGCTTCGTCCATCGGTGACTCTTATCCCATCGGTAGCTATTTATACTTACACCGGTAGCTCTATGTTTGTATCGGTAGCTGTCTGTAAGTCAGTAGCATACATTTACAAGTACATCAGTAGCTCTGTGTTAAGTATATCGGTGACTCTGTCTGTCGGTAGACTAAGTCTATCGGTAGACTGGGTACCGGTAGCTCTATATCAGTAGCTATAGGCAGATTACTTATCTGTTTTATGCAGAACACATCCGATTGTTTTAGAATTAATTTATAACTTGTATGAACATGGATAAATGAGGGTTAACATATTTCAAAGACTATTTTAAAAATTATTATTGGTTTGATCACAGATTTGAAAGAATTAAAGTATAGATCAATGATACTTAAAGATATCATAGAGAATGAAAACATAATTGGGATTTTCAACACATATGAATACATGATTGAGATTATCAAAACAGGTGAGGTCAACAGTCTCCCCCTTTTTGATAATCACAATTTATGATATGGGCATTTAACATAGTGAAAATATAATAGTAAAGAGTATAATATTGAATTCAATTTTCTTATTGAAAACTGCATCAGAGATAATAGAAATAGTATGATATAGACATAAGTTATCAGAGGTAACAATCATAAGGTACTAAATAGACATAAGGTATCAGAGGTAAAAATGAAAAAAAAGGTAATGTGTCTCCCCTTATTCCTTATTTTTCTCCATTGAATATATTTCTCATTCTCTCATTTTGTTCTCCCCCGCTTATTGTCCTCCTCCTTATTATTCTCCCCCTTTGTGATAATCAAAAAGTTGGAAAGCATATATAGGAGACAAATAAAACATGAGAAGTAAAAAGAGTTCTTCTGTATTAGAGTAGTCAAAAAGTACAGAAACAGAATACAAATGAATTCCTATAAAAAAAAATTCCTGGCCACTGGATCAATCCACATCTTCAACGTGATATTTTCCATTGGGATCAGAAGAAGGTTCGGGTGGTGAGGATTCAGGTGAAGGTTTTGGAATGCTAGAAAAGATCAAAGGAGGCTGGGCCACTGACACAGAGTCAGGCCTGTAGGTTGAAGATCTTTGGGTGATCACTGGTGTGAGGCTTCGAATAGCTTGAGTAGGAGTCAGCTGTACTGTGGAAGCAGCTGAGGCAGAAGCAGGCAAAGCAGGAGGTACAATGACTGGTCTGGCATCAACATGGAAGAAGGGCAGCAACAAATTTCTAAAATCCATAATAATTCCTCCTCCTCTTTCCATAGCAGAGATGAAATCATCTTTATTCTCCATGAATTTCTCTAAGGCAGGAGTCAGTTGTCTTAGCTTGCTCAGTTGTTCTCTAAAAGCTTGAGTGACTGGAGGGAGCTTCATGTTTTCCAATAGCAGCTTGAAGTGATGATCGAGTTGATGCTTGGTGAAAATTTTGGTGAAGTAGTAGTCCACTTTGCTCTTTATGGCTTCCTGAGAGGCAGAGGCTTCTCTCATATAATCTTGAACAATCTTCATTATTTCTCGAGCAGAATATCTTGTAGAAAGCACCACTCGGCTCAAATCTGATGAGTCCACAGAGCCACTGGTTGAAATAGAACTAATCTCCTCCTTCAACATTGCTCGAACTTGATTCAGATCAACTAAATGTTTGGATGTGAGAGGGCCAAGAGAGAAGGAAACAGTTTCTTTGAAACTCTTAGACAAACCACTGATTAGACTTTGAATTTGAGAGTCTTTTAATTGAACATGATCCTTCACTGAGGTTTTGAAACTTTCAAACACCGAGACAAACTGGCTTACTACACTCTTCACATAAGCTAGGTCCTTGTCAGCTTGAGACTTGGAGCTCATATAAGAATCCAAAGCAACAACTATTGTCTTGAGAGCTTCCAATCAAAGGACTCATACTTAAACTACCAGAAGCAGGCGATTCAGATACATTCTCCTTTTCCTCTTCTTCTTGGTGAGGTACAGACTGGTCTTCCTCATAAGTAGACAAAAATTTTTCTACCTTTCCTTTCTTAGAATAAACCAATTCTGTAACAGGACTTGGGGGCAAGTCTGGATCTCCTACAACATCCATAGGAGTTTCTTCTTCTTCTTCTTCTGTTTCATCACTATAAACAGGTTCCTCTTCATTAGGTCTCAGACTCGGATCTCTCATATCCTTTGGTCTTGAGGGATGATCCACAGGATTAAACCTATCATATATCTTCTGATCATCACTGACCCATTCTCCCTTCCATGGGTTCTAGTTAATTTTCATGTACTTACAAACAGTCGAGGTGATGCAGAAATTTTTCTTGACTACAACTGTCTCATCCTGAGATTCAGCTATTCCTTTCACTTTTATCATTACTGAAATCAGCTTGGAAAAGAACAAAGCATTAGTCTTTGACTTTGCTCTAATCATGTCTTCCATTTGAAGCATTAACAATCCTCACAGATTGATTTTTACACCATGTCTTAGCAAATGAAGAAGATAGATATCTTGATATCTCAGATTTGAAAAATCTCCTCGCCTCGGTATCAACACATGCTGAACAAACTTGAAAAGCAGTCGATTCTCTCCATCCATTTCAGCAGCAACCACTTGCCTTGGATTTCCATTACCGCTCAGCTCTTGTAAGGCGGTTTCATAATCAAAGATGTCACTACTAGGTGGCATTGCTCTTAATACATACCCAGAGACACCTTCATGTGGTACTTTCAAACTCTCAGTCCACTCTACTGAAGAAAAAGACATCTCTTTTCCATTTACAAAAGAGCTTACCTGATTCTCATTTTCGATTTCTCGAAGGTTACAAACTCATAGAACTGTTTTACCATCTTAGGGTAGTATGGGCCATTGTTATTCGAGAAACAATCCACCCATTTCTGGTCCTCCAGAATCTCGAGTACTAACGATTTTCTATGCAGTAGCCATTCCACGCACAGTTCCTTCTCGATTACTATGTCTCTATTCTGCAAGTGAGGATTCACTGGTCGCTTTCCCGATCTAGTTCTTACTTCACTAACACTGGATTTATGCTGTGTCTTCTGCTTCTTAGCGTTTGGTTCTACTCTTTAATCTCTAACGATAAGAAGCTTAGTTTTTGCCATCGCGGGTTTAGGGTTCTTGGCCGATTTGGGAGCAAAGGTTCGAAGGTGAGAGATTTTGAGCTCGGTGAGGTAAGAAGTGGCATAGACTTAGTTTTATCATTTAGGAATTCCAAATAAACGACTAAAATAGAGTAAGATAAAATAAAATAAAACGATTCATATTCTTGGCGGCAGAAAGATGTTTTAAAAAACATTGCATCGGTGTGAGTTAATCATCGGTGAGAAAAAAATCGGTGAGAATTGTACATCAGTGAGAATTTCACATCGGTGAGGATTTTCACATCGGTGAGAATTTTCACATCGGTGAGAATTTCCACATCGGTGAGAATTTTCACATTGGTGAGAATTTCACGTCGGTGAGAATTTTCACATCGGTGAGAATTTTCACATCATTTATAATTTTCACACCGGTTGTGATTAAACATTCCCAATTCGTGTCTTATGTAAATTAGCCTATCCGAACTTAATGGTTTAGTGAAAATATCATCCAATTGATGTTCAGTGCCAATAAATTCAAGAGAAATATCACCTTTTTGATAGTGATCTCTTAGGAAATGGTGTCTTACATCTATGTGTTTGGTTCTAGAGTGAGATACAGGATTCTTTGAGATGTTTATTGCACTGGTGTTATCACAGTTGATTGAAACATGTTTAAAATCATATCCATAGTCCAAAAGAGTGTGTTTCATCTACAGAATTTGTGCACAGCAACTACCAGCAGCTATATATTCTGCTTCGGCAGTAGATAATGCAACTGAGTTCTGTTTCTTACTACACTAAGAAACTAAGGATTTTCTAAGAAAATGACATGTTTCTTATGTGCTTTTTCTATCTAACTTACAACCAGCAAAGTCAGCATCTGAATAACTCATTAACTCAAAGGATTGTCCTTTTGGGTAAAACAAACCTAAGTTAACCGTGTGTTTGATATATTTAAAAATTCTTTTAACAACAAGAAAATGAGATTCTTTTGGATTAGCTTGAAATCTAGCACACATACACACACTAAACATAATATCAGGTCGACTAGTAGTAAGATAAAGTAAACTACCAATCATACCTCTGTAATTTGTTTGATCAACTGGTTTCCCAGTTTCATCTGCATCCAATTTACAGGTTGTACTCATAGGAGTTTCACTTTCCTTGATACTATCCAGACCAAAACGTTTTAAAAGATCCTTTGTATATTTACTTTGATTCAAAATAATACCATTTTCATTTTGAAATACTTGAAATCCAAGAAAGTACTTAAGCTCTCCCATTAATCTCATTTCAAATTCATTTTGCATACTTTTTGAAAAATCAGTACATAAAGAGTGTTTAAAAGATCCAAAAATAATATCATCAACATATATTTGTACAACTAAAAAATCTTTAGAAATTCTTTTAATGAAAAGAGTTGGATCAGCAATCCCTTTAGTAAAACCTTTTGAAATAAGGAAATTGCTAAGCCTATCATACCAAGCTCTTGGAGCTTGTTTTAAACCATACAAAGCTTTAGAAAGTTTAAAAACTTGATTTGGAAATTGGGGGTTAGTAAATCCAGGTGGTTGTTCTACAAAAACATCTTCAATTATAAAACTATTTAGAAATGCACTTTTCAAATCCATTTGATATAACTTGAAATCCAGATGTGCAGCATATGAAAGTAAGATTCTAATGGATTCTAGTCTAGCTACAGGTGAACAAGTTTCCTCATAGTCTATACCTTCTTCTTGACTATATCCTTGTGCAACTAGTCTAGCTTTGTTTCTAACTATATTTCCAGATTTATCTACTTTATTTCTAAAAACCCATTTTGTGCCTATTGTCAAAGTGTCCTTTGGTCTTTCAACTAATTCCCAGACATTGTTTCATTCAAACTGATTTAATTCTTCCTGCATAGCTATTACCCAGAATTCATCATTGATAGCATCATTGATATTTTTGGGTTCTAGCTGTGAAAGAAAAGATTGATGTTCAACCTGGTTTCTTAGAGAATCTCTAGTTTGTGTTCCTCTATCAAGATTACCAACAACGGCTTCTAAAGGATGATTTTTTAGAATCCTCATTGATCTGGTAAAGGTAGGACTAGAAATTTCAGGTTCATCTATAGGTTCAGGTTCAACAGAAGCAGACTCTGGAGAAAGTCCAGAATTGGATGCTTTTATAACAGGTTCTTTAGATTTATCATTAAGGTCCAGAATAGACAAATCTTCTTCAAGATTTTAAAGAGAGGTTTTAGACTCATGTGGATCAGTTTCATCAAACTTGATGTGAACATATTCTTCCACACATTTGGTTTTCTTATTGAATACTCTATAGGCTTTACATGAAATAGAGTAACCCAGAAAAAGTCCTTCATCACTTTTGGAAGCAAACTTATCCAGATTATCTTTAGTATTCAGAATAAATACTTTGCAACCAAAAACATTAAAGTAATTAACCTTAGGCTTTCTATTGTTCCACAATTCATAAGGGGTTTTCTTAAGAACAGGTCTGATTAAGACTCTATTAATGACATAACAAGCTGTATTTACATCTTCAGCCCAAAAATAAATAGGTAGGTCATATTCATTGAGCATGGTTCTAGCAATTTCTTGAAGTGTTCGGTTTCTTCTTTCTACTACACCATTCTGTTGGGGTGTTCTAGGGGCAGAAAAGTTATGAGTATAGCTATTGTGTGAGCAATAAGATTCAAAATCTTGATTTTCAAACTCACGACCATGATCACTCCTCAATGTTTTAATCTTAAGTCCACTAAGGTTCTCTACAGATTTAGAGTATTTAACAAAAGAAGAACAGGCTTCACTTTTGTGAGCTAGAAAATATACCCAAGTATATCTAGAAAAATCATCTACAAGAACATAAACATAGTGCTTCCCATTTAAACTAGAAACTCTTGATGGTCTAAACAAATCCATGTGAACCAATTCAAGTGGTTGAGAAGTCGAAACTTCTTTCTTTGATTTAATATAAACTTTGTGTTGTTTTCCCTTTTGACAGGGGTTACACACTCTATCATTTGGGAATTCTAATTTAGGTAGGTCTCTAACTAGGTTTTTTCTAGATAGTTTTCTAAGTGAGTGAATGTTGCAATGTCCCAATATTCTGTTCCATAGCCAAGATTCTTTATGAAATGCATTCAAACAAGTAATATTCTGCTTAGCTAAAGAATTCAGATTAACAGCATACACATTTTCATTTCTTAAGGCAGAAAATACCAAAACATTCTTAGAATTAAAAACATTGCAAGAATCATTTTCAAATTTAACATGAAAAAAATCATCACATAACTGAGAAATACTTAATAAATTGTATTTAAGGCCATCAACAAATAATACTTTAGAAATCAAAATTGAATCAGTGTTACCAATCTGGCCTAGGCCGATGATTTTTCCTTTTGAATTATCACCAGAGGAGACAAAGCCTCCATCAACTTTTATTAAACTATTGAAACAAGAATAATCTCCAGTCATGTGCCTTGAGAACCCACTGTCTAAATACCATATCTTCTTGTGACAGCTCTTCAAGCAGGTCTCCTACAAAACAGATTTATATGGGAGATGATTTTGGTACCCAGATTTTCTTGGGTCAAGACAGGTTAGCCAATAACACTTTAGGTACCCATATTTGTCTAATGGGTCTCATATAATTTGTAGAATTGACATGCATTGAAAGATAAACTTTATTAGATCCATAGCTATGTATATATCTGGTTGAAGCATATGAAGTTCCAGAATTACCTTCATTCTGTCCAGATTTAGAAATGAATCTAGTTTTGGAAATTTTCCTCTGTCCAGGTTGGTATCCTATACCAGTAGTATATTTAGGTGCTATTTGCTTTCCTAGCATCTGTGTTAGTGTATTTTTTCCATTTGTGAACTTCTTTAAGTCTTTCTTGAGTTGCTCATTAGATAGTTTCAGTTCAGTGTTTTCTTTTATCAGTTGAGAATTCTTCTCCTTTTCTATATCAAGATCAGATTTATGCTTAACACTCAAAGCATGCTGTTTCTTTAAACCTTTGTATTTATCCTTAAGTTCATTACATGTCTCTTCTAGCATATTACAGTACTCAAACAATTCATTTTTAGACATTGTTCCAGAATCAGAATCAGATTCTGCATTATCTCCAGAGTAATAATAATTTAAAGCAGGAGTTTCAGCAGTTACCTCAGAAGTGTTTGTCATAAAGCACATGTTTGCCTTAATTTTGAGTTCAGTTTCAGAGCTTTCAGATTCAGTAGAGCTATCCTCAGAAGCACTCCAAGTAGCCTTCATGGCTTTCTTAAACTTATTGTCCTTATATTCATATTTCTTTTTATACTTCAGCTTTGGACAGTCGGCTTTAATGTGTCCTTTTCTCTTGCACTCATAGCAGATAACATCATCTGATTTGTCATTATTCTTCCAATCTTTTTTCCATTTACCTTGGTGATCATACTTACCCTTATAATTTGTTTTTCTGAAGAACTTCCTTTTCCTATAAAATTTCTTAAATCTTCTAGCAATGTGATCCATCTCAGCATCACTGTCAGAATCAATTTCACTATCTTCACAGCTTGAACTTTCAACTACAGCTTGAAGCTTTTCTTTGTCCTTATTCTTTGAAGTTAAGGATTTGAAAGTGACAGACTTTCTTGGAGGTTCATTTTCTTCCTATTTATTCACTTTAAGCTCTTATTCATACATCATCATCTTTCCAATTAGTTCCTTGACAGGTAGAGCAGAAATGTCACATGATTCTCTGATTGAGACAGATGTGCCCCTCCATCTATCAGGTAGACATCTCAAAATTCTCATAATTTGTTCCTTCGATGAGACATCCTTTCCCAGCGAGATCATTGTATTGAAAATTTCATTGAACCTGAGATACATGTCAGAAATGGGTTCGTCAGGCTTCATTTTAAAATTATCATACTTGATAGTATAAGTGTTCAATCTCATTTCTTTAACATTCGTTGTTCCTTCATGAGAAACAGCTAAGGTATCCCAAATTTCATATGCAGTTTTACAAGAAGAAATTCTATTAAACTCTTCAACTACTAGAGCACAGTACAAGGCATTCATAGCTTTACAGTTGTTATTGTAAGCAGTCTTTGTAGGTTCATCCCAAGTAGATCTAGCAGTAGTGGGAATTTTGTATTCTGATTCAATAGCAGTCCAAATATCAAAACCTATTCTTTCTAGATGAATTTTCATTTTTAGTTTCCACTGAGCATAATTAGTTCCATTGAAGAAAGGTGGCCGGTTAGTAGCAGCACCCTCAAGTCTATTGTCCATGATGAGAAAATTTTAAAGAGATAAAAATTTAGATATAACAGAAATTTTAAGAACTTTAAAATACAACTAAAATCACAGTTCAAAAGTAGAGTACTTTTAGAAAGTATTTTCAATCCTCTGATACCAAGTGTTGGTCGGAGTGGTTTACTCAAGAGGGGGGGTGAATTGAGTACCAATTAAAATTTCTGTATTTAAAAAGACTATCTTAAAGACCCCCAAATAAAATAATAAATTAAACTGTAGTGAATTTATATTAAAGTAGAGGTTCTGTTAGATTCTCAAGGGATTGATAAATTCCAAGTTAATCAACACAGGAGTGTGTGATTATCTTTTGAAACTAACTTACTAATCTACAATTAACATAAACACTTGCTAATTTAATTATCAAAGTAACTTTAAAAACAGTATTGGTTTTAAAGTGATTAGCAGCGGAATAAAACTTTGAAAGAGATGGCACAACAAATGTAACCCAGAGGTTCAGTCTCAAGCCGAGACTTAGTCCTCTCAAAAGTTTATATAAAAATCATCCACACCCTGGATCGGGGTTCAACAGTTTACAACTGTCCAGGTCCAAGACCTCTACCACTGTTATTCGTGGGAAAGAAAGAATGAAAGAGTTTGGTAAGGATTTAGAAATCCTCCAGTTTAAGTACAGGAGACATTGTATGTGTTAGATACAGCAGATAACACACACTGCTCGAAAAGTATAATAATAAATCACAGAACAAGAGATGTAGAGTTTAGAAATGGTTCTGGTGATTTCAGTGTAGCTCTGGACTCCTTTGGATTCGATCAGAAGTGATTTTGAGTCCTCTTCTCGTTTCTGTTTGAGAAACAGAGTGTCGTATGCTCCAGGTTCACAGACAGTGACAATGTAGTGGTTGAAGTTATTCAGTGCTCTTCTTGTATGCACAGAACACTTCTCGAGTATGCTTGATTGTCTATGAGCTTCTCTGTGTTCTTCTCGTTCTTGTGTTTTTGGTATATGTCATCCACCACGCACTTCTCTTGTCACCTTTTTTTGTTGTCGTATATCTTTGGGCAGCATAGTCTTCTCGTATTTATCTCACGGGCAACTGGGGACAGGAAAGATTTCCTTTTTGCAGGTACGAGGTACGGGTTCCTGAACGACAACCTTTATCAGATATTTGACAAATCATTAAAATGTACATGATATGACCGTTAGATAGATTAAATATAGGAAATAAAGAAATTCAAACAGTGAGTCGAGTGATCGGTAGGTAATCAGCATCGGTAGCTTGGACATCGGTAGCTTGAACATCGGTAGCTCGATTTCATTAGATGCTTTGACTCTATCGGTGGCTCTATGCGTCGGTTGGTACATGCTTGTATCAGTGACTTTGTTTATCGGTAGCTCCATGCATCGGTTGGTACATGCTTGTATCGGTGACTTTGTTTATCGGTAGCTCCATGCATCGGTTTCTCCATGCATCGGTAGCTCCATGCATCAGTAGCTCCATGTGTCGGTAGCTCCATGCGTCGGTAGATCCATGCGTCAGTATCGGTAGCTGTGAGTCTGTATCGGTAGCTTCGTCCATCGGTGACTCTTATCCCATCGGTAGCTATTTATACTTACACCGGTAGCTCTATGTTTGTATCGGTAGCTGTCTGTAAGTCAGTAGCTTACATTTACAAGTACATCGGTAGCTCTGTGTTAAGTATATCGGTGACTCTGTCTGTTTGTAGACTAAGTCTATCGGTAGACTGGGTACCGGTAGCTCTTTATCAGTAGCTATAGGCAGATTACTTATCTGTTTTATGCAGAACACATCCAATTGTGTTAGAATTAATTTATAATTTGTATGAACATGGATAAATGAGGGATAACATATTTCAAAGATTATTTTAAAAATTATTATTGGTTTGATCAAAGATTTGAAATAATTAAAGTATAGATCAATGATACTTAAAAGATATCATAGAGAATGAAAACATAATTGGGATTTTCAACACATATGAATACATGATTGAGATTATCAAAACAGGTGAGTTCAACAAGATGCGTTTTTTTGGTGAGATTTAAATGTCTCACCTTGATTCATTCTTTTTAATTGAAGTATTTTTCTAAATAGTAGATGGTATATATTTTTAACCATTATTCAGAATTGAATTTAGAGGGGTTGATCAATAAAAATTGTGATTCTACACATGGAATATGAGATTAGGTGGGGTCCATGATGTATTTATAAGAATTGGTAGAATCTCAAGGTGTGGAAGCTACATCACCTATCTGTTAGCCTAGTAATGTATGAGTTCCACTACTAATCACATCAGCCATTTGTTTTCCCCCACACCAATTATTCCGTTGTAAATGGTTAAATATGTAGAAAAATACTATCATTTTGTTGAGTTTTTATGGGTTATCATAAAAAATTTCAAATTATTTTTTAATGAAACCACCAACATCTTCAATATGTTTAGAGCATGATTCAGATGTCTGAATCCCAATCTCCCCCATTTAAGACACAATACTTTGGTGTTTTTTTTATTCTAGATTTTTATGATTTATAGTATGAATTAACCTGTGGTGATCTTAGTTACTAGCATGGGTAGAAAGAATTAAAATCTCGATGGAACGATCAGTTTAGTAGTCTTGAAGAAACTCGATACATAGATGTTGAAAAAATAACATTGAAAAAGTTTATCAAACACAATACATAACAAAACTTAAAACTGCATCCACAAGACTCAATAAACGATCTCCTCTATGTCACCTGATGAAAGTAAATAATAAAAGGGGTGAGCTCAAAAACTTAGTAAGTGTTACAAATAGGAGAAGCATGAGTACCATAATAAGACAATCACAATCAATATGATAAAATAAAATAGGCATGGTGAATAAATGAATAAATAATTCCATTAATAAACAGAGAATGGAAATTCATACTATTGATTTTTTCATAGTGAAAACCTCATGGATAATAATAATATATGTTAATGAATAAAGAGAGTTCATTTTAATTGGTTGTCATGTATCTATCATTTAGAGACCCCAAACCTGACGTATTTGGACATTATATTACATTTTCGGAATACTTAATACATAACAAAAACCAACACTCAAGTATTGTAATTGTTTGGTGTCTTTGGAAACTCGAAACACAATCTTCTAATCATGGTGAAAGATCTTCAAAATATCCCATTAAGATCTTACCCTTTTGTTTTATTACCTAAAACCATTCTTTATATACTGGGGAAAAGTTAACATAAAAATGGTGAGTTCAAATTCTCAGTAAGGGCAAACATAGAGAGCATAAACAATCCATAAAAATTTGAATGCAAAGAAAACTTGAACAAAAAATCTAAACATCAAAATCGTGAGCAAAGACATAAATCATGGAAGTATGTAAGGCATATATCATAAAGGAACATAAATAATGATAAAATAAAATTGTATTAAAACGTGTAATTCTATAAAACCGTTAAGCACATGATATGATTTCCATAGTAGCCAAAGCATTGCTTCCAAGACTATCATAGTAGAAAAAGTCCCTTACTGAATCGATTTCACAACTCGTTCCAGTCCCGTATCACTGAATTTGATTAACATTCCATTATACCCATGTCTATCTCATGAGATATAAATATATACCCAATGCATTGGAGGGAAATATTGGTCCCACCCATCTTATAATTAAATCATTCTTACGTGTGCCAAAAAATAAACATAAATCATTCATCATAACCAAATGAATAAAATGGGTTTCATAAATATCATCCCATCATAACATAATTCATATAAAACAAAGGGATATAATTTCATACTAAGAAAAGTGAATCCATGTAAATCATAGATACAACATAAATAAAAAATAATCATGCTAAATAATGTCATCTTAGATAGAATATAGTTTTGATAAAACAGTTGAAATGTATTCTTGAGGAAAATATCCTTTCCTCTTCAAAATATTTTTTTTTCCAAAAATTCCATAGAATTTTAAATGAAAAGGATTTTTTTTAAAATAGTCATGAAATATTGTAGAGTAAGCTTCATTTTGATAAGGAATTATGAAACTGTTAAAATCCATTCATTCTCTATAAGTAAAAAAATAGTATCCTCGTACTTTTAACGGAAAAGTCAAAAATTACCACGTATGGTAAACGAAAGAAAGATTTTATCCATAACACAAAGTAAAAGTCAAAGAAGGGTAAACATGACTTTAAAAAATCATTTAAGAATATTAAACACTTTATCGAAAACATTTTTATGGAAATGGATGAAAAATATAACCCCAGTAAATACTTACGTATAAGCAATCTCGGATAAAAATGAGATTGCAAAATCATCCCTTACCTTAGGTCTGATATGTTTTGTACATATCCGAACCTCCTGTATAATTATTTAAATATTGTCATTGACTTATTACAGAATCATATTTATTTTTATGATATCATATATGGTTTTCTTATGACTTTATATTACCCATTCTTTTTTAAATTCCAGGTCAAAGCAGCCTTTTGGGTAAAATCATTTTATTTATCCTACGTGTTTGGACTTGTTGTTCTTCATACTATTATTACTTATATAATTATTTACTTACTTACAAGATTTAATCCATGATTTAAATATCATATATATTCAGTATATATATACATAGTAGATAGATAAATGAAATGAAATACGCCGTTCATGGAGATGGTAGGTTGTACGTACGCATGGAGGCTGTTTTCATTCATTATTGACAAGAATGTAAGTAAGTATATAACACATATATTTATATTTATAAATAAATCCATTAGATTCATTATGTAATATATTTAATTATTATTCATTATATAGACATTATAATCATTCTTTAAAGTTTATCATGGAGGTTGAATCGCATCACGTCTTGGAGACGGTAATCCGTACGTATGCACGAGCGATGATATCATTCCCATAATTATTGAATAGAATTGGAGTGGATGATATAAAATTTCCGAGTCAATATGATCTTATAATAACCATATATAGTTATTCTATACACCATTATACCCATCCAAGTAAGGTGGTGGTGGAAAACAGATTACACCACGGCGTGGAGACGGTATTCCCTACGTACGCACGCGCGGTGATTTCGTTTTCGGTAGGATGGATAGAAGATGAAATAGAGTTTTTCATATTTATAATAACATATAAGTATATGAGTGACACTGATGTTATTTGTTTATAATGGAACAAATAATAAATAAGATTTAGAAGAAGAAATAAATTAGAATTAATCGGTAAAGGACAATACCTTTTCTTTGATGCGGCTCTTCTTAACCTCCTCTTAAGGCACTAGAGTTGGAGTTATGAGTAGAAAAAACCTATATTATTTTTATAGGAATGTTGATAAGGGAAATGGACTGGGGTTTTCCGAGCATGAAGGCTCAAAGTTGTGTAAAGAGAAGAGGGAGGAGGTTCCCTTTTATAAGAGAGGAGAGGGTCACCTTTGGAAACCTCAAAAAAAATAATTTATAATAAATTCAAACCCCACGTAAAAACATTCAAAATGTCTACAATCCGAAATTATATGAAATATGGCTATAATATAATCAACCAATAAAATTTACACATGTTGGTAATTTATTTTAAACATTATCAACTTGATTTTTCCTTATTTAATTTATTTAATTTTATTTGTGGTTATAAAATTCTAACTTCTAAATTGTTTAAAATAATTTATTATGTGTTGTGAAATGTCAATAATTGGATTATTTATGAAATTTTAGACCATATAAATTTAAATTTATACTTGTTAAATTTTTTTTGTGATTTTTAAACAATTTTATATTATGTTATTTTTATAAAATAACAACAGTGTCAATTTTGACATTATTCATTTATTTGAATATGAATAAAATCCACACAGAAGATATGTTCAAAATAAAAGAATGAATAGATTTATATCATTTCATGATTATCTATGAATATTAGTGGATCCAATTAAATAGTTCATATAATATTTATTTTAATATTTCTAAAATCATTTATTTGATATTTCAATCAATAAAATAATTTCAACATCACTATTGTGTCACCATTAATGATAATTATATTATTACTAAAAATTGTATGTAAATTTAAATTTTGTAGATAATTTTATTATATTTATGGAGACTATTCATGCTTGATTTTTTATGATGTGTATCACTAAATTTTATTTATTATACTTATAAGATTAATGAGAGTGACATGTTGTCACTTTCTTTGGTTTTAATAATAATTAAATTTTTTTCATGGTTAAATGTCCATAAAATGAATCTATTCTTACCATTAGGTGATATGGGTTGTCTTTTAGTCCTCTAATAGAATTTTGGCAGATGTTAGGGTAATTTTATAATATCATATTTACCCTTAATTACCGGATTTACCTTTAACTATGTTAAATAAACATTACCGTAATTACTATTCAGAATGACAAAAATAAAAAGTAGATTATTACAATAATTTGGACCTACTGATTCCAAATATGGAATCCATTTATCCTAATTCAAATCACAAAATTTGCAGACATTAATATAAAATTAATCACGTTGTTAAGAAAATGAGTTTTAAAAGTTAAAACATTGCAAAAGATTGAAATGATTTTACCTATGAACTCAATGTAAAATCAATGCTAATGACATAAGATATATTAAATTGTAAAAATATATTATATTTATACATTAAAACCATTCAGTATTATAATTTATCTATATGAAATATTATGATGCAAATTTTTTTATTAAAATATAGCGTGTTTTTAGTATTCATTAAAATATGAAAGTTATCAGAATAATATGAAAAATTTATCCAATGTAAATTTTTATATCCTGATTCCAATGAAGAATTTTATTTTTTAAAATTTAACTTATTAACATGTCAAAAACTATATTTAACGTGGGTGTGCCATCGAAAGGCGGAAAAACTTCATTTTCTGAAAAATATTTATTTTACCCAAAAAAATTATTTTGATCTCATACCATGTTCTGGAAAATATGTAAGATGAATAATAATGTTATAAAGATCAAAATGTTTTTAATACTATTCATAGAGGCTAATTCATAATAATATTATAACCATATGTCATTGTTTAGTGAAACCCGGTATTGCGTACAACACATGTTATCAAGGATGGTCGTGATTGCATGTAATGTTTGCCAAGAATAGTGATGTGTATACTTCAAGCTAATACAGTGTTGTGTATAGTACATGTTAATCTTGGTGTAGCGAACAACACAAGACATATAAGAAATTAAAAATAATATTTTTTTCTCATAAAATCTCAAGGTGTTACATGGCACATGAAACCATAATACAGTAAAAACTGTTTAGTTCTATGTGTAGAAACCCATCTGATTTTATAGAAATAAACTCAAAAGGTTTGTCACCAAACTGAGTAGTCTCAGGAGACCTACCAATGCACCTAGGGGCTATTTCGGGCCCCACCCACCAATGCATGTCCAAATAATTCTTTATACATTGATTCAATACAAGAGTAATATGTATTTTCAATATCCGTATAGAGTAGAGAATTCATATTCATCAATATTTCCATAATTAAAATAACATTACAAATATAGAGCTTATATAAAATGGTATACAGTATAGACAATAAACATATCCATGATATGAGAGTATGGATATTTGATATAAATATAATTTCAAATAGAAATTCAACTCAAATGGGAATTAGGTACACCACATAGGGATTATTGGGTGCACAATAAAAAGCTAGTCACATCAAAATGGTAGTTGAGACAAAGTCCCTTACCCCAATGTAATCGGTCAAATCATATGACCATAACATAATAACCATCAAATGAATCATTTAATAACATGAATATAAATAAAATAATGTAATTATATATCAAATTGTAGTACACATATACCACATAAATTAAATAATTGGAGAACAATGTAAATATCGAAGAAATGAAAGTGTGATGGGAAACCCCTTACAAACATTTCGGCATGGTAACGAGTATTATTGCAAGGGATTAAAGAGAGGTAAATGGGTATTCTATTATTTATATGTCTTAATGGAATTACGGGGGAGGTGATAAAACATACCCCATCATTAGGAATTGAAATAAAATTGGCACAACATAGGGGAGATTCTTGAACAAAAGTGAGAGAGAAGATCCCTTACCTTATGCAGGAAGGTGTTCTTGATTGTTCACAATGACCTGAATAATCAAATTTATATTCATTAATTAATAATTCCAGAACCTAATAAACATGTAATTGATATGTTATAACATTATTATATTCTGTAATGGCCTTTTAAATGGGATTAACATATTCAATTTTATTGTTTTGGAAACCTTTTCTTACTTGGTTTCATGATTTTTTTAGTTGTATTCATGAATGGAAGTTGGATTAAAATATGGTTAAACATCCATAATTGTTAATATAATTTATTAGTGAATGTAAATAGATATAAATTATCTTATAATGATTCTGGTTATATACCATGAGGATGATTAATTCGATGAGTTAAAAATAAACGCATGAATTTGGCTTGGCAGTTTTGTGCTCAATAAACTTGTTTTGTCTTCTTATTCCATACAATGTACGTGTAAAGATTCCAGAACATTAACCAAGATATAATAAATATATTATGACCTGGTTAAACCAAATATATGGTTTCATGGCCAGTAATTATGGAATTATTGAAGAACGAAACTTTGTCATCCACAAAGGTTATAAATTGGAACCTCATGGACGTTGATTTCATTTATAAAAATAAAAGTGAGGGAGTAAGAATATTGATGATGGTTCTTACATTCACATGATATAAATATAGTATATATATGACACTGGAGTTATCATGATCATTTGGAAAAAGAAGGTGAGGAGAGTATAACAAATGAATCTAAACTCAAATGAAATTAAAAGAAAAAAAAGGTGTTTTACCTCATGCAATTACATCGTCAAGAACCTCCTTAAGGGAAGGGATTTTGGTCGTTAGTAAAGTAAAAGAGCTTACTTGTCGTGGGGAGTGAATAAGGATTGTTATTTGCGTATATCTTTGAGGAGCTTAATGGATTAGTGGATTGAAGAGAAGAGAGAGTGGTGAGGGTTTTTTATAGTGGAAGAGAGGGGTAAATTTTGAGTATTTAATTAATTATTTTATTTTTTCCCTCAAAAAACCAATTGAATTGTTTATTGTGACCCCTAATAGTAATATGTGCATGTGAGTTCAAACCATGTGGCCTTACATCACTTATGATGTCATAAATTGTGTATTAAACTTCTAATTTGTATATACTGTATTTTATCGTATGTCACTATTCATAAAAAATTCTATTATTTTAGAAGAATCCCAAAAATTTACCCTCACCATTTTTCGACCTGTAGAACTAAAAAATGAACACGATTTTTCACAATTAATTTTCTAATCATTAATATTATAATTTTTAAAAAAACTCATAGTTTATTTAAAAAATAACAATCATAAAGGTGCAATTAGTTTTATTTCTCTTTGAAAAATATATTACGATCTCATTATCATGTAGTCTTAAGAAAATAAAATAATTTTATTACTTACTATTCATATGGGTCATATTACTATTCATGTTACTATTCATAATGGTATGTTACTATTCATCAAAAATCATGTTTGTTATATCTGAATCCAAATGACCTACTGATCACAACTCTAGATGAACATTTTTCGAAATTCAAAACATTGAAGTGGAAACTTTATATTTAATGTCATGGTTTTGACTATCTACTAAATACGTTAGTATTGTTTCAATGGTACATAGTTATATATAGAATATATTTAAGAGAAACATATCATAAAATGTGTGGGGTGCTACATTATTCTATCCTGTAGAAATTTCATCCTCAAAATTTTATGTATAAAGCCCACCAAAAAGTTGTGGGTGAATCTTTTTCATATCATCCTTAGGTTCCCCTATTGCTTCCTCCATATTTTTTATCTCCGAAGAAACATTACTAGATGATTTTTTCAATTTCTCAAAACATGCTCCCTTGTGTTATGAATCCTGATAGGCTTATCACAGTATGACAAATTAGGTTCCATTTCTATTTCTTTATATGTGATTACATGCATTGGGACTGGAATGTATTTATTTAGCAATGATATGGGGAACACATCAAGAACTCTGGATAGATTTGGCATCGCTAAATGGTAAGCTACAACTCTGATTCTTCCAAAAATTTAAAATGGTCTGATGTACCTGGGGATCAGTTTAATTTTCTTTCCAAACCTCTAGACACCCTTCAATGGAGTTACTTTCAGAAATACATGATCCCCCACATGGAATTCCATGTCCATTCTCTGGTTTTCATCATAACTATTTTTCCTACATTGGGCTACTTTAATATGTGCTTGTATTTTATTCACAATTGTCGTGGTCTCTTCAATATGTTCTGCACCTATAAGTTTCCTCTCACCAAAACCATCCCAACAAGTTGGAGTTCGACATCTCTTTCTATATAATGCTTTATACGGAGCCATTTGAATACTAGAATGGACAATATTGTTGTATGAAAATTACACCAAAGGCAAGTATTGATCCAACATACATTGGATGTCAAGAGAGAATGATCACGCCATATCTTCTAGAGTTTGAATAGTTCTTTCAGATTGTCTGTTGGTTTGGGGGTCATATGTGGTTCTCAAATGAAGCTCAGTATTCAACTCCATCTGGAGACTTTTCCAAAATTTTGACTTAAACTGGGGATCACGATCTGAAACAACTGAGAGAGTTGCACCATGATGTCCCACAACATCATTAAAATAATTTATTGGCAGGCGCACAAATGGTAAATCCTCTTATTGGAAATAAATGTTCTGATTTAGTGAGACGAAGAACAATTACCGATATTACATCACTTCATCTTGGTGTATTCAGTAATATTTTGACAAAATTCATCGTAATGTTATCCCACTTCCACATAGAAATAGGTAGAGTATGCATCACTCTTTTGGGATGTTGTCTCATCACAATCACTTGTTGACAAACTAGAAAACTTGACAAATATTCAGTAATTTCTCACTTCATATTATACCAAAAAAAATATTCCTTATGATCTTTATACATCTTGGTGATACCCATGTGTATAGAGAAATTTGAGCTACGATAATCATCTAATAGATACATTTTTAGCACAGGTACTTATGGACCGCATAACCTCATCCCAAATTTTAGAACTCCTTCATACATGAAGTCATCGGGTCTCCCATCCTTGACTGCATCAATTTTCTTGTGCAGATTCTCATCATCAAATTGCGAACCTTTTATATTCTATAGTAAGGATGGTTTAATAATCATTTGAGTGAGTGATGTTTCCCCTTCCTTAACAATTCCCATATCCATCTTCAGTAGATCCATGAACATAGGGTCTCTTCCAATACTCATTTGAGTCATAAGGAAATGATCTTTCCAACATAATGAATTTACCACCTTATTCACCTTTCTTGCGTGGTAATGTATCGAACAATCATAATCCTTGAGTAACTAGATCCATATTCTTTGCCTCATGTTGAGTTCTTTTTTAGTGAATATATATTTCAAACTCTTGTGGTCTGTATAAATCTCACATATCTCTCCGTATATATAATTACTCTATATTTGTAGATCAATAATTACGACTTCTAACTCAATGATCATGAGTTTGATAAATTTTCTCATGATTCTTCAACTATCTTGATGAATATGCAATGACTTTATCATTTTTCATAAGGGCGCAACACAGTCCATTCTTTGATGCATCGCTGTATATTACAAATCCATCACCTCCAGATGGAGGAATCAGAATTGGAGCATTGAGCATTAATATTTTCAATTCTTTGAAGCATTATATACAATCTATTGTCGACACAAACTTAACTCTTTACATGTGATCTTGTTTAGCGGGTTATCCAGTCGGGAAAAATTCTGAATGAAACATCGATAATAACATGCTATGCGAATAAAACTGCATACCTCAGTTATGTTTGTTGGTGTGGGAAAATATTGGACTGCCTTTGTCTTTACATGATCAATTAGGATTCCATACTTAGAGAAAATATGGCTTCTAAGAGTTTGAATAATGACATGTAAGTGATTCTCATGGTATTCATAGCTTTTTGAGTATATGAGGATATCATCGATGAATACTACAAAAAGTAGGCAAGATATTCCTTGACAACTCTATTTATTAAATCCATGAAAATAGAGGGTGCATTTGTTAGTGCAAATGGAATTACTATAAACTCGTAATACCCATACCTGGTCTGAAATGTTGTCTTAGTAATATCTTCCAACCTCACATGCAACTTATGATATGCAGATCGAAGGTCAATATTCAAAAAGTGTGTCGATCCATGAAGTTGAACAAATAAATCATCAATATAGGGTAGAGGATACTTATTCTTTATTGTAATAGCATTAACTAGCATGTAATCAATGGAAAGACTCATGGATCCATCTTTCTTCATGACAAAGTGGACATGGGATCCCCGTGGAGAAACACTAGGAAGAATAAATCGTTTTTCACTCAAATCCTCATGTTTTTTCTTTAGCTCTACTAATTCCATAGTGGATATTCTATATGGAGTATTTGATATAGGTCTTGCATCAGGAATTAAATCAATAGTGATCTGAACATCCAGCTCTGGAGGATGTCCAGGTAAATTATCTGTAAATACATAAATGTACTCTTTTACTATGTGCAAATCTTCAATTTGAAGATTTCTTTCCTCGTCCATAGATATTGGTTTATCTTCCTCTATAATTATTTCATTCAGTAGAGCTACTGGGGGTGGTTCTAGATAAGAATAAGGTGGCTAAGTTTCTACCCTAAAGACAAGGTATTCTACACCATTTTCTAAAATTGAATCTTCCTTCTTGTTACATGAAATTTTTGCATCATATTTTGACCGCCAACCCATAATGAAAATTATATCAAATTTAGTCATTAGTATGACGATAAGCTTAGAACCTACAACACATTTTGGTTTATAGAGGGGGACTAGTCGACAAGCCTTGGTTGCAATGATACATCCCCTTGGAGTTTTGAATTACAACTCTATTATAAAATCAAATAGAACATATCTAATTTTCATGGAAAACTGGGAATATATAAATGAATGTGACGATCCAAAGTTAAATAAAGTGTTGTCTATGTTTGAGGAAATAATTAATGTACCTGCAAAGATGTCCTTAGGAACATCAACCTCCACGGTTGTAATCTCAAAGGCTCTCCCTTGCTCTTTTGTCCTTTTCTGAGTGGAGTTTCCTTGACGCTTAAGACAATCATTTTCATAATGTCCCGTATCTATTCAATTGTAGCATTAAATATAATTTAATTGTTTCTTCCCCTTGCATTCATCAGATCAATGACCCTTTTCTCCATAGTTATAGAAGACTCCCATTCCTTTCAAGAATTTCCACAGATGATTCTTTCCACATTTCTGAAATAATAGGAATAACTTTGTTCAATTTCTCTTATTTGGTGCTTCTCATTTTTCTTGGTTATTAGAGTATCACGTCTTATCATGGTTTCCATTGAAAATATTTGATCTAGAAAATTCTCTCTCTATTTTGATGGAACTTGATATAATTTCATTATATGATGAAAATGATTGAGAAGCCAGTTCCCTTCGAAGACTTTGATTAAGAACATCAAATAAATGTTCAATCTTGTCCGCCGAGACACCTATGTAATACACAACATACCTGGCCAGCCTTGTGAAAGTAGAATCAAACTCCACAACACCGTATTCTTCCCATTCTTTTAAGGTAAGGAATTTCCTCTTCATTTCAGTTAATTTATCATGAGGGAAATATTATTCAAATAATATTTCCTTAAAAATCATCCATTCCATATCTTCTATTTCTTCTTCCTCTGTGGTATTCTGAATTAAGGACCACCATTGATCAGCATCACCCTGCAGACAATATACTACCAATACTACATTTTCATTTTCATTGCATATTAATGCCATGGATATCTTTTCAATGGACATGATCCACTGCTCAGCAACCACTAGGTGAGTAGTCCCACTAATAGATGGGGGCTTATGTCACATAAAACGATACAACACATGTGTGTAATGGTTATTCATTAAAACTTCAGTATGTTGTCCCAAAATGATAATGATCTGATCTACTCCAACATTGACTGTGCTAACTTGCTCAGTAGGGAGATCCCTACCTTGCCCATGAGTAGTTATTCCCCTTCTTCCGTTAGACACCATTTCAAAATAATGGGATACAACAGATTAGATTATGAATCTCAAATATAAAAGCACTCAACATCGACAGAAATTCTATGCATAGCTAATATTATAAACATGATTTGTCTGAGGAAAAATGTACTTTAAACTTCTTCATAGTGGATTGTAATGAAAATGTGAATTATTCCTAAGAATATCCCCCAGGAGTGTCGTAACAAAGAGTGCAGCAAGGCCTGTTGTCGTGCAGTAGTTCCCATTCGTTTCAAGATCAAAGCAGTGTTTTCAGGTTTTACCCCTAGATACTTTTTTTCCAGAGCCGCCGCTACCTGCTCGTATCCAGATAGGGACGCGTTGCTTAAAATATCCACATAATATATACCTTACCAATATACAAGTATGTTATTGTTTGTTTATCGTCAAATACATCCATAGGTATTTGTTCCCTATTATACATTCCCTACACTAGTTTCCATGTTTTAGACTAAACTTCCTCTGATACCAACTATAACACCCCGACCCCTCTAGGATGGAGCCAGGGCATTACTTGTGAAATTGGAATTCATAAAAGGAATGAAAATATTGAGGAACTCCTTTTCTATTTTAGTTCGAATAATACGAGGTATGTACTTATTGAAAACAAGTTCTTAAACTCATCCCATTCCATGGATTCAATTTCATCTTGTTGCCTTTTATTCGTAGATAGATTCCACCACTGGTCTGCTTCACCTTCAAAACATTAAATAGAAAAAATGACATTTTCATTCTTTGAACAGTGAATTATGGAAAATATCATTTCAAGGGTACTGATCCATTTTTCATCAACAAGTGGATCAGAAGACCCACTCAAAGAAGGTGGATGTTGCCTCATGAAGGACTCAATAGAATATTGTTCCCTTCTCTATTCATTTGGCAGTCCAGAATGATTCATAACTTGGGTAAGTATTGCAAATAAGATTTTTTACTCCATCTCCCATAACATTGGTTTGTTCAGGAGGACAATCATTGCATTTTCCATTACATTGATCAACACAGTTCCTTCGGGTTCCAGCCATCGTCTAAAACCCAAAAAAATAGTCTGAGAGGAAAAAATCATGCTAGGAAAACAATATAATAAAGTAGGAGTACCTTCAATATCGTACATCATAGGTTTAATTATATGATCTTTACCATAATCCTAGGACTACAACCTATAATTATACTTAACCTTAGGGATAACCCCAGACATACCTTTTAAATATCTCCAGGGATCTCACTAAAGATTTCGCATCCTAGTTTCCAAAGGTTGACTAAACCATTCCTTTGATACCAATTGTAGAGACCCCAAACATGACGTACTTGTACATTATATTACTTTTTGGGGAATGCATAATACATAATAGTAACCAACACTCACGGATCGTAATAGTTTAGTGTCTTTGGAAACTCGAAACATAATCTTCTAATCATAGTGAAAGATCTTCAACATCTCCCATAAAGATCTTCCCCTTTTGTTTTCTTACCTAAAACCATTATTAATATCCTGGGGAAAAGAAAACATGAAAAAGTTGAGCTCAAATGCTTAGTAATGGTAAACATAGAGAACATAAAACAATCCATAAACATTTGAATGCAATGAAAACTTGAACAAAAAATATAAACATCAAAATCATGGGCAAATACATAAATCATGGAAGTACTTAAGGCATATATCATAATGGAACATAAATCATGATAATATAGAATGATAATAAAAAATGTAATTGTGGAAAAAAATTCATCACTTGATATTATTTCCATAGTATCCAAGGAATTTCTTCCATGACCATCATAGTGGACAAAGTCCCATTATGAATCGAGTTTACTCCTCGTTCCAGTCTTGTATCACTGTACCGGATCAACATTCTGTTCTAGACATGTATATAAAATGAGATATAAATCATTAACCAATGCATTGGAGGGATATATTGGTCCCACCCATCTCATAATTAAATCATTCTTACATGTGCAACAAAATAAACATAAATCATTCATCATAATCCAAAGAATAAAATGGGTTTCATAAATATCATCCCATTATAACATAATCCATATAAAACAAATGCAAATCATTTCACCCTAAGAAAAGTGAAAACCATGTAAATCATAGAGACATTATACTTGAAACATAAACATGCTAAATAATTCCATCTTAGATAGAATATAGTTTTTATAAAACACTTGAAAAGAATTCTACTGTAAAATCTCCTTTCTTCTTCAAAGTCATTTTCTTTTCACAAAATGCCATGCAATTTTAAAAGAAAATTATTTTGTTGAAACTTTTCATGAAATTTTGTATAGTAAGATTCATGAAAATAATACGTATGAAACAATAAAAATCCATTCATTTTGTATAAGTTAAAAAAACATCCTCCTTCACTTTTAACGGAAAAGTCGAAAAGTACCATGTATGGTAAACAAAAGAAAGATTCCATCCATAACACAAAGTAAAAGCCAAAGAAGGTAAAACATGACTTTAAACATATATGGATTAATATTAAACACTTTATGAAAATAATTTTATTAAAATGGATGAAAAATATAACCCCAGTTAATACTTACGTATAAGCAATCTCGGATAAAATGAGATTTAAAAATTTTCCCTTACCTTATGTCCGATATGCTTCGTACGTATCTGAACCTCTTGTATAATGATTTAAATAATGTCATTGACATATTACAAAATCATATTTATTGTTATGATATCATATATGGTTCACATATGACTTTATATTACACTTTAGTTTGTAAATTCCATGTTAAAGCAGCATTTTGGGTAAAATCATTTTATTTATCGTACGTGTTTGGACTTGTTGTTATTGATATTATTATTAATTTTATCATTATTTACATTCTTCTAGAATGTAAATCATGATTTATATATTATATATATTCAGTATAAATATATACATAATATATAGATAAATGATATGAAATACACTGTTAATGGAGATGGTAGGCTGTACGTACGCATAAACGATGTTTTCCTTTCCTTATTGACATGAATGAAAGTAAGTTGATGAAATATATATATATGTACATATATGTATACATATATCCAATAGATTAATTATTTCATATATTCCATTATTATTTATTATATATAATTTATAATCATTCTTGAATGGTTATCAGTGAGAATGAATTTGATCGCGTCGTGGAGACGGTAATCCGTACGTACGCACGAGCGATGATATCATTCCCATAATTATTGAATGGAAATTGAGTGGATGATATAATATTTCATAATAATTATGATGTTATAATAACCAAATATAGTTATTCTTTAAACCACTATACCCATCCAAGTAAGGTGGTGGTGGAAAACAGATTACACCACAGCGTTGAGATGGTATTCCGTACATACTCATGCACGGTGATTTCGTTTTCCATAGGACGGATAAAAGATAAAATTGGGTTGTTTAATATTTATAATAACATATCAGTATATGAGTGATATTGATGTTATTAATTTATGATGAAACAAATAAATAAGAAGAAGTAGACGAAGAAATAAATTGGAAATAATCGGTAAAGGATATTACCTATTCTTTGACGCGCCTCTTATTAACCTCCTCTTTAGGAACTAGAGATGGTATTTTGAGGAGACCAAAACCACTATAATGTATCTAGGAAAGTTGAGAAAGTAAATGGGTAGGGTTTTGCCAAGCATGAAGGCTCAAAATTGTGTAATGTGAAGAGGGAGGATGTTCCCTTTTATAAGGGAGGAGAGGGGAACCTTTGGAATCATAAAAATATTAATTTATAATAAATTCAAACCACACTTAAAAATATCCCAAATTATTCAAATAAGAAATTAGATAAAATAGGTTTGTAATATAATCAACCAATAAAATTTAGACTTGTTGGTAATTTATTTTAAACATTATTAACATGATTTATCCTTAATGTATTTAATTTCTTTTGTGGTTATAAGATTCTAAATTTTAAATTGTTATAAATATTTACATATTTTTTTGTTAATTGTACAGAATTGTATTATATATAAAATTTTCGACCATATAAATTTTAATTTATAATTTTTCAATTTTTTTGTGATTTTTAATCAATTTTATATTATGTTATTTTTATAAAATTACAATAGTGTCAATTTTGACACTATTTATTTAATTGAATATAAATATAATCCACACAGAAGATATGTTCATACTAAAATCTTTAATAGATTCATAACATGTCATATTTTTCTATAAAATTAGTGGAGAACATGAAATTGTTTATATAATATTTATTTTAATATTTTTAAGACCATTTATTTTATATTTCAATCAATAAAATAATTTCCACATCACTATTGTGTCACCATTAATGATAATTAAATAATCCCTAAAAATTCAAAATAAATTCACATGATGTAGATAATTTTATTAGATTTCTGGATACTATTCATGTTTGATGTTTCATGATATTTATTACTTAATTAAAATTATTATACTTATAAGATTTAAGAGAGTGACATGTTGTCACATTCTTTGGTTTTATTAATAATTAAATTTTTTTCATGGTCAAAAGTCTATAATATGAATCTATTCCGATTCATAGGTGTTATGGGTTGAATTTTAGTCGTACAATAGAATTTTGGTAGGTGTTATGTTAATTTTATAATATTATATTTACACTTAATTACCCGATTTACCTATAAATATGGTAAATAAAATTTACTGTAGTTACTATTCATAATAACTAAAAATAAAAAGTAGCTTATTAACAAAATTTGGATCTACTGATTACAAATATGGAATCCATTTTTCCTTATTCAAATCCCAGAAGTTGCAGAAATTAATTTAAAATTTATCATATTGTTAAGAAAACATGTTTTAAAAGTTAAAACATTGCAAAAGATTGAAATGATTTTACCTATGAATTCAATGTAAAATTAATGCTAATGACATATGTTATATTAAATGGTAAAAATATATTGTATTTATACTTTAAAACCATTCAATATTATAATTTAACAATATAAATTATTATGATGAAAAAAGTTGTTTTAAATTAAAATATATCATGTTTTTACTATTCATTAAAATAGAAAAGTTATCAGAATAATATGAAAAAATTTTCCAAAGTAAATTTTTATATCATGACTCCAAAGAAGAATTTTATTTTGTCAAATTGAACTTATTAACATGTCAAAAGTATATTTAATGTGGGTGCGCCATCAAAATCCGACAAAATAGTATTTTTTGAAAAATAATTATTTTACCCAAAAAATTAGTTTGATCTCATACCATGTTCTAGAAAATGTGTAAGACAGATAATAATGTTATAAAATTAAAAATTTAGTTAATAATATTCATAAAAGCTAACTCATAAGAAAATTATCACCATATATCTTTTTTAGTGAAACCTGATTTTGCGTACTACACACGTTATCGAGGAAGGACATGATTGTGTGTAATGCAAGCCAAGAATAGTGTTGTGTATACTTAAAACTAATACAGTGTTGCATATAGTACATGATAATCTTGGTTTAGCGTATAACACAAGAAATCAATGAAATTTAAAAAATTATTTTTCTCATAAAATCTCGGGTGTTACATTCTACCCCCCTTAAAATGAATTTCGCCCTCAAAATTCGTCGGGGTTATAAATGGTTTACTACATGAATGTTTCTTTCATATAAACCCACATCATAAAAATTCATACTAAAACCTAATTTTAAAATTTTGATTTTGAAACATAATAGTTACCCAAATTAACTCATCATTGGATTTCCACATAGGAGAACATTGGTGAAAATATGGATATGGAAGAGAAATCTATCCATCAATGTCTGATGGAGAGTGGTAGAGAACATGGCTATAAAAAATCCAACAATCAAAAAGACATAAATTTTTGATGATCTAAGGTACAATCTAATTAATCGTACATGAGGACAACAAGACAACATTTTTGGTTTTCAAGATCATTTCCCTAAAGTTGAAGAATGTGAATTAGAAGAAATATTTACTTTATTTCATTACAATCTCACCATTTTTCGTTCCTTGAACAATTTCCACATCATATCATAAAGAAATGAAGTAGAATTTTCCATTCTTGAAGTGTTTTAAGATCATAAGATAGATTGGTGGCTCATTCTATCTGTCTCAAACAAAAGGGTAGAAAAAGTTACCAAATACACATATGCCCATCTGTGGTGAGGTTAATCGTATATGATTCCAAAAATAGACTTATACTTCATCTGTCATACCTAGTAATAAAATAATACTAGTTTCTACTAACTAGGGACTTCGTGTAGGCTATTGGTAGGTGATAAAGGCCTGTCACATTTCAGTTGTGTGTTCGATTCCCACAGCCTTCTCTGACGCGACGGGTTGTCGCCTGTTCTGCAGGTTGTCCCATTTCATAAACTACACTATTATAACAGTATATCAATAATAATGAAAAATTACTAGCCTTATACAATACTACATTATGTACAACATAATCCATTCCAATCCTTAGTCTTATCCAAAATACCTATGTCCAAGCTCATAGTATAAAGAAAACAATTAATAGAAATGTCATCTACTAAGCATGTGAATTCCATCATTTATCTGAGATATATTTTGTTGATCGCATTCCAAACATGTAAATAACTTAATCATGTATTCTCTTGAAACATAAACTACCATAAAACTTTTGTGAAAACATGAATCTTGTCAAAAGGTAACTCTTTCCACATAAAAAATCCCAAAATTTCTATATACTCGAACCATGATATGACTTTGTCCTTATATTAGTCATGATATCATGAATAATATCATACATATTATTTTCTCATTATCCCTAAATTATGCGTATTTCAACAGCTTAACAAAAAAATATATAATTCTCTTTTCATGGTTACCGGTACCATAAAATTATTAAAAACCAAAATAATCCAAAACATTGATATTCCAATATTGAACAATACATTAAATGAAATTCCACAACATTATCTCGGAATCTCGTTACATAAACCCTTATTCATTCCACCTCATCGTTGTCATACACAAAATCACAAATAGTGACCACATGTGACTTACCTTTATCCATTTCCTTAAGAGGTTTCTCACATCGATCATCATTAACCCTTGTATTAGGGCATTGATTAACATAATTCCCCATTCCTTGCACTTGAAGCATTGAAGTGTCAGTTGAGCGTTCTCTATAGTATTTTCTCTATTCACATCAGCAGCTACCTTTTTTCCCTTACATTGACACGCAACTGCTTGATAACCTTATTTTCCTCCCTTAAAACATTTTATAGTGCCATTTAGGAAATCTTCACCATTCTTCTTTCCCCACTTTGATCATAAAGAAACATTTATATTATTTTCACCATTGTTCTGTGATTTTTCCTTACACTCCATCATTGGTGTTTTGTCAAACCCTTGAGAATGATATATAACACCAACTTCCAGTTCTACCTTGATAGCCCGATGAAAAATTTATGCATAGCTGCTGATGTCTCTTATAGATAATTCCCTTAGAAGACTTGGTTTTAATCCACTAAAGAATCGATCAACATTTCTTTCAGGTTGGATGATAAATCCAGATGCATACCTTGCAAGCCGTGTAAAATTCTCCTCGTATATGCCAACAGATTCATCATCCTTTTTCTTAAGCTCGAGGAACTCCTTTTCCATTTTTTTCTAAGAATATAAGGGAAGTACATATTGAAAAACATGTTCTTAAACTCATCCCATTCCATGTATACAATTTCATCTTAGGGCCTTGTATTCTTAGTTCGTTTCCACCACTGGTCTTCTTCAATTTCTAAATGGTAAACTTCCAGAATGAATTTTTCATGCTCTAAATAGTGAATTATGGAAAATATCTTATCAATGGTACATATCCATTGTTTAGCAACAAGTGGATCAAAAGACCCACTGAACGAATGTGGATGTTTCCTCATGAAGGACCCAATAGAATATTGTTCCTTTCTCTGTTCATTTGGAAGTCCAGAATGATTCATAGCTTGTGTAAGTATAGCAATAAGATTTCGTACTCCATCTCCCATAACATTGTTTTGTTCAAAAGTACATTCATTGCATTGTCCATTACATTGATCAACATGGTTTCTTTGGGTTCCAGCCATTGTCTAAAACCCAAAAGGAATAGTCTGAGAGGAAAAAATCATTCTAGGAAAACAACATAATAAAGGGGGAGTACCTTCAATATCTAACATCTTAGGTTTATTTATATGATCATTAACATAATCCTAGGACTACAACATATAATTATACTTAACCTTAGGGACATCCCCAAACACACCATAGAAATATCTTTAGGTATCTCACTAATGTTTTTTCATAATAGTTTCAAAAGGTTGACTAAACCTTTCCTGTGATACCAACTGTAGAGACCCCACACCTGATGTACATGGATATTACATTACTTTTGCGGAATAGTTAATACATAATAGAAACAAACACTCAAGGATCGTAATAGTTTAGTGTCTTGGGAAACTCAAAACACAATCTTCTAATCATGGTGAACGATCTCCAACATCTTCCATAAAGATCTTCCCCTTTTGTTTTCTTACATAAAACCTTTCGTTATATCGCGGGGAAAAGAAAACATTAAAAGGATGAGCTCAGATACTAATTAAGGGTAAACATAGTGGACATTAAACAATCCATAAACATTTGAATGAAATGAAAACTTGAACATAAAATCTAAACATCAAAATCGTGAGCAGAGCCAAAAATCATGGAAGTACATGAGGCATATATCATAAAGGAACATCAATCATGATAAAATAGAATGGGAATAAAACATAGTTATGGAAAAACATTAATCACATGATATGATTTACATAGTATCCAAGGAATTACTTCCATAACTATCATAGTGGACAAAGTCCCTTTATGAATCGAGTTCACTCCACGTTCCAGTCCTGTATCACTAAACCAGATTCACTTTCCATTCTATCCATGTATTTCTAATGAGATATAACTCTTTAACCGATGCATTGGAGGGAGATATAGGTCCCACCCCTCTAATAATGAAATAATTCTTACGTGTGCAACAAAATAATCACAAAACATTCATCATAACCCAAAGAATAAAATGGGTTTCATAAATATCATCTCATAATAACATAATCCATATAAAAAAAATGGATATCATTTCATCATATGAAAAGTGAAAACCATGTAAATCATAGATACATTATAATTGAAACATAAACATGCTAAATAATGTCATCTTATATAGAAGATAGTTTTGATAAAACACTTGAAATGAATTCTTGAAGAAAATATCATTTCTTCTTCAAAATCGTTTTTTTTCACAAAATGCCATAAAATTTAAAAAAATGATTTTGTGGAAAATAGTAATGATATTATTTAGAGTATACTTCATGATAATAATGCATTATGTAACTATAAAAATCCATTCATTATTTATAAGTTAAAAAACATCCTCCTTGTACTTTTAACAGAAATGTCAAAAATTACCACGTATGGTAATCAAAAGAATGATTCCATATATAACACAAAGTAAAAGTCAATGAAAGGAAAACGTGACTTTATAAATACATGGAATAATATGAAACACTTTATGAAAAATATTTTATAGAAATGGATGAAAAATATAACCCTAGTAAATTCTTACGTATAAACAATCTCGGATAAAAATGAGATTGCAAAATTATCCCTTACCTTAGGTCTGATATGCTTCTCACGTATCTGAATATATTGTATAATGATATAAATAATTTCGTTGACTTATTAAAGAATCATATTTATTGTTATTATATCATATATGGTTCACTTATGACTTTATATTACCCGTTGTTTTGTAAATTCAATGTTAAAGAAACATTTTGGGTAAAATCGTATTATTTATCGTACATTTTTGGACATGTTGTTCTTGATATTATTATTACTTATGTAATGATTTACTTCCTTCAAGAATGTAAATCCTGATTTATATATCATATATATTCAGTATATATATATATATATATATTAGATATATAAATGAAATGAAATATACCGTTCATGGAGACTGTAGGTCGTACATACGAATGAACGCTGTTTTCCTTTCCTTATTAACATGAATGGAAGTAAGTAGATGAAATATATATATATATATATACAGTATATTAATAATGTCATATATTTCATTATTATTCATTATATATACTTTATAATCATTATTGAATGGTTCTCATGGAGAATGAATCTTATCGTGTCGTGGAGACTGTAATCCGTATGTACGCACGAGCGATGATATCGTTCCCATAATTTTTAAATGGAAGAGGAGTGCATGATATAATATCTAAGAATAAGTATGATGTTATAGTAATGATATATAGTTCTTCTTTATACCATTATACCCATCCAAGTATGGTGGTGATGGAAAACATATTACACCATGGCGTTGAGACGGTATTTCGTACGTACGCACGAGTGGGGATTTCGTTTTCTATATGATGGATAGAAGATAAAATAGGGTCGTTGAATATTTAAAATAACATATCAGTATATTTGTGATATTGATGTTATTAATTTTCAATGAAACAAATAAGGAAGAAGAAGTATCAGAATAAATAAATTGGAAAGAATCGGTAAAGCATTTTAACTCTTCATTGACGCGCCTCTTCTTAACCTCCTCTTAAAGAACGAGAGTTGATCTTTTGAGGAGACCAGAACCTCTATAATGTTTCTAGGAAAGTTGAGAAGGTAAATGGGCAGGGTTTGGCTGAGTATTAAGGATCAAAATTGTGTAAAGTGAAGTGGGTGGAGGTTCCCTTTTATAAGGGAGGAGAGGGGAACCTTTGTAAATCTCAAAAATATTAATTTATAATAAATTCAATCCCCACTTAAAAACGTAAAAATGACTATAATCAGAAATTAGATGAGATAGGTTTTTAATATCATCAATTAATAAAATTTATAAATTTTGTTATTTTATTTTAAACATTATCAACTTGATTTATCCTTATTTAATCTATTTAATTTCATTTGTGGTTATAAGATTATAAATTTCAAATTATTATAAATAATTACTTATGTGTTGTTACTTGTCCATAATTGGATTATTTATGTAATTTTAGACCATATAAATTTGAATTTATAATTTTTAAATATTTTTGTGTTTTTGAAAAAAATTTATATTATGTTATTTTTATGAAATTACCATAGTGTCAGTTTTGACACTATTCATTTATTTGAATTTAAATAAAATCCACACAGAAGATATGTTCGAACTGAAAGATCTAATAGATTCCTAACATGTCATATATATCTATATAATTAGTGGAGGACATTAAATAGTTCATATAACATTTATCAAAATATTTTTAAAACCATTTATTTGATATTTCAAACAATAAAATAATTTCAACATCACTATTGTGTCACATTTAATGACAATTATTTAATCCCTATAAATTCTAAATAAATTCACGTGATGTATATAATTTTATTAAGTTTCTGGATACTGTTCAGTTTCGATTTTCAGGATGTTTATCACTAAATTAAAATTATTATACATATAATATTTAAGAGAGTGACATGTTGTCACTTTCATTGGATTTAATAAAAATTTAATTATTTTCATGGTAAAAAGTCAATAACATGAATCTATTCTGAAACTTTTGTGTTATGGGTAGCCTTTTAGTCATTCAATAGACTTTTGGAATGTTTTAGTGAAATTTTATAATATTATATTTACCCTTAATTACACGATTTACATTTAGCTATGAAAAAACAAATTTACCATAGTTACTATTCATAATGAATAAAAATTAAATGTAGCTTATTAAAAAAATTTGGATCTACTGATTCCAAATATGGAATCCATTTTTCTTTATTCAAATCAAATAATTTGCAGAAATTAATTTAAAATTAATCCCGTTGTTATGAAAACAAGTTTTTTAAGTTAAAACATTACAAAATATTGAAATGATTTTACCTATGAATTGAATGTAAAATCAATGCTAATGACATAAGTTATATTAAATGGTAAAAATATATATTTTTATACTTTAAAACCATTAAATATTATAATTTAACCATATAAATTATTATGATGAAAAAAGTTGTTTTTAATTAAAATATAGCGTGTTTTTACTATTCATTAAAATTCGAAAGTTATCAGAATAATATGAAAATTTTATCCAAAGTAAATTTTTATATCCTGATTCCAAAGAAGAATTTGATTTTGTAAAATTGAACTTATTAATATGTCAAAAACTAGATTTAATGTGGATGCGCCATCAAAAGGCGACAAAACTGTATTTTTTGAAAAATACTTATTTTACCAAAATCAATTATTTTGTTTTCATACCAAGTTCTAGAAAATGTGTATGAAAAATAATAATGTTACAAAATTCAACATTTATTTAATACTATTCATAACGGCTAGATCATAGTAATATTATAACCATATATCATTTTTTAGTCAAACCCGGAATTGCGTACTACACACGTTATCGAGGAAGGTCGTGATTGCGTGTAAAGGAAGACAAGAATTGTGTTGTGTATACTTCAAGTTAATACAGTGTTGCGTATAGTACAAGATAATATTGGTGTATCATATAACACAATAAATCAATGAAATTAAAAAAAAATTCTCATAAAATCTCAAGTTGTTACATTCTACCCCCCTTAAAATAAATTTCGCCCTCGAAATTCGTCGGGGTTATAAATGGTCAACTACATGAAATTTTCATTCATAGAAACCCACATCGTAAAAAGGAATACTAAAACATAATTTTAAAAAGTTGAGTATGGAACATAATAGTTACCCAGATTAACTCATCACTGGGTTTCCACATAGGAGAACATAGGTGAAAATACGGATATGGAAGAGAAATTTATCCATCAAGGTCTGATGGAGAGTGGTAGAGAACATGGATATAAAAAATACAACAATCACGAATCCATAAATTTGTGATGATCTATGGTACACTCTGATTGATCGTACTTAAGGACACGAGGACAACCGTTTTGGTTTTCAAGATCATTTCTCTAAAAATGAAGAATTTGAATTAGAAGAAATACTTACTTTATTTCGGTACGATATCAACGTTGATCATTCCATGAAGAATTTCCACTTCTTCTCTTAAATAAATAATGATGAATTTTTCTTTATTGATGTGTTTGCAGATCAGGTGATAGAATGATGGGTCATTCCATCTGTCTCAAACAAAATTGTAGAAAAAGTTATCAAATATACATAAGTTCATCTATGGTGAGGTTAATCGTATATGATTCAAAAAATTTACTTATACTTCAACTATTATACCTCTTAATAAAATAAAACTAGTTTCTACTAACCAGGGACTTCCTGTAGGCTAGTGGTAGCCGATAAAGGCTTGTCGCACTTCAGTTGTGGGTTCGATTCCCACAGCTTTGCACGACGCGACCGGATGTCACCCGTTCTGCAGGTTGTCCCTTTTCATAAACTACACTATTATACCATTCTATCAATAATATCGAAAAAAGTTCTAACCTTATACAATACTACGTTATGTCCATCATAATCCATTCCAATCTTTAGTCTTATCCAAAATACCTCTGTCCATGCTCATTGTATAAAGAAAACAATTACTAGAAATGTCATCTACAAGAATTTGAATACCATCATTTATCTCAGATATATTTTTTTGATCACATTCCAAACATGTTAATAACTTAATCATGTATTCTATTGAATCATAAAATAACATAGAACCTTTTTTAAAACATGAATTATGTCAAAAGGTAACTCTTTCCTCATACCAAAATCCAAAAATTTCTCTATACTCAAACCATGATATAATTTTGTCATTATATCAGTCATGAGATCATGAATACTATCATACATATTATTTTCTCCTTATCCCTTCAATATGTGTATTTCAACTACTTTCCAAAAATATTTCAATCACTTTTCATGGTTACCGGTACCATTAAAGTATTAAAAACCACAATGATCCAATACATTGATATTCCAATATTCCACGATACTTTAAATGATATTCCACAACATTATCTTGGAATATCATTACATAGACACTTATTAATTCCACAACATCATTGTCATACACAACATCAAAAATAGTGATCACATGTGACTTCCCATTATCCTTTTCCATAAGAGTATGCTCACGTCGATCATCATTAAACCTTGGATTAGGGCATTGATTAGCATAATGACCCATTTCCTTGCACTTGAATCATTGATGTGTTGGTGGAGATTTCTCTGTAGTCTTTTCTCTATTCACATATTTATCTACCTTTTTCCCATTAATTAGTCACTCAACTACTCGATGCGTTTATTTTCCACACATAAAAAATTTTCTAGTACCTTTTAGGAAATCTCCAACATGCTTCTTTCAACACTTTGCTCATAAAGAAACATTCATCTTCTTTTCACCATTGTTTTGTGATTTTTTCCTTAAACTCTATATTTCGTGTTTTTTAAAAACCATGAGATGGATATGTAACACCATCTTCCAGTTCTACCTTGATAGAAAAACACACAATTCTTCATATCTACTGAAGTCTCTTATAGCTTTTTCCCATCAAAGACTTGGTTTTAAGCCACTGAAGAATCAATCAACTTTTATTTCATGTTGGATGATAAATCTAGATGCATACCTTACAGGATATGTAAAATTCGCCTCCTATATGCCAACAGATTCATCATCCTTTGTATTATGCTCAAGGAATTCCATTTCCATGTTTGTTCGAAGAATACAAGGGAAGTACTTATTGAGGAACAAGTTCTTAAACTCGTCTAATTCCATGGATTCAATTTCATCATGGGGCCTTCTATTCTATGTTATAGACCACCACTGGTCTGCTTCACCTTCTAAACGGTAAAGAGCCAAAATGACTTTTTCATGCTCTAAACAGCGAAGTATGGAAAATAGCATTACAATGGTACTGATCCATTGTTCAACAACAAGTGGATCAGAATTCCCACTGAATTAAGGTGGACGTTGCATCATGATGGACTGAATAGAATATTGTTCCCTTCTCTATTAATTTGGATGTCCAAAATGATTCATAGCTTCTGTAAGTATAGAAATAATATTTTTAATTCATCTCACATAACATTTGTTTGTTCAGGAGGACAATCATTGCATTTTCCATTACATTGATCAACACGGTTCCTTCGGGTTCTATCCATCCTCTAAAACCCAAAAAGAACAGTATGAGAGGAAAAAATCATGCTAGGAATACAAAATAATATAGGGGGAGAACCTTCAATATCTAACATATTAGGTTTAATTATATGATCGTTACCATAATCATAGAACTATAACCAATAATTATATTTATCCTTAGGGACATCCCTAGACATACCTTAGATATATCTCCAGGAATCTCACTAAAGTGTTTGTATCCTAGTTTCCAAAGGTTGACTAAACCTATCCTCTGATAACAACTATAGAGACCCCAAACCTGATGTACATGGACATTACATTTCTGTTGTGGAATACTTAATACATTACAGAAATAAAATCTCAATGATCGTAATAGTTTAGTGTCTTTGGAAACTCAAAAAACAATCTTCTAATCATGGTAAAAGATCTTCAACATCTCCCATAATGATCATCCCCTTTTGTTTTATTTCCTAAATCCTTTCTTTATATCCTTTGGAAAAGTAAACATAAAAATGGTGAGATCAACTTCTTAGTAAGGGTAAACATAGAGAACATAAAACAATCCATAAACATTTTAATGCAATGAAAACTTGAACATAAAATTTAAATATCAAAATCATGAGAAAAGACATAAATCTTGGAAGTACGTAAGGCATAAATCATAAAAGAACATCAATTATGATAAAATAGAACGGGAATAAAACATGTAATTATGGAAAAACATTAATCACATGATATTATTTCCATAGTAGCCAAAGAATTCCCTCCAAGACCATCATAGTGGACAAAGTCCCTTTATGAATCGAGTTCACTCCTCGTCCCAGTCTTGTATCACTGAACCAGATTAACATTCCATTCCAGCCATGTCTATCTTATGGGATATAAATCTTTACCCAATGAATTGGAGTGAGATATAGGTCCCACCCATCTCATAATGAAATAATTCTTACGTGTGCCCCAAAATAAACATAAATCATTCATCAAAACCCATAGAATAAAATGGGTTTCATAAATATCATCGCATCATAACATAATCCATATAAAAAAAATGGATATCATTTCATCCTAAGAAAAGTGAAAACCATGTAAATCATAGAGACAATATTCATGAAACATAAACATGCTAAATAATTTCATCATAGTTAGAAGATAGCTTTTATAAAACACTTGAAATGAATTCTTGAGGAAAATATCCTTTCTTCTTTAAAATCATTTTCTTTTCAAAAAATGCCATGCAATTTTAAATAAAATAGATTTTTTTCAAAATAGTCATTAAATTTTGTATAGAAAGATTCATCAAAATAATGCATTATGAAACTATAAAAATCCATTCATTCTATATAATTTAAAAAAACATCCTCTTTGTACTTTTAACGAAAAAATCAAAAAGCACCATGTGTGATAAAAAAAAGAAAGATTCCATCCATAAAAAAAAAGTAAAAGTCATTGAAGGGAAAACACGACTTTAAACAAACATGGAATAATATTAAACAATTTATTTAAAACATTTTAAGGAAGTGTATGAATAATATAACCCCAGTAAATACTCATGTATAAGAAATCTCAGATAAAAATGAGATAGCAAAATTATCTCGTACCTTACGTCCGATATGCTTCCTACATCTCTAAACCTCCTGTATAATGATTTAAATAATGTCATTGACTTATTAAATAATCATATTTATTTTAATGATATCATATATGGTTCACTAATGACTTTATATTACATGTTCCTTTGTAAATTCGATGTTAAATCAGCGTTTTGGGTAAAATCATTTTATTTATCGTACTTTATTGGGCTTGTTGTTCTGGATATTATTATTACTTATATCCTGATTAACATACTTCCAAAATGTAGATCATGATTTTTATATCATATATATTCAGTATATATATATATATACAGAATAAATAGTTAAATTAAATGAAATACACCGTTCGTGGAGACGGTATGCCATACGTATGCATGAAAGCAGTTTTCATTTCATTATTGACATGAATGGATGTCAGTAGATGAAATATATATATATATATATATATGTAAAAATAAATCAAGTAGCTTCAGTATATCATATATTTCATTATTATTCATTATATATACTTTATAATCATTCTTGAATGGTTATCAAGGAGAATGAATCTCATCGCGTCGTGGATACGGTAATCCGTACGTACGCACAAGTGATGATATCGTTCCCATAATTATTGAATGTAGTTGGAGTGGATGATATAATATTTCAGAATATTTATGATGTTATAATAACTATATATTGTTATTCTATACACCATTATAACCATCCATGTAAGGTGGTGGGGAAAACAGATTACCCCACGGCGTTGAGACGGTATACCGTACGTACGCACGCGCGGTGATTTAGTTTTCCGTAGGATGGATATAAGATAAAATAGGGATGTTTCATAATTATAATAACATATAAGTATATTAGTGATACATATGTTATTAATGTAAGATGAAAAAAATAATGAAGACGATGTAGAATAAGAAAGAAATTGGAACGAATCGGTAAAGGATATTACATCTTCTTTGATGCACCTCTTCTTAACCTCCACTTAAGGAAATAGAGTTGGTATTTGGAGTATACCAGAACCTCTATAATGTATGTTGTAATGTTTAGAAGGTAATGGGTAGGGGTTGGCCGAGATTGAAGGCTCAAAATTGTTTAAATTGAAGAGGGAGGAGGTTCCCTTTTATTAGGGAGTAGAGGGGCACCTTTGGAAACCTCAAAAATATTAATTTATAATAAATTCAAACCGCAATTAATAACTTCCAAAATGTCTCAATTCCTAAATTAGATGAGATAGGGTTGTAATATCATCAACCAATATAACTTATACATGTTGGTAATTTTTTTTAAACATTATCAACTTGATTTATTCTTATTTAATCTATTTAATTTTATTTGTGGTTATAAGATTCAAAATATTAAATTGTTATAAATAGTTAATTAGGTGTTGTTAATTGTCCATAATTGAACTGTTTATTAAATTTTAGACCATATAAATTTTACTTTTTAATTGTTAAATATTTTTGTGATTTTTAAACAATTTTATATTATGTTATTTTTTTAAAATTACAATAGAGTCAATTTTGACAATATTCATTTATTTGAATTTACATAAAATCCAAACAGAAGATATGTTCAAACTAAAAGCCTTAATAGATTCATAAAATGTCATATTTATCTAGATAATTATTGGAGAACCATAAATAGTTCATATAATATTAATTTTAATAATTTTAAAACCATTTATTTTATATTTCAATCAATAAAATATGTTCAACATCACTATTGTGTCACATTTAATGATAATTATTTAACCCAAAAAAATTATAAATAAATTCACATGATGTAGATAATTATATTAGATTTCTGCATAATATTCATGTTCTATGTTTCACGATGTTTATCACTAGATTAAAATTATTATACTTATAAGATTTATGAGAGTGACATGTTGTCACTTTCTTTGGTTTTAATAATAATTAAATTATTTTCATGGTAAAAAGTCCATAAAATGAATATATTCTGACCCTTAGGTGATATGGGTCGCATTTTAGTCAACCAATAGAATTTTTTCAGGTGTTAGGGTAATTTTATAATATTATATTTACCATTAATTACATGATTTACCTTTAACTATGGTAAATGAAATTTACGGAAGGTACTATTCATAATGACTAAATACAAAATGTAGCTTATTAACATAATTTGGATCTACTAATTCCAAATATGGAATCCATTTTTCCTAATTCAAATCACAGAAGTTGTAGAAATTAATTTAAAATTAATCATTTTGTTGAGAAGACATGTTTTAAAAGTTAAAACATTGCAAATGATTGAAATGATTTTACCTATGAATTAAATGTAAAATCAATGCTAATGAATACGTTATGATAAATGGTAAAAATATATTGTATTTATACATTAAAACCATTCAATATTATAATTTAACCATATAAATTATTATGATAAAAAACGTTTTTTTAATTAAAATATAGTGTGTGTTTACTATTCAATAAAATATGAATGTTATCAGAATAATATGAAAAATTTATCCAAAGTAAATTTTTATATCTTTATTCCAAATAAGAATATTATTTTGTCAAATTTAACTTATTGACATGTCATGAACTAGATTTAATGTCGGTGTGCCATCAAAAAGAGGCATAACTGATTTTTTTTTTAAAATACTTATTTTACACAAAAAAAATTATTTTGTTCTCATACCATGTGCTAGAAAATGTGTACGGCGAATAATAATGTTATAAAATTAAAAATTTACTTAATAATTTTCATAAAGTCTAGTTCATACTAATATTATAACCTTATATCGTTGTTTACTGAAACCTGGTATTGCGTAATACACACGTTATCAAGGGAGGTCGTGATTTCTTGTAATGAAAGCCAAGAGTAATATTGTGTATACACCAAGTTAATACATTGTTGTGTATAGTACATTCTAATATTGGTGTAGCATACAACAGAATACATCAATTAAATTAAAAATAATAATTTTTCATATAAAATATCGGGGTGTTACATGGCACATGAAACCATAATACTGTAAAAACTGTTTAGTTCTATGTGTAGAAACCCATCTGATTTTTTGGAAACAAACTCAAAAGGTTTGTCTCCAAAATACTTTGTCTCGGGAGACCTACCGATGGACTGAGGGGCTATAGCGGGCCACACCCACAGTTTCATGTAAAAATCATTCTTTATACATTGATTCAATACATGAGTAATACGACTTTTCAATATCCATATAGAGTAGAGAATTCAGATTCATCAATATTTCCACAGTTAAATTAACATTCCAAATATACACCATATATAAAATGGTATATGGTTTAGAAAATAATCATATACATAATATGATATTTTGTATATTTGATAGAAATATTATTTCAAATGGAAATTCAACTCAAATGGGAAGTTGGTACACCACATAGGGATTATTGGGTGCACAAAAAAAGTTAGTCATATTAAAATGGTAGTTGTGACAAAGACCCTTACCACAATATAATCCGTCGAATCATATGACCAGAAAATAATAACCATCAAATTAATCATTGGATACCATGATTACAAATAGAATCAGGTAATTATATATCAAATGACATTACACATATACCCCATAAATGAAATAATTGGAGAACAATGTAAATCACACATAAATGAACGTGAGATGAGAAACTCCTTACAAACAATTCAACATGGTAACGAGTATTCATTCAAGGGATTAATGAGAGTAAAAGTGGTATTCCATTATTTATATGTCTTAATATATGTATTGTGGTGGTGCTAAAACATACCCCATCAATAGGAATTAAAATAAAAAGGGCACAACATATGGGAGATTCTTGAACAAAAGTGAGAGATAGGATCCCTTACCTTATGCTCGATTGATTTATTGATTGTTCACAATGACATGAATAATCAAATTTAGATTCATTAATTAATAATTCTAGAACCTAATAAACATTTAATTGATATGGTATAACATTATTATGTTCATTAATGGCCTTTTAGATGGGTTTATGATATTCAATTTTAATGTTTTCGAAACCTTTTATTACTTGGTATCATGATTTGATTAAATGTATTCATGAATGTAAGTTGGTTTTGAAATGGTTAAAAATACAGAATTGTTAATATAAATTATTATTGACATTAAATATATATAAATGATCTAATAATTATTCTGGTTATATACAATGAGGATGACTCATTCAATGAGTTAAAAATAAACGTTTGAATTTGGCTTGACAGTTTTTTGCTCAATAAACATGTTTTGTATTATTATTCTATACTATGTACATGTAAATATTATAGAACATTAATCAAGATAAAATACATATATTATGACCTGGATAAACCAAAAATATGGCTTCATGACCAGTAATTATGGAATGATTGAAGAACGAATCTTTTTCATCCACGAAGGTTATATATTTGAACCTCATAGACGTTTATTTCATTTATAAAAATTAAAGGGAGGGAGTAAGAATATTGATGATGGTTCTTAAATTCACATGATATATATATAGTATATATATTCCAATAGAGTTATCATGATCATTTTGATAGAGGAGGTGAGGATAGTATAACAAATGAAGCTAAACTCGAATGAAACTGATAGAAAATAAAGGTGTTTTACCTCTTGCAATTACTTCCTCGTGAACCTCTTTAAGGGAAGGGATTTTGGCCTTTTGGAAAGACCAAGAGATTCATGGTCGTTCTGAGTGAATAGGGAAGGGTATTTGGGTAGATATTTGAGGATCTTCATGTCTTATAAGAGTGAAGAGAAGTGGGAGTGGTGAGGGTTTTTTATAGTGGAAGGGAGAGGTAAATTTTGAATATTTATTTAATTATTTTTTTGTTTCCCTCAAGACAACCAATTAAATTGTTTAATGTGTCCCCTAATAGTAATAAGTGCATGTTAGTTCAAACCATTTGTCCTTACATCACTTATGATGTCATAAATTGTGTATTAAACTTATAATTTCTATATAATGTATTTTATCGTATTTCACTATTCATAAAAAATTATAGAATTTCAAGAAAAATCCCAAAAATTTACCCTAATAATTTTTCGATCAGTAGAATTAAAAAATGAACTACATTTTTCAAAATTAATTTTCTAAATATTAATAATTTAATTTTTAAATAAAGTAATAGTTAATTCATAAAATTACAATCATAAAGGTGCAATTAGTTTTATTTCTCATTGAAAAATATATTAAGATCTCATTATCTTGTAGTCTTAGGAAAATAAAATAATATTATTATTTACTATTCATAAGGGACATATTACTATTCATATTACTATTCATAAGGGTATGTTTCTATTAATAAAAAATCAAGTTTGTTATATCAGACTCCAAATGACTTACTGATCATAACACTAGATGAACATTTTTTGAAATTTAAAACATTGAAGTGGAAAATTTCTATTTAATGTCTAGGTTTTGATTATATCATAAAAAAATTAGTGTTGTTTCAAAGGAATACAGTTTTGAATAGAATGTATTTAAGAGAAAAATACGATAAAATGTTTGGGGTGCTACATTATTCCATCCTGCAGAAATTTTTTCCTCAAAATTTTATGTATAAAAAAGATATGGGTGATTCTTTTTCATTTCATCCTTAGGTTCCCCTGTTGCTTCCTCCAAATTTTGGTTTCTCCAAAGAACCATTACTATAATATTTGTTAAATATCTCAATACCTTCTCCCTTGTGTTATGAATCCTGATAGGATTTTCAAAGTACGAAAAATCAGGTTCCTTTTCTATTTCATTATAAGTGAGTACGTGTGTTGGGTCTGGCATGTACTTATTTAACAATGATATGTGGAACACATCAGGATCTATGGAGAGATTTAAATGTATCGCTAAATGGTATGTCACAACTCTGATTATTCCAAAAATTTAAAATGTTCTGATGTACCTGGGGATCCGTTTCCTTTTCATAAAAAACCTTTAGACACCATTAAATGTAGATACTTTCAGAAATACATGATCCCCCACAAGGAATTCCCTGTCCTTCATCCGGTTTTCAGCATAACTCTTTTTCCTACATTGGTATTCTTTAATATGGGCTTGTATTTTATTTACTGTTGTCATGGTGTCTTGAATATTTTCTGGGCCTATAAGTTTCCTCTCACCAACATCATCCCAACAAGTTGTAGTTCGACATATCTCTCCATATAATGCTTCATGGAGAGCCATTTGAATACAAGAATGGAAACTATTGTTGTATAAAAATTACACCAAAGGCATGTATTTATCCCACATACCTTGAAGTCCAGAGAGCTTGATCTCATCATATCTTCTAGAGTTTGAATAGTCCTTTCTGATTGTCCGTCGGTTTGGGGGAAATATGTGTTACTCAAATGAAGCTCAGTATTCAAAGCCTTCTGGATACTTTTCTAAAATTTTGACGTAAACTAGGGATCACGATCAAAGACAATTGATAGAGGTGCACCTAGATTTCTCACAACTTCATTAATATAAATTCTTGATAGGCGCTCAAATAGTAAATCCTCTCTTATTGGAAGGAAATGTGATGATTTAGTGATACTGACAACAATTACCAATATTTCATCATTCCAACTTGTTGTCTTCAGTAATCAGGTTACAAAATCCATGGTAATGTTATCCCACATCCACATAGAATTAGGTAGATGATGCATCAATCCTTTGGGATGTTGTGTCCCCGGAATCACATGTCGACAAACTAGGCAACGTGAAAAATAGTCAGTAATTTCTCGCATCATATTATACCACCAAAAATATTCCTTAAGATCTATATTCATCTTGGATATACCCTTGTTTATATAGAAATATGAGCTATGAGCATCGTCTAATAGTTCAATATTTATCTCAAGTACTGATGGAACGCAAAACTTCTTCCCAAATTTCAGAACTAAATCTTCATTCATGAATTCAGTGAGTCTCCCATCCTTGACTCCATTAATTTTCATGTGTAGATTCTCATCATAAAATTGAGAAATTTTTATATTCTCTAGTAAAGATGGTGTAGGAATCATTTTAATGAGGATTGATGTTTCCCCTTCCTTAACAATTCCCATATCCATCTTTAGTAAATCCAAGAACATAGGATCTCTTTCTATCCTCATTTGAGTCAGAAGGACATGATCTTTCCTGCATAATGCATCAACCACCTTATTCGCCATTCCTGGGTGGTAGTGTATCGAACAATCAAAATATTTGTGTAACAAGAACCATCTTCTTTTCCTCATGTTGATTTGATTTTGTGTTAAAATATATTTCAAACCCTTGTGGTCTGTATAAATCTTACATCTCTCTCTATAGAGATAATTCTTCTATATTTTCAGATCAATGATTAAGGCTGCTAACTCATGATCATGAGTTGGATAATTTTTCTCAATAGTCTTCAACTATCTTGATGACTAAGCAATAACTTTATCATTTTTCATAAGGATGCAACACAGTCCATTCATTGATGCGTCACTGTATATTACAGATCAATCACCTCCTAATGGAAGAGTCAAAATTGGAGCATTGACCAATCTTCTTTTTAATTCATCGAATAATTCTATACATTATTTTGTCCATGCAAACTTAACTCCTTTACGTGTGAGCTTGTTTAATGGGTTTCCAGTCGGGAAATATTCTGAACGAAACATCGATAATAACCTGCTAAGCCAATAAAACTGAATACCTATGTTATGTTTGTTGGTGTGGGAAAATCATGGATTGCCTTTATCATTATAGAATCAATTAAGATTCCATCCTTAGAGAAAACATGTCCATGAAAAGAAACTGATTGATGTGAGAATTCACATTTCCTTAAATGCCCATATAATATATTGCTTATAAGTGATTGAAGAATGCAACGTAAGTGATTCTCATGGCCTTCATGTCATTTTGAGTATATGAGGATATCATCAAGGATTACCGCAAAAAAGTTAGCAAGATGTTCCTTGACAACTCTATTTAATAAATCCATGAGAATAGAGGGTGCATTTTCCTGTCCAAAAGGCATTACTGTAAACTCGTAATGCCCATACATGGTCCGAAATGTTTTCTTAGGAATATCTTCCTTCCTCACATGATAATTAGGATATCTAGATCGAAGTTCAATCATTGAAATTTTTTGAGATCCATGAAGTTAGTCAAATAAATCATCAATCTAGGGAAGAGGATACTTATTCATTATTTTAATATCATTGATTTCCCTGAAATCAATGAAAATCCTCATGGATCCATCTTTCTTCATGACAAATAGGACATGGGCTCCCCATAGAAAAACACTAGGTCGAATAAATCGTTTTTCACTCAAATCCTCATGTTTTTTTCAATAGCTCTACTAAATTCATAGTGTCCATTCTATAGGGAGTATTTGATATAGGTCTTGGATTAGGAATTAAATCAATAGAGAAATCAAATTCCCACTCTAGAGGATATCTAGGTAAATTCTCAAGAAATACATCAATGTACTCTTTTACTATGATCAAATCTTCAATTTGATGATTTCTTTCCTCATCCGTAGATATTGGTTTATCTTCCTCTCTAAGTATTTAATTCAGTAGATCTACAAGGGTTTGTTCTAGATAAGAATAAGGTGGCTACGTTTCTACCCTAAAGACAATGTATTATACAACCGTTACTAAAATTGAATCTTCCTTCTCCTTAAAATAAATCTTCGCGTCATAATTTAACAGCCAATCCACAATGAGAATTATAACAAATTTAGTCATTGGTATTACGATATGGTTAGAACCTAGAGCACATTTTGGTTTCTGGAGGGGGACTAGTCAACAACCCTTGGTTTCAATGATACATCTCCTTGGAGTTTTGACTGACAACTCCTTTATAATATCAAATAGGACATATCTAATTTTATTGGAAAACTAGGATGATATAAATGATTGCAACGATCCAGAGTAAAATAATGTGTTGTCTATGTTTGAGGAAATAATTAATGTACCTGTAACCACGTCATTAGGAACTTCAACCTCCGCAGTTGTAATATCGAAGGCTCTCCCTTGCTCTATTGGCCCTTTCTGAGTGGAGTTTCATAGACGCTTAGGAAACTCATTTTCATAGCGTCCCATATCTCTTCAATTGTAATATTAAATATCATTGAATTGTCTCTTCCCATTGCATTCATCAAATCAAGGACCCTTTTCTCCGTAGTAATAGAAGACTCCCATGCCTTTCAAGAATTTCCCTAGATGATTTTTTTCCATAGTTATCACATAAAAGAAATAACTTTATTCCCTTTCCCTTCTTTGGTTCTTCTCCATTTCATTTATCAGAGTACCGATTATTATCTTGGTTTCCTTTGAAAAGATTTGATCTAGAAAATTATGTCTCTATTTTGATGGAACTTGATAAAATTTTATCATATGATGAAAATGATTGAGAAGCCAGTTCCCTTCAAAGACTTGGATTAAGACCTCCAAAAATTTTTCAATCTTGTCTACCGAGTCTCATACGTAATCCACCTCATACATGTCCAGCCTTATGAATGTATCCTCATACTCCACAACACTGTATTCTTCCCTTTGTTTTAAGCTAAGTAATTTCCTCTTAATTTTAGTTAATTTCTTACAAGGGAAATATTATTCAAATAATATTTCCTTAAAAGTACCCCATTCCATTTTGTATACTTCTTCTTCCTCTGTGGTATTTGGAGTTGAGGACCCCCATTGATCAGCATCGCCCTTGAGTCAATATACTGACAGTACTACATTTTCATTTTCATTTCATCTTAATGTCATTGATATATTTTCAATAGACTTGATCCACTACTCAGCAGCCACTGGGTTAGTATTCCCACTGATATATGGGGGCTTCTACTATATAAAACGATCCAACAAAGGTGTGGAATGGTTATTCGTTACAACATGAGAAAGTTGTCCTAAAATGGTAATGATCTGATCTGCTCCAACATTGACTATGTTGACTTGCTCAGTAGGAGTATCCCTACCTTGCCCATGAGTATTTATTCCCCTTATTCTGTTAGACATAATTTTTAAATAATGGGATACAACCGATTAGTTTATGAGCCTCAAATATAAAAGCACTCAACATCAATATAAATTCTATTCATAGCTAACCTATAAACATGATTTCCCTGAGGAAAAATTTACATTAAACTCCTTCATTATGGATTGTAAAGAAAATTTGAATTATTCCTAATCATATCCCCTGGGAGTGCCATAACCAATAGTGCATCATGGTATGTTTTTGTGCACCAGTTCATATTCAAGTCTAGCTCAATGTAGTGTTTTCGGGTTTTACCCATAGATACTTTTGTGTCGGAGCCGTCACTACCTGCTCATATCTAGATAGGGACGTATTTCTTAAAATATCCACATAATATATTCCTTACCAAAATACCAGGATGTTCTCTTATGTTTATCCTCAAATACAACCTTTGGTATTTTTTCCCTACTATACAATCCCTACTCTAGTTTCCATGTTTTTTACTAAACTTCTTATGATACCTACTCAAACACCCCGAACCCTCGAGGATGGAGCCAGTGTATTACTTGTGATATTGGCATGGTTAGAATGATTGAAAAACTCGAATGAACAATCAGTTTAGTAGTCCATAAGAAACCAAATACATAGATGTCACTCAAATTACATTGGAAAAATTTACAAAACACATTACATAACAAAACTAAAAACAACATCCACAAGAACTCAATAAATGATCTCCCCTTTGTCACCTGTTTAAAGTAAACAATGAAAGGGGTGAGTTCTAACACTCAGTAATGGTTAAAAATATCTGAAGCATGAGTACCATAATATGTAAATCACAATCAATCATACATAATCAAGAAGGAATAATGAATAAATGAATAACTCATTTCATTAATAAACTCAGAATTAAACTACAATCACATATTATGTCATTGAAAAAACCTCATGTATAAGAATAATAACAGATAATGAATAAAGGGAATGCTTATTAATTGGATTCCATGTATCTGGAAAATGAATCCATAATACCGTAAAAATAGTTTAGTTCGATGGGTAGAAACCCTTCTGATTTTTTATATAAAAACTCAAAGGGTTTGTCGCCAAACTGATTTGTCTCAATAGACCTACCGATGAACTGAGGGGCTAAAGTGGACCCCACCCACCACTTAATTTCCAAGGAATTATTTATACATTTATTCAATACAAGAGTAATATTCCTTTTCAATATCCGTATAGTGTAGAGAATACAGATTCATCAATATTTCTGTAGTTAAAATAACTTTCCAAATATACAATGTATATAAAATGTTATACTGTTTAGAAAATAAAAATATTTGTGATATGATATTATTAATATTATATAGAAATATAATTTGAAATGGAAATTGAACTCAAATGGGAATTAGGTACACCACAGAGGGACTATTGGGTGAACAATACAAAGTCAGTCTCAACAAAATGGTAGTTGAGACTAAGACCCTTACCACAATGTAATCGGTCTAATCATATGAATAGAACATAATAACCATCAAATGAATCATTTAATACAATGATTATAAATATAATCATGTAATTATATATCAAATGGAAGTTAAAAAATATCAAATACATGAAATAATTGGAGAAAAATGTAAATCTCACATAAATGAAAGTGAGATGAGAAACACCTTATAAACTTTTCGGCATGGTAATGAGTGTTCATGGAAGGGCTTAATGAGAGTTAAAGATGTGTTCAATTATTTATATGTATCATGGGCCGTATGGGGTAGGTGATAAAACATACCACTTCATTAGGAATTAAAATAAAAAGTGCCCAACATTGGGAAGATTCCTGAACAAAAGTGAGAGAGAGGATCCCTTACCTTATGCTAGAAGGTGTTCTTGATTATTCTCAATGACATGAATAATCAAATTTAGATTCATTAATTAGTAATTCTAGAACCTACTATACATGTAATTGATCTGGTATATCCTTATTAAGTTCATTAATGGCCTTTTATATGGGTTTAAGAGATTCAATTTTATTGTTTTGGAAGCATTTTCTTACTTGGTTTCGTGATTTTTATACTTGTATTCATGAATGGAAGATGGTATGAAATATGGGTAAACATATATAATTTTTAATATAAATTGTCAGTGACATTATAGATATTTAAATTATATTATAGTTTTTCTGGTTATATACCATGAGGATGACTCATTCGAAGAGTTTAAAATAAACTCTTGAATTTGGCTTGACAGTTTTGTGGTTAATAAAATTGTCTTGTATTATTATTCCAAATTATGTACGTGAAATTATTACAGAAAATTAATCAAGATAAAATACATATATTATGATCTGTTTCAACCATAAATATGGTTTCATGACCAGTATTTAAGGACCTATTGAAGAACCAAACTTCGTTGTCCACAAGGGTTATAAATTGGAACCTCATGGGCGTAGGTTTCGTTTATAAAAATAATATGGAGGGTGTATGAATATTGATGATGGTTCTTTCATTAACATGATATAAATCTATTATATAGATTATACTGGAGATATCATGATCATTTGGTCAATGTAGGTGAGTATAAGATAACAAATGAAGATAAACTCAAATGAAACTAAAAGAAAAAGAAATGTGTTTTACAACTTGAAATATCTTCCTCGAGAACCTCTTTAAGGGATGAGATTTTGGACTTTTGGAAATACCAAGAGCTTCCTGGTCGTGGGGAGTGACTAGGGAAGTGTATTTGGGCAGATAATTGAGTGTCGTCAAGGCTTAGAGGAGTGAAGATAAGAGGGAGTGGTGAGGGGTTTTTATAGTGGATGAGAGGGGTAAATTTTGAATATTTAATTCATTATTTTATTATTTCCCTAGGGAAAACCAATATAATTGTTTCATGTGACCCCTAAAAGTAATATGTGCATGTGAGTTAGATCTAGGTGTCCTTACATTACTTATGATGTCATAAATTGTGTATTTAACTGATAATTGGTATATACGGTATTTTATCTTATTTCACTATTCATTAAAAATTTTAGAATTTCATAAAAAACCCAAAATTTTACACGAACTATTTTTCATTGTGTGGAATTCAAAAATGAAATTAAATTTTAAAATTTTATTTTCTACATATTATTAATTTAATTTTTAAATATTTTCATAGTTAATTCAATAAATAATAATCATAAAGGTGCCATTAGTTTTATTTCTCATTGAAAAACTAATTAAGATCTCAATATCTTAATGCCTTAAGAAAATAAAATAATTTTATTATTTACTATTCATAGTGGTTCATATTAATATTTATATTACTATTCATTAGTGTTTGTTACAATTAATCAAAAATCATGTTTGTTATACCAGACTCCAAATAACTTACTGATCATAACTCTAGATGACCATTTTTAGAAATTCAAAACATAGAAGAGGAAACATTATATTTAATGGATAGGTTTCGACTATCTCCTAAATAACCTAGTGTTGTTTCAAAGAAACACAATGATGAATACAATGTATTTAAGATAAACATAACATAAAATGTTTTGGGTGCTATAGTAATATTTCATGTTCTCTTTGACTAGTGTGTGTTACATAATACCATCTAAAGTATTTATAATCTATTCTGTTGAGTAATATAGTAGATAGATTTATAATTGTTATATTATATGTTTTTTAGTATTTTTTTCTTATTCAACATCTTTTTGTATGCTCCTTGGTGTAATTTGGGTGGAATATTTATTTATTATTAACATAATATATATTCATGGCATGAAAATGTATTTAAAAAAAATATAAAATCATAACCTGGTATGGATTGTACCTCAATTGAATTTCAATTAATTATAATTGGAGTAGAACATGAGAATATTGAGTTTACTATTTTTTCATTAATGGGTAAAAAGGTTTAAATCAAACCCTAGATCATTGGAAAATTACTATGATATGTTTAAGACATGATAAAAACGGTACCAATGGTCATGATGAGTTGATAGTGAATTTTTGTAATGAAGTGTCAATAATTTAATAGGAAAACTAATATCGATGTTGTTTCTAGTAGGATTAATTCCTTCATCTATAAAATAATTTTACTTTAATAACCCAATGAGACTGAAATATTTACCACCTCTATGGTTAATTTTAATATCTGATTTTAGTAATATTGGAAGATTTTTAATTTTCTTTTCATGAGACCTCATATTTTTATTTGAATATAACAAATAAAACAACTTGATTTTTCCAATGACATGAAGTCCTCTTATATTTGACATTGATTCGACACTATTAGTTCAAATATCACTAATAGATATTCAAGGATAAAAATTGATGGAATTTTCATATGGTCATTGATTATGTTGTTACACAATATATATTAACACAATGCCATATCTCACTCTCTCATACAGATTTTCACATTGGATATAAAATGATTTTTTTAGATTAGATGGATGATGTTATATAACTACATAATATAACCTTAATTAGGAAATATATAAAGTATCATGCATAATAAATCGCCCAAAAATATCAATATATACCTAGGAAAATTAATGTTTTACCATTAATTCCAAGGAAATAGTTCACACAAATTTATAATTCATTGTTATATTCATTTGATTTTGAGTATTGTAGAAAATCTACTAACTATGGATTCTAAAAAACAAATCCATCAAAAAAGCATTATTATTTATCTATGTTTGATACTGCACAGTAGCTTGGTCTCTAAAATTGTGATTTTCATGATTCCATGCAATTTAAAACTACCATTGTTGATACTAACTATGGCAGATAACGTTAGATAGAGGAAAAATCAACCCCTATTAACTATATTTCACACCGCACCATACCATAGAATGAATCCATTTAAAAAATAAGGGTTTAATTTTTCAAATCATGAAAACCCTCTTCTCAATGTACTCTAGTTATTATTTTTTTATGACAATTATATATATATATATATATATATATTAATTTCTAAATATATAAATAATTAATACTATTATAATTATTAAAAATTATTTATATATTAAAACTAGGTAACTATTCTAAAAAGAAGTCTATATAAAATAGAATAAAAAATTACTAAATTATTATTTAATATATAGATATATGTTAACAAATTGATACATGGTGTATAATTGTGAAACCCAAAAAATAATGTAACCAATACAAATAATATAAATTATATAATTTAAATATTACCTTAAAATCTATAAAATTTAAATAATTATTAGAATTAACATTTGTTTAGAGTAGAAAACAGTGATTCATCTCATTATTTATTACACATCATGAAAATTTAATTTAATAGAACATTATGTGGAATATGTATATTTTTAAATTTTTCCATGAAATCAATATCAAATGAAATTGAATATACAACCTTGATTAACATTATAAAATTCCCACACACATGGGTTTTTGGTTACCAGCATGAAAATTATTTTAGAAATATTCATAAAAAATTTAAAAAAATATAACATGATATATAATGAATTCAATGGACTAAAAAATAATTATATATTTTATAAATATTAACTTTTGTGTAATATAGTGATTTTAATATTCTTTGTAATTAAAAATTTATTCTACTAATGATGTTTAATTTCCATAAATTCCATACATATAATAGTCCCATGATATTATAAAGTTATTATTCTACTATTAAACAAGAGGGTTGTTGCAATAACACAATTATTTTCATTGGCTTGAAAATATAATGATTCATTACTAGGTCTTAATAGTCATCCCTAAGACTCCAATGGCAAGAAATAAACTCCATAGGGATTAAAATAAATGTGGGGGATTCTATTCCATTTATGAAATAAAAATATTATCTTAAAAACTATAATCAAATAGCTCACTATTAGATGCATGAATAAATGAAAGGCAACAAAATAACTTCATTTATTTCTTAACCACCCAAGTTTACTACAACGGAAGACGAACCACTATAAAAAAATTGTTGAAGGTCAAAAATAACACAAAGATGTGAGTGATGATTTATCCTTCAATTAAACGTTCACTTAGTGGACCACTTGGACAGGGGTACATAATGACATTAAGCATTCCAAAAATTTGATGGTGTTCCATAATGAACTTATCTATATGTTTCCAATGCATATGAATACACAGCACGACCCATGATAAAACTATGGAAAATCCATGTCTGTTCAACAAATTCAAAACCATTCAATAAATATATTCTTTTATTGAAACCCATAAAGAATGAAAATTTTAAAAAAATAATTTTCATATTACATTAATTACATTTTAAAAAATATTATTGAAATACATGTGAGAATATTATATATAATCATCATTTTAAAATCCAAAATTTAAAACCATGATCAAAAGCACCTTATTAAAAACAACCAATTTTCACGATTTCCATAATTTACCAAATAATCACTAATGTGGGTTCCCCACTACTATTCAACTAACAAATCATAATCAATTAAACACGATATATTCAATTTGAAATCAATCCAATCATTTATATTATGTGGAATAAAGAGTGAATCCACATACCTTGACAATTTCGATTTAAACTGACAACCGATGAAGAACGTTCATGAAAATCAGGTCGATTATTCATAGAACCACATTATATCTCTTCTCCTAGAAAGATAAAGACCAAATATCAAATTATTTGTCATTCACACTCAGATATCTGACCAAAACTGGCATAGATATGATAATCAAAGAATATATTAGACTTATATCTATGAATGTATGATTTAATGTGGAATGAACAATGATGAATGTTATATACCGCAATAATCAAGTTTGAAAACACTAATATAGGGCTCTATATTGACACCAAAATTCTTGGGAGAGGTTATACTACAATAAATGTAGATTAATCACTAATTAGGGGTGAATATGAGAGAAAACATAGTATTTATCTCAAAAACTAGTGAAATGATATTTTAGGGATCTAGATTTTGTTCTGGTCTAGGTTAGACCTCACAGATAGACAAACCATGCACTAACCATTCATTAGATACTAACTTAAGTAATACGCTTCACAACCTCCTCACTCACTCTCTATAACCATGCATACATTGTGCCAAAACATCTGTCCAAGATCTATTAGTGCACACTTTTTCTCATAGGATATCCTAGGGTTTTGGACAAATTGTACATAGACCGTGCATCTCTCTTTTATCTCGGAATACTTATTCAATGTTCTCCAATCTCTCCAAACCATTACTCTCACTCCTTAAAATAATTAAAATAACAATATGAGGTTTACATACCTGAAACTAGTAGTAATACAATCTCCCCACCACTAGTATTTCCATTCATAGAAAGTGGTAAAGTATAATCATCTTGAAAGAGTTCGAGTTATTTCTATTTTATTTACATATCATGATCCCATTTATTTTCCTAAATCTGATAATGAATCAATAGAAACCTTAATAAATTGATTCTTTTCCAATCAAGAAATTATCTTTCCTAGAAACGTTTTTCATTAGGATATATACCAATGAAGCATCTGATGCTAGGTCAATGAGTTCTGATCTTATCAAATGGTCAGGATCGGGTGGATACTTAATCAAATCAGATACATTGATCAAATTTTGTACTGAACTGAACAATGGTGGAAAAAAACTGATATGACATCTATCTAACCCATTCAATTATCTAAAAAGGTCCAATATATATAGGTAATAACATTCCCTCTTTCCCAAAAGGAATAATTCCACGCCTTATAAATATCTTCAAATGTATATGATCACTCACTTTAAATGACAATGTTCTTGGGTGATGATCCATGTATAATTTTTCAAAACACTGAGCTATCTACATCCTCTTAATTATTAAATTATCCTTCCATATTGTTTATTGGAAAAGGCTCATCCTAAATAGTTAATTGTAACCAATTTACACCCAGAACAATGTAAAATGATAAGGAGGCCAAAAAAATGCTTTGATAGGAGAAATTTCAATGAGGGACGGATAGCTATTATATTATAAGACCTCCACCAATTCCAAATTCATATCCCATTATCCAATAAAATTAATTACACAAGGATGGAACATGTATTCCAATTTTTTATCATTCTTTTCAATTTTACATCTATCAGAGGATAATATGCCGGACTAAAAGTCAACTGATTTTCAAGGGATTTCTGTAATAATTTCTAGAAACAATACGTGAACGTCGGATCTCTATCTGAAAATTTTGATGAATGTATGGTGTGTCTTTTTACCTCTTCTTGGATATAGATTCTGGGTAGATCCTCCATCGTATAAGTTTCATCTATAGGGAATAAATGATCCAAAATGGTGAGATAATCCACTATCAACCATATGGAATCATGTTTCTGAACCATTATTGGTAGACCTATATAAAAACCCATCATTATCTGCACATATATCCACATTGAAATTGGTAGGGACTGCAATATACATACTGATATTTGATGGTCTTCCATAAATTACTGACAAGTTAATCACTTTGAATAAAACATTTCCAATTTATGTTTCATAACAATCCACAAAAACTGATCCTTCCACAACTAATAAATCTTATATATTGTTTTATTTAAATCTAATCTCAAATGGTGGTAAGCATGAATAAGTTGATACCTAAATGACATAGATACAACCATCTGGTCTCTAGAAAAAAAATTAAACTCCCATAATGTTTTGGACCCTAAATTGTCTCCCCAAAATGTAGTTTTGAACTCATAACATGAAATTTTGCGACCTATATTTGTGCTTCTATAACCATCATTACCAAATCAAGAACCATAGAGACTGAAATTAAAACTAAAACATGACCTTGATCTACACACTAATCATGAATGTTGTCTAGGACTGACATCAACTTCCAATCATACTAAATCCTATTTCACTCGCAGAGAATATGACTTTCATCATATTACTAATTCCACAAGAATGCCTTTTCCTATTGTATGCATCATGTATATGTAAACTATCTAATGATACTCCATCCATCAATATTTCCTATGATTCAAATCATGTTGTGGGAAAATATTTTTCAGGATCTTGTGATCCATAAACAAAATATATTTCACTCCAATGAGGTATTGGAACAACTACTTCAAATCATGAACGATTGCAACTAACTCTAAGTAATGTGTTGGTAGTTCTTCACATTAACTCTCAACTTCCCTAAACCATAAGCTACCACATTTTCTTCATTCTAGTAACATATCCCAACACAGATCATAAAGCATCATAGTATACCACATTACCCTATCATAATAATGGAAAACTCAAGATAAGCGATGATATAAGTTGAACTTTCATCTCTTAAAAGGACTTATGAAAATCCTCATTCCATCGAAATGGAACTTTATACTATGTCAAAACTATCATATGAGAAGCTACTCCTGATAAGACAATCCTGAAGAATAGGTAATAAAAAACTATAGAATGAAAACATCATATCTAGAAGACATTCATTGGGGGGTTCTAATACATAATGGATTCTTTCTTTTTAGGATCCAATGAAATTGATTTTTCATAAATTGCGATTCCAAGAAAGCATGCCTCTTGTATCAAAAATCACCCTTTGTTGATTATTCATAGAAATTATTATCTTTTAAAATTCCAATCATTTTCCCCATGTGTTTCTCATGCTCAACCCTTTTCATCAAATACACTAATATACCATCCACAACTACCATAAAAAACAATCGAGACATCTTCGATATATCTGAATCATCCAATCCATGAAGACCTCTGGTGAATTCATCAGACCAAAGGGCATTAATTCATATTCAAAGGGTCCAAATCTTCTTCTAAAAGATTTATTAATTATAGCTTCCTTCTGAACTCACAATTGCTAATATTCTCATCACAAGTCAATTTTTGGGAACAACTAAGGTCCCATCAATTGATCAAATAGATCATAAATGCATGGATGTATATATCATTTCATAATAGTAAATTCATTAATCTTACATTAATCAACTCACTGCCTTAGTATTCTGTCTGATTTTACAACAAAAAAGACTGTTACATTCCACGATGACATACTTGGCTGAATGAAACCATTACTTTCCACCTGTTTTAACTACACATTCAATTCCATTAATTATTTTTGCACCATCCTACATGATGGAATGGAAATAGTACTAGTCCCTAAGAGGAGATCAATCGTATACTCCACTCCCCATATAGGTGGAAAATCTGATAAGTTCTTGGGAAAGAAATACTAAAATTGATCCAAATCATTTAGAAACTTCTTATACCAATCTCTTCCATTTAAGCCAAATTCGACACCTCTATTTTGTAAGATATCATTCCCACTACTAGTTCTAACAAACATTTTGCACCATTTATTACAACCCCCTATCCTATAAATAGATATTTGACATCGTCCTATATTGTGAAATTAATATTAATTGTTTGAAATTAGATTTTAGACTTGAATTTGTTTCCCAATCCTTAACCCGGATTACATCATTATCATTCATCTCCAACCCCGAGAAGTCACACTTCAGCTCTGCTCGATCAACAGTTAGTGAACATTCTATTCACAAGAAGGATCTACATTCACTTTCCTCAAGAAGAGTTTGATGTTTTGAAATAAGGGGAATCATCTCAATTTTATAACATATAAAATAAAAATAACAAGTACCAATTAATGAATGTGACTCCCTTTTATTAAATAGTATTTCTATAAGGGTATAATTCAAAAGAATCTAACCTATCATTGTAGAGGGTCCAACCAGATCATCAACAATCATCATCCCATATTCATACAACTACTTTGTCGCTACACTATTATACATGTAATATTGATGAGATTTCCCATGTTGAGTAGTCGTGGTGTTCCTAGAATCAACATTTTTAGCTCTTCTTGGATGATGAGGCAGATTTTTCTGTCCTCATCCTGTCAAAAAATATAATTATTTTAACACCTGAGAAGCATCTAGAGATCCTAAACAGAGAGAACTAGGATAATAGAAATTAATTTGAAGCATTATCTCTAATTTATGGCATTCTATGGGTTGTGTAATACATACATGTTTCCAGTGGTCAAGCATGGAACATTAGAAAAAAAACATGTATGATATTGGGTCGTGGAGGAAGGTTTACTGACCAAGCTATATGATTTGGAGTCCTGCTTCCACCATGGAATAGATGTACGTCCCCCACTAGCTCCCATAATTTTATTTCCCACCATTTGTCGTAGGTATTATCATAAATCATCCTATAATAGAATCTAAGATATAAAAATTATCCATTGTTGTTCTATTCACTATCGCTGTATAATCAGTAATATAGAGCATCATAGTCTTTGAGAGAATCTCCTACCATATAACTGATTCAATGATGTGTGCCTTCAGGGCCTTACTCTCTATAAATTCTTGTGAAAATTTCACTAAATATTTGAATTTATCTACAATCTCTGTGACATAGAGTTCATCCTATATCATGCTGATAAAATCCTTTATTTAATGGATCCTGAATGTGTGAGGATAAATTTGTTAGTTAAATAATTCCCCAAAATCATCCAAGGTAAGACCATGAACCTATTTATCTTACAATTCTAGATCTTATTGCTAACATTCAAGATCCAAAAGAAATTGAGTCTCCATATTAACATTCAACATCAATAGAATGTTAATGAAATTGAATATATGATTCATCCTATTCATCCACACCTCTAAATTTTTCGGTTCAGAATCACCGTAAAATATGGGTTGATTCTGCTTCATAAAGTAGATGGAATAATCCAAATTCCTTGGATCATTTTTCCAATCCCTCGTATTCATATCATTAAATTCATGGATGATATATTAATCCTACTCTTAGATCACCCCATGATCCATGTGAAACAATATTATCTACAACTTCTTCTGGTTGGATTACATGAATCTTTATGGGTTCCATTTTCATAATGAACACAAACTCAATAATTATCAATATCTAAAAACTGATTTCATATCATTTCCAATAATATCCCATTAAAATTCAAAACATTTCATTTATATAATCAATCATTTTTTAAAACTTGCATATTTCATTTTTAAAATCAAACCATTTTCAAAATACATCAACCAAACTCTTTTCAGAATAATTAATTTTTAAATTATTGAATACTATTTAAAAACACAGTACTTCTTCTCAAAACATAAATCAATACCTCCAAACTGACATATTATATCATAGTATGAATCAATTTTTCTACTATTCATGTGATGCTAATCTCATTACCTAAACCCATGAAATTGATATTTCAATAATCCTAAAAGTGTCTCCAAAAAACATATGTCCCAAACACCATTGTAACTTTAATTTCATCATAAAAGGATAGTTATGTCCTGTTATGATCTACATTTGAATTATCTAAAATCCAAATACTTTCTATAAAAACAAACCGATGAAAAATAAATAAATTCTTTCAACTCCAAGAACATGAAAAATGATGACTACATATTCTATATGAACTGAATAATCTGATAAGGATACTTGTATTCTCATTGGATAGGGATTACAAAGAATCATTTCAAGGCTATAAGCGATATCCCCAATATTACAAAGGTTGGAAATAAATGCCGAATGGTTTACAATTCTAATGGGAAATGATTTACCCATTAAAAAATAGAAACATAACCTAAAACCATTTAAAACAACTCACTATATGATGCATGAATAAATAAAGAATGACATAACCACTAAATTTATTTCAGAACCACCCAAGTGTACCATATTGAAAGACAAACAAATATCAATAAAAAGTGCGGATGAAAAAAAATAACTCTATGATGAAAACTATACTACATTCTATACATGATCCATGCTTCGACATAACTGAACTTCCCATGTATCACGATGTGGTGTTAAAAAGCTGTGATACTTTACTGTTGCATATGACCCGGAAGATAGCATCTACAAAAGCATAAAAGTGAAAAACAATGTTTTAGTATAAAACTTAGTCTGATTTCCCCATTGACTTCCCTACTCACACCACTAGGATTAAATGGTTTTCCATATTTATATAAAAACATCTACATAAAAAATTCTACAAAATGGTTAATAACACAACTTAAATAAGTAAAAAAAATTTTTGTGACCAAATGAAAACAAGTGATATTTAAACCAATTTCCAAAAAAATACTATATCTAGTAAAACAACCCAAAAAATATTTGATAATAATATTATTATTGTTATATAATACCCATTCTATTTTACACAACACTCCCACACATTCTTGCAGATAAAACACTCAATACTCACGAGTGGTGAGATAACATTGCATTAATCCTTCAATTATTGGACCACATTGAAGAGGTTAATTCACTCTAATATCCATCCCTTCCATTTGATTGTTGTCCATTATTCCCTTATATATTGCTTTCCAGTTATATGAATAGACACAACAACCCATGCTAAACCCATGCCAGATTTAATTGTGTTCATCCATTTCAAAACCTTTCAATAAAATAATTATTTTTTGGAAAACCATTAAGAAATAAAATTCCAAAAAAAATAATTTCAATAAAACAATAATTTTATTTCAAAATTAATAATCAAATCCATGTTACATTATTCCAAAAATACAGATTTAAAATCATGTATCAGAAGAACCTTATTCAAAACACCTAATTTTCCAGATTTCCACAATTTTACAATCCATCCCAAAAGAGGGTTTCCTCAAATTTTTCGTCATCCATATAATAATCAAATAAACACAAAATATTCAGCTTTAATGATTTCCTACTAGTTACACTAGTACATTCGATATATATTCCAGTTAAACTAATGTTTTTGATGAAAACCGAAAATAAAAAAAGAACAATTATGAAAACTCGGTCATTTTCCCACAGAACTGGCTAGGTTCTCTTCATAAAGAAATATCAGGACAAAATATCAACTTATGTTACATATAAAGTAATAGTTCTACCTATAAAAGGTATATATCAGATAAAACAATAATATATAATATGAGAATCTAAGTTGAACTAAGAATACATTACAAAAACAATAAAGAATATCAATTACTGCTAGAATCGGGCATGAAAATGCCAATGGAGAGGAATTTTGAATTAGTGTATAATAGGAGAAAATAGATATTTTTATGTCAAAAACATGTGAGGTCCAATTTTTAAGGATCAATATTTCACTATAGACACATATAGACCACATTGTTTGAAAAATCGTGCACTAACCGTGAATTAGTTCTTGCCTTAAAGAAACCCCTCCAAGTCCTCCTCCCATGATCTCTATCAACATGTGTACACCAAGAAAAATATTATATTCAAATCTTCTAGTTTTCATGGTTTCTCATGGTATTTCGACACGATTTGGACAAACTATGCACAGACTATGAACCTCCCCATTAGCCCCAAAAACAAATTTAAATTTCACCCAACTCTCTAAAACATCACCTTTAAAACTTAAATACCATATAAATTATACATTATGGGATTCATACTAGAATTTAGGGGTACTATAGTTCTCTACCTCCTACTGTATTTCTCCACCTTGCCATGTTACTTTTGACACACACACATAGAAACATGATTCATAGATATTGTTTATTTGACACCACATAGGTGTTTTCTTTTATCAATAATATGTAAAATATTTATATATTATTTTGGAACCATCGTTTTCTTCTTGATACATTATGGAATAGTAGGGGAACAACCCATAACATATTATTAAAAAATAATTGAATTATCAAATTCAATAATAATAATCCCATAATATTAATTATAATATCCAAACAATTAATATCCCATGTATTATTGTTTTTTCGTTAGTAAAATAATGATTTTAATTATTCATGTATTATTAAATCTTTTAAATACACATTTTAAAAAAATAAATTCATAAAAAATGAAATTATGTTCTAACAATCTCAAGAAAATAAAATTTTAAAATATATTACATGATTTTATGTATAGGAAATCTTTTTGAAAAATATTTATTTTCAAATGAACCACCAATTAAATTAGTTATTTATTAGTTGTATATATTTGTGAACCAAAAATTATTTATCCATAACATTTTACATTATATTCCAAAAATACGGTCAAATGAAATATGTAATATCAGGATTGAAAAAATAATCATGTCCTTGTATATAAGATGAAAAATATTTATCAGATGTGTTTACTAAACCCGTATTCCCCCATTATTATAAGATGTTATATATATCAAATAAATAATATATCCTACAATAATTAATTGATTATAAATATAACTAATATATTCATAATAATTAAAGTAATTGTATAATAGTAACATATTTATAAAAAATTATCTATGTCGGTCATTTGGATTATTTTCATTGATGTGTTGTTTCTCCACCTATGTAATAATTCGATAAAATAAAAAATTTGATAAATTTATTTTTGGATAAAGTCGGTGATAAAATAAAACAACATGATAAAAGAATAGAAAATAAAAAATTTGAATTTAGGTATCCTCACATATGTACTATGTTCATTCTATATATGGACACATCAGTAGTAGAACACTCATTCAATGTTGATGTGACATGTCGCTAAAAATTGTACCCTTAAAAATCCATAACTATCTTTTATCCATTAAAAATAATTGCAATATATTTTAATCCTATAATATATATATATCAAAAAATGATTATAATATAATATATGAAAAATAATATCTATTTATATTTTAGTTTAAAAATAAATAAGATCAATATTTATTTGAACAAGTTCACTCGCTATCCTTCCTTATATTCTCAATTTCGTAGTAAAGAATAAAGAAATATTTTCCACTTTCCTTGATTATTTTATAATTCTAATGATATTATATCGTTAACTCAATCATTATAGATAGAAATATTGGATTTTTTTCATGGCATACAGAATACAAAAGTGTAACATGAAATGCCTATGGAAGCCTTATAGGATGTCCTACGAGAAAATAGTTATTCCCCTATGTTATGTGAAAAATAAATCCTTGTAACATTTAGTGTTTTCTCCTATAATTAATTTATTACATTATTAGAAATAAAATATTTTGTAATGTTTTATCAGTGATAAATTGTTCTAGTCATGTTAAAAGGTCAATATTATTCCTTAAACCATTTAAATAGTGATTTTAATACTACATAAAACATCCAATAATTATTTCCATCGATACTCTAGATATATAAATTATTATCCCTTATAAACATTACAATAGTATCCTATATTTTGTAAGGAAATGTGATAAACATTACAGAACTGACACATAGTCTACTGCCTCAATGTTGTACTATTTCCCATGTTATTTATTTCATTGAAGAAAGAAGGAAAACATTTAATATATTAACAAATGAAATTCATATCTATGTTGTTTCTTATGTCATGATTATTTTTTACATCCTTGATATTCATCACATGTCTTTATAAATAATATAAAATCAAAAAAATAGTTTACATACTTGATTCCACATTTAAACAAAAGGCATATAGTCTGAGAACATCAATAATACTAATGTGTAGTCAAAGTGTGGAAATGGTATATTATTAAGGAGGATTCCCATTATATAATATATCTATTAGAAATTAATAAAATCATTATTTTACATAATGATGTTATATGAAAATAATAATTCCATATATCTATAGAAAATTCATTATATGATCATGAAATATGGATTTTGGAATGATACCCACTATAAGATATAACATAATATAAATACAAGGAAAAATTCAACACTATCACCGAAAATAATTGTTCAGACTAAAATTATGTATTGAGGGTCGTGGAATAAATATCATTGTTCCTTGATTCATTGAAAATAAATATAAAACAACATTATGAAATATATTTTATACCATTAAATTTAAATTAAACTCTAAAAGTAATATTACCAATATTATTATCACATGTTTTCTATATTTCATATGATAAAATAATTCAATAATGAGTATAAAACGTAATAATTTTATTTTTATATAATAATGTATGATCTATACTTTTTGAAGGTATACATTATTATATTCATATACAATATAATATTTGAATAAGTTATTTGATATTTATTTAATAACATTCATGAGTATTAGAATTTTCATTTATTCATTTATTTCCCTACTCAAAGAAATAATGTAATATGGAATTTAAAATTATCCAACATAATCAAAAAAGTAATATTATAATTGATTGATATGATAATGGGTGCTGAAATTTTTTTTGTTGGAATACATTTAATTGTGTCCAATTTATTTGATGTAGAAAAAACATCGAATCCATTAATCATAGAGAGAATCAGAGTTTGGATATTTATTAAAAAGATTTTTCAAAACATTTGTAGAACCATGAATTACACTAGAAAATATTTAATTATAAGACTGTTATTAAAAGGGGGTAAATTTACAATTACATCAACATTGAGTCTATAAAACTTTGACACCCTATTTTTACATATGTGAATAGATATTATTGAAATGATATTTCTTGGATAAAAAAATATAGAATAATTTGATAATTTTCATGTTTATAGGTGATGCATGGTCTGGTAAATGGACATATGAAAACACATTTCTACCTTGTTATGTCAATTTATCAAGGTGGTGGGAGCTTCCAGATATCATTTTTATTGAACCAATATTTTATCAATGAAAATACCTTATTATAATTATTCCTTACAGTGTAATCCCATTAGGAAACTCAATTAAATGATACTAAATACAATGTGACTAGTAAACAGAATATTCCAACATCTATGTTTTGAATTTTGGTAATCTGACCTACATGGTTTCGATCAGTAAGATGTTTGGATTCTGATATGATTTTTTTTTGAATAGTTACCCAACCTTATGAATAGTAACATACCCTATTGAATAGTAATATGACCCTTATGAGAAGTAAATCATCAAAAATAATAGTAACATTAACCATTAATGATTATATAAAATATAGGCATCCTATAAGTGGAATTTTGACAATAATAAATGTATTGGTACTTTTTTGAGTCATAAATAATTAATTATAAGAAATTATAATGAAATGTAATTTCCAAAAATTATTTCAATAATTAAAAAATCTCTATCTTTGGGTTTTATGAAAATTTTATAAGTCCTTTTTAATATTTTTAAAGCAATATAAAATTAATTTTATTTCAAAAAACTACCTTTTTCATGTAAATTATGATTTTTTTAAAAATTTTATTAATCATATAAGGGAAATTATTTTTTAAAAATGGATTTCATTTTTGGAATTTACAAGTCAAAAAAATTTTAAGGTTGTTTTTTACTATTTTTCTAAAATAAATAAATTTTTAGTGAATAGTAAAATACATTAATTTATCATAAAAATACAATAATAATTTATCCCATTATTCCTAACATCAAAAATGATGTAAGAACCCAAATATCAAACACAAATTTCCTATTTAACATTCATGGTCATGGAATCATAACTATTTCGTATCTTAGGGGAAAATAATAAACTAATTATTAAAATATTATGAAAACTCGTCTCCCATCAACTACAAATAACACCCTTCACGCCCTTATTTCCTCACACCACTCCACCTTCATTCTATGTATAAAATCATCCCAAAACACTATTGTATCCCTTACCTATGTCCAAGAGTAGATGGTACTATCAAAATACCATGCCTATTTTCTATAAGGTGGATCTCAATAGGAAGATTGGAGAGGTAATTCCGCTCTCTATCTCTCTCCCTTTTCCATTAATTTCCATTTAATTTCTTGTATATTTCATAATCTCTCCCCAAATATCCTCATACAAGTGGTATGGTACCTCTATTATTTCACATATATTGTTTTTTTATAATAATAATGGGATAATATATCATCCAACCCCTTCTACGATAATTTTTTTGAAAAGAAAATGTTGATTGTGATTTGTTAATTTATCACATCCAAGAATGACATGGTCAATTTTTTCCTATACTGCTTTAATATATGGTCATGAATCCATTTTTATTATTGAAACGTATTATTTTATATGTATTATATCCTATTTAATGTTCAAGATCTAACTTGTGTACATGTTACTATATCATAAAACAAAACAAGTTCGTTGTGGTCGAAAAAATGACCGAATTAACCCAAACAATGAGTATTAAATTCTATCATATGATTCATCAACATAGTATATAATAAAATTCATTATAATATCATTTAAATTTATTTCATATCATTAATTACTTTAAATATATTTTCTTTAGGTTTTATTCATGTTCTACACAAACATCTATTTATGAATAAAAGTGAACCGTTCAAGATAACCATAAAAACAGACATTCCAGAACAATGGATTTAAACACTGTAACCCATCAAAATGCCCATAAAATAACTAAATGAAAGAATAATTAAATGTATTAATGTAAAAAATGTTATTAATTTGTTAATTACATAATATAATTTTGTTAAACATGGAATTTATATTAAAAAAATCAGATATAAGGAATAGGGAAATTCTTGATCCAAACATTCTTAGTTTGAGTTCTCCCACTTTCCATCCACATATGTTATGAGTTATAGATAAAAAAATTTATTCATCATTATCATACCTTTTAAAGGATATAAATATTTTAAAATTGATTTTTTTAATAATCAATTTATTCAAAAAGTACTAAACTTTCAAATAAACACACCCTTTTTTACTTCATGAATATTGTTTCACTCATCACTTAATATTAATTATTCATTGGAAATAATGATATTCCATTATTATTTTGGGGACCAAATGTCTATAAAATAATGATTTATTATGTGAAACACATTTCCAGATATGAGTTCTTTTATGGTCAAGTTTAACATATTTTAAATGAGGCATTCCTGATAATGTAAATATTATGATGTGATAGGTGCACAAGGAATTATATAGCTCAATATGAATGTTTGAATGTTATGGGAGCACCCATAATTATACAGAACTCCAATGAATTGGGTGAATTGATGAATATCTTTAATTAATTTGAAATGATTTGTGAATAATAAGATTGCTTTATTTACAACATTGTGTGGTAGATGACCACTAGGATGTGATGTTTTATTTTTATTAGTTTCCACATTTCATGTATTTTATTAATAATTTGTTTAATGTTCATGATATGATTCTTTTGATATGATAATGATCACCCATTGTTATATATTTATTATATAACTTGTTATTGGGATTTTATGTCTCCCCTTTTTGATTTATATCCTCAGGTGAATATGTATACTGAGGATATTAAAAGGGGTAATAAAAGGTTGTAGTTGAATTAATTAAATAAATGTTTATGCTTAATGTTGAAAATTTAATGTTTGGTCCTCATTTTCCCAAGACATTTCTCCTGTATATCCTCATGGTGTAATACTATTATGTTTTTTATCTTAATAAGGATTTAATAATATAGTATGAAAAGGTAGGGTCACTATAGTTGGTATCACATGAATGGTTTATTTAATTTTTGAATTATGATGAGTGAACCCTAGAGAAAACCTATAGTATTATACTAAGTAAAAAAATACACACAAGATGATTTTTTAAACAGAGGGATACCATTATATATTATTTTAGTGTAATTTCACAAATGAATAAGTTATTTATTCAAGAATCTAGTACTAATGTTTAGTTCTTTATTTCAATTTTAAAAAAGTGTAGGAACCAGAAGAAACAAGGAGAACCACTCGAGTGAGAGACAATGCAATGATTACATGAACAAAATCACAAAATTCATTGGGAGGTGGAGTTCAAAACATCATGGATAATCAAACAAAACAATACCAGGTTAGGAAAAATAACCTGACTGATGGGGAACATCCTCCTTTGCCTAGGAGGGAGCAACTGGCTGTTGAGTGTTTCATGCGGCAATAACCACCAATATTTAGTTGTTCTCTGGATCTACTAGTTATGGAACTGTGGGCCAACTTCATGGATAAGGTCTTTTATGTACTTCACTGTTCTGAGATGGATAAGGTTACACTATCCATTTATAGTTGAGATGGAGAGGCTGATCTATGGTGGTATTTTAATAAGAACACAAAGAAGGGTGATGAAATTGAAGAGATGAAATGGGAAGACTTTGTGACCATGATTATTAACAAGTATTTCCCACAGACACTTCTTAAAAATATGGAGAGAGAATTTATAGAGATCCAGAAAAAGAAAGAAAAATATATATAAAAATACGATGTGAATTTACTAAGAGTTGAAATATACACATCGAGTTTTATAATAAATAAATATATAAAAATTGATATATTATATAGTTGGTTATAATCACACCGTTGAATGGTTCTAGAAATTCGATAATTTGGGGGTTTTGATGAAGTATTTCGGTGTTCCTAGAAAGTGAAGATATTGTTTGGAGAATGGTCCCATGGCTATGGGGATAAGAAATGAATTATGGAGTTTCAAGATGGAGGATCTAATGATAACGGGGGGAAGAAAACTGTGTGGACAACATTCCCAAAATGTGGGACGTTGCAACATGGAATCTTCCTCAAAGGGATGTGGAAATGATTCAACTGTGGTAATGAAGGCCATCATGCTCAACAGTGTCAAAAATACATGATAAAAAATAGAATGTAGTGGATGAAATGGTAGCCCCACCAAAGGTTCAACGATGAAACTATAGAGAGCCATGTCACTATACAATCCAGTGCACTAAACCTCCAGTACTTGATGGTATTCTATGTCATCCACCAAAGCCACTGTTTCAAGGGATGGAATACACCATCACTACTATGTATATGGAGAATGATAATGATGTCTTACAATATATAATTCATATTCACAAATGAATGGAAATGTCTTATTTTATTCACGTTATATAAATTCCTTTATATCAAGCATGTTTCATAGAACTATAGAATTGCTGCATAGAAACCATAAAGTAGAGCTATCAGTAAAAATACCATTTGGTGAAATCATTGTAGACCAAGTGTATTACATATCTCATATTGGTGTATGTGGGGAAATTCATCCTACGAATCTCTTAATAGTTCCCTTGGGGGAATTCGATGATATAATGTGAATGAATTGGGTCCTGTTATATAGAGCACATATCATGTATCAAGAAAATGAAATATCAGTTCACATTATGAACCATCCAATGCTCTTATTCAAATGAGAGGAAGATCGTGAATCTCCTTAGAATAAAAATTCAATAGTCTAGGCATTGATGCCATATTAAAAAGGATACCTCACCTAAAAGGACGAGTTTAAGGAATGTTCCAACCTTATGAAAATTCTCATCATGAGGGAATATGGTGATGTATTTTCCAAAGTGTTACAATGAATTTCCAATGACTGTGAATTAGATTTCTCAATTGAACACATACTCAGAGCTACTCTTATCTCAAATTGTCCTTTTTTGATGGATACTATCAAAATGTAGGAGTTAATTAAGTTTCTATAAGAGCATTTGGAAAAAAGGTTCATACACCCCAGTGCATCACCTTGTCATGTTCCAGTTCTCTTAGTGATAAAGAAGGATTGATCAACGTGGTTGTGTATCGATTTTCAGGAAGTCTAAAAGATCACCATAACGAACAAGTATCCTCTTGCATGGACTAATGACCAATTAGATCACTAAAGAGGATATCAATACTTTTCAATGATGGATCATTGATCTGATTATCATCTGCTAAAGGTGAAGAAAGATATTTAGAATACATCCATATGTACAAGTTATGGGAACTATGCGATTATGGTGAATCTATTCGGACATACTAATGCCCCTATAATCAACATTGATTTAATTAATAGTGTATCAAGACATCACCTTGATAAATTTGTGGTAGACTTTAACTATGATATTTTCATCTACTTGAAAATAAAGGAGGAACATGTAGAACATCATAGAATTATGTTAGAGACATTGAGAAATGATAAGTTGATTTCTATGTTCCGCAAGTGTGAATTTTGGAAGAAGTAAGTCACTTTCTGGTGACATGTGATCAAAAGTGAGGGAGTTTATATAGACCCTTAAAAAATGGGATTGAGAATTGGCCCAAGTGCTCTAGTGTCAAAGGAATATGTATTTTTCATGTATTAGATAGGTACTACCAATGTTTTTTGATATATTTCTCATGATTTTCAAGACTACTAACTATTTTAACAAGGAAAGAAGAAAAGTATGTCGTGAAAGAGGAAAGTAGGGGAAGCATCCTAGATATAACGAGATGTACAATAACTGCAACTATAATGACATTATCAAAACATTGTGAATGTTTAGTGATAGACAGTGATTCACCAATGAAAGGATTCAGTTGTTTTATCATGAAAAATGATAATGTGATTTCTTACTCATCACGGATGTTAAAGATCCCTGAGAAGAACTACCAAACACATGATCTAGAGCTTCTATAGTATTTTTTGCATTAAAACTGGCAGAACAACCACTATGGAGTGAAGTGTGACACATACACCAACAACAAGAGTTTAATGTATATATTCACAAAAAAGTAACTCACCATGCTTCAATGGTGATGGTTAGATATAATCATTTTTTATGATTTCTGTATTCACTATCATCCTAGAATGATGAAAAATGAAACATATTCTCTATGATGAAAATATCCTACTACTATATCCATGTTGTGGATTGTGAAAGACACTAACTTCATGGTAATAAAAATGATGGATTTTGATATCATAAGGGATGGGAAAAAATCCTACCGTTCCTAAATGATTACGAAACCACAAATCCAATAGATAATAAAGGAGGCACAAAGGGACAATATGTTGATACAAAAGAATGATTCTATAGTAAAATAAGGGAAGCTGTAGGAGTTCCATATCGACGATGATGGCGTGACTCAGTTTGGAAAATGGATTTGTGAGCCTTCATCACCCAGGATAATGTAGGAGCTATTATAAAATGCACATAGTTCAACATACTTTATCTATCCTAGTCAAACGATGATTTACCGTGATCTATGGGAACACTTCTTGGGGTATAAATGAAGAAAGAGATTAAGGAATATATCTCAAGGTTCTTGGTTTATCCGCATGATAAAAATGGATAATATGGTCCAAAGGGATGATTGAACCATTGCCTATAGCCATGTAGAAATTGGATAATATCACTATGTACTTTTTCATGGGTCTCCGGAATATGTCGATGGGAAATAACAAAATATGGGTTGTGGTTGATCTAATAACCAATATTTCCCATTTTATCAGTATTCGTAAAGATCTCTCACTTGACCAACATGCAATGATATATTTGAAAGAATTGGTGACACTACAAGTTGTTCAACAATTGATTATCTCTGATCATGATCAAAGGATAACATCAAAATTCTAGATACGTCTTCAACGTGATGTGACAAATGAATTAAGTCTTTGTAGTTCCTATCTCTCACAAACTGATGGCCAATTTGAATGGACTATTATGATGCTCGAAGATATGCTAATATCCTGCTCTTTTTAGTTCAAAGGTGGATGATATCATCATTTCCAATTGGATGAGATCTCATAAAACAATAACATCCATTAGAGTATTCATATGTTTCCATATGAAGATCTGTATGAAAAGCGATGTGGAACCCCATCCTATTGGGAATGAGTTGGAGAAAAAAACTAAATGGGCCCAATATTATGAAAGAGATGATAGAAAAGGTTCATGCCTTCTAGAGACAAATCAATGTTTCCATGAGTCAACAAAATTTATAGGTTTACAAACTGTTGAATGGACATGGAGTTCGACATTGGAGATAAAGTGTTACTTTGGATATCACCATGGACGAAAGTCATGAGGGTTAGAAAGAAAGAGAGGCATATCCCAAGGTACATTGGCCCCTTAGAGATCCTTGACCGCATTAGAGATGTGGCATTTCAGCATGCACATCCACTGTATATGTCTCATGTTCCTTATGTTTTTCATGTAACACTCTTGAGGATGTATATAACATACCCCTCACATACACTGATGTCAGAGGTGTTACTGCTTGAAGATGATCCCTCTTATTAGAAGCAGCCAGGGAAAATTATAGACTGAGGAGATAAGATTATATGAAACAATACAACAAACCATTTGGAAAACATATGGATGAACCATATGTTTAAAGACGCAAATTTTGAACCAGAGGAGGTCAATAAGGATAACTAACCTCATTTATTTATGTAAAACGAAATTTCGAGGGAGAAATTTCTCAAGGGGGTAGAATCTAATAACCAAAAATTTTAACAATGGAAATACCTTTTTATAATTATTCCATAGATAATAATCACATTAGAGAAAAAATGAAATGATTCTAAATATTTTGGAACCATTAATCATAATTTTTCCACTTCTACGTTTTTATTTTTGAAAATATGACATACATGGTTGCGATCAGCAAGATATTTGGAGTCCGATATGTCAAACTTATTTTATGGTGAATAGTAACCGACCCTTATGAAAAATAAAAAACCCTTAGGAATAGTAATAATACCTGTATTAATATTATTTCGTCCAAAATAATAGTACCCTTACACATGAATGATTAAATGAAATTTAGGTATCTTATAAGTGACATTTCAACCATAGTAAAAGTATTGGTATTTTTGAATTTCATAAATAATTAATTATAATTAATTGAAATAAAAATGTATTTTTCGAAAACGTGTACATAAAAAAAATTCTATATCTTCTAGTATTAATATAATTTTATATGACCATATGTACTTTTTGAATGCATTATAAATTCAGATTTATTTTTAAAAACTGTATTTTTCAGTTAAATTATGATTTTAAATAAAAAATTATATTAATAATAAAAATTAAATTCTTTTTCAAAAATGAAATTCATTTTTGGATTCTAAACAATGAATAATGGTTCGGATGATTTTTTTTAAATACTTGTATTTTTGGTGAATAGTAAGATACATTAATTTATCTTAAAAAATCATTATAAATAAAACCCACTATTCCTGACATCCCAAGATATGTAATGCCAGGTCTACTAGGGTAGAAACACTAATAGGGGGTGAATCCGGGAATGACATATTAAAAGAACTGCCCCTATTGATCTTGTCTTGATGTTAAGCAAGACTATCTTATCTCTCTTTCCTATAGCAATGTACAAACAGAAACTAAAGCATGCACAGGACACAATGATTTTTACTTGGTTCACTCTCACTGGGCTACATCCAATGAGCATACACTGGCGATGAGCTAATGTTCCAAATCCACTAAAAGCACAATACTTTTTACAATGTTCGGGATAAATCACTTTTATTTCCAGGGTCACTACCTTTACAATGTATAAGGTCAGCTCACTGCTTTCCCAAGGGTCACTCTCTATCTCTCTCTCTCTCTCTGGATCACTGCCGGTGGAGAGGATCACCTTATTCCTCTTCCTTTTCTAACTCCTCTGGAAAGGATCCACTCATAGTTTAAGGACATGTAGGTCTCTTCATTATCACTAATGAATACATCCTCTGTTGTTTGTAGATGCTTTGTTGAAGTCAAACTTTCACCCATAGATGAATCTCATATTGCACCGAAGGTATCAGGAAATCTTCCTGATTATTTTATATATATTATATTAATTTTTATGTTAGATATATATTATTTTATATATATTCTATTCTATTTAATTTTATGGAACTATCTTATGTACAAGTTACTATATTTATAAACAAAACAAGTTCAGTGTGGTCGAAAACCCCCTGAATTTACCCAAACAATAATCATAATATTTTAACTAATGAATCTTCCACATGGTATATAACACAATTTTTTTAAGATCATTTAAAATCATGGAATAATTTTAATAACTAGAAATATCAGTTCTGTATTTTTATCGATGTTCTACAGAAACATCAATTCATGAATACACGTGAACCATTCAAGAGAGCGATAAAAACAGACATTCCTGAACAATAGATTTGAACCCAATAACTCATCCACAGAAACATTAAATAACATATTTAAACCTTAATGAAAAATATTCATGTATATATTTTATGAAATTTTTAATTAATTAATATAATGTGGTTATACAAGTCTTTAAAATGAAGAAAGCGTTCATATACAAGGTATGGAGATATTCTCAAACCCAACATTTTGCCTTGTGGTTATCCCTATTTCACTCCATGTTCAGTAATGGTTCTCCTTAAAAATAATTTATACACCATTATATTACATTTTTATGTATATTAATGTTTTTAATTGTTTTTATTAAACACCCAATTTTTTCCTAAATAACATTTCTTTCAAATAAACACAGCCTTTTTACTTCTTGAATATTGTTACACTCTTCACAAAATGTTTTTGGTTCTATGTCAATAATGACATTCCATCTTAATTTTGGGAAAAATGTTTATGAATGTATGATTTATTATGTGAAACCCATTTCTTTATATGTTCTATGGTATGTTCAAGGTTTACTTATTTTTATTGTGGCATCAATGATAACATAAATATTATAATGTGATGGATGTACCTTGTATTATATAGTGCTATAGGAATTATTGAATGTGACAGGTGCACCGATAATTATAAAAAACCCTAATGAATTGGTTAATGTGATGAATCACAAGAGTATATGTGAAATGTTGTTTGAACATGATGCTATAGTTTTCACAAAAATGTGTAGTATATGACCACTAAGACATGATTTTTTATTTTTATGTGTTGAAACATTTCAAGTGTTTTATTAAAGATTTATCTAATGTTCTTGAACGTTTTCCAGTTATAGGATTATTTTTACCCATTTTTATGTTTTTATTATCTACCATTTTACTTTACTTTTACATCATCCCTTTTTTATTTATATCATCAGTTGAATATGTGGTCTTGTGTGATTAGAAGGGAGAATAAGAGGCTAGATAAGAATGAATTAAATAAATGTTTCTTCTCGATTATGTTAAAGTTATGTTTGGTCCATGTTTTCCCAAGAAACTAATTTTATATATTATCAATTTTTAGTAATATTATGTTTTTTATCATTGAAATGATGTAAATGAAATTTAGGAAATGGTAGGGTCCATATATCATTCATCGTCTTAATATTGTTAATTACAACCATTTATTAATTAATTATTTCTTAAATCATTTAATTTTTATTATAAATTTCCCAAAACACATAATAATAAATTTATTGATGTCTATAGTGATTTATTTATTACTTTTTAATTATGAAAAAAACATATGAGTTTTTTTTAGGAATTATATTTTATCATTTTATAAAATTTATTTCTGTAGGTTTTCATATGTATTTTTATGAAAAATTAATATAAATATTTAATATCAATGATATGAAATTGTACAAAATTGATAATATATTATTACATTTAATGACTTATTAGTTATTATTATTGTGTTTTGTTTATATAATGCTATAAATTATGTTTACATAATATTACAGTAATAATAATAAAAACAAAAACATAAAAAATAATAATAATTTATTTCGTTGTTATTATTATTATATTTATTATTATGTTGAGTCAAACTCACCGCAGACCTCCACATCTAAGAAATCACATCTCAAATACTAATATAAAATATGGGAATATTTCGGATAATGGTGTTGACATAGGAGGTGTATCTTATTGGAAAATATTCATGATGTGAAACAAGGAAGTGACACTGGAGTGGAACAAGGTGGGGTGAAGACCCTGTAATGTTCTTCTGTCAACATTAGAAGTATACCATTCAAAAAAATTAGAATCTTATAGAGTGGTAAACCATTATAGGGTGTTTTGGAATGGCCATGCGGGCCTATTAGTGTCCATGTTGTTTCCATTTCTACTAAACTATAGGACCATTTGAGAATAATAATTTTATATTTGGAGGCATGATTTATAAATTGGATGACACCTCATTTTAACCAATGTTTCAATAGAAATAATAAGGTAATATTATATTTGTCTTACATTTATCTTATCTTCCCCAAATATCTGAAAGGAAAACAAAAAAAAACGATTTTACTCATGTGTTGCTCTATTATATTCTTCTTTTATAATATTTTATTTTTTATATATGAGATAATCCAATCATGGTGTTTAGATTTATTGATTAGAATTCATCAAATATTAGTGATCTCGTTTTTTGGTGATAAAAATCCATTTCAAACAACAAAAAATCCTCATTTGATATATTTATCATGATTTTTTATATTTCTCATATATGATTATATCCAAATCCGTTACATTTTTTAATCCCTGGGAACTTAGTTAATTTTATGGAATTTAAAACAACTAAATTTACACAATGAATTATTCAAGAAATTTGTATAAAAGGATTCTACTATACACTTTTTAATTTCTCAAATTTTTATGGCAGAATTCATAGAACACATATGTATTCCTCATCCCTCATGTTTTACATGTTAATTATGTAACAGATTAATGTTAAATGAATGTTACTACATTGAAATCTTAACATTGTAACATTATTTGATATATCTAATATTATTAAATGTTCTGTTTTTGGGTTATCAAAGGATATATTTTTATAAATGTACATAATTTTGTTTCATGGGGTGTTTACACTACGTACATTTCACATAACATTTAATGAATAATGAATATTAAAAAATATCTCTTTTGAATAATTTGTTTTGAATATTATATATTGTATTTAATGGTTTTATTAATACACCAAAAGAAAAATTAATTGTTTTCTGTAGTATTATGTTGTTTTATTTATTTCACCCAATATATTTTTCAACATATTATTATGATTCCTATAATAATAAAAATTTATAACAATGAATTATTAATGGTTTTATGAAGGTCCTAACTATATATATTGTTTTTAAAAGCAATATTTGATTTTATAAACATTATATTTGAATGATACTTTTTTATTTAAAACAATTATTGGTAATTCTTTATTATCTATATGGATATTCAGGGTAAACGATCAATAATAGTGAAATTTTAAATTGTTAGTTTCCTTCACTAAACTTGAAAATGTCGTAAGGGGTTTAAATCCTTCTAGGAACATGTGATGATTATTTAGGTGTGTTGTGATAAAAAAAATCATATTTATGGAGTCCATGTTACATGTAAGAGACTATATCGTCATTTATATTGGTATATGTCACACAACAAAGGGTTTGATACTGTATTATTATAATAATTCCATCGACAATATATATATTTTCATTTTTTGGTGAATATTTTTCCATATATAATAGAAATTGTTTCAAGATATTTTGAGATATTTGTTACATGAAAGATGTTCTATTCAAATGTAATATTACAAAACAATGATATTGATTTCATACATTCTAAAATTTATTCAAACTATATTACTTATTTATTTTTATACTATTGTTTGTTTATTTTCTTATAAAAGGAATGCTATGAAATAGATGGAGGTATTAAAATTATATTAATATCCACTTTTTACATGTTCACCATTGGTATTACTTTATTTTACTACATGTATGATCTTATAGATATTTATAATTTTTTTATATTGATTGGGATAAAGGATAATGATTTAGGCTATAAAGGTGATTTGTTCAATGTAATTAATATTTTATTGATATTTTTATTAACACATGGTCACATTTATTTTTTATTATATTAATGGGTAAATTGTTCCCATAATTTTTATGCGTTATTCATGGATTATATGATAACCCATGGATATTGGGACTCTACCTTGGTTTTTTATTAGGCATATTGTAACACCCTTTCCCAAATCATTAGATCTCATTCGTAGTGCCACATTATCTCATATGTGCATTAATTTATAAAATAGGATACCAAATATATGTTGGTTCCTATGAAACATCGTGGGGTGTCCTTGTCTGAGGAACATTTAGCTCATCATGTATGAAAAATAATAAATAGTTATATGTGTAAAAACAAATTGAATAAAATATGGAAGCAACAATATTTAATACATCAACCAATTTAAAAAAATTTCTCATAATACATAGATTAACCAGCAATGAATGAATTTAAACCTGTATCAGATCAAAATATAAAAATTATGGAATAAATAAATAAATCTAAATCTCTAAAAAGGATCGTGGACTCTATCCTAGATTCATCAGGACAAAACTACTCCTTCAGTACAACTTACCTAACCTATGCCATTAACCTAATCATATATTGTAGTATATTGTGTGAATGTTCACCATGATTTACTTGATGGGTGTTCTTCTATAAAGTAGAAGAATCCACTAATGTTTCCTTAATTTTTTTTTATTTTATATAAATGTGAATGAAATTATAGGAATGGAAAAGAAAAATTATTAAAACATTACATGTTAGAACATTGAATATTATCCAAGTTGTTTTGTTTCCCAATCCTACCTACTTGGGATCCGTTCTAGTAGTGTACATATACATAGTTACCAGAAATATAAAATCAATCTATAAAAACATGGTATTTATCAGAAAATGAATCAAGGATTGAATGTTTAGAGTTAGTCCAGAGGGGTATAATACCCCACTAATTAGCATTGGTTTTGAGATAAGGATTTAATGTCTCCAAAATATATCATGATAGGTCACATAGATATTATTCCCTACCGGCTATCGGAGGACAACCCAGAAGGTCATTATACTTGATTCAAAGTCTCATGTCCTTCTGTAAGGCCATTATGAACCAAATCCAATATATGGATATAACATAATGAAATAATTCTTTAACAATTAAATTAGTATCTTATGATAATTGTTTTTAAACAATTCCATGAAACCCTCTAAGGGATTAACAAAACAATGAATGGTCCACTTATAAATTTGATACAAAATAGAAGAAGTCCATGATCCATATATTTATATACATTAATAGGTTATAAAAAATAATTTCATTAACTTGAATCATCTATAATTATGTAATATTAAGGGAGAAATCATGTCATACACAGACACACAGAGAAATGTCATATCAGGATAGGTAACATGTTCAACACACCCACATAAACTGGTAACACAATATAATGAGAGGTCTCATGCTCCCCTAACCCACTAAAATACTTGTTATATCTGGAATGATCTCAAGAGAAACAAAATAGAAAACAAAAACATGTCACATAAATAATGGTTTGATTGGCCACAAACACACATAAAAAAGAGTTCTATACCTAGAAAGGTCTCATTAGCCTCACAGGAACTTGAAAAATATTTTGATATAATATATTAATGTTAAATTTTTATAATATCAGAAATTACATCATACCATTATGTTATTAAATCCTAACATCATGGTTCACCATTTGAATCAGTCTTGACAATCAACGATCCCCAACATAAACCCAAAATCATTGTGTGAGGATTAAATAGTGAAAAGAAAAAAATATAAACAAGTCAAGGGCTAGGATTAGTTTATATTTCCCCTATAAGAAAAAATATACTGAAATGATCATGAAAATTATATTAATTAACAAAAGAATCCATATTCAGACCATCCTTTTCATCGACTATCAATAATGAATCACATTAGATAATGTAATAATTTATATGTCCCACTAGGATTGTCTAGATAATGGTCCTTTTCCATGGAAAAGATAAAAAATAATTCAAGAACATGATGATTAGATGAAAAATAATTAGTTACCTTGATATCCCATGGATAAACATCTAAAGATCTGATTTAGTTTCATTACATGGGTAAGAATTTCGTATAGAGGATTTACTAGAAATCATAGGTTATATAACCTTCTATATAGGTGGAATAATGTTATGTTTCACGCCATTTCTTGTTACAAATAGGTTTTTCTATATTATTAAATTCAATATGTCATTTTTATCAAACCATGTTCCTTGAAAGAAAGGCTCATTTCAACTTCAAGAAACCCATAGTGATTGGATATACGGTTTGGTATAAAGTTCATCAATAATGATTTCTCATGTTCTATGGGTTACATATGTACACATGTAATTTCACATGAATTTATCAAACTATGTAATTCCATTGTGATAGTTCAATATCCTCCGCATGAGGCCACATAATTATCAAGGACAACATTATAATTTCCCCAAAACGTTTTCACACCATTATACCATAATAAATCCCATCAAACCCATCCCAAACTAACTTTAGGTGAACAATTAATTATCCCAAAAAATAACTATCAATGACACATAATGAAATTTTATAAATAATACGATAACATACATGGAATGTATATGTCAATTATAATCCCCCTATAAGGACTTATAATCATTATGAAGTGTTTTTAGTTGTCATTCTGGAAAAAAAATTTCCTATAATTACCATTATATAACTCTCATTATGGCGTTCCCTTGTTGAGAAATACATATTATCCAAATCTTAACTGAGAGACATGATCCAACAGTGCATATGTTTCTTCATTTTATTAATAATGTGTGCTGAAAGATTTACAAAATATATAACTACAAATAACAAAAAATTTCATCCAATGATCCATAAAATTTCATTCTCATGGCCATGAGCCATGAAACTGACCTTTCATTATTGTTCATGTATTTATGTATTAAATTAAAGTAAATTATTATTTTTCATATCAATCAATGCATAAATCATGCATTGAATTGTAATAGATATTGTAATCTTCTTGAACTGAAGACCCATGTCTTACCCTTCAAGTCAGCACCGCCAGTTCAATCATGATTGCCTCTAACCTATAAATTCACATGTTTATCCATAATAATAAAAACAATTTACTGCTCATGCATATAACTAAACATAACCCACATCTAACATGTTTTTCCAATATCCTAAACACCACTCCCAACATTCATTACGAAATTTCATCACTACAAAAAAATCGTGAACTTAAATTGATATATGATTAACGTTGACAAACAGATGAATTATTGAGAACACTCAATCAATCTAATTTTATTGAAGCTTAAAAAATCTAAAGGACTCCACACCCAAACATACACATAAATATTTCATTCAAATCAACCACATCACCACTTAGTCCTATCAGAAACTGTGTTTTTTTCATGATTTTCAATCATCATCACTATGAATTCATAAAATTTAAAACCATCCCACTATGGTCACAACATATAATGGATTCCAAATGTATCCTTTGATAACCACATTGCATAACACATGATGTCTAAATTTTCTCTCAATAATGCTAGTGGTCTTACATCATAGAGTTTGTGTACAATACACACAGCACAAAGCTTATACAAAATATCTATTTTTATTGTTTTAATTATTTAAATAATATTTTTAAAAACTATTATTTACATATAGTAATTTAAATAGTAATAACTAATTTTCAGATATAATTTGTAATATTTGTATATAAGTAATACACATTTATAACAAAAGATATTATTTTTGGTAAAGTATTTTTTATCTTTAAGAATATCATTTTCTAGAATGAACTCATTATAAAAATTAAAGTCATTTTAGACAGTTATAGAAAAGGAATTTGATAAAATAAATCTAATTTTTTAATTCAGTATGTTCAAATTAACAAAGGTTGAAGAGTTGAGATTTTTCCGAGAAGCCTCATTGTTTATGAATAATGAAAAATAACGTATTTAGTTAAAAATTCAATTTTTTTCTAATAATTTATTTATCCTTAAGGATATTATAAATATGTTTTAAGTCCACATTAGATTAATATGATATATTTAAATATAATTTAATTAATTTAAATAAATTATACTTTGAAACTATATATACAATCTTAAAAATCTTTTTACCATTTCCCTATATTGAAAACCAATTATTTCGACCTGTTTGTGACATTAGCATTAATCATACTAATTAGTGATTAAAAAACACTATATACACCATTTTATTTAGTTAAATATTTATATTCTTTTTATTCCATGATAATGTTTGACCAAAATTATTAGTACAAGGGATTAAAAATAATCACATCAAATAAGGCCAAATTAAGCATAATTAAAGACTAAAACTCAAAATTAAGCTCCCAAATTATCATTATAGTTTTCTATATTTCTATCCATATTGCATCTATAAACCTTAAATTCTAGATTTTGTTTGGTTTTTTATAATTTTCGGTAATAACATGCTCATAACAAATTTGTTTCTAAAAACTCCATGTGATTTCTTTTCCTTCCTCATAAAAGGCCACCACCTCTACTAATTCATCAATCCTATCAAAACATAGATGTTATTCCTAGATATTCCAATGTAGCCATCCAAAAATCCCACCTTAAACGTTTAATACAACATTAGGGAAGAAAACCTCTCCTAGAAACCTTTTGGCACAATCCAAAATGAGTTACCCGATTTAGAGGTAATATCGTCTTGCAAGCTTATTTCCTTTCATTTATATTACAGCACCTAAAATCACAATATTACATTCTTGTGTTACCACACCAGTATCATATTGAAACTAGGATGTATTTTTTTTATAGTATCTGACCTAAAATTACACACAATAATCTAATAGATGATGAACATACTTTTTCTGTGTACGATTAACAACTAGCTCACGAAATGATGATTATTCATTTCTTTGTTACCAGCAATCATCATGGCCTTTATAATGGAAACTATGTTTATTTATATAATATATTGTATTTATAATGTCTTTAATCTTCTGTATTCCTTTGGTAACACACATTATTTTACCTTCCATTCAGTTTTTATATGATAATCTTGATAGAGGACGTGTGGACTACCGCCACCTCGAAGAGATGTGATTCATTCAAACACAAAATGGGATGGATTAGGGATGTGATTAACAAACACATGTGATATATATTATATAGTTGTCATACGATAACAATTATTTTTACATATAAATACATATATATATATATGTCAGTTTATTTTTTTCTTTCAATACAAAAATTAAAACCATAAAGAACATTGATGCGTAGATACAACTTACTGACTCCATTAACAATGTATTTTATTTCATATATAATTATTCTATAAATTATTATTGTACAAATATACTATATATAAATTATATTAATATAATATATACATTCTTGAATCATGGAATAATTATACGGTCCAACCATATTACAAATAAAGACACAAACAAAGAACAAAGCATATATTACTTGAAGTTAAAACATAACATATGATCATTAACAAGTGTATAATATAAGGAGATAATAAATCCATAAATTTTATTATTTATAATTATATTTTTATTTAAATGGTTTTTTATAAACTAATATTTATTATATAATATTTTTGTATGAGTACTGAGAGATTTAAGACGCAGGGTAAGGGGAATTTCATCTCACCATTAATTTCTGTGAGATTCATATTATGATAACCACTCTATCATTATGGGTGGTTTATATACTAACAATTATTTAATTATATGTATATTATACATAAATTAATGTTTATTTGAACATAAAATCTATTATCCATCTTTCATGGTCTTTATAATTCAATATTTATCAAATTTGTGAAATAGTTTTTCCTCAATTTTTCTTCTTCGAGAATTATTTTTTGTCATGCACCTAAACTCCATTTTGAGGTTTATATAAATCCTTTGAAAAATTTATATCATTAACATATTTATTTTTATTATATATAAATTTTCATTTCATTTCATTTTCTTACACAGAGACTATGATCCCATGTAACCAAGTTATATGTGTTTTTAGAGACAATATTCTCTATTTTCAGGATTGTTTATTTTTTATATTCCATTGAGGAAATATATGAATATTATAAATGATATTACTTATCCTATGTTTAATCATAATATTATAATTTGATTGAACCATTTTTACCATCTTTGGTTTTAAGATAATTCTTTTAGTGAAATCTGACAATCTGTCACTTTAGTCAGAAATCTATTGTATTCAAAACCCATAATATCAAAAATGAATTTTTTTTCAATATATCATTGAAAACCATTTTCAAGGAAAAAGGATTTAAAAAGGATTTATTTACTTTCAAAGCTTGCTTTATAATTATTCAAATCTATATTCAATTAAAATGGTATTCAAATGGTTTTATTTTATAAAAATAATTTTCCAAAAAGAAAAAAAATATTCTTCATGAAATGTTCCTAAAATACCTTTTAGAATAATATACCATAAAATATAACATCTATTTGCTTTGATCGTGAATTTATAAAGAAATTATTCAATGTTTCCTTATGTATTTCATCCTAGAATTGATTATGTTTTGATGGTATGAGGTTTATAAATCCCATTTCACATACACGAGCTATATGCTTTCGAAACCCGCTTAATTTCACATGTTACTTTTATTAATAAATGATCAAGAAACTGGCCTCTTTATATAGGTTAAAATATGTTTACTTGTTTATGATACCCATTTAATTTCATGTTGTAATATATAATAATTTATTACCTTGTGGAACATTTTTGTATGATTTCATTATGTGGCGGGTGGGAACTATATTCCATCGAATTTATTGGTTAAAAAATTATAACTCATGAGACATAATAAGCCTATAATGATGGTTAAATAGATGGGAAATATAGGGATGGAATTAGGGTTATGAATTTTAGTAGTATAGGACTTGAACAAGGTTCACTCGGTTTAGTAATGTAGGGCAAGAATGGGGGTTACCTAGTTTAGTAAGGGAATTTTTCTACTAATATGGTAATGGAATTGATGTCTAGGATACTTTGAAAATTATTACTATCCTATGTATTTCCGAAATTCCGTGTCTTAATCCTATGTTATGCATTCATAGATTATGTACTTTATATAATTTTGGTTCATGTCAGGTTTAACTGCCAATCTCTATTCAATGATTCATTTGTATGATCATCAATATTAAGGGAATGATATTATATTCTCATGATCTTATTCTAATACACATATGTCAATGTTTATGATTATATGTCTTCTTTATTTACCCATTATGAGAATCTTTTCTCACCCAAAAGTACGATTTCATCCCAATTTTGTTAATATAGGTATGATTTTTATGTGTCTAAGAAGGGTTCTAGTCAAGGAGAACCATGTGGGAGATTATGTAGCTCATTTATGTACTACTATTTATGTTACCATGTTTTTAAAGGCACTAGAGTTGTAAAGTTATCTCACATCTATTTATATAATTTTTATTTATTCTGTAAAAGTTATGTAATGAAATTTCTATAAATCAAGGGTATTTATAGTTTGTATCAGAAGAAAATTTTGGTTAAACACTGAAAACTGTTATGAAAAAAACATAGTGAGAACCATACGGAACATGTTTAGCGATATATCTAACGAGCATGAAAAGTAATAGAAATTTTACTGGAATGTTGGAGACATATAGAAATCATTCATTCATATAAATACATACATGACTAGATACAATAAGTGGATGGGGATCTGAAATAGATGTAATTAGGGGTAAAAACTTTGACAAGATTTTTTGGCTTGACTCTAGGTAATCTGGTACACAACAATGGTCTTTGATGCACAAATAGTTGTACACTCAATGGATATATTAATTGATAATTGAAAATATCTTCTGAAATCATAATGAAGTATTTAAACCTATGTTTATTATAAATAACCTAGGATAAACCTGAAAATCCATTTATTATGGATGATGTCATAATTTAGACATCCTACAAGTTATTTTTCATGATTACGTTGTTCTAAATTATGATAACTATTTCTAACTCTTTTCTATTGGTTTTAGTCAATTGATGGAACCTGAATAAACCAAGTTAATGGAGATTATAGTGGAATAATAAAAGATTGTCCTCTCTAGAAACATAGTTCTATCATATATATAAGGACGAATCATTTTTCTATGATCACCTTGATTTCATAGGTGATGAATCACCGCGAACTTCAAAATAAGAAAAGGTGGGAACAACATTCTATTGGGTATTTCATGAGGCAATATCCAACAACATTTAGGGGGTCTTATAATCCACTTTTAGTTGAAAAATAGATCAATACCATTGAAATGATATTCTCAATTATTTATTGTTCAGATCATGAGAAAATCATTCTAGCTATTTATGGGTTTGATGTCAAAGCTGATCAGTGTTTCATACTAATCAAGAAAATGAGGCCTCGTGATGATATGGAATCCATGGTTTGGGGTGAGTATAAGAGTTTATTTTTCAATATGTACATTCCAATAATTTATCATAAAAATATGGATAATTAGTTCCATGAGTACAAGAAATGGGATGATGACTTTTTTGGTACCTAAGAGACTAATTTCATGAGTCATGCGATTTATGCTTCAGTAATTATCATACAAACCGAAATTAATGTTTATAGGTTCTTTTGTGGAATAATTTCATTCCTCATATGGGATTTGGTTATAATATTCTTTATTATCTAAAATGATATTTTTCATTGTAAAATCAAGGTTTATATGTAGGTTTTAGTCACATATAAATTTTAGGCTATTGGCATGAAGTAGAAAAAGGAGTTCAAGGGAATCTCTCAAAACCATTGGAAAAAGGAGGAACTATGTTTTATGAAATATGTTTTGGAAGAATCAAGGATGATATTTCCATAAGTGTTCCAATTAATAATTTATGTCTGGAAAGGAAGGCCACTAGAAATTTACTGCTGATATAATGGGAAAAAGTATTCTCTAATGATAATGGGGATAAATCCATACATAATTCACCTCACATGGTTTAGTGCATCAACTATATGGAAAATGGGCATTATGCTACCCCCATCCCAATCCCAAGGGTTGGTGACAATGGATGGATGTCAATGGCCACTTAATATGATGGAAATGATAAAAAATATAATTCAATTTATATATATAATGATGGGTGTGATAATGACGTGATTAAAAGAACACTTACAATCAACTCAAGAGATGCTAATGTCATATTTGACTCTGGATCCACCAACTATTTTATATCTAATGAAATTTATAATGGTCTAATGTGTCTAGAAAAACCATTATATGTGGAATTTATAGTGGAAACCCATATTAGTATAATGATTTCTTCTAATGTATAGGTTTTATATTTGATTGATGTATAGGGGAATGCTCTTACAAATAATATATTCATTCCTAATTTGGTAAAATTGTACAACATCATAGGCATGTATTGGTTTTCTATACATAATTCTTTCTTAAATACTCATGTAAGGGATGCTATTTTTGATATTTCAAATCCTTTTATGATCATCCATCAATGTGAGGATAATTCTAAACCTCTTATGGAGATTACATCCAGTGTATGGGTTTAAGTACACAATGAAAAGGGTTGTTTATCTAAATTGGATGTGTAGAAGATTGACACTGATGATATGACTATTGTTGTGGATTTTTTGGATGACATTCAAAAATAATTCCATAGTATTCCACCAACATGTGTAGTTGAGTTACCCCTAGAACATATACATACTTCCACACCAATTTCAGAGACTCTTTTTTGAATGGTCTAAATTTAATTGTTGGAATAGAAGAAGCAACTCAAAGAAATCCGTTATAAGGGATTTATTCATCCATGTGTGTCACCTTAGGGTGCATTGGTTCTGTATGTGATGAATAAATATGGAACAATGAGACTTTACCTTTATTATTGGGTGTTGAACAAGATAACAATCAAGAATATGTATCATCATCCATGTATTGATGACTTGTTTGATCAACTACATTGAGATAAATAATTTTCATATAATTTCCATCATTATGGATATCATAAATTGGGGGTCATGAAGGAGTATATACATAATATGAAATTCCATTCTAGGTATGGTCACTATAATTATAGAGTGATGCCTTTTGGTATCACTAATTATGTAGTTATCTTCATATATTTCGTCATTAGATTATTTAGAAAATACCTTGATATGTTTTAGGTAGTATTTATAGATGACATTCATATCAATTCAATGTGAAAGAAAGATCATCAATAATTCATGAGAATTGTACTAAAGACCCTATGTAAGGAGAATTTATATGTTGAATTTAAAAATTCATGATTTTTGTCTATAAAAGGATTATTTTTTGGGAACATAATCTCATGAGATGGTATAGTAATAGATCCATCAAAGGAGAAGGTTATAGAAAGCTGTCCTAGAACAACCATGATGATAGAGATCTATATCATTATTATTTTAGATATATATTGTCTATGGTTGTTGAGAATTTATCACATCTATCTATTCTTTTGACCATGTTATCATAGAATGATGTGATGTTCGTCTAGACAAATAGATGTGTGTAAAATTTAAAGGAACCGAAGAAAAGGTTGGTTGGTGAACCTGTTATTAAATTACCCCTGAGTAGAGATTGGTTTGTAGTCTATAGAATGAAATCGAAGAAGATATTGTGATGTGTTCTAGTGAAAAATAAAATGGTTACAACCTAATTCTCCTGACAGTTAATGAATCATGAGCGAAATTAACTAACTCACGATTTGGAGTTAGTGGAGGTAATATTTACATTAATTATATGAAGGAATTATCTATATGATGAAAAGTGTGTTATATATACTAAGCATAAAATTATAAAATATATATTCACACAATGGACATGAGCATGTTCTAAAAAATATGGTTATATTTTATAATGGATAGTGGCTGCTCAATACATGACCACCCTGGGAAAGTGAACAAGGTATTCGGTGCGTTGATTCGAAAGGAACATGCATGTTTATCCATGATGAGTATCCTAAAAGATGCAATATTTTTGGATTCTAAACTATTAACAATGAAATATTGAAGTGGGGAAATCATATCGTTATAAAATGGATGTTCAACCAATAATCAAAGTGATATTTAGGAGGCGCATAAGGATGATTGAGAGCTACAAAAGATGGTGAAAATATTTATGAGTTTAACATTGATTAGAATGGAATGACATGGTTTTGCAACTGCAGTTTTGTGCCTTAAATTCAAGATTTTATGAATGAGTGGTTAGAGGAAGGTCACTATTCTTTATTCTCTATTCATCTTGGATGTAAAATGATATATATGGACATGAAGGAATGACATGGTTTTGGTATGACGGCATGTTATTGCGGGAAAATAAAAACCTCAAGGTATTTTGGATTCTTTACCCATACAAGAATAGAAATGGGGGGTAATTACTATAGATTAGGTCATTAGACTACCAAAAACCTCTAAAGGGTTTAATGTTATATAGGTGGTACTCGATCACCTAACTATGTCAACACACATAATTTGAATTAGAGATGATTAATCTCTAGATCACCATTCCAGAATATACAATAAAGAAGTGGTAAGGTTGAATTGAGTACCACATTATATATTATCATATTGGGTTACGTGGATTTCCTCCATGTTCTAGTGAAGTCTTCAAAATGTACATTATACCGAATTGAGTTTCAACATTTCTTATCATCCTCAAACAGAAGGTCAGCCTGAAAGAACAGTTCAAAAATTAAATTATATGTTTAGATCCATCTCTATGAATCTCAAAGGTGGTTGGGATCAAAATCTTATTCAATTTTAGTTTTCATAAAATAATATCTTCCAATCGAGAATTCAGATGAAACCTTACAAAGTCCAATATGGGAATAAAAAAATACCTCCCATGTGATGGGTTAAGGTTGGAGAACGAATTCTATTAATGCCTGATATTTTTTTATGAAATTGTCGAGAAGATTAGAACCAATCAGCCACATACCACGGAATCACAATGACGGTGGAATGGTTATGTTGTTATCCATCAGCATGATCTGTAATTTGATGTTGGAGAAAAGGTATTTTTATGAATCTCACTCAGGATGATTAGTATGAGATTAGAGTTTAAGGAGGAACTAAGTCCTAGGTATATCAGGCCATTTGAAATTTTTGATCGTACCAGGACGATATCCAAAAACTTGGAACTTCCTCCAAATTTCTAATAAGTCTATGATGTGTTCCATGTATTGTTACTGAGTAATTACATACCTTACCCTTCACATGTGCTGAAAATAGATGTCATACCAGTAGAGAAGGATCATTCTGAAGTGGGGGAACCTGTAAAAATTCTGGGCCAATTATAGAAAGTTCTACAATACAAGGCCACATGATGGGTAATTGTTTTAAAAATAAATCACTAGTTAGGAGAATCTATGAAATAATATGACAATATGATGAAGCAGATGTATCCTCAATTGTTTTTCCCCGAGTAATGAATTTTGAGGGTGAAATTCATTTTAAGTGGGTAGAATATTTCACCCAATGTATTTATGGACATGTTTTTTCAGATAAATTTAAATTTCCTTTATATCATATAATAAACAAAGAAAAATATTCATTTCTCATAGAACTAACTCAATTTTTGTTACATGCAACATCGACTTGGCGTACGTTACACGCAACATTGTTTTCCTAAAAAATATATATTTATATTTTTTTAATTCTTTAAATATGATAATTATAACCTAAAAATAAAACATAGTAATTTTAATAGTACTAAATACATTTATAATATATTTTTCAATTGTTTTATATAAATAAAACATATAGATAATAAAATATATGGTTTTTTGTAAAGTCCTTTTTGTGTTTAAAATTATAGTTTTATATGAAAAAAATATTCTAATAACGAATGAAATTTTACACACATCTAGAAATATAACATTATAAAATAAACAATTTTTTTAAATTCATAATTTATATTTATCTTATGGTGAATTTATCAGATTTTTCTAAGAAATATCAGTCTTTATGAATAGTGAAAACTAATGTTTTTAGTAAAAAACTGTAGATTTTCTAAATAATTGTTAGTTTTAAATGAAAATATAAATATTTTTTAATGATAAATTAGATTAAAATCTCATATATTAAATCAATTTAATTCATTATAAGAAATTTCACTTTGAAAAAAAACATAAATTCGTAGCAATCTTTTGAACCATTTCCTGCATTTAAACCTCATTATTTGGACTCGTCTATGGGATTAACACTTATAATAATTTTGACACTTCTACGAAGTGGATTTAAAATTACAATGTAAACCATTTTACACAGTATATTATTTTTATTCTAATAAAACCATGTTAATTTTTTACAATAATGATTAGGAAATGTGATTAAATTAAATCATAGCAATAAATGCCAAATTAATGTTAATTAGGGAATAAACCATAAAATAAAGGGCCCAAAATATATATAAAAATTTCGAACACCATTTGGATGTCCATATTTTGGACATAAATCTTCAATTATTGAGTTTTGTGATTTATATATATTTTGATAGGTATGAACATCTGAACACCGAATATGTTTCTTATAAATCAATGTGAGTCCTTTTCGTTCACTATAAAAAGCTACCACCTCAACCCATTCCTCTCACCTCTCAAACCTTTTATGTTTTTCCATGAACATCCAAAATATCATCGCATAAATCATCTTTTATACTATTATACCTCCTTTTGGGCATAAAACCTATCCTGGAATTGTTTTGGAAAAATTGAAAAAAGACATACATGATTTAAAGGTAAAATCCTCTCTCAAGCTCCTTTCTATAATTCTCCCATTCCTACCCCTAAAATCACATTAATACATTATTTCATGAAAAAATAGTTTCCTATATATACTAGGATGGTGTTATGAAAAGGTTTTATCCTCACTAACAAACACCTCCATCTAATGAATGTTAAACATATTGTATTTGTGTGTGGTATACTACTGCCTCACGAAACGATGATTGTTAATTTCCCCACTAACACTAATCATGATGGACATTATGATAGAAACCCTAACTATATTTGTAATATATAATATTTATTATGTATTTAATATTTTATATCCCTTTTGTAACACTCATCTTTTTACCTTCTAATTGGTGTTAAAAAAAATAATCTCATTTGAGGAATTGTAGACCACCTGTAGAGACCTGAAGATTGAAGTACATGGACATTACATTGCTTTTGCGGAATACATAGTACATAACAAAAACACACACACGAGGACCGTAATAGTTTAGTGTCTTTGGAAACTCGGAACGTAATTTTCTAATCACGGTGAAAGATCTTCAACATCTCCCATAAAGATCTTCCTTTTTTTCTTACCTAAAACCTTTCTTTATATCCTGGGAAAAAAAACATTAAAGGGTGAGCTCAAATTCTCAGTAAGGGTAAACAAAAGAAATATCAATCACATCATATTCATAAGAACATATCTTTTGGAAATCTTAACCTGCAAAAGAGATCATAATTTCATAACATGGGATAAATCATAGTAGTGAAATGTAATCCCAATAATCATAACTTAAAACATGAAACTTTGTGGCATACACACATAATCATATATAATAATTTCTTATTAATCAAGACTCATTTCCAAGACTATCTTAGTGGACAAAGTCCCTTTCTGAACCGAGTTCACTCCTCGTTTCAGTCATGTTTCACTGAACCAGTATAACCTACCATTCCAGCCTTGCCTATCTCAGGAGATATAAAATCATTACCCAATGCATTGGAGGGAGATATAGGTCCCACCCATATCATAATGATACCATTCATATGTGTTCCACAAAATCATAAATCATACATCATATCATAACCCATGTAATAAAAATGGGAATCTTAAACATCGTGACATCATAAATCAATTCATATAAGATAAAGGAATTCGTAAAAATAATTCCATCACAACATAGTCAAATCAATGTAATAATAGGTATAGAAACATAACCCTTTATTATCTGAGATGGAAAATAATTTTGATAAAACACTTGAACTCCATTCTTGGGAAAAATATCCTTTCTTCATCAAAAACACTTTTCCTTTCTTAACATGTCATAAAATTATAAACTAAAAGAAGTTGATTAAAAATAAACTTGAAAACTTGTACAGGAATCTTCTTGGAAATAATGTTTTAAAAATCCATTCATGTCGTATAAGTTAAAAAAACATTCTTCTCGTACTTTTTTCAGAAAAGTCAAAAAGTACCTCGTACGAAAAACGACAAAAGATTCCTTTCATATCTTTTAATAAAAACTCATTGAAGGGTAAAATTGGATTTAAAAAATTGTAAGTGGATGGATATATTATTACATATTGAGGGAACATGGATGTGGATGATAAAATACACCCCAGTAAATACCAAAGTATAAACAATCTCAGATAAAAATGAGATTGTGATATTTCCCTTACCTTAGATCTGATTTGCTTCGTAAGTGTCCAAACCTCCTGTATAATGATTTAAATAATGTCAGTGACTTATTAAATAATCATATTAATAGTTATAATATCATCTATGGTTCACATATGACTTTATATTACCCGTTCTTTTGTAAATTCCATGTTAAAATGCATTTTGGGTAAAATTGTTTCATTTGTCGTCCGTGTTTTGACTTGTAATTATTCATATGATTACTTAGATCATGATTAAATAATTCCAGAATATAAAACATGGTTTATATATAATATATATTCAGAATATACATATATATAATAAATCGGTAAATGGAAAGAAATACATCGTTCATGGAGACGGTAGGTCGTACGTACGCATGAACGCTATTTTCGTTTCCTTATTGAGTTGAATGGAATTAAGTAGATGACATAAATATATATACACATAAATCCAGTATCATTATTATGTCATATATTTCAGGATTACTTATTATATATACTTTATAATCATTCATGAATGGTTAAAGTGGAGAATGAATCTCATCGCGTCGTGGAGATGGTAGTCCGTCCGTACGCACGAGCGATGATATCGTTCTCATGATCATGGGACTATATTGGAGTGTATGTATACTATTTCAGAATCAATATCTCTTTAAATTAATCATATATAGTTATTATTTACACCATTATACCCATCCAAGTAAGGTGGTGGTGGAAAATAGATTTCAACACGGCGTGGAGACGGTATTCCGTATGTACGCACGTGCGGTGATTTTGTTTTCCGTAGGATGGACAGATGGTGAAATAGGGTTGTTTCATACTTATAATTACATATCAGTATATGAGTGACACTGATGTTATTACTTCATAATGAAACAACTAATGAAGAAGAATCGGAAGAAGAAATAAAGATGAAAGAATCGGTAACAGAAATTACCTCTTATTTGAAGCACCTCTTTGAGACATCCTCTTATGGCACTAAAATTGGTCTTTGAAGAATACCAGGACCTCTAGGATATTTCTAGGGAATTTTACAAGAGAATATTTCAGGGTTTGGCCGAGCTTTAAGGCTCAAAGTGGTGTGAGGAAGAGAGGGAGGAGGTTCCCTTTTATAAGGTAGGAGAGGGGCACCTTTGGAATAACAAAAAATATTATTTTATTATAAAGACAAATTCGGTTTTAAATAGCTCCAGATTGATTTATTTTTAAGATAAGGTGGGTATGGGTAGAAATCCTTTCATCCAATAGAATTTAGACAAATTTAGGTTCCTATTTTAACCTTATCATTTATATTTTACTTAAAGATGGGTAATTTTACTTTTACCATGTCTTCTTGTTTTCTTACACAATAAGGTTAATAAACATACTATATCAAGCCAAACGAACCCCAAGATGTTTATTATTAATATATATAACCTTATATAAGTCATTCGGCAGAACCTTAGATTTTTAGGAATAAAATAACAATTAATAATATAATATTTGTTTTGAAAACTATTTTATGTCAATTTAGACACTATTTAGTAATTGATTTTTTTGAAAATAATAAAAGAATGATTAGTTCCAAAAAAAGTTAATTAAATAAATACTAACATGTCATATTAACCTATAAAATTAATTTAATTCATAAAAAGTCTTAAATTACATTTATTTTGGTATTTATAACATCAATTATGTCAATATTTCATTAATAAGACAGTTACTACATCATCTTTGGTTAATAATAAATGATAATTATTTAATTCCTAAAAATTATAAATAAATTCCTATGATGTAGATAATTGTATTATCTTTCTGGAGACTATTTATTTTCGAAGTTTCATGAAGTTTAGCACAACATTAAAATTTTTATACTTATAGGATTTAAGAAAGTGACAAGTTGTCACATTCTTTGGTTTTAATAATAATTAAATTATTTTCATGGAAAAAGTCCATTAAATGAATCTAATCCGACCCTTATGTGACATGGGTCTACTTTTACTCATCTAATAGGATTTTGACATGTTTTAGGGTAATTTTATAATATTATATTTACCCTTAATTACCTGATTTACCTTTAACTATGGTAAATAAAATTTACCGTAGTTAATATTCATAATTCCCAAAAATTAAAAGTAGCTTATTAACATAATTTTTATCCACAGATTCCATATATGTAATCCATTTTTCCAAATTCAATACACAAAATTTGCAGAAAATAAATTAAAATTAATCTTGTTGTCGAAATAAAACGGGTTTCTCTTTAAAACATTGTAAAAGATTGAATTGATTTATCCTACGAATTCACGGTAGAATCAATTATAATGACATACATTATATTAAATGGTAAAAATATTTTCTATTTATACATTAAAACCATTCAATATTATAATTTAACCATATAAATTATTGTGATGAAAAAAGTTGTTTTTAATTAAAATACAGCGTGTTTTTAGTATTCATCAAAATATGAAAGTTACCAGAATAATATGAAAAAATTATCAAAGTAAATTATTATTTTATGATTCCAAAGAAGAATTTTATTTTTTCAAATTGAAATTATAAACATTTCAAAAACTAGATTTAATGTGGGTGTGCCATCAAAAGGCTGCAAAACTGCATTTTTTGAAAAATACTTATTTTACTCGAAAAATTTATTTTGTTCTTATACCATGTTTTAGAAAATGTGTAAGACGAATAATAATGTTATAAGATTAAAAATATAGTAAATACTATTAATAACGGCTAGTTCATAATAATATTATAATAATATATCGTTGTTTAGTAAAACTCGGTATTGCGTACAACACACGCTATCGAGGAAGGTCGCGATTGCATGTAATGCAAGCCAAGTCAAGGTTGCATACTGTGCAAGAATACTTCATTGTTTCGTATAACATAATCCAACCATATTTCAATTATACATTGAATATATATATATATATACTCAATGTTGCGTAGAATAACTATTATCTAAATTGTGTGTAACACGATCCAAAAAATAGTGTTGTGTATACCGCAAGCTAATATAGTGTTGCATATAGAACAAGGTAATATTGGTGTAGCATACAACACAAGACATTAATGAAATTAAAAGAATATTTTTCATAAAATCTTGGGGTGTTACATTCTACCCCCCTTAAAATGAATTTCGCCCTCGTAATTCGTCGGGGTTATAAATGGATTACTAATCGAAAGTTTGTTTAATAGAAACCCACAATGTAAAAAGGAATACCAAAACATGGCTTTAAAAACTAAAGTATTAAATGTAATGGTTACCCAAATTAACTCATCACTGGGTTTCCACGTAGGGGGACATAGGCGAAAATATGGATATGGAAGAAAAATCTAACCATCAAGTTCTGATGGAGAGTGGTAGAGAACATGGCTATGAAAAATCCAACAATCACAATGCTATTGATTTGTGATGATCTAAGGTACTATCTGATTCATCGGATATAAGGGAACTTGGACAACATTTTTTGTTTTCATGATCATTTCCCTAAATTTGATGAATTAAAAGAAATACTTGCATGATTTTGGTACAATCTTACTGTTGTTCGGGAATTGATCAATTTCCACATCATCCCTCAAAGAAATGAAGTTGAATTTGTTATTCGTGATGTGTTAGCAGATCATGTGATAGAATGATGGGTCATTCCTTATCTTTCAAACAAAAGGTTAGTAAAAGTTATAATTCCATCTTATGGTTAGATTAATCATATATGGTTCAAAAAATGAACTTATAATTCATATATCATTCCTCTTAATAAAATAAAACTAGTTTCTTCTAACCAGGAACTTCCTGTAGGCCAGTGGTAGGTGATAAAGGCGAGTCGCACTTCGGTTGTGGGTTCGATTCCCATAGCCTTGTCCAACGCGATGGGTTGTCGCCCATCCTATAGGTTGTCCTTTTTCTAAATAATTATTACTATAACATCCCATAAATAATATCAAAAAATAGTTCTATCCTTAAACAATACTAACTTATGTCCAACATAATCCATTCCAATCTTTAGGCTTATCTAAAATACTTCGGTCCAAGCTCATAGTATAATAAAAACGATTACTTGAAATGTCATCAACAAAGCATGTGAATGCCATCATTTATCCCCCATATATCTTGTTGGTCACATTCCAATCATGTGAATACCTTAGTCATGTATTCTTTTGAAAAATTAATACACATTAAACCTTAGTGAAAACTTGAATGCTGTCAAAAGTTAACTCTTTCCACATACCAAAATCCAAAAATTCTATATACTCAAACCATGATATAACCTTCTCCTTATATCAGTCATGAGCTCCTGAATACTATCAAACATTTAATTTTATTCTTATCCATTCATTATGCGCATATCATCAACATTCCAAAAATATCTAAATATCCTTTCATGGATACTGGTACCATTAATCATACACATTAAAAACTAAAGGAAATACAATAGTGTAACAATCCTTAGATGTCTCTTTATTCCATAGTACCATGAGATTGCGTATACAACATTACACATGATTAACATGTAATCATTCCACTACCGTCTTAAACCATTGACCGAGCTTCAACAATTCTTTCATCTCACATATCATTTGTAGTCTCTTCACCATCATCAACATAAATACTACCCATACAGCGGTACTGATTCTCTTCATGATACTTTCCCATATGTCATTGGTTTTCATAATGCCCGTGCATTCCACATTTAAAACATTTAACCATTATTGATGTTGTAGCAAAACCATTATCCTCATCCCTGGTGTTAACTGAACATTTTCCTTTGCACTTACAAGCTTTGTGTCCTTCTTTTCCACACCCAAAGCATCATAAAGTTCCTTTGAAACATTCACCTTGATTCCTCTTCCCACATGATTTACATGAGATAAATTGAACTTTCTTTCCTCTATGATAATCATGAAACTCCATATTTCTCTTATTATCTGAGTCGGGAAACTTACCAATGTTGAGATTATTGATCATATTATGAGATTGCTGATTAGGCATAATAACAATGTTTGGACTTCTAGATACCGTTTCATTTGGTTTCTCATGAATAAAATCATTCCATTGTCCGTCATATCCTCCATTATCATGAATCTTCATGTTTCCAGCCATTTTCAAAAACCCAAAAATAATAGTGTGAGAGGAAGAAATCATGATAGGGAAAACAACATAGTAAAGGGGGAGCACCCTCAATATCTAACATCTTAGGTTAAATTCTAATATCGTTACCATAGTTTTAGTACTATATCCTATACGTATACTTATCCTTAGGGACATACCTAGACATACCTTAGAAATATCTATAGGGATCTCACTAACGTTTTCGCATCTTAGTTTCGAAAGGTTGACTAATCTGTTCCTCTGATACCAACTATAGAGACCCGAAGCTTGACGTACATGGAAATTACATTAATTTTGCGGAATACTTAGTACATAACAAAAACACACACACGAGGACCGTAATAGTTTAGTGTCTCTGGAAACTCGGAACGTAATCTTATAATTATGGTGAAAGATCCTCAACATCTCCCATAAAGATCTTCCTTTTTTTTCTTACCTAAAACCTTTCTTTATATCCTGGGGAAAAGAAAACATAAAAGGGTGAGCTCAAATGCTCAGTAAGGGTAAACAAATGAAATATCAATCACATCATATTCATAAGAACATATCTTTTGGAAATCTTAACATGCAAAAGAGATCATAATTTCATAACATTTGATAAATCATAGTAGTGAAATGTAATAACAATAATCATATCTTAAAACATGAAACATTTTGGAATACACACATAATCATAGAGAATAATTTCTTATTAGTCAAGACTCATTGCCATGACTATCTTAGTGGACAAAGTCCCTTTCTGAACTGAGTTCACTCCTCGTTTGAGTCTTGTTTCACTGAACCGGTATAACCTACCGTTCCAGCCTTGTCTATCTCATGAGATATAAAATCTTTACCCAATTCATTGGAGGGAGATATTGGTCCCACCCATCTCATAATTATACCATTCATATGTGTTCCACAAAATCATAAACCATACATCATAGTATAACCCATGTAATAAAAATGGGAATCTTAAACATCGTAAAATCATAAATCAATTCATATAAGATAAAGGGATTAATAAAAATAATTCCATCACAACATAGTCAAATAAATGTAATAATAGGGATAGAAACATAACCCTTTATTATCTGAGATGGAAAATAATTTTGATAAAACACTTGAACTCCATTCTTGGGAAAAATATCCTTTCTTCTTTAAAAACACTATTCCTTTCTAAACATGTCATAAAATTATAAACTAAAAGAAGTTGATTAAAAATAAACATGAAAACTTGTAATGGAATCTTCTTGGAAATAATGCTTTAAAAATAAATTCATGCCATATAAGTTAAAAAAACATTCTTCTCGTAATTTTGTCGGAAAAGTCAAAAAGTACCACATATGAAAAAAGACAAAATATCCCTTTAAGTTCTTTTAATAAAAACTCACTGAAGGGTAAAATTGGATTTAAAAAATGTTAGGTGGATGGAAATAATATTACATATTGAGGGAACATGGATGTGGATGATAAAATACACCCTAGTAAATACCAAAGTATAAACAATCTCGGATAAAAATGTGATTGTGATATTTCCCTTACCTTAGGTCCGATTTGCATCGTAAGTGTCTGAACCTCCTGTATAATGATTTAAATATTGTCATTGACTTATTAAAGAATCATATTAATTGTTATAATATCATATATGGTTCACTTATTACTTTATATTACCCATTCTTTTGTAAATTCCATGTTAAAGAGCGTTTTGGGTAAAATTGTTTCATTTGTCGTCCGTGTTTTGACTTGTAATTATTCATATGATTACTTAGATCATGATTACTTAATTCCATAATATAAAACATGTTTTATATATAATATATATTTAGAATATACATATATATAATAAATTAGTAAATGGAAAGAAATACATCGTTCATGGAGATGGTAGGTCGTACGTACGCATGAACGCTGTTTTCGTTTCCTTATTGAGTTGAATGGAATTATGTAGATGACATACATATATATACACATATATAAAGTATCATTATTATGTCATATATTTCATGATTACTTATTATATATACTTTATAATCATTCATGAATGGTTAAACTGGAGAATGAATCTCATCGCGTCGAGGAGACAGTAGACCGTCTGTATGCACGAGCGATGATATCATTCTCATGATTGTGGGACTATATTGGAGTGTATGTATACTATTTCAGAATCAATATCACTTTAAAATAATCATATATAGTTATTATTTACACCATTATACCCATCCAATTAAGGTGGTGGTGGAAAATAGATTTCAACACGGCGTGGAGACAGTATTCTGTACGTACGCACGCGCGGTGATTTCGTTTTCTGTAGGATGGATAGATGGTGAAATAGGGTTGTTTCATACTTATAATAAAATATCAGTATATGAGTGATACTGATGTTATTACTTCATAATGAAACAACTAATGAAGAAGAATCAGAGGAAGAAATAAAGATGAAAGAATCGGTAACGGAAATTACTTCTTCTTTAAAGCGCATCTTTGAGACCTTCTCTCAGGGCACTAAAATTTGTCTTTAAATAAGACCAGGACATCTAGGATGTTTCTAGGGAAGTTTATAAGAGAAATTTCCAGGGGTTTGACAAGATTTAAGGCTCAAAGTGGTGTGAGGAAGAGAGGGAGGAGGTGCCCTTTTATAAGGGAGGAGAGGGGCACCTTTGGAATAACTAAAAATATTATTTTATTATAAATCCAAATTCAGTTTTAAATATCTCAAAATTGATTTATTTCTATTATAAGGTGGGGATGGGTCGAAATAATCTCATCCAATAGAATTTAGACAAGTTTAGGTTCATATGTTAACCTTATCATTTATATTTAACTTTAAGTTAGATAATTTTAGTTTTACCATGTCTTCTTGTTTTCTTACACTATAAGGTTAATAATCCTACTATATCAATCCAAACGAACCCAAAGTTGTTTATTATTAATATATATAACCTTAGATAAGTCATTTGGCAGAACCTTAGATTTTTAGAAATAAAATAACAATTAATAATATAATATTAATTTTGAAATCTATTTTATGTTAATTTAGAAACTATTTAGTAATTGATTTCTGTAAAACTCATAACAGAATGATTAGTTAGAAAAAAAGTTAATTAAATCAATACTAACATGTCATATTAACCTATAAAATTAGTCTAATTCATAAAAAGTCTTAAATTACATTTATTGTAGTATTTATAACATCAATTATGTCAATATTTCATTAATAAGACAATTACTGCATCATCTTTGTGTCATAATAAATGATAATTATTTAATCCCTAAAAATTCTAAATAAATTCATATGATGTAGATAATTTTATTATATTTCTGGAGACTATTTATTTTCGATGTTTCATTAAGTGTAGAACTACATTAAAATTATTATACATATAGGATTTAAGAAAGTCACAAGTTGTCACATTCTTTGGTTTTAAATATAATTAAATTATTTTCATTGACAAAAGTCCATTAAATGAATCTAATCCAACCCTTAGGTGATATGGGTCGACTTTTAGACATCCAATAGGATTTTGACATCTGTTAGGGTAATTTTATAATATTATATTTACCCATAATTACACGATTTAGCTTTAACTATGGTAAATAAAATTTACCGTAGTAACTATTCATAATTCCCAAAAATAAAAAGTAGTTTATTAACATAATTTTGATACACTGATTCCAAATATGGAATCCATTTTTCCAAATTAAATACACAGAAGTTTCAGAAAATAAATTAAAATTAATCCCGTTGTCGAATGAAAACGGGTTTTTCTTTAAAACATTGTAAAAGATTTAATTGATTTATCCTACGAATTCAAGGTAGAATCAATGATAATGACATAAATTATATTAAATGGTAAAAAAATTCTATTTATACTTTAAAACCATTCAATATTATAATTTAACCATATAAATTATTGCGATGAAAAAAGTTGTTTTTAATTAAAATATAGCATGTTTTTACTAGTCATCAAAATATGAATGTTACCAGAATAATATGAAAAATTTATCCAAAGTAAATTTCTATTTTATGATTCCAAAGAAGAATTTTATTTTTTCAAATTGAACATATAAACATGTCAAAAACTAGATTTAATGTGGGTGCACCATCAAAAGGCGGTAGAACATTATTTTTTTAAAAATACTTATTTTACCTGAATAATTTATTATGTTCTTATACCATGTTTTAGAAAATGTGTAAGACGAATAATAATGTTATAAGATTCAAAATTTAGTTAATACTATTCATAACGGCTAGTTCATAATAATATTATAATAATATATCGTTGTTTAGTAAAACCCGATATTGCGTACAACACACGCTATCGAGGAAGGTAACGATTGTGTGTAATGCAAGCCAAGTCAGGGTTGCGTACTGCGCAAGAATCATTCGTTGTTTCGTATAACATAATCCAACCATATTTCATTTATACATTGAATATATATATATATATATACTCAATGTTGCGTAGAATAACTATTATCAAAATTTTGTGTAACACCATCCAAGAATAGTGTTGTGTATACTGCAAGCTAATACGGTGTTGCGCATAGCGCAAGGTAATCTTGGTGTAGCATACAACACAAGACATTAATGAAATTAAAAGAATATTTTTCATAAAATCTCGGGGTGTTACACCACCACCCCCTCAAATCCATGAGAATTGTTCACACACCACATGGGATGTATTACATATCTGTTTAGTAAAATTATATGTAATATATGATATAGAAATGATACATTATTTATGATATATATATATATATGTCATTTTCTTTTTTTTTACTTTCAATACGACAATTGATAACAAAATTAACGTTGATGCAAATATATGGCTTACCATATTCATGAACTGTGTATTCCATTTCATAATTATTTATTATATTAAATAAGATAATATAAATTTAATTTATATAAATTTTAATTATATGATGATATAAATTCTCAATTCATGATATATGTATAAGGAACAATGATATAAGAAATTAAGAAACATTTGAAGAACAACGAAAATATTACCTGAAGTGAAAACCTAACATATGATCATTATCAATCGGGTAATATAATTTCATAATAAAAACATACATGGAATTAGTATATGTACATTAGGCTGTAAAATATGTATAATAAACTTATATTTATTATATAGGATTGTTGTAAGAGTACATAGAGGGTCATACCACATTGTAAGGGGAATTTCATCTGACTTAAAATTTCTTTAAGAATCATGTTATTGCATACACTCTTTAATTTTGAGTGGTGTATGTACTTAACATGATTGACTTATATGAATATAAAAATGTAAATTTACAGTTATTCACATATCCATTCTATGAACATTTTTTTATGGGGTTCAAATTTCAAATTTTACAAAATTAGTAAAACAGCCTTTTCTCAATTAGCCTTCTTTTGGACTAATGTTTTGTTATACACCTAATATATTTTTAGATATATATATATATATATACACTAATTTTACATGTTATATCATGAATATAATTATTTTCTTTAAATATTAGTCTTCACATAGTTTTATTTTCTTAAATAATGATTATGACCCCATATAACAATGTTATAATAGTTTATTAAGAAAATCTTATAGTTTTCTGAGAATTTCTATCTTTAAGAGTACATTGATGAAATATATCAATACTATTAATGTGTTTACATATATTCTATTTATTCATGGTATCTTTATTTTTATTACTATTTTTCGACTATTATGTACTTATGATAATTCATTCAGTGAAATCTGACTATTTCTCACTTTGGATAGAAATCAGTTGTATTCAAAAACCATGTTTTCAAAAATAAATTCAAAAGATCATTGAAGATAATATTCATGGAAAAATTTTAATTTTTTTAATATTTTTAAAATATTAATTTAAAATTTTCTACGATATAATCAATTAAAATAGTTTTTAGAAGGATTAATGTTATTAAAATATTTTTCCAATGAAGAAAGGATATTTACCTCAAGAAATGCTTTTAAAAGACCGTTCAAAATTATTTCCCATCCAGGATAGAATCTATTGGTGTTGATCTTACATTTATGGGAAGGTTTTTCAATGTTTCCATTCATATTCATTATCTAAATAGATTATATTGTAATCGCATGATTTTTATAAAGCTTGTTTTTCATTCATCAGTCATATGACTTTGAAACACTCCCCTTTTCAAGATTTATGTTTTTGATGAAATGATTTTGAAACCAAACTCTTTACACATTTTTTTATATGTTTACATGTGTATGCTACAATTTTGATTTTATGTGATGTGATATTTCTATTTATAATCTTGTGGAACATATATGTATTATTTCATTATGTGACGTTGGGAACAATATCACCCTCCAATGCATTGGATAATGATTTATATCTCATTCAATAAAATAGGGCTAGGACAAGGGATACTCGGTTCAATAATACATGGTTGGAAGGCGGGTTACTAAATTTAGTAAGACATAGATGGAATGTGGGTCATATAGTTTAGTAATATAGGGTTCGAATGGGGTTACCCAGTTAAATAAAGGGCATTGTCCACTAAGATGGTCATGCAATGATTCATGTGCTACTATTTATATCATTATATGTTTATGTGTTCCCTCCATTCCATGTCTTACACCCATGCGATGTTTTCGTGGATAATGTTATTTACATCCATTTGATTCATGTATTATGAAATCGTTGATTTCTTCCAGGATTCATGTATATGATCTTTGATATACAGGGTACGATCTTATATTTTCACAATCAAGTTGTAATAACATTACTTTAATGTTTATGCTTACATGTATCAAATATTTACCCATTTTGATATTTTTTATGTAAATGTTTTTAGTTTCCTTCACCAGGTAATTAATATATGTACTATGTTTGATGAATCTAATAAGGTTGATAATCTAGGAATGCCAAGTGGGAGATAATGATGCACAATTATGTACTATTGTTCTTGATTCAATGTATCCAAAGGAAAAATAGTAATACGATAATCTATATTTTTTTGTCTACTGATTATTTATTAGGCATCCATTATGTAATGTAGTGTTTTTAATGTTAGGGTCGCTACATTTTTTCCTCATGGAATGGAGAATAGGCCACTCCCAATTCTCAAAAGGCTTGTAATACCAGATCGTCTAACTGGTAATTATAGAACCAGTGCTATATGAGGACTACTATCATTAGTACACTACAACTATTATGAATCTCACTCCTAGATCTAAATCTAAATTTTCCCAAGTTTAATATAATATCAACCCATGTATTCCATAGGCCTTTACCCAAACCAACAACCCACCTGATTAACTACATAAAGGGTTTACATCTAACTCATGGTTCACACATCTACCTATATCTTATAATACCACTGTATTCACTTTAGAGAGGGAAAAAAACTATAAAAATTAATAATTTTAAGGTAACAACTACTTTTATTGGTACAGTTACAGTAAAATATCAAATCCCTATTGATCAAAATTTTTCATTCCCTACCATTAAACTGTTATTAGTCATGAATACAAACATAAATAAGACTTCTACATGGGCCATGAATAAAGAAAATAACCATTCATATCAACCAAAGTTCACATAAAGCTGAACAAAAAAGATTCATTATAAAGGGTCAAACGTGAATATTATATAAACCTAATTTAGAAATTACAAGTGGGCTTTATAAAAATTGGATCGATATTCCAAGACATTTATTCATTTTAATGTCCCATAAAAAAATGAAAAAGGTTGAGAACCACATTTAAATACCATTTGAAAAATATACAATCAAAATTACCCATTTTCTGATAGAAATTTATAAAATAATTATATTATTTTCATTAAAACAAAAAAACAAAAAATATACCATGTTCACATGATGGAAATGCTGATTTTTTTGAACATTGATTAAATTTAATTAACTGATTGAATTATTACCAAACACCACTTTTTATTTAAAAATATCATTCAAAATATAATTCAATAAAAAAATAATCAAAAACAATGTTCTCCTAGAAAACAAAATTAAATCATTTATGACCAAAGGATCTATTTTTTTCAAAATTCATTAAATAAGTGAATAAACTAATGACATAACAATGATTGAAGAATGAAAATAATTATATTTCACTATCTTCTAAATGATAAATTCAATTACATAAATATATATACATTAGAGATTATCATGAATAATAAAATATAATACAATAATTCTAAATTAATTCAACGTCCCCAATATTTAATTCATAAAAATATTCCAAAATACTGTTATCGGGAATTAGTAAATTTATTACACAATCAATCAAATGAAATAAAATGAATGAAATTGGAAAATACATGCATATCAACAATTCATGAGCTCACTAACTCTTACTGATAATATTATGGAATATCCCATAAATAACTACACTAAACTATGTGCCTCACGTAAGGGGAAAATCCATCAATAATAAATGTGACAAAAAATTCCAACCCTTGAACCATGTTATTACATAATATATGTGATATCTACTCATTGACAGTGAATCCATATTATGTACCAAAAAAATCATATATCTTCTATACCTATACAAAATATTCATTTATATTAAAACAAGGCACTGATACAATTCTTTTACCCTAATCCCAGAATCACTATGACCAGGTTATAGTTTCACAAGACAGTTTTCAAATCATTGCTTATTATAATGGTCATAGAATAGGGTTTATGTCCTAAGATACATAGATGGTAAACTATTAAACTCTAATATGTAATTAATCTTATGCATAAAATAAGGAAGGAATAATCTATTATCTATACTAAATTAGGATTCTTGCTACCCTACATGTCAATTTATACATCTTGCACATCCCCCACCATTCTCATTCCATCCACTATTCCATCCTCCATCCCACGACACCTACTGATTCCCCCCGACGCGCTCTCCCCTCCACCATTTGAATTAGGGTTTCACAGCTACCGACATCCTTCGACATTCTGACTAGCTTTGACATTCCACGGAAGTACCTCCTTCAATTTTCCCATCTCCATCTCCCATTATCCCCTCACCTCCCAAACTATCATCTTCGTGACTATCCTCCTCACCTGCTACTCTTTCAAACACACTGCACATCTTCCATCCTCTTCATCCAATGATTACACCGAAATCACCCACTATTTCCTACAAGCTGTAGTGCATCTCGCTACTCCATCTCTAACGCTTCCTGCATCCACTATGTCGTAAATTTTCTACTCCATCTTCACCTCTTCCAAACACCTCCCCGTCTCGAGTTTACTATTTAAAATCATTTGTTTCTAAACGTTGACTGATTTCTCTTCCTCCTCATCCGACGATTTCACCAACATCGGCCTCCCAAATCTGCAGTCACTGTTTCATCTCGAAGCTTCGTCTTAACTTATTTTTTAATTCCACATTATAGGGTTTCGTAAAATACACCATTCACTCTCACAAATCTTGGTTTTTAAGAACATTGTTCTCAGCTGCCAGCTCTCCATCACCATTGACTATCTTAAATTCGATCGTGTACATCTTCTAGGTTTATACTAAATCACCCACCACCATCATCTCATACATATTTCTATAATAGTGGAACTATTCTACCCATCCACATGACGCGTGTTCTCCTTCGTTCAGCTGCAACAATCCCTGCTTCAATATGTGTGTAATACTACTATCATTCCATAACTATCCCTTATGTTCTTCATTATAATATTTGTAGGTTCACATAAGTTAATGAATGTTTCATAATAATTATTCCTATTTCAATACTGCAAGTATAATTTCTCTTAAGAATTTACCCCAGCTCTGGCTCCACGACCTCTGACTGCTCTACCTCCATACACTCTTCCTCGGACTACTCAACATATCTTCAATTTCTTCTTGGTATTATGTGTAAATACATACTGTATTTTTTGATTAAATTGATCTCTGATGTCAACTTACTGAGATTTTTTACTTTGTTCCTACTTTATTGTCAAAATTCATAATGGATTATTTGATTTGTTTGGTCTAAAATGTCGACTTAATGGGATTTGATCCTTCTTCTGGATTCCATTTTGTAGATTCAGTTGATTTGAGGAGATGGGTTTGCATCTGACTACTCTACCTCCATACGCTCTGCCTCGGACTGCTCCACATATCGTTAATTTCTTCTTGGTATTATGTGTAAATACATACTATATTTTCTTGATTCAATTGATCTTTGATGTCATCTTACTGGGATTTTTACATTGTTCTTAATTTTTAATCAAAATGTATAATGGATTTTTTTGATTTTTTTGGTCTCAGATGTCGACTTAATGGGATTTGATCCTTCTTATAGATTCCATTGTTTGGAATCAGTTGATTTGAAGAGATGGGTTCACATCAAATAACATTTTTACTGATGGTAAAGTGATGGTTTGGTAAAATTTGCATCCTAACAATCCAACACTTCTTTCCATTCATGCTCATTCAATTTTCTAGACTGATTATATAACTGATATTTTCATCTCTCATTCCACAGTACTTGATCATGTTTTTCATGTTTGGGAAAATGGTATGGCACTTTAGATTGACCACACTGAATATTTCCATAAGTACACTCATCAGTGGAACCTTGTCCAAGAATTATAATGCTTGTTTCTCTGTTTCATTTGGTCTTCCATTAAACCATATTATTACATTAATTTTTCATTCATTTTACTATTCTTAAGATTATTCAATATGATAAATATTTGGATTTCTACTGAATATTTTGACTTATTTTTCTAATCCTTGATCTAATTAACCGTAGTAATAAAGAAGACTTAATATAATTATGTAGCTTCAACCCAAATGCAGATTATATCATTTTGAATTTATTTAAAGTTACAACATGAATAATAAATTAATGGATTGATATCACTTTTTGGTTAACTATTTAATTATTGAAGAGAATTGTATGACGGTTATTGTGCTTTATTAATTAGAGTTGTTAATTATTAGTGTATTCGTCATGGTAGATTTCATTGGAAAGCCAAAATCACAACGAGTTTTATTCAATGTTTCTTGGAAACTCCACATGGGAGCCTCTTCTGGTTTATACAACTATTTATTTTAATGAAGGGAACCATGAGAAATATATGGGGATTTTGATTGACCACACTATAGATTTCTCTATGTATAATATTCACTAGAACATTGACCAAGTAGAGTAATTTTTCTTTCTCAGTTTCTTTTTGTCCATTAAACTATCTTTTTTCTTTAATTATTCCTTTCATTTTTCTATGCATATGTTTATGGAATATGATAAAAATTAAATGTTTACATAATATTATGTCTTTTAATATTATGATCGATGATCTGATTAATTGTAACAATAAAAAAATCTACATATAATTATATAGATTCAAAAAAAAATTCAGATTGTGTCACTTTGTGGAGGCCAAAGCCAACCCATTGTCCCTGTTTCCACACTCATTGTCTCAGGTAAGTTTTCTTCAACATGGGTGGGAGGCTGAGGTGCGATAACTAAGTAGTTTTCTCCACACTCATTAACAAGTAAAAATATTTTCCAATCCCTTCCAGATTATTCTTCCAGTTATGAATCAATTTTAAGAGGAAGGTGTTGAAAGTATGAGTGCCTGATAGTTTTAGATTTTTGGGATAGGGGGATTGTGATAAAAGTGTTCATGTGTTGTTTTAGTGTTGTATATTATTTAGGAAAGAATAATTGGTAATGAAAAACAAAATGTATATAAATATACTCTATAAGAAATGCATCACTAGAGGACTAATGATCAACTAACTTTAGAGGCACCGACCTAGATGGAGGCGACGATGAATTTTGTGAAGTGAAATTTAGAAATAAAATTTTCAAACATTAAGCTATCTATTATCTATACTAAATTTGGATTCTTTCATGCTAACGTGTCACCTGCATATGCTTCCACGTAACCTAAAAAATTTCCCTCCGCACTCCAAATTCACGATTCTCCACCTACAGAATCCCAATACATGTGTTTCCCTCAACTCTTCCGTCCCTATTAGGGTTTCCCATTCTCTATCTCTTCCATCACATTCGATGTGGCCGACTCCTCCCCCTTCACATCCAACTGCGCTGCCTCCACCTACTTCGCCACTGGCTACCTCACCATAGAGTGCTTCGACTCCACCTACTCTACCTCACACTTTTACTCAATCCCTTAATACCATTTTGACCCCACTCACAACGTATCTCACTGCCTCCTAGGGATCCCACTGAAAATCTTCTCTTCCAACCTATACCTCCCACATTACCTCCCGTTTCCACTACATCATCGACCATGTTCACCTCCCCCATCTACAACCACCCTCTATCAAAACAATGCCTACCCAGCCGTTCGCATATTCAGTCACCTTCTTTTAGGGTTCCCTATTTCTTACATCTACTCCTAGTTCCACCTTCTAAAAATCGTCCAAATGTTTCTTCACCATCGACCATTGTGGATGACAACCCACAAATGACTCAAAAAGCTCTTCAACTTCACTAAAACCTCCTCTTTCCTTGGGAAATCTATCTTCTTCTTCTTTTGTATATCTCACCGATGTTTGGACATTGAACCTTGATGCATATTCAAGCAATTGTGGACACCTATGGCACTAGGTATGTTTTCTTTCGTAACTAATCTATTAGATTATAGTCATATTTTAATCTATTTAATTAACCCTATGGATATAATGCATCCACAATTTAATGAAATATTTCTAATTTCAATGATCAGTATTTGGGGCCCCAATATGTTACTAACATATCTCTATGAGTATTCCGAGACAATAATGTCCAAGATCTGCACAAAAGGTGTTATATCCTCATTTTATGAAGCATTGGAACCATAATTACAACCCATTTCATTACTCATTGTTAATTTTATACCATTTTTTAATGAACCTAATTCATTTCATTTTCTGATTTTCCTTCAAAGGTTCATCACATTGTATATTAAAGAATATTTTTTTACATTACTCACCATCCATTTTATGCCATTTTTTCATCAAATTGAATCTTTTCATTCTTAATTTTAAATGAATGGTTCAGGATATCTTACATTAATATTATTAAGACATGTAAAGCATGTTGTTTTTGAAGCTAATATCAGTAATCATGTTTTTTAATCCTAGCATTATATTACAATTTTCATTTTATAACTTATTTTTAATAGTATTTTCAGGTATTTTTGGATCATTGGTGAATGCCTCATAGTTATTATGTTTGATATTTTTATCTCATGTCATCATTATTTGAATGGATATGTTATTTGGATGGGATTGAATTTAATGCTGCAGGATATTGTGTCCATGATTTAGTTGAACCTATTATTTGTGGGTATTTGTTTTATATATCATATTATCTATACATCCCTCAGAATGACTGATTACTGTTACTGCTTACTACCATGCATCATTTCTTATTTGGAGGTAGACACTATGTGAATGTAGGTTATTGGTCATAAAATCATGGATTAAACATCTATTTCATCCAACATATGAATGCAGGTAATCTATTTTCACTATAAACTCCATTGTATATTGATAATTGTGAACTAAAAAAATATGAAGCAAATGATTTTAATGCTCAGATACCATTATTTTTTCACTATTGACATCAATGTATATTGACAAGGGAGTATTTTAGTATGATTCTGTTGTGATTCATCGAGTTTTGTCTCCATTATGGGTTATTCATCTCATAATGTTCTAATAATGAACTTCATATTTTAAGATGAATATTGATAATTTTTATATATATATTGCAGCTAACTAAACCTGCACATGAGGAGATCATGGGAATCCAGCAGTAATAAGTTCCAGATCTCTACAACAGGTATGGTTTCCTAAAATTGTGGAATTAACCTCCCTACCATGCATCATTTTTCATTTGCATTTACACACTATATGAATGTAGGTTGTTGGTCATAATATCATGGATTTTACCTCCCTTTCATCCAACATATGAATGCAGATGATGTGTTTTCACTTTTGACTCCACTATATATTGATTTTTGTGGACTAAAAAAATGAAACAGATGATTGTAATTCTTTTATATTATTATGTTTTCACTATTGACTCTAATTTATATTGACATGGTAGTATTTTAGTATTATTTTGTTGTGATTCCGTGAGTTTCGTCTCTATTATGGGATATTCATCTCTATAACATGATTGTTTCCCTAAAATTGTTGAATTAACCCCCTACCATGCATCATTTTTCATTTGCATTTACACACAATGAATGTAGGTTATTAGTCGTAAAATAATTGATTTAACCTCCCTTTCATCCAATATATGAATGCAGGAGATATGAATTCACTATTGACTCCACTGTATATTTATTTTTGTGGACTAAAAACATATGAATCAGATAATTATAATGCTTTTATATGATTATGTTTTCACTATTGACTCCAATGTATATTGACAAGGTTGTATTTTAGTATGACTATGTTGTGATTCAGTGTGTTTTGTATCCATTTTGGGATATTCATCTCATAGGACAAGTCAATGGATCAGTAGAATAATGAAAAGTTGTTGACTTTAATGTATATTTACAAGGTAGTATTTTAGTATTATTTTGTTTTGATTCAGCGAGTATTGTGTCTATTATGGGAAATTAATCTAATGATGTTTTAATAACCCACATCATCTTGTAAGATGAATGTTGATTATTTTTTATTTATATATTGCACGTGACTCATCCTCTACATGAATGATCAAGGGAATCCTGCACTAATCAGTTCATGATCTATACAACATGTATGTTTTTCTCGTAAAATGGTGGAATTAACCTTGCTACCACACATCATTTATCATTTGCATTTACACACTATGAATGCAGGTTATTGGTTGTAAAATAAAGGATTTAACCTCCCTTTCATCCAACATATGAATGAAGGTGATATGTTTTCACTATTGATTCCACTGTTTATTGATTTTTGAGGACTAAAAACATATGAAACAGATGATTATAATACTTTTCTATGATTATGTTTTTACTAATGACTCCAATGTGTATTAAAAATGTAGTATTTTATTTTGATTATGTTGTGATTCAACACGTTTTCTCTCTATTATGGGATATTCATCTCTACAACATGTATGTTTTCATTAAATTGTGGAATTAACCTCCATATCATGCATCATTTTCCATTTGCATTTACACACTATATGATTGGAGGTTATTGGTCGTAAAATCATCGATTTTACCCCCCTTTCATCCAACATATGAATGCAGGTGATATGTTTTCACGATTGACTCCACTGTATATTGATTTTTTTTTTGACTAAAAAAATATGAAACAAATGATTATAATGCTTTTATATGATTATGATTTCACTATTTACTCCAATGTATATTGACAAGGTAATATTTTTGTTCGATTATGTTGTGATTCAGCGGGTTTTGTCTCCATTATGGGACATTTATCTCATAGGTCATGTCAATGGATCTATTGAATGATGCAATTTTTTAGAGTTGTGTGTCATGTCTATGAGTTTCTAGGAATACCTTGATTGTTCTCATCCCAGTATAGCGATGAACTAAAATATTCATGAATGTGAATGGGCTGATGGAATGAATGCCATCAATTTACAAGCATGGAGAAGAATCTTAAAAGATGTGTATCATTTATGTCTCAGTGAGGATTGATGCAAGTATTTTTTTCCCAACTAACACTTCAACAAGATAGGATGTATGGAAGTTTATATTTTTTTTACCACTCAAGCAGTAAATGATACAGTGATAATCAAATTCATCATGAGTTCGATGGGACAGTATATGAGTTACACTTTATATTTATTGAGATGAATCTGATATCGAAATATTAAAGCTATACAACATCTTTAATTCAACTATATTGAGAATCTTGCGAGTTCCATTCAGTATTTAATGAGATTAATTAACATATTGTTATTTTAATTTATAATTTATTGTTAAATTATATTAATTATTTTATGATATTTATAAATTCCATTTATAATTTTTTTGTTTTTAATTTCATGTACTTTAGTAGTGCATAAATGGGTGGGTTTAATTTGTTCATTTTAAAATTCAAATCATATTTGAATTTTGAAAACTAGTATTTCACTGAGTTTAAGTTGTGTAATGAATTTGAACTAAATCTCAAGCCAGAGTTCTATAATGTGTAACTCTGTTCAACAAAAATACACAATCTTTTGTTCAATGAATGTATTAGGGTATAATTGCTCAGAATAATAGTCGATCTACATTTTTTTCATAGGTACCTTCAACAACATATTTAAAATATATAGAGTTTACACAATTATTATTTTATGGTGACCAACAAATTGGTGTCCTTATTAATTGTTTACATATTATTTTTAATAATGAAAAATATTTTTTAAGATGAATGATGATTATTTTTATATATATATATTATAGGTGACTAAACCTGCAAATGAGGATATAAAGGGAATTACTATAATGGAGTTGGACATGAATATATTTCCCATGTATTGGTCTAATAATGTTTTAAAACCGTGGAATGTTTTCACTGCCTTAACTCTTTGCACTTATTGTTTTGCGATGATTACATAATTACTAAAATTGATTTATTTTTATGTGAATCTTCATATATTATTAACCTATTAGTAGAGGTTCCATTAATAACAGATCATTTTTAACACCAAACAACAGGATTGAATGGTAGTTAATGTATACAATTGTGATACATTTTTATGAAATCTGGATGATGTACTATGTTTAAGCAGTGCATTCCAAATACTTTCATTCCATTGGGATAGGTTTGTATAAAACAATATGCACTCCATAACAAGATTAATAACCTTTTGAGGGGAAGCTGATTGCATCTCGACTTAGGTGATATTAGGTGGCCCATCTTATTTGGATTCCACTGTACATTTGGATGTCATGGTGGCTGGAAAATCCTCCCCCACTAATGCCAAAAAATACTATGAAAGTCATCCTGGTTTGATATCAATGGTTAAACAATCAGAAAATAAAACCTCAGGACCCTATTAAGGATATCAATAAGTCAATTCTAGGAGACTGTTTGGATTCCATTTCATCTATGATCTTTCCATCAGCTACACATGATAGGGATGAACATTCTACTATGGTGTATGTTTTTCCTGTTATCTGTGATTCTCTTATTAGCAATGTAGGTCAACCTAATGAACATCTGGTGGCATCCACGGGGGAACAATACCACCATGGACTCTTCACCAATGACATAGAATTTCCCTAAGAAAAAGTCTGAAGAATGGGTATTTGAATTGATCATAACGAGGTACTACTATTTTTAATTTCTCCATTTCATTTTTTAGAAAACAAACACCACAACATTGTAATATTAATTTTTTTTCTTGCATGACATGAAAATCAAAGTAGTGGATATTTAGTTTGGTATACCAACACTGCCATTGGATTTGTTACAATAGGTACAATTATTTAATGTACATAGGTATATGATCATTATCTTAATTGAGTGTTTCTTTCATGACATAATTGGAACTAACTAAACTTCATTTTTACATTTCATTTTCATAATTTCATGTCATTTTCATTTTTTCAATGATTAATACATGTATCCCATTTATTCATCTCTATTGGATACTGTTAATCATCAGATTCCTATTTATATGATATTAATATTCAATAATATTTGGTACTTATTCATTAATTTCAATTCTTTTTGTAGAAATATATGTTCATTGTGTTCGATGCTGATGATTCAGTTCAAATAAATCTTACAACCTCTCAATACTATGTGGAAACAAAAATCAATATAGATGAACTGCATCAAATATAAACAAAAATACTCAAGTATATGAGTGAAAGTTTTCGGTGAAATGGACATGTAATAGTTGCAATTTAATACTGCTATTCTTTTCAAATTATCAATGCATTTTTTATTTCTAGTATAAATTATTTATTTCAGTTTTGTTTAAACAATTTTTTTTTCACATTTCAGTTTCTGATGCCTATCACCTATACACAATAGATTACACAGTTTCATATCTCACAATTTTTCACTAATGAAATTATGAACAACCAATATAAGAGATAGGCTGTAATGCTGAAAGTGTTGAAACCACTATTGAATGTTGTTTATTTTAATGGATTTCCTTTACAATGTCTCTTAATGAAACATCATGTACTATTTAGGTACGTGCAAATAATTATTTGAAATTTATTATGATATTAGAGTATTTTCTGTTGTTTGTACTTACATTTATATAACAAAACATTTAGTTTCAAAACTCATCATTTCTTTCCGAAAAAAACTCTCTTAGTCGCACCTTCAACATTCAATATATTATTAATAAAATTTCATTTTTTATTTACAGTATGAACTCTTTATTTTAGTTTTGTTTGAACTTGTTTTTTTCATATTTAGTTTCTAATGTCTATCCCTTGTACACAAAACAGATTACATGGTCTCATTTCTCACAATTTTTCTCTACTTCAATGATCAAAAACTCTATGATGCCAACATACATGATATGATTTAGTGTAGCAAGTGTTGAAACCACTGCTGGATGGCATTTTTTTAATGTATTTTCTTTATAATTTCTGAATGAAACATCATGTATTATTTAAGGAAGTACTTATAATTTTTTGAAATGTAATATGATATTAGAGGATTTTATGTTGTTTCTATTTACTTTTATGTGCCAAAACCCTTTGTTGCAAAACTCAACATTATTTTCCGAACCAACTATCATAGTCTCCCCTTCCACAATCAATATATCAATAAAAACTTTTCAATATTCAGAATTATAATATCTTATTTGAGTTTTCGGATAACTCATTATTTCTATTTATACATGCTTAAAATGAATTATCATTCTGTCACACAGATCAATTTTTTTCTACTAATATAATGATGTCTCTGTTCTCTAAATGTTTCAATATTCTATACCGTTCACTTGTATTTTTAATATATATATATTTTAATGTTCATTAGTAAATTTATAAACCATGAATCCCTTTTGAAAATAGAAATTGGTTTATGGCATCGTACGAATGCATGGTTGGGGTAATAGTTATTTAAAAAAGTATAGTGTGAAAATAATAATACTATTAGCCCATTTAATCGATATATGGAAAATAATAAACAGTTATATGTGTTAGAATGGAATACCCACATGTGGTCGATATACATATAATAATAAATCAAAAAATAAATAAATATAAATCTCTATATTGGATTCTATTGTTTATCTCAACCTCACCTCAAACAACCAACTCTTTTGAAAAAAATCCAAACCAATTACACTACCCTCATATGAAACCCTTGTTAGAAGTAAAAATTCACTATTATATACCATGTAAGGGTTTGATTATAAACCATTGTCTGGTACAACCAATTCATGAAACGAAAAATTATAAATTTACCAAAAAAATATTTAAAACAAATGAATGTAATTTCAGAAGTTGATAATCACATGAGTAAACATTGAGTTCTAACCAAGATTCCATAAACCCTAGTTCAAAATACATAAAATCCACACAAGAAGTTATATAATGGATAATTTTCATGAATCCAAAAAAACACAAACATAATGCATCTCTCAGACTACATAATAAGTCTATAATTCTTCAGGTTAGTCCATAAGACCATAATTCCCCACCTTTAATCGTAGGATATTCCACAAACATTTCATGCCCAACCAACTATCATATTTGAGGAAATGAATTATATTGTTCTTTAATAACTATCATAGGTCTAGAAAAATGATATCATGCCCCATTATCAATGTCTGTTTATGCTATAAGTCCATCATGATGAACATCTAGTATTAGATCAGGCCTGAAGGTAATATTTCACACCCCTCAATCTTTCACAACCATTCCATAATAATATTATTTAAAGTCACACATTCCCTATTCTATGTTAATAAGATGTCCATGAAGGTCCCACCTATCATGTTGATACGATCTTTAAATTGTATTTGTGTTTTACACATATATAAATACAAAATCTATAATAAGAAACGTATCAAACTATAAACAATCATGCTGGCGTCGTATCAAGATAGGTATTATGAGAAAAACACACACACACACACACAAGAATATATAATCATGAAATATATCGTGGTCATAGATAGTCATTCATAGAGAATTTCATGTCCAGATTATTATCATGGTGCATAATGCCAACACAGACACACACAAGCACATGCATGTCATGTAAGGAACAGTTTAATGGGCCATAGACGCAAAAAATGAATTTTATTTTCTATAACGGTCTCATGTACCCTAAAAAATGACATATTAATTCAATATTAATATTTATCTCACTAGAAACACAAAAAATCTGTGTTATATCATATTGTTTTATTTTTAATATTTTCTTGAAATTGTATGGAAAAATCATCATTATGTTTATTTAATCCCAGGCACTCATATTTTCATCCATATTAAGATATCACAATATCCAAACCTTAAAAAACACTAATTTAACTCTCTAGTATTCAAGTGGTAAAATAAATCAACACTACAATCTCATTAGATAGGATTGATTTTGTATAAATCAAAAATTTTGAAAATAAAAATTGGATCTATATGATTTAGAGAATTATTTTGGAAATCTTACTTTATGCATTAATTAATATCAACATTACAGAAGGAATAACCTTAGATAATGTAGGAATTAATAAATATGTACATATTTTCCAGATTATTGGGATTCAACAATAGATAAGAGAGAATATCTTCAATTACTGAGAATAATTGTGGAAATACGATGACATTCCAAGAAACCTCTAGCACCACTGTCCCAATGTACAAGATAATTTCACTCCATGGGGGTTAAATTCACAGTGAATAGCCAGTAGAGTCCATGGTTTTAATATCCCCAGGTTTAAGAGGTTAAATACATGGGTTCATGGTGTTTTTAATTATTAATAATTAGGCATTTATGATTTAATTTGGTGTTTTTATTTTGGTGGACTGGTTTTAGAATTATGTGCCAACTATGTGAGGATCACATCAAATTTTGTAAACCTACATTGTTTCCCACACTATTAGAAACAAATGCAACAAATTTGTTATTTTCATTATAATTATAAAAAATATTACATTGGTAATGTGTCATCGTTGTCTATAATACTGTTCAAACCATGTGACAAACAATGATGCTCTTAAACATGACACATAGTTCACTGTGGACTATCTCACATATTCTCATACTAGTATTTAAACTATTATCCTAATTAAAGATCACTAATAGCCTCAAAACCACCTATATTCAACCAAAGGCTTTAAACAACAATCAATTTCCCAAAAATGATTATTGTTTTGATAAAAATAAGGGAGAATACCCCATTAGTGTTCAAACCATGTGACAACCAATGATTCTCTCCAACACGACACATAGTTAATTGTGGAATGTCTCACAAATTACCATACAATTATTAACATTATTCTCCTAATTAAAGGCAATTAATAGCCTCAAAAACACCTAGATGTAACCAATACTTAACACAATAATTAATATCCAAAAAATGCTAATTGTTTGGATGAAAATAAGGGAGAACACCCCATTAGTTTCTAATGTAGTTTTTTCGATTGAAATATGTATCTCAGATATTTGATTTTATATAATAAAAAATTGGAATATAGTATTAGATTGTATGTTGGATAGTTGTGAATTGAGTTAATATCAACTAAATTAGTGAATTAATTGAAAATTTGAACTGGTTGAAAAATTCATAGTGGACGACCTAGCTATGCAAAAATATAATGACTGAGTGTTGTTAGAATAAATCATCACATGATTTTTTTATGTTATTATTGAAAATTATAGAAAAATATTATCTAAATAAATCATTGAATCATCATGAACTAATGTTATTGAATTTCATGACGTTTTGAGGATTTGGATGATTTTGTATGAAAAATGTATATCAAGAGACAATATATAGTAGATTAATCCTGGATTATTTTTCCTACATTTATTCAAATTAGAATATTTTCACTCAATATTATGGTTGAATATTATTTTGTTATTAATATATAATATTTAATTCATATTGAATTGAAGACTATATGTTAGAGAGGATACTACAATAGAATATCGAACAATATAGGTGTTATTTTTTTCACCTTAATAGAAGTGCTTATGAAATTACTGTGTTTATATAGAAGGAGACATTACACAATGGATATTCATGTTGGATAATGATAGGAAAATTGTATATAATTAATGATATATAATTTTTTAACTGGATGTGTCATAATATTTTTGCACCATGGTTTTCAAAAGAGAAAAACATCATTCCTGGACATGTATCATCACACCGAATATTTTTTGAGATAGTTGATGTTCCGTTTATTGATTTCTTATCTAAAGTGGGAAACTTTGATATCTAACCATGATGAAATTTATGGAAATATAGTGTGTGTGAATTTAATAAATCTTATATCATACATAATGGAAATTGAAAACATTAAACAAAAAAACTTGGAGATTTTTTTGTGAGATTATATATATTACATTTTAGAAAAAAAATTGAATATGAAAATGATGAATACAAAGATTATATCGACAAAAGTGATTCCATATTTAAAAATTAATATAAACAGTGATAGAAAAGTTGGAAATCAATGATATAATTTGTGGAAACATGTGTTGTTCTAGATATTTATGATGAGAAATAATATTACGTTACTGTAAATTTTGTTGAATATATAGTTCTATTTTCATTGAATATCGAGGTGTTCACTGATGGGGATCCTTGGGTTTATCTAATGTGCTTATATTAGTGATCTCTAAAATATTTTTGAGGGATATAAGCTTATAGGGAATACCATTCCACTTTAAAATTTTATGAATAAGATACATTCAATTGTGTATTTTGGTGAATATAAATATCACGATGTATATTATCTATATAATGAATCCAATGTTGGTAAATAATGTAAAATATCTTATGTCAATTATTTATGTTTTATTTATTATATATTTCATTCTATGGGAGAGATGATTTTTTCAAATAACTCTAAAACATTATTTTTTAGAATGTGCACATGAAACATTCATATATGAGTAACCCTCCTTTTCGGGGGTCTATCTTATGTGGTACCAATAAGTGTTTTCATAGTGTAAGGATTAACTATTATTTGTTTAATGTATTCAAAAAATGTATATGGGATTTATGATTCCCATAAATAAATTTATTGACATATTATTTAATTGTGTGAATATTATTATACATGATATATAAGGAATAAGAGACCCCTTAGGAGATATAAGAATTTTGAATCATATGATGAGTTCATTTTCAACTTAATCAATTCCCAATGGTTTTGTTCTAGAAGGAAGGGATCTATAGGATAATACTTAATATAGTATTTTGTTCACTCTAATTTTAAATTAGTTATGTTATAATGATTATTATATGATCGAAAATTCTAAATCCATGATGTGGTGTTTATGTTAATGATGTTGTTTTAAATGGAGGGTTTGTTAATTTAGATATTTTATTTATAATTTATTTTTATTCCAGGATAGAAATATAAAAATTAAAAAAATTGATAATGGAAAGCTTCAAATAACATTCATTCAATTTGATAGGTTATATTTCATATGACTATGTGACCCATTATTTTATGAGACTTTGAATAAGATGATGAAACTATGAAGTAGTCATATTATGAGTTGATTGAAAAGAGGATTATGATGTATTATTTCTATAAATATAAAATCAACCATTAAAAATAGTAGAATAGATCAAATGAATTAGAAGTAAAAGATATTGTGGATTGAAATTTCCTCAATGACGACATCATTATTAATTTTGATGAAATGGAATACAAGGAATAAAATGATCGAGATTATAAATTCCCATAAATATAATGTATATTTCTCCTTATGTCGATGATTTAATAAATACATTTAGTTTAATGGAACACTGAACCGAAAAGAACCACAATACATTTTATTGAGGAAATTATAATTGCTGTATAAAAATTTCTGAATTTTCTTGTTTAAATAGACTCTCCTACATTATGAAATATATTTACATATAAAAATAAAGAAAACATGTTCTACTAATTAAATGTTGTTGTTTAATATGTTTAGACAAAAAACTGATAAGATCTTTTAAAGCTAACAAATTTTATATTTTTATATGATTAGTTCTTTTTGTAATAGGATTTTTATATATAATGAAAATAATTAAATTATTTTTAAATGAATAAAAAATAAATTTTATATATTAATAACATATTATAACAATTTTAATTATAATTTTATATCAAATAATAATATGACTTTTAAATATTTTGAAAATTCCATTTTATAATAAAAGCATTTTTCTTTATATTCCATGGTTCCATTTTAAATATAAAATCATAAATTAATGAATTTTAAATAAAAAAAATTAATTTTATAAAAATTATAAAAATAGTATTAAAAGATATATTTTTTAATTTTTTAAAAAAATTAATTTAATGGGGAATAATGAGAAAATATAAATGTATTAATATAATCTAGTTTCACACATTGTGGGAATTTAAAAAATACTATACCCTGATGATAAAAATTTTCAATGAAATATATATTTGGGTTGTTACATTTTACAAAAAAATAACTATTTTTAATTTATAAAATATATTTTTATCTCTTTTTAACTCAAACAATATATTTTTCTAATAAAATATAGTTATGGTAATTAATTTTAGTTAAATATACAAAATAGTGATTTCAATTTTGGATTTATATTAATAAATAATATACCATAATTATTATTTAATAAACCTGCTAATTTTAGAAAAATCATAATAAAAATTAATTTTATTCATAATATATTTCATATTCAATAAATTAACTTTTATTGAAAGTGTTTTTATTCTATGAGATTACAAATAATAAAAAGTATGTTTTCATACAATAAATTTTCTTATTTAATATAAATATTTTAATATTATATATATTTATTTTTTAATATTTCAATAAGTATTAATTATATTTTGCCCATTAAATTAAATTATATCAATTAATAAAATGAGTTAATTAGGAAATGTAAATTTTAGTAAAAGATAATACTAATGTAAAAAAGAATATTATTAGAAAAACATTATCATTAAATGTGTAGTGAGGGATTTTCTTTACCTAAACCTCTTATGACCCCCATTATCATATTTTTTTTTACTCACACTACTTTAATAATTACATGTCCCCATATATTGTTACCAAAATTTCACTCTCCTCACTTAAAAAATGAGGTATCCACAACTAAATTAAATAAACACTAAAAAATATAGTATCTGTTGAACATTCAACTATTAAACATTCCATTCAACAGTATAAAATGTTTTAAGGCCCATTTTTTCATAAAAAATTTATAAATCAATAGTTCCTATAGGGTAATCCAAGATAGTGTTCAAATTATCTATGTGAGTACAAATAACTATATAGCCTTTTTATTTATTATATATATATCATTAAAATACATTTAAACATTTATGATTTAAGGGAATCAATATTGTTTTTAAAAAAATATTATTTTTATGTTATTTTTATGACTATTATCTATTGATGCACCTTAGTTTGGGAAATGAAAATATCATTCTTATCTACATGTGAACTACAATTCAAAATAAAAAATTGTATAATTTTTCATAGAAGAATAATGTGGTTTGTTAGAAAAAGAAATATATGAATAAATATTTTTTTACATAATATTATCATTAAATTCAAAATACCCTAAATTTTATACATTTCCCTAGATCAATTTAAAATTGTTATTTTATCAGTTTTTTATTCACAATAATATTAGAAGTAATGTTGTATTTCATTTTTCATAATTACCATACATATAAGACTATAATAGTGTATTCAATGAATAAATATGATATCTACAACACTATTGTTCTTCAATAGAAATTATATTAATACTTTATAAATTATTAATATAAAAAAATTATTCCTATAAAATTACAGAATCACGGTCCATGCTGATTCAACATTTTTATTTCATGATTTAAATTACATGGAAATAAAATAAAATAAATATAAATAATTATAAAGAATTTATTACAGTACCAAGTAAAATATATAAATTATGATATTATAATTAAATAATAAGTATTAACATATATATTATAAATAATATGTGAAACTATCAAATATCTAACTTCCAATGATGAATATATATGAAAACTAACGTATAAATATATACCAAATGATTATAAATTATTAGTGTATCGGTTAATAGATATAAATTTTATTCCAAAATATGTTATAAATATCGATATATTTATTATATAATCTTTCAAAGATAATTCATTGATGTTATAAGTAAATGTTATTATATTTTAATGGCTCGCCATCATTTATTGTGTCATAATTATTCGTATAGACCATGGTTCCAGAGGAATTATTTATTAAATACTATTTGGAAATAATATTTTCATGACTATATATTTTTTATTTAATTAAAATTTCAAACTCAATACATATACTTTGATGGATTTCATTATTATTTATATTTTATTATGTATTGATTAATTCACCTCATCTCATAATAATAACTTTTTCATATATTTCTATATTAACTATTTTAATAATATTCTCTATAATTGTTTTGATGAATTAATATAATTTATATCCAGTGACCTTAAAATTTCTCTTTATTTTATTTAATGTATTTTTGATCATTATTTTTACAAGGTGTGTATTAATGTACATGTGTTGAATATGTAAATGGTTTTGTCTTTTCACCACAGAATATTTAATATTATAATATAGATATCATTTATTATACAATTATATATTATATGTTATGTTTTATAAATATTTATTTTTATACCATTATTAAATAATTTTCTATGAAAACATTTCATAAGTGATCTTCTATAAAGTGAATCCTATATTCATCCCTTTAATGATCTGTAAAAAAATTCATTCTAAAGATGATTTCGGTATGTTTCCAAACCATTTTCATTTTAAAATTGAATATCAAAATCAAATGGAATTTTGTTTTAGGAATAAAAAAATATATCATTTTTTTAAATACATCATTAGGGTATTTTTATTTATTGTATCAATTTATCGAATTATTGATTTAATTTTAGGTGATACATTTTGGAAGTTTCACAAAATTCATTTCATTTCCATTGGAATTTTATTAAATGGGGAATGATTGATAACATATGGAAGAAATATATATGGATAATAATTGTTGGGGTCCTATATCGCTAATAAATGGAGTGGGTATGAGATTTTATCCCTTGAGATAATGAAGTGTTCATATACATTAATATTCTAACAACCTAATGGGTGTGATTTCTTATAAATACTCAAAAATTATTGGGTTGTCCTTCTTGAGTATAATCACAATATCTGGACTCCCTACTCTAGTGTTTTTTACCGTAGATAATTATTATTATTTTTTTGTATGAAATTAAATATTTTAGTCATATTATAATGACTATTCTACATGGCTCTTGTTTATTATATAACACTCTTACTTCAATGTGCATGTTCATTCATTTGTGATTACATATCCTTCTTTCCTGAAATATGGATAATTTATATTGTTTAATGTTCTCATGAAGAAAAATATTTCCCATGTTATCATATTTTCTCACATTCTTGTGATGTAATTAGTGATGAAATAATTATTTTTTTGTAACCTTAATGAGAACCTAATCACACAGATTTTTTATTTTTACATATCCAACAGTTCTGGAGACTACTATAAGTTATAAGATGTACAGATGGGTGTCTAGAATGGTATGAAAATTAAGGAATGGTAGTAATTAGATTTAGATAAATTTTTTATGTAAAAACTCTTCAGAGACACAAATCCTTAAAATCCACGGTTAGTAATATTAAGTTACATATGTAATTATTATTCATGTAAAATATTTATCTTTAGTTTTTTATATATATTTGGTTTTGATAGTTTGTATAAAATAAAAGATTTAATTATTTTTAGTTATTAGTTTTAGATACTCTTATAAAAATACATAGGGAATGTTCATATGTAGATTTAAATCATTAATTTTAGGAAAATTAGATATTGTTTTGTTTTGTTAAATTAAATACACTTCTTCATTCAAACAAGTTGTTTTAGGTTATTGAATAGATTTACCAGAGGTAATAACCCTTGAATGACTAGTTTGACATTATCTTGATCTCCAAAATGTAAAGGGAAAACATGCCTAACTAGAAACCAATGTTGACACTCCTTGGTGATATGTTATTTTTAATCACATGATCTATATGAACCATTATATTGGAATTTTATCAAATTGTTATGACATGGATAGCGAAAATAATAGGATATGGGAAATGACTAACAGATACTGAATGCTTAATTTTTTTACTATAGTATATATATTACAGTTATGTTATACTTATTTCATTTTAATAATACATATTTATACATATTTAAAAATATAAACATTATCTATTTTAACATATGTATTGGTTTGAGAAAGGAATATTAATTTAATCATGGGTGTGATAGGAATTGTCAATATTTTCTTAATGATAAACCAAACAAGAGTGGAGTATAAATAAGAAAATATTTTCTGGATTCTCATTCAACACTATCTCGTTACGAATTATAATGAATGAATAATAAACTCCCATACCCACTATGGATGGAGAAACATTATATTGAGTCCTTTATTAGGAAACATAAACCCTCCAATAGTGGGTCTTCAAACCAAAAAATCATGGAGTAGTGGATAAATTTTATAGGGAATATGTTTTCTATTATCATGTTCTAAATTACTGATAATTTTGTCTTTGATATGTATCATCTGGAAAGTGAGACATACCAATTATGTACCCTCAAAAAGAATATGTAATAGAGGGAAGAATTTGAATATATGGGATGGGAGGCATTCCACAAAATTCTCTTTACTAGATATTTTCTAATATATCTTTCCAAAAAAGTGGAGTGTTATTTGATTTAGTTTATACTAACTAATTTATATTTTTTTATTTTATAATGAAATAAAATCAATACCCTAATGATTAGATAATAAATTTTATGAATAAAATATTCATTTTATGATAATTTCATTTCAATTCTACCAATACTCTTATACATATTATTTTGGATATTTTATAATATAAAATATTATAATTCTTTCATTGGGTCAATTTGATGTTATTTTAGTAATTGATTGTGTATCATTATATAGATCACATGTTCATTGAAATAATAGAGGTTTCAATGTTAATAACTCACATAATTTAATTATTATATATCAGTGAAATTTTGATTATGAACATAATATTAAAAAACATCCCTTATATGATCGGTAATTATAACATCAACAAAGTAATTAAATGAAAACATTATGTTCAATTTTATACAATATATGCCACATCGAGCTTAAAAATGAATAAATATTATTATTTTAATGTGAAAATTTTTACATAGTGATTTGAAATGTGGGAATTAATAGGATTATATAAATAGAAAAAAACATTTCATACACATGTTTTTAAAATTAATTCATTTTGATACTAATAATTTAAAAAATAATAATAAATTCCAATTGAACATAAAATACGATTTTTTTTAAAATTTTTTTTATACTAATAGAATATTTTATCAATAAATATAATTACTAGTTATTATTTAAATATTTTAAAGAAATGTATATGTTTTATATTCAAAAAAACATAATTTAAATAAATCCAATAATATTGATATGTGTAATATACGAATAAATCAAATTTTAAGGAAAACTACTGTATTATTCCAAAACTAATTTGTTTTGTTTTTATAGAATAACTATTTTAAAATTTATTTTGACACATATAAAAATTATAAATTAATAAATATTTTTTTAAAAAAAATATTATATAAATATTATCTTTGGGTGATTTTTTAGTATTTATAAGAAAAATCTCATATTATGGTGATGCTTGAAAATTACTACATTTTAATTGGTAACTCGCTTTTAATATATAAAATTTATTATGTAAAAATTATATTTTAAATTTGGGTTAATATATAAATATTTAAACATTACATAAATCAAACAAATTTTGATATTTGGAATCAATTTTACATTAACATTTGATATAAAAACATTGTATAAATTGGAAATTATAGACATTAAATACATGTTATTCAGTTGTATCTAAGTGTTTAATTTTAATTCCAATCATTCCAATTATGTGAATTTAATTTTGGAAAATTTATTCAATATTTGGAATTATAAGTTTTACATTAATTTTTATGTTTAATTTCAATTTTTTATTCAAAACCTTACCATGGTGAAAAATTATTTTCCACAGTATAGGTAAAAAAAATAAAATGGGATAAAGTCAAAATGGAAAAGATTAGAATACATAAAAAGTACCACATTAAATGTTTAGATGAGGTATTTATCAACCCTAACGAACCTATACAATATTAATTATATACCAATTTCATTGAAATTAATTGCAATTACAAGAGGATGGCTTAAAAAATATGATCATTAATTTAATCACTCAAATCCACATCTCATCAAGTATAAATATCACCTATCACAAAAAAAATTTCGACTAAAATGAAATGAATATTCTAAAAAATCACCCAAAAACTAACTTATTCACCATCCGCATGTTGTAGTTCTATTGGTATCGTCATATAAACAAATCCAAGGTCTTCAATGGGTCATTCAGAAGACGACATTGAAGATTTAATTTAATAAAAAACCCTATTTTTTTATTTTTATTATACATTTTTATCATATAAATCATATATAGTTGAATAATAATTAAATTATTATGTAAATAATAGAAATTTAGTTTTATAATGTAACATATTAAATCCATATCTTATATTACATCCTCTTATTAAATTATATAAAACTATTTTCAAAATTATGTCGGTCAATCAGCTTGGTGAATGATGAGTTTACTTGATTCCCATTACCACATTCATTTTGGTCATACAACTATAATTCTGGTTAAATAAGATTGTAATTATTTTATAATAAAATATTTCATGTTATTGAACAAATATATGGACATTGTATTTGTATCCCCCTGACCCCAGTTTCCTAGAGAAGGTGAAATATAACATATATGTTTAGTTGGGAACATCCACAACTCTATGTATATCCTTATAGTACATTAATGATAAACATATGCATAACCTAAGAAAATGAATCATAAAGAAATGTGTTGAGATCACATGGTCTGTAAGGGTGTTTAATAAAGTTAAAGATATCAAAAATAGAATCATTAGGAATGGTGAATATCTAAAAACACATCAAATTAAATAATAAAATGAAAAAAATATTGCAGGAAGATGGGTTGATTAAATATGTCATAATAAAACATTATGATTGGTTTTTAACTAGTAGAATAACCACAAGAACATTCAATTATTTTTTCCATAATGTTAGAATCCATAATGTGGTAAATCATAACTATACTTCCATGGCCTCATTCCAAAATATAAGAAACCATTTTGTCAAGGCCTCATGCCAAGACAATATATTGTCTCCTAAGACCAACCAATGTGTCGAAGGTCTATATAGGGCCCTACCTATCACATAATAAGTCCAATTAATTATTATTATTATTGGGAATACTAATAAATAACATATACATTTATATTGAAACTAATATATGTATTCTAAAAAACTATTCCCAATCATTAATAATAAACAATAACCATTCAGAGTAATAAGGTGAATGTATTTAGGATAGAACATCACCATTAAATCTTATCAGAAACACTCCAACAACATTTTTTAGATGATATCATAGGAGAGAAACAACTATGATATAAAATACTCATCAAATTATTTTAAAACAAATAATAATACCTTTAAATGAGATCATTAAAAAATTCATAAGGAAATAAAACTTAAACATACCAACGTGTCACATTCCACCTTGAAAAATTCAAATCATAATCCCTTTGAATATCATGATAATAAAGAGACTCGTTATATTATATAACAAGGGGAATTACATACATGAAATGTAAGGCATATATGGTGAACAATCCACATATCTCATAAAAGTTAATGTGAGGCGAGAAAAATCCATTTTACGTTGGAAGGAAGAGTTTTTTTGGAAAGTCATTTATATTTCGGATAAAATTATTTTTAAAAAATTATATTCCAAAATATAAAAGGTATTGACATTAATATTACATTTGAAGAATAAATTATGTCCCATAGAAGGGAAATCATGTGAAAAGTGTTTTTAAAGAATCTTATGAAATAAAAATTTTAAGTGTGGTGTAAGGAATTCAATAAATAGATTTTTATGAGTAAAGACATGTTTTCTTTCATAAAACCATAAATAATCCAATTTTTTTTAAAATGTGTCGTTTCATAAATATAAATATGTCATAAAATGGAATATAACTATCTTTAAAAAATACAAATATAAGAGTAGTCCCATGAATTGATCTTGTATTCCAGAATGAATATATTTTAAAGATATTTATAAAACATATATATCACCATAAATGAATGTAGGAATATTATCAGTACACATATATAGTACATTTACATAGTATTTATGAGGATTAAATATGAATAATTAAAAATATAATTGAGGAGAGTAGAGAATTAGAGCAACATGAATAGAAATGGAGGATCAAGTAGAAAATACTTACAACATTGAATTCAATTGAATCATACAACCAAAAATTAATAATCACTAAAGGATACATTGAATATCATTAAAATTAAGAGAAAAATGATACAAAACATCAACGTTCAGTATACATACATCAGTCACAAGTAATAGTTTTGAATACATAATATCTCTCAAAAAATGGAAGTGAGATGAGGAAACCCTTACCTTTAGTCCCAAGGTCTTCTCCACATGATCTTAATGACGTGAATAACAAAATTTTGGTTAATTAATTAAAAATTCCAAAACATCCAGTTCATTAAATTTTCTTATTATAATCGTAGTGAGTTTATTCCTTGATTTTTTGAGGGGTTATGAGGTTAAATTGCATTGTTTGGGTCTATTTACTTCATGATTGGTATATTTATATACCTGAATAGGGAATCGTGTAAAATGAGGGTGGGTGTACATAATTTATGATATATGATATTATTGAACATATAGAAGGTTATGTAGATTTTATATTCATTTTTTTAATGAGAGTGAATATGAATCATTATATTAATTATTTAATAGTAACTGTTGGGGTTAATTAGATGTTGTTTAATACAATGAACTCATTTTTCTATACACGTCAAAACAATGCGTAGAAAAAGATTCAAAAACTCTATATGTGACACAATAAATATATTAAATTATTTTTAAACCATAATAATGGTTTTATGGCCATAAATAAATATGGTAATAGAAATTAAAAACCCATATTCATTGAATGTGGTAAATTAGCATATCTCATAAATGGGTTTTTTAGTACTAGAAAAAAGAAGGGTGATGGTTATATGATAATTATTTAATTTCTTATAATAACATAATTACAATAAATTTACTGATCGAGATTTTTTCATGTTATTTGGATGAGAATATCTGAGCATTGAAAAGAAAATAATGGAACATGTAAAGAAATTAAACGAATTGAAATGAGTTATTGTCCTCTCTAATTAATCTTCATTGATAACCTCTTTAGGGGGGGTGGACATTTTATGATTGAAAGGGTGGATAGAAATGGGGGAGGATCATGGGATAGTATTTGATCAGAATTTATACAAGGAATAAGAATTGAGAGGAGAGAAGTGTAGAGGGAGTGAGTGGGGATTTTTATAGTGGAGGAGGGGAGTGAATATTTAATATTTAATTAACTATTTAATTATTTTTCTCAATAGAAAACTCAATGTTTTGTTAATATGTCATAAAATAGAAATAAGTGCATATTACATGGATAAATGTGGTATTACATCTGCCTTACATCATATATGACTGAATAAATCATGTTTTTATCATTTATCGTAATTTATCATATTTTACTATTCACCTAAATTTCAATATTTTTATAAAAATCCCAAAACATAAACCCAACCATTTATTGAAATGGTTAATTAAAAAATGAAATCTTTTTCTTGAAAATAATATTATAAATATTATTAATTTAATTTTTAAATAAACTCATAATTTAGTAATAAAACAACATTAAAACTATAACTTATTTTATAACACATTTAAATGTTAATCAAGGTCTCATAAAATTATCATATAATCATTATACAATAAAATAATAATTTATCATAACCTTTTATGAAAATAAATTTCCATTTTAAATTATTAAATTAATCATAAATTTTTTATTAAAATATTTATATCTTACAAAATACCAATACTTATGTTATGATCAATTTTCCCCTTATAAGATGTCTAAATAGTATTTATACATTCATTGGTGATGTATCTATTTTTTGGCCTATTTACTATTAATTATTATTCAGAAGGTTATGTTACTATTCATTAGGTTCATATAACTATTCACCAAAATTGTAAGTGGATCTTATCAGACTCTAAATATCATACTGAATACAGCTGTGTATGTCATTTTTTTGAAATTCAAATCACAGAAGTGAAAAATTTATATTTCTTATCTAGATTATACGAACATGTTGTTTTATATGCACACAATATTTTAAAAATTCAATATTTATTTGAAAAATCATGCTGTGTTTCATTCTTCCCTCTTTAATGAAATTACTCCCTCAAAATTTGTAATTGAACTTTGAATGTTAATGGTTGATACTTGAAAATTCCATTACGGGAATTTCACATGAGGTATAGAATTAAAATATTCTTTTAATATTAAGGAAATAAAAATTCATAGGATCAGAAAAATACTATGCAATTTAATTGGACAACATGGACATGTATGAATAATGAAACCATCATGTTCTGATTAAAATTGATAGATAACATGCTCAGATTAATGATAATGACAAAATAACATAACTACTGTTATGAAAACAAATTATCGATATCTTAATAAATATATATATATGATTATATGAAATCATTTATTTTGATAATGTTTTCATAATTATTAATAATTACACTGTATAATTTTTTTTCATGAATCACATGATATAAAATAAATTAAATTTATTCTAATGGAAATATATTATAAATTATTTAGGTGTCATATCCTTATGGTTCTCCAAATCACTAATTCCATTACAAATTTTAAAAATTACCAAATTTAGATGGATTAATCATTAACTTATTTTCAAATATTAAAACTCCATTTTATTGAGATATTTCTATCAAGACATGACCCCCCATTTTAAATTATATGCCTCTATTTTGATTTTATATATATAAATTTTTTCTATATTAATCTATCATATTATGAATATAAATAAATCACGATTTAATTGTAGTATCATAAATAGGTTTTGTGCCTACTATATTCCACTGTTTAGGATCATCCCAACATGTTGGATTTTGAAACCCCTTTTTTATAATTGTTTATAAGATTCGTTCCAAATTATTGAATTGAATATATTATTAAATATAAATTCCACAAAATAAAAATATGTGTCATGTGTTCCATGATTTTCAAGGGATTATGATATCAACATGTTTTCTATTGTCTAAATAGTTCTTTTACACTAACCATTTTTTTGGGATGACCTGAAATTCTTGAGTATACCTCAATAGTGAGATCCATGCAAAATTTTTCAATGAATTTTAATGTGAATTAGGCTCACATTCTTACATAATTGATTTATTTCATGGTCCCTCGCTCTATATATACTATAAATGAGGCGAGCAACATATTGGCCCCCACCCCCGAGTCCCACACATAATAGGCCTTTGGTTGGGGACTAGTAGAGAGGGTATAAGAAACCCATGCATCGGAGGAATTATAATCAACAATATAAATTTTATTGGGAGACAATATAAATCAACAAAAATCAAATCTAATACCATAACACCTTATTTGAAACACGAATTCATCCCTAAAAATTCTGCTTGATATATTACATATATCCCAAAAATGATGTTAAATCCAAAAATGCTAGAATAAACAACTTTTCTTCAAGTTTATATTCCTTTTTGAGGATGTCAGAAATTATCCAAATCAATTATTTCTTCTTCATTATCATAATCATGAGGAAAATATTTACTGATGTATTTTCCTGATCAAAATTCATTCCCATGATATAAAATTTCAACTGAGTCATGTATCATTGGAAAGAATCACCATAAATCCTTAAATAATTAATGAAATATTAGTAAAGTACAATCCTCATATATTATGTAATTGTTATAACCAATTAATTGTGACAATATATTCAAATTACATGATTCTTTATTAGGCATATTAATCATTCCACCTCACCTGTGAGAGTATCAGGACTTCCCCATTATCTAGTAACATCGTATGGGGAATATTCAATTTATGATTTGTACATTTATTCACATAATGTTCCATATCCTTGTAGTTGGAGAATTGTAAATTGTGAAAATTTTTATTTGACATTCAATAATAAAATTGGTGTCCTTTTAATCAACACATAAAACAAACTCCATTTTCATTCAAGAATTTTCCATGGTGACTCTATCTATAGTTATCACCGGTTGGAAAACCCTTCTTTACCTTATTTCCATTGTCCATATTTTCTTCTTCATCCTCTTATTTAATTACTTCCCTTAAAATCCATTGGACTCAGAGAAATCATTTCATATCTTTTTAACATATGATAATATTTCCTCATATGTTGAGGATAATAGGGAGAAAATCATTATTTTAAATAATGGCTTCAGATCATAATTGATATTGTCCTTCTTACTCTTTACATCACGTGCATTGGTGAAGTTCTTATTCCTTCTTATATGTGCCATTTCTAATCATTTCAATAAAATATATTAGCTAATAGAATAATGACCTCTACATAACTCTAGACATAGCATAAATTAAAGGATCCTAAATCTTGGATCCATATACATTTGTTACATTGGGGGCATAAATCTTTCATAATGGTGGGTAAAGAAAATGTGAATTATCTTATGTATTTCTGAAACACCCCATGATTTTATAGACCATTTTTCGAATAAATTAAAATTTTCATTTATATCATACAATTCACTTAGTAAAACATTACTTTCACACTATGTAAATTTTCATATGTTACATGCAACACCGTGTTGGGGTATGATACATGCAACAGTGATTATATATTTTCATCAATGAATAAAAAAACAATATTTTTATTATTTTATATGCAACACCAATGGACTATTTCATTACACAAAACACTGACGTGGTTAGCGTTACACGCAATAGAGACCTTCATTGATATCCTGCATTGAACACAATACCGAGTTTTACTAAACAAATATATATTCATAAAATATTATTATTTAATGGGATATAAACTTGAAGTTATGAATAGTGTTAACAACATTTTTTTAATAAAACATTAAAAATAATATTATATATTTTCTAGAAAGTATACAAAAAAAATCAGATAAAAGAAGTGATTTTCAAAAAAAAATTTGTTTCCCACCTTTTTATGTTGCACCCATTTTTAATGTATTTCTATTTTTTTTTTTAATTTTAAAAAACAAACCTCTTATTTTAGTGTGGAATATAAAAATTAACTTTGGATTATTTTTTTGTATATTTATGATAAGTCTTATTTTTTTGTAACGGATAGTGAAAATTATGAATTTTTTTAATGTCATTAAATATAAACATTTTGTTTTAAACTAGATTAAAATTTTAACTGCCTAATATTTATCCAAAAATGTTTTTTGAATAATATTTTATAGAAAAAAGATTATAAAAAAAAAATTCATTTAAAAAGGGGTATTTTCCAAAAGAAAACTATTTTTTGTGACATTTTAACTATTTTATTTTAAATGTAATTTTGTACCTTATATGTATTGAGTGTTGAAAATGTATTTACAATTTGGATTCAAGAGATCTATATTTGGTATGTAGGTCCCTTTTAGTATTCACCAATATGAATATTTTCCATGGTAAATTTTAATAACCCTATAAATGGTAAATTATATAATTTAGGTTTAAAATGAAATTAAAATTACAATGAAATGACAAAAAACTAATGAAAAATTTTATTTGATGAATTTAATTTGGCCCTTAACACCTAATGATCTATATAATTTAAATTAATAGACAGTTTTCCATTAAAATGATTTAAATAATACTTAAATCAAGAAATGACCAAAAGTATTATTTTCTTTGTCTTTAATATCTATTATGTATCCACATATTATATAATGGGTGGTATAGACAAATATAAAATTAAATTTTTAACTTAATAAACATATATCATTTATATCAATTTATTTTCTTCTTTTTTGGGCCGTTTTGGCGATATTGTGATATTTATAAAAATTTATTTAATGAAAATTTAATTATGTCACATTCATGTTCTATTTTTTATATCATTTTTAAATAAGGTTATATAGAAGATAAATTCTACAATAAATACTTATTTTAACTTTAAACGATTAATATTTATAATGGTAATTTATTTTTAAATTTTAGGAAAGAAATAATTAGTTTAATGTTTTATATGTTGATGATGCAGAAATTATTTAATTGATGAAAAATCAGTAAACTTATTTTTATTAAAATTATAATAACCATTAAAGGAATAAAAAACATTAACATGTTTTATTTTTATAGAATATATCATCCATTCGCATTCAATGAACATTAATGGACCATTTAGAGATTTATGGAATAAACTAAGACAATAATATTATTTTATTTCATGTAATGATAAAATTGTCACATTCATACATTATTAAGTATATAATTTATAATGTTGGATTTTAAGTTAGATAAATTAGAATATATATATTATTCTAAAAAATAGTAAATTTATCTTTATAATATTATTTTTTATTATTTTTCAACCTCAAATACATATATTATATAATTATACAATATTGATGTAGTAATTATCTTATTATGGGATATATCAAATAAATGTTTTCAATTATATAAAAACCAATTTAATTTGGGATAATTAATTTGTACAATGAAATTTAAATATTTTCTTTACCTGTTAGGGATATTATAAGACATTTTTTAGGAGAACATCTTATATTGGTATTTTTAAAAATCCATGAATTAAATAGATTCAAAATTGAAATAATTAATATTTTCTCAAAATACTGATTTATTAAATTGATTAAATAACCAAAAACATTTTTTAAAACATAGATGAATTATTATATTGTATAAAATGTCAAAATTATTCATTTATTGTCTAATTGACTTCATATGAGTTAATATTTCACCCTTTATATATTGTAATATTTGTTACCCTAGTTATAAATTAAATAGAATAACTAAGTTGTAATTAAAATGAAAATTCATAAATTGTAATAAACACAGGTTTAATATTTATTAGATTATGAGATTACAAAACTTTCAAATATCATATTCTAATAAGGTTCATTTTGGTGGTTTTGAAGTGGGAAATTATTTTATATATAATTACTTTTTTTAGGTTTACAAAAGTACCCCCACCTTAATAATAAAATGACACATCCTCCCTCATTTCTCCACAAATAATTAAGCCATCATGTTCATAAATTACCCAACCATTTATCTTATAAAATTCCTTTGTTACATTATATAGGTGCTGGTATATAGAAAATACCAACTCTAATTCCATTAATGGTAGATCTAAATAGATAACATCAAAAAGAGGTAATCTCATCTACCGATTCATTCATATTTTTTAATAATTCTACTTTTACATCATGAGTTGTTTCATTATTGAATAATAAATCTAGTATAAATTATATACGCTGATGTTTTTATAATTTTGAAACAACCATATTCAACTTTCTATCCATATTAAGAAAGATGAAATCACCCCACGTGTATACGTACAATGTACTTTCTCCACACCGTTGTGTAATATGTTTTCCACCACCACCGTTATTGGATTGGTATAAAAATATATGTAATAAATATATATTATTACTATAAAATGATATTGATTCTGAAATAGATCACACCATTAAAATCAATACCCTTCGACAATTATAGGAATGATATTATTTCTCTTGCATACGTAATGTCTACAGTCTCCATAATGTGATATGAATTATTCTACATGATATCCACTCTACAATAATAATATAAATATATATAACAAATAAATATGGTATTTATTATTTAAATATAATTTCAATATGATATAAATATTAACTAATAATGATAACCAAAACAAATTGACATAACATGCATATAATCAAGGAGAAGTTGAAACCTGAATAATGAGTAACAATGAAATTTTTTAACAAAAGAATATAATATGATAATATATGATGGCCATGACTCTGGAATAAGTTAATAACGTTATCTAAATAATTTTATAGGAGGCTAAGAGACATAAGAATCATATCGTACCTAAGGTAATGGATAACATTGCAAATCATGTTTTTATTAGAGATTTATTATTTGTAATTATTTAATACGTTATATTTTCTATACACATTCAGGTTTCCTAAATATGTATTTCAATAAATTCTTTATTTCCTAATATAAACTTTTAATGTTAATTTTTAACCATAGTGAATTTAAACTAAAATGTATTTTTGAAATCTATTTCTATTTTCGTTACGAGTTACTTTTGTTACATTTTCGACGAAGGTACGAGAAGAATGTTTTTTAAATTGTACGAAAAGAATGGGTTTTTATGATTTCATAATTCTTTTTTTCCTTGAATATTCCACTAAAATCCTAATTTTTTTTACATAAAATGATTACCTCTATAATTTTGTGGAATTTCGTGGAAGTATAACGTTTATATATAAGAAATTATATTTTTATAAAATATTAAGATCAACTGTTTTATCAAAATTATTTACCAAATAGGGTGACATATGTTTATATTTCTATCTCTATTATTACATTGATTTGATTGTGTTTATGATGGTATTATTATTATTAAAACCATTTATCTTCTATAGATTATTTTAGGATGTAATGATGTTTAAGAAACCCATTTTATCACTTGGGTTATGATATTATGAATGATTTATGTTTATGTGTTACCTATAAGAATTGTTTCATTATGAGATGGGCGAGACCTATATCTCCAAACAATGCATTTGGTAAAGGTTTATATCCCATTATATAGATAAATATGCAATGAAAAGTAAATAAGGTTTAGTAATATACTAATGGAATTTAATGTAAATATAGTTCAACAATATACTTGGCTGCTAGGACAAGTAAACCTGGATCAGTTAAGGACTTTGTCCACAATGATGGTCTTAGGATCAATGCCTTGTATACTATTGATATCACATTTTGAGCTTATTTTTTCCACAATTAATTTTTTATGCGAATTATATTTTTTCATGGTTAATGTTCCATTACGATCTATGCCTTGTGTACTGCCAACATTAATTTAATGACTCATGATTAGGTTATTTAATCATTATGGTCTAGTTTTTACATTATTATTTTTATGTATTGTAAAATGTTCTAAATGTTTACTATTATTGAGCATTTTTTATGAAAATTTTTATTTTTTGTTTTCCCATTGATATAAGGAATTTTTTTCGATATTAATTAAATGGGGAAGATCATTATAAGATATTTTGGATATCATTCACCATGTTAGAATATTATGTTCCACATTTAAAAAAATAGTTAACTAGTACGTGATTCTATCATCTGTTTGTTTCATGTATTAAGTATTCCAAAAAAGTAATGTAATGTCCAAATACATAATGATTGGTTTTTTTGAGTTGGTATCAGATTGGTGGTTTAGTTATCCTTTGGAAATTATAATGTGAAGTCATTAGTTATATCCATAGAGATATATATATGGTATGTCGAGAGATGTCTCTTAAGTGATTTCATACTAAAGGATATAGCCCTAAAATTATAGTAAATATTAAGAATAACCTAGGATTAAACCTATTATTTTAGATTTCTAATGTACTCCTACATTATTATGTTGTTTCCCTAGTATGATTTTTCAACTCACGCTGTTCTTTTTCTATTTTACAAAAGTGAATGAAAAGGGAGGTTTCTTGTTAATAAAAAATATGATGGAAAATGTCATGACATTCTTCATGAACAATCAAATGAAATGGGAGTTGTAATTATCAATAATATGCTTAATCAATAATATCATAATACTATCAATAATCTAACCTTTTATGTGTTTTATTACACAACTAATAAGGGAAATATGGAGTTTCATGTTGTTCATAGAGGATTTAATGATCAAAATTCTTCATGTAAACCATATGGGAAGAGGAATCGACAATAATGATTCATAGGAATGATAAGATTCCTTGGGTGTGGAAAATAAGTACACAAATCCAGTAATTTTAAAGAAAATGGTTTTATTAACATAATGTACAAGTATAATGGTATTCTTATGACATCATCAATGATTAAATGTTTTAAATTTGGATGGTACATGTATTATGAAAATAGATTACCTAAGGGAAAATCTCAAAATGAGAATAAATATGGTCATATGGGTAGTATTTATGTTTAACAAAACAAAGAGACAAAAAATGATATATGAGATGAAGGAAGTGTTGATGAATAAAATGATGCATCCTGGTCAATGGTTTAAGAAGATATTTGAATGATTACATGATTATCAAGAATAATGTTGTATAAGTAATTTTATGGTATAAAGGATTACGAAATATATGTATTTTTAAAGTATTGATTGTCCATAAGTATTTGAAATTAGAATTTGACTGATATCGGTAACCATAAAAATAGATCGAAATATTTTTGAAAATCACATGATATGCATGTAGTGAATGAATATGGATATAATGAGATGTTTTGTAGTATTAATCACCTCAAGACTAATATAAGGAAAAATTAATATCACAGTATGGGTATATATACTTTTCATATTGTTGGTATATTGAAAGAATTAATTTTTACAAAATGCATGTTTTCATTAATATTATACGACAATTTATGTTATTATCGTGTTTCATGAAAATACATGATTAAGGATTTTTTATGTTTGACTTGTGAAAAAATAAATAATGTATGTTATATGGGAGATAAATGTTATGTTGATATAGTCAACCTATTTATATCATTAGTATTTTCTATTTTTGAAGGATTGTAATATTGTCTTTTTATGGATACTATGATACATATTATAGTTGAATTTTGTTAGATTAAGGTATTATATCACTACTGGTGGCCTTACACATATTTTATTAACCATGCTAACATTTTGGTTGAGACTTGTTGAATGACCTATCATTCTATCGCATGATCTGCTAACACTTCATGAATGTAAAATTCAACTTAATTTCATTAAATAAGACATGATGTTTGAATTGATCGATGCAAGAGTAATGGTGAGATTGTGCCAAAATATAGTAAGTATTTAATCTCTTGAAAAATTATTAAACATTTCAAAAAAGATCTTGAATAAAATTTTATCATAGTACCTTCTTATCCAATGAATTAGATGGTGCCTTAAATCATCGTATATTTATGGGTTTCTTGAAGTTTATTATATTCAAACCATATTCTCTATCCCTATCCATGAAAATTAAATTGTTAGATTTCACATTCATATCCCTATTGTCACATCCCACCAATGTTATCTTATGTGGAAACATAGTCATTAATTAAATTAAGAACATGTTAAGTTTCTAACATTCCATTTTAAAATGAATTTTTAGTATTTCATTTTATGATGTGAGTTTCAATGAATTAAACATTCAAATAGAAAAACCTTTTATAACACCTCAAAAATTTTGTGGTAGAAATTCAATTTAAGGATGGAATAATGTAACACATTGAGTTTTTATGGACCTATCTTTGAAAAAATTAGAAAAATCATTTATATCATGCAATTCACTAAGTCAAAAATTCCTTTCACTCTAAACTGACTTATTGTAGGTCACGCGCAACACCGAGATGGAATTAGATTCACCCAACAATCAGTATAGATTTTTTTTATGTATAAAATAACTATGTATGGATATTTTGAATGTAACACCAAAGGAATCATGCAATACAAACAAAATTGATTTGTCTTGCATTACACGTAAGAAAGACCGTCCTCAATAGCATACATTGTAGACAATACCGAGTTAAACTAGACAATGATATAATATTAAAATATTATTATTACATGGAAGATATACTAGCCAATAGGAATAGTATTAAAAATAATTTTAATTTTATATAACATTAAAATTATTATAATCTATTATCCATAACATGATATAAGAACAAAATCAATTTGTCAGATAAAAGAGGTAATTTTCAAAAAGAATGTTGTTCACCCACCATTTGATAACACACCCATTTTAAATTTAGTTTTTGCAAAACATTCATATAAAATATGAAATAATTAAATTATTCTTTTATTATAGAATATAATAAATTTACATTGGTGGAATTATTAGTATTTTTCTAATAAGATTCATTTTTTTATGAATAGTGAAAATACAGATTCATTTAATTTAATGTCATGAAATAGTATAATTATGTGTTTAATAGGTATTAAATATTAATTAGCTCAATTTTTCCAATTTTGGTTTTTTGAAATTTATTTTATACATGATTTTATAATAAAACATTTCATAAATAAAATGGGGAATTTTTTTTTTAAAAAACATTTCGTGAAATTTTAGCGGTTTTATTTTAAATCTATTTCTGAATCTTTAGTGTATTGAATTTTCAAAAATGGATTTCAAATTTTGATTTGGGAGGTCCATATTTTTTAATTATGTCTCTTTTAGTTTTGACTAATATGAATAGTTACCATGGTAAATAATATTACCACAGTAAATGGTAATTTACCTTAAAAATAATATTATAATGACTAAAAAATAACCATAATAAATTAAAAAAATATATAGGATGAATGCAATTAGATCCTTAACATAATAGATTGAAATTATATCATTTAATGGTCACTTTACATTGAAAAATACTATAATAATATTTACATCAATGAATGACACAAAGTGTAATTTTATTTGTCCTTACAATATATTATGTATCCACATAGGGGAAAATGGTTGGTATAAACAAATATAATTTTTAATATTTAACTTAATAAATTTATTTACCTACTATAAATTTATTTTTGAATTTTTGGCCCATTGGATTATATTATGGTTTTTATAATACATTATTTAAGAAAATTCAATGATGTCACATTCATATTTTAAATATTATAACATATTTAAAATAAGGTTATACAAAATATTAATTCGACTATAAATACATATTAAAAATATAAAATATTTTTATTTATAATGAAAATTTATTTTTAATTTTTAGGATATAAATATTTACCATAATGTTTTATATATGAATGATGTTGAATTTATTTAATTGATGAACAATCATTAAAATATTTTTTTATAAAAATGATAATTACAATTAATGGGGAAAACACTATAACATATATTATTGTTCAAGTATATATAAATCATAGTCATAAAATGGTTGAGTTATCAACCATTAGGAGCCATATGAAATAGATTAAAGCAATTATGTTATTTTTTTAAAATTACTGAAAAAAATTCACATTCAAACTTAAATAGTATAAAATTTTAATGTTGGATTATCAAACAGGTAAATTCTACTACATATATTCATATTCAATATTGAAAATATATCTTCATAAGAGAATATAATTTTTAATTTTTCTTCATAAAATATGTATATTAAAAAATTACTCATTATTGATTTAGTAATAATTTTTTATGTGACATATCAAATAAATGTTAATAAAAATATTAACATAAATATATTTCGGTCTAACTATTTAAGGAATGAATATTTTTTATTTTCATGACCCCGTTGGTATTTTATTGTATATTTTTTTTATGATAACATCTTTTTGTTGATATTTTTTAAAATCCATGAAATGAATATTGTCAAAATTGTCATAATTGTAATTTTATCAAAATAATGCTTTAATAAATTGTTAACAAATCACAAGACATTATCAAAAATATAATCCAATTATTATATGGTATAAAACGTTCTAATTTATTCAATTATGGTATAATTTCTCTATGATGATTATATACGCGACACTTTTAGTGTTCAAATATATTTACCCTATGTAAACATTAAATAGAATAACTAAGTGTTAATTAAAATGATATTGCATAAATTGAAAAAAATAACATGTCTAAAATTTAATAGTTTATCATATTAAAACCCCATATCATTTTATCATTGAAATTGGTAAATTTTATGAGGTTTTCAAATTGGATATGTTTTTATTATAAATCAATAGTTTTTAGGTTTCCAAAAGTGCCAGTGACCTCAATTATAGAAGAGAACCTCCTCCCTCATTTCTCTAAAAATAATTAATCATTAATGTTCTTCCCTCACCTAACAATTTTACATATAAACTTCACATTTTCATTTATAGAGGTTCTAGTATTCGGAAATGGTCAACTCAATTTCTAATATGTGGATATATAAAGAGAGCACATTAAAGAGGAGGGAATCTCCTCTATCGATTCTTTCATATTTCTTTCATCATCTATTTCTAATTAATTTTTTATTAAATATAGAATAATAACTCATGTATTTAATAAATAATAATATGTTATTATAATTATGAAACAACTAAATTCAACTTGTTATCCATCTTAAGAAAGACGAAATCACCACGCGTGAATACGTATGGCTCATCATCTCCACGCGAGTGTGTAATATTTTTTTCACCAACACCTTACGTGGATGGGTATAAAAATAGATGTAAAAAATATATTATTATAATAAAATGATAATTATTGTTAAATATAGTAAACAATTCAAGTCCATGTCATTCAACAATTATGTGAATGATATTGTCTCTTGTGCATATGTATGGCTTACTATCTCCACAACGTAATGTAACTCATTCTATATCATAACCACTCACGAATAACTACATAAAGGTAATTAATGAATAAATATGGTATTTATTATGTTAATATAATTTTATTATGATATAAATATGAACTAATAATGAGAACTAGAACTTATTCCATAAAACATTCATACAATCATGAAGTAGTTAAATCCCAAATAACAATTAACAATGATTTATTACTATCAAATGATGGAGAATAGGGCCATATATTATGACCAAGATTAAGGAAAAATAAAATAAAATTATCAAAATCTTTATATAGGATGTTCATAAACAATGGAATTATTTCAGACCCATGGTACGAGATAACTTTTCAAATCTCGTTTTTATCATAGATTGTTTATTCGTAAGTATTTACTAGGGTATATTTATCATCCACGTCCATGATTCCTAAATAAGTATTTCAAAATATTTATTTTATACTTATATAATTGTTTAATGTTATGTTCACCCATTGGTTAATTTTCACTAAATCATATAATTGGAATCAGTTTTCATTATTTTGGCACGGTACTTTTTGACTTTTTGAGAAAAAAGTATGAGAAGAATGTTTTTAAATTTTTTTGACATTAATGGATTTTTAGTATTTCCTAATTCCTAGTTTACTTGAAGCTTCCCCTAAAATTTTATAATGTTATTTTAATTTAATATTATATATTCTAATATTTTGTGTCATTTTGAGGAAGGAAAATATTTTTGAAGATAAAACAATATTTTCCTCAATAACTAAACTCATGTTTTTTATCAAAATTATTTTCCATCATTGATTACATAGGTTAATGTTTTTATCCATATTAATACAAGTATTTTATTTTATTTAAGATGGAATTAATTTAATGAAATAAATTTATCTTATATAGATTATATTATGATGTGATGTTCTTTAAGAGTCCCATTTTGTATCTTGGGTTATGTTGTGATTAATGATTTCTTTGTGGCACACATATTAATGATTTCATTATGATATCGGTGGGAACTATATCTCCCTCAAATGAATTGGGTAATGATTTATATCTCATTATATATATAGGGATCAAATGAAACACAAATTTGGTTTAGTAATACATGGATGGATTGACACGTAAATCTGTTTCGGTAATACATGGATGGATCAACAAGAAAAATTGATTCAGTAAAGGACTTTTTCCACATTGATGGTATTGGAAGAAATGCCTTGGGTAATATTTAAATCATATTATGAGTGCATTTTATTAATAATTCAATGTTTTATTGAAATTATTTATTATCATGGTTAGGAAACCTTTATGATATATGCCTTACATATTGCTATGATTTACTTCTGAACTCATGATTTTGATATTTAAACTTTATGTTCTTGTTTATACATTGTTATGTATATGTTTTTTTTATGTTCTCAATGTTAATACTTACTTAGTATTTGATCTCCCCATATTTTTTTTCTTTTACACCTGATAAAAATAATGTTTTTAGGTAAGAAAAACAAGGGTAAAATCATTATGGGAGATGTTGAAGGACCTTCACCTTGTTGGATGATTATTTTACATTATCCAATGACACTGAATGAGTATGGTTATTGGGCATCTGTTTGTGTCATGTATTAATTATTCTACAAAAGTATAGTATTTTCCATGTCTGTTCGGATTTTGTAATTAGAATATCCCTTGGGAGTGTCAAACCAGGTGCGTAGCAAGGCCCATTGTTATTTACCCTGATACATTAGGTCAAGGCCGAAACTTCTTTTCATAGTTGTTACTCTTAGGTACATTTGTGCTAGAACCACATCCACTTGTAGTATCCCAACATGGATGTATTTACTATAAGGTTACAAATAATCTCTTCCTTACCAATGTTCGAGGATGTTCGTGTATACATATACTCAATGACAATCATAGTGATTTGTTTTCTAATCTATGTTTTCTAAATCTACATTCCATGTTTTCTACTAATATTTCATTGATACCAACTGTTACTCTCTATCCCAAGTTGCTCGGATAATGTAAAATATTTAATACATTTTCAAGATTTCATGTAATAAAATCACGAAGGACCGAGTAGTTTAGTAGTTTTTTAACACCAGATACATACATAGTTTATACATTACATCTAGAAATGAAATAAAAGATACATGTTTTATTGGGAACATTCACAACTATAAATATATCCCGATATGTCATTCATTAAAAGCATTTTCATGACCTAATAAAATTAAATATAAGAAAGGGGTGAGATCAGATGCTCATTAAGGGTATGAAATATAGAAGAATATACCATAAACGTAATCATTATGCATGATGAATGACCAAAAACACGTGCCTTTAAAAATTAACTCAAAAATAATATGGAATGAATATAAGATGAGTAAATATTCAATAATAAAGAACATTCATGGGTATTATACTAGTCTAATAACCACATTAATATTCAATTACTAGTTTAATAATGATGGATTGCATAATACGAGATATGAAAACTATATTGTCAATGACTTGTTCCATGACCATAAATAAATTTTTTTCTAGGACTCATGCCAAGAGAGTAGTTTGTCTCATGATAAATATTGATGCATCAAGGGGCTATATCGTGTCCCAAATGTCACATAATATATACAATTAATTACTATTATGAATAGGTATAAACAATAATAAAAAATAATTTCATAATTAAACTGTCATACGAAATTTAAATAACTTTTCCCAATTATTAAACATAAAAAATAACCATTCAAAGTAATATGTAGAAGGGTATCAAGATAGAACATCCACATTGAAACTAATCACAAACCCATCAATAAAATATTTTCTAAATAATTGGAGATTTCATAGTATATAAACCTACATGAAATTCAATATTAATCAAATAATGTTGACATAAAAAAATATAACTTTAAAAGATATCATTAAAATATTTATGAGCAAATAATCTATAAACATTGCAAAGTGTCCCATGCCACCTTTTAAAATTATAATAATAATACATTAGAATATAATGAGAATAAATTGAATAATTATATAATATACCAAGGGGCATTATATATACCATGTTCACGGAATAAGTGGTTATAAAGGAATATATATCATTCAAATTTATGTGAGGTGAGAAAAATCCATTTTACCAAAATGAATAATTATATTTGAAAATAATTTTAATTTACATAAATCATGTTTTGAACATGTATATCCTATAAAAGTAATGGATATAACATTTATATTACCGTTGAGGCAGAAATTATATCCATGTGATGTGAAATCATGTATCAATTGTTTTTAAAGAAGCTATAGAATTTAAACATTTAAGTGAGGTTTGAGGAATGAATTATAAACATTTTAAAAAGAAAAAGAATTTTTTCATTCATAAAAATATAAATTTAACAAAATATATTTTTAATTTTAAAATTTGTGATGTTGTAAAGATAAATATGTCTAAAACCAGATTATATAGTGATCCTCAAAATATGTATGAATTTGAGAAGTTATTTGAATCGATCTTGTATTTTGGGAATAGTTTTTTTTCATCAACATTTAAAACATATAAATCCCCAAAAATGAAAGTAAAATTCTAATAGGTACACATATATATAAAATTAACATAGAATTAATGAGGAGTACATAAAAATTAATAATAATGTCATTGAGATGATTAGAAAATAAGTTCAACTAGAATGAAAATTGAGGTTTCAGTAGAAAATACATAAAATTTTGTAATCAATTGAATCGTATTCTACATATTTAATAATCATTAAATTACACTTTTTTTATTATTAAAATAAATATTTTCTTGATTTAAAACTTCAATGGGATGTATACATACCCCATACACAAATAATTGTAATGAATATGAAATATCTCACAGAAATGGAAGTGAGAAGAAGAAACCCTTACCTTATGATTGAAGGTGTTCTCCACATGATCTTAAGGAACCGAATAATGAAATTTAGGATCATTAACTAATAATTACTGAACCGTATATTAATTTAATTAACATATATATCCTTATTATGTTCATTCATGAACATTCATATGGGTTAAGAAGTTTAAATTTCATTATTTGGGTCAGTTTTTTTCATGATTTGTACACTTATATAAATGAACAGAGAATCATGTAAAATTAAGAAGGTTTTCTAGAATTTTATTTATATGTTATTAGTGAATATATATATGGTTACATGGTTATAAATTTAATTCGGTTACATGGATTGAAGATGAAACAATATATAAATTATTTACAGATAGCTGTTTGGGTTAATTGGCGGTTTCTGAACACAATGACCACATTTGGCTTTATAAATCAAAACCATGTGTAAAAAAATATTCATAAACCATAGATGAGTAATAAAACATTAATTATATTTTGGTTCGATAATAATAATTTCGTCATTAACTTCATTGAATTTGGTAACAGTAAATGAAAACCCATCGTCCTTTAATGTGGTAATTTTTCACATCTCGGATGGTGTTTCTCATTTCTACCATAAAAAAAGAGTAATGGAGAGATGATTAAAAATTATTGAATAATAATTAAAATATTATATTAAATTTATGTTACTTTATTTTTCTAAAATTTTTAATGATGAGATAACATACTAAAAAATAATACACAGGAACTTGAAAACCATGAAAATGAATTGAAAAGTGGAATTCGCCTCTTGAATTAATCATCCTTGAGAGCTTCTTTTAGGGACTGGTTTTGGTATTTTTAGGAAACCAATGATTTTTGGACGTAGGAGAGGAGTTAAGGAGGATATTTGTGTTTAATTTAGTGAAGGAATAATTATTTGTAGGAGTGATGAGAAGATATATTTAGTGGGTGTTTTATAATGGATGAGAGGAGTGAATTTGGAATATTTATTTAATTATTTAATTATTTTTTCCCTAGACATGAAATAATATTTGAATAATGGAACCATAAATAGTAGTAAGTTAATATTATTACAAACCAAGGTGGATTACATCACCTTTAAATAATTTATGAATCAATAAATCTGGTATTTATCATTTATCACAAATTATCGTATTTTACTATTCACCTAAAATTCTAGTATTTTACCAAATTCCCAAACCATTCACCCCAGTTATTTAATAAAATGTATAATTCAAAAAATAAATATATTTTCTGAAAATAATTTTCTATATATTTTAAAATAATTTTTTTAATAAACTCATATTTTATTAAGAAAACAACTTTAAAACTATAACTCGTCTTATAACCCCAAGAAAAAATAATCAAGGTCTCCTAATATTTTCTCACAATCATAAGGAAATAAAATAATAATTTTTTATAACCATTTATGAAAAAAAATTCCATTTTAAATTATTAAATTAATCATAATATTTTAGTTAAAATATAAATGACTTAAAATATAGCAATACTTATGTTGTGATAAAATTTTCACTTATAAGACGTCTAAATATTATTTATATATTCATTGGTGAAGTATCAATTTTTATGGCCAATATACTATTCAGTAAAATTCATAGGGTTTGTAACTATTCATAAGTGTAATGTTACTATTCAACAAAAATGTATGTTTATTCTATCAGGCTATAAATATCTTACTGAATGTAACCGTGTATGATAGTTTTTTTTTCAAAATTCAAATCATAGAAGTGAAAAAATTATATTTATTATCAAGATTATACTAATTGGTTATTTTGTAGAATCTTTGTTGTTTATAAATTCAATATTTATTTTCAATATCATGGGTTTTGGAAATTATAAAAAAAATTGACATTTATTATCGGAAAAATTTCCATAAAAAATACATTTACCGTGAATTTTTTATCAATTGTATTATAATCTATATGAAATAAAAATTATATATATGACAAAATTATCATATTTATGTTCTTGAATAGTATTTAACTTCACTTCTATAGTTTCATTTGCATTCAGTATGAATGTCCCTAATTATACACAAATGATCTTACCATGAAAACTGTGAAACAAACACACCTGAAATAAGTGAAAATCAATATTTTTTTTACTTATTTTGTTGGAGGATGTTATTAAAATATAATATAAGGTATTATAATTTTTAATATTTTTATATAAGGAATTTCATAAATTATCTAAACCATGATACATTAGGATCAAGGACTAGAAACAAACGAAATCAATTTGTAAGTGTTTCTCATATGACATTTTATTATATGAGATATATTCCTTATCTAACACCTAATTATTTGGTGTTATGTGTATATACCACCATATTATATATACTATCAATATTATCATTATCTTATCTATATTAAATTTTTAACTTTATAGTTACTACTGTTATGGGGAATAGGAATTGACTAATTAAAAAGTGGTATGAGGTTTATTAAAACAATTTATATTCATTAGGTTAAATTTTGACTTCTTGATTAAGTCATGATTGTATTATATGTGAAATGACATACAAATAATTTCAGTAATATTTAATTTATTTAATTTATAGTCATAGTGGATCCACAAAATCAATTAACTATATTAATTATCACTTTAATGATATTTTTTTATAATGGTTTTATTTGTAAAAAATTTCTTTTAAAAAGTTCTCTTAAATTTTTTTTTATTCCATGTCAATGTTTTATAAATTTTTTTAGAAATGTTATTTAATATAATACTGATATTTTTTGATGTCATTTTTAATAATTTTTCACAATTTAACAAATGTTTTCAAAATGATATTTCATCATTTTCTAAATGTGGTTCTTTATAAATTTTCTAAAAAATAATGGAATGAATGATTCATTAAATTATATACAATGAGATGATATTCCCCCCATTTTGCCACTGTAATTCCTTGAATAAAATTTTACTATTTAACAATATTATTTTCAAACTAAATGTTTTCTTTTATAATATCTCATTAAATAAAAAAAATACAGAAAGGTTGTTTTCTTTAGGAATTATATAATGTTATGTTTCAAAAATATTCTTCCATGTGAGATAATTTTATTTGATGTTAGTTATGCTTTACTAGAGATATTATTCGAGGCCCTTATAGTTTTTCATTTTATGTTTGTTTTATGGTAATTATGTATTGATATCTATAATAGCTATTTTCATTCCCTTTGGTTATGCTATGATGAAATTATTTTGAAACCTATTTATTTTCATTTGTTTTGATATTATGAATAATTTATGTTTATATATAACATTTATGTATGGATTTAATTATGTTATGGAGTGACCTATTTCTATATCCAATTAATTGGGTAATAATATTATATCTCGTGAGATATTGGGAAGTGAAACATGTTCTATTAATTTCATTTCCATCAATTGTAGTATTCATAGATAACCATGATTAATATGATAGTTTGGGGACTAAACACTTTTATTAGAATGGTAATGTAAATGATCATTAAATTATAAGGAGATGATTTTTTATGCATATGGGTTATCCATCATTTCATGTTATATGCAGAAGATACTATTCTTCGATTCTTATCATGGAAATTTTATTGTCTTATTATAAGACACATATTTAGATCATTTATATATAGGGTTTAATTTTCAAATATTATGCCTATATAGGTATACCCCTATGTTTATTTTATGTTTCATATCATCCATTTTTACCATTATTGGTTATTTGATATCACCATTTTCTCATGTTTCCTTATCCCTATGATGAAACAAAGGTATTTCTATTTATATGTAAAAAGGGATCTTCCAACAAGAGAATAAATGGGAGATGATGTAGGTGTTTTATGATATTATTGAATATGTTTCAAAGATTACTAAGACACTAAACCAATACAATTCATGTGTGGGTATTTTTTTCCTGTTAATAATTTTCATATTTTTCGATGAAATATATATATATGAAAAGTGTATGTTGATATATTTTGTATCAGACATAATATATAGGTAAAAATTTGATAATATAATTAGAATACCTTAGTAAGAACCCTCGGTATATGTGTAGTTACAATCCTAGAGTTCTAGTAATGATAATGAATTACGTAGGATAGTACCAAATGTGTAATTTATTGAAATTTTATAACTTATTTCTCTTAAATCGGTGGTTTTCAATATATGATTAGTGTTGAACAAATATTTATTTTTCATTTATTCAATGGATCTGACCTGAGGGAACTATGCAAATGATTAATGGAATGGGAAATAAATTATTTTCTTCCTGGGTAGCCAAATATATTGGGATATGGATTGAAAAATCATATTTCTATACTCACACCAGAAATGAACCATGATAAACTTTCGAATATGGAATGGATGGAACAATATTCCATTGGTTCCTTCATGATGTAACCTCTACCTTAATTCATTGGGTCTTTTGATCCACTAGTGGATATGAAATGGATTAACACCATTTGAAAAATATTTTTGTTTCTTCTATACTTGGTTAGGGAATCATATTCCCAGTTATTTATCACATGGAAGGAAAAAATATCAATAGTGGATTATTATCATGAATTTGAGGAAATAAGAAGAATATGAATTAATATAATGGTATGGGATTATGGGTATATTCCTAATAAATTACATCCCTCATATTCTAAAAAAATATGGAGATGTAATTTCATGAGATGAATAAAAAGAATGAAAAATCTATCAGTACATATAAATAATGTGTCACAAGGATTTTCTGGTATTCCCAATGATTAATAATTATACAAGAATATAAAACATATTTTTTAATTAGTGTTTTAAAACCACGTCTAAAAATCGAATTAGTTATATGAATCTTCATAATAAATGATGATTTTTATTTATTTTATCCCATAGTGGAGATAGAAATTGTACCTAGCCATTAATTAAAGGGATTTTACAAGAAAATAACATTAAAATTCAATTAAATTATATAAACCATGGTGGAAAAGAATATAGGTTTTTCATTATTATTAATATGTAGGTTGAGGAATAAATAAACTTTTTTGAATGCAACATGTAAATGTATTATATTTTGGAAATAAGGTAATCGATCGATTGAGTGTTAAAAAGTTTTGAAGAAGATATATAATAATTCTAATTGAGACAAAGATGCCTGATATGTACCCCCCACACTTCATTGATTCTTGTTTAAGAAAAATTGGAATTATTATAAACATTTCCCAAACCCATGGTTAAAAGTGATGATCTATGTTAGAAATCACTTAAGGATAAAGATAATGGAAAATATTTTGTGATCCCAATTGGGATTATAGAGTAAAATATAGAAGTGGTGGAATGATTGATTGATTATGTATTAGAAATATAGAGTAATATTGTGAAAGTAATTTTATGGATATTTAGAAAATTTAATCATAGAAATATTGGGCAAATATTTTGAGTCTTTAAGGATGTTTAACGATACCGTGAATAATGATGGAGGAATAAAAAAGTGATTTGATGATAAGGTGATGTTTTTAGAGAAAACGTAATTAAGTGAAAGATATCCCCTAATATTATTCTTTATAATGAAACAATAATGATTAAAAGTGATGTTTTTTATAAAATAAATTATATATAATTTATTGCCATTGAAATATTTATTAATTTAATAAAAAGGGAGTTTACAATCTGATTTTAAATAATATTTTTATTTATAGTCTAAATAAAGTGTTTATTTTTTATATAATTCATGTTTTCACTACGGCTAAATATTACATTTGATTATTATCATGTTTCAAGAGAGTACCGAAAATGATCAACTCATGTTTTATGTGTGACAATTAAGTGATACATCAAGTTGATTAAGGGATTAATGATACATTTATTTTGAATATTTATTTACATTATTTTGATTTTTTTAATTTTAATCTTTTGGATGGATCATAATGGTAAATATTTTGTAGTTATTAACATTTAAAATTGGATGAGATTTTTGATATAAATGTATTACATAACTATACGGGGATTTATTCATATTAAATAACCTCCGCTAACAATTTTTGTTCTCATGATAACCAGAGACAGGATGAATTTCATGTCATCTTTTCTCTATCTTATGGTCCACTAGTTCAGCATGAATTGTGACATCAAATTCATTTTATGTAGTGATATATGATGAAAAAATTTATCAAGATAAATCTAAATAGTGAGAATATACTTATGAGATGAAATTAAATAAGTATATCATATCAAATGATTTTTAAATAAAATGTTGTCCAATTTTCAACATTTGTAATGATACTTAAGAGTATTTTCTGACTTATTAGTTCTTCATTTTTGTTGTAATTAACATTATAATAACAATGTTCTCTATAAATCCTTAAAAAACATAACTTTTATTATTCTTGTCCATTCCCATGTTTTTAAATTCCAATAATTTTCCCATAATAAGAATACATTTTATGTATTGATATTCATGTTTTACATCCCCCCTTTTCAGTGGATGTTTTTATTATCCACTATTATGATGTAGGATTCCCATAATAGAAATTTTCAAAAATCCATATATCGATTTCCACAGAAAAAAATTCAAATTTGAGGTTGAAATTGCATAAAATTATTTGTCATATCTCGATGGTAGATTAGACCTTGAGAGTTCCAATAAATCTAAAAAAGTGCATAATGTGTTCCATGAATCTCCCCTTAATAAGTATATACATGATCTTTCTCATGTAATTATATCAGAACTTATACCACTGAAGAAATATACTTCCACATATGAACAACTGGTCGATCTTCTTGACTGTAGTGATATTGTTCTACTAAATAAAACTACTCTCCTAGATATTGTTTTATGGTATAACTAACAAGTTCAAGAGGCTATGTGGGAAGCTGAGGAGGTGGTGAGGTAGAGGTACAATTATCAATATATATCTGAATAATGAGATTTTTGGAATTAATTTATTTTATAGTGGTATAATGTAACATCCTAATAATTTATAAAATGAAATACTATGTTCAATATCATACAAGACACAACACATCATGCTTAAAAAAACGAAATATCATTTTTTAATTTGATAGTTATCACACAACTATTGGAATGGTGTAAATGAATGATGTAAACTAAATAATGAATATATAGTATTAAAATACTTACAAAATTAATTTATTTTATACCAATTAAATAAAAATGAAAATAGTAACTGATTAATAAAAAATGATATATTTTTATAAAAAATGATATTTACGATCAAAATGGAATTTTATCTTCATAAACTCTATAACTCAATATTAGTGTTATATATTAAGGAAATTTATATTTTTAATATCAATTAAAATGTTTTTATATTCTTCTAATAATTTTTATATGCTTCAGATACGAATACATCTATATTTTACCATAACAATATCTATTTTCATAAAATTCAATTTTCATCCTTTTAATAGATTAAATATTTTAATAAAAAATTTGGAAACATATAATTATTTACTATTGATAATAAATAGTATTACATAAATACTAATATCAAAATTATATTATTGTTAAATGTTGTTATTGTTTGATCAGTTTCATTTCTCATGAATAGTAAAAAATTCAACATTTTAATAAAAAAATAAATTCTTATATAGAAAAATTAAAATGATAAATTATATTTTCAATTTATTTTAATGAATAATATTTTAAAAGAAATATCAAAAAACCAATTTATTTCATTTCATTTAAATTCACATTAAAATTTGAAATAAACATGGCTTCAATGGACTAAAGGCCTTCTTTTTTATTTATTTAGGATAATACCACATTAAATGGTTGATGGGGAACTCTTACATGATGCATATACCAAAGGAACATGGACGATACATGACCCAATACATGACCATAAAATCCGAAGAACTGACACACTTGAAACATCTCCTCCAAAGCATCTGTATCTTGAAGGAGCTTAACTCCCCTCCTCACATGGATTATATATTAGCATTACCCTATAAAGAGATGCAGGGTACGTAGTCCCGATGGATGTTTCCATAACCTTTTATTGTTTCAATACGGATATCTCTCCTCTAATGGGTTCTATTTTACATTGAATCCTCTTTTGGTCATGCTCCAGTGTGGTCTAACTGGGTTGCTTCTTGGCCTTTTTGGTGTCCTAAATCCCATCTGGTTGAAGGCCCTTGGTGGCCCGAATACCCATGCTTCCTGAAGTCCGTAGGACACAAAGGCCTTGAGACCCATTTGATCAAAATGGTTATCAAAAGGACGAGATCAAATTAATAGTGCTTTCTGATACAGTATTGAATAGTAACAACTACATGGCAGCTACAGGACCCAGAAATTCGCTCCCACTGTAATTTCATTCTACTTATCATCGATGCTAGGATGATGCCTCTACCACTTGATTATAGGCTCATTGGTCTGGTTATACAAACATTTAAATATTTTGATCTTTTTCACTTTAAAAAATTGGTTTCTCATTGCCTATGAATGATTAATTTAAAATTAAATTCATACAATTATGTGAATTTATATTATTAAAATTGATACATATTTCAAATTAAGAGATTGAATTTAGTATGTATGGTCAATTTTATTTTCATATTTTAAAATTTTACCATTGTAATTAAATTAACTACAACAGTATAGGTAACAAGACGAATCAAGTTAATGTTAAAATGTTAATGGCATAAAATACAAAGATAAAAAATAATATTTTTGGGTGTAAGGTCTTGAAAATTCCTTAAATAGATGAAAATACTGCAAAAATCACTTTGTAGAAGGAATAAAGTACTCTTACCATTCTAGAAAGGTGGATGGACTCAAATTGAGTTGCAATTCATTTATGAAACTTGAATGAATTCTGATTTTAAAGAATATTATGTGGACCGCTTACCATAACTAGGAAAGGTATGTAGAGCATCCGAATCAAAAACCAATAGGTATGTAGAACGATCCGCAAACCACTGGCCCTCGGAGTGATGTGCAGCAAATGAGGTAAACCACCAACTGTGTCAACAACGGACTGATAAATGTAATGACTGTCTGCATATTGTGTCGCGAACCTATAATTTCTTGGACAAACTGAATGGGTAGGGCTCCACAAACCATTATCGTAAACCAGAGCCTCATAAAATCATGGTAGACTCAGTCTTTCACATGTTATGTTATTGCTTCCATGGGCATCCAAAAATGGTTCCATGTGACCAGTAGATATGATTTCTCCGATTCCCAATCAATTGAGCATTGTATAAGTACAAGAGACAGATAGAGGGAGACAGATGAAAAACGAAGGATGATGAATGATTGAGGGAGACTCATAGGAGTGAATTAAAAGTTTTAATAAGTCTCCGACATTAGTCTTGAATAATCAGAAATTCCCGAATCATGAACCACGCCCTCATTAGGTACAACCGGCCTCCAACCGTAATATAGAGGTTTTGAATAATAAAAACAGAACCGCAAACCTATCTAGTGAACCGCAAAATGAAGACTTATCGTCGATGAACTCCCTGCGAATGATGATACCCATGACCCTCCTTCAATATGGTTCTCCACATAGTGTACCACTACGCTGACTGAACCTGGAACTGTATAATGAATCAGTACACTGATGGAACCCAAAGCGGTGTGGCGATCCACTTACATCTATGGTATGAGGTTGTTTATAAAAATTCAAGAGTATAACTTCAGTACACTGATGGACCTTCTTCCTGCAAACCACTATGGTATGAGGAGCCTCCCCCATCACACATAAGAAATCCGTATGTGGAATGGGGTGTTCCTAGGTATTGGTTCCCCTAGATCCAACCTCACCACTCCAATCATGTCTAGTCCTCCATGGTCCCTACACTAACCAGTCCCCTGAAATGAGACAGATTCCACCTCCAATTCCATCAGACCGATAATATCAGATCATCAGGTGCATTAGCATGCCCCTTTGAGTCTACATACCGATGGTAAGCGGAGTTACAATGTCTCTCCCCACAGTGGTGAGAGCTTTGGGAATGCATGTGTGATTAAATTTCCAAGGTAACACAAAGTCCATCCTTGGGACTCCGATGTGATCCTCCCCATTCTCATGGATATGTGTGGTCACACCCATTTCCATTCAATGAGTAATAGTGATTTTTCAAAGGGGTTATGTTTCCTCCCCACTATGATGAGGACAAAAGTAATCCCATTCCCATATCATTCTCCAGGGCCCTCCCACAATGGTAAGTCCCAAATCATGAGAGGTAGGTTTTGTGACCTTCAATATAATTTCACATTGATGAGTTCATTACTCCATTCCCTCACCCAAAGTCTCCCCATCCTCTTTGACCATGGGCTCTCCCTCCCCCACCAACAGGGGATGAGCCACGTGATTTTTTTAATCATTCACATATTCTTGTGTCTCACACCGAACATGAGTTACAATAGAGTAGAGGTTTATGATGATTTCCACATCCACACCTTCTGAAATACTAGAACATCTATTCCTAACCAAATCAGGATATGTAGTACACCTACATGATGTCTCGAGCTCAAAAGGGTGTCCCTCCAAAATGGTTCACCCAATCATGTCCCTCAACTAGGTATCTCCCATTCATAAGCCCCACACTTTCAGAACAATGAGAACTCTGATCCCTGAGAAAAATCAAGATATGTAGGATGCCTACTAGAGGTATTGATATCAAAAGTGTTCCCATAAAAAGGGTTCCACCCAATCAATTCTATCAAATGGGAAGGTTCCACGTGTAAGTCCTACAACGCCCGAACTATGTGGGTTTTCATTCCTCTCATGAGGATACGTAGTAAACATGTCTTATGGGTATGACCCCAAAATAAATTCACAATCCACCCCCTGGTAGAAGATAAACTCCAGAGAACCTTATAATATAATTCATGTCAACATCATCTCTGTGTCATCAAATATAAGATTTCTTACCACGATCCTCTAAACAAAGGGAAACTCATGGAAACACTCTTCGAGAATGAATTGAGGATTCAAAAACATATGAAATGGACTTAAACCAATAAGGGAGTCTCGTAATAGGAAACAATCCTCTCCTAGAAGGGTTTGGTGAGCATGATATCCCATCCTCTCGACCATTGGAGTTTTTATGTGTCGTTGGATAAATCTTCAAACAACGAGCAGCGGTTAGAGAAAATCGCTTCCAACACCATATGACTAGGCCTCCTCCCACTGAGAAGGACCATATTCCAAGTCCACCTTCCAATGTCTAAGTGACCATGGCCCCTCGACATTACCTCCAACGGAAATAAATATATATTCAATAACACACAATTACCCTAGTTCAAGGGGGGAGATCTTCAATACTAACACGATGGAATTCAACGGGAAGACATACGATTATACCCCTCCGATCAAGCCCACCCAAAATATGGGGTTGCACAATACGATCACATCCATGTTCCTTCTAGTTCCCTCCAGTCCCAATGTGCGGACAGAGTGTCCAACTGTTGGTAGATGCTAATATTTTCTCATGCATAATTATCCCGACAACCAAATAAGGTGTCACTCCTCTACAAAGAGGAACAAACACCTGATGATTCACATCAATCCAATGATCTAAATTGGTTTTCAACCCGCTACACATAGGCACAATACATGCTGATGAATTTCCAGCCTTCAATCCAAATACGGAAGAAAGAAAATATGAGTAGAGTTAAATTCATGCAGAATCATACAAAGAATGTGAGACTAATAAAACATTTGGTGAGTGGTTGAAAATCCACTCTAGTGTATATTATGACCACCTATCAAATAATGTGGCAACTGGAGAAGAAAACTAATGGAAGACTCATTCCCCTTCCCTATAACAAGATAACAACCAACATCAATGGAATCTCAAGGAGGACAAGAGCAGACACAATCTCCTTCTCCAACATTGGAATGTGTATTCATACCCATTCCTACCAAATATGTTTCCAAAAATATCTTAGCAATGATGGAAGATCAGATTTCGATTATTGGCCATATCTTACAAACATGACATGATATCATTTCATCAGTGACAAAGGTGAGAAATCAGGCCCACAACCTGGTTTCCTCAAATTAAATGACTCACTCACAAACGTTTTTAGTCACTTTGGAGAATTTCTGTAACCCTGCTTCAGTCGAGGATGGTTGATGAAAATATTCCATAATACATGAATAGAGGGATCGAGCACAAATACCAATTAAAACTAGGGGACGTTCGTCCAACATGGTGGATGGTACAGGATATGCATATATTCTTGCCAAAACTAATGACTCTTGTCACCATATATCAATGACAAAATAGGACACAACAAGACATGGATTCGTATATGAAGTCCATTACCAATATCAGATGTCCCTAGTTACCCGCAATAGTGTACCTAGCAATGAAACGCAACCAAGGCAACCAAAAAAATAAGTGAACATACTTGATCCTGATCCCCTGGAAGTGGGGGATCATGATTCCTTAAAGCATATATCAATGAATTCCCATGACCCTGTCATTCCACTAAAAAATTATTCAAGAGGTAGTAGTAGTGGTGAAGGTCCTCCTTCAAATATCGCTACTAGCAGTTCTGAAGGTCCTCCAGAGAGAATCAACTGGGGCTCACTCTATGGGACACAAATTATTGATCATGAAATCCAATATAATGATGCACATTAGGGTATACCTCCCATCAACCTGAATATTAGAAAACAAGAACCCTCCCCCAACCCCTTGATTTCATCCGCCCTAATGCCCCTCCCTACAGTATACACTCTAGAATATCTTGTCTCAGAAGTCGAACATCAATTCATGATGGATGTTCATACCAAGATGATATTCATTGAGATGGAACTATCCACAATGATAATTACTATGATGGTCCTCCCCATACTAATATTAAAATATGTTAAGGTCCTACCCACATTTTAGTACATCCTGAAGTCCCTCACTAAGATATACACTCTAGAAACTCTTCCTGCAGCCATGTATCATTACATGATGGTAGTAATCGCCACGATGACTTTTATTGTGATGGCCCTCCCCGAAATGATGTATGTTATGATGGTATTACTCTATGTTACATCATGCAACAAGAAGATCATCCCCTTGCTATAACCTACCCTAACTGTCCTCCCACAATTATACACCATAAGGAAAGTTACTATGGTTGGGATTCATGTTGCAATTGTGGCCCTCCCCATTGCAGTACCAACTGAAAAGGTCCTCCCCCACAGTAAAAATTCATATTGGTAGGAAGGTCCTCCCAAAATTTGAACAAATTTTAGAAATATCTCTTATGTTGAGGTGCTCAGAATAGAGTCAGACAGATTAGGAACTCCCTATAAAATGAGTGTTATTCATTCTCATATAGAGGATGGAATGGGGCCATGATCATTTTTTAAGCCTCCCCCACATAATATGCAAATAAATATGGCTCCCAATAGCATGATCAATTGCAACAAAATTTTGATGAAGCATTCGCACTTGGAAAATGATGTAGAGGATCCTCTAGAATATAAACAACATGATATGTTACTTATGAGAAGACAACTAGCTAGGGATATTATACTAGTGAGATATTGGAATACAACCACATCTCACATCGACATACAAGGAGTGTTGTCTAGGGGATTAAATCTTAACATTCACCAAAACATATGGAAGAAAATTCATTAGATAAAATGAAATTTCCTACCCAATGAAGGGTAATTGGACTATGTCAGCACGATAGGGGAGCTCCACCTTCTAATTATCCAAGAATCCCTTTGGTTTGCAAGGCAGCCACCATTATAAAGGATAATGAAAAACCCTGAAATTTCCTTATTCCATGAACTATATATGTTGTGTCGACTCATTTGCAATGTGTATGCTGGAGTTCACTTTCCAGGATGGGGAGAACATGTTACTCTATACAACACCCAATGTCCAATATAGTAGGCCCCATTGAAAATAACTTCCTTAAATTTCAACACCTAGAGGCAGAAACCAATGGACCCCATTACTCAGAAAACATGTGATACTCAACAAAAATCGACCATGAGTGTGTCTTAAAAGCATTAGGGCTGAAGAGATCATGCCATCGAAAAGCTACTCAGTCAGGAAACTAAGAACTTCCAGAAGGCTTTCCACCTCAAGGAATTCAACCTGAAAGAAACTCCCATATATGGAAAATGACATAGACTTCGTGGAGGCCCAATGACAAACATGGATCACACCCACATGATAGTACGTGAAATTGAAAGTGTGGTAATAGTGGCGGCTACCGACGCAATACTAAAAAATACCCACCCCAAAGGTCTGGGGGTATTTATAAATAATACTTCCCTGCTAATACCAAAAAATCCAAGCCATTTCACATCAGTAAAAGTGCAGGTACATCTCTAGTCCCCATGGCTAAGAATATCTTTACCTCAAATCCCCGCATTGTGGATGCATGTCTTCCACCATCTAGGTAGAACGATTTACATAAGAGTTACCCAATCCACCCCTCCTCATGGTTCACTCCCTCCAAGATAATGTCGAATTACGAGGTCATACCAATGATCTCGTTGTGTTAATCCTCACTGATACACCTATTTAATATTGTAGAATTGAAGGAGAATGTGCAAAAAAATGATGCTGAAATCCTTCCTACCATTTGGCGCTGGGTACACCGCCCCCATTGTTGAATGCCTCATTAAATTTTGTAAAAAGTAACCTCATAGATCTCACTAGAAATTACATGCATAGAGAGGACTCAATGGAAGATGGTTCCCACCCGATGGCATCCCACATCGAGCCTAATGGAGTTCATACCCAGAACCAAAGATCGATCCTAAATTTGGGCGCTCCCTCACATAATCTGTCATTACCTCCCCCACAAGACCCAATGTAAGGGAAGAATAAATACTAGGTCGTCTATGACCCATCACCTCTTACCCAAGGAAATGTATCCACCGACCTCATGGAATGGTTCTCCAAGAAGACGAATGAAATGAAATAGCTGAGGGGAATTAATATCGAGCTATGTCCAGGGAAATACCTTGTCGGATGTGTTCCCTCTGCGGAATTTCAACAGGTGCACCCAAAAGAGGTACCCACACCATAGGCACATTTCCTGGTGAATGTATACATGCCCTTAGGTCCATTAAACTGAGACTCAGATGTACATAATATATCCCCCCATTAGGAAGACATACGGGATATATTGATGTAAAATCAAGAATGAAATATATTACTTGTTATCAACCCCTAATTACAATAGCACCCGCTCACCTAGTCTTTCCCACTACTGCACCAGCTCATGTGCAAGCCCGACATGATATGCATCAAAGGATCCTATGAACCATCATGCATCTAACAGCTCGACTATAATCCGCGGAGCTATATTGTGCTCCGATACAAATAGAGCACAAACCTTACCCAGAGTGGGAGAGTAGTTTTCCACTAACTTCAATCTTCTAAAACCCCATATTCCCAGTATTCAAAGGCTCATGGGACCCATAACAACATTTAATGCACTATTTATCTTATTGTGACCAAATGATGGGAAATCTAAAGCATCAAGAAGTTGTAAAAACCAGGTATATCATACAAACACTTCATTGCTCAGCCTTTGTGCAGTATAATATCATGCCATCTAATTCAATAACATGTTGGGAGACCTCCGGTGATAGTTTATCTTCTTGTTTAGGTCAAAACTAACTAAGATGATGGTCCATGACCTGATGAACTGCATGCAGTGAGGGTACGATAGAGTATCATTCATCATTACTAGATTAAAACAGCTTACTTATTCCTTGAACTGACCACTCTCCCAGGATGAGATGCTCTCCATGTTAATCGATAAATGTAAGGATTAATTGTGAATTCCACTCAACATGGTGATGTACACAAGTGGATTTACAGACTTCTCTCCATTGTCCAATGGATAGAAGTCTCCTTACAACGAACTAATCATACGTCCCAAATGGCCTCATCAACCCCATGGAAATGAATAGGAGAAGCTGAAAAAAATCAATATTGCTAAAGCCTACCCCATCAATAGCTCTAGTCGCGAGGCTCCAACCAAACCATGTTGGACCCCTTGAATTCCGACAACCACCCCCACCTAGACTACATGAGTGAAATTTTGGTAAACTAAATCATTTTGAATAATGAATAAATAATGTTTACTAATTATTTGACAACCAGGTATATGACTATTTTATAGCTTCAATGAATTGCAATTTTCTCCGACTTCTAGAGACAAATAGAGCCAATGAAGTGGATTTTTATGACCATCTAAATTATTTTCCCTTTCACAGAATACTGGGTCACACTATCTAGGAATCATTTTTTTAATGGATCTCCAAAAAAAGTTGCAGGATTCCATGAAGGTCATGTTGGACCCACCACTATCTCAAGTGGCATGTGTTTCCTCATAAGACTCAATAGAAGAATATGAGTGGAAAACAGTTGCAAGTAAGGAGAAAATGATTGAAAACTATATGTCCCATAAGACCATAAACCACATCCCTGGCATCATCTTGGTGATTTTTAAACAACCAACTGTCCCCCAAAAATCTCCCAATATAACACATCCATCCTCCTCAACCTCGGAGTTCTCTAAAGTCCATAAGGAAGAAAGCATGAAAAATATTATGATTTGATACCAATGTCGATGTCAATTTTGACACGTTTGGACATCATTCCAACAGTCTAAGTTCAATGGGCACCCCCACTCTAAAAAGTTCAATGAGCACTGCCCCACCAAATGGTTCAACGGGCGTCGCCCCGCTAGACGACACCATCAGAGGGAAACTGTCAAACAGAAACAGTATCAGATCAAGAACCGATCATCAACTCCATCAATGTAATTAACATGAGGGACCCCTTCCTGGATAAACACTCTAGGACAATCCCGAATTCCCCACTCCAAACTAGAGAGCTGGAGGAGAAGGAAGAAGTGACCTATGGTTTCCTAGAATGCATGATTGTGGAATGAGTCAAATATTTGGCCATACGATAAATCAAACCATTAACATCACTGAAACTCGCAAAAGGACCCTCTTCAAGACACACCAAGAATTGGAACGATACTTCTCCCCCTTTGGAAAATATCCAAGCTGAATTATATTGAAATATCCACCAGGGGAAGAAAAAATATCAACTCTTAGAAAGAATACATGCAGACCGGTTTGGGAAAACCCAAAAAGGACCACAGCACCACCGACCCCAACTATAGAGGAAAAACCATCTACATCAAAGTCCAAACCGCTAAATTGTATATGAAAGTGCAACCATGATCCGGGAAGTACCATCCAGTAGATAATAATTATGATATTATAATTTATTTGGCTTCATTACCAGAAATGATGTCAATCCTAGATGCATTTATCCAATTCGTAGATTATAGGGAGGAACTCATCCATGCCAAACTAATTCCCAAGGAGTTCAAGGATGATGTTGTAGTATACAAAGATGACCAAACATAGACCAGTCCAGAAGAATGTCACATTGTCATATCTTTCACAGATAAGGTTGAAGATGATATTATACAAGGGCACATAAAACCCTTGTTTGTGTCCAACAAGAGAAATGGAATTGAAATTCGAAGGATCTTCATCAACAACAGCTCAAGAGTCAACCTCCTCCCACTACGAATGCTCCGACATTTTGGCTATGATGACGATAATTTGACATCCTGTACTAACACTCTTCTAGGATATGAAAAGTGTGAGAATAAATCGTGGGGGAGAATCAAGTTTAAAACTAGGCTTGGAGATCTGATTTCAGATTCCATGTTCCTGGTATTGTGGCAAAGTATGGCATTAAACATCTTGTAAAGGAGACATTGGCTGCATCAGGACACTAAAATTACTTCATCATTACATCACTGCATCAAATATTTCACCAATAACACAAACATGATGGTACATGATCATAAATACTTGTTTGAGTCTGATGAGTTGCATTATACCGATTCATGGTTATATGAATGTGAGGAAGAAATCATTCAGCCAGTGACATTGATTGGATCAATGCACTGAATTGATTAGAAAAGGCTTCAACTGACCGCCTCTAGTATCTTGGGAAAGGGTTATTACTACCAATCAACTATGTTAAATGCATAGGTTCAAGTTCGGATACATCCTCAATCGTTTTCATGATCTCCACCGTGGCCACCGAGTCCAAGGACCTAAAAGAGTAGGCTGACACCCATGATGACAAGAAAATACCTATTAACGATGTGAGATGTATGAAACTAATCTATGAGTAAAAATGACTCTAATGTTGTAGTATAATCTATGTGACCATAAAATATGATTATAAATTCCACAAATGTTGTGGTCCAATCTATATGATGCTAAACTGTGAGAAAAAATGGTTATAATGTTTTAGTCCAAGCTCTATGACCCTAAACTATGTGTAACAATGCCTCCAATGTTGTATCCCAGATTATAATACCTTAAACAATGAGTAACAATGCCTCTATTATTTTAGACCAAATTATAATACCTTAAACTCTGAGTAACAATATCATAAAAACCATAATGACATGGTCCAAATTCTATGACCTTAAACTACTAATCATTTTCCTTTCAACATGAAATTAAACTATAAGGAACCCATCTTAGAAACCAAAAATTAAAATGTGAATCATGTCCTCTCTATAAGAAGTTAATATAAATGACAAAAAACGTTAAATTCCCATGAAAATAAAATACATGATCTCTCAAAATAATACAAACGACATTATTCTGACCCTTTACGGAAATGTAGAGACCCCTCCATCCTTGATATTGGCCTAACCCTCACAAAAAAATATCTAAATTATGCCACCTATCTACCCATATTCATAAGGGAAAACATTATATCTCCTTATTTCTCACAACAAGTATAACTCAGGTGATATTAGGATCAATAGTAGGGATTCTCTTATGAAATAAAACAATAGAGTATCATGGTAGACCTGGAATCCATGATTGATAAAACGAAAATGCCCATACCCAGGGACTTGGCGAATCATTACAAGATAAATTCAAAACTACATATGTCTTGATTTATTCCATTGTTGGATACATTGTTATCCCATATGTGGAATTCAGGCCCAGCCGTCATCCAAAAATATTCCCTCACATGTCCTTAAACATGGACTAAGACAAATCAGTATAGGGTATATACAAAACACTGTAAGGCATGATTCTTTATTTCATAGGATATGTATTGATGCCTCGATCATAGATCATGGCCCATCCCTACCAAAAAATATATAATTTCCCAAAAATATCCTATACCTCCCAAATCTATTATAGAATCCCTATGTCTGCTCTTTGTTTCTCAAAATTATTTTAAATCACGTGAGCATTAGATCAGTTGTACGATTTAAATTATGAAAATAAGTTATGGAAAAGTTTGGGGGACTGAGAACCAATAGAAAATTTTAAGAAATTACCCTAAATGACCCTATGTAGAGCATATATTTGTATGGAACAATCGTAACAACATGTGGCATGATTCCTACCCTCGTTGGATACATAGTTACACTTTGAATCGACATCTCATCCAAACCACCAGAAAAAATTACCTTTTCTTGCATACGTAGTTTAGACATGTACATGGTGTCCATTAAAGGTCCTATCACATGACAATACACTGCAAAATTCTTTAAGTGTTCTATGTGGACTAGTCCTCCGTGTTATGAGATTCTACAAATTCCATTTAGATAAGAGATGTCAAAAGAGCTAGCTTCCCCCTCTATAAATTATCCAGACATAGGTCAAAACAATAGTAGTTCACAGTTAATCATTGTCTAGGTATTCTCATGTTCCCATGCACATCATTTCTATTTTTTAAACTCCATACTCTAGGAAAACATTGATCCTCATAATCATTCAATGCCATATGAGATGGAAGAAATATTTCCTCGTAACTCCTTTGTGTGACTACTGACATCATGCACTAGTGGTTGTACATATTTTTCCAATAAAACGTCCATCAATCCATTGAAAATTCATCCCCAAGATATTCCACTTATATCCTAGTACTCCCAATGGCTTCCAAACCCATGTCATCCTTCCTAATTCATGGTTCCCTTAGGATTATTGTTTACATCATATATCTTCACTCACATCTAAGGAACACCGAATCATCCAGATTATGATTAACCTAAAACTATTTATGATATTTTTGACTATATAACTCTCCTAAATGGACGACTCTAAACTACACAACATCATGTCCTCAAATTAATGACATTAATCTATAAGGACAAAATAGTCCTTGCTATATGATTTCAAACTACATAGCAAATACATAAGCCTAATGTTCCCCCAAATGATGATCATTACATTTTTAGGAAATGGCCTGGAAATATTTTAATCCCTTGTTTCTCACACTAAGAATAGCCTACATTTTATTTGGGATAAAGCGACAGATCCACCATGGAATTATGGAAAATCAATCCACGAATTTGGTCATAGCAGCCCGACCCAAAAAGTCTTGTCGTTATTCACTCCCCCATGAGGAACCACATTTTATTGACATGGGATGTTAAATGAACAGTTATCCCAAAGATGGATTGAATTATTCACCCATTGTATGAGTCATATCTACATTAAGGACACCAGATTCCATGAGTAAATCATAGCCCAAACATCCCCAATTTTATTAGATATGATCCTTCCGTATTTCAAACATTGTGCTACGAGTGATCATGAATCTAAATGACTTTCCAAGTCCATTAGAGAGGGGAGGACAATGACATACATAAACATTTTCTTGACTAAGCACATAATGCCTTGGTGGATCTGTATATGTTTCCCACAAATACTGATGTCAATCAAAGGAATCTTTTTCCCCATGAGAGTCATCTCCCATCTCATTACACCCAATGGCTTCCAAGACTTATTCTATCCCTCCTGAATCAAGGTCCCTCAATTTCATTGTTTACCATTTACTCTTTACACATATATAGGATTTATCAGAGAATACATTTTTTATGCATCTCTGGTACCTTTTGAAGTTTTTATTGATATCATATCCGTATGTGTGAAGTTGATCGGCATATGAGAGAAGAGTTCCCCCAATCATTTTAAGGTTTCCCTGATGAATTTATGTTAAAATTATTATTATTTTTGAGTTTAGGAGAACCCCTAATAGAGGATCACATACAACATTCATGAAATTTCCCAATTCCATAACCCTTAATGTCTATTGGAAACAAAAGGACAATGTTTCACGGACACCTTTGATTGACTATGGCATTCATGCCCTGATGGCTCTACATATGTCACGCACAAAAATGGCCAACAGTCAAAGGCATATCCATCCCTAGGGGTGTCTTTTCCAGCTTCTATATGCTCATATGACATTCATGTCCTATCACACCCCAAATTTGGGAATACTTTTTGATGACATCTTATATACCTCCTTCATTCCATGTTCCCCTGAAAAAAAACGTTAATTGAACTGATCATTCACTATCTATACCTCATGCAAGTAAGAATTGTGTGGGAAACGTTTTCCACTGAAATGTGACATGAATTCCCCTAATGTTTTCAGACAACACTACTCTGGCTAGCCACCCACTATGGCTCCCAACATCCAAATAAATACAAAATGATGCAAATCCCACCATGCCATCAAAAACCCATGTTCAGTGTGCCAGGAACAAAAATGATTGACTATGCACATCAGGCCCCAATAGCTCTGCATATGTCACCCACAAAAATGTCCTTCAATCAAAGGAAAATTCATCAATACGAGAGTCATTTCCGACCATTGTACACCTATAGAGTCTTCCAAGACTCATTAAATTCCATAAAAAAGAAATTTATTATTATGGAAAATCCTGAATCCATTTCTAATGAATATTAAATCATTCTTGGAAAACTGCCTCAAGTTAGGGACCTACACAGTTATGTTTTGTCAAAATTGTTCATCCTAAAACATCAATAATAAGTTTTATTATCAATACTGTGAGCAACAAGCGAAATAGATGACATACATTCAAGAGGAAAAATCTGAAAAGAGCACCTATCTGTAAAATTCTAGTATCTATTTATTTAAAAAATATTCCATTAGTAATGGTGTAAATCTTTTTAGGTCAAAAACCCACAATGGGGGCCTAATAAAATTCGTTGTTATACCTACTAGGCCCATACCAAGTAGTCTTAGTAGAAAATATGTGTAATAATAAAAGAAATATATGTCATAAATGTATGTGGGGTTCTCCCCAGGACCCCAACAATAGTTAAACTACGCTCGAAGATTCCCATGGATTATGAAATAATTAAATCCAAATTTGATTGTTTCAATTTACTGGTTTCATTACATGGATTAAATTATACATGATTGAATTTATGTTATGATGAAAATTAAAAGGAAGATATATTTAAATCCAAATCAGTTACATTGAGTTTAGTAACTAATAGAGGAACATCACCAATTCAGAGTATTTCCAAAATATCTAAGAAAATGGGAAGAGTACATATCATGATTTGGGATAGAACTTCAAAAAGGATTGGTTTTCCATTTCCGGAATAATGTAAGTTGATTTCCATATTACATCAACAGTATGTTCCAAATAAGATCTTTTCTCAATTTCGACATTGACCGTCAGACACACATTCTCAAGAACAACATTAAGGTACCACATTTTCTTCTGGCAGTCTTTATTCATGGCGCACAAATAGGCCAGTTCATCCCTGTACCTTGTTGCGTGGGCTAAACACTACTATAGCTTTTCCTCTTAGGTCACCACAAAATAGTGGTCTTTCACCACCTCGGCCACTACATGAACAAATCCTTTTGAAACATCTCGGAATGTATCCACCTAATGATGGAAAGAATTGTACTTGTAAAACATGACCTTGAAGGAGGCAAGGTCTTATCAGGGAATGATGGTTTGGTAAATAAGTAAGTGTAGGTTATAATAATGAATGCAATTAGAACCCATCTCAGTATATAACTTCTGAAAATGGTCACCCTCTTCAGTTAAATTGGTCATGGGTGTCTCCATAAAAAGCTAACACAAATGTCTTGATTCCCCTTTGCGCACTTCTTGGTGCCTTCCCATAGCATCGGTGCCTTGATCCTCCCCAATTTCTATATGTCTATAACCATTAAGTTTCTCTATATGAGTGGGGCGGGATTTATAATTTATCACCCAAGACAGCAGACTCTATGTGCCCTTTGATGGCTCAGCCAATAGAGCCAGATGTGGAAGACTAACCACGATTTTCAAGAGGATCAGTGACACTCAGATGGTTATGGTCTCATTATGATATTGGGAAATATCCATAGGAGGTTATTAGTATAAATAACACCCCACTAAAATGGGTTGTAATGATGAAACCCATCATAGAATATTTTGATGGAGGACCGAACATCTTTTTACATAATGGGAAGGATCATTAGGTGTATTTATCTTGGCTGCTCCATGGACTGAAGTAAAAGTCACATCTATTGCACTCTTCGTAGTAGAAGGGATATGTAGCATTATCATTGGGGAGAATATGGGGTTGTAAATTCTAAAGGGTTCTTGCACCCACTAAACTGGTTCTTTCATCATCCTGTCGAGGTAAAAATATTCCCATTTTTTGGAATATTACAATGACCGAAAGGTGAGACCTATTGTCTTTGGAATGAAAATATCTCTAGAAGCACCTTTATACATCATCATATGACATAATTGGCTGATAACCATGAGATCATATTATAATTTTTAATGAACAACAAGAATTATCATAGTCTATTAAAGGCATCCAAATTTCCTGGAAAATAAGTTGTGGAGGTATGGATAAAAATAGTACTTTTTTCTACACATGCAGTGATCATCCCATCACAAAGGATGAAGAGGAAGGATTATTCCACCAAGGAACCACCCATGTCACCTTTTAATGACTTATGAAAGATATGATGTGGTTCATATAAGAAATGAGAATCCTAATTCAATAGCACCACCACATTAGTAATTCTTAGGGACTGAAGAAGATCATCAGAAATGATTTGAATGGCGAAAATAAAGTCAGTATGTGGAACCCTTGTGGTATGTAGGTATTCATAATGGGGGAAGTGTTATTCCATCCACCAGTACTAGAATTTATATGATCTACTGAGATGATGCAAACACATGCATTCTTATATTTGTCCAAACAATTCAAAAAGTCGGTTGAGAGTAGGAAGGTCCAAATATATGGGTTGACCTTCTGCCAGCCTGGAAGTCATCATCAAGGTACATGCCCGAACCATAATGTATTTTTTCTCTAGATGAAAAAAAATAAATCTTCCCAAAATCATGCCGACGAAACCTTCTAGTCTATTCCAATGGGAAATTTCTAGACTAATCTCACATCCCCATGTGGTATATCATCATGCTTTATTAGTAGCATAATATGACGGTGGTGTTTGGAGGAATTGACGGGTTGAGTGATTCCGACAATGGAGATCCCTTTCAATGGGTCTGTTCAACTTCACGAAAACCCCTATCAATGCCTCGAATGAGATGATTAAGAGAGATTCAAGGGGATGGTCGTGTAATAACTCTACTGTTACTATTACACTCCTTATCAGTGGGGACATGTGGTCATTGTCAGTCCATGTGGCACATGTCGGGAGGAATTTGTTATACATTTCTCCAAGGATGGCGAGTCCTCCAAGCTTATTGATATCATATAGACTGATTCATTCCTCCCCATGTAGTAGGTGGAAGGTGTTTGTGCACATATACAAGTGGATCATAAATTATGGAAGGATTTCTTTTGAAGAGAAGATTGAAAAATATAAATCCTAGGCTGCCTGGTACAAGTCCGCCACCTCATACTGGTCGGGGGACTCTAGACAGTCCTGATGTTTCCATAATACCCATGACCACTCATTTAATAAACATATTTTGGCCTGAAAATCCCACTTGGTTCTCCACTCCATGCATGGATTTTCTCATGATATGCTGATAATGGATTATAATTCATGCGCATATTGTCTTTGGAACCCATCACAACACCAACTATTTCCCAACATCCATGCCGAGGCTTGTAGTATGAAGATGTTCTCTTGAGTCGTTGTGGTTATTACATCTACAAATGGGGATATTTTGGAACAAACATGACCTAGATGTGCCTCTAAGAGGATAAAATGGATGTCAGGGTTAGGCAATGGTAGATGCATGTTGGTAGGAAGACCGAATATGTAATGTGGCAACTGTATGGATAATGGACAGTCTAAGAGCTCTGATGTCAAGAAGTCCGTCAAGAGGCTTTTACAAGGAATTATGTGTTCATGAAGATATCATCGCTATTTTCCACCATGGTTTCCCTTGTCTTCATAAGTTTTTCAACAACACGCAAAGAGGCCCTCGTAGCCTGTGCATGAAGATCAATAAGCCGATGAGAAGTCAGTCCAATAAAACATTGTTTCATAAAGGCTATGGATGAAAATCTGAAGGAAACAAAATATGTACACATAAAGCAACACTTAATGGATTCCATAAATGGTATGTGGAATCCCCAATTTGTGTACTATGTAATAAGTGGAGGTAACCCCACCAATAGATTTGGTATGTGGTCACATTCTACCATGAACTACCATGGTGCATGAACCATCCACGGGGCATTGGCCTGCTAATCATTGGATGACGAACATAATGGTTCACGGAAAGAGGATATAGCGAACCTAGGCAATAACTAAGTTCGTCTTTTAGAATGATGGAATATGGATTATATTCATATTGTTAATTTTCAAAATTCCAGTTTGGTGGTTCAAATTTTGTATCCAATGAAGCCAACCTCGAGCATCATATTACATGGAATACAAAATTTAATACAAAAATTGCATGGTTCCAATTGTTGAATCCAATATATTGTAGAAAAATGGAGAAATAGAGAGGAATTTTATAAGATAAATGTACGGAGAAGATCGTGAACCAGATTTTTACAAGGAGCACAATACACGAGAGCATAAAAAGATGGGGAAATCATTAGGACTTTTCACCGTGAGATATGGAATAATAAAAATGAAATGGGGCCCTAAATATAGGTGTGTTTCCCTCTTATCGGGTCCATATGTTCTACCGCGAACAATTTCAGTTCATGATCGAATCAACATCAAAATAGTCCCCTTTTAATTCCAAATTAACACCATTCTGATTGGAAAATTTTTATGGTTGTTAAAAATCCTCCAAGAGATTAAAATACCCCCACAATCACTTTGTAGAAGGAATCAAGTACTCTTAAATTCCTAGAAAGGTGAATGGACTCAACTTTAGTTTCAATTCATAGAATAATCTTGAAGGTATTCATGTTTTCATATATTTTTATGTGGTCTTCAAACCATCATCCAGAAATGAATGTCTAATAGTCAAACCATGAACCTATAGGTACATGGAACGTTTCGCGTACCGCTGACCCATGGAGCGATGGCCAGCAAATAAGGTAAACCATGAAGCGTGTCACCGAAAAACCCATATGTGTTAAAATTATCGTCGTACCATTATGTAAACATAATAGTTTGAAGAAAATGTGAACTGAAAGGGATCCACAAACAATTATCGCAAACCAAAGCCTGTACAAACCCTGGTAGACCGAGTTTTATTTGGTTCAGGATATTGCTTCAATGGGCCTCTACAAATGGTGTCGTGTGCCCAGTAGATATGATTTCTCTGATGCTCTAAAAAATGAGCACAATATAGGTATGAGAGACCGATATAGGGAGATATACGAGGACATATGGATGAAAAAATCTCGAGCGAGACTCTGAGTTGTGAAGGAAAAGTTCAATGAAGACTCCGACATCAGTTTTGATTCATTAGCGAAGCCCGAATCACGAACCACACCATCCATAGGTATAGCCAGCCACAAACCCTAAAATGGGGAAATTGAAGAATAATAAACAAAATAAAAAACCAAAATAGTGAACCATGAACCAAATACTTCTCCTAGACGAACTCCCTGTGAACAATGATCCACCGAACCCTCCTTCAATATGGTGCTCTGTGTAGCGTATAGCTACACAGACTAATCCCAGCGCCACGTACCACATCAATATACAAATGAAACCCAAAGCAGCATGATAATACATATACCACTATAGTATGTGGTTGTTTATAGCCATGCTCGCGTACTACATCGGTACTCAGACATCCCCTCTCCCCACATACCACTATGGTTTGTGGAGCCTCCCCCATAATGCATAAAAGATCAGTACAAGGAGTGGGGTGTTATTAGGTATTGTTTCCACCAGTTCCAACCTCACCCCTCCACATATGTTCATACCTCCATTGAACCTATGCTATCTAGTCTCCCAATACCTACCAATGCTTCCTATAAATCTATCAGACCCGTATGACGATAACAATGGGTTCCTCAGTGTGCCCCTTTGTGTCTACAAACCCATCGTAAGAAGAGTCACATAGGCTCTTCGTACCCCTGTGCGGGCTTCGAGAATGCATGTGGGTCTAAATTCCCATGTTAACCTATATTCCATCCATCGTAAGATGACATGAACCTCTCTATAATCAGAAAAAATGGTGATCACTTTCATTTCCATTCTATGAGACGTAGTGATCTATTAAAGGGGGTATGTTCACCCCCCCCCCTTTGACGAGGATGAAACTCCCACCCATCCTAAAACGTGTTTTGAGGCCATCCCAGTGAGGTAAGTCCCCAATCATCTGAGACAGGTCCATATGACAGTCAATGTTATTTCACATTGATTGGTTCATTACATTGTGGCCTCAACCATGGTCATCCATACCTCTTCTTCCACATGCTCTCCCTCACCCACCAACATGGGAGCAGGGATGTGGACTGTTAAATCATTCACATATTCTTATTTTTCTCCCAGGAATATGTCAGGGGGGCTTAAAGGATTGGGATGATTGAAACACGCGCACCTTCTGAACTACGTGAACTATGACTCATGTCCAAACCCGGATACATATGATTCCAACCAGAAGGCCCGAGCTCAAAAGTGTTCCCATCCGAAAGGGTCCACCCAATAATAAATCTCAACTAGATAGATCATGTGTGTAATCCCCAAACCTTCTGAAATATTATAACATTAATTTTTTATCAAATTAGGATACAAAATATTCCTACCATAAGTCCGAATCTCAAAAGGGGGCCCATCAAAAAGTGTCCACCCAATCATGTCTATCAAATTGATAGCTTCCATGCGTAAGCCTCGCACCTCCCGAACAACATTGGTTTTGATTCCTCTTCTGAGGAGACATAAGAAATCCATCTTATGGGCCCAATCTCAACATTATATCCCCTTCCATCCCCTTGGATTATGGTAAAATATATATCACCTTATAATATGTCTCAAGTCTGCATCACCTCTATTTCATAAAATATACGCATGCTTACGATGACCCTGTAAACAAAGGGTAACCCATGGACAAAATCTTCGGGAATGAAAAATGGATTCCTGAACATATAAACACGACACAAATCTATAATATACTAATAAAACAAGCATCAATACTCTCCCAATAGGGTGCAGGGAGCCAGACATCCCATCCTCTCGAAAAATGGAGTCTTTATGTGTTGTTGGGTGAATCATCAACCAATGAGAATTTTCCTTTGATGACTAGGTCCATGAATCATGGATTATAGGGCCGTTGGGAATTCGTGGCTCAATGAATAATCCCATTGGAGACCATCTGATGAAATTATATCTGAGAAGGACCGATTTCACAAGTACTAGACCCCATATGATACCATGTTGGGATAATATGATTGTGGTACCTCCATTATAATGATTAAGGGGTGAAATACCCAGTCCCCACAGGGTTTATCCAAACTTATTTAAAGTATAATAATGTTTAATGCGTCAAAAATGATGAAATGGTGAATTTTATAGGAACTCATCTCCAAAAGGTGGGACATGTGATGATTCTCGTCAAACCATTTATGCACCACCTGGAAATGTGCCACGTCGAAGGCAGAACAATAGTTTTCTTGAGATATTTGATGACCAAAAATGGAACTAGAATATTAATTTCCATCCAAAGTGTTAAATTAATTTCAACCCAATTTGTTAATCTATAAATATAATATAATAATAGTTTTATTCAGACATAACCACAACTCAAAAACTAATAATACCACTCCCAAAACCCCATCTCTACTTCTAAGCCTTAAAACTCCTGAAATATCAACCAAACAATATATTACATTCTCTCCTATGATATTAGTGCTTATAGTCACACCAAAATACAAATTCCATCATTCCCACGGTGTCCTCCTAGGAGGTGATATTCAAGAGGTAATTTTCATAAAGCACCCTTTTTATTTTCTTCCCTTCTTCTACAACTTTCACACATATTTCATTCATCATTGAATAATAATTTCATAATAATGTAAATATTTTAATTTTAAATATATAGTTCAATAGATTATAAACGACACATTTAAATACTCCACTTATTCAATGAAAAAACTATTATCCACATAATGTTAGTTAATCACCACCTCAAATAAAGATTTGTTTTATTTTTCAATCATCACATTCATTTCTTGTAGAAACCACTATTATATATAAATAATATTTTAATTTGTATATAATTAACTATTTCATGTTTTATAAAACATATAAATATAAAATTTTACATAAAAATAAACTAGTTTGTAATGTTTGAAAAAAATAAAAAAAAAATAAACATTCATCATCAACATTTTATCAAATAAATTATTCTCACGTAAGAATGGAAAATGATATATGAGACCATAAAAAAATATGATAGTTATTGAATACAATTTTAGTTCACTTCAATTGTTTTATTTTCATATGACATGGTAATTCATAATTACACAAAAATGAACCAACTAGGAAAAAAATGATACAAACACACAAAAAACAAGCAAAAATCACAAGATATTATCAGTGAATGGGTCTTATTATATTATTAAAATATCATATATGGTATCAAAAAAATTAATATATTTTTATAATGAATTAATAACATTATTTAAACAATTAAATTAAAGGATTATGTATCAAACACTCTAGGTAAGCGTGAGGTAAGGGTTTCTCATTTTACTATTTCTTATATAATATATATGAAGTATCACGGAACACTCTAAGAGGGGAGGGGTGAATAAGGGTGCCATATTTTTATTTTAATGTGAACGATCTTGTTAACACTTTGGTAGGAACATATTAAATCAATTTGTAGGTAATGTGTATTAAATTAAACATTCATATGTAGAAGGACCACATAATATTTATACATGGTTCTCTACTAAGAGCTAGTTCAAGCAGTATACACTGATACTTATTCAATCGTAGCAATTTATAATATTTTTAACTCATAGAGGATTAAAAATGTCTATCATAGTCCTTGTGTTCTAGGAACACATCCTTCATATATTTTTATGGATAATACACTTTATTCATTATATTACTTCCTTGAATCTCTATTGTTCATTGCATTGGGAAGAATTTGAACTCTGATTATCAATATAAAGGTCACTTCAATGTGTTGCCATTACATCACGAATCATTATCTATAGATTGGTGATATGTTGATATCACAATTTCTCTTATGTATGTTATATAATTTTTTGTGTCATGTTCATTTGAGAACATGGCCTCTTCAAACTATCCTTCTTCATCCATATACTGCACTACACATCATACTACCTCTATGTAATGCCTCCATTGAACACCTCTGCATACTGCTTTCACACAACACCTCTACTCACCAGACCAACTCTTCTTCTGCTAATAATCTTCCATGAACCTCTTAATATTCGTAAGGTAGTCTTATCGCAAAGCACATATCGACTTCACCAAATTACACCTGGATTACTAGTATATGAATATTGACATAATAAAATTATTAATTCTTCATATATTAGAAAAATGATACGTTTAATATAAAAATATTGAAATTTAAAAAATATTCACCATGTATCACGCTCCTACCAATCGTTCTTCCCTAATTTGTTTTAATAATTCCATATTCTTTGTGGAATCCAAAAAAAGAATCTTGTTTTCACAAGTGGAATACCATCCCATGAACCATATTACTTCTTCAAAACAAATTCACTCTGAAAACATTTAATCTTACACTCTCCATCAACTATTTCCTATCTACAAACCAGTACTGCATGCCTCCATTGAAATCTGTGAAATGTAGATCATATATCGCATACTACCCCCTTTTATGTAGAAAACACGAGGAAACTGAACCACCTAAAACAATTTCATCATATTTTACTATAAGAGTCATTATCTTCAAAACCCTTTGATCAACACAACATGGATTGACAACAAACAAAAACCATACTCCAGTTCCAGTAACTAATACTCATCGGTCCTAAAATATATGCCTTATTCAAAAAATTATTCTTTAATGTGGTTTATATATACTACCAATTTATGTGTCATATTATTATTCTCATTATCTTAATGGTATTAAATTTTTGATTTGATAATATTTACTTACCTGTGGAATATGAATGGACTAATTAAAATGTACAAAATAATTTCATTACCAAATTTATATTTTCTCTATTAAACATATACTTCTTGATTCTATCATGATACTACTGTGTTTGAAATGACTTCTAAATTTCTTGATTTTTATTCCCTAAGGATTTATATATATTCCTAGTGAATACACATAATCAATTTATTTTAATAATTATTACATCAATGATTTGATATTTATGAGGGGTTTTCTCTTTAATGTTACATCATAAAAATTTCCCTTAACCCTGTCTTTTTCTTTTATATCTATGTTTCATACAATTACATTGAAAATGTATTTACTATTATTCTATGATTGTTTAAATACAATTTTAATCTTGTTTATCTTAGTTCAATTTTTTTTATGAAATTTATATTTCATTGTTTTATAATTGAGGTTTTTTATGAATATTCTTACCACAATAAGGATGGAAATACTTTTTTTTATCTTATATGGCATGAGTGGATTTTTCTACTATCACAAAGCCATAGTTTAATAAATATTCCCTTAAAAAATAAAATTGAAATTTTTTTAAAAAATATTCTTCTCTTATTGTGCGACATTATAATAAAAATTGTTCTCAAAATATAAAGAATATATTCTTTACAATAAATTTCAATTGATCTTTCAAAATTATTTTCCATATAATAAACCATCATTTGATGTTACTTACACTATACTGGGGACATTATTCAATGAAATTATCATTATTTTATTTATTTTTGTTTTATTTTAATGATTGGTTGATATTTTTAAAACCAATTTATTTTCTATGTGTTATGATATGATGAAATTTTTATGAAACATATATCATTTCATGTGTTCTGATATGATAAAGGATTTATATTAATGTATAACCCATATGTATGATTTTCGTGATCTGATTAGTTGGACATATATATCCTTATAATGAAGTGGTAAATGATATTATATCTATTGAGATATACATGAATAGAATGAGAAGTTGACCCTATTTAGTAAAGACATTTTTACACTATGATAGTCTTTAGAGTGAACCATGACTACTAAGATGGTTTTTGGAGTAAACCCATTCCACACTAATTTTCTTAGAAAATATCCTTGACAAATAATTAATTTTTTTACACTTTTGTTTTCCTAAATTCCATTTGTTATGTTGATGTTATTATTATATGATTTTTTATGTTTTTATTTATAATATGACAGATGATTATGATCGTTGATTTTTAGGGTATAATTTTCAAATGTTATGTTTATATTTGTATACCGTTATTCTTATGTTATAATTCATATTTTCCTTTTCTATCCTTAATGAGAATTTGAAGTCACCCTTTATCCCTAATACATGAAGAAATGTATTATTATTGTTATGAAAGAAGTGTTCTAGTTATGAGGTAATATCCAAGAGATTATGTAGATGATTTTTGAAATTGTTGTTTATGTTCTAATTATCTGATGTCGATAACCAAAAAGATTCGAGTGTGGTTTTTTATATAATTTAATGAATATTCATGTATTCAGATATTATATCACTTTTTTGAAATATTTTTTTATTGTTATAAATCCCATCAACGACAGTTATTTTTCAATAATTACAACTCCATGAAATTCTAATGTATTAGCATTGTATAAAATAGAGCAAACAACATTCCACACAAAGAAAATAAGGGAATATAATATCCATGTACATTTAAAACACATTATATATTTGTAATAAATTATTCCATGATATATATTTGAATATACATGATTCTGAGTTATCATACATCTCCTGCAACAATGTGTTTCATTTATGACTTGAATTACATGTATGAAAGAGTTATACCGAATAACAATATTTTATTAGAACATTTCTATTTTATCTTATAAGATATAACATATCTATTAAATTAGTTTTTATGAATATGAATATCTACATTATGAAAAAATATGGTTGAAAACATATATGATGACGTCATAGGGTATAAATTAATTAAAAATGATATAATAACGAATTGAATACAATGGGAATTTTTTTGTAGAAAACTATTTTTATGACTAAAAAGTGATTTCTCGAAAAAAAAATTACTTAATTTAAATTATTTAATGATAGTTATGGAATATATATTTAACATATTCAATATAATATATTATATATTAATTTATTTTATTTTCTTGTAATAATTTGAGAAAAAACCTTTTTTTTATAGATAAAAATACATATTTTTACGAAGGCACTCTTACCGACTATTAAGGGAGAAAATCTTTCTATTGAAAAATTTGGAGCATTTATTAATTTAATAATCCAAAAAAATATTTAATTTTGAAATAGATGCAAAAAAAATTATGTAAGGATGGATTTTTTGTATTTTCTTATAATGATTAATTTTTTGATGAAAAGTTAATATACTAAATTTTATATCAAAACATATATTTAATATATATTTATTTTAATATTAAATTATAATATTTTATGTTTTAATTAATAATTTGATATATTATATATAAATAAAATAGATATATGTCATTGGAATCAAATTTAAGTTGAAATTGGATACAAAAACATTGTTAGTTTTTGAACATTTTTAATTTAAAACAAGCATTTTTTTCTCATCTACAAGATTTAATTTTAAATAATTTCATATAATAATGTTATTGGAAATTTAAAAACTAGATTCGATATTCAGTATAAATATAATTAATAATTTTTAAAAAATTTAAATCATTTTTTACCAGAATGATTAATGAACGTATTATAAATAAATTTTATTGATTAATAGGAAAATTAACTTAACAAGGGTCTAAACATTAAACATAAAAGATAAAACGACATAGAAATTTGATAAAATACAATGAATGTAAATATTTTGACATTATATTCCATTTTATATATTAAGTAATATTATTTGTTAATGTTTTTATTGGGAGTATGTGGGTGTAATTATTTTTAAAAGAATTTACCTGAAAGTCACTCCTCTACTACTAATAAAAAAACTCAACACTCCCAATTACTCTCCCAACTAATTACACATAGTCATGTCCAATATCTTCAATAATATATTCTAAATATACATACCTTCAACCTAGAAGCCTCATATTTTTCATTAATAATTGTACGGAATCACATTTTTGAAAACCTAATGGAGCTACCAGAAATAATATGTAACATCACTCCTCATAATCTATCATTTTATCCACTCATTAAAATCTAATCAATATCTGATTATATAAAAAAAGGATCATAAATATAATGATTTCTTATGTTATGGTTTTGACATACATTTAGACCAACTTCCATGTAATGGGAAATCAACATACCATTCTTGTGTTTGGGGAACTACATCCTCACAAAGTGAAGTTGTTTCATTCTATTTACCATTCGTAATGGTGGGAATTATGATGGAAAATATATTTATATATTTTATATACAACAAATGTAGTTCTTTTATAATTCTTCATTTATTTTGTTACAAATACCTTTATAGACCCCATTTTATTGGAATACTAGTACTCAACCAGTGCCATGAATGACAGTATAGAAAAATTCTTATTATTAACTATAGATTAATATTTATAAAACATAATAGTTTATTATCTGTTTTCTTAAGAGTACTATTTGTAATAGTTGTGAAGAAACAGTAATTTTTACTATATTTTTCTCACATATAAGTTCTGAATAATTTTGAATTATAAGAGAATCTACTAAGAAGAAATCAATATAAAATGTTAAATTAAGATACATCAATTGTAATGTGAAACACTTTGGAATAGTCAATGATGTAAACCTGACATCAATATAAACTGCATTTAGGAAAACAATATTTAATACTTTGAAAGAATAACATGAAGAGGAGTTACTTAAATAATATTTTATCTAATAAAAAAATAATATGTGCTGAGGAATAATTATAATACAAAAAAAAATTGTTTTCCACAAATAGATATGTTGTGATGTTTAGTCATGTAGTAATTTTCCAGCAAGTAGAAGATGTTCCCAATTAATTTAATCTTCTCCTCGCCAATATAATATTGGTTGGAATCTTCCTTGGTTAATACATCATAAGAGTAACTGAATATGAAGCATAAGAATACAACATATGAATATATACAACATAACTATACAACATAAGAATACCACAATATGCCGAATAAGAATTAATGTCACCGAGAACTGGACATGAATGAAATAGCCAACTGAAAAAGAATATTCAAATGGAAATTAAGCACACAACATAAGTTTATAGATCATAATACATAAATAGATTTGAATGAAAAGATCATTCAATGTATCAGCCCTCACCCCCTGGCCTCATCATCCCCTCCCCTCCCCTCTCACCTGGACAACCTTTCCCCCCAGCACACCCTCTCCCCTGCCATCATCCTCCACTCCCCTCCCCTCCCCTCCATCATGGCCAACCCCTCCCCTCCCCTCCCCTCCAACCGGACTAGCCACTGCCCCTCCCCTCCTCTCCCCCCTGCCCAACCTTTTCCCCCAGCAGCCCCCTCCCCCTTCCATCACCCTCCTCTCGCTTCCCCTCCCCTCCAGCCGGCCCAGCCCCTACACCTCCCCTCCCCCTACCCAACCTTTTCCCCCAGCAGCCCCCTACCCCCTGCCATTATCCTATCCACCCCTCCCCTCCCCTCGAACCTGCCCAACCCCTCCCCCCCCCCTCAAACCTACCCAGCCCCTACCTATATGCTATAAAATTAACTGTAATTTATTTGGAAAATCTGAAAATTAAAACAAAAACTGATTTGTAAAATCTATATATATGCTAGAAAATCTGTCTATATGATAGAAAATTATAACATAATCTCCCATATGGGTAATTTAAAAAAACACTATATTTTAATGGTAAGTTTAGAGAAAGAGGGCATCTAGTAGGAAATCAATGCAGTGTTCCAAAAAACTACTAAGCATATAGAAAAAATTACGTTAAGTTTAATTAGAAATTCTATAAGTGTAGGGGGGAATTTGGTGATGGTGCAAAGAAACCATTATCCATAAGACATAGCTATAGTATTTTTTGATGTGGATTCTGTTGTTAAAATTTTGGATGGAAATATACATGAGAAACATATATTGGTAGTGCAGTCTAAAAATGTGTGAAATTGACACCAAAATAGTGATAAATGGGGTGCAATAGACCTCCACGGGCCTTCCTATTTATAAAGGGGGAAACCCCTAATTTATGATCACTATTTTATCATGATATTGACAAAATCTGATCCAAACCCCTAAATCCGATAATGGAAATGGAAGAAGAAGAACATGTTCATACCTTATAATGGTATTTTGCAACACAATCGGACACTAAAAATCATTGAGGGGTGAACCCCCCTGCCCAACAACCCCCTCCCCCAATTTCCACCATGTCCTTGTACCCCAACTACCTAGCATCGCCCTGCCTAGCACCTTCCCCCACTAGTCCCCGCCTTCCCAACTCCTTCACCCCAGCAATCCCCCCACTTTCTAGCCCCTTCCCCCATAACCCCACCCCCTGGCTAACCTATTGCCCCACTAGGCCCTTCCCCCTGCCCTCATCTTCCCCTCCCCTCCCCTCATCTCCTCTTCAACCAGCCCAGATCCTCCCCTACCCTGCCCACTAACCATAATCTCCTCCCACCCATTCCAGCATGTCCTGGTACCCCCTACCCAGCTACCCCCTGCACATCACCTTCCCCCACCAGTCCCCCCTTCCCAACCCCTTCCCCCAGCACTCCCCCCGTTTCCAGCCCATTCCCCCCAGCAATCCACCCTTCCAGCCCTTCCCCCAGCAATTCCCCCCCTTTCCAGCCCCTTCCCCCATAACCCCCCGGCAAACCTCTTCCCCCACCAGTTCTGTCCCCCCTTCCAACTATAGATGTAAGTAGTGCAGCACAGACTACCCATTCACGTGTTGTGTAATTTAATCCATATAAACCATCCAATGATCCAATAAAAAATTAAATCATAACATTGCATAATCATGTACTTTTAATACCTGCATGGAGATCCTTGTAATACACCCCACCTGAAGGTGTTGTTAAACCTGCACTGAAAAGTTAAAATTACGTAATCCTAAAATTAATGGAGAACTAAAAATCATTCACTATTAATGATAAAAAACACTATAGAGGGCCTCCCCCCTGCCCAACACTACCCCCAACAGTTATTTCCCCCTTCCAATTTGTCGTCAATCCTTCCCATCGTCACCCCCACCCATTCCCAGCCCCTCCCCTCCCGTCCCCTCCCATCCCCCCTGCCCAACCCCTTCCCTCCCCTCCCCCCATGGCCGACCCCTTCCCTCCCCTACCCACCTTGCTCGACCCCTTACATACCCTCCCCCCTTTGTAACCCCTAATACCATCACATCCCATCATATCCCCCTTCCAAATCGTCCTCACTTCTTCAAAGCAGCAAACCCACCAGGGCCCTCCTACCTACCCAGCCCCTTTCCACCAAGCCCCCACCAGGCCCAACCTTCCTGCCCTGCCCCTTCTCCCACCAGCACTGAAATACATCAACTAACAGTTGATATGTAACATAGTTAGAGTAAACTATGTAAGATGATAGAAAATAAATTAGAAGACACAATCAACTAATATCGTATTACCCTTCTTACCTTTAGAACATAACGTTCATTCTTTTCTGTTTTTTCCTTCAATTTATCCTTCATTTGGATTCCCATATTTTGTATTTCACATGATATACTGACACTTTCAAGTGGGATATGATGAGATTTCTCAATAACATCTTCATTCAGAAAATCAGTCAGTATGATTTTCTACATATAGAACATAGTTGAAAGAAGCATCAGATCTAGGAGCAATTACAATGTAGGATGAATATAAATTCTTTTAAACAAAATTAGAAGGGAAAAAATATATATATACCTGAATACATGATGATACCGCATATGATGTTTCAAATATAGAGCCAACCTTTTCACTGAATCGAAATGATTCAACAATATGATTTTCTTATGATTGAAGAAGAAAGAATTAATCATGTGGCATGTTCTTCACACACACGAAAGTAAAAATGATGATACTAGATTATATTTTATCTGAATACGAATAATTCACACTACATAAATTTGTATAGCCACTACTCTGACGATGCTTTATATAAATAATAAGATAAATAACTATTTGCAGTCTATCCATATTAATGAAAATAAGGATATGTAATAGAATCTACCTGAAATTCCGTGAAGCTATCCTTGAATTTGGTGATTTAGTTTTCATTGTTTGTGATGAATATTACCTTGTATGAGTTTTTTTTCTTCTAAAAGGTGATGATTTTGAATATAATAGATTCACACTTCAATTGACAAGAGAATCCTTTTTGATTTGAAAACAGTTAATTCAGTAGCATAACGTTGCTCATCATCAGCCTTATTTAAGAAAAAAAACTAAATGTTAGTTTAAATGAAGAGAAAATATTTTGTCATAATGCTAGTATATTATCTAGTAATACCTGAATCAAATAATCTTGTAGATCTGAATCACTTTTTCTCACAAATTGCATTATGTTTTTTTTAAATAAGACAACCGGTAAGGAGTCCGTGGAATCAGTCACAAGCAGCTGCACTCGAAATCTGTTAATTTATAAATACAATTATAATGGGATTTAGAATAAGAGAAATTAACTACTAATAATATATAAAGTAAATAATAAACTGTTAAGAAGAATAACAAATAAGAACCTGGGGACAGTGCAAGTTACATATTTCTTGCAGTTGGTGCACCAATTTTTTCCATCAACTTTATCCACTTTTTTCATGAAAGAATTGCATGAATCATAGAACCAATTGTGATTTGTTTGAATTTTTTATGGTGACAGAAATAAAGCAATTTATAGGCTGGCCAACATTGAGAATAATGTTGATAATGAAATTGTATAGTAATATACGGGTACAACAGAATATAAAATGCATAATTAAAATTGGATATTTTCCGTATACTACATACCTAATCACAATTCTTCACTTTAGAAATTGTTTTTTTATTTTTCCAATATAGCAATGTTGTAGAGAATAATGATGGGTATGTTGGTGCTGGACTTTGAATCTGCGATGAAATTATAAATGTACATCTGAAAATTGAAAAATGTAATTCAAATGTCAAACATAACATTCACATCTATCATATAATAAACATTGGACAACATATACAAAAATGAAAATAAAATAAACTATATAGATCACCTTCTTCAGAATGATTCAACATCTTCAATATCAATATTGAAATAGATTTTTGTCGCATGAATGGAAATTTTCGGAATAATAGCTTCTAAAAGTAGCTTTAAAGCGATTTCAGTTGGATTACTGGTTGAAAACTTGTAAAAGCATTGAATAAACGAAATGGAAACAAGGAATTGTGTTATTAGAGAGCATACTATTTAATTTTTTAACTCTGATGATTTGTAATATTAAAATAGTGGATGAACCGATGATTTCTTCCAAGTAATAAGACATCTGGTTTGCATAGTCACCCCATAAACTACATTTATGTTGTGTCCCAATGTAGAAATGTATTTAACCCATAATATAAGATATGAATATTGGTTCAGACATACTAAAATGACGTAATGACTAACCTTTCATCATGTAAGACAATTTGAATTTTGTAGTTTCTATTACCCAATGTTTTAAGGGGATGTGAGCAACGTAAATATCCAATAATTTCTAAAACATATAAGAAAGAAGAAAATATTTTGTACTGTAAGATAATAATAGTTGACAGTAATCCGTAAAATGATATATTGATCAACAAACATATTGTACTAATAGTAAGAAAATGTTTCAAAAATGTCAATAAACTTTTACATATTAAATGTTGTTCGGGAACCTGTCTTTGAATTATGTCTTCAATGGAAGTAAAATCAAAACAGAAATGTGGCAGCAGTGCATCACATGGCCACACATATGTTGTTGATGTGAATAGTACTCTATATGCATGTCTAGTTCCTAAGTAGGTGCCTTGATTTGCAGTTATATGCATGTTTTGTATGAAAAAGCACATCCCTTCCCGCAATATATTTTTGAACTTAGATAGAATATGACACCCAGTAATAGTACATTGTATCTTCGCTTTCTGCAGAAATAAATTTATAACAATGTCAAAAATTGAAAGACATATAAATCAACTTGCAAAATATGTCGTATACTTAAATTGAGAAGAGAAATGATATAGAAGAAAGATAATATGAACTCCATTATTATTATGATATCACATGTATATCTCCAAGAATCATATAAATCGACACAACATCATTGGAGTAGCTGGATGATGTATTGCACCACAAATTCAAAATAGGCACTTGTATCTTCAATGTCTCATCAGTATCAAGTGTGATATCATTCAAAGGGGTAATTGGTCGTGACATTTTGGTACGAATATGCTGTTTTATTTTTTTTTACAAAGAGAACATAATCAGAAACATTGACATTCATAGAATTAGGCATTAATAAATTGAGCATAACCGAACATTGACAGTTTAACATAAAATTTAACATTTACCTAACAAAATCTATTGAATATTTCTTCGTATACAATATTTTACATTGACCCACGAGTTGTGGGATTATTATCACCAACTACTATTTTCAATCCTAATAGTGATGTGACTCTAGATAGAGAAACATATAATTGACCATGACAAAACACATGTTTTCAATGATACAACCCAACAGAACACAGTTGTCACAACCCCATCGATCAATGATTCCCCTACTGAGCTGGCAATGGTGAAAGGGAGATAATGACCCCCGAGTCTCGCCTCTAGTAGGCCCCTAGGTGGCGAATAGAACCAAGGTTATAAGTTTTCTCAAATATGGGAGGCATTACCCTTTTTATTATTTAGGATCGGGAATTAGGAGATGTCAACCACCAAAAAGGAAAAGAACAAGTGTATATAAATAATCCCAAACCCATCCCACATGCATGTTTAAAAAATTTTATAACAAGGTACAAGTAAAAGAAAGCTCAAAAGTACAATACCAAAAGAAAACAAGAGTACAACAACTGCAACAACTCTAACTTTCCGACTAGTGGGGTCTCGCACAGCCCTGGTAGTCCTCCTGGAATCCTAAAAGTAAACTTAGGGTGAGCATACAAGTATACTTAGTAGGGAATCCTAAATCTCTCGTGCACAAGTGGGGAGACATCCTAATGTCCCGTGAGAAAAACAGAGGAAACCTAGCAAAGAAATCTATCCACCCAACCTCACCAGCCACACTCACCAAAAACACAATCACAATAGGCAGTAGTATATAAGAAACAAGAGTATTGGGTACCCCCCACCATTTCCCTTTAGTTAGCTTCTCTTCCTAATGGTGAACGTCCTGACGCTGCCACACTATCCTCGCCCGCACACACCTGGGCTTCACAAACCACACATCCCGCCCGCACACAACTGGGCCTCACAACCATGTATCCCACCCGCACACACCTGGGCCTCACAACCACGTATCCTGCCCGCACACACATGGGCCTCACTACCACGTATCCCACCCGCACAAACCTCGGCCTCAACACGGAGATTCTTGGGAAACAGTAAAACCTACCATATGAGTCTTGGGCTATAACCACCCTAATCGAAACCTACCCGAAGAGTCTTAGGTGTAAGGTCACCTCAAGCCATCATAGCCTAGGGAAGAAGGAGCAGGACGAAGCTAGTAACTAAAAGGAAAACACCATCTCCCATGAAATTGTAGTGTTCGACACAAAGTGCTCAACATGGGTGGGGTGCGATAAAACACAAAGATACAAAAATATATATATATACCAAACACTCAGCCCAACCTATGTCTCCTAATCAGATAACTGAGCACGTGCCTCGGCAATGCTACTACGATGCATACATACAACAAACAACCCCAACACCATTTAGTTTTTCACGTTTCAGCAGAATTAATTTATTTAGTTCCTTAACTATTGGGAAACCAACTGCAACCAACCACATCAATCGTTCATGAAACATATCCCTACCATCCACAAATCAAGTTAGGAAAACACAAGAAACACTACAAATTCCTTATTATTAACCAACCAACCCCATTGATTATTAATATCGTTCCATTACCATGACCCACCATTCATTAACTCTTCCTATTTTTATTTATTATTCACAACCCATTGTCCGTTCACATTCAAGCCCATCCGTGCAGCCCTGCTGCCAACCACCATAACCACAATCGCACTGAAACCCGTACATCATTATTCCTTTAAATACCATTTATCACATCCCCACTGCCCCTCACCAGCATAACATTCACACCAACCCACAACCAAGTCAACCGCATCCCCACTTCTCACCTGATCCACACAACCCACAAAACACCCCCATCACATGACACATATCCAATCCAACACCCACATGTTCATTATTCCATTTTGTTCAACCGGGGTGCTCACACAAGGGTTATAGATTTTAATTATCCATCTTTACGTGATTAACCAAATTCCACATTCCATAAGGTTCCATTAAAAAAATGATCTAGAAGAGAGGGAAACATTTAATTGTGCAAGAAAAGGTCCCCAATGACCCTGATTTTCAGTTGGTATATGCCTATTCAATTCACAACATAATATCACTTGATATAAATAATGTAACTGCATTCAAAAACATCCCATCCCCGTTATATAATACAGTTATTATCTTTATTAAACCGGTTCAAATGTGTTTCACGTAAACAAGAGGACACCCACCCTGCATGATGCACAATCTAGAGAGACAAAGGTAATATCCCTACCTCAACATGTTCTGATCACAACGCTCCCCCTGATCAACCTTAGAAGATGTCCATCTCCGTCCTTCACCTCTGTCAACTCCTAGAAAAACCTCCTCTGGTGGAAGTTGGAAAGTAAAGGCCGAAGGAATGAAAACGGATCCATGCTCAGAATTTCCGCCTTGTCGCTACGATCTCGTGGCCGCTGATGAATCGTAAATCAGAGCTCAGATGAAGAAGTTATGGAAGATAATGAGCCATTGAGTCTCTTGGGAGTGCTCTGCTCAGAGGAATAGGTAGGATACGGGTGAGTAGAAAAGTAGGATGGGACCTCTCGTTTTATAGGAGAGAAAATTCAAAGTACACGGCATGTACTTTATGGTACATGGTGTGTACTCTGTTATTTCACACAGTCACCATGCGGCTTCCAACACAGCCTCCGACGCGGCACACGATCGTTGACTGGTCAACACATGACTTGAGGGTAATTTATACGAGGGGAGGGACTACACGACGTGTATTAAGGGTACACAGCGCGTACCCATTTATTTCATTCGGCGATGACACGGCTCCAGCACGACACATGGCAGTTGACTGGTCAACACACAGTCTGAGGGTAACGCGTACGCGGGGAGGGACTACACGGCGTGTAGTATTGGGTACATTGTGTGTACCCACTTATTTCACACTTCAAGGAAATGACCTTGAACACGGGGTATACTCGGGAAGGGGGTACACAACATGTACTCAAACTACACGATGTGTAGTTTCAAAATTCTGGAAATTGTTGGAAAAGTCCATTTTACCCTCTAGAATAATTTGTGACCTTCTTTTTGTCAAAGGAATGGGCAGGATAGGTCCGGGCCATTAGATCAGATACCTCTTAAAACATTCTCATCCCTGAGAATTAAAAACCCAACCTAGAGGAAACCCAACAAGATACCTCTTAGGGTTCTCATTATAACAGGAACCCAACCAACAATCCTAATCACGGGTGTCAGTAATCCCCTCTCCTATGTCAAGATATTATCAGCTTTAGGTGGCATTGACTCGCCTACACGGGTTTAATCGCATCTGCATTAATGTGTCTTGATTAATGATTGGGTCTTCCCACATCCATATATTAGGATTTTCCAACTTACACTGCCCCCAACACCACACAACCAACACACTGCCCGAAAATGTGGTTTGGGGAAAAAATTACTTCTTCTATGTCGAGATATTATCCTCTTTAGGTGGCACTACCTCCACCGCACGAGTTCAATCACATCCTCATTAATGCATCTCGATTAAGAGTCAGGTTTTTTCCTTTCACCACACATTCAGACATGCAACACACTTCCAGAGAACAAGAAAACAAAAGGTCTCATAACCAACAACCCGAGAATTCCATATATCAAAGGTACAGAGTATAACATCAACACAAAGCTCAGAAGAGAAAAAATAAAAACACAAGTCAAAACAACTTTGTGTTCAGAGCGTGCATCTTGGCCTCCCACTCACAAGTGCTCTCCTCGAGGCCTCCATGCCTCCACAACACACGAACCAAGGGAATGGTTCACCTACAGAGCACCTTCTCTTTACGATCCTTGATTCTGACTGTTCGTTCCTCGATGGTCGTGTCATCTCCCATATCTAACTCTCCCTAGTCGATAACGTGAGAGTCTTCGTGTATGTATCGATGTAGTTGGGAGACGTGGAAGACGTCAGTAACCTTCTCCTACTGAGGTGGTAGAGCTAGGTGATATGCCACCTCACTGACTCGCCTCAGCACCTCGAAAGGTCCGATGAACCTAGGTGAGAGGTTTCTCCCTTCCCCAAACCTCTGCTGCCCCCGTCGACGGGAAACATTCAAAAACACATGGTCTCCCACCTTGAACTCCAAATCCCTCCTCTGACGGTCTGCATAAGACTGCTATCGGTCCTAAGCCGCTTTCATCCTCTCATGTACAAGATGGACATTTTCTGTGGTGCTCTGCACTACCTCTAGACCAAGAGCACCTGCCTCACCAACCTCTGCCCAACAAATGGGTGAACGAAATGGTCTTCCATACAAAGCCTCAAAAGTTTCCATTCCAATAGTAGATTGGATTCTGTTGTTGTAGGAAAACTATACTAAAGGAAAATGTCGTACCCATGATACTCCTAAATCCAAAACGCATGCTCGCAGCATTTCATCCAACGTCTGGATAGTCTGCTCTGTCTGCCCATCAGTTTGGAGGTGGAAAGCAGTGGTAAGGCATAGATGGGTTCCAAAAGCATGTTGTAGCCCCCTCTAGACTCATGAGGTAAACCGGGTATCCCGATATGAGACGATGGTATTTGGAACTCCATGAAAATTCACCACCTCATCTACGTACCTCTGTGCTAAGTTACTCACTGGGACCGACTCCTAAATTGCTAATAAGTGAGCTGATTTTATCAGTCGATCCACCACTATCCAGAGAGCATCATAACCTCCCTGAGCTCTGGGTAGTCCTATGATGAAGTCCATTGATATGTCATCCCACTTCCACTTAGGGACATATAAAGGATGCAAAAAACCACTGGGAACATGGTGTTCAACCTTCACTTGCTGACACACTAGGCATTTAGCAACAAAACTTTTCCACTTCTCGTCTCACCCCGGGCCACCAAAACTGTTCCCTCAGGCCTCAGTACATTTTTGAAACTCCTGGATTTACAGCCAAGGATGAGCTATGGAACTCATAGACAACTCTGTAATGCATTGTCTCTGGAAAAAACAACCGTCCATGGAAAAGCATCCGATGTCGGATGTCCTCTGACCATCCTTCTGGAGCGTTCCCCAGATCGACACGATCCCGCATCACTTCTGCCTCGGTGTCCCCCCATTGAGACTCTTCCACCTGCTGCAACAAGGAGGACTGCACCGTCATCTAAAACAAACTTCCTCTAACACCTTCTACCCTTGCGTCTAAGTGCAAGGTAACCAACTCTCCCATCGCCTTCCAAGCATCAGCGGATTCCCGAACCACTTCCTGATGCGACTTCAGGCTCAGGGCATCTGCCCCAACATTGCCCTTACCTTCATTGTAAGAGATCTCAATGTTATAGTCTTGGAGAAACTCGACCCATCTCTGCAGCCGTAGGTTCAGGTCGCGCTGGGAGATGATATAACGCATACTATTGTGATATGAGAAGGCCACGTAGCGCTCCCAAAAGAGATAATGTCGCCACAACTTCAGTGAAAACACTACTACTGCAAGCTCTAGGTCATGGGTGGAATAGTTACGCTCGTGAGGGCATAACTGCCTAGACCCATAACAGATCACTCCCTTCTTCTGCATCAGCACGCACCCCAGAACAAGGCCAGAATCATCACAAAATACCTCACACAACAACCCTTCCTCTGGAAACATGAGTACGGGAGCACATACAATCTTCTCCTTCGGGTAGTCGAAAGCTTTCTGGCAGTGATCACTCCATAGAAAGACATGGTTCTTCCTAGTCAAAGCTGTAAATGGAGCAGTAACTCAAGAGAAGACCGAAACGAACCTCTGATAGTAACATTCCAACCCCAAGATACTACGAACTTCCGCCACGCTCTTGGGTTCCGCCAAAGAAATAACTGCCTCCACATTCGACTAGTCCACTGACACTCCATGCTGAGACACTAAGTGCCCAAGTAAGTGTACTTCTTGTGTCAAGAAAATACACTTCGATAATTTCCTGTAACGATGGTGGTGTTGAAGGACTTCCAAGACTGCCCTGAGACACTCAACGTTCTCCTCCTCTGATATTGAATAGATCAGGATGTCATCGATAAACAAAATGATGAACCGGTCCAGAAACTATCAGAAGAAAAAGTTCATAAGTACCATGAGCACATCCGGTGCAATCAAAACTCCAAACGACATCACCACAAACTTGATGTACCCATACCTGCACCTCAAAGCCGTCTTCGAGATGTCCATATCCTTTACCCTCAGCTGATGATATCCTGATCATAGACCAATCTTGGAAAACCAACCTTCTCCCCTCAGTTGGTCGGAGAGATCATTTATCCTTGGAAGGGGGTAACAGTTCTTGACCGTTACTTGGTTCACCCTTTAGTAGTCTATGCATAGCCTGAGACCACCATCTTCCTCTATCGTCTCTCTGAGGTAGAGCGTCCACCACTGTCGCGCCACACCTCTCAGCTGACTGACTTCTAGGGTAACCCAGTACTCCCTCAGAGCACAGATCAAGGTAAAAGAAATCCCTAGCTCCTCAAGCCACCCTCTGTCTTCGTATCTGATGTACTAACCTCGTACTTCTTGAGGGATTGCCACTGGAAATAATGGAGAGTCTTCTGCCACTGGCTATCTTCCTCCTCTCAGTCAATCCTCAATTATCAATCGCCTGAATCTACTGGGCCTCGGCCGTCTGAGCCACCCGGGGATGACGTCCATGTGCCATAGCTGTACGGTAAACAAAGACTGCCTAAGCCCATGTATTAAAGAATTTTCTCAAGGTTTCATTTTATCATTTTTATTTCATTTTCATTCCTAGAACACACAAATCAAGTAAAACACAATCATGATGATGCATATACCTTCCCTCGGTTCTCTACCATGAAATCAATGTAGTCTCACTTGGTCGTTCGGTAGGCTCAGAGTCCTTGCATCGGATCACGGGGGGCCCTAAAATCCCGTGTCCTAGCCAGTATTCCCTGGCCTATGTCATGCACCAAGATTAACTAACATTGTTGCCCTAACATCCCATGAAATCCTCACTATGCCTAACTTCAGACTCCATCCAATCTCTCAACCATCACCACTGATACCATTCTTTCACGGCCCCCTTCCATCAAATATGCCCCTCCTGAGCTAGAAATGGTGAAAGGTAGATAGTGATCCCCCGATTCTCGCCTCCAGTAGGCCCCGGGGTGGAGACTAGTGCCAAGGGTATGAGTTTTCTCAAATATAGGAGGCATTACCATTTTTATTATTTAGGAGTGGGAAATTGAATAAGTCAACCACCAAAAAGGAAAAGATCATGTGTATATAAATAAACCCAAACGAATCCCACATGCATGTTTAAAAAATTTTATAACAAAGTACAAGTAAAAGATATATCAAAAGTACAATAACAAAAGAAAACAAGAGTACAACAACTATAACAACTCCTACTGTCAGACTAGTAGGGTCCCACACATCCCGAGTAGTCCTCCTAGAAACCTGAAAGTAAATGTATGGTGATCATACAAGTATACTCAGTAGGGAATCCTAATGCTCTCGTGCACAAGTGTGGAGACATCCTAATGTCCCGTGAGAACAACATAAGAATCCTAGCAAGGAAATATATCCACCCAACCACACCAGTCACACTCACCGAAAACACAGTCACAATAGGTATGATTATATAAGATACAAGAGTATTGGGTACCCCACACCATTTCCCTTTAGTAAGTTTCTCTTCCTAACGGTGATCCTCCGGACGATGCCACACTCTCCCCACCTGCACACACATGGGCCTCACAAACCACACATCCTGCTCGCACACACCTGGGACTCACAACCATGTATCCTACCCGAACACACCTGGGCCTCACAACCACGTATCCCGCCCGCACACACCTGGGCCTCACAACCACGTATCCCACCCGCACACACCTGGGCCTCATCCCGAATATTCTTGGAAAATAGTAAAACCTGCCCGAAGAGTCTGGGGCTAAAACCAACCCAATCGAAACCTACCCAAAGAGTCTTAGGTATATGGTAGCCTCAATCCATCACAGCCTAGGGAAGAAGGAGCAGGAAAGAGCTAGTAACTTAGGGGAAAACACCATCTCCAATGAAATGGGAGTGTTTGGCACTATGTTCTCAACATGGGTGGGGTGCGATAAAACACAAAGATACAGAGATATATATATACCAAACACTCATCCCAACCTATGGCTCCTAATCAGATAACTGAGCATGTGCCTCGACACTGCTATTACAAAGCATGCATATAATAAACAACCCCAACCCCATTTATGTTTTCACGTTTTATTAGAATTAGTTTATTTAGTTCCTTAACAACTAGGAATCCAACCACAACCAACCAAATCAATCGTTCATGAAACATATCCCTGTCATCCAAAAATCAAGTTAGGAAAACACAATCAATATAACAAAGTATTTCTTATTAACCAACCCACCCCATTGATTATTAATCTAGATCCATTACCATGACCAACCATTCATTAACTCTTCCACTTTTTATTTTTTATTCAAAACCCATAGTTCGTTCACATTCAATCCCATCCCTATATCCCCGCTACCAACCACCATAACCACAATCACACTGAAACTCGTACATAATTATTCATTTAAATACCATTTATCGTAGCCCCACTACCAGTCACCAACATAACATTCACACCAACACACAACCATGTCAACCACAGCCCCGATGCTCAACCAATCCACAAAAAACCCACAAAACACCCCCATCACATGCAAGGTATCGAAGCTAACACCCACATGTTCATTATTCCATTTTTTCAACTGGGGTTCTCACACATGGGTTCCAGATTTTAATTAGCCAACTTTACCTGATTAACAAAATTCCAAATTCCACAAGGTTCTATTAAAAAATGGTTTAGATGATACGGAAACATTTAATTGTGCAAGAAAAGGTCCCTAATGACCATGATTTTCAGTAGGTATATGCCTATTCAATTCACAAGATAATATCACATGATATAAATAATGTAACTGAATTCACAAACTTCCCATCCCCGTTATATAATCCTGTTATTATCATGATTAAACTAGTTCAAATGTGTTTCACGTAAACAACAGGACACCCACCCCAGATGATGCACAATCTAGAGAGATGATGGTAAGATCCCTACCTCAATAGGTTCTGATCACAACGGTCCCCCAGATCAACCATAGAAGACGTCTGTTGGCGTCAGTCACCTTTGTCGAGTCCCAGAAAAACCTCCTCATGTTGAAGTTGGAAATTAAAGGCCGAAGAAAAGATAATGGATCCAAGATTAGAAGTTCTGCATCGTCGTTACAATCCCGTGGCCGCAGACGGATCATAAATCGGAGCTCGGATGAAGAAGTTATGGAAGAAAAGGATCCTTCGAGTCTCTTGGGAGAGCTTTTCTTAGAGGAATGGGGAGGAGAGGGGCGAGTTAAAAAAGTGGAGTGGACCCCTCCTTTTATAGGAGAGAAAATCCAAAGTAAATGGCATGTAATTTATGGTACACAGTGTGTACTCGGTTATTTCACACGGTCACCACGCGGCTTCCAACACTGCCTCTGACGTGGCATGTTGCCGTTGACTGGTCAACACATGGCTTGAGGGTAACGCATACGCGGGGAGGTACTACACGACGTGTAGTACTAGGTAGATAGTGTGACCCCATTTATTTCACATTGTGATGACACGACTCCAGAATGGCACATAGCCGTTGACTGGTCAACACACGGTCTGAGGGTAACGTGTATGCAGGGAGGGACTACACGACATGTAGTATTGGGTACATGGCGTGTACCCATTGATTTCACATGGCAAGGACATGGAATTGAACACAAGGAATACCCTTCAAGGGGGTATATAGCGTGCACTCAAACTACACGGAGTGTAGTTTCATTATTCTGGAAAGTGTTGGAAAAGTCCATTTTACCCTCCAGAACACTTCATGACCTACTTTTTGTCAAAGGAATGGGCCGGAGAGGTCCGGGCCATTACAAAAGTTATTGTTATTGAATTTTTTTTTAGTAGTCATAGTATAAAAAACAATCAAAGGATATTTTCTTCTTTGCAGTTTCAAAGGCCCCCGACTATCGGAGTGTGTCATATTAAATCTTGGAATGAAAGCAAGATATCCTGAATTACAGCCACATTGAATTCTTGCTCAAATAAATGATCTCCCAAGAACGTAACAATCAAGAGAGTCCCATTACATAATCCCACAGACTGATCTAAATTTCAAAGAAGCATGATAGGAACCCCAATTTTGAGTGTAATTTTATGGGCATCCATCCCTGAAACATTAATCCCATTTCACATATCAGAAGTGTAAATCTTTTCTGGACTATCTGTATTAAAACTTCCATCAAAAACTGAATCTAAGATGAAATAATTGTTGCATTCAAAAGATGTGAGGGACATCATGTACTCATTTACTTCAACAACAATATCCAGAGTTGGATCTAAGATGGCATAGTCTTTAAGAAAATTAACATCATAGTGATTACAGATGAAGTTGGGATAAGTTTGTTCAATAATTTTAGAAATAGGATATTCATTCGAAGTAAGAAGATATGCAGATGGAATTAGAATTATAGCTTCACCATCATTTGGTTGTGCAATGAGACCTTCACCAATATCTAATGTCCATTTGGAAAATTCAAGAACCTCATATGTAATTGAAGAAGAATGGGAAATCAATCTCATGTTCCTTGTCAGTGTTAGAATGCGACAATTTTTCCACAAGTATGAAGAATCTATACTTGAAGAAACTATATTATTTCTATTACCACCTAGTACGACCAGTATTATATGCCTCAAATCTCCACCCAACACAACAGTTACTCCACCGAATGGAAAATTTGAGGCATTCTCATTTTAAGGACATTTTATCTTTTAAAGTACGGTCGAAAGCTTCAAAACAATGCATATGAATGATTGGTTCCACATCCCAAATAATATGCTTTGTTAACTGTAGAAGATCCATGACATCACTGCCTTGTTGAATATTGGAAAAAGGGTTTTCCGAAATAGAAAGCAGAATTTGAAATTTGGAATGTGCTATCCTCCCACCCGGTAGCAGTAATGATGTAGTGCCAGTAGATGAAACTACCAGAACTATTTTACCTTCTGACAGTAGTAATGATGTCAATACATTCCAAATATAAGTTTTACTTATGCCTCCATGACCATGCAAGAAAAATAATCCTCCAGCAGATGCAGTTAACGAAGACATAATGGTACTCATCACATCATTATGTTCATCAGTAAGCTTACTTTGCAAAGTTAGATACTCATTTTGAAGACTCTCTTTGTTATGATTTAGTTCATCTGCTACCAATTTATTTTGTTGAGAGACAATTTTATAATCTGAAATGGGAATTGGTGGAAAATATTGAAGAGATATACCATTCCCCTACAGTTGTTTTTGTATTTCAAGAAAAGCATACAACTTTTTTTGATGATCCGTGAGTGTCATATCTAAATGGAATCATGAAATTTTATTATTTATTTAGTAAAATGTCTTAATAAAGAAGTAAAATTTACTGAATTAACAACTACATAGTTCATATTATATAGATTGAGAAATAAGACATTATATACCTGGCATATGTAGCCTATTTTGTTGCACATAGAGAATATCTTCACTAAGGAGCTCCCATGTTTCGTGCCACACAATGTCTGGGCGAGAAATATTGTTTGAAAACAGAATGTTGGAAAAAAGTCTGTGCATAGACCGTCCCATTTCCCAAGTCGACACATCCTTTATTGCTTCAAAAAATTCTCTATCATTAGCAAGAAGACCCAATGCAGAACATGCCTCACGAAAAGTACCACGAAAAATGTTGGTGAGAGTTTTAATACTGTCAAAAGATGTTGAACCTCTGATATTGGTGATCATCAACCATAGGTAATATAACACTCCAGTTGTCAGTGGCACATAAAAAAGACTACCAATACTGAACCCCATCTTTCTTGGACACTATATTTTTTGACGTTGGTGGAATACATATCTTGTTGGAAACTCTGCGAATGTGAGACATCTTCCTTCCGGGTAAGCAAAATTAGCTTGATACCATGCCATAAGAATTGATTCAAAAATATTATCTTTACTCAAGAAATCTTCAATATTATCATTGGCAGTGTATAGTACACTATTTTGGCCTGGAAAATGAAAATGTAATCTTTCAACTGGAGGATATCTATAGTGGATATCATAGGAAAATATCCTCCAAGAGGCCTCATAAGGAGAGATGTATCTTCACTCATAATACATTTTAGTCTCATCAACATGATTTCCTAACAATGTTGTAGTGTTGGTTTCAAACAGAGCTGCAGTTAAGTGATCATTAACTTTTCTAATATACTTGAACAGATATTTTATGGAAGTAGATTGATTTCAAAATTCAATATTCAGATGAGCTTGATACATCATGAGAAAAAATGGATTATACGGTACAACAAACCGATTATCCAACGGGACACCATTTTTCATAATTAGGTTTCCATCATTTATTCGTCGATATAGAACATACCCATCATCATCATCTGTTGTATATTCAACAATTTTTTTTTGGAATTTTGTTAACATTTTAAATTTTTAATACAAGTTGATTTACGATATGTTTTACCACAGGTTCCATGCATCATAAACTTCTTAACAGCCTCATTATGTTTTGGGAACTCACCTATTTCTGGAACATGAGCAGAAAAAAATTTGTCAATGCAGGCAGGAGTACCGATTTTTCTATCTCTACATAAAAATAGTATAATGTGTACATGAGGTAGTCCATGATTCTAGAATTCCATTGTACGAACAACTACATAGAAAGGGATAGTATAAATGACACAATGCAACAAAATATTCAATAAATAATTAAAAGTATGTCTCATAAAATACTTCGTATTAAAAATGGTACATACTCATGACTTTCCAAATAAATATCTCTCTCATAAATATTTCATTAACTGGTAAGCCATAATATTGAAAATTATTGATACAATGTGCAGACAGTCTGATGGATGAAGACTGTGACGTGATACAAATCTAGTTATTTCAGGACATAGCTGATTGCATGTAAACGTTAAAAAAATCCGGATATCCTACCCAATTGCATACTGACACTGCATCTTGGTAGTTTTGAATCAGATATCTGGGACCACTAGTAAATGTAGATAGTAAAATGATTAGCTTCCCATATGCATACCCACCATGGTCACCTCGAAGAAAAGATTCTTGCCGCCCATTGTATAACTCATCCCTCAAGCGTTTTTGATTGAAGTGTATGAAGGACAGTCTCTGAGACTCTATCATTATATAAGAATCAAAAATAAATTGTTGCAGCAGTCTACTTGAATGTTGTAATATCGATGTATCACTTGACTGACATTGCATGTGAATGGAGAATTATTTGCGCATTGTTACATTCCAAACCTTTCTACATGAACTCATAGACGTAGATCGATGCAAAACATTGTCAACATATCCATCTTGACCATTTGGGAAAATTAGATGATATTGCAATGGAAGGTACATGGGATGATGCTCATCAATCCGCTATAAATCACCACTTCTTCTTTGAATGATAATATCTCTTTCACAGTTGAGATCTCCAATGTCACTGACAATAAGCATCGCAATCTCAGAAGTAGTAGGCAAGTTGTATGTCGATGTATCTGTTTGTATTCTCTTAAGAATGAGAAAATTTAAGATTGCATGTTCTTAATGATAAAGAACATATTTTTCACTTTTGAAATGACGATCTAAAACATTAATTTCATGATGCATTTTTTGTAACTTGAAAACAGTATTATGATTGACCACTGTGTTTGAATTTTCCCCTGCATAACTGCAAAGTCAATTAAATTTAAAATGAAGTGAAAATATGACAGGCATGTAAATGTCTTAACCATAATGTAAAATATTACCTGACATTCAAAATCCTATTCAGATACTCGTTCATAGTATCATAAACATATAGCTGGGAAAACCTAGGTGGTTGTCCCTCTAGAGGACACAAACTACCTATGTGATGGTAGTTTTTTCCATTCAATCTGAATATGATTAGACATCTATAGTTACTGAATTATTTTTTAACCTTATCACCCATTAACGTGAATGAAAACATATAATTGTAAATATACTTACATTATTGGAATGCTCTGGCCTTCACATAGTTTTCATTAAAGACTAACATTCACAGGTACGGAGGACAGGATGGTAGTAATTGCAAAGAGACTTTACCAAGCGCGCAACATACACCAAATCATGGGATTTTTTTCATGCTGCATTTTATATTTCTCTCATCAAACCAAAAGATAGATCCACAGTATTGGAAGACAATATAAGGGTCTCCACTATTCAGTTATTCTGCAGGTGAATAAGGGTTAAATGAATGGTGTTAATGAGATTAGAAGCATAAATTAAATAAAACTATGATGACATGATTAATATTTTATAGTAAAAGATAAAAATAATATAGTGGCCTAAATTTTCCGCAAGGTGAAGTAGTTTTATTATTTATGCAGTAGTATTTTCATTTAGTTAATAAGAAAATGCATAAGAAATTTTTGTACTGTAACAGATGATTATGTAGTAGGTCAAACCAGAACATTGTCTTCTATGGCTAATCCCAGCATTGATTTTAGAAGTTGTTACATATCTTTATGAACTGACATGACTAAAATTACATGGAACATCCTTTTCAAGTGTAAAATATTCATTTAAAATAATTTTAAATACCGAGAGAATAGAAATATATATATATATATACAAAAGAAGAAGACCTAATTTTTCAGAAATGTGTAGTAGTTGCATTCTTTCTGCAGTAGTATTTTGATTTAATTGGTAAGAAAATGCATATGAAATATTTGTAAAGTAACAGATTATTATGTGGTTGGTCAAACCTGAATAGTATTTTTGATGATTAATTCCAGCATTGATTTCACTAGTTGATACATCTCTTTAAGATGTGATATGACTCAGTTTAGATGACACAACCTTTTCAAGTGTAAATTATACATTCAAATAACTTTGAAATACCGAAAGAATAGACATATGTATGTAGATAAAGAAGAATAGTAGATCATGGTTATAATGTACATCACTCCTGTGTCGTGAATATAATCTTCGTTACCAGTAGTTGAAGTAGTAAAACATAATCTGATTAAACAAAGTATGCCAAAAAAATTAGTATGTGACAATTAGAAAGAATTTGAACACATGATTAGTGATTACTCTGATAATAATTTATGCGAAGGGTAAGTGGAAATATTTCCATCAGTCATTACACCTAGAAAAAGGAATGAATAGTTTGTTAAACTTTTAAATAAATATGACAGATAATGTGATTGTATTCGCAAAAATACGCTGACGGTGTAGTTACCAGATGGGTCATAATTTTCATCATTATATGGGATTGTATGATTTCTCTTGCTACCGGGCGCCGATATAGTTAATGAAGATCAATAACCTTGATGAGCTGTCAATGAAATGTTTTAGTTTTAAAACCATACAAAGTTATTAGATAGTAAAATAAATATATATATTCACTATAATTTAATAGTTTAATATAAATCGCCCTTGAAAGATAAAGGTGACAATGATATGCATGATCCTCCTTCGGTGAATATAAAGTACAAGAGCTAATTTTTAATGATTAGATGGAATTTAAGAGTCAAATGATCAGATACATACTTTAAGTACAGTTAACAATATTACTACAACCTTTTCTAATGGTTGTTAAAACACTATTTGCTGAATAAGATCTCGAATCTAGAGCCACTGTCAATTCAAATGCAAAATGAGTAAAGTAGAGTACAATATTTACAATTAATATATGTTCTTTATAAGAAAAATTTGGCCAAATAAAATTATACTAACCATTGGTAGGTATAGGTAAATGTGGTAAGCGTTCTCCTATGATCAAGTCGGAAATTATTTTCCTTGAATCTAATGAAGCAGTAGAACAATGTTGATGTTAGTCTATGAGTGATTTTCTTGTCATGTTAGGAACCTGTAATTTAGTAAGTATGTTTATGTAATGTTATCAAGGAAATACAACACTGTTGTACCCATTTGTTGTTCTCTCATACGACGCCTCCTTTGCAGTCATGCATCTCTCGATGTTGTCGGTGTCTGCATCTTTGTTTTGTTGTCTTTATGTTGAATTTTCATGTTTTTTTATGCAACCAAAAGATATTTATGGGTACATAGATTCAATTTAAAATATACTGATATTTATATTGACAGAGAATTCATGTTTCAATTCTGTATGATATTTCTTTTAAACAATAATAGGATGCATACTATGATTTTACTGAACGTCAATTACACCAACCCGAAAGAATCATATATATATATTATAACGAAATATACATTCAAAAATAGCATATTGAATTAAAAATAATGCTGCAAAGGAACACATAAGAATTTTTTTTTAATGATTACCTTGGATGGATATTCATGAATTTTTATGCAGTGAAGATAGTTTGATTGAAGACTAAGTATTCTGTAAACATGAATTAGCACTAATCTGTAATTGCAATAAACCACCATTATACCAACATGAATCAAACATATATACATTAAATAGAAAATATATAGTTATATATCCCAGATCAATGTAACATAATGCATTGAAAGGTTCCCACATATGGAAGAGCTGGACTAAATATTATCAAAACCTGACGAAGCATTGTATTGTGATTGCAATAAACCACAATTTCAGCAAAAGAAATAGGTAAAATTGATACAAAAAATATAGATTAAAATCTGCAATTGAAAGGTCTCCTAATGTAGTGAAAGGTACCCACACATTGATTGTAGATGAACAAATGATTCTAATTAGTTGCAGAGGAACCCAGTGGAAGATAATAGTCAAATATCATATGGTATAATGGAGGAATTTATACATAAATTTCATCGAATGTAGGTCACCTCGAGAGAAACCGTACCAGGATGATGTAAGACCGACTGCCTACCGAATAAGATGAGGATAGCTTCGTCGACCTCCGTATAAGAAACTCAGTACAACGAACCCCTTATATGGATGTATGAGTAGACAGTGCACCATCCTACTGAACAACATCGTGGTAATAGGACAGAGAATTCGCGCGGGAAGATCGGATGGATTTTCTAGAGTTGCTTTTGTAGCACGGACGATGGTGCTTGGTAGTCAGAGGGTGGAAGGATGCCCGATGAAGGAACCCTAATTCAGAGGTTCTAAGGGAGATACCGCGATGTAGAATAGGGCAGAACATGCGTGCGGGATGCTCCGTTAGTGTTGTCGGAGCTGCTGATGCAGTGCAGACGGAGGAGGTTGATTGTCTTAGGGTGGAATGATGGCCAATGAAGGAACCCTAAGATGGATCCTTGAAAGCAGATACCCTAATATGGAGGCCGACTGTGTCACGAGAGGTATGGATGGGAAGTGGAGGGAATTGAGTTGGGAAGGTGACGTGACTAAAGGGAAGGAGTCACGTATTCAAGGAGGAACCCAATTTTAGTATAGATAGTAGATTAATACATCATGTATAGATGTGTAGACTACCACACACTCATTATAATGTGATTCGTTCACAAAATAAATAGAATGTATAAATGATGGTTTTTCTAAAATTATATAACATATATTACATGAACACACATATATAAATTATAATTTAATTATAGTACATATTTATATAATTATATTTCCATTCTTTTAATAAAAAAATGAAATGAATGTACTATTCAAACTTATGTATGACCTACATTCTCTATTAATGGATCATTTAATTTCTATTATCAAGATATTATAGATTATTATAAATATGCGTATACAAAATTTATAATTAAATAGGTTTTTATATCATGGAGATTAAAAAATCTTTATCGATGAAATATGAACAATAAGTAACCACTTAAAACATAATTGAAATACTAGGATATTTACTCCTAAAATAGTAATGATAATGAATGACTGTTATCAAATGGTAAAAAGATATTATAAAAAAGAATGTTTTTCGAAAATAAATTTGTAACAATATGAAAACAATTATAATTGAGTTTAAATTAAATTAATAGAAAAGTAAATCCTATGTTTAGGATTCCAACTCAATTTAAATTCCATTGAAAATTATTTATTTTTATTCATCTAGGTTATTTTATATGGTTTATATATTTACATTTGTTATTTTATATCATGAATATATTAATTTTAATGATATTATGCAATTAATTAAGTTGCATTCCATTATTATTATTATTATTATTCAAAGGTTTAAATGTTTTATGGGACATGTTGGAATGTGAAAATATTTATATCCTTTGTAACATTTTTAAAAATTATCATCACAATATCACATCTATTTGGGACTGTTGACATTCTATGGGAATAATCACTTTATTCTTGTGAACCTAATTTCTTATATATAGTATTCAAAATCAATTATTGGCATATTATATCATCATTAATTCATTATTCATTGTATTTTGAGTTTCAAATTGAATTGTTTCATATATGGGGAATTATATATAATGCTACCTTAGTAAAAATTAATTTAAAAACAAAAATTATCTTGATGTGGTTATATTACTTCAATGTCATCATTAATATTCTAATATTATGTCTGTAATATCATATTTACAATATATATTTTCCACTTTTTTTGTGCATTTTAATTTGAAATGAATTCTGTATTCATTGAATGAATTTTAAATCAAAGTTATTATCTTTTAAAGGGATTATGTAACAATATCAATTCAATCGAGACTGATTACAATTGAATTTAAATCAAGTTTATTTTATGATAATTATATAATAATACCATTAATTTTAATTTCCTTTAGTTTTTAATGCTTCTTTTCAATTTGGAGTACCATTTCAACCCCTTTGATAATCAAATTATACGAAAAATTTCATTAAGAAACCATGGCCATTTTTCTCTCATTTTTTATAGAACCTATTTTTAATTAAATTTACCTGCTATAAAGATTTTATAAAATGATTTAAACCATTACTATGTGATTTATTAAAAAAAATTACCCTTATTTCCTTGTAATAATTTTTTTGAATATATATTTCTTTTTTCATTCTGAACAAGTCATTTTCTAATATTTTTATCATGAAAAAGGACTGTATTATTTTACCATTTATGGAATGTATGGATTTAACAATTTTCGTTTTATCGAAGATGAATTTTAATGTCTAAAATTATATTAATTTAAAATAATAGTTTTTTAAAATATATTTTATACAATAATTATAATCAAAATGTGTTTCAAATTAAAAATGTTATTTTCAAATATAATAATTTTAAATTAATTTTATTTTATCTGTAACCAGCAATGATAAAAACCCCTTTATTTTAATCCAATTGGGATATATAATACTAATACTATCGTTATTCATCTAATGGATATTTAATGATTTGTTTGACCTAGTAAATCATTTACTTTATCTTATTTGATTCCATAGTTATTCACTTAAAAAATTAAATTTCCAATGATCAATGAAATTTCAATTCCCCAAAAATATCGATATCAGTTATCATAGAAATGTTCATTGAATGTAACATCTACAATTTTTTTTTATTATGGGTAATTTGAATTTTATATGATTATTTAGGGAAATATCGATAATTATGTATTCTCTATTAAACACAGATATTTGAAATGGAATATTGTTTATTATATATGAAAAATGCTTTAGACCGACTGTGAAAAATGGGGCCTAGACATTATATATCACCTCGATGAATTGACTAGTAATCATAAAAAGAATTAGTTGTGTAAAATAATTAGATTTATAAATATATTTTTAAACCATATCATGAATGGTCTTGAATGTATAGTTTTTTATGTGCCTCAGGCATGATGTGCCATAATTATAAACTGGCATAATTTTGATTTAATGTTTATTTATACATTGTATTATTCATTTAAATATCTATGGTTGCATTTTATTCTATATTATTGATAAAATGGAATTTGTTTTATGTATCTCAATTAATACAATTTTGTTCATTTGATTCAATTTTACATTGAAATTATCTAGAAAATTTTAGAAAGCTTTTGACCATTTTGACATTGTATATCTGATTTATCATCAGGTCAATGTGATTAAATTTAAATTAATTTTCCTTCAATTAATGGATTGGAATTTGGATAAATTGTACAAATATTTTGAATAATAATATTTTTTAATTAATAATATGTTATACATAGTTTTTTAAAAAATATAATTTAATGTAATTAAAATTTATTATAATGATTAAGGGTAAATGTAACTTAACAAGGGACTAAGGGCTAACCATTAGAGTGTAAAGGAATAATAAAATTGCTCAAAATATATTTCAACACCATATTTAAAACATATCATATAATTTCCAGAATTTAAAAAATCATCGGATCCATTTATCATTATTAAAATGTTGGAGGAATTTCCTTTTCAAAAGATTACAAGAGCTCAAGTCCTCCTCCACAATAAAATATACTCAAACCCACCAACTTCCTCAAACATCTCAAGACACTTTTTGTGACATATATATTACCCGATATCTCATCAATATCTCAAAAATAATCTTTTATGTCTCACATAGGGATTAAAGCCTCCCAACGGAGCACCTTGGTGAAAACGAAATAGAGTTACCAGAATAAGATGTAACTCCCTTCTTCAAGATCATTAGTTTTTAACCTTGTTTTGTTACATAAATTATAATTATTACATTAGAATATACATAAAATAGTATCAGGAATATAAATATATTTTTTTATATAAATAATTAAATACCCTATAACACACAAATCCAACTATTGGGTAAGGAACAAAATTGAATTTTGTATATAAAACTACCCCCTAAATAAATGATGTTGTTCATTTTTCTTTTTCAACCTCTCTTGGTTGAAAATTATTATGTAAACGTTTTTATATATGTTATATATGATATTTATAGTTTCATTAGTCTCAATTCATTCATTTATTCCATATATTATTATGTACTCAATTTTTTTACGAAACTGTATACATTGTTTTTGGTTGTGTGGACTAATGCCCCCTCAAAGCGATGTGGTTTGTTCACCCTGTACATGAAATATATAAAATAGGGGATTAATAAACCATTTAAAATGATAATAAATATATTTGATAATATTAACATATTATAATCATAATTATTTTTCTTTTCATTCTTTTAATATGAAAAATAAATGAAAGTATTATTCATCTTTATGCATGGCCATCCTTCTCCATTAATAGTGAATTTTATTTTCTTATCTAATAAAATTAGAGATTAATCTAAATACATATATAATTAATATATATTTAAATCAGTTTTTAAATCATTGAGAATATTTAATCCATATCTATGTAAGAATAACAACATGCAATAACTGAAAACATACTCAACGGACTTGGCAATTAACACTTGAAATAGTGAAAATATTGAATGATTTGTTAAATTGGATAATAAGATATTATAAACATGAATATGTTTCTGAAATAAGTTATTAACACTCCAAAAACATTATAATATAGTTTAATATACATTCCCAGAATATTAAATGAATTTTATTGGTGTTGATCTATGTTTAAATTCTATTGTGATTTTTTTATTATTCCCCTAGGTTATTTTTGTATGTTGTGTATAATTTTTTTTCATGTTATATAATAAATCTCATTATAATCATGATATAATATTTTTCATTTAACAATATTACATCATTGATATTGTTATTACAGTTATTAAAATTGTATGCTACACATTTGAAATATTTAATATTATTCTCTTCAAGAACACTTTTGATGATTGTCTTGAAATCTCATTTCCATTTGTGATTGTAAACATTCTCTTTAAAAAATCACAATTTTCTTACACACCTAATTTCATATATATGATTTACATAGTTACAGTTCATAATATAATATGATCATACATTAGTTCTTCGTGATATTTTGAGTTTCAATTTGTAGTATTTCATGTGATGGGGATTTCACTTAATGTTACCCAAAAGGAAAAGAATTTCATAACAAACTTTAATTTTAGTGAGTTATATTACTATCTTGTTTTAATTAGTAATATAATTACATGTTTTTTAGCAAATTAATATCAATAGATATATTTACACATGGTTTTTATGTATTTACGTAAAAAACACATAAAGTAATAATTTATTGATATTCACATCGATGTTCTAGAAATTTTAGTGGATATCTTCGTAATCTCATTTTGATGAGGATTATATTCACTAGAATTTCTATTACATGAACATATTTCATAATTATCTAATAAACCCTTTAATTTTATTCCCCAATAATTATTCATTACCTTTCATATCTAATAGTTCATTATTCAAACCCTTTGGTTCTTAATTTATTTTATAAATTGTTTTCAAAATGAGATGTCTTCATTAATCTCATTAGTTAGAGAAGATTTTTTCTTCTATGAAATAAATTTTCTGAAAATGTTTAAAAAAATATTTTCAACCATTCATAAATCATTTATTAAATTCATTTTAAAAAAATATTCTTTTACAAATGTTTTCAAACAGATATTCTTATCACTTTCAGAACAAATATTTTTCTGTCATTTTAATAATGAAAAAGTAATTTTCACATTACCTTTGTTGAAATATCTGTATTTACCCAATATAATTTCTTTGAAGATTATTTGTCATGTTTCAAAAGTTATTCATGTTGAAATAATTCTTTTTCAAAATTAACATTCCATGAAAATTACTTATAAATTAATTTTAAAAAAAGACGGTATTTTAATCAACAATGTTTTTAAATAATTTTTTAACAATTTATATTCATTGGTTAAAAACCCTTTATTTTACTTCCCTAGAGACAAGTTTTTTTGATAGAACACTTATTATTCATTTGGACAGTTTATGAATAATTTGGACAAGGATAATATCAAATTCACATCCTTGATTTCTTTGTTTGTCCCCATAAAATATTCGAATTTTCTAGGATCATTGAACATTTAATTTCATCGGACTGTCTATATCATTTTTAATAGATATGATCATTTACTAATGTGAATTCAATTTTTATATGATGTTTAATTATATTGTTATTTGGTTAACTGAGAAAATATTGACTAATTTGAATCCATTATTCAATAGGGATATTTGATAAGGAATATTGTTTATTATATATGCGGAATGATTTTGAAAGGATTCTAAGGATGGGCCCCACAGATTATATATCCCCTCGGTAGATCAATGGTTTATTATGAGAAAATCAAGGTTTGAAAATCAATAATGTTTCTACATGAAGATTTCAATCATTCTATAAATTTACAAGAAGGTATAGTTTTTAATCATCCCTCAAACATGACATCAAATTAATAATAGTTTCCATTATTTTTATTTCATATTTATTTAATCATGATATTTTTCATCAATATATATATGGATGTATTTCATTGTCACTTATAAATTAAAGTGGCATGTGTTTTTAGTTTCATAGTGTTACATATTTATCATGCCTTATCTAATAATGTTAAAGGATTATTTTTATTTTATTTAACATTAAATAATATTTACGCCCATTATTATTAGTTTATTATTTACATAGAACGTTTCAACAGAAATTACCTTTCCATATTTACAATTCTCATTGATTCATTATTGTTTCCTATATAATTTACTGTTATAGAGAATTTCGGATAACCCTATTTGTGTTTGGTTTCTCTAGTATTCACTAATGTGAACTCAAAGATATATAAATGTATATAATAGATGGAATAACGATATTATTCTCAAAAAAATGATATATTTAGTGTATTAAATTTTAAAACAAGACTCTGTACTAATATAGATTACGAAGACTATTAAATTATTAGGTCCTTTGTGATGGTATTTACATGTCTCTTATGACAATGTAATGGTAGTAGATACTTGATATGGGATTTCTGGGGTTGATTCACTACCATAATGGTCGTATATGGTCTAAAAAATATAGATATTTGTATTTTTTGGTAAAATTTCAACATTCTTCCTACGAAATTTCATGGTTTCCCCACAGTCCTGATGTGGGTTTTTTTAGTTCAACTCATTATAGCCTCCATAGAAATATTAATGACTCCTAATACATTTAATCTAATTTCATTAAACTAATTTAAGATGAAACATCTAGAAAAGTTTTATAAAAAATTTACATCCTCATGCGATGAACCATTTATACTTGTAAACAAGAAGGATGGATTGACACATCTTTGTATTGATTAATGTGAACATACCAACATATTGATTATAAAATAAATATTTTTTGTCCCATATTGATGATATAATTGATCAATTAAAATGTGGTAATTATTTCACTCACATTTTATCATTAATTAAGTTTTTATAAATAAATTGTGAGAATAAAAGATATATACATAAATCTTCTTATAAAGGATATAAAAAGTTAGATTTCATTTTGATTCCATTAAAACATAAAAAATTCAATTGCATTTTCATAGATTTGATTAATAGTTCCTTTATATATCATTTAAAAAAAGTATTATTTTTTGATTAAATTATTTACCTTATAATATAAAGAAATGTATAAATACCATTGTAAAATTTTCATATGATCCATCAAAAATAGGAATTTATATCTCATCTCCAACATGTTATAATTATTGAAATAAAAAGTATCATTATTGTGTTTTGTAATCACTGATGAGGGTATAATTGTTCATTCATTGATGAAGAAAGTGATTGAGTAATGAAAAATACCAACTGATATGATATAAATATGATGTTTTATTAGAGTAAATCGACACTAAAAATTATTTTTTAGAAATTTATCAAGGATATAAAATCATATTACAATGATAACAAAAAATTCAATTATTTTCATTTGTATAGGTGATTTCGAGGATTGAGTCAATGATATTAAGAAGAGAATGGACACCATAAAAAATACATCACCTAATAGTGAATATGGGTTGTAATATAAAATGATTCATCATTATTGGGATTGGATTTATTCCCAATTAGGAATGATAAATCAATTTATTTCTCTACATATCAAGGAAAAAATCCAGAGAAAACTACATAATGCATGTTTTTACGAAAGTGGTTGTTTTTTTTCGTGAAATATATAGAGGAATTTTCTCTATAGATAAAGTGTGTAATATATATTATACGTAATAATATAAAATATATATTCAACAATATGGAATTAAATTTTCACCAAAGGAAATGGTTGGTATTCATCAATTAATATGACTACACAATACAATACAACCAAGTTAAGAAAATCATGGGGGTTAAAACATTGAAAAGGTAAGATAATTAAATAATATCAAATAGTACATATGAAATGACTTAATAAAAATTTATTTTTATACTTAAAAGTTGAATTGATATGGTATTGTGATAAATCATATTTTCCCTAAATGACATTTATACAATCCAACCACAAGAAGATCAACAAATCATATAATTTTTTTAAAAGAAACTTAAAAAGTTGATGATTATTTTGAATATCAACATTTATTAAGATGATGATATATGTTTTGAATCAACGATAAATTTACCAAAAATTCCAGATTAAAAAGGGATATTTTGTATGAATTTCATGAATCATTTTTCCTTATTTATGTAGTAAGCATGATGTTGTATAATGATTCAATCCAAACATCTGGCAGGGTAACAGGAAGGCAATTAATTTTGAATATGTTTATAAGTAACATATATTCCATTTTAATAAGAATTATTTTGATATATATAATAGTATGATGAAATAGTTACCGATAAATATATGGAAATGGGATAAGATCAACATTTATTTTATCAAATGATTCCCATAGGACATCTAATGAAATTAATTAAATTTGGATTGGTGGTGAGAAAATTACAAATTAAGTACATTTTATTACTTTATAATAAAATTTATCACATTATCATCTCATAATGAAAGGAATAAGTGAAATTGTAATAATACATGGGGTATCCCCTTCAACTGTACATGATTTAGATATGTGGTTTTCCTTGTAGTTTTTGAGAGTATTTCATGAGAAATGGAGATAATGATGATGTTGAATACTTTTTCTCAACACCACACAATTTTTTATTATGAAAGGATCATTAAAACTGCTTAGGATATGTTGATATCATAATAAATTTATTGTATATGATTTGAGGTTCAACGCTCCCCCATTATAGAGTCCTCATAAAACAACATATTTAATGTGAGAATTGAAATGAAACCATAAGAGGATTTATATGGGTAGAGATGTATGACTCCAACATGCATGAATATAGTTGGATATAGAAATATAATAAGAAATACATTGTTAAAAAAATATGGAGTTGGTTTAAGACATTTTATTTATTATGAAATAGGAATAATGATAAATGATGAGTTATGAGGATAATCTATGAAAATATCATTAGTATGATGTTGTTGATTATCTTCCCCAATTGACATCTCATTGAATTTTTTTATGAAATTAGAGAAGGAATGGAATATCATCCTCATGTGTACTGGTCCATTATAAATCATTGATTTTGTCATGGTTGAATAATAAGACACTGAAATCCCTCCATACCTCCCCAAATAAAATGTTATGTTTGATGTATAAATTTTTTATGATGTAAATACATGTTCCTTAATATATAGTACACTTTGAAGGGATGAATCTATAACATGATATCCCATGTAAAGAATAAAAATTCATGGTATTTGAGTATAGAAATAAATTTTTTCATATCATGATCATCATTCAAGTTAAAATTATATAGAAAAATCATTTTTTTATGGTCCTACAATGGAACAAGGGGATGTAATGAGAAAAAATGATCCTCACCAATTATAATCCACGTAAATAGAAATTATGTAAGATATTATCTTGAATAAGGTTTAAATGTAATGATCAATTTTTTTAATATTTCTATATAAATAAATATTGTGATAAAAAACGTTTTAGTCATGAAACATCAACACAAAATTAACCAAGAAATATATTTTCATCATATGTAAAACTACTTTAATATATTCATTTATTTGGAATTTATAAATAGGGGAAACAAGTTACTAAATATATGTATAGAGTGAAAAAATGTCCTCTATAATTACTAATTACCTATTAGAATTAAATTAATATAGGTAAAAAAATATAATTTACGTTTATAAAATTTATCAACATTTTTTTGTGATATTGATTCTTATATTATGAAAATATGTAAATTATTGTTATATTTTTAAAAAAATATACTATTTATAGTAATAATTTATTAATACTAATTAGGTTTTAAATATTTTACTAATTTTAATAAGAATATTTAATAATTGAATAAGCCATGTACGAATAATTTTTTTCATTATATTTTAAATATTAAATTAATAGATAAATTTTGAAACTTTTGAAATTGAAATTAAAATTATTAATTTAATTTGGTGATTCATGATAATAATACTATATTACAATAATGTTTTCTAAATTATTAGATAAGATGTATTTCTTATGAAATGTGTAAAATATTTTTTACCAATAACACAGGTTTAATGACTTTACCTAAATGTAGACATGATTACATATTTTGTAACTAAATTTTAACAACTATCATTGCAATTTTTCAGTTAAAATATAAAATTTAAAAAAAAATTAATTAAATTACAGAACCATTATGTAATATTTAAAAACTATAGTAATATTTTATTCAAATAATTTTTTTGTTGAATATATTTAATATAATGAATTAATGTTATAGCATGAATGGATGAGATAAAAATATTATTTTCCACATGGAACCCAACTAATTTAATAAAAATGGCTAATATTTTTAGTTTTATCATTAAAATTATTTTAATTCATAAATTGTTTTTCCCAAATTATTTTTTGAATTGTAATTTGTGATAATACTAATAATTATATACATATATAATAAAAATTTTGTATGAAATTTTTTTATTTCAAATCAACATTTTCAAATTATGAAATACATTAAATTTTCAATTTTATTATCTAAATAAATTACTGAATATAAAAAAATTAGGTACCATTATAGTAGTAATATCATTAAAGAGTAAAACATGGAATAAAGATGATAATATTCTAGAAAAAATATCCCCTAATATACGGTGACTTTTTTTCAAATAAATCATAATAAATATCAATATTATAATATATTGGACTCATGTGAATTTATAATTTACAAATCATTTTATATTATTTTAAAAAGGAATCTCTCTTTCACTATAAAAAGAGACTTCGACAGAAAATTGCATAAAATCATAAAATTACTATTATTATTAAAAATACTCCACTTTTAAATTCATTATGTCCCAATCCCATCGTTATTTTCTTCTTTATATGCTATAAATCCCTAAATCCTCAATTTCTGAGAGGTACCCCAATAGAAGTTCCATATTTTCAACATTAGTAAAAATGAGAAGATATTATTTTAAATAGTAAATTTTTGTTCAAAAAAATACCACATTAACAAAATTAATTTAATGAAAAATAGATTTCTCATACATTGAAATATTATTACGTAAATTGTAATAAAATTATCTACCCATCCCCCTTTAATAGAGAAATGAGAATGTTTTTTGTGTGTGCATGTGAATTACCACATCAACAACAAAACCTAATATTTTCAATAAAAAATATACATTAATATTTTAAATGGGTAATTGACTTTTAAATATTTTGTTTATGACATGATATAAATTCCCAAATGATAATACATTTTTCATCCTTATTCTATTCTTTGAAAAGTAATAACATCATCACTATGTATCTATAGAATAAAGCCTCAATAAAAATGTTGCATTTCATATTTCCAAAAAAAAATATGATTCAGAATATAATATTTTATATAATGCATTGAATTTATTTTTAAAACATGATTATGGATATAGAAAATGTTTATAAATATTTATTTATATAATAAATTACAGACTATTTTTCTCAAATAATTACCAGAACAAGCTCTCCAGGGAATCCAAATTCATAATGCATGATATAAATTCTTAGTGAATGAAACAAATAAATTAATGTAAGTATATATATTATATTATAGAAACTATTTTAATCATGGAATTATTACCAGTGAATATAATATATGGGTTATATATGGAACTTTTAATGTATGCTTGAGACTATCACTTTCGCTACCATATGATGAGAAAAATAAAACAATATAACTAATAAATATATAATAGATTGTAATAATTGATTAAAATATAGGTTAATTAAAATGAATTATATTATAAAATATGTTTTTAATATTTCAATATTTAAAATATAGTATATCAGTGTGATTTCCCTATCGTTGACTACAGAGGTTAAATGATTTTATGACTCAATAACTTTTCCTTAGTAATAATTATTCATCATATCTTTCATATATATGATATTTTTCATCAATACTATGGTGATATTATACTTAATTTAATTCTTATTTTCATGGAAATATATTTAAAAAAATATCTTCATTGAAAAGTTTATTTATTCATAATATTTTATGCTAGGAATATTTAGCATTCACTTATAATAATCACATTTTAATCCGTGTCCCTTTTCAAATTTTCAAATAATATTATCCATTATTATTCTAAAATATAAATAGATATTATTTATAGTGATATTAAATGGTCTATTTTTTATTTTTTAGAAAAATAATTTATCATCCATTTTATAATGTGGTCTTAAGTAAATTTACATTAAATGTTGAGAATGTTTTCCTTTTTCCTATTGAATATTTTTGAATGGACTCCATAATTTATGAAAAAACAGTATATTTTTAATTAATTATTTAATAAATTTTTAATATTATATTTTGAAAATTTTTATAACAATCTCAAATACAATCTCTTCAGAAGTCTTTAATAATATAATCTATTTAGTAAGATTTTATGAACTTCTTTTTTAAAGATAATTTTTTCAAGGATTCAGTCCCTTTTTAATTTTTAAATCCAAAATAATTTTATAATTTTGAATTACGCTTCATGAACTAGACTATAATTTTTTTGTTATATACATTTATTAATGATTGATGTTTTTTATAAATATAGGTAATTCTCCCAGACATTTAATGTAATATAATTGTAAATCTTACAAAACCAGTTTAATATCTATGATTTCATTATGATATGATGAATGAATGATTTAATACAAAACATATATGTGTAGATGATGATGTTTGGGGTATTATATAAATCTCTAATGAATTGGATTTTTTATATGTCCTTATAATATGATGTTTTTAGTTAATTTGTTTTTTTAGAATACAAATAGTGGATATTTTTGGATATTATCTCTACTATATGATTCTTATTTCATAGTATTTCTTAAAATATAAAAAATTTATATACTAATGTTGGGTTTCATGTTTCCTTTATATCTCATTTTCCATGACATGAAGGATTTTTTTATAATATATCTATAACAATGATCCATGGGTCATGTTTATTATCATGCACTATTATCTCATAAAAATGTCTGTTAATGTAAGATTAAAATTCCATTTATAATGAATCAGGGGAACGATTATTGTTCAATATTTTTTGACAAGATATTTCCCTCTCTCTAAAACTTTATTACATCATAAATATATAACACTTGATGAAATGTTGATAATGTTTACCATTACTATGTATCTTAGAAAACATGTTTCATATTTTTCAATTCCCCATGTGACGAAGACTAGTATAACCTATTATAAGTATAGAATGGTTTATTTTATGGTGTTTATTGTGTTAGTATTTTTAAAAGTATTTTAAATGATGTGTTTCAAAATGTTAACATTTTGAATGATTAATCATTCATTTACTTGGTTAGTAAGACTATGTCTGTGATAAAATGTATATAAATTTAAAATAATGAAATAAGCGTATTAATATATCATGTTTTCCCATTGTGATGATGCTTGAAATGATGGTATTAAATACCAAAAGTGGGTATAATTTATGATCATGATTTTTTATATGTTTGGAGTGTTATGAAAATAATTCTTTAGAGTGGTATATGATAAAGAACTGTATAAAAATTGAAAAAAAATTATATATTCATTGAAAAGGTTGAACAATATAAATATGATAACATAAAAAATATAGATAATTTAGTTAATATAATGTTAAATTTTGATTTGAGGGACCATATTATACATTTCATGTCCCACACTATTAAATATTGGGTGAAAAGTAAAAAATGGAAAAAATGGGATTTCATTAAGATAAAGAAAATGATTACTGATCAGAAAAGATCATTACTCTAAGGATGAGATCAAGAATGGGGAATATTGCAGTTATAAAATGTAAAATAAATATCATGGATATAAAATAATAATTATTTATAATTATTCACAAAAATGGATTCATAAATATGAATAATCTAGTGTCATTATTCGTTGTAAGAAAAAATTTATCATTGTTAAAGTTATACAGCTAAATCACACTGATTCGATGAAAAATGGTTTGGGGGATTCCTGAAAGACATCTAAAAAAAATACATAAAATTAATAATAAAATAATATGAAGTTACTAGTTATGAATGATGGGGAATATGAAAATCAATTCATCCATAGAATAGTAGAAATTTATTGAACAAAATAAATAGGGACATTCACGTAGAAATTCTTCGCAGCATTATGTTTTTAAATATTAACATTTTCTTTGTGCGAATGATATGGACATGAAGAAATGTACTTATTATCATGTTGTTGAATTATTATGTAGAGAGATATTAAAGGTGTTTTAGGAATGGAAATACATGAATTATGAGGTATGATAAAAATAAAAATAGGTTTAATTTTAATTATTAATAATCATTCCTATCAAAACCTAAGTACAATCATTCATATTAATCAGTGGATGGGATGTATTATGATATATACATGAAGAGAAGGATGAATAAAATTACATAGTGGATACAAATTTAGAAAAAAATATCAAACCAGTGTATATATTCTTGAAAATTGAATCTATTTTCAAATTATACGAAATGAGGGAATTTTCACAAGAATCAAATAGAAAAATAGTATGGGATACAATTTTTTAAAATAATGAATGATTGAAAATAATTATATTTTTAAAATGGGAAATTTCATAAAAATACATCAAAATATATTTTTTTATCTTAAGTAATATACATTTTAAAAATTTAAAATTATAAAATATTCTTTTGTCACTAGTCTTGTAGTTAAATTCACCAAGAAAGATTTTTTCATCATAAGTTTTTCAACGGGAATCCCAATACATCATAGGATCTTTGTTGGGAGGGTGCACTACAATTATTATACATTTTCATTCATTTAGGATTGTGTCCCCATATTAGTATTAAATTCCAATTCTATATTTCAACACAAACACACAGAATCTAGATAAATATAAATGGAATTAAAAGAGTATTTTACTTTGCCAATAATAATTGATTAGTCAATGGAGCATACATCATTATTATATCAATGGAACTGTATATAATATTATCCACTCTAGGTATTAATTTTTTTTGAAACAATGTGCCTTAAGTCCCAAAAGTACATCCTCTTATTAATCACTCACACATTTTTACAATTCAATGTTTATAAATAAGAAATTTGAAACATATGATTCCTAAAATTACAATAAAAATAGAAAAGAATTTTTTTTCATATAACGTTGTAAAAAATAACCAAATTTATAATTCATTAATAATTTTCTTTTATGTTTTTTCCATTATATTTTCATTAAAATCAAATGTTATTATTGTAATTTTTTTGATAATAGATTTAATAATGAAGACTCTATATTTTGTTTCATTCATCAGTTTTCACTAAAATATTTTCCATATTATTTACATAGAAATTATAAGATTTTTATGGGGAGATTATACATATTTTTTCAATATAATGAGTATTTAAATATATTGAATATATAAATTGCATGAGGTCAATACCACATCATCCACCTATAATGTTTCATAATCAAAACAATCATCTCCATAAATCATGATTCTAATAATATGGGAAATCCAAATGTATCCATAAGCTAATTTTTAGAATTTGAAATAATGTATTATCATTAATAATATACAAAAAAATTTAAATTATACCCGATGAAACTTGTTCATAGTGTAATTTAATCTATGAACTAAATATATACAATGGTCATGAATAAAATTTCAAATCTAAAGCAATATAAAAAATTACAATCTAAAAGTTACAATAGACATGGAAAGATATATGTTATAAATAAAATACAAAAATAAATTGACGACCTCAATGATCTCCACCTCATGTCATGTAAACCATTTTTATTCAATCTACTTGATTTTATGAATTGAAACCAATGACTAACCAATTCAACCAAAGGAAATTATGATGAACAATTAATATAGATATTCATGAGTTTAAAATTGATGTATTATCCAACCCTACATAGTGCATAATTTATTAAAAATAAATCATCTAAAGTTTTATTAAAAATAAAATATAAATGTATTGTTTATTATTGTAATAAAAATTTCATATACGAATATTTCATTAAAAAATATTATCAAAAATATAATTTCCTCATTTTAACATATAAAATAATTTTAAAAATCAATAAAATATTGTTTTATTGAGAGAGGAAATAGTTTTAACTAATGCTCGTAAGAAATAATTTCATTTAAACATAAAATACCATAACCCATTTTCAAATACCACATATGAAAATATTGTTGAATATAAACTACTGAATGGATCTATTTAAAAAAACAATATCACATAGTGGTCATGGAATAAAAAATAGTATTGAAATAATTTGGTATATCTGATCATCATAATGAAAATAATGCAATAAGCGATAAACAAATTTCAATAGTAAAAGACATGTAACTAAATCTATGAACAATAATAGAATATTTATCATGAGAAATTGAATTTAAATAGAAATAATATCTACTGAAAGAAATTACTAAATTGAAAAAACAAATAGTTGTATTATTAGTCAATAAAAATGAAATAAATTAATAACACCTTTAGAGAACCACCTTCAAGGAAGTATTGTTAGGATCACCAATTAAATTAAATAAATAGAATCATGTAGAAAGTATATTAATTTATTCACATTATTATAGGGGTGATATATAAATTAAGTCATTAGATTGGGTGACATTAACAACTATAGGTAATGATATAATCTTTTATATGATTACCTTATAAGTTCTCGATATTAACAAAAGTTTGTAATGGTTGGTGGGTTATTAATTATCACATAGAATTAATATATGTATAATAACCATAACACAACATTTAGATGAAACTAATAATCCATATAACATTTATAAATTTTATTGAAAACCATTAATAACTATAGAATGTCCCATCATGGAATTTTGAAGCAACTTATATAAATAAATATACTCAAACAACCTCCCCTTTTGAATCCAAGCCTATTAGTTATACCGAAAATATTATTTAATTCATTTTATTTTTTCATAAATACAACAAAACAATATTAAAAATAAATAATTAATAAAAATATAACATAAACATAAAAACCCTTTTACTTATACATCTATTTTATGGAAAATTGTTAAAATATTAGATTTATACCGTTTAATCGAAATATATATTCCGTTTTAGGACATGACTTTAATTTCATTATTAAAAAAATTGATCATTTATAAAATTAATTTGAAACTTGATATCATAAAACATATTTTATATATTATATGAAATCCAAAATCAAAACCACTCTCATTTTGAGGGGATTAGTAGTTAAATATATCATAACCTTTATGGGCTCAAAATGGTGGAGAAAATTAATTATCAAACTGTGGAACAATATATAAAAATGAAACAAAGGATCCATGTAACATTATGGGAAACTCAAAACCCACATAAAAATAATATTCCCACAGAGTCTTCAACAATGTACATAATATCCAATAATAACCATAAATATAACGATCAATGATTTTTGATCCTTTAAATAAATAAATGCATTATATAAACATTGTCTCATACAACACTATGCATAATGAAATGAAAAAAATATGAAGAAATTATTAATAAATCAACAATATTCACTAGGATTGTAAACCAATAGTACATATGATCATTAGAAGGTGTTTAATTATTTTGAATTAATATTGAAAAGGTTATTTTCATAAAAAAATATGTTTATATACTATTTTATGTCATTATTTGAAAATATTTATATAGAAATATAAGAAGTTAAATTGGATAAATTAGAATTAAATTTTTATTTTATGAAAACCAAAATATCATATGATTTTATGTTTATAATATTTTACCACAATTTTAAGGAGAATAATTAATTTAATAATTAATTTATTAATAAAATCACATTTAAATAATTATTTTATTATTTTAATGTGTTCATTGATTTCATAACATTTTCCTACATGACTATATATTATAATGTAGAATAAGTATTTAAAAAATCTCTTTGGAATTTATAAAAAAACTGATTCATATATTTTTAATTTATATTGGGTTTTAAAGATAATTTTTTTCGAATATTGTTATTAATTAATGAAATAATGATAAAGTAAATTTATTAATTTTTTTCATTTATAAATATATATAATTTTGTCGTTAAAAATTATTTTAAAGATAGAAAATAAATTTAATTGATATTTATATATTATTATTAATTAGTTTTTAATTAAAATAAAGTATAAAAATATTTTTATAACATAACATGTACATTTGAATGAATAAATGTTGCATAAAAATAGGATTTTCATTTGATAAATGTTATTTCATATTAAGAATTGGTTGGTCGATGTTATATAAGAGGCATAATTTTTATCTTTTAATCATTAAATTTCCATGTTAAAAACTGATTACCAAGGTAGAAACTAAAATGGTAAATGTATATTTTCATAAAAGGTTAATGGATAAAACTTTTTTAAAATGTTCTGATATTCATTATGGAGGGGTTACTCAACCATATATTTCATTCAATCCATTATTTATATATTTTGGAGTAATATTACATAATATTGACATTAAATTGTTGAATATTTTTTGTATTTACATAAATTTCTCTCCATTTAAATTATCAAATGGACACTCCTATCATTATTTCCCATTACACCAAAACACAACAATATTGGTAAAAAAATATACAAAATACTATCCAAATCGCACATTTCCATTTTATTGAGGTCATGTTATTCCATAATGGATTTAAAAAGCTACCCAAACCTCTCTTACAACAACTTATAATCATTAAAGTGGTTCATATAATCTAAAATGACCACATATCTATAATTTAATCCCCTTCTAAATGGAGATAATCCTTAAATTTATGTGTATGTTCCTAAACCTATATATTTTACATTTCATTATGGAAATTTCATCATCCTCAAATACCATTCCCTGATATTACAATGATGAATAATTTATCAACATTATTAAATTATTATATTATATTTTTGTTACATATTTTCAACAACTCTCCCTTTTTTACATTATGGATATGTAAGAATTAAATCAGTTTTGCAAAATACCACATCCTCAATGCAATGTATTTTTTTACAAAACCACCATAAAATTATATTAAATATGTATAATTGAATATATAATAATGATATAAATGAGTTATTAATATTCTATATTGATAACTATGATTATTTTTTATCGAAATTAATAAGAAAATGGTATCTTACACTCTGTAAATTTGTGGAATATCACCTCCATAGGATGATTAATTTTTATTTTATATTTCATTATTCAATTACATGGATGGACACATGAATAGTATCATAAGATTAACAAAATTAATATTTTGTCATTAATATTCGATTATGATAAATTTTAGAACTTATTAATTGAATCATTAATAATTGAATATCATTAATTCAATACAATAGAATAACCATATTAAGAGGGAAATATTTCTATAAATAATTTTATTATGTATTATATGCTACCTCATGTCTTATATAAAATATGATTCTAATATATCACATTAAGATAAAAGAAATTATAACATTATAATTTAGGCATCATTTTATTCTAAAAATAACCTCACAATCGTCAATAATCATGGTATGTTTTCATCTGGGTTGGTCTGAACACCTACATGAAAAATGTAATAAATTATATCATTTATAGTTTTGAATTAATAATATCTAGTAAAATAGTATATAAATATGTGAATAATATTTTTCCTCAGTTATAGTAATGATACATCAATATTTGAATCATTAATTATAAAAACACCATACATTTGATGGGAATCAATGAAAAATGTTTTCTTTCAATTTCATATTTTAGGATGAAGAAAAAATAACTCATAGAATTGAATTTAAAATCAATCACCAATTATAATTTATACATTAAAGTAACTTAAATTAACATTTAAGGATTTATATTGGATAATTAATAAATACATAAATCCCTCCAATATAAATAATGCATTATGTCAAAACTATAAATATTAAATCTCCGAGAAGAATAAAAAAATATAATATACATATATATAAATATTATATATGAAAAATATAAATGTTATTATGTATTAAAATGGTAATTAAATATTATAATTTTTTAGTGATTTTTCATAGATGTTGTTAGAGTGCATCCAACAATGAAGGGAAAAAATGTGAGGGATTCATTATTTAAAATTTGAATCCAATGAGGTATGTCTAAGATCTATAACATATTTACTTATAAATAGTGTAAATACTTTTTAATTTTTATATATTAACTGAATCCTCCTAAACTAAATGGAAATCAATGTTCTATATAATTAAATTCCTCTTTAGGGGGTTACATTAAAAACATACAACGGTTATAATGGGGTTTTGTGACATAAATATATTCCACAGATAAAATATATCATCATTGCATATTATCATTAAAAAATTTAATATTTATCCAATGATTGTTTTATGATTTTTTTCATATTCATTATTGTATTCAATCATGATTCATAAAAAAATATTCTTCACTTATCAATATATTGTTTCGTAAAAATTTAATTTTTTGGAATAATTCTCTTTTATTTAAATCAATTTTTATTCGATCTACTTGTTTTTACAACCCAAAAAATTTATAATTCACGGAAAAAAATATAATGTTATTTTTATCTCCAAGGATCATTCTCTCCTAATTATTATTTTTATTTTTAAAAAATCACGATCAATTTGACAATTTGGGGGTTCAAAATGGTAAATATCATACTTTTAAATGGTATTTATATCATTTATATATAATTTTTTTATCTTATTCATCACAAATATTATTCTCTGGAAATTAATTACATTTTTATGATTTCATATTGATATAATCATTAAACATTAATTAATTTCAACTTATTTTTACAATAATTTCATTCAAAACATTAAATATATTTCTTATTTAAATTTACAATAATTTTACTAGACAAAATTAATTTGATTGTATGTTAATATTATATTTATGGAATTATTATTTAATATTATTATTTACATTTTAAAATATTAATTTAAAACGTAAATTTATTTAATGTATTTTCACATTCAAATTTAAAAATGAAAAAAAATCATGTTATCATTGTTATAAATTATTGTATAAAAATAACATTTTCAAATTATGTTCACGTCCCATTTTTTACACTATTATTCCTTTTAATGGAACAGTCCACTAAAATACATTAAAATAAGTTCTATATATATTATCATCCTATAACTATAAAAAAATATCATTAAAAAGTAATGTTTACTTCAATACTACAAATATAATTTAAAGATATTTTGTGAGTCCCTATTTATTTTAAATCAATTTATCATATGATGATTATAATTCATGTAGTGATTTTTTGATCATCATATATAAGTATTCATGTTATGAATCAATTTTAGAAAAATAATATTGGTATCTTATAATTTATTATGTTCGTGTTTGGTTATATGTTTAAGACACCAGATTTTCTATGAATTATTTTAGATTTCTTCATGATCATTTAAAATGGAATACATATATATGGATGTTGGTGGATTGGGGTAATATATCACTTTAAAAATAAATTGGCTTGAGATTTTATATCATGAGATAGTTATAAATGTTCATAATAATTTTTTTACCTAGGCCTGGTTAAGATAGATTTTCCGCAATATTCAGGCATTGATATAATGAGTTTATTCAAACATACTTTTGGAATAATGAATATTATAACATATCATGTATTATGAATATGTTTTCCAAAAAATATAATTTTTTAGCATGTTATTCAAAATTTTCCTGAGTCATTTAATTTATATTAAATGTTATGTATTCTTGAATATTCGTTTTCATACATTCTATGTTTTTCATTCAAATTCACATGATATTTTTTGATATATTAATTCATGAATGAAAATATTATTATCATAGGATTTTTTTTTTAGACTCATTTCCAATATGGTGCACATTGTTCTGCCTAATTGCATGTGATTCATGGCCAATACTTTTCATTATATCCCAAAATTCCTAATTTCTAAAGGAGGTCAACATCCATCATCTACTGATGGGTGTTTTATCATTGATTGAAATGGGATGGTGGAATATCAGACTCTCCATTTTTGGAATCTCCTAAATAATTATTTACCTAGTCTGTGTCTCTCTTAATGATTATGATGTTGTTCATGAAACTCTTCCGAGTACCATATCATTCATGATTCTGGTTAATTATGTTGATTCGTCCAATAATTTCCAATGCCGTCAAGTCGGGGCAGTGGATTTTAGTCAGAAGAGTAGTCAAATTGGGTATCACTGGCATGTCTGGATGCTGAAACATTATTACACATAAATCTTCATTAATAATAGGGATTCATGAGGGAGTGTAAGCACGAAAAATCTAACATAGAATGTTTGGAATTTAATTCCATTCGCATGTCTTTGAGGTTTTCCTCCACATCCCATGTTTAACATGAGGTTTTCCGTGAGTTTGACATTTTGTTGAGATAGATCAGACCGATTGGAACACTTATGGGAGTGGTTCTGATAGGCACGTTTCAAGAAAATAGAACCTAGAATTTTTATTGGATAGATAGGATAGAACATACAAAAATGAATTACATAAGATCGTGTTTCCCAAAAGGTGAAGGTTTCGCATTGTGATGTCTGATCTAGACACTAAAAATGGTGGATTAGGGATGATGAGTCCCAAAAAGGGGACACCAAGGGATACTATTGGATGTAATTAAACCTCTAAGAGGCTTCCTACATACCATAAAGGGATAAAACAACATGTATTTTTAATGTGTGAGGAATTAGATAGTGGTGTACACAAAGGAATAAAACCCAAAAACATGTTGGGGCTAACAAAAGGTTTGCTCGCAATAGCTATAGGGGAATTTGTGGATGGAACAATATGAATTACATGAGGCTTATATTGGATTAAATTCTTGGGTAATTATAAGATTATTGGGGTAGTGGGTGTTATGAAGTCGCTGGTATGTGGCGGCCTAAAAAATCATGATGGATATAGAGGTGTCGATGGATGGAATGTTTGGGATGGAACCAACTTCAAGATGATAGTTTTAGGATTTATCCTATTGGAGGCTTCTAACATATCCCTATAGATGGGATGAAAATTACATGTAGTTCTCAAATGTTGCAATTATTCACGTGAGGAGGAGTATTGTGAGAATGGTTTCATGGATGAGACCCAAACTAAGTGGAACGTCTTCTTTAGGGAATGATCTTCTTTGAACACGAAGCCTCAAGGGAGACACTGGGATGGGACATGGGTGATGGTCATGAACATCCGGAGTATTACTATGTAACTTTACCAAAAGGTATAGGAATAATGTCTGTGTACATCTAGAATCAGGCATAGAATATGGTTGTAAACATAGGATAACATCCTGAAGATATGATGTGTCTTACAGATGGTTAGAAAACCATCACAACAGGGATTATATTGGTTGTATGTTTGTGGATTAATGTGGGGTATTATTCGCGGTTATCTTCTAATGTGGATTAGAACACCTCAAAGAATGAGGATCATGATGATGTGTCTCAAAAATGGAGGATGTCACGTCTCTATGGTACATCTATAGGAGGAAGAAATTGAGCTTTACACTGGATTGGATATGAAACTCTAAGATTCCTCTAACATACATAAATGGTATCAATACAGGAGTAGTATAGTTATTTATTTTATCATCATGGAGAATGATATACCATAGATTTTAACGTCATGTGGTATGAAAGGAGGACACTATTTAACATCATGCGTGACTAGAGTGAACAAACGTGATATACACAAAATATATGATTTATGGGCAGTGAGGATCTTGGGCCTTAGGGAGGCCTCCAACATACCCTTTTTAGAAGGCATGGATCAATGTCCATGTAGTTCAATGATGTGTGGGTATAGGGATTATGAAATTTTAGTAGTCGAGAATGGATTTCATAAAAGTTTATTACACTAATACCATGTCATTGATGCTATGTGTGAGAAACATAATGAAGTAGTAGGCCAAATAGTCAAATCATGCACAGTATGTCGGCAAGGGGTTTTGTGGGGATTTTGCATGGTTAGTGTCATAGTGAGATAGATATTTGGACATACACCAGGAGGTAATCCCGAGGAGGATCATATTACATTGGAGTACGATATTATTCCCTCATAGAAATTCATGTTGAATCTAAATATTGTTGGGACGACTAGGAGAAGAGAATGTCCTAAACACACATAGAGACAATCTCCAATGGGGGAGGGAGATCAAGAGTACACTATTTCCCATCCTCTTTATAATCCTATCAAACATGCCACATTTGCAGAAATCACTATTTAATGTAATATATTGAGGAAACGATTGCATTAATGTTTAACAACAAGTAGCTAAGATTATGGGGACTTACACTTCTGCCAAAAGGCTTATATAACTTTTACCAACCTAGACATTTGGGTGGGAAGGCACTAGAAATTATGGTCATTAATGTGATGGGGGGGGGGTAGTCTATAGGAGTGTTCATATTTGCATTGCTATAGGAAGAAAAAATATCTATTTAAATAACTATGTAATGAAGTATTATTAGTGTTATGAAATATGAATCAACAGATGGAAAATAGTGTAATCATTGAGCGACATCCTAGAGGTCCGCACAAGGAATGTGCATGAAAATTGGGGTATTCCTTTTCAATAAGGACAAGGTCATGGCTTATTAGTGTTATGAAATCACATCCGACACATATGAAGGGTTTCACATAATATTGAAGATGGTTTCATAGGGATTCATGCAAGAAGGGCTCTCACACAAGATCAAGGCATGCGTGAAAGACGGTGGTCCACACAAAATATGGAAGCATGTACACTAGAAGAATCTTTATGTGCGAATGAGGAACAACAAAAATAAAACTCTTGTGTGAAAGAAGGATCGTTTGTGTGTAATTGGATTAGAGTAATTGTATATAGATGAGAATCATTCCCTAGTGGGCCCACTCAATGTAGGATCCCTGGAGGACATATACCGAAAGATCTAGTACCTTGAGGCCATGTCTTTCATGACATCCTGGATGGGGTTTCCTAACATGCACGAGAGAAAAATTTCATATCCTGCAACAGTACCGTGAAGTGAGGCGGTGCACATCTATTTATTAGAAAAAACCTCGATGGCTTCACACAAGCAGTTATGAACGAAAGATGGGATTTGACGTTGCATTAGGTGCACAAGATTCTTGTGCATGAGTCATGTTCATTGAATAATGGCCTTATTTCATTATCACACATGAAATTTCCATTTTTTTAGATTGTGGAATAGAAACACTGATTTGAGGTCCCATTGGTCATGCAAGCATCTTCTGTGTAGATTTCATTTTTATCCACACTCATCAAATCATGCGCGGAAATACCATTCATTGATAGGGATAGTCCATTATTCAAAATAAGAAATTAGTTTCCTCAAATTTTCCCATTTATAGTGTCAAACAGAAATTTATATTCAAAAAATCCACCCACTCAAATTATGAGCTGAAAGGGAACAAAAAGGTCTGGTTCTAAGAGAAACACCGAACAGAATGACACATATCAGGTGGTGGATGCAAAAAAGATACATATATATCATGAAAAATTCATCCACGTCTGTGGAATACATAGTCTATGATAAAAAATCGGTGTGGGAAAAGGTCCATACTTTTACATTCACATGTCACATGTTTATTTTCTATAAGGCATGAATAATCATTTTTTCTATGTGAGATTTCCTGAATTCTGATGGTGCCTTGCATAAAACTGCTAATTTTTTCATCCTACTACAAAGTCATGTATGCTTCTGAGTCAGCATATTTTTTCCATGACTATAATCCATCATGCGGGCACCCTCATGTATTAAATGATGTTTATCTATTAATTTTTTCTTTCCACATTGTGAATTTGTGGCCTAACCGATCTAGTCAGTGAATAGAATGATGCTGAGAGGGAATCATTATATGCTACACAGAGGGATGAGATGATCACGAACCCGCTGAAATCATGAGTGAATGGGCATTGACATACTATGTATGTAATACATGAACGGAGTTCTAATCTGAGCTGCAACATATTAGGTTGTTAAAGGATTTTATGACAACGCATTTCGATTTCTATCATCAGCAAGTCATGCTTCTAGAGCTATTGAGTCGGTGGTACCCAGACAAAACTATAGTCCACCACCAACATGGGGAGGATGGAATCATACATTGGGATATACACTATAATTGAGGAATACCACTATGTGTTTTTCAATATGATGAGTTCTTTCTAATGGTGATCTTCTTGGGAGATAGTACATGAAATCACATTCTATCATGGGATCAGTTGGAGCTAGAGAAGGGGAAGCAGGGAATCAAGCTCATCCAAAATTATATATCCTACCTTGGATGATTATGCCTGTTTTTTTGCAGTAGGACAATGTGATAAAAATTTCAAGCATAGGGAATACGTTCCTAGATAGATCCCATAGGGGAAGGGAGGATCATACTAGATTTTCCTAGAAGCAGTTGAGTAACAATCAATGGGCTTCAACATAAATGAATGTCAGGACTGGAATGTAGGATATTATGGGTAACATAGTGCATTCCAATATGGGTGGGTGTTTCTTGTGAGGGACATGAGAATGGAGGTCTACCCAGGGACATTGGTGAAGGTTAGGATTATGGAAGCCATAGACAAGGTCAATATGTGAGTGTCTATTTGGATATGTTGTACAACATTCTGGGGTACATCACATGATAGAGTATGAACAAGATATTATGTGGACCATTTTTTATTCATCATGGCTGGGTTGCAGCTCATTGTGATCGGTATTACTTCTTGAATTCCATAAATCATTCAGGAGATCATATGGAACCATCTCTACTAAATACTATTGGAATTCATCCGTTGATTCTTAATTAGAAGGGTATAGAAGTCAGAATAAGAAAACTCACAAACATTTACATTCAACCCATATGAAACTCATCCATTAAGATTTTGGATGTAGGGTGAGGCCCACTAGAGGACATGGAATATCAGAAATGTATCATGGGTTATGTGATGGTATCTCATATTGACAAGAGGATCTTATGAGAAACCATTGTTCCTTAAAGGTTCACTTGGAACATTGGGTTTATGTTGCGGATTCCAAAAATATTGTACACAAAATTTATGGAGTATTGGAATCCTTACATACTTATCTTATTATGGATCATTTTTAAAAATGCTGGATTTGGGGAAGTAGTTAATTCTCTTTTTATTATGTTGACATTGTCCTATCAACAGAGTATTCCGACCATTGGGAGGCAATGTATCCAATGGAAATTCTCCAGAAACATGTTCAACAAATCAATGAATATAGTGTAGAGTCTCAGAAATGAGGTAGTAGGCAAGGTGTTGTTTGGAGAGGGGGTGGGACCAGGAGCAAGATATGAAAGTGGGGCAACATTAGATGTAACCTCAAAGAAAGGAGTGTCTCAAGGTGTCATTCTACCAAAACCCTTTGATGTGAAATGTCCCAACTTGCGACGTCATAGAGAATCTATGAAACACACTCAAAACTAGATAAGATAACTGCTATAATCTATATTATAATCAAATATCCTGGCACATTGTTCATCCTAGGAAGCCCGACTATGATCAATAAGTCTCAAAGCCTTTTTAAAAAATTTACATGATATGGGATTCAACTTATAGAAATTGGGCTCTAGATTACTAAAAAGGTGAACATTCACCAATGATATACTTCTATGGGGTCCACAGATTTATACATGTGAGAAAATGGGTTGAATGAATAGTAACATATCCTAGTTAAAGTGATTTTATTTTTGGAGGATGACCTAAAAACAGAAGTTTGAGGATGATGAAAATGATGAAGAATTGGAATAAGAAAAAAGATGGAGACGAAGAAGAAGAATAAGTGGAGGAGGAATGGGATAACGATAATGGAGGGGAGGAGTCTCATGGGTAACTGGCCCTTCAGAGGATCCCACATGAAATTAGACAAAGTGTTGGTTCTGACGCGAAACTAGGTGAAAACATCAAGGTAAATCTCAACTCTTATCTTTCCTATAACATTCAAATTTTATAACATGAATCCACTAGCCACGCACTCTCTTGTTCAAGAAAAATATTGGCAGTGGTTATTTGGATATCCCTCTAAAGGGGTAGGAAAATGAACTGATGGACATGGAAGTCCATATTATTGGGTTTAAATCTATGACTAACCATCGTGGAGGACATGCAATGAATGAAGTGGGTGAAGTGCCAATAAGAGGGTATAAAGTGGTGAAATTTTAGTCTCTTTCTATTTCCACTACTCATAAGGATCTGGTGGCGATGATACTATAATCCAAGGATGTTCCCATTATCCAAAGAGAGACGGTTTCAAGCACCGAGTTATTAAGAATTAAGGTGTCTCACGTTGAGGAATCCCATGTAGTGACTCAGGTAATAGACTAGGCTGCACTTTTATCATATAGGTATCTAAATTTATAGACCCACATATATTTTAGGTGAACTTGAATTACCAAGGTACTGATTTTAAATGAAGTGATCACAAGATTGGAGGCTTGACAAAAAAATTCCAGAAAAAAACTGTCAGAGATCAACCCGTGATCATCCCTATCAGTGAGGAACCATTCATTCAAACATATCCTGCCCTGGCACCTGTTGATAAATAAGGTTCATTCACAAGTGGATATATTGTCATGGTTTAGAACGAATCTAGGGGAGGTGAGGTTTTATACAAAGAAAGGATAAAAGAAGAGGACTTTAACATCCGAAGTAAGTAATGAATAATAGATATTTTTATCTATGTCTATTAATGAATTAGATAGTGTTTTAGAGGCTTAAAATGAAAATAAATCAAATCTTAAGAAAGGAATACACTAATATTTTTTAAAGATTGTTTTATTGCCTTTTGATGGAAAACCATTTTTAAATCTATATTTTGACAATTTTATATGCAATTATTGTCAAAATAAACTTATTATTTATGATTTGGACATCAAAATTTACTTTGTATGATTTTTTGGTATTTTTCTGACAATGTTCCTTTTTTAATGAATAGTGAAAAATACTGCATTTTACATCAAAAATGCTTCGTAATCTAATTTATTTATATGATTAGATTATCTTTTTAATTGGTATTAATGTGTAATCTGAATATATTTTTACCATTTAATCCAATGGTGGTCATTGGAATCAATTTCACTTTGAAATTATACTTAAACTGGTGTCAATCGTTTGATACTTATTGTTTCATAAAAACACGTTATTTGTAATGACAACGGGAATTAATTATTAAATTAATTAATGTGACTTATATGTTTTTAATTTTGTAAAATAGACTTAATTTTTGATTTCGGAATATCAAATATAGCTTAGTGTGAATTTTTGGTAATTTTCTGAAAAACTTCAATTTTTGATGAATAGTGAAACCACTAAGTGGTACTTATAAAAACTGGTTTTCCGTTTAAATGAAATTTTTCCATAATTGTGTTTTTAATTTCAAAAATCCGACATACATGGTTTTCATTAAGAAGTAAAATGCAGTTCAATGAGATTAAAATAATATTTTGGTGAATAGTAACTTATTATGTTTTTAATCGCGATTAGTGGTAATTAGTGTAGTTTAAGGTAAAAATAATGCTTTAATAATATGAAATGACCTAGACACATGTCCTAACCTTATTGGTTGTGTCATGGCCGACCAAGACAATCCATGGGTCAACTTGGGGACCCCATGGAGCCACTTTGGTTTGGAAATGACATAAATAACTTTTTATTTAAAGTAGAAGTAAAAATGACACAAACATAATATGTTTTACAAAAACAATTATTGCATGGGGTTTTAAAGATCATATTTTTGATTATAAATAGTAATTAGAAAGCTAAATATATTTCCTACATCATAGTATTTCTTTTATAATTTTTAGACTTTAAATAAATTAAATTATTTATGGCATCATGATGATGCAGTGATGACCTCATTATTTAACGATTTAAATAAAATGGAAAGTTAATGTAAACTCTAAAACCTACACATGGAAAAAACCAACTGGATTAGTGGATTTAGAACCATTATCACCTTATCCTATAATTATATCAATGTGAGACCTTTTGGATCCGAAACTCTTTTTAAAATAAAGTAACTTATCTTTACTTTCCAAGAGTGCCCCTCCTCTCATCTTATAAAAGTCCCCCACCTCTACCTCATTACCCACACTCCCAAAGCCTTTGGATCGTCCATACCCTGCCCATTTAATCTCTCCACATCCCTCTCCTCATCCTAGAGGATTCCCTTTGGGCAGAATCCTTTCAAAGGAAGCCTTTAGGCTCAAATCAAAAGGAGTTACACTTTTAAAGGTAATTCAATCTCTCATGTTCATTTGTTTTATTTTGCTTCTCCAACCCCCCTAAACTCTTTTTATTTACATATTTTGTAACAAAACCAGTATCTTCAATATACTAGGATTTTGTTATAATATTTATTCGAGCTACACTCTCACACAACTACATCAAATTGTTAAAGAACATACGGTTTCCGTGGATGGCGAAATTCTGCCTCCCGAAACGATGATTGTTCAATACTCATTTAACACCTTCAAAGGTGACCATTTTGATGTCACTATTTTTATATATGATATATAATATGTTTATTCTTTCCTTAAGCTTCTGTATTTTTCATTTATGGCATACCGTTATTGTTTCCATTATGGGTAAACACGATATCTTCATTTTAGAAAGTGCGGACAACCGCCCCTGAAAGTGATTTGATTCGTTAATACCATATGTGGGATGTATAAAGGATAAAGTTAATGATATTATATATGTTATTATAATGGAAATATAATATACTCTTATATCATTATGATTCCATTCCATAAAATACGAAATAGAAATGGAAGTAGCGTTAATGCGTACGTACGGCTTACTGTCTCCATGAACGGTGCATTTCATTTTCTTACCTCTAAATGTGATGTAATATTATAAATACATGTATATGCTGAATATCTATGATATATATGTTATCCAAATCATTAATATCATTCTGGATATAACGAACCTTTGACCATATTAACATCATGTAAGTGTAAGAATTCTATTTTTGACTTAAGAACCAAATACCGACAAAATGATCATTATTAACTTAAATGATTACATGATGTTCATAACATGGTATAAATGGAATAATGTACTAGAAAAATGTTCTTAAGCAAGTATATATTAACTCAAGTTTAATATTCAGGAGATTAAAGAACGGCCGGGTCAAGTTGGATACGAGGTATGTGACTTCGTAACAATCTCCTTTCATTGAGGCATATTTTGTTTTATACACAACCTTCTTTTATACAGTGTATAAACCCCTTTGACTTTTACGTTTATTCAAAAGGAATATTTTTTGTATGAAGAGTTTAATAAATGACAAAAGGTAATGTTTTTGCTGTACTTATGCGGTGACAACGACTTCTCCGCCACCGTGACCATTATTTGAGTTTCGGCTTCCTCTACAAGCCATACCTTCTTTTTAAAAGAAAAATAAATACAATGTTTCACTTTTCATTTATTTTGGTATTGAAAATGGTTTTCATAATGTTTTTATATCAATGTGTTGTATTGATATCTTGGGATTGAAAGTTGGAAATCTTATGTTTCCTTTATGCATGTTTTATGTGATATGATTATGTTGAGGTTCTTGGGCATTATTATGAAGACGGGTGGTTCCGTGATAAACTAAGGGCGGGTGAGCCTGATATAGCTCTCCAATGCATTGGGTAACGCGAAGGAGTGAAACGTTAAGGTTTCTCCGAAGAGAATTAGGGAATATACCGTGATTGGTATTCCAAACGTAACCAAGAGGGTTACTCCCTACGCAAGGATGTTATGAATGCCTCAAGTTACCTTTATGTCTTATGATTTCTATGATTTATTCATGATTTGATGAGGTATGTTATAATGCTTATGTTTTATGGGTAATGTATGATCTCATTCTTATGTATATATATACCCATGTTTCCTTTCCAAATTTTTATTACTGAGATTTTTATGCTCATCCCATGTTTTTTTGAAATGTTTTTCACAGGTCAAGGGAAAGGAACATGATATGATGATAGTGTCATGGAAGTGTCAAGAAATAATCCATGTTTTATTTTAAATTTGTTTCCATTGATGGGAATGAAGAATACTATCTTTATGTAACCACTTTGAAAATATGTGGAATGTAATGAAAGTTTTATGATCTAATTCTCTAAAACTCTAAACCTGAAAAGATCCTCAATGTGTAATCTTGTAATAACTCAAGATTAAGTAAGGTTTAAGGCTGGGGCCTTATAGTTTATATCAGAGGTCGGTTTAGATAACTTTAGGAGTTAGAATTCTATTAAATGATTATCCAAAAATATTTTTGATGAAATGATATAGAATTTAAAGATTACCATGTTGCATCATCTAAGACATGTTTGTTCAGAATGGTTTTCCGCAGAGGAAATAGGGAAGCAGTGCTAGGAAGGCATACATAAAGAAATAACCATCCGAATCCACATCCTGAGATGGTCGGAATTGAAACTGAACAGTTTGTTGCAGTAATGGCGCAGTTGACTCAGGCTATAAATGGTGGTGGTATCCATGTACGTGATCAGCCAGATCAACCGCAGAGGAACATGTCAGTGGTGGAATATTTCATAAGGCAACATCCCCCATCATTCAGAGGATCATCTGACCCTGTGCTAGCTGAATGGTGGATTAAAGCACTGGAGAAGATTTTCGATGTCATGGGGTGTTCAGACAATCAAAAGGTTAGTTTTGCTATTTACCTTTTGGAGGGTGAGGCGGATCAGTGGTGGTCGATGGTTACTAATATCAGGGATGCTGATGAGATTGATTCTCTCGACTGGGATGAATTCAAAGGTATGTTTCTTGAGAAGTATTTCCCTAAGGCTATTCGACTTAGGATGAAAAAGAAATTCTTGGAATTGAGGAAAGAGGAAGACTCTGTGGCTACCTATGAAGAAAGGTTCACTCAACTGGCAAGGTATGCTCCAAATTTTATCCGAGACCTTGATAGTAAAATCAATCGTTTTTACTCAGGATTAAAGCCAAAATATCGAAGGGCATTAACTTCTCGTGAGTTTAATATTTATGAAAAGCTTGTTCGATGTGTTGAGAAGGTGGAAATGGAGTTTGACGATGATCAAGTGTTCTATAACAACCAACAGAAGAAGAGACCAAGGTGGAAGGAGAAATGTAAGAATTCTTCGAAAAAGTCTGCTGGTAAGAAAAATAAGTTTCCAGTTTGTGATAAATGTGGAAAAAGGCATGCTGGGGAATGTCTTCTGAATTCTAGAAAGTGCTACCGAGGTGGTAAGATGGGACATAAGGCTCGTGATTGCACTGAAAAAGATCAGGGTGATGTTAAGACCAAATTTTATTTACAGTAAGTGAAATGTTATAAGTGCAATGAGATGGGTCACTATGCAAATGAGTGTCCGACAAAGATTTTGAGGGATAGGAAGCAGTTAGACTACAAGAATAAAGGGGTGGTGAAATCCTTTGCAACTACTTCAGCAGATGTCGGGCCATCAAATGAAGTTGTATCAGGTACTTTGTTTGTTTTTTCAGATTATGCCAGTGTGTTGTTTGATTCGGGGTCTACACATTCTTTCATCTCTGAAACCTTTTCTAGTAAAATGATAATACCATCTCAAGAAATGACTCCTGAACATTTGGTAAAAACACCTAGGGGGAATGTTGAGGCAAAAAGAATTTATAAGAATCTTCCTATCCTTATCTGTGGAACGAACCTATTTGCAAACCTTATTGTTCTATCTCTATTAGAGTTTGATGTTATCCTTGGTATGGATTGGCTCTCTATTTACCATGCTAAGATTAACTTTAGAGCTAAAAAAGTTTCTTTTCAGAAAGACTTTCAGTTTGTTTACAAGAATGAACCCTTACTGTTGATAACATATCAAGAGGGCAAGAAACTTTTAAAATATGGAAATGAATGTTACCTTGCACACATCGTTGAAAATAAAGGAACTGTTTAGATTAATGATGTGCCAGTGGTAAATGAGTATCCTGATGTTTTTCCTGATGAGTTTCCTGGAATAATACCAGATCCGGAAGTTGAATTTACTGTTGACTTAGTTCCTGATGCTAAGCCAATTTCAAAACTCCCTTATCGAATGGCTCAAATTGAACTTTTAGAGTTGAAGGTGCAATTGGAAGATTTATTAGATAGAGGTTTCATTCGACCTAGCACATCACCATGGGGTGCTCCTGTCTTGTTTTTTATAAAGAAAGATGGTTATATGAGACTTTGCATTGATTATAGAGCCTTTAATAATATCACTGTTAAGATCAAATATCTTTTACCTCATATCAATGAATTGTTTGATCAGCTCTAGGGAGTTCAGTATTTTTCAAAGATTGACTTGAGATCGGGGTACCATCAGCTGAAGGTAAATGAAGAAAATGTTCTGAAGACCGCGTTCCGTACAAGATATGGCCACTATGAATTTGTAGTAATACCTTTTGGGCTAACCAATGCACCTGCTGTATTCATGGACATAATGAATAGAATTTTCCGTGAGTTCTTGAATAAGTTTGTGGTGGTTTTCATTGATGATATTTTGCTGTTTTCTAAATGTAAAGAAGAACATGAAATACATTTAAGGGTTATCTTGCAAACCCTAAAAGAAAATAAACTGTATGGAAAATTCAGCAAGTGTGAGTTTTGGTTGCAACAAATTTCTTTCCGTGGTCACATTGTTTCTAAAGATGGAATAATTGTTGATCCTGCAAAAACAATAGTTATGGAAGAATGGCCAAGACCCACAAATGTAACCGAGATTCGTAGCTTCCTTTGTTTGGAAGGCTATTGCTGAAGGTTTGTTAGAAATTTTTCACGGTTATCTAGTCCAATAACTAAGCTGACTCAAAAGGGGGTTAAGTTTATCTGGACAAAAGAATGTGATGATTATTTTCAAGAACTAAAAAGAAGATTGGTGAACGTTCCAGTTTTGGCACTATCTTCCAGAAATGGTGAGTTTGTTATCTACAGTGATGCTTCATTGAAAGGATTTTGTTGCGTCCTAATGCAGAATGATCAGGTAATTTCTTATGCTTCACGAGAGTTGAAAAATCATGAGGTAAATTACCCTACACATGATTTGGAATTATCTGATGTTGTTTTTGCTTTAAAAATTTCGTGGCATTATTTGTATGGAGTAAAGTGTTAAATATATACTGATCACAAAAGTTTAAAGTATATATTCACTCAGAAATAATTGAACATGAGACAAAGGAGATGGCTAGAATTAATCAAGGATTATGATTGTACAATTCATTACCATCCGGTAAAAGAAAATAAAGTGGCTAATGCTTTGAGTCGAAAAAGTAATGCTTTATTAGCAATGTTGCGTTTGTAACATGATACTTTGGTTAAGGATTTGATGAACTTTGGAATAGAAGTTGTGGGTGCAGGAAGTTCTTCTGTTTTGTTTCAGGTATCAGTGAGATCATCTCTATCAGAAAGAATCAAGGAAGCACAAGAGCAAGACAGTGAGTTGCAGAAAAAGGTTGAGTTGGTTCAGAAAAGTAAGTTGCCTGAATTCAACATTGATAATGATTGCGTTTTGAGATTTGGTAAGAGATTGTGTGTGCCTTGTGATTCACAGTTGAAGAGAGAGTTGTTATGTGAAGCTCATAGTTCTCCGTTTTCAGTTCATCCTGACAGTACTAAGATGTACAGAGATCTGCGGGAGTATTACTGGTGGGATGGAATGAAAAGAGATATTGCTGATTTTACTGTGAAGTGTTTGACATGTCAATAGTTTAAGCAGAGCGGAAGTTACCGAAAGGGATGCTTCAGCCTTTACCAGTGCCAGAGTGGAAATGGGAGACTATATCCATGGACATTGTTGTGGGATTACTGAAGACATCTCGAGGTAATAATGCAATATGGGTTATTGTTGATCGCTTGACTAAATCTGCTCATTTCCTTGCTATACGAGATACTTTTTCCCTGGATCAACTTTCCCATTTGTATCTTAAAGAGATATTCAGGTTACATGGAGTTCCTCTCTCCATTTTATCTGACCGTGATCCCAGGTTTACTTCTAACTTTTGGAAAGGACTTCAGAAGTCGTCGGGTACTGAATTAAATTTTAGTACAGCTTTTCATCCTCAATCAGATGGGCAGTCAGAACGAACAATTCAGACCGTGGAGGATATGCTACGAGCTTGTTTAATGGATTATCAGGGAAGTTGGGACCAACATCATTCTTTGGTTGAATTTTCATATAATAACAGTTTTCATTCCAGTATACAGACAGCACCATATCAGGCATTATATGGGAAGTGGTGTCGAACTCCATCTTTCTGGGATGAAGTGGGTGAAAGGAAGTTGATGGGATCAGAATTGTTTGAAGAGATGGCAGAAAAAGTTCAACTGATTCAGAGACACATGAGAACAGCTCAGAGCAGGCAGAAAAGTTATGCGGACAATAGGAGGAAGGATCTCTCTTTTGAATTAGGTGATCATGTTTTTCTCAATGTTTCTCCATGGAAAAGTGTTATGCAATTTGGTAAGAAAGGAAAGCTAAGTCCAAGGTTCATTGGACCATATAAAATTCTGGAAAGAGTTGGATCAGTTGCTTACCGAGTGGCTTTACCTCCGAGTTTATCTCAGGTACACAATGTTTTTCACGTTTCGATGTTCAGAAAGTATATGCCAGATCCATCTCATGTTTTGATTCCAGAGGTAGTTCATCTGGAAGAGAACCTATCTTATGAGGAACAACCGGTCCAAATTCTTGACCACAGGGAGAAAGTGTTACGGAATAATGTGATTCATCAGGTAAAGGTTTTATGGAATAACCATATGGTTGAAGAGGCAACATGGGAATCTGAAAATGCAATGAGGGATAAGTACCCCCATTTTTCGATAAGTAAATAAATTGTGGGGACACACTTTTCAAAATGGGGGAAGGATGTAACATCCCAAGTATGTAATGAATAATAGATATTTTTATCTATGTCTATTTATGAATTAGATATTGTTTTAGAGTCTTAAAATGAAAATAAATCCAATCTTAGGCAAGGAATACACTAGTATTTTTAAAAGATTGTTTTACTGCCTTTTGATGGCAAACCATTTTTAAATCTATCATTTGAAAATTTTATAAGCTATGTTTGTAAAAATAAACTTATTATTTATGATTGAGACATCAAAATTTACTTTGTCTGAATTGTTGGTATTTTTCTGACAATGTTCATTTTTTAATGAATAGAGAAAAATACTGCATTTTACATCAAAACTGCTTCTTAATCTAATTTATTTATATGATTAGATTATCTTTTAAATTGGTATTAATGTGTAATCTGAATATATTTTTACCATTTAATCCAATGGTGGTCATTGGAATCAATTTCACTTTGAAATTAGACTTAAACTGGTGTCAATCTTTTGATACTTATTATTTCTTAAAAACACGCTATTTGTAATGACAACGGGAATTAATTATTAAATTAATTAATGTGACTTATATGTTTTGAATTTTATAAAATAGACTTCATTTTTGAAGTCGGAATATAAAATATAGCTTAGGGTGAATTTTTGGTAATTTTCTAAAAAACTTCAATTTTTGATGAATAGTGAAACCACTAAGTGGTACTTATAAAAACTGATTTTCTGTTTAAATGAAATTTTTCCATCATTGTGTTTTGAATTTCAAAAAGCCGACATACATTGTTTTCATTAAGAAGTAAAATGTGTTTCAATGAGATTAAAATAATTTTTTTGGTGAATAGTAACTTATTAAATTTTTAATCACGATTTGTGGTAATTAGTGTAGTTTAAGGTAAAAATAATGCTTTAATAATATGAAATGACCTAGACACTTGTCCTAACCTTATTGGTTGTGTCATGGCCGACCAAGACAAGCCATTTGTCAACTTGGGGACCCCATGGAGCCACTTTGGTTGGGAAATGACAAAAATACCTTTTTATTTAATGTAGAAGTAAAAATGACACAAACATAATATGTTTTATGAAAACAATTATTACATTGGGTTATAAAGATCAGATTTTTTATTATAAATAGAAATTGGAAATATAAAAATATTTCCGACATTATAGTATTTCTTTTATAATTGTTAGACTTTAAATAAATTAAATTATTTATGACATCATGATGATGCAGTGATGACCTCGTTATTTAACGATTTAAATAAAATGGAAAGTTAATGTAAAATATATAACCTACACATGGAAAAAACCAATTGGATGAGTGGATTTCAAACCCTTATCAACTTATCATCGATTTATATCAGTGTGGGACCTTGTGGATCCAAAACTCTTTTTAAAATAAAGTAACTTATCTTTACTTTCCAAGAGTTCCCCTCCTCTCCTCTTTTAAAAGGCCCCCACCTCTACCTCATTACCCACACTGCCAAAGCCTTTGGCTCGTCCATCACCTGCCAATTTACTCTCTCCACATCCCTCTCCTCATCCTAGAGGATTCACTTTGGGCAGAATCCTTTCAAAGGAAGCCTTTAGGCTCAAATCAAAAGGAGTTACACTTTTAATGGTAATTCATTCTCTCATGTTCATTTGTTTTATTTTGCTTCTCCAACCCCCCTAAACTCTTTTTATTTACTTATTTTGTAACAACACCAGTATCTTCAATATAATAAGATGTTGTTATAAGATTTATTATATCTACACTCTCACACAACTACATCAAATGGTTAAAGAACATTCGGTTTCTGTGGATGGCGAAATTCTGCCTCCTGAAACGATGATTGTTCAATACTCATTTAACACCTTCAAAAGTGGCCATTATGATGTCACTATTTTTATATATGATATATAATATCTTTATTCTTTCCTTAATATTATGTATTTATCATTTATGGCATACCGTTATTGTTTCTATTATGGGTAAACACGATATCTTCATTTTAGGAAGTGCGGACTACCGCCCCCTGAAAGTGATTTGATTCGTTAATAGCATATGTGGGATGTGTAAAGGATAAAGTTAATGATATTATATATGTTATTATACTAGAATTATAATATACTCTTATATAATTATGATTCCATTCCGGAAAATACGAAATAGAAATAGAATTAGCGTTCATGCGTAAGTACGGCTTACCGTCTCCATGAACGGTGCATTTCATTTTCTTACCTCTAAACGTGATGTAATATTATAAATACATGTATATGCTGAATATATATTATATATATGTTATCCAAATCATTCATATAATTCTGGATATAACTAACCTTTGACCAAATTAACAACATGTAATTGTAAGATGTCTATTTTTGACTTAAGAACCAAATACTGACAAAATGAACATTATTAAATTAAATGATTACATGATGTTAATAACATGGTATAAAAAGAATAATGAACTTGAAAAAGGTTCTTAAGAAATTAGATATTAAATCAAGTTTATTATTCAGGAGATTAACGAACGGTCGGGTCAAGTCGGATACGAGGTATGGGACTTCGTCTCAATCTCCATTCATTGAGGCATATTTTGTTTTATACACAACCTATATTTATATGTTGTATAAAGCACTTTGACTTTTACGTTTATTCAAAAATAAATCATTTTTATACGAAGCGTTTACTAAATGACAAAAGGGAATGTTTTTGTCGTACGTATGTGGTGACAACGACTTCTCCACCGCCGTGACCGTTATTTCAGTTTCGGCTTCCTCTAGAAGCCGTACCTTCTTTTTAAAAGAAAAATAAATACCATGTTTTACTTTTCTTTTATTTTGGTATTGAAAATGGTTTTCATAATTTTTTTATATCAATGTTTTGTATTGATATCTTATGATTGAATGGTGGAAATGTAATGTTTCCTTTATGCATGTTTTATGTGATACGATTATGTTGATGTTCTTGGGCATTATTATGAAGACGGGTGGTTCCGTGATAAACTTAGGGTGGGTGAGCCCGATATAGCTCTCCAATGCATTGGGTAACGCAAAGGATTGAAATGTTAAGGTTTCTCCGAAGAAGTTTAGGGAATATACTGTGATGGGTATGCCAAATGTAACCAAGAGGGTTACTCCCTACGTAAGGATGTTATGAATGCCTCAAGTTACCTTTATGTCTTATGATTTCTATAATTTATTCATGATTTGATGAGGTTTGTTATAATGCTTATGTTGTATGGATAAAGTATGATATCATTCTTATGTATATATGTACCCATGTTTCCTTTCCATATTTTTATATCCCTTACTGAGCTTTTTATGCTCATCCCATGTTTTTTTTGAAATGTTTTTCACAGGTCAAGGGAAAGGTACATGATATGATGATAGTGTCAAGGAAGTGTCAAGAAATAATCCATGTTTTATTTCAAATATGTTTCCATTGATGGGAATGAATAATACTATCTTTATGTAACCACTTTGTTTATATGTGGAATGTAATGCAAGTTTTATGATCTAATTCTCTAAAACTCTAAACCCAAAAAGATCCTCAATGTGTAATCTTGTAATAACTCAAGATTAATTAAGGTTGTTGGCTGGGGCCTTATAAAGACACTACTACTGAACTCATGTTTGTTTTTTCTGAGTACAAACCCACTAATAATTAAGTGTTGGACGATTCTGAACTTGAATGATGTAAAGAATCTCACATGACATGGCACATGCATGGAAGAGTATCAAACACTACCACAATCAACTATAGGTTGTATTAATGAGTCAGATGAGTACACTTCAGAAGTGGTTTCAAATTCTATGAAATAGAGCGGTGGATTATTTCCATATTCATATAATAATCACCAATTTTTTGACAATGATTATATGGGAGAGAAACCAACAGTCCCTTGATGCCCGGTGGTAGAGGAAACTAGAGAATATCTAGAAGTTATACATGGCTGGGAATGATGTCTTACAAATTGAAGAGAAGGATATTGAACATGTTTCATTCGTTTCAAGCCAATCGGATCTGGTTGAATGACTGAAAAACCTACTTGCGATGGCCTAAGAGCAGGTGGGGTAGATGGGCCATTAAAGGGATGAGCCTAGAGTAGAGTGGGAATGAATGAAAACCATTGTTGATGAGATTATATCTATGGATTCTGTAAAACAATTGGATATTAGAGAGCTGGATACATCCCCGGAGGCTACATTAAAAATGGTGAAAAAATTGAATATTCCCATTGAAGGGGCTAATCTAGTGGGTCATGTTGTCGAAGAACATAAGAAACCCATTCCCCCCTTTTGATTCTTATATCGAACTACATACATGTTTATATTGTTTTCCTTCTTGTTTTATTATGTATATCTCAGTAATTACTATGATGTATCTATAAATCAATCCCTGAGTTCATATGGGTCTTACCCAGTGTGATATAGAAGCGGGGACTACACAATCACTTATTTAGTGTATGAGTGTTTGAACTAAACATCGAATACTTGGGATCGGCAGTTTTTAATTTATCGCTCAATACATCTAGGTCAGGAGAGGCCATGATTTAATTTAAGGTTCCAGGAGTAGAGAACATTTCATTCTCAACAAGCTCTTGGGAAAAAAATAGGGTATCTCTATGGGCGTTAAAATCCATGCGAATGAACTGGAATTAGATTTTTGAGTCACAATAACAAAAAATAATAACACAATGATGAAGGAGAGAAAATATACGATTGTTACTATCATTATTTAGAATGAATCATCAATATAGCTAGCATAAAATGGGAATTAACAAACAAGTTCCAACCATAGAACATATTCAAAAACATGGTTCAAAACATGAAATGTCGTCAAATTCCTTCAACAACATTCCATCAGATGTTAGGTTGTCAAAAAAAGAATGGGAACAGACCATTAGGGGGTTCCCTCATATATGAAATAGGATTAGGATAAAAATATAGGGCCCATAAAGAGTATATATAGAGTGATGGAAAGCTCGAAAGGTTTCCAACATTCATGAAACTACGCCACCATGACAGTATATCATTGGATGGACATATCAGTCTAAATCAAAATCAAACCAACTTTTGGGATGGACCAATTTAGTTAGGACCTAAATTGTTAGTCATTGTTATTCCATTCAAATGTAGAGGATAAGAATTTAGTTTTGTGTACTATGGTGAGGACGATGCATGTCATATTTTAGCATCAAATGACCAGGTCATTTCACATAGTTTAATTTCATACTACATGTAAAAAGAATGAAAATTTAAGGTCATTTCACATATAATAGGGATTAATATGTTATTTTCATTGATAATAGAAAATGATTAATGGTAAACAAAAAGAATGATAATGAACCCATGGCTGGACAGAAGGAAAAAATGTCTAGGCTGCGCTATGTATTGTATAAGGAAGGGAATCAAGACACACAAAGTTCTGAAGATGGTATGGTTGATAACTGCTATAAAAAGTTGTTGATATTCTCTCAAGAGAGAAAAATCATAGTTGATGTGAAATTTAATATCATACAAACAAGGACACTCGAATTTATAGTTTAATGTTTATCGGGTTCAAACCATTATGTGGAGAAAGGTGCATCGCAGCACGATTAGGGTAGACACAGTGTGGTTGAATGCAGAAGAATTCCTAATCAAATAACACATTTCTATGAAGATACAAAAAAACTCATACCAAAAAATTAGTGGACAAGGTTTGTAACTCTGTAGATATACTCTAAGGCAAAGTGACTGACTGTCACTACGTATCCCACATGGGTGATAATCATTCCACACGTAGTTCTGATACATGTCATAGTAGAGGGCCAATGCCATAGGAGAAACATCTTCTCAAATTATGATTTGACATGGTTGGGAAGTATATCATTACATAACCTCGTAGTAATATGTGTAGATTAACATCTAATGGTAAAGACATAAGAGATATTAGTCTATAATCATAGACACTAGACCAGAAGTTAAGACATTCAAGGATGTAATATGTAATGTAGACCTATAAAGCAATTCCTTCTGAATGAGTTCCAAGGAGGTCCTCACATCATTGAAAATTCCAATGAGGAAGCACGAATTCAGTTTAAAGTACTGATTCTTAGCCTTGGAAACCTTGTTTCTGACATAAAATCCTAGTTTAACTTCATAGGGAAGAGAACAAAGGGTTGTGTTGTTCTTCCTTCTGGGTAAATATCTAAAAAACCCCCTAATCCCATGTCATCCATGATCAGTGAGGGAAACAAGTTTTTAGAAGATATTTGCAACACATGGAACACACTATGGAGGGAACATGGGTGCAGAGTAAAGGATGACCCTTGGATGATGGTCCATCCTATCAAGGACTAAAGGTTCACGAATGGATAACATAGAAGGTGTTGAAGTTCCATCTAAACATGATGACGTGTAAATGTGTGTGAATCATGATACAAATACATAAGGAATAATGTGGTTGTCATGATAATGGAGTATAATAGTTGACTGTATTCGAAGCACAACATATATATCGTGTGACTTGAAGTGGGAAAAGACATCTGAGGGTCGACTGTTAACCATAATTGACTCATAGTGCCAATGTCAAAAATGTCATTCAAAATCCATCGGGATGCTGGCCCGAAATTGTAGGCAACCCATAAAGACAAGAATCCATACTATTAGTGTGTCCTTTTAGATAATAAATATTATATAAACTCAAATAATGGAAATAATTAATCATGGAAATGGAACAAAATCATGTCCATGCATAATCCAACACTCTATGTCCTAATCCTTAGTGTATATGAGCTTGTTTGTGAGGCATAATAGAGGTATGGGACCCATTTTAGAGAGGATTAAAGGTGGAGAAAAGTTAAAAAAATTAAAATTAGGTCAATTAACCTATGTATGGACACTAGGACCACATGTTTTGGAATTCCTACGAATCCTATAAGAATGGGAATAATGCACCACGTAGTGAATAATTACATGTATATTAACATCATGATATAAGGATTATAGTGGTAGAGGTTTCTCAATATAGTAATGTGTGTTGTTAGGTAGAATAAACTAGTGTGAGTGAGGATAATATAATTCCACACCATTCCTCACACAACAAAGTGGGGAACCAGACAAAGAGGCCAAATGAGTGGGAAATAGACAATGTTCTATATGGTTTTAATGTCATGCATGACGGATGGGAACCGAATTTTATGGTCATGTAGAAATAAACCTAAATTATATGTAGTTTAATGAATTATATGTAAGACAAAACATTTTTTTCATTTTAGATAGGGGAGATATTTGTTTAAGATCATAGAGCATATCCAATAGGATTGATTGTAAAGGCCAAGAAGTTTTAGGATCCTAGGGATAGACCCAATGATGAAATTATTGGGCATTTTTATTTATTCCATATGGATTGGAATAAATCAAAATGTATTTGTTGAGGTTCCATGCAGTTTAACGCCACATAGTGAAGATGAGGGTGAAAGGTAAAACCCCTTATGAAATGGTACATGGTGCATCTATTGTAAATATATCTTGAATAAAGATAATTTGGACTCATGACATATCACATAATCCCAATATGAATCTAGAATATGGGGATGATCAAATGAGATGATTTTCGGTACCTAGGTCTAGACCTGGAGAGAAAATGTTTGTGCATTCTAACATATCTCATAATGATGGTAATCAATCCATACATAGTGGTAGAAATTCCATTTAGTTTAACATAATGTGGTGAGGCTGTGGGTGAAAGGAGGTACTCTTGTGGGGGAAACATGCTGTTTATTTTGTACACCTGATTTGAATGAGTACAAATAAATTCTACATCACCCCACGTACTCACAAAAGGAATTTTAGGTCATAATACTGAATGCGGGGAATAACTATATAGACCTGAAGAAAAAAATATCAGATATTTACAACATATCTTGATAGGGTAGAAATCAATTCATACATATTTCATGAAGCACAACATGGTTAGAAACCATCACTGGTGGGGGAAATCCACTATGGTGTGGAAGATGAATCTTCCCTTAAGATGGTGCATACAAAACTATTTTAGGGTAGGTCATTAATGTTTGGACCGCAAAATATGTTGTTGGTATGAAGGAAATAATTTTTGTGCAACACTACTTATCCTATGAGTATGTGTATAAAGACATAAAAAATCTTTAATTTTGTGTAGTTTAGCATCATGAGGGGAAGATTAATTGAGATATTAGTTTATAGGCATAGATCATGGATCAAAAATCATTTTTTCTATTTACATTTTACCATTATGCAGGAGTAAGGCTCACTCATGAGAATTACCACTTGAAGAATTTTTCATTGGTGGGAGATGTAATTCAGTCACCATAAATTTTGACTAGGGAGTACACACCATTGCATAAAAGCTTTTGAATTATATATGGTCTCTCCCATTTCTCGGCATCTTGTTGATTATCATATGTGTCCTTATGGACAACAAAACATCACCCTGATGGATGAATAGTAGATGAACTTTCTTGTCGAAATGTCGTCCTCTCTTTTTAGGCGTCTATGTAGTTTCTGCAATTCATGAAGCGTGTTCTCATCGAGAGAATACAGTTCAACTAGCTAGACATCTGATTATTTTTCAGATGTCATATTATCATAGATGTCTATACGAAGTAATGGTAACTTGATCTCAATAGGCAGGACTTCCTATATTCCATATAGTAAAGAATATTTGGTTACTTGGGTGGAATTATAATTCATTTTTTAGTATTACTAGAGGGTGTTGGAGAGTTTTTTTTGGAAAAAGTTTGTTTTTATGACCATCTATCATTTGAAAAATGTAAAATGGGGTATTTTTAAATGCCTCAATATTCCCATTTTCATGCTCTTGATAGCGATAATTATGGTTGGACTAGATATTTTACTTGGAATGTATTTTTTTAGACCAACTGCATGGAATTTGGTTCTATTATAATTGAGAATGATGTGAGGGACTCTGAATTGATCGATGATATTGGAAAACATAAAATCAATGATATAATGAGCATTGAATTCTTTGATAAGAATTGCCTCTGCCTGATATGAATAGAAATCTTCGGAGGTTATGATTAACATTCAATGAAGAGCATTTGTTGGTGGATACAGTCCCACGTCATTGAGTCCAGAGGTAGCAAAGTGCTAATAGTTATTGGTAGTATCGAGAGTCTTTGACTGCTGATAAAAACATTAGCAACAAACCGTAATGCATGGAAGAACTTTGAGAATTCCATATTGTTATAGAAAAAAGTCAAACATAAGAAGCCCAACCTTTGGATCTGATGAGGGAGTTTCGACCATTCCTGTTTAGCTCTACAAAAACTAGCATGAACATATGGCACAACCGAGGAGGATCACATATCCTTGAATAAAATAGAGGAAAAATAAAATAAACACTTTTCTGTATATGATTTTCTCAATACAGGGACAACCCTGGGCATTGAAATGGACTATGTGATGAGGATTTCTCTAATGTTCGGGTCTATTTATCAGTATATTTCCTTGTTAGAGGTACATGATGAAAGGATTATTTCAAAATAGGGTCTATTCTAGTGCTGCTGTAGGGGACCAGATGGCTCGATGTGGATGCACCTGGGGTATGTTGGCTTTCACGATTAAAATCAACATCAGTGGGGGTGACTAGAGCAATTAATCATTTATTCGCCACAGAGATGATCAAATCGTTCTTATTATGATTTTTAGAAGACGTGGAAATGCTGAGAAAGGCATCGACTCAACCATTCTTTAACTAGGATTCATGAGTTACCTCTGGTTGAGATGAGAAATGTGTCATCACCTAGTGAGTTCACTCTAATAGGGGCACATGCTCTATCTTTATGATGATGTTGTCACCCGTGATCTGGTTGAGGATGGTGCAATACCTATTTTTTAGTTCTTTATGTTTGTAAAAAAACAAGTGAAAACAAAAAATCAAATAATTTTTAAAAAAAAATGCACACACCGAAAATATGGCCTTAAACATCCTTCAAAACATATATAAATTCCCCATAATCTCACCAAAATTACCTTATATTTCTTTACATAGAAATTTATCAATTAATTATACAATTAGGAGGAGCATTATAAATAATAAAGTCACTCAAGAGCCGGTCATTTTACAACTAATTGAACATTATATGGTAAACATTAGGGAACAAACACTTAAATAACTCGACACAACTGATATAAATTGCCTACCCCATGGTTTTCAATATCGAAATATTGAGTCTGATTTTAAACTCAAATCAGGTTTTATTCATCTTATAACACAATTTGAAAGGATAGCTGGTGAGGATCCTCAACTACCGCACAAAGAGTTTCAATTATTAATCTCTACAATGAAGCCAATAGGGGTTTCTAAAAAATAAAATAAACATACTGCATTACCATTCTCCTTAGCTAACTCAGCCATGTCATGGCTCTGCTACCTCCCTCTTGGTTCCAAAAACACATGGATTGAAATGATGTGTATTTTTATAAAAAATTCATTCATTCTTTTCATACTCCTTCTATCCAAAATAAAATAATTGGTATCCACAAATTGAAAAATTAATCACTCCATGTGTAATATGAGAGGTTCAAAAAACATCAGGAAACCAACCCACATTAGGAAATCCTTGACCATGTCATGATCCAATACTTTGTTTAGGGTTTATTTCCAATATAGGGAACTCTCATTTTTGTTATAATTCGTGCATCTCTCATTGAAAAAACAGTTGTAGTATCTCTTGTTCTCATAATAAATATTTCTGTAAACACAAAAAAAAATCCATACTCGAGAACATGATCAAGTAAAAAATGTCTCAGTGAATCAATCCATAGAGACCAACAAGATGACTGAGTTAATGGGTGAAAATATAGGGCTTATATGTCAACTAGTTGTAGCCTCATAAACCCCATCCTTATATTGTCAATGATCTATGTTCTGTGGACCTATAATAAACTATGGAATCTAAAACACATATTCTCATCAAACCTACATATGTACAAAACATCAAGAGGACCTATCTAATTATTCTTGACAAATGGATCTCAATGTAAAATATTTTAAGAGGAACACCAACCCCCAACAATAAGTCCAGTTCATTAGAAACATCAACCAACCCCACTCTAATCCCTCTATTTCTAAATTTAACATTGGATTGAGGTTTGTTATTACCAACCCTCATCCCCCTCAATTCTATCCAAAATCCTCGAAAAAAATCAAATTTGGTAATGGAGATGGTAACATCCAAAAACAATCTCTTTTTTCCATCAACCTCACAGAATCAATCCCCCTCTGCCTCCTATATGGTTCCAATATCCTAATGAGCCTTCCCAATTCCCAACCAAATACAAGAACTTTTTTAATAATTAATGTCATGGTAATCCTAATGTTGGAAATGCCCCCACTTCCAAGAAATCATGATAATGTTCTATGGATGATTATACCTCATTGACCCATTTTAGAGATAAAAATATTGAAAACGAAATAGGTCAACATGAATCCCTCCTGAGCCTGCAGAAACCAAAAATTTCATCAAATATCCTATCTCAAACATTACCCAAACAGAATTGCAAGTTCAGTGTAGATGAATATAATTTGGGAAAGAAACATTATATACATAATGATGATTCCTCTAAATCTCATTTAAATGATTTCTTGGAAAATCAGTAGAAAAAGTAACCAAAAATGAAACCTCATGCCAATCCCTCACATCCATCCATTCCTCTATGTAACATAATTCCGTTTCCTCATACTATTTTAATTCTAAGGAATTCCTTGGATTTCGATCATGAATTTCTCAACTAGTTTAGACATGTTGATATGAACATAAACCTCTAAGATGATATCAAAAAAGATTATTCATATTCCATTTTTTTAAGGAGTTAAAAACCCAAAAGAGGCAACTTAGGGACATTGAGAATGTTTCAACTCAGCAGTATATACACATGAAGTTAAAAGTTCCAGGTAGCTTTACTATTCCATGACAAATTGGAATTCCAGACATCGATGATACACACTTATACCTATGAGATATGATAAATTTAATGACTAATTAAATCTTTTCCATCCTTGGTCTATGTGTTTTTCATCGATCGAGTGTTGTCATCCAATTATCCAATCAATGAACAGGTAGTCCAAATGGAAAAATTGAGGATGTCTTTGTCTGAGTGAATGATATTATCTTCCCAAATGATTTTATTTCATTAACATGGATATAGAGACAAACACTTCCTGATATCCTCTAAGTCTAGGAACACAATTCATCCTGAAGTCTAGAACTAATATTTATTTCTATTCAAGAATTTTATACATGGAATTTGGTGACCAACTAGTCAAATTCAACATTTCTCATCCCATGAAATACCCATCATAAGATCACTATTTCTTTTTCAATATATACTTCTGAGGACACTACTGAATGTTGATTCACCCCCATTTAATCTTGTTCATCATGTAATAATGATATTGGAGGTTGTGAAATTTTCATCATGATTAATCATTTCATATATGAGGAATTTGATGTGGCTATTTCATTATTAGATTCCAATTATAAAAATGATCTTTAAAAATTTCTAGAATCCCACATCAAGTCTAATATGTACTACTCCAATATAGAATGTAATTAATCAAAATAAATTGAAAATAATTCCTCCATTCATGAGTTTTTAGACACAAAAATATAAGATGATACTGATTTGAATCCTCTTCCTATGCACCTGATATATTCATTCATCATAAATGATCACTTTTATCCTGTCATTTACCTACCACACATACTTAAACTGACGAGTCTAAGCATTGTAATGTTGTTATAATAAACCAAACATTCCATAGTATGGAACATATATGTCATACCATTAATAAATAGTAATATTTACATTAATCAGATCCATATTGAGGGATCATCCCAACAAACCAGACAACCACAATGAAGACTAAATCCACACATACTTGACATATATTGGGAAGAATTTACCACGATTCTCTAAGATGTTATTATCCTCCAAATTTTTGATATTTTAGGGGATAGTCTTATCCATGTGGTATCTAATATGGGTTGGATAAAAATTATCACATGTGAACATGGAATTTGGTCATAACTCTAGTGAAAAATATTGTGTGTGTTAATTGACTGCTGGAAAATGAATTCGGAATCACAAAAGGATCAATATGATCTTCCATTCCTAGACCATATTATAGAGTGATTAGTAAAAACGGTTTATTATTTATTTATTTATGGATACACCTGCTAATTCCAATTCCCAATATCTCCTTCGATACAATAATATTCTACATTCACATGCCTCTATAGAACACAAGCATATAGGAGAATGACTCTTGTTCATTGAAATGTTCTTGAAAAATTCCAATGATTTATTATGTGTATCATTTCTGGATTAATTTAGAACATATTTAGGGTATTTATGGATGAATATACCATTTATGGTGAGTATTTTGAATGTAGCTTATAATCACTCTCTATGACCTTATAACAGTGTGTCAAATGAAACATTGGAATAATTTTTTTAAAATTTCACTTCTTGGTAACTACTGTGATTTTTATAGGAAACATAATTTCACAAGAGTGTATTCATTTCGATCCTAATAAAATTAAGGTGATCCAATAACTTCAAGAACCCACAAAAACTTGAGACATTTTTTTTTTGGTTATTTTGGTTTCTATCAGTGATTCATCTATATCATCACCAATATTTCCCTTCAACTCACATGGATTCTCCAACATGAGGTCACATTCTATTTTGATGATGTATGTAATTGAATATTTATTGAAATCAAAATGGTTCTTATATCTTCGAAAACAATCTTACACCCATATTTTTTCTTACCTTTTGAATTGATGTATGCTTCTTCTAATAGGGCCATTAGACCCATTCGTTGTCATAGAATAGAAAATAATCCTCATGTCAAATATTATTCCAAGAAAACATTTTATGAAACTCAATATCACTACAATGGGATAGAGAAATAACATTTAGGTTTGGTTTTTATATTGGTTAAACACATGTCCTATATCTTAGGTTCCAAAATAATCCTTTTTTAAGACCATTTAACTTTATTGATCATACATAAGAAATGTGGGTCCAAATAAAAAGAAAAATATTGATCTTGATGCTACATGAGTTTGACATTGTGATTAATGATAGACCTAGAAAAGAAAACCCTATGGAATGTTACCTGATTATAATTTCTAATTCTTCTATTTCTGAAATCCTTGATCCCAAATTACCAATTGAAAACCTCTCATCTCTCACACCAAATTCACTGTGGTATTACCCAACTACAAACTACATGGATTTTTGGGTTTTTTATAAAATTTATATTGAATTACAAAAAGATAATATGAAAATTTATTCAAAATTCTATTTTCTAGACGATGATAAACATTTGAAACTTTGGATGACATGGTAAATAAGAGATGTGTTGATGAAAATGAATATCCCTACATCATTGAATTTAGTCACTAAATTCCCGATGTTGGAAACTTTTTATCATAAAGGACCTATTGGATTACCCAAGTCTCAATATTTTTCTAGAATTAAATATTAAAAGTCTCACATGAGTTCCCTAAATCATGCAACACTTTGGAGAATTTAGAAAATTTTAAAAATGAAATTAAATTCCACAAATTCCTTTAATTGTTTTCTAAGATCAATAATAATTAGGGAATTAGTTTCTGGTAACCTTTTCATCTATCCAATGTATTCTCACACAATCTACATGAAGTTGATTAGGTTTCTAGGTGGGATTAAGCAAACCCCACTAAAAATGATGATTCACATACTATTAATGAGTTATTAAACACCCATATTTTCCACTAGTTTTGAACACCACGTTTTTTGATAAGTGTCTATTAATCTCATTTCTGTAATCTTACAATGGAATTTATTCCAAAAAATAATGGGGTTGTACATAAAACAATAACTTCATACACCCCAAAAAAATTGAATCGTTGAACATTCAATGAGAGAAGTTAATATATTTAATGAGATAATTGTAAAGACCAACATAAATTACAGGTCTATATATCTTGGTGTTGTGATTTGGGTTTATAAAACATCTTATAAAACACACATTGTAATGTATCCTTTTAGGATAATTTTTGGTAAATCATTTCATTTACCACATTAACCCCAACAAATGTAATTTTCGAATATGAAAACATGTAATTTTGATTATGAAAAATATTTTTATCAACAATATTTACAGTTGACTCCATTAGAGGAAATTTGGATTGATTCATATGATAATTAAAATTTTTACAGAGAAAAGTCCAAGGATCTCCATAAATACAATTCATAATGATGTTATTACATGATGGTTAAATGGTAATGGTCTTCATTTCTTGATATAAAAATCAATGAGGAAAGAAAAATTCTTGTTGGGAAATTCCTTTTCATTATTATTAATGAATACCCATTTGGTGTAGTACATGTCCAAGAACCATATTTTAAAAGAACATTCATGGTTAAGAACCCCCAATTAAAGCATCACCTTGAAAGGAAACACATTCCCAAAACCACATCATCTTATATTGGATCACCATATTATATTATTAATCCAACACAGGATTGAGATGGAGACCCACCAAATCCAAACCCGAGGAACCCATTTCCATTTAACTATTTGTGTCTCTATCTCTTTCACTTACTCTATTTCATCAATTTCATCTATCGTTATTTTTTTAACCAAAATATTCATCAAAAGTTGTTCCCATAATTCTATTTTTTGTGGGTGTGTATTTAAAAAAACACTAAAATCACTAAAACAACTATAAAATCTGAAAAAAGAGTCATAATATCTCACCATAAATTTTTTTAATTTTTTCAAATCATTTTGGGGAATTAATAGACATGTTATCATCCACAAAATATAGTATATTCATCTTATATTTGGAAGAGGATTCTTGTGTCAAAACCGAGAAATTTTGAATGAAAAATTATCAGTTTAGAAAATTATTCTTCAAAAATGGTGAGAAACAACATCGAATTTCATGCTAAGGTAAACTACTAACATATTTTCATTTTGTGAATTTTTCACCCCTGGTTGTGAGTGTTGAGTGTGTGGGAATTGAAGTTTATTTTCATATTTTGGTGTGATTGAATATTATAGACGAATTTTCTGAAACAAATTAGAATCAAATATCCTAATAACATCCCATTTAAAATACATTAATCATACTTTTGACATACCCTTCAAGCCAATGAGAAACTTTTTCTCATAAAGCCTCATTAAAATCCTAATACCTTTTCCTACTCAACATATACATTGAATTATATTTCATATTTTATTAAAATTGTATTGTGGGGGAAATTGATTTCATTTTGGGTGTTATTTCGTTGATTATTAACGTGTTTTCATATGCTTTTGGGCAGGAATCCATTTTAGTGAGTGGGAGAGGATTTCATTCGATTTTTTTGGGATATAAATTTTCATTTTTTATAATTTATAAACTTTATTGACAACTGTTAAAAAACAAAAATTTAAAAAAAGAAATATAAAAAACAAAATCAAAATTGGTTGTGTATTGGGAAGGTAAAAATATTTCTTCATCAACCTTTGAACTTGTTTAAAGTATTTAAATTACTATCTTGAGGATATCAATATTGGGTTGGGTGATGATTTTGATATCCTTTTCATGTAAAACATCCAAATAATTTGATAAAAACATAACTTTTTTTTAAAAAAAAGAACACTTATATAATTGGGATAAGTTTTTTGTTTTATAAATATTTCATCTTCTCATACCCTTAATATTTATATTATTTTTTGTTTCATTATTCAAAAAATCTAGACCTTTTAAATATGTTTTTCCATTTCCTTCCATGTTTCATTTCAATAATAGTTGTGCATTATTTTATCCTTGTTGGGATTTTACCCCACATTTCATTACTCTAGGATATTAAATTCCTACCATAACATTTTTATATAAATCCCCCAAAAATTAAAATTTTTTTCTGGGAAATTTTATATAGTGAATAAAAGATTTTTTATCATTCAATCTCTACAATTTTTACATTTAGTTGCTGAATCTGTGAACTAATATAATTTATTTTTATTCAGCATGGCATTAGTGATTTCTAAGTAACAAAATATTCCATTTATATATATGATTACTAAAAAAGGAATTTTTTTATTATATTGTTTTTGTATCAATTCACGGGGGAATTCTATATGAATTAATTAAATTTTCTAAACCTCCCATGATTGGGGAAGACAAAATATTAATATTTTTTTGTTAGTGAGAATCATTTTGATATGTTTTTATATTTGTTTCACATCATGAATTAGAAAATACTATGTGTGGGGAATTTGATGTTATTGAATTATTCATAAAATATTGTATACTCCCTTAAGTAAATTTGATGTAAATGTGAAAAATTGTTGTGAGATAATCATGTTTTAATACTACATATAAATTTTTTACATTATTTGAAGTCATAAAATCAATTCATCTGAATATATAAATTATAACTTTAAACCTACATAACCAAATTTTATGCTTCTTATTTTTTAGGATTTCATATTAAAATTAAAACATATAATACGAAAGAATAATTGAACAATTCTTCCATTTTATGTTTCTTATATTCCACACAATAAGGCCTATAGATTATGAGAACAAATTGGTCCATCCCTAATGATAGAATTTTAGGGGTAAATAAAGAAGTACAAATTCATTTATTCCCCTCCAAAAGTTTGGGGAAAATAAAATCAATCGTGGGTAATGACACTAAGGTCCAAATTTACTTAAATAGGGCCCAAATATTTTCAATGAAGTCCATACTATTATTTTGTCATGGAATTAAAACCAGTAAGAAATTATGAGGTTATCTCCTAAAATAGAGATCAATTTGATAAGTGATTTAACAATGTGAAATACAATATATAGATGTCCTACTTTTTGAATAAATTATTTTTATTTGATAGATTATTCAAATTAAATAACCCTTTCACATTTTTTCCTTCGAAATTTTATTGAGTGAAATGGAAAAATTAAATTTGATTAATAAAAATAAAAAAAATTGGCACCTTAAGTACTATGGTTGCCAAATGTTGAGGTAATAATTTCAAAATTAGTATATACAACTTCAATTAATATAATATCTCTATCTTGAGTATTATGAATGACCAAATTAGAAAGGAATGTGAAAGGGATGATTTGAAATGAAAACAGTCCACCACCTTGGGCGATAAATACATTCCCCCTCATCTCATTACAAGAAGATGGGATTTTAGGGAAAAGAGGATACATTGGAATGAAAAAGTCCCAGAAATGGGATTGGGAGGATCTTAAAAACTCATTGTTTAACTTTATATACCCTTTCACCTCTCTTATTTTCATGTACTTTTGTGTTCTTCTTATTTGTAATTGTGAAAGGTAGTTTTCGTTTTAATTGAATTTAAATCCATGTTTCATCATATTTGAATCATTTAGTAATCCTACCTAGGTTATTAAATATTATCATTCATCAAATAGTTTAAATTAGTTTGAAAACCCTTCCATTCTATTTTAACACTTTCAGTCGAATGTCCATTTTTTATAGTCAACACTGTTCTTGTTTGTGTTCAATGAACAACTCTTTAATTACTCCATTCCTTACAATATTTTTATAATTACTCACAAAAATCAAATAATACTAGATTAATAAATATATAAATGGCTTTGTAAATATAACATTTTTGTGAGTAATAATTTGGAGATATTAAATTCTTGATTGCATTTTCTCAATGAATGTTCTTTAGGTTACCATGGTGTGTATTGAACATAATATATCATTTATTGCTGACATTTTTTTTTGTCTTGTAAAATAAATGTAGTATTGGAACCATTAATACACTACCATAAACAATTACTGATTATTATTATACCCCTTGTAATGTTATTTCTTATATTGAACCCTTTACACAAGGGAATTCTGATAAAATTCATCTTGTGAAGTGGGTGTTAATTTAATACAATATAATGAAAAGATCAGTGATATCATAAGCTTAAATCCCAAAAATTGAACTCAAGAATATCATTATTGAAATATTAAATCAATAAAATATCACATTTCAATAAATTTATTTCATATATTTAAAAAACCCACTACAATAAAAAACAAATCTAAAAATCAATCGACTATAAAAAAAGTTCAATCACTGAGGATTCGACCCAAGTGCCCCTATATACATTAGTAGTGAACCATACCCTTTAATAAATGATAGGGGAAAATTTTCAATGCTTCTTTATTGAATTCCATTAGTAACTCACAGATTGATATATAATGGAGTGATTTGGCACTAATATGTAGCATACCTTATGATTTAATATAGTTTTATCTCCATACATCATGAATCCCCATCTATGAAAAAAACAACTTGTCTATAATTGCATTATATCATCAAATAACATTTTCTACCCTTAATATGTGAACCCGAGTCAAACCTTGAAACATTATTTTGGGTGTTCTAGATCTGAACATGTTAGAAATGTGCATTTGTCCATTAGGATAGAGTCGTCAGAATTTTTTTCTGCAAAATAGAAACAATTTACAAGGGACTCTCACCAAGATGCATTCCATGAAAATTCGATAGATCATATGATCACACATATTTAATATGTAAAAATTAATATTAATTGAAAAAAGGAGGTATAAAAAAAATATATATCATCTATCATGAATCCTAATATAGAACTAAAGACTATTAGAAATCAAAAACTAAAAGAAATATCCAATAAAAAATGATTCATGAAAAAAATACATGATGAAAAACATTAACCCCAATGCACACAACAAAATTTCACATAAATATCCTTTTGTTCACTACCACCATACTCGAATGAATATGGAAAACTGAGCCCTTTACCCAATGGAACTTGTAATGAACTATTAATATATATGAACATATATATATATATATGAACTACTATTAAATCCCAATATGTATCCTCCCATATATCTCCATACACAACTACTTAAAAATAATTCATATTCAATCATGTTCCAATATAAAATAAAATTAAAAGTTTTCTATATTTTAATAAAAAATTCCCATTGTGACATCCTGAACTGGGAGCCACTAATAGGTTCCCCAAGTCGGTTGTCCACATTACATCATGAACCCCCCCCCCCATACACTAGAGGGTGCCGACTAGCAGCGAGGGACTGATATATATGTTATGGGGAGAAAATACCATGTGTTATCAGAATAGAAAACCAACAGAATAAATTAATAATAAACAAGTACGAAAGTGTATAAATAACCACAATAAATTAATTTCATATAATTACAAAATCATGACAATAAAATAATTAATTGAATGAAAAATAATGTTATTCCAATAAAAATGTGATGTGTCTACAAATAAATTTAATGTAAAGACACAACGACTCCCAAATGTGTCCCAAACTACATCTGGTTCCCTCTCCCATGCTCCAATCCCAAACTACAACATATCCCAGGGCCTTGCATGTAACATGTCCCGCAATAAGAAAGTCTTCTTGGGTTCTGATTAGGTTTCCTGAATAAGGTGTTAGTAAAACCCGGTATCACACCACCAAAGGTGTCTAAAACAAGTCCATTTAAAAGGTAGTTAATGTAGTTTTATGAATCAACAAATACAATGCATAATTTAAATAGTTATCACATTGAAATTTAATCTTTAATTAACACATTAGGAAAATTTCAATTAATGTTTCCCATTTGAATCATAATATATTATCATAAATCATTTAGTTCATGTAGTCATGCCTAGAACCCCACTTATCAGTTGAATAATCATTCATTATTATCATTAATCATTTGGTGTAGATCATCATCCCTAGAAACACAAATCTAGTATAGCATAGGTTTCCATTCCAAGAATACAAATTCTCATTTCGTGTAGGACGTCCTTCCTAGTAGCCCATAATATCTTATTTGGATAACTAATTGTGATGATTGCCATGTCTACGTCCTATCTTCTAACCATTATAGGATTGTATGCCTAGAACCAAAAAATATAAACCATTTAATCATTCATTATTCCATAAGAATATACCACATTAAAATTTACTAAAACTACTATTTGTTAAACATATCAAAGTCCATTAGTTTATTCACATATTAACAAAACATATAACATATTTATTAATTCATCAAACAATTAGTCAATCAACACAATTCTCTTTCTATAATTAATTATTCACAATTAATTATTTAAATCAATTCCCAACAAGTCACAATTAATTATCTCAATGAATTATCATTGATCACATCATGACACAAAATCAATTCTCACAATTAATTATCTTACATAACTAGACATATTTCCATAATTAATCCCACCAACATATTATCTTATATCATCCACATAATTATCTCAAATACAAAATCCAATATTAAAAATAATTCTTTGGGAAACCCTCTTGTCGTTTGTTTAGTGATTCAATTAAAAATTAAATCACCATGGAAACTCAATTTCAATTCAACATTCCTAATAACTCTAATTTAGGAAATCATTCAGAATGTGAATCTATCCATCATAAACTCACATTAACATACCATAAAACATAACCACGTGAGTTAGATTTAGAATACCTAAATAGGGTTCTTGACGGATGTTATCCCAACAGATATCCCCAAAATCTGAGCGACACAATGTTTTCGATCAATATTTGGATCTAAATCTATATGGATCAAATTACGATCAAAGACATCAAAATACTGCAAATCTAGATATTGTACTAAAATCATATAACTAGATCTTAACTCATTGGTTTAGATCCCAGAAAAATGGTGGAAATATTCAATGGTAAGATTATGGAATGATTGGGGAAACAACATGAGATGCAATGAGATGACATCCACATACTAGGATGAGATAATATCATCAACCACGGGATTCATTATCAATGAAAACTGTTCAGATTGCCTTAGAATATCTCTAGGAGTCTTTGGAAGCACCTAGAATTCATCAAGATTGAGACAAGGTCGAAAATATGGATGTCCTGGGGGTTTATATTGATTTAAAAAAGGATTTTCAGAAATAAAATCCTATGTGGGTAGTTTCCTAGATAGATGTGCATGGTTAGGGAAATCCAGGAACTATCCATGTAAACTCCAATATCCAGTTGTGAATTGCATGCATGGTTTTGGCGCACCGTTTTTCAAACCATGTGCAAAACCATGCAGACCTCGATGTCCTGTTTTGCATGATTGGCATGGTTTGGTCGCACTGTTTTTCAAACCATGCACAAACCATACATATACCACTAGTCCATTATATTTCATTTAAAATAAAACAAATGCACACAAAGACACTACTCTAAAACAAATGTTCTTAAACCATGGACCGAGTATTTTCTAAAGAATGATATACGAAACTAATTCAGTCTTAAAATTTCCCATGAACATATTTAGTAGCATCTCCAGAGTCAATGGCATATCAAGTGAATATGTGAGGCCCTTCCACCTAGCACCAAATTTTACGACTATATCATCTAGCCTTTTTATACACTTTAAGATGACATAAATACTTGTCATGTGGGTTATGGAAGTAAACTTGTAAAAAAAACATCCTAAAAGGATATTCCCAACTGGCTATAAATCAAATGTGAACTGACTGTATGATACAAATGTGAGCCCTTCATATATCTATAAAAAACACCTGAACTTACCTATCTCATCCTACACTGGAGTCCCCTACATGGGGACCACACCTTGAAATAAAGATGTAATTATGTTCTATATGGATTCATGTCCTATAGAATGGGTAGAGGGTAGGAATATCCAATCCCATGGTTTATGGAATATCATCCACCCACTCTAGATATGGATTTCCATCTTTTGGGATTGACACCTATCGGTTTTCAAAAGCCTCTAGGTAGGAAATGGGATCATTGATCAATCATATTAGAAAGTATTTATATTTATGGAGAGGTTTCCTGAATAATAGTGGTTTGGTAGGTTATTAACATGATAATCCAGTTCAATAGTGCGTAGGGTGACTGGTGGAATGAACTAGGGGGATGCTAGAGGATGGACCTATGAAGCAGCTAGAGGAACAACCTATAGAGAAGCTAGAAGAACCTAACCTAGGTCCTGAGGAGATTTACCATGAATCTCAGGTGGATTCAATGTTTAATATCATTAGAAATTTTCAGAAAGATATGACCCCTACTCAGTCTGGGTTGGATGGCTTTTCTAGATCACATGGTGTCAACTTGATTGGGATAATTTTTCATTCACGTACTACCTCTGTCAATGGTTACTATAATCTGGGAATAATATTGTAAATCATTCAACAAGGTGATCATAAACAATCCATTTTTTATCAGCAATCTACTAACATTGTATGGCCTTTTCGGGATCATCAGCCAACTTTTTCACTGAACCAGCTGGATTAGATGGATTAATAGTTCAAGTGTGTGATTTTCCCTTGTTGTTGTCTTGGCCGATAGGAAATTTTTTGAAATGATCTTCCATGAAAAAATTATTCCTTTGCTGACACGTTTTTACTTATATGGGGTACACTTGATTTTTCTATGCCCTTGGGTGGGAGTCATCCTCTCTAAACCCTATGATGATTCCCCCTTCCGAGTATATCATTTTAATGACTATGTTTACCGAAATTCTACCCAGAGGCACAACCTTGATATAGCCATGTAAATTATTTTGGGATAGGATATGACCAAAATCTAGGTAATCAAACTTCCCCCACCACAAACTATACATGTGGGGAATCCTCTTTTAATAACATTTTAGAGCTATGTGAATCTATGGACACATTATCGTCAGAGGGTCTGATGATAACCAGGTGATGCAGGGTGATGAGAGACTAGATGTGTGTCCAACTTAACCAGGTGGCACTACTGGTCGATGTCATCGAAGTGTTCATAGATTTTTGGGTAAACAAAATTTCGATGATAGAGAACTACGTGTCCCATACCTAATGTTCAATTGAAGCACCTAACCTCATCATATTCGAGGGACTCAGGAATATTGATGTTAGGAGTTACAATTGGCCACGAAATATTAGTGGGATGGAATGCCACTAGAATGTAACAGAAATATTTCTACCCATACATGAGATCCAAACCTTGGTTTCCTCATTCTTTAATCGGGGGAAGTTGAGGGACCAGTAATGGAACTGACATTAACCATTGCGATTGTGTATTGGGTAGTGGAGTGTATGGTGTGTGAACTAACAAAACACTACACAATGAGATGTTTCTAATGGATTTTATTTCCTGTATCACAACATCATAGTTGGAAGGGATACTAACCACTACTTCATGTGAAAAATTGGCAGTCGTTGGTGGTAGATAATGCTAGAGATCCCTGTCCATCAGTCCCCAAAATAATTCTCTATTATATTTTTTTCATGGCATAAAATTATCTCAATAGAGATAGAGAGGATTGAATAGAAATTCCATGTAAATGGAAACATATTCTTCTTCTTGTATGTATTTTTTGGAGGGATCTATAGATTTGGTGAATCTCACATTCCATGAGATTGAAGCTAATATGCTGAGTTCCTGGCCTAGACCATGATTAGTGGATTACAGTGAGGGGTCCATCATCGAGTCTCACTCCACTTCATAGTCTGAAATGCAGACAGGTTAAAATTTGATCTTTCACTTCTAATGACCATTATATTAGCTTTGATGATTCACTCTTATGCCTTGGTATGGTTCATCATGATGGGGTTGATTTCTAGCTCAAGAGATACCTTAGTGAGGTTTGGTATTGGAGTGGATCTGGCCTCTGATTGAATGAACTAGGGTGCATGGAGACCTAGGGAAAATGTACCATGGAAAATTGGGAGGACCCTTATTATTGTCAGTACTAGAGTTGGTAGGGCCTTCTGTTCGATAGGCTCTAGTATAAGGGGTATGATGATATAATTTATAAAGATCATACTGAACATCAAGAAGACCTCTGTGTCGACCGTTGATATATTGAAGTGTTCCTCTTTTAGATTTGGTTAAAACATAGTGAGGACATAATTAATGATTGGTTATTGGTCGAGAATGACATTTTCTTTTAAAAAAATTGTATTTTGGGAAAATTTCCTTACCCGCAATTAGTGTCTTGGGAAGGTCCTTCATACTAAGTTTCAACAAGATGGAGATGACCACTTCTTATACTAATGATGATGGCATGGGTAGGATCTCCATGCTGGACGAGATAGTAGGGAGGACCTCCACTATAGCTCCTGGTGGTATGGGGAGAACATATGTACAAAATTTCTTCATTACCGGTTGGCCCACAATGGTTGATGCTCACTCCCTTGATTAGGATATTCAACTCAACATGGTTGTCAGGTAGATGAGGACTCAACACTAACTAAAAATGGATGTGACCCTACTCTATGATAGGGAATTTCACCTTTTAAATAGTAATAATGGGTTGATATCATGCGTTGATTGTGGTATATGGCACAAATGTTGTAGAAGATAATGCCACATAGAGGACATCCTCTTCTGCTTTCACCCGACATTGGTGTTGGGGTTGCCGAACATGGATCAGTTGTGATGTGGTAGTGGCCACCATCTTATCATCATATGAGACTAGTTGGAGGAATTTATGTATCTTTATTGGATTAATCATCAGTGGCTACATGAAAATTATATAATCTCGAATGATTCAAACATTATTTACCATGTTAGTGTAAGGAAGTGAGTCACCAGGGCGTTCTATAGAGAGGATCCTGAAATGATTGAAGATTGGGTTAGGGATTAGTGGCTCCCTATGCGACCCTTGGGGGGGGGTTATTTTGTGGAATAGAAGCCTCTTTATCATATAGTTACACATCCTTCATCTGGATCACCTCGTCAAATTTTTTTCAACAAAAAGGAATATATGTCACCCTTCTTTAAATAATTTTGTACGGTCAGATGGGGTGTGGGTGCCATGTAGATATGGTAGTGGATGATTTTCTGGTGGAGGTGTATCCATGAGGTATTACCACACTAGAATTGTACCTTCCCTTGTGTCTTTGTGTAGGAGGTGACTGGTTTCTTGTAGCTCTAGCTTGGGTCCTAAGAATTATGAATATTCATCCATCTGTACAGATTGTAGGAATGCAATGGCCAGTGCCCAAAAACTGTTCTACCTTCCATGTATGGATTAAATGATCCATACTGAAAACATCAATGTCCTGTATTTCAAATTATTTTCTACCCAAATACTACAAGTCCCAATTATTTATTTGTGGGACATGGTTCCTAATAACTGGATCTGGTGACACCCTTTTATGCTGATGTCTTAAACAATATTGTTCCTAATGTTGAAGATAATATATTAATGTTTTTGTTCAAAATTGTGATTAATTATTCATGGCCTCTAGGGAACACTGCATTGTTCATTTTTGATAGGGATACTAGGCTAAAAGTTCATGTTTTTTCTTAAATTATCCATTTCATTATGCAGGGGCATCCATCCCCACAGAAGGGATATTTTCATGTTGATTGAAATAGGATTATGGGATGTTAGTCTCTCCTTTCATGGATTCCTCCTCAAAATTAGTATCATAGGCTTGGTATCATTAAAAGATTAATACATTGTTAGGTAAAAAACTTAGTCTTGGAATCATTAAAAGATTAAGACATTGTTAGGTAAAAAACTCCTCATGCATTATAATTGTGGATGCCGGTCATTTTCAATGCACCTATTAGGATATTCCCAAGGGGTGAGGTCAGATTAGTGACCATCGTTGAGGAGAGTAGTCCCATTGGGCATTGCTGACAAGTCTGGATGTGTGAAACACTAGTATAAAGGGTTTTATCATATTAGAGGGATTATATAGTGTGTGTATGTTAGACATATCTCATGTAAAATGTGGGGAATTGTACACCAGAGTAATTTCTCAATGGTTTTCCTCATCTTGCAATCTCTAACACGCAGTATTCCATGAGCTTAACGTCTAGTGAAGAAAGATTAGACTGATCAGAAAACTAACGGGAGTGGATCAGATATGTACATACCAAAGAGGGTGCACCAATAATGTTTACAGGATGATGGGTCAGAAAGCCAAATAATATTGGACCAAGGATGGTGTGTGCCAAAAAGGTGAAGGATTCACACCATGAAGTATAATATGGACACCACAAAGGGAAGATCATAGGATGGTGGGTAACGACAAAGAGGACATGATTTTTTACCATTATCTAGTATTGAACCACAAAGGGGATTCCTAAATACCTAGAATGAATCAATCCTCATGTAGTTATAAAGGGTTTGGAATTGGATAAGGGTGTACAAAAATGAAAATAATCAAAAAAACATTTTAGAGATATTGTGTGGTTAGAAGATCATCGTAGGAGGGAAAATGTAGGACGGAAGGATATGGATTGTATGGGGATTATGCTAGGTTAGCTTCCCAAGTGATACTAGGTGCAATGGAAAAGTGGGTGGAATAAACTCACCATGATGTGGTTGCCCGGGTAAAATAAAAACAAATTTGGAGGAGGTATCCTTGGTCGTAAACCTCAAGACCTATTGGGATATACATGTGGTTTTCATACCATCACATGGGGGATCCTCTTGGTTTTAATGGATGTCTGTTTCTGTGGGGATTATTCATGGTTAACTTCTTGAGTGAATCAGAACACCTTAGGGAGGTATATCTTGGATATGTGTCGCAAAAATATTGATTTCACGTAATTTGGGTACATACCTATGAGGGAGCACTATTGTTTTCCCTTTGTGAGGATTTGAGCCACGAAGAGTCCACCTACATACCCAAAAGGGTTGAAGGCCCATGTACATTAGGGATGTACTTAATAATCTGACAAGATGATAAGGAATACAGGTTAATGTCATGTAGGATATGGGGAGGATATAGTTTAAAGTCATACAAGGTGAGAAAGAATCAATGTTATATTCATGGAATGTATGAATTATAGGGTGTACAGATCTAGTTCCTCGGAGAGGCTTCCTACATACCCTTCTTAGACGGTTGGGATCAAATAACATATATTTCGATGACGATGGGTGATGGGGCATACACATGGTTAGTGAGAAAGAGAGGATTTCATGATCATTTCTTACTCTAATCCCATGTGAGTCATTCCGGATGTGAAAAACTAGAGGTATAATTATACATGAAAATTTCATCCCACAATGTACGTTAGTGAGGGGTGGTGTGGGGCTTATTCATGGTTAGCGGTAGAGGGATAAATAGATTGGGACTTACTTCTGGAGGGATGCATGATGAGGATCTCATTACATGGGAAAAGGATTCCATCACCTGCCAGAATTTCATTGGTAGTCTCACGGCGATGGAGATGAGTGTGGGAGGAGAATACCTAAGGCCAACACATTAAAAAAATACTAATGACAGAAAGAGAGCGAGAGGAAACTGGTGTCCATCCTTTTTACGGTCCCTTAAATCCTATCATGTATGTGGAAATAATAGTTTAATGTCTTTTCATGTGGACATGACATCATTTTAGTTTAACATTATGAATCTAAGGTGATGAGGACATTCTCATCACCCTAATGGCTTGAAAAACATATACCAACCAACACTTGTGGGTGGGAAGGCAGAAAAAATGTATTTCATTAATGAGATAAATGATTGGTAGATAGATGAGTTCATATTAGTGTAGCAATGCAAAGAAGAAATATATGTTAGAGTACCAATGAGAAGAATAATCATGAAGGGAAACTCAACATGTAGCACCAAATGGGGAACTATGAAATCATTGTGTGCAAGCCTGGAGGGCCTCATAGAGTAATTGTTCCCTTGATTAGTGTATTGCATGCATGATGTTCTCTGGCATGGTGTCCTAAAGTAAGGAAAACACATGGAACAAATGGGAAGTGGTGAGTGCATGATCGAATACATGCCCAAAAGATGATGGAATGTGTGTAAGATAGTATCATACTAGAAATATGAATGTTTAGAGGAAAATGTGGGACTACCCAAGGAAAATATTGCCCACAAGAAGGATATTTTTTGAACAATTGATGTAGAGTAAAATGAGATGGGTGGTGATGAGGCACTAGTGGGCCAACCCCAAGAATGTACCCTGGAAGACCTAACGTCCATGATCCAATACATTGTGTCCATGACTATCATACATTCATGGAAGGAAATTCATAGACGCATGAGAGTGGAAAATTCATATTTTTGAACGATTCCCCGATGTGAGGGGTTATTCATCCCTTTATTTGAAAAACAATGGTTGTGGATTGCAATAAGGTATGCATAGAAGATGAGAATTGATGTCCCATTGGGTGTATAAGAATATTGTCTCTGAGTCCATTTCCTTTCTCAGTAGCCTGGTTTCTCTAGCCCAGCTAAAAATTCCATTATTAGTTATCATTGCATTGAACAAACCATTTGATATCGCATTAGATGTGAAATCACAGTTTCCATGGATTTAAATCTTTTGTGCTGGAATAAAATCATGTACACAACTCCCTTTCATGGCTCAAACTCATCTTTTTATTCAAAATATTCCTTCTATTTGCTTCAATATTCCCATTTATGGCCTCAAATGAAATCTGGAACTCCAAAATCTGAAACATAATAATTATTCACAAGTATTACATTAAAATATTTTATCATTATTTTTTTGTATCCCTCTTGTTCTCCACCATGTTTATAATATATTGATATATTATATGTTCTTCCCATACCAAGTGTCTGAGGTCAACATATTGTAATGTTTCCCATCCCTCAATAATGAAGTTCATTGTATTGTGTGAGTTGTCTAAAATTGTACATAGTATAACTAACATATATGTAAATTTTTTAGTGGATTAAAATATGGAATCATTGTATCTATTCTAGCGAGAACTAAACATTTTTTCCATTATCAATGGAATATGTTTCCAGATGTATTATTTAAATAATTAGATTGGTTTATTATTGATGTCATGTATAGATTGGGATTAAATAATTTCTATTAGTGGTGGTGAATATTTATTTACCTAGATATTTTATTAAATTATTTTGAACAGTTATTTATCATTTGATTTTGTATTAGATAACCATATTAACAACCCTAGAGTTGATTCTCTATATAAGAAGATATACAATAATATTGTAAAATAGATGAGCATGTGGTTTTCAAAGGGAATATATATTTTTATAGGTACTATATTTGAATTTAGGATTTCAAAAATTTGTACCAAGCGGTAATAACCCTAAAAACAAATTTTGAGTATTAAAACAATCATCACCTAGTGCAAGAAAATGATTCCTAACAAAAAATATGGTTTAACACACAATGTGGATATTAATATGTTCATTATAAAATTAACAATAACCAATAAAAATGACTGATTTCTTAGATAATTTTATGAATGATGTTATAAGGAATTAAATAAATCAAGAAAAAATAGCATATGGAAAAATTTGATACACATTGAACAATATAAATGATATTCAGGAAAACATGATAATGAAAAAGGGAATTATATTTATGCGAAGGGAAATATGGATCCTTTCCACTAGAATGTCAAAGCAACTGGACATTCCGAGTTCAATGGTGAGGGCCATTGGGACTTAATAAAATAGTGGGATAATTAATTAATTCATTCATTATTTCTCATAAATTGTAATCAAGAAAGTACTAATATATCTGCTCTTTTAAATTATAGAATGAAGATGAAAAACTCATCAAACACATTTTCTCTGCGATCAACAATGTATAAAGACAATATCCTCACCGACTGTATCTTTCAGGAATGGTTTAGGTGCCTTCTGGTTATCCGACGCCATGAACGAATGTTTTACAAGCTGGAGTCCTCACTTCCTGATTCTCCTGCCCCAGGGGAAAGTGATAAATATTTCCTGGTCTATGATAAACATTTTAATGATTCTCTCGACGTTCAATGTTTGATGATATCATCGATGTCTATTGAGATCATGAAGTCTCATGAAGACATGGATGCCTATAGCATGCTCGAGCACCTCCGTGTTCTATACTAGGAGAGATAAAGATAGGAAAGGTTTGAGATCTCCAAGTCTCTATTTCAGAGGACGATTGGAGAGGGTTCCCCAGCTGGGCCTCATGTAGTCAAGCTCATTGGCTACATTGAGCGCTTGGAGGTTCTAGGGTTTAAACTCCTCGAAGAACTGGGTACCGACCTCATTCTTGCATCACTCCCCCAGAGCATCTCAAACTTTGTTGTGAACATCAATATGAACAACATTGAGAAGTCTATGTCTGATCTTCTCATCCTCATTCGCCAAGTGGACACTGACATGAAGCGTGAAAATCCTTCTTTCCTCATGTAGAATAAAAGGAAAGGAAATGCGAATATCTTTAAGCCCAAATCTTTTTCAAGGCCTTCCACGAAAAGGAAGATCAAAGTGGAGGAAAAGGAACAAGATGCTATTTGTTTTGCATGTGGCATGAAGGGACACTGGAAGAAAAACTGTACCCAGTCAGGGAAGCAAGGGTAAGCTTTAGGTGCGTTTGTTATTGAATGCAATCTATTTGTTTCTACTAATTGGGTATTAGATACTGCTTGTGGTGCTCACATCTGTATCCAAATACGTGAACCAAGTAGATTCAGGAAGTTTGATTGAGGAGAGGTAGATCTACGAGCGGCCAACGGAACCAGACTTGCTTTTGTAGCTGTCGGGGACTACCACCTCACAATGCCTACGGGGATGGTCTTTGTTTTGAAAGGTTGTTATTATGTGACTTCTGTTACTAAGAACATTATTTCAGTATCCAGATTAGATACTGATTGAATCATAATCACGTTTGGAAATGAATGTTGATAATTTTAAAAATATAGCATTTGGTTTGGTAGGGAACATTTATATAACGGACTTTATGTGTTAGACTACACAAACCAAGTAATGGAAATCGATAACAAAGATAATTCACATGACTCATACCACACCCAACTTTGGCATCGCTGGCTAGGTCATGTCAATGAGAAACGTTTGACAAAATTACATCAAGATGGGTATTTAGATTCTTTCAAACTAAAACAACTTGGTGTATGTCATGCGTGTCTACAAGGAAAAATGACCAAAGCCCCATTTAGTGGGAAAGGTGAAAGAGTGAAAGAGATTCTAGAATTAGTTCACACAGATGTGTGTGGACCATTTCCAGTTGAAGCAAGGGGTGGGTTCTCGTACTTCATAACTTTTACTGATGATTTTAGTAGATATGGATATATCTACATAATGAGGTATAAGTCATATTATTTTGATCAGTTCAAAGAATACAAGAATGAAGTTGAGAACCATCATGGTATGAATATTAAGAAACTCTTCTTATACAGAGGAAGAAAATATCTTAATCAGGACTTCATTGATTTCTTACGGGAGTTTGGGATTCTATCTCAACTCACTCCTTCGTACACGCCACAATGGAATGCTGTTAGTGAAAGGAATAACCACACCCTGTTGGACATGGTGAGATCAATGATGAGTCATGCAAGCCTTCCATTATCCATTTAGGGATATTGATTAGAAACAGCAACGCACATACTAAACCAAGTACCACATAAATCGATAAATGGTATTCTATTCGAGTTATGGAGTGGACGCAAAGCCATGTTATCAAATTTAAATGTGTGGGTGTAGCGAAACATTTGTTAAGGCCTCTTTAGGTAACAAACTCGCACCCTGAGGAACAAAGTGTATCTTTATAGGATATCCCAAGGAAACAAGGGGATATTACCTATACAACCACTCTTACAAAAAGGTTACAGTGGCAAGAAACACCATATTCCTTGAGAGAGAGAAAATCTGTAAAAGATATAGTGGGAGCGAGATAGACTTAGATGAAGTCGAGGATCAAGATACACATGAGTTGGTACAAGAACAGATTCCACAAAGCCCTGTGGAAGAACAATCTGTTCCAGAGACACAAGAACTGTGTAGGATCACGATAGAGGTGAGAGAACCAGAACGATATGGTTTTCTTGTCACCAGGGATGGTGACTCATTATTGGTTGAAAATGATGATCCTCTTACCTATAAGGAAGCAGTTGAAGTAATAGATGTTGCCAAGTGGAATGAAGACATGAATTCTGAAATTGATTCCATGTACCAAAACCAAGTCTGGATTTTGGTAGATCCTCCAGTTTATGTAAAGAATATTGGTAATAAATGGGTATTCAAGAAGAAAATGGACATGGAGGGGAAAGTCACCACCAATAAGGAACGACTGGTTGCAAAAGGTTTAGACAAAGTCAAGGAATTGACTATGATGAAACATTTTCACCGGTTGCGATACTAAAATCCATCAGAATCCTATTGGCCATTGTTGCTTACCATGACTATGAAATTTGAAAAATGGATGTCAAAACAGCTTTCCTTAACGAGAACCTCCAGGAAGATGTCTACAAGACACAACCTGAGGGGTTTGTGACTCCAAAGGATTCCAACACGGTATGCAAGTTGCAGAAATGTATTTATGGATTAAAGAAATCATCAAGGTCATGGAACATTAGTTTTGATGAAGCTGTTACAGAATTTGGTTTTGTTAAGAACAAATTTTAACTTTGTGTCTAAAAAAGGTTTAGTGGAAGTGCAGTTGTTTTTTTAATAGTATATGTTGATGACATATTCAATAGATCATTTTATCACACATATTTAATATGTAAACAGAAATATAAATTGAACATAAGGTGGTATACACTAATATATATCATACGTCAGGAATCGTAATATAGAACTAAGAGCTATTAGAAATGAGAAACTAGAAGAACTATCCAATATGAAATTAATCATGCATTAAATAAAATATGAAAAAAAAAATCACGCAGATTCACACAATAAAATTTCACATAAATATACATTTGTTCACTACCACCATACATGTATGAATATGGAGGATTGAAACCTATATCCAATGGAACCTGTAATGAACTGTAAATATGAATGAACACACACACACACACACACAGATATATATATATATATATATATATATGCATGAGTATTAAATCCCAATACGTATCCTCCCACATATCTCCATACACAACTTCTTAAAAATAGTTCATAGTCATTAATGTTCCAAAATATAATAAAATAAAAATATGTCTCCATTTTAATAAAAAAATTCACATTGTGAAATCCGGAACCGGGAGCCACTGAAAGGTGCCCCAAGATGGTTGGACACATGCCCTCAAGCCCCCCCCCCATACGCTAGAGGGTGCTGACTAGCAGCGAGGGTCTAGTATATATGTTATGGGGAGAAAATACCCTGTTTTATCAGAATAAAACAAAAACAGATGAAAATAGAAATAACCAAGTGTGGAACCATATAAATAACCACTAAAAATTAATTTCATATGATAACCCAATCAAGAAAATGAAATAACCAAAAGAATGATAAAGAATGATATTTCAATGAAAATGTTATGGGTCTAAAATAAAATTTAATTTAAAGACACAACAACTACCAAATGGGTCATGAACTATGTCTTGTTCTCTCTCCCATGATCCAATCCCAAACTACAACTTATCCCAAGGACTTTCCCATATCATGTCCTGCAATAAGAAAGTTTTCTTGTGTTCTGATTAGGTTTCCTGAATAAGTTGTTAGTAAAACATAGTATCCCAGCACCAACAGTGTCTAAATCATGTCCAGTTAAATGATAGTTAATGTAGTATTATGAATCAATGAATTCAATGCATAATTTAAACAGTTATCACATTGAAATTAAATCATTAATAAACACATTAGTCAAATTACAATTCTTGTTTAACATTTGAATCATCAATTATTATCATAATTCATTTGGTGTAGGTAGTCATGCCTAGAACCCCATTTATCTGTTGAATCATCATTCATTATTGTTATTAATCATTTGGTGTAGTTCATCATTCCTATCACTAAAAATCTAGAATAGCATAGTTTTTTGTGCCAAAAACCCCAATTCATATTCTGTGTATGACGTCAGGCCTCATAGCCCATAATCTCATGATTGGATAACTATTCGGGACGATAGCCATTTCTTCGTCCAAAATTCTATTCAGTATAGGATTCTATTCCTAGAACCACAAAATCTCAACCATTTAATCATTATTTAATCCATGAGAATATACCACATTATCATTTACTAATCCAACTATTTGTAAAACATATCAAAGTCTATTAGTTAATTCTCATATTAACTATACATATAACACATTACTTAATTCATGAATTAATCAGTCAATCAACACAATTCTCTTTGAATAATTAATTCCTCACAATTGATTATCCAAATAAAATCCCAAAAAGTCAAAATTAATTCCCAAAATTAATTATCATTGATCATATCATTTCACATAATCAATTATCACAATTAATTTTCTTACATAACTAATCATATTTCCATAATTAATCCCCCCCGACTAATTATCTTATATCAACCACATCAATATCTCAAATAAAAAATCCAATATTAGAAATATTTATTTGGGAAACCCCCTCATTGTTCGTTGAATGATTCAATTCTTAATTAAATCACCAAGTAATATCAATTTCAATTCCACCATCCTAAAAACTATAATTTTGGAAATTAATCATAATGTTAATATATCATTCATAAACTCACATTAACATATCATAAAACACAACCATGTTAGTTAGATTTAGACTACCTACCTGATATTTTTTATTAAAGTTAGCCCAACAGATATCCCCAAAATCCGAGCGGCAAAACGTTGATGATAAATATTTGGATCTTAATATCAAAAACCAAAATTAAGATCAAATACATCAAAATACTGTAAATCTATATATTGTTCTAAAATCCTAGATGTATAACATAACTCATTGGTTTAGATTCTAGAAAAACGGTGGAAATATTTCATGGGAAGATCAATAAGTGATCGGGGAAATTATAAGGAAAACAACGAGATGACATCCACCTACTATGAGGAGAGAATATCATGAATCACATATTTAATTATCAATGAAATATGTTTATATCTCCTTGTAATCTCTCCAGGAGTCTTTGGAAACACCTAGAATTCATCAAGATTGAGCCAACATCGAAAATATGGATGTCCTGGGGGTTTAGGTGGATTTAAAAAGGATTTCCAGAAATAAAATCCTACGTTCATCGTTTCCTAGGTAGATGCGCATGGTTAGGGAAAACCATACACCATCCATGTAGACCCCACTATCCAGTTTTGAATTGTAGGCATGATATTCGCACACAGTTTGATTAACTGTGCGCAAAACATTGTGGACCTCTCTATCATGTTTTGCACGATTGGCATGGTTTGGTTGCAAGGTTTTTCAATCAATACACAAACCATGCATATCCCACTATACCATTTTATTTCATTACAATTACCACAATCTAACACCAAAACAATACTCCAAATCAATTGTACATACACCATGCACCATGTATTTTCAAAGGAATGATATATTAGATTAATTTAGTCTTCACATTTCCCATGAACATCCTTAGTAGCTTCTCCAGAGTTAGTGTCACATCAAGTGAATATGTGTGGCACCGCCACCAAGCACCAATGTCTCGGTCTAGCTCATCTAGACTTTTCATACACTAGAAGATTACGTAAATACTTGTCTTGTGGGTTGTGGAACTAAACTAGTAAAAAAAATCCTAAAAGGATATTCCCAACCTTCTATAGATCAAATGGGAACTGACTGTATGATACAAACCTCGGCCCTTCCATCATCCATATGAAACACTGGAGCTTAGCTATCTCATGCTACACTAGAGTCCCCTACATGGGGACCACACCTTGAAATAAAGAGGTAATTATGTTCTAGCAGGATTCATGTCCCATATAATGTGTAGAGGGTAGGAATATCCAATCCCATGGTTTATGGAATACCATCCACCCATGATAGATATGGATTTCCATCATGTGGGATTGACAGCTATCAGTTTTCAGGAGGCTCTAGGTAAGAAATGGGAGCATCCATAAAATCATCTCAATAATTATTTATATTTTTGATAGGGTTCCAGAAAAATCGTGAGTTGGTAGGTTCATCAACATGATAATCTGGTTCAACATCCAATATAGGGACTGGTGGAATGATTTAGGGGGATTGTAGAGGAAGGGCCTTTGGAGCAGCTAGAGGAAGGACCTATGGAGATGCTGGAGGAACCAGACCTAGGTCCTGATAAGTTTTACCATGCTTCTCACGTGGATTGAATGGTGAATATAATTGTCACTTTTCTTAAGATCTGACCCCTACTCATTCTGGATGGGCTGGGTTTTCACGATAACCAGGTGTCACCTTGATTGGGGGAATTGTTCATTCACCTACTACCCCAGTCAATGGTAACTATAATCTGGGAATCATATTGCAACACATTAAATAAGGAGATCATAAAAAATCATTTTCTGATCATAAATCTATTAACACATTATGGCCTTTTCTAGATCTTCTTCTATCTTTTTCACTGAACCAGCAAGAATATATGGATTAGTAGTTCATGTGTGGTCTTTTCCCTTATTGGTGTCTTGAATGATATGAAATGCATTGAAATGATCTTCCAAGACAATATTCTTCTTATGCTGACATGTTTTTACTTATATGGGGTACTATGAGTTTTTTTATTCCATTTGGTGGTGGTCATCCTCTCCAACCCCTATGAATAAGCCCCCTTCCAGGTATATCGTTGGAACGACTATGTTTACCAAAATTCTACCTAGAGGCACAACCTCGGTATCTCCAGGTAAATTATTTTGCCATAGGATTAGACCGAAATTTAGGGAATCATACTTCCCCCCACCAGGAAACTAGACATGATTGTAATCCTCCGTAATAATATTTTTGAGCAATGTGAATCTATGACCACATTGGCATCGGAGAGATTGATGATAACTAGGTGATTCATGGTGCTAAGCGATTGGAAGTGTGTCCAACAAACCCAGGTGGCACTGCTGGTCGATGTCATCGAAGTGTTCCTAGATTTTTGGGTAAACCAATAGTCGAAGACAGAGAATGAAGTGTGTCATCCCTAATATTCAGTGGAAGCACATAACCTCATACTATGAAGGGGACTCGGGAATATTGATGTTAGGAGTAACATTTGGCGATGAAATATTATTGGTATGGACCGCCATGAGAATATACTGCAAATATTTATACCCACACATGAGATCCAAACTATGGTTCCCTCATCCATCAATCAGGGGATGTTGAGGGTGTCACGACCCGTCCTCGGGGCCCATACTATGACTACCCCAAACCCGCCTTCCATATGCCAGGGGATGGCGACTAGCAACAAGGCGTAATTCCTGGTAAAAGGGAAGGCATTGCCTTTATAAAGTAAACAAACACCATAGAGAAAGCATTAAGAAGTAAACACTATGTAAAAATTGATACAAAAGTAAGTGCATAAAAGTAATTGGTCCAGTATACAAACCCAAACTGAATGTAAAGTACAATTGGAAAGGGAAAATATAAACTGAATGTAAATCCGCTACCTCGAGCCGTCCACTGGAAGTCCCACCTGAAGGGTGAGTACAGATAGCCTCCACAACTCCTCAGGTCGAGCTGCCCACTCTGAGTACATCTCGCCCAGTGGTCCACCTCCGGGTACCGACCTGCTCCGCAAGCCTCAACCGCTATCAGCGCTGTCCGTCATCTGCAACCAACCCAACGTAGTGCTGGCATAGCCCATGCAGGGGTGAGTATAAGCTAATCAGTAGGGACCCCGAGACCCCCGAAGGTCTCCCAAAATCCACAAAGGATAATCCAAAAAGGAAAGATACAATCACGAAGTAAACATCAGACATTACTTAGGTATATTCCCATACATATACCTTAGTCATCAACTCCAGTTCGGATCCAACATCCGGGCCTATGTTCTATCACGTCCACACAGGATCGCACAACACGATCCACATAGGAAATCAAGGCAATATTTATCTCAAACAGGTATAATTTTTTGTATGACGATAGAGATGATCAGATATAGACACTGATTCATCTAAGCCGTCAGACCCACAAAGGAACGATAGGTACTAACCCTCACAATGACCCACAAATAATCTGACCCACACAGGGTCGATAGGTAACTAACCCCCGCAATGGCCCACACAGGATCAGACCCACATAGGATCTGTAGTCGCTGGCTCACATAGGACCACTGAGCGCTGACCCACATAGGATCTGACCCACACAGGATCGGTGGCACTAATCCACGTAGGATTGCTGAGTGCTGTAGTCGTCGCCGTCGAATCCACAAAAGATTTCTGTACAGTCGTCATCGTCATCGCAGCCAGCTCTAGGGTTCCCACACAAAGAAAGCTCGTTCGGGAGGGTCCGCTCCATGAGCCGAAGGGCTAATACATCAACTGACACATAGTCCGAATTTGTTGTATCAAAAGTTCTGTAATGTCAACAAAAACTCAACGTCACAGACGACGCGTCAATCGGACCCCCGGTCTGAGAGTTATTGGACTTTTCGTCCCAGGGGCCCAGATGGGTTTTAAGTTAAAACCAACCCGACCGTAGTCCAAATATAACCAAACCTCGAGCGGAGTAAGCCAAATGATCCGTCTCACTTAGGGTAATCCAACAAAGTCGACTGCACATCAATCAGACGTCCGATGTTCATGTTATAAGTGTTTCCGCTCCGAGGGCCCGGTTGGTTTCGTGTACAAACCAACCCGGCCGAACCCAATGGTCTCCTAAACCCTGATAAAAATATAAAGAAACGACCATCTCGATCCAAGGAACACTACGCAACTAACGGTGCATCGATCAGAGGCACACATCTCATGTTATGGGCAACATACCGAAAGAGGTTCGGTATTAGGGGGTTCGGGCCCGGTCCGACCTGACCCGATACCCCCTGGGTCGGCTGGAACCGGGTTGACTGGACCGGGGTCCGGGTCTGGCCCTCTTGGGCGTGGCCCGGCCCAACAGGCGCGGCTCGGCCTAGCGGTCTGGCCAGGCGGCTCGGCCCGACACGCTGGTGCTGGCCAGGTGGCCGCGCAGAAGGGGGAACACCCCCCCCCCCCCAGACGAAACTGCGGCCCTACGTGGGGCCGCCTCTTGCCAACTCACGCACCCGGTTGCCACGTCCCGCCTCCTTCGGTCCCGTGCGGTCGCTGGACTGTCGGCCTGTCGGCGCGGCTTAAGCCGCGGCGTGCCGGGCACCGACATCTCGTGTCGGCCATCTGGTGCCGGTCGCCGCCTCCTGGCGCCGGCCTGTTGCTCCGCAGACCACCGGACGAGCTCCGGTGGTCGGATTTGCTTTTCGTCTCCTCCATAGGCACTCCCGGGACCGGTTTTTCACTACGAAGACCTCACATCGCCCGTGCGGCCTTCTTCATCGTCTCCTGCCGATCCGCACACCAAGAACGAAGGGACGGTGGGTTCAGACTTGTTTGTTGGTCCACACCCACCACGTTAGTGGTTTTAAAATTCTTTCAAAAAATATTTAAACATATTACATGGTTATAAATCACAAAGATTTAATTTAATCAAACCCCTACCTCGTCAAATTTGTTGAGCGAGGATTCGTCATGGAAAACCACATCGCGGAAGAAGGTGTTGTGGAAAGGGGATCGTTGCGTCACGGAAGGAGCGTCGCGGAAGAAGTGTCGCGGAAGGGGATTCGTCACATCTCGGAAGGAGCGTCACAGAAGAAGCATCGCAGATGAAGCATCGTTGATTTCCGAGGATCCAGCATTCTTCACATTCTTCGCGTTCTTCACGTTCTTCGCGAGGAAGAGAAGATCTTCAAGATACTGAGTGAAATCCCTTAGCCTCTCAGCACCCCAGCCTAATAAAAATATGAGTTGTATTATTTTTATTCCTCAAGCCTTGCGCTTTAAAAATCAAAACAAAAGAAATAGTTTAGAGAATTAATTGCAATGCTTAAACCGCCACATTAATGAGGCGTTTCATAACCAGAATAAACGCACGGTTTGACTTCATTAATAGGGGGCTGCGGGTGCGTTACTTAAGAAGAAAAGAAATGGTGGGGATCGTGTGGGTCCCACCTCAAAATATATCCTACCAAATGGGAAGGATATTATGGGTCCCACAAAATCCACTTAACATAGGTTATGCGACTTAAATAAAATAAATTGGTCGCACCACATTTATTTTATTTCTTAACTTAACCCCAAAAAATTAAAAACCACAACTGAGAAAACACAACTTCGGAAAAGAAGTTTCTAAGCAATTACCGGCACTACGATTCCATCGGTGCCCTCGGAATTCGATTACGAGCACCGGTTCAAAAGTTAGAAAAACCCGCTCGGTCGTTCACTGAACGTACCTGATCTAAACTTCAGAAAAAGATTCTGGGCACACAGGTCCTCGAAATTAGGTGCCTTCAGAAACTGTGTTCTTGTAACATTCCCAAGAAAATTATGAAAAAAAATTCCCTTGAATTTTTTGTGTCTTTACATCACTCCCACCTCAGGGCATTACTTCCCCGTAAAGATACATCAAAAACTAGGGAAACAAATTTGGGTACTGAGCACGCATCTGAGCCTTCTGCTCCCAAGTGCTCTCCTGGAGGTTCCCGTGCTGCCATCTGATGTGCACTAGATGAATCGACCTTCCACGTCGGACCCACTCCTGTCGATCCTAAATATCCACCTCGACCTCCGTAAATGTTGCCACATCATCAACATCCAGCTCCCCATGGTCAATGATATGTGTTGGGTCGTGCACGTATCTCTTCAACTGAGATACGTGGTAAACGTTGTGCACTCGGTGCAACTAAGGAGGTAGAGCCAGGCAATAAGCCACCTCTCCAATCCTGTTGAGGACCTGGAATTGTCCGATGAAGCATAGAGACAACATTCCACCACGTCCAAATCTCCATAATTCACGTCGAGGTGAGACCCACAAGAAGACGTGGTCACCATAATCAAACTCTAGTGGCCTCCGCCTCCTGTCAGCATAAGACTTCTGTCGGCTCTGAGTTGTCCTCATCCGCTCCTGGATGACCTGTACCTTATTTGTCGTGGCCTATACCATCTTCAGTCCCACAAGTACTGACTCCCCAGGGTCTGTCCAGCACAGGGATGATCTGCAAGGTCGTCCGTACAACGCCTCATATGGTGTCATCCCGATGGTGGAGTGGTAGATGTTGTTGTACGCTAACTCCAACAAGGGTAGGAGATCCTCCCAGCTGCGACCCATGTTGAGGACACATGCGCGGAGCATGTCCTCGAGAGTCTGAATGGTCCTCTTCGTATGACCATCTGTCTGAGGGTGAAAGGCAGTGCTCAGCCGTAGTTGCATCCTGAATACCTCCTGCAACCCCTTCCAAAGCCGGGATGTAAAGCGAGCTTCTCGATCGGAGACGATATATGATGACACACCATGAATCCGTACAATCTTTTGAATGTAGAGATGTCCCAATCTCTCCACTGAGCCCTGCTCTCTGATGGGCAAGAAGTGACCCGACTTGCTGAGTCGTTCGACAATCACCCAAATGGAGTCGTGACCTCTGTAGTGAGTGGAAGTCTAGTCATGACGTCCATAGATATGTCGTCAGACTTCCACTCTGGGACCTCTAAGGGTTGTACCAATCCTGCTAGTACCTGGTGCTCTGCCTTCACCTGCTGGCAGGTGAGGCATCAAGAAACAAACTCTGCCACAGCCTTCTTCATGTGCGGCTACCAGTGTTGTCGTCTGAGATCCCGGTACCTCTTCCCCACTCTGGGATGTACCTCCGAAGGGTATGTGTTAAACTCCCTCATCACCTCCTCCCGTATAGCAACTGGTACCAAGGTACGTCCTCTGAAAAGGACGGCGTGCTCTCCTCCTAAGGAGAACCCATCAGGTGCCTGTGCTGAGGATATCTGTGCACACCATGTCTCATAGTCAGTGCCCCCACGCTTTGCCTCTATGACCCACTGAAGTAGTGGAGGAGTGACTGTGAGTGACTAAAGGAAGGCTGATCCACCTTTCTCCACGAAGGATATATGGAAAAAGGATAGCTTCTCTGTCTCCTCCCCAAGTAGCTGATTGTTCGTACTCCTGCTGAGAGAATCATCTACTACGTTCCACTTCCCAGGAGTATAGATTATCTAAAAGTCATAGTCCTGGAGGAACTCAAGCCATCTCCGTTGTCTCTGGTTCAGTTCCTTCTGAGAGAAGATGTACCTGAGACACTGATGGTCCGAATAGACTGTAAAGCGCTTGCCCATCAGATAGTGCCGCCATGTCTTCAGAGCGAAGACCATTGTTGCTAACTCCAGGTCATGGGTAGCGTAGTTCTGCTAATGTGACCTCAAATGACGTGATCCATAGGCGATCATTGTCCGCTCCTGCATCGGGAGACATCTGAGTCTGGTCCCTGATGCATCGTAGTAAGCTGCGTACCCTACTCCCTCCTCCGGCAACCTCAAGATAGGTGAGCTGCTCAATCTCTGTCTCAGCTCCTGGAAGCTCTCTGCTAACATCTGTCTGACCAAAAAAAGGGTTTCCCCTTCTTCGTCAATGCTGAGAGTGGTTCCACAACTCTGGAGATGTCTGGCACAAATCTCTGATAGTATCCAGCTAGTCCCAAGATACTCCGCACCTCTGTCATGCTCCCGGGTGGCTCCCAAGCTATCACTACCTTGATCTTCGTAGGATCCACCACAACTCCCATCTGAGAGATGACGTGTCCCAAGAAGTGGACCTCACATATCTAGAACTGAATCTTCGAGAGCTTTCCATAATGATAGTGCTCTCGGAGTGTGTCTAGTACAACCCCCAAGTGGTAGACCTGCTCCTCCTCAGTCATCGAGTATATCAAAATGTCATCAATGAAGACCATGACAAATCGATCGAGGTAAGGCTGAAAGATCCTGTCAATGAGGCCCATTAACACCAATAGATCATTGGTTACATCGAATGGAATATCCAAGAACTCATAGAGGCCATACCGAAATTTGAAGGTCGTCAACTACACGTCCTCGTCCTGAACTCTGAGCTGATGATAGCCTGACCTGAGGTCTACCTTCGAGAACCACCGTGATCCCTTGAGCTGATCGAAGAGGTCATCAATCCTCGGTAGCGGATACATGTTCCTCACTGTCACCTGGTTCAGGCGACGATAGTCTACACAAAGTCGCACGCTCTTGTCCGCCTTCTTGGCGAACAATATCTCGGAAGCCCATGGTGAAACACCATGTCAGATGAATCTCTTGCCCTGTAAGTCCTCCAACTATACCTGTAGCTCTCGAAGCTCGGTGGGAGCCATCCGATGTGCTGGGGTGGATATCGGGGCTGTCCTGGGGTACAAATCAATATGAAATCTACCTCCTTGTGAGGAGGTAGTCCTGGAATGTCATTGGGGAAAACGTCTGCATACTGATCCACCAATGCATGAGAACTAGGACTCCACACGTCAACCGCTTCTAGGATGAGGCTAGACAATTGATGAGTGATGGGATGTCCTCTCCTCTGTGGGACTCCATCCTGTGCTACGAAGGCTCCCTTGTCTCCAGTGAAGGTGAACCTGCTCCCGTCAGTGCGTACACACCACACCTTGTGCCTAATATAGCCAATTTGAGCATTGAATGTAGATAACCAATCCATGCCCAAGATGATGTCGTAAGGCCTCGACACCACTACAAGAAGATCCCAGCTGATGATCTTGCCTCCTAGAGTAATCTCACACTGCCGGTACCAATGCTTAATCGTCCAGTCTGCCCATATATGAGTCTCTAGCCGTAAAGATCGAGCCAACAGCTCTGTCGGAATCTCCGAGCTCCGAACAAGGGCAGCAGCTATGAAATAATGACTTTCTCCTGTGTCTGTATAAACAAAAGCAAGGGTGGAATAAGCACCAATAGTACCTCGAATCATCTCGGGCGTGCCATGGTCATAGGCCTCCGCTTCCTGGAGTTGTGCCTGTCTCTGCCCGCCAGCTCCTTGTGGTCGGGGCGGACCTCCTTGTGGTGGTGGTGGTAGAGCCTCAAAGCATTGCCCACCACCTTCTGCTTGGCCAGCTCATCTGCCTCGTCCACATGGTCCATGTGGACCACCACTGTCGACCCTCTTCCTCTTCCTGGGTGGCCCTTCAACCGTTTTCTACTCCTCGGCATGGCAGGTCGGGTAGTCACGAGCCAATGGGCCCTGCCCGCCGCATGCGTAGCACTGTCTGCCTCTCGAAAGACTGGCTCCGCGCTGTGTGGCCCGCATTGCTGAGCCAGTGTTCTGAGGTCGTCTGCATGAGGGTATGGTCTTCCTAGACCAATGAGTCATCCGTTGACTGCCTGCTGTAGAAGACTCTGCTACGTGCCGCCCTATGGTAGGTCTCGCTGCTGATGAAGGCTCAGCAAGGAAGCTCTCGATCAAAAGGGCTCTCTCCAGTACCCCTTCTTGAGTCGGAATGCCGAGGGAGATCAGTGATGACCTGATCTCATGCCTCAATCCATACTCAAAGGTCTGTGCCTAGAATAATGGGACCCGTACCATGTCTTTCGAGTTGCGCGAGAGATTGGTAAATCTCGCCGAGTAATGAGCAACCGTCATGCTGCCCTGCCGCAGCTATAGAAGCTCCTGGATGCGCGTTGTACGGAGGGTGGCTGGGATGAACTCTGAGTGGAAAAGGCTTTCAACGTCCGTCCAGAGGAGAGATGCCTCATTGTGTACCTGAAGCATCAAACTCTACCATCTTCCTGTTGCCATGTGCAATAGGCTCGCTACGAGGATCACCATGAGGTCTGCTGGTGTCCTCACTAACCTGAAAACCCGTATGACTGCCTCCAACCAATCCTCGAATGCCTGGGAGTCCGTCTCCCTGCGGATCCTAGGTGTTCACTAGCGATAAAACTCGTGCAGTGTACTAAGGCGATGTGCATCGTCAGCGGCTAGGGCTGGTAGCATCGGTGGCTCGACGGGTAGAGGTATCGCCTGTGCCTGTCCTGCCAAAGGGCCATGTACCGAGGCCTTGTCGCTCGGTGGGCTATCGTCACACACAACACTCGGAACCCTAGCTGGCTGCCGTTGTTGGGACATCCTGAAAAGAGACAGGTGCGCCATGGTCAAAAAAGTATACTTGGTGAGCTGGCACAAAGTAATCACAAAGAAAGCTTGAAACACACATGAAATCAATGTTTTCATGCATTAAGTCTGAAATCAGAAGTCAGGGTCCTGGTGTACGGATACGTCGGCCGCCGCACCAACACTGGACTCCCTGGACTGATAACCATACTCAATACTCTTAACACTATTGTTTGACATAGAAAAAGATCAGAGTCCTGAGTTCTGCAGTAGAACCGAACTCCTCTGATACCAATTTATCACGACCCGTCCTCCGGGCCCGTGCCGTGACTACCCCAAGCCCGCCTTCCATCGGCCTGGGGCTGGCGACTAGTACCAAGGTGTAATTCCCAGTAAAATGGAAGGCATTGCCTTTGTAAAGTAAACTAAAACCACACAGAAAGCAAGCAGAAGTAAACACTAATTAAAAATAGATACAAAATTAAGTGCGGAAAAGTAAGTGGGCCAGTATACAAACCCAAACTGAAAGTAAAGTACAACTGGAAAGGGAAAATGTCATCTGAATGTAAAGCTGCAACCTCAAGCCATCCACTGGATGTCCCACATGAAGGGTGAGTACAGATAGCCTCCACAGCTCCTCGGGTCCAGCTGTCCGCTCCGAGTACGTCCTGCCCAGTGGTCCACCTCTTGGTACCGACCTGCTCCGCAAGCCTCAACCACGATTAGAGCTATTCGTTGTCTGTAACCAACACAACGTAGTGCGGGCATAGCCCATGCAGGGGTGAGTATAAGCTACTCAGTAGGGACCCCGAGACACCTGAAGGTCTCCCAGAATCCACAAAGGATAATCCAAAAAGGAAAGATACAATCACGGAGTAACATCCGACACTACTTAGGTATATTCCCATAAATATACCTAAGTCATCAATTCCAGTTCTGCTCCAACATCCGAGCCCAAGTTCGATCACATCCACACTGGATAGAACAACACGATCCAGATAGGAAAGCAAGTCAAGATTCATCTCACACAGGTATACATCATCGTATGACGATAGAGATGATCATATATAGCCACTGATTCTTCTAAGCCATCAGAATCACAAAGGATCGATAGGTACTAACCCCCACAATGACCCACAAAGGATCTGACCCACACAGGGTCGATAGGTAACTAACCCCTGCAATGACCCACACAGGATCAGACCCACACAAGATCTGTAGGGGCTGGACCACACAGGACTGCTGAGCGCTGACCCACACAGGATCTAACCCACATAGGATCTGACACACACAGGATCGGTGGCACTGATCCACGTAGGATCACTGAGTGCATTAGTCGTCGTCATCGAATCCACGGAGAATTTCTGTACAATCGTCGTTGTCGTCGTAGCCAGCTGTACGGTTCCCGCACACAGCAAGCTCATTCGGGAGGGTCTGCTCCACAAGCCGAAGGGCTAATAAATCAACTGACACGTAGTTCGAAGTTGATGTATCCAAAAATTCCGTAACGTCAGCAGGAACTCAATGTCACAGGCAGCACGTCAATCTGATGCCATGTCTGAGAGTTATTGGCTTTTTCGTCCTACGGGCCCGGTTGGTTTTTAAGTTAAAACCAACCTGACCATACTCCAACTTCGTCCAAACCTTGAGAGGAGTAAGCCAAATAGTCAGTCTCACTTAGAGGAATCCAACAAATTCGACGGCATGTCAATCGGACGTCCGGAGCTCAAGTTATAAGCCTTTCCTCTCCGAGTGCCCGATTGGTTTCGTGTACGATCCAACCCGGCCGACCCCAAAGTTCTCTTAAACCCTAATATAAATATACCAAAACGATTTTCTCGATCAAAGGATCGTTACGCAACTGATGGTGCATCGATTGGAGGCATGTAGCTCATGTTATGAGCAACAGACTGAAAGAGGTTCGGTATTAGGGGGTTCGGGGCCGGTCCGACCCGGCCCGATACCCCCTTGGTCGGCCCGAACTGGGTCGACCCAACCCAGGTCCTGGTCCGGCCTGCTTGGCCGCGGCCCGGCCCGGCTGGTATGGCCCAGCCCGGCCTGGGCGCGGCTTGGCCTGGCGGTCCGGCCGGGCGGCTCGTCCTCGCGCGCTGGCGCTGGCCCAGCCGCCGCACAAAAGGGGGACCCCCCCTGGATGAAACTGCTACCCCGCGTGGGGGCCACCTCTTACCAACAGACTCGGCCAGTTGTCGTGTCCTGCCTCCTCTGGTCCTGCGCGGTTGTGGGACTGTCATCTTGCCGCCGCAGCTTCACCCACGACGGTTGGTGCCGGTCGCCGCCTCGTGCCGCCGGCGCCACCGTGCTAGTGAGGCGCACTGGCGGGTGGCTCCGCGGACCACTGGACGAGCTCTGGTGGTCAGATTTGCCTGTCATCTCCTCCAACGGCCCTCCCGGGACCGGTTCTTCACTGCGAAGACCTCACATCACCCGTGTGGCCTACTTTATCGTAGCCCGACGATCCGCACACCAAGAACGAAGGGACGGTGGGTTCGAACATGTTCGTTGGTCTGCACCCACCGTGTTAGTGGTTTTAAAAGTCTTCCAAAAACTAGTTAAACATATTCCGTGGGTATAAATGAAAAATATTTAACTGAATCAAACCCATACCTCGTCGAATTCGTTGAACGAGGATTCGTCGCGGAAAAGCACGTCGCGGAAGAAGGGGTCGCAGAAGGGGGTTCATCGCGTAACGGAAGGAGCATCGCAGAAGAAGCATCGTGGAAGGGGTATCATCACGACGCCGATGGAGCGTCGCATAAGAAGCGTCGTGGAAGTAGCGTTGTTGATTTCAGAGGATCCGACGTTCTTCGCGTTCTTCGCGTTTTTCACGAGGAAGAGAAGATCTTCAAGTGACTCAGTGAAATCCCTTAGCCTCTCAACACCCCAACCTAATAAAAATAAGAGTTTTTTTATTTTTTTTCCGCAATCCTTGCATTTAAAAAAAAACGAAAGAAACAGTTATGCGAATTAATTGCAACGCTTAAACCACCACATTAATGAGGCGTTTCTTAACCAGAATAATCGCATGGTTTTACTTCATTAATAGGGGTGTGCAGATGCGTTTCTTAAGAAGAAAAGAAATGGTGGCGCTTATGTGGGTCCCACCTCACAAAATATCTTACCATGTGGGTAGGATATTGTGGGTCCGACATAAACCACATAACATAGGTTAAGCGACTTAAATAAAATAAATTTGTTGCACCAATTTTATTTTATTTCTTAACTTAACCCAAAAAAATTAAAAACCACATCCGAGCAAACGAAACTCTGGAAAATGTATTTCTAAGAAATTACCAGCGCTGCAATTCCATCGGTGCCCTCAGAATTCAATTCCAAGCATCGGTTCAAAAGTAAAAAAATATGTTCGTTCATTCACTGAACGTACCCGACCTAAAGTTCGGAAAAAGATTCTGGGCCCACCAGGCCTCAGAATTAGGTGTCGTCAGAAACTGCGTTCTTGTAAAATTTCCAAGAAAAATAAGGAAAAAAAATTTCCTTGAATTTTTTGGGTCTTTACAGAGGGACCAGTAATGGAACATATATGAACGATTATGATAGTGGATTGGGTTGTGGAGGGTATTGTGTGCGCACTGACAGACCACAGCATACTCGGATGTTTCTAAAGGATTTTATTTCATGTATCAGAACATCCTAGTAGGAATGGAAAGTAACCACTACTTCATGTGAAAATTTGGCAATCAGTGGTGGTAGATCACGCTAGAGATATCTATCCATCAGTCCCCAAAATAACTCTCTCTGATATATTTTTCATGGTAAAGAATTATCCCAATGGAGATAGAGAGGATTGAATAGAAATTTCATGTAAATGGAAAAATAATCCTCCCATTCAATGTATATATAGAGGTATCCATAGATCCGGTGCATCTCACAATCTAGAAGGATGAAGAAGATATGCTGAGTTCTTGGACTAGACCCTGACATAGTGGATTACAGTGAGGGGTCCATCATCGAGTCTCACTCCGCTTTGTAGTCTAAAATGTATACATGTTAAAATTTTATCCATCACTTATCAAGACCATTATATTTGCTTTTATTATTCACCCTTCTTCCTTGGGATGGTTCTCAAGGTGGGGTATATCTCCAACACATGAGATATCATAGTGATGGTTGGTATTGGAGTGGATACAGCATATGATTGGATGAAATAGTATGCTGGGAGCCCCGGGGAAAATGTACAATGTAACAAGGGGAGGAACTCTATTGTTGAATGTACTGGAGTTGGTAGGGCCTCCTGTTCGGTAGGCTATAGTTGAAGGGGTATGTGGATCGCCTTTATAAAGATAATACTGAACATGAAGAATTCCTCTATGTTGTTCATCAATAGATCGGGGAGTACTTCTGTTAGAGTTGGTGGAAACACAGGGAGGACCTCATTACTGATTGGTGATTGGCTAATAATGACATATGCATTGAAAAAATGGTATTTCGTGAAAATTTCTATACCTGGAATTTGTGGCATGCGGTGGACCATCATGTTAAGTGTCAATAAGATGGAGAGGACATATTCCTAGACTCATGATGAAGGCATGGAGAGGATCTCATTGCTAGATGAGAGAGCGGGGATAGCCTCTACTATATCTCATGGTTGTATGGGGAGGACACATGTACAAAATTTATTCATTACCGATCAGCCCACAATGGTTGTTGCTCGCTCCCATGATCAGGATATTAAACTTAACCAGCCCGTTGGGTAATTGATGCCTCTACACTGACTAAAAATGGATGTGACCCTACTCTATGATAGGGAATTTTACATTTTCAATAGTAAAAATGGGTTGATAGCATGCATCAATTTTGGTATAGGGCACTAATGTTGTAGAAGATAATACCACCTAGCGGGCATCCTCTTCAGCTTGCACTCGACAGTGGTGTTGGGGTTGCCGAACCTGGGTCAGCTGTTATGTGGTAGTGGCCACCATCTTCTCATCATATGAGACCAAATGGAGGCATTGAAATGTCCTTGTTGGATTAATATTTAGTGGCTCCCATAAAATTGTTGAATATAGAATGATTCAAAAATCCTTTACCATGTCAGTGTAAGGGAGTGAGTAACAAAGGCATTCTGTAGAGAGGATCCTGGAATGATTGATGATTGGGGTGGGGATTAGTGGCTCCCTATGTGACCTTTGGGGGGGGGGGGGGGTTGTGAGGCACATAAGCCTCTATATCATATAAGTATATATCATTCATCAGGATGACCCCTACTATTTTTATCATAAAAAAAGAACATATATCACCCTTCATTACCCAATTTCATATGGTGAGATAGGGTGTGGCTGCCAGGTAGATATGATAGTGGATGATGTCATTGTGGAGGTGTATCCAAGAGGGATTACCACACATTAATTGTACATTCCGATTTGTCTTTTGGTAGGAGGTGACTAGTTTCTTGTAGATCTTTATTGGGTCCAGAAATTTATAAAGATCCATCCATTGGTACAAATTGTATGAATGCAATGGCCAGTTCCCAAAAACTATTCTTCCTTCCATGTATGGATTAAATGATATATAATGACAACTTTAAATTCTTGTATTTTAGATTATTTTCTACCCAAATACTACCATTCCCACTATTTTCATTGTGGGACAAGGTTCCTGATAACTGGATCTGGTGACACCCTTTTCTTCTGATGTCCTAAACAATATTGATCCTCATGTGGAATAGAATATATTCATGTTATGTTCAAAATTTATATTTCATATTCCTGGTCTGCAGGGAACACCACATTGTTCTTTGTTGACATGGATACCATGACAATGTCTCAAGTTTTTTCCCGCATTATCCCTTTCATTAGGTGGGGGCATCCATCACAATATAAGGGAAATTTTCCCCATTACTGAAATAGGATGATGGGATGTCAGTCCCTCCTTCCATGGATCCCTCCTTAGAATTTATATCACAGTCTTAGTCTCACTAAAAGTTTAAGACATTGTTAGGTAACCCCCCCCCCCCCCCCCTAATGCCATATAATTGTGGATGTAGGTCAATTTCAAGGCACCTATCAGGACATTCCAAAGGGGTGAGGTCAGGGTAGCAACCTTCATTGAGGAGAGTAGTCACATTAGCCACTGCTGACATATCTGGATCTCGAAAAACTAGTAAAAATGTATTTTACATTATAAGAGGGATTCTTGATGGTGTGGATGATTGACATATCTCATGTCATGCCTGGGGAATTTTACACAAGATTCATTTCTCTAAGGTATTACTCATATTCCAATCTCTGACACAGAGTATTCCATGAGTTTAATGTCTAGAAGAGACATACTAGACTGATCAGAACACTAACAAGAGAGGATCAGATAGATACATCCCTAAGAGGGTGCACCAATAATTTTTACCTGATGGATGGGTCAGAAATCCAAATTAGAATTGACCCAAGATGGTGTGTCCCAAAAAGGGGAAGGTTTCACACCGTGAAGTATGATTTAGAAACCACAAAGGGAAGATTATACGATAATGGGTACTGACCAAGAGGACACAATGTTTTACCATTAGGTGGAATTGAACCTCAAAGTGAATTCTTACATACCCTAAACGGATAAATCCATATTTAGTTATAATGGTTGGGTAATAGGTGCAGGGTGTACGAAATGGAAAATAATAAAAATGCATGTTGGATATTTTGTATGGAAATAAGATCATCGTAAGAGGAGAAATGTAAGATGGAAGGATATGTATTTTATGTGGCTTATGCCAGGTTAGCATCCCATATGGTTCTAGGTGTAGCGAGGAAGTGTGGGGAATGAATTCACCGCGACGTAGTTTCCCAGGTAAAATGGAGACAAATTTGGAGGAGGTGTCGATGGACGTAAACCTGAAGACCTATTGGGGAGTACACATGGTTATCATCCCATCACATAAGGGATCCTCTTGGTTAGATGAATGTTGTTTTCTGTAGGGATAATGCATGGTTAACTTCATAAGTGGATCAGAAATTCTTAGGGAGGCATATCTTAGAGATGTGTCATAAAAAGACTGATTTTACATCATGAGGGTACGTACCTAAGAGGGAGCACTATTATTTTCCATTAGTTAGGATTTGATCCATGAAGACTCCACCTACATAACCAAAAGGGATCAACCGCCACGTAGTTTAGGGATGTAATTAATAATCTGTCATGATGATATGGCATATAGGTTATTGTCATGGAGGATAATGGGAAAATATATTTTAACATCATACTGAGAGAGAATGAATCAATGTGATATTCAGGGAGAATAGAAATTATGGGATGTAAGGATCTAGTTCCTCAGAAAGGCTTCCTATATACCCTTTGTAGATGTTTGGGATCAAATTCCACATATTTTGGTTAATAAGAGTGATGTGGAAAAGACAAGTTTAATGAGAAATATAGGATTTCATGATCATTATTAACTTTACGCCCAAGTGAGTCATTCCCAGTTTGAGAAAAAAGAGGTAGAATTATACCTGACGATTGCATCACACAATGTATGATAGTGAGGGGTGGTGTGGGGCTTATGCATAGTTAGAGGTAGAGGGATAAAGATATTGGGACTTACTCGATGAGGTTTTCCTGATGAGGATATCATTCCATATGAAGAGGATACCATCACCAACCAGAATTTCATGGGAAGTCTCCCTCCATTAGGGAAGATTATGTGGGAGAATACCTAAGGCCAAAACATTATCAAAGTCTAATGAGAGAAATATAGAAAGAGGGAATTGGTGGCCATCCTCTTTATGGTCCCCTAAAGCAAATCATTTATGCCTAAATAATTGTTTAACATCTTTTATAGGAGACAATACTTCTTTTTAGTTTAACATAATGAAGAAGAGGGGAAGAGGACATTATTATAACCCTAAAGGATTTGATAACGGATACCAACCCACACATGTTGGTGGGAGGGATGAAGAAACGTTTTTGGTTATTGGGATAGAGGATTGGTTGATAGATGAGTTCATATTATTGTAGCAGTGCAAAAAAGAAATATATATTATAGTACCAGTGAGAAGAATATTCATGAAGGGAATCTCTACATGAAGCACCACATGGAGAACTAATAAATCATTCTGTGCAAGCCGGGATGGCCTCCCATAGGAATTGGGCCCTAGATTACTGTATTGCATGCATGATGTTCTCTGTCATGGTGTCATAGATTAAGGAAAATACATAGAAAAAATGTGCCGTTTTGAATGAATGATTGAATACATGCACACAAGATGATGGAATATGATTAAGAGAGAATAATACATTAAATATGAATGGTTAGGGGTGGATGTGGGACTACCCAAGAGAAAATATGGCACACAAGATGGATATTTTGTGAACAATTGAATTGGAGTAAAATGGGATGGGTGTTGATCAGGCCCTAGTGGGCCAACCCCAAGGATGTACCCTAGAATACCTAACATGAAAGATCCAATGCATTGAGTGGATGACTTTTAGATAGTCGTGGAAGGAATTTTTTATATACACGAGTGTGGAAGTACATATTTTGGCACGATACCCCGATGTGAGGGGGTATTCTTCCATTTATTTGAAAAAACATTGGTTGTGGGTTGCAATGAATAGTGCGTGGAAAATGACAATTGATGTCGCATTGGGTGTACAAGAATATTATCTATGATTCCATTTCCTAGCACAGTTTCCCGATCTCTATCCCACCTTAAAATTCCATTTTTTGGGATCACTGTGTGGAACAAAACATTTGATGTCGCATTAGACGTGAAATCATCTTCCGCGTGGATTTAAATCTTGTGTGTAGGAATGAAATATTCACGCAACTCCCATTCATGGATCGAGATCATCTTCTTATTAAAAAAATGCCTCAAATTTGGTTATATATTCCCGTTCAGGGCCTCAAACGAAATTTGGTGCTCAAAAGTCTAAAACATGATTATTATTGACATGTATTATATTAAAATATTTTGATTATTTTTATGTATCCCTCATGTTTTCCACAATGTTTTTAATATATTGATCTATTATATGTTCTTACCATCCCATGTGTTTGATTTCACCACATTATTATGTTTCCCATCCTAAGGTATTGATGATTATTGTATTGTGTGAGATGTCTAATATTATTACGGAGTATAACTAACATATATAAATTTTTTATTGTATTAAAATATGGAATCATTGAATCTGTTCTTGCAAGAACTAAACATTTTACTCATAATCATTTGTATATGTTTCGAATTATATTATTTAAATAATTATATTGGTTTATTATTGATGTCATGTATAGATTGGGTTTAAATAATTTTGTATTATTAGATGGGAATTTTTATTTTTCTAGTGATTTTATATAATTATTAGGAATATATTTTTTTATCATTTGTTTTAGGGTTATATAACCTTACTAAGAACCCTTGAGTTGATTCTCTATATAAGAAGATATACTATAATATTGGAAAATTCTTGAGCATGTGGTTTTTAAAGGGAATATATCTTTTTATAGGTACTATATGTGACTTTAGGATTTTAAAAAAGTACGATGGGGTAATAACACTAAAAACAAATTATTGGTATAAAATCAATCATCACCTAGTTCATGAAAAATATTCTTAACTACAAACATGGTTTAACACACAATGGGGATATTATTATTTTTTATCACGAAATTAACAATAATCAATAAAAAGGAATGATTTCATAGTTAAATTTATGAATAATGTTATAAAGAATTAAATAAATCAACATAATATAGCATATCACCAAATGTGATACATATTGAACAATATAAATGATCTCTAGGAAAACATGATAATGAAAAAGGGAAATAAATTCATCTCCAATTACATTTTATTATAATGATAATATGAACATATTGAAATATTTTATCACTTTTTCTACTGATTTTTTTATTAATAACTAATAAATGGAGGAACCAAGGATTAAAGGGATAATGTGGATATTACCACAAATTAATCTCATTAGATTTTTAGAGGGATCGGGAAACCTTATGAAATTTCCAAAGAAACTATCAATAAATATTATTAAAAAAGAGAACATAAAGAAATTACAAAAAACGCTACAGAATAAAATAATAAAGTCTCATAAATGATCAGTTGATATTGATGATGAAATATATTTTTAATGGATTTATATATGACCAAAATTCATGAAAAACTACCAATATATAACAATAAGGGGACTAAAAGATTCATTATATCTATTAAATAAGCAAATTAAGAATTAAAATATCAAGGGAAATGAAAGAGTTCAATTAAGATGATAGAAGATAATATAAGTCATACTATGGAACTAATTACAAAATAATTTCTTATGTTTAGATAACCCATGGATTCTCCACATAAATTCCCTTATATAAGTATTACTACACAAGGTATGAATCCACATCCTCCAAGAGTCGTTGATCAAGGAATAACCTATGGAATTACTATTTATGATGAGGATATTGTGAATTAGTTACCAAATAAAATCAAACATGAATTAGTGGATGAATTCTATATCAAGATACCATATTTTATCGAGGGTGTTTTGTTATAAAATATACTCTCAAGACATTGCAGTATTCATTTTAATGTAAACATCTACATTTATGAATATTATGTTTTTGAAAATAAATTTATATTCAAATCATCTATTACTCCCCTAAAAAAATTATTCGAAAATAAAAATAGAATGGTTTTTCGTTACATTAAATCCACATTAAATTATATAATATGGGAGAAAACATTCTAGATCAACAATTAACATAGTTTTATGCATGGATAATAATTAATTATTTATGATGAAAATTAAAAACATCACATTGGACATAATACATTGTTGGTATATATATTTTCCAGAAATAGTTAAGGAAAATATGTCATTTAATGTTATACCAATGTATTGTAAATAAAATATCATTATAAAAAATATCAGGTGAAATTTCAATATTTTCACCACCTAGAGATATTCATAGAAATAAATGACATATAAATTTTCACGAAACAACTTATTTAATGGTGTATAATGTATCCAAATCATATTATCAATCATATAAAAATGTATATTGTGTTTTAAAAGTCATGATACTTAGAAAACCAATCATAAAATATCAATACATGTCTTGTAGATAGTATTAATAATTTTTAATAAATACATAGATTGTAATCTGCTAAAATTAAATACATATAAGTGGAAAAATTATTTTGAGTTAATGTCGAAAAATATTATTTTGAACCTATTTAATTTTTATATATTATATTTATTTTTTAAAGATATAAATTAAAAAATATTATATTTTAAATATTTTATTATAATATACAGTTTTTAATTCCTACCAAAAATATTATCTTATGAAATATTTTGAAATATTTTTAAAATAAAATTATTTTGTAGATTAATATACTTTAAATGTGTTTTATTAACCTTCAATGGATGAAATTATTCTATTATATTTTAAAAAATATATTAAAAAATTTTATATAATAAATATTAATATATAATATTGAATTTATAATCCTTTGTTCTCCATTTTCAAAAATTTTATAGATTTTTAATGAAAATGATTTTTTAAGGTCTTGTTTAAATAAATATATTAAAATGGAATAAATTTTCTTATTGAATTAATATTTAAATTATTTATTTTTAATTATAATAATTTTTTAAATCACTAGGTTTAATTGAATTAATATTTCTACCATAATCAGAAATCATTTTTATGGGAAATAAACATTTCTAACAAATGAGATTTTCCATGTAATACACACACATATTAATATTATTTTAATTTAAACATAATATTATAATAATATAATTTAGATTTCATATATATATTATAAGGTTCTGAATTATAAAAATGGATGAATTTATTTTTAGGATTATAGATAAATATTAATTTTAAAAACTACTTACAATGGGGGAAACTAATATTCTAAATGTGAGTACCCTTAAAGGGTAACAAAATCATGTTTAAGATATGTTTAATTTGGAATGGAGGAGGTTTCAGTCAACAAAATAATCACGAACCTCATTTAATTATCAATAATGTAGGTACATGGTTTAATAATTAGATTCCATTATTAAATAGTTTGGGGATGTTATGGAAACGCCAATAATTTTCACTTATTAAATGGAACCTTCATAAAAATTTTCTCCAAAAAACCCTAAAATATAGGCCCATCCTATATGAATACCTCTACTACTTACTAATATAAACAATAAGGACGTTTTTGTCTTTAAAAATGTGTACCCCTCAATAGTTTAATCCACATCACAAAACAATAATTTATGATATGAAGTATATATCCATAAACCTCTATTATTCTATTTCATTATAGTATTTTATTCATACTAAAATTTAATTACAAAAATCTAATACCATAAAAAAATTTAATTTTTCAAATCATATGAGATAATAATTTTGGTACAATAATTAAAAAGTGTCATATTTTCTATAAAGATAAAGGAAAACACGAATCTTATCTTTTGGAGACCAACCCCACCATGATGATCATTTTACTTCACCAAATTAATGGATCTTAATTATAGGTAACCTAATATATAATTATGATATTAATGAAGAATTTTATATTCAGAAATTATATACCCTATTAATCCTTTTTCTCGATATTTAGGATAATGAATTTCTCTATAATGGGTACTTGTTCTCTATGACCTCCATGGGATGATTCATTTCAATTTTTATTTTCATAACCACCTAGTATGAATGTTCCTAAGAATATTTTTAACATTAAATATGTTTTTATGATATTATTAATGTAATGTAAAAATAATTATTATGGCTTATTAATGATATGTCCAATAAATTATTTAAATAAATTTAATTTATTAAAATTGTCATACAGAGAAAAAAATCATCAATTCATGTAAGATAATATTTTTATATCCATTAAATAATATCCAATATTATTTTCAATTTATCATAATAACTATAATAAAAAATAAATTACATCATTATGATAATAGGGTAATTTAATTACAATTTAGTTACCTTATAATCACTGATAATCATTTTATGTTCTCATAGTTTTCTTCATTTTTACTACCTACATGGAAAATGAATGAAATTATATATTAATTTATTAATCCCCATTATTTATGGAGTAATGTGATATAAATATTTTATTTATGATATATTTCGATGAATATACATAAATATTTTGATTATTACCTATGAAAAACCCCATTGTAGTCTAAAAATCCCAATAAAACGTTCATTGTTGAATTAATAAATTATGAAAAAGATTTAATTACTCATGATATAAAATTTAATCATAATAAATATTTATATGTTATAAATTATAGTTAATTTAATGAACTTATAACAATTACCCATTTCCCATTGACAAATACATTCATCTCTCCGATGGAAATTCTACAAATGATTGAATCTATAAACACTCATTATAAGGTAATAGAGAAAACATTATCTAATATAAAAATAGGTGATTTAAATAAATTAAAATTATTCAAATTTTACTGTATGAAAAAGGTCTGTCCAATAGTTTTTAAAATAGTAATGTTTCTTTAATATTATTTTAGAGAAGATCCAATTATGATGGAAAATAATGTAATTGTTTTATTGAATCAAATTTGAAACCCCTGATACATGTTTAAGAATTACTCAATTTTTTTATTTCTTAATAGTATAATAATAAAGTACTAAATTTGTTAGGATGATGTTTAAATATTTTATATTATTAATTTGTTTGGTTTAATATCAATAATGGGGTTTTGATTCCAAATTTACAGATGTTATTAAAGGTATATGTAACTCATATCTTTACCATGTGTAATAATTAATCTTAATTGATTATTATATTCCAATAGTTATATATTGTTGTATTTATTGTGCTAAAAAAATCTATTTATGGGAATATAACATTTCACTAAAACGTATTCTTTTTGGAAGACACTATTTTTCATGGAAATGAATTTCTTGTTATTAAAAATTCAGAATTATTTTAAATATTTGTCCTCTATGTCCATGTTGTTACATCCCATAAATATTTCAATTCTAGTACATGAAAATATAATTACTTTACCTCCAAAATCCCTTTTATTCATTTTTATCCATTATAAAATAAGTGGTATCCCATCATTTTAGCAATGTGGATTTTTCAATAAGGTTATTTCAAAATTTTCAAAATGTAATATATCATATCAAAATAAATGGTCAATCATTCACTTCAAATGTTAAATTTATAAAACTAATTTATTTATAAAATTTACTATATTAAATATAGTTTTTAGATTCATAATTATTCAATAAATTTTTACTTCTCCATTTTGGAAACCCTTTATAATTTTCTAGTTCCCACTCATCAATATTCTATTAAATTAAATAGTTTTAAAATTTATTAATATACTTTTAAAAGAAATACTTTTCAATTAATTAATATTAACTATAATATGATAATTTATAAAATAAATTCACATTCCCTATTAGAAAAAATTATTTATTTTCAATTTCCTTCATAATAATTGTTTTTTTAATGGTATATGTGCTTGAAGTATACTCACATACAATTTTTAAAAAAAATTTAATTTAATTTATCTTTCATATAAAAAAATTTATAATAATATGATCAGATGAATTTCATTCCAATTCAAAAACATCTAATTTTAAAAGTAATTTCAACTTTCAAAATTAAAATATTTCCTAATATGTGTTTGTCAATGATTTGTTTATTTATAATTTTCCTTGATGGTTTATGAATCATGAAGTGATGTTTTGATCACCCTATATATGTGGATGGTTAATCTTGTTGCACTGTACATCCCTAAAATTCATTATATTAAGCTATTATCATAAGTGATATCCATTCTTGGGAATTATTAATATTTCAATATATACATTTTCATGATGTGTTTTCTCACAATTTAAGTCCTCGAAAAATGATTTTTTTCATGCTAGCATGGGAATAATGAAAATTGTAACACAATATTTCCTATTATAATGAGTTATAAATATCTCCATGTTATTTGTCATGTAACTAAAAAATTTCTCGATGAATTTTTGTTCCACAAAATTCCCTATTTTCATGATTATTCCCTTTCTATATATTCCACATATTCATGTCTTGATTACAGGTTATGTTATGTTTCTTTTATACTTATATAATTATTATCTAATTATATTATACTTCTTTAATTTTTTTGGTGATTATTAACCATGGTACTATGGTAATGTTCCATTATATTTATATCTCCCAAATAGATTCATCTATTATTTTTTTTACATTATTTGGAATTTAATAAAACCCTATTAAATTTTTTATAACCATTAGGTTGTAACGAAGAATATATGATGAATTATTTCTAGAATTTATGTTACTTATTATGAATTAATTTTTATCATTTTTTAATAAATTATATTAATGTAAGAAATATCTTCAACACAAAACCTTTTGATCATCATGCAGTGTAACTATTGTGGTTTTTATTATATAAATAATGATATTAATATACTATTTACGCCAAATTTGTCATGGAACACTATAAAAACTTATTAAAATTAATAAACTAGACAACCAAATCAAAAATCCCATGATACAATAATCAGACATGAATATACCTGATGAAATAGTTCTGTCGATGTAATTAAATATAAGGTGAAATCAACTACTGTCACACTTATGGACCTAAAAAATTTAATATCGCAATTATAATAGACCAATATATGAGTAATTGGAAACAGAATCAACAAATCAGAAAATTAATTCATGGGAAGTCATACATCAAAATATACAACAAATACAACAACAATATATTTTTTAGGGATTCCATCTACAAGATTCAATTTGAATCCCCATGATGTGTAATGAAAATACCTTTCCACGGTGGAGTCTTCTATCTATAACCGTATTCAATAAAGATATATGTTGAGGAATAACAACGATGAAGAAAAGGAGAGATGATAGAAGGTACCTGACTAGTAATTGAAGATATGAAATAATTATAAAAACTCTAAATTGATTGGAGATAATAGTTTAGAGATTGGATATCCAATGATGGATCCCAAATTTTCATTTTTTGAATTGACATTGAAGAGACTATGTTGGGTCCAAATAATAACCCCATTAAAAGAAAAGAAAAATTATTATGAAAAATATAACATATAAAGAACATAATATATCCCCTTCTATATTTCATTTCAAACATCTATCCTAGCCATTGATAAACCATGAAAAAAGGAAAAATGATGTGTGGTCCATAACTAATGATGCATTCCCCTGAGCAAAGTATATATGCGTTAAAGTATTACACATACGATGACCCTTCATTGTTTATTGGTAACATATTTTACCCATATTAATCTTCCCATGCCACACTATGAAACGGTATATATAATGTGGTGAAAGCACCTTATAAGAGGGAGAGTGACTGACTTATCCTCTAGCCATCCCATGTGACATATCTCTTAATATATTCTTTAAGGGCTACATTGAGTCGAGAAGAATGATGTTTTCCATAAATTTTTTCTATATTCATCCCCTTACCTAGAAAAAAATAGTTTATTTCCTTAAAGATAAAATATGAATCCCTATATACTTATCATACCACAACCTCTTGTATATATGACCCAATCCGGACATCATTACTCTAGACTAACACCCCTAAAACATCCAAATATCAATATAGAAAATTAAATAATATCACATTCCAATAAAAAAATCCAAAAAATATAAATTTCTAATTAAATTATATAATTTTAATAAAATTCTAATTACTATCTTCCAGGATAAAAACATTCAACCATTAAAATTTTTACTTGAATTCATATGAAATATAAACAGTCACATGATATATAAATAATCCAACACTTGATGATTCCACCCAAGATACATAATACCTACCACAAAAAACAAAATTATAGGTTACTTTATCCCTACCCTTAAATAATTATTCCCTTTTTTAAAAGAAAAGTTCTTCAACAAGATAGTGAGTCTCAAAACAATATTAGAAATTCTTCAAAAAGATAAATAAATAATTTAAAATTTAATAATAATGGGGAACCTAATCAAAATTTATTCAAATAAAATTAGTAACATGTATTAATAATAATTACAATATAAAATAGTCGTACGCATTGAAAAATTAAACTATGTTGATCAAATATGTTATTTCAGTATAATTTGGAGACTGAAAGATCAAAATCAAAAATTATCATCACGTAAAATAAAATACCTTATTATATTTTTATCCAAACAAGGAAATAAAATAAATAACATTTTAAGAAACTATAATATTCAATATTAACCTCATGAAACTAAAAAATAAACCTCTCATAAAATATAAATGAAAATCCGCTTAAAACCACTGAATTAGATTTATTTAAAAAAGGAGTATAAAATAAATCATTCCATTTTTTAATTTTTTTAATCAAATAACCAATAAATTCCATGTAATCATAACATATATGAAAATCAAATATATATGGAATCTCATGGGTGTGAATAGAAAAAAATAAGGCCATTTTTTAAAAAAATTATCTAGTTATGATTTAAAAATTATAACTCCTTGAAGTGAAAAAGTAAATATTTTCTAATTGAGTTGTGACTAAAATAAGTCATATAGATAATTATGAACAAAATATTTCATGGATAATATGTATATGGAGTCCTATATTGTTTTATTAATCCCTTGTAATATTTTGAAAATCAATTATCCAATCCAATAAAATAAGAAAAATATTTGGAGGAAAACTAATTATCCAAATAGAATTAATATTTTGGATATGAAATTTTTTTTCAATAAATTATATACATATAATCAATAAAAAACAATAAAAATATAAAAAAATGAAATATTTTAAACAAATGAATAATTAAATGTAATACATTATATTAGAAAAATTATTAAAGAAATAATTATCTAATATAAATTAATCCTTAAAATTTAGAACATACAAAAAATAAATATGAATACAGTTTAATTCATCAAAATTACATAGATATTTGTATGTGAATTTTGTTGAAAAAGAATTACCCTACTCATTTTAATTATTTATTTCCTGGAGTAAAATTTTAAAAGAACCGCCATTAAGACATTAAACATGATATAAAACCCAATCGGTCAATAAATAATAACGCCTTAAAGAAATAATAACTAATAATCTAAAATTCATTGTTAACCAATGTAAATGTAATATTAGGTACCAAAATAATTATCAATATTAGTGGTTATCTATATAAAATTATTCAAATAAAAAAATTTATTTGAACTAAAACATTCTGAGTTTCCTATTTTTTGTGTATATCATGTTACCCCTGTATCATTCCAATGATGTTTGTTTGATCCATGGTCATTAATATAAATAATCCCATTATAATTAATTAATAGAAATAAAAATTTTAACAACAAATATCTTGATGTATTTAATTTATTTATAACAATTTATACTCTCATTAGTAAATTTCATTTAAAAATGCATAATTTATTTAGATACTCTTATAATAACACTACATAAAATTTTTGGGCATTATTTTAATTATTTAAATCAATTAAATTTACTATTTTAATTATAACAGTTACTATACTTATCAAAAATTAAATGGTTTTATTTATGTAGGATTTATAATTAAATTTATAATATATCATTTGAAGGAAGAATGGTCAATTTTGTCCATTTGAATTGTCATATGGTCCATAGAAGAGGGCTCAAAGAATCTGTGATGAAAATTTTGCATATATGGATATTTAATTTCTCATCTAAAAACCTATGTAATAAATCATTAATTCTACAAAAACGGTTTGGGGAAAATAAAATCTATATTGGATAAAAAATTTCAAGGCCCAAATGATCCCATGAAATCTATCCCACAATTCTGTACATGAATTAAAACCAGAACACAATTGTAGTATTTTATCATAATATATACGTCAATTATATAATATATTCTTCAATGAGAAATCAAATATACATGTGGAAGACTTTATAGAATAAATTATTTGGATTTGAAGGCATGTTTCTATTCAAAAAATCAATTACATTTTCACCATTGAAAAAGTCTCGATTCAAATGGACAGATAAAAATTGATTAACAAAACCGATGTTACATTTTTACAAAAGTAAAATTGCTACCTAATTAATAAGGAATACATTCATCATTAATATCTACATCTATTATGAATTGAATATCTTGAGAGTAAACTATATGGGTGGAAAAATTTGCGAGCCAAGTTGAGTTGATGTTTCTGAATGCGAAAAGTCTGTCACCTTGGTCTATTAATGCATCTTCTACTATCCATGCAAGGAGTTGTAATTTCAGAAAAATATAGGATGTATTGGAACCATCATGTCCAATTCAATGGATTGGGAAGATCTTTTGAATATATGTTTTCAATTCAGATACCCCTCACCCTCTATTTTTTAATTTTTTTGATTTCTTCTTATTCGTAATCATGTATGATTCATTTCATTTAAATAAAATTTTAATTAATAATTCCTATTATTATAATAATATAATCATACAACCATTGCTATCAAATATTAATTCACATGAAATTGGATAAATAAATTTGAGTCCCAATCATTTATTTTTCATCCTCATTAATTCTAATGCTTGTTTTTAAATCTCATCACTATTCGTTTCTGTGTCTGACACGTAAACCTTTTCTAATAATTTCCTATTCATTCTCTTTATAGGAAATAACCATAAAAAATATTTTTATAATAATATCAATCCCCATGGATGAGTAGATATACCATTAGGGTGAGTAATAATCTCACAATTTTATGTGATTGATAGCTTTTTATCGATCGATATTCTTTTGGTTAACATTATGTATGTTGAACATATAATTTCATGGTTCGATTACATGATTAGTTTACTATGTGGATTCCAAGGAATATTGGAAAAACATATAATTTACCAAAATATAGTAATGAATATGATTATACCCCTATTTATGTTATGTCTTGGATTTATGCCTTAAAACATGGGAATTCTGATTAATGTCATGTTGTGAAGTCTGTGCTAATTTAATGAAATATAATGAAAATATCAATGATTTAGAAAGATAAATACCCAATAATGAACCCTCCAAAATCATTATAAAATTGGTAAATCAATGAAAAATCATATGTTAATCAATTTTATTAATCTTTGAAAAAAAACAATCACATTAAAATGATAATACAAAAAAACAATAAACTATATAAAAGTAACATCACTGAGGAATTGAACCGATTGATGCTGTACACATTTGCAGATCACCTGACCCTTGAACGTTTGATATGTGACAATCATCCAATATTTAAATGTCATCATTTTTTAGGATGGTGCATTAACTAGTTGTTAGTTTTTTATTTTTGTAAAAAACTATGGAAAATAAAAAAAATAATTAGAAAAAATACACACACAAAGAAAATACAGTCTTAAACATCCTTCAAAACATATATAAATGAACAATAATCTCCAAAACAATACCTCAGATTTTTTTACCTTGAAATTAATCAGACACATATCAAATTAAGTGGAGCATTAGGGATAATAAATTCAGTCAATAGTCAGTCATTTTACAACCAATTGAACTATATATAGTCAATATTAGGGAACAAAGGATTAAAAACTCGATACACCTGATATTAATCACCTACCCCTTAGTATTCAATATCCAAATATTGAGTCTGATTTCGAACTTGAATCAGGGTTTATTCATCTTCTATCTCAATTTCAAATGATAGTCGGTGAGGATTCTCAACATCACATCTAAGAGTTTCAATTATTGTTCTCTATCATGAAGCCTCATGGGGTTTCAAAAAAACAAGTCAAACATACTACATTATTATTCTCCCTAGATAACTCTACCATGTCATGGATCTACTACCTCCCTCTTGGTTTAAAAAACTCATGGTTTGAAATGAATTGTCTCTTTATAAAAAAATAATTCATTCTTCTCGTACTACGTCTATCGAAAATAATATAATTGGTATCCGTCAATTCCATAATGAATAACTCCACGGGTACTAGGAGAGGTTTAAAAAGCTTCAAGAAACCTACCCACATTAGAAAATCCTTGACCATGACTTGATCCAATAATTTTTAAGGGATTATTTTCAATATAGGGAACTCTCATTTTTTTTATAATTGATGGTTCTATTATTGAAAAAACACTTGTAGTTTTTCGAGATCTCATAAGAAACATGTCTGCAAACACAAACAACAAAATCCATTCTCGAGAACATAATCAAGTCAAACAAGTCTCAATGAATCAATCCATAGAGACCAACAAGATGACTGAGTGGAAGAGTGAAAATATAGGTCTTCTATGTCAACTAGTTGTGGCCTCAAAAACCCCATACTTATCTTCTCCATGATCTATGTTCTCTAAACGTATAATAAACTATGAAATCTAAAACACATATTCTCATCCAACCAACATATGTACAAAACAAAAAGAGGATCTATATAATTATTTTTGACCAATGGATCTCAATATAAAATATTCTAGGAGGAACACCAACCCTCAAAAATAAGTTCAGTTCATTAGAAACGTCAACCAACCCCACTCTAATCCCTTATTTACTAAATTTAACGTAGGATTGAGGAATGTTAATACCTACCATAATCCCTATCAATTCTCTCCACAAAACCTAAAAAAGAAATCCTATTTGGTAAAGGATTTGGTAACATCCAAAAACAATCTCTTTTTTCCCTCAACCTCAAAGAATCAATCCTCCTCTTGCTCCTCCAATATTCCAATAACCTAATGAGACTTCCCAATTTCCAACATAATACAAGAACTTTCTGATGAATTAAATTCATGGTAATCCCTATTTCGGACATACCTCTTCATCTAGGAAATCATGGGAATGTGATATGGAAGATCATACATCCTTTACTGATTTTAGACATAATAATATTGAAATAGGAATTGGTCAACATGCATCCCACATAAGCCTGGAGAAACCAAAAAATTCTTCCAATCACCTAGCTCAACCATGAGCCAACCCCTAGAGAAATTTATGTATAGTAGCACATAATGTGGGAATGAAACATTATATGAATCATGATTAATCCTCCAAATCTCATTTAATTTTTGTCCTTTAAAATTAATAGAAATTTAAAACAAAAAAGAAACATAAAGCCAATACATCGCATCCATCCATTACTCTATGTGACCCAATTAGTTTTCCTCGTGATATTTTTATTCCAAGGATGTCTGTGGAATTCGATCCTAAAATGCTCAACATTTTCGTATGTGTTGATGTGAACATACACCTCTAAGATGATATAAAAAATATTCTATATATTCCACGTTTTTAAGGACTTACAAACCCAAAATAGGAAACTTAGGACCATGGATAATGTTTTCACTCAATAGTATATTCTCATGATTTGAATTTTTTTAATTTGATTTACAATTCCATGCAAAAAAATTCATAAATCGATGATACACTCATAGACCTAGGAGAAATGATAAATGTCAGGCCCAATTCAATCGTATCCATCCTTGGCCTATGTGTATATCATCGAACGAGTGTTTTTATCCAGTTATCCATTAAAAGAATAGGTAACCGCAATGGAAAAATTGAGTATGACTTTGTACAAGTTAATAATATTATCTTCCCTGATGATTTTATGTCATTGACATGGATAGAGAGAAAAATGCTTCCATATATCCTCTAATTTTAGGAACATTATTCCACCTGAAGTCTAGAACTAATATTGATGTACCTTCAGGCATCTTATCCGTAGTATTTGGTGACTAACTAGTCAAATTCAACATTCCTCAACCCATGAAATTTCCATCATAGGATCAATCTTCCTTCCCAATACATGCTTTCGAGGAGACTTCTGATTGTGGATTCACCCCCTTTTCATTATTTTCAACTTTTAATAATGATATTGGAGGTAGTGAAATTTTGACCCTGATTAATTGCTTCATATATGAGGAAGATGATATGGATATTTCATTTATAAATTCCAATAATAAAAATGATCTTCAAAATTCTCTAGAATACCACATCATGTTTGATCTCTACTGCTCCAACATGTAATGTAATGAATCAAAATAAATGGAAAATACTTCCTCCATTCTGGAGTAGTTTGACATACAAATGAAAGATGATACTGATTTTAATCCTCTTCCTATGCACGTGAAATATTTATTCATCTTCAATGATCACTTTTATCCCATCATTTACCTACCACATATACTAAAATTGAGGAGTCTAAACATTTTATGGCTGTTATAAGAAAACAAATATTTTATTGGATTTAATATAGAAGTTATACTATTAATCAACCGTACTCTTTAAATGCATTAGATCCATCTTAAGGAATCAGCCAAACCAATCAGACAACCACAAAGAAGACTAAATCCACACATACTTGAAATAGATAGGGAATAATTTACCATGATTCTCCAAGCTGTTATTAACAAAAAAAATTAATATTGAAGGGGCCATTCTAATTCATGTGTTATATAAGAATTGTTGGATAACTATTATCATAAGTGAATATGGGTAGCTATTCACAAATCGAGAGGAATAAATGGTGTGTGAGCATCGACTAGTAGAAAATGAATTCATAAACACAAAAAGATCAATATGATCTTCCATTCCTAGACCATATTACAGAAAGATTTGTAAAAAGGCAGATTATTTCTTTATTTATGGATACACCAAATAATCCAAATTCTGAATAGCACAACCAGTCCAAGAATATTCTACTTCCATGTGCCTCTTTAGAACAGATGCATATAAGAGAATGACTCTTGTATGTTGAAATGTTCTTGAAACATTGCAATGATTTATGATGTGTATCATTTTGGCATTAATTGATCACATAATTGAGGTATTCATGGATGAATTTACCTTTTATGGTGAGTCATTTGAATCTACCTTATAATAACACTCTATGACCTTACAAATGTGTGTCAAATGAAACCTTGTTATAATTTATTAATATTGCCACTTTGTGAAAACAAATTGTATTTTTCTAGGAAACATAATTTCTCAAGTGGTTATCATGTCGATCCTACCAAAATTATGGTGATCCAATCACTTACAGAACCCAAAAATGTTTTACACATTTTTTTATTATTTGGTTATGTGTTTTTCTATCGGTTATCCATCCATATCTTCACTAGTATTTCCCTTGAACTCACTCAGATTTTCCAAAATGATGTCACATTCCATTTTGATGATGTATGCAATAGAATTTTTATTGACCTAAAAAACAGTTCTCATATCTTCTTCAATAATATGACCCCATATTTTCCCTTTCCTTTTGAATTGATGTGTGATTCATCTAATAGGTCCATTAATCCCATTATTGTTCAAAGAAAATAAAATATTCCTCAAGTCATTTACTATTCAATTTTTTTTATGAAACTCAATATCACTACAATGGTAGTGATAAAGAACATTTAGGTTTTGTTGTTTATATGGGATAAACACAAGTTATATTTCTTAGTTTCTAAAATCATCAATTTTTAGAGCATTCAGCTTTAATGCTAATATATATATATATGAAATGTGAGTCCAAATAAACGAGAAAATATAGATCATGATGCTTCAAGAGCTTGACATTGTGATTAAATATTTACCTGGAAAAGAAAAAACTATTGAAATTTACCTATTTATAATTTCTAATTATTCTCCTTCAGATTACATTGATCCTGAATTCCTCATTGAGCACCTTTCATCTCTCGCACCAAATTAACTATGTTATTCCCCAACTATAAACTAAATGGTTTTTGAGATTTTTAATTAAATTTCATTATAATAAGAAAAAGAGGAGTTGAAATGGGATTCCATATTATATTTTTCAGAAGATGATAAACATTGGAAACTAGGGCTGACATGGTAATTAAGAGATGTGTTGATGAAGATGAATATTCTTACATCATGTAATTTTTTCACTAAATTCCTGGTGTTAGACACTATATACCATAAAGGAAATATAAAATTTTCCATTTCCAAAGATTATTCTACCATTCACTATACAAAGTCCCACATGAGTTCTATAAATCATGTCACACTTGGGAAAATTTAGAAAATTTAAACAAGAAATTATATTTCCTAAAAACCATTAATTTATTGTGATTTCAATAATTTTTAGGGCATCGATTTCATGGAATTTTTTTTCACATTCAATGTATTCTCATATATTATTCTATAAATTCATTATGTTTGTATGTGGGTTGAGGAAAATGCCACTAAAAATGATGGTTCACATTATATTAGTGAGTTCTTAAACACCCATATTTTCAACTACTTTGGAACACCATGTTCTTTGATAAGTGAATTATGTTGTCATTTCTGTAATCAGACCATGGAATATATTCTAAAAAATAATAGGGTTGTATATAAAACATTAACATTATATCACACAAAAAATCAAATGGTGGAACATAATAAGAGAAAGGATAAAATATTGAATGAGATAATTGTAAAGACAACCATAAATGACTGGCCTGGACATCTTGGTGAAGTGATGTCAATTTATTAAACTTCTTATAAAACTAAAATTGGTATGTGTCCTTTTAGGAACGTTTTTGGTAAATCATTTCATTTACCACATTAAATCCAACAAAAGTATTTTTGGGCTATGAAAACATGTAATTTTGATTATGAAAAATATTTTTATGAAAAATTTTTATATTTGAATGTATTGCAGTATATTTGGATTGATTCCTATGATAATTACAATCATTACAAAGAAAAGTCCAAGAAACTCCATAAAAACACTTCATAAAGAAGGAATTTCATGATGGTGAAAAGTTAATTCTCTTCAATTCCTAATATAAAAATCAACAAGGTAAGCATAATTATTGTTGGGAAGGTCATTTCATTGTTATTAATGAATACCCATTTGGTGCAGTTCTTGTCCAAGACCCATATTTTAAAAGGACATTCACAGTTAAGAATCACCAATTAAAGAATCACCTTCAAACGACACACATTCCCACAACCACAACAACTTTCATTGGATCACCATATTATATTATTGTACCACCACAGGATGGAGATGAAGACCCACCAAATCCAAACTCAGGGAACCCATTTCCATTTATCTCTTTCTATAACTATCTCTTTCTCTTACTCTCTTTCTTTATTTTCATCTCTCATTTTTTAACCATCATATTCATCAAATTTTTTTCCCATTAATCTGTTTTGTGTGGGTGTGTATTTAAAAATAATCTAAATGAACTAAAACAACTATAAAATATGAAAGAAAGAGTCATAATCACTCACCATCATATCTTTAGATTTTTTCCTACCATTTTGGGGAATCAGAAGACATTTTTTCATCCAAAAGATATTGTATATTCATATTAAATTAGGAATATGATTCTTGTGAAAAACCGTCTAATTTTGAATGAATAATTTTTGGTTTGGAAAATGATTCTTTTGAAATGGTGAGAAACAACATCGGCTTTTAGGGCAAGGTGACCTCCTAACATCATTACATTTTGTGAATATTTCAGCCCTGGTGTGAGTGTTGATATTGTTGGCGTTCAATTTTTTATTCTACATTTGGGTAATTGAATATTATAGAAGAATTTTTTGAACCAAATTACAATCCAAATATCCTAATAACATCCCATTAACCATACATTAGTCATTATTTTGAAATACCCTTAAAGCCAATGAGAACATTTTCTCTTATATCCACATTAAAATCCCAATAATTTGCACCACTCAAAATCAACATTGAATTATATTTCATATTTTATTGAAATTTATGTGTGGGGGGAATTGATTTCATTTTGGGTCTTGTTTCCTTGATTACTAATGTGTTTTAATTGGCTTTAGGGAAAGAATCCATTTTAGTGGGTGGGAGAGGCTTTCATTTAGTTTGTTTGGGAAATAAAAGTTCATTTTGGTTATTTTGTAAATTTTATGAACAAGTTTTTAAAAACAATAATTCAAAAAAATAAGAAATAGAAAAAACAAAATCAATATTGGTTGTGTCTTGGGATGGTAAAAATCAATCTTCATCAACCCTTGATCTTGTAGAAACTATTTAAATTACAGTCGTGAGGAGATCATTATTGGTTTGGGAGATGATTGTAATATTTATTTCAAGTAAAAAAATCAAAAAAATTTATAAAAACATAAAAAATTGAAAACCAACACTTATGTCATTGGGACAAGTTTTGTGTTTTTTAAATATTTCATCTTCTCATACCCTTTATGTTTTATTATTTTTTGTTTCATTATTCACAAAATCAATCACTTTTAAATATGTTTTTCTATTTACTTCTATATTTAATTTCAATATTAGTTGTGCATTATTTTTCCCTTGATGGGGTTTTACCCCACATATCATTAATCATAGACATTAAATTCATGTATTCCCATTTTCATAGAAATCACCCTAAAAATACAATTTAATTCCTTTGAACTATTGGATTGGGAATGAAAGATTATTTCTCTTTCAATCTCTATAATTTTAACTTTTGTTTGGTGAATGTGTGAAAATATATAAATAATTTTTAATCATCATGAGATTATTGAATTCTATGAAACATAACATTCCATTTATATATTTGATTATACAAAAATGAATTGTTTTTGGAATATTGTTTCTGTAACAATTTGTGGTGGAATTCAATATGAATGAATGAAATTTAATAAACCTCATATTATTTTTGAAGGTAAAATATTAATATTTTTTGGTGAGTGAGAGTCATTTTGTTATGTATTTATATTTTTTCACATGTGGACATAAAAAATAATACGTGTGGGGGATTTGATTTTATTCAATTATTCATAAACTACTGTATACTCCCTTAAGTAAATTTCATGTAAAAATGAAAAATTTGTGTTAGATACTCATGTTTTAATACTACATAAATTTTTTTATCATTATTTGAAGTAATCCAATCAATTGAGTTTACTATTTTAATTATAACACTAACTCTACAAAACCAAATTTAATGGTTCATATTTCTTTGGATTCCTTATTAAATTTAAAACATATAATATGAAAGGATAATTGGCCAATTATTTCATTTTAAGTGTCATATATTCCACACAATAGGTCCTAAATATTTTGAGAATAAATTGGTCCATCCATAATGATAGTATTATTGGGATAAATATTATTTTCCATATTTATTTAATCTCCTACAAAATGTTTGGGGACAATAAAATCTATCATGGGTAATGACATTAAGGCCCAAATTTACTACAATAGCGACTAAATGTTACAATGAAGACCATCACACAATTTTTCGTGGAATTAAAACCTGCAACAAATTATGGGGTTTTCTCCTACTGTAGAGATCAATTCGATATGTTATTTTATAGATTGAAATTAAATATATTACATTCAAAAATTTTCTAATAAATTATTTGTATTTGATGGAATATTCATATTCAATAACTCTTTCACATTTGGTCCTTCATAAAATTATTTATTGAAATGGAAAAATTAAAATTGATTAATAAAACTACCAACAATTGGCAGCTTAAGTACTATGGATGCCAAATGTTGAGGCAATAATTTCAAAATTTGTATATAAAACATTAATTAAGTTAATATCATGACATTGTGCTGTATGGATGACCAAATTGGCATGGAAAGTGGAAGTGATGATTGGAAATAAAAATAGTCCACCACCTTAGGCGATAAATGGATTCCGCTCATCTCCTTAAAAGAAGATGGGATTTTATGGAAAAAGATGATACAATGGAATTACCAAGTCTATGAAAAGGGATTGATAGGATCATGAAAACTCATGCTTTATATTTATATAACCTTCCAACCATTTTATTCTCATGGAATTTTGTGTTCTTCTTATTTGTAATTATGTGTGGTAGTTTTCATTTTAATAGAAATTAAATCCATGTTTAATCTTCTTCAAATCCATTAATAATCCAACCTTGGTTATTAAATATTAATTATCTTTAAACAGTATTAATTATTTGGAAATCCCTTCCCTTATGTTTTCCCTCATTTATTCGAATGACCATTTTTAATTGTGAACAAATTTCCTATTTGTGTTCGATGAACAAATATTTACATTCCACTATCCTTTCAATATTTTTATAATTAATCACCTAAAACACAAAATACTAGATTAATAAATATATCAATGGCTATGTAAATCTAACACATTGATGATTAAGAATTTTGTGATATTAAAATCATGATAGTTTTTTCTCGATGAATGTTCATTCGGTTATCAGTGTGTGTGTTGAACATAATATATCATGTATTACTGACATTTTTTTATCATGTAAATTACATGTAGTATTAAAACCATTAATACACTACCATTAGAGATTACTTATTATTATTATACCCCTTGTAATGTTATGGATTAGATTAAACCCGTTATACTTTGGTATTCTCATAATATTCATCTTCTGAAGTGGGTGTTAATTTAATACAATATAATGGAATGGTCAATCATATCGTACGCTTAAATCCAAAACATTGAACTGAACCCAATCATTACTGAATTGTTAAATCAATCAAACATCATTTTTCAATCAATTTAATTATTATTTTTTTTAAAATCGCACTACAATAAAAAATAAATCAAAAAAACAACTGACTATGAAAAAATTTCAATGACCGGGGATTCATCCCGATTGACCCTATACAAATTAGTAGTGAACCAGACCCTTTTATAGGTGATAACAGACAATTGTCAATGATTCATGCATGAATTCTATTAGTAACTCTAGGATTGATATAAATTGTGGTGATTTGGCACTTATTTGTTGCAACCCATAGGATTTTATATAGTTTTATCTCCTTTCATCATGAATTACCTTATATGAAAAAACATAAATTGTCTCTAATAAAATTATTTAATCTACTAACATTGTCTACCATTAATTTGTGAACCAGAGTCAAACCATGAAACATTATAGAGGGTGTTCTAGAACTGAACATGTTGGAAATGTGCATTTGGACATCAAGGATATAGTCATGGGAATTATTTCTTCAAGATAAACAGAATTTACTAGTGACTCCCACCAAGATGTATGAAATGAAAATTCGATTGATCGTATGATCTCACATATTTAATTTGTAAAAAGAAATATGAATTGAAAATTGGTGGTATAAACTTATATATATCACATTCCATGAATCATAATATAGAACTAAGAACTATTAGAAATCATAAACTAGAAGAACTATCCAATATGAAATGATTCTTGCAATAAATAAAAGTTGAAAAACAATAACCCCAATTCACACGACATAATTACACATAAATAACCTTTTGTTCCCTACCACCATACTCAAACAAATATGGAATACTGAAAACTATACACAGTGAAACCTATAATGAACTATAAATATATATGACCATACATATATATGCATGAATATTACATCCCAATACGTATCCTCCCACATATCTCCATACACAACTTGTTAAAAATATTTCATATTCAATAATGTTCCAAAATAAAAAAAATTAAAATTATTTCCCCATCTTAATAAATAAATTCACATTGTGACATCCTAAATCAGGAGACACTGAAAGGTTCCCCAAGACGGTTGGCCACATGCCATCAAGAACCCCCATGTGCGCTAGAGGGTGTCAACTAGTAGTGTGGGTCTGGTATATATGTTATGGGGAGAAAATTCCATGTGTTATCATAATAAAACACCAACAGAAGAAAATAAAAATAACCATGTGCGGAAGCATATAAATAACCCCAACAAATGCATTTCATATGATAACAAAATCATGAAAATACAATAATCAATAGAATGATAAATATTGCTCTGCCATTGAAAATGTGATGTCTCTACAATAGAATATAATGTAATGGAAAAACGACTCCCAAATGGGTCACGAACCACGTCTGGTTCCCACTCCCATTATCCAATCCTAAACTACAACATATCCCATGGCCTTTCCCATATCATGACCGGAAATAAGATAGTATTCATGGGTTCTGATTATGTTTCCTGAATAAGGTGTTAGTAAAACTCAGTATCCCACCACCAACAGTGTCTAAAACATGTCCAGTTAAAAGATAGTTAATGTAATATTTTGAATCCTAAAATACAATTAATATTTTAAACAGTTATCACATTGCATTTGAATCGTTAATAAACACATTATGCCAATTTACATTCATGTTTTTTAGTTGAATCATCATTTATTATCAGAAATCATTTAGTGAAGGTAGTCATTCCTAAAACCCATTTATCAATTTTATCATCATTCATTGTTATCATTAATCATTTGGTGTAGTTCATCATTCCTTAGAGCACAAATCTAGTATAGCATAGGTTGTCATGCCAGGAACACCAATTCTCATTCGGTGTAGTACATCATGACTAGTATCCCATAATCTCATGTTTGGATTACTATTTGGGATGATAGCCATGTCTACGTCCAAACTTCTAATTAGTATAGGATGCTATTCCTAAAACCACAAAATCTCAACCATTTAATCATTCTTTAATCCATAAGAATATACCACATTATCAATTACTAATCCAACAATTTGTGAAACATATCAATGTCCATTAGATAATTCAAATATTAACTAAGCATATAACACATTATTTAATTCAAAAATTAATTATCCAATCAACACGATTCTCCTTCTTTGATTAATTATTCACAATTAATTATCCAAATAAAATCCCAAAAAGTCACAAATAATTCTCACAATTAATTATCATTGATCACATGAATCTACATAATCGATTATCAAAATTAATTATCTTACATAACTAAACATATTTCCATAATTAATCCTCACAACTAATTATCTTATATCAATCCCATAAACATTTCAGAGACAAAATCCAGTTTTAAAAATATTTTTTGGGAAAACTCATTGTCATTTTTTCAGTGATTCAATTCTTAATTAAATCACTAAGGAAACTCATTTTCAATTCCACCTTCCTAATAACTCTAATTTAGTAAATCAATCATAATGTGAATCTATCAATCATATAATCACATTAACATATCATAAAACAAAAGCATGTGAGTTAGATTTAGACTACCTAAATGAGATTGTTGACGGAAGTTAGCCCAATAGATATCCCCAAAATACTTGTGACACAATATTGTCGATCAATATTTGGATCTAAATCTCTAAAACCAAAATTATGAATAAAGAAATTAAAATCATAAAAATATATATATTGTTCTAAAATCCAATATCTGGATCTTAACTCATTGGTTTAGATCCTAGAAAAATAGTGTTAATATTCGATGGAAAGATCAATGAATGATAGGTGGAAGAATAGGATAAGAAATGATATGACATCCACTTATTGGAGGAGAGAATATCATCAATCATGACATTCATTATCAATGAAAAGTGTTTAGATCACCTTGTAATCTCTCTATAAGTCTTTTGAAACACCGAGAATTCATCAAGATTGAGACAAGGTCGAAAATATTGATGTCCTGGGGGTTTACGTGGATTTAAAAATGATTTTAAGAAATAAAATCCTTTGTGAATAGTTTCATAGGATGATTTTCATGGTTAGAGAAAACCATGCACCATCCGTGTAGAACCCACAATCATGTTTTGAATTGTAGGCATTGTTTTAGCGCTCTATTTTTCAGACTGTGAGAAAAACCCGTGCGGACCACTCTGTACTGTTTTGCATGATTGGCATGGTTTGGTCGTACGGTTTTTCAAACCATGCACAAACCGTGCATATCCCACTCATCCATTATATTTCATTACAATTACACCAAACGCACAACAAGACACTACTCCAAATCAAATGTACTTAAAACATCAAAAATTACCTGAAAACGTGCTCGAGATGACTCCAAAAAAGGCCAGGATATTACAATTTCCCCACCATATAATAGCACATCCTTGATATCCACTACCTAACATCTCTATGATTCTAAGACACAAATATTGGGCCATTGATCCATCTTGTTTGCTTACTGTTCCCATGTTTCCTCTTTAAAATTTTCATGATTCCATAACACAAGAACTAACAAACATGATCCTTCCCCGTAACACTTTCCCAGTACAACCCAGCATACATATAAGATGATCCTCAATGGATGCATCTGTCTCGAGATCAACCTATCCAAAATCAATAACATGAGAATGGCTAGGGTGATACCTCCGTATATTTTACACATGGAAAACATTATGCATTGAGATAAATATTGTTGGATGGGCTAATCTGTATGTCCCCAGCCGATTCTCTCATGCACCTCCAACGGTCCCACAAACCTAAGTGCTAACATTCCCTAACTCCATAACTTGTAGTGGCCCAATCTAGGAGACACCTGAAGGAATGCACGATCACCCATGGTAATGTATAGGGGTCATCTCCACCTATCAGTATATGACTTCGGACTACTGTGATCTGTATGCATTCATTTCTGAATCAAATACACCTGCTCTGATGTCTCATGAAGGAGACCAGGTCACAACATCTCTGAATCACCCACCTCTAACCAACATAGCGGTGATCTAAAAGGTCTTCCATATATTGGATCGTATGGTGCCACATTTATAGTTTCCTGATAACTATTTTTATAGGAGAACACCACTAAATCCACGTGCTTTTCCCAAGAAACACCAAATTCAAGCACACATGCTCACATACTATACTCTAACACTTGTATGGTACATTCTGACTGCCCATCTTTATATGGGTGGAAGGCCATACTTAATAGAACCTGTGTACCAAGTCCCTTCTATAATACCTTGTAGAAACATGAATTATTGTCTGAATAGCGATCAAAAACTATAATCTGTTGAACCCCACACAAACAAACTATCTTTCTCACTTATAGCTCTCTAAATTGATCAACTATAAATGTATCTTTTATTGGAAATATGTGTGGTACATTTTTTAGTTGGTCCAAAGAAAACCCAAATAGAATTATTCTTCCTAAGTGACTTTTGAAGCCCTACCACAAATTCCTTAGTCACATCATCCATCTTCAATTCTAGAATAGGTAATGACTACAATCGTCCTCCAGGTCAATTCTGGTCTACATTCACCTGCTGACAGGTGAAAAATGTTGTTACGAACCCTTCTATGTAATTTTCAATTTCTAGCCACCAAAACAATCATCGAAGGTCACAATACATTTTTGAAACATGGGATGTACTACCCACCTTAATTCATGAAATTCTCGCATGATTTCCACATGCATATTCATTGAAAGAACAACCCATTTTTTCACATACATTATCACGTCCTCATCTATTTTCAAATCTAACGGTGTCTCCCACCTTCAATTATTTACCTTGATGCTAAAAACTCCAGATCCTCGTACTCCCTGTCCCTAGTCCATCTCAAGAGTTTCGACTCCACTCATACCAATACCAGATTCACCCTCTCCTGACACTCTTAAACTACCCAATGCATTTCATCCAACAAAGTCATCATGTTACACTCTGCACTCAACTCATATACCAGCAGAGTCTGTGATTTTATGCTAATGGAATCAGACACACTATTACACCTCTCGAGTGTATATTCATGTTCCAAATCAAAGTAATGCATATACACTACCCATCATAGGTGCCGGATATTCGTGTCAAACTATGAAAATATGTACTTTAAGAATTTTTGATCTATAGAAACAGTAATACATTCACACAAAAGATAATTTCTCAAACACTTAATAGCATAAACCACTGCTGCCAACTCGAGGTTATGCATAGGGTAATTCTGTTCATGTGGCCTCAATTTCAATGACCAATATGAAACTACCTTTTCCGATTTCATTAACACAACAATGAGTCATATCCAAGAAGTGTTACAATACACCATGTACCCTTCACCTGACTCATGTAGAACCAAAATTGGTGTGGACGTCACACCCTTCTTCAAATACTAAAAAGCTTCCTCATAAGGATCTGGCCATTCTAACATTCTTATTTTTTGGTCATGCACAAAAGTGGAATTTCCAAATAAGAAAAGTCTTGGATGAATCTCATGTAATATCCCACCAACCAAATAAATATTCTGATATTGAATATATTATTTTACATAACCCAAGAAACCACTGCCTAAAGCTTCTCCTGATCCACTAAATCACCATCCTTCGAGATGTTTTGTTCCCAAAAGTGTACCTAATCAATATAAATCTACCACTTATATTACATGGCATATACCTATTCTCTCCCACTGTACCAATGATGATGTCATGATATTGAGCATGATCTACATGTTTTTTAGAGTGCACTATGATATAATCCACAAACACAACCATAAATTGATCTATGTATAAATGAATGATCCTACTCATCAAGGATATAAACACTACTGGTGAATTATTCATCCCTAATGGCATTACAGAACTCTCATAAAGGTCATTCCTGATCATAAAATACATTCTTGGTATATCAGATTTCTGACCTCTAACATGATGATAACCTGATCTCACATCGATCATTGAGAACACACTATCCCCCTTCAATTGGATAAATATATCATACAAACATAGAAGAGGATATCAGTTCTTTATCATCATTTTATTCAAAATATTGTTACCGACACCAAAATAGAAACTATTGTTGGCCTTCATTGCAAACAATATCAGTGATTACCATGGAGATCCACTTGGACGGATAAACTATTTATCCTACAAATCTTCCAACTATGTTTTGATCTCTTAAATCTCAGTCGGTACCATTATGTAAGGTGGAATAGATTCCAGCTCAGCCCCGGACATGGGCTCCATAGTGAATTCCACACATCTCTCAAGTGAAAACCCTAAAAATTCATCAATAATGTCATCCTGAAACAACACTATTTTTCATTGAAGGACGTCTTTCCTGCCACCCCCATCATCCACCAAAGGACTATAAACATGGGTTGTGAGCTGTCCGAATATCTTAGTAAATAGCCCATGGGATACCTCCATGGGTATCCCATTATCCACGATGAACATACTGGTCACCCTCAAAAGATAGAAAGGTCAATGTCCTATGGTAACAATATTTGCGGGCTCGATATGCATCTAGCCATTCGGTAAACATAATCAGGTCAAAGCCTGTTATATCAAGGAACTATTTATCTCAAGGGAAATGATAATCGTTTATCCCCAGAGAACATCCCCAACATAAACAGATATCCCTAGTTCATGTTCCCAACGATGTATCAATATTGTTCCCTTCTCTTATAGACTCCACCTCTAGGCTCCAACAATTAATAATGTTTGTATATATAATGGAATGATAGGATCTAGTGTCAAAAAAGATATTAGATAATTTAGAAGAAACTTCAATAGTACCTATAACTATCGATGAACTATCCTCACTCTCCCCGAGTGTAGGTTTCCCTGCATGTATTTGTCTTTCCCCTATTTTATGTTGTATAGTTAGATTACCCAGAGTAGCACCACTCTACTGATACAAACACTCATTCCCTAATGCACCATGTCCACTATCTATGCCGCCTATGCCATTAGAACTCTAGCTGCTAGAACTGTATGGTGTAGAAGACCCCCTTCCCACATTCTGACTCTGAGCAACTGCTCCCTCAACACCAGCCTACCGCTGCTTCCTGGAAAACATATGTAGGTGTCCTTTCTTGCCTCAAAACTAGAACTCCACTGGTGGTCAGGGAAAATGTGTATGATTGTGTCCTAGCCTACCACTCTGGTGGGAAATTACATGAGATTGATCTAGTGTAACTGTACATCCTGACATTCCACCTTGCTTTCCCATGTCCGGACTATGATTCATGTGATGGAGATTCTAGATCTCGTAAGGGACACTCCTTGACCGTCTAGATACCTATCTAGTATTGAAATCCTCATTCATGTTCCCCTCAGAAATGAGATTTTGATTCATGACATCTGAAAATTTATTCAGCCTAATCTTATTCCCATGGGACATAATTTCACATTATTGTCTATCCTAAAATCATTTTGGTGAAAAAGCCTCATATTCAACCAAAGCTAAATAAAATCGATGAAATTTTGTGAAACATTCAACGTACTCTATTTTGGACATAATACCTTACATCAAATGCATAAACTCTAAATCCTTATCTACCCATAGAGTTACTGGAAGAAAGTGCTCTATAGACTTTTACAAAAAGTCCATCCATTACATATCATCTATTTTTTCAGATGGTACCTGAATGTCCAACTACTGCTTCGCTAAAACCTAAAGCAAATAAGCATCCAAGTTGACCCTCCTATCTACCAAAGTATCCAAATGGTCGAGTATTTTCCATATGAATTCAGTATATAATTAAACTCCATCAGGTCCACCCTTTATAATAAATTAGAAGGGTGTTGCAGATGAACCTCCCTTTTCAACCCAGACATGCATTTCTGAACCCTCCCTTGTCTCCCTCCACGAATTGAATGAAATGAGAAAATTTATATTAGTAATGTTCTCCTTCTTCCACATATTGCTCCAACTGTGCTTCATGCTAGCTTTCTGGATGTTTGTTCCGATCATTACGCCTCAGTCTTTCCCTCAACCATCGTCATGAAGGCATACTCCTACAAAGCCAAAAGCATGTCTCATGTCTCATAATACTACCTTGTAACATTTACGTAATTGGAGAAACAAGCACATCCGGTTTCAACATGACCCTCTCCCATATTTCTCTCCACACATACAACACTAAGGTTGTATCACTACCCTTAACAATCCTACCACTTAGTCTTGGTTAAAAAGGGTATAATCATTCTCATTAATTAATCCATCCATAAATTAATCATATTATTTCAAATTATTTAATTCAACAATTAATTAATTTATAATACTCAATTTAACAATAATGGTTCTTATTAGAAACTCATATATTCTCATTTTTCATCTTTGTTTCAATCTCACATCATGAAAAAGTAGTTCATGTTCAAAAACATATCCAAAACCCATTTTCACATGAGTTCCTAGAATGATTCCTGTCAAAACAACCCTAAGTGCCTGGAATGATGCATGTAGACTAAACTATTATGCCTCTTCAGGCCACAAATCAAAATTCAACAAATTTGTTTAAAAAATCATAGATCACACCACTAGTGCATCACCCATGGTGAAATAATATTCAACTGTAACAAAAAACAACAATAATAACAATCCCACCATGATTATTCAAATTTCCCCCCATACATGGGTTTGAAACTCCCATGTACAAGCTCATCACCATTACTTGACTCTTCCAAGAATCCTATATACCATTCCCAATATAGTAATACAAATAAATAAGGAAGAAAAGAAAATCCATCTAATATAAATTTCTGACATCACTACCCGGGAGTCACTGAACAGTGCCCCAATATGGTTATCCACAATTTCTTCAAGCATGGCTCCCCATTCGCAAATGGGTGCTGACTAGTAGCGAGGGTCTAGTAAGTCAGTCTTGGGGAAACTATACCCTTTGTTATTAGAATTAAACACCAATAGAAGAAAATAAAAATTAACAAGTGCAAAAGTGTATAATTAACCAGAACTAATAAATTTCATATGATATCCAAATCATTAGAATACAAATCTAGAATTTAAGGTAAAGCATTCTATGCCAATAAAAATGTCATCTGTCTACTATTCTACAGAATGAAAAGACAAAACGACTCCCAAATGGGTCCTGAATCACATCTGTTTTCATCTCCCACAATCAAATCCCAAAATGAAACCTATCCCAAGCCCTTGTACTTATCATGTCATGAAATAACAATGATTTCACGGGTTCTGATTATGTGGCCTAAATAGGGTGTGAGTAAAACTCGGTAGGCCACCAAAAACTGTGTCAAAAATGAGTTCAGTCAAAATATTTTCCATATATTTTTATTAATCATTAATAATATGTCATAATTAAAACAATAATCACATTTTCATTAAATCATTAATAAACACATTTTCCCAATTTTAATTCATGTATTTAATTTTTATCATCATTCATTATCAAAAATCATTTAGTGTAGGTCCTCATGCATAGAGCCCCAATTATCAGTTAAATGATCATTCATTATTATCATTATTCATTTTGTATAGGTCTACATGCCCATCAAAAGAAATACCATTTCGTGGATGTCTTCATGCCTAGAACTCATATTCTCATTCGGTGTATGTCATCATTCCAACCTCCACATAATCTTAATCATTTATTACTATTGGGGAGGAACATCATGTCAACATCCGATCTTTTAATCTTTCTATGATTCCATTCCCGTCACCAAGATATCTCACCAATTTAATCATTAATCAATCCATATTAATTAACCACATTGTTCATTTTCTATTCCAACTGTTAGTTAAGCATTTAAAAATCCATTAGTTAATTCAATAATTAACAATGCATATAACCCATTAATTATTCCATTAATTAATTAATAAATCAACAATATTCTCTTTATATAATGAATTCATCAAAATTAATTATACAAATAAAAACCCAAAAAGTCATAATTAATTTTTAGAATTAGTTATATTTGACCACATCATTGCCCATTATCAATTCTCACAATTAATTATTTAACATAACCCAAAACAGTTTCATAATTAATTCACCCCAATCAATTATCTTATCAAAATCACATCAATATCTCAAATGAAAAATCAAATATCCTAAATATTTCTTTTGGAATCCCCCCATCATTTGTTCAATGATTCAAATATCAATTATATCACATATCCAAATCAATTTGAGTAACACATTCCTAATAACTCAAATTTTGGAAATCAATCATCATTTGAATCTAGAAATCATAAAATCATATTCACATATCATAATATAAAACTATGGGAGTTCTATTTATACCACCTACCATAGTTTCATGATGGAAGTTAGCCCAACAGAAATCCCAAAGATCTGAGTGGCACAACATCATCGATCTAAAATCAGTTCTAAATGAGTAAAACCATAATTAAGATCAAAGTCATCCCAATATTGAAAATATATATCTATATCTAGAATCCTAGATCTATATCATAACTCATAGACTTATATCTAAAAAAGGTTGATATATTTAATGAGAAGATCAAGGAATGATTGTGGAATGAATGGGAGAAGCAACGAGATAAACCACTTACCAGGAAGAGATATGATCATCAATCTAGGATTTCGATCTTGATGAATAGGGTTCCGATCACCATTTATTGTCTCCATTAGTCTTTGGAAACACCAAGAATTCATTAGGCCCAATCCATGGTTAAGAGAATGGAAATCCCAAGGGTTCATGTGGTTTCAAAAACGATTTTTTGAAATAAAATCATGCACATATTGTTTCCTGTGAAGAGGCGCATAGTTAGGACACATCGTGTGCCCACAATGCGAATTAAACTATCATGTTTTTCACGATTGGCATTGTTTGGTCACATAATTTGTAAAACTGTGCGAAAACCATGTAGAGTTCTCTATCCAATTTTTCACATGTGATTTGTTTTGGATGTACATTTTTCCAAACCATACACAAACCATTCACAGCCCTTTTTCCATTAGTTATCCTTAAAATTTCACCCAAACGCACCCCCTGCCACTACTCCAAATCAATGGAACATAAAAACATCCAAATGAACCTAAAAACATGCTCAAGATGACTCTAGAAAAGGATGAGATATTACACACATATAGACACCCTTTAAATAATAAAAATAGAAACTTTTATTTTCCCATTTCAATATTACAAATCATTAGAATAATTCATGAAATGATCAGTGTAATTAGAGGATTTTTTTCAACATAAAAATCTTATGAAAGAAAACACATAAAATTTAATCAAATTTTAATGTTTTTAAAAACCTCCATCGATAATTCATATGGATAAGTAATATGGATTTTATTTATTCTTTTTCAAATATTAAATTCCATAAAATGAATTAATCTCAAATAATATCCATAGAATAACTAAAATTGATGAAATAATATAGTAATGTTTAATAATATATAAAATAAGAGACAAAAAGTTAATTAATATTTATATATAAAATATGATCTAACTAAATTTTCTAAATAATAGAAGCACATAAATTATGAGAAAGAAGCTAAATTTAAATATCCATATTATCAACACACAAAAAATTAACAAATTTGAATAAATAAAAACAAAATTATAATAACAAAATCAAATGTAATGAAATAACTAATATCATGGGAAAACCCCATAATGGAAAATATGGATATAATCACATAATTAATCTCCACACTATAATATATTATAATTAATACTAATTAGATAACAAGATAGTGGTGGTGGCAGAACAAATCAGTTAATTAGACATTTTGACACACATTACTTGTGAGAATAGTAAATTTTTCTACAATATCCTAATCAAGTATTTGGGGATTCCTGAATTTTTTTCATTGTGGGTTCATTAAAATTTATAAAAAATAAAATATTAATAATTTTCATCATGTGGTATCTGAAAAAAACCTCTCATCCATTCCCATGTATATCCCTCTTTAGAAAAATCCAAAATAACTATAAAATGTTTCATATAAGACATTATATATATCTATTATAAATAAATTAAGATATAACAACCTGACAATGGAAAAAAATAACATAATGAAAAATTAATTAATTTTTACAATAGTTTATTTGTTTATAAATTCCACTTAAATTTAATCATGACAAATGGTATTGAAAAATGAAAAAAAAATAAATACATCAATATAATGAATCCTTAATGAAACTAGAAACACACATAATTTGATTTTATTACTAAAAACATATATTTACTCTAATCAATGGACAATTATTTTACTACTAAACACTATTATCATTTATGAATGTCCTTGAAAATAGATGATATTAAAAAAAACAACTCACTTGAAAATTGGATGGGAAACCACATCCATTTTATGTGGAATATTAATTAAATATTTCATAACCTTAATGGGTTCAAAAATTGGATTTATAGAAGGTCTAAAATCAATGTGTTTTATTTGAAAATTTATACATAAATCTAAATATTTCTAGTAAGGAACTTATAGTGATCTTGATACAATAATGGCATCCTCCTTTTATATAAGAAAATATATCAACAAAAAATACCATTATATCATTGATCCTAACACCCAAGGTAAAAAATAATCAGTTGAATAATCAGATCAAAACTCACAGAATAGCGTAACAACACCTAAAAAATATGCTAAATTGTTCTTTCAGCTTTTGACGCACTCCTAGACATGAGACATATGAAATACCCAATTAAAATGACAAATTTTATTTATAATTCAACCTAAAATCACAAAAACCCGAAATAATTTATTTGTAATACATAAAATAATAGAAACTCTAAATAATGGTTTGATCATCCACTTCTATGGAATGTAGTGTAAATAATAATAATACGATAATTAAATTATAACAATTTCACCCTAACTAAGTATAATTGTCTATTTGTAACAAAAAATGAGACTAATCGTTGAGAGAATAGAAGGAAGTAAGAAAACATATAAAAGTGGAGGGAAAAATCAAGAATAATTGTTATTAAATAATTCTCAAAACCCAATATAAAAAAATGATAGAAGGTTACATATAATTGAAAAAAATTGGATTTGTCGACCGATGTAGAAGGGATCATGGGGGTTCTAATTTGGATCCCCGTAAAATGACCAAAATCTCATAACATAGACACATAGAAATGCTATAGTGTGGCATCCCCCTCTATATCATAACTCACTTCCTCTAATGATTAATCAAAACCCCAACACATTTTATTATTTTGGGATATAAAAACCAAATCTCCATCATTTGGAAAACCTGAATAGGGGTACATTGTGTTACCCTAACGTAGACTCTAACCCACATATGGTTAAGTTGTGTTAACATTGTAAAACATAATATACATTATCTAAAATAATTTAAATAAAAAGGGAACATGAACCTCCTTTGTCAAAAAATAAGCAAATTCCATTAAATAATATTATTAAATAATAGGTTCTAAACTCTTTAATAATTCTTGAAAATATGGGATCTATATGGTGTAGCACGTGCTACTATATTGTGGTCATTCATAGTACTAGAAAACAACTGTGTAGTGGCTAGATACTACAGTGTGGATCCTGAAAATCTCTATAATATGTAACCTCTAGAATCCAATAAACTCATTAGGGATTTGACCACTTAAATAAAACCCCTAAATGTCTCAAAAAACAATCGCAAAATAGATTAAAACTCTTATTTCAAGGCACATGTTAAAATATTCCTATCAAAATAATTTCTTAGAAACTGTACGAGATTGGTTCTTGAAAATATTAGATATTGAGTTACTATGATTATATGCCAATCAAAAAAGATGTTATTTACATTATTTTTAATGATATTAAAAGATATTGTAATTTCTATAATTATGAATAGTCTGATGGACCAAGTATTGACTGTTCGTGAAAATGTTTTATCCATATCAACACCATCAATTTGGGAATACCAATTTCAAACTAATTGATTCTTATTTTTTATCATTGTTATAATATTAATAAAACATTTTTTAAACAAAAAAGTTAATATAATTATATCTGTATGTTGATATACATCTACCTATTCCCATATAATGATTATATAAATATATACTAGCAACTCATTAAAAAATCATATGTATGATGTATTCTTAATATTTCATAAAGATAATATTGTCATTATGTTATATTGAAATGATAACGTTATTATATCAAAATGATTCACATTTGATTTGGTTCAACATTATCAGAAGTTATAAATTTTTTATCAACTTATATCATTCCATTTCTCCTCAAATGGTTTTTGATATCGTTCTATATGAGATATATTTCAAATATATATAGCCCCAAAAACATCATATTATAAATTAAATGTCATAATAAAAAAACTTCCATCATTCACCTCATATAATTAAATGATTTTATTTTAGTTCAATCTATTATATTTATTTACAATTTTCTTTTAATTTCATTATCTCATAGTAATATATATTTATCCTTGATATTTTTTTCATCACATTGTAGGATTTACTCTTAATTAAGTTTACCTATTATTTTACTTCATTTGAAACATCATAATAGATTTCTTTATTAAAAGTTATATTTTAAATATAAAAACCTATTAAAAAATTAATATTATATTTAGGTATTGATTCTATATTTTCAAATTTAAAATTATTTTCTTCCATCATTATTATATGGAAATTAATTTTTTTGAGTGAATCCTACAACATGAATGATGAATTTATATCTTTGGTGATATACACCAATTTCAATAATAATAATTTTAGACATGTTTCCCTTTATTCAATTTCACCTTTCAATAACCCAAGAAAGATGAATTGTTTTTTCCAATTAAATATCTTGTTTGAATCCATTTTTATCTAGACAATTACATATTTCAATAGGCTTATATGTAGTTACATTACCATTTATTGATTTTTTATAGTGAAACAAGTTTCATTCTCCAATGTTCTAAAAAAATACTTCCTTGAGATTAAAAACTCATATTTTTTCTATATGAACACAATAAAATATTTTACTGGTGATTAAAAATAAATAGATTTTTTACCATTCTCCATGTGTTTAAAAAAAATCAATAGGATACAAACAACATTATTCACCATATCATGAAACTTAGATTCATTTTTTTCATCAATCGGTAATAATTTCATGTTATTTCATTCTATATTCACATATCACATGTCTAACCTTGATATTGATTCATATTCGAAATATTGACTCATTCTAACATTTTTTCATATTTTTCTATGATATTCTTGTGAATTTGTCCCATCCTCTAGGGAGGAATGTATTTATCTTCATAAATTGTTTGGAAACATCAATGATAACTTTTTCCCCTTTGTTGAGATTTCAACATATATATTATACATTCATAAGAGAAATCCAAGAATTACTTTTTATCAAACATATATTATGATTGAATGTTACCCTAACCCGAGATTCGGATAGGTGAAACACACTAAAAAGGTTTTTCATTAATTTATCTACATGGTGTACTTCTATTCCTTTGATATTATCTCATATTTTTGACATCATGTTGAATCGTTCTACCATTAGATGTTTATTATAAACTAATTGATGAATAACATAAAAAATATATTCCACACTCATCACATGTATTAAATTACATGTCCTGTGGTATGATAATCTAGTACTTAATAAATATGGGAAATAAATATTTATATATTTATTGAAAAATATTTCAAAATTTGCTTACCCTTATAAAAAAATTTCCATCATAGAGATGCCTAGCTGAGTAGAAGTGTCAAATAGAATATCTATTCCTTTTATTATATAGTTAGCATTATCATAATCATTATCTTCTTTTGATATCCAATGTATATATTTTTTAGGAATAAAATTTCATTTTTATGAATTAATTGGACGTAACAAACACAATATATATATTTTTAATTAATTATTAAATATATTTATACAAATATATATATAATAGTAAAAATTGTCTCTCATATGTAGATAATTCATTATGATTACTGATATGGTTGGAATTTTCTTTCTAAAATTCCAAGAGAATAAATTCTCAATTAAAATTATACTATATATTATAAGTCATGGTATTCCAACCGAAGCTATAAAACCCACACCTAAAAATTAGAAATATCAATAATCCATCCCCTCTCCATATATTTTTATCTTTTCGGATGATTATTTTTTATTTTTTATTCCTCGTATTTGAAGATGACCATTCAAATATTATAAAAAAATTTGTTGATGTACTACTTTTATAAAAAAAATTATCCAAATAACTGATAAATCTAAAATTTTTCATGTGTGTTTTAATCACGTATAATTTTACCAACACCATCATTGGCTAATTTGGATATTTCAAATAATTATACTTTTATTAAATTTCCATGATAAAATTTTTCACTTAATTAATTAAATTTATTTGTGGTTCATGTTTATTTTTCATATTAATAACATCATCTTAAATAGTTTGAACACTCATAACTCTTTAAAAAAATTAATTTTTTTTTCATGTTATTGAATTTTTATATTAATAACTATTTATTTTAATATTCTTTAATAAATAGTTTTCTGATATTTATAATCCTTCTATATTTAGTATACGACAACCCAAAAATGATCCACCTATTTTTATGTTTCTTATTGGAGTGGAATTTTTTTAAAATATTTCTTTGATTAAATAACATTTCTTATCAAGGATACCTTATGTTTCATCATGATATCTCCAATTTCCTTAGTTATATCATAACTTTGAAACCCAACTTCCATAAAGACATCAACAATATAAAATTTAAAATTAGATTTTTCATCCTATATGTCATATTCATCACCTTCATCTCCCTTTATAAAAAGGCATGTTCTCTAAAATTTTATTTTTCATTAAAAAAATGATTTGATCTTATTTTTAATAAAAATCATGGTTTTATGATATTTTTCGTTTCGACCTCATATCAATCACCATAAAATTTCATTGCAATTGTCACTATAGTTTGTTCAAGTATTTAATATATAATATATACTATGGTCATACATCATTCATTTATTGATATTATTCATTTGAAATTTCTTACAACCAAGGGAAAAATCATAATCCGCATATTCTTTTTCATATCCATGTTTTTTCATATTATGATTCCCTATTATTATAAAGTCAATTTCTATGTATATTTTATTTTATGTTCCATCTATCTTTAATCCAATTTCATTGGGTTTTAAAACACTATTTAAATCATCTTTTGGTAGCATAGCCATATTTGTTTCTCTAATAGTTTAGACCTTTTTCATGAAATATGATAGACAACTCATCATCATTTTTTCAAAAAAATTAAATTAATTTATTTCATCCCTATATTCTATGATTTATCAATCCACCTCAACAATTTGGCTACAGGTCCCATCTCCATTTCATTGGGATAAATATTGAAATTATTGTTCATGTGGGAAAAATATTTTTCATTTCATATGTATCCATATTGTATCGACTATAAACATTATCTAAATTATAACCCATTGTAATTTAAGTGGTTTATATCAAAATTTAGAAATATATATGATTTAATATTTCATTGTAACATTTATTCATGTATTTGACATCGAAATAATTATTATTTTTATCTCCCTCCATCAGGGATAATTTAGATGATTTACTAAAATGTATTAAATGAACTCTAGTAAAAAAGAACTCATGTTTATTAGAGCATAGGTGAAATATAAATTTCAGGATTTTTTTTAAAAAATTTATTAATAAGGAACAATGTTAATCCCCTTAAATTTAATGATTTATCCATTAATCCGATCAAGGATTGAGAGATCAATCCCCAAATAATAGTGGATTTGATACTAGATAATGTTACAAAAATCATATTATACTTGGTTTCCAAGGGGTTTTGAGAGATTATCTTCTCAATTTTGGTATAATATATTTTCTTCAAGTTTCATGGAATATTACCATAAAATGTGTAACTAACCAGACCTATATGGTCTATTCCCTTGATGAAATATAGTGTTTAATGTGTTATGGGAGATCAATGTTACTAATTGCAAACACTTTTCAAAATTTTCTTTTATGTGAACTGTGTTTCCAAAATTGGGAATTAGAAATGATATCATTTCCTTTGGAAATTATTCAAATATGGCTAGTAAGAATCAATGTCATTTCCTTGTTTAAATTTTTTAAACGATGAGTATTAAATTGTGTCATTCCAATTGACAAATTTTCAAAATAGTGATTCATTAAATGTTGGAATTTCATTTCCCAAATTTCGTAGACATTGAGTGAGAAATGAAGTCATTTACATTTCCAAATATAAAATACATTGAGTTAGAAATATTGTTATTAAAATTTCCAAATATATAAAATGGTGAGTCAGAACCGGTTTCATTTTCGTCGAATAATATTCAATATTGTGAGTCACAAATAGTGATTCAAATATATTGATTCGAAAATGGTGAGTCAGAAAACATTAATTTGAAAAGGTGATTCAAAAATAGTGTCATTTAATTTTCCTATTTTTTGAAATGGTGTTATTAGAAATATTTGTATAACTATGTCATTTTTATTACAAAATTATCATCTTTCCAAGATTTCCCATTTTTCCCATTTTGAAGTCTTCATATGGTATAAAATACATTACAAAATATTTTTTAAGGGATTTAATGATGATTTCATTCCCATTACTCTAATCATAAGTAACATAATGGCTAGTAAGCCTTTACTCATTCAAAACACATGATCTATTAGGGATCCGATTATAATAAAAAATCTTTTGTATCTTAAACTGTTACTCTATTAAATCTTATAATTGGTTGAGTTATATTAATCCCTTGATATTCTTAATTGTCACGTAGTGGGAGATTATAAAAACTTTCCTTCATTCCCATATGAGTAATTTGTAGTGTTTTAGAATTGGAACATGTCTTCCATGGAGTTTCTTCCTAATGCATGAGAACCCCCTATTTCATTGCAATCAAAAATTGTTGTTATATCATTAATATGGTAAGGTATACTATTGTTCTTCTATGTTTTGGGAATGGTTTCCTCATGTTTCTCCTTTTCCTTATTATTCAAAGTGTTTTCTATGTTCCTAATAATGATTCATGTGGGTTTCTCTTGTGTGGTAGTGTCTCTACATCCTTGGGGTGATGCATTCTACAGGGAGAGGTTATTGTGATCCTATATATTGGCATGTTATCATGTAATGAAAATTAGAAAACAATTGAGGTAGGAGATTCAAGGAAGCTATATTATTTTTTATGTGCCGTAGTATAGTTAACATGTTTCATCCCACTAGATCAAAATGGAATTTACATAATAAATATATGAAACTTTTAATAGAATTAGTGTCGAACGTATGTTGTTGCCTCTTGTTTTGCTAGATAGTGTGTTATCTATGTCTTGCTGCTTAGCATCTCATTCTTAACATAAATTTTTAATCAATGTGAACTATGAATTTTTTTAAATTGTTTCACCTATTTTAAAGAGGCATGAAAAATGAATGTAGTTGTTATTGTAAATTTGATGAAAATTAAATTGATGTGGATGTTCATGCTTAACAAAATTGATTGATAAACTATAAGCATGTCGATTTATATTGATTAAAGGAATGTAAAATTTATTATTTAATTATGTTGTGATAGATTTCTATTTAGGTTTCCTATAGTTTGACTCTAATGTAATGAATTGGTTAATTCAATATATATTAAAGAACAAGTTGTGTGATAAAATACAATCCATGGATGGGTTCTGAGTTTCTCTTATTATATTTAATTACAAGGGCATCATTATTTTGTGTAGTGAGTGCCCGTGGTGTTTGAGTGTTGAATTCCATGTTTAGGTACAAGAGCCTAGTAATTGTTTTTTGTTTCCTAATTCTTGGGATTTGGTGTGAGCCATGGATGGATGATACTGGTGGATTGTTGTGGTTTATGGGGGCACAGATTCCCAAGGGTTGTGTTAGTATCAGTTGAGTCCCAGAGTGGAGAGATGCATCAATTTATGCATGTGGGTGTCAGAGAGGACATCATAGATGATGAAATGTGTTTGATGTTAATGTGGGATAGTTGATGAATCATGTTTTTTGTTTATCTGCTTTACCATACCCATAAATTGAGGTATATGGTCTTCAGTAAACTCCTTCTAAAAGAGGCAATGATGCATGGGTTATGCCACATGATTTTTGTGTTTTTATTCTTGAGGATGGATGGCCCTATGCTCCAACTATAGATGGATAAGACTCAATATGTATTTCATCTACTCACCATATTGATCCCCTCATGTTTGGTAGGTTATTATTATTATTTATAATATATGGAATTATGGGAATGTGATATTGCTATTAAATAAATGATTGAATAAATGATGTTAGCCCATGGGGTTGGAGAATTATGGAGTGAAATGATAAGAAATCATTTTAAAGGTACATTGGATCATGTCTGAAATGCTAATGAATTATAATATGAAATGATAATGGTTAATTAATGGTTAAATAATTAATTAACATAAATTTATGCCGATAAAAAGGAACAATGTGATATAATTTATCTCTTTAAATGGTTGCGTGCTTATAGAATACATAGTCTTAGTAGTAACTGCTGGGAATCAGAGAAACATTAGTTGTAGTTGAGTCTATGACTAAGTTATTCCCACAGTGTGGTTGTGAGATATATTATATTCTTTACTTTGTGCAGTTCTGTTCACTACTCCACCATGTCAGATATGGAAACTGACACCCTGGGGATTCTGATCCATGGGGGTATTTTCCCAAACATTCCAGGGGGAGTATAGATAGATGACTACCCCATTTTCCCACTCTCTTATATTGTTAGTTATAGTTATATTATGGAAATCAGTTACTTTTCCCCATATATATGTGTATATGGATTTTATGGCTTGGGTTTATTAACCCAGATATATTTTTAATATTATTCCATAGAGAATACTATAGGTATAATGTGTATAGGTATTGACGTCTTGAGGATCCTTAAACAAAGTATGGTATAGAGTGGATTAAGTTATAATAACTGATATATTATACTCGTTATGTGAGCTTTGATGGATCCAAAAAACTACATAGTTTGTTAAGTTATGTGTGTGTTGGGGTTGTGTTTTGGGAGGTTCATGTTATGGCCCTACACTTAGGTTTATGTGGGAATGCCTTTTGGAGACACATTCATAGGACATGTGATTTAGGGGAAAAGAGAAAAACATGTGGAAATGTGATGGTTGGTTATCCTTGAGATTATTATTATATTATATTTTATTGTATGAGATACTTGTAGAGTGTTTCCATGTATAGGAATAGAACATACTATACATGTTTATGTGATGAGTTAGTTTCACATGTTGTTCATTGTGCATTATCATGCTTTCATTACATTTGCACAAGAGGCACCGAGAAATATTCTACTATGTATAATGTTATAGTAAACCTAAAAATATATAAACTATTTTCAGGTCACATGATTAATGTTATAGATCATAATGGTTACAATAAGCTTGGAGTGGGATGAGATGTTCGAGATTTGTGGTCACTACTGTTTTACATTCTTTTGGTACTTGTAGTTTTCCCTTTATGTTGTATTAGTTCATAAATGACATTATATATGTGTACATGGGTATCATTTTATATTGTTGTTTAATTTGTAGTTATTTGGTGTCTATCATTTATCTTTCTTTCACACTTATTCCCCTAGTGTAAAATGCCTCCCATATGGGAGTTTACTATTCCCTTAGTGAAAGTCACCATCCCGAGTCCTATAGGAGGCGAGACTCAGGTGTCACAATCACCTTTATATCATTGATGACCTTGAGGGGTACACTTATTGTGTATGGTCTCATGATAGATTGGAGTATTTTGTATTTTTTAGGGATAATATAGAGTTTGGAGTTAGCCACATGTGATGTTTCATGGGATTATAGGGAATTAATGTCGTCGAATATTTGAAAGCATTATAAAAACTGGACACCAGATAAGACCTATGTATTTAGGGACCCATGTGATATGACGAAAGGACCATTAAATTTAAAATTTCTATTAAATGAAGTGTTTTCCGTTTCATGGTAGACACCTAGTAATGGAACATCCAACATTCTTCATTACAACTTTTTATAAATTGTTAGACTTTGGGATATGTTATCCTAATGTGAATAAAAGAATGAAATTTACTTATTAATGTTGAGTATTATTTTTTCATAATTTGGGTGATCTGCCTATTTTTCATCTTTCTAGTATGGCACTAGGTCAACCACTTTATTAGGTTAATGTAGGATATTTTTTGCATCATGCATCAATATATCGCTGAATGGTAGAGGTCAAAATGAAAATACATGGAAGAGGAAAATCTGTGAGTTTCAGTGCCAAATTATACATTTGTAAAAGGGATACATTTTCGATGTAGTCCTAGAAGACTGGTTGGAGGAGGTTGATATATCCTTCTGTTTGATCCATGCTCCAATGGATCTGTAAGTGTTATTTGTTATGAAAATGATGTGCATCGTAGTAAGTTATTGGTGGTTCTTGTTTATCGTGGATTGTGAGGAGTTGGTAATATCGTGGGATGAGTTCTAACATATGATCATAAAAAAGTTTCGTCATTCAACCGTGAAGTATTCTAGCCAGAAAGAGCAGCTTACCATTCAACATGGGAGAACCAGTGTACAAGAGTGTGGAGCCCACTTAAAGAACCTTTTACAACATGCTTTTAACATGTTTCTAGATGATGAGTCTAGGTCGAGGCATTTGGTGGAGTCTTTGCATCCAAAGATCTACTTTTAGGAAACCTAGTTTATGGTGATAACATATATGGAGGTGGTGGAGAGGGATGATTTCATCGAGGGGATGTTAGCCATAACTAGATTGTCTTGAGATGGGAGATGTTACGATTCCTCAATGTGAATGGATTTGGTCTGGGTTTCACGGTTTTTAGGGAAGAAGAGTTTTCCATTGGTAGGGACTAGGTCCCATCCCTCTGCACCTAGTTTCTCAAGGTAAAAAATATCTGATTATTATTATAATGGGTCAGGCACTGGTTTTTATTTCTTATGCCAAGGTCATTAATCGAGAGAGTGACCGACCATATAGAGTGGTCTGCATGAAAACAGTGTTCTACTCCAAGATCCTCTATTTTTCGCTGTTTCAGAAGAGGAATCAATAGTTTGTTGCAACAACATTGGATCAGAATAGAGAATATAAGGAAGGCAGATGAAATCCATGGTACGATCCCCAATTACAGAGAGAAGATCATAACTATTTTGGTAATTTTTGAATGAATCAGAGAGGTTTCATATCAGTTCGTGGTTATCTTAACGAATTATCATTTCCATATTCAGGAGAGCCATAAATCATTTGAGGTACTCTTTAATATTTTTAAACATGGGTGTTTGTCGTTTTGAATTTTTTTGTGATGTAATCCATCAATCACATAAACTTTTCCGTGATTTTGGACATGAGATAAAATGGCATCCAATTCTCTTGGTATTGACAACGATAGTATTTGTTCGAGGTGACTTATTTAAAATACATAGAGATTGTGAGGTAGTGTTGGGGCATCACTACTCATGTGGAGATTTCAAATGTTTACAAATACTACATTATGATTTCATACTAAAAAATGATTGGATTTTTTTTAATTCCGGCTCTATTGGATTTCTTCCAGAGGTAGGATGTGTTTTTCAGTGATGATAGATAATCAGTAATGTTTCTGGGTGAACAAGCTACAATGATAGTTAATGGTGTGTTCCTTATTTTTCCTCATTGATTCTCGAGATGATGTTTATTTCTTCTGGGGTTAATATGTCGATGTTTCCCAATGTCATGTAATAGTTCCCCAATGCCTTTCCAGAAGAGGTTGTTGCGTTACACCCCGATATGAGATCAAGTATGGGATCAATCTATAGTTAGGCGTGTCTCCTATCTCTATATATCAATATTAGATAGAAACATGTTTATTTTGGAATCAACATTTACAAGACAATGGTATATTATAGTTTGGATTTCTTCATCTGAATGTTTTCCCATGGGGTTCCCCAGTTTTGTTCGTGAAGAAGGCTGGTGGTAGTTTGTGGTTTGGTGTTGATTATAATATCTAAAATTAAGTGAATTTGAAGGCCCACTATCATCATCCACAAATTGATTATTTTTTGATCAAATTATTAGTGAAATATGGTTCTCGATGATAGATTTGTGGTGCATGAATCATCAGAGTCTTGTGAAGTATGATGATATCACGATGATGGATTTATATTTTTGTGATGTGAATTATGAGTTCTGGGTTATTTTGTTCGGTGGGACAAATGATACAGCTCTTTTTATGGGGTTGATGATGATTATGTTTCATGAGTTCTTTGATAAATTCATTGTGGTTTCCACCAGTGACATATGTGTGTAATCTAATTTTGAGGAGGAGCATCTGTGTGTCATTAGGGGAGTTAATCGTTGATGACATCTGTTTGAAAAGTTTTCATATTGTCATTTTTGGGTTATTCAATTCTGTTTCATAGAGACTTTTGTATCCTAATAGTGAATTTATATAAATATTTTGATGATATAAGTTATTTTGTATTCGGAATACTAACCTGATAGTAGAAATGTTGAAAATTTTCTTTCAATTTGCAGGATATTACAGGAGGTTCATAGAATATTTCTCTCATGGTCTGACTCATCTGAAAAAATTGACCAAGAAGGACCAGGTGTTCTTATGGACTAAATAGTGTGATAATTCATTCATGTATATTATAGAGAAGTTGTTCAGTGCCCTGGTCCTTTATATTCTACCTTATGGAGTTCATTTTGATTTTTTCCAATAAAGGTTGCGTCTAGGATTAGGTTGTGTTCTAATTCAGTAGAGATCTTTCATTTCTCTATGGACATGGAAGTTTCACCCCCATGACGGTAAATATTCTACCCATGGCCTCATTTTGTTGGTAGTGGTGTTTTCTATTATTTTTTTGATACATTACCAAATTGGAGAGCGCTCTATTTTTTTCAACAATCATAAGAGGTTGAGATATTTGTTATCCCAGTGTGACTTGTACTTGCTGTAGCCTCGATGTATGAAGTTCTTACATGATAATGACTATGAAATTCTATATACACTTGGAAAGGGGAATGTGGTAGCTGGTGCACTGAGCATGAAGTCACATAGTGATGAAGTGTGTGAATATGGTGAGTCCTAGAGGGTGATGTAAGAACATTCCTCATTACATTTGGTGTGAAAGATGTTGGGGAAGATGTAATCTTTTCTAGAGGAAGGTGTAGTCATCTTTGGTGCAATAGGTATAAGTTTCCTAGTTGGGGGATTTTGAGGTGGAGGTATAGAGAGTCAATGTTTTTTGGGGTGATGTTCTTGATTATTGTAATGATTATGAACAATAATGGGTGTTGTCTCGGAAAAGGATTTTCATTCCTTTGATGATACATGATTTGGTTGTTAAAGAGTTCCATTGTTCATCTTTTGTGGTATATCATGGTGGGATGAAGCTGTAATGAGCTTTGAAGAGTATGTTTTAGGGGCCCGAGTTGAAGTGTGAAGTTTTAGAGTTTGTGTCTCGATATTTGGTCATTAATATGGTGAAGGTCGAGAACCGTGTTCCCAGTGTTTTCATCCACCTGTTAGATATTCCTTAGGGGAAGTGTCTGGAAATCTCTATGGACATTGTTACTAGTTTACCTCATGATTAGGGAGTCTATGATGATATATGGGTTTTAGTGAATCACTTGACAAATTATTCCCATTTTATAGCAATCATAGAGTCATGATCAGTGGTGGGTTTTTTTAGATAGTATTTTTATGAGCTGGTGGTACATCTGGGAGTCCTATTGAATGATCATTTCTGATCGAGATCCCCATTTTACCACCAGGGATGGAGAGGTCTATGGGATTATTTTTTCTTTCAATAAAGAGTTAACACTAATTTTTATCCACAAATGGATTCTTAGAAAGAGTGGAACATCCATAATATTGAATACATATTGCGCTCTTATGTCCGGGATTTTGTAGGTTCATGGATAATGAAATTTCCACTTGTAGAGTTCTCTTAAAATTTTATTTTTCAATCCACAATTGGTATGTCATTATATGAAGCCTTTTATGGATGACCATTCAGTTCTACATTGTGATGGACTAGGGTCAGAGTGTCATTAATTTTCAGGCTAGAACTGGTAGAGAATATGAATGAGATGGTTCATGTGAATTTATAGAGGATGAAGGAAGTTTTGAATCATCATAAATTTTATATTGATCATATGATGATACCTCTATAGTTTGAGGCCAGGGATCATGGGTTATTAATGTTTACTCCCCATCATGGGAATCAACGGTTTGGTCATGGGAGTCATCTTTATCCTCAACATGTTTGTCCTTTTGAGGTGTTGATTAATGTTGGAGATTTGGAATATTTGGTAGGAATTCCCCTATAGATTAGCTGGATACACAATGTTTTTCATGTGTCTTATCTCTATAATAATTTTCATGGATACTATCACATAATCGATTTGGGTGAGATCGATGTTTGAAATAAGGGGACCCTCAAAGAGCGGCATGTATAGAACCAAGATTAAAATGAGAAGGTGTTATGTGGGTGGTATATCCCATTGGTTTGTGTGTTGTGGTGTCATGGTGACGTTGATCTCATTGTTTGTTGAGAGCCTTGATAGTTATATCATATAGTGGTAACAAGGACCCCATTTTGAACTTTGTATCTTAGATAGATTTGTATTATCAAGGACGAGATTGTTTTGGGAGGTATATAGTTTAATGATCCCGATCTATCTATTCCACTATAGTGTTGAAATCTAGTGTTTAATGTGTTATGTGAAGTGAAGGGGACTCATCCCCATCACTTTTCCAAATTACAATTTTTATTAATAGTGTTTCCAAAACCATGAGTTAGAAAACGTATCTTTTAATTTTTAATATTTCCAAAACTGTTAGTTAAAAATGATGTCATTTCCATTTCAATATTTCAAAAATGGGGAGTCAAAATTTATGTAATTTCCATTCCAAATGTCCAAAATGGTGATTCATAAATGGAATCATTTAATTTTCAAAATTTACAAAATGGTGAGTCAAAAACTATTTTATTTCCATTTCCAAATATCAAAAATAGGGAGTCATAAATGTTGAGTCATAAAAAGTGAGTCAAACAAAAGTGAGTCAGAAATGGTGAGTTAGAAATGGTGAGTTAAAATTGTTTCTATATTGTTTGAAAAAAATTCTGAAATGGTGTCATGAATACTGATTCAAGAACAATGTCATTTCCATTGTCAGATATAATGCTTTTCTTCATGATTTCCTAGTTATTCCATTTTAAAATATTATTTGTAGATAAAATTAATTCAAATCATTTACAATGAATTGAAGCTATTTCAAAGCCCATAACATCTATCTTAGTTTCTTGATTTCTAAGAAGCCTTTAATTGGTTAAATTGTGTGATATTTGATAGATATGACCATAATGTAAAATATTGCATATATTAAACAAATAATTGATTAAATCTTATAAAATGATGAGATATCTTTATCCATTTATCATTCAACTTGTTCTATGGTAAGATATTCTTGAACATTTCCTTCATTCACGTAGGAGATGTTTATAGTGTTTTAGCCTTGGATTGTGACTTCACTAGAGTTTCATCCTTCTGCAAGTGCACCCCTAGTTCAGTGAAATTGGGAATTGACGATTTGTCTTTAATAAGGTTTTTTATACCACAATTCATCCGGGTTACTTGATTGATTTCTTCCCATTTCTCAATTTCCTTGTATTGAAATATGATCTCTATGTTCCTAATGGTGCATCATGTATTTTTGGTTCTGGAGGTGGTGTCTCTGCATCCTCGGGTTGATGTAGTCTTCCAGGGTAGGTGATCTCTATCCCTACTGTTGTCCTTTTCTAATGACATGAATGTTTGAAACCTTTGGAGGTAGGTGATTTTTGACATCTGTATTCTATTTTTTGTGAAATAGTACAGTCAGGATGTTCTAGCCCACTAGATCATAGTGGAATTGACATAAAAAATATATAAACTGAACTAAAAGAATTTCTATAAATCTTATTCTATTGCTTCTTGTTTTACTAGATATTGTGTTTTTAATTCCTCTATGTTTAGAATATATTTTACTAATAGAAATTGTCAAAGAGTGTGAAATGTTATTAATTTAATATTAAATTTCCAATAATAAAGTGGAATGTATATGACTCCAATTATTGTGGTATATTTAATGACAATTAAATTGATGTAGATATTGATATTTATCTGAATTGATTGGTAATCCTAAAATGTGTTGATAATTTATCATTTCAAGAATTTCAAAATAATTTTTTAATAAATTTGGGATAGATTTCCGTTCAGGTTCCCAAAAGTTGTTATCTAAGCATAATGAATATATAAATTTAGGATGGATTAATCAACCGATTGTGTAATAAAATAAAATTATAGGTAGGGTTTTGAGTTATTCTTATTATTTTAATTTCCAATATCATTATTAATTATGGATGTTAGCACTCTTTGTGTGTGAAGGAGGAATTCCTTGTTTAGGGCCAAGAACCCGGTTTTTGTTTTTTGTTTACTACTTCTTGTGTTGTTATGTGAGCCAGGGACGACTGTGCGTGGAGGATTATTGTTGTATGTGGGTTCAGGGCCGCCTAGTGGTGGTTGTTGTATAAATTGACACCTATAGTGGTGAGATTCATATATTTATGCATGTGGGTGTTATGGAGGACACCAGAAATGATGAAATAGGTTGGATGTGAATGATGTATGTTTTTTTAATATGGTTTTTTTATCCTCTTCACATTCCTTACATCTTTTGACATATTCTCTTGCTTACCCTCATTCCAAAAGTGTGATTATTGGAGGGGTATTCCATGTTCCTTTGGTGTTATTCTTCTCAAGGATGGATGCGCCACTCATGTAAAGTAGATTATAATGTTTTCATATAATAACTAGAAATAGGGAAAAATGATATTTTTTTTTTAATAAATGATTTAATAAATTATGTTAACCTCTTGGGTTGATGTTTGTGGAATTAAATGGTGAGGTTACAATTCAAAGGAACAATGAATCATGGTTGGAATATTAATGAAATGTAGCGTGGAATTATAATGGTTAATTAATGGTTAAATAATTAATAAATATAATTTTAAATAGACAAATAGGTGTAACGTATTTTTATTTTTCTTTTTAAATGATTATAGGGTTATAGGATACCTAGACATTGCAGTGACATCCGAACATCTGAGAGATGTTTGATGCTGTTGAGTCGAAGAATACATTTTATATATACTATGGGTGGACCTATATGATATTAATTTTGGTTTTTGTTTCTATACACTACTCCACAAATTCTATTTGGGATCTATCATCCTGGGGAATATGATCCCTTGGTGGTGATTTCCCCAACATTCTGGTGGGAAGATGGATGGCTGAGTATCCCCTTTGTCCCTGCTGTCTCCTCTTAAATGTTATTATACTTGAAGTCACGTTGGATATTTTTCTACATATATGCGTATAGAGGTATATATTGGTTTGTGGTTATTCAAACATATATATTCTGGATATAGTTTCCTATAGAAAACTGTAATTGTAACATGTATAATCTATGATGTCTTAAGGACACTTACATAGCGTATGGGATAGAATGGAATAAGGTATAATATCCAACATATGATACACATTATGAGAGCTACGGTGGCTCCCAAAAACCACCTGGTCACATTGATTACATGGGTGTTGTAGTTGTCTTGAACGAGGTTTGTGTGGTGGTGCTACGCCTTGGGGTATGCATGAAATCCTTTTTGGAGAGAGATGCTTAAGAGGTGTGACGTTGGGGTAAAGAAGAAAAACATTGGAGATGGGGTATTGGGGTACATATAATATTGTTATTATATTATATACTCATTTATGATATACATGGTTAGATTATCCATGGTGTGGATGGGAACAATGTATACTTTTTTAGGAGATGAGTTAGTTTCACTTGTTGTTCATTGTGCTTCTGTAGGCTTTACTAACATTTCCATGAAAGGATCTAGGGAGGATCCTACTGAGTATACTGTTCTACTCACCCTATGTATATATAAAATATTATAAGGTCACTTAGAGCAGGTTGGAGATCAACAAGGTTACTACTATCTTGGAGATGGAAGTGTTGTATGAGCTTCATGGTTGTATCCATTTTACATTCATTTAGTACATGAATTTTTTCTCTTTCAGAGGTAGTCGTTATTATATGACATTACAAACCTATTTTTGGGATTATTTTTATATTGGAGTCTGATCTATCGTTGTTTGGGGTCTCTATTTTCTCTCTCTTTCGCATATGTTCTCTTATAAGGTAATGCCTCCCAATTATGTCTTTATTATACCCTATGTTCTAGTCACCAACCCTTGGCCTACTAGAGGCAAGACTAAGGTGTCACGATCTCTATTCTCATATTTTCGGCTCAAGATGGGTAAACATTATGAGGAGGTGGTCATAAAATTATGGTTATTAAATTATAAACACGCTATCTATATAAATTAATATAAAATAACCTATGTATTTTAGTTGATGAAACTGAAAGGGATAATACCGAAAGTACATAAAGACATTATTAATTGTTATATAAGGTAATATTATTGATTTTATGTTTAAATATTTTTGAGATTGATTTATTATCCATCTCTAGTTTACATCTACATATAGATATCTCACACAATACATTTATTCAATATTTACGAAGATGATTTGCACCACCGAGGTTGTGTAAAACAATTCTACCAATATAATATTAACATGAATCATATATGGGTGTTATTAAAATCCATTTTCTTTCTTTATTAAGTGAATGTATTAATATGGGTTCATTTTATCTTCTTCAAAATATATAAAACATATTATAATATTTTTTTGATAGTAGTTATAATCACCACAAAACTTTTCTTCTTTTTGTCTAAATATGTTTTCACAAAATTATATCTAATATTCATGATATTGAAATTCAATGGACTATATAAATATATTATCCCTATTTAATCTCATTAATAATAGTATTCATATTTTCAATATTAAATGAGTCACCCAAAGATATAAAAACTTTTTTATTTTAGAATATATTTAAAATCATGATAGCTTGGGATGTATGAAACACTAGGATTGAACAAAACACAATTTTATTGTTCTATAGGGACATAATTTAAAATTATTAATTAAAATCTTTTTATTATTTTGTTATAAAATAACCTCATCATTAAAATTAGAATAAAAAAATTATCTCATGTATAAGTTTTATTATTTTTCTGAAATTATTTATTATTAAAGGAATTGTGAAAATATTTATTTTTAATTGAAACCTAAATTATCATTGAAAAAAATTATAGCATAAAATTATATTTCTGCTTATTTATAATGTTAAATTAATGAAATTTAATAAAAAAATTCCCATTTTGGTTATTTTAATAATTATTATGTTTAATTTTTCTTTCAAAATTTCTTTTACAATTTGACATTTCCTCATTAAATTTTTTTGTCATCATGTCTGCAGGACTATTTTTAAATTAAAAATTTCCACTTCAATTAATTGAATTCAAAATAATGAAATCAAAATTTGGAATCCTAATAATTTATAATTTATAATAAGTTAAAAATAATATTTAACTAAAATAAATAGAATAAATTATATAAATTTATTGCCCTAGAAATTATAAAAATGGTTTCACAAGGGGTTAAACTAAGAACATATGTGACTATATGAACTAAAACACTCATAGAATACCCATAAAATGATCATATATAATGCGTTGTTTCTTTTTTTTATATATATTTTTGGGAGTTTTTGGGAAACATGTACTTGAAGGTATCCTATAATATAAGTTATTTTAAGAAAAGAGAAAAAGATGAACCACTCCTCCACATAATATATATAATGCTTTAGGATTGGGAAAAGTACTTCATAGGTACAATTATAAATATAAATTTGAAATATAATTTTTTTTATCATAATAAATTTTATATGATTTTTATAGATGAAATAATAATTGAAAATGAAAATTAAATGGAAAAAATGATATTATTAAGTAAATATAAAAAACATAATAACTAATATTAAAAAAATAATATTTTAATTAAATTAAATGAATTATAGTGTTCATTTAATTTTTTAAATGAATATATAATCTTAAATGTGTTTCAACATAACATATTAGACCTCCATAAATTTGAATATTATTTTTTAAATTCAAATTTAATGATTAATATCAATATATAAATTATTGTTATTTTAAAACCAATTATATTTTATTGAATGATTTAAAATTACAAAATATCATATATTATAAAAATTTATATAAAAATATTAATAAATACCCAATATGGAAAATTCATGGAATAATTTATTCTTTATAATGAATATATTGACTTATAAATATTAAAAACCATGTAATCAAGTTATTGTTAATTTTGTTTTTTTCATGAATAGGCAGTTGTGTTAAAATAAATCACAAACAAAATTTCTTTTTTATCTAATAAGATGGATTTCATTTTTTATTATGTGAATAAATAATAAATAATATGGATAAAATTAATTTATTTATAACGGATTATTTATCTCGTTTAAATTACAAGTTTCCATAATGAAAAATGAATATGGTAAAAGTAGAGAGTCTTATATGTTATTGGAAAAAATGTTAAAAATATGTGTAAATTTTTTTGGAGGTTTATAACAACTATTTCATCCCCCCCAAACCATTAATTATCACTTTATGAGAAACATTTTGTAATATTAAGTTTTTAATAGTAATTCCTTTATGTATTTACAAAAAATTACAATCTTAGTCAACAATAAAATTGAAATCAAAATCATCACATATTCACACTGTCAAACGACATTGGTTCAAACATTACCTATCCAAAAAACAACCAAACATACCAATCCTCACTTTAGAATAATTATTTCTTCATAAATTTGTATCTAATATGGAGTTATAGAAAACCTAAAGAGGATGCCCAAAGATGACATAATAATATTCAATGAGGTTTTTTAATTTATTTCTTCATCCACCTCTTTAAATTGTTATTACTATAAAAAAATAATATAAAATAAGTATATTAAATATTTTTTTTATAAATAGTTAAATTCCTACAACCACATCAACATCCATAAAACGGGTTATGAAATCATCATTCATTTATAAGGAATGTGGCCTCACAAAGGCAAATCATTCTTGTTTTCCTTAGCACCACTCAAGGTTTGGAATTATATTGGATATAAAGTATATATATTATAGAAGATAATTACATCATTGTATTAATTATATCTTATATAACATATAACATTATAATGTGTAAAATATACAATAATCTCCCTTGTATGTATTTTGAACTACACATCACGAAGCGATGTGATTCATCTTTAACATAAGATTTATAGAGACGGTGACAAGGTCATAAATAACGATTATATATGATGAAAATGAAATTATTATAATTCTCATAAAATATCTATAATTATTAGTAGACAATATATATATATTTTTTACTATCATACATTTCACTAAATTAAATATAATAATTTCTTTTTTGTATGTGTGGACTACCACCTTTAGAAAATGATGTGACTCCCACTTGATCACCGCACTAGATTGAAGATATATAGAGATAAATATAAATATATAACATGGTATTGTGATCATTGTTGAATGATATTATATTAATTACCCTCTTAATATAATATGTAGTGGAAAATAGAAATGTTACTCATTTTTACTTTTGGCCTACCGTCCTCATGATCGCTATGCAATTCATTTCACATGAATATTTTATTATTTGTAGTAAAATAATAACTGATGAATAAATTTGACAATTATTTATTTATTATTAATTTTTTTATATCATGTAACTATATATTGTGCCCAATAAATAAATCTTTCATGCCTAGAAACACATGGGAAAATAAGGAAATTAACACTCAAAACAGTGAAAATAAATAAATATTATTATTGAATGGGTAATAATATTTTATAAAAGGATAACATATTATATTATAATATTTAATATTTTTGATTAATTAATAAAATTATTTTTAAATCCATTATAATGTATGTTAAAAAATGTTATCTGAAAATAAAGCATGTCATAAGGAATTTCTTCTATATTTCCATTCCATTGAGACAAGTTTGTTATTATACAACATTTGACTTTTATGTTTTATACCTAAAAACCCATGGATATGTAATATAAATATTCATTCATAAATAATTTTATTATATGATTCATGTGGAATTTAATCATCCATGTGGAACTTACATTAAAATTACCATGTGGTATTATTTATTTTGGAATCTCACATTCTTTTGTGAATGTTAACTGTCTATTTAAACAATATAATTTTAATAAAAAATTATATTAGACATTATATCTATATTAAATATATATATTCTTGTATAATGGATATGATTATTCCCTAAATTGTGTACCATTTATTCATTTGATGTTTTATTTGAATGTTATTTTAGTCACTGAAGAAATATAGATAGATATGTATCTTATAATAAATACTTGTATTTGATGATAAGAAAATTATTTCTAAGAGATTATTTGATATTTGTGGAATTATTCTGAAATGTGTCAAATATTTTGTTGATAATTTATAGATATCCCATTGATGCATTTTTTTGAGAGAGATTAATAAGTTTTGATATTAAGACAGATTTTTAAGTCTTGTGTTTAAAAACATCATTTGTAATGTATTGATGGTAATAGTATCATGTTCGTGTGAAAATTTGTGTTTGATAATTAAAAATAAATTTCATTATTAATTCACATATTTAAATCCATGATATTTTCACAATTATTTTATCTATTGATGAACATCATTCATATTTAATTGATTAAATGGAATTTAATTTTAGTTATTTACATTTCCATAACGATTACTCCATACATGTTACATATATAGAATGTGTTTTTATTTTTTACCATTCTATATAAATGAGGAATATTGATTCACGGTAGCTTTCATTAAAGAGAACCCTTATTCTGAATTCGAGATAACCCTTTTTTGTTTCCTTTACCCATTATATGAAAAAAATCATTAAGTGAGCATACTAGGAGTCATTTCAAATGATCTTTTTATGTATTATGTTGAATTTTATACTCCCAATATAAAATAGAAAAAATGTGTCTATTAGTTTCTCAAAAATATATATGATAACTAGTTATTCATGAGTTTGTTCATTGTATCTATAAAAATTTAATAATGCATTGAACCAGTTCTAGGCTACTGGGGTCAGGGATGTTACAGATGGTTTATGAGAAAGATTATTTGAATCCTTGGGAATTAGATTTAGGAAATCATTGATTTCAAAACATAATCCTAGGATATTATTTAAAAAGAAAATTAGAATGAAATATTTTTTATCTAGTAAGGTAAAAATTATGTTGTTTTAAAAAACCCATGCATTCTAGATACTTCATGTGGATGATGTTCTGTTACTAGGTACATATGTATAATAACTCTAATACAACTATTCCTGACACAATGAAAGTGTTAACTAGTACACGATAATCTAAATTACTAAAAACATGTTCTATCACTATTTGTTCTTATAATTATGATAATTCATTCTTTTTTTACAAAATATTATGGGGGATTTTTAATTAATAATATACTCAATGAATAGAAATTATACGATCACGAGATCAACCATTACTAAATTTTTAATTAATTTAGTGTGTTACATAGTATTTTTAATAATACAGTATTATTAGATTTTTATAATTTTATATGATAATATTTTATATGATATTGGTTATAAATGGAACACAAAATAAATAATTGTATTAATACTCAAGTAAAATTGAGGCATTTCCCTGTTGAGGTAGAAAACATAGATTTTATTGGAACTAAATATATTATGGATATATCATTGAATCTAGATATGATTAAAAATAATAACATTTTCCATATGTATAATGCTATTAAATAGCGAGGTTCGTTAATATTGGATCACATTATACAATGGAGCCTCGTATATTTTATTTGGAAAATTTATCTAATGGCTGATGAGTAGTTGATTTTGTATCTGGATGATGTATTTATGGATTTAGGATTCTGTGAAAGGGAAAAGGTTACACTTATATTTTATTGACTGAATATTTATTCATATCAATGGTGGATGCAGATCTATAATACCAGGGAAGAAGAGGAAATTGATTTCAAGGAATATAAATCATTTAAGGATACAATCATAAACCTATATTTCCCATTTGAGATGATAAATTAGAGGAAGGTAATGTTCTATAGATTAATTAAAATTGTAGAATAATGTGTTTTAGTGTATTAATCATCCATTAAAATTTTATTTAGTTATTTAATGTATTACATACACTAAAAAGTGTAATATATCGACCATTTATTTTATGTTCATAATCCATGTCTTCAAATGCTACTAGTTTCTCCAAATTATTCATCAGATGATGAAATATTTTTATGTAATAGAACAAAACATGAAAAAATTATATCTGTGTTATAGTTTCTATGGGAATATAGATAATAAGAGGTTGGGATGAAAAAAATAGAATATGTGAGGAATAAAAAAAATATTCCCTAATGTGTTAATTATGGAATGAAAATCCCAGGAACTATTATATAGGAAATACAGTATTCTATATGTGTGGGGAAAAAGATAACTATGATCAAAATATTATGGTAAATAAATAAAATTTCACAAAACATTTCATCAATTCAATGGAGATGGTGTATTATAAAGATGAATACCCCAAGTGTCACTGAAATATAACCTAGAATAAGTTAAGTGAAAAATATCATGATTATTTTATAGATAAAACTGAAATGGACAGATTAATATTTTATTGAATTTGGATCCAAGATAGATACTATAAAAGTATTATATTGATAATATTATCTATTAAATAAATATGAAATAAATATTTATTGTAATATAGTAAAATTTATAAAAGCATATTAAAGAATATGGTGAACATTGTTGATAACCAAGAAGAAGGATTTAGTTGAATATTGATGTTCTTAGAAAATAAATTAATTAAGGAATGATATCCCTTATAATGTTCCTAATATTGTGATAATAATATTGGAATATATTGATAATTGATATATGTAAGGTATGTTAGATAATAATGTATTCCATGGAACTGATTAACGATCTGTCAATAATGTGGTTTATTATATCATTGATATAGTTAATTTTTTTTTACAAAATTCATCTTATAATATTTTGATATTAATATAATAATGAATCATTCAGGTATTTGATAAGGTTTTATTGTAATTCATGTTATTGCCATGTTTTAATAGACTACATAATAAATGTATTCACACGTTTTTTCTAAATATATAAAAAGACACTTCTTATTGTTTTAGAGAAGAAGGGTATGTTTATTTAAATAATTTGGTTCCAATATTTCCAATAATTTGGATCTTAATCTTTTGGCAGAGTCATATGGATAAAAAAGTAATTTTTTATGATGAACATTGTACACAGCATGGATACTAATTTATTACTTAACCTTATATAAATTTATGAAAATTTGTCAATAAATGATGTCCATTTTCCCTAAAAATAACTAGAGACTCAGGGAGTGACTTAACCTATTATTAATTATATTGTTATCCAATAAAATAAATTTTTTGTTATTTTGGGAAAAAAATTCAACATTCATTCCATAGATTAAGTGATAAATTTTAAAATATAAAATGGCCAAAATTACTCTTATGAAATATAATTAAATCATGTAGGTATATTTCCAAATATTCGAAGATTATAAAATATATTTTAAACACTAGGAAAAATAATCAATTAATTAAATTTTATTATGTTTCTATCTTTTCTGATGATTTCATTTTCATTTTTCAAAACTATTTGGTTTATGTTTTTTTTGTTTTTAACCATGTTTGGATCAACCTTTTTCATATGATCATTATTCTATATCACTCTCAATAAATATTTGTGTGTTAGTTTTCGCTTCCATGTAAATGACTAAATTTATAGATTATTATCCCCAACATTGAATCTCAATTATGATATTATTCCAAATGATCATTTTACATCTCATTACCTCATACTAAGAGGTTATTATATTAACCCATTATATGAAATTGGATTAAAAAATGTAAGCTTAAATATCAAAAACAATATATTTGAGAAAAAATATCAATTAAGAGGAAACAGTTTAGTTTAACTTTATATAATACAATTTTGAAGCACTCTACAATATATTTAATTAAAAGTAAATTTAATTTCATTGTAGCCTATGATTCATGACACACCAGGTTTAAAAAAACGCGATTTAGTCATGAATTACACACATAATATAAAATAAATTTTTACCACTTTTTTAAAATTATTTTGAAAAAATAAAAATAAATTTACAAAAAATATTTTATTCCAGTTATTTTTTTATTTTTTCAAAAAATAATTCTTTTTTTTGAGAAAATGAAAAATATAAAATCATAAATAAAAACACCTTTTTATTTATATATTATTTAAATTTAAATTATATTTATAATTTTTATAATGTAAAATTAGTTAAATTAATTTTACAGTTAACTAATTTATACCATTGGAATAGATTTAATAATCAATTTCTAAATAAAATCATTGAATGATATTGATCATTTTATCATTAAAACATTGTTTTATCATCCCATCAGTGAGATTAATTTTTAATTACAATCATACATTTACCTCAATTAAATTGGAAAAATGTATTTCATAGTTGGAATATAAAAATTTTATAATGACTAATATGATCAATTTTTTTTTTAAAAAAAATTATTAAAAAAACAAAAAATTAATTAATAAGTTGAAGGGTAAAATGGTTTTACTTTTGGTTAAACATAGTACATAAGGGATAAAATGAAATACCAACATGTCCTTAACAAATTTTATGATTCTATTTCAAATTTTATTACTATATTTTGAATTGTTATGACTTATTTTCACTTTTTATAGAATGAGAGCAATATAATATGATATGTAATGAAAATGAGAGAAAATATACCTTTATTCATTTTAATAAATATAAAAAATTTCTATTGGAAAAAATACTACAGTTTAGTAATAGAATTTATTATTTAGGGTAAATTATTTTTTATCATAAAGAATTATCAATAAATTTTTAAGATGACATGATTAGTTTAAATGATTATGAAATTCCAATCAAGTAATTATTTAGTTAGTAAATAAAATAAAACAACTAATACAAAAAATCAAAAAAATGATGTAAAATGAATGAATTATTATCCACCATTAATAATATAGATAATTAAATATTCGTACATAGCTTTTAACCTAATATTTTATAATTATATTACTGTATTTTCATTTTTCAAACTCAAATTAATTAATAATGTCAAAATTGAAATTTTTTTCTTTTATAACAAATGTAATTTTACTCAATGATTTAATAATACTAAAATTTATATGCTCATAAATGTTATTGTTAAATGTTTTTAAATAAAAAATTTGGTATATTTATGGAATTTATCTTTTATAATGAATAAACTAACCCTTAAATAGAATAAACTATTATAGCATAGTATAGATACAAGTGGTGTTTTTGTACCAACATCCTGTTCTATTTACATAAATTTTCTATATAAATAGAAATTTTATTTGAAAAATTTTATTTTATATATATACTATTGGGAGCCATATTATATAACAATAGTTAATTTAATTTATTCATAGTGGTTAAATTATATAGTCTATCAAAGTAGTTACCATAATGGATAAAAAAATGTATGAATGCTTATATGATATTGAAAAAATGATTAAAACATGAGATTTATTGTGTCGTAAAGGTGTGTCTCGAACATATCATCCATAATAACCCTAAATATAACTTATGGATCAAATTTAGGTAACATTTTTCTCTTGATAGTGATTACTTTTTCATACATATAATATTGTAACTCCTCAATAATTAAAGGGTCCTCGATCCCCCATATCCAAACCATAATACAACAGGGGTTATGAAATGACATTAATGAATCACTTCTAATCATATCAAAACAATTATATAAAATTTATTATCATAAAAAATGTTACATTGGATGTATTTAGTTCATACCGTTGAGGGATACCTAAAGAATATGTAACGTTCTTCATTGGGAATTTGTATTTTCTTTCTTACTCTTCATCATCAGTTCTTATTATAAAAATATATTATAATAAAATCAATATCGTACATATACATCCATGTTTTTATAGTAAGGAAATGATCTAAACCCACCTACAGTTTCGTCAAATGGGTTACAAAATCACTATTCATTTGTATTACGGTATAATGTGTCACGAACTGATGTCCTTTGTACTTTCATTACAAGCTATCATAGATGGGTATAATGATTCATTTAATATATATATATATGATATTTATTACATTATTTTTAGTCCTGGGTAATTATATCAGATAAACCATATTAACTTACATTCCATAAGATATATTATAACGTCACTCAAATAAATGGATTACTACCGCTAAGCGAAATAATGTCATTCTTCTTTTGATAAGGCATTACATTAAAGGTAATAAGGTTATGGATAATTATTTTAGGTGATATACATGAAATAATTATTATATTCAAGAGTTATTTTTCATTATTTAATCTTAATATATCTCATTCCCTTTCATATATTTTCACTAAATAAATGATGATTATTTCATTCCAATACATGTGGACGACTTCCTTCTGGAAATGATGCAAATCCCTTTTTATCAGAACACTAGTTTGGTGATAGGTATAAAAGTAAATTTATAAAAAATATTATTATGATCTATTTATTTGGAAAATAATTTAATTACTATATTTCCATAATGATAATTTTGAACTGGAATCATTACACATTAGTATATATTATCTACCGTGCTCTCGACGTCAGCCTAGAGCACTCTCCGGTTATAAGGGTTTTCCTCTCTCAGCCTATTTGGTGCCATATCCTCTATATTGAAGATTATGTGATCTTCACCGGATCCATGGTGCTTCCATTTTGTATCTTATCTCGATGTACTACTCATCGAATAAACAAATAGAATAATGGAATCTTCAACCCTGATCGGGTGTCTCAGGGTTCCGTCATCGGGGTGGAGACATGCATGATGGTCTCAGCATCGAGGTGGTTTTCCCGCTAGCGACTCAGTGATAGATATGGTTGTAGTGGGAAATGTAATAGGTCTTCATTTCACGTTGACAACATGGCTTCTGAATCTATTGATCTGATTCTCCAGATATGGTCATGGCGCATCTTGGCATTGTTCATGATGGGCGATGACCCATAGGTGCCTTGGTGGGATTTCACTAGCGAAGTCAGGTGTGGTAGATTGTGGTGGCCAATTCTTTCAAGGGATACAGGTGTGGGATTTCGTGGGGCTAATTAATAGATAGAGTGGAGGGTGGTAGAAAAGGGAGGGTGACGATGACCCCTCTTGTGGTACATGCCGATGATGAACAGTTGTGGCGAGAGAGATGGTGAAGGGATGGAATGAACTTAGGATTGATGACTTTGGGGGTTTCCGTGGACTTTTAAGTTATTTTTTTCTTTGATCGCCGGACTTTCGGGTCACTTCCGGACTTTATATATGGCATACCCTCTCCATTATCATAACATACATAATTTCTTGTGAACATCTTCAATTATAATTTTTAAAAGTATAATTACTATATTAATGCGATAATTATGACTTTATTACTAATAATTCATTAAAGTAACTATAAAATCTATTCAAGAACTGGGTCATTTATGTTGAAACACATTTGATAAAATATTTCAATATAAACATGAAATGATGAATATAAAGAAATGTTATTAATGAAAGGGTAATAAAATGTTAAAAATCGATCATGTATGATATTATAATCATTAGAATATTACTTTAATAAGTAAATAATATAGTTTATTCCACTATATATATATATATTCAATTTATGTTATCAAGAATGAAGTTGGAGGTATGTGATTTTGACTAAATATACATTCTATTGAAAATTGATTGAAATTATACCCCAATTCACTTTTATATAGTGTGTATACTTACTACATTGAATTATAATATATTTATGCACTAATTATTCATAGTATTTTATGTTTATCTATTATTTATCTCATACAAGGTAATTTTATTTGATAATTACCAAGGGGTAAATATTGTTGAAAAAACTCACTTTATGTAGCTATTGATAATATTCACTTGAAAGAATCACATCTTTTTAAATATTTTTCTTTAGATATTACATATCTATTAAACATATATATTATTGGGTAATTGATATTATTATTTCATAAAACATATAAATTTTTTCGCAATTATTTTTCCTTTTAATTTTATTTGATTGACTGGGGAAATAATGATAAATTCACTCCCTTTACTCAATATGAATACTTCATAATAAGCCAAATTGGTTATTAATTATTTATATTATCTGATTTATGTAGAATTATTTTGACATGAATTTCAATGGTTTGGGACCATTTATAGAATGACATTTGATGCATCATTAGTCTCATGTGATGAATCACTTGGATAATATAGACGGGTTTTACAATGTATGATTTAAACCATATTATCATTGCTATTGAAGGTAATGTTATCATGTTTCCATGTAACATAAAATATTTTAATTAATATTTTCAATCATTCAGAATTTCATTTTTATTATCCATTAAATATTGGAAATTATATTATCCATGGTTAAATATTATTATATATTTATTGAAAATTTTCAATGTTTTTTCAATTATTTACATGTCCATATTGATTATGCATTATCCATTAATTTATGCAGCATGTGTGTTAAATTATTTATTTATCCATATTGATTATGTTTATTGGATCATGATAGATCCCACAATAAATAAACGTTATATTTACTTTATCTTAAGAATATATTGTTTTATTTCTACAAGATATATAGAATAAATCATGTACAATATTTTTTATGATACAGTTAATTTTATATTATTATGTATTATGTTTTTTAGTTTCAATATAATATCAGTATCATATATATTTATGGTTTTAAAAAAATTTAAACATATTGGTCCTTCTGGATTTTATTCATTATATCTATGCCAATGTAATAATTAAGGAACTGAATTTAGGATACTAGGGTAATATATTCTTACGTGAAAATTTCCAGAATCCAACATCACAAATTCATACATTATTTTTTATCCATTTAATTATTCATATAAAATCAAGGATATAGGGTTCCATAAAAATATTAGATTACATATTTTTTTAACCAAATTATTTGTCATGTATTTCTTATATTTTAACATGAAGGAATAAAAATGATGTTAATGCACTTTTTAACTGTGAATTAATTTAAAAAATAATTTTTCATGATCCTAGAATTTTCTCACAGGAAATATCCAATAAATTGTCTCAATTATTCTTTGTATTTTTTCCTTTGAAATAAAATAAAATATCCAAAAATTATTTTTGAGAAATTGTCTTTAAATTAATCGATTAATAAAAAATAAATATGAATTAAAATTTCATAAAAAACCACATGTCATACTGATATAATAAAAATATTTTATGGATAAAGTGACATATGAGGATCATAAAATGTAGTACATGATTCTAGTAATATCATAAGTCATCTCTTTGATATCTTATATATATCGAAATGTAATATGTGATTCTAGAAATATCATGCATACTGTTATAAATATTATTAATTGTCTGGAATATGTATTATATAATGACTTATGTATATAATGAAGTTATTGAATCATAATATTCAATTTACCCTTTTACAGATTCTCTTCTTCTAGAAAACATATCTATGTATAAGTATATGGATGTCGATTAGGAGCACGAACCCTAGGCTTTCTTCACATCAAAGGAGATTTAGAAATCCTTGATCTTATTAAATGATTCTCTCAATGGATTCTTTCATCCCAGAGTGGGAAATGGCCTTCAAGGACAATCGTCAAGCAATGAAAGAAATTTTCAAACCCTCGGGCTTCCAAGATTCATCGATTCATCGAAAGAAGAATCTATCCTTCACGTAGGTTCTTTATAGATCAGGAAATCCTACAAAGGAAAATTCATCTAAATAAAATATCACCAGGTTAGAAAATGGTGGATTCCCAGTGGTTGTGGATTTGGATTCACTGCAGCAATGACTGGAAGTTTGTAAGTTTTCAATACTTGGTCGTGTTATTTACTCAAAGGGAGACAAACCATGGTCTTTCTCTGATCTCAAAAACAGAATTTATCATTGCTGGGGTTTAAGATATTGGAAATTTATTTCAATCAGAAAAGGGTATTTTCACATTATCTTCACCTCCTCTGCTTCCTTGAATTTTTTTTGGAACATAGGTAGCCTTCAACTCAATCCTGGAATTCTAAGGTTATCGGAATGAAATGATAATTTTAATCCTTTTACCATCAAGCAATCTAATGAAAAAATTTGGGTACAATTTCATGGATTAAATTGGGTGTATTGGCATCCTAGAATCCTCAATGACATTGTATCACGTATTGGTACTCTTATAAGGTTGGATCAACACACATTGGATGGTGAAAATGGTTATTTTTCCAGAATACTTGTGGACATTAACTTGGAAGTCAAAAGAAATGCTTCTATTATGTGTAATGCTAATGGTATTAAATCTGATATTCGATTGGAATATGAGAATGTTCCCTACTTTTTTGATGTCTGTAAAATTGTGGGACATAATGTATCTAATTGTATGTTGATTTAGAGAAATTACAAGGTTCCATCTAAGGTTTCTCAATGGACTAATGTCAACAAAAATAAAAAGAACAAGGAAGTCTTAATTGAAAAAAAGAAATTCTAATGTTAGTAGTCCCCCTGGTTAAAACTCATATTTCTATTGAAAATGATTCTACACCAAAGTATCATGCTTCTTCCTCATCACAAAGAGTTTCATGGGCTGATGTGGCTGAGGAGGAAGAGCAGATCTTAAAACCTGTCCCTATTCAGCCAGTTATTGAATGGGTTTCACAGGAGGATCTTGATATATTCTCTGATATTTGCAATGACGTTTGTAATCTGGTTTATGACTTACAGAATGAGGAGGATGAGTATCAGTTTTTTCTGAATTCTCAGAATGAAATACATGATTTTGTAATCTCTTTACAGGATAATAAAGAAGATGTAATTGATGCTTCAAACGTGGATACTTCAACAGAGGTTGATGATGGGAAGAACTGTGATCCTACTTCAGCTACATAACTGGATTTCAACATCAATGCTCAGAAGGACATGTGGATTCTTCTACTAGCTCTCATGGGGAGCTAGTCTGCTACTTATTCTATGACAAATGATGATCATTCTATTTTTTCTTCTTCTACTGTTAACATTACTATTGACATATTGAATGTATCTACATCATCTGATAATAATTCTAAAAATTCTTCTTCTCAAAGTATTTTTTCACACATTTCTGTTCCATCTATTTCTTCTGAAAATGCATGAAGTATGATGAATCCTCCTAGCTCTCAAATGAACTCTAATTCAGCATTGTATGATCTGAATATCTCTACACATGGACCTTCTTCTTCAATGCATGTACCTCATTCTTGGTGCCCATGAATTCTCACAAAGAATTTCAAAGGACAGTGGGATACCTGAAGCTGTAACCATTGATGACCTGCTTCAAGGCTCCAAAGGTCCTCAATGCTCGAAAAGGAAAGTAGGGAGACCCCCTAAAGCTGTAAAAATCACGGATACTTATTTAAAGGTAAGTAGTTCAAAACATATCCCCATAATAACGAAATCATATCTTGTAGAGATGGCAGAATCTGGAAAATAAATCACCATGAGATTTCTCATGGTTGGTTCATGCCACTTAATGGAAATGGATTGGAAAACAAAGGATTCAAAGCTACTGAGTTAACGTAGAGCTGAACCTGACTGTGAATGGGCTTGACAACATGGTTTTGGGTGATTTACTTTGCAGGATAGATCCATCCTAGGTGGAGTTGTTCCCTCTTTATGAGGTTTTTTGAAAAGAGTCTCTACAATAGCATATCTTGTAGCCTCTTTTTTAATAGAATTACCTCAGCTGGTTGGCCGAGGGACCGTAATAAAAAGAATATATGTTATGTTATAAATCCATTAACTAAAAATTTTATGAAATATGATGTAGATAAATCTTATAAACTCCAAAAATATCATATAATGTTGAGAATATACAATGTGAATTTTAAAAATTCAATGATCTACTTTTATAATCAGTAAAATCATATATTCATCTTGAAAATTCAATTTAGATCATCCCAATACTCTTCAAGTTAAATTATAGGTTGTATTTAAAGCATATTAGTTTCAAAAAGAAAATTTACATGATAGGGTCATTGAAAATGGAAATTAAAATGTAATAGGGATATATGGAATATTTATTTAGGGGAAAATATAGCACATTAATAAATAGAAAGACACATGATTTTTATCCATGGAAGACAAAAGATTGATATGGTATAAACTACAGGTAAATATTTAGTTAAAACCCATTGAATAGTTTGTAAAACAAAAAGGATATTATAATTTACCAATTCTAAAATGTGGAAATACATATACATACATCAATTGAACAAATGTGAATTTCACATGAAAGAATTACAATTTAAAATATATGATATTAATGTAATTATTTTAATTGGTACATGTTTATTCCTCTCTGATAATGTACGAAAAATCTACATATATGAAGAGTTAATATAAACTATTAGTAGAAGATTATCAAATTTCATCCTGGTTGATATTGATCATTCAGAAACTAGTCACATATACATGTATATTTCATTAGTGATGAATGGATGTGATTATGTTTTGATAAAAATGGTTTAAATTCCATAATAGCGATGTATATTTATACAGAAATATCGATTATTATTGTTACCTATATAAGATAGTGAAATGAAATTATGTTTAATCAGATAATAAATATTATAGATTAAATGATTCTTATTGAAATGGACTGACAACAGATGCATTAGTATTAGTGATCTTTTTATCGAAGAATAACACAAATATATATTTTTTTGTGTAACTATTTAAAATAATCCTCATGAGAAATGCATAGTGAAGAAATTAATAATAATATAAAAGAGATCCTATAGATTTAAATTATATTATATTTATAAAAACTGGAGATTTATTCTCATGGAGTTAAAGGAATTTATATTAAAAAAATTAATAAAAAGGGTTATAAATTATTTCTTCAAATGGGATGGACATTCCATCAAAATAATTATAATGATAATAATGGTGATTAATATATTTAAGTATTATAATAAAAATAAATTATAAGAAATAGTGGATGAGTTACTATGTTCAGGGGGTAACATAGGATATTTTTGTTTTTGATGATGATAATTGAAATGAATATGTAGTGTGTTATCTATAAGATAATTTAGAATTATAGTATGAATTGATGATAAATATATTTTTTGTGAATATAATATAGAAATAAAAATTAGAATAATATTATATCTTTAATTAAAACCACTCTTATCAAATATAGATCTTATGTGTTTTAAAATTTCTATGAACGAATAGATTTTGGTTCGGTATATGAATAAAAATATTGAAAATAATTATAAGGATAATATTTGAAATATTATTTCAGTGATAGAGGATATAAATTAAATAAAATATATATGGATTTTAAAATGAAATGTTAGAAAATAAAGAAATGTAAATAAAAATAAAGAACTCATTTTTCACAAAATCAGTCTCTTAAACTGACAAGATTGATCTTGACAATATATTTTTTCTAATATATTGGTTGGATATACTGGTAACCTATTTTTATAGGGATGAAAATAAAAATCACATTGTGTTAAATTTTTGACAAATCTATATTCCGTAATTTAGTTCATGAAATTTATTTCCATTTTAAATTGTCAAATGGTTTTTTTCATGAGGATGAGAAAAAAATTACTAATTGATGTTGGGTTTTTATGAGTATAATTACATTGTAAATGGTTTTCTAGTCAAGATCATCTCTACAGATAGAATAATTTTTAATTTTAAGGTGTTGATACAAATATATATATCTTGTATAAGAATGATCAATAAATTAAAATTCATATAAATATTGGTAAAATAATTTTTTAAATATTTAATGATCTTGAATATACTGGCTATTTAGAAATATAATGTTATTTATCCTAATGTAAGTGCTTTTGTTGTCACATTTTTTTTATTTTATAGATGATATTTGGAAGAAATAAAACTAATATTTACTAGAAAAAAATCAATTATGTTTTGAATTGTTTTTTAATGGACGACATATTGGTTTTGAGAAATATTATTACTAATTACATAATTTTTTGTGGATATGAAAATGAAAAACTACCAAATGTGAAATATTAAAAAGAAAATACCCCTAGTAAGATCATGTAGCCACATGGGGGGGGGGCGGGGGGTTAATCATGTGTGACAAAAATTTTACCTACAAAAAAACGTTTTTTTATTTAATTCAACCACTTTGGTATTTTTATGTACAATATCCTATTTGGATATAAGTTTTTTTCCTATAGATTACCCTAGAATATACTTATATGAAATGAATTCTCTATATGTAATGACATAGATGTAATTTTAGTAGGGTTACTCTTAATTTGATCCCACTTATTTCTGTAACTTGATAGTATCCTAGTTTATATATTTTTCACTATGGAAATTATTATCAATTCCAGTGGACATGATTTGTTTCTTTCATATACCACACTTCAAATATTATAGAGTAATGTGGCGACTATATTGGATAGGTGATGTACCCTTAGTATACATCACAAGAATTTTGGTATTTACAACCCCCCCCCCCCCCCCCACATTCTTCACATCTAAATCATAGCAACTGGTATATCATCATCCTTTATATTATTGATGTTGATAAACATATTTTTATGGGACATTACTACGCCTAAAAATTGTGACCCACTTCCGGAAACAGAATATAAAATTAACCATCATTAAAAATACTTGATATATATGTGGAACTAGACCGTTAATTTTGTAATTGTTATTATTTCATTGGAATAATCATAATTTTTTCAATACACATATAAAACACAAATAATAAATCACTATAGTGATCTCAAATTAAATGAATATTAAAAAAATTGATACACCGGATCATTTCATTATGATTAAACAAACTAAACTATTAGGGGATGTACGTGATCTATCAGTTATAGATATTTTCTAAAATAATTCAAATTGTCATCTTAAAACATAGAATTGTAAGAATGGGTATAATTTTATATAAAAAAACCCTAACCAATGTATATATGTATTCAATATTTTTTCTTCCACATGGTCTATAACTAACCATCATTATATTCTTAAGTCATATTATTCTTCCTCTTCAAAAACCAATTCCTTAGTCTATCATCATAGTCCCAACATATCTAAAGCCATCCTCAAGAGATATTGTTATGTTTAAACCATTAAAAATTATTTCATAAATCCATAAGATACCTTTATTTCTCTTAGAAATCTCATTAGCTATAAATTGTTTCAGTGTGATTTCAAACATTTTCATTATTTAATTATATATTTTCCAAAACTCATAGGTTGATTAATATTATTTTCACTTCAATTTTCAATACACATTAATGGTATGGTTTATATCTAATTTCGAAATCATTATAAAATATAGAATATTTTATAAATAATTTTGTATTAAATTGATTTTCATTTTACTACTACTCCATATAAAATATATTACAAAAATAGCCTTAATAATTTCACTTAAAATTGAAGAATCCATCTACATTTTTTGTAGTAATGAATGAATAACCATATTCCAAATAATATATTACAAAAAATACTAATTCCATGTTATTCAATATATTATGAAAAAACAACTATAATTACATGTCATGAAGAGATACATGTTTTTGTATTTATTGATTTTTCACGGTTCAGTTCATATGTAGCATGAAACTCATATGCAAACTCATATTCTCCTACTCAAATCATAATCCTAATAATTAATCATAGAATTGTTATAAATATAAGTATAGATTTAGATTCATTTTCGTTATTATTTTAATATTATATTATTTTTCACGAAGTAAATCATGTTAATATTTTTCAGTATCACGCATGTATAATAGATTAAATATTGATTTATGATATTTTTATAAAATGAGATCAGCTCTAGGAAGATAATATTTTCTAATTGAATTATGAAATCTAGAATCTCATATTTTCATTAAGCATTATCATATTAACTTTGATTTAATTTCATCTTATCATTAGTATCAATCATTAATCGTGTAAAATTAATATTTTTTGTGATGTTCTTATCTATTAAGTACACATATTGATTAATAATAATTCATATTTATCATCTGATATTTTACCTAGAAACTAATGTTTTAATTATGATATATTTCAAAATTTCACTTGGTAACATAATATACATTGATAAAATAATGACTAAATATGGAAAACATATTTATACTGATAGGGGTTAATGTATATTCAAATGGAAGATGGTCTTTATGCACTATAAATGTTTCCCAATGATGAGGATGACTCAGGCTAATACTGATAGACTATATAAATACACAATGAAAAATATATATATATATAGTTTAACTCTTATTGACATTTTACAGAATTTATAATATTCTAATACTACTACATTTGATGGTACATACATTAATTATACTAATGATTGTTGATATATATAGGATGGTTAGGATAAGAATACAGTATATTTATACAACATATGATGATGCTTAATTAGATATTGGATACATATTACATAGATTATACCTTTCAATTTTTCAATATATCCATGTTTAATTGAAACTTATGAAAACCAATATAATCTTTAAAATTAATTATGGATGACGATTATAGATTCTAGGTTTATACATATTCATATCATATATGTTTCTTACACAACTCATATACATAACAAATATCCATATTTACATCAAATTATTCTAGTACATAATTAATAACACTACAAAACTTCTCCATAAATAAACATTGATTTTATGAACAATATATAATATTAACAGCATGATGTGTACGGTTGGGATTGCTTCACCAATTATTTTTCTATTTTAGGACATCCCAAATAGTTATCTTATTCTTAAATTCTCTAAGGTACTATGAAGTATAATCCAAAAAAAATTTCAATTCATTGATATGATGATAATTTATCAAATAATATCATGTATGAGATAACCTATGAAATTATTCAAGTATATTTTTTTGGGTAGCATAAAAACAACTATTAAAAAGGAGTTATATTATCTTTTCTCATTTGTAATGGTAGCCGATTCATTAATCCTGATAACAATTTTTTTTAAAATCATATTGATATAAGAATAAATTTTATATTATAAAATTAAGATAAATTCAATCTTCCAAATTTTAACTATTATTTATAATCAATTTACCCAAATTTTAATGTGATTTTTCTACCAATAATTGATAATTATAATTGGGGGTGGAATATTCTACCCATTAATTAAATTATAAGTTTAAAAATTGACTTACGTATTCCCTTTTCTAAATAACATAACTTCTATTGGTTGGTTGTATTATCTAAATATAATTATACATTATCTGATAGTCATATCTTCTCTTCACGAGTTCAACTATATTCATTGTTCTTAATTAATCCCATGAGAGATAAAAGGTACACAATGATTCATTAAAATGTTCCACAATTGAACAAACACTTTTTCTATTTATAATATCATATTTTATATAACAACAGTATCAGGGAAACATAAAAAATTAATCTACTTAAAAATTTAATGTGATCTTATTTTCAAATTCATTAATGAGGGTTTGTTCAAAATTATTTTGATGACTTTCAATAAATGTTAACAATAATTGAAATTGAAGTCCAATAATTTGATTTGAAAGTTATATCTAATCCAATTTGACCACGAATTCACTCCACATTAATTAAAATAATAAATATACAATTTAATAGTGATAGTAGATTAAAATTAGACATCATACTTAAATTACATAAATTTTTCAAGAATACCAGATTTAGGTGAAATTATAAAATTCTCAAAGTATTAATTTCATTTTGGATAAACCTTGCTTGGGATGATATAATTTCATCGTCATTGTTTTTTAGATATGAATCATATTAATTGAAATATATAATTCTTATAGGGTTTTTATTCTTAATTGAGATGATCTATGGTGGATTGTCTATCTGTAATGACCCAAATATTCATTAATGGAAATCCCTCTTGAACTAATTGAATATCTCTTTATGTTTATATAAAATGTCAACTTCATTGGTTTTATGTTAAGAATTTTTACCATTGCTAATATAGTCGTTGAACAGTGATCCCATGATTAGTATAAATATAGGGATTTAACACATCCCATTTTACTTAGACAAAAGAAGTGATGGCCTCATCCAGTAGAATTGCTCCGTACGAAGCCCATTTTTCGGAGCTCGGAAAAGTGGTGGCATCTTTGGGCTTCACCCTTGGCCAATCCCATGATGAGCTTCATCTTGTCAAGCACGATCGTGACCGTCTACGGGAATAGTGGAAGTTGATTGAAATTACTACTTGAGCGATCCTATCCGAGCCACCCCAAGAGTCTGTCACCATTGCAAACCTTACCCATATGTCTTATGCAGCTGTTTGAAGGGGTTATGTAAAAAATAAGTAGTTCTATGTTCATGCACATTATTTTTTTTGTATATAATAATGAATATAATTTCTAGTCATTTTTGATACATTGTAAATAGTTTTTAAAGTACAAATAGTGTTATTAGTTGTTATTTTACTAATAGTTCTATTTTATTAAATTAAGGGATTTTTGAATTAAATAAAATTTTAATAAAATATTATTATTTTTATTAAATTAATTTTTATTAAATATAAATGATCTTATAATTTTATGAATGCAATTATAATTTTTATTAAGGTTTGAAAGTCGTTTCTGTCAAAAAGTGTGAATTTTCGATAAATGTCAGTTTTTATTTTAAAAGTGAAAATTAACATATTTAGAAAATTATTTAGATAATATAAATGTTATTTTTGGAATCATTATGTCGAAATTATCCAATGGTGAATTTTTCATAATTTTCTGAGACAGTAAAATTGTTGGGTAAAAATTAAATACCGTTTAAATATAAAATGTGTTTTATAACATCATAATGACCCAATGGTGATGTAATAAAATACTATAATCCTTATGATCGACCAATATGTGATTTACCATTAAAATAATTTGATTTTGGGTTAGTTTGAATTACTTTTCAAAGCATTAATGGACCCCTCAAGACATATTCAACACTTTGCCTTTTTAAATTAATTTCCATGGGAGTGTGACTCACCTCCACATAAGAAACCTCATTATCATAAGAAGTTTGGACTTTAGACTTATAAAATAATGTTTTCCTCTTCCCTTTGCTAAAAAAATGGGAAAAACCATGGTATGGTTTGTGTTTTGGATTAATTTAATATAAGGGGTCCCAAACCTAAATAATAAATAATTATCTCACCTTTCCTATATAAACCCACCCAAGCTCCCACTTCCTCCCCACTGAAATCCATTGTAGTTCGTGAAACCTCTGCCCTACTCTCTCTATAATCCTCCCAAGGGTCCCCATGCTCCCAAAAAGCCTCTCACAAGCCTCTCTCTAGCATTTGGAAGCACACTTCCAAGTAAGGGTTTTTTCTTCCTTTCTCATTTTTTTTTCAGTTTTCTTTAGGTTGTATTACCATTTTAATTTCAATTATGAATGATGGGGTATGGTTTCGAACCTCCCCATACTACCCTATTATTGTTTGAATGATGGGAGACCCCTTTCTCTCTCATTAAATTCCTCCCATGTACACCTGTTACTATGACGAAATTCTGAAAGGAACATCTCTCTCTTCTTTTACATTCAAGCAATAATTTTGTATCATGAATATAAATTCCATTACAATTGTTGGGACATCTAACTATATGACCTCCTTACTTTAAATTACATGTAAATATGATGAGGAACCCCTTTCTCTCGCATCAACCATTTTTTATGAATTCTTATGTCACACTGTTACGCTGCCGAAATCGCACCGATTTTCTAAGCCAATAATTGTGTAGTGGATACCATGCCCATTTATCCATCAAGGGTATCAAAATTTATCCACCTTTACTTATTTATTAAAAAGTTTCATGTATTAATTCAACATTCTTTTATCGTGGAAGAAATGAATATGTTTTATGAATCCATGTTTTATGATCCATGTGGCACATTTATGCATGAAATGAAATGTTTAAGAACGGTGCGCCCTTATAGAGCTCTAATGCATTGGATAAAGTATAGTATCATGACACGTCATGTGCAACGAGTGTTGAATCATGCTAATTCATATCCAACGAGGGTTTACTCGTGTTTCATTTGCAATGAGGATTTACTCATGCTCTATGTGCAATGAGCCTTGGCTCATGCTAATTCCATGTTAACTGTTGTTGCCACATTTCCATGTTATGATTATCATGATTTATCATGCCTTTATGTTTATGTTTCTTCTATGATCTATTGATATGCCTATTTTCTAAAATGTATTGCACTCCTCATGTTATTCCATGTGTACTCCCTTACTGGGCTTTATAGCTCACCCTTTTCTTATGCATTCCCTCAGGTAATCCCATGCAATGCTAAGTATGAGGGAATGTAGTGGTCATGTAAAGGACGTTTTAAATAAAGATGTTTTATTTCATGATTTAAGTTTTTATGTCATGGTCCTATGCCCCAAAGATAGTAATCCTCTTGATATTTTTTGTTTCATCAAGTGAAGTTTTATGTAATAAATCATGATTATGTTTGTAATAAAAGCAGGGTTGTCGTAGTTGGTATCAAAGGATAGGTTTAGTTATTTTTGGGATTAGGAAACCCTTGTAAAGCCTTAAAGACAAGACTATGTGTAATAAAAATATCCCTATGTTTTGGTCAGTACTGAGTAAGTGGTTTATCAGACAAATACATCCCTGTCTGGATACCAGCACGTAGAGGCGGCTCAGGCACAGATGTATCCTAGGGGTAAAACCCGAATACACCGCTTTGAGCTAGACTCGAACAGGAACTGGTGCACGACAATGGGCCTTGATTCACTCTTGGTTACGACTCTCTAGGGGGATATGTTTTGATAAATTCAAAATCTTAGTATGAACTCTTATTAAGGGAATAAATGCCCCTAAGAATATATGTTAGAATGTAGATCATGAAAATCCTAGACTGAAGCATATAGACTCATGACTTAAGGAAATGAATGTTTATTTATAAGTCATCAACTTTTTTCTTTGGATTACTCTTTATGTGTTACCCCTAACATTCCTTTTATTCCAGCCAATGGACGGTAATAGGATGACTCAGGGCTAACAATCAATGTGAAGATTAGTGTGATGACTGTACTAATGAGATACCCAATCCAATGGGAGGGGGAATCGTGAACTTTGTCATGCTTCTGTCTCAGCTAACTCAAGCATTAAATATAAACACGGGTCAAGAGAAACGTTTAACCCCCCCTAAGAAAGAACAAGTCGCTATTGAGAGCTTCATGAGACAAAGGACTCCTACATTTAGTGGATCATCCGATCCCACGATCACTGAACAATGGATCAACTACATTGAAAATATCTTCTCCATCCTTTAATGTTCTGAAAAAGAGAAGGTTATCCTAGCTGCCTATTGTATGGAGGGTGAAGCTGATAAATGGTGGACATTGACCAGAAATATGAAGCCTGAGAAGGAGATCGAGGCATTGGAATGGACGGATATCCGGAAGACGTTTTTCGATAAATATTTTCTGCGCACCCTCCATATTAAGATGGAAAGGGACTTCCTTTCCCTCAATCAAAAAGATGAATAATCTGTTGGAGAATATGAGAAAAACATCACATGGCTTGCACGAAACACTTCCGGCTTTGTCCTTAACCCCAAATGCAAGGTTGACCACTTCTTTTGTGGGCTGAACCCTATCTTGCGGAAAGCATTAGCAATCCGTGACATCGACAACTATGAGGAAATTGTCCGATGTTCCCTCAAGGTCGAAATGGAGATCAGGTAATCACAGGGGTATCATGGGGACAAGAAGTGTAAGGTGGACTTCATTGCTGGTGGGCTGATGGATAAATCCAACGGTACTAAGAAGTTACAACACCCCACTTGACAAATGTTCGGAAAGAAGCACCCTGGAAATTTCCATAAGGGGACGAGAAAATTCTTCAAGTGTGGAAGAGAAGGGAACCTAGCTGTAAACTGTTGGCAAGAAAGACCCACAGTTTTGACAAAAGAGAGGAACACTCCATTCGAACCTCAATGAATTGTTCAATGCTACAAATGCAAAGAACCATGTCATTTTGTAAATCAGTTCCCTAATCCAAGGGTTTTCAGAGGCGACCAACAACCTCCAAGGCAGTAAGGAAGAGATTTTGTCTTCACTTCTACCGAAGTGAACCCCGAATACGAAGTGGTGACAGGTACGCTAGTTATTCATTAAATAATAGAGAATGTAATTTTTGATTCAGGTTCTATGCATTCTTTTATATCTCGAATGTTTAGTAGAACAATCCCATCACCACCATAAATCATGTAAGTAATGTTGTCGGTGAGTACGACAAATGGTGAAATCATTACATCCCATGAATATAAGTCCTCCCCTATTATAATCTTTGGATTAAATTTCCTTGAGAACCTCTTCATACTCCCTCTAGTGGAATTTGATGCAATTCTTGGCATGGATTGGATTTCTTTATATAGATCCAATATAAATTGTCGGGAGAGGGAAATCACACTCCATATGAAGAATCGACCCTCGATTCATTACAAGTGTCAGGAGGAAGATGAATATCTTTTATCTCCATCATCTCAAGCATGGATATTACTGCCTTATTAGCACGCGTATCTGGCTCATATGATTGACTCCAAGGAAGAAACCATCCTTGAAGAAATGCCTATTGTGAGGGAATTCTCTGAAGTGTTTCCCGAGGAACTGCCTGGTCTTCCTCCTAGAAGAGATGTTGAGTTCTCAATTGAACTTATACCTGCGGTGCTACCAATATCCAAGACTCCATATAGAATGGATGTTGTTGATCTTGAAGTGCTGAAGAAACAACTACAGGTGAATCTGGATAAAGGGTTTATATGCCCAAGTGCTTCACCATGGGATGCACCAGTCTTCTTCATCAAGAAGAGGGATGGGTCAATGCAGCTCTACATCGATTATTGTGAACATAACAAAATCACAATAAAGAACAAAAATCCTCTCCCAAGAAGAGATGACTTGTTTGATCAGATGAGTGGAGCACAATACATCTCCAAGGTGGACTTGCGGTCGGGATATTATCAAGTAAGGGCGAAGAAGGAAGATGTCCACAAGACTGATTTTCGTACAAGATACAGGCACTATGAATTCATAGTAATGCCTTTCAGACTCACCAATTCTCCAGAAATATTCAAGGATTTAATGAATATAGTCTTTAGAGATTACCCAGAAAAATTTGTGGTAGTCTTTATAGATGATATTCTAATATCCTCCAATAACAAGGAGGATCATGAGGAGCATTTAAGAACTATACTAGAGACTTTTCTCAATGAGAAGCTCTATGAAAAGTACATCAAGTGTGTGTTCTGGATGAAGGAAGTCTCATTCTTGGTCTATATCATCACAAGAAATGGGATATCTAGGGATCCCTCCAAAACAGTTGCAATTGAGGGATGGCCAAGGCCAACATCGGTAACGGATATCCGTAGCTTCTTGGGCTTTGCTGTATATTACCGACAATTTGTGATAAATTACTCACGATTTTCCAACCCTCATTCCAAGATAACTCGGAAGGGAGTAAACTTTTCATGGATTGATGAATGCGAAGAATGCTTCAAGGAGTTGAAAAGGATGCTTATCACTGCGCCCGTGCTCAATTTACCCACAAGTGGGGAACTTTTTTTTGGTATTCAGTGATATTTCAAAGAAGGGATTAGGCTGTGTGCTAATGTAGAATCATAAAGTGTTATCCTATGCCTCATGACAGTTGAAAATCCTTGAGCGAAACTATCCAACACATGATCTGGAGTTGGCGGCTATGATCTTTGCCTTGAAAATCTGGTGGCATTATCTCTATGGAGAGAAATGTGAGATATATACTGACCACAAGAGTCTTAAATATATATTCACGCAGAAAGAGATTAATATGCGCCCGAGAAGATTGATAGAGCTCATCAAGGATTATGACTGTTCAATACCCTACCACCCTGGGAATGTGAACAAGGTGGCAGATGCCCTAAGTAGAAAGGATCCAGCGATTCTATCAATGATGAGAATTGAGAAGGATCCAATCTTCTTAGACTTGATGAATATGGACATGATAATCATAGAGAAGGGAACATCATCAATACTTTCACAAATGATTTCTCAACTATCTCTTTTGTAAAGGTTAAAGGATGCTTAAAAGGATGATATGGGAATTTAGGAAAAAGTGGATGCTATCAAAAAGGGGAAGTCCTCAGAGTTTAATTTTAATGAAGAAGGAATTGTGCGGTTTGGGAAAAGACTATGTGTTCCATAAAGTCCGGAGTTGACGAATGATCTTTTGGATGATGCACATAGTTCAAATTTTTCTATTCACCCAGGGAGCACAAAGATGTATCTAGATCTTCGGGAAAACATTTGGTGGGATAATATGAAGAAGGAGATCGCTGAATATACATCAAAGTGCCTAGTGTGTCAGCAAGTGAAGGCAGAGAGGCTGAAGTCTAAGGGGATGATGCAACCATTGCCCATACCAGAATGGAAATGGGAGAACATCACCATGGAATTTTTCACCGGACTTCCAAATACATCCAAAGACAACAATGCAATCTGGGTTGTTATAGATCGTCTTACAAAGACTGCACATTTCATTGCTATTCATGAGGATTTCTCATTGGATCAACTGGCACGAATATATATCAGGGAAGTGGTAAGGTTGCATGGAGTACCACTATCTATTGTGTCTGACCGAGATACAAGATTCACCTCTATGTTTTAAAAGAGACTTCAACATTCTCTGAATACTGAACTGAACTTCAGTACGGCCTATCATCCTCAAATAGATGGCCAATCAGATCATAATATCCAAACACTTGAGGATATGTTGAGAGCCTTCTCAATTTACATTAAAGGTGGATGGGATCAACATCTTCCTCTTGTTGAGTTATCTTATAATAACAGTTTCCACTCGAGCATCCAAATGGCACCATATGAAGCCCTATATGGGAAAAGGTGCAGAACACTGGCATTTTCAGATGAGGTCGGTGAATGTATGCTGCTTGGACCAAAAATGGTCGAGGAAATGGTGGAGAAGGTGAAAACCATTCAACAGTATATCAAGGCAGCTCATAGTCGATAGAAGAGTTATGAAAATAACTGTCAACGAGACCTTGAGTTTAAAGTTGGAGACATAGTTTTTCTACACATATCTCCATGGAAGAAGGTCATGAGGTTTGGAAAGAAAGGGAAGTTAAGTCCAAGGTACATCGACCCCATCAAAATTCTTGATCGTGTTGGGGTTGTGGCCTATCGACTAGCACTTCCACCTACTATGGCCAAAGTACATGATGTATTTCATGTATCCATCTTAAGGAATTACATATCAGACCCTTCACATGTACTCTCTTCTGAGGTGGTACAATTGGAGGATGATCTTTCTTATGAGGAGCAACCAGTGAAGATCATAGATCATAGAGAAAAAGTTCTACAAAATAAGACAATGCCCCTCATCAAGGAGTTGTGGAGAAACCACAAGTTTGAAGAAGCGACTTGGGAATCAGAGGATATGATGAAGCTGAGTTACCCATATTTGTTTTAGTTTGGGAAAAGGAAACTTTTCTGGGCGAAATTTCTTAAGGGGGGAATATTGTAATGACCCAAAGTTTCATTCATAGAAATCCATATTGATCAAATTAAATGTCTCTTTATGTTTATATAAAATTTCAAAATCATTGGTTTTATGTTAAGAATTTTGACCGTTGATAATATAGTCGTTGAACAGTGATCACATGATTAGTATAAATACAGGGCTTTAACACATCCAATTTTACATAGACAAAATAAGCGATGGCCTCGTCCAGTAGAATTGCTCCGTACGAAGCCCATTTATCAGAGCTCGGAAAAGAGGTGGCATCTTTGGGCTTATCCCTTGACCGAGCCCAAGCTGAGCTTCATCTTATCAAGATCTAACGTGACCGTCTATGGAAAAAGTGGAAGTTGATTTAAATTACCTCTCGAGCGATGATATCTGAGCCAACCCAAGAGTCTGTCACCATTGAACACCTTACCCATAGGTCTTATGTCGCTGTTTTAAGGGGTTATGTAAAAATTAAGTAGTACTATGTTCATGTACATTATTTTTTTTATATAATAATGAATATAATTTCTAGTCATTTTTGATACATTGTAAAGAGTTTTTAAAGTACAAATATTGTTTTTAGTTATTTTTAACTAAGAATTATATTTTATTAAATTATGGGATTTTTCAATTAAATAATAATTTAATAAAATATTATTATTATTATTAAAATAATTTTTATTAAATATAAATGATCTTATAATTTTAGGAATGCAATTATAATTTTTATTAATGTTTGAAATCCATTTCTGTCCAAACCTGTGAATTTTTGATAAATGTCAGTTTTTATTTTAAAATTGAAAATTAACATATTTAGAAAATTATTTATATAAAATAAATGTTATTTTTGGAATCGGACGTCGACATTATCCAACGGTGAATTTTTCATAATTTTCTGAGACAGTAAAATTTTTTGGTAAAAAATTAAATATCGTTTAAATATATAATGTGTTTTATGACATCATAATGTCACAATGGTGATGTAATAAAATACTATAATCCTTATGTTCAGAAAATATATATTTTACCATTAAAATAATGTGATTTTGGGTTTATTTTACTTATTTTTCAAAACATTAATGGACCCCTCAAGTAATATTCAACACTTTGCCATTTTAAATTAATTTCCATGAGAGTGTGACTCACCTCCACATAAGAAAACGTCATTATTTTAAGAATTTCGGACTTTGGACTTATAAAATAATGTTTTCCTCTTCCCTTTTACAAAAACCATGGGCCAAAACCATGGTATGATTTGTGTTTTGGATTAATATAATATAAGGGGTCCCAAACCTAAATAATAATGAATTCTATCACCTTTCCTATATAAACCCACCCAGGATCCCACTTCCTCCTCACTAAAATCACTTTTAGTTCGTCTAACCTCTGCTCTAATCTCTCTATAATCCTCCCAAGGTTCCCCAAGATCCAAATAATCCTCTCACGAGCCTCTCTCTAGCCTTTGGAAGCACACTTCCAAGTAAGGGTTTTTTCTTCCTTTCTTATTTTTGTCAATTTTCATTAAGTTGTATTACCCTTTTAATTTCAATTAATAATGTTGGGGTATGGTTTCAATCCTCCCCCATACTGCCCTCTTATTGTTTTAATGATGTTAGACCCCTTTCTCTCTCATTAAATTCATCCCATTTACACATGTTACTTTGCCAAAAATCTAAAAGAAACTTCTCTCTCTTCTTTATATTCATGCAATAATTTTGTATCATAAATATAAATTCCATTACAATTGTTGGGACATGTATCTATATGACCTACTTACTGTACATTACATGTAAATATGATGAGGAACCCCTTTCTCTCTCATCAACCATTTTTTATGAATTCTTATGTCACACCGTTACGCTGCCGAAATAGCACCGATTTTCTAAGCCAATGCCATTGTGTAGTGGCTACCAGGCCAATTTCTCCATCAAGGGTACCCACATTTATGCACCATTACTTATTTATTAAAACGTTTCATGTATTAATTCAACATTCCTTTATTGTGGAATAAATGATTATGTTTTAGGAATCCATGTTTTATGATCCATGTGGCACACTAATGCATGAAATGAAATGTATAAGAAGGGTGCGCCATTATAGCGCTCCAATGCATTGGGTAAAGTATAGTACCATGATACGTCATGTGCAATGAGTGTTGAATCATTCTAATTCTTGTGCAATGAGGGTTTAGTTGTCATTCATGTGTAATGAGGATTTAATCATGCTCTATGTGCAATGAGCCTTGGCTCATGCTAATTCCATGTTAAGTGTTGTTTCCACATTTCCATGTTATGATTATCATGCTTTATTATGCCATTATGTTCATGTTTCTTTTATTCTATATTGATATGCCAAATGTCTAACATGTATTGTACTCTTCATGTTATTCTATGTGTACTCCCTTACTGGGCTTTATAGCTCACCCTTTCTAATGCATGTCCTCAGGTTATCCCATATAATGCTAAGTACGAGGGAATGTAGTGGTCATGTGAAGGAAGGTTTCAATATAGTTGTTGTATTTCTTGTTTTATTTTTTATGTAATGGGCCTAGGCCCCAAAGACACTAATCCTCTTGATCTTCTTTGTTGTATCAATTGATGTTTTATGTAATAAATCATGTTTAAGTTTGTAATAAAAGCAGGGTTGTCATACTATCCATGTTATCTTGAAATAACATCATTGGCATATTTTTCTATGTCTAAATAATTACATTTATTTACCTAGTATGTGATTTTTTTTTAAAAATAAAATATTTTAATACGGTGGTATTATATTATCATTTAAATACGAGCAATATATTTGTGTCTTTTTTCATAGACAAAATAAAACATTATATGAATTTTTAATGTGTCAACACCACTCTATTATTTATTCATACAATATTTTAGAAATATATTAACCTATTGGAATAATGTTATTATTACTATTATCACCAATCCTATTATTTTAAATTGAATTCATGACTTGAAATATCACCACAATTTAACCATTTTCATCTAGCATCATCATTCCTGCTATTTCAAGTAGATTTTTTCATATAGGTATTCAATATTTCTTCAAATGCATAGATTTAATTTTATTTCATGACTCCCTTTTTGTAAAATAAAATGTAATATTTGGATTCATTACAACATTTGATTTGTATGTTGTTTTTTCATAAATAATTATGCATGGACACAACAACCCCATATCTTATACACATGAAAATTATGCACAAAAATTTATCAACATTTGGGTTACATATCATATATTTCCTCCCAATATAATAACTGGGGATGTCTAAAGCAATACCAATCTATCAATATATTTAGTAAAATTATTATAATTGGTTTTCATAATCTATCAACATCACTATTAAATCCATCCCAATCATTAAATGTTCTGGTATTTCCCCCCTCTTCCAATAATAAAAGCACATATTCTTTGTAATTTGAATATCATGTTAAATATTAGTCATTATATCCATGATTATTAAATTTTCCCTTCATCTATCCTGTAACACTGACTTTATTGGAATTAGATTGTTTTACCATTCTGGTTTCATTATCCTTTCACTATCATATGCATTATTATGGACTATAACTTACTAATATCAATTATAGGACCGACTACTAATGACACAATGGATAATTAAATTTATAATAGTTTCAAATTTATCCTAAAGAAACTAGATCATTTCTTTTAAATGATGTCTCAATCCATAAATATTTTTTAATAACATCTATACTCCCACTTTATAAATATATTTAGAAATTTCTATTTATTAACATATTATTCCAAGATTATGTATCTATAATTCCAAACATCCATGAAAACAAAAATCCAATAAATAATATGATTATTTTTCATATTTATGAAATCATATAATATTTATTGGATTTATTATTATGGGTTGTAAGAACTAATTGATTTTTGTTCACTTTAGATGTTTTTTTTAAAATTGTTTCTAATAATCATCAATTATTAATGGATTTTATAAAAATATATCATAAATAATTTTGTATAATTTTCTATTTTTCCATTACATCTTGAAAACAATGAATGTGAAATTAATTTTTTAACATGATTATGGGTTAATCATTTCTTTGAGAATGTTCAGTATTCTTGTATAGATAAACTAACGATCATATTTCAAAATTTTGGAGTATTCATTAATGAAATAAATGTTTTGGGTTTGTGTGGAAACAAATGTTTTCTCAACAAATTTTGATGTTCTTAATTTTTTGGTTTCTAGATTTCTATTCATTATATCAAACTGAACACAAGTCATGTCCTTGTTTTTTTAAATATTATAGTATTCAACCATAATTCAATATATTATTCCAAATTATTAAACTAACTATATTACCTTTTCTAATTATCTATCAATTATATTCCAATACATTAAACTCTTTTTTCGTTGATTTATAATTAAGTTGGTATGAAATTTAAATAGACATAGTTAAAGTTATCAAATCCATGAAAATAATATTTGATAAAAACATAAAAAATTTATTTATCAAGAAAATAACTATTTAATTATTTATTAACCATTGAATTTCAATCATTTTGATGTAGGGTGACTTCTTCTTCAAGTTTCATAGGCTTTGTGAGAGTGAGGTAATAACTAATAATCTTTTCTAATGTCTCCTCTCTAGAATAATGTTAATAATTTATATGTGATTTAGAGTTTGGTTGTGCTATGATAAATATAATTATATATGTAATTAAATAAATTGGTACATATTTCAAATATTTAACCCCATAATTGTATATGTATTTAGTGAATTGAATTGAATTTTTTTATAGAATATTCCTTTTTTTTATTTGAGGAATCATTTCTAGTATATTATGAACAAAATTTACAAATTGAAAAAAAACAAATAAATTATTTACTTCTATGATATTTTACAACTATATATAATATTTTTTTTCATTCTTCATAATAATTTATATGGATTATCAGACTCCTCCAAACTTCTCTCTCTAAATATGGATATCAATTCTTCCATTTTAATATCATCTTAAAAAACCTCAAATATGAGTTTTAGAAGTTCATGTCAAAAATTTTTGAAAAATTGTTTTAATTTATCATAGTATATCCTTTTTATTGAGGAAAATGTAAACAAACATTATATATCCAAAACATAGGTTATATATTATGTAATACCCACTTAGATTCCCATTAAGATCATGAAATAACATATGGTTAGGGTTAATAATTTGTGACCAATTTTACCAAAAATTTATTATTAATACCGAATTCATCGAAACATAGTTGTTTTTTATAAATATACCACCCACAAGGATGTAATTGAATATTTAGAAGTATAAATTATAATACACCTATATAAAATTAATATATTTATATTAATGTTATACGTGAGTTTTTATAATGACATGTATCAATGTGAACCTATACATTTCTATAATAGTATATTTTCTACATACAAACTATTTTTTAAATAAAAGAATCAATTCATGTATATGTGGATAGTATTTATGCCAAACCACTATTTTGATATTATACAAGAAAGTGATCACTTTATTACATAGCTGAAGAAACATAACTCTATTACATGTGAAAATGGGTCTTTATACAACCACCTAAAATATTATTACTAGAGACACAGTAGCTTGTATGCATGATCCCATAATCCTATAGAATATAAAAATCATGATATTCAAGGACATCCTTTTACATAAAAAAATATAATCATATCCCAAATATTTTGAGTACATTGTCTTCATTAAAATCATCATGATATGCATGAAACTGAAACATGGATTTTTCTTCTCTCATTTATATTGAAGAATCAGGTTAATGTACTCAATCCCCAATTAAACATAATTAATATAACACAAAAATGATTTTAAAGAGTAACTATATGAATAAAAATATTTCCGAACATTATTTTGATGATTTTACACACAATGTAATATCATTATTTCTATGCTCCAATAACTAAATATTTATCGATATTCATCTTCATTTCATATAACATGACATTATTGATAATGATATACAATTTTTTCATAGCTTAGTCAACATACAAATAATATTATCCTCCTATTATACTATTCTTTGTCCATATTAAGTACCAAGTATTATATGTTGAAATCAATATTATATTCTTCATCTAAAAATCTAACTAATTTATTCCATAAATAAAGGCATGTTAGCTCCTACCTATTACTATATTGATTAGGTTTTCTTGAATCAAAAATTTATTCTTATTTTTTCATAAATAGGTCTCATTTATTACATTAGGACACCTCACATGGACCCCAATAGTCGTAATTCATATATGTATCTTCGTTATTATTTAATTATTCATTTTCATAACTCACAAGAATATGATTATGATGCACATAGTATTCATCATTAACCAGTAATAGCAAGTATCATTACTGAAGTGGACTCCAACATAATGCAATGATTATAGTGTAACCAATTAAATATTTTCATGATTTATTTTCACCATTTTTTCAATTGAGTGTTCATCTGAAAATATCTATAATTAATGAACCTTAGATGGAAAAATATATTTTTTTATAAATATTTCTTCACATTCTATTTTTGCATAAAATATTTCAAAAACATTATTATTCATTATTCATCCAAAAGTTTAAAAGTATAAAACAATATGAGTATAGAAATTGGGGCATCACATTTTTCAACTTGAATTGTTATATAATTTTCCATACATTTTCAACATGAATCATGGAATCAAAAACATATTATTACGTAAAAATAAATGTATATCTTAAGAATTTATGAATAGGTATATTTTCATGATTTCATGCATCATTGTTTGAATTATTATTTAAAAATAAATATTTTTATAATGAATCTCATTACCATGATCTTCTTAATCACAAACTTGTATAATGGATTCAATGAGGCTTGATGATATTTAGAACACATGATATCAACTCCAACAAATGTAGATGTATATATCTTTAAAAATTAAAAATTCATTATTATGACTTTTTTACTCATATTTTTCCATTTCTATTTATCCTTCCAATTCACTTCTCAAATATGTTCATGAATTAGTAAAACACCATCATTATATTTCTTAATTTTTATCAATTTAAAATTTATTAAATCATCAACATCTATTTTATACTAAATTTATTAATTTATATATTTTTTTTAGAATATATAATTTATTATTTTTTATGGAATTAATGTAATTAAAATATATTTATGTTTATTTATAAAAAATTAATGTTTAAAAAGGAATGGATAGTATCATAAAAACAAAAAAAAATATCATTATGGTCTATATAAATCTGCATAAATTGAAGAATATTCATTAATACATATATATTTTTCATGCATACGTACAGTATGTTGTGTTTACATAGATGATAAAAAAATGTATATTATAGGGATATTATAATGTTTTTAGTCTACTTCATAAGATTATAGGTACATACAATATGATGATGATTACATAAATGGGGATGATATTTACAAAAGGTATAATATATGTATATACAACACTTGATGAATGTGACCCAAATGTATGATAAAATCCAAAAAATAAATCATATTTAATATTTACATGTATGTTGGTTGAATTTATGGACACTAAAACCTGGATGATACGGGATAAGTGGTTGAGAATATGTTTCTAGGAACCTAGTAAATCATACATAGAGAATGTGTGATGCTTACACAACATAAGTACTCATGTAATTTTATGATTAATTTTAAAATAGGCCATGGCCTCTTCAATAAAATCACATCCTTCTCTAGACATTTCAATGATTTTGTGAATTAAAACCTAATAATCCAATATGTTATGTACACCATGGAAAATATCACCACATATTAAACTACTTTTCTTCTATAGCCATAATAGGTGATAATGATTATATTTTCAAACATTCTATTATTCATTTAATTATTATTAGTACAATAAATATTTAAATTAAAATGAAATTATAAAATTTATACGATATAGGATTATGATTAACATAATAGTAAAATTATTCTAAATATTTACCTTTAAATATTATATATATATATTTATAATTTTAGTATTTAATTAATATTTTAGAATTACTCTTTTTTCCAACGATGATTTTTCATGGTCTTGGTCGTCGGAGTCACGAATGTGTGATAATTAATTCTTCCTTCACTTTTGATGGACAATGATCTTCGATCATGTTAGAGATTGAATGAATGAAAAATTTTGTATTGGCATACCCCATATTCTTTTAACATTTTAGAACCCATCTATACTCAAATTTTTTAGTGATAGGATTAGTTGTTTTCTTCATATTGATGATGAAACTCTTTGCATGAGGTATATTGGCTATACACACATCTGTGGTGTTATAGACCTCTTGGTACCCCTACCATATCACATTTACTACTAGGTTGAAGGTGAGTTTGGATTTTTGAAAAGTATCCATTCTGAGGAATCCTTTGGAATTTTTACATTTTGTTTTTTCACGGGAATTATACTTCGTTCTGTTCTTGAAGAGGGAGGAAAGGTCACATGGGATAAGTAGTGTAGACCCAAGCTCCCATCGAACCTATGGTTTCTAGTGTAATTCCTTCTACTGGTGTTCAGATGTGTCCAAATTCTTTGTCTAGTTGTCATAAATCCCCTCCGGATATCCAATGGGGACTGGCAACCATGATCCTAGAAAAATTCTCCCCTTATTTTCTTCCAGGATCTGCTGCTCATGAACCTCCATTTATTTTGATGACATTCGATTCAGGGTGTTACAGAAATGGAAGGGGTATCATTTTTGTAGATTCAAGGGATGTTGGTTTGTCCTATGCCAATGTTTTCTGTGGTGTGGTAGTTAAACCTGCCAGTTGTGACCCACTCCACATCTGTGGTGGGGATCATTAGTGCCATAGGGTTTCAAGCTAAAATGGATACGCTTTTGGTCACCCACAACCTGTTTGATATGCATGGAGGAAACCATCATCCAAAATGAAAGGAATAAATTTAGGGGAAGGTAAGAGAGCAGTTCAACCTGGGTGTTCCCCCTGCGGTCTTTTGCAACAGGTGGTGGTGGGTAGGATGTGTAGGTTGCGCAATCACATCATCAGCTATTAATCTTGTATTGTATCTGAGCATACAGTGCTTGACTCTATGAGAGAACAAGATGATTTCTATGGTATGCATGAAAATGAAATCTGTGTTTGAATTTTTTCCCACGGTTTTTCATAACCATGTGCGTGTCCATTGGTTTCTCACTTTTACTTAAAAGTGTTCCTATATTAAAAAAATATAGCTTTTAGTTCCATATGAACCCATGAGGATGCCAAAAAAATTCATCATATTATTATTCATTCACAATATGTCATAATTTTTATGATTCCAAAATATGATTATAATTTTTAATTTTCCCCCATTATAATATTCTTTTTTATAATTTCCAATATATTGAAGTATTATGTGTTAGTAGAATCCTTGAAAGATCAAACTATGTTTTATCACTATGGTTTATTTAGTTAATAAAAATATTTGATAATTATTTTATGAAAAAATTTCTAATAATTTTGGTTCCAGATACAGTGATTCCAAACAATTTCACATAATTATTGTCATAAAAAATTGTAAATATTTTAAAAAAAAAGAACATCATCGCTGTAGAGACCCTAAGCTTAACGTACATGAACATTACAGTACTTTTGCGGAATACTTAGTACATAACAAAAAATACACACACAAGGATCGTAATAGTTTAGTGTCTTTGGAAACTCGGAACGTAATCTTCTAATCGTGGTGAATGATCTTAAATATCTCCCATAAAGATCTTACGTTTTTTACCTAAAACCTTTCTTTATATCCTGGGGAATAGAAAACATAAAAGGGTGAGCTCAAATGCTCAGTAAGGGTAAACAAAAGAAATATAAATCTCATCGTATACAAAAGCACATAACTTTTGGAAATATTAACATACAAAAGATATCATAATTTCATAACATGGGATAAATCATGGCAGTGAAATTTAATCACAATAATCATAACATAAAACATGAAACTTTGTGGCATACACACATAATCATAGAGAATCATTTCTTGTTAGTCAAGACTCATTTCCAGGACTATCTTAGTGGACAAAGTCCCTTTCTGAACCGAGTCACCCTCGTTTCAGTCCTGTTTCACTGAACCGGTATAACCTACCGTTCCAGCCATGTCTATCTCATGAGATATAAAATCTTTACCCAATTCATTGGAGGGAGATATAGGTCCCACCCATCTTATAATGAATCCTTTCTTATGTGTTCCACATAATCATAAACCATACATCATAGCGTAACCCATGTAATAAAAATGGGATTCTTAAACAACATGACATCATAAAACAATTCATATAAGATAAAGGAATTCATAAAAATATTTCCATCACAACATAATCAAACCAATGTAATAATAGGGATAAAAACAGAACCCTTTTATTATCTTATATGGAAAATAATTTTGATGAAATACTTGAACACCATTCTTGAGGAAAATATCCTTTCTACTTCAAAAACATTTTTCCATTCATAACATGTCATATGTCATTAAAATAAAAGAAGTTAGTTAAAAATAAACTTGAAAACATTTAAAGGAAGTTTCTTAAAAATCCATTCATGCCGTATAAGTTAAAAAAACTTTCTTCATACTTTTGTCGGAAAAGTAAAAAAGTAACTCGTACGAAAAACGAAAAAGGATTCCTTTCATACGTATTACTAAAAACTCACCGAAGGGTAAAAATGGATTTAAACAATTGTAGTTGGATGGAAATAATATTACATATTGATGAAACATGGATGTGGATGATAAAATACACCCTAGTAAATACTTACGAATAAACAATCTCGGATAAAAATGAGATTGTGATATTTTCCCTTACCTTAGGTCCGACTTGCTTTGTAAGTGTCCGAACCTCCTGTATAATGATTTAAATAATGTTATTGACTTCTTCCAGAATCATATTCATTGTTATTATATCATATATGGTCCACTTATGACTTTATATTACCCATTCTTTTGTAAATTCATGTTAAAGTAGTGTTTTGGGTAAAATCGTCTCATTTGTCATTCGTGTTTTTAACTTGTAATTATTAATATGATTACACGGATCATGATTACTTATATCCCGAATGTAAAACATGATTTATATATAATATATATTCAGAATATATATATATATATATAATATCGATAAATGGAATAAAATACACCGTTCATGGAGACGGTAGTCCGTACGTACACATGAACGCTGTTTTCGTTTCCTTATTGAAGTGAATGGAATTAAGTAGATGACATACATATAAATTTACATAAATAAAGTATCATTATTATGTCATATATTTCATTAGTACTTATTATATATACTTTATAATCATTCATGAATGGTTAATCATTGAGAATGAATCTCATCGCGTCGTGGAGACGGTAGTCCGTACGTACGCAGGAGCGATGATATCGTTCCCATTGTCGTGGAATTGTGTTGAAGTGTATGTAGACTATTTCAGTATCAATATCACTTTATAATAATCATATATAGTTACTCATTACACAATTATACCCATCCTATTAAGGTGGTGGTGGAAAATAGATTACACCACAGCGTGGAGACGGTATTTCGTACGTACGCACGCTCGGTGATTTCATTTTTCCATAGGATGGATAGAAGGTGAATTAGGGTTGTTTAATATTTATAATAACATATCAGTATGTATGTAATACTGATGTTATTACTTTTTCATGAAACAACAAAAGAAGAAGAAGTTGAAGAAGAAAGAAATTGAAAAGATCAGTAATGGATATTACCTCTTCTTTGAAACGCCTCTTTGAATCCTCCACTTAGGGAACTAAGATTGGTCTTTGAAGAATACGAGGACCTCTAGGATTATTCTAGGGAAGTGGAGAAGGGATTTTGGCAGGGGTTGGCCGAGCTTGAGTGCTAAAATTGGTGTGAGGAGGAGGGGGAGGAGGTGTCCTTTTATAAGGGAGGAGAGGGGCACCTTAGGAATATCTCAAAATATTATTTTATATTAAAGTCAAAATCGGTTTATAATGGTTAAAAAGGGTCTTATTTCGAAGATAAAGTGGGGATGGGTCGAAACCCTATCAACCAATAGTATTTAGGCAATTTTAGGTTATTATTTTAACCTTATCAATTAGATTTAACTCTAAGTTAAATAATTTAACTTTTACCGTGTCTTTTTGTTTTCTTACACTATATGGTTAATACACTTACTATAACATGCCAAACGAACCCCAAAATTGTTTATTATTAATATATATATCTTTATCTAAGTCATTTGGCCGAACCTTAGATTTTTAGGAATAAAATAACAATTAATAATATAATATTTGATTTAAAAACTATTTTGTTTCAATTTTGACACTATTTGATATATGATTTTTTTGAAAGTCATAACAGAATTATATGTTCGAAAAAAGTTGATTAAATCAACAATAATATATCATAGTAACCTAGAAAATTAGTGGAATTCATAAAAAGTCTCAAATTACATTTATTTTGGTGTTTATAACATCAATTATGTCAATATTTCATTAATAAGATAATTAATGTATCATCATTGTGTCATAAATAAATTAAATTATTTAATGTCTAAAAATTACAAATAAAATACCATTATATATAAAATCTTTTTATATTTCTAATGAATATTTATAGTCGAATTTATTTTATTTATAACCCCATATTAAAAATGATTTACTTATTAAACTTTGATTTTAACTATTTTAACTATTCATTAAATAAAATAATATTAAATGTCATAATCTAATCCAAGTGGACCTAAATGGTCATATTATATTCATAAGGTTGTTTTTGGTCGAATTACACTTATCCAATAGAGTTAGGACATGTTTTAGTGTAATAGTAATATCATATTTACCCTTAGTTACCATATTTACTATTAACCGCGGTAAAAAGAAGTAAAATGTTACTATTCACCAAAAAATTATTTTTATCTCATTGAACCACATTTTACTTACTGATATCAACCATGTCTGTCGGATTTTCGAAATTCCATTTACAGAAGTGGTAAAATTATGTTTTATGCAAAATTCATTTTTTAACCTACCACTTAGTGGTTTCACTATTCATTAAAAATTGATGTTTTTCAGAAGAATGCCAAAATTTCACCCTAATCTATAATTGATATTCCGAATTCAAAAATGATTTCTATTTTACAAAATTCCCAACATATAAGTTTCATTAATTAATTTTATAATTAATTTCTGTTGTCACAACAAATAGCGTGTTTTTAAGAGACAATAACTATCAAAAGATTGACACTTGTTTATAACTGGTTTAAATGTGAAATTACATCCAATGACCAACATTGTATTAAATTGTAAAAATATATTCTAAATATACTTTAGAACAACTCAAATTAAAAATTTATCACTATTAATTATTTCGATTAAAAAAAGTTGTTTTTAATTAAAATTTAGTAATTTTCACTATTCATCATAATATGAAAGTTATCCGAAAAGTACCCAAATTTCACCTTAGGCTAAATTCGATACTCTGAATACATAAATGAAGTCCATTTTGAAAAATAAAATTTACAAAATTTCAAAAAGTGGTTATTACTATTCATAACGGCTTGTTTTAATAATATCTTAATAGCATATCGTTGTTTAGCGAAACTTGGTGTTGCGTACAACACACGCTATCGTGGAAGGTCGTGATTGCGTGTAATTCAAGCCAGGTCAGAGATGTGTGTTGTGAAAGCTCCTTTTGGTGTAGCGTATAACACAAGAAATTAATGAAATTAAAAAGAATATTTTTCATAAAATCTCGTGGTGTTACATTCTACCCCCCTTAAAATGAATTTCACCCTCAATATTCCTCGGGGTTATAAATGGTTTACTATTCGAAAGTTTCATTAATCGAAACCCACATCGTAAAAAGGAATACCAAAACCAATATTTAATAACAAAAGTATGAAACGTAACGGTTACCCAAATAAACTAATCACTGGGTTTCCACATAGGTTAAAATATGGACATAGAAGGGAAATCTAACCATCATGTTCTGATGGAGAGTGGTAGAGAACCTGGCTATGTAAAATCTAGCAATCACAAATCCATAAATTTGTGATGATCTAAGGTACCATCTGATTAATCAGATATAAGAGCACTAGGACAGCATTTTTTGTTTTCAAGATCATTTCCCTAAAGTTGATGAAATTGGAATTAGAAGAAATACTTTCATGATTTTGGTATAGTCTCACTGTTTGTCGTTCTTTGGAAAATTTCTACTTCATCTCTTAATGAAATGAAGTTGAATTTGTCATTCATGATGTGTTAGCATATCATGTGATAGAATGATGGGTCATTCCATTTGTCTCAAAAGGTTAGGAAAGTTATCAAAAAATACATAAGTCCATCTATAGTGAGATTAATGATATATGGTTCCTAAAATGAACTTATACTTCATATATCATACTGCTTAATATAATAAAACTAGTTTCTACTAAACAGGGACTTCCTGTAGGCCAGTGGTAGGCGATAAATATTATATCAGGTTTAATATTTCATCCATATTCTAATTATTTAATGAAATTATGATCCTATCATCATTAGGACATTATTTTTTGTTATTATTCATGAGGCTTTTGTTTTATAAAATCATGTTATCTTATTTGAAACATATGTTTTTCAATGTTATCTTGTATATTCACATACTTGGATATAAAAATCACAAATTTTTTATGGTCTATAGGTTACACTATGCAGATTTAGAATTTGAAAAAGAATTAGGATAGTATTATTAAAAATAATATTAAATATTTTTTCTTTTATTTTCATATTAATGTATTATAATATATTTCTTTAATGAAACTAGGCCATAGAATTTATGGGGTTCATTTATTTGTTATTTATGATTATTACATTTAAATTTTACATCTATGCGGCTTGGGACACAATATAATCCAGTCATTATTTTTTTATAAATTAATATATAGAGATGATATAAAATAAATAATACATAATGTGGCGAAAAGAGATCAACATTGAAGATGTTATATTACCCGAAAAGCATATGTTCACGGGAAGTCAACATCATATAATGGATATCAATGAATGTTATGATGACTTAATATCTAATCCATCACATTTACAGTTATTAATGATATCTAAAGTAGAATAAGTGCATGAAGGATGAGATAATGTTATTGTTGAATAACTAAAAATAATTTTATTTAAAACAAAACCATGGTAAAACATATATTTAAAAGAATTTTTTCTGCATGCTCATGATAAATGGAAATATAAATCAAGAAAATAATAATTTTTGAAAAGTGATAGAAGTTTTTCATTAGAGTAAATTATTAATCATTGATAATACATCATTCATGTTGTGATAATGGATTCAATCCAGTCCTTTATAAAATACAGGGTAAAAATAGATATACAGATTGTGTACATGTGTTGGAAGATATATAGTAATCTTAGTTTTCACATTGAGAGGATCTATATTATTGATATCAAATGACATTAAATTTTGAAACATGATATTATGTTATGATAATTTATTACAATGTAGTATAGCTTAAAACCACCCTCTAGATAGCGGTAAGACATGTTTTTATCATTCAGGTCGATTCAATGAAAAAATTCGGAAAATACCGACCATTTTACTATAATATAGAAATTTCAAGAAGGAAAATTTATATATAGAATAAATTTTATAGGAAATATATATATGTTTAAAATAAATTGTAGTGGTAAATAATTTAATTATGGGTTTATACAATTATTTTAATGTCATGAAAGTTGGAATGGTTGAAAAAATATAAACATACTTATCCCAATGTATAATATTTTTATCATTTTTTTATTCTAATAATATACCATTAATATGGGGCCAATATAAAATTTATTATAGTAAATAGGGATATAAATAATTTTTTGGGTTGTCATATTATCCATGATTTAAGTAATTTAATAGTCAAATGTAATTCAATTCATTCATTTAAAATTATACTTCTTGATATTTAAGTTTTATTATGAATATTATATTTATAATCAGGTGATTACAATTGTTAATAACAAAAAAAATATAATATATTGATGAGAATTATGAATTTTTAGTTGATTAAAATATATACCGTTTACCATGGCAGTGTATAAAGTCCAATTATGTTTTAGGTATATAGTCAGGCCATTAATGGGTCTATATTTTAAGTATAATTTTATATTTATTTCCACAATTCATGGATTTCATTTAAATTTCACATTTAAGGTGATGAATCACTTGTTTGTTTCATGGATCTAGTGGGTGAATGGGTAGAGGTAGGATCCATTTCTTAAAATGATGATCATGGTGAGGAAGAGAGGTAGTAGTTTTAGAACAATGGTCAATGTATTGAGAACCATGTGGATTCAATTATTTTTATATTGTATGACTTTTATATTTTACATTCCCCAATTTGTTTTCTTATTAAATTAGAGTTTTGGAATTTTACTACCAACCTAATAGATTTTACCTATTAGAGTAGAATATTTCTATGAAAAATATAAATCTAAATTATTTTCATTGTTTCTATTAATGGATTTTACAATCGTATATTGTGTAATTTTTCAACAAATATAGTTTCGTTTTCAATTATGCCTATAAAATATATAGAATATGACAAGACATGTGTATCATATACACTTTCGATGTATAACCTTTAATACATAAACAAAGGTCTAAAAATAAAACTAAATACCATGTGTAAATTACATGGAGTGTGGTTCTTATTTTCCATCATAGTAAACATGTTTCATATAATTTTATATATCACTATTTTTGGGGCACATGAACTACAAGACTCTCATTTAATTAACTACTACTTCTAAAGGATTACATAATACGTAAACCAATTTTCATTCTGGGGTCTTGATATAACATGAAAATTTATCAAATGTACATTCCTTGATATATTATTACAGATTATATGCTATTTATTACATAACACATTCAATACATATTTTCTATGATGGTGGGTTTTCCCATTTTCCACCTAAAAGTCTACAATTAGGGAAACAAATATTAAATTTTTAATATTTTCCATAACAATCATGGTAGTGAAGTTATGTTTTAATATCAGAGGTTCTTAGTTAGATTTTATGGAAATATTTTTGAATCCTAGCTACATGGTGTACATTAGTTGATCTAGTGGATGATTTAGAGAAAATATGTGGATATGAAACCCCAAAAATGTATCCAAATGATGATGTGTGGGACCCTTAGATGTGTTTTTCTGTTTGGAACTATTTTTGAGATAATTGGTTTTTTTGGATCAACTTTTTGATGATGACAATTCAATGAATTTTTTTATTTGGCGGAGTCATTTTATGTGCATTAATTAGAGTATGGATGTCAAAAGGTACTTTTTTATTAATAAAGAATTCATGGAAATTATATAATTCTCATTTAAAAAAGTTTAGAGTTTGTTAATCAGTTTAGAAAAGAAGTTATGTTATATATTCATCACTCGCAGTACATGTAGACTTCATTGTATGTATTCATTATATATGTATGATATCCTCAATCACTTATGATTCATATCATATGTTGTATGTAGTGAAGTAGAGTAATTTTTTTTAAATTCTTGGTAGATCCAGATCCATGATTCGAAATACAATAACTATTTTTTACGAATGTTATTGACATGGTGTATGGCACACCCTCATGTTTGAATCATAATCAGTTTGAGGTCCTTCCCTCAAAATTATGATTTATACACTCCCCATGATATATGCTGTTCAGGTTCATCACATTGAGTAATTGTATTTAAAAAACCCCTTTGGGCTATATGAAACCCATTTTTTTTTTACTATAATGCACTCCTAGATTTGTTTTGGTCCTCTATTGAGAGAATTCTATTATTAAGGGTATATTAATTTTTTTAGTATTCCATAAATTATAATATGGTCTATATCTATTATTACATGTACAGAATTATTCTATGTTTGTAGTGGTATTTATGAAATTTGGGAATTTCATATTCCTTAGGTGTTTTGATAAATAAGGAAATCAGTTTCATATTTACTATATTTTCCTAATAGAGTTACGATGGATGGTTGGGGTCATATCAAAACCATATTTTCTACATTAATTTAAAATTGGTTGTCAAATATTTTTTAACATGATAGCATATATGTGGATTGTTTATGTTCTTCAAAAAATTGTGTAGGAATCTACCATAATGTATTGGGTGTGGATAATCCTTATTATGTATTTGTAACATTCTATTATGTTACTAAACTCTTAAAGTAGAGTGTGGATCCCACATAATTAGTATGTTTTTAGTGTTACACTCTATGAGAAATATTTCTTGAAAATATTCACATTTTCTCATTGCGTTGTTCTAAAAAATTAGATTGAATAACAAGGATGGTTAATCAATTTTCATAAGGGGGTCATGGAAAAATTAACTAACTTAGTCTAGTTCATAACTATGTGGGACCCACTAAACATGGGATCATCCAAATGAGTTTATCATAGGTATAGTGGATTATTTTTTAATAGTTATAATAACTTTTAGTTACAAAATTGTTGTTCAATATTAATTATCATAATTAATTATGAGTAAGTAGTTTCTATACAGGATTAGAATTTATTAATGGGATTTTCATTCTAAGGAATGAGATGAATACATGTGTAATTATTGTTCCTTTGAGAGAAAATGGGTATGGCCTCATTTGGAACAGAATCAGTATCTTCTTCCCATAAATATATTTCCCCTTCGTATTTTTAGAATGTTTGTAATATGGTTCTACCATTGATTTTGATATAAGATAAATCTCAATAATAGATTATTTTTTTGGGAATCATTTTGCATTTTTTTACACAAACACATCCATGGGATTTGGGTGACACAAGTTGTATATATACAGATAACAGAAAAAAACAATGACATTTCACTTTATATGTTGTGGAAAGAGAAAGATAATAGTTAGAGTATATAGGATTTTTCTAGGATGTGGAGATATCAATAACATATCACCCATTGTTAGTTTATTTGTAAATATTTTTTAGTATATTTTTTCAAAAACGTGTTGGAATTTATATTATATTATTTTAAGCTATTTAATAGATAATTCATGGTTTTTTATTGTATTTAATTTGATATATATTTCAATTTATTTTTCTAATAACTAGATAGTGATTTATATCTATTACAGGTTGTATATAATAAGACCACAAATATGTGTGTTTTTACATTGTGTTGATAGTCACCATCCCATTTATTATTTGAGATTTCATGGAGTAGCACACGAAACTTACTACCATTACTTATATAGTACTAATGGGTTTTTTCACAAAAGATGGGTATCATAGTGTTTCAACATAGTTTTAATGATTGGGGTTAGGTGTCTCATGTTCATTATTTTGGGGTATGTTTAAAGAAATATATAATTTAAATAGATATATTATTTATACAATGGAATATAAATGGGGTGTAGTAACAAATGTATTAATATTAAATGAATCTATCAATATCCAAATTATCTTATATACACAATGCACAATTTATTCAGAAATGATATGGTATTTAGTGAAGTATATAGATTTATAATAAATGTTATTGGATTAATATGACATAAAAATTCCATAGATGTATACATGGAAAAATGGTGTAAATTTCCGTAATGAAAATGAATTCAATTGCGGTATATAATTTTCCCTATATAGATAATAGGGAAAATGGGATCACTCATAGTAGTGTGTTCTCCTTATCTATAGTTTTTCAGTCATTAATCTCTATTCTATTTTTTACAAATGATCATATCTTTAAAATAGGTATAATAGTATCCATGGCACAGAGGGTTGGACGAGGTTGTTAGCCCATAGGTATGTACATTCTAGGGGAAAATGTTCCCCATATGCTCTATGAATTTATAATGGATATAAATTACAACACTATATGATGGGTAAGGGATTCTCCATTGATTTTGTAAGAAGTTAACCTAGTGTTCTTGGGATAACATTGTACATTCCACCAATTTACGATTTTAGTGATTCATACTCCACAAAAGATATGGGGCTATAAACTAAAATATATATAGGTTAGTAATTCTAATACTTAGTTGTAGTTTTGAAACTACCATGATTCGATTGAGGTGGATTTCCCCACACTATAAAGGATTTTATACATCCCTATAATAGAAGTTGTAAATAGATTATTATTACTGGTTTGTGTTGATTATGATATATGTTGTGTCATATTTTACGAGGTGTTTTGCTACCCCCCCCCATCCAGGTGGGATGTAGGTTAAATATATGTAGATTTGATAAAATTTAAACAGAATTTCAACTTATCAGTGATATTTCCATCCCCAATGTTTTTTTATAGAGCTCAATCCTCCCCTAGATACAAGAGTGGAAACTATCAATTAAATAAATGTGGGTAATTTATTCTATCCTGAATTTTTTACTCGGTTACTATTAATGAGGTGTGGGTCACAAATAATATATAAGAGTTATTTATTGAAACAATACTGTCTTATACGTTATATCTATGGTTTTTATATATCAACTACCACATTATACATACCATAAATTTTGGAGGAATATAATCATTAGATGTGATAATATTTAAATTAATAAACTTTAAAAAAGGGTATCTTATTTATTTTGATGACCATAATGATATAAGTAGATTCTCATGTTATTATTGAGACTATAATGTTTTTCATAGAGGAATATATAAGAATATTTCTGACCTATAAATCTTAGTAAGGTAATAATTAGAGTATATCATAGTGAAAAGTGATGCAATTGATAGGCGAGGATTATATTGATAACATAATAGGTACGGATTATATTTATTCATTGAAATAATGACATGATGAAGATAAAATATTGGGATAAATAAATCATAAAAATTAGAAAACAATATAAAAAAATATATCAATGAATTAGTCAATGATCACGTCAAGGATATTATAATATAGTATGATTGATAAAATATCCATGCCCCAAACATTGTATCTCTTGAGATGAAAATTCTTCAAAATGATTTGGGTGATGTATAATTCCAAGAACACATTTACATTGATAAAATGGACTTTCATATGTGTTAAAAATATGGAAATCACTTACACATCATATGTATATGAAAAACCTTGGGAAAAATTAGGTTCAATAATATTGTATTACATAAAAATAAAAGGGAATATCACATTGTTTCCCATGAATGAATAAAATGGAACATTCTTTGAAATAAATAAATTAAAATGAAATCACATGATACAACATTATGTTCATGTGATGTTAAGAAATAAATGATATTCCAGATGTGTATTTCAAAATAAACCTCTTAATATGAGTTTCATGAAAATGGTAAATAATATTAATAGAGGAAAACAAAGTAATAATTTATTCATACTACAAATGAATCCATATTTTTATATTTATATTAATGCCTATGATTAGAAATATTATATTGATACTACAATTAGATTTATTATTTCAGGAAAGTAGATAAAAAATAAATATTTGAAAATCTATTCATAGATGGTGTAAATTTTTAGGGAATATAAAGAACATGTGTTATCCAAAAAATTGTTAATTAAATTATTTATATATGTTAGGAACCTATATTAAAAATTGTCTATTTAAATTTTTTAACTAAAAATGTATAAAAAGTAATATAATTTGAAGACTGAATCTAATCATATGGTTTAGGGAGATCCATATCATCTGATCCTAACATGATTGGTTTTTCCATCTTGCCAACTCCATTGATAAATTAATTTCATTAAATGCATCACTAATAACATTTTTTAGGTGTATATAGTTTATTATTAATATTTGATTAATTTATATAATTATTTCATTATGATATTATAATTCTAATCATCATCTCGTATATGATTAGTATAAGTTTCTACTATCTCAATGCTTTTTTAAAAATTAAAAATTTTATTTTTTTCTAAGGTTATGATTAAAATAGTTAACAGATTTTCTATTATATTCATTATAGATGTTTTTATTTTTAAAATAACCAAATGTTATGTGATAAAATAAAATAACACATAAAAATTATAAATTTTTTGATAAATACAAAATATAGTATAGAGTAGTGTATTACATGAAGCATTAATGGTTTAGAGACCTTGGGGACATGATACATAATAAAAAAATTTCGGGATGGAGTTTCAATATCTCTACAATGTCAATCTATCCATTTTTAATAATCTGGCATATCATACAAATATATTATTGATAACCTGGGGAAAATGGAATCATTAGAATGTATGAGCAGATAATCTCAATATGCGTACACATTAGTGTTATCAGTATATGATGAAATGAAATAATAAGATTATCATAAGGGTATGGAACCATGATTATAACTTAAAATTTTCATAGGAAATCATTCATAGATCATATATATTATTTCAGGCGATAAATCATTTGATTTATTAAATACATAAGTCATAATGTTATGGAATCATCATTAATCAATCATGATAAATGTGATAATATAATGAAAATAATAACATTTCAAAGTAATTATAGCCTAAGAACTAGCTTCTAAAATCATTTTATTATTCAATGATCACTAATATTACAATATTAACATAGTAGATAATGCCCCACAATTGACAGGGTTCACTATACATCCTCTTTTAATTCATTGAATAGGATCACACCCCATAATAAATCATATTATCTAACTTGATATAAATTCTTAACCAATTCATTTGAGGAATATAATTTTCTGTTCCATCCAATAAAATAATAAAAACCATATTTTTTTTAAAAAAAATTAACAAAGAAACAGACATTATTCTAATATATAAAAACCCATAAAAATTAATCTTGTTTCACTAATATTTTCCAAACATTAAACCAATATCATTCAAGAGAAATTAAATTTAAGGTATCATTAAATTTTATACCTAGTTTTTCATAAGAAACATAATTCATGTAAAAATATATGAAACAAATATTAATTGTCACGACCCGTCCTCGGGACCCGTGCCGTGACTACCCCAAGCCCGCATTCCATAGGCCAGGGGCTGGCGACTAGCACCAAGGCATAAATCCCAACAAAAGGAAATGCATTTCCATTGAAAAGTAAACAAGAACCACAGATTAAGAAAGCGGAAAAGTAAACACTATGTAAAAACTGTAACAAGCTGTGTTGAAAGTAAAAGGGGCCGGAAATACAAGCCCAACTGTAAAGTACAACTGAAAGGGAAAACAGCAACTGAAAAGAAAAGCCACAGCGTCGAGCTATCCTCTGGAAGTCCCACCTGAAGGGTGGGTACAGAAAGCCTCCACTACTCCTCGGGTCCACCTGACCGCTCTGAGTATGTCCCGCCCAGTGGCCCACCTCCAGGTACCGTCCTGCTCCTCCAGCCTCCACCACGATCAGCGCTGTTTGTCGTCTGCATTCAACACAACGAAGTGCGGGCATAGCCCGTGCAGGGGTGAGTATAACAATACTCAGTGGGGACCCCGAGACCCTCAAGGTCTCATTAAAACCAACAAGGATAACCACAATGAAGATCTCGATAGATAACCTATACTTAGGTAAATGCCCATACAAATACCTAAGTTACCAAATAACCCATCTCAATCACGAGGTAACACAAGGATTGTGAAATCAACGGATAACCACTACCCAAGTATATGCCCATACATATACCTAAGTTATCAAGTGACCCATCTCAATCTTGAGGAAACACAAAGATCAAAGACTAAGCTCAAACCAGGATTTTCATTATCGAAACCGCAACTGCCGAAGAACCCCGTCTCTAGAGTGTACAGTGGTCCTGTCACGACTCTGAGGTACTTCTCACTAAACTAAGACCACTGTAGAACTCCACCTATCGAGTACTATGGGCTAGCTATTACAACCAAGCGCTCTCCGTCGTGGGTCTGCCGCTACAACCAAGCGCTCCCATGTGCCGCTACAACCAAACGGACCTCTATCGTGGGTCTGCCACTACAACCAAGCTCTCCCATGTGCCGCTACAACCAAGCGCACCTCTGTCGTGGGTCTGCCTCTACAACCAAACGCTCCCCTGTGCCGCAACAACCAAGCGCTCCTCTGTCGGGGGTCTGCCTCTACAACCAAGCACTCCCATGTGCCGCTACAACAAAGCGCACCTCTGTCGTGGGTCTGTCACTACAACCAAGGGCTCCCATGTGCCTCTACAACCAAGCGCACCTCTATAACACACCGAGTCGATCGATCATGCAGTCGTCCGGTCTCAGCTGGCTACACGGTCTCCGTACTCTGTACGCTTGTCTCTAGGAGGGTCCGCTCCACGAGCTACTGGTCGATGCTCCAAGTATCTCAACGTCCAACGAAGAAGTATCTCAAAGGACCACCTCTTCATAGGGGTCTCAACACAACAGACGGCTCGCCAATCGGACGCCCGACCTGTGAGTTATTAGCCTTTTCTTCCCAGGGGCCCGGTTGGATTTCGGGTACAATCCAGCCCGGCCACTATCCAACAGTTACCAAAACTCGGGCGAAGGATGCCAAAAGTTCCGTATCGTCAACTGGAACGCAACGCAATAGACGGCGCGTCAATCGGACGCCCGGTCTGGAAGTTATTTGCTTTTTCGTCCCGGGGGCCCGGTTGGTTTTGAAGTTAAAACCAACCCAACCGTACTCCAACTGCATCCAAACCCCGAGCTGAGTAAGCCAAAAGATCCATCTCCCTTAGAGGAATCCATCAATGTCGACTCCACGTCAGTCGGACGTCCCGAGCTCAAGATATGAGCGTTTCTGCTCCGAGGGCCCGGTTGGTTTCGTGGATAAACCAACCCGGCCGAACCCAAAGTATTCTGAAACCTTCATTGCAATATACTGAAACGACCGTTTCGATCCACGGATCGTGTTGCCGGTGACGGTGTGTTGTTCGGAGGTCTACAGCTCAAGATATGGGCATTTGACCGAAAGTGGTCCGAAAACGGGGGTTTCGGGCCCGGACCGACCCGGCCCGAGACCCCCTGGGTCGGCCCGAACCGGGTGGACCCGACCCAGGTCTGGGTCGACCCGGCCCAGCGTGGAGGTGCGGCGGCGCAGCTGCGTGGCGGCCCGGTGACCCGCACGCTGACGGTCCGGTGCGCCGGCGCCCAGCGCCAGCTGGCTCGGCCGTTTGGCCGAGCCGTTGTGGCTCGCAGGGGGGCGCTGCCCATTCCGACTCCTGTAACCGCGACCCTTATTTGGGGCCTCTTGAAGACCTGACCGGGGGAATTATTTCCCCCGGTCTCCACTACCCGGCCAGCCCGCACTGGCCAACGGGTTCCTCCAACAAGGACCGGCGACGGCCGATCATTCCATCGCCGACCCTGGCGGCCCGGTCCCGGCCACCAGTCATCTTGCTCCGCCGCGTTCCGGAACCAGCCGCGGCCCTTGCCGTTCGGCGCAGCGCGACGGCGTCGCGCCCTTCCGCCGTGGCCCCGATCCGGTCGCGGTGTCTTCTATTTTCTTTGACACGGTGTGATGGCGTCGCGTCCTTGCATTATTTCACGACGCGGTGCCGCGACGTCGCGTCCTTGCATTATTTCACGACACGGAGCGACGGCGCCGCACATTTCTTGCTGTATGATCCTGTGCGGTGTGACGACACCGCGCTACACCCATTTCAATCCACAACAGAATCAACATGAAATAGATAGAGGGCCGGCCGTGTTCGTGCCATCCACCCCCCTCGCGTTATTCGCTATCAATTGGACAAATTTCACGAAGAAATAAAATCACGGGAATAAATCATGAACAAAAGAATAATAAAATAAACCCCTACTTGATAAAAGATGCCGCACGTAGGGCGTCACGAAAACGACGGCGTTCCGTCAACGTTGGTGGATGAAGCACTCGGTGAAGTCTAGTCATGTCGAGTCAACACGCTCAGAATACTTTGTGGGCAGCAGTGCTTCACTTCCTTGCTCCGGTTGAAGAAGGTAGAAGGTGTTGCTTCACGTTCTTCGGAGACGTGGAACGTTCTTCTTCGAGAGGTTGAAGGTCTTCCAAAAGTTCTTCTCCTCTCCTTAGTTCTCCCCACAAAGTTTATTCCAACCCCAAAGAGAAGAATATAATCTCTCATTTTAATGTTGGAAAAATGATTTCAAAAGAAATAAAACACTCAAAATAATTAATTAAGTTGGTTTAATTAATTAAATGCAAAGTGTTGGCAAGAATTTCAAAAGATTGAAATTCAATTAAACCACACATAACTCACCTCATTAATTAAACAAGTTGTCAACATTAAAGTGGGAGTTGTGGGGGGGTTTAGAGGATATGAAGGGGGTGGGGTTCGTGTGGGCCCCACCACTCTCATAGCCTCTCAAGGGAGGTTGGGTGGTTACCCAACTTCCATCAATAGTTTACACTTTAGAGTAAAATAATTAAAATTTTAGTTTCATTATATAATAAACTTCCACAATTTTTATTATCAACACTCGTGTAAACGCAACTCCGGAACAGAAGTTCCTAAGCAATTACCGGCGCTGCGAGTTCATCGGTGCCCTCGGAATTCGATTCCGGGCACCGGTTCAAAAGTTAGAAAAACCCGCTCGTTCGTTCACTGAATGTACCCGATCCAAACTTCGGAAATTGATTCCGGGCACACCGGGCCTCGGAATCAGGTGCCGTCAGAAACTGCACTCTTGTAAAATCCCAAAGAAAATTAAGAAAAAATTTTCCTTGAATTTTACGGGTCTTTACATTAATGGAATATTTCAACAATCCCTTTCAATTATGAGAATAATATCATTTCATTTTTATATCATTTTTATATTATTTTCCAAAATATTTTAAAAAATATAGTTTTTTTTAAAATAACTTCAACACATTTAAAATAAGATTCAATGAATAAAATATTCATGATAGTGGTTAAATTTGTTTTTGTGGAAATAACAAATTAAATATTTTGATCAATCATTTCTTAAAAAATATTAAATATCATGTTATAAAAAATGTAGGAAAATTATATTTATCAAAAAAAATATTGATAATTAATATAAACAATCATTGGATAATAAAAATTATAATATATGAAATAATATTTATAGACAAAGGGAATTGAAATAAAAATAAATCACGCAAGGATGAGAAATTTTTACTTCTCCAAAAAATAGTTTTCATTAATTTTTTAAGTACCACGATAGAAGAATGGAAGGAAAAATTGGAAAACACCAAAAAATAACTAGACAAAATGTTAAAATAGGCCTCATTAGAGAAGTATTATTACAATTCCCCCCCAAATAGGATTAAATCATAAATAATCACTATCAAAATTGATATTTCAACCCTAACACATACATTTCGTTGTTAATTTTTTTCAAATGTTATATAATTTTACTGTATAATATTTTTTATTTCATATAAAAATATACCCAACCTATATTTATACTTATATAAAATAATAATGTTTATTTAAAATTTCTAATTACAAATTTAATTATAATTTTTATTTTAATTAAACATTATTGTAAAAATGATATTTTTTTATGTGCTTGATTTAGATTGAAGGTTCAAATACTAAAACCGTTTTCTTGGGATCAACATTTATATATTATTACTAATTTTATATGTATCATATTTATAAACACTATACACATTTATAAATGATCATATAAACTTGTGGTGAAAATGAGTTACATATCAACTTGGAAGTTACTATAAGTACGTACACATGACGATGGATTAAATTTTTTAATAAGTCAAATTGAAGGGTCAATAATAATATGAATTTAAATATTCAAATAAATATCATAAAAAAAATTTAAATTCATTAATTTCATTTCTATAAATATCGTTGTATATCTCCTAAAATTAAATCACTTCGTGGATGTGGTAATCCACCTATATGTATTATTGAATAACTATTTTCTCACATGATGGAAATGAGATATAAAATTGATGTTGAATTAAAAAATTGTTATTTATAATGTCTATACTAATTTAAACTTATGAATTTTGTAATATCATATTTGGATGATGTGGAATAAGAAATAAACATAATAATATTTAGTGAAGATAATTTCCAATTCTATGTGAAACTTCTTTTCAATTTCATTGTAGGGAACCATAAAATAGAAATTTAGGAAGAAAAAAACACCATAAAATTGTTAGTGTTTTTTTGAGATATTGAGGAAGAATTTAGATGCAATATGTGGCACAATAAGATGTGAAAAGAAGAAGATATAAGGAACCATCATATAAACAAGGTGAGTATAAACCCCATAAATATTAAGAACCTAAAAATATATGAATGTAAAATCCATGTGAATGTATGAGTATGTTAAAAAAAGATACAATATAAGATAAATAAAGATTCAAATATTATTAAAAATTTATCTTTATAAAAAATTGTTATTTTTAAATCCATATTATTTAGTTTAACAACCTCATTTCCTCCATTTAACCATAACCAATGTAACATATTTTTAAAAAAGATTCGATTAATTGTCACCAAAATTGAATGAGGCTTCTTTAAAAAACATTTAAATTAATAATAAAATGGTTCAAATTATTTTTTAAAATTGGTTTTATACTTCTGGAATAAAAAATTTAAAATACCCATTCGAAATGCAATGAAAATTACATATAGAATAATTAATTTTTTACAATAAATCTAAATTTATTCTAATTAAATGAATTTTAACAACATATATATTAATATTGAAACATAATATTGTGTATATCATGTAAATATATCATTGAAAGCATTGTTAAAGTTGTATAATTTATTTCACTTAGAGAATAACCCAATAGATTCATTTTCTTTCTCTGAACATGATATTTTTTTACATTAAAATGAATTTCATTAATTTTTATGAAATAATAAACAATGAGAAAAAACATAAAAATGAAATAAAACTAAATTTCATAAAATAAATTCTTCTGAATGAAAAAATAAAAATAAATTAAAAAAACTAATCCCAAAAATTATATTTTAGATCTATTTTTTAGTATAAATTACAATTGATAGCAATATATCATTAAAAATCTATATGATGTGATGAATTTTAAAATGGATAGTCATTATTCAAATAACATTATGTTGATGATTTTCACAAATGATTTCAAATAGATAGTAGTAAAAGATATATATATAATGAAATATTGGGGTGCTACAACATGTGTTTCGATATAGGTATGTTTCATTTAGTATACATGTATTCAACAACATATTTTTTTTGTCAGGTTTTATGACTATAGTCAAAAAATATGATATTATTTAACATTGTGAATAATTATTCTTATAAAAATTTAAATCGACATATAATTTATTTAATCCTATCAATTTTTAGTGTTATTATTTAAAAAAATCATCAATGAATGGGGATTGAAAAATTTTAACCCATTACTCATGGAGGTGATGAAATAAACATATGATAAACAAAAGTTTCATTTTCTAATTGAATGAGATGATGTTAGATAATGGATTTACCTTTAATAGAAAAAAATTATTATATTAATAATAATTCTATGATAATTTCAGGAAATATAGATTATTGATGTTATGTTATGTGAAAATATGAATTTCAGAAAATTCATTAGAGAACATAATATATTCCTTTATATGTTTACTCCAATCCTCTATATTAAGGCTTCGTAGATTATTTTGTTTGTGGTTCCATAACATCATGTATACTGATAGATTTATATGGATATATTTGGATAGATTTTTCATGATATTGGTTAGTATAACTAGTAGAGAAATTTCGTTTTAAATGCAAGAATTTATAATTTAATGAAAGATTAATTAAAATGAGAGAATGGAAAATCATTTCATCTCAATAATAAGATACCCATATTGTGACTGAATATTAATGTCCTTGGATTCTAAACAAAATGGGTTAAATTATATACACATAACTTCTATATACATCAATAATTAAGTCATACAAAGTCTTACATAATAATATAATTAATACATTTTTATATATTATTTTATTATTTATTTATTATATTTTTGTTATGATGATAAATAGAAATACATCACCATATTATTTTATATGATGAATGTAAATTGAAATAATGTTTCTAAAATAAATATAAGTATAGGAAATCTATTTTTTTTAATATTATCTTTTTTTACTAATATAATAGTATTACACAGATGGTCATATTTGCAATAAATAGAAAATTTGATTATAGTTTCATAATATTATATTATTATTTCTTTGAAAATGACAATATATTTATAAAGTAAATATTTTATTATAAAAAATATTTCATAATTTCAAATATTCATTTTAATTAAAATAAAAAATAAATAGGTTCTTGAAATTATATTATGTATTAGTTGTATACAAAATATAATTTTTATTTACAAATTTTAATTAATTTTATTATAAAATTATTTTAATATATTATTAATACCTAGTATTCCCAATGAGTTGTTATACAAATTAATTCTGTTAGTCTCGTTTCATATTATAATTAAACATTTCATAATACTCATGATATTATCCCATCCCACATATTACTTCTATAAAATTCCTATTAACTAATTTATTACTTATTCAATTTAATACATCTTAATTTAATATATATTACGTAGTTAGATTTTGAATTCCATTATTAATATTTTTTATCTATATCAATGATTTTATTGGTGTGGTAATTGTATGGGACCATGTTTATTAAAATTGTATAATTTTAGTTATTTAAATAGTTATTAATTTATCTCCACACTGTAAAAATAAAAAAAATTAGTAATATTTATACTGTTAGTGAATTTCTATAAATACATAATAAAATACAATTTTCTTATTATATACTACATATGTTTTAATTTATATCATATCCCTAATTATACAAAACATTCTTTATTTGAATAAAATTATATATATTCATTCATTTTGACATTAATTTTTTCTCCCCTGACAAATTTCTCAATCAGAAATACATTTTATACACTAATAAGAAAACATAAGTGTTTATTTTGATTACATACCCCTAAGGGTTTCCTTTCATTCATTCCATATATTGTGTTTTTTCAAACATGTATTTACCATGTGAGGTTTTTACTATATTCAACATTGTTTATATAATATGTGACATTTACAATATCTACTACTTATGATTGATGATACAATAGATATAGCACCTATTTATTTGATACATCTGAGGAATATAGTATTAATAATATTATAAGAGATATTTTACATACATCATGTTCTTAGTAAATTATTTGATGGAGTTCTAGTCCATTGGACAAAATACTATTGAGATCAAGAATATTAAATGGTTAAATGTATCATTGCCTTATATTTCCATTCATCCCAAACCAATTGTATCTCTTTAATAGAGATATGTAAGGGAATTTTTTATCTATATCCTAAAATTATAGATCTCATATATGATTATCAACATCACATTTAATTTGATTATATGATACATAGATGTATTGTAGAATGGACTTAACCTTATCTATTATTTCATCAACCAATTTAATCCTCAAAAAATTAGGTTTTCTATCATAATACAAACATATTAGAGTTCAAAACTACTTCTTGAAATGGGATTCATAATAATAAATTTGAAATCATGAATTGGATCTATTATTAGAAAATTAAATGACTAGTGAATGGTAATAATTCCAATATCAACTAAATTACATAGTGAAATATCATTATGCAAACCCTAGTTTTAGGATACTTCATTCATATTTGATATCAATCAAATGTTGATATGTAAAACTTAAGTAATAATCATAATTCAAAACATTATGGATTCATTTCTAGGAAATTGATTTCAATAATAGATTTATATTTCATATAATTGATATTGGTTTTCCATGAAATCGCAACACACCTCCAATATCTAACATTTTTATTTTATCAACATATAAGTAATCTATAATGAAGTCGTAGTGGTGATTTCTTAATAACATAGTCATCCAACCCCATATGAAATTATTTTTAGTGATTTCATTTGGAAGAACAATGATTAAATCCATTGATATATTTTCCAATTTCTTAATAAGTATGGGTAATTTATTCATCTCCATTATATAATCATTAATTCCCTCCCACAAATTTTTACATAACAAACTAATATTATAAAATATATATCATTATATTATACCACAAATAGTTCTATCATGGATATCTATAAATCAATGTACTTTCTGAGTGTACAGATAATGTTCTTATATGTGAATCATTTAGTATATCATGATTATCTCATGAATTGTTTGTAATTGTATTCTGGAAAAAATCACATATTCTATTTTTTTTGAATTATTAACAATACATATTTACTTTTAATATTAAAATACCCCAAATTGTGTCTCTATACTTAATCTTATAAAACGTCATTAGTCCCCTCTATAATAGATTATTGTGAAATCATTTGAGAAATGTAGGAAATGGTTCATTAATTTAATAGTCACATATACATGCTCTCCATGATTAAAAAAATTTGATCCCTGTCAACAATAATCACCGATAAGGATTAAGAAACATTTCTACATCAATAATTTAATAATTTATTAAACCTTAATAATTTAAAATGGATTTAGAGTTCATAGACATTTTTAAGATCAATAATTTTTTATAAGAAAAAATTGTCATCAATTTTTGTGATTTTATAACTCATTATCTTGGGATTCATGTATATGCCACACTGATCCCTATAGTGAAACTTCAATGAATAAAATAATTTTAGGATTTCAAAAACCATATCTAGATCATGAATGAATATTTTATTCACATTGATAATTTATTTTAAATAGGAATATGAAATCAAACTATCATTTTACATTATCACACCACCTGATAATTTCTTGGATACATCACTATAGGTAAAAAAATTATTCCCCGAATATTGGTTGTTAGAGTACATGTATGATTATAATCCTTAAAATTAAAAAATGTATCGATATTAATATTAATTATACTAGAAAAAACCCACTCCCATTTGAGTTATAATTTTTTGGTAATGTATGTTCTGATTTGTTAATAAAAAATCATAAATAATACCAAGCCAAATAATAGAATCTTCTGACATACGTTAAAAATGTTTCTGTTATCCACGACTCAATATCAATTTTCAATGAAGGATACATCAATACTCCATTACTTGTGATAAAATTCTCAATTAATGTTACATTCACTAACATAATATCATCGGTACAATAGATTTCCAATAACATAACCTATATAAATATCTTTGTCAATTTACTAAAATTATCTTATTTTTCCTATATTCATTTGAGTATATTAAAATATAATCGTAAAAAACTACCTCAAATCATTCAGGGTAATCTCTATTGATTCTATTGATCAATTTCAGGAAAAGAATCATTTTTTTGAGTTCAATAGGGATTAATATTAACAAATAGATATCATACCATGAATGAATGATATTCCGGACACAATCCTTCATATTAAATTTCAATTCATTATATCCCACTTGAATTTCCACATTGGAGTTGCATTGAGAACCTTATATTTGGAAAAATATGCCATTAATCTACTATAAGGGATATTGAATCTTTTGTGTTGTGTTTCTATGGTTAGGATAATGATTATGGGGGTTCATTGAGTTCTCATACTTCTTATTCAATATTTTAAACTTGAACCCCATTATGACACACATTTTCTTATATACACTATTCCTAGATTATCAAGTTGTTTATTTATTAATTATTCTAATTGAATATGTTTCATTATATATGGATTCATGGATGTAGGAAAATATATTGGTATAATTTATATTGATAACTCAACCTGTCATCCCTGTGGAAGAAAAATCAAATCATCGTTGAATATATCAACACAATTCCAAACATTGGTAATTTCTTCAATGCTAATCATCTCCATTGTCTCAATTATTTTTACTAAAAATTATTTCATAAAATTAAATATTCATGAATGTAAATACTTTTTAAAAAGAGATATATCATCCTCATTTAACAAGTATAATTTTAGTGGATGATTTTTGTTCTTGAATGTATTTTACTATTTATATTAGTTGATTTTTGTTAAAATAAGGAAATCCCATACATAGCTTACATAACATTCAATTCCACTTATATGATTATGATAAAGTTATCTAAGATACATAGCTCACATTTTTTATGGGAAGGAACAATATTCTCAAGATGAAATAATATGATATTTTTCTATATAAAATAATAACATTGATTATATGTTTTATGGTTATTATTTAATAGTTATAAAAATTATTCAAGATATCTGTGAGTGTGTTGGACAAGAATAAAATATTGTAAAAAATATTCAAAAATGAATATATGGTGTGAATATAATCATATTATTTTCTATATTATCCTTAATAGTTTTGATAGAATAAAAAATTCCTTTATCCATTGGAAATTGTGGTTGTTGTTGATGTTGTTTAATAACAAAATATATTGCATTCATTGATTCATATGTCTTATCCTATAAGACCATTTGTATTGACCAATCTCCAACTGAACATTATATTCACAATCATGAAAATTAACATAATTTTAAATTTCACAATTCATTAAATAGTTTATACTACATTGTTATATCATACAAAAAATAAACTAAAAAAAGATCCATAAATGACAAAACCAAAGGTAAAATACGAATGCATTGTAATTTTTTTCTCATAAGATATGAATGATTCTCCAAAATCATTCTTGACTCCATGGAACTCATGAATATTATATTAGATATATCAAAAAAAAATTTTGTCATTAATATTTTTACAATTCCCTCAGATTCAATTTATTTCACATCCTCCAATGGATTCATTTTCTGGTAAATTCTCGCCTATATTCATCTTATTCATCTAAGATATAGAAGAAAAATATGATGATTTATTTCTTATAATAGTGAAGGACATTGAATATATCCTCAATGTAATAAATGATTTATTATTGGATTATGGGATCTGAGTATATATAAAATTTATAAGGAAATGTCTTTATAAAAGGTTCAGGGAAGATTGATTTTTCTTCAGAGAAGGGGTGTCTTCCACATTATTCATGTTATTTTAAATTACTTGGTTCAGTTGTGAGAGAAATACCATGATGTTAATAACTATACTCCAATAATATTAGTAATCTTATTGTAAAATAAACACATTTTTAATTGAATATGGTTTTGGAATTATTCTCGATATTTCAAATCATTATATAAAATAAAAATAAATTAGGGAAAACTAATTAAATATTTTTATGAATGGAAGTTATATAAAAAAAATTGATGAAAAAAATTTATATGAATTCCTAAACTACCAAATTCCTATGTTACAGTATTTTATATCCTTGTAGATTTTATTGTTAGGATCTCTAAAAAAACCAATTATATATATTGAAAATCAACATAATGGTGTTTAACGTTTTTATGAATAATAAAACTCTTATTAGCAGAAATTTCCAAGCCGGGCATCACGTCAGGAACAATGGTTATATAATGAGTGAGGATTCAGTTAGTAACAATCATTGTTTAGGGTTAATAAACATAGTTTTATGTGTTCTAGAGTCTTTCTCAATATTTTGACATCCTCAAATGGACAACATTGATAGGAATCCATATACTCGTCAACAAATTATTTGGATGTAATCCTATAGTTATACACATACATAGGATATTCAATATATAATTTTAATATAAATCCCCAAAACTAAATATAATGATTTCAAATAGAAAAAAATGGAAAATAATTTTTTATATGTCAGTTCTTGCTTTTTTACATAATTTAAAAACCAATAAATACTTAACATCTTCAAATCTCGTTTCGTTGTGATATTATATAAATAAATAAAACATCCTAAAGACAAAATACATCATATTTAGTTAAATCGTTATTATGTGATCATTTGTTTCAAAAGTTTTTCCCTATTGCAATGGAAAACATGGTAAAATACATTTTAAAATGGATGTTCTATTAATAATATAATGTGAATATTCTTTGAAAATATTGATGATATGTATCAATTTTTAGGGGAGAGGCATACAATGATAAAATAAAATGGAATTATCCAATATTTTTACACTAAATAATTTCACGATAAATATAATATAATAGATTCTTGGCCTCAATGAACCGTGGAAGTAATATAAATCATGTCATCATAATCCTAATTCAACGATAACTATTCTAAAAATATAACACAATATTATAGGCTCACTTCCCATGAACCATGAATTTTATATAAATCATATGAAAATATTATCCATTATATATAGTTGTGGGGGTGTATAATTTTGGGTTGAAATATCACCTATGATGTAGATGAATATCTGTTCCAGACAAGGAAATGAATCACATTGCATAAGAATTAAACTAATAAAAATTAAATTGGTTAAATAATATTTTCATTAGAATAATTAAATGAACTATTATAATTATAATATTAAATTAAAGGATTAATTCTTTCAAAGGATTTCATAAATAAATAATGAATGAAATAAAATGAAAATGAATATATAATAATGGGTTGTAAAAAAGGATAGTGGAAAATTATTTTCACAAATTGAAATCTTTTGTGGGTTTTTATGAAAATTGTAAATATTCATAAAAAATAATAAAAGAGAAATATGATTCCTTAATACCAAAATGGGGATAAATTGATTTAAATTAAAATTCACTACTTTTAGTTACAATATAATATTAAAATAATTATGATTAATGGTTTATTATATAAGATAATAATTTTTTTTGAATTTGAACTGTTTTTTGGAAATTAAGGATTTCTGTGTGGAACTCTAGGGGAAATTGTGATCCCAAAAAGGTAATGTCAATGTAATCATGGAATATATAAATATATATATATATATATATCATGTATAAAAAATATTTTTTTATTAATTGAGTATATTATAGATTAAAATGGAGAAAAATAAATACTGTTTTAATCCAAATGTAATTTTGTGGTATAGAAGATCCATTACATTTTGGATATACATGTACAGTTCATTCAGATATTCTAAAAACAGAATAAAATTCTAAAATACCAAATTGATACCCATTTAAATGTATATACCATTTAATATTACTCATTTATGATTCATTTTTATCTTTTTTATTGTATTATTATTATGATCACATCCCCATTGATGTTTTTAAAAACGTTGTAATGGTTAATTTTTTAACCTATATTAATAAAATTTTGTACCTAGTGAGAAAAATAAAAAGATATTAAAATTATTTCAATATAATTTCATAAATTTATATTATCCAAAATATAATAATTTATTTTTCCATAGAAATTATTCAATTTATATAAATGATGTAAAAAACTATGATTTCATTTGAGTGGAATTTCCTAACATAATAAACTGATATTATTTTATTTAAAATTAGAACTATTAATTTACTCTAAAATATGAAATATATATGTTAAATACTTGTTTAGATAAATTTTATACCTAGTATTTTTATCGTTATTAAATATGTATGCGGTGAAAAATAGTGAAACACATCTTTCATGGATACTTTGAATAGTACATAATATAAACAATATTATATTTTTAGACTATAAATTTTGGCAATTAGATTAATGACATTAAATAATATAATGATATTTCATTATGATTATTTTAATGATATCTTCCATTGGATGATTAATCTCACACAATTGGTCATGGCCCATTACAATGGTCGTCTGATAAGCCTAACAGATATTGTTAATGATGAGAGTGATCAGAAAATATTTATATTGAGTTGGTGGAATCCATATTCATGGAAAGAGTAGATAAATGGTTCATTGATGGGTGTAATTTATAAGAGGTTGAAAAGTATGAATTAAAATTCAATATAATAAATGAATATTATTTTTTTAGAACCTGACTGATGATGTGACAACATTGTATGTTTTATTTGAATATATAGTAAATGGGCCAAAAATATCCACATAACATATAAGAACCTGAAATATTCTTTAACATATATAATTATAGAATATATTACATATATGACATAATTAAATTCAGCATAGTTCATCATTTTTGTAATGTTTTAGCAAAATCACCAAAGAGATTTTTTATTTGTATGAAATAGAAATGTGAAATCCATTTTATAAAAAATATTTAGTAAATTTGGGATTATTTATAAATAAGTGGTACTTTTTTTTATCTAAAAAACAATTTTTGAAATGCGATAAAATTTCAGAAACATATATAAATAAATGATTTTTTCATAAAATAATTTTCTGAGGTATATAAACATATGTAGTTTTTTAAAGATCAAATTTATTATTATAATTATGTATTTCATATTTTAGTAAAAAATTAAATTAATGAAATCCGAACATATATTATTTACAAAAAACGTGTATAGATTATTTAGAAGATATATATATTTTAAAATATCTAAAAGATTCTTATTATTTTATTCTAGTATAAATGTAAGATATTTTAATTTCATAAGATACCCAATATTTTATATTAATATTCAATGACTCTGGTTACCATTTTAATGGATATATTAATATTGATAATAGTTATGTATAAAATAAAATGGCCATATTACATCTTATAAAATTACTATATTTCCATAATTCATTATTAAACAAAATAATAGTAATTATTCTATATTGTAAAATATTAAAATATTGACCCCATTAATAATTTTTTTATCTTGGTAACTATTTTTTCTTTTTAATGATAATTCAAGGAGACTAAAATGTTATAAATTTTCTCATTCCTATTATGTTTTATATTTCTCATCAATATGATGTAGTAATTCCATAAATTTTTAATGATATATTTATTCTCAAAATGAAATTCTATATTTTACATATAAATGGTAATCGTTTGTTATCTACTGAATGTATTTTAAACAATATAAACATACTAACTGTAGATATCATGTAATAGATAATAGTAAATATCAAAACATTAATATAGATATTTTTTCATAGATACTCTGTATTGAGATAAGGATTGAGCCATATATAGGTTGATTTTTATCTAAGACATGAAATTGTGTTTGATTATTATACTCTTTTGTTTTATTAATCCATTGATTTTTTGGGTGGAAGATCCCTATCCATTGTAAAAATTTAACCAATAAAATGACTTATATAGTATTTTTAATTTGTAGTTCCATCACCTTTGTTAATTGATTGATTGGTGTTTATTTTTCATTTCTTCATTTTTTTTGATCTTGTGAACAACATTCTATGTATATGATGATACTTAAATTTTTTATGGGGTAGAATATTGAGATCCATCATTTAGAAGATAATAGTTATGATGAGATGAATATTTGGAAGGTGATCAAAGTTAATATTATTTTATTTGATGTTTTCCCTTTTATGAGAGTGAGATTCCTTTTAATGGATATTAAATACCATGAATAGTTAATTGTTGTTAGTTGTTGAATATATTGATTACAATTTACTAGTATGTGGTAAAAAATGTATCGATCCAAATTCAACATAACCACATCATGGTGGTCTCTACTATAATTCAGATGTTAGAGTACAAGAAAATAGATAGATATTAGATATGGAGGGCATTTTTAGGCTTGAAATAATGCAAATTACTATTTTATCAGTGACATTATTATTTGTTTATGGTAGTTTTAGTTAGAGTTTATAATGTTTTTTTCACTATTTATCTTTGAGGGATATAACATAGTGGGGTCATAATCTAATAAATTATGATTATAGAATTATACCTGATGCAGAAATATACATAGATATTATCAACTATACTGGTTTTTATTTTTTAGATATATTATCTATTGGAAGTTTCAATGTGGGATTAAGTCCCAATAATGAAATAATTAGAAATATTAGATGTAAATTCTATTAGATTGGGTGTATTCCTATATTAGGGTTGTGTTCTGTTTTATAGAATCATGTATATGACACGTATTCAACAGAATTAATCATCACAATGGGATGTGTATGTTTATCCCTCTAGATGAATACAATATGTTTAGATGTTATAAATCTTCGATAGATGAACTATATTTCATTCAATGGATTATCCATATAGATCTATGAAAATTGATAATATTTCCTTGGGTTATGTTATTTTATATAAAATCGTAATCTATTATTTAATTATTTTAATGCTTTTTATAGGTTGATATAATAAGTTTTTTAGTCTATAAGATTTCCAAAAAAGATATTATTGTTATGACTGATGATTTAATTTTGATTTTTAATACCATTTTATGGTTGATTATGTCATGATAATGACGTTCATGATCTAATATAATATTATAATTATTCCAGACGAAGGATATGTATGTGTGATTCTCCATTATGTGCTCTAAAAACATCATATGTGGTTAGGTAAGGTAGAATGATTGATGTAATGATGTTTTATGTTATATCTAATTTATTATGAATTTATATCTCTATGTTTTGTGAATTAATAATAGTTTTTTATGATTTTTATTAACACATTCCTAGTGTTTTCTCATGATGTTAATTTTGTAAAATATTACCAAATGATTTTGGTTATTGTATCTTTATTTTTATGTGAATTTCATCAAGGGGTATGAAATCAATATATTGCATCGTATTAGATTGATGATAACCTAAATAATGAATCTAATGGAGAAATATTTTCATTTAGAGTATTATATTGTTAGTAATGAGATGATCACTATTACCATCATCACTAATACTATTAAAATAAATATTATATTTTTCAATAGATTATTAAGAGTTTTTACCAGAATATGTGAAATAAAATAGTGATATTTTTTATGGTCTTGATTAAAGTGTTTTATATGAATAGGTTGTGCCAATATAATATTCCTTCTAGTATCTAATTTTTATGGTGATGGCTATAACACCCTCATGTTAGGTAGTTTTGTAATGTATCAATGTCTAATTGATAAAAATGGGTTATGAATTTACTATATTTTTGTAATGATGTAAGTAGTATTGTTACAAGAAATGATTTCGGAGGAAATCCTCGTTAAGATTCATGGATTTTTTTTATGTGACTGGAGTTTCCCATTTAATGTGATGTGGTTGTATAGTTGTCATAGAGTTATTAAACCATCATATATATAGTACATGGTCTAGTATAGGTAAATGGGACACATTCCAATTGAATTTCAATTGGGGCCTCTAAATAATTATTGACCATCAAGATATATTGTTTGCAAACCAAGGGTGTTCTATCTTTATTCATTCAGATGGGAAATGTACATCTCTATTAGGCCCAATACATGTTATCTATTTTAGGATGTAATGACTCAATGGAGCGAAGGATACACTGATTAAATGTTTCATATATAAATGAATTATCACATTTTTTAGATTCAATGGTTGAAACATTATGAATGGTTAATTTGTAAATTTACATTATTAAATGATCATAAAAATAATTTTTGATGATTCTATGTTTCATAAGACAATATTTTTAACCATTTGATGTAATTTAGATATATTAAAAGATGGAATTTTTTCAGTTATTTATTAGTTTCTAGAAAATTAATATTTTCATCCCCAAGTGGTTAAATGTTATAATAAATAAACGGCGATCCATATAAAAAAATAAATACCTTGGTTTAATATTGAAATGGTGTGTTTTCCAAAGATGTTTGTAAAATATAATTGATTTCCTAGTCCTTGTGTCTATTATGTGATTGTAATGGTTGATTTTTTAAGTTATATTATATATATACACCGAATGATTCCTTTTTTATTATAAATTGATGTAGGAGACTCTTTTAATTATAATTCTGAAGTAGAACGGTGAGTGGGAATAATGAGAAACATCCGATAGCGTGGTTGATTATAGCATGGAAGAGAGGAAGATTCTATAGAAAAAAACCTCCTATTGTAGAATTTCATTATTAATTGTTTAATTGTTTGTCTGGAACTTCATTTTTTTCATTTCTATATTTTATTATATTCAATAATTATTTTTTAACTTTTTGACTACTCAAATAACTATTCATGATGGATTAGTAGTTTATAAAGAATCATGAGGATTGAAAAATTCAAAGTGATTCAGTTTATTTAATTTGTAATCACTAGATATAAAATTATAGTCTTAATACCATGGACACTTGTTGTAATAAAACACCAGTGGGATAACCATAGATTTTAACATTCCATGCACATTCCAAACTTGATGTGTTAGAATTAAAAATTGTTTATGGAAGAACAAATATTTTATTAAATTTTCAAAGGATGTTTTTATGGTTTATCACACAAAAGTAAGAATTTTACAATTATATAGTCCATGTAATTTATTTTTTCGTCACATAACATAATATTGAGGATCTATATTATTTTATAGGATATCAGAATGTTATTTTGGGGAATTTTTTGTATAGTTTGTTCATGAAGATGAGAAATGGATTTTGGAGATGATTTAGACCAAAATAATGGATGATAAAACCTTTGTATGTATTTGTACACTATGGTGTCATATTTTCACATGTTTTTTATAGTTTCACACTATCTAGATGAACTGTGGACATTTTTGAACCCTAAAAATATGATTGAAAATTTATAATCATTGTATTTGGGATTAGTATTTAGTAGTTCCTTCATCATAGTGCGGAATCAATCCGTGACTAATGGTTGGAGAAACTCTATAAAATTCCAACATTCCAATTCACTAGGTATCTCAATAAAAACATGTGGGCTTCATATAAAAATTATGTGTTCATTATTAACTCATATTTCACAATGGAATTCATTTATTTTTTTCAATATTATAAATATCATCTCCCTCCCAAATATCACCTCGTGTAAGGATATATTATATAGAGAGTATTAATTTATATTATTATTATTATACCTTTCACTGGATCTATGAATTCATTGAATACAGGATATGTGAGTTATATTCCTGGTTTTGTGTAAACCCACTATCCAGTTTCATCATTGTGGTGTGATTCATTTCCAATATTAAGGATTTAGTAATCATCTAATGTTATATGGTGATGTTATCCATGTATACCAAAAGTTCTTTTGTTCCTCTCATTGATGTGTGAGATATCACCTACATGGATATAAAAAATACACTCCTTAGATTATCATTTTATATGATGTTCCATGAGGCCACATTTAGTGTTTAATAGCTCTATAATATCTTTTTATTATCTTTAGTAAAGTGGAGGACCCCTATAATATTTATAGAGTGATAATATTTTTGTTGTGGAAGTTGTGCAATGTTGGTCAATCATATCCTTGAGAAAGGAAATACATAGTGTGTTCGACGTCTTCCATGGGCATGATATACTAGGAGACATGAACCATGTGGCTGAGGTTTAAATTTAATATTGAATCACTTATTAAAGTATTTTTGGATATCATGTCATTCATTATAGGTCCTAAAAGAATGTAGGTTGAATGCATTCTCTCTATCATGATTTGGTCGTGAATTCGTCCATATAGGGGGAATTTTCACCAATCTATGGCCTTAGTGAAAACCTCAACAAGTATCCTCATATTTCATTATTGTGTAGGTATCCCTCTAATATTACATTATATATTATTTATTTAGGGATAATGGTTTTATAATATTTTTCATGATGGAAGAAGACTATATTTTGAAGTAAATTATTATCCAATAAGTCCAATTCATTACTCCATATGTTGATAGAGTTTTAAAATTATGGAATGAAGGGTAGATTATTTTTCAAATAGATCCCTCATATCTGGGAACATCTTGATCATATCACATTAATGTATCATGTAGTGTTAATTTGTTCTATTTATTTCATACTGACAACTTTGGGATTGCACTTCTTCTGATTTAAATTTGTTTCTCTTAAAAAATTTGTACAAGGTGGGAGTGTAGTACATTATTTTATTGTGAAATGGTAAACATTGGGATAATAAATTTTATTAACGATAATAGATATTTTTAAAATACAAAACCATACTTGGGTTTAGTGACTTCAATTCTTATTTAAATGTACATTTACCTCAATTTTGTGCCTTTTAATTTTTTAGGTGCTGATAGATCGATATCATTTGGGATTCAAGTGTTGTTTGTTTCCAGTAGTACTAGATTTGGGGTGGAAAATATATGTGGAACATATTTCACAATCAGTAATGAATATTTAATTTTTAGTGATTTGAGATACCTTTTTCACCTATATACATTTATTTTTATTATTTTACATTAGGACATGTAATATAAATATCATTCTAGTTTTATTTTAGTCAATAATGTAAATATTTTGTTATAGTGGTTATTTTGTTCAGATATTGATGTTTATCTATTAAAGGGAGTATAATATATATCCTCACATATATGTGATATTCAAACTTCCCACTAGTCACCAACCCCTTCAATATTATAGGAGGTCTAGTGATTTAAAATAGTGTTTTATTCTTTGCATTGTGTGGTCCTAGAGGTCTATATCAAATCATTAATTTTTGTAAACATGTCATTATTTAACGGATATGGAAGATATTATGTCTATCTTATGAGAAGTATGTGGAACAATATTCAATATCATTTAATATATTTCTATGACAAATACTAATAATTAAACTAAATAATAGTCTGAGGTTGTTAATCAATTATATATATCCTCCTTCTATGAATATTGGAAACATAGTATGATATCATAATATTCGGTAGTTAGTTTTTTTTATGCTATAATTTTCATGTAATTTAATATTTCATAAGTTGTATAGACTATGTATATTTTTAAAAATACATATAAAATAGAATGATTTAATTTCATGTGGATTCTGAGTTATTACATTTTGGAATAGAAATAATTTTTTTGATATAAATGGGAAAATTAACTCTTTGTTGGATATAAAGACGCCTATATATATGAATAGACTGATTGAAAAAAATCAATAGTAGATTAGTTAAATACTTATATAGGCGGAGTGTTGTATTAGAAACCATGGTTACACTTGTGTGACTATATATCAAGGAAAACCCATATGGAAATAGGTTCTATAGTGGAACAAATGAGGTTTTTTTAAAATGTTTCTTTAGGAGAATTGATTTATTAAAAATTAATATATATATCACTAAAACGATCAACATGTATTTGATTTTAGGATGAAAAATATTTTCCATTCTAGGATAAAGAATAATGAAACTCTGTCTAATTATATATCATAGATGATAAAATAATATATAATATAAATTTTTAATATACACCTAAATAAGAAGATGATAAATATTCAATAAAATGCTATAGTATAAGAGAAGATGAATATTTTCATATTTCATTGGGGATTATATCAGCCTCTAGAGTATTGATAAATGAAGTCTATAATCCACAATCATTTTTTTTGGAAAAAAATTTACATAACCCATGAATAATCATATATATATCAAAAGTTGTTAATACATCTATGGAATGTGGAACATTTTCTTCATTTTAAATCATCATTGAAGTCATTATGGTTGGGTTATTTATTGGTTGGATTGGTGTGAAATTCGACAACTTTACCCATTTCAACATAAATATTCTTTTATGATCTTTATACCATTATTCATTTAATGAATATAGGGATTCACTCTATTAGAGCTCCATGAGACCTCACTATTATTGGATTATCTGTACAGAGGAAGAATTTTCAAAATTGAATTTTTTACTGAAATAAAAATTATTTTTCAAATATTTTACATTCCTTGGTGATATGTAAATCACAAAATCTAAAATAGTCCATGATAATCCTAATAAAACATCCTATTATATACATATTCATCTAAATTTTTTCATATAAATAATCCATTAAAACATCTAACATAATTTTAAATAATTCCCCATTTTCAATGAAATGAGGTTTTATCATCTAAATGAATATCATCAAACTGGAAGACCTACCACCATATTTTTTTCAATTGTAGTTATGATTCAATAAGAATTCATATTAGTTACTGTACATAATGATGTAACTTCCTAAAATTATCTTTTTTATACCACTAGTACAATTCAATAATTCTCACTCATTTTTGAAAAACATCCTAGATTCTTTCACATGTATTGAATTAATTATTCATTATGTAGATCCCCCAATATAATTAATAAAATATAATATATATATTAGATCTCTAATAAAACAACCCTCTATAAATTTTTTATGTCACAAATATCAAACTATCTAGTGTATATTCCTTCTATTAATTGTGGGTGATGCTTGGTATGCATATAGTCCAATCATTTCTACTGAATTGGGACCATAATAAATCATTATTTTTCAAAATAACTTTTTATATACCTACTTATTCCATTATACATGATTAAAACTACATTGTATCCTATTTTATCAATTGGTGGTCATTTATTATTCTATTCAAGTCCCACACCCTGGAAATATTCAACCATTGTCAACCCCTACATTCAACATTGAATACTCGGAGTATAATCACTAGATAAAATTTTCATGAAGTAATTATATTTTCTCTATAACATCCCTTTCCTACTCATTGTAATGAGAAGGTATATAAATATTACATGGATATTTGTGACATGGAATGATGACAATGGATTGAAATAAATTCTTAAGGGATTAAATATGTGTGTGGGATGATTTTCCCATTGAAAATAAACATCCAAATAAACATTACATTACTAAATAAACCAATATATGATGCATGGAAATAATTAAAGACAACTCAAAATTACAATAATCAAAATAAATCTAAATCCAAGTTTCGCATTAAATGAATGCAATATAAATTTAAAAAATGGAAGTCTCTAAAACCAACAAGTATAAATGGAAACTAAAACTCCAATAATCCAACAAGCTCCATGCTCCAAATCTACCAAACATCCCAAGTATCACAACGTAATTGAAACGATGTTTGATACATTACATTTTCTCATGTTCTAATAAACTATATCAACAATGCACGAACGTTTAACGAAGTGGTGAAAAAAGAAACTCTTTTTATTTTCCCCCAATAACATCCATATTGACACTATTACGAAAAAATATTTATCAAATTTAATTAATTAATGTATATAATTCATCTTCTATAAAAAAACATGAAACTATTTATCACAGTCCAATTTTTTTAAAAAAATATTTTCAACACTAATATTATTATAGATTATTTAATCATTTCAAATTCAGTAATTGAATATAATTTTTTTTTGAAATCCCCCTTGAAAACCACATATCAATATATATACGCATTTTCACATGCATCATTTTTGTAGAAAGTTCTATACTCATGAAAAATGTCTCATTAATTTACAATGTTTTATGGAGTTATTTAAATCCCATTTTTCTTTAAAAAATTGGAACCGATTAAATTTTCATCTTTCAACCATTTCTCATAATGAAATATGAAAACATGCCACCAAGTATTCCATAAATAATAATTTAAATTCTAATACAAAATCAATTCCAAAATAATTTCAATAAATTCTATTATTGAAAACCATTCCAACAAATCATTACAAACAATTATCATTTTTTTTAAAACTCTTTCACAATTAATAAAAAAGAAAACACATTTTAAAAATCAAAATTTTAAAACCATTTAATGAATAATATTATACAATGATTTACAATTACAAAACCATCCACAATCCATAAATAAAAAGGTCTATACTATTCATTGATACCCAATTTAAAAATAAATTTCATTCAAATTAATATTTTTTTCAATAATATGTTATGTTATAAATATTGGAGTAGATTGTGAAGTGACATAAAATATGTTTTATGATGAAGACAAAAAATGGAAAAAACATCAATGAAACTGATTTATGCCTCCACGAATTCACCTTAGATATCTTCCCCTTTCATAAACAAAACTAATTATATTAATATTTGCAATCAACTATCATATATCAATCCACATATAATATATATTTATTAAAACAATAAGGGAAAATATGTAGATATATGAAAACCCATAATGTAGTATAAATAAAGATCAATTACCATTAAAAATTAACTTTGATAGACTAAGAGAAGCTCTAAATTTCTTACAAAATAATGTGAATAGGTTCTCCAACTGCTGATTGGGTAAAATTTTGATATAGGGAAATTCTGTGGTACAAGTGAGTAGTTAAAAAAGTAGACCTAGATCCACTTTTTGGGATCTAGTTTTTTAACAGTACATGGTTTACTCACACGGAAAGGAAACTCATTTGAAAACTGTGCACCAGCCACTTCCTCAAGGATGAACCTAACACTTTTGGCTAAAACGGTTTTCAAACCATGTGCCAACAATTCTAAATCCCAATATATCATATTTTATAGTTCTCATTAGATTCTTTATAGTTTAGGAAAATTGTGCATCTCCCATGAACCTTCCCTTTAGCCCATATATAATTGTGGATTGTTTCCTAAAGGTTTTTCACTATCTTCAAAAATCATTCAAAAACCATTCACCTATAGAAAACACCAAAAAAACAATCCAAAATTCTTCCAAACTGTCCCAAACGACAACTATAAAAATAATAATTACTGGGTTACATAATTGAAACACTGGGTGCTACATTGTTCCCTCCATTTCCCTTCCATCACCATAATATAGAAATCAAATATCTAGAAGGAATATGTTTGTCCATTTCTCTTTCGTTTCATTATCCAATTCCCATGTTTATTCATAAATCATTCATTGTTAACCAAAAATATTACTAAAAAAATGCTTTTTATACACAATTCATTCTCTTGACGATTGAGAACCGACACTAGCATAAGCACCAGGGAAGAATCCTACTATAGTTCAATGGAATCCTATTAGATCAAATGGTCTGGATTGGGATAATACTATTTTCACTGAAGTGCATGGATCACGTAATGAACCACACTAAATAATAGTGGATATTTAAAATAAGTTTTCAATATATCCTACATATTTCATTTTATCAAAATGGATAATCAATCTGGAATATAATATTCCAGGAATGAAAAAATGATGATGTAAAGTCCCTATAGAGATATTTAAGAACACATGATCACTCACAACAAATAATATCAGCTATAGACAATGATCCATCTACAATTTATCATTTACATGTGCCACCTCAATCCCTTTCATGATCAACTAAAACTTATCCTTTTATGCTTTGATGAAGGCCATCCCATCTAGGGATGTCTCACATATTTCCACCCGTCATTACGGAGAACAACATGGATTATGATATAATGATTCAAAAGGAATATATTTGTATCAAGGCCGGAATGTTGTTCTCATACATGAAATACACTAATGGAACATGATCTTCCCATGAGCTATAAAATTATGATACACAATCCAGCCCCAAGTATTCCAATGTCTTTATCTTCCTTTAGGATTTATAAGACATCTTGTGATGATACATCATACTCATAATATAATGAGTCCCATCAGATTGTGGTATGTATTTCGAAAAATGTTATGTAGCCCTCGTATATCTAACTATTACTAACAGAACTGGTATTTCATAACACATTACCACTTCATGGATATTGATTTTTGACATTTCCTCCATAGTATGAGTTTCACGAATATTGAAGATATTTTCTAACATTGGGAGCCAATCCACAATCACCCATATGGATTCTTTTTTCTAAAAAAATCATTAGATAAATATTATAAAATCCACATATATCTAAAATAACTTTAAAATAGGAATAGGTAATGAATAAAACATACTTTAAAGTTGATTATTCTCTTCCTTAACTTGTATAAATGATTTGAATCTCAAAACAGTCTCAGATAGATTCATTTTTGTGGCATCACACAAAAACAATTCTTTCAGCACCATATACATCATTTGTATTCCATTATAGAAAACCCATATGCAATGGTGGTATTCATGAAGGATTTTTTTCTATATATTCATAAGTATGAACATATTAATTTTAAACAAAACACTGCACTATCATCTAGTTTCCATCACATAATGGTCTCCCTAAAATTGATTTTTAACCACATTTCCACACATTCTATATCAATATTTTGTGCTTCAAAATCCATAATTACTAAATCTGTAACCAAAGAAATATGAGTTGGATTAGAATAAATTATATGTGATTATTTTCCTATTAAATTTTTTTAATAATTTTATTTTAGTAAATGTTGAAAAACGTGGATTTATAGAAATCCTTTTTTTTAAGGAAAAATACAAGGAGTACCTTTTTCTAATTGTTTCCCATGTAGTTAAATTTTTTACACATGATTATCTAAACGATGATTTGATTATTATACATTTAAATATGATTGTAGATTCTTAATTGATCTTTAATTAAATAAACAAATCCAATATCATTAGGGATTGAAAAGGATTTTTTTTCTTATAATTCCTTGGGATGAAGCCTATTTACTATATGTGTACATATAGATAAAATTTTCATACTCGATCGAGTGTAATAACACATTGACAATAAAACTAAAAAATATAAAAAGGTGGTTTGTGTGCATAAGTTAATATAAAATTTAATAGGTGTTATATTTATATGCATTTTTAACAATTAAATGTTAATATATTCTAATACATATATTTAAATTTTGAGGCCAAAATATACTTCACTACATCAAGATTAAAATTAGTTTATTAAGAAATATTTCTATATTCCAATGGTGCGGTTGAAATTACTCTTAATTAATAAACAATATCATCATCGTATGAATACTATAAAAATGGTATACAAATTTATAATCAATTGTAAATAATTTCCGGTTGGATTGATTGAATGTAGAAACACAACTAGATGAATACAGAATATTTATATTAATTCATAAACGAATTTAAATGATTAATCGATAGAGAGAGTTGGTATTGTGCTATATCTGTAATGAAGGATATCATTTTGAATGGATTTCAAGTATAATACTAATACACTCAAAAATATTTTTCCATTACATTATACCATAAAATGATCATAATTTTATTTATTTGGATGATAGACTTTATGATGTAATATTTTAGAATGATTTTTGTTCTAATTTTTTTAAAATTCCCTCTGTGGGTTTTGAAATACACTTTTTACTACATATAATAGAAATTCAAATGGGAATGTAAATTCCCAAAATCCATCATTATTTATCATATTTAACTCCAATTAAGCATAAAATTATGTTATTAATATATTCTATTAGGATAATATTTATGATAAAATATATATATATTTACTTTATTTATTATTAGGTGTCCAATGCAGTCATTTTCATAAATTTTAATTCAAAAAAAAATAACAGTATTTAAGAAACATAAGAAGATTCAACATTATAATCCTTATAAATAAATAATATTTCATGGTTAACATAAAATGTTCAATATATTCAATGATTAAAAAAGTTTATTGTTTTGAAAAATAATGATTGAAATATATATGATATGTTTATATTTATCAATAAAATCTCCCCAAAACATCAATCTCTTTCCATGTGATGGGGATAGTGGAACCCATTATTATTATTATGAAAACTTATAAAGAAAAATTCCCAATCGTTTTAAAGAATGTGTAATTACGATATATATGTGAAAATTATTATAACATATTTATTTTAATACAACACAATTAAAAATATTTTTTTTCTTTATATGGAGTATAAACATAATGATCTATCCTGTATATATTGAAAGGAAAAAAAATTCACTGGATTTGCATCATCAATAGAAATATGAATAGGGTTTTATCATGTGAAATGAATATTTTAAAAATTAAAAATAAGAAAACATATTAAATATGAATTTGATGAATATTCATTAAAGGATATAAATATATATGATGTAAATTTTGATACAGAGAAATTTATTATAATACATATTCTTTAATTAATAACAGTAATCCCAAAAAACCAACAACCATTGTTGGAAAATAAATGATCAAATTATATTGTTTACTTATTTATTAGATTTTTATAATTATGGAGGTTCTCATATATTAAAAAATCTATTTTATGATATATGGTAAAAAATATTACATAATTAATTTTTTAGTAATATTATATGGTGAACCAATATTTGAATTGTATCTATTAGAACAGATGCTCATAATCATTTCATGTACTGTGACATTCAAAATTTGATGTCAAAACCTTTATAATTTCCTATTAATGGAATGCCACCTATGAGTAGGGATTGAGATTTATCCAGAGACATGAAATGATAATCCAATTTCAATTGATGAAACTAATGCTTGAATTATTGAAAAAGCTATTATAGTATACATTTCATGTCCATTCAATCTTAACATCACATTTAATATGAAATGGGTATGTCATTTCTAGATTAAACTATAATTAATAAATTTTCAGATGTATAAAAATATTTTAAAGTAATATTTTTAATTTCTAATGGGGACAGATAAATCATTCCAATGGATGAAAATGTTCTAAACTATTATCTCATGAATGATTAATCCATACCATAATTGTTTTTAATTGTTAATGTTTAATGAGATAATGATTTAAAATGGCCTTTCAAAATCATATTTAAATAATGTTTTTCTGTTTAAATTTATTTTTTTTGTAAACATATATGATCCAAATATTTTTGAATTTTTTAGTATTCAAAATATAAATGAAAAATATATAGTATAATTGAATACGATCCTCTTTTATATATTTATATAAGAAATATGTTGAAAAAAAATTTTCTTGCAATTTTTGATTTAAAATTTCTATTAAAAATATAATGGAGTTTTTTAATCTACATATTTGTTTTTTAATATATAATTAGTAAATATTGTGGTATTATTTTGAAATGTTTTTTATAGATTTCAATAATATTAATTGGAAATATTGATTGATGAATATTTATAATATAGATAGAAATGTAAAAAATATATACATTAAATACTTATTTGATAATTTTTTATCTTCAACATTAAATAATTTCAATTTTCAAATTTATTTCTTGGAAATATTGGTTCATAAATTAGATGAATCCTTTCAAAAAATTGAAATAGTTTTTTATCAATTCATGGAAATCATTAAAATTCATTGCATATGATAACTATTATTAACTAGTAAATATTATATAATAAATAACTTATATACCATAAATTATATGTTATAAAATATATATTAAATATCATGGATGAATTATTTTCTCAGTGATAATGTGTCAATAGGTTATGGGTTAATTGTTAAATAAAATCATGAAAAACAATTACATATTATTACAAATTGAAAGAAACTATGATTTTTATACAAGTATTTTAGTTTTTAAACATATTTCATAAATTATTTCCAATAAATATTATAATTTTTATAATTCCAAGAAATTTAAAATATAAAAAATATCATTGATGATGATATAATATTAAGAATGAGGACACTTCCTATAGAAAAACTCATATCCCCTTAAGGGTTTGTCATACATGTGTCTATTTTTTATTATATACAATATAATTTGAAACTCTTATCAACAACATATTATTTATATGTTTTTATTAATATTAATATATGTAAAAAACATCATTAGTAAATGAAAAATATAAGGACCCAGCCTTAGAAAATGACTTAACCTTGATTAAAATAAAGATTTAATATTGATGATCTTTTCATGTTTAGAGTTTTAGATTATTAGGCCATAACTATTAAATTTAATCTAAAATATAACCATGTAGACAATTCTACTTAGTATCCTTTTTTAATAATATAAAAACACCTAAAAATCATGTCTAGTTCCATTTTATTGATATTATTACTTTTCCGTAATCCCATCCTTGACCCTATTCATATTTATGACCTATGGAAAACATTTTGAAAACATGAGATGAGTATAAAAAGCTCTACAAGAGATAAAAAATTATGAAAGAAAAAAATAGTCCCTCAAGACATACAAAAAAAAGCACCTAAAAATACCTCATGATATCATATGATTAATGAATATCACGTATAAATCATAAATCATAATGGTTAATTGTGCAATCCATATCATACATATATTGTTGCATTTACAGCTATGTAAGGGGTTACGTTTGGAATACCTATGACAGTATATTCCAAAAATATCTTCAGTGTAACATTAATGTTTAACTCTTTCATATTACAAAATGAATTGGAAAGTTATCTCAGGCTAACTCTTCCTAGGTTTATCACATAATCACCTGTATGCATAAACTATTACCATGAACCACAACTTAATCATAACAAATGAACAAGCATGAAGGAAAGATAACATTTCCTTACTGAAATCACAATATAACATTTAAATAAACATACCTAATCAATACATTCTCAAAACCATTTTAAGTACCAAAATTCGTAAAAATATTATAAGGTTTTTGTTTTCCATTTAAAAACACTACAGCTTGTATAAGAATCCAATGTATCTCATAATGATTGCAGCGGTGGATCGGTCAATATAACTGCATGTGTTAAAAAGAAACATTATTTTTTTCATTTATTAAAATGTTTCACAGAGAAATTATTCCCATTAAATGAAATTATAAGTCAAATGTATTTAAACAATGTATAAATGAAAGTCTTGTATAAATCAATGTATGTCTCACAGAATGGATATTGAGAAGAAGTTCCTAGCAAATATTGTACCATTAGATAAAGGATAAATCAATCACATAATTATTTGTGAAAAATATAAATTCAACAAATATAAGTGGATGATAATTGAAAAAAAAATCATATTCCATTCACATATATTTGTAACATGACATAATCATGAAGTATAAGTTTATCCCAAAAAATTAAAATTAGGGTAGGAAGATCCCATACAAATATTGGATAGCCTAACGAAGTCACAAAAAATCAGAAAATGAGTTGATGAGAGAGAAAATGGTTTCCCAACAAATGGATATAAAATATACATCAATAAGGATATAAATTAACATATCCCAACATTTGAAAATTTAATTTACAAACATAACATAAAGAAGTCTTTCACAATAAGAGGACGATGAACAGTTCCATTACCATTTGGGAAACTGACAAAACAAACACCCCATGAATGAAGGATGATAAAATGAAGATATAAATACACATGAATCAAATTATATTTCAAATTTAACACAATCATTGGATGTACATTCAACACAAAATAAGAAATAGTGGAAAATATAGCATGAATCTCATGGGAATAATATGTGAGATTAATTCACCTTACCTCATGTTTGAATTGTCTTGCCTGTTCCTTGTTGTTCCTAAATAATATACATAAGATAATTTCTTCTTTCTTAATATCCTATTTCATGTTTATTATTGATTTTATATCATTTATTAAATAGATATAATAACTAGTTAATTATTTTAGATCACATCATACATTTTTTTGATGTTCGTAAATTCTGTAAAACTGACCTTTTTATAATTACAAATTGTCCATTATATCTAAATTAAATTATATCCAGAATATATTAATGATTTATATATCGTATATATCATATATCTATTATATATATATATATATATTTATAATATTACATATTATTTGAATATTATAAAATGAAATGCACCTTTCATGAAGACGGTAATCTCTACGTATGCATGAATGCTACATTCATATCATTTTTTACATTTTTAAAGGATTTAAACTCATATTATATGTTCTAAATGAGAATTAAAGAATAATATAAGTAAAATAAATATCATAAATATCATATATAATTAATTTCCCATCAGAATGGCCACCATGAAAGGTGGTAGGGAAAAGTAGAACAATCATTGTTTCGTGAGGCAACAATTCACTATATGTTGAAACAAAATGTTCTTGTCCATTAGATGGAGGTTTTTACAAGGGTATTTAGAATAAATCTCATAAAAAACATACTATATTTATGATACGGGTATTTATATATAAAAAATACATAATAAGAGTATAGATATAGGATAAGGTTAAATAATAGAAAGAAACCTTGGGGAAGACATTACCTGAAATCAGGTAACTTCTTTTGATTTGAGCCAAAGGGATCTCTTGAATTTCCTTCTATCAAGGGTAGGGTTTCTAGGAGGAATATAAGGATTTTTTAGCTTATTTGGTCATGTTTTGGTTAATCCAAGGGGCTTGAGATGAAACACCCCGACCTCAGTTACACAGAGTCAGTGCATTATTTTAATACATGGTCATGATTACAAGGAATCACGTCTCGAAGGACCGATCAATTTAGCAGTTTTGAAAAATATATTACATACATGAATGTTACATTACACTTTATAACATAAAAAACATAAATAATCCTTTATGAATTCCATTATTCCCTTGTCGTAACCCTGAATATCAATCACAATACACTTCTTGGAATCCTAGAAAAAATAAAACATAGAAAGGGTTGAGCTCAGATGCTCAGAAAAGATAAAAATATAGTGGAAACATTCATAAATAAGAATAAACATTTAAGGAAATATATAACTAAAACAAAATCCTTTTAAACATGAACTTCAGCATAATTTGTAAAAAATATAATAAAATAATTTCATTTACAAATTCACATGGATATTCTACTAGTCGAATAGTCACATTCAATATCAATAACCACATTCATAATAATTTAATTCATAATACTGATCAATAATTTCTTTGTCAAGGCCTCCTTCCAAGACCTAGGGGCTAACTGTAACCAGATCCCAACTCGGAGAGCCTCTGTAACCGGACTCCACCCAGGAGTGCCTCTAAAAACCAGACACCATCCCGGAGGGTCTGCTATAACCGGACACCAACCTGGAGGGCTTACTTTTACCGGTTCCCACCCCAGAACATACTAGTCTAATACATTCATCTTAATAGGATGATGAAATATATCATAACCATTCATATTAAAACTAACATACAAAACGTCAAAAAAATTAATCATAAACCATTAATGGCATAAAAATAACTCATCTATAGTCAAACATATCACAAAACCTTAAATACAATATGGATGATTTGTATCATAATATATCATCTTGAAACAAGTGTAAAATTTATCCAAGGTTGTTGACATAAATGAAATCAGAACTATTTGAGAGAAATATCTCATTTTTTGAAATCATTTAAAAGACACATAATTATAGAGAAAACCTTTATTTTGAAATTTTCTTTATAATATTGTGAGGGAAGATTCAAAGGTTTAATAATGGTTGAAAATAAATGCACCCTCCGTATAAGTAAAAAAACATTCTTACCTTAATTTTGTCGAAAAGGATAAAAAGTAACTTGGTTCGAAAACGACGGAAAGATTACTTTAAAAATATATAAAGTGAAATAAGGGTAGAAATGACTTTAAAATATTTCCTATTAAATAGTAAAAATATTTTGAAAGGCTTTTTTGGGAAACATTTATATGGATGATAAAGAGGTCCTAGTAGATAATTACATATAAACAACCTCGGATAATGAAGAGATTGTGAAATAATCCCTTACCAATTTGGTAAATTGTGAAACATACACCCCATGAAAGAAGTATCATACAATGAATATGTAAATTCACATAAATTAAATTTTATTACACAATAAATACAATTATAGGAAATACATACACCATAGAAAAGGTAATAGTGTCAATATGGAATGAATCTTACGAGAATAAAGAGTGAGATAAAAACACCTTACCTTGCACTTTCCTTTAGTCGAGGGTAAGTTTAGCCTCATGTATGAAGAGTATAGTATGTTATTAAATTATACCATAACCATATTAATATTATGATATCATACACTATTCATTTATGACTTATACTACCAATTTAATAATAATTTCCATGTTATATTAATATTTCGGGTAATAATAGCTTTCGTTATCGTACGTGTTTTAATTTGTTGCTCTTGATTGTATCACATAGAATATGATTTAAATAATTCAAGAATATAAAACGTGATTTATTTATCATATATATTTAGAATATTAAAATTTATAATAGACGTATATATGAAATGGAAAACACTGTTTATGGAGATGGTAGTCCGTACATTTCCATAAATGTTGTTTCTGTTTTCATCTAGTATTGAATGAAAGTAAGTGGATAAGATATATATACGTACATAAATACTTATATATATAAATATATATATCTCCAGTAGCATTATTATGTCATATATTACATACTTATTAGTAATATATATTTTTATAATCGTCGATTCATGGTGAACTTAGAAATGAATCTCATCGCGTCGTGGAGATGGTAATCCGTACGTACGCACGAGTAAAAATATCATAATTTTGATATTAAAAAAATATAGAATTGGATGGTATATAATATATATATAATCCTTATCATGTTATTTATGTTATTTACATCAAATACACATCATTATTATACCCATGCAAATAATAATGTATTGAATAACAATTACACCACGACGTGGAGACGGTATGTCGTACGTAGGCACGTATGGTGACATTTCATTCAAAGGGTGGATAGAATAATGAATTTGGTTGTAAAATGATTATAATAACATCACAGTATATATAATATACTGGAGAAATTATTTTAGAATGGAAACAACATAGAAAAAGGAAGTGGAATAAGAAAGAAACATGAAATAGGGTGGTGAAATCATAACCTCTTCTTCGGGTTCTTCCTTTTGATTTTATCAAAAGGGATCCTTAGCATGGATTTCTGATCAATAGAAGGACACTAGAATAAAGGGAGGATATTTGAGAGGGTATTTGGCCAGGGTTTGGCCGACCCAAATGGCTTAGAAGGTGTGAATTAGAGAGAAGGGGGAGTTCCCTTTTATAAGAGGGGTGAGAGGCACCTTAGGAAAAACATAAAATATTATTTTATAATAAATTAATATTCAGTTTATAATGGGTCCAAAGTTGATTATTTAAAGTATAAGGTGGGGATAGGTCGAAAATAACTCAACCAATTAGTTTTAGACATGTTTAGATTACCATTTTAACCTTATCATTTAGATTTAACTCTAAGTTAAATAATTTATCTTTTACTGCATCTTCTTGTATTCTTAGACTATATAGTTAATAAAAATACTATATACTGCCAATAGAACCCCAATTGGTTCATTAATGTAATATATATAATTATATAAGACTTTTTGCCTAACCATAGATTTTTAGGACCATTCTATCAATTGATAAAATAATATTGTTTTAAAAAACTATTTTATGTCAATTTTGACACTTTTTGGTATTAGTTTTTTGTTAAAATAATAACATCATGATTACCTCAAATAAAATACATTTAATTAATTTTAACATGACATATTCCCCTAGAAAATTAGTGTATGTCATAAAAACTATGAAATTATATTTATTTTAATATATAAAATACCATTTATTTTATTCCTTCATGAATAAGGTAATGACTTCATTATCATTGTGTCATAAATAAATTAACTTTTATAATGTCTAAATATTATAAATAAAATACCATGATTTAGGAAATCTTATTATATTTCTAATGAATATTTATAATCAAATTTGTCTTAAGCAAAACCCTATATTAAAAATGTTTTAGTTATTAATCATTGATTTTAACTCTTTTAACTATTCTTTGAATTAAATAAAAATAAATGTCCTAATCTAATCCAAGTGGACCTCAATGATAATATTATATTCCTAAGGTTGTTTTTTTCAAGATAAAAATGTATAATAGAATTAATAAATGTGTGAGGGTAATATTAATATCATTTTTACCCTTAATTACCCTATTTACTTTTAATCGTGGTAAATAAAAATAAAAGTTACTACTCACCAAAAATTATTTTCATCTCATTGAACCACATTTTACTCCTTGATATTAACCGTGCCTCTCGAGTTTTTTAAATTCATCTCTCAGAAGAGGTAAAATTAAGTTTTATGTAATGTTTCAAAAGCTCCAAGGATGTGGGTAAAAGACAATGAAATGTTTAATAAAATTTTTATATTTCTAAAATTATTATTAACTGACACTAATTAATTACATTTAACATATATAGGTATAATGTATCTAATTTTTCATTAAATATTTTAAATAAAATAAATAATTATTTAAATAAAAATTCTATTTTAAACTATAACTCAGTGTTTTTCATTATTCGTCCAAAATTAAAAGTTTTTAGCAAAAAACCAAAAATTACCCTAGGATAATTTTGATATTAAAAATTCAATATTGATTTTTATATTACCAAATTAAAAACATATTAGTTTCATTTATCAATTTAAAATTAATTCTCACTGTCAAAACAAAAAGTGTGTTTTTAAGGAACAATAACTATCAAAAGACTGACACTTGTTTATGTTCGGTTTAAATGTGAAATTATGTCCAATGACAAACATTGGATTAAATTGTAAAAATATACTTTAAATATAATTTAAAACCACTGAAATTAATAATTTATCACTATTAATTATTTCTATTAAAAAAAATTTAATTAAAATTTAGTAATTTTCATTATTCATCAAAATATGAATGTTATCAGAAAGGTACCAAAAATTCACCATAAGCTAAATTCGATATTATGAATCCAAAAATGTAGTCCATTTTGAAATATAAAATGTATAAAATTTCAAAATGTGGGTATTACTATTCATAACTGCTAGTTTGATTGGTTGTGGGGTGTGTTAGAACTCGAAGATGCGTACAACACACACTACAGTATTATTCAAAGAGAAGAATACCATGGAATCTTGGGGTGTTACATTCTCCCCTCCTTCAATATATTGCGTCCTCGCTATTTAATCTCGGTATTGGAATCTTAGGGTTGAAATTTCAAAATATTTTACTTGAAATCCGACATCGAAAAATGGATTAATAAGGCCTCTATTTAAAATAAAGAGTGGTAAGTATGACGGTTACTGAAAATAATGCCTACTAGGGTTCCATGTAGGAAAATATGTATATGGAAGAGAAATATAACCAAATATATCTGATGGAGTGTTGTAGAGAACATGGCTATGAAAAGGCCAATAATCCCAAAGCCATAAATTTGTGATTATCTAAGGTACCTTCTAGGACATAATTTTTGTTCTAAGTTCATTTTCTTAATGTTGAAGAATTTATTTATGAGATTGGGTAAGATCATAAGGAGATATAATTACTTTATAATTAGAGTTTTATCCATTAATATATTTCTACTACAAATTCATCTTTCACTACAAAACATAATACAACTCAAAAATAATATTTTTATCCTAATCGTAGAGGGTTTCAAGTATAATGAATGTATAATTCACATATCAGACCCATTAAAAAATGAAACTACATTATATAGTCTAGAGACTTCACGTATTCCAGTGGTAGGCGATAAATCCTAATTGCACTATGGTTTTGGGTTCGATTCCCATAGCATTTTCCGACGCGACGGGTTGTCACACGGTCTGTAGAAGGACTCGGACTTAAACATTACTTAATCATGAATTAAATGAAAAATTCACATAGGGGATCTTTTCCGGTTTATAGTTTTATAGAATTATTTCATAACTATTACATCTCAATGGATTACATAATAGACACTTCTACTATGTTTTCATAAAATAATAAAAAAAAATGCATAAAAAGAAACATGTCTAGTTCCATGTTTTAGATAACATTTCTTTCCATGTTCCCATCCATGACCCTATTCATCTTTAATTCATGTGGATAACATTTCGAAAACTTGAAATATGCATAAAAATCCCAGTAAAGGATACAAAAAGAAGAAAAACAGTTAGTTTTTCAAAACAACAAGTAAACCAAGAATACTTCATCAAAGTAATACTTTTCACCTTTATGAAGTAGTAAAAACTCTTCGCTGAATAAAAGATCATTACTTACCCTTTTGTAACCAAAATATTTCCATAAAACCCATATAAAGAACACATAACATATAAAGGTAACTTGGGAAATAATCATACTTAAATGTAATAACTATACGGTCGACTTCCACACATAACACTTAATGGAATAGCCATACGGCCGACTTCCATACCCAATGCATTGGAGGTTATAACTTAACCACTCGTCCTGGTATTCACGGCACCACCCGTTATATGGTTTATCACGTAATCACCCGTAAAATGTCCAAGTAACATCATTACACATAAAATATTGAAAATATAAACATTTCAATAACAACATTTCATTTTCAATCATAATAAGTAATTCCAAGATATTTAATTAATCAATCCATTTTCAAAAACCATTTAAAATCTATTTTTGTATCACATTGTCCCATACCACTTTGAAGCATTTAATGGAATTAAAATTTTAAAACATTAATGTCCATATAAATAAATACTGAAAAACATTTTGAAAACATGGACATTAAAGATAAATATTTAGAGTAATAAATATTTAAAACATTTAAAACGATATTTTTTTTAAAGTGTTTTTAACAAAATGAGAGACTCTTGAATACAAATAATTGCCGAATAACATTTAATCTGAACTTTATAAAATCATGATAATAAAGGGATTCAGGATATAATATGTCAAAGGACAGTATACACACCATATAATAGTTAATTGGTGCATAACAACAATGAAGTCTCAATGGAAATGTAAATTGAGATGAAATCAATTATAAAGATGGTATCCTTAAATTAAGGATAAATCTATCACATATATTGTGTGAGAAATTTAAATACACCCAATATAAGTAGATATTAAGTGTGAAACAATCAGTGGTAATTCACACATATTCATAGGATGACATGTTCAAGAAGTACAAGTTGAACCCAAAGAAATCGAAATTGGATTAAGACGTTCCCTTGTAAAAATTCGACAGCCTAATGGCGTCACTTCAAAAATCATAAAATTAGTTGATGAGAGAGTGAGTGGTATCTCATCACTTTGACATAAAATTTAAATCAATACCTATATAGAAGAACATATCCCAACATAATAAGATTTAAATTAAAAGTCATAACCAAAGAAGTCTTTTAAAAAGAGGAGGGTGAAAGGTTCCCTTACCGACTTGGGTAACATTCGAAACGTACACCCCATGAAATAAGGAGTATAAAAAATTGATTTAAATAATCATAAAATAAATTATATTACACAAATATTAGAATAATGGGCATTTCATACACCACTAAAAGGAAATGTTGTCAAATGTAGCATAAATCTCACGGGAATAAAATGGAGATGAAAAATCCCTTACGAAAACTCGGCAGCCTAACGACGCCACATAAAAAATTAAAAAATGGATTTATGAAATCAAATAGGGTCACTCATAATATTAACATAAAAATAAAATAATGAGGAATATAAATTAGCATCCCCAAACATAAGAATGATGAGCTTAAAAAATGACATAAAAGGGAGTACTTAAAAAGAAAGAGAGAGGTAAGATCCCTTACCTCAAGTCGGACTTGTCTTGTTCGTTTCTTTATATTCTTGAATAACAAAACATTTTTAAATTTATAATTTCTTAAGGACCTATTTTAAATATTATTATTCAGTTCATATCACATATTATAATGTTATAATAATTGGTTAATAATGTGAGTTCATATCAGACGTTTTTGTCGATGTTTGGTACACGAGTCAAAAATAAACTTGTTTGAACATGATTGTCCATGTAGTTATAAGTAAATCATATCCATAATAGTATTAATGATTTAAATATCATATATAGCCAATAAATATTCATTTTATACTACTCCATACCATTTGGAGATAAAAAGAAATAAAATGCACCGTTCATGGAGACGGTAGGTTGTACATACGCATGAACGCTACTTTCCTTTCTTTGTCATATTAATGGAATTAAAAATAATTGAGAGATATATATATTATAATTCCAGTATAAAATATATGTTATATAGGTCACATATGTTCATTACTTTCATTCTTTATACGTTCCATGTATTGCATGAACGAGTGACATCACTTGAGGGGGTGGTAGTCCAGACCACCTCGTATGAAATTATCGCATTGGCAAAACATGAAAAGCATAAAGGCATGTTTTAAATATAAAATTCAGAATCATATAGAATACATAAATACCATATATATCATATATAAAATATAGTGACATCATAATGGCCAACATAAAAAGTGTTATGAGATGATTGAACAATCATCATTTCGTGAGGCAAGAAATTCTCCATCCACAGAAACAGTATGTTCTTTAACCATTAGTCGAAGGTGTGTGAAAGTGTATCTCTAATAATTCACATAAAAACATCCTAGTATATTGAAGTTACTGTTTTTGTTACAAAATAAACGAATAAAAATAGTTTATAAGGTTGGAGAAGCAAAATAAAACAAAAGAACACAAGGGAATACATTACCTTTAAATCGGGTAACTCTTTTGGATTTGAGATCAAAGGCTTCCTTGGCAAGGATTATGCCCAAATGTGAGGCTTAAATGATGAATAGAGGGATTTGGATAGATTAATTGGGTCAGGTTTGGCCGAGCCAAAGGCTTGAGAGGTGTGGGTAAGGTGGTAGAGGTGTGGGCCTTTTATAAGAGGAGAGGAGGGGCACTCTTGGAACGTTGTAAACTTTTACATTATTATAGAAATATTTTCAGATTTTAAAGGTCCCAAAATTATATATTTCAAGGATATGGTGATAAGAGTTCTAAATTTACCCATACAATATGTTTTTGACAAGGTTAGGTCTTAGATTTTACATTATCTTTTCATTTAATTTAAATCGTTAAATAATGAGATAATCACTGCATCATCATGGTGTCATAAATAATTTAATTTATTTAAAGGTCTAAAAATTATAAAAAAAATATCATGATGTAGGAAATTGTTTTAGAATTATAATTAATATTTATAGTCAAAAATATTACTTGTATAACCCCATGTAAATTGTTTTTTAGTAAAACAATACATGTCTGTGACATTTTAATTTTAACTTTAAATAAAAAGTTATTAATGTCATTTTCCAACCAAAGTTGCTCCATGGGGTCCCCAAGATTGTCCATGGATTGCCTTGGTCGTATATTACTCATCCAATAAGGGTAGAACATATTTCATTGTCATTTCATGTTATTAAAAAATTATTTTTACCTTAATTTACATTAATTACCTATAATCGCGATTAAAAACTTAAAAGATACTATTCACCAAAAAATTATTTTAATCACATTGAACAAAATTTTACAGCCTAATGACAACCACGTATTTCTTATTTTTTAAATTCAAATCACATAAGTGGTAATGTATCATTTAAACGAAAAATCAATTTTTAAACTACCACTTAGTGGTTTCACTATTCATCAAAAATTGATGTTTTTCAGAGAAATACCAAAAATTCACCGTAAGTTATATTTGATATTCTGAATTAAAAAATAATTTATATTTTAAAAAATTCAAAACATATAAGTTACATTAATTAATTTAAAAATTAATTCTTACTGTCAAAAGAAATAGGGTGTTTTTAAGAAACAATATCTATTAAAAGATTGACACTAGTTTAAGTAAAATTTCAAAGTGAAATTAATACCAATGACCACTATTAGATTAAATGGTAAAAATGTATTCTAATTTCACATTAAAACCAATTCAAAAGATAATCTTATCATATAAATAAATTAGATTAAAAAGAGGTTTTGAATTAAAATACAACATTTTCACTGTTCATTACAAAAGAACTCTATCAGAAAAATACCAAGAATTTACACAAATTAAATTTTGATGTCCCGATTCTAAAGAAGAATATTATTTTTTGAAATATAACACATAAAATTGTCATAAAGTGGATTTAAAAGAGGTTCGCAATCAAAAGGGGTTTAATCAGCCTTTAAAAAAATATTAGAATGTTTACGCTTAAAATTGGATTCATTCGCATTTTTTATCCTCCAACATATATTATAAAAAGTAAAAATATTTGAAAAACCTATATAATAATTTTGTAGTTAGTTTTGTTCATTCCTGTAATTAAATAGGCTAGGTTTCAACTTCCTTTTAAAATAAAATTATTTTATTATTAGAGTGCAATATAATATTTCAAAGGAACTCGTTGTTGCATATTGGGTAAGCCATCGAGCAAAGTGTTCCCTTTAAATTAATATTAACATTTTATTAAAAAATATGGATAAATATAAAAATGTCATATTCTTTATTTACCTGGGGTGTTACATCCTTCCCCCTTTTGAGAATTGCGTCCTCGCAATTTTAAAATTGGGCTCGGAATCTTCATTGAAAGCCCCACATCAGAAAAGGATTAAATTAAACATTCACTTTATAAGAATGAAAAGGAAGTACAAAGGACACCCGAGTTAACCCATACTAGGATTCCATGTATGAAAACATGGATATGGAAGAAAAAAAAAGGGTCATGTTCTGAGGGAGTATGATTGAAAACATGTTTAGGATAATGTTAACCACCAGAAAATGACAAACATGTTATAGGTTAAACGGTATTGGATTCCCTAGTTGGAAATGATAATGAACAACATTTTTAAGAAGTTACTTTTCATTGAAGAATTTATTTTTGAGCTTAACTAAAACATAAGGAAACATACTTACTTTTCATGTTGAATTTAAACTTTTACTAGATTTCTCACACGAACTCATATTTTCTCTAAAAGATGTGTATTTAGGATGACTTTTTTACATTAAGAGAGCTATAATTAACTTCTACAGAATCAACTAATCCTCAAAAGAGAACTGTATACATCCCATGTCTTTATACCTTATCCATAACTCAAACCAAAAAGGTTAGTATGAGATCAGATAATACCCAAAAAGGATAATCCTTTATATAAAGGAAAATCTACTCTTAATCTCCAAAATTTGTTAAACAAAACCCAATGTTCAATGAAGACCATTCAATAAAAAATGTTTCCATAAAAATCATCAAAGTAATCAAAACTAAGACTGAAACCCAAATATCTAAAGGATTTAATCACATAGTCTTCCAAGATAAACCTTACCATTTATCTCCAAATAACATCAATTCCTCTTAAAGTCGCATACTGAAAATTAATTAACCTAATCACATATACTCCATGATCGGTTAATAATTTCCATAGATAACCAAAAATAAACTTACTTTTGATTCATAAAATCATCTAACTAAATAGAATAAGTCAAAATAACCAGGGACTTCACGTAGTCCAGTGGTAGGTGATAAATATCAGTCGCACATTGGTTGTGGGTTCGATTCCCGCAGCTTTGTCCAATGCGACGGGGTGTCACACGGTCTATGTGTTGTCCTTTTTCCAAAACTATATATTCTTAAAACATTCCACAATAAGAGATAAAATCTTCATAAATAACCATAACATAATTTACCCTCAATTTTACCTCATGTCTTTCATCTTTCATCATAACATATAGTAACCCATAATTACCTCAAACGTAAGGATCATATAAACCCTAATGGTTACCTTTATAATTATCACATGAACTTCCACATTGAGTTTGTTCTATCGTACAAGAGGCATTAGGGAACTCACCAAGGTTCAAGTGGTTGATCTTGACACCTGATAGTTGGTTTAGAATAACCATGAGATTCCTCATTGAATCCCCCATTTCATCCACTCTCTTAATCAGAGAACCACTATAGTTTCCTTCAAACCCAATGTCACTTTGGTCCCTGCTAGATCCATCCATTTACTAAAAACATAAATGTCAGTGTGAGTATATAAACAAAACCATCATGTTCTAATGAGGAAGATAAACACTAAGATACACCTACTCGTTCACTTTATCTAAAACTATGACTCTTTTTGAAATCCTAACAATTATGGTAATGTCACATATGCTTAGAGAATACCCTAACCTTTAAAGTTATCTAAACTGACCTCTGATACCAACTATAAGGCCCCATCCTTAAACATTACATAATCATGAATTAATTGAATAATTAACATAGAGGATCTTTTCAGGATTAGAGTTTTAGAGAATTAGGTCATAACAATTACATCTAAAGAGATTACATAGTAGACACTTCTATTAATTTTCCATAAAATAATAAAAAAACTCTTAAAAAGAAACATGTATAGTTCCATGTTTTAGATAGCATGTATTTCCTTGATCCCATCCTTGACCATATTCATCTTTATGTCCTGTGGAAAAAATTTCAAAAACATGGGATGAGCTTAAAAATCCAAGTAAAGGATACAAAAATAAGGAAAACAATTAGTTTTTCAAAACAACAAGTAAACCAAGAATACTTTAACAAATAAATACTTTTTACCTTTATGAAGTAATAAAAACTTTTCACTGAATAAAAGATCCTTACTTACCCTTTTATAACCAAATGATTTCCATAAAACCCATATAAAGAACAAATAACATATAAAGGTAACATGGGACATAAACATACTTAAATGGAATAACCATACGGTCGACTTCCACACATATCAAATAATGGAATATCCATACAGACGACTTTCATACCCAATGCATTGGAAGTAATAACGTAAACACCCGTCCTGGTATTCACGGCACCACCTGTCATATGTTTTGTCACATAACCAGTTGTAAAATGTCCAAGTACCATCATTACACATAAAATATTGAAAATATAATCATTTCAATAATAACATTTCATTTTCAATCAAAATAAGTAATCCCAGTTATTGAATTAATCAATCCATTTTCAAAAACCATTTAAAAGATATTTTTGAACTACAGTGTCCCATGCCACACTGAAGCTTTTAATGGTATTATAATTTTAAAAAATTAATTTCCATATAAATAAATAATGAAAACCATTTTTAAAACATGGACATTAAAAATAAATATTTAGAGTAATAAATCTTTAAAACAATTAAAAATATTTTTTTGTTAAAGATTTTTTATCAAAATGAGAGACTCTTGAATACAAATAATTGCGGAATAACAGTTAATAAAATATTTATAATATCATGAGAATATAGATATTCATGATATTATATGTCAAAGGAAAGTATTCAAACAATATAAGAGTGAATTGGTGCATAACAACAATGAACTCTCAATGGAAATGTAAATTGAGATGAAATCAATTATAAAGATGGTATCCTTAAATTAAGGATAAATCTATCACATAATTGTGTGTGAAAAATATAAATACAACCAATGTAATTGGATATTAAGTGTGAAAAAATCAGAGGTAATTCAAACATATTCATATGATGACATGTTCAAGAAGTACAAGTTTAACCCAAAGAAATCAAAATTGGGTTAAGACGTTCCCTTGTAAAAATTCGACAGCCTAACGACGTCACATCAAAATTCATTAAATTAGTAAATGAGAGAGTGAATCGTATATCATCACTTGGACATAAACGTTACATCAATAAAGATATAGAAGAACATATCCCAACATAATAAGATGTAAATTAAAAGACATAACAAAATAAGTCTTTTAAAAAGAGTAGGGTGAAAGGTTCCTTTACCGACTTGGGTAACTTTCGAAACGTACACTCCATTAAATAAAGACTATAAAGAATTGATTTAAATAATCATAAACTGAATTATATTACACAAAGATTAGAATATTGTTTAGTACATACACCACTCAAAGGAAATGGTGGAAAATGTAGCATAAACATCACGGGAATAAAAGGGAGATGAGAAATCCCTTACGAAAACACAGCAGCCTAACGGCGCCACATAAAACATCCAAAAATGGAATTATGAGATCAAATAGGGTCAATAATAATATTAACAGATAAATAACAGAATGAGGGATATAAAATAACATCCCCAAACATATGAAGGATGAGCTTAAAAAATTACATAAAAGTGAGTACTTAAAAAGAAAGAGAGAGGTAGGATGCCTTACCTCTAGTCTAAATTGTCTTGTTCATTTCATTACATTCCTGAATAATAAAATTTGGTCAATTTATAATTGCATAGTAACCTATTTTAAATATTATTATTCATTTAATATCACATATTATAATGTTATAATAATTGGTTAACAATGTGAGTTCATATCAGTCGTTTCTGTCGATGTTTGGTACATGACTCAAAAATGAACTTGTTTGAACATGATTGTCCATGTAGTTATAAGTAAATAATCTCCAGAAAAGTATTAATGATTTAAATATCATTTATATCCAGTAAATATTCATTTTATACTACTCCATAACATTTGGAGATAAAAAGAAATAAAATGCATCGTTCATGGAGACAGTAGGTCGTACGTATGCATGAACACAACTTTCATTTCTTTGTCTTATTAATGAAATTAAAAAGATTTGAGAGATATATATATTATAATTCCAGTACAATATATATGTTATATAGGTCACATATTTTCATTAATTTCATTATTTATACATTCCATGTATTGCATGAACGATTGACATCACTTGAGGGGTGGTAGTCCACACTTCCTCGTATGAAATTATCGCATTTGCACAACATGAAAATCATAAATGAATGTTTTAAATATAAAATTCATAATCATATAGAAAACATAAATACCATATATATCATATATAAAATATATCAACATCACAATGTCCACCATGGAAGGTGTGAAGGGAATATTGAACAATCATCGTTTCGTGATGTAGAAATTCCCCATCCAAAGAAACAATATGTTCTTTAACCATTAGACGAAGGTGTGTGTAAGTGTAGCTCTAATACTTCACATAACAACATCCTATTATATTTAATATACTAGTGTGGTTACAAAATAAACTAATAAAAAGAGTTTATAGGGTTGGAGAAGCAAAATAAAACAAAAGAACACAAGGGAAGACATTACCTTTAAATCAGGTAACTCTTTTTGATTTGAGCTCAAAGGCTTCCTTGGAATGGATTCTGCCCAAAGATGAGGCATAAATGATTAATATAGGTATATGAAGAGATGAAATGGGCAGGTTTTGGCCGAGAAAAAGGCATGAGAGGTGTGGGTAAGTTGGTAGAGGTGGGGACCTTTTATAAAAGGAGAGGAGGGGCACTCTTGGAAAGTTATAAACTTTTAGTTTATTATTAAATTCTTTTCAGATTTTAAAGGTCCACAAATAATATATATCTAGGATATGGTGATAAGAGTTATAAATCCAACAATACAATAGGTTTTTGACAAGATTAGTTCTTAGATTTTACATTATCTTTTAATTTTATTTAAATCGTTAAATAATGAGGTAATCGCTGCATCATCATGGTGTCATAAATAATTTACTTTATTTAATGTCTAAAAATTATAAAAAAATATCATGATGTAGGAAATGTTTTTATCTTTGTAATGAAAATTTATAGTAAAAAATATGACTTTTATATCCCCATGTAAAAATTGTTTTAATAAAATAATACATATTTGTGACATTTTAATTTTAACTTTTAATAAAAAGTTATTAATGTCATTTTCCAACCAAAGTGGCTCCATGAGGTCCCCAAGTTGACCCATGGATTTTATTGGTCGTCCAGGACTCATACAATATGGTTAGGTCATGTGTCAAGGTAATTTCATATTACTAAAACATTATTTTTTTATTTAAATTACATTAATTACCTATAATCGCGATTAAAAACATAAAAGTTACTATTCACCAAAAAATTATTTTAATCCCATTGAACCATATTTTACATCCTAATGACAACCATGTAAGTATGATATTTGAAAATCAAATAATAGGAGTGGTATAGTTTCATTTAACGGAATAATCAGATTTTAAACTATCACTTAGTGGTTTCACTATTAATAAAAAATTGATGTTTTTCAGAAAAATAACAAAACTTCACCCTAAGATATATTTGATATTACGAATTCAAAAATGAGGTCTATTTTACAAAATTCAAAACATATAAGTTTCATTAATGAATTTAATAATTAATTCCTGATGTCAAAACAAATAGCGTGTTTTTAAGAAACAATACCTATTAAAAGATTGGCACTAGTTTAAGTCCAATTTCAAAGTGAAATTAATTCAAATGACCACTATAGGATAAAATGGTAAAAATATATTCTAATTAAACTTTAAAACCAATTAAAAATATAATCTAATTATATTAATAAATTAGATTAAAAATAGGTTTTGAATTAAAATACAACATTTTTCACTATTCATTAAAAATGAACTTTATCAGAAAAATACCAAAAAATTTACAAAAAGTAAATATTTATGTCCCGATTCGAATGAAGAATTTTATTTTGTCAAATATAACACATAAAATTGTCAAAATGTGAATTTAATGGTGGTTCTCCATCAAAAGGCGGTTAATCGACCTTTTAAAGAATATTATAATGTTTACTTTTAAAATTGGATTTATTTGAATTTTTTATCCTCCAACATTTATTGTTAAAAGTAAAAATATTTGAAAATCCTATATAATCATTTTTTTGTTAGTTCTTTTCATTTCCATCATTACATCAGCTAGGTTTTAACTACCATTTAAAATAAAATTATTTTATTATTAGAGTGCAACGTAAGATTTCAATGGAACTTGTTGTTGCGTATTGGGTAAGCCATCGAGCATAGCTTTCCATTTAAATTAATATTAACATTTTATTCACAAATAGGGATAAATAAAAAATGTCATATTCTTTATTTACCTGGGGTGTTACAGTCTGTGTGTTATCCTTTTATAAAAATCCAATAACCACCTATCAAACATAATCCATTCCAACATTTAGACTTATCCAAAATACTACCATCCAAACAAATAGTCAAAAATTTATAAGGAAGTTAAACACAATGAAGATCCTTTTTCTATGTAATAACATGTGAACACCTTCACCATGTATTATTTTAAAACATGGTAACATCCTAAATTACCATAAAACCTTATTGATTACATTCCTGATCCCTTATTCTTTATAGAATACTGGATATACACCTTCTATCAAAAAATTTTGTAAACTCCAACAATGAAAATTCATTAATCAGTTGCAGGGTATTCCATAATATCCAATATAACTTACCCAAATCAACCATATATTGTTCCAAAATCAGTAATTCAATATTAGGACCATATTAAGGTTTATCTTTCTGACAACCATGTAATTTCCAAAAAATTTAACTCGATATAGAGTCACTTTTATTAGTAACATAAAATCTAAAATCCTCAATGAAATAGTACTACAGTACAATCCCTATTTATTTCTATAACATCATTGATACAACACATAAATGAAATAATTCCAGAATAACAAAATAAGAACAATAGTTATTCCTATTCATTTTTGGTAGTATCATAACTAGTTTATTATTTAATAGCATCATTTGAGGCATAGTCTGATGATTGGGACATTGGTTCGCATAGTGTCCAAACTCCTTGAAGATGAAGCATTGTACAATTGAAACATTTTTCTTACACTTGCGGTCACGTACTTGGTGTCCTTTTTCTCCACACTTATAACATACTCCCATTCCCTTCAAGAATTTTCCAAGGTGATTCTTTCCATAGTTATCACATATCGGAAAATACTTCATTACATTCTTCCCTTTATCTGTCCTTCTCTCTACCGTCCATTTCTTCTCTGGATTCCCTTCAAAGCCATAGGACACTGAGAATTATTTAATTATCTTATAAACACATGATACTATTTCTTCATATGATGATAATACATTGGAGACTATTTACCTTCTAAATTCTAGCTTAGGACCATGAAAGATATGATCCTTCTTACTCTTTGGATCATATGTATTATTGGAGTTCTCATTCCTTCTACAGGGACCCATTTCTAAACAATGGTATACACAAGATTTGTTTATGAATAGAAATACGTAATCCCGAACGTTTATAACACTTAACATAAATTAAATAGTTTATGGATATAATCCATAAAAAACGTTTTCTTTGAGTATGTATATACTCATAATCCCTTCATAATGATTTGTAATGAAAATGATAATTATCCTAAGCATATCCCCTGGGAGTGTCATAACGAAGAGTGCAGTAAGGGCCGTTGTCGTGTAATAGTTCCCCTTTGAGTCTATCTCAAAGCGGTGTTTTCGGGTTTTACCCCTAGGTAGATCTGGGCCAGAGCCACCTCTACCTGCTCGTATCCGGACATGGATGTATTGCTTGGAAAACTCACAGAATCACTACAATACCAAAATTCAAGGAATTTCTTCTATACTAGTCCTCAAAGTCTTTCATAGGGCAATGTGCTCCAATAAGAGTTTATCTAAATCTTGATTCCAAGGTTATTTCTAAACTTTCTCGGATACCAACTGTTACACCCCGACCCCAGTTACCTAGAGTCGGTGCATTATTTTAATACATTGGCATGATTACAAGGAATCATGTCCTGAAGGACCAATTGATTTGGCAGTTTTGGAGAAAAGATTACATGCATGAATGTTAAATTACACTTTATAACAAACAAAACAACATAAATAATCCTTTACGAATATCATTATTCCATTGGCTTAACCCTGCATATCAATCACAATACACTTCTTGGAATCCTGGGAAAAATAAAACATAGAAAGTGGTGAGCATAGATGCTCAGTGAGGATAACAATATAGTGGAAACATTCATAAATAAGAATAAACATTTAAGGCAATGTATAACTAAAACAAAAGCCTTTTAAACTTGAACTTCAACATAATATGGAAAAAATAATATGAAATTATGTCATTTACTTATTCACATGGATATTCTTCTAGTCGAATAATCACATGAAATATAAATAAACACTTTCATAATGATGGAATGCATAATGTAAACTTTAATTTCTTTGTTAAGGCCTCCTGCGAAGACCTATGGGAAAACTGTAACTGGATCCCAACCCGGAGAGTCTCTGTAACCGGACTCCAACCAGGAGGGCCTCTAATAACCTGACACCAACTTGGACTGCCTGTAATAACTAGACACCAACGTGGAGGGTCTTCTATTACCGGACCCAAACCCAGAGGGCATACTTTTACCGGTCCCCTACCTGAAACATACTAGTCTAACACATTCATCTTAAGAAGAAGATGAAATTGAACATAAACATTCATATTAAAACTAACATACGAAATTTCAAAACATTATTCATAAACCATTAATGCAATAAATAATATTCAACCATTGTCAAACATATCGCAAAACCTTAAATACAATATGGATGATTTTTATCATAATAAATCAACTTGAAACAAGTGTAAAATTTATCAATGGTTGTTGATATAGATGAAATCAAAACTATTTGAGAGAAATATCACTCATTTTGAAATAATTTAAATGTAACATAATTATAGAGAAAACCGTTATTTTTAAAATATCTTTATATTCAGTTGAGGGAAGCTTAAAAGGTGTAATAATAGAGTATAATAACCGCACCCGCCATATAAGTAAAAAAAATTCTTACCTTAATTTTATCGAAAAGGATAAAAGGTAACTTTTTTCGAAAACGACAGAAAGATTACTTTCAAAACATAAAATGTAAAATAAGGGTATAAATGACTGTAAAACATTGTATAATAAATAGTAAAAATGTTTTCAAATACATTTTTAAGAAACATGTATGTTGATGATAAATCGGTCCCAGTAGATAATTACGTATAAATAACCTCGGATTATAAGGAGATTGTGAAATAAACCTTTACCAATTTGGAAACTAACAAAACATACACCCCATGAAAGAGGAATCATACAATGAATATGTAAATACACATAAATTAAATTTTATTACAAAAATAAGACAATTATGGGTAGTACATACACCACACAAAAGGTAATAGTGGCAATAAGGCATGAATCTTACGAGAATAAGGAGTGAGATGAAAACCCCTTACCTTGCACTTCCCTTTAGTCGAGGGTACTTTTAGACGTCTTTATGAAGACTATAGTATATTATTAAATTTTACCAGAACCATATTAATATTTAGGATATCATATATTATTCATTTATGACTTTATACTAACCATTTAATAATTATTTCCATGTTATATTAATATTTCGGGTAGTAATCGATTTCTTTACCATACGTGTTTTAACTTGATAATATTTATTATATCACTTAGATCATGATTTAAATACATCCAAGATTTATAACATAATTTATTAATCATATATATTTAGAATATAAAAATTAATAATAGACGTATATATGAAATGGAAAACATGGTTTATGGAGACGGTTGTCTGTACGTACGTATAAACGTTGTTTCGGTTTTCATATGGAATTGAACGAAACTAAGTGAATAAGATATCTGTAAGTACATAAATAATTTTATATAAAAATATATATATCCACAGTAGATTTATTATGTAATATATTACATACTTATTAGTAATATATATTTTTATAATCTTCGATTTATGGTGAACTTGGAAATAAATCTGAATGCGTCGTGGAGACGGTAATCTGTACATACGCACGAGCGAAAATATCATTCTTTTGATATTAATATAATATATAATTGGATATTATATAATATATAAAGAATCCTTATCATGTTATTTTTATTATTTACATCAAATACACATCATTATTATACCCATCCAAATAATAATTTATTGAATAACAATTACACCACGACGTGGAGACAGTAAGCCGTACGTACGCACGTATGGTGACATGTCATTCAAAGGGTGGATAGAATAATGAATTTGGTTGTACCATAATTATAATAAAATCACAGTATATATTATATACTAGAGTTTTTATTTTAGAATGGAAACAACATAGAAAAAGGAAGTGGAAGAAGAAAGGAACTTGAAATAGGGCGGTGAAATCATTACCTCTTCTTCGGGTTCTTCCTTTTGATTTGATCAAAAGGGATCTTAGGTTGTCTTTCTGATCAAACTAAGTCCACCAAGATGAATGGATAATATTTTAGAGGGTATTTGGGTGGGTTTTTGCCGATCCAATTGGCTTAGAAGGTGTGAATTAGAGAAAAGCGGGAGTGCCCTTTTATAAGAGGGGTGAAGGGCACCTTAGGAAAAACATAAAATATTATTTTATAATAAATTTGTATTCGGTTTAAAAAATCTCCAAAGATGATTATTTAAATTATAAGGTAGGGATAGGTCGAAAACAACTCAACCAATAGGTTTTAGACAAGTTTAGGTTACCATTTTAACCTTATCATTTAGATTTAACTCAAAATTAAATAATTTAACTTTTACCGTGTCTTTTTATTCATAAACGATATGGTTAATAAACATACTATATACTGCCAATAGAACCCCAATTAGTTAATTAATGTCATATATTTTATTATATAAGTCTTTTTTCCGATCCATTGATTTTTAGGACCATTATTTCAATTAATAATTTAATATATGTTCTAAAAACTATTTTATGTCAATTTTGACACTATTTGGTATTTGTTTTTTGATAAAATAATAAAAACATGATTACATCATAAAAATACATTGAATTAATCCTAACATGTCATATCCACCTACAAAATTCGTGGATGTCATAAAAAGTTTGAAATTATATTTATTTTAATATTTATAATACCATTTATTTCATTCTTTCACTAATAAGGTAATTATTTCATCATCATTGTGTCATAAATAAATTTTCTTATATAATATCTAAAAATTATAAATAAAATACTATGATGTAGGAAATCTTTTTATATTTCTAATTAATATTTGTAATATAATTTATCTTATGCAAAACACTATATTAAAAACGATTTAGTTATTGAACATTGATTTTAACTCTTTTAACTCTTATTTGAATTAAATAATAATAAATGTTCAAATATAATCCAAGTGGACCTAAATTATAATATTTTATTCCTAAGGTTGTTTTTGGTTGATATAAACTGTTCTAACAGAAATAAGACATGTGTGAAGGTAATATTAATATCATTTTTACCCTTAATTAACCTATTTACTTTTAACCGTTGAAAATAAAAGTAAAAAGTTACTAGTCTCAAAAATTATTTTCATCTCATTGAAACACATTTTACTCATTGATATTAACCGTGTCTCTCAGTGTTTTTAAATTCAGCTCATAGAAGCGGTAAAACTGTGTTTTATTTGAATTTGTAAAAGCTCATAGGAGGTGGGTAAAAGACGGTGAAAAGTTCAATAAAATTTTTATATATCTAAAATTAGTATAATCCGACTCCAATAAATTACATTGAACTTCTATAGGTATTATGTATCTATTTTTTTATTAAATAATTTAAATAAAATAAATAATTATTTAAATAAAAATTTAGTTTTAAACTATAACTCAGTGGTTTTCACTATTCATCAAAAATTAAATGTTTTTAGAAAAATACCAAAAATTTACCCTAATCTAATTTTGATATTACGAAATCAATAATGAATTCTATTTTATCAAATTCAAAAGATTGACACTTGTTTATGTTCAGTTTAAATGTGAAATTATGTCCAATAAAAAACATTGGAATAAATTGTAAAAATAGATTATAAATATAATTTTAAAAAACTCAAATTCATAATTTATCATTATTAATTATTTCGATTAAAAAAGTTTTTTTATTAAAATTTAGTAATTTTTATTATTCATCAAAATATGAAAGTTATCTGAAAAGTACCAAAAATTCTCCCTAAGCTAATTTAGCTATTCTGAATCCAAAAATGAAGTCCATTTTTAAGGATAAAATGTATAAAATTTAAATAAGTGGGTATTACTATTCATAACGTCTAGTTTGATTAGTTGTGGTTTGTGTTAGAACTCGAAGATGCATACAACACACGCTACTATATTATTCATAGAAAAGTGTATCGTGGAAGATTGGGGGTATTACATGAGACGTGTAAGTAATTGGTTAGAGGTGGTGTATTTTATAAGAAGAAGTAGGGGCTATTTAGGAACGTTTTAATGTATTATATTTTTGTAAAATTATTTTAGGTTTCAAAATGGCAGAAAATCATAAAATTATAAACTATAATGAATATAAGTCGACATAAAATCATATAATAATAATTGGACTGGTTATGGATATTTTTTAATCCTTATCTATTTTATTTATCCCTTTGTTAACTTATAACTTTTTCCATGTCTTCTTGTATATTGATACTATATGGTTAATATATTTTAAATACAATTCCATGAGACCCATAATGAATCGTTAATGAAAAATTAAAACTAATATATGTAATTTTTCCAAATATTATATTTTAGGACTATTTTATCATTTAATAAAATATTAATTGATTTATGAACCCATTTATATCAATTGTTATACTATTCATGTCATGACATTTTAAAAATACATAAAAACGTAATAAATCCCAATAACCCTAATTAATTCCATGATCAGAAGTCATAATCATCCCTCAAATTAGTTTATGGAATAAAAAGTTTCAAAAAAATTTTTTTTTTATATTTATAGTCTCATTTATTTAAAACAATTATTAATGAGGTAATCATTACATCATCATCGTTTCATAAATAAATTTTTTTATTTGATATTGTTAATTATAAATAAAATATCATGATGTATGAATTTTATTATATTTCTAATGAAATTTGTAGTCAAATATATCAATTAATTAACCCCACATTAATTTTTTTTAGCAAAGCAATACATGTTTATGTTATTTTTAATTTAAATTAAATAAAACGTTATTAATGCAATTATCTTACATTAGTGGCATCCTAAGGCCAATTTTTCTACATAAGGATTTTATTGGTCGGCCATGACTGATACAATATGGTTAGGACACCTGTTATGGTATTATTATATTATTATAATTATATTTTTACATCGAGTTACTATATTTACCTTTAACCGTGGTAAATAAATATCAAAAGTTACAATTCCCCAAAAACAATTTTCATCCCAATGAACCTTATTATACTTACTGATGACAATAATGTTTGTAGATAATTTGAAATTCACAATATTGAAGGTGTATAATTTTATTTAAACAAAAAAGTTGGTTTCTAAACTAATATGCAATGTTCATTACTATTCCCATAAAATTGAATGTTTTTATAAAAAAACTCAAAATTCAAAAATATGAAATTTTAATATTAAAATACAAAATAATTTCAATTTTTTCAAAGTCAAAACATATATGTTTCATTAATTAATTGAAAATTAATTTCCATCATCAAAACATGAAAGCGTGTTTTTAAGAAATAAAAACGACAAAATGATTTAAACTTGTACAAGTAAAATATCAAATTAAAATTACATCCAATGAACGACATTGGATTAAATCGTAAAAATATAAACCAATTAAAATTTAAAACCATTTAAAAAGATAATCTAACAATATAAAAAATCATATGAAAAGATGATTTTGACATAAAATGTAGTATTTTCACTATTCATCAAAAAATTAACATTATCAAAAAATACCAATAATTTAACATGGGTAATATATGATATACATCACCTAAAGAATATGTTTATTTAGTGAAATAAAACATGTTAATGTGTGAGTAACAGGATATAAAATGGGTTCTCAATCAAAAGGCGATAAAACTACCTTTTGAAAATATTAGAGTTTTTATGATCAAAATTTGATCCATTATTATTTTAAGCCTCTATATTTTAAAGGATAAATGTAAAAACATTTAACAATCATTTTTAATAATAATATGGATTTTTATTTTCATTCCAATTAATAATATAGCTAGGCATTAATTACAATTATAAATAATTATATTATTTTTTTTCAGTATGACTCCGCATTGGGTGCAATATAAGACTCTGGAAAAACCCATTATTGTGTTTCTGGTATGCCATCAAACATAGTATAACATTATATGTTTAATTATTATTTAATTCACAAGTATTAATAAATATGAAAATTTCATATTCTTTATTGACTTGGGATGTTACATCCCCCCATTTTGAGAATTGTGTCCTCACAATTTCAAAATTGGGCACAAAAACATTATTAAAAGTCTCAAATATGAAATAGAGTTAATAAAATGGAAACTTCAAAATAATGATGGGGAGTACAACGGACACCCGAGACAACACATATTATGATTCCATGAAAACATTTATATGGAAGTGAAACAAAATGTCATGTTCTGATGGAGTGTGATAAAAAAAAGATCAGAATAATATTAACATCTATAAAAATAATAATATGTGATATGTTAAATGGTATTTGGTTTCCCAATATGGAATGTAAACTGAAATCACTATTTTTTTATGTTTAATATTTTATAGTTGGAGAATTTATTTATGATATTGACTAAGTGCATATGGAAATATACTTTCTTTTCAAGTATATTTTCATCCATTAATAAGTTTCTACAAAAAACTTATCTTTTCTCCAAATAATGTGTATTCAAGATGACTTGGACACACCTTATATTCTAGAATCAACAACATAAAATCACATAATCTACAAAAAAAAGAACAATATATTCCCCTTGTCATTAGACATTAACCAAAACCAAAATGGTTATTACAAGATCAGATAATCCCAAAAAAGGATAATCTTTTTTAAAAACAAATATTACTCTTATTCTCCAAAATGGAACAAACAATACCCAATGCACAACAAAGAAAAAAAATACAATTGTCTTAAAAATTATTCAGAATTATACAGACTAATATTGAAACGATATTTTCAGAATGATTTGATCAGAATGTCTTCCACAAAAATCATAACATTTATCACTAAATAATATCGGCTACTTATTGTAAGAAATCTGGTTCCTACAATGTGTCAAAATTCTGACCATGTTTCCATTTTTAACTGCTTTATTAGAATACTAGAGAAACTATATAGTTTCTGAAAAATTCTAGATTACATGAAATGTACCTTCTGTACACACCATGTACTACTGACCATGTGTGAAGGCCATAAATATTGTGTATTCATGTTGGCCAGGTAGAAGTAATTTAGAAAGTACACGCTGTGTAGAGTTTCCGTGTATCGGGATATACATGGCATGTTGGGGATGTCAGCCGGGTAGAGAAGTATACATTTTGTACCCCCAGGTACCTTCCATGTAGTCATTCTACATGTCCTCAGTAAAATACCAGTCATCATATGATCAATAAAATGATATACACATTGTGTAGTCCGATGTACATGTCGTCTATTTTCATTTTTTCGCTAAAATGGGAAGTATCCTCATTTTGTGGTAGAATCACAAACCCTCGATGAGATTGAGATAGAAGAGTCAGCTAGAGTTCTTTTTTTTCTCTCTGATCTTCGTCTGAAATCGATTTTTTTTCACCATCAGATGTGTTACAACCCCCTATATATGGCCTTGATTCCTCTTGAGGCGTTACTTTTAATTTCTATTCTAATCCGAGTTATAGGGGTTTGAGTGTTTTTTATTCAGTTGTAGATATATCTTGTTTTAGACCTAATTGGAGTCTATTATCATAATAGTATCCCCATACTAGTATTATGTAGGTGGTACATACCGTCTTACATATTTTCGTGGATTTTTGGGTGGCATGACCAATGGCACATATTTGGGTATTTTGAGAAAGACCTTTTCATTCATACTTTAATATGATATATTTATTATGAGACCAATGGAATGCCTTGGGGTATGCCAATTTACCTGCTTTTCTTATGAGGGGTCGTTCAAGGGTTCGTTGCTCATTTGGGGCATTTTGGACTATGGTAACAAAATGGTATAAGATGTTTTTCTGTTTGATTAAACTGTTGTGTTTAATTTTTTATGTTGTGATATGAATTGTTAGAGGCTTCAAAGACCTTGGTGCTGGTGTGGGACAACACATAGCTAATGAAATTCGACTATTTAATTTTTTTTTCTGTTCATGTTATTTCATTAGAAAAAATATATGTAATGTATTATATTGCATATGCTGGAACCATCAAATTTTGTTGGGTGTGGCCTGGATATTCTTGAGTGATGCTGATCACAGGTTGGGCTTCTCCCGGGTTACGTTGGGTGGTTCTGAAAATGGGATTGGGCGTCATTGGTGGTGACAAGAGGTAGTGTGAATGTCAGGTTGGGAATGTCTTGAGTTAAATGGATGGTGAGACAAATAGACATGAGTGACATGGTCTCCGAGACATGAGGTATCAGGGTCGTTGTGGATTGGGTACTATTGGAGAGATTACTACTCACTAGGAATCATTGAGCAGTGTGCACATAAAAAAAACTCTGTGATTGGGTGGTTTTGACCACTCCTGTTGCTAGAGGACCCTATTAGCTTAGTTTATTTACTATTTGTTTGGGGGTGCATGCCATACGAATCCAAATGGAAGGTGAGGAGCCATCATTGGATATCATTGAGGCGATCGGGATGGGGCAGAGGCTTGCTGTGATTTGAGGGAAGACATCATTGTCCCATCATTTATTTGTTCGAGGGTAGATATCAGTGTCCATTAGGTTTATTCATTTGAGGGAATAAATTGTTTTAAATATAGTTACTTATTTTAGGATAGGAATCATTGTTCGTCCGGGTTACTACTTCATGGTTGTGCCTTTGGGATGTATGTATCATGAGACAAAAGGTATTATGAGGCATATAGTGTCAGATTTCATGACAAAGATTCTGTCATTGTCCGAAGTAGGTGACACATCATGGTGGTTACAGAGCACTAGTGGAGTCTATGATTCTGTTTTCATCATGTTTTTTGCTTTTATTATTATAAATGCATTCCTACTTAATAACTTATATTAGGTATGCACTGTTGGGTGGTGACCTACTAAGATTCGCCTCACACCCTGAACGGGAAGTTTGGGAAACGTATATACAAAATGGATTTATGTGTAGGAAATATATCAGTTTCAGGAGATTGATTGTACTAGCTATTTCATGGAGATGTTTTGAACCTTTTGGTATTTCCTAACTTGAGATTACATTGTTTTGAATACATTCCAATACCATCATGCTTATCATGCTGATTATAACTAATGTAGTTTACTGATTGGTAAACCTATTATATATTGACAATCTTAGGATGCATGAATTTTCTTCTCCAGTAATTGTTACAAGCTGTTAAACATGCTGTTGTGTTTACAATCAACTACTATGGTTTTTATATATTTTTTCCACTATTTATTACTATTGATTGTGTTTCCACTATGTGGGTCTGGTATGATTCAGCAGAGTCTTATAATATTATATCATGCTCGGAGCATAACCATTATTATCCTCCAAGAGGGTATAGACTGCCCAATATACCTATACGACCCCCACTACTAGTCAGCATCCATTTTCATTCGAGGAGGTTCTCCTAAGGTAGTATCACCCGACCCGGTTAGCACAGTTTAGTTGGCTATTTGGGTTTGGGTCGTTACAATTTTGTATTAGAGGATCTCTTTACAATGATTGAGTAGCATCATTTTGCTGGATACTAATGAGATTGGGACTTTTATTTTTATTTTAGCTGGTTTTACTATTTGGAATATGGTACACTGATGATATGTTGGTTCTTGAAATAGGTCTCTAAACGATTCTTGAGTTCCTGCAGCCCCATATTCGACTAATGGTCTATGATGTCTGGGGTTGGAATCACTGGTTTTATTTTGATCAGGTAACAGTTTATTTGATTTCCACTCTGGTGGCGCACTTGGTTTGTGATGTTATTGACTGTGATATTTTACCCTTGACCATGTGATGGAATGGAAGAATTTGACATTGGCCCAGTATGGACGTCTGGTTTTCATGGATTTTGATAGGTACATTTTTAGGTTATTTCATTTTCATAACTTCAGGTATGCTTTTTGAAGTGATAATTCTAGGTTATTTATATCAATTTCCATGCTTTATATTCATTGAAATGTGAAAAAGATGGAATTTAGGAAATAATGGCTTGTGTATTTCAATATTTTATGCCATGAATTTTATATTTTTAGAATTGCATGGGGTGGGGTTTTTGGGTCTGGCTTTATAAGAGCAGGCATGAACTATTGTTGAGGTTGTTTTGACCATTAGTTTTAGGATAATCGGTCATCTATTTGTAGAAACATTGGTAGTTTGGACAGGCATAACCCGAGTTACTTTTGATACATGAAAATGATTACGGCGGGTAAAGAGGCCATGAGACTAGGATGCCCTGCACATGGGTTGCATTGGGGGGGGAGTAAGGGTAGTAGTTATGCACTACCTTTTACTACATCCCTTGTATGAGTTATATATATATATTGTAATATATGTGATTTTTTGTACCATTTATGGTATTTAACAAGTACCTCCTAGAAGAATCAGATGGAATGCCTTGTGGGAGATGGTACAGTGATGCCGAAGCATGATATGGTTTAGAATCATGTGGGACAGGTAGAGCACAAGCCGCAGGTATAGGCTTAGGGACATGATCTTGTTTATGATCCAGTGCAGGTAAGAAAACAACTGGATTTGGTAGTGTTCAGTCTTTAGCTCGAAGAGAATCTCCAAACGAGACTGGTATTTGTCTTTCATGGAATCCACAGAGGTACGTTGGGTATAGATCCATCTGTGGAATATCTGACGTGGGATATCCAGTGACAACACCTTCTACCTTTCCAAGGTGAGTGTGGTCCTCAAGCGGCTAATAATTGGGTAGAGATAATTCAAATGATCTTTGACTAGCTCAAGATTCTTCTAGGGTGTATGGTCATGTGGGAGACATACAAGAAGAGAGGACCGAAAAATTTCAGGTAGGATGTGCAGGTTCAGCTCACAAGTATGAAATATTTTCGTGGAAAGACTTCCAGGATAGCTTCTTCGAGCACTTTTACCCAGCGACACTGAGGGTCGAGATAACTCGAGATTAATTGAGCATTCAAAAGGGATGTTTGTCCATCATCGACAATGCAGCTGCTTTCACTGAGCTATCTCACAATTCACCAGGAATGTTATCCTATGACATAGAACATGTGATATGCTTTGAGGATGGTTTGAAAAAATTCCATTCAGATCTAGGTAAATATATTTAGACTGGATTAATTATCAGAGGTGGTAAATTACGTGCTTATATCATAGGGTAACTATAGGGATAGGCCCCATTTATTCGTGTGACATTTTCAGTTGACGGTTCACATAGCCGGATGCGAGGACGAGATGCAATCCTGCAGGGCAGTAAGGCCAAAGCCTAATCTAGACCCACTTGTGGTAGTTAGGTAGTGGTTTTCTTTCAGTTTTGACAACTAGGGAATTTACGGACTCAGTATGATAGGCCCCAAATGATTGTTGGTCAGGTGGATAGGTTGGGAATCTCGAGAGGATCTGTAGGAAACCTTATATGTCAGTAAGTAATCAGTGAAAAAGATATACTATGGAATCAGGTTTTGGTTAATGTTAGATACCAGGAGAGGGTATCTGAGTTTCAATTGCACGTGGATGACATGGTAGAGATAGTGGGTCCCAGCTATGGAATCAGTGGCCGACTACTGGAGTAGCACAATAGGGAGGTCAGACATCAGGCAGTCGTACATCAGTCCAGGGGCACATTATGGAGCTTCATGGGGCTGAGCAGGTTGGTGAGTCTACGATGGTTAGTGGTATACTGTGAGTTTGTTCATGACTTACTTGTTTTCATTTTAGCATGACATATTTTGGCATGACCGTTTTGAGTGAATGATGTGCACAATATATCTGTGGACAAAATAGATGTTTGTCAGTGGGGTTAGAGCCATATCGAGAAAGTGATCTATTTATATATTTATGTATGAGATGAGTGTAATAATGGTCATCGAGGATACTAGTTAATTGAGGTTCCTAGAGCATCGAGGCATCGAGGATGTTTATTATATTAGGTTTCTTTGGAATCGGTGCATCAAGGATGCGTGTTACATGTGGTTCTAGGCACCAGGATTGTTTTGAGCATCCATGTGAATCATGACCTCGTGGAGGTGGACACCAATTCGTTGTGGGAGACATTTGGGTGTTATAAATGACAAGGGAGCCCCAATGAGGTGTAGGGGTGACTATGTGTTATGAGAGGAGAATGGGTCCGAAAATAGGTTACTGAACCATTTCATGATTTGAGTTTTATTGGGTTATGACTGAGTTAAAGAATTTTTTTGATGGGGATCCCCTTGAGGAATTTATCAGAACCATTAAGACCATGGTTCTCCAATTTAATTTGATCAGGGTCTATGTTTGGTTCCATATATAGCCTTCGTTTGATAGCTTGGGGAAGAGCAATGCATTGGTGGGGAGATTGCAAGAACCTGGGTTTTTAGAACGAGTCAAAATACCGTGCTTGTTTGAATTTTTTACTGCATTCTGAGAAAACTATAGAAAATGGGTTATTTATGGGAAATCAGAGATTACACCTTATGTACCTTCAGTGCATGCCAGGTACTACTGACTGTGTGTTAAGGCCATACGTGTCCTCTAGGATTATTGGATGGGTATAAGGATTTTATCTAGTACATGTTGTGTAAAATTTGTACAGGTTGTGTAGTGGGGCGTTGTGTGGGGATATACATGGGGTGTTGGTGTTATTTGCCAGGAGGAGAGTAAATGCAATATACCCCCTAGGTACACACTGTGTAGTCAGTCGGCGAGTCCTCTGCAAAATATCAGTCATCATATGAACAGTAAAATGATACACACAATGTGTAGTCTTATGTACACACTATGTATTATCATTTTTTCTCTAAAATAGATAGTATCATTGTTTTGAGGTAGAAACCCAATCCCTCGAAATGTATGAGTGAGGAGAGTCGGTCGGAGTTTTCTTTTGTCCCGGATCTTCATCTGAACACCATATTGATCACCATTGGATGCATTGGAACCCCCGCAGTAAGGTCCTGATTCCACTTGAGCAGTTCTTCATGATTTCTATTCTAATATTAGTTATATGGTTTTGGGAGGGATTTATTTTTTTTATACCTACCATGTTTTAGACATAATTGAATATTGACATTGAAATAGTATCATGGTACTAGTATGTGGAAGGTGGTACATACCATATTCATTATTTTCAAATAATTTTGGGTGACACGTCAAATGTTCGTATTTGGGTGTTTTGAGAAAGGCCATTTCATACTTGCAGTAATATGTTTAATTGATTATGAGACCCATGAGAAGCCTTTGGGTATTCAGTTTTACTAATTTTTCTTGAGCAGGGTCGTGCGAGTGGTCGTTGCTCATTTAGGACATTTTACCCTGTGGTGCCGAAATGGTATTAGTTGTTTTTGTTTGATTAAACTACTGATTTTAATCTGTTATGTTATGATATGAATTGTTTATTGCCTCCATGACGTTGGTGCTTGTGTGGGACGTCACATAGTAAGTTCAATTCAAAAATTTAGTTCGTTTTCCTTGTTTAAAGTTTTCCTTTTGTTTAAATATATGTAATGTATGATATTACATGTGCTGGAACCTCTGGGTTGTGTTGGGAGTGGCCCAAAAATTATTGATTGATGATGATCACAAGTTGTTCTTATCTCAGGTTTCATTGGGTCGTTCTAACTATGATATTTGGAGTCATGTGAGTCATCTTGAAGCAGTGTGACTTTTTGGTTGGGCATGGTCCGGGTTACATGGGTGATGAGGCCATCAGACTTGAGTGATATGGTTACAGGGTCAAGAGGTGTTAGGGACGTTGTGTCCTAGGTAATATTTTGGTGATTACTGCTCACCCAGAATTTTTGAGTAGTGTTCACATAGAGAAACACCATGAGAAGGTGGTTGGGTAGAGGCCACTATTAGTTTCAATATAGGTAATATTGGTTATGGTGTGCTTGTTGTAGGGATCCACATGGAAGGTGATGAGCCTTTAGGGGATAGCATTGAGAATATCATGATGGGGGAAGATGCTCGTTCTGATTTGAGGGAAGACATCGTTGTCCCTTCAGTTATTTGTTTTCGAGAAGATATCATTGTCCCTCTGGTTACTTCATTTGAGGGAAGACACCATTTTCTATTTAGTTACTAATTAGAGTACATGTATCACTATTCCTATGGGTTACTAATTCTTGGATGAGCCTTTGGGTCATCGGTACCAAGAGATGCAAGGTTTTCGTAAGCACATGGTGCCAGGTTACATGACAGAGAGTCTAGCATTAGTTATAGTAGGTGACAGTTCATTGTGGCTTCTAAGCACCAGTGGAATCAATGACTATTTTTTGTATCTTACTATTTACTAGTCTATTTATATGTGAATTACTTCTTAAACACTTATATTATGTATGGATCGTTGGGTGGTATATTATTGAGATTCATCTCAAACCCTATACAGGTCCTTCGAGATGCGGGTAAAATTTAATGACTTATGTGCATGAATGAGATCTGATTCAGGATATGGATTTTACTTGTTGTTTCTTTGATATGGTAAGTACCTTGAGTTTTTCCGTAGCTCGATTTTACTTGGTTTTTCATTCTTTTAGGTACTATTATACATAACATGTTTATTATAGCTTCTGTTGATTATCCATTGGTGCCCTATATATAGATTTACTTGATATAGATAAATGATTTTTCTTCTCTAGTTGTTGTTACATGTGGTTCAACATGATGTTTTGTTCACTTTACACTGATATTTTTTGTATATATTTCATACGTTGTTTATTGATATTTATTGTGTTTCCTCTATGTGGGTCTCGTTTGACTAGGGAGAGTCTTCCAATTTTATTTCATGATTGGACCAGTACAATTATTATCCTCTAAGAGGGTATAGCCTCCAAACTATTCTAATAAGACCCTAATTTCTTGTCAGCAGCCTTTGGCGTTCAGGTAGGTGCGCCTAAGGTAGTAACAACCAACCCATTTAACACTTTTCAGGTGGCTATTACGGTCCGAGTTGTTACAATATTAAAGTCTCATACTAAAATTTAATTATTCTAATCACATAATCTCTATGATAGTTTAATCATTTCAATAAAATTACCCAAATCTTTTTATGTACACTATGAAAACATAAATTATTCAAAAATAAAATTCCAACCATTACTCCTCAAATGAGATCCCATAGAATTCATTTTCCTTAAGAATATAGTTTTCCCAAAATAGATATTATCATTCAAAATAGTCTTTATCACATAATCACCAAATCCTTTACTTACTAAGAAAATGAGTTTAATAAATGATAACATCCCAAATTATCTAATTCTTGATCTATAATATAATTTATCTAAAAATAATTAGTAATACTAACTAGGAACTTCACGTAATCCATTGGTAGGTGATAATCGCAATGGAACATTGGTTGTGGGTACGATTCCCACAGGTTTGTCCGACGCGATAGGTTATCAAACAGACTGCATGTTGTCCTTTTTTAAAAATTATATAAATTTATATCATTCCAAAATTTGAGATAAATTCCTCAAAAATAACAAAAACATATTTTCTCCTCAATGGTTATCTAATACCTTTTATTTTTAATCCCAATGTTTAATAACCATTTATCAACTCTTAAATAACTATTACTCATTCTAATATACTAACCATTATGGTTATGCCACTTATGCTTAAGTAACACCCTAACCTATAAACTTTTCGGAAACATGCTTTGATACCAACTATATGGCCCCATCCTTAGAACATTACGTTATATTGAGTTAAATAAATAATTAACATTGATTAGCTTTTTGGTTTAGTGCTTTAGAGAATTAGGCCATAACAATTACATTTCATCTAAAAATATTACAATGTTGACAGTTCTACAGAATTTCAATTTTTTCATAAAATATAAAATCTTAATGAAGAATCATGTCTACTTCCATGTTTTAGACATCAGGACTTTACAATGATCTTATCCTTGATAGTATTTATCTTTAATGTCATTTGGAAAACATTTCAAAAACATTGGATGAGCATAAAAAGATCAGTTAGGGATATCAAATAAATAAGGAAACATTATTCCATGAACACATAAAAAATTTATGATCTATAAATACCCCAGGAAATCATATCATTTAAGAATAACACATAGAAATCCTAAATAATAATGATATCTTGTCGAATCCATATCATTCATACATTGTAGCTTTCACAGCAACGTAGGGAGTTACTTTTGAAATACCAATCATAGTATATCCCCTAAATCTCATAGGAGAAACATTAATTTTTACATCCGTCACAATACCCAATGCATTGGAGAGCTATCTCAGGCTAACCCGCCCTTGGGTATTCACAGAACCACCCAGATGCATATAAAATGTCCAATAACCATAACATATTCATAACACATGAAAAAGAATTAATGGAAGATAAATTTTCCATATTGCATTAAAAATATAACATTCATATATAATGACATCATCAATTGATTCTCAAAACCAATTTCAATAAAAAAATAAAAAAAAGAGTATATGGTGTTTATATTCCCTTAAAAAATATGTATTTTAGGTGAAGAAAACACGTCAGAAAAAAGGTCGTTGTCACTACGTATGTAAAAAAGAAACAATATTTTTCACATTTGGTAAAAAAAATTATAGAGAAAAGATTTTCCTTGAATAAAATTAAATTTAAAATGGGTTAAAAAACGATATAAATGAATGTTTTGTATTAATCAATGTATGCCTTAATGAAAATAGATTTAGACGAAGTCCCTTACATGATTGTACCACTACATTAAGGATAAATCAATGACATAATTATGTGTAAAAAATATAGAGACACACAATATAAGTGGATCATAATTGTAAAACAATCAGTTTTCATACACATATATTCATTGAATGACCTAATCATGAAGTATATGTTTAACCAAATGAATTAAAATTGGGTTATGAAGTTCTCCTACAAAGATTCGGTAGCCTAACAACGTCAAATGAAAATTCAGAAAATTAGTTGATGAGAGAAAAAAGGGTCTCTAATTACATGGAAATAAAATGTACAGAAAAAAGGATATATAAAAACATATCCCCAAAGTTTGAAATTGAAATTTAATGACATAACATAAAAGAAATATTTGACAAAATGAGTTCAATGAAAAGTTCCCTTATTGTTTTGATAACATACTAAAAAATCACCCTATGAATGAAGGATCATATAATGAAGATGATAATATCCATATATCAATTTATATTACACATCTAATACAATAATTAGATGTAAATAAACCACACAAATGAAAATAGTGTAAAATATAGAATGAATCTCACATGAATAACAACGGAGATCAAAACCCTATAACTCATGTCTGACTTGCCTTGTATGTTCCTTGTTCATCCTAAATAATAAACTTATGTTAATTTATAATTGATTTAGAAACTCTTTTGATATTATTTTTCCTTTTATATCACTTATTAACTTCCTAAAACAATTATTTAATCATTTCAATTCATATCAGAAATTTTGTCGATGTTTGGAAATTGTGTCAAAAATGAACTTTTTATAATTACAAATTGTCCATGTGGTCAAAATAACATTATAAAAAATATTAAATTCATGATTTATATATAATATATATCATATATATCCTGTATATATATTTTTTAATAATATTTAATAGCATTTTATATATTAAAATTGAAATTCACTGTTCTGGGAGACAGTAAGACGTACGTACACATTAACACTAATTCCATATCATTTTTTTCATTTTTAATGAATTGAAAAAAAAATGTAAATTCTTTATATTATTATTATATTTTAATATAATATTTTATATATGTTAAATATGGTAATTAATCCCATCCTTTATACTTTCCATTATGGTATGAATGAGTCATATGACTTTGACTGGGTGGTAGTCCGCACTTCCTCAAATAAACATTTCTTACAAATACAATATGAAAATCATAATGGTCTTTTATAAATGAGAATTACAGAAGAATACAGATAATATAAATATAATAATCATCATATATAATTAAAATTTATCAAAATGGCCACCATGAAAGGTTGTAGGGTATAATAGAACAATCATCGTTTCGTGAGGCAGCAGTTCACCGTACACAGAAATAGTATGTTCGTATCCATTAGATGGAGGAGTGTTTATGTGTAATTAGAATACAAATAGTAGAAAAACCTAATATATTTATTATACCATTGTATCTATATAAACAAAGAATAATAAGTGAGTAGAGAGTGGAGATGAAAAATAATGGAACAGAACATGAGAGAAGACGTTACCGCAAATCAGGTATCTTTTTTTTGACTTGCGACATAAGGGCTCTCTTTATTTTCATTATACCTAGGGGAAGGATTCTAGGAGGAAGATTCGTATTTTTGGAGATTATATGGGCAGATTTTGGATGAGACAAGGGGCATGAGCGGTGTGAGTAATGGGTTAGAGGTGGTGTCCATTTATAGGAGGGAGGAGTGGCTCTTCAAGAATGATTGATTGCATTATTTTTTATAAAATGATTTTCAGTTTAAAAAGTTTGAAAAAAAATTTTATTAGATAACAATTCGTATATAAGTCCCACTAAAATAATCCAATAAAAATTGGACAGGTTTTGGATAATTTTTATTCTTGTCATTTTTATTTAACACTTAGTTAACATATTTATCTATTACAATGTCTTCTTATATATTCATACTATATTTTTGATATATTTACTATACCATTCCAAGATACTCCAAATAGATCATTAATGACATTAGAAACATCATATATTTCATTAGGACTAAAAATAAATTTTTAGGATTATTTTATCATTTAATAAAATATTAATTTATTTAAAAACCCATTTATGTCAATTTTTTACTATTAATATCATTACTTTTTATAAATCCATAACAACTCAATCAATTCAAAAAAATATCCATTAATTCAATGATATAAAGTGTTAATAATCCATAAAATTTTTGGATGGCATAAATTGTTTCAATATAAAATTACTTCAATATTTAAAATCTTAATTTTTTAAAAACATCATTAATGAGGTAATAATTACATACTCACTTTGACAAAAATAAAATTATATATTTGATGTCTAAAAAATTATCATAATTTAGACAATAGTATAATCATTATAATTACTATTTATAGTAAAATATAACAATAATATAAACCCAAATTAAAATTGTTTTTTCAAAACAATACATGTTTCTGATATTTTTATTTTTACTTTAAATAAAAAGTAATTAATGCAATTATCATACCAAAGTGGCTTCCCAAGGCCAATAGTTCTATCCAAGGATTTTATTATTCTTCCATGACTCTTCCAATAAGTTTAGGTTATGTTTTATGGTAATTTAATATTATTATAATGTTAATTTTACATTGAATTACCCTATTTATCATTAACCGTGGTAAATATAAATTAAATGTTAATATTAAAAAAAAATTATTTTCATCCTATTGATCCAAATTATAAAAAAATATAACAACCATATCTATAATATTTTTAAAATTTAATTCATAGAAATGGTAAAATATCATTAAAAATAAAAAATTACTTTTTAAAGTACTATGAAATGATGTTCACTATTTATAAAAAAATGAGCGTTTCAAAAAAATACCAAAAGTTCTGTCAAAGCTAATATCGATATTCTGAATTCAAAAAAATGGCTATTTTACCATATTGAAAACATATAATTTTCAAAAATTATTTTAAAATTAATTTCAATAGTAAAAACTAGAAAACATGTTTTTAAGAAGTACAAACCACAACAAGATTGACATTTGTTTAGGTCCCATTTCAAATTGAAATTAAATTAAATTATCATAATTGTATTAAATGGTAAAAATAAAATCCTATTACTCTTTAAAACAATTTAAAAATAGAAACTAATCATATAAATAAATTATATAAAAAGACAATTTTGACTTGAAATGTAGTATTTTTCAATATTCATCACAAAATTTCATTTATCAGAAAAATACCACAAATCTTTCCAATGTAAATTTTTATATCCCGTTTCTATAGGAAATGTTTATTTGGTCAAATGATACATGTAAAAGTGAAAAAAACATGTTTTAAAAGGGGTTCACCATCAAAATGCTGTAAAACTACCTTTTAAAAAATATATGAATATTTATGCTTAAAATTAGATTCATTCTCATTTTATGACTGAACATTTTTTTTGGATAAATGTAAAAAAAACATAAACAGTTTTAATCATAATTTGTTTAGTTTTATTCATTACTCACAAAATAATGGATAGGAATTAATTACAATTTAATATATTTATTTTACTATTTTTCAGTGTGACTCTACATTGTGTGAAACATAAGACTTCAGAGAAACCCATTGTTGTGTGTCGGGTACCCATCGAACATAGCATCCCCTTTAATGAAAAATTAATATTTAATTCACAAATATTATTAAATATGAAAATTCCATATTCTTAATTAACCTAGGATGTTACTATCAAATAATTAAATACATGGATAAATATATAGGTTGAGTTTGTTATAATATTATTAAATTAATGAATAGTCATTCTTCATGGATTGTAGTATTATCCATTCTATTGAATGATCTTTCTAAATTTTCTGTACCAAACCAATGTTTCAAAATAAATATAACCAAATTTTGTAGATATTATTTTAAATATTCAATAAAAAAATTAATTTTTATTAATTCATTCTATTTGGAATATAATGAAGGTTTGTTATTAGACAATTCTTATTATATCCCATATGTTATCAGTATGGCTATAATTAATCCCACTAATATAAAATAATTGTATCAAAATGTTATTCAAATCACATTTGACTAATATTACTTTAAGTTATATGTATTTAATATTAATTTTTCAATTTAAATTGTGAAAATTTAACTCAAAACATATTTCATGCTGTCAATGTAGACAAATAAAATTATGATTGATTTAAAACATTATAACCATATCTTATCATTTAGTTGAGAAATATAATAAATAATTGCACATTATTTAAATATGGTTTCAATATAGTTGTACATAAAGTGTGTTCATTTAAATTAAAAAAATACCTTTTTTGTGAATATTTATCACGTGCTCAAATGTGATAAAGTATTAAAAAATTATCCTAAAAATGATGAATGATTATCATTGATTCATTTATGACCATGTTAATATAATCAATATCATTCCAATGATTTGTTTTTTATAATAAAATAAAATAAATTTTATTAATTTGAAACAAATTGAACAATATTTGATGTTTGGAAGACAAAATACATGGCCCTCGACAACCTAGATGAAATACAAAATAATTCAAAATGATAATAAAAAAAGTTATCATTTTCATTAGAAAATATTTTAGAATAGAACTGAAATATTTTTTTATCAACACCAAATATGTTATAAAAATATAAGTTATAAAAAATCCCTAAATTATTTCTTGGGTTATTCATAGTAGATCCTCAAAAAACTAAATTAGTAGAAACCCCAAAAATATACAAAAATCAATCAAAATACCACATATATCCCTATGCATTGGTACAAAAATACCATTTGACACATGGACCCCTCATATTTTCAACACATCAAATTGAGAGAAACGATGTTGAATAACATAAATGATAACCCCGCAATGGGAAACAACATTCTAAAATTTCATCAATCATATTCAATGGATGAACCAATAAATTTCTTTTTGAAATGTCAATACTAGTATCATTATAGTGTCTAAGAAGAAACCATACTATGAAATACTTGGATATATATTCCAAAAATGAAAGAACTTGGTTTTTCACAAAGGTATGGATGCTTTAATTATTGATCAAACTGTTTAATTTGGACCTAATATAGATTCTTAATGTTTTAGAAATGGTTATGAGGGTGTCTGAGGCTTTTTTGGAGCCCAAACCAATATTTTTCAGAAAAAAGACATTGGTAATGGTTTAGAGTAAACCATTCATAATTCCTCATGGTTTTTCAATCCATGCAGATTGTGTTTTTCAGGAAAGAACCACCTTGCATCATTCGCGCAAGTTCGTGTGGCCTAACTGTGAGAGGAACCCTACTAACACATGTACTCTTCGATGGAATACACTTGGGTTGATCAAAAAGTGTAGCCAAACAATTCGAGATGATCATTCTCACTCAGTTTTCACACGGTTAGACTAATTGTGCGGACAAAATGGGTACAAGCTAATTTTCTTGGTAAAATTCCAGTTTTTTCCTTAATAATATATTAAGACAACCCTTTCAACATAATGTAAAAACCATCTGGATTAACCCCTTTTCATCTCATTTTATATTTTTTAGGCCAAAACATGGGATTAAGATATCGCCTGCATCCAGAATCTGATCGAGATTTCATTCATCACATTGGATGCGCAATGGTATGTACTCAAGTCCTCTTTATCAATTCTTCTTCTCTTTCACTCAGGAACTATATATTTTCAGGTGAGAAATTATCCCTTTTACATAGAACTACTCTGGTCAGAGGAAAATCTTGGGACAACAACAAAGGAAAATGATCACAAAACCCTAAGGTGCGTGGTCAATAACTTATCGCTAAAGATCGTTGTTTTTAAAATGTTCATGTGGGCCCCACTGGTTTTGTTGATAGTCGTTTCATAAATTTACAATCCATGATTATAATTTTTATAATTTTATGGTTATGATACTTCAAAATATGTTATTAGATGTTAGTGGTTACACCTTCAAATCAATCCACCTCATGTCTAAGGTCATTCAAATTTTTTGGGTTTTAGAGTTTGGGAAGGTTTAAGACACCGTTTGGGTTTTCCATCAGTTGAAGATCCTAAAATATAGAAATTTTATAATAAATGTATTTTTATAAATTATAATTATATAAGGGAATGTACCATGTATTCTCACCAACTAACCTGCCTATGGTAAGTGCTTCAATATAATGGTTCAATGTGAAATTATTAATTTCATGTATACTAGGTATATAGAATTTCCCTATTAAATTAGTTTGAATAATGGTTATATGCCCATATAACCCATTTCCCTATCGATTAAATATAGTATAGTTAAACTATATAACTGAATATACCAAATGGTTAATTAATACTTGGCCAAATGGTTGCATTGCTTATTGTCCTATCCACACTAATGGAAGACAAGGCATGGACTGATAATCTAATGGGTTTAACTATACCTTACATATCCACACTAATATAAGGAAAGACATGAAACTATTGGATTACTATATGATTAAAATATAAAATTGGAATGGAATAACTCAATCTTGCCTTGGATTCTAGGTGGATAATACATTGGGCCTTGAGAACCCCATTAAGATTCAGAGATGTGGTTTTCTTAGGATGATACCCTCCTAGACTCCAGGTCATGACTATTTTTAGGATACACCCTTTAATACCGTAGGATCCTTTACATTATTAAAGGATACACCATATATAATCTTTGGATGCAGCTCTTTCTAGCATGTTCCATTGTAAAACCCCATCCTGTCCGGTGCTTTATTAGCCCCATTTAACAATGTTTTATCACTATTGACTTGATAGGCGTCTTATTGTGGAATTCCTTGGATTATGATCCTTGGCATGCACTTTTACCCCTAATATATAATTATATACTACCAGTTTAGAATTCCTTGAGATATATGTTACCTTCGTTATTACCCTGGAACTCCCTCAATGGATATCTGTGTCTGGTTTCCTTGTTAAGACTTGGGTCCTTCACTACTTATACTATCTCAAGGTGATGTCAGTGATGGAAATGCCTCACCCGAACTATTAAAATTAAATGGTAATTACTTAATTAATGAATTGGTTACATGTTTAGACAACAACTAATGGTTTAAACAGGTGCATTCGTATTTAGTTATATTGTATATCTTGCTTTACTTATATATGCAAGTCTACACACTACAATATTCTCTTACATGGGATGGATCTTATAGACATCATTGTTGGTGGACCACTATGATTTATTTCCAACCCTCTACGGGTGCGGTATTGTTCCCTGAGTAGAATATATGGTTGTTGGTGAAAACAAAGGGAAGCATACAAATTCAAACACTTCATAGCTCATAGTTTGGATGAACCTAGAGGGAAGATGAATGAGTTGGATTATGAGATTCATGGAGTAGACTACATTATCATTTTCATTGTGTTACATGCTCTTCTTGTTGTATTGAATTCATGTTTTCTATTTTTCTAGTGACATTCCATTACATCATCATTATTTTAGTTGATACAATTATTGTTATTGTCGTTTCTCTATTACATTAGTTTACTTCAACTATTTTTATTATTATTTATATTGATTCCATTGTTTACTATCCCTTTATATTCCTTCCATTATTCTACACTATTCTAATGAGGGAATAGTCTCCCCACATACACAAATTAAGCCTTTTTTCTAGTTGGATGCCTCTGACATTTGGGTAGATGCGCTTGAGGCCATGTGGCCCACCGAGGTCGGGGAACCCGATAAGTGGAATGCAGCTCTGGGACGTCACAATGTGGTATCAATGCGGTTTCATTTCTTTATGTACTATTTTTAGATAATTTATTGGAGAAGCGGAACTCTTCGGACATTGTCATATGCCATTTATGGGTGTCACAAACCAATGCTCGGTGGAAAAAAAAGTGACCCAACATGAAATTTTTATTCTCATTTTTCCAATTACTATTGATATTATTTCATTGTTGGGTTACACACATGAAATATGGAGTTGTTGATTATTACATTATTTGACGGTCTTATTTTATCCTTATCTCAATGAAATAAGGGCAAGGGGAATTTCTACACACATCATTATAGAAACCTAGAATTCACATGTCATTAATATTTCCATTCTATATAGGGGCATTTCATAGCTCTTCATTGCTTTATATGATTTTGATTGTTAAGTGATCATGTGAATTTTTTCTTTCACATATATTACATTGGGTATTATTGAGTAAATTTATTTCTCAATTCATGATGTGTGTGGGACCACAAGGGTTGGGATGATTAATTTACCACGTCTACCAATTATACTATAAATAAATTGTCGTTGTTTCTAATGATAGGTGTATGGGCACTAATTCATTGAAAATGGATGTCCATTAAAAAGTAATTCCAAAATCTAAAAATAATTTCCTGTAAACACTTATCCATCATTGTCTTCTTTTTTTAATGGTAAAGTTGTGAATCTAAAAATTAATTGAAAAATGAAAAGAAACATATACTCGAGCACTTACCAATACATGGACATCAAAGATTGTAGATTGGGATGTATTCCTTTGGTAGTGGTTTTGTTACATTTAGTTTCTTCTAGTGATGTTATCTAGTGATCTTATGATTTTAGTAAGGAATGTGCATGGAATTTGTAGACCTATGTCACCATAAAGTACTCGTATTGTTCGTTAGGAAGGTGGTGATTACCATCCTCCAGACATTGTGGGCCCTAATAATCCCGTATTACCTACATGGTTTACACTCGAGGCACCACCAATTGTAACTCATCTGAGAACCAGTTCTCATGTTCATGATACTTTCCTATGTCTGATGTAGTCCAAGAATGTTTCTCCATGGGTTGCACCCATAATTGGTGATCTGACCCACGAGTTTCAACATCAACATCCTCCCACTTTCTTAGGAGATCGTGGTTCTCAGACTCTGAAACTTAGATAGAGGTCAGGATGTCAATATTTGACAATATGGAAACACCCCTAGCGAATAGGGTCAATATTTCTACATACATGCTACGGGATTTTTCCAAGAATTTGTGAGATGTGATCACCCAGTCTGGTCATTATCAGGGCAGGTTATGGGCTTATTTATAGACAAAAATATATGATAAGATATTTCCTCAGGAACTAAGACCTGATAGAGCCATATTTTTCATGAATCTTAAGCAGGATTCTATGACTCTTTTGTAATATTCATCACATGTCTCTAATTTACAATTTTTCTCATAGCTTCTAGCAGGTGATGAGCTTACGCGTGATGGACATTTTTTTGGATGGGATCCAGTACACCATTCGAACTCAGGTAAATGTATTTCACCTTCATACCTTTCTTCAATTTTTGTTCAGGCCCTTATATTTGAGCATAACTCGAAGGATGACATGAGTGACACATGTAAAGGTTTATTGTCATTTTAGGCCAGTACATCTTCTAGGGATAGAAACCCTTCCTTTGAAGTTCCTCATCAGGGTAGTGGAAACCAGAGTATCCAGTTTGATAGCTATGTGGTGTTTCATCAGTGTGCTAGACCATTGCATGAAAATACAAAATGTGATAGAGACCATATGGAGTGTTAGGCTTGCGGCCATATGGGTCAAAATTAGCACTTTTGTAGGACCTTTTAACCGAAATATATTGGTAAAGGATCGAAATCAGCTCTTCCATCAAGAGTGGGAAATTTTACACTGCGTCTAGAAGACAGTTGGTGTAGAACCAGCATGTCTAGATGAGGAGGAGGTTGTGGATTTGGTAGTCTGACCCCTGATCACCAGCAGTGCCAACCACACATTAAATATTGATAACCTCCATCGGTTTCACAGGGTCATAGATCATTTCTTTTGGATGCCTTACAACTGATACAATAGGATCAGGCTGCGGGACCATCTACCGTACGAGGTACTATTCTAGTATCCTCCACAATTATCTTTTCTTTTATTGATACTGGTTCATAAAACTCTTTCACATTAATATCTATCGTGGAATGTATTGTAATAGAGATACAATATCTATATGGTTTAATTAACCTGGATAAACCATTGGGAATACAGATGTAGGGAATACGCCAGTGCATGAATAATACCCATGAGGTTGGTTGTAACCCTATCTTGTGGAATCAGTTTATTCATGAGCGGACAAGATTCTATGTCATTCTTGCGATGGATTGGTTAGTCCATTACCACTCCATTGTTTAATGCTATTGTCACAGGGTCTTGTTTACATCACTATATTTAAAGATATATCTTTTCAAATGTGAGTGAGATATCCAGGCTAGTTGAGCTGGACCGAAGCCTTAAGTTCTAGGTGAAGCGACCACCCATGTATTAAATATTTTGATGGAGGATCAAAGTTTTATTTAAACTAATTTTTCTCTAGTATTTGATCATTTCAAGGAAGCCTTTCCTAATTAAATTTCCTTATTAACACCAAATAGAGATGTAGATTTTACCATTGATCTTGTCCTAGGAGCATCTCCACTGTCCATTCCTCCATATAGGATTGAACCTACTGAGTCATAGGATCTCATGATGCAAATAAGGGACCTAGAGGAAAATGAATTTATACTTCCTAGTATATCCTCTTGCAGTTAACCTATGATTTTATCTAATAAGTTAGGTGTAGGTCATAATCTATACGTGGATTAGAGATGGATGAAACCACTTAATATCAGGAATCTGTATCCCCTTCCTCGAATAGATGGTCTCCTTGAGTATCTCTGAGGAGAAAAGGTATTCTCTAAGATTGACCTGAGATAGTGTTATTATCAGGTTCGAGTCATAACATCATACCTTTCTCATACATCATTAAATACAAATTATAGTTTTTATGAGTATAATGTTATACCATTCGGTCTTACGAATTCACTTGTCATTTTCAGGGATTTGATGAATAGCGTGTTCCTCCCCTATTTGGTCACTTTTTACATGTCCTAAGCTGATGAAATATTTTTTTATTTTCACTCTCAAAATGACCATACCAAACATCCTTATATCATTATATATACACAGAGAGAGCATCATCATTATACCCAGCATGGTAAATGTGACTTCGGGAGCATCATAGTCCACTTCATGGGTCATATAATTTTAGAATCCAGAGTATCTTTTGACCTTGAAAAGGATTGTGCTATTGGTCTTTGTGAGTATCCCAATAATGTGTTTGATATCATCAGTTTATTAGAGATAACTATATACTATAGGTTTTTCATACAATACATTTATCAAATTTATTCACCTCTTACTGGTCTTACAAATATGGGTGTCATTATCACATGGTTATAAAAATGGGAGAAATCCTTTTACGTTCTTAATGAGAGGCTTGTATAGGAACCTATTCAGATTCTTTCAGAACCATGTCAAGGATATATCATATTTTGAGTCGTGTCAGACATTTTCCTATTAGTAGTGTTGATTCATGATAAAAATGTAATTGTATACAGATCTTAGTAGTTGAGGCCTCATGATAGGAACTACTCGACTCACGTCCTCGAGATAGCAGTAGAAATCATTGCCTTATTTTTTTGGAGACATTATCTATTGGGTGAGCTCTGTATGGTGTATACAGATCTCAAGAGACTCTTATATATCTACTCTCAGCATGAATTGAACCACAGAAAATGTATATGGGTTTAATATCAACAGTACATTAATTTTGAGAATTCTTATACATCTAGAAAAGGAAATGTGGTCGATGGTGCACTGAGTCGGATAACTGAAACTCATGTCGTACAAGAAGCTGGTGATGAATTGATGTTAATGACTATATTTTCTGAACATCTTCTAGAGTATAATGATAGTCATGATAATTCTTTTCTCTCAGCCTTAATAGTTACATCCTTCACTGAGAATGTGAAGAGTATGTTGTTTTAAATCCAAATGGTTTGGTCTTCCATGACTGTATATGAGAAGAAAACCTGCATTTGGATTGGTCTGTGGATTGAGACAATATCCTACATCTACATGAACATATCTGGGTTCTTGCATGTATGAGAGAGGAGTTTTTGAAAGATTCTCACACTTCATAGTGGGAAATTTATCTAGGACACAAGAAGATGTGTCATAATATGTGACACCACTATTTGTGGACTGAGTTGAAGTGGAAAATTGTAGGATTCATAACTAGTTGTTCCACCTATCAGAAGGTTAAGGCGGAGCACCAGTGACCTGAAGGGTTGTTAGTTCTCCTCTAGTCTTAGAATAGAAATGGGAAGATGATTCTATGGAATTCGTAGTCTCCTTTCCTAGGTCACTGAGCATTATTGATGTTGTCTTGGTATTCATCGATCAACTAACAAAATCATCCCATTTCATTTTTATTTGGGAGACTTTATCATATTATGAGTTCAGAAGACTAAATGTATGTGAGATCATACAATTACATGGGGTCCACAAACTATTATTTCTGATTGATATTTTTGCTATAATTCCTTGTTATGGAAAGGGATGTTGAAATATATGGGGTCTCAGGTGCTCCTAACAATAGATTTTCACCCTTAGATCGACGGACGATCAGGGTAGATAATAAAAGTTCATGAGGATATTATCTTAGCATGTGTCCATGATTTTGGAAATCCTTTGGAAAATAATATTATTCTTATCATGTTCTCTTATAATAACAGTTTTTCAGAATTGATTCAGATGGATCATTTTAAGGCCTTATATGGTTGGAAATTCCATTGACCCTTGTGCTGGCTAGAGGCAGGTGAGGCAGACCTACTAGGTCCTCATCATTTTCTGGAGACATCAAAAGTGGATTAGCTAATCATAAAGAATATGAGTACTACTCAGTCTATACTTAAATCATATTCCTATCACCATTCACAACCTCTTGAGTTCGAAGTTGGGGATATATTTTTATTTTGGTATCACTCAGTCAATTGAATAGATGGTTTAGGAATCATAGAATGTAGTGGCCTCATTCCATCGTGCCATTCAATATTCAATAGAGAGTTAGACCATAAGCATATCGGTTGCTACTAACTCAGAGGTATTATTCCATGGATGATGTATTTCATGTCTCAAAGCATCTCCTATATCATATTGACCCGTCTCATTACGTTGATCCCAAAGATGTTGAGATTGATTATGATGACACCCTTAATTAATTTCTAGTACGCATCATTTATCAAATCGTGAGGCTCTATATGTAATTTTTTTCCCTCTCATATGGGTTCTATTGTAGCAAAAACATGTACATAATGAGACATGGGATATGGTGGCCGATGTACATGCTTACTAGTATGAGTTGTCCTCAGAGACTATTTCGTTACCATGGGAATGAGAAAATGATGTGGAATGTTCTTTTATGGGGGGAAGACTGTAAGAACACAATTTTTCACTAATTTAAGGATACATGAATTTTTTGTCTAAATATTTACATTGGAGCTACTATACATTCCTATTGAGTTAATAATGGTTCTGAATGTTTATGTGGAATATTCAGAACCTAGAAATTTTTTTAGGGAAAATGATTATGCGCACTATTTTTCAAACCGTGCGGATTGTGTTTTTCAAGACAGATCCACCTTGAATGGTTGGTGCACCGCCATGTGGTCTAATAGTGTGTGTGTGTGTGTGTCCTTTTTTTCCTAGGTACTCGTGAATGGATATCACATAGTTTGATCAAAATTTTGAAGCCAACCCGTTATAGTAGAGCTACCTCACATGGTTTAACAAACCATGCCGTCATATCCTTCCCCTGCTAATTTTCTTGGTAAACATATTATTTTTCCCTTAATGATCTATTCTTCAACCCTTCCCCTATAATCCTAGAACAAGCATGATTAACCCGTTTTCCACTCATTTTGGTTATTTTTGAAGGCCAATTCTTGGGGTCAAGATATCACCTTCATACGACATCTGATTGAGACTCTATTCATCACATTGGATGTACAATAGTATTTAGGGTTTGGATTAGTGGTAAGAACCCAATAATTCTCCATGATAAATGGGGGTTCAAAACCCATTGGATGTAGTTACTGTAGCATATTGTAGCGTACTGTAGTAGCAGAGGAACTATAGCGATGGCGGGCACTATAGCGGAAGCAGGGCACTGTATCAGTGGCATATTACCGTAGCAGTGGTAGGTATTGTGCAGTACTGTAGAAGCGGGGTGTACTGAAACGGTATTATTCACAGAATGGGATTTGGTCTAAAAAAATGGGCATACAGGCCACGTAATGTGCTAAATTACAACTGGGACTTCGGGCTATGTAATGGGTCTCCCTCTACCTACTTAAAGAGTTATTTTATTTTCTTTAATAATAAATGAGGCTTCAGCCCCAACCTTTAAATAAACACATTAGATGTACAATTTTTTGTACTCGATTCCTCTCAATTCATTATTATTCTTTTTTTTATCTTGACCTAATTATCATAATATTAGATTTTTTATTACTTTTATCATAGATTTACTCTAATGTATGGTAAATCAAGGACTGCTATTGTAGGAGACTGATCTTATAACCCTAAGGTGGGTGCTCTATCACTTATCCCTAAATTTCATTGTTTCATTGAATTTTAGGGTGGGGCCCACCAGGTTCATTGGAAGCAGTTTTATAAATTTATAATCCATGATTATAACTAATTGAATTATATAGATATTGCTCTTTATAAACATGTTAGTATTTATTTGTGTTTATACACAAAACTCAATCCACCAGGTCGATGGTTATTCCATTTTGGGTTTTTAGTGTTTTGGAACCTTTATGTCACTATTCGGGTGTGCCTTCACTTGTCCCTCCTAAAGGATAGAACTTTTATAATAATTGTCTTGTTATTAATTAGAATTTGATAATGACATGTACTATATATGGTCACCCCTTGACACTCCTACGGTATGTACTTCAACATAATTATTTAATGAATAATGTGAAATGGAATTTATACTAAGTATATAACATGGCCCTATAAAATGAGTTTGAATAATGGTTACATGTCTACATCACACCTTTCCATATCGATGAAAGGTAGAAGAGTGAACATCAATAATTGAATATGCCATATTGGTCAATTAAGAATTGAATAAATATTTGCAGTGCCACTTGGACTATCAACAGTAATGGAATTCAAATCATGGGCTGGTAATTAAATGGCTGTTACTCTACATGTCCTGTAAAAAATAATTTAAGGAATGACTTGAACCAAATGAATTAGTATATGATTACAATATCGAAAATGAATTTATTGGCCCATGGTTGCCTTTGATTCAGAGAGTAGAAGACCATGGGTCTCTATAACCCCATTCTGATTCAAGGATGTGGTTTGATTATGTTGACACACACCTAGACTCTGGTTATTTTATATTCCTCAAATGTATGGTATAATACCAATGGTTCCATTATATAAATACAGGATAGCTTTGTTACACTCCATGGATCCAACATTGACAATTCAGTTCCATGGTGAAAACCCATCAGGCATTGTCCTTGTTTATCCCCATTTTACCTTGGTCAATCACCTAGGACTCCGAAGGTGTTATTTTGCAGAATGACATGGATTTAAATATTTGAAACACTCTTTTATCCCTTTACAAGACTTGGATAATACTGAGTTATTATTCCATGAGATTTAAGTTTCCATTTTTATTACAATAGAACTCCCTCACAGTATATCTTTGTAACGATTCCTTGTTACATCATGGGAACTTCACTACTTATACTACCACAAGGTGATGTCAGTTCTAGCTATGCCTCATGTGACCTATTATTATTATATTTTTATTTATTAATTAATGAACAGGCTACAGGTTTAGACACCATCCTAGGGCTGATTCATATACTTTGAGTTTTTGTTATATTGTGATTCTTGATTTTCTAATTAAACATTAAACACAGATTGTTACATTCCATTACATGGGCTATATCTAGTAGAAACAATTGGTTGTGGCCCACTGTGCTTTATTTCACACCCACTTTGTGCATCATTGGGTACCCAATGTGGATTTATTTGGTTACTGGTTTTAAGAATTTAAAACATATGGCTTCAAACACATGATAGATTACAGTTAGGATGAAGATTGAATATTTATGACCGATTTGGATCTCAGGATTCAAGGAGTAGACATTATTATCCATTACATCATGGTAAATGTTGTTTGTTTTTTCTTGTATTCTTGTTTTCCAGAATTCTAGTAACATGTCATTACATCATCTTTATTTTAGTAGATATAGTTATTGTCATTATCGTTTATCTATTTCCCTATTTTTCTTTATTATTTATTATATAATTTATATTTCCTCGGATGTTTCTATTTCTTTTTATTCCTTCTTCTATTCTACACTCTTCTAATGAGTGCATAGTCTCTCCATAGACACACCATAATCTCTCATTGCAAGCTGATAACCACTATTTCTTGGGAGATTCCCTTGAGGACATGTGGCCCACCTCGCTCGAGGAACCCGTTAATTGGAATCTAGGTCTGAGATGTCCAAAATAATAATGGAGGAACAAATTTAAACTCCACCAATAATTTTATTATGAAAATAAAAAAACATATAATGAGTTATTACTATGAATTATATGAATATACACTATTGATAAATAAAATAATATCCCTAAATAGAATCCATCATAAGCAATAAAATTTAAAAAATACATTTATGAATGTATCTAAAAATCATGAAATTAGAGAAATAAAATACACATAAAACTAAAAATAGCATTGAATAAAAAATATTGAGGTAAAACAATGGGAAAAATACACATGTTGCATCATACTATATTAAGATTCTATTTGACTAGTTATTTAAATGATAGAATTTAAATCACATGAGTTTGATTAATGATGGAGAATGTATTACTTGAAAAGAAATATTATATATTATATATTTATTTTAGTAAAATTATTCACCACAGGCACAAAACCTGGAATACATGATCGAATTTTGATCATACTAAAAGAACATAAGTTTTTATGTTATTTTAGTCATTAATAAAAAAACCCACATTAATACAATTATTTATGTTTTCAAAATGAAAAAATTTGTTGCTCTTCAATGTAAAAATGATTTTTTAGTTTGAAATATTCAACAATATTCAATGAATTATAGGAATACTAATTTTTATTATATATCCTTTATTAATGATTCACACATCATTCTACCATGAAGGTAAGTTTTAAGGAAATAAAGAACATTATTATATTTTTAATCATTGACAAGGTTTTATCATGATTTCAATACTATTAAATGAGTTAATTCAACATAATGTTCATGAAACTAAAAATAAATTATTAATTACTCATTTGAGACATTGATGAATATAGAAAATTTTTTCAAAGAATAATGTGTATTGTATAACCTAATTTTCTGGATTTTAATTTAAATGTGATATAAAAGATCACAAAACGATTTATGTTCTCAAAACCATGTATCCAAAATCATATTTTCATGAAAATCTACAAAACATAAATAATGTTTTTTTAAATTATAAAATAATATTTTTTTGAAAAATGTATCACATTAAAGACCAATAAAATAAACTTGAATTATCATGAAACTCTTCTAAAATAATTGTTAAAATATATTTTACCAATTATAATAAATTTTATATAATTCTAAAATATGGTATGGCAATATGATTTTATTAATATTTTCCATTTTATTATTCAATTTAGTTCAAAACATCTATCAACTTCCCAAAAATAGAGAAAACATGCTCTAATTAACATGAAACTAAACTGAAATGGGTGTTTATTTAGTAGCTCAATGTAAATATAAAAAAAAATATAGATATATGTAATGGTTATAATGATGTAATGTCGATTTTTTTCATTTTATTTATTTTTAAATTATTATGTCTTATTAATTATGTATATTTTTATTAACAATAAAAGTATTATACTCATTTTAATGGAATGAAATTTTCTGTGATTCGTTGAAATTCATAGGATTCTTTATTCATGGATATATTCTTATTCTATAGTTGATGTATTTAAAAATGTGGTAATATTAATTTACTATATAAATATATAAAAAATTAAAAATATTGAATTATTATATGTAATCTATCAATTTTAGAATATACCGTGATTACATTTCCTAATAGAATAAATATATATTTTAATATTTTATTTTTTTTTGATATTCCCTAAAATATAGTTGTCGTAGTAATTTTTAGAAATTAGATAATATTTTTTTAGTTAAAAAAGGGATTCCCTTCAATGTGTTTTTTAAAAATTAAAAAAGGACAACAAATTTATCACATTCTTTCTATTTAATTTCTAGGTCTCTAAAAACCTTTATTAGAACAAAATAAATGTATTATTTTTTACCAATATAATCCCTCAACTATTTTACTCTCTTTTTAAATTATTTTCTCTTAATTCACCAAATTAATATCTAAAATGAGTACATAGGATTTGTATGTGCTCATAATACATTATAATTATTTTAATTTGAAAATACTATTTTAATCACTATAAAAAATGGGTATTTTCGACATTAAAAATTCCTGAACCATATCTAAACTCATAAAAATATTACATTTTTAGTGTAATTTTTTCATTTATGTATTTTAATACATTAAACAATATTATGTGTCAATGACTTGTATCTGTCTTTTTGAACTTTTATTTAATTTTTTTACTTTGATGAAATCCTCTTTTAAATATCTCCATATTAACAAAATTCATTCATGGAATCAAATTAATCTATATGATAATTATAAATAGTTTTCTAAATGTTTTTAATAAAAATTAATCAAATATAGATGGTAGGTTTTTTAATATATTACCCATATAATTGGGTAGAAAATTATTAATCCTCATATTAAAATTTCAATATTTAATCTTTAATATAAATTTCTCAAAACTATAAAAAAATTTATTAAATTTTTCAATGTTGAATCGAGACCACTATAATATAAACATTAATAATAATAAAATATAATTTGATGTCAATAATCTTTTTCTTTTTGTATTTAACTCTATTGATTGTCAAATTGATTCAAAATTTATTCTCTTATGGATAATTTTTTGTGCAACATCCCATTTCCTCTTTCACATAATACTAACATTCATTGTTTTTACAAACTGCTGATTGTGTGCAGTTATGAATCAATTAGAGTTTTTAAATAAATATGCAATTTTCTATTGATGGTTATATCATAGTTTTATATAGTATGTGTGAATTATGAATATATGTTGTATGGGCCATTGAGATATGGAATATCAGAATTTTTTTCTGGGAACGGAGCAATGTTGGAGTTTGGTTTAATATTATATTCCAATAGATTATCTTTTCATATATACAAACAAATATATTATAAAAACCTTATTGAGATTAGGGTTTATATTATATCTCATATTATTATTTACTAATAAGTCGTAGGGGGATTCAACTGTATCATGGTGGGTTCTAGAGACATTTACAATTAGATTATGGAGGAGGCATGAGTCTATGGATTAACTATAATATTAAATAATACAAAAATGATATGGACATAGAATGAACCATTGTTTCTAGAGGATTGATGGCAGGGATTGGATTTGCGGTATTTTTGGGTATCTATGATATGGTATGTACAAACATGTAAAAAAATTTGTGTGTCCATTGGTATGGTGAAAGAGTCTTTTTTTTTCAGACACAAAATATCATACCCCAGTTTATTCCAAAAATATCATACTCAATGATTATTTTTATTTATATATTTTGAAGGCTATTAATAATCTATTTAACTACTCTAATATCCTCTATTCTAATATATATTTGCTTGTAGATGTGATTTATCCCCTACTGGGTAAATAAACATCGCTTATTTGGGGTCCTCTATATTCGTTTCTATTATTATTTTAGAGTGTCATATCCACAAGAGGTTGATGAACTAGAACATATTTCTGATAGGTTGTATTTTAAGGGGTACCTTATTTATATTCCCTACATTAAAAATTCCCTAGGAATTATTTTTTCAGGTGTTTGATAAATTGATCTTGTTAACAATGTTAAGTGGTTTTGTATATATTTTACTTTCAATTGAATACAATGTTTCTTTCTTGATTTATAATATATTGCTAATTTTTTTCCTAATCTTTTAATAAATATGATTAAATTATTTATTTGAAGGGAATGAGATTTCCGAAAATAATCTTATTTTAAATATATATAGAAATATTTTTTTTATTTTAAAAATAGTTAGCTTGGAGTGAATTAATATTTAAAATAAAAATGGATTAATATTTAAGATGATTTTTAAATTCATGAGCAAGATGGTAACAACTATTTTTTTCAATAATAGAATGTGCATGTCAAATTTATAAATGGTTATTTGATATATGAATGATGAATTGAATTTAACTGAATTAATTTTAAACTACTGATTGAGCGATTTAATAGAATTTGAGTTATAATAGTTAGAGTGTGATTATGGAATAATATCTACGACACTACATATATATAATGGGATTGTTTATTACACCATTATTTATTACATGTTTAGATTGATTTCAGAAATGGGTAATCAATGGGTTACGACCTGATGGCTTAAGCCTAGGAACATGCATAACACACACTCATAGACACACTATTCCATGATGATTAACCATAAAGTGTGAGGATTTTATTTCCTTGAACTAACTAATTGTGAAAGTAACCGTATTTCATGGTTTTGATTTGATCATTATATAATTGTGTTTAGAAAACTATAATTTTGATATACTCAATACATTAATGAAAATAATTTTATGACTATTTTGATATAATTTCCATAAATTAGAAATAAAACTTTATGTGACTAAAATTTTTGAGTGTTTTGAAATTAGGGGTTCGAATAAAATTAAATCATAAAAGGTTTATTTTTATTTTTATTACTTTTGGAAATCTTTATTATAACCCACTATGATTTTGGGTCAGACGCTACCACTCATTTCGGGTGTTTTTATATTTTTTGGTATTATAATGGGAAATGTCCCCCTCTGACGTAGAGGGTGTTTTTGAGAATCAGAATGAGAATGTTTGAGGTGAATAATGGAAGTTTGTTTCACATGTATCATATAGAATCCACAATATTTTACTATTGATAATGAGTATTTTCTTTACGTTTGTTTCATTCTCATATTTTTCAATTAGTGGTACTTTCTCATTGAGGAGGGACTTCGATAAGAAATTTTTACTCATTACATAGAATATTATGTATCAATTACTTTTTAATATTGTAGAATAATTCCCTTTATTACTTATTGATTTAAAATTAAAGGTTCCAACCCATGGGGATCAGGAATTCCATTCAAGTTATTTTAGGGCCACCTCTTATAGTAGTCTACCATGGAATTCTGGATGGTTCGTGAAAATGTGGAATATAGGGGGCCATGTTATGCATCATTGATTTTTGTTAAAATCAAATATTGGATGTCATGGTATAACTTATTTTGGATTGATGGAATATAAGAGGTAGTTGTGATTGAGAACCTTGATACCTCTCATCATATTGATCTTGAAGTCTCAATGGTGTCTGGGAAAAGTAACATTGAGAGAAAAAATTATCGGATCCTAGTTTTATTAAAAATCGAACTGATGATCTTGAAATCCCATAATATTTAATGATGTGAAATCTAATTTATATTCTTTTAACTCTTAAATGATTTGATAATTCAGCAACTAGTTTTGATTTTATGATGTCATATGTTGATGTTTGTGGAATACTACATTTGATAGGATATATGAATATTATATGATGGGATGCTACTAGTGAACCAAATATCTCAAATCCTCCAAATTAACAAACACATTTTCATAAATTATTAAAAATTTACTATAAATTGTAATATGTTAAAACACAATTTCCCATTCAGGCTCTAGTACTAGAACCTAAAAGGGATGAATCTATATATGATGCTAAATAGTTTGATCCATAAAACTAGATTTATACAAGGAATAATTAATCCTCATTAATTATAAGATTACATGAAAATGATTGAGGCCTATTTTAATTTATGGGAAATCCAAGATGCTTTAAGGGGGAAGTGTGCTATATTTAATCATCATGTTCCAAGAATAAAGTGGCTGGATACTATGGTTATAGAGAATACATATAAATTAATTGAGTAAAAGGACATCAAAGGCAACATTATTAAATTTCTCTACCTATAGTTTTTTTTATTTATAACAATAATTTGGGTTTATTAGTTTGCAATACGGTGAATTACTGGGGTCATATATTTCAAATAGTTTTGATGAACACGTCCCTTCGTTTTCTATTGTAGTGAAACTTGATAAATGGAATAAATATAAATTTTATAATGGAATTTGATCTACTATATGATATTAATTATTCATGATAAAATCAACCACTTATGAAGACATTCAGGATAGAGATTTTATGGATAAGATATATATTACTGGTATGTTAGGGTTTACGGGAGACATTCTTCTCCAAGACATGGCACACTTTTTAATTTGAATGGAAGATGAGTCATTATAGGTCTCATAAAAGATAATTATAAAATGGAAATCCATAGGTTATGTTGTGTTTTTATGAGGCTAATTGATTATTTTCTATTGTTTTATGGTCATGCATTCTAAATGAGTGTGCATTGAGGCACCCAATATTATATGTACATATCTTATTCTACGAAACATGAATAATTCATTTCATTAAATATCTATGAAATAATGTGTAACATGATAATTCACACCTAGAAGTTCCATGGTGAAATAATCATCATCATTAATTGAGGGTTACTGGTATGATAAATATTGAGAAAATATTATTCATGTAGAGGATGATTTTTTAGAGGAAGCTACTAAATGTCCTGTTAGAGTGAGTGGTAACATCAGTATAGAAACATCCTTAGTGACTACTCACTAAACCAAATACACATTATTTTGAGGTTTTTTTAATATAGTGATGGATTAAACTGATTCCATATACATAATTACTGGATTCATAAAACCGCCATAAAATTGGGTGTCAACATTCAATACATTGTAGTTTCATCAATTTAGAACCTGTTTTTGGTATGTAACGTACTAAAAATATTTAGCAGAGAAACTCGTGGTTCTAGTGGCCGTTTTACTATATATAAAAAATTTATTTTGTGCTGGTTATAACCAAAAGTCACAGTAAACATATTTAGTGGTGGTTTTCATCGTTTTAGAGGAATTTTTTCTAGTAAATAATAAAAATTTATTTACAAGAGGTTATAACTGTACATAAATGATCCCATTTTTTGAATAAAAACAACGGCTAAAAGCACCAAAAACATCTCTATATTATAGTGAGAAATAATTTACTTGTTGTTAAAACCAGCGGTATAAAAAATATCACTGTATAGTTTTTGTTTAAACCATAATTAAAAGTGGATTTTCAAAGGAAATAAGGTTGCATATTCGTCGGCTCTAGTTATTGTACCCCCAAAAAACTATGTGTAGAGAACATATAACAAAATAATATAATAATGTTCAGTATTTAAATATATAATTTTTTTTATAAAAAAACATTTTCTAGAGAACATATAACAGAATAATATAAATCACAGAATCTCAACCATTTAAGGAACCTATCACTAATACCTGACCACAACTTGTGCATTAGTATCATATGTCAATGATCACACACAAGATTTTATGTCTAAATAAATGACCTTCTAAGGATAAATAAAATCAAGGGATACACTTGATTATAAAAATAGTTGGACAATGAGTTTATTGGTTGAAACAAATGGCCTCTATGTGTATCAACTATCTCTACCAATCAATCATCATGTTTGGGTCACAACCCATGGGATATCATACAAAGTCTCATATTATCCTACAAAATCAATTTTCAAAAAACCAACATATATGGTCACAAATATGATGATATTAAATATTGAAAACTACCCCGAACAAGGGAACCCATCCACGTCAGCATCCACCCATAAGCCCCCTCTCTGGAGGATCATCACTCACCAATTAAATCCTAACATAACTAAGGAAATCACCCTAGTTTATCCAAACCGATGGTAAACACAAATAATGGATTATCAATGTAGAATAGTATTCCATGCTATATATAAAATCCAATATATGATATTACTAATACATTAGATAACCAAACCAAACAAAAAAAAATATGGGCTCAGCATTAGGTATCCAATTACTTATTAACCCACCATAGACATTCAACATCTTGTGCTGGAGGAGGGGACCATCACCATCATCATTGAAAATATCACAATTTATACACATGTGTTTCCTCTATAAGAAAATCCATATACAAGTTATCCAAATTGATTATAATACCACCATGTAATTCGAATATAATTTATAGTATGAAGAGTTTTAGAAATATTAATCAACTAAGACTCAATCATAAGTAAAATTTCTCACTAGAAATATTATGTATAATTTGTATCTTACATTCTTGATGTGATGCATTAAATTAATATTTCCACTATCATATAAAAGTCAAATCCAATCACTCTCATCTAGATAATGGGACATGATCCAAAACTAATAATTAATACTAAACAATAATCATCATTAATGTGTTTGGTCATAAAAATGTTACGTGAATAATATTTGACAAACAATATACATGAATGAACCATTTGTTTCCATATCTATCCAAAATATCAAAAAGACCACTAAAAACAATATGATGATGAAAACATCTCCTCACCATCTCCACCTCCATCCCAATATCTATTCCCATATCCATCTGAACCTCATACTAACAGCACCTGTAAGACTCGTATATTGAAAATTTAATAATGATGTATATTTGTATTTAAACCCAAAAAAATAAATTATTGAAAATAGTATGATTATAAATTTTTGTTATTTACATGCTCACCATCAGTCAAGGATACAATACCACCAAATATAGATCTGGTCATCTGTTGATATAAATCTATTAACTCTTTCCGAAAATCGGTTATGTGAGCGCCCTATTCCTGAATTGTTTTATTCAGAGAAACAAAATAACTCTAAACATATCATTTGAAAAACAACTATTCGCATAGATTAATTTTTGAATTATTATCATTTACTAACATAATAATATTCAATTACACTATAATGTATTAAATTTATGTTTATTTTTTGAATGAAAAACACCAATTCATTAAAATTAAGGCACATTCCTCCAATCGTCATACGTAATGGGGAGGTTCGTAGGCTGCTCCACCAACTGGCCTTGAATATTGACATATAATACTGTGGATTTATCTGTAGGGACCACATAAGAATCAAATTAGACCACTACATTTTCCCCAATCATATTCCATACATCATATCTTTTCATATATTTCTCTATAGTTTAATTGATTTCATTTTGTATGACAAAATAGTTAGTAGTATAAAAAAGGATCAATAAATTTGTTCATATTAATATTTGTAACTATAATAGTCACCCTACAATATCCCCATGAATATCATCGGGTGGCTCCCTGCTCCCTCAATGATGAAGATTTTTAATGGAATGACGTTGACTGAGATGATGGGACACTGAAAAAGAGTGTGAGAGACGTTGTAATGGGGAAATAGATGGTGTATCCCATGTTTTAGGGAGGGAGATGGATGTATCATCATCTATCTCTGTAATTGATGAAATAGTATAATGCTTCCTGCTTGGAATTCATATCATTTAATGAAATAAAATTATGAACATAACATATATTCCAAAAAAAATATGTAGAAAAAATATAGAAATTATGATAGATGGACATTACTAGCAAACAAATTATACATAATAATGATAATGAATGACTACATAAATGAAATAAATGGTTGATAAATAAATGTATTACTTTACAAAAAGTCATTTAATCCTACAATCTAGTCAGTTTCATGATCCATTAAATCTTCCACATCATCCACACAAGGAAGACTAATATTTTCAATATCGTGATGGAAAAATACATATTCTTCTTTTATGTTGATGGGAATAAATTTTAGAGGAAAAATATTACACTTCATCATCCATATCATAGAAGGATATTAATTTTAATTAATCAAATACCATCCACCCTCCATCCACAACATCTTTTATATAATATACCTTTTTTCTAATGATGATAAGATATACAAATCATGTTGTTAACAATCACCAACATGGTTCATGCGAGTGAAGTTCAAAGAATTAAATTGCAAGGAATCTATTTTAACTCCCCTAATAATATCCGCAAAATTGTATTTGAATAAAACTACAGAAAAATTCATATTGTAGTTTAATTCTATAATATCATTCAAAATTCCACTGTATTTCACTTCATCATATGGAAATATGTAACTATTATGTGTTTTCAAACCCTCTTCCTGATCGACTGTATATTATCTAAATCCATTCAAGTTGTGTCAAAAATTCAATCATGTTTTAGATGACCTATAGAAAGAAAGATCAAATATTATATCAAAACTATTAATGAAATAGTAATCTTGATCAGAAAAAAGTATTATACATTACATGATTTAGGAAATAATTGTGTAAACAAAATATCTGTATTGATTGCAATATTTATGAACATACAGGTCAAGAAAACCATTATACAAGTTCATTACTAATATATATTCTTATTGCTAACATTTTGTATTTATATTTTCATTCATCTCATTTTTTGTATCATCAACACTTTAATAAATGGATCTACAATTTCACTATTCACGAACACATATCTATGTGCCTATAATAATTCCATTTTTTCAGTGTATCATTTGTGCTCCTCCAAATAGATCAACCAATAGCATTAAATATTTTTTATTTCCCTGTTTTCAGATCGATTCGATTTTTCATCAACATGTACAACACAAATGAATATTGTATCAATATCATCCATGTATCTAGAAAAAATTTAAAGACACTCCATTTCCAAATAGACTTCAGAAATATAGGCTTCCAGTTGGGATTTGTTTTTCATGTATGATTACAAATCCAAAAGATATCTACCAAATAAAATAAAAGATATATTTATTTTTTATTTATGTTACTCTAGTTGTTTAATAAAACAAAAAACATATAAATAAATTACCTCTCAAACTAATACATCCATTTATAATTTATTATTCCTCAATTTGACTCTACAATGAAATGAAAAGTCAAATGCATCATGACAGTAAAAATGATGTAGGAATGATCATCTCAATTGCACAACGTTTCAATACAAATATCTCTTAAAAGAATTCATGTTGAAATGTATGAAGAGTTTTGACACGTATTTTTCTGAAAATTGTGCTTAATTGAATTACATCAGTAGTAACCTTTTATTTTATTAATGTGTGAAAAACTAATGAATGTTACTTATGTAACCAAATATGTGCATCATGGAATTTCAATCCGTGTAAACTATGATTCATTAATTCAAAACACCATCAAATGTTAATTGAATACCCATCAGATACCTTCAAATGATTTAAAATTATATATAATGTATCTTTATACCTTTTTTTCTTTGAAAAAACATATAGTGAATATCAGACATTCTCATCTGAATAGAGATCATGCTTTATATTGATCACTTTAGGTCTTTCTGAGCTTTGAGAAGATCCTTAGATTTTCAATGGTCATTAAGAAATGTGAATATCAAATTTACACAAACATTATTTTTAATATTCATCACATCAAGATTATATGACAGAAAATAAAATTCCCAAATCATATTTTTGAATAATATACTTTTTTTCTTCCATCGGTGCTTTTTAATTTCACCTGATGATGTACTTATTATTCAATTCCAACAAATATTCAAATGACACACCTTCCCAAATTCTGTTTCAACATTTCCATGTTTCTCAAATATTAAAGAATATGTTATCAACTTTGGAGGTTGTCTATGATCAGTGAAACCATTGAAATTTTTCTTATTTAGCCGAATATATGACATGCGTCGAGAAATCTTCGATGATAAAAGATGCATCATTTACTATTGTGATGTATCTGTTCAGGCTCAATAACAATGTAAAAAATATGTCAATCCAAACATGTGTATGTGTTCCAACCGGATAATTTACCATGTCAAAGGAATTACCTAGTGTCCCACATTATATAAGATTGCATTTTGACCATTCTTATAAAGATGCATCATATATATCAACAATTTTTCTCCATAACTCCTGTAATTATTCAATTAAAAATTTCAAGTATACATTAATATCAATTCTAAAAAAAATCTTATAATATTCATAGAAATGAGAAAATTTGTTTGTTTAATACACATCCATTGATATAGATTATAAAGGATCAAAACAATCGTCCAAATGCTATAAGTAGTACTCAAAGTCCAAAATAGGTTGAATCCATCTGTAGCCAATCCAAATTGATTATTCATAGGATTAGATAAGAAATCTGGATGTAATGAATCAAATGTATTCCATGATTGTGATTCTCTTGGATTTCTCATTAGCCCATCATTTTTATTATCTATAGAATTCCAATTCATATTTTCAGTAGATTTTTATGACATGAATAATCTTTGAAATTGAGGCTTTAAGGGAAATTGATGTGATACCATTGATGGAGTGTTCCATTTATTCTTATTCATGGAAATATGCTTAATCATACTTCCAACATCACATATTGACTAACATCTAGAAGAGGAACATTTTTTCCATCTTTTATGCATGATTTCTCTCAACAATAAATCATACAATCATTGGGAGACACATTTATTTTATTTAATTTATACCAATCTTGTTCACAACATATTTCATATCATAAAAAAACTGGGATCTTTTCATTAAGAAATACATCACAAAATAATTCCAGTATCATGTATATCACCTTATTTTTAATTCCACATTGGAGTTTAATATGGTACAACTTCATCCAAAAATAATTCTTTGAATTTTTCAAACATCCAATATATAACTCTGTATTTCCATCACCAGCTAAACTATGAAATGCATCTTTCCACTCAGTAATATTTTTTCTAACATTAGTCTATACATAATCATGTTGGCCGTCCAATGATATGTTACAATCTTGAAATTATTTTCATATAATCTAAAAAACATCACATGTCTTGGTTCTATTTTTAGCCCCCTTAGTTGGTTCTTCTGATATGTTTTGATGTTGATGTTGGTGTCTTGCAGAGCCGAATGTATCATTTATAAGGTGTTGCATATATCTTTCTATTGTCAACAATGTTGGTATCTCATTTCATGGATTGACATCATTGATAAACATTTATATAACGTTCAATTATTTTGGCCAAACCCAACACAAATTTTTAACATGGACTTTCATCAATGTCAAGTGTTCAGAAAGATAAAATCTCTTCAACCATCTTATAAATTTATATTTATGAAATATTAATTTTATTCTCCCATTAATGGATCGATTAGAAATTGAAAATTTTAATAACTCTTATAATCCCATAGCATAATGAGGTTTGTCCCTTAGTAATGTGATCCATATTTTATCCATATATATCACAATGTGACTACACAGTATAAAAACATTAAAACACATAATTATTTCTAAATAGAAATAGAGATTAATATATACTGATTGAAAAAAATATGAATCTATTAAAAACCATAAAATAAAAATTAAATTTTTGTTTAACCATATGTGAAATAAGAATTACATAAGCATCTGAAAAATAATTACATTAATTGGACTTCTTGAATATTTCAATGAATAAACTGGTATAGAATTATGAACCTCATCCCTTCATTTGTTGATATAAAATAAGAATATATAGGGAAACTATAATGTCCTTGAAAAATCTGTATAATGAAACCATGATGTCCTCAATGTATTTCTAATTCTTTATCGGCTTCATTCTTTCTCTTATATTTTCTGAAGAAACAAAAATGTATGACACTATTTAGATTTCGATTGAATCTTCCACACATGGATGTTCCCTAATTCTTCATCATAAATTTAAAACCCAAAAGTTTGAAATCAAAATATACACATATTATTATTTAAAGTACCTCGTTTAAATTAAAAAATACTCAATATGTTTTATTCCAGGTATTGTTTTTCTAGTGACATAGGAAATATATATTTATAAAAGATGAAAAATGGTACTATATAAATAAAAAGGGAACATTTATACAAATTTATCCCACATAAGAATTTTTTGCACATGATTCATATGGGTACCACATAATTTACAAAATCTACTTAAAGGTATCCTTTAAAATATACAACTCACATCAAGATAAGATTAATTATTCACATGATTTTTATATTTAAATTATAATTATTTGTAAGGGTATGAACAAATTACATGCATTGCATAATGGTAACCAGTTATATTGTGTAATGGAATGATTTTACTTAAACTAGTCATGTAATGGTAAATTCAAAAGTTTAATAAAGGCATTAAAAGTTACCTAACCATAATAAGAATTTCTTAAATAATGCATAATGGAAAATAATAAATTATTTACACTATTTATAGTTATATAGTTTACTAAACAAGAGTAACATGCCATATATCATGCCTTATTTTGGCAAAATTGCATTTTCTTAATGGTATGAAAATCATTTGTAAAGGAAAGAAACTCATGGGTAATGGTAATAATCATTTACAAAGAGGTAAGAAACAGTTCTGTAAATATATTCAGAGCATACAAAAGGGTGAAAAAATGAAATAAATTTATGCATAAGGATACAAATTTACAGATGTATATGTTACACACAAACAATAAATGTTAAGTAAGGTTAATAAAAATAGTTAAGTAAGGAAAAAAATACAGTATAAACCGGAAAGATTCCATAATGAAGAAATATTGTGAAATGATATAATATTTCAATAGAAAAAAGTCCCCTAAATAACTAATTAACCATATAAAACATTATAAACATGAATTATTCCATAATAAGTAAATCAGGCGAAATGAAATAATACGTGACATGATAAAACTCTCCTAAATAACTAAGTAACCATAAATTGAACGTGTCATGGGATCTTTGATTGTAATAATAATGTGATAAAAAGTTAATCATATATTGTCATAACCTACCAAACTGTATATCTAATAGATTATTCTAAATATTTAATAGAAATCCATTTATCTCACACAAACCTCGCAATGAAAACCCCCACCTAGACCTTGTTCCTATAATGGCTAGTCTGAAACTAGTGACTTGTAAAGCAACTAGGGAAAGAAGATTGTTTTTATAATTAGTATATGGTTTCAAATGACCAGTAGTGGAACAAATGCATAGTGAAAATGAGACTTGTTTACCACACGAGGGATAACCATAACTACATTCACCCATTACACCTAATGATGTATTACAACATACTTATATAAAATACACACATGTCATTTGTATAACATTATCATGCAAGTGAAACAACAAGAATCATATATGTATCACAAACAAACAAAATTAAAAAACAAGAAAGGAGTGATCAATGGTTTCAATCCACACACACCATTTAAAACTAATGTTTTAACGAGTAATTTAACAGCAAAACATGCCTGGTAATGAAAAAGAAATTTCAATTTTCATTAAATAATTACCAAAAAATAGTATATAAAATGATTGATAACACCAAATCATTTAAAATAGTTTAATGGAACTCATAAAAAATATTCTATTCTTCAAAAAAACCATGGCCAATTACTTTCACTTCACTCAAAAATAACATGAAAACTACTAGAAACGTTCTAATAGGTCCAAAATAATCAACCATTTCTTTAAAATGTTCAAAATCCATGCTTCATAATTGTTCATTCATATTGAAATTTAAAAAATCAATATGGGGAATCCACATCCTAAAAACCATTTAAAACAAGCTAAAAAGACATTTTAGACAGTTTAAACTATGTACATATTTAAAATACCAAATTCAATTACATTTAAACTACTTTTTAAAATCAAAAAAGGTGAAAGACTAAATTTTAAATATAATTCAATTAACAACCATTTTCACAAATTATAACCTATAATTTGGTCAAACCCCATTTCAAAACATGAAAAAAATTCAAAAAAACTAGGATTTCACAAGTATTTTAGAATAATAAAACATTCCATTTAAAAAAAACATAGTATTCATGTGAAAATCTATTTATATCAATCTATAAATAGTATGATATATTTTTAAAAACCCATTGGTATTTAAAAAATATTTTTAATTTCATAAAAAGGGAATTTATAGTGTAAATGCATTCTTATAATTCTAAAATAAAATAATATCATTATAACAGTTACCTCAAATAAGTATAAACTAATCAAAAACACAATGAAATTATATCCTTTTAATATGAACACACCCATGGTCGGGATCAGGGATGAGGATTGTGGCAGTCGAGAATGAATTTTAGGAGTCGGGGGGTGAAGCGTCATTGGGATTGGTGAATTTTGGACCAGTGGCTATTGGCAGCAGTGGGCGGTGTGTGACGGGATCATAAGCGTGGCTACATAGGGATTTAGAGGGTCGGATGGTGGGGGGGGGGGTTAGGTTGAATCATCCAATGGGTCAAGAAGTGTCAGGATTGTAAAAATATTAATAGATTTTGAGGCTTTTTAATAACAAATATCAGAATATTATTTTGAAAATAATTAGTTGCGGTTCAAAAAACCATCGCCAAAAAACTGATGCTAGTGTCAGATTATAGTGTAGTGACTACTGTAACACCGAATGTTTTTTATTGAAATAATTTGATTCAAATAAAGTTAATCATATATATATATATATCATAAAATGGAATTATTATATTTAATTTAGTAGAACCCTAATTTTATCGCGTGTTCATGAAACAATTAGTTTTTTGTGCTTTACATAAAACACCATGTTTTAATGAAACATGATATGTTATTTAAAAAATATTATTTAATATAATAGTTATCACCTAGCCATGGGAATGCTCAAAATGATTACAATGAACTAAATTCGGAAAATATGTTTTTTATGAATCAATATAAAGGATAATTTTATAAAAAAATATTTTCCTGAATTATTTAAATCCAATAAAATTAATTCATATTTAATAAAATTATTAAATTTTATCATATGTTTTTTATATACATGATATATGAATAAATTATATTTTACGCATATAACTACATTTTACAAATTAATAATTATTTTTTTATTTTATAAACATATATTAAAATTTATGATTTTTAACAATATATAATTATTATTAATAATGACCTTTATATTTTAAATAATTATGTCAAATTTATCTGAGGTTGAATTTATTTTACTTTTTTGAGGATATTAATTTTTTTATCAATAGTTAAAAATACAATTTTTTAAAATTGATTTGTAAATTATTTTACTGAATCTAAAAATTGGAAATAATTTTTTTTATTTTATTAATTGTATAATTATATGAACTATATATCAATTTATTACATTAATATCATTTAAATCTAATTCATATTTAATTTCAATAAAATTACTTTTTATATATTTGATTATTTTCACTTTGGAATACTATTTTCTCATTATGTCTATGAGATTGTTTTCAAATTTTTCATTTTATATTTTATGGATTTAATTTGGGATAATTTCGTTCCATATTTTTATTTATGATAAATTTTATTATTTAATATTGAACAATTAAATTTTTATCACAATGAATCATAAAATAGTACAAATTATTTATGATGTTTTTGGTGAAAATTGGTTTTCACATGGTTAATCTAAAAAATATATTGCATAAAATTCCTATTAAACTTCTCAAAAACAACTATTTTTTAATATTGAGACATTATAATATATTAGAATTAATAATTTTACATTTTGGAACCTTTTTAATGAAAAAACTCGTGGATACACATTTTCTTTTCAAAAATTACATGATTTCCACTCACCCCACTTATTAAAAGACAACCACTATCCTCTATTCATCATACCTTAGAAAACCATTGTATTAGCATGTTATTGACCAAATTACAACCTTAGTTTTCTCCTATAAGTTTTTATCACTTAATTTTTAAAACATAAAACCTAGAAATCTTTTTTGGGGAAAACCAATATATGTTTCTAGAAGAAAAAGTAACGTCTCTGATTGAGAATTTTTTCTTTCATACACAAACATGATAAATTATTATTATAATATGAAGATATAATTAAATAATAATGTTAATATTAATTATATGTTATTATTTTATTCAAATATCCAAAATCATTGTCCACGTCAATTAAATGACATAATAAAAAGTCTCTTTTTTGTATGGTGGGCTACTGCATAATGAACTGATTTTATTCATTTACCATCGCCATCTCTCATATATGAAAATAAGGGTGGATTATATATTAATATATTATATTAATGATAATATTAAAAATATTTAATTATTATATCACATTACTTACTAGAATTACATTCGAAGGGATTATAATAATTTCGCTCATATGAATGGCGGACTAACGTCTCACAAAGCGATGTGATTCATTCACACTATATATGGAAAGTAATTAGTATAGTATCATCTAAATATGATATATAAAATAAAGAAATTTTTTTATGGAATGGTAATATATTTTTTACAATAATTTTATAAAATCCATTGAGAAAAGAGAAACAATGTTCAAGCATATATTTGGACTACCATCTCAATAAACGACTCATTTCATTTTTTATCTCAACATTTTATAGAATACTCTAAATACAAATTTAATGATTATTTAATATATTTATATCATGGTTATTATTTCTTATATTATGGTATTATGATTAATTTAGTTGAAAATAATCATTACATAAAAAACTATTCAAAATATTGTTAGAAATGTGACATTAGCATGAAATTGTTAATAAAAAGATAATAAAAAGTCATGAAAAAACTATATCATATACAATATTTAGGATCTATAATATATGTTTAATAAAAATATATTTATTTTAATGGTTTCTTTTAATGTATTTTATTCTTGTGGTGTATTTACATCCCATTAATTAGTTTAATTATTATAGATAAAAAATTAATTTAAATTAAATATATGTTTTATGATCTCTCATCCATGTGGTTTGATGTTAAAATATTTCCAAGGAATAAAGAGATTGATTTCTCAATATCGCTTCGTTGAGACATTTGAAATGTTATGAACCTGTGTTATTTTATGGGGAGTATATATTACCCCTTTAACATGGTATATCACTAATAAAATTATATTAATGATATGTAATTATAAATTTTATGTTATCCATTCATTCGACTAATTATTCATATTATACCAATGTGTTAAGGGTTTGATGTGATTATCTCATTATTTATTAGGATTGTTTGTGATTCTGATTCTATGGATGAATAATTATGATATATTTATCATGAAAATTAGGAAATTTATTTTCCATTAGTTATTTATTTACAATAACCTTTTCTAATCACTTTCTTCACATTATGTACACAAGGAAAATGAATATTTTTTTATAAGAAATCAACATTATTTCAATATTAATTCAAAAAAAATAACACATTCATATTAATATTTCCTAAAAAAATCAGTTATATTTTAAAATCATCTGAAGTATATATTAATGATATTATTTTCCCAGTTTGGAATATTTTTTAATTTTATAATAATAATTTTTCATATCATTTTTTTAAAAACCACTCCCATTTTATTTTTATAGAAAATATTAATGGAATAATTATTTTATAAAATACTACCTGAATTTTATTTTCTACCATCCCAAAAAGAGAATTTTTTTTAAAAAATATATTTTACAATGGTTATATCCAAAGGAATGGTCTTTCCAAATATATTATTTTTAAAATAATTATTTTCATATTTAGAAGGGTTTTTAACTATATAATTGTTCTATGTAGAATATGAATATAACTATCCATCAATGGTGAATAAAATTTGTGTTACATATGATATAATGAGATTATGATTATATGATTCCATATTTATTATTTCTCCAGGTGGATTATCTTTATGATGAAAATTTATTTACCAATGCATTTCTTTTCCATTGTTTATTCTAAAATTTAATTTTCTATGAATCCCATTCCTTTAAATAGGATTATATACTGTGAATGTTTTATTATATAGAGGAACAATAAATTATGGATTATGGGAAGGCTAAGAAATAATTCTACAAAAGCATTAATTAGGATAATATGCATACCTCATGAGTAAAAACATTATGTATGAACCTTTATATATTTTCACTATGTTATCTGTGAACCTAATTACATGTTTAATATGTAATTTATATACTAGATTATACGGTTATTGTATAGTGTATTAACATGGATTTTATGTATATACTATTAAGAATGGTCTTGATTATATTTCCGTAATTATATGTGATGCCCTAATAACATATCGTCAATGAAATTATTTTCATTTAGAGTTTTTTCAAAAGAATAAAATAATTTTTTACATTATGGTAAATTATATTCATGGTTTTGAATATAAATAAATTTCATATCATATCATTATTGGTCTTCTATTTGGAATTATTTTCGTTAATGTCCAAATTGTAATTTTTACACTAAATGCTCATAATGGATTCCTATTATGATGATAAACTAGAAGTGGTATGACACTATTTTGGAATAAATTTCTTATTCCTAGATTAAATCATTAGAGAGACATAAATGATAAAGTATAATAGGGTTGGAGACCCATATGACATTGTGTCACCAACTCATAGTGTACACCATTGAAATTTAAAAAAGGATTTTTTGAGAATTGGAACTTCCAGTAATAAATCATCATTTCTAGGATTCATTGGTTGTTCTTATATAAGGATGTGTGTATTATTCCTTAGAAATTAATATAATTTTTATAAGTGAGTATTAAAATTCATGGACATAGATTCATTGATGAAAACTATGACAACAGATGTCTGTGATGATTATGAATATGTTAGTTTCATTACGCGTAATATTTCATGAATGAATAATGTTAGAATGGATTTATCCCCTCTATTATTTTACAATTGATAATATATCAATACCATTGATGGAAATTATATTTCTTAAATAAATATGTTTTAATTGTGATCAATTGGTAGTTTTTATTTCCATAAATTCTATGAAAGTGATATCAAGAATATAGGTTGATGGAACTATAATGAAATCTTATCGATTTGAATATTATAATAAGGGGATTTCATTTTATGTAAAAACAGTGTATGGGGTTTATTTTCATTTGGAAATTAACAACATTATATATGGGTTCCTAGGCGTGTTTCAAAATACAAACCTTGGACATTAAGATGCTCTACCTAATTCCACTAAGAAATAAGTGTAGAGGGTCACTAAATAAGTCTATCCAGTATCTTTGTTTAATAATATATATTTTTCATATTTTAACTACATGAATAAAGACTCATCTTGGTCGTGGTTTAATAATTATTCATGGATACCAGATCACATCCATTCTGACAATAGTTATTTGAGAGAATATATTGTCGGTGGAATACATAATAAATATTTATTTTCTAATTATTCAATATAATATTTATATAATAATGCACTGATATTTATTTGATAAATAAATAGAATTTATTAAATGTATAATAAATATGATGCAGGATTAGTGGACGTAGTTCAATGTTCTGGTGAGAAATAATAATGTTGAATATTATTTATTAAATAAATTTTAATTATAATTTTCATGTTATGCATTTGTCCATAAATAATAATAAGAATACTATTATAATTTGACATAGGGGTTTTGTTAGATAAATAAAATAAATTAGAATACTTGTGCAATTATGTTATTTGAACCCTATCTATATAAATACTCAATTCTGTTAATTTTATCAAACTGTATCTAGTAAAATCATTAGACACAACAGATTTTCGAAAATATATCTAGACTAAGGAGTTCATCAATCTCTAATAATGATATCATGAATTAGAGAAATCTTCAACTTTATGATATAAGCAAATTCCATGGATGTGCTTTTCAAGGTGATCAAGGGAGGATATCACAAGTGAATGGATATTCCACAATAAAACATGGATAATCCTTCGACTATGAATCCAGATTCATGGAGCACATGTGGAACACTGTTATAGGAATCACATTCTTGGATTCTACAACACAATGTTGGCATAATACAGATTTTAGTCAAAGGAAAAAATGAAAAACAATAATGTTTCTTGGAATACAAATTTAATTTAATTTCATTAACATTAAAAATTATGTGTTGATCTTATATCTCTTTGTTACTGGTTAATAACAATTTCTTTTTCATTAATTCAGATCTCTAGATCATACTATTCATCATCAGTTGATCTGTGATTAATCATTAAAAATGGTGGAAATAAAGGATTGACATCGCCCCTTCCATGATTTCATTGTGCCCAAACCCAAAAAGTGTTATCAAAGGGAGAACATCATTTATTATTATTATTTAGTATTCTTGGTGATTTACACAATAATAATATATTTTTTCAATTTGTGATTAATCATTATTTAAATATAAATTACGAGATATATTTTTTTATCTATCTTTTATTTCATATCTATTAAAAATGATTAATTTTATGGTTAAAATAAAATTTAGGATCTCATCAAGAGGTGCTAATGGTCATGGCCAGAAAACACCATATTATGCGACATGTAATCTAATACCACAACATGTAATTAGGTTTAACACATAATGATTAGTTCAGTAATCAATTTGATATTTTTATTTGATTATGGAATAAATTAAATCATTAATAAATAATATGTTAATGAGTATTACATGTTACAAATTCATCTGTAATGCACTCCATGTGTCCCAATAGGAATGGAATGTAGTTCTTTCAGGTCAGGGCAAGACCTTTTTATTCCATACATGTCATACCTGATTTGTTATCACATAACATGGAGTCAACAAGGAATGTGGCCAAATTGACATGTCATGTACTACAATACTTCAAAAGAATGAACCACAATCTGAGTCCTTATGATGGGATTTAGGATTGATGTTAATGTTTGTAGATTTCATCTATATTAGGTTTACTTGTAGTTTACTCTTAATATATTTTGAATATGTTAAATTTATTTATTTTCCAATGTAAAACTATAGAAAAGTACTTTCATGTGGTTATAAAGATATTACACACCATGTGATAGGTTTTAATATACATAAATTTTTTTATATTTAAATATTAACTACCTAATGTTCTTGATTTTCATGTCATGTCAAAGTTGTGTTACAGTTCTTATTTACATGCATTATATAATGATCGTTTATAAAAAATTCATGTAATTCCTATAAAAATCAATGAATTACACATCATGAAATTAGTTTGTGATATTTCATGCATGATATATGTCACAAAGAATAATTTTTATACATGTATAACTCATTCTATGTATATACGGTTGGGTATTCACTGGTTTACTTCCACATTACAGGTTAGGAACACTATAAATTTTAATAGAATTTATTTTATTTTCATTAATATATAATAGTTGGGAATCTCAGGGAAATTTAGACGAGGAATAAAATAAATGAATCAATTAATTGAAGATATTAATTTATCAATTCATGCATGATTTATCATAAATAAGAATTGTTAATAATATAATTTTAGTTTTATGAAATGGGTAATTCATTTCTTTCTAGTGGATTCAGATGACCTAGACCAGACCCGTGTATGTGACTTCATTCATTTTAATATTATTATTAAATTAAATTTATCACTTTCTTTTCTTCTCCCATCATTAATATCTATAGCCTATGTAGCCCTGGTTTCTTCTATGTAAACACCATTTTACCCTACACCTCTTTGTGAGTAAAATCATAGTTAAATGATGTAGATCCCAAGCTAGTGGATTCAGTTCATGTTTAGAGTAGAGGTGAAAACCTTTCAAGGTGATACAATGGTGTACATGTGGAATTATATAAATAATAATCTCATATTGGGTCAAGGTGTTTCACACCATGTTCAACAATTAGTTTATCAATATGTAGACAAGTTATCCATTATAACAATCTCATAATCATAACATTTATTTAATACATGTTAGTTTCATGGTTATTAATTATGGGTTTTTTCATGATCACATAATTAATGAATTAATAAGAATTAAATATGGAACTAAAGTGAACTAGATTATGTGTAATTATAATCTAAAATAAAAGTTTAATAACTTCTATTATCCCACATAATGTTAACAAGATTTTGATAAAGATGATAATTGGAAATTTATGAATAATGGATAAAATCCCCAAATATAATTTTAAGCCCTTATATCGTTTCATTACATCTTTTAGATATAAAGTTTGTTAAGAGTAAATGACAATTCCAAGATTGGGTACATTCAATTATCATGAAAATATAACTTCAGGTATTCATTTGACCTGAATTTGTTAACATCAATGGTTGACTACCAAAGAAGTAATTTTGGTAACTGGTGGGAAATAGTTGAGGAAATTCTATTAATGGATTTTAGGATTTGAGAGTTCACTCAATAGATGACGTAACTATCCATCAATGTAAATGGAATTTGAATGCTTACACAAAACCTTTCAGGAATCTTGACCAACCAAATTCGGGGTAATGAGAAGTGTAATATGGATCCTTTCCATATGAATTTCTATGAGTAAATGACAATCCATAACCAATTGTGAGGTCTATTAGGTTTTGATAAAATATTTAGAGAATAATAATCATAATATTTATTTTTTTTATAAATTTATTAGGAATGATATTATGTAAAGACCAATAAATTTCAAGGAATTTTTTTTCTTAATTTCTTTGGAATTTTATGAGTACACAGTTTTTGACAGCGCCTGATTCAGAGGCACGGTGTACCTGGAATCATTTTCTGAAGATTAGTTCGGGTACGTTCAGTGAACGAACGAGAGAGTTTTTCTATCTCTTGAACTGGTGCTCGGAATCGAAATATGAGGGCACTGATGAACTCGCAGCGTCGATTTTTTCTTAGGGGGACATTTTCCGCAGTTGCGATTTATGCAGGTTTGAAGTTATATTTTGGAGTTTAACCATAAATTAAATAAAAATTCTGTTGCACACATTTTTATTTGAGCTGGCTATATCCTACAAGGGGGAGGTTGTTGGTGGGGACCACACCCACATAACCTCCCATGAGAGGATATCTGTGAGGTGGGGCCCACAAGAGTCCCCACCTATTCAAATTCTCTAACCTTCCACAAACCCCCCAATATTTGCGTAACACACCTGCACCCCCCTTTAATAAAAAGTCAACTCTCTTAATTAATTAACTATTTAAGTTGTTCAATATAATTAATTCAAGAAATCAATTTTGAATTTCGAATTGATTGCTGGCTTATGTGATTTAATTAAATAAGAAAAGTCTTTTTTCATTAAGGGTGTTTGTGTTGTTCAAGAAGGATTGGAGAGGGTTTTCTCAAGTCTTGAACATCATCTTCCTCCAGGAAGTACGTGAGGAATGCCCCGTCGCCGATGAAGAATTCCGACCTCTGACGAAGGACGACGAAGAACACCAAATACTCGGAGATCGATGACGCGACGTCGTGTACTGCGACGTCGACGATTCTCTTCTCCGTGACTCTAACGACACTTACGGAGCCTCGGTCCATGACGTCTTCTTCTGCGACACCATTTTGAACGACATACTTTTCCCGTGACAACCTTCGTTCGATGACTTCATCAGGTTGGGTTTTGAGTTCAAATATTATGGTTTAATTCTTGCATTTTCTTGACGATGGGTTTTATTCTTTTGGGGCCTCCTGTTATCGTTATAACGGGAGGAGGTCGGACCACACGAACATGGCTTACCCTCCTCCCTCTTTGTTGTTGTTCTTGTTGCGGCGCGAACAAAGGCAGTGCGGTGCAACGACACCGCGTGGGAACATAGAGAATTACGGCAAAGAAGCGAGGTGTCGTCGCGCCGCGCCATTGAGGCCGAACGAAACTGCGGCCCTAGTCGGGGCCGCAGAGGCGATTTGAAGACTCCGCAGATTTTTTATTTGACGTGCGGATCGACTGGAGATGACAGAACGGGCTACAGAGGTGATTTGAAGACTTCGCAGTGAAGAGCATGTCCCGGGAGGACCGCTGGCAAAGACAACAAGCAAAACGGACCACCAGAGCACGTCTGGTGGTCCGCTGAAGACTGTACCGGTGCGCCAAGCTGGCACGGAGGCGCCGACGGCCGGCACGGAGGCACCGACGGCCAGCACCGACCAGCCGCCCAGAGGTGGTGGTGTTCCGGTGTGCCGCCAGGAGGAACCGCCGCGGCTGAAGCCGCGACCGTAGGCGAGCTGTCCCGCGGCCATGCAGGACCAGGGGAGACAGGGAGTCGTAACCCCCGGCTGTCAAAGGGAGCAGCCCACACATGGGGGACGCGGATAAATTATGGGGGGGGGGCAGCCGCCCCCGCCCCTTTTTTGCAACGTCACGGCCGAGCTGGCCATGCGAGGCGCGCTCGCGCCGGGCCGGTCCGCGCCCAAATGGGCCGGACCCGGGTCGGTCCGGGCCCAAAACCCCATATTTTTAGACAGGTCTTTTCAAATGCCCATAACATGGCCTACGGACCTCCAATTGATGCACCGCCTGCTGAGATACGATCCATGAATCAAGACGGTCGTTTCAGTATATTACACTAAAGGTTTCGGAGAACTTTGATCCCTCCGGCGTGCCTCACCGGCACGGTGGTGCCGGCGGCTGGAGGGAGCGGCTGGCACCGGCCGGCCGCCCGGAGGCGGCGGCGTTCCGGCGCGCCGCCAGGAGGGACCGTCGCGGTGGCAGGCGACTTCTCCAATGGTCGCATGGGACCAGGGGGAGACCGGGGGTCATAACCCCCTGCTATCAAAGGGAGCATCCCCCAGGTGGGGGCCGCAGATCAATTAAGGGGGGCATCCCCCCCTTTCGCAACGACACGACCAAGCTGGCCGGGCGGGGCGACCTCGCGTCGGGCCAACCGGCTGCCCAGGTCGGGCTAGGCCGCGCAGGCCAGGCCGGGCCGCTCTAGTCGGGCAAGGCCATGCCCAAATGGGCCGGACCTGGATCCGGGTTGGGTCGACCCGGTTCGGGCCGCCCTAGGGGGTCTCGGGATGGGTCGGTCTAGGCCCTAACCCCCTTTTTTCGGAAAGGACTGTTCAAATGCCCATATCATGGGATACAGACTTTCGATTGACGCACCGTCAGTTATGATGTGATCCTTGAATCGAGACGGTCGTTTCGATATATTACACACACGGTTTGGGAGAAATTTGAGTACTATCGGGTTGGTTTGAACACGAAACCAACTGGGCCCTCAGAGCGGAAATGCCTACAACATGAGCTCTGAACGTCCTATTGACATTTCATCTACCATGTTGGATTCCTCTTAGTGAGACAGACCTTTTTGCTCACTCCGCTCGAGGTTTGGATGCAGTTGGATTGCGGTCGGGTTGGTTTTGACTTAAAAACCAACCCGGCCCCTGGAACGGAAAAGCTGATAACTTCCAGACTGGACGTTCATTTGAAGAACCGTCAGCAGCGTTGGTGATCGCATTGAGAAAAAGTATCTATGATTATACCCTATGTGAGTTTGGGGTACAGTTGAGATACGGCCGGGTTGGTTCGTACACAAAACTAACCAGCCCCCTGGGATGAAAAGGCTAATAACTCACAAACCGGGTGTCCGATTGACGCACTATTTGTTGCGTTGAGACCCCAATGAAAAGGATTTCCTCTAAGATACTTATTTGTGAAACTTTGAGATACATGGAGTATTGACCAGTAGTTCGTGGAGAGGACCTTCCTGGAGACGAGCGTATGGAGTATGGAGACCGTGTAACTGGATGAGACCTGATGACTGCTTGTCTGATTTGATTCGGAGTGACTTGCGTAGCCCATTGGGGAGCACTACATTTTGAGGTGGCAGACCCATGGCGGAGGAGCACTACTTAGTGAGGTGGTAGACACATGGTACTCGATAGGAGGAGTACCTCTGTAGGCTTTGAGGGGGAGCACTACTATGTGATGTCGCAGACCAATGGCGGAGGAGCAGTAATTTGTGAGGTGGAAGACCCGCGGTACTCGACAGGAGGAGTACCTCAGCAGTCTTAGGTTAGTGATCAGTACCTCAGAGTTGTGACAGGTTCACTGTACTCTCCAGCGACGGAGCTCTTCATTAGTTAAGGTTTCGATAATGAAAATTCTGGTTTGATCTGAGCCTATGACCATTGTGTTTATCTCATGATTGAGATGGGTCACTTGATAACTTAGATATATGTATGGGCATATACCTGGGTAGTGGTTATCTGTTGATTTCATAACCTTTGTGTTTCCTCATGATTGAGATGGGTTACATGATAACTTAGGCATATGTATGGGTTTATACCTAAGCAGGGGTTATCTATTGAGATCCTTCTTTTTGGTTATCCTTGTTGGATTTAGTGAGACCTTGAGGGTCTCAAGGTCCCTACTGAGTATCGTTATATTCACCCCTGCACGAGCTATGCCCGCACCTCATTGTGTTGGTTGTAGACGAAGGGAATCGCTGACAGAGGTCGAGTGTTCGAGGGATGGACAGTACCCAGAGGTGGACCTCACGACGAGTCAGTATCCGAAGGTAGACTTCACGACGAGACGATACTCGGAGGAGGTTAACGGGTGAGAGAATTGTGGAGGCTATAGGTACCTACCCATCAGGTAGGATCCGTGGTGGATGATCTAGGAGAAGCGCAATCTGTACCTACCCTTCAGGTAGGATCCAAGGTGGACGACCTAGGAGCTGCTTCTATTCTTCCAGCTGCTTGTCTTTTCTGTTGTACATTCGTGCAGTTGTAGCTGTACTTTTGGTTGGGTTTGTATTCTGGCCCATTAAATTTTCAGCACTTCTTTTGTACTTAGTGTATTACTTATGCTTGTACTCTGTGGTGTTTTGTTTACATTTATAAAGGAAATGCCTTCCCAATTATCGAGATTTATGCCTTTGGTGCTAGTCTCCAGCCCCTGCCCTATGGAAGGCAGGCTTGGGTTAGTCACGACACGGGCCCTGAGGATAGATCGTGACATATTAAATCTTTTCTTATATTATTTTTTGTAACATCATTAAAAATGAAATCAATAATATCGATGAAATTCATTCTCAAGATTGAAACTCTTCACAGTTAGTTGAATTTCTCGGAGTGGAAAGGTGTAAGAACCCATACCTTCTTTTTAGGTATGTTTTCAATTTTCTAGTCATTTTTTTCGAAAAAGTGAAATTTTTTGAATTTTCGAAAGTACACACCTTGTACTTCATGAGTACACGCTGTGTAATGTGTATCCAATCGCTGTCGGGTGTTGGACATGTAATGGCCCCACACACGACCATGTGGGGTGACCTGGAGGCTACCTAAAGCAGAGTACATAAAAGGAATGTACACACCGTGTACATTAAAAGTACATGTCGTGTATTTTATTCATTAAACATACTAGGTTCGTGTATAATTGCCAGAAATCTCCCCTTATAGGTCTCTTTTGAATTAGAGCGGCATACGACATCATATCTTTGACGAACCCCCGAGAGAGCATCCATCCTCCGAATCAGACATTGTCGGTTGTGTTGGAATCGCATCGATGAGTTCTATTTTCTCCTAGAGCACCATCTTCTGATTTCTCCTCTCTCATTAGATATATTTGGTTTATAATTTTAACCATTTTTGAAAAAGTTTGGCGTTCTATGGTTATTATTGCCTTGATGTTCATGTATAGCGATCTCCAAACACTGAGGTAGGTGGTTTGTGCCTTTCTATTGAATTAATTTGAGTTATATGTGCAATTTTGGCCAATACCTTTAATCGGGGTATTGTTTGTTTACGGTTTTACCCTGGTTAATTTCCTTACATGCATATATGTTTGTGTAGAGTTAATTTGGATATATATAGTGATGATTGCTGTGTTTGGGATGTGGTTTCACATCCATGTTATGTTTATGACCGTTTGGTCATACTTAGACTTTTTGGACACCTTGCATGTATTCCCATGTTTAGTGTTGTTCGGTGGAGTGTCTGTTTTTTTGACATTCTTGATATGTTGTAGTCTATTTTTCTAAGCAGTTCATGGGGTTTACTTTGTTCATATTTCATTTCAAGGATTTTTGTCTTACACTGGGCCGTGAGATCCTAGTGTAGTAGACAATAAGTGTAATTGACCATGTGATATTCCTCAGAGAGTCCTCAAATACCATATAATATAAGTGGAATTGCCTAAGTGAGATTTATTAGTGAGTCTTTGAGAACATTAGGCTATATGGTGAGTTTAATGAGTGATCATTCTAAGAGAGTCTTTGAGCCATTTCATACTATAAGGGAGTTGACTAAGGGAGCTTCCTCATAGAGTCTTTGACACCATTGGGCTATAAGGGGAATTGACAGTGTGAGATTCCATAGAGAGCCCTTCACAACCTTAGTATATAAGGGTAATTGACCGGGTTCTTATCTTTAGAGAGTATTTGACCACATTAGTATATAAGGGGAATTCAACGAGTGAGCTTCCTCAGAAATTCTTTGAGCCATTTTTGAACATAAGGGGAATTGACCGAGTGAGCTTCCTGAAAGTGTCTTTGAACACATAGGGATATAAGGGGAATTGACCATGTGAGCTTACTTAGAGACACATTCACTACCTTATACTATAAGTGGAATTGACCGTATGAGCTTTCTCAGAGTGTCTTGAATAAATTTTCACAATAATGGTAATTGACATTGAGTGCTTCCTCAGAGAGACTTTATATATTCATATGAAAAAACCAGAGGAAATAGGCTATGTATAATTACCAAAGGGTTTCCTTGATTTATTAGCTACTTAGTGGATATATGGAACTGGTTATGGCTAAGTATTTTCTTGGTTATAGCATCTTCGCTTATTACATTCCATATATATTCACTAACTGTTAGGAACATATCTTTGGGTGGTTTCCTACTGGGTTTTAGTCTCACACATTGTTTGGGCAATGATTTTGGGCACAAATAGATTATATTACTATAGGTATACACAGGGGAAAGATCCCTTCTATTTCACGTACATGACTTCTTGCGGAGCTGGAGAGGGTGGGACCAAGAATAAGCTTGTTATGTTGAGGATAAGGTTATCTATTTCTTTTTTAATTTGGATTAGTAATGTTTGTATACCTACATTGTGATTTTTTGGATTCTTTCTAAGACATATTTATCAGGCATCGGATATGCTGCATGTACTTCACATAGGTTTACATTGCTTGATTATCTTCTTATTCGATATGTGGAACTGGTTATTGCTAAGCACATTCATTTTTAATACATCATTTCTTATTACATTCCATATAGTTTCACTAACTGTTATGCACAGTTCTTTGGGTGGTTTCATACTGAAATTTAGTCTCACACCCTGTTTGGGCCCTAATTTTGGGCCAAAGAGATCACATTGTTATATGAATAGACAAGGGAAATCTCCATTATACTTCATGTACTTGACTTGCTATGAAGCGAGAGAGTATGGGACAAGCTTATCCTTGCGATGCTGATGATCAGTTTATCTATTTCTTTCGATCTTTGGTTTAGTACTGTTTGTATAATAGCATTGTGATTTTTTTGGCTAATTTACTAGAAATATTTATCATGCATCATTCTATATATGTTCCTACTATTTATTTCTTTAGTATTCCACTATTTATGTTCTTTATGGATTATTAATGCTTCCGCTATTGCATTTTTTTCTTCCACTATGTAACTCTTCTAATGAGGGCATAGTTTCCCCAATATCACACACAAGGCCCCCACTGCTAATCGGAAGCCTCTAGCATTCGGGTATATGTGATTAAAGCCATGCGACCAATAGTGAACGAGATTTAATTCTAGGGATGGACTGGTTTTTTCCCTTCTAGGCAGTAATCAATTAATATCATAGCAGGGTGAGTTACATATCACCAAATGGGGGATCTTTTCTTCATAGTGGCGAATGTGATGTCCAGGAGAGCAGAGAAAGACCCGAGCATCATGGTTTGGGAGGAGCTACAGTCCAGATTTGTAGTCTATATCTGAATGACCAGAGGACTTCTCAGTTAGAATTTCCTCCAGTGGTGGATCGTTTTAAGGATGTCATTCATAGGACTTCTCAGGATTGCCTCCGGAGTGTGAGGTAGATTTTTCTACAGAGCTTGTGCCAGGGGCGGTACTGGTGTCCATTACTCCTTATAGGATGGCTACACCCGAGTTGCAAGAGATCAAGAAATAGTTGGACGAGTTGTAGGAAAAGGGTTTCATATGACCTAGAACTACTCCATTGGGATCTCCTATTCTATTTGCGAAGATGGCAGATGGTACCCCCAGACGTTGTGTGGATTATTGGTAGTTGGACCAGTTGACGGTCAATAACTGATATACATTTCCAAGGATTGATGATCTCTTTGATCAGTTTAAAGGATCCCAAGTGTTCTTAAAGATTGATTTGAGGTCTCATTACCATCAGTTTCATGTTAGACCATCTGATATACCTCTCACAGCATTCCAGAGCAGGTATTTTCTATACGATTATTTGTTTATGTCATTCGGTCTCACGAATTCACGTGCAGTTTTCACGGCACTGATAAACCGAGTGTTGCATCCATACTTGGACTCTTTTGTATAGGTCTTCATGGATGATATTTTGGTGTACTCTCACAGTCGACACGACTATGCCACACATTTTTAGATCGTTTTGAGTACACTGAGAGGGCATCAGTTATATGCTATATTCTCAAAATTCCACTTATGGATGGATCAAATTCACTTCTTTGGTCATGTTATCTCAGATAAAATAGTATCATTAGGCACATAGAAATTTAGAGACGAATTATCCTGGTAGTAGACGAAAAACGTCATTAAGGTACGTAGTTTTCTAGGGTATGATATATACTACATATAGTTCATAGAAAACATTTCAAGCTAAGCAGCACTATTAAAGGGTTTCACTATGAATTGTACAAGGTTTTTTTGTCAGATCTATATGAGTCAGCATTTCATGATCTCAAAAAGAGACCAACTTTAGCACCGATACTAGTCTTTACAGATCCAGGCACGAGCTATACTATTTATTGTGATGCATCTGGTATAAGTCTTGGAGTTGTTCTTATGTAGGGAGATAGAGTCGTTGGATTCGGGTCTCAACAGTTGAGACCACACGAGAATAATTAACCAATCCACAATCTTGATTTGGTAGCAGTTGTTCATGTCTTAGTCTATTGAATACATTATCTTATGGGAGATAATTTTGTAGTTTTCACAGACCACATGAGTCTCGTGTTCATCTTCACTCAGCATGATCTAAATTTGAGACAGCCAAGGTGGGATGACTATCATCAATCGATTGATTTCGAGCATGCCTGTAGGGTTGGGAAGGGAAACACAGTTGTTGATGCACTGTGTAGAATGAATCATATACATGCAGTTTAGAAGGCCATTAGTGAGTGGCAGTATAATGTTCTGTTCTCTAAGATGCATTTGGAGGTGCATGATAGACAGGGGTAGGCATTCCATTCTTCTGTAGTTGTTACCTCTACCTTTCTTGATCGAGTATGAATAAGGCAGCTATCAAATTCAGAAGGCCTTGTCCTATGATAAAGAGTGTTAGGATAGAACCCTATTCATTGATGGAAAATAGGTGAGGATAGGATCTTGCGTTTCTAGGGGTGAGTATGGGTGCCAGAAGATATATGTGAGTAGATTATGTAGGACATTCATTCCTCAGTTTGGGTAGTTCATCCCGGTGTCACCATGATGTATCGTGATCTACACCATCAGTAATGGTGGCCATGTATGAATTGATATGTTTCAGGTTTTGTCATGAAGTGTTCCACTTGTCATAAGGTGAAGGCAGATAATCAGCTACTAGAATGGATTTTACAGCTGTTAGCCATTACCGAGTGGAAGTGGAAAAACGTCGCGATTAATTTAATGACCGGTTTTTCTGAGACTACCTCGAGGTAATGATGTTGTATTGGTTTCCATTGAAATAATTATGAAGGTTGCTCACTACATTCTGATCAAGGAGACCTTTTGTGTTGATGAGTTGGAATGATTGTACTTCGGAGAGATTTATCATCTTCATGGAGTTCCACACTCTATTTATTTAGAGAGGGATGAATGATTTAACTCTTGGGCTAGGCATGTGCTTTAGAAGGAATTTGGTACACATTTACTTTTGAGTACATCTTGCCACCCCCAGACAGATGGCCAGTCTGAGCATACAATTCAAGTGTTGGAGGACATGCACTGAGCATGCATCCTTGATTTTGGAGGATCTTGTGAGAAGAATATACCTCTTCTGGAATTTTCCTACAATAATAGTTTTCATGAAAATATTCAGATGGCACCTTATGAGGATTTGTATGTTAGGCCTTGTCAATCACTCTTATGTTGGCTTGAGGCAGGAGAGGCTGCTTTGTAGGGGCCTTGTCTTGTTCTGGGGACCACAGAGTTGATATAGTTGATTTGGAAGAGGATGGCTACTGCATAGTCTTGATAAAAGTCTTATACTAATCAGTGGTGATGACCTTACGTGTTCTAGGTCTGGGATCTAGTTTTCTTATGTGTCACACCATGTTTGGGGAAAAAGGATCAAGATATAGGGTAACCTTTTGTAGATGTATTTTGGGACATTTGAGGTGTTGGATAGTTTTGATCCGATTACCTATCAGTTGTAGTTAACTCAGAGGTACCGTTCTATTCACGACGTCTTCCATGATTCTCATCTTCGATGTTGCTTTTCAGACCCGTCTTATGTTTTCCGACCTGTGCAAGATGAGTTGGAAGTGGATGTGTCGTTTGAGGAGCATCATATTAGGATTTTCAATCGCATTATGAAGGATCTATGTAGTTGTTCTATTCATCTTGTATGGGTTCTATGTCTCCAAGGGCATGTACAAGAGGAGACATGGGAGATGGAGACTAATGTACGAGCAAAGTGGTCAGAGCTATTTGGGGTTTCTTCTTCTGCACTGCTCTAGGGAAATTCTGGGGAGAATTTCGTTAAGAGGGGTTATTGTATGAACCCGGACCTTGTTTTCAGTTATGTTTTCCCTTTTCTTGTTGTTTTTTGAGAAAAAGTGGAATATCTGGATTTTTATGAAGTAAAAAATGTATACTTTATGAGTACATGCACCGTACATTCTTCCATAAGAGGTCATGGGTTTTTCATGTAAAGGCCACACACACAACCATATGGGGTGACCTGGATGCCGCCTAATGTAGAGTACAAAAAATGAAAGTACATACATTGTACTTCAAATGTACATGCCGTGTATTTTCAATTATTTCATTAAATATACCGGGGCCGTGTCGAATCGCCAGAAATATCTTTTTCTCTATCTCGTTTGACTGAGAGCACTGTATGGCTGCATATCATCGACGAAGCCCCGAGAAAGCATCCTTCCTCCAATTCAAACATCATCGGTTGCATTGGAATCACATCGGCGAGTTCCATTTTTTCCTAGAGCATTGTATTCAGATATCTCCTCTCTCATGAGATATCATGGGTTTAACATTTTAGACATTTTTTTTGATCATTGGAATACTAAGGTGATTCAATCATTGTGGATCATGTATAGTGATATTTTAATGTCGTGGTTGGTGGTTTGTGCCATTCGCTGAATGTATTTGAGTTATATCTTCAATTTTGGCCAATAAAATTAATAACGGTATTGTGCGTTTATCGTTTCCCCCTGTTAATTTACTTACATGATTTTATGATTGAGTAGAGGTTATTTTGATACGAATATGGTTGATTTCTATATTTTGGATGTGGTTTCCCATGCATGTTCTGTTTATGATGGTTTGGTCTTGCTTAGCCTTTTTGGCCGCCTTGCCTGTTTTCCCATGCCTATTGTTGTATGGTGGACTGTTTTTTTCTGACAAGCATGAAATTTCGTAGACCTAATAACCATGTAGTTATTGAGAATTACATTTTCATTATTGCCTTGTTATTCTCATTGACTAACAAAGGGCCGTGAGAACCTGGTGTAATAGACTATAAGGGGAATTGTCCATGTGAGCATCATAAGAGAGTCCTTGACTACCTTAGACATTAAGGGGAATTCACCAAGTGAGCATCCTCATAGATTCCTTCAGTACTATAGGCTATTAGTGATATTAACATAGTGAGCTTCCACAGAGAATTTATGAACCATTTCAGACTATAATTGGAATTGACCGAGTGAGCTACCTCAAAGAATCTTTTACCTCTTGGGGATATAAAGGGAATTTACCATTAAAGCTTCATCAAAGTGTCCTTGAATACCTTAGAATATAAGGGTAATTAACTGAGTGAGCATCCTCAAAGAGTCTTTCAGCTCTATATACTATAAGGGGGATTGACTGAGTGAGCTTCTTTAAAGAGTCTTTAAACCATTTTTGACAATAAGGTGAATAGACCGAGTGGGCTACCTCATAGAGTCTTTGAGAACATGGAGCTATAATGGAAATTTACCATGTGATATTCCTCATAGAGTCCTTGAATACCTTATACTATAAGGGGAATTGACCATGTGAACTTCCTCAGAAAGTCATGAAACACTTTTTACTATAAGGTAATTGACAATGAGTTCTTCCTTAGAGAGACTTAATATATTATTATGAATGAACTAGTGGGGATTGGATGCATGTACTTCCTAGAGGGATACCTAGCTTGAATAGAATCTTATTTGATATGTGGAACTTGTTATTGCTGAGTACATTCTTGATTATTGCATATTTTCTTATTACATGCCATATATATTCACTGACTGTTAGGCACATATCTTTGGATGTTTGCCTACTAGTATTTAGTTTTACACCCTATTTGGGCCTTGATTTTGGGCCCAAACAGATTATACTGTTTTAGGTATAGACAATAGCAAGCACCATTCTACTTTAGGTACAAGACTTTCTATAGAGATGGAGATATTGGGAGCATGCTTAGGCTTTGCAATGCTGAGGAGCTGTTTATATGTTTCTTTTGTACCTTGGTTTAGTGCTGTTTTTATTCCAACATTGTGATTTTTTGTTTCTTTGCTAGATATATGTATCATGAATCATTCTATATATGTTCTAACTGTTTATTTCTTTTAGTATTCTGATGTTTACTTTCGTTTGGATTATTACTACAAACTCTATGGCTTTTTGTTCTTTTTCCACTGAGTTACTCTGCCAATGAGAGCATAGTTTCCCCACTATCACACCCATGTACCTCACAAGTAGTTGGAAACCTCTGGCATTCTGGGAAATAAGATTGAGGCCATGTGACCAATCGGGTATGGGGGTCCTCTGGGTGGATTCTGAAACTGGGACATTACAAAAGGTCCATATGGGTCATCCGTCCACATGAACAAATTTATTTTTTCTGGAAGAACAATTAGATATTGCATCATTAAATGAGAAATGTGATGAAGATCTATCTCTCTATGAAAAAACATCTGAATGACGCTACAATTGTTCAATGCTTCTTGCTATCATCCATATCCATCTTGTTTTTTAGGAAACTCGAGGAAATGATTGAATATAGTATGATTTCTCACCATCATGGTCTCTATCAAGGGAAGGTGAGAAAGGAGAGGTAAGAAATATTCAATGCTTTGTATACCACAAATCATATAGAGTGTCTTTCAGCTAAGCCTCATATAGTCAAACTAATTGATAAAATTGAACAAATGGACATCATAGAGAATAATTTCCCAAATTAGTTGCGTAAATATATCACACTATCATCGCTACACTAGAACTTCTCCATAATTATTGTGAATTATAATATTAGATATAATTGGATTATTCTTTTTTACATTCTTAAATTAATTTTCCTTGTGGAATTGTACATGAGGAGTAATAAAAATGTGGTCCTTATGGAAATTAAGAAGAGGAAAGACAAGGTTAGGGGTCCCAAGAAAAATAAACATTATAATGATCCTGATCACCTTCTTTCGGGGATGAATATGATCCATATTTAAGGAATGGAAATGATGGAATTAATTTTTTCCTATAAAAATCAAGTCCACTGGATGAGGAACTGCACACATAAGCAAGTGGAAGCTAAAGATGCATCTATTATCGAGTGAAATCATTTTTTATATACACATTGGTTATTAGATACAACATTTGGTTCTCATATCTTCATACAAATATTGGAACCATGTATATTCTGGAAACCAATATGAGGAGAGGTGGATCTACATGTTTCCAATGGTGTGAGGCTATCTACACTCTCCATCGGTTACAACCACCATTCATTGAAAACTTGAATGATTTTAGTTTTACGTGATTGTTATTATGTACCTATTTCTACCAAAAACATAATTTGAGAATCATTTTTTGACATAGATAGGATTATTTTCATTCTTAAATTTTTTTCTTTATTAAGGACTACATATGTTATGGTGTGGAACATTTAAATAATTTCCTTTATGTATTAAATTATGAAAATAGGTGTTTAAAATTGATTATGAATCAAGTTCACATGATTTGTATGACACCCAACATTGGTATCACTATCATGGTCATGTAAATGAGTACTGTTTGACAGTGGTCTTTCCAGATGGCTATTTAGAGTCTTCTCAGCTACAAAAACATGATAGATGTCATGCTTGTCTACTAGGAAAAAATTACCAAACCACCATCTAATAGATACATTGAAAGGGCCGCAGATCCTATATTAATTTTACACACTGATGTGTTTCCAAAATTTTTAGTTGATGATAGACATTGATAAACAAAATTCATAATATTTATTATTGATTTGTATAGATATGGATATATTTACATGATGATATATAAGTGTGAGTCCTATGAGAAGTTCAATGAATTGAGGAATGATGTCAAAAATCATCTTTCTAAGAAGATAAAAAATCATTGATTTGATCAAGGGGGATAAAATCTTATCCAATATTTAGTAGAAATAATATGTGAGTTTTGGATTATCTCTCAACTCAGTCAACCTTATACACCATAGTGGAATGTTGTTAGTGAATGATGGAAATGTAACTTGTTGGACATTATAAGGTCTATGTTGATTCATTCAGAAATTTCATTATACTTTTTGGCATATTCATTACAAACTGTGAAATACCCATTAATCCGAGTACAAAATATATAAAAAAAGTAATTCTATTTATGATATGGAGTTGAAAGAAATCATTTTTATCACATAAACATATATAGGGTCACGATTAGTTTCTTAAGTACTTCATTGGAAGAAAAATCACACCCTAGGGCGTGATGATTATATTTATAGGGTATCTCCTATAAAAAAATGAATTAAACATGTAAAAAACTTTATATAATATATTGATAGCCTATATAAAGGTTTTATTCCTTTAGATAGAGCACATTCTCATGAAGGATAGTTGGAGCAATATTGACATTAACGATGTTGATTCTCATGATATATAAGAGTTGTTATAGGAACAATATACATGGGTCCACATAGATGAAGTAGTTACTAAAACATGACTAATAAAGAGTATTGTAAGAGATGTAAGAGAATAAGAGATATTTTGGTTTATTATCATCCTTGATAGTGACTCAATATTGATGAAAAATAAAGAACCTCCCACATTTATGGATGGAGTAGAGAGATCATAAGCTACATGATGTCTAGAAGCAATGAATTCTGAGATGAATTCCACGTAACAAAACCATGTTTCGATTCTAGATGATTCACTAGTTGATGTAATACCTATTGGGAGTAAATGAGTATTCATGAAAAAATTGGACATTGAAGGTAATGTAAGTACTTATAAAGAAATGATAGTGGATAAAGGGTTTAAACATGAACAAGCAATTGCCTATGATGAATCCTTTTTTTAGTTTCCATGATTAGATCCATATGAATCAAAAAATGTCATAGCATCTTAGCATGATAATGATATTTTGTAGATTAATGTCAGAACAACGTTCATTAATGGAATCGTCCAGGATGTTTTCTATATGACCCAAAAAATGTTTTCTAAATGTAGGTGATGCAAAATAGTTTTTTATGTAACTAAGGTCCATTAATGGACTGAAGAATCCATCCAGTTTACTGAAAATTTGATTTGAAGAAGCTATAGGAAAATTTGGTCTAATTAAGAACGAATGTGATCCATGTGTTTACAAAAGGATTGATGGGGATGCGGTCATTGTCCTAGTTGTTTATATTAATGACATATTACTTATTAGAAAAAACATACCAGTTAAGGATGGGTTGAAGAAGTGATTATTCAAGAAATAATTACACAAAGCAACCTACATTCTAGGTATTTGGATCATTAGTGATAGATCAAAGATGATTATTGGACTAATAAAAACGTACATATATTGAATAGATACAAAATAGATTTAGTACAAAAATTACTAAGAGGTTATTTGTTGAAGTTTCACATAGTTTACATCATTCAAAGAAAATGGTTCCCAAAAAAACACGAGAATGATAGTGTGAGAATGAACCCAAATGCTTCAGTGATAGGATCAGTAATGTATTCCATTTTATCTACTATAATTGATGTTGCTTATACATTTTTAATAGTAGGAAGATATTAAAAATATTAATGAGAAGAAAATTAGTGTCTTGTTAAGCGTATCCTTACGTATCTGAGAATAACTAAGGATATTTTACTGGAGTATGGAGGATATGTTGATATTTTAATCGATGGATATGATGTTCATTGTTTTAAAACATATTAGAATTATTTGATGGCTCAATTAGGATATAAATTCTACCTCAATGGATGAACTATGAGCTGCAAGAGAATACAACATCTAGTTGTAGATGATTCTTCACTAGAGTATTAGTACATAGAGTATTCTAATGTATCCAAGTAATCCTTAATGATTCATAACTTTTTCTTGGATCATGATGTGGTACCTAGCAGTAAATAACCTATCACATTTTATTATTATAACATTGTGGTAGTGGATTTTATAAATGATCCAATTTCATGACAAAACACAATGAACATACTCATAATTTACCATGTACTAATGGATTTTTATCTGAGTGGGGATGTTTTAGTGGGAAGAGTACCCATATAAGTGAATGCGGAAGACCCCTTGACTAAATCCCTCTTTGATCTGAAGCATGAATATCATGTGAGAGCTAGAGGAAAAAAAAAGATGTTAGCTGATGGATCTAGATAATGTGGGAGTCTATTGTAGTTGGTTCCCTAGAAAAAATCTATTATTTTAAATAATAAAAAATTATAATCATTATTTTGAAAATTAAAAAATTATTAATCATATTAGGATTGATCATCACCAAGTTAATATATGTGATAATTCCATAAGATTATTTGTATCACTAAAAGGTAATAGACTATCCCAGCTATAATGAGAACCTCAAAGAGCTATGACACTATTCATGGATATATGTTAAATACCAAAATGATATAATTTGGAGGACACAAGTGATACAAGATACCTATGGGTGGAGACTCATAGGACAAAGAGGAACCTTTTCATGGTGCTGACCCTTGGTAATATCTATGAGGATATTATGAGAACATGAAACGCCAGTTGGAAATCTATATTTATATTTTTCATTAGATGTTCTTATATTTGAATGTATTTATTGGTCATTATAAATTATGATTAATAATAATAATAATTATGAGTTTTGAATGTAGATGTATTGAAAAAAAATCATGATTACAGAAGATCCAAAGTATGTAATATATGTTGTGATCATCACAAGTAATACATAATTAATGAATAATGAGAGAAAGAATTTATACCATATACTATTAAAATAATGAAAATATATATGGAACTTTTATTGAAGTGATATAGTCTAAATAAATCCATGGCAATTGCGATCAATAGGAAAGTTCTATTTCCAAAAAGTAATAGAAATAGATATCAAATATATAGGTTGATGGCACCGATAAGCAACCCGATCAATTTTTGATATTGTGAAAAATTATTACATTACATATTAAACAATCTAATGAGGTGACATGACGTTTTCAAATTAGCACCTTTCTCTATGGGTGCATTAGTGTGTAGCTAGATGTTATTCCAGGACATTAGGTTGATCCACCTAATGCCAACTAGAAAAAGGCATAGAGGGTCACACATTAACATTATCATGTATCTCACATAAATAATTTTATTTTGTTATTTGACAACATGAATTAATTGTATTATCTATTTCAGTTTAATAGTTATTCTTTAATTCTTGGTCGAATTAATTCTCAAACTAGTTATTTGAGAGAATATATTATTGGAAGAATATTTAAAAAATATTTATTTTTGTATTTAGTTAATATAATATTTATATATTAATTGGTGAAATATTCTGTGATGTTTATTTGACAAATAAATTGACATTATTTCTGGTCCAATAAATATAGTGGATGATTGTTGGACTGAGTTCATGGGTGAGGTGAGAATAAATAATGAATAATTTTATTTAATTTAATAAACATTAATTATAATTTTCATATTAGGCATGTTTTAAGAAATAATAATTTCAAATAAATTATTATTTGGCATGGGTTTAATCTATGATTAATATAGTAAACAATCTTAGATGTTCAATGAAGCTATTTTAACCATACTGGTATAAATACCTAATTATGAATATTTAATCAAACCATATCTGTGAAAATTTTTGTTCAGAACAGATTGTTGAAAATCACTCAGAATTAGAAATTTTATCCCTCTCAAAGAAAGCTCTGAATAACGATAGAGATCCACCTACACAAGATCATGTAGAATGATTTAGAATAGGTTATCAAGGCGATCATAGGTAGACATTGCAACAATAATTATCTTCCACAATATCACTAAGAGACTCCTTCAATGTAGTCCAGAGATTCATAAAGCACATTTGGACAACTGCTAGAGGAATCATATATATGGATTCTTCAACCCAATAGTGGCGCATATAAGATATTTGACTAAAAAAATAAACAATAGAAGAATGACATTGGATGTAATTTTTATTGATTGAAAAAAACAGGTGTTGGTCTCATCTCTCTTTGTTCCATATAAATAAACCCTACATGTTATCTATTCAAATCTATTTATCACTGTGTTCATCATTTATTGATATGAAATTAATCATTGATAATAGAAAAAATAAAAGTTGGGAAGAGCCCCTCACGCCCTTCCACTAAACCAAAAACATAGATTAGATTATAGATATTTTTTACATGTAATCAATGTTATAAAATTTCATTTATTCCACCAATATAATCCTCAAGAGCATATTATATTATCATGATTTATATCAATTGATTAAATTATAATTATTCAGATATTAAAAACCCCTATTTTTTACATGCCTCAATTTGATGATCAATTCAATGAAGGATATGTATTTAAAATATTGCAGTCATCTTCTCATTATAGTTTATCATGATATATTAATATCTCCATGCTTTACCCCAACTAGGAAAAAGATCTCACCCTTCCATAATTGTCTCCTAATTGGGTTATGATGAACAATGTTATATATGATATGTGTAATAGGGATTATAATCATTATGATAATTATGGGAGATAGCATAGTCCACATAAGGACTTGTTGTTTTTGTGTATACATTTCCAATGGTCGATTATCGAAATGATTATGATGTTTATGATTACAAAATTTAAGGAATATTTCATTATTAGGATCACTAGTGGAAATTGGTCATTTTTCAATGGGACAATTATAATTTGACAAAGTCAAAAAAATTTATTTTTTTCCCCGACTCATCCAAAATAGTTTACCCAATTTAAAAAAAACTTATTGGCACGTGTGGGTTCTGTAACATCATGTTACATTTTCAGGTACTATTGATGTTTCCAAGTACCTCTGTTTTGGAGTACTGACTTGGGGGGTGCGTTTGGGTGAATATTTAACCAAAACAAAAGGGCAATGGCTTGTGCACGGTTTGCGCATGGCTTGAAAAACCGTGCGACCAAACCGTGCCAACCAAGCTGCACAAGACAGAGAGGTATGCATGGTGTGTGCACGGTTTGACAAACCATGCAACCAATCCGCGTGGACCGAGCATCTCAGGATAGTGAGGGAGGAATGATGTGTGCACGGTATGAAAAACTATGTTCCTCGTCCCAGGTAAATCATGGACACTGTTTCAAATTCGGATTTTTTGTTTTAATACCACCCGAACCCCCAGGGCATTCATAATTTCGATCATGGCTATATCTTGACTCATTTTAGGTCATTCCAAAGTCTCCTAGAGATATTCCAAGGTGATACGAACATCATTCTTCGATATTGAAGGCTTGGAATGAAGATCATATCTCCTCCGAGTAAGTGCATTTCACCTCATTGCATATCTCATTTATTCCTCTATATTTCCTTGATCTTTTTCAAGGAATATATCCTTTGTTTCAATATATATAAATTTATGAGTTGAGGTATAAATCTAGGATTGTTAATCTAGATCAAGTTTTTCAAGATCTTGATCCCTTTGATCTTAATTTTGTTTTTAAGGATTTAGATCTTCTTTTAGATCGACATCGTTGTGCCGCTAGGTTGTTGGGGTTTCTTGTTGGGTTAACAAAGGTCAATAAATCGAGGTTGGTCGTTCCGTCCCGACTTGCTAAATTTATTATCAATGTATTTGCTTAATTTATTTAATTTATTGATTTTAGTTCTATTTATCATGTTTCTTTCAATTAAATTGAAAAAAAAACACCTTTCAATTGAATTGATATATTTGAAATGGTTTTGGCATAGAAATTTGGGAAAACCCCAATTCCATTGAATTTGGTGTGTTTATGGAAAAATGGTTGATTGAAATTGTTTAATTTTAATTGTGGATTTGGTGGAAATGTTTTTAAATTAAATTGTTGAATTAAATTGGGGAAATAAAATGTGTAATGATGGAATTGGTTTTGAATGGATTTCAAACTTATGTAAATGGCATAATATGATTTGATAGAAACCCATTTGTTTTATCATGTGAGAAAGGAATGTTTTGAATAAAGCCTGTTATGGTTTTAATGGAATGATGATGGCAGTTTAGAAAGGAAAGAATGGGATTTATTGTATTTTATGAATTCTTAAAACAGTCTGCCCATCATGTAAGACTACATGCATGCCTTAGGTAGTTAGTGACTTATTTGGATACACACTATGCTACGACAACATTATAAAAGATACTTGTGGCGGGTCACATCCCCAATGGGTTAGGGACCAGTATCCTTTGGCCAGTGTTATAGGAACGTGTGTATACACATTTTGTTGAGTTCACATAGAGAGTGTGGAATCCTATAACTGGTTATTACTATCATACATTTTTGCAGATGACCATGTTGCTCATTTGTTGTTTATATTTGGGATTTAAATGTATGCCAATGCTTTTGAATTTCCTTTCATGCATTCTGAATTTATATTAACCATTTTATATAAATGTTTATCTTAAGACATTGTTTTAGAAATATTCAATCATTGTAAAACTGTTTCTTAATGTATTTTTCCATCATTTGAAAAGGTGCAACATGTTTTGCTAAAAATGTTCTTTGAATTTCCAAAACTATTTATTTAAAAAACTGAAAGATTTTCATTGCATAATATGTACTTGGAATCTGTTACAAAATCATTGGTGGTATCATACTGGGTGTTGGATCACACCCTACTATTGCCTTTGGGTGTTTGTAGATTTTCGTCTTCTAGAATCAAGAAATGGGAAGGGAACTCTTGGAGGTGGATCCAGTTTTTGATCTCTGGTCATGGTGACTTGTGTCCTTAGAGACTTTGGAACTATTTTTCCCTTTTCAGTACATTGGATTTTGTACATTGGTATTTTTCTACCTCATTGAATTCTTGTATGTTAATCCCAATGTAGTTTCATTTTGTTATGTATACTGTCTTGTTTCTTTTTTCTTTTTCATTCTTGTTGAAAAATTGTTCCCACATGCATGTTTTGTTATACCAGGTGCATGTCACTGACCCATGGGGATCGGGAATGCCCTTCGGGCTATGTCAGTGTCGGGTTGGTTATCGGGTTACCAGGGTAACCGGGTTGGTTCGTGACAAAATGGAATAAGAGGGAGGTTAAGCATCATGAATTGATGACAGTATGCATTTGAGTATTATTTTCAGGACTCAGAAGTTAGTTGTGATTGAGTTACTGGCCAGCTCTCACCACAATACACCTTATGTCACTAGGGTTTGTTAGGGAAATAAGATTTGTGGATTAGTTTAAGTATTTTTCCTATTTTTATTTGGATATAGTGAAATACAAATCATGTTTTCCCTTATTTTAATAATAGTTTTTCTTGTTACTCGGTATGGGTGTTAATCTATGTCTTTTTTTGCTATGTAGCATCATGCCTCTGAGAAGATGTGGAGCTCAGATCCAAAAAGCGGTTGCTGCTAAACCTCAGCTAGCGAGTCCTATTGTGGATCTGAGTCTGGATGAGGTGATTGTTCACACTGTCCATGATCTAGGACATGCACCACCTCTAGTTCATGTTCACACATTAGCTACATATCCACATAATGATATTCTCCAAAGTCATTATCAGGAATTCCTACGCCATAATCCACCCATTTTCAAAGGCCCCACTGACCCTCAACATGCTTAGGAGTCGTTGAGCAAGATTGAATGTCTGTTTGGGTTCTTGGAGACACCTGATGTGATCAAGGTGAAGTATACCACCATCGTACTGGAGGGACCATGTAGGAGATAGTGGGACATGATGGCCACTGCTAGGAAACATGAGGGTTTGGAGTGGAAAGACATTATGGTTATTTTCACTAACTAGCTCTATCCAGAATCAATGCTGTTGGCTGAGGCTGTGTAGATTTTCAAGCTTGAGCATGCCAAAAAAACCGTTATTGAGTACTCAAATTTCTTTTCTGAGTTGGTATAGTTCGCTCCTAAGATTTTATCTAATGAGGGGATGAAGTCTCAATGATTCGTGATGGGACTATGACCAGATATCTGTTCTCATTTTTTCCTACTGAAGCTACCCACTTATGTTGATGTTCTGGATAGGGAAATGATGGATGAGATGGACCTGGGAGGAAAGTTATGGTTGAAGGAGGTTCTTTTCCCTCATAGTGGTAGTGTTGGTTCCTTTAAAGTAAAACAGATGTGTGACTTTCCTTATGGTAGTTCTTGATAGAAGAGTCATTCTAGACCTCCGGTAGCACCAGGAGGGGATTCTTTGACATTCTTGTTGTGTGATGCTAGGTGCTAGTCGCCGACATATGGGGAAGTGAAATTCGTGGGACATGTCATGGAAGAACAAGGAATATCAGTTGATCCTGAAAAGGTGAAGGCTGTTATGACTTGGGGACAACCACGAAATGTTTTAGAGATTTGGAGATTCGTGGGAATAGTAGGATATTATCGTTGGTTTGTTAAAGACTTCTCAAAGTTAGCTTCTCCAATGACTGATCTGACTCAAAATGGACTGATGTTTTCTTGTTTGTTGAGTTAAAGCATCTTTTAACTACTGCACTGGTGTTAACTCATCCTGAGGCTGGGATATGTTATGTGGTCTCCTGTGATGCATCAGGTTCAGGTTTGGGATGTGTACTCATGTAGGGTAATCACGATGTTTCCTATGGGTCTCTTCAGCTTAAGCCTCATGAGAAGAAAAATCCTACCCATGACCTTGAACGTGCAACTTTAATGCACACACTTAAGTGTTGGGGACGTTACCTTTATGGAGAAAGGATTACTGTGTATTTAGACCACATGATCATCAGTTATATCGTCTATCAAAAATATTTTAATCTCTGCCAAAGACATTGGGTGGAGTAACTGAAATCTTTCAACCTTGACATTACCTATATGCTAGGAAAAGGTAATGTTGTTGCAGATGCGTTAAGCAGGAAAATTCCATCACAGCCTGTAATGCAATCTTCAAAGGAGGTGAGATTTATGGATCTTTTTTCTCAGTTGCATATTAGAGTTCAGTGGAAGGGGAATGAAGTTTCTTTAGCCAGTGTTCAGTTAACATCTCCCATCTATGACTAAATTCTTCAGGAACAACAATAGGATGATGAATTCCATAGCAGTAGGGACATTTTTATAGATATCTCATGATTGAAATGTGGAAATGTTATGTTTCCTTTATGCATGTTTTATGTGATATGATTATGTTATGGTTCTTGGGCATTATTATGAAGATGGGTGGTTCCGTGATAAAATAAGGGCGGGTGAGCCCGTTATAGCTCTCCAATGCATTGGGTAACGCGAAGGAGTGAAACGTTAAGGTTTCTCCGAAGAGATTTAGGGAATATACTGTGATGGGTATTCCAAACGTAACCAAGAGGGTTACTCCCTACGTAAGAATGTTTTGAATGCCTCATGTTACCTTTATGTCTTAGGATTTCTATGAATTATTAATGATTTGATGAGGTATGTTAATGTGCTTATGTTTTATGGGTAAAGTATGATCTCATCCTTATGTATATATGTACCCATGTTTCCTTTCCATATTTTTATATCCATTACTGAGCTTTTTTATGCTCATCCCAAATTTTTTTTGAAAGTTTTTTCACAGTTCAAGGGAAAGGTACATGATATGATGATAGTGTCAAGGAAGTGTCATGAAAGAATCCATGTTTATTTTAATTATGTTTCCATTGATGGGAATGAAGAATACTATCTTTATGTAACCACTTTGTTTAAATTTGGAATGTAATGCAAGTTTTATGATCTAATTCTCTAAAAATATATACCTGAAAAGATCCTCAATGTGTAATCTTGTAATAACTCAAGATTAAGTAAGGTTTAAGGCTGGGGCCATATAGTTGGTATCAGAGGTCGGTTTAGATAACTTTAGAGGTTAGGGTATTCTTTAAGCATAAGTGATATTACCATAATGGTTATGATTTCAGAAAGAGTCCTAGTTTTAGATAAAGTGAATGAGTAAGTATATCTTAGTGTTTATCTTCCTCATTAGTACATGATGGTTTTTTTGATATACTCACACTGACCTTTTTGGTTTTAGTAAATGGCTGGATCTAGCAGGCACCAAAGTGACAATGGGTTTGAAGGAAACTGTGGTGGTTCTCTGATTAAGAGACTGGATGAAATGGAGGATTCAATGAGGAATCTCATGGTTGTTCTAAACCAACTATCAAGGAGTCATGATCAACCACTTGAACCATGGTATGTTCTATAATGCATCATGTACGAGATGACCAATCGATGTGGAAGTTCAGGTAATAATTAAAAAGGTAACCATTAGGGTTTATATGATCCTTACTTTTGAGGTAATTATGGGTCATTATATGATATGATGGAATAAGAAGGCATGAGATAAACTTGACGAATATGTTATATTTATTTTTGATGATTTTATCTCTTTTTGGGGAATGTTTGGGAATTATATAGTTTTGGAAAACGGACAACACGCAGACCGTGTGACAACCCGTCGCGTCGGACAAAGCTGCAGGAATCGAACCCACAACCAAAGTGCGACTGGTATTTATCGCCTACCACTGGACTACGTGAATTCCCTGGTTAGTTTGACTGATTATTTTTAGTTATATGATTTTATGAATTAAGATTATGTTGATTTTGGGTTATCTATGGAAATTTATTAACCTATCATGGAGTATATGTGATTAGGTTAATTACTGTTCAATACGAGACATTAAGAGCAACTGATGTTGTTTGGAGATAAATGTTACGATTTAACTTGGAAGAGTATGTGACTAAATCCTTCAAATATTTGGGTTTCAATCTTATATTGGTTTACATTGATGAATTTTATGGACAAATTATTTATCGGATGGTCCTCGTTGAACTTTGGGTTTTGTTGGACAAATTTTGGAGATTAAGAATAGATTTTCTTTTTAAAGGGTTATCCTTTTTTAGATTATCTGACCTTGTACTAACATTTTTGGTTTTGGTTAATGTCTAACGATGTGGGATGTATATAGTACTCTTTGGTGGATTAGGTGATAATCTAGAAGTTGATTATAGTACTCTTAATGTGAACAAGTCTTCCTAAATACTCGTCTTTTGGAGAAAATATGAGTTTGTGTAAAAGTTAAAAGTCAACATGATAAGTGATTATGTTTCCCTATGAATGAATTACTCAATAAAAAGTATCTTAAAACAAAATTTTTTTCTATTAACTTTTCCTACTAGGGAATCGAATACCGTTTAACCCATCACAAGTTTGTGATTTTCTCATGGTTAACTTTCTCCTAGACATGTTTATTATCACTCTCCATCAGAACATGGCCCTTTGTTTTCTGCTCCATATCCATATTTTCATACATTGAATCCTAGTATGGGTTAACTCGGGTGACCTTTGTACTTATCTTTCTTTATTTTAAAGTGGTTGTTTTACAGACTCTTGTTCCGATGTGGGACTTTCAAGGATGTTTCCAAGCTCAATTTTAAAAATTGCGAGGACGCAATTTCCAAAAGGGGGTAAGGATGTAACACCCCAGGTAAATAAAAAATATGTCATTTTCATATTTATCGACATTTGGGAACAAAATATTAATATCACTTTAAAGGGGATGCTATGCTCGATGGCGTACCCAACACGCAACAACGAGTTTCATGGGAATCTTACGTTGCACTCTAATAATAAAATAATATTATTTTAAATGGCAGTTAACATGTAGCCGTTGTATTGGCGGGAATGGATAGAAATAACTAAAATATGATTATATATGTTTTTTAAATGTGTTTACATTTATCCAATAAAAGATAAAGGCATAAAATACAGAAAGAATTCAATTTTAGGCGTATATGCCCTAGTTCTCACTAAAGGTTCACTTATCGCCTTTTAATGGGGAACTGTCATTAAATATAGTTTTGTTCACTCTTATACATTCTATTTGACCAAATAAAACTATTCTTAAGAATCGGGACATCAAAATTTACTTTGTGTAAATTTTTGGTACCTTTATGATAAAGTTCATTTTTTAGTGAATATTGTAAAATGTTGTATTTTAATTCAAAACCTCTTTTTAATATAATTTATTTATATGATTAGATTATATTTTTAATTGGTTTTAAATTTAAATTAGAATATATTTTTAACATTAAATCCAATAGGGGTCGTTGGAATTAATTTCACTTTGAAATCAGACTTAAACTAGTGTCAATCTTTTGATACTTCTTGTTTCGTAAAAACACGCTATTTGCTCTGACAGCGTGAATTAATTATTAAATTAATTAATTTGACTTATATGTTTTGAATTTTTTAAAATATACTTCATTTTTGAATTTGGAATGTAGAATATATCTTAGAGTGAATTTTGGGCAATTTTCTGAAAAACTCCAATTTTTAATGAATAGTGAAACCACTAAGTGGTAATCAAGCAGACTGATTTTTCAGTTAAATGAAATTTTACCACTAATGTGTATTGAATTTTGAAAATCCGACATACATGGTTGTCATTAATATGTAATATGTGGTTTAATGGGATAAAAATAATTTTTTGGTGAATAGTAACTTTTTTTCATTAATCGCGATTAGAGGTAATTAGTGTAATTTAAGGTAAAAACGATATTATAAAAATGTGGAAACACCGTTACACTTTTCATGCCCCTATTGGATGAGTCATGGCCGACCAAGACAACCCATGGGTCGATTTAGGGGACCCTATTGAGCCTCTTGGAAGAGATAATGACTTTAATGCCTTTTCATAAAAAATAAAGGTTAAAATGACACTAACATAAATTGTTTTACTAAAACTATTTTTAAAAGGGGTTATACTAATCCTACTTTAGCCTATAAATACTCTTTGGAAAGATAAAAAGCTTTCCTACATCAGGATAGTTATTATATATTTTTTAGTCATTAAATAAATTAATTTAATTATGACATCATGATGATGCAACGATGACCTCATTAATGAAGAATTTAAATAAAATGAAACGATAATATAAAATCTAAGACCTACACTTGTCCAAAAACTATTGGATTGGAATATTTCGAAGCCTTGTCATCTTATTGTCGAAATATATCATTGTGGGACCTTAGAAATTCGAGACACTTTTGAAAATAAAATAATAGTTTCATGACTTCCAAAAGTGCCCCTCCTCTCCTCTTATAAAAGGCCCCCACCTCTACCTCAATTCACACACTCCTCAAACCTTTGGCTCGTCCATCCCCTACCCATTTACTCTCTCCACATCCCTCTCCTCATCCTAGAGGATTCCATTTGGGCAGAATCCTTTCAAAGGAAGCCTTTAGGATCAAATCAAAAGGAGTTACACTTTTAAAGGTAATTCATTCTCCCATGTTCATTTGTTTTATTTTACTTCTCAAACCCCATAAACACTTTTTATTTACTTATTTTGTAACAAAAACAGTATATTCAATATACTAGGATGTTGTTATAAGATTTATTCTAGCTACACTCTCACACAACTACATCAAATGGTTAAAGAACATACGGTTTCCGTGGATGATGAAATTCTGCCTCCCGAAACGATGATTGTTCAATACTCATTTAACACCTTCAAAGGTGGAAATTATGATCCCACTATTTTCATATATGATATATAATATGTTTATTCTTTCCTTAATCTTCTGTATTTTTTAATTATGGCATACCATTATTGTTTCCATTATGGGTAAACACGATATCTTCATTTTAGAAAGTGCGGACTACCGCCCCCTGAAAGTGATTTGATTCGTTAATACCATATGTGGGATGTGTAAATGATAAAGTTAATGATATTATATATGTTATTATACTGTAATTATAATATAATCTTATATCATTATGATTCAATTCCAGAAAATACAAATAGAAATGGAAGTAGCGTTCATGCGTACGTACGGCTTACCGTCTCCATGAACGATGCATTTCATTTCTTACCTCTAAATGTGATGTAATATTATAAATACATGTATATGATGAATATATATGATATATATTTTATCCAAATCATTAATATCATTCTGGATATAATGAACCTTTGACCAAATTAACAACATGTAAGTGTAAGAAGTCTATTTTTGACTTAAGAACCAAATACCGACAAAATGAACATTATTAACTTAAATGATTACATGATGTTTATAACATGGTATAAAAGGAATAATGAAATATAAAAAAAGGTTCTTAATAAAGTGGAAATTAACTGAAGTTTATTATTCAGGAAGTTAAAGAACGATCGAGTCAATTTGGACTTGAGGTAAGGGATCTTACTCCTCTCTTTCGTTTTAAGTACACTCTTTTATGTCATTCCCTCTGAAGCTCATCTTTCATGTTATTGGGATGTTATTTTATATTACAATTACATTAATTTTTATTTTCATGTTATGAGAGACCCTATTCTCTCTCATCAATCCATTTTTGTATGTTTTATGTGGCGCAGTTACGCTGCCGAATTTTCGTAAGAGATCTAACCTCTCTCATTCTCTTTAAGTACTCCCCTTTATGTCACTTCTTTTAAGCTCCTCTTTTTTATGATGGGGGATGTTATTTTATATTCCCCATGCTGTAAATTTTATTTTAATGTGATGACATACCCTATTTGATCTCATAAATCCATTTTTGTATGTTTTATGTGGCGTCGTTCGGCTGCCGAGTTTTCGTAAGGGATTTTTCATCTCACTTTTATTCCCGTGAGATTTATGCTACATTTTCCACAATTTCCTTTGAGTGGTGTATGTACTTCCAATTATTCTACTCTTTGTGTAATATACTTTCGTTTATGAGTATTTACATCAATGATTTATTGTCCTTCTTTCATGGGGTATATGTCTTGGAAGATACCCAAGTCGGTAAGGGAACCTTTCACCCTCCTCTTTTTTTAAAAGACTAATTTTGTTGGGTCTTTTAATTTACATATTTTTATGTTGGGATATGTTCTCATATATCCTTATTGATGTAAATTTTATGTCCAAGTGATGAGATACCCTTTTTTATCTCTCATCAACTCATTTTTATGTGACGCCGCTAGGCTGTCAAGGGAACTTCTTAAACCAATTACGATTTCTTTGGGTTCAACATGTAGTTATTGAATATGTCATCTTTTGAATAAGTGTGAATGACCTTTTATTGTTTTACACTTAATATCCACTTATATTGGGTTTATTTACATTTGTCACACATAATTTTGAGATTTAATTATCCTTAATTTAAGGATACATTCTTTATAAGGGAATTCATCACATTTGACATTTATACTGAGACTTCATTGTTGTTATTCACCAATTCACACTTATATGGTGTATATACTGTCCTTTGGAATACTATATAATGAATCCATTTATTCTCATGATATTATAAAGTTCTGACTAAATGTTATTCCTCAATTATTGTATTCAAGTGTTTCTAATTTTGGTAGAACCCCTTTAACAAAAATATCACATTAAATGTTTTAATTATTTGTTCTTATTAATATCCAGTTTTATCAAAATGGTTTTAAGGATTTATTTATATGGATATTAATGGTTTAAAATTTTAAAAGCTTCAAGGTGGTATGGGCCTTCGTCTAAATCTCCTTTCATTGAGGCATATTTTGTTTTATACACAACCTTTTTTTATACGGTGTATAAACCCCTTTGACTTTTACGTTTATTAAAAAGGAATCTTTTTTATATGAAGCGTTTACAAAACGACAAAGGGGAATGTTTTTTTCTTACGTATGCGGTGACAACGACTTCTCCACCATCGTGACCGTTATTTGAGTTTCGGCTTCCTCTACAAGCCATACCTTTTTTTAAAAGAAAAATAAATTACATGTTTTACTTTTCTTTTACTTTGGTATTGAAAATGGTTTTCATAATGTTTTTATTATATCAATGTGTTGTATTGATATCTCATGATTGAAATGTGGAAATGTTATGTTTCCTTTATGCATGTTTTATGTGATATGATTATGTTATGGTTCTTGGGCATTATTATGAAGACGGGTGGTTCCGTGATAAACTATGGGCGGGTGAGCCCGTTATAGCTCTCCAATGCATTGGGTAACGCGAAGGAGTGAAACGTTAAGGTTTCTCCGAAGAGATTTACAAAATATACTGTGATGTGTATTCCAAACGTAATCAAGAGGGTTACTCCCTATGTAAGAATGTTATGAATGCCTCAAGTTACCTTTATGTCTTATGATTTCTATGAATTATTCATGATTTGATGAGGTATGTTAAAGTGCTTATGTTTTATGGGTAAAGTATGATCTCATCATTATGTATATATGTACCCATGTTTCCTTTCCATATTTTTATATCCTTTACCGAGCTTTTTTATGCTCATCCCACGTTTTTTTTGAACTGTTTTTCACATGTCAAGGGGAAGGTACATGATATGATGATAGTGTCAAGGAAGAGTCAAGAAAGAATCCATGTTTATTTTAATTATGTTTCCATTGATGGGAATGAAGAATACTATCTTTATGTAACCACTTTGTTTAAATGTGGAATGTAATGCAAGTTTCATGATCCAATTCTATAAAACTATAAACTAGAAAAGATCCTTAATGTGTAATCTTGTAATAACTCAAGATTAAGTAAGGTTTAAGGATGGGTCCTTATAATATTAATAGAATGAAAATTTGTTAACACTATATCATTTAGTTAGTTTAGCATTTTAATTAATGGTTTTCTAAAATGATTTTTTGGACATAATTAATATATTAAAATCTAAAAATATTATATTTCTCATTTAATATTATTTTTTATTTTTAGTTAATAAATAATTTCATTAATTTCATGAAAAAATATGGGGCAATAAATATTTAATTAATATAAATATTCAATTTAATTATCATCAAAATAGAAAAATAAATATAATTAATTATTATTAAGTCATTTTATCATTTCGTTATGTAATTATAATATGAATAGATATAATAAAAAATTAAATTAAATTTAGAAATTAACTTTTGATGTATTGATATATTCATTGTGATTATTTTTTATTTTTTCAAAATAATTTTTCCATGAAATTTTATTTTTATTAAATTGTTTAAAAATAAACAAATGGAGATCAATTCAAAAAATGTTTATATTCAATATAAAAAGGGATATTATATGATTTTTAGGTATTTTTTAAGTCTTAGATCCTATAAAAAATTATTATATTTCAATAATTTGCGTAATTATTTTGTTACCCCTATCCTCAAATATAAAATGATGCTCCCTCTATCACTAATTTTCATCACCTCAGTCCATCAAGATCAGTTAAAATATTCCATATTTCTTCCTCATCCCTTAGCCCATTTGTGTCATCTTGTTCTCACAGAAATTCTGCATCCTTGAACCATAAAAAGTATCTCAAGGATTAAGATTCAATAGGTAAGGTTACTTTTCCATCAATTTTATCTTTTTTGTTAACTTATAACTTCTCCCCCCCATTATTGAAAATGATTCATGATAACTATAGTGTAACTTATGGAATATATTGTTTGCTTTTCTATGGTATATGAATCATAAAATCTCTCATACTCACCTTTTTTCTAAAATAACACAATCACTATCAATGATTTGTTAATTCACCAACTTTTGGGAAAATGATTTTTAATTTATCATTTACAGAAATCTTGGTTATGTTAAATTAACATATAATTTATTAAATTGACATAAGTATATATAGGGTATCACTTATGGATTACTATTTAATTTTGACAATTATGACCATAATAAACCGACCTTCAAAACTATGGAAATAATGCACCCAAAATAATTGAAATACAAAAATATTGTTATTTAATTTGTCGAATTATGTAATAAAATGATAATATAAGGTGTTATTAAAATTTAACATGTTTCCTTAAAATATTAATAACTATATTTTAACAATTATAAAGGTGTTTTAATCAATTTTGATGCAAGATAAACTCTAGGTAAGTTATTTCTTCACCCAATTTCAAATACATTTGGTTAACCCTTTACTTCATTAATTGTTCTATTTTAAGATAATTTGTGAGAAGAATTTTTTTTATATTATGTTTTATTATTTTTAAATACATTGTATACACATATTTCATTGATTCTATTTACTCTCGGATCAATTATATATTATTTTTAAGCAACTTTTTCTTATAAAATTTTCTTTTAAACATCTAACATTACGAAATTCAAAGTGACTGATTTTATACAAGTAATCTTGTTTGATTATTAGGTTATGGTTCTTGGAAAATTTTTATGATAATTGGTGGGACCTATATATCCATTCAATGCATTAGGTATGTATTAGTTTGTGGTCGGTTGTATGGTAACTAATTGTGTAGATGTGATGGTTACACCATAATCTACTCACTAGTTTCACCATGTAATGTCTCCATTAGGGTTAAAAATCATAAGGTAGCTCAAAAGGTTTCCATATTAAGTAAGTAATACCCCAATATACCATTATGTTCTATTTATGTTTTTATTGTTTATGGAAATATCACAGTTCACAAAATAAGATTATTATACATTGTAGATTTGAAGTATGTATTTGTTAAAATGGTTTCATATAGATATAAGTATTCATAAACTAATGGTTTATTTATTTAGTTATATACCTTAATAATATTTTGTTAAAAAATGTTTTTTAAGAAACAAAATAGAATTCCATAGAAGTTCAAGGGATAGTTAGGGTATCGGTGCTGATGAATCCAATAAGTTATTTTGTAATTATTTTTGTAAACTCAGATATAATATATTGTTTGACTAATCCTCATGAATCTATAATTTCAAAGTTCCGATAATGGACAATATACTGTTTAATTTTTTTAGATGTTTTATATAAAAAAATACACAACATGTTTTAGTACTAAACCAAAAGCATGGGTTTGGGGATATACAATTTGTATCATAGGATTGTTCTAGACAACATTGGTGATTATACAATTTCATTTTAAAAAATAATAATTGTGAAATTTAGTTTTGAACATACAGTTAACTAAGTACAATTAAAAAATTATTTTACTAAATTATCGATATGTATATTCAGAAGAATAAGTAAAATGAAGGAATTTAGTGGGTGCGATTCATTAAAGAGGGGAGAATATAACAACCTGATTTTTTACAAGGAAAGAGTATGTGCTTGAATAAAATAAAAAATTTTATGTGAACTTTATAATCTAATTTATTAAAATAGTTTTTTTCACATAACAGATTTGAATTTTAAAAAACTGACCTACATGGTTGTGATTAGTTTGTTTCTTGGAGTTTGATAGGACATACATAATTTTATGGTGAATGGGAACATATCCTTTTTAATATTAATGTTACCATTATGAGTAGAAATATGAAAAAAATGAATATTAACCTTAAAATTTAGTTTATTTCAAATAATTTATGAGACCATGATTTATTTTTCATTGTGTTATAAAATCATATATAGTTTCAAAATTGATATTTTTGAAAAAAAATGTTATGATTTTATTTAAATATTAATTTTCTCATATATTGAAAACTATTTGAATAAAATAGATTTTATTTTTGAATTATACTCATCCAAAAAGGACTTTGATATTTTTTTGTGATTATTCTGAAAGACATGATGTTTTGGTGAATAGTAAAAAATAAGGTTTCCTTTAAAATACATTATTTTTTATGAAATATTGATGATATAATTATAATATAATATCTATTAAATATATTGAATAACTAAATTATTATATTATTAGATTAATATTTTAATGAAATGATTTAGAACATTTTTTTGTAATTTATTTCATTATATATATAATATTGTTTTGCAAGAGTGGATGTAGTACTTTCTCTGCATTTGCAATAACAATTTTTTTTATTCATAAATCATAATTGAGTAATAAATATTATTATCAAGACACATTTATTAAGTATTCTATATTATTTATGTTTTAGGATATTAATTTCAAATATTATTTTTCATATGACCATTATCTTTTAAGAATGCATGTGAAGCATTTGGGCATGACAAGAAAATATAAATGACCAAATTTTAGGTGTTAATTGGACACATATATTAATAAATTTAAATAATGGATGAATCTATAATTTTTTTTACCATGTTGATTTTTTAATGATATTAATTTATTTTTTATTTTTATATATGATATATTTTACATTAATTCATGTTCAACATTGATTCAATGGTTATGAAAGCATAAAAAAATAAAATATTTTTATTGTAAAAGTATGGATTATTAAATAAAAAAATTGTTTCTAAAATATTTTATAAAATAAAATTCAAACATGTATCATGCTTATATTTTGACTTGCTACATTTTGGACCCTCACAAATCACATTTTACACTATATATTATAATATTAAATAGAATGAAAACTTTTGTACACTATTTCATTCAAATAGTTTATCATTTTAATGAATAGTTTTCTCAAAGATTTTTTTGGACATAAATACTGTATTTATATCTAAAAATCTTATATTACTCATTGAATAATATTTTTAATTTTTTTCTTATAAATAGTTGGATTAATGTCTTCAAAAATTATGATCATGTAAATATTTAATTAATAAATAAATCAAATTAATGGTTTTTAAAATATTAAAATGAATATAATTTATATATTTTTATGTCATTTAATGATTTCAATTTGTTATTATAAAATTTATAAGATATAATAAAAAATTTAATTTGATTTGTAAACTTTTTTTTGGTGTGTTGATGTCTTCATTATGATTAGTTTTTATTTGGACTAAATAATCAACATAAGAAAAATATTTTATTAAATAATTTGAAAATAACAAAAATTCATGATAAATTATACAGATGATTATATTATATCTAAAAATGGATATAATATGATTTTGAGATCTTTTTGATGTCATACAACCGACATTAAAATAATTATATTTTAATAATTTGAGTAATTTTTTTGCTACCCCTCACCATAAATATAAAAGGAGGCTCATTCCATCACTTATTTTCTTCACCACATGCCATCATGTTTAGATAAAAAATAAAAAACATACTCCTCTTCATATATTTACATATTCTTGAGATCATGGTCTCTCAAAAGATCCTCATCCACGATCCTTAAATAGGTTCTCAAGAAAGAACCATTAAGATGTAAGGTTCATTTATTATATATTTTAATTTATTTTTTCACTTATACCATATCCCCACATCCTTTACATTGATTAATGAAAACTCCAGTATCAATTATATAATGAAATGTTTCTTTTTTATGTTATATGCATCATAAAATCTCTCATATTCATCTTATCTCTAAAATAATGTATTCAATGCCAGTGGTGCGTTAATTCCTTGCCTTTGTGGACGATAATTTTTCATTTCCCTTTAATAAAAATCAAGGTTAGATTAAATTTACTTGTAATTTATTAAAAACAACTAAATTTATATATGGTTAACTTATGGTTAATTATTTTATTTTTATATGTAAGACCATAATAAACCGACCTTCAAACCCATGAAACGAACGCACCGAAAACAATAAAAATACCTAAATATTGTTATTATATGGGCCCAATTATGATATGAAATTATAATATAAGGTGTAATAAAGGTTAATACGTTTCTTTAAAATTTTATTAACTCCCCTTTAACCATTATACAATAGGTTGAATAATTATAGATGTAATATAAACTCATGGTAATGGAATTCTTAACCCAATTTCCCTTCATTGGATTAATCTTCTTCTTCATTAATTGTGTAGTTTTAAAATCATTTGTGTGATGAAATTTTTTATATAATGGTGTATTATGATTATTTATAGTGTATACACATATTTCATTTCACTCAATTGATTCTTATATCATTTATATTTTATTTTTATGTGACAATTTCTTATAAAATCATCTTTTAAAATTCCATTTTTAGAAAATTCAAAGTAAATGAATTTATACCAGTATTATTGAATGATTATTATGTTGTTGTACTTATTAATGGTTGATGATTTTAGTTGTGACCAATATATCGATCCAATTTATTGTGGATGCATTAGTTGGTGGTCGTCTGTATGGTTACTCAAAGTTTAACTATAATGGTAACACTATAAACTAGTCATGAATGTTACCGTGTAAGGTAGCCATGAGGGTTACAAATCAAAATGTAGCTGTGAGGGTTACCATATTATATATGTAATTCATGAAGAAACCATAATTTTCAATTTATGTTTTCAATTTTTATATATATCACATGCTTCAAAAAATATGAGTACAATACCTTATGTATGTGAATTCTGTATTCGATAAAAATATCTTATATGGTCTTATGTATTAATGGAGTAATGATTTTTTAATTTACTTATATACATTGTTGAGATTTTTTTTCCCATTTTTTTTAAAAATCATATCATTACTTAGAAGTTAAAGTGACAGTTAGGGTATCAATGCTGATGAATCCAAATAGTTATTGTAATGACCCGCCAATTCTCATTGGCTTAAGAGTACAACGATTAATTTATAGGTCATAAGTGACTTCCGCAAGACACCAAAGTTTGGTGATAAACGCCGAAGGGTTTCAAATACTTGTGGGGGATGATTAATCCTTAATAAAATAATCCAATAAACCGGATATCTATAACCAAACATTTACAATATGATTCATGAAAAAATGAAAGACAAATCAACAACTTCATGGACTCAAAACCACATCAATGTAAGCAATAACGGAAGGATAACCAAGTATCAGAGTACACAACGAATAAACTAAAAAAGACTCTCCAATGTCATCAATACTCTATGGACCACATGCTCTAACATCCATAATATATGAATATTCCAACATTACAAGGTAGTGTAAAACATGGATAGAAAATTACCTTTTCCCCTGTCCTGAATGATAATATCTGCAAAAACTCCAATGTGCCAAAGTTGAGGTGAGTATAAAAATAAGAAGGTTTTCCCCGATAACATTACTTCTCACGCCACTAGGATAGAAGAGTTAGAAACAATTATATAAAATGGTTTATATAAAACAAATTTTCAAAAGAATTTTATAACTAAATATAATCATGTTACCAAAATCATTCATTACCAGAACCATACGAGTGAAATTTAAACTAATTTTTCCAACAAGATATTTTTTCAAATAAATTACCAAACAATGTTGACAAACATTACCCAATAACCCTATATCAGCATAAGAAAACATTAATAAAACACATGAAACAAACCATGAATGCTACGTTATGAAAGGTCCATACTCATGAGAGGTTTCTCATCGATCTTCCATGTCATCACAAGTTACTTGTTTCCCATGTTCCATTAATCTATTGGCACCGAGTACAAGGTAATATTTCAACCAAGCCCGTATATGAAATTCCCATTTTTCAATAAACCTTTGTCACTATGCACAAGTTCATATTTCAACCAATCCTCGTATATGCAATATGAACAGACAACATATATGCCCAATTATCAAGAAAAATAAACCTTTCAATAAAAACATATTTTATACAAATCTATTTCCGTCAAAACCATTTGAATACAAAAGCATTTCAACTCCAAATCTTTTCAATAAATCTCTATTTTTGTTGAAATCCATTTCTATTGAAAACCCCTTTTTCATCAAACATTTACCAATTCCAAAAAACCCATAATTAAAAATCATCCTTTTAAATTAAACCCCCTTTTTCACAACTATTCAACAAGCGCACACAATTTCATAAAAACCATAAATCATCACAATTTAATATTTTCCATGAATTTCACAATCAATAAACCAATTTTAATATTATCCAATCAATTCTAGCAATATTAGTTGAGAGAGAAGCCACTTACATTGATGGTTTTGAGAAAAATTAACAATAGATGTAGAACGCGCAAGGATGTGGGTCAATTCTTCAAGAGTGGAATTATATATCTTATCCTAGCAGGATCACTACTCAAAGTTAAAATATTTGGCATCCAAAAACGTAGATCTACCAACTATAGGTTGAGATTTGAGAAATAATGGAGATTAGAGAAGTATATCTAAGAAGATCTAAGAAAACATGAAAAATCTGTAAAGAATGGAGACATACCTCAAGAATTGGGCTCGAAATCACCAAGGGAATGCTCCGGAATGGCATCAACTCGTGTGGGGAGGGTTCTCCAGCTTACTAGGGATAATAATTATGAATTATGGCGTTTTGACGGAAAAACAACATAAATAAAGAAAAAACAAGTATGCTTCTAGAAAATAGGATCTACATTTGACCTCTGCACAAGATTTGACCAAACGGTTTGGGCCAACTGTGTATGGATCACGAAACATTCCTTTTAGTCCCAGAAATCCTTATAAAAACCCCCAAAATATTCCATACATCACAATTTCACCTTTTTTGAGAAACATCCCAATTTATGGAAACACCCACTTTATAGAAACATCCCACTTTATATAAACACCCCACTTTATAGAATCACCCCACATAATGGAAACTTTATATTTTAGAGAAAATATATACTTTATTGAATCCCAATTTAAAAAAACACGAGGAAAAGGGTTATGTACCTGAAACTGGGGGTACTACATTCCCCCCACCATTGGTCATTCCGTCCTCGTAAAGTAGAAAGCCCTTACTGTCCAAAAATTGTTCCGGACACTACTCTTTCATTTCCTTCTCATGTTCCCAAATCTCTTCATGAATCTAACCATGTTTCCATAAAACCCTCTCTAGGCCAATGCTAATCCCATGCAATACATTCTCTTATTTATCCATGATCTGCACTTGAATCTATACAAGTGATGCATCCAGTTCTAGCTCCATGTGATCCTATCTGATCACATGGTCAGGATCAATGTGATACTTTTTAAACTGGGATACATGGAACAAATTTTTCACCGAACTAAAATGTGGTGGTAATACCAACTGATATTCCACCCCTCTGACAAGTTACAATATCTCAAAAGGGCCAATGTATTTAGGAGATAACATGCCTGGATTCCCGAAACGACGACTTTCAAAAATTGGAGTGAACCTCAGGAAGACATGATCACCCACAATGAATGACAATAGTCTTCGATGGCGATATACATAAGATCTCTGATGACTCTGGGTTGTCTCCATCATCGTTCTAATAAACTAGATCTTCTCTATTTTTTCATGGACACGGATTTTCCTGACTAGTAATGTTTCACCTGTTTCCAAACAACATAGTGGAGAACAGAATGGATGCCCATAAAAGTATTCAAACAGAGACATGCATATCTAGGATTGATAGATGTTATCATATAAGATCTCCAATAAAGGTAAATTCTCAATACATGAGGAAAAAAATCCATTACACAAGACCGCAACATGTATTCCAACATTTCTATTGTCCGCTAAGATTTCTTATCTGTTAGAGGATGATAGGTGGTGCTCATAGTAAATAGAGATCCAGCGGCTTGCTATAATGATTTCCAGAAATGAGATGTGAACCCCAGATCTCTATATGAGAATATTGAAATTTGTACACCGTGCCTCTTTACAATATCTCAGATATAGATTTTTGAATGATCCTTCGTCGTATGAGTTTCACAAATTGTGTTGAAATGGGCCGACTTGGTTAAATGATCCACTATAACCCAAATGGAATCGTGTTTCCAAACCATTCATGGAAGACCTGTAACCAAAACCCATTTCTATTTGATCCCATTTACAAAATGGGATGGGAAAATATTGTAACATACTAGATGTTCTCTGATGCTCCACTTTAACCTACTAACAAGTTAAACACCACTAAATGAACTCATCCACCTTCCTTTTCATGTCGCTCCACCAAAATTGTTCCTTAAACACATTATACATCTACTGTCTACCTGGATGTACAACACTTCTTGAATGGTGGTAATCATATATGAGTTGTTAATGAAAACCCATAGTTACAACCATCTGATCTCTGAAACACAAAACAGAACAACCACAAAGTTTCCTCTCGCAATGGTCTCCCCACCATTGAGTTTAGAACATACAACTAGACATTCCGCATCAGATGTTTTTTCCACTGCGATCATTTTTACAAAATCATGAATAAGCGTTGAAGAAATGAAAACTTCAACATCACCGAATTCTTCACATTTCACATGCATGTCAGCTAAAACTGCCATCAGATGTCATTCATTTGAATATTCATTCACAAACTATTCATGTAACTTTTTTCTCAATGCATCTGCTACCGAATTTTCATTCCCAGGTGTGTACATCAAGACAAAGTCAAACAACTGGTGATACTCCACCCATATCTATTTCCTCAGATTCAAATATCACTGAGAGAAATTTTTTTTCATTATATTGTTATCCATAAACATAGTAAATTTCTAACCGAATATATAATGTCTCCATGTTTTCAATTCATGGGCGATACCAGCTAACTCCAAATCTTGTGTTGGGTAATTCTTATCATGCACCCTTGACTTCCTTGAACCATAAGCAACCATGAGATCTCTTTTCATGAAAACGCATACCAAAACCTGATCCTGAGGCATCACAATACACCACATACCCCTGTTTTGATTCTGTAAAGATCATGAAATATGCTGATGTAAGCCGAACTTTCAGTTCCTAGAATGACTTTTAACATTCTTCTGTCCATTGGAATGGATCATTCTTCTTTTTCAGAGCTGTAATTGGAGAATATAGTCATGAGAAATCATTCACAAAGCATCAGTTGAAACTACCTAGACCAACAAAACATCATATCTCGAACACATTCTTCAGTGGTTTTAATGACATAATGGCTTCTATCTTTTTACGATCAACATAGACACCTTTCTCATAAATGACATGGCCAAAGAAACATACATCCTATATCCAAAAATCACAATTTGATAATTTGTCATAAAAAATGATGATCTCTCAAGATTTGTTACACTATTTACATGGACACCTTATGATCAACCCTTTTCTTTGAATAGACCAAAATGTCGACCACAACAACCACAACCAAAGAATACAGATATTTTTGAAATATCTGATTCATCAATTCCATAAAGACTTCGGGTGAATTAGTTAGAAAAAAAGTAATGAATACATATTAATAATGTCCGAATCTATTTTAGAAACATGTATTTGGAATATTCTCTTTCCGAACAATCAATTGGTGATATCTTGATCGCAAGTCAATCTTGTAGAACCACCGAGCTACCCTTAATAAAAAGTATAGATCATAAATGCATCGAAATGGATATTTTTCATTATTGCATCTCGGATAGGATTACAATAATCGACACTCAGCTGAAGAGTTCCATTTACCATCTTCACGAAAAAAACTAGTGCTTCCCTTGGAGATGTACTTGGTCAAATGAAACGCTTAATTTTACAGCGCCTCTAAATTCACTTTCAATTCCCGTAACTATGATGGTGCCATCCTATAAGATGGAAAGGAAATAGTGATGGTCCCCATAAAGAGATCAATCGTAAACTCCACTTCCCTTCAATGTGGTAACCATGAGAAGTTTTTGGGGAAGTCATCTGGAAATTCATCCACTACATATGGAAAACTATTTTCATCGATCTCTTACATTGAAGAAAAAGTCAACACTTCAAATTTTTATGATATTTTTTCCACCTTAGGTGACATCACGCTATTTTCTCCAATCAATACAATCCTCTCTCCTCTAAAGAGAAGCTCGATGTCGTTCACATCCATGAAACTAATTGTTCTCCTATAATAGTTAATTTGAGACTTGAATGTTGTCAGTCAATCCATACCCAATATTACATAATATAAATCCATATCAATCATTGAGAAGTCCCATTTTTGCTTAGATCTATCAACAGTTATTGCACATGCTATACACAGAAAGTCTTGACATTCTCTTTCACTAAGAAGAGTTTGCAGTTTCAAAACAGAATTCATCATTTCATGTTTTAAACATAGAAATTCAATAGCACGAGATGCAATGAAGGAATGTGATGCATCTATATCAAAAAACACTTGCAAAATGTTAGAATGAAAAAGAAATTTACCTCTCACTGTAGATGGTATAGCCTGATCATTGAAAAACATATACTATTCTTCATATAGTTTCTTCTTCACTATACTGTGGTCTTCATTTTCTTGTTGAGGTTTACCTTATTGAGGAGTCATGGTATTTTTAGAATCACCATGGATAGCTTATCTCTAATGATGAGACTAATTCTTCTATCGTAATCTAGTCAAAACATACAATTCTTTTGATAGCTGAGATGTATCTTGAGCACCTGACCATGGAGCAATGCGAAAATTGCACTGAATATGTCCCATCTTGTTACAATTAGGACTTGATCTAGGTTGTATCATACAATCTTGCATTATGTGGTCAATAGAACCACATTGAAAACAACCTTCTATGCTCTAGGGTCATGGAGGATGGTTTACTAATCCAACCATCGGGTTATGATTTCTACTTGCACCATGGAAATAAGTGTCCCTTTTCCTCTTGTTCCCAATAGTTTTTTTTCAACTGTTTCATGTAGGAATCATCATGCCTCCTCCCATAGATCCTGAGATATCATGTTCACCCACAGTCGCTCTGTTCACCATCTATGTATAGTCTGTAATACAATTTTCTGCAATCTATAATCGAATCTTCTATCATAACCCTGATTTATAGATGTGTGCCTTCAAAGAGGCACTTAACATGAATTATCGTGTAAATCATACTTTGTTTATGAGCATAGCCACATACTCTGTGACATAGAGACTCTTCTATTTCTGTCTGAAGAATTTCATCATTTTCAGGATCTTGAACGTGTCAGGATAAAATTGTTTTTTGACCAATTCCTCAAAATCCTCCCATGTAATTCCTTCATCCAATTTAACCGGCATTGCTAAATCCCACCACTTACGTGCAAGATCCTCGAGCATATAAATTTCCAGTTTGACCTTTAGATCTAATGGGGTTCCGGTGAAGTCGAAGATACAATTTATCCCACATAACCACATCTTTGCCTTCTCAGAATTGGAATTTCCCCAAAAATTAGGTGGATTCATCTTCATGAAATGGATGGTAAAATCCCCATGTTGTTGCTCATTCCTCTAGTTACCTATGTCCATAGATTGAAATTCTTGGACAATAACTTGTAATAGATATTGGATCACACTTGTTTCCGATGCAACCACATTCTCTGCAGCTTCTCTAGGTTGGTTTCGACGACGCCTACAAAGTGCTATTTTCTAAATTAACAACAAGATCCATTAATTTCACTCTTTGGAATATTTTGTATTAGAATTTCAAATTCAATCACATGAACTATCAAAAAATTGATTTCCAATTCATCATTTTCCCATGTATAACTATTTTTGAAACCACTTTACTTGCCTTTGAAAATTAAACCAGTTTTAAAATACGATAATCATTCAAATTTTCAAAATCATCATTTGAAACCCAATTCTACAATTTTAAAAAATGATCAATTCATTAACTTATTTTTGCTCTCTTTGTGGGAACTTATTCCTCTATATTTCATTTAATGCTTGTCTCATTGGTTAAACCCATGACAATGAGATTTAGAAATCCAAGAAGTGTCTCCATAAACTTATTTAAACAACCACCTGGTAACCTGAAGTTCAACATAAAAGGGTTAGATACGTCCTTTTAGGTTATATATTTCATGTCCAACAATCCTACTACTTTATTAGATTCCCTCCCATGGAATAAACAATAAGGGATTTCATCTCCAAACCCAAGAACATCGATGAATAATTTTAAGTCATGGAACAAACAAGTTGATATAATTTTTAATGACCTCCCAATTCAAATTTTCTTGATAGTACAACGAGTCATTATTAGGCTTTATGTGACATCCACAAGATGCCAAAGGCATTCAATAAATACCGATGGGATTCAAATACAAGTGGGGGATGACCTACCATTTATGAAATAAAAAAATATATGAACCATAACAAAAAATTCACTATATGAGTAATGAAAAAATCAAAGACAACTCAACAACTTCATGCACTCAAAACCACATCAATTTAAGAAAACATAGAAGGATAGCCAAGTATTAGAGTACCCAACGGATAAACTACACAAGACTCTCCAAGGTCCTAAAGACACCACGATCCACATGTTCCATGATCCAAAATCTCTGAACAAACCAACATCACAATGTTCTGCTAAACACATGTGAAACATTACCACTTACCCTATCTTGGACGATAGCATCTTCAAAAGCAATAAGCCTCTAAATTAGGAGTGAGTATGAAACTAAGTAGGTTTTCCACTAATGAGTTCCATACTCACACCACTAGGATTTAATAGTTAGCAAAAATTATATAAAATGGTTAATATAAAATATGATATCAATAGTAGTTTATAACTGAATAGAAACATGTTTTCAAAACCATTAATTACCAAAACCAATCAATTGAAATTGGAAAAAAAAATTCCAGTAAGATATTTTTCCAGAAAAATAACCAAACAATTTTTATAACTATTTCCCAATATCAATATATCAGTATACCCAACCATTATGCTAATCCATGAAACCAACCAAGAAAACTACATTATGACATATCCATATTCTTGAGGAGTTTGTCGTCGATCTGCCAAATCGTCACAAGGTAATTGTTTGTCATTTTCCATTAATCCTTTGGCACCAAGCACATGGTCATATTTCAACCAAGCACCGTATATGCAATTCCGATGTGCAATTAAACCTTTGTTAATGAGCACAAGGTCATATTTCAATAATACCCCATATATGCAATACAAACACACAACACATATGCCAATGATCAATCCAAAATAAACATTTCAATAAAAACTCTTTTTTATTGAAAACTATTTCCATGAATGCCAGTTAAATGCCAATCCATTTCAACTCCAAAACATTTCAATAAAACTGTATTTTTATTCAAGGAAATTTTTATTGAAAACCCCTTTTTCATAAACCATTTAGCAATTATAGAAAATCCATAATTTCAATTCATCATTTTAAATTAAACCCACTTTTTACACAACTATTCACTATGATCACACAATTTCACAATAACTATAAATCATCAAAAAATAATATATCTCCCGTAATTTCACAATCAATTAACCGATTTGAATCAATTCCAATAAATTGTAAAAACATTTGTTGAGAGAAAAGCCACCTATCTCGAATGTTTTTAGGAAACATTAACAACAAATGAAGATCCTGCAACAAAACAGGTCGATTCTCCAAGAGCGGCCTTAGATCTCTTATCCTAGAAAGATCATGACTAAACATTGAATTATATGGCATCCATAAATTTAGATCTACCCACTATAGGTTTAGATCTATGAATTAATGGATATCGGGGATGTTGATCATAGAATATCTATGAAAACATGAAAAATACTTAAAGAATGGTGAGATACCTCAAGAATCAGACTCGAAATCACTAAGGGAAGGCTTCAGAATGGCTTAAACTCATGTGGAGAAGATTATAAAGCCTTTTAGGGAAAGTAATTTTGAATTATGGCTGTTATGAAGACAAAAAGAAATAAATAGGGCAAAAACAAGTATGCTCCTTGAAAATAGGATCCAGATTTGTCCTCTACGCGAGATTTGACAACATGGATTATGCCAATCGTGTATGGATCATGCAACCTTAATTTTGGTCCAAAAATTGTTAAAAACCAAATTCTTCCATCCTTCACCTTTAAACCTTTTTATAGAAACATCCCAATTTATGGAAACACCACATTTTATGGAAACACCCCACTTTTTTGAAACTCCCACCTTATGGAAACACCCCACATTATGGAAATACCCCACATTATGTAAAGACGTCACCTTATAGAATTACTATATATTATAGGAAACTATATATTTTATTGATAATCAATATTTTATGCAAAATCAAATAATAAAAATGTGTGGAAAACAGTTATGTACCAGAAACTGGGGGTACTACAGTTAATTTGTAATTATTTCTGTAATCTATGATTTAATGAACGGTTTGTATAATCCCCTAGAATTTATAAAGTAATAGGACAAAGAAATTATAATATAATATTTTTTTCTATTATATTTCATATTAAAAAACACAGGATGTTTTACTTATATATCCAGAAGAGTGGGTTCAGGTATTTACAATTGTTTTCAATAGAATGGTCTAGACAAGTTTGGAGATTAGACAATGTCATTTAAAAAAAATAGATATATAATTTACTTTTTTACATATTAGTATTTAATTAATAATAAAAAATAGTTTTCTTAATGACTCATATGTATATATTGAAAAATAAATGATATGAATGAATAGCGAGGGAAAATTTTATTTAAACGGGGAGAAAATGATATCATGTCTTTTTACAAGGATACAATATGGGCATAAATACACTCATAAAAACTTTGTGACCTTTATATCATAATTGTTTAAATTTTTTTAACTTATATGTTTTGAATTTAGAAAAATGGATATATACAATTGTGATTAGTATGTTTTTTTGGAGTCTGAGAGGACAGAATTAATTTTTTGGTGAAAAGTAACTTATCCTTGTGAATATTAATGTTACCATTATGAATATTAATATAAATTAATGAATATTAACCACAAAAATTAATTTATTTCTAATAATTCATGAGTCCATGATTTATTTTTCAATATGATATAAAAGTAGTTACAGTTTTAAAATTATTATTTATAGAAAATTATTTTTTAAATTGGATTTTATTATTGAATTATACAAATCGAAAAAGGGATTGGATGAGTTTTTGGTATTTTTATGAAATACATGATGTTATAGAGAATAATAAAAAAACAAATTTGTTATAAAATATTGTATATTTTATGAAATAATGATTAGATAATCATGATTTAAAATCTATTAAATTTATTGAGTAACTAAATGATTATTTTATAAGATTTTTATTGTAATTAAATGTTTCAAAAAAAAATTATAATTTATTTCATGATAGATATAAAAATTTTATATAGTGGTAACGTAGTGCCCGTGCTACAATTGAAATATCAATTTTTATTAATTATAAATAATAATTGATCAATTTTTTTTCTAATTCTAATTTATTAGTTATTCTATATTATTTATTTTTTTATATTAATTTCAAAATTTTTATTTAAATGACAATTATCTTTAACAATTTCATGTGAAACATTTGTGCATGGAATGTAATTATAAAATACCAAATTTATGTTGATATTTTGACGCATATATTAGTGAATATAAATAATGAATAAATGTATGATTTTTTTAAATTTATCTAAATTATTTTATGATATAAATTAATTTTTCATATTCAAATATGAAATAATTAACATTAATGCTTGTGAAACAACAATGCAATTGTTGTGAAAGCATAATAAAAATAAATAAAATGTTTTCAATATAATTGTACGAATTATTAAATGACCTAAATGTTTTTATAAAAGATTTTATATAATAAAAGCTCAACATTTATAGCGCTTTTATTTTTATTTGGGACATTTTGGACCCACATCGATCACATTAGTCACTACATATTATTATATTATAAATAATGAAAACTTGTACACACTATTTCATTAAATTGGTTTATCATTTTAATGAATGGTTTTATAAATTTGTTATTAGGAAATAAAAATTATATTTAAAGGTAATAAAATTATATTTCTCATTGAATATTATTCTTGATTTTTCTTTAATAAATAATTGCATTAATTTCATGAATAATTATGATGATGTAAATATTAAATTAATTAATAATCAAATATGTTATTTTTATAGCAGTAATGTAAATATAATTTATTATTTATAGGAAATTTAATGTTCTCTTTATGTAAATATAATATATATAATAAATAATAAATAATTTAATTCAAATTTGAAACACTTTTTTGATGTAGTGATATCTTGATTGTGAATAATTTTTATTTGGAAAAAAATCTTTTTACATGAAAAAAACATTTTATTAAATTGTATAAAAATAACAAAAATCAAGATAAAATCAAAATTTGATAATATTACGTCTAAAATGGGATATTATATGAGTTTAATAAATTTTTTATGTCTTATAACCAATAATAAAATTTTTATATTTTAATAATTTGAGTAATTATTTTGTTACCCCTCACCACAAACATAAAAGAAGGCTCCCTCCATCACATATTTTCACCACCATAGGAAATCATGATCAGTTAAAATAAACAAAATTTACTCCTCATAATCCCATGACACATTATTGAGATATTTTAATCCCACATATTCATCTTCCATGATCCATAACCAAGTTCTCAATGGGGAACATTCAATAAGTAAGATTTCTTTTTCACTACATTTAATTTCATTTTTCACCTATACCTTATCCCCAAATATTTTCCAATTATTCTTGAAAACATGAGTATCTTGAATATAATATAGTGTTTTTATGATATTTTTATCATAAAATATTTCATATTCTTCTTTTTTCTAAAATAACGTAATCACTATCTATGGCTCATTAATTAACCACCTTTGTGAACAATGATATTTTATTTCTCTTTAACCGAAATCATGGTTAGGTTAAATTAACATATTATTTTTCAAAATGACCTATATATATATATGTTATCACTTATGGTTTATTATTTCATTTTGACATCTAATACCATAATAAACCAACCATCAAAACCGTGAAAACATCACAACATCCACAATTGAAATACCCAAATATTATTATTAAATATGTACAATTATGTTATACAATGATCTTATAAGGTGTGATAAAAATTAATATGTTACATTAAAATATTACTAACTCTCTTTTAACCATTATAAAAGAGGTTTAATCATGTTTTATGTAAGATGAACTTTTTGTAAGGTAATTCTTAACCCAATTTCCATTCGTTGGGTTAACCATATACTTCATTAATTATGTAGTCTTAAGATAATTTTTTGTGGCCAATTTTTGTTTATATTGTGTTTCATTTTGAATATTTACATTGTATACAAATATTCCATTCATTTTATTTATTATCATATTAATTATATGTTATTTTTAAGTGGATTTTTCTTATAAAATCATCTTTTAAATTTTTAATTTTACCAAATTCAAAGTGAATTGTTTTATATAACTATCATTGGTTGATTATTAGGTTATGGTTCTTGGAAATTTTTAGGATTATGAACGTGATCTACATATCCATCAAATTCATTGTGTATGTATTATTTGGAGGTCGACCATATGGTTTCATGAAATGTAACTATGATGGTTACACCATTAACTATTCAAGACTCTTACCTTGTAAGGTTTCAATGAGGATTACAATTTATAAGATAGCTTTGAGGGTTACTATATTAATTATTTGATCCACCAAGATACCATTATCTTTGATTTTATATATTCAATGTTTTGAAAATCCCAGGATTCCTAATGTATCTTTATGACAATTTATGGGCGTGAAGTATGCATTTGATCAAATGATTACCTATGATTATATGTAATTTTGGACTGATGGTTTATTTATACACATTAATGAGATTATTTTTCTAATTACTAGTTTTTTAGCAATATCAAATAATTGCAAATAATTTAAATGGACATTTTGTGTATCGTTGCTGATGAATAAAATTAGTAGTTTTGTAATTTTTTTGTAAACTCTTATTTAATGTATGATTTCTATAATCTAATAGAATATATAAATTAAAAGGTACAATAATGAATAATATAATTTGTATTTTTATGTTATCATTTGAATTAAAAATACTCAAAAAGTTTTAAAACTGAATCCGGAAGCACGGGTTCCGGGCATTACAGTTGGTATTAGATGAATGATCTAGAAAACATTGGATATTAGACATTGTTGTTTAAAAAAATAGTGTTGTATAATTTATATTTGAACATATAGTTAATTAACTAAATATATGAAAATAATTTTCTTAAATATCAATATTTATATTCAGATTTATGTGTATAATGACTAAATTATTACGGTGAAATTTATTTAAGGGTGTAGAATATAACATCTTATGTTTTTTCAAGGAATGATTATGTGATTAAATGAACTACTAAATTGTATGATACCTTTAAAGAGTAGATGTTTAACATAATTTAGAATCATATTTTTTTTTGAATTTCGAAAAACGAACATTCACTATTGTGAATAGTATGTTTTTTGGAGTCTGATACGAAACACATAATATTTTGTTGAATAATAACATACCGTTATGAATAGTAATTTTTTCCATTATGAATAGTAATGGGAAAAAATGAATACTAAAATTATAAATGAATTTATTCTTAATAATTTATGTTACCATGATTTATTTTTCATTATGTTATAAAATCAGTTATATCTTTAAAATATTAATTTTTTTAGTAAATTGTGATTTTAAATAATAAATAATTATATCATATTTAGATTTTTTTTGATAAAATGGAATTTATTTTTGAATTATGCTCATCAAAAAAGGGCATGTATGAGTAATTGGGATTTTTCTAAAATACGTGATGTTTTGGAAAATAGTAGAAAAAATCAACATTTTATAAAATACTATAATTTTTTATGAAATCATGAAGACATAATTATAATATAAAATCTATTAAATATATTCATTAACTAAATAATTATTTTATAAGATTAATATTTTAAAAAATTGATTTATATGATTTTTTTAATTTGTTTCGGGACAGATATAAAAATTATTTCTAGTGTCGACGTAGCGCTTGTGTAGTATTGACAATATCAATTTGGGTTATTAATAAAAACTGATTTAGACTTATAAATTATTTTAAATAATCATTAATTAATTATTATTAATTATTTATGTTTTTGGTTATACATTTATAATTTTAATGTTATTTGAATATTATCTTGTCCAATTGCAACTGCAACGCTTGCACATGACAATAAAATAAAAAATAACGAATTTAATATGTTATTTTTTCACATATATTTGTGAATTTAAATAATTAATTAATAATGAATTTTATTTTGAACCAAATTAATTTATTTTTATGATATTAATATATTTTTTTTCTGTATATATGAAATAATTACAATTACTGCATGTGAAATGTTGATACAGTGCATGTGTAAGCACAAGAAAAATAAATAAAAAATTTTCCATAAAATTATATGAATTTAAAACTTGCCTAAAATGTGGGTAAAACCTTTTATATAGTAAAATGTCGACTATTTTCATGTTTTTATTAGGAATATGGGTCATTTTTAACCCACATTGTTTACATTAGTCCCTTTATATTATTTTATTAAAAAGAATGTCATATTTTTCACACTATAGCATTCAATTAGTATAATATTTAATTGAATGGTTTTATTGAATTTATTTTCAAAAGTAAATAATTTATTTAAATCTAAAAATTATATATTTCTCAAAGAAATTTATTTTTATTTTTTTTGAATAAATAATTACATTATTTTATTGAATCATTATGATGTAGTAAATATATAATTAATGATAAAATCATATTAATTATTTTAAAAATTGTAAAATAAACAGGATTTGATATTTTTATGTCCTTTTTATATTTATATTTGTAATTATAATATGTATAATATATAATATAAAATTAAAGTCTTATTGGAAATATTTTTTTCTTGTCTCATTGTGAACAATTTTTATTTTCAAAAAATCATTTTTCCACTAATAAAATATTTTATTATAATTTCTAAAAATAAGAAAAAATCGTGATCATTGAAAAATATTATTACATTCTATAAAAAGTGTGAAATTATATGATTTATTGGCCTTTTGGAAACCTTAAAAACTTTAATAATATTATAATATATTAATAATTTGGGTAGTTCCATTAATACCATTCACCTCAATTATAAAAGGTGGCTCCCTCCATCCCGTGTTTTCATCACCTAATGCCATCATTTTCGGATAAACTCTAAAAAAATTCATCCACCTAATCCCTTGAATCATTCTTGAGCTCTTAGTAGTAGAAAATAAAATTTCCATTATCCTTTATGATGTTCTCATGGAGAATATTTAAGGAAGTATTGTACCGTTTTCATATATTTTAATTTATTTTTAACATATACCATATCCCCTCGTCTTTTCCAATGGTTCATTAAAACTCTAGTATCTCCTATATACTAGATTATTGTATTTTTATGCATCATAAAATAGCTCATTTTCACATTTTTCATAAAATAATGAAGATTCTGTTTGTGGTGCATTAATTCACCCCCTTGGTGGGTGATGATTTCTCATTTCAAATGTATTGAAAGCATGGAAATTTTAAATTCACATGTATTTTTTAAAATGACCAATATATATATATGTGTGTGGTATCCCTTATTTTTATTATTTCAATGTTATATTTAAGACCATAATAAACCGTCATTCAAATTAGTAAAAAGAAGCCACCAAAAACAATTGAAATTACATAATATTCTGAATAAATAAGTCAAATTCTGTTATAAAATTATCTTATAAGGAGTTATAAAAATTAATATGATTATTTAAAATATTATTTACAATCTTTTAACCATTATTGATGTCTATTAATCATGTTTTATATAAGTCCAACCCATGAAATGTTAACTCTTAACCCAATTTTTAATCATTCAGTTAACCATATACTTCATTAATTGTGTGGTTTTATGATCATTTTATTGATGATATGTTTTTATAGTTTCTTTATTATGTGTATTTACAGTTTATACACATCTTCCATTCATTCTATTGATTCTTGAATCAATTATATTTTATTTTTAAGTGAGTTTTCATAGAAACTCCTCTTTTAAATATCTTATTTAACAAAAATCAAAGTGATTATTTTTATACAAGTATTCTTATTTATTGATATTTTTATATTTTTGGGAATTTTTTTTTATTAGATGAGGTGAATATATGTCTCTCTAATGCATTGGGTATTTTTATGTCTAAGGTCCGTCGTTTTTTCTCTATGTGTAACTGTGATGGTTACACTATAAGGTAATAAGGAGGGTTACATAGCAAAGTAGTTGTGAGGGGTAAAAATCAGAAGGTATCTTTTAGGGTTAGAATAGTAAGTAAGTAATTCCCAAAGGTAACTTTATTCTCAATTTATAATTTATATGATTATGGAAATATCATGTTTCACAATATAATTTAATGATACTTTATGGTTGTGATGTATGTTTTTTAAAAATGATTTCAATAGGTAATATGTATACATGGATTGCTAGTTTATTTGTGTATTTATATAACTTTATTATATTTTTGTGCTCATTCCATGTTTTAAAGTGTTTTTCATAATAGTCCAGTTAATTTCATTGGGTAGTTATAGTGTTAATGTAGATGAATCCAACGAGTTATTTAATAATTGATTTTTTAATGAAAATATTAATGATCCTTGTATAAATGAAAAATAATTTAATGATTCTGATAATATTTATAATGGGTAGAATAGAAAATTACCTCCATATAAAAATTGAGAAATTATAATCTCTATTTTTATTTGAATATGTATTTAATGTCATTAAATCTCAGAATCTTGTAGCCGAGAATTAGTGGTTACATTGATACATTAGTGTTAGTTATAATATATCACCTCCCAAAGGATATAAAATATTCTTACTCTTGGTAAACTATATATAGACTTCATTCCATAATTAAATTTAAAATTATGAATTAAAACACCATGAAATAAAAAATATTAGTCCTCAAACTTGTTTAATGATTCATTCCTCGTATCATTGAGAAAGGAACAAATAGTTTGTCTAGATGGTCTCTATGAATTATTTATTATACAACTTATTATTAATATATAAAGTATAACAAATAATGAATAAAATTATCATAATAGATATTATATTTATCCAAGAACTTTAATTTCATTATAAAAAAATGAACAAACAAAATGTATAGATAAATAAATTGACAATCATTACAATTAATAATGAAATTATGAATAAAATACTTCCATTGAAAATATAAATTCTATAATATCACGGATATTAATAAAAAAAATTATGATGTAAATGAATAATATTCGACATAATTATCCTAGATATTAGTATATATATATGACCAAAACCTATCAAAAATGATTAAAACTATGTGTGAAATCCAATTAATGATAGCTTACTAATTTACATTAAGTGTCTATTGATGCATTGAGGGGATAAATAATTTTGGGTCCCACCCATCCCAACATGTGAAACACAATCCCAATATATGGAATAATCAATTTAATTCATCAACAATATAAAATAACAATAAATTTAAATATTAAATATAGACTATTTAATATAACTATATCTATAAGATGTCAAATAACAATCAATATCAATTTTAAAATGTTACATGGATTATATAATAATTAATCCATGAATAATAATAAATATAATAAGGTGAAATGTTTCGTTGAGTGATCAAATGAAATATAATATTTCAATGGAATTTAAATTATTAAAAAAATTAGTCATAAAATTGCATTTCATTAGATTATATTTTTAAATAATAATAAATTATTATAATAGGGAGAAAGTTTTTTATCATTAAAAAATATCCCTAGTGGATTATATATATATATATATATATTATTTGTTATCATTTATTAATTAAAATTAAATAAGGATATCCAAAAAAACATTACAGAGTGAAATACCACTTTATAATTGAAAATTAATTTTAAAATAAAACATTTATTTATAATTATACTAATAAAAATAATTCAAAAATTTAATTTAAATATTTAGTGTAATCATCAGTGAAATGAGTTATCATGCTAGAAGAAAGAATTCTTCATTAAATGTACATTATTCCCAGGAATACATTCACACTCTATAATAAATATTAATATACATTGTTTATAGAAATGATAGAAGATTACAATAAATAAATATTCTAAAAATACCATTATGTGTTCAAATTATTTTAAAAAAATCATATTAATACATTATATTAAAACATTTCATGAAAACCTGTATTTAGGAGAACAAGGATTTTCTACTGAAGAGAGAAATTGCATCAGATTTTATAAAAAAAGTTTCTAAATCAATTTTTTTACCAAAGAGATTAATGGTGTTCTATCATTTAAAAACATCACTCATAACTATAGTGGAATAAAATGAATGAGGTATATTATTCATTGATCAAACCTTTTACATCTAAGGATATTCTATCATAAATAATCACAATTAAGAAGATAATGACATATTAATCATAAATAACATTCATATATTTGTAACTGTAATCTCTATTATGTGTATAACATACAATGAAATATTAATTAACATAAATATTCTATAACACAAAATAGGGATTATATACACCAAATAAAATATGACAGTTTTATAACAAGACATATGCTGATGAAGGAAATTTGGGACCAAAATCTATACATAATAATAAATATGAGGTGAAAATACTATATGAATTTTTTATGTGTATTAAATATAATTCTAAATAAGAAAATTATAAATTAAAAACTGATAATTTTTCAAATAATCTTATAATAACAAATACAATAATAATCTAATACAACCATATGAAATGAATTTCATTTATAAAATGATTTAACACTTATTAATATTAATGTCAACCCCCCATGGATGAAACAATTAAATATTAATACTATAATAAAATAAATATAAAATTATTCTTTATAATTCACCTATATTTTTATTAAAAAATATATAATTTTAAATTAGGTGCATAACATTATAATATGCCTCAAGGAATTAAAATTATGACAAAAATATATTACATCATGTTTCATTTCGTTTTAAAAAACATTAACATTTTTCATAATGTATTTAGGAATTTTATTAATTTATAATATAACTATATTCATATATATAATATCATATATTATCCTATTAAAAAATGTTACGAAATTTTTGGTAGTAATTTGTTGTTATTATTTAGGGTGTTAATATACTTGTTATCTCATGTGTGTTCTATTATGAATGTAATTTTTATTCTTTATTGGATATAGTTCCAAAATATCCTAAATTATATTAATGTTATAATTATCATACTTACTTAAAGGAATAATAATTATTATAATTACTAAGCATTGGGCATGGAAAATAAATTTACTCATTTTTTTGGAGATAGTTTGTTGTGCATATTTAAGTTAGAATACATCATTTCATAATATGATCTTTTGAAAGGAAGTGGGTGATATATTAATTTTCAAAATTATTTGTAATTTCATATATATTCCATATGTTACACCTTATTACATTCTATGTTATTTTTATCTAAAAAACTATTCACATCAGCTTGCAAGGTGATAGTTCACCATACATACCATCGAAATTTTGATTTTTTAACTCATATAAAAAAGGAAATAATTTATATTAAAATCTACTAATTAAAACTATATAACAAATTATGTAAATATATATATATATATGAACACTAAAGCTTACATTATATCCATACTTGATATGTGTCATTGGAAAAAAGTCACAACGGTTTGTGAGGTGGTTGTTCGTCCAGCTAAGGGGTGATATAAATAACTCAATATATATTAACCCTCAATGTATTGGATCTAGGACCAGTGATGTTGGTCACATTAATATTAAAGGCTCTAATTTGGGCATGTAGAAGGAATAAATGTTCCATTCTAGGCCTCTTGAGGGATTCCAAAAACTAAACCCTATAAGTCAGGATAAAGGATCATAATCTTGTCAGTAAGGAATGATAAAAAAACCATTCCTGAGATAATAAATGGAATAGACACAAATGAAACTCTCCCAAGATACGGTAGATGAGAGAATAAAACCAAATAGGAAATGAGGTTTCAGGGTGAGTAGTGGTCATACTCTCCATGTCACTTCACCCCGAATACTACATGTATCATTAGAAATATGTTTTAGCTAAAACACACAGTTGGTCTCCAAACAATCACCTTGACATAAAGATTCCAATATTAGAAATGAATCAATAAATGGGCTCTCCATATTAGTGGTTTTTTATTTGAATGATTCTAAGGGGTTTAGTTAGAACGTGGGACCACCCATGGTCTGACCAAGTCAACCTAGCCCTCATGAACTAGCCAAGACCACACTAGTAAGGCCCACTCCAGCACACTCTGACTCACCCGGTCTCACCACACATTCCCACTATGGCCCTCCACATCCTGTCTGATACATTGTCATGAATCCCATGTGGATGCCCTGCCATGCAACATGACCACCTTACTATGTGGATCCTCCAACCACATCTGTTATAGCGTCCACATCTTTTGTAGCTCTCATGCGCTCCATAACCACCACCTGTGGATACATTCTACAATCCAATCATCAATACCATTGACACGGCTGCCTCCAGATACCAACACAAGAAAATACGGCCACATATAGTCATCTTTGAATACCTACACGAGTCAGTACCATGACACCACCACCTCTCCGTGCTTGACCATTGTGGAAATGGTCATTTCTATAGGCCACTTGGCCACCTATGATGCTCAATTTTTTATGTAATTAATGATCTTGGATTATCATGTACAGATCCTAATAGGTATGACTTATAATGTAAATTCTCCTCGAATCCAAGGTATTTGATCATGCTCAAAACCACCCAAAAACATGGAGTTGTGTCCCATGGTTCCCAAGGGATATGAACGCAATGAATAGTGGTATAAAATAACAGTAAAGATGTTTTTCTAATCATTTTCCAAGAGTGTGTGTCCATATATCAATATTGGAGAGTTCAAGTTAGAAATACAAGGAAAAACTCACTCTAACCAGTAATTAAATCTTTTATGCAACATAAGACAGGTCTGAAAGATAATTTTTTTGAAAGTAGGTCGTCCTCATCAAATAATTTATTAACAGGGAAACGAAACAATGAAACAAACACTACACATAAATTTTAAATTGACCAGAGACTGATGATTTTTGTGTGGTTGTCAGTGAGGAGAAACTCCAAGATCAATGTTCCGGCGATCCATGGTCATATAGATCAATTGTTTCCATTTTTTGATTCTTTTTCCTTGCCATGTGTCATATGAATTCACGGGTGATGCTAATAACCAGGAATTTCATACTATGGGTCAATTGTTAATAAATATCTCTATATCGATGTAATATCCAAATAAATTGGATTAAAATTTTATTTTCTTCATTAAATGAAAAAAACTATCTTCCACAGTCATATCGTTCCAGCTGATGTTAGGCCCCTCTTTCATTAAAGCCGCTACTCTGAATGTAATAGTGACCTCATATTTTTTAAATAGTAATCCATTTGAATATAATTGCACTCTTTTTAAAAATACTATATCTTGTGCTATTAAATGATTAATATTTTAATAAATTTGTTATTAGATCACCCGATCTCATAATTGCATGAAATCTCAATAGATTGAATCTAAATGATTTCATATAATATTTAAATTAATACATAAGAAATTACAAGTCAGTACACATATATTTAAATCCTTCATTTTGGATTTTATATAATATATTAATTATCTAGGGAATATCCTCTAACAATATTAAAAATGTTTCAAAAGGATCAAAACGTCTAAAACTAAGTGATGATCGAGTTGAATCAAAATGTGCACTTTTAAGAGTTATTATCACTAAAAGATACATTACGCAAACCATGTCTAATTTTGGTATTCAAAAGGGGCTTTATTTATATGAAAAATATTATTATTTCAACCATTACCCAAAATTTTGGTTGTTCTTATGCTATTATCAAAAATAATAGTCATTGGGATATGATGCGTAATATGTTTTTTTCCTAAATACTTTTTTTAAAGGTTTATACTAGAAATTATCTAAATCAAACTATTTAGACCATCACCATAGCAGAATATAGTCTGTGGTTATATTATTACATTGGGTTTAGATAATATGTATATAATCCTAAAGGATAGTGTAATTTAATATTCATGGTCAACTAGATACACAATTGATACTTGTTATAATTTGAAAACATGAAATAAAACAACGTTATCATTACAATTTTTCATCCATAAACTCATTTAAGGTTTATAATAACAAATTATTGGGAAATGAATCAAAAATTGGGTGATCTCATATAACCAGTAATTGACACATGATGCAGAATCTAATACGGATAAATAAATCGTAATTAATAAGGCATAGTGAATATATATATATATATATGAATTGAAATTAAATTTAATCCATATCATGAATATATTTATTATATAATGAATAATAAATATGAAAATATAAAAACTTGAACAAATGTTCATTAAAATAAATTAGGTTTTCAAAAAATTCATACATGAATATTAACAAAATAAAAATATAATGGATATTAATACCTAAATTTTTAATAATGGAAATTCTTGACATTTCATATCATATTCTCATAAACAATGCCATCTATATTTTTATGTATTTTCAAAAGATAGTTTATAACTATGGTTAATGTACCATTATATTCTATCATAATATTTAACCTCATGTGACTATCGATGCACCGACATGAAATATAATTATTGGTCCCACCTATCACTAAAGAACAAACTCTTTCTTCATATATAGAATGATCAATTTAAATCATGAAAAATAAAAATTTTCAATAAATATCCATATTTAATGTCAAAAATAGAATATCTATATTTTAAAATTCATCATATAGTAATATAAGTAATATAGAATAGGTATAAATAAAATATGCATTATGTAATGAGAATATCAAGGAAAAATAATATTAATATTTAAGTGAAATGTTTTGTACAAACCCATTGAATGAAATAATATAATTTAAGTCATAAAATACAATGATGAATAAAATATTCATGATATTAAATGTAATTATATATTCCTTTACACCGTATAATAAAATTTGTTTTATAACAATATAATATTCCTCAAGTGTTAAAATGATATAAAAAATACATTACCAAAGAATTCATTTTTTTCACATAATATAACATCATGTAAAATGTTTTTTTGTAGTTCATTAATTTTTTTAGAAGTATATTAATTATTTTTAAATCATATATGATCCTTTTAAAATATCTCAACACAAATTAGTGAAAAATAATTAAATGTTATTGTTATTTCTGGATGTAAATACATTTATTCCCCATTTGTTATTTGTGAGGACAGTTCATGTTCACGAGTACTAGATTTAGTTTCAATATATAAATAATTATATTCGTATTATAAATAAACTATTTACATATTTTAGGATTTTATTAAACAATATTATTAATATTATACATCTAAAATGATTCGCATCACGTTAATAAGATGATAAGTCATATATATGCAAGAAGAAAAATATTTTTTATTAATGGGAGGATGGGTAAGGAAGTGGGTGATATGTCAATATCTCAGAATCAATATAACATCATTTTTATTACATATATCTACTATCTTTATAATTATTATTTTATAAAAAAATAGTTTGTTAAATGTGAATCACGTCTCTTCATGAGGTGGTATTCTGTCATATGTATAATCAATGTTATCATATTTTTAATTAAATAGGATGTAATAAAATATATGTGATATTAAAATTCCAAAAGTTTAATTATGTCCACAATATTATAGATATACATTAGATCTATCATTATGTTTATATATCAATGGTGATGATGAAAAATGAGTGACATCAATTCCTGTGACAAATGTCCTCCATAAACATGATCGACGACTTCATATCCAATTTGATGGTAGTGGATATTAATATAGTTTATTAAATTTACAAAATAATTTCTCAGTATATGGGATTGTATATTTTAAAATATCATAATAGTTGATTAAGATTTTCTTGTGGTGGAAGAAGAAGTAAAATAAAACCACTCACTCAAGAATGATGCATCTTATTTGAATGGACTAATAAGATTCATACCAAAATCTGTTGTATAAAAGATTTATAAAAAAATAAGACTTATATGAAGTTGATATGAATGTAAAAAGTGTATTTTGGAAATAATATTCTATACCAATTAGTTTTGGAAATTTTTATAGAAGAAGATTGTGGGTGACCTTTTATAAAGGAGGAGTGGTGGCCTTCTTGTAAATATAAAAAGATATTCAATAATGTGAAGTCACTTTCAAGATATGTTCCCTAAAAATTAATAATTAAATTTATTTTTGATAAGTAAATAAAATAAATATCTCTAAAATTATATATATATTTAAAAAAAATATGTTATCCATTATTAAATATAGTTTCACCAATATTAAACTGATTTTAACATTATGTATCGTAATAGATTTATAATTATTTCAATGTACATTATGAATAAATAAATTAGGGAATATTAAATAATACTATTTTTATTATTATAATTTCTAAATATAGTTTATAAAAATAAATTTATTTAATTGGAATAATTGAATTTTAAATTATACACTCAGATATGTCAAAATTTGGTTTTTCAGTAAAATAAATTTTCAGGCATATGAAGATCTTATAATGACTACAAGAAAAAGTAATAATAATTAAATAAAATAAATGGAAAATTTATAGATATAATATATCATGATTCTTATTAATATTTCCTCATTATTGGCTATTTTAAATAGTTAATATATTGGAACATTATATAATTATAAAATGTATTCCTAAAAAATTATTGCCTAAAAACATAAATTGAAATACATTATAATGAATATTTATGTGTAATTAAATGAATAAAATATAACTGAATAATCATTATTTCACTTTTAAATCATATTTAAATAATAATTATACTTTTAATGAATTAGCGTATTATCATAAAATTACAGTTTTACCAAAAATTGTTATCTGTTATTATTTGCTGTAAAATTGACATTCTTAAGAAAAAAACATTAAAAAATTAAGTTAGTATTGAGAAATTTGATTAATAACTGATTCTCATTTTATTTTATTTAATTTATAATTGATAAAAAATTATATATAATATTTTCATGAAATTATAAATAAAAACATATTTTATAGAATCAAATTTCTACAAGAATAAAAAACCATTAATAAATATTGAGTATTAATTTTTTAAGAATTTATCAATATTTATTTATCTTTATAAACTTTTTTAATTTTAATAAATTATATATTCCTAAAAATACCAACCAATTTATTGTATAGTTTATAAGGACGGTATTAAAATAATATTTCTGGAAGGTATTTTAATATTGGTGTCAAATGTCATATATACTATCGAATAAAAGTTTATTCTTCTAAAATAATGAGGGTGAGTGTAATAAAAGCACTAAAATGGAATGAGTTCCCCAAAATAATTTTCTTATTAAATATTTGGTTGTTAAAAATATAATGATGGGATAAAATTAAAAAGTAAGTGAAAATATTTTTATTGGGGAATGATGTAATTTATTGAGATTTCCATTTTTGTATAAAATAAATTAGTAATATTGTTTAAAATTTTCGCTGTGTATAAACATAAAATTCATAAAAAAGAGTATTATTCATGAAATATGTTGGTGATGTTTTTTATAACTGATTAAAAGTAGGGTAATGTGAAATATTATTGGGAATAGGCATATTTCAAATGATTAGTATATAATATTTTTTGATTAAATAGTTTTCAAATAACTTATTGGGAGATAACATAGCATGGATTCATTATAAATTGATTTAGTATATATTATTACATCATGTCAGTAATTTAATAATTCATTAAAACAAACTTATTTTTTATTTATAATAATAATTTTTTTAGAAAATTTAATTTGGAATTAAATTGTAATTACAATGGGAATCTTATTATTATTGCATATATAGACATGGATCGCGATGGATATTTTATTTAAAAATATTCAACACAAAGAAAACATTTGTTAAGTTGAAATTTTGTTTGACATGGAATATGAAAAGGTATAATTTTGTGTCATTAATTACTTTTGAGATGCAACCTATTACATCAAATTAATGATAAACATATATAATGTGGATGAAATCTCAATTAGAAGTCCTAAATTTTGTTGCAATATTTCTCTAATATCTGGGTTAAATTCATCAAATTACTATTATTATAATAGGAAATCAAATTCAAAATTATAGATAAATACATAATAATACCCCATATCATTATATCAAGGTGAAAATGTAGAATAATTTTTTGATTCTACTATTTTTTCTAATATTGGGAATTATGTGAATGTGCTAACTAATCAATGACTAAAGGGTTCATTTCAAAAATTGACAATGATGATGGGAGAGGATTGATAATCAATTAAAGTTTAGTGTTTGGTGATTATATCTATTATATCATTGGTTGATTTTTAGTCGATTTCTTATGTGTAATGTTATTTTGAAAAATTACAATGATATACATTTAAAAATAATTGGAATCTCTTTTTTATTGTGATTATATATTAAAGGGGGTTTTAAAGGGAAATGTTTGAAATTTATCAGGAGAACAATTCTAATTTTTTATTTATTATTTTTAGTTTATTTATTAGTTGTAAAATAATGATGAATTGTATTTTTATCTTGATAATTGAAATTGTTGATGTAGAAAAAGTTGAATGACATAGATCTGAGTTACCATATAAAATAGCTTTGGGATTATATTCATTATTACAGTTTCCAGCAATTGTTATTCTATATTTGAATATGAAATAATAATGTATAATATCTTTATATATTTAAATGGTTATTTATATTATCTTGTTAAAAAAATATTCAGTAATGTTTCAAAAATTGAAAATGGGAGATTGTTGAATATCAAATATTGATCAAGATTACTAAAACGTAGTGTTGTTGGGATGATGAAGATAATCCAAATGTATGGCTTCTAGAAAATGTAGATTTCTTATGAGTAATTATAAATGAATTATTTTTTAAACATGTTATATTTTTTGAAAATAACATAATGAAATTGATGAATTATTAATTAATATTTAATTTTATGTGAATTGTTTTCTACTAAATAGACATGGATTAATGTTCTAATAATGAAAGGGAATGGATGAAATTTTAAACTAAGAAGGTATATTTTTTAGTATTTTTGGGGTTACATATATAATAAATACATAATAAATAGAATAAAACGTTGATATTGGTAAAAAAATAATATTTTTGGATATCATAACTTATCCGGTCATAATGAAAAGATTCATGTAATTATTATTATGTCATTAATGAAGTTATTTAGAAATTAAACCAAATAGGGTTATTAGAGGATATATAATATAACATTATTTTTCATTTTATTAATTTATATTGTAGAATATGTATTGTAACATCCAATTACCCACTTCAATGTAGTTATAATATTCCTTCTAACTTCTAACTTTTTTGGGCTCATTTAGGGACTTTAATATATGGGTAATCATTAATTTAATAACAGACCTAATGATTGGGAGTGTGTTTTAAATGGAATTAATTAATTATCTATATAAATGTAAGATTTATATTAATATGATATTTTTGGGGTTATATTTAAAATGATGTAATTTTATAGAGTGCCTACAAAATCTAAACGCAGAACGATTTCACTTCATGGACTAGTTAGAAAAATTAATTATCTTAATATGATGATGTTGTGAACTATATAAGAGCATAAAATGTTAACGTATCATTGTTTTTGTTCACATCATATATGATCAACATGGAGTTATTTTTTGAAATATGAATCTATTACTTTTTCACAATACCATGTAATTCATGGTATTATTTTTGTGAAAATTGTTCATTTCATTAATGATTTGGCATCAGTGATTTGAACATCACTACATGTATAATTTTATATTTATTTAGAAATATGGAATTTCACCCCAAAATTAAATGTTCCCTGAAGTAATTTTTGGGATCTGGGCTCCTTCAATATTATATCTATCCATAATTAATCTTCATTATAGATGTGATTTATGTATTTAAGTGTTCGATCATTATATTTTCTTCATTTCCCATCCATAAATCATCACTATTGTTCTATAATTTTATAACTATATTCCTATTGGTATTGAATCTATTCATCATATCAAGAACATTATGTGATATGGTATGAAGTGTACATGGGAACAATGTTTCATTCATTCCATTCATTCGTGTTATTGGATCCTATTTGAGGCATGTACGACCCGAGTTCTAGGTATTCCATCCATATCAGGATAACAAATAATGCACTAAAATAATTTTGTTTTATAAATTTATTTGTAAATAAATTGTACTGGTTGAATTTCATGTGTAGAAATGAGGGTTTTTAGAAAATTAATGTTTTCATTTTTTAAGTAAATTTTATTTTCAAAATATTTTTACCTGGAATTCTGATATTGTATAGAGGTAATTTTTCAATGAAATTTCATGGAAATTATATAACATGGGAATCTATATTCATGGTGTTGCATGTTGTAGAAATATGCCTCTCCTATTGATGTTATTTATGGGGTTCTCCCACGGTGTGTTCCTTAGCTCCATAGACCCATTTTGTCTAGTGAATTATTTGAATTATTTAGAGGTTCACATGTTGGTTGTTCCATTGCCCACCAGATTCAATGTGTATATCATGATATTTAATAACATGTTTGATTGTATATGATTGGGTAAGATTTTTTTAGTTATTGTAGCCTATTTTGATCCATGGATTGATGTTACCAATTATTTTGGTTAGTACTATTTGGTGTTTATATGATATTATTTACATTACATGGTTTGATTACTATGAAATATACAATATTATTTAATACTAGTTGTCTTATAAGATATTAAACAATTTTAACATGATTATTTGGTACTTTTGAAATAGGGGAAATTTATTTCAATGATTTATATATAAAAACCAAATTAACAATTTATCATACATCTGTTTCTTTAAAGGTGAACATTTTTGGACTATTGTACAGAGACATGATTGGAACTCCTAAGTGGGATCCTATAAGGAATTTTTATCTCACACAATGAACAACCCTTTGGCAGTGAATAAACATCATTATAATTTTTGAGGTAGATAATAGTAATGATCCATGATGGGGAGGCGAGGTTTATATCATGTCTATTGGGGTAGGTATTAGTCTTATTGTGGGAGGCTTCACATGCTATAACATGGTGTATATATTCTGACTTTTTATTTCTTTTTCTGTTTGAGTTATATCATAGTGATTTTTTAGAAACCATTGAGTTGTATCAATTCTTTTATTTCATTATTTTTTTGTAATATATATCATATGACTTCTTACACTATATATATCTAAAGTGTATATATTTTCAATAATGTCTAGATCAATTTGGGAGAAATCAGTATCTATCATTATTGTTGATTTCTTGGTGCGATTATCCAGCCTATGGGTATTGGGAAATTTCATGGGTATTATGATTGTTTAGATTGGGTATGGGTTTTATATGGTTTCTATGAAAGGATATTTAGTGTCTAGTATCATATGTTGGTTTTTCCTAGTTTTGGGATTTTTGAGAATTTAATATAATATTTTAACGAAATCACCGGGAGTTTACAATCAGTTCATAGCTAGAACATACCATTAAGAGCCTCTTTATTCTAAGGGGTGATGTTATGTCTATATGTACAGTTTTTTCTTCTTGACCTTTATCTATTTTTTATACACTACTATTTTAAAATTATAATTTAAAATAATTTGATCATTTACTATATTTTATTTTGTACCAGTATCAATCATATAATCCTTCAATGGGTTCATCAATAGGGTGCAATAGATGCATCATAATAGATTTTACAATTTGATAAAAATCATATAAATGTTTTTATGTTGGAAGTTCATTCTTTCAACAGATAATAACACTGTTATAGAACATAGTTTTGTGGTATATGTATATTGTAGTAGAGAAAGGGCCAATCACATGAGTCCAAATATGGTATGACACCATCCTCAAAGGGAAATAATTAATCTAAAGATCTTTATTAATTTGTGGAAAATACTGACAATGAATTAAAATTAAAATTGAAACCTAATAATATCTATGTTATGTGGATATAGATCACCATAAAGTGTCCAATAAATTGATGGAGGGATTCCATTGTAAAATGTGATATCAAAATGTTATTGGACTAAAAGGGCATAAATAAAAAATTATTAATGTATTATTTTCCAATGTCACTAATGCGGGAAAATACATTAAATTGGCTCCCTGAATTAATGGTAATTTTTATTGTCATTGTACACCGATCAGTTCCTAGAGGTTGTTTGTTTCTCCCTAGCGATAGTATGGAATGACATGAGAATGATTCATAAGTACCTAATGTTATTTCCCCCAAATATAATATCAATGATATTGAAGATGGATTATTTTATCTATAAAGAGGAAGTATATAGATTAATGGTTGTAGATATGGATAGGTATGGTATGTATAGTTATTATTCCCCTTATCTTTCACTAAGTGATGTGTTTATTATCTCATATGGGAGAAATAGGTGGTGTAATTTTCATAATAGGTGTTTTGGGTGTGCTTATAAGATGAATGAACCAGTTTCACCTTCATGTAATGGAAATAGTATTCCCCTTATATTCTATTAGTGTGGTAAGGTTAGGCCTTCCCATTGTTCTAATTAAAGACTTATTCAATAGTGTAATAGTTTTTGATGATATAGTAATCATCATCATCTGTTTTTTCAATATATATATATATTCACATTTATGATAAATGATTATTGGATCCAATGTCTTCTATAGTGTAGTCATATTCATCAATGATAAAAAGGCTCAATCACTAGGCCACTAGATAGATAACCCTTCATGTAGTTGGTGATTTTATAAAGGATGCAAGTTCTTGAACTATTACTGTGATAAGAACTATCAATATTGAATCTTCTTTAAAATTTCATTGTTTTATAAAGGATCCTCCAATTTCAATAGATATATCATTTTAAGGAGATATAAATAAACATATAATATAATTCATATACTATTTATGGAGTTCAATCTCATATTAAGATGAGGAAATAACATTAATTTTAGTGTGATACTTATTCACTATAGATATTAGATACATGTTTACATTGAGAATTGTGTTTTCTTTATATATATCATTTTGATGACATAATTCAAATGAATTGACTTATTTTTCACCATGATGATACTTATTATTATTGTAATCATGTTTTGTTCTTTAATGATGATTGGATACCTCATGTGATCCATGAAGAGTGGGAAATGAGGTATGGTCATGTAGGACCATCCTTTTTTGTGTTCAAGTGTTTTATGTCTACTGTTGTCATTGATACCTATGAAATTCCCGTTATAGGTAATCATTCATTGGTTGTAATTTATTTTACCCATAATTTACTAGATGATTTCTCTATCCTTCCACCAATGAGGGAGGTAGTGTTTTAGATTGATATCTTGCGAGGTAAAAAAGAAACATTATATTCTATTTTATTATGTTGAAATAACAGATATTAAATAGCTCAATAAACAGATAGATAATCCAGTGGTGAACGGTTGTGTTCCATCTATTTTCACCTTGGGTATCCCATTTTCTCATATCGACTAAGTAAAATTGTTCATTTCAATTTTTGGTAGAATATCATTTGTTGAAATGGTTACCATTTAAGAATAATTATCATTTTCAACATGTGGAGACATTATTTTACTAGTTAAAAAAAGATTGGTTGATTATAATTATTGATCTTCCATAAATATATTATAAATATCGAGTTTGTTAATATAATATGTCAATGAAATCATTAAATAGTAGTTATTTCAATTAAAAATATAATGTGATGTTGTTTAGTTTGACTAATTCTATAATTTGTTTTATTTAACTGTTGTATTAGATATTCAATGATTTCATTGAAACATTTTTGTACTATATGTAATTAATATTATAGTATTGTTGAAATTTTAGAATGTAAACGATAGATATTTTTTGGATATAGAAATAATGAAGAGTCTTTGATCATATGGAATGCATTTGAAATGAATTATATGGATATAATTTGCGAATTTAATGGGGCACTTGATTTTGAATCATGATATATCAGTTCATCCTGAAAAGTGGTTGGAATTATTGTCAATGGAATAGATGCAAAACAACACAGAGAATGTAACAACCCAGGTAAATAAAAAATATTACATTTTCATATTCACTAATATTTGTGAATAAAATATTAATATTTCTTTAAAGGGGGTGTTATGTTCGATGGTGTACCCAATACGCAAACGAGTTTCTTTGAAATCTTACGTTGCACCCTAATAATATAATAACATTATTTTAAATGGTAGATAACTTCTAGACTTTGGAATAGCAGGATTGAATATAACTAACTAAAATATGATTATATATGTTTGTTAAATGTTTTTACATTATTCAATAAATGTTAGAGTCCTAAAATTCAAATGAATCCAATTTTAAGAATAAATATTCTAATATCCTTTAAAAGGTCGATTAACTGCCTTTTGATGATGAATTTTTTTTAATATACTTTTTGTCACATTTATATGTAATATATTAAATAATAAAATGATTTCTTATAATTAAGATGTTAAAATTTACTTTGTGTATATTTGTGGTATTTTTCAAATAATGTTAAATTTTTTTAAAAAAATGATGTATTTTAATTCAATACCTCCTTTTAATATAATTAATTTATATAGTTAGATTATCATTTTAATTGGTTTTAAAGTTTAATAAGAATATATTTTTACCATTTAATCCATTTATGATCATTAGAATTAATTTCAATTTGAAAATGGACATAAACATGTGTCAATCATTTGATATATGTTGTTTCTTAAAAACACGCCCTTTATTTTGACAGCGGGAATTAACTATATAATTTATTAATGAAACTTATATGTTTTGAATATGGTAATATGGACATAATTTTTTAGTTTGGAATATAAAATTTATCTTAGGCATAATTTTTGGTATTTTTCTGATAATGGTCATTTATTAATGAATAGTGAAAAATACAGCATTTTAATTCAAAATTGCATTTTCATCCAATTTATTTATATAGTTAAATTGTAATTTTAATTGATTTTAAAGAGTTATTTAATTATTTTTTTATCATTTAATACATTTTTATCATTTTATGCAATTTAAATTTTAAATTGGATATAAAAACAAATCAATCTTTTGATAGATTTTACTTCTTAAAAACCTGTCTTTGGTTCCGACAACGGGAATTGTTTTTAAATTAATTACTGAAATTTCTGTGTTTGGAATATGGTATAATGTATTAAATATTTGGAATCAAAAGTTCCAAATTTTGTAATTAAGACACTTGTTTTTGGATATTATGAATAGTAATGCCGATAGTAATCTTTAATCATCGTGATTAATTAGTAATCGTATAGTTACGGGTAATAAATAATATCATAATAATATAAAATGACCCCAAAATGTGTCCTAATTCTATTTTTTTTCTGTCATGGAAGACCATGGGATTCCTTGTGCCAACTTAGGGACCCCATGGAATCACTATTGGGTGATAGTGACATTTTATCATTTAATTTTTAAAGAAAGGAAAATATAACCAAAGTATATAACACCTTCGTAAATCAATTTTAATTTATTCTAAATAAATGATCTCTTAGACTATAAATATTCATTGGGAAGATAAAAATATTTCCTACATCATGATATTATTTTTATTATTTTTAGACATTATAAAAATTTATTTATTTATGACACCATGATGATGTAGTGATTATCCCAGTAATGAACAATTTAAATAAAATGAAACGATAAGGTAAATTATAAGACATAAACTTGTCAAAAACCTATTGTATGGGTGTATATAGAACACTTATCACTTTATCCTATAAATATATCATTGTGGGTCCTTTAAAATACGAAACACATTTTATAATAAAGTAACATTCCAAGACTTTCCACAAGTGACCCTCCTCCCTCTTATAAAAGTCCCCCACCTCAACCCCTTTACCCACACCTATCAAGCCCTTGGATCAAACAAAATCTTCTCATATTTCCTCTCCATATCCCTCTATTATTCCTAGAAGCCTCACATTGGGACTAAGTCTTTCCAAGAATGCCTTTTGTCTCATATCAAAAAGAGTTACCTGATTTAAAGGTAATGTCTTCTCTTATGTTATTTTGTTTTATTTTTCATCTCCAACCCCCTAAACTCATTTTATTCCTTTATTTTAAAACAAAACCAATATCTTAAATATACTATCTTGTTTTTATGAGAATTACTCTATCTACTCGTACACACACCATTATATAATGTTTAAAGATCATACTGTTTCTGTGGGTGGTGAATTACTACCCCATGAAATGTTGATTGTTCAATCTTCTTTTAACACCTCTCATGGCGGCCATTAAGATGTCACTGTATTTATATATGATATATATTATGTTTATTTTTTCCTTATGCTTCTGTATTTTTCATTTATGTCATACCATTATGGTTTCCGTAATTGTTAAATGTGATAATTTCATTTTAGAAGTATGGACTACCGCCCCCTCAAAGTGATTTGAATCGTTAATTCCATATGTGGGATGTATAAAGTATGTATTTAATAATATTATGTATGTTATTATAATATAATTATAATATAACTATGTATAATTATGTTTTCATTCCATTAATGTATGAAATATAAAATGAAAGTAACGGTCATGTATACGTACGGCTTACCGACTCAATGAACATTGCATTTCATTTCTTATCTCCAAATGTTATGTACTATTATAAGTATATATATATAATGGATGTATATGATATATATTACATATAAATTATGAATATAATTATGTAATTATAATATATATATCTCTCTCTCATTTAGTTTTAATTTCATTAATATGACTAAGAAATGAAAGTAGCGTTCAAGCGTACGTACGACCTACTATCTCCATGAACGGTGCATATCATTTTTATCTAAAAATATTATGGAATAATAGAAAATTAATATATAGAGTATATATATGATATCAAAATCATTAATAATATTCTGGAGATGGTTTAATTATAACTGCATGGACAATTCATTTCCAACAAGTTTATTTTTGACTCATATACCGAACATCGACAAAAACGTCTTATATAAAATCACATAATTATCTAATTATTTTAACATTATAATATGTTATATGAGTTGAATAATTAAATTTTAAGGAGGTCCTTAAGAAATTATAAATTGACCAAAATTTATTATTCATGAATATAAAGAAACAAACCAGAGAAGTCAGACTTGAGGTAAGGGATCATACATCTCTCTTTCTTTTTAAGTACTCTCTTTTAAGTAATTATTTTTAAGCTCCACTTTCATATGTTTTGGTATGATATTTTATATTAATATTACTGTAATATTTATGTTAATATGATGATAGACCCTATTTCATTTAATAAATCCATTTTTTGAAGTTTTATGTGGCGCTGTTAGGCTGCCAAATTTTCGTAAGGGATTTCTTATCTCACTTTTAATTCAATGATATTTCCTTTGTTTGCCACTTATTTATTGAATGTGGTGTATTTTTACTTAAATTTCATATATATTATTATGATTCTATTTATATTCATGGTTCCTTGTGATTCATTTTGTGTTTATTATTTGTCGGTCATACGACTCGATTAATCACAACGAGGTAAGGGGTTTTATCAAACTTTTGGTTCCTATGAGATTCATGCTACATTTTCCACTATTTCTATTTGTGTGTTGTATGTATTTCCCCTGATTGTATTCTTTATGTAATATAATTTGATTTATGTGTATTAAAATCTTCATTGTTTGACTCTTCTTTCACATGGTGTATGTTTTGAATGTTACCCATATCGGTAAGGGAACTTTTCTCCCTCCTATTTTTAAAAGACTTCATTTTGTTAGGAATTCTATTGTACATCTTATTATGTTGGGATATGTTATTATATATATCCTTATTGTGTTAAATATTATTTAAAAGTGATGAGATACCATATTTATATCTCATCATCTCATTTTTTTAGTTTTAAAGTGACGCCATTAGGTTGTCGAATTTCTGTAAGGGAACTACTTAGCCCAATTTCAATTATTTGGGTTAAACCTCTACTTCTTGATTATATCTTGATATGAATATATGTGGGTTCCCTATGATTATTTTACACATAATATCCACTTATATTGTGTGTATTTATGTTTTTCACACATATTTATGTAATTGATTTATCCGTAATCTAAGGATACCATCATTGTAAGGGACTTCGTTACAATCTCCTTTGATTGAGGAATATTTTGTTATATATACAACATTATATTATAAGGTGTATAAAACCCTTTGAATTTTAATCTTATTCAACAGGAATATTTTTATACGAAGCGTTTTACTAAATGAAAAAAGGAATGTCTTGTCTTACGTATGCGGTGACAACAACTTTTCTGTCGATGTGACCATTATTTGAGTTTCGACTTCCACTACAAGCCATAAAATTTTTTAAATGAAAAATAAATACCCTGTTTTATTTTTCATTTATTTTGGTATTCAGAATGGTTATAATTCTTTCATTATATCAATGTGTTGTATTGATATCTAGTGATTGAAATGTGGAAATGTTATGTTTCCTTTATGCATGTTTTTTGTGATACGATTATGCTATGGTTCTTGGAAATTTTTTATGAAGAAGGGTTGTTCCGTGATAAAATAAGTGCTGTTGAGCCCGTGATTAATATGCATTGCTTTGGGTAACACAAAGGAGTTAAACACTAAGGTTTCAACGAAGAGATTTAGAGAATATACTGTGATGGGTATTCCAAACATAACCGTGATGATTACTCCCTACGTAGGAATGTTATCAAAGCCTCAAGTTACCTTTATGTATTATTATATCTATTAGTTATACATAAATATTATGATTTCAGATGTTATTTTGTGATTGAATGTTATGGTTTCAGTGATTTTCATTTATTGGTGGGTTAATGTTTCCTTTCATAATATTATAAACCTTAATGATCTTTTTATGCGCATCCCATGTTTTTGAAACAAATTTCACCGGTTCTATGGAAGGGTAGTAGAAAGTATTTTGTCAAGAATATTTTTGTCCTGAAAAGAACACTTGTTTTTTAAGGATTTTTTATTGTTGTGAAAAATTGGTTATAGTGGTAGTGTTTATTTCGTAATATTTTGAGATGTAATAGTTATGTCCCAATTCTCTAAAACCCTAAACCTGAAAAGATCCACAATGTGAATTATTCATTTAATTAAATATTAAATAATGTTTTATGGCCAGGTCCTTATAGTTGGTATCAATTTTCTGTTTAGATAACATTATAGGATAGGGTGTAGTTTAAGCATAGGTTAAAATTTGTGTATAACCACAATGGGTAGTATATTATATTGTTTCATTGTTATTTTTGAAAGATGGAATGAGTTTGAGATAACATAGATAAGAATATATTAGTGTTTATCTTCCTCATTAGTACATGATGATTTTCATAATATACTCACACTGAAATTTTGGGTTCTAGTAAATGGATGGATCTAGCAGGCACCAATGTGACATTGGGTTTGAAGGAAACTGTGGTGGTTCTCTGTTTAAGAGACTGAATGTAAAGGGGGATTCAATGAGGATTCTCGTGGTTATTCTAAACCAACTATCAAGAAGTCATTATTAACCCCTTGATCCATGGTGAGTTCTATAATGCATCGTCTACTAGAGAACCAACTTGATGTGGATGTTGAGGTAATAATTATAATTGAAACCTTTATGGTTTATATGATCCTTACTTTTGAGGTAATTATGGGTTACTATATGATGGAAAATAAAATGAATGAGATAAAATTGTGGTCAAATTATGTTATGGTTGTTTTTGAAGATTTTATCTCTTTTTGGGGAATTTTAAAATTATTATATAGTTTTGAAAAAAATGGACAACACGCAGACCGTGTGACATCTCGTCGCGTTAGACCAAGCTGTGGGAATTGAACCCACTACCAATGTGAGACTGGAATATGAGTTTCTATGACTAACTCTAGATCGATAGGTTGTGTTCAAATTTGATCTTATTCATTGATCTCTGCATATATTAATTAATCCCTATATAATGGCCACTATAGAGCTTGTAGAGCTGATGAAATAGTTACTGGGGAATCTGTATAAGGGTTTTATACACCCGAGTTCTTACCCATGGGGTGTTCCAGTACTCCGAGTAAAAAATAAGGATATATCAATGCTTCTCTAGATTGATTATATTCATCATAATAGAATAAAAATAAAAGTAAAATTATCTCATCCCACAAATATTTGAAATGTTTAATCAACGTCATGGGCCTGTTATTTCATTAAGGTGGACCTTTGATCGGGATATCCCCAATTATAGGTGAGGAAGCAATATATTAACAAGATGGCCATTTGAAAAATATATAGAAACTATGATTTCATAATTATTCCCATCAAGCACACTCTTTCCCACTAATTTTTCATGTATTTAATGAATATAGTATTTAGAGACTACGTCGATAATTGTTTTGTAGTATTTATTCTCGATATTCTGATATACTCCAAGAGAATGGAGGAACATGAGGAGAATTTGAATATTGTTCTAGAAAAATTGTTAAGGGATGATATATATTGAATTTATTGTAAATTTTAGTCCATTATGAAAGATGTATCAATATTGGGGAATTTTATCACCAACAAAGGGATATATGTTGTCCATTCTAAGAGAAAGGCGATTGAAGAGTGACCTAAGCCTACAACTATAATAGCGATCCACTGCATTTTGGGTCTAGATGGGTATTATCGATGATTTATGAAGAACAGTTCACGATTTTAGAACCCAATGACCAATATTACATTGAAGGGAGTAATATTTTTTAGGACTCCAAATTTTGAAGACTATTTCCAGATGTTGAAAAAGAGGATTATCACTGCTCTAATACTCAAACTCCCAAAAATTGGTGAACTCATTATGTAGTATAATGATGGTTCAAAAAATTGATTATTATGTTTTATAATGAAAAATAATAATGTGATAAAAAATGACTAAAGTTAGTTGAAAACCAATGAGAAAAGCTATCCTACGCCTGATCTGGAGTTGGTGGCAGTGATGTTTTCATTAAAAATGATGTGACATTATCTATAGGGGAGAACTGTGATCTATGTACTTAACAAAAGAGTCACAAATAAATATTCACACTAAAAAAGATTAATATACACTTGAGAAGATGGATAAATATTTTCAAGGATTATGACTGCTCAATCCACTACATTCCCAGTACGAAAAATAAGGTGTAGTTGCTAATAGAAGAAAGGATCCGGAATTTTTATCAATGATGAGAATTGAAAAGGATACAATATTTTTACATTTTTTGAGGATGAACATTGGAATAATTAATGGAGGAAAATCTTCAATACTTTCTAAAATTATTTCCCAACTATTCCTTATGGGGAAAATAATGGATGCTCAAAGTAAATATGTGTAAATACAGAAAAGGGTGGAAGTTGTCAGAAATTGGAAGTCCACCGATTTAAAAATTGACAAGGACAATTTTTTTGATTAATTTTAGGATTATGTGTAGAAAATGATCAAGAGATAAATAAATATATTTGGAATGATAAACATAGATCTACCTTCTCTGTTCACCGAGGTTATACAAATTTGTATCCAGATATTTGAGAGATCTTTTTGTGGGACAATATAAAGAAGAAGAATTCTAAGTATACATCATAGTGCATGGTTTCACAACATGTGACGGATGAAAGAAAGAAGTATATATGGTTGATGAAACCCCTACACATATAATCATGAAAGTCGTAGAACATTACCACGGATATTGTCAACTGATATCTATGGACATCAAGAGGAAATAATGTTACATGGTCATTGTGGATTGTCTTATGAAGACAACTCACTTAATCGAAATTCGAAAGGACTTCTCATTGTAACAACTTCCACGGATTTTCATCAAATATGTGGTAATTATACATTGTGTTACACTATATATTGTATCCAATTGAGATCTGAGATTCACCATGATGTCCATGAAAAGTCCCCAAAATTTATAAACATTGGACAAAACATCTTCACGACCAATAGTCCTCAAACTGATGCCCAATATGAGAGATATATCAATACACTGGATGATATGTTGAGATATTGTTATATAGAAATCAACATGGGATGGGACCAACATATATAATTAATGAATTCAAATACTACTACAGTTTCCACTTGAGCATTCAAATGAACCCATATGAAGCCCATTATGTGAAAAGGTACATAACACCGATATATTGGTATGATGTCAGTGAGTGTATGATGTCACGTAATGATATGGATGATTAAATGGTGGAAAAGGTGAAAACCATTCAGAAATATATCACGTAATCCAAACTCGATAGAAGTTTTATCTAGAAAATCGCTGATGAGATCATGAGTTCAAAGTAAGTGAAATTGTATTTCTACACATATCTTCGTGTATGATCATAAAGTATTACATGGAATGAAAGTTATGTTCCATGTACATAGACCCCTTTGAGAATGTTGACCATATTGGGTTTGTGGCCTATCGACTGGAACGTCCACCTACCATGTCCACTTTGAATTATGTATTCCTTGTATCTCTTATAAGGAAGTACAATACAGATCCTTCACATGTACTCTTTTCAGAGGTGGTACAATTTTAGGACGACCATTTTTATGAGGAGTATCCAGTGAATATCTTGGATCATAGAAATAAAGAATAAAATATATGACAACACACATGGTCAAGGTACTATGCTGGTATAATTAGTACAAAGAGGAAACATGGGATCTTGAGGACGCAATGAAGGAAACACACCCACACCTATTTATGGCCTTGAATGTAAAATGCAATTTTGAGGGTGATATATCTTAAGGGTGGAAGAATGTAACAACCCAATTTTTTTAAATGAAAATTTCCTTCTTATGAGAATGTAATATAATAACATGAAATCACAACATAATGGAATACTATGTTCTATTGGTCCTTTACCAATAATTTTGGCACTTTTTTTTGGAATTTAAATAACCCAACATTCACAATTGCGATTAGAAAGTTATATGGAGTCTGATAAGACAAACAGAATATTGTGTGAATAGTAAAATACCCTTATGAATTGTAATGCTACCCTTATGAACAGTGATATAAACTAATGAATAGTATCCTTACCTATGATAGTATATAAATAAGATTCAGTGGAATGTATGATGTACCTATATTTTGGAATAAGTAAATAAAAGTTTTAATGTAGGGTTTTTAGAATAAATTATCATTTTAATTAACTATTAAATTAATTATATTTTTAAAATTAGATTTGAAAATTGGATTTCATTTTTTTAATTCTACATGTCAAAAAAATGGTTAGGTTGAATTTTTTAGATTTTTCTGAAATAATTATATTTATGGTGAATAGTATAATACATTAATTTACCTTATAGATGAATTATAATTTAAATCAGTTATTACTGACATCATATGTTATGTAAGAACCCAAATATAGAACTCAAATGCATTTATTAATATTTATGTTCATTGAATCATCCATATTTATTATCTTGTAGAAAAATAATAAACTATTGATTATAGTATTAGGAAACCTCTCCTCTCCTCCACTATAAATGCCACCCCTCATTACCTCTTATCTTCAGTCCTCATAAGTATGGTACCCTGCCTTTATTCATGAAAAATCTATCCTAATGATCCTCCCCAACGTCCAAAATTCCATGGTCTTATAAAAAGTCCAAATCCTCTCCCCATAAGAGGATCTCAAGGAAGATTGATCAATGAGTTAAATTTCTCTTTTCATTTATTTTACATTATTTTCAAGATCTGTTGTTTAATTTTCCATCGTTACCTATCCTCGTTCAATTTTTTTGAAATGTAAAGTACCCTAAATATAATGGAATGTATATATGTTAATGGAAGAAGTTTTTATCATCACTCATTTACCCTACATTTATTTTATTAGTAAAGACCCCATCACAGATGTGTGAATTTACATCATTCAAGGATGATGGGTTTACAATTTACATTACCATATTAAATTCATGTCATTAAACCATTTCCATGATTGAAACATACCATAGTATATTTATTATATCTCTTATATGGTGATGAAATAATTTTTTACACATGGTTTTTATTTAAAAAAAACATCTTTATTATGGAAAAAACCCTCATATAAAACCAAAAGGTTATCACAAATGTTTTATATATTGATTCCACTAAAATCCAATAATCAAAATTAAACTTAAAACCATTTAATTTAATATATTTTTCAATAATTTAATTTTTCATTAATTATAGATATCCACATTCTTCTTTCCTGTTTATACATTCAGGAAAATAAGTAAACTGATCATCAAATCCATGAAAACAAACAGACTCGAACAATGAAATTTATCTGCATAATTAATAAAATGTTCATGAATGAACATAAAAATTAATAAAAATCTTTTAAATATATAATAGGTTTGTTAATAATTATTTTATTAACCTATTTATATTATTCTGGTCATTAATATCAAGTGGAGAACACCATTAGACTTATGGTAAGGGATCCTCTCAACAAGACTTTTATTCAAGAGTTTCCACAATGTAAAGACCTTTTATGTGTAATTACATGAGATTGGATATGATTAAAAACCTCCCCATAATTTAATAATAATTTTTATATTATTACAAACTTCTTTATCTCCCATTAATTCCACTTATGTATACATGATTCCATGCCAATTTTCAATTTGGGATTCCACCCGAACATCCTCTATTCCTTCAGGTTTCATTAAATTTATTTTTAACTAAAGGAGGTTATCTATTATTGTAATTTTAATCATCTAAATTTTATTTAAATGATAAAAACTCATATATAAAGTTCCATTCATAATTATCTATTGGGGATGAACATGTTTTCAAGTAATTCCCTCCTCATTACTTCAATATAGGCAAACCATTTTTCAGGGAGCATCCTAAATTATTACCTGATTTCAAGTGTAATCTATCATCTATTTCAAACCAAAATTTTCTTTATAAAGTAATTATTTTAATTTTTATAACCCTTCTTGTTCACTTATTTTATTTATAATGGCATGTTCCCTTTTGTATTTTAATGACTTTATAGTAATTTCCATAAAACCGATCAAAAATGTTTTTATGCCAAAATTTCTTGAATAATATTCTAATTTTTTGTTACTGATAATTGAAATAACTCACCATTATTCATATTTATATTCCCTTATGAATGTTCATATATAATTTTCTTCAATTATTTCATTGACACTTTGGTGTTACACCAATCTGTTATACCTTCTGACATGATAATTCTACCAAAAACATTCCATGGGTAATCATTATGTTTATATAAGATTGATTATGAATGATTATTTATGTGGAAATCAGATTAATTAATATTTATGATGGTTTCACCTAGATAGCTCTCCAATGTGATGGGTACCATTATGTATCTTGATGTTTAATGTGCAACATTCTTGGCAGTTTTCCTTGGCATGTATGTCATGTGAAATGTTCTTCCCGGTTAAACTTGACTCATATTAATGTCATGTTTTAGGTTTCTACACATTTCGTGGAATCCATTTTTATATTATTCTAGGATTTTAAGTTAATGTTCAATTTTTTAAATTCCTTTTTATATTATCATGTTAGGAAATCTATTAATTGTGCTAATGATTTGTTCATATGGTTATTCCCATAATGGGATATTTAGCTCACCCCATTGTTCATGTGTTACCCAGGGTACCCAATGAAGATGTATGAAAACAATGGAACATATGAGATAAATTTGGAGACTAAATGAAGAAGTTTTTTTTAGTCTTAGTTTTATAGTTTTATGTACCTATTATTCAAATAACCTATACTTAATGATCATTGTACTATAATTTAATGTATAATTATGTGTAAAATTATGTAAGGTTTTGCGAAATGTCTATAGTCACTGTGACTACATTTCTATAATTATTAATAATTATAGTAATTTTTAATTTGGAAGTGTTATTTCTCAATAATTAATGATCCCCGGATCAAATTTTTATATTGATTTATTTTCATTGAATATATAGATAAACTATAAAATTATAATAAAGAGAGGAAATATAATCCATTATTTGTATTGAAAAATATTCTTAGAAACAATATCTATTTTTAATCTATGATGTATAGAAGACCAAAAGAAATTTATATATAATGGTATAATTGTTAGATAATGTGTACATAAACTTCAAAAAAAATTCAATACATAAGTGTCATCAAAATCAATTAAATAAAAACAATTATTTGAATGTTTTATCCCAAATATAAATTTAATGTATTGTATATCTTTTTTTCTGGTGGTATTTTAATTATATATTGAGATTTTTATAGATATAATTAAAATAATAATTATAATAAGTATATGGAATATTAAATCACTCCATTAAATAAGTACATTCATAATTCAATAAATCGGTGCATCTGAAATATACATTGAATAACATATTACTGTCTGTATATGAATATAAACCCTCAATTGATTTTTTCCATCAATCAATTTTATAGAAATTAATTTCAATATGTGAATCCTGATAGGGTGGGGTGAATCATGGTGATTCATGATGAATCCTCGCACCTCAATTTAATTAGGTCCATTATTCGATATTGTTCCCATTTTTAAAGGAACAAATTAAATAGGTAAACCTAACTATGTTATTATAAAGGAATCATTTATTAAAATAAAAATAAATTAAAAAATAGAAAATCATTTTAATTGGTTCACTAAAATGTATTGTTCTTATTAACATTCTCTAATAATGTGTTAATGAGTTGTAATACAGTTACACTAACTCTTGTGATTTTTGTTTTTGGAAGCTTTATTCCCAATGGAAATACCATTACATGTTATTTGAAATATATATTATTGATCCAACGATCACACCCTATTATTATCTTCAATGATAAACATAATGGATTAATATTGACATTTATAAATGTGAGGTTCTATTAAAAAATATATAAACATGAAGGTATCTTCCATGTTAGTGTAAGTTGATGAGATACCTTTAATATTTATCTCTTTATTTGATGCTATGTGAAGGTCAAATTAATTTTCATTCTCCACTAATTTTTTTATTACATCTAATTTATGTAGAGAATATAATGCTTTACGTTTAATGAAATAATATAGATTCTTGTTTATGTGAGATTAAACTATTTTTAATCCAATTATATATTGTTTAATAAAAAAAATTGGAAATAAATAATTAAAATTTTAAATAAGCTCCATTATTATATATCTTGAACTAAGGATACACCATGATACAATAATAAAATTCTATATTAATTTTTCCTTTACCATTGATATAACTAGATGTCATAATTGAAATAATTTTGTGGATCCCCCCACTTTTATAATTACTAATATAATTCAATATTAATATTTCTATATTATTCTTCAACTAAATTGTTCGAGCACATTTTTTATGCTTTCATTGAATCTAACCATATATTTTTTTTATAGATTTTTATATTCTATTTTTAATCCTACAATTTAATTACATATTTTCCACATTTTTTAATGAGGTCAACATAAACTATAACGGTAGAGTTAATCACTTAAATCATGAAAACCGAAAATCTAATTTAAATCAAAAATGATTCCTTGTGATATTATGATTTCTTAAACTAATCCTTATTCTCATCATCATTACATGACCCACTATGGCATCAACCTTATTGTGCAATAATTTCATCGTCTATTATAATGTTTTTAGTGTCTCTCTAGATGTAAAGAACCCATATAATATATCATTCAAAACCCTCTCGAAATCATATTTTGATCTTCCATATCACATTGAATCTATACCACAGTTTCTAAAAGATATCATTCTACATGATGTAATTTTATTAAAACTAATCCAACGATTATTTATGGTTTTCATCAACAACATCACCTTATAGGGAGTAGACACCATTTCATTACATGATACAACATAGCTCTTTAAAAATGTTGGTGATATATATATTCAATGACAATATTTTCTTAATTATTACATTGTAGTTCCTCAATAGTTTTTCTAGGACTACAATAATAACAGGTATTCTTTCCAAGATCATATATTTAATATCTTATTATTATAATATATCATTCCTTGTTGTGTGGTAATCATGGAAATAAATAATTTCAATAGGTTTCTCCAAATTTACTAACATATGTATGTATTCTTCCATAAGTCTCTCAAAACCCAGAATTATTCTTAAATATTTGATATTTGCACATAAAATGTCTAGTTTCACATCACTATTTATGATATAATGTGCACCAATCTATACTGATGTACCCCTCTTCTCTAAAATATCCAAATTCCATTACCATATGCTCACATTATAATAATTTCCATAATATTATGGATTAGGTATACTATCAAACATCTATCACCTTTAAATTCATATCAAATCCTCACATGTTTATCATTGTATCCATATTCCATGATCTTCACATATTGAACAATAAATTGATTCATTATTAAATAAAATTACTTTATTGACACAATTGTTTATCAAATTCCACATTCAAATATATTTCATTCATTCAAAACAAAATCATACATAATCCCAAATTATTATTGTTTCGTCAATTATTAAAAATTTACAAAATTCCACAAAATAATAGTCATTTCCAGTAAATAAATCTCATATCTAAAGAGTTATAATATTCCCCATATATATTTTTATGATAATAGAATCATTAACATTATTGTATATTGTAACATCAAATTTATAAAAAAAAATATTTGTAGAATTATAGTAAATTGATCTATATCAACCGTTTTTAATGAAATAAAAGATAACTTATCATTATAATTTATAATTCCTTATTATTTTCAATTATGATAATATAATCCCAATTTAATAATTAAAATCTTTTATTCAATTAATATTTGTTTAATATTTTAACCAAAATAAATTTTTATATTTAAAAATCATGAATAATAACATCAGAAACCATATCCACTACTACAACGACATTAATTATAGATTCATAAATTTTCTCTATATCTAATTTACGGTATACCATCACATATGAAAAATATCATATAGTTTCTATGTAACTCATAGAAATCAATATGTACTAGGAACCATTGGGTTTTAAAAATATAAATATTTCTCCATTTTATCTCAAACACACATAAATTTTTTTTAGTGGATACAGATCAATGTACCAATTTTATAAGGTTATTTTATTGTCAAAAAAATTATACCACTTGTTATGATAATCATGTTATGTCATGACATGGCGTATTCTAGATGATTTAAGGGATATAAGGATATCGATACCTTCCTTCCTCATGAGAAGGATAGATAATGACCCCCAAGTCCCAACTGCAATATGCACTGAGGTGGTGACCAACATCAAGGATATAGAAATATTACCAAACAATGGAGGAATTTCCATTTTTATTGTAACCATGATCGGTATATAAGATGTATCAACCTAAAAACATCAAAACACAAATATATAGAGAAACAAAAATCCATACCACATGCATGATTAATTATAAACTGCTAGAAATACAATGACAAATCCAACGTAAGTTACAAAATAATACTAACTAGCATCATAGAAAACATCCCGAACATCCAAGATAATATTGTCCAACACGGTTCACATAAACTCCTTGAAATCATTAAAATGATTTTATATATGTTGTGTGACATGAAAGTTTACTCTGAAGAGAAAAACCAATGTCACATGTGCACAAGTGGGGGAAACATAATAATTCCCCTTTGAGAAAATAGTTGAAACATAAAATAACCTAACAAGTTACACAATCCACTCAAACGTCCCCAATTCACAGATAAAAAATAATGCATGTGTTGTAAATTAATGTAATTAGATCATCAATATTTAGGTAACCTGCACCTCTTCCAACTTGTTAACTTATCTCCAACCACCGAACATCTAAATGCTGCCATGATCTTCCACAAATACCACTGGCATAACATCCCACACAAACTGGGTCCACATACCACATAACAACTCAGTTGTAATCACCTTTTCCAGAAACCCCAACCCCATCCTGATGAAACTAGTCAGTCACCATTAAACACATCCCAATGGCACCTGGGAAGCACAACTCCACCATAGAAACCTGGGCTCACAACCACAACACAACATTCTATAGGAGTATAGAGTAACCAATTCATAGAAATACAATCATATGTGATCCAATAACCAGCCATCCATCACCCCACCCAGATTTCGGGAAAGTATACCATCCCCCATAATAATGGCGGTGTTCCGCACATAATTCTCAACATGGGTGGGTATATATTGAAATCAAAAGGAACTAAATGTATGTATATATAGATACAAAAAACCCTCAGACCTACCTATGGTATTCAAAACATTAACCAGACCACACCAAAACTTCACTTTCTTCCAACCCTACATGCATGTACCACCACAAATCGCAGTCACATCTGTTAGTTGATAACTGAACGTCACTTCACTGAAAGTCCCAACTCAAACATCCCCCCAACTAATTTATTTAATAAATTGTCATTCTGACTTATAAATATTTATATTTACACTTTCCCTACCATGGTAACTAATAAAAACTACAATACTTATAAGTCAAACCAACCATACCAACCACTTCTGAGGACAAACAAAAAAAGAAGCGCCATAGAAAAAGAACCAACTATAACACTCAGTCAATATATAAATTTCTCAAGAAACGGTTGGTAAAATCCCCATTCAAGGTAGCACCATACATCTTCAAAATCATCCCTCCTAAACCATCATTAGTAGCCCAATTGAACGAAAGTCCCCACATTCCTCAAGACAATCAAAAATCAACTGGTTTAAATTTCCACTCCCTACTCCCATTTCATGGACACCCCTACAATTATTCTTCAATGTCATGCTTCCATGTCCTCCCTATTTACAATAAGGACACCCAACACACCTAATAACTACCATACATGGTAGCCCTGCTATAAAACAACACTATTCCTAGAAAACCCATAAACATGAACATGAAACATCCATGTCCTATAGCCCCACTTCACCAACACGTCCTAGATACATTCCCATGTTATAGCAAGTTCATCTACTGTAGAATCAACCATCCTCTCAGTTTCAGTTACCATTACACAACATGTACCACCCCATACTCACAATAACACTCCCATCCAAAAAACCACACGAAAATCAAAGAAGAAAGCATAAGGAAACCACACACAACAAACAAGCACACAAAAAAGGCATGGATTATTTTTATTTAACAGCACTCAGGATTTAATTCCACTTGATAAAACTGTGGTGTTCCCAAAATAATTTTGATCATGGGGCATCCATATAATGAATTGAATATAAGTTATTAAATATATTCCATTTCATAAAGTAGTGATTTAGAAATAAAATAAGTGAAAAAACATATACCAACAATGACAATGATTTTTATAGGGAATATAACCCTTAGAAACACGATAGAGATAATTGAAAACATATGAATAAAACATATCACCTCCATTATACTACCAACACCCTATTAATTATTTCATATTATATTTCTCAAATAAGGTTCCAACTATATTCACAAGGATACATGATCACCCCCCCCTCATGATACACAATTAAAATAGAGATGAAGGAAGTTCCAACATGGATAATAAAGGATTAAAAATCTATCCTTGCACCAATACAAGGGGGTCACACGAGTACCAAGAAATAATCGAAGGGAAAATAAAAAAGACTCTAATAACATAGAAACACAACTCCATGGTGAAAAATGGTTCTTGGTGCATTATGATATTGAGTAAGGTTTCAAACAAAGATAGGATATTTGCTTTAGGAAGACCGTATCCTAAATCTATAGGGAAAACTATTTCAAAGTCCATTGAAGTCAGATCATAATAAAGACCACATAATTTAGGAGTAAATGTAATATTTAAATATTTAAAAGACAATTACAATTTTAAATGTCCAAAAAACATGTCAAATATGATATTTAAATCATTTAGAATCGAAGGATATATCAAATTGGTGATCTTTGAAAAACTGGAAAAAACATTAAGGACTCATCGATAAGTGACTCATCTACATGAGTCACCAATGCCTATCTCACCAAATTGTGTCACTAAAGCGAGTCAGCAGAACAAGTTACATATGTGACCCACCAACTTTGACTCATAGATGCCACTCAATAATGCCACTCACTTGGAGCTGCCTCATCGATGGGAGTCATTGACGCCACTCACTGATGCTCGACCTACGAACTCATTAACCAATTTATTCATTGACCTATCAACACATCAACCTACTGATTCCATAAAATATAGATTCCTTAAGTCACTAATGCCGAGAGTCACTAATACCCAGAGTCACTAACAATAGTGTATCTCAACTAGAGACACAAATAATGTTTTTTCACCTGTGATATCCATCTATCACCTATCAATGACTTCGGAGTCATCATGATGATATCTTCCAAGTTGGGGGAGATGAATTAAATTGTGGGTCATTTTGAACTATCACGGTAATTCCAACTGGTATTCCACCATGCCATCATTTCCACACACCTAGAAGGGTCTGATGGACCTGGTGTAAAGCTTACTCTATATGCTGAAACTCTACTTCCCAGATCGAGGGGAATCCATCAATACTATGTTTTCCCCATCCTCAATCTCCAAGGGCATTCTCCTATGATCAAGATATGACTTTATTTTGTCTTGTAATGCCTTTATCCTCTGACAGAAAAGTTTCACCTTCCCTTTCATACTCTACACCATGTCTGGACCATGAATAACCACCTCTCAAACATCTATAAATGATAGAGAGAATGAAATGAAATTCCAAATAATGCTACTAATGGATCCATTCCAATGTTTTAGGGATAACTACTATTGGTTGGAAAACTCTAACAAGAGAAAACGTCACACCCAAAACCCACTAAAGTCATGAACACATGCCCAAAACATTTCCCCAAATGTTTAGACTCTTCCATATGTAATCCGCTTTATCCGAGGGTGGAAAGAAGTGATGAGGCATAAGTGTGTACCAATGGAATGCTACAGTTCCCTTCAGACTAGAGACATAAAACATGTATCCCAATTTAGGATGATAGATCTGGGAAGTCTATGTATCTACACCACCTCATGCTCTTACCTTTGTTCTATGGGATCCACTGTAATGGACTCCATGATGGATAATAAGTGACTCTATTTCATCAACTGATCCACTATTACCTAGATTTAATAACATCCCCCTGATCCCTACAAAATCCTATGAAGAAATCTCAAGAGATTTCATCCCACTTCCAATCGAGGATATCATTGTGCTGAAAAAAAACCATCAGGAACTTGGTTGTCAACTATCACATACTGGAACACCATGAATTTTTCCATAAAATCCACCACTAGACACATCATACTGAGCCACTAGAACTATTCCTTCATGAAACAATACATCATGGAAATTATCAAGTGTAGCACTAGGGGTGATTTATGAAACTCATAGATAACTCCCTCACACATCTCCTTGGGAAAAATTTTCTTCCCATAGAACAACATCCAATTCCAACCTTCCTATGACTATACCATCGGAGCATCACCCTAGCCAAGGAGATCACACATTACCTCTACTTCCAAGACTCCCCAAAGAGTATCCTCCGCCTAATTCCCGGGAGAAAACTGCACAATCATCTAAAGTAGACAATCTATTCCACACTTCATTCTTTTATAGAAGTGATATTCATCCAACCCCACCATTTATCTACAATCTACCAAATATTCCTGAACCACATACTTTTTTGACATCCTAATCATATAATTGGACACAAAATTCCCATTTTATGATTTTTATGATATCTCAAAATTGTAATCATAGAAATAATCCATCGACCTCTATCACAACATGTTTAGATATTGCTGGGAAAATGTGTACATGAAGTTCTTGTGATCTGTGACGGTCACAATGATATCCCCAATGAGATAATTCCGCCACAAAATTAGTTCACACACGATTACTACTAACTCTATATCATTAGTGGAAATGTTTTTTCATGGGGATAAAACTTCTTAGACCCAAAACAGATCACTCCATGTTGTCACATAAACACACACACCTTGCCCAAATGGAATGCATCACCAACACCTTGAAGATTTCCCCTTCCTCTGGAATCCATAGCACTGGGACACTGACCAAATTGCAATTCAAATAGCCAAATACTTCCTGAATTTGATCAATCCACAAAAAATATTTCCTTTTTCGGGTTTGGTCTATAAATGGAGATATTACCTGAGGTAAATCAGAGATAAATCACAATAAATAACTTACCAGATCAAGAATATTGTGAACCTATGCTGAATTCATGGGGGCTTCCCAAGACATTCATGCCTCAAGCATTGATGATTATAATACTTCAAACTACATAGAAACAACATGCGTAAGGATTTTGACCTCCGCTATCCAAAACTTTCATATGGACAACTTTCTGAATAGCTAGTGGAGTGGAAGGACCTCTAGGAAAATTTGGAGATGATCGATATGCTCATCCTCTAAGTTCATGTAGATCAATATTTCATCGATGTGTATTTTGAAGAAAACATTAATGAACTCATGAATGATAGAGTTCATAAGATCCATGAACATGGTTGGAAGTTATGAAACATAAGACAGAATAACCACAAAATCAAACTGCAAATAAAATCAAATGAAAATAGAAATCACGATATAATTATCATTCAATCTATGTTGGTGATATCCATATCAACGATCGATCTTAGGGAAACAATTTGAAACCCTCAATAGGTCATAAATTTCATCTACCCTCAGTATTGGGTAATGGTTCTTGACCATTACCTGATTCAAACTGTAATAGTCTATACTGAGCCTCAAAACACCAATGAACATAATTAAAAATATGACTAGAGTATACCATAGTAACACACTACGCCAGATGAAGACCTTCCCCATAATATATTCATCCTTAATCCTTATCTCCAAAATATCGGATGGTTCCATCTGAAAATGAGACATTAAAATTGAATAACCACCATGATGTAAGCTTATTAGGAACTCAACATCAAACCCAGGGGTAATGTCACATCCTCATCAGAGAAAACATAGAGGAATTCAACCACAACACCCAAGACCTAAAACATCTTAGAGTCCATTGTTTCAACTAACAGAACATCCAATATGGAATGAAAAGGATCCACACTCTGATTTCCCATTTGACCACTCTATTCGATAACTGAAGCAACACACCAGCCACACATGGCTTAATACATGAATCGTCTTATATAAGATTTTTTATTAGAATGAATAGGGAATAACCAGTTAATTCCGTGAATAACATCATATGGCTACATCTGTATCAATAATAGATCCACAATAGACAGATGAGACCCCAACATCATTCTACATCCTCAGTAAACATCAAAAAATATGGAATGACCTCTGAATGGTCTACTCAAAACTAAGGGAACAAATATTATCCTTAACATACCAAGTAAGTAATGAATAATATATATTCTTATCTATGTCTATTTAAGAATTAGATAGTGTTTTAGAGGCTTAAAACGTGAATAAATCCAATCATACTCATGGAATACACAAATATTTTTATAAGATAGTTTTACTGCCTATTGATGAAAAACATTTTTGAAATCAAAATTTTGACAATTTTATAAGCTCTATTTCTCAAAATAAACTTATTCATTACTATTGTAACATTTAAATTTACATTTGATAATTTTTTGGTATTTTTCTAACAATGTTCATTTTTTAATGAATAGTGAAAAATACTGCATTTTACATCAAAACTGCATTTCATCTAAATTAATTATATGGTTAGATTATCTTTTTAACTAGTTTTAAAGTGTAAATAGAATATATTTATACCATGTAATCTAATAGTGGTCATTATAATAAATTTAACTTTGGAATTGGGCATAAACTAATGCCAAACATTTCATAGATATTGTTTCAAAAAACCCGCTATTTGTTTTGACAATAGGAAGTATTTTTAAATTTATTATTGAAATTTATGTGATTGGAATTTGGTAAAATGGATTCCATATTCGGAATCATAAGGTCCAAATTATGTAATTAAGACTCTTTTGTTTTTGAACTTTGTGAATAGTAATGACGGTAATTATCGTTAATTATCTTGATTAATTAGTAATCGGGTAGTTAAGGATAATAAAATAATATCATAATAATAAAAAATGACACCAACATGTGTCCTAATACTACTGGTTGTGTCATGGACGACCATGGTATTCCTTGTTCCAATCATGGGGACCCCATGGTATCACTTTTGTGTGATAATGACTTTTTATCTTTTTAATTTTTTAAGAAAGTAAATATAACAAAGAATGTATCCCCTTAGTAAAACGTTTTTAATTTTGTCTAAAGAAATGATCAATTGATATATTAATAGTCATTTGAAAGCTAATAGGATTTCTTATATCATTGTATTTTTCTATAATTTTTAGAATTTAATTGAATTAAATTATTTATGACATCATGGTGATGCAGCGATTACCTCATTAATGAACAATTTAAATAAATTGAAAAGATAATGTAAAATATAAGACATAATCCTGTCAAATACATATTGGATGAGTATATTTTTAATCCTTATCACCTTATACTAGAAATAAATCAATGTGGGTCCTTTAAAATCCGAAACTCATTTGAAAATAAAGTAACATGTTTTAACTTTCCAAGAGTGCCCCTCCTCTTCTCTTACAAAACGCCCCCACCTCTACCTCCTTACCCACACCTCTCAAGCCTTTGGCTCGGCCAATATCTGCTCATTTTGTCTCTCCACATCCCTCTACTCATCTGAGAATCCTTACATTAGATTGAAATCTCTTCAAGAAACAATATTGGTTCAAACCAAGAAGAGTTACCAGATTCAAAGGTAACGTCTTCTCTAATGCGTTTTTGTATTATTTTACTTCTCCAACCCCATAAACTCTTTTTATTCCATTATTTTGTAACAAAACCAGTATATTCTATATAATAGGATGTTTTTATAAGAATTTTTCGAGCTAATATTTCACACACCTACATCGAATGGTTAAAGAGCATACTATTTCCGTGGATGGCGAATTTCTGCCTCACGAAACAATGATTGTTCAATATTCTTATAACACCTTCAAAGTTGGCCATTAATATGTCACTGTATTTATATATGATATATAATATGTTTATTTTTTTTCTTAATATTCTTTTTTTTTCATTTATGTCATACCTTTATGGTTTTCATTATGGGTAAACACGATATCTTCATTTTACAAAGTGCGGACTATCGCCCCCTCAAAGTGATTTGATTCATTAATGCCTTATGTGAGATGTAAAAATTATAGATTTAATGATATTATATATGATATTATACTGGAATTATAATATACATTTATATCATTATAATTCCATTCCATAAAATACGAAATAGAAATGAATGTAGCCTTCATGCGTACGTACGGCTTATCATCTCCATGAACGGTGCATTTCATTTCGCACCTCTAAATGTAATGTAATATTATAAATGCATGTATATACTGGATATATATGATGTATATGATATGTAAATCATGAATATAATTCTGGTTATAATGGATATTTTACCCCATGAACAACTTGTAATTATAAAGAGTTTATTTTTGACTCAAGAACCACGGATCGACAAAACGACCATTATTAGCATAAATAATTACATATTGTTCATAACATGGTATTAAGTGATATAAAAGGAATGATGAACATGAAAAAGGTTCTTAATCAAGTAGAAATTAACTCAAATTTATTATTCAGGAGGTTAAAGAATGATCGAGTCATATGAGACCCGAGGTATGGGACTTCGTCTCAATCTCCTTTCATTGAGGAATATTTTGTTTTATACACAACATTGTTTTATACGGTGTATAAACCCCTTTTACTTTTACGTTTATTCAAAAGGAATATTTTTTATATAATGTGTTTTACTAAAAGAAAAAAGGGAATCCTTTTTTCGTACGTATGCGGCGACAGCGACTTCTCTGCCGTCATTTCCATTATTGGGTTTCGCTTCCTCTACAAGCCATAAATTTTTTTAAAATGAAAATTAAATACCATGTTTCACTTTTCATTTATTTTGGTATTGAAAATGGTTTGGATAATGTTTTTATTATATAAATGTGTTATTTATATCGTGGGATTGAAATGTGGAAATGTTATGTTTCTTTTATACATGTTTTATGTGATACGATTATGTTATGGTTCTTGGGAATTGTTTATGAAGATGGGTGGTTCCGTGATAAACTATGGACATGTGAGCCCGATTAGATCTAAAATGCATTGGGTAACGCGAAGGAGTTAATCATTAAGGTTTCTCCAAAGAGATTTAGGATATATATTGTGATAGGTATTCCAAATGTAACCATGAGGGTTACTCCCTACGTAAGAATGTTATGAATGCCTCAAGTTACCTTTGTGTATTATAATTTCTATTATTTACTCATTATTTGATGAGGTATGTTAAAATTATTATGTTTTATGAGTAAATTATGATTTCATACATGGACTAATGTTTTCTTTTCGTCCTGTTATATCTGATACTGAGCTTTTTATGCTCATCCCATGTTTCTGAAATGTTTTTCACAGGTCAAGGGAAAGGTAGATGATGTGATGATAGTGTCAAGGAAGTGTCAAGAAAGAATCCATTTTTTATTTTAAATAATTTTCTGTTAATAGAAAAAATGAGTACTATCTTTTATGTAACCACTTTGTTTAAATGTGGAATGTAATTCATGTTTTACCATCTAATTCTCTAAAACTATAAACCTGAAAAGATCCTCAACGGGTATTCATGGAATAACTCAATATTAAATAATGATTAAGGATGTGGCCTTATATTATCTCTTTGAATAATACAAGAGAATGGGATAGATGATTTTTAGTGATTAATTGTGAGGCTATTGATTCAAATAAGGTGAAAACTATGGTACTAAAAAAATTGATCGTACCTTGATTGATCTTCGACATTCCTAGAATTGCTTCCTCTACAACATGAAATTAACCAATCTTTGCTTCTCATACCATATATTGTTGGTTTCCTCTCTAACCACTCCCGAGATGAGGTCCCTATTGGATGTTGTGAGGAATGCCTCTGCCTACTATGTCTCCCTTCGGTGGAGTAGGAGCCTGTATTCCATTCTACAAAAATGGATTGGCCAGAATCTACTACTGAGGCGGTCTCAAGACCATCCCATAACGACTATACTAGTCATTGATTGGTAAATAAATCTAAAATTTCCCATCATTTTCTCATGGAAAACACCTCAACCTCATGCCCTCAGGAAATGGATGAAGACCACAAATTTAGAACTGAATCTTCTAGGGTCGACTCCCTACCAGCCAAAACAAGGAAGGTCGTGACGTTGAGGAAACTAATGATAATATCCTTCCCCTTTAAATTAATATATTATCTACAATATCATAGTAATCCCCATAGTTTGTTCATAATTTCCAATACCTCATCCTTCTATTGAAGATTTGTTTATCTCTGTAGGGTGAAGGGTGATACCATGTACTAAAGGGTAGGACAAGGGACCCCCTCTAAGTGTCTCGACCAAGCATCCTCGTCTAGAATTGTGTCCAAATAAAATATATGGTGTTCTATGAACATGATCACCAACTCTTATACGAATATACTCTCTTTTTAGAGGGATAATTTCTTTTATATCCTCTCAAACATCAATTATAAATAGTGGAATTCTATCCAAAACACCTTCTAAATGTCATCCCATGAAACATTGGTATCCATATGCCCCCTCAGCTAAAGAGTCCACCGCTGATGCAATTCTCCAATCATCTAGCTCACTACTAGGGGATCCCAGTACACTATGAGAGCTAGGATCAAGGTTAAAGTGATCTCCATCTCCTTGATCCAACCCTCTATATATATGTTAAAGAAACCACCCTCTTACATTCCCAAAGTCATCATCAAAAATAAACGATTTGTCTTTCGACAATAATTGTCCTCCTTCACTAGATCAACCCTCCACAAATAATCCAAATTATCCAACTGAGCCTCTAATACCTAATCTACTATTGGATGAAATCTAGGTATTGTAGATTTATGTAAAAAACTAATTCCCAATCCAGGGAAGTATAGAGGTTTTATTTTAGATTCATTTAAACCCAATATTTATTTTAATTTCCAAAAAAATTCAAAAACAAACAAAGAAAACCAATCAACCAGATGAATGTACCTTATATAGGGTACTTACCCCACAATAGATGTAGCCAAACCGGTTCAATTGGTATTCTCATATTCTTTGCATTGAATCATGGAGGGTACAAAAATTTTATGTCATATACAGTCCTCTCTGGCCTATGTCATTCACTAAGATCACATAACACTATTTCCCAACCAAACCACGAAATCCTCACTATGTCTCACTCCAAACTATATCCTATCTCTCAAACATTACTTATAATACAATTATATCATGACCCACCATCTTCAAGATAAGGTAAATGATATAAATATGTCTAGACCTTACTTATTAATGATGACGATGATATAATGATCCCCGAGTCCCTCCTCTTACATGACCAAAGATGGTGACCAGCACTAAGGGTATAGAAATCCCACAAAATATGGGAGGAAGTATGTAACACCCTAGGTAAATAAAGAATATGACATTTTAATATTTATCCATATTTGTGAATAAAATATTAATATCAGTTTAAAGGGGACGCTATGCTCGATGACGTACCCAACACGCAACAACGAGTTTCTTGGAAATCTTACGTTGCACTCTAATAATAAAATAATATTATTTTAAATGGCAGTTAACATGTAGCCATTTTATTAGAGAGAATGGATAGAAATAACTAAAATATGATTATATATGTTTTTTAAATGTTTTTACATTTATCCAAAAAAAGATAAAGGCATAAAATACAAAAAGAATTCAATTTTAGGCGTATATGCCCTAGTTCTCACTAAAGGTTCACTTATCGCCTTTTGATGGCGAACCGTCATTAAATATAGTTTTGTTTACTCTTATACATTCTATTGGAGAAAATAAAACTCATCTTAAGAATTGGGACATCAAAATTTACTTTGTGTAAATTTTTGGTAACTTTCTGATAAAGTGCATTTTTAGAGAATAGTGTAAAATGTTGTATTTTAATTCAAAACCTCTTTTTAATATAATTTATTTATATGATTAAATTATCTTTTGAATTGGTTTTAATTTTAAATTAAAATATATGTTTACCATTAAATCCAATAGTGTTCGTTGGAATTAATTTCACCTTGAAATCAGACTTAAACTACTGTCAATCTTTTGATAGTTATTGTTTCGTAAAAACACGCTATTTGCTCTGACAGCGGGAATTAATTATTAAATTAATTAATTTGACTTATATGTTTTGAATTTTGTAAAATAGTCTTCATTTTTTAATTTGAAATATCAAATATAGCTTAGAGTGAATTTTTGGTAATTTTCTGAAAAACTCCAATTTTTAATGAATAGTGAAACCACTAAGTGGTAATCAAGCAAACTGATTTTTAAGTTAAATGAAAGTTTACCACTAATGTGTATTGAATTTTCAAAATCCTACATACATGGTTGTCATTAAGAAGTAAAATGTGGTTTAATGGGATAAAAATAATTTTTTGGTGAATAGTAACTTTTTTTCATTAATCGCGATTAGAGGTAATTTGTTTAATTAAAGGCAAAAATGATATTATAAAAATGTGAAAACACCATGACACTTGTCCTACCACTATTGGATGAGTCATGGCCGACCAAGACAACCCATGGGTCGATTTAGGGGACCCTGTGGAGCCTCTTGGATGAGATAATGACTTTAATGCCTTATTTTAAAATAAAGGTGAAAATGACACTTACATAAATTGTTTTACTAAAACAATTTTTAGATGGGGTTATACTAATCATAATTTTTTCTATAAATACTCTTTGGAAAGATAAAATGATTTTCTACATCAGGATATTTTTTTATAATTTTTAGACATTAAATAAATTAATTTAATTATGTCATCATGATGATGCAACGATGACCTCATTAATGAATAGTTTAAATAAAATGAAACGATAATATACAATCTAAGACCTACACTTGTCCAAAAACTATTGGATGGAAATATTTCGAAGCCTTATCATCTTATCATCGAAATATTTCAATGTGGGACCTTAGAAATTCGAAACACTTTTGAAAATAAAATAATAGTTTCATGATTTCCAAAAGTGCCCCTCCTCTCCTCTTATAAAAGGCCCCCACCTCTACCTCATTTCACACACTCCTCAAGCCTTTGACTCGGACATACCCTGCCCATTTACTCTCTCCACATAACTCTACTCATCCTAGAGGATTCCCTTTGTGCATAATACTTTCAAAGGAAGCCTTTAGGCTCAAATCAAAAGGAGTTACACTTTTAAAGGTAATTCATTCTCTCATGTTCATTTGTTTTATTTTGCATCTCCAACCCCCTAAAAAAATTTTATTTACTTCTTTTGTAACAACAACAGTATCTTAAATATACTAGGATGTTTTTATAAGATTTATTCTAGAAACACTCTCACACAACTACATCAAATGGTTAAAGAACATATGGTTTCCGTGGATGGCGAAATTCTGCCTCCCGAAACGATGATTGTTCAATACTCATTTAACACCTTCAAAGGTGGCCATTATGATGACACTATTTATATATATGATATATAATATGTTTATTCTTTCCTTAAGCTTCTCTATTTTTCATTTATGGTATACCATTATTGTTTCCATTATGGGTAAACACGATATCTTCATTTCAGGAAGTGCGGACTACCGCCCCCTGAAAGTGATTTGATTTGTTAATACCATATATGGGATGTGTAAAGGATAAAGTTAATGATATTATATATGTTATTATACTGGAATTATAATATACTCTTATATAATTATTATTCCATTCCAGAAAATACGAAATAGAAATGGAAGTAGCGTTCATGCGTACGTACGGCTTACCGTCTCCATGAACGGTGCATTTCATTTCTTACCTCTAAATGTGATGTAATATTATAAATACATGTATATGATGAATATATATGATATATATGTTATCCAAATCACTAATATAATTCTGGATATAATGAACCTTTGACCAAATTAACAACATGTAAGTGTAAGAAGTCTATTTTTGACTTAAGAACCAAATACCGACAAAATGAACATTATTAACTTAAATGATTACATGATGTTTATAACATGGTATAAAAGGAATAATGAACTATAAAAAAAGGTTCTTAATAAAGTGGAAATTAACTCATGTTTATTATTCAGGACGTTGAAGAATGATCGAGTCAATTTGGACTTGAGGTAAGGGATCTTACTCCTCTCTTTCTTTTTAAGTACACTCTTTTATGTCATTCCCTCTAAATCTAATCTTTCTTGTTATTGGGATGTTATTTTATATTACATTTACAGTAATTTTTATATTCATGTGATTAGAGACCCTATTCTCTCTCATCAATCCATTTTTCTATGTTTTATGTGGCGCTGTTAGGCTGCGAATTTTCATAAGAGATCTAACCTCTCTCTTTCTCTTTAAGTACTCACCTTTATGTCACTTCTTTTAAGCTCCTCTTTGTTATGATGGGGGATGTTCTATTATATTCCTCATTCTGTACATTTTATTGTAATGTGATGAGATACCCAATTTGATTTCATCAATCCATTTTTGTAAGTTTTATGTGGCGCCGTTAGGCTGCCGAGTTTTCGTTAGGGATTTTTCATCTCACTTTTATTCCTGTGAGATTTATGCTACATTTGCCACAATTTCATTTGAGTGGTGTATGTACTACCAATTATTCTACTCTTTGTGTAATATACTTTCGTTTATGAGTATTTACATCAATGATTTATTTGCCTTCTTTCATGGGGTGTATGTCTTGGAAGATACCCAAGTCGGTAAGGGAACCTTTCACCCTCCTCTTTTTTTTTAAAATACTTATTTTGTTGGGTCTTTTAATTTACATATTGTTATGTTGGGATATGTTCTCACATATCCTTATTGATGTAAATTTTATGTCCAAGTGATGAGATACCCTTTTTTATCTCTCATCAACTCATTTTGATGTGACGCCGCTAGGCTGTCAAGGGAACTTCTTAACCCAATTTCGATTTCTTTGGGTTCAACATGTAGTTATTGAATATGTCATCTTTTGAATATGTGTGAATGACCTTTTATTGTTTTACACTTAATATCCACTTATATTCGGTGTATTTATATTTGTCACACATAATTTTGAGATCGAATTATCCTTAATTTAAGGATCCCTTCTTTATAAGGGAATTCATCACATTTGATATTTCTACTGAGACTTCATTGTTGTTATGAACCAATTCACTCTTATATGGTGAATATACTGTCCTTTGGAATACTATATCATGAAACCATTTATTCTCATGATATTATAAAGTTCTGACTAAATGTTATTCCTCAATTATTGTATTCAAGTGTCTCTAATTTTGGTAGAACCCCTTTAAACAAAATATCGCATTAAATGTTTCAATTATTTGCTCTTATTAATATCCAGATTTTCAAAATGGTTTTAAGGATTAATTTATATGGATATTAATGGTTTAAAATTTTAAAAGCTTCATGGTGGTATGGGACTTCGTCTCAATCTCCTTTCATTGAGGCATATTTTGTTTTATACACAACCTTCTTTTATACGGTGTATAAACCCCTTTGACGTTTACGTTTATTCAAAAGGAATCTTTTTTATACGAAGCGTTTACTAAACGAGAAAAAGGAATGTTTTTGTCGTACGTATGCGACGACAATGACTTCTCTGCAGCCGTGACCGTTATTTTAGTTTCGGATTCCTCTACATGCCATACCTTTTTTTTAAAAGAAAAATAAATACCATGTTTTACTTTTCTTTTACTTTGGTATTGAAAATGGTTTTCATAATGTTTTTATTATATAAATGTTTTGTATTGATATCTCATGATTGAAATGTGGAAATTTTATGTTTCCTTTATGCATGTTTTATGTGATATGTTTTTGTTATGGTTCTTGGGCATTATTATGAAGACAGGTGGTTCCGTGATAAACTAAGGGAGGGTGAGCCCATTATAGCTCTCTACTGCATTGGGTAATGCGAAGGATTGAAACGTTAAGGTTTCTCCAAAGAGATTTAGGGAATATACTGTGATGGGTATTCCAAACGTAACCAAGATGGTTACTCCCTACGTAATAATGTTATGAATGCCTCAAGTTACCTTTATGTCTTATGATTTCTATGAATTATTCAGGATTTGATGAGGTATGTTAAAGTTCTTCTGTTTTATGGGCAAAGTATGATCTCATCCTAATGTATATATGTACACATGTTTCCTTTCCATATTTTTATATCCCTTACTGAGCTTTTTTATGCTCATCCTAAGTTTTTTTTGAAGTGTTTTTCACAGGTCAAGGGAAAGGTACATGATATGATGATAGTGTCAAGGAAGTGTAAATAAAAAATCCAAGTTTATTTTAATTATGTTTCCATTGATGGGAATGAATATTACTATGTTTATGTAACCACTTTCTTTAAATGTGGAATGTAATGCAAGTTTCATGATCTAATTCTCTAAAACTCTAAACCTGAAAAGATCCTCAATGTGTAATCCTGTAATAACTCAATATTAAGTAAGGTTTAAGGCTGGGGCCTTATAGTTTGTATCAGAGGTCGGTTTAGATAACTTTAGAGGTTAGGGTATTCTTTAAGCATAAGTGACATTACCATAATGGTTAGGATTTCAGAAAGAGTCCTAGTTTTAGATAAAGTGAATGAGTAAATATATCTTAGTTTTTATCCACCTCATTAGTACATGATGGTTTTGTTGATATACTCACACTGACCTTTTTGGATTTAGTAAATGGCTGGATCTAGCAGGCACCAATGTGACAATGGGTTTGAAGAAAACTGTGGTGGTTCTCTGATTAAGAGACTGGACGAAATGGGGGATTCAATGAGGAATCTCATGGTTGTTCTAAACCAACTATCAAGGAGTCATGATCAACCACTTGAACCTTGGTATGTTCTATAATGCATCGTGTACGAGATGACCAATCGATGTGGAAGTTCAGGTAATAATTAAAAAGGTAACCATTAGGGTTTATATGATCCTTACTTTTGAGGTAATTATGGGTTATTATATGATATGATGGAATAAGAAGGCATGAGATAAACTTGAGGAATATGTTATATTTATTTTTGATGATTTTATCTCTTTTTTGGGGAATTATTTGAGAATTATATAGTTTTGGAAAAAGGACAACACACATACCGTGTGAAAACCCGTCGTGTCGGACAATGCTGCAGGAATCGAACCCACAACCAAAGTGTGACTGGTATTTATCGCTTACCACTGGACTACGTGAAGTCCCTAGTTAGTTTGACTGATTCTTTTTAGTTATACGATTTTTTGACATAAGAGTATGTTGATTTTGGGTTATCTTTGGAAATTTATTAACCTATCATGGAGGATATGTGATTAGGTTAATTACTGTTCACTACGAGACATTAAGAGCAAATGATGTTGTTTGGAGATAAATGTTATGATTTAACTTGGATGAATATGTGACTAAATCTTTCAAATATTTGGGTTTCAATCTTATATTGGTTTACTTTGAATAATTTTATGGACAAATTTTTTATCGGATGGTACTCGTTGAACTTTGGGTTTTGTTGGACAAATTTTGGAGATTAAGCATAGCTTTTATTTTTAAAGGGTTATCCATTTCTGGATTATTTGACCTTGTACTATCATTTTTTGTTTTGGTTAAGGTTTTATGTTGTGGGATGTATATAGTTCTCTTTGGTGGATTAGGTGATTCTCTAGAAGTTGATTATAGTACTCTTAATGTGAACAAGTCTTCCTAAATACGCATCTTTTGGAGAAAATATGAGTTTGTGTAAAATTTGAAAGTCAACATGATAAGTTATTATGTTTCCCTATGAATGAATTGCTCAATAAAAAGTAACATAAAACAAAAATGTTGTCTATTAACTTTTCATACTGGGGAATCAAATACAGTTTAACCCATCACAAGTTTGTGATTTTCACATGGTTAACATTCTCCTAGACATGTTTACCATCACTCTCCATCAGAACATGACCCTTTGTTTTCTCCTCCATATCCATATTTTCATACTTTTAATCCTAGTATGGGTTAACTCAGGTGACCTTTGAAATTATCTTTTTTTTAAGTGGTTGTTTTACCGACTCTTGTTCCGATGTGGGACTTTCAAGGATGTTTCCAAGCTCAATTTTAAAAATTGCGAGGACGCAATTCCCAAAAGGGGGGAAGGTTGTAACACCCCAGGTAAATAAAGAATATGAAATTTTCATATTTATCCATATTTGTGAATAAAATATTAATATCACTTTAAAGGGGACGCTATGCTCGATGGCGTACCCAACACGCAACAAGAAGTTACTTGGGAATCTTACATTGCACTCTAATAATAAAATAATATTATTTTAAATGGAAGTTAAAATGTATTCGTTGTATTGGCAGGAATGGATATAAATAACTAAAATATGATTATATATGTTTTTTAAATGTTTTTACATTTATCCAATAAAAGATAAAGGCATAAAATATAGAATGAATTCAATTTTAGGCGTATATGCCCTAGTTCTCACTAAAGGTTCACTTATCGCCTTTTGATGGAGAACCGTCATTAAATATAGTTTTTTTCACTCTTCCACATTATATTGGAACAAAAAAAACTCTTCTTAAGAATTGGGACATCAAAATTTACTTTGTGTAAATTTTTGGTACCTTTCTGATAAAGTTCATTTTTTAGTGAATAGTGTAAAATGTTGTATTTTAATTCAAAAACCACTTTTTAATATAATTTATTTATATGATTAGATTATATTTTGAATTTTTTTTAAAGTGAAATTATAGTATATTTTTACCATTAAATCCAATAGTGGTCATTGGAATTAATTTCACTTTGAAATCAGACTTAAACTAGTGTCGATCTTTGGATACTTATTGTTTCGTAAAAACACGCTATTTTTTGACATCGGGAAATAATTATTAAATTAATTAATTTTCCCTATATGTTTTGAATTTTTTAAAATAGACTTCATTTTTGAATTTGGAATTTCGAATAATGCTTAGAGTGAATTTTTGGTAATTTTCTGAAAAACTCCAACTTTTAATGAATAGTTTAACCACTAAGTGGTAATCAAGCAAACTGATTTTACAGTTAAATGAAATTTTACCACCAATGTGTATTGAATTTTGAAAATCCTACATACATGTTTGTAATTAAGAAGTAAAATGTGGTTTAATAGGATAAAAATAATTTTTTGGTGAATAGTACCTTTTTTTCATTAATTGCGATTAGAGGTAATTAGTGTAATTTAAGGTAAAAATGATATTATAAAAATGTTAAAACACCATGACACTTGTCCTACACCTATTGGATGAGTCATGGCAGACCAAGACAACCCATGGGTCGATTTAGGGGACCCTGTGGAGCCTCTTGGATGAGATAATGACTTTAATACCTTTTTTTAAAAAAATAAAGGTGAAAATGACACTAACATAAATTGTTTTCCAAAAACAATTTTTAGAAGGGGTTATACTAATCATAATTTTGTATAGAAATACTATTTGGAAAGATAAAAAGATTTCCTACATCAGGATAGTTTTTATATAATTTTTAGACATTAAATAAATTAATTTAGTTATGACATCATGATGATGCAACAATGACCTCATTAATGAACAGTTTAAATAAAATGAAACGATAATATAAAATCAAAGACCTACACTTGTCCAAAAACTATTGGATGGGAATATTTCTAAGCCTTATCATCTTATCTTCTAAATATATCAATGTGGGACCTTAGAAATTAGAAACACTTTTGGAAATAAAATAATAGTTTCATGATTTCCAAAAGTGCCCCTCCTCTCCTATTATAAAAGGCCCCCACCTCTACCTCATTTCACACACTCCTCAAGCCTTTGGATCGGCCATCCCCGGAACATTTAATCTCTCCACATCTCTCTACTCATCCTATAGTATTCCCTTTTGGTAGAATCCATTTAAAGGAAGCCTTTAGGCTCAAATCAAAAGGAGTTTCACTTTTAAAGGTAATTCATTCTCTCATGTTCATTTGTTTTATTTTGCTTGTCCAACCCCCTAAACTATTTTTATTTACTTCTATTGTAACAACACCAGTATCTTAAATATACTAGGATGTTGTTATAAGATTTATTCAAGCTACACTCTCACACAACTACATCAAATGGTTAAAGAACATACAGTTTCCGTGGATGGCGAAATTCTGCCTCCCGAAACGATGATTGTTCAATACTCATTTAACACCTTCAAAGGTGTCCATTATGATGTCACTATTTTTATATATGATATATAATATGTTTATTATTTCCTTAAGCATCTGTATTTTTCATTGATGGCATACCATTATTGTTTCCATTATGGGTAAACAGGATATCTTCATTTTAGGAAGTGCAGACTACCGCCCCTGAAAGTGATTTGATTCGTTAATACCATATGTAGGATGTGTAAAGGATAAAGTTAATGATATTATATATGTTATTATACTGGAATTATAATATACTCTTATATCATTATGATTCCATTCCAGAAAATATGAAATAGACATGGAAGTAGAGTTAATGCATACGTACGGCTTACCGTCTCCATGAACGGTGCATTTCATTTCTTACCTCTAAATGTGATGTAATATTATAAATACATGTATATGATGAATATATATGATATATATGTTATACAAATCATTAATATAATTCTATATATAATGATCCGTTGACCAAATTAACAACATGTAAGTGTAAGAAGTCTATTTTTGACTTAAGAACCAAATACCGACAAAATAAACATTATTAACTTAAATGATTACATGATGTTTATAACATGGTATAAAAGGAATAATTAACTATAAAAAAGGTTCTAAATAAAGTGGAAATTAACTCAAGTTTATTATTCAGGACGTTAAAGAACGATCATGTCAATTTGGACTTTAGGTAAGGGATCTTACTCCTCTCTTTCTTTTTAAGTACACTCTTTTATGTCATTCCCTCTAAAGCTCGTCTTTCTTGTTATTGGGATGTTATTTTATATTACTCTTACAGTAATTATTATGTTCATGTGATGAGAGACCCTATTCTCTCTCATCAATCCATTTTTGTAAGTTTTATGTGGCACCTTTAGGATGCCGAATTTTCATAAGAGATCTAACCTCTCTCTTTCTCTTTAAGTACTCCCCTTTATGTCACTTCTTTTAAGCTCCTCTTTGTTATAATGGGGGATGTTATTTTATATTCCAAATTCTGTACATTTTATTTTAATGTGATAAGATACCCTATTTGATATCATCAATCAATTTTTTTAAGTTTTATGTGGCGCTGTTAGGCTGCCGAGTTTTCGTAAGGGATTTTTCATCTCACTTTTATTCCCGTGAGATTTATGATACATTTGCCCCAATTTCCTTTGAGTGGTGTATGTACTGCCAATTATTCTACTCTTTGTGTAATATACTTTCGTTTATGAGTATTTACATCAATGATTTATTGTCCTTCTTTCATGGGGTGTATGTCTTGGAAGATACCCAAGTCGGTAAGGGAACCTTTCACCCTCCTCTTTTTTTAAAAGACTTATTTTGTTGGGTCTTTTAATTTACATATTGTTATGTTGGGATATGTTCTAATATATCCATATTGATGTAAATTTTATGTCCAAGTGATGAGATACCCTTTTTTATCTCTCATCAACTCATTTTGATGTGACGCCGCTAGGCTGTCATGGGAACTTCTTAACCCAATTTCGATTTCTTTGGGTTCAACATGTAGTTATTGAATATGTCATCTTTTGAATATGTGTGAATGACCTTTTATTGTTTTACACATAATATCCACCTATATTGGGTGTATCTATATTTGTCACACATAATTTTGAGATTGAATTATCCTTAATTTAAGGATACATTCTTTATAAGGGAATTCATCACATTTGACATTTCTACTGAGATTTCATTGTTGTTATGAACCAATTCACTCTTATATGGTGTATATACTGTCCTTTGGAATACTATATCATGAATCCATTTATTCTCAGGATATTATAAATTTATGACTAAATGTTATTCCTCAATTATTGTATTCTAGTGTCTCTAATTTTGGTAGAACCGCTTTAACCAAAATATCGCTTTAAATGTTTTAATTATTTGTTCTTATTAATATCCAGTTTTTGAAAATGGTTTTAAGGATTTATTTATATGGATATTAATGGTTTAAAATTTTAAAAGCTTCAAGTTGGTATGGGACTTTGTCTCAATCTCCTTTCATTGAGGGATATTTTTTTTATACACAACCTTCTTTTATACGGTGTATAAACCCCTTTGACTTTTACGTTTAATAAAAAGGAATAGTTTTTATACGAAGCATTTACTAAACGACAAAAGGGAATGTTTTTGTCGTACGTATGCAGCGACAACGACTTCTCCACTGCCGTGACCGTTATTTGAGTTTTGGCTTCCTCTACAAGCCGTACCTTTTTTTAAAAAAGAAAAATAAATACCATGTTTTACATTTCTTTTACTTTGGTACTGAAAATGGTTTTCATAATGTTTTTATTATATTAATGTGTTGTATTGATATCTCATGATTGAAATGTGGAAATGTTATGTTTCTTTTATGCATGTTTTATGTGATATGATTATGTTATGGTTCTTGGGAATTATTATGAAGATGGGTGGTTCCGTGATAAACTAAGGGCGGGTGTGCCTATTATAGCTCTCAAATGCATTGGGTAATGTGAAGGAGTGAAATGTTAAGGTTTCTCTGATGAGATTTAGGGAATATACTGAGATGGGTATTCCAAACGTAACCAAGAGGGTTATTCCCTACGTAAGAATGTTATAAATGCCTCAAGTTACCTTTATGTCTTATGATTTCTATAAATTATTCATGATTTGATGATTTATGTTAAAGTGCTTATGTTTTATGGGTAATGTATGATCTCATCCTTATGTATATATGTACCCATGTTTCCTTTCCATATTTTTATATCCCTTACTGAGCTTTTTTATGATCATCCCATGTTTTTTTTGATGTGTTTTTCACAGGTCAAGGGAATGGTACATGATATGATGACAGTGTCAAGGAAGTGTCAAGAAAGAATCCATGTTTATTTTAATTATGTTTCCATTGATGAGAATGAAGAATACTATCTTTATGTAACCACTTTTCTTAAATATGGAATGTAATGCATGTTTCATGATCTAATTCTCTAATAATCTAAACCTGAAAAGATCCTCAATGTGTAATATTGTAATAACTCATGATTAAGTAAGGTTTAAGGATGGGGCCTTAAAATGTAGCCATTTTATTGGAATCATGACAGGGAGATAAGAATCATTAAGCTCAAAAAACTCCAAAAATCACACACAGACACGTGCAAATATATATATGGAAACCAAAATCCAACCCATGCATATTTAAATTAAATCATATAAAAATATAATGAAAACTCCAAAATAAGAACTAAACTAAAATATAGCAGAAAGACTCCAACTGTCCCCAACTCCTGAGCTATTAAGGTCTAGAATCATTTTTCAATGTTCATAGAAACCAAAAAATAGTTATATATATGGTGTGCATACGATTATACTCATTAGAAAAAAAACCAAATTCACCCACGCACAAGGGTGAGAATCATACTAATGCCCCTGTGAGAAAATAGAATGAACTCAAAATAACCTAACCGGGTATAATATACTAGCAACCACACAATGGAATTATATCCATAGAATACATGCCACATAATTTAATGTGAATAGAACATCAATATTAGGGTACCCCAAACCACATCCCACTGGTTAACTGCTATTTGATTGCGGTAAACATCCTCACACTACCTTCTTCTTCTACAATCACCACTGTTACAAACATCCTCCACAAACCTTGTCAAAATACAACATCAAGTTTCACCTACCAAATCCTAGGCCACAAATGAAGAACCACATCCTGAAGAATCCTTGAAATCACCACAAAACTCATTTAAAATACACCTAGGAAGTACACCCTACCCTTAAACACATGGTCCTGACAACCACACCAAAATCAAACTGACTATTATTGGGATAATGATGCCTTGAATAGGTATCCAAGATGATAAAATAACCATACATGCATCCTCCCACTTGGATATTACGAGTGGAAACACTCCCCCATAATAGTGGGGGTGTTCGGCATGTAGTTCTCAACAAGGGTTGGGTGCATATAGAAATCAAAACCCTTGTTGGGAACAACATGTTTGGTTGCTAGTATATTATGGGTGAGGTGTACTTCCTAGTTCCTTGTGATTTCTATATGCACCCAACCCTTGTTGAGAACTACATGCACCCAACCCTTATTGAGAACTAAATATGACTATACTTCCAACCCTTAGATAAACTCCCCCTCACCAACGTTGGTTTAAAAAAACATCATCCAACCCACAATAAATAGGACCTTACTACCAACCCTACATATATGTAACTTCATAAATGATTGTCACTTCTGTATGTCGATAAATAAACGCCACATCACTACAAGTCACAAATTGAAACATACCGCATTCCAATTCATATAAACAATATTAATTCTTTTTAATCAATTTATATTTACTCATTATCAACCTGAGAACAACCAGACATTCAAAACTTTATAAGGAAAAGAAACAATACCAACCAATTTAAAATATAAAAAATGATAGAATGGACAAGGTAAAATAATCCTATCTAACACCCATTCATATAATAACAGTCTCTGTAAACTCCAAGAGAAATCCCCACACAAGGTAACACTATCCTTATTCAAATTCATCCCTCATAAACCCTCCTCGGTATCATTACTTCAAGAAAGACTACACATTTTGGAAAAAAATAGAAATAAACCATCATGATGCTCCACTGCACAATCCCTTTTCCTAGACACCCCTATCATCATTATTTTAGAGAGCTTGATGACTTTCAAAATGATTTTATGGAAACTTTTGATACTCAAGATGGTAAAATCAAAGACCTAACAAATAACTTTGAAAAAAAGATAAATCTTGAATGAAATATCCAGATTCAAGAAGACAAGGATCTGAATAACAAGTTGAATTATGTTTTCCATAGTTGGAAAACAGAATGGGATATCCGGATCGAGATTGAAGAAATGATAGTGAAGAAAGATCACCTGTTGAATTTTCAGGCAGAGGCTCTGAAGGCTCAGGATTATAGGATCAAATACCTAGAGAAACAAGCATATGAAGATCACAAGGAGCAAAAGAAGTTGAAAACCAATGTAAATAAGTTAATACCCAAGGAAAAGGAAGGAAAATAGCTCAATCTGAGATTTGGTTGTATTTTAGCCCATGTAAAAATTCTTCCATTATTAATGAAATTATGGTTGCTTGTTTTTTGTTTGGATGTTTTTAAAAATACTTCAGGTACTATATTTAATTTCCACTCCCTCAAACTCTTTTTGAAAATAACAAATGGGGAAAAGGAAAAATAATTATATGTTAAGAATAAATATCCCTAAGTAAGGGAGAGTTTATCTAAGGGGGGGTTTTCCATTACTAAGATTTCCATAATCAACATAATGAAAATTATTATTCCAGAAATCTAGAATACGATCCTTAGTGTTCCAAAGACTAATGGTGAGTTAATCGTATTTTTTTTACCACTCCCTCAAACTCTTTTTTGTAAGGATGTTTGTGCTTTTAAAAAAGGGGGAGATGTTGAGTAAATAAGGTTTACCATATGAAATTTCAATTACTTCATACTTAGGGGAGATTTTTTCGTCAATATGGTTTCCTTATAACTTTACCGTTCCTTCTTGTTTTGAAAATCACAAACACCTTATCTCAAGGAAAATCCCTTTATACACTGTGTTTTACTTCATTAAGGAAATATTTCCCTCCCCAATAAAATTTATCCTTACCTTGTTTTCATTGTTAATATGATAATTTTATAAGTATAATATTCGGTTTGAAACCAAAACCTCAGAATCCTATAATTACCTAGATATGAATAATTCTGTTTTATGAACCAAATTCTCATAATTCTGGTTATGAACTCTTCTAAGTGCTGACTCCAAATTCTGGTTACAAATTAAGGATATGAACTCTTCTGAGTTCTGACTCCAGATTCTAAATAAGAATTCTCGATACAAACTCTTCTGTGTTCTGACCCCGAAATCTGATTACAAATTCTAGATACAAACTCTTCTCAGTTCTGACTCCGAGTTCTCTGAATTCAGACTCCGAACTATTATGAGTTTTGGCTCTGAATTCTCATTAAATCTGACTCTGAACATAGTATGATTAGGTACAGAATTCTTGTGAATACCGATTCTGAATTTATTTGAAATTCAGACTCTGAAATTATATAGAGTTCAGGTTCCAAATTAATTGAAAATAGAATCTGAATATCCTTGTATTATAAACTCTGAATTGAATTTTATTTAGAATCCGAACATATATTTCATTACTCTCTGAATATTGATTTTGGTTATATTACTATATTTTTTCTTACACATGTTTTTCCATAAAACGATATCGTTTATTCAGTTACTGACTAACCTTTGTTTGAGTGACACAGGTACATATCCCTCCGAAATTCTAGGAAAAATATGATAATTGGAGGAGGGTGGTGACTGTTGAATTTGTGCCTATAAATAAGAGCTCATTTGAAAAGATCTCAACACTATTCGATGACTCTAGAGATTTCATGCTGTTGAAGTGATTTCTAGAGAGAGACATTCATTGCTTTGTGCGTACTGAACTACTTGTTTAGAATTTCGTTGTGCACCTGTGATAGTTACTGTGTACAATCGAGGGATTCTGAGGATAGGATGACAAGGGTGCCAACTACCTTGATGTTGAGGGATTCCATGATGAGGAAGAAAGAGGTTATGACTTCCTTGATGTTGAGGGCATGTAGTTATAGCAAGACAGACTCTGATCTTCATATCGAGGGCTTACCCAGGTGTGGGTAAGATAGACTTTCTTGAAAGTATAAATCAAGGGACCTTTATCCGATGTAGTTGGATACCCTTCTCTTTGGGTTAAAAGAATTACTACTGTCACTTGTTTTGTTAGATGTTTTTCTATAGATTTTTTATTCTTGAGGAAAGTATTATTATCTTATACTTTCTTATAATGCTACTCAGACATAGTTAGATTCTATATACTTTAAGGTAGAATTTTCATCTTTTCAAACTTCCATTAAGTATCATTTTTGAGAACCATCTTTCTGGATTCACATTCTCGGAATCATATTTTCGGAATCCTGCAAGTGTGTATAAGTAAAGGTATTGTGAATTATCTTGTTTAACATTGTTAAACATAACCATCTTTTAAAGTTCCAAAGAAAATTTTTAAAAGTGTACATTTCACCCCCCCCCCTCTATTATTTTGATCATCATTAGATACTCCATACAGTATCTCTATTATTTTGATCCTTCATTTTTTATTATAGCGTATATCATACCCACATACCATCTCAATAATTGCTGAGCTCGATTTAGCTAAACAATATATTGGGTGATGGTCTTTATCCTAAAATTCAAGGATTTATTTATTAAGGGTGATATATCCATATTATTTTACTGGGATTTAGGTATTTCTGATATGATTTAACCATGTCTATAAATATGATATTCTATGTCAGAAAAAAAATTTATTTTTTATGATATGGTTTGTAAAAGTTTTTTTTGATAAAAAGTGTGTGTTTTTTCATATGAAAATGTCTTATTTCATATTCGCATTGAAAATTTTGATAATGCTAAAAATTTTGGGTTTAAATTTTATTCATTACCCTATTTATATATCTTTTATGTCACCTACTATACTTATTTTCACATCCAACATTTTTAAATTATCTTTAAATGGTAAAGTATGAATAAGAACAATGAATTCAAGTACAATATCATGAATTTTTTTTATGAAATGACACAATCAATTATTTTTAAAATATTTATGAATTGGGATAATATTATATTAGGTTTAGTAGACCCTCTAAAATATATGTGTCTATTACATAATAGGTATGAACCATTTCTCCAATACACAAAAAATTAATGACCATCGGGAATGCTAAAAATTGATTTATATTATAAATTCACTCTATTATTTAATGTTTAACGAGGTTACATATAATTTTATACTCTAGAATTTTTTTATATAAATACTAAATTTTGTTTTCCCACACATATAATAAATTATTTTTATGTTAGTTATTTATTTATTTTTTTCTATGAGATTTTTTTATATTTTTATTGATGGGAACTAGAGTTTACTAATGAAATTTTTGTTTTATGAAATATATTAGACAACCAATTTTACATAATATTTTAAGTAATTTCAATTTATTCATATTTTAATGTTACTTTATAATAAAATTATATGAAATTTACTTTAAAAATATTCATTTTTAATATTGGAAAAACAATATTTGTAGAAAAACATTGTTTTCAGTAGTATATTTTCTAAATATTATTTTTTATCATTTAAAAATATAATTAGTGAAAATATATATAAATATAACTTTAAAAATAATATTAAAGTCATTTTTACCCATATATTTTTTATTTTATTTAATAAAAATTCAACCAAATTAATATAATAATTGTTTTAAAAATACAACATCAAAATTTTCTTTTTCATTAACAATTAATATTTTATTTTTAATTTTTTTTATGAAAAACTAAATTTCAATTATTATAGAGTTGTTTATCTAAATTATGGAATATTGTTTGATAGATTAATTTTTTAATGACCTGACCATAAAAAACACATAATCATGAGTTTTAAGTCAATAATTTATTCTCTCACAATTGAGGACATTTACATATTTATAGTTTTAGATATTTATGACAAATATCTTAAATAAAAAAAATCATATATTTCCAATATAATACATTTACACAATAAATATATTTCCCCAAATTAATAATTAAAATTCACCATTACATGCTTTCATGATAAATCATCATAGTTTTCTACATGATCAAATAATATTCCTTACACTCCCTCAATCCCTTTGAAAAAAATTCTAAAAATTATAATGAACAACAAAATCTTCTTAATAGAACTATAATAACGAATTAAACCATTATTCCATAATAGTTATAAATATTTCAATTATCAAATTAATAATTTGGTTTCAAATACTTTTTTTTCAAGTTAAATCAACTTTTTCTGTAAAAGAATCCATAAATCATTTCATATGAAATATAAAAGATAAATTAAATTCCTTATTGGTTTAACTTAGAACATAATATACTCAAAAAAACTATTCCACAAAAGTAAGTCAGATATACTTAAACATGATCTTATACACTGTGAAAACCTAATATTTTTATAAAACCATAAAAGAAATAAATAAGTAAAATATCTAATATAGGAATAATTTTCTTAGTATATATACTCATTATTTTACCATCATTACTACCAAAAATCAAACCTCATTTTTATACAAGATATAACCTTCATTGTTTTACATAGTGTAACCATCATAGTAAAATATTAAAAAACAATCTTGGTCTATATCTAAAATACCTAATGATTTTAAAGGCAATCATGGACTCAACAATCATTGGTTTATACATCAAAAAAGTGTACCACCCCAATATTATTAATAGAACACAATGTTATATAGCATAAGTTACAAATAAACACATAGATTAAATAAATGATAAAATAATAATATTTTATATTGAATGCTGTTGATTAGTTATTGGATCAGTTTGAAATATTGAGATTAACTATATTTTGAAAATATAATTTAAAAATGATTATAAAATAATTTTCATTTTTAAAAATTAATTTTAAATTAACATAAAAAACTATTGCTTATAAAGGATATCTGGTTTTAAATAAAAATACCCATAATGTCATTTTATGATATTAAATTGTATTAATCAGTTTTAGTAAAATTTAATTATGAAATTCTTTTGATATCCAATAATATTTTATAATAATATTCAAAAAAAATATAAGATTATTATTAGAAATAAATAAAATTTAATAATAAAAAAATATATTATTTGAAAAGGAATTTTTTTTTCAATTTTAATGACGCTCCTTTTTTAAAAAATTTGACAATTTTAAAAATTTTATCAAGAAGAATAAACATAACATTTGAAAAAATATTCGAATAAATTTCTTACGGTAATTTTTTTGTATTTTTCTGATAAACATTATTTTTTGATGTAAACTAAAAAATACTAAACTGTAATTCATTACAATATTTGAGTCTAAATAATAATTGTTATTATATTATTTTTGAAATTGATTTTAAATAAAAAATAATTCAATTATATATCTATTTATACAATTTGGGTCATTGAAAACAATTTCATATTGATTTTATTCTTAATAATTTTTGAGCTATTGAACATTTTCTCATAAAACCCCTCATTTTCATCTAATCTAAATGGTTTATTTTTAATTTAATTCTAACAATTATTTTAATTGAGTATGTTAAAATTGATTACATATTTGGAGTAAGATGTTAAAATGTTGCTATTAATTTTTCATCATTTTTTATGGATAAGAAATTTAATGTGTTAGAAAGAAAAATTTACAATGGTATAGGTTACATAATGAACCAAACTAAAGTCAGAATGTAAAATATTAAAATAGATAAAAATACATCCTTTAATTGATGGTTGAGGTATTTATTGAACATAAATATAATTTACAACAGTAATCATCAAAATAAATCATTGAAATCATTTCCACACAAAGTGGATGGATTTAAATATAAAATAGTCACTTAACCGCCCACCCCCCCCCAACAAAAGAAACACACATGAAACAATAAGAATAATGAAATTTTATTAATGAATGTTTGGTAATATGATATAAATGTATAATATGATATATTATAAAATTTATTATAGTTCTACAAGGATTTAATATAATTCACAAATTCTTTGTAAATGAGGTTAATGTAACTCTATTTATATGATTTAAAATATTTATAATAATTATTAAATATATTCATATTGGAATAAAATAGAAAAACATAATGAATGGTTTATTTATGATTTTGAGTAATCGTATTTTTTTACAATGGATATTTTGATACATCATAAATATAATAAGAAACATCCAAAACCTAAAAGAAAATTTTATTCATTGTTTAAAAATATGGAATCATTTGTCAGAGGGAATCAATACATTTGAAATGATGTGTTGATAAAAGCTGATAATTTATGGAAGAAAGGTATTGTGTCTTGGAAAATGAATGAGTCACATGTCACCCTTATGATTATCTTGTCATAAATGAACATTTGAGGAATAATTAATTTACTTTTTATATGATCAATATTACTGGTATTTATAAACATCAGGGGTTATTTGATCCTTTTTAATGTAATTATGAGATATTATATTTTTTGAAATCAAGATGAAATATATAAAATAACCTTTGGGGATAAATAATTTTCAATTTTGAATATATTGATGTTATTTTAAGATTTTTATAGGATAATATATATATTGATTGAAAAAATGGTAACCCATAGGTCGGGTGACAACCCGTCGAGTCTGGAATGGTTGTCGGACCTGAACATACAACTGATGGGTGATAAGGTTGCATCACACATCACTGGCATATGTATTTTTATGGATAATATTACATTTTTCCATTATTTAAATAATATAATATAGATAACCATTATGTTGAAAATTTATTTTTTTGATTAGTGGATTTTTTTTTATTTTGGAAGATGATCTCAATTTTTCGAGTCATATATGAATATGATAAATATAATGTTATTTATGGAATAATGTTTGATTTTTATTTTTTAGAAAAATATGAGTTTTGGTGGAAATTGTTTAAATTACTAATATACATCTATAATGTATATATACTAGTTTCTGGTCATACTCTAGTAAGTAAAAGTGTTCCTTATCTCTTGGAAAACAATTTTTGAATAAAAACATTATTTATTTATTTATTTCTATGAAATCAATTTGTTTTTAACCCACAATAGATTTATGATTTTTTACAGTAAAATTTATATTGTCTATGATCTCTATCACTCTCCATGAGAACTTTACAGTTATATTTAATTTCAATTAACATGTATTTATTTCCACCTAATTTTCTCCTAAATGTAAACCAAGATTTCTGATGACAATATTATTTACATTTCTTTTAGTTTCAAAATAATTATTTATAATCATTTTTATGATGTGGTATCCCAAAATGGATATTTTAAAATATAAAATCATGGATTATAAATTGGAGGTTTAAAATATAATAATTTATATTACTAAAGAGGGGGAGAATATAATTCCTTAGGTTTTTTAAATGGTCACTATATTGTATATCTTTTGTTATAGAGATATCTAATCATAAATTAACGATTAAATATATTTATTTATTTGTTATAGTTATCACATATGCATATGAATGGAGTGAATTAATGAGTTCCAATAAGTTATGAAAATATACTTTACACATTTTAATTAAATAAATTATTTGTTTGACAACAAATTATAAATAAAAATAAAACATACTCAACATAAAAAATGTGTTAAAAAATAATTTTATACCCAAAAAGGTATTTTATTTTAATTATTTTAATTAATCATATAATTTTAAATATATTAAAATAATTTTGATTTATTATATATAATAAAATGTGTTAAAATTCATCCATTTTGTTTTATAGTATTAATAAATAAATTAAATTCTATTTTGTGCATAAAATTATTTGGATATCTATAATGAAATTTTACCTCCTTTTAATAGTATACCTATGTTAAAACAAAGTATTAACTTTTTTACATATTTTATTTGAAAAATAAAGATAATTTCATTAATAATATTTTCATATAAAATATACAGGGATTTATTTATATTAATCTGAGAAGATTTTTTTTAAATGAATAATGAAGATAAACTTTTTTAATTAAAACCCGAATTATCATATAAAACATTATAATAATAAATTATAGCATAAATATATTTTAAAGTCGTAATATTTAAATTGTACACACACACACACATATACATATATATATATATTCAATTCTATTAATTTAAATCAATTTCATATTTAATAATTATACAAAAACAATTCAATCATCTGGAGATTATAACTTTTAAAACCCACATTATCATCTATTCTTCGAGATTAATTATTATGCTCATTTTTTTCGCTTATGTGAATTGAATATTGTAAAATAGATTAAATTTTATGAATAAAATTTTGTTTATAATAATTTATGTTCGATTTTTTAGTAATAATTAATTTATGATGGTAAAAAGAATGATTTACGACACTATATGTAAAATAACGAAACTCATTAAAGAAATAAGTTAAAGGCGTAAAACACCAAAAACTAAACAGTTTAAATGGAATTTGAGTTATTTATTAAAATTATATAGAATTTAAATATAATATTATAAAAATAATTTTTTAAAATTTTATTCCACTCAAATGTAGAAGGATTGAAGTATAAAATTATTATTTTTAATCACCTAACCACCCCCACATCAAGTATTAATACCAGCCCATTTCTCAAAAAAAATCATTAATCTTCAATAAATTTCCCATTTACCACTCATCTAAACTCTATAAATATACATTAAATTCATTTATTACTAAAATAACAATTTCAAGTTCACTAATGGATCCACAAATGGGTTATACTAAAAAGTTAATTTTCTCAGACCACTGCTCTTATATTTTTTTCTCATTCTACATTACCATCACCAACATCATCAATCATTGAATAATAAGTACATAATCATTTATATATTTAATTTTTATGTTTCTAATGGAATTTATCATATCCATCCCATTTATTATCTCATATTATTTAATTAAATGAAACTATTCTCAAAATTATATCGGTTAGTTACCTTAGAGAATATTGATTTTGTTCATTTTCCATTATCGAATTTCATGTATTTTCGTAAAACTAATAATCTAGAAAAATTTGATTTCAGTAATTATATTTACCTTATTTTATGTAATTTCACTAATATATTGATATAATATTATATAAAACCATTCTTGTTTATGGTGTTCATAAAAATAGAAATGATAATCTAAACATTTATCATTTTCACTTTATCAATTAACTCATACTTAGGTATAAAATAAAAATTATAAATGTGAATATTTAGATAATTTTATCTGAATAAATAATATTTCATTTAACTTTTGTAGTTATATGTACTTTTGACCAAAAAATCATTAATTATATTAAAATTAAATAACCATGAACCAATGAAATGAAAAAAATTGATATTAATGAAATATTATTAAAGAATGAGTGGTAATGTTTTATAACAGAATAATATAAGGTATTATAAATATGATTATATTTTTTTTATTAAATTAAAAACATTTTTGAGACAAATATATAGGACATAAATGAATGCACCACTTCTTGGAAGTGTGAGGTAAGGTATTTCTCTTCACTGTTTTTAATTTTCAAAGATATACTCTTTATTCACCACTAATTTCATATATTTGATGTATGGAGATAATTTTTTATATATAATTACATTAATATATTAATATTAGTAATACTCAATTAATAAATTGATAATTATTAAATTTATGGGGAATATGATTCAACTAATTTGCAATGTGGAAAGGTTTTTATTAACACCACTTACAATCATTAGATTAAACAAACACTTAATTGATAATTTGATTTTATGATTATGTGTGTAATTAATTTATATTATCTTATGTTGTATTTCCAATTATTTTATTAGGATTTCAATCATATAATCATTATTGATGCATTTAATTATTCCTTAAATTGAATACAATTTTTTATGCATGGTGTTTACATAGAATGTTTTTTCGGAATAACTGGGATATATTGTAAATATGCATCTTTTATTTAGTAAGGATATTTAATGATAAGTCAAATCTCATGGAATTAAATAGATCATTTAATATATAATGATTTATTTGGAAATTCATTACAAGGGTTGGTGGCATGTTAATAGTATCCCAATCATGCATGGGTAGTCTCATTAGATGCATTAGTTGGCCAAATCAGATGGGTTTCTACCCAGAGAGACAAAATGGAATGATTTTTTATCTTGGAAGTAACAGTCAAGTGGAATTATCTTGATATTTCATATATGTAACATTATAAATTTTCTAATTATTTTTTTTTCTGTTTGATTAACAGACTGGCATGCATTTTCATTGTTAACTTCCAAACTAATTTGATAATTTATAAGGAATTATTTTATCATCTTTTATTATTTTTAAATTATGATCATGTCATTCACAAATGCAATGTATGATCATTTATATACCTTTCCTTGTCTATTATTCTTATTTATTCATCTAATTTCCAATTTTATTATTTGTTTTTGTGTATTTTATCACAACATTACATTGATTCATATCCCTAGGATATAATGAAGAATTATGGAAATTAATTTCATGAATTATAATTAATTTTTTTTTATTTTTTATTTAATATTCCATATATAAAATGGTCTTCAAATATGTATATTGTTTTTCAGTATTACAAATAAATTTAGTTATTTAGGATGTGACTCCTTATAATCATTATAAAGCAAAAAATTAAGGCACATGTTCTGAGGTACCATATTCTGTGTCATTATAATAGGATTATAAAACATATTCCCCAAAACCATATCATAAACATAAAAAATGAATTAATCTTCATAAAAACATACCTTGAGAAAAATTATATATTGTAAAATAATTCAATAATCATTCAATTAAAAATATTTTAATTAATATTGATCATTTAATGTTCTAAAGGATGATTCAAAACCTTATTGTATAATTAATGTCAGAAAATCATCTCATGACATATTATACAAAGAAACATTTCTTTTGAATTACTTAAAAATATTCAATAATAGATGAGTTTGAAAAGAAATTCACATACAAATATTATTTCATTGATTTGTGCACTACAACAAAAATAATGTGTTTTATTTTTAAATCCACATAAATAATTTGAAATAAAATATAAGATAATCCATATTCATGTCACACAATATCCTATCACGACATAATGAATTTATTGGATATTTAATTTTTAGAAAAAAATTGAGTAAAGATTTCGATTACAGTATTTCATATTTTTTTAATATATGTTATCTATAATCATGAATAATAAATTTATTTTATAATTTATATTTATGATAATCTTCATAATTTTTATTTTCCCTTTTATATCATATATTAATATGTTTTTAAAATTAAATAATTATGTATGTTCATGTCATACGATGTGATGACATTATGATCACAAGTCTAAGATGATGTATGTATGTGGACTATTGTCAAAGAGGTCATTATTCATCCATATAATAATTATAATAATTACATGCATATAATTTATATAAAAAATTTATAACTAAATTTCAACCCATTAAATATTGTTAAATTAATTATATATGTTCCAATCATGAAGATGGATGGCCATACATACACATGAGTACCATTTGTATTTTTATAGAGAGAAATTATATATTATATTATAATTAAAAATGATAATAATATCATATAAATTATGTTAATTATCTAAAAATTGTTATAGAAAATTTTTATCCATGAGATATGATGATGAAAAATGAATCACATCGAATCATGGTGGTGGTAGACAATACGTACTAATAAACGACCGAATAAGTTTTATTTTCTTGTAAATGTAGGAAATTAATTGTTATATTATAAGGACCTAGACTTTAACATTACAGAATATTGAGTTTAATAAATAATTAATACTGAGGATCTTTTTAGGAATATGGTTTTCTTGAATTAGGCCATAACCATTACATAACATATCAAATAATACAATGTAGCCAACTCCACCTAATATCTATTTTTTCATAATTGAAAACATTTAAAAATAAATCATGATTTCTTTTAATGGATAAAAATATTCATTTCGTAAATCATGAAATATTACGTTCTCATACCCATAATTAAATATTATGGAAAAACATTTCCTAAGCATGGGATGAGAACAAAAATATTATTAAGAGAAAAAATATGGAATGAAATCGTTAGACCATGAATAATAGAAACCCTTGAATTTTTTCCCAAACTCATATTCTTTAATCATAAAACTTAATATCATCTACATACTACATGATTTCATTATATTGTGAAAAATATTCTTCGCAATAATAAATATTAACGGTAACTTGCGAAATACATATCATACATACATTGGGGATTTCAAAGCTATATAGGTAGTAATCATTGTGGTTGCATTGGGAATACCCATCACACTATATTACCATAATATATTCTGATAAAACTTTTTTATAACATTATATAATAACCTAATGCACTGAATATCTAACATGGGTGCACCTATCTTCATTTTATCAATGATCCATCCATATACACAAAAAATTCCCATGAACCTTAACATAATAATAACAAATTAAACAAGAATAAAGGGATAGAAAAATTTCAGTGTTGCAATAAAAAATTTCCATTATATGATATTGATTTAATAAATACATTATCAAAACCATTTAATAAAAATAATTTAATAAGGAAATGGAATTAGTTATTCTTTTAAATACATTATTTCTTATAGAGGAATCCAAATATAAAATTATGGAAATGAAGGAAGAAAGGTCATTGTCGCCCGTATGCTTCAATGAAATGAGATTGATAAAAAGTCTCATAGAGTGAGACTGACTCATCCCGTATAATCATTATATTCTTGAATAATAGGTTTTTTTTTAATTTCTACTTGATTTAGATAATTTTTATATTTATTATTTTTTTATCATTTATATCCATGTTATAAAAAAAACCAAATTATTTAATTTCATATGAGACACTTTGTATATATTTACTATGTGAGTGGAAAATGAACATGGTTTGATGCCACTAGTCTATATGGTCATATGTCCTCAACATCCAGAATACTATTCCTGACATTATTATATAATTTATATAATAATTATACATTTAATTAAAATCATGAATTATGGTTAGGTAAAAGGAATAGCATTATGACCATAGAGACTGTAAGTCATACGTATTCATGTGTAAAATTTTTCATTTTCATTGATAGTTATTGAAATAATTTTAGAATTATTTTATGAATAAAATGTTATTACTAAATTATTAATATCATATAAATAATTTAAATATTCTTATATATATCATACAAGTCATATAATGAATAAAAATTAGTTACATCTGTTCATGGAGGAGATAGTTCACATGTACGCACGAATGACATTATCAATTTTATGAGCATGGAAAGTTAAAATGTAATTGATATATTATTATAATAGAATAATTAATATTTAATGAATATAAATGGTAAACAATAATTAAATTATTATAACCAACAATAATAGATGGTTATTACAAAACAATAATGATCTGTTCGTTGAGGTGATTGTTTACACGTATGGACGAACAATTAATTCCTTCCCAATTTAATAGAAGTGTAGATGAAATTAGGTGATAAAATTAATATAATAACATCTCAGTATATTAATGATACAAATGTTATTAATTTCTATTGGATGATGGTTATTTAAAGGAACTGGAAGAATAAATAAAATATAAATACATAAATAAAAACAATATCATTCCATCAGATCATCACCATTTTTAAAACCTTAACATTTCAGAGAACATTTATATTCCCAAATTTAGGCTTCAAGAATGTGGTATGAGAATATAGGAAAATGTTGGGTAGATATTGGATGAATAAAAAGGATTTGGAATTGTGTGTAGTAGGGAAAAATGTGTTTTTATAGGAGAAGGGAGGGGAACACCAGGAATTATAAAATGTATTAAATTAATTGTAATTCAAATAAGATTATAAATTTGTAAAACATTAGTTATTAATAATATAGTATGAGTAAGGGTCAAAATATAACCATCTAATAAGAATTTTATAAGTTTTATATATTTTTATAATACTTATAGTTTTTATTTAATCTTATTATCTATTACGGTTTTATCATGATATTTAATCTTCAAGGGTTAAAATAAATAAGAAATAATTCCAAAAAAATATTGAATGTTTAATTAATGGGTTTTATTGAGGTATATAAATTTTTTTTCCAATATTTATTTTTTATAAATTTCATGTCATTTAATTAAATATTTTATCTTTAAATATATTAATTACATAAATTTTGAAACTATTTACTACATGGATTTTTTAAATATCATTAAATCTCAATTATATAGAAAAATATATATTATGTCAATAGTAAATATTTATATTCATCGAAAAATTTCTTAGATGGTATAAAATATAAGATATTTTATCTATTTTAATATATTTAATATCATTTATTGGATTCATTCTTTAATTAATCAATTACTACATCACCATTGGGTCAAAATTAAATATAATTATTTAACTCATAAAAAATTTAAACAATCTACCATGATATAGATTTTTTTTATCTTTCTATGGAGTATTAATATGAAATGATATATCTTATATAACCCCATCCTAAAATTATTATTGTATGAATAGACATATTTATGACATATTTGCCTTTACATTAAATTAAATGTTACAAATATCCAAACAACGCCCTAGTGGCATCCAAATGTCCTAATTTCGGCCCATGGATGGTCAAGGGTGATAATAACTCGTCCAATAATAATATAACAACTATTAATGTAATTTTAGAATATTATTCTACTAATTGTACATTTAATTATCATCTTTAACTTTAATTGTGGTAAATAAAATACAATTGATACTATTAACTAATTTCTTTAGTCTATTGTACTAAAATTTTCATATTGAGCACAACCATTTATTTAAATTTTTTAAAATTCAATTCACATAATTGGTTATATTATGTTAAACACTAATCTCGTGGACGGATTCTGAAAATAAGTTTTTTATGAAAAACATTAAGAAGTGCACATAGTATATTTTTTTATTTTAAATTTTAAATTTCATCCAATGAACTACATTTGATTAACTGATATGAAATCATTTTATTATACCTTAATGAAATGTAAAATTTTGATTTAAAATATCAGTAAAGTACACAAATATGATGTTTTGAATAAAAATATAGTATTTTTCATTATTCACTAAAAAACGAACACAACGATAAAAATAATAAAAAATAAAACAATATAAATATTGATGTCCCACTTCTAAATAAGATGTTTTTGTCAAATATAACATATAAAATTGAGAAAAAAATATATTTAAAAAACAGTTCAACATCAACAGGTTGGAAAACTACATTTTAAAAAAAGAGTATATTATGCTTAAAGTTGGATTTATTCTCATTTTAATCCTCCAATCATTTATATATGAAATAAAATATATTTAATTATCATGGGTAATCATAATATTAGTATTTATATTAATTCCATATAATAAAATGACAAGGTAAAAATGACCATTTAAAATAATTATGTTAAAAATTTATTAAATTTTAGTATAACCAATCCTTCTGCTCATCATGAGATTTAAGAGAGACCCATTGGTGCATGTTTTTTATGATATCAAAAATCTCATGAAACATAATGTAAAATTAATTTCTAATTCAAAACTATTAATATATATGAAAAATTATTATTCTATAATTACCGGGGATGTTACATCATTCCACCATTTTTTGAAATTGTTTCCTCTTCATTTAATTTACATATAAAAAAGATGGTTTATTTCTCCCTCATATAATTTTCATATTCTCATGCATCCTCTTCTGAAATATGGTTTTTCCAAAAAAACACCACCTAAGGAATAACATTATTATATAACACATTATCATTATTGCCATGATTCAGGACCAGATGATTCTCATAAGAAATATTCTCTTCCAATTAAATTACATTTTTCCTCAAAACATGGGATGGCTCTAGAATATACATTATTAATAATGAAACATTAAAAATATTATGTTCATAGGATAAAATCAGAGAAAAATAATATTAGAATGAATCAAATACAATGTTCTCTAGGATTTCATATGGTTCAATAAACTGTGGAGTCAAAATCCCTTATGTAATAAAATGAATTACACATTTTTATATAGAATATTTTAAAAAGATATGAACAGCCACCAAAAAAGAAATATTTGTCCTCCAATTATCCAGATAAATTTTCTACCTACTCTTATCTATCTTTATGTGTTTCTAAATCGAATGAAATTTTTCTTCCATTTATTCTACCAATTATGGTTCCATCAACATACATTCACCTTTTTCATACAAATAAGATGTAGTTCAACACTGCATTCCATATAATGCCTCAAATGGTTCCATGCATATACACGATTAAAAATAGTTATTATAAGAATACTCAACCAATGAAAAATGTTGATCCAAACGTCCATGGTAATCCATTAAACAAGCATATATCATATCCATCATGGTCTGAATAGTTTATTTTGTGTACAAATTTTATTGGGAATGATAGACTATACTGAAATTTAATTCAGAAAACAATGACTTCTGAAGGCTTTTCCAAAAGATATAATTGAACTTCTAATCAGGATCAGAAAAATCAAGAGGGGGACTCCATGTAACCTAACAATATTTTTAACATACAATCATGAATGTTAATCTAGATATAGAGTATCTCGAATGGAAAGAAAATGATTACATTCAATCAATCCATCTATAATAACACATATCACATTATTATCTCTAGAAGTCTTTGGTAATCCCACTAATAAATCCATGGATATATTATCCCATTTCAACTTAGGCACTCGTAAGAATGAAAAAGCACCTTTGTCAAATTCTACCCAACTTTAACATAAAAAAATTCAATTACTACCTTTTAAAGACAAAAACATTTCTTTTCAATCTATCCCACCAGTAAAAATCTAGAAAATTTCTATACATCATTATGCGGCCAAGATCAATATAAAATGGAGAACTATGGGATTACATATAAACTCATTATTCAATTGTGAATCAAAATGAACACATATTCTCTTCCAAAATATCTAAAAACAATAATTATCAATAATAAATTCAAGAATCATACCTTTATGAAAAAAATCAACCTTTTTATATAATTCTCTATCATCCTTCTTGGATTGTTTACTTTTTTTCTGATAGATTTGATTTCATTGAATCATAAAATGAAACAAAGTAATTTCCTACACTAACAACCTTCATACCAAATTTTATAAAATTATTAAGCAATGTATCACCTTCCCAAAGTAACATGCTTAATGTATCATTACTTTTCCGGATCAAATTATAATCAAATTTAATTTCATATCTTGGATGGTAATAAATCGTGAGATAAAAATCCATTATTAGTTATGAAAATCATCTCTATCTAATGTAAAATTCATTTATATTTAATAAATAATTCAAAATGTTTTTGTCACTATATAATTCAAATATATCTCCAAACAGATGTTGGCACCCAATTGTTTTAGTAAAAATAATAACAGCTAATTCTAAATCATGTGTATGGTAATTTAACTCACGAGGATTCAATTAACCTGAAACACCAACAACTCCATGATAATTCGGTGTTATGACATAATAAAGTTCTTTAATAAAAGAATCATTGTACATAAAAAATTCACCATTTCTGGAAGGCCGATCTAGAATTTGATTATTCACCAATACAATTTTCAAGACATAAATTCAATAACCATGTTCATTTTTCCAAATGAATTTATCACCTTATTTAGAAAACATAGTCAGTGGGCCAGATAACTAGGAAAATATCTCCAAAAAACATCCATTAATAGATAAAAAAACCCAAAACAACTATGAATAATAGTTATATTTTTTTGGGTTTTCGATTCATCGAAATCTAGTTTTTATTGGGATCAATAAATATTCAATATTTAGAAACAATTTCATGATGGAATGAAATTTTTCCAACCCAAAAACACTCTTGATAAATGTCCCATATGATTTCTTTTTATTTGTTTTTTCAAAATAATCATTAGATAACTTTCATGATCCTTTTTCGATATATAGTATACGAATATTTCATCCATAATCACATCCAAACAAATATCTAATAAATCATTGAAAACAATATTTATAAGATCCATAAATATATATTATCCACATTTAATCCATATGGAATAAATAAAAATACAAAATGGCCATATCATGTATGAAACTAAATCATTGTACTGTGTGTGTCCTTTACTTTCATCTCATGGTACCCCAACCTCAAGTAAGACTTAGAAAAATATTGTGCTCCCTAGTGCTGATGAAATAGAACATTGATATGGGGAAATGGTGACCTTTTCTTAAAAGTGATTTTTTTAAAGGTATTATATTCAATGAAAAGTCTCAATTACTATCATTATTTTTGACAAACAAGAAAAGAACACACCCTGGTTAAGTATGAGGTATAATTAAACCTTTATATAATAAATCCATCAATTTCCTACTAAATTTTATTTAATCAATTTTATACATTAAATTAGTGGTTATGAAATTGAATTTAAAATAGGAACTATATAAATAAAAAATTTGACTTATTGATAGGGTATAATAACATGAATCCCATAAAGAAAAATATGATGATATTCATTCACCACTAGAACATCATTAATCTCAATAGTTCCATTTTTCTCAAAAATACATCCAAGGTAACCGTATTTTCAATATTTTAATAGTTTATCAACATCATGATATGTTATCAATGATAAGGGTTCATTGTGGTACTCAAATTGAAAATATTTCTAAAAATAAACATCTTTAGATTTGCAGTCAATCATAACATGGTAAAAAGAATTCCAATCCATACCAAAAAAACATCAAACCCTAATCATGAAAAACACCAAATGGTTCATAGGAATATTACATCAAATTAGAAGGAATTTAGGATTCTTATAATTTCTTTTTTCTTCCTCATTTCCCCCATAGATTTTTACCAAATGTTCTTGAATCATTTTTTGAGGTGAAATTTCTAATTTACTAAAAAAATTATAAAAAATGAATGATAGTGTAGTCCATGAATCATAAAACATGGTGAAATAAACTGAATATAGAAACGATGTACCTGATACAACTTATTTTTATATAACAACATTTCCAGATGTATATACAATGGATTTTACGAAACCATTTGTCTAATACCTTTGTTGTATTCCATCATTTATGTTCTTCATTAGACAGTCGTTTTCATAATGACACATCCCATTACACATAAAAAAATTTATTACTATAAATTATATTTTATCTGAAAACATTATTTGGTCTTTTCCAGTATAATTACAACCCATTGGTCCAATTTTACCACTTATGAAGTACTTAACAAAATTTAGAAAGAATTATCTAGTATGTTTTTAACACATTTTTCACAAACAACAATCTTAAATTTCTTAAATTAATAATTATTTATAATAATAATTCCCTTTAACATGGAAACTTGACCTATAATTCCTCTATATTTAAATAAAAACATGATCATTTAGAAACCCCACTTCTACATATTCTTCATATCTAATTGGTTATTCATTAGTGTTGGTCTCACGATAATCCAACTCCCTTGGATAATTTTCATTATTCATGAGTAAAAATGATTGACATTACATTTATGATCCAGGATAAAATTTAGATCATACATTTATTATCGTGATTATTTTTATTTGTATGAAGCCATCAATTATTCTTCCCACCTCAATTCAAATAATTATTTTTCATCCAAAGTCAACATTCCTTTGAAAATTATTTCTGAAGATACATATTTTTTTTATTTTTCCCACATAAGAGCACCCATATCCTCACTATCTGGTATATTATTAACCATATATAACCATTAACTAGATTCAACATCAAAATAATAAATATAAACACTAACCATTTTATTTTCTGAACATCCCATGACATCAAATTTTTTTTCTGGTGCTTTAATCCACCATGCAGCTTACACGGGTTTAGATGAACCTCTAGATGATAGGGTATGTTGCCTTATGAAAGGATCCACTACCAAAATATTATTTTGTGGTTGATCTAGATGATATCATTGTTATACACCACATATATTTATTGCTTTAGTTTAATATTCATTCACTGCAAAAAACTATATAGTCTCCATTTTTACAATCATAGGATACAGATTTTGAAGGTAGTTTTTCTATGGATGATGTCATATAATAGCTTCCATGTTTTCTGTGTGGAAAATCATTCTAAAACCCCATTTCATTAATGAGGAAACATGAAAATCTTTAAATTTTTTATCTTCTCAATTTTATATATTGTATTATTCTTTTATGGATATTCTATTAGTAATATCCTAACAATTAAATGTATCTAAACTGTCATTTGATATCAATTATATGGCCATAAGTTTAAATATTTCATAATCAAGAGTTAAATTAGGAATTAAAATTGTGGATATTTTTAAGGTTTTTACTTTTTAATAATTAGTCCATAACTATTACATAACATCTCAAATATTACAATGTAGAAAATTCTACTCAGTATCCATATTTTCATAACTTAAAAAAATTGAAAATAAATATTGATTTATTTTTCTTGATAATAATATTCACAACATTTATCTGTATATCTTCCTTTATCATACCCATCATTATACCATATGAAAAAACATTTAAAAAAATGGGATGAGCACAAGAAATCAATATGGTGTATAAAATAAGGAATGAATCTGTTAGTCCATGAATAAATTAAACTAATAAAACTATTTTAACAAAATCATACTTTTCACCCATAAAACATCAACACTCTTACCTACCACATGAGGTCATAAGAATCATGAATAACATCTTAGAAATCACAAATTGTTAAGTTAACATATTTCATCCATATCATATATACATTTTATCATTCACAACTACATATAGTGTATCCTTCATTGGTACATATGGGATACCCATCAAAATATATTACCTAAATATATTTGGAGGAACCTTATTGTTTAACATCATATCATTAAAAAATTAATTAGAGATATATCACAGTCTATCATACCCTTGGTTTTTCATGTAATCACATGTATACATAAACAACTCCTAGGAACAATAACCTATTCAGAACACATAAAACAAGAATAAAGGAAAAATAACATCTCCATCTTGAAATAATAGTATATAATTTTAAGATATTGATATAATGAGTCCAATATTGAAATAATTTTCAATCAAAAATCAAAAAATTTGAAAATAGTAATAATTCTTGTTTTAAAAATATTATGGCTTATATAGGATGCCGAATAATAATTTAATGGTCATGTCAATGAAAAAAACATTCTCACCACATATGTTGAAAAAGAATTCATATATTGTATTAGAAAAAAACTTAATAAAAAATATTCAATTTTAAAAAATTGACTTTATTTATTGTCCAAAGGGCTTAAATTATACACAATATAATATAAGGTGTCGTATATAATCAAAATATTAATGAATTAATGAAGTTTTAGACGAAGTCCCATACCGTGAGTATGAATCGTCACATGAAATCATTATATTCATGAATGATAATCATGGGTTAATTTATACTTTAATGATAACCTTTTTCAATATCATTATTTTTTTTCAATATTTACCATGTTATTAATATTACATTATTTTTTATGTTCATATCACATGTTCTATCGATATTAGGTACGTATGTATAAAATGAACAAGGTTTGATTTCACTAGTCAATGTAGTCCTAAATGCTTCATCTCTAGGAAAATACTAAGGAAATTATATTTATTTTTATAAATAAGTTATAACTTAAAATCAAACCATGAAGTGTGGTTATTAAAAATAAAAATGTTAAGTTAATGGATATGGTAAGTCGAACATATGCATGAATAGCGTATTCCATTTTTCACTAATAATTATATAAATAATTTATGTATTATTTTATCTATAAAATACGATCCTGAAATAATCAAAATAATATTAAAAATTCATATATACTTATATATTTCATAAATTTTATACAGGGAATAAAAATCATTCACATCACTTTTGGGTGGTGATAGTTCACAGGTACGCAAAAATGACGTAATCATTTTTATGTGCGTAGAAAGTAAGAACATAAATGATATGTTATTATCATATGATGATTAATATGTCATGAATATAAAATATGAATATTAATTTTATTATTATATCTAGTCATGATAGATGGTTATGAAAAATGAATTTGATATATTCGTGGAGGTGATAGTTCACACATATGAACAAACGATTAATTCCATTCCTATTTAATGGAAGAGGATTTTGATATAGGTAATGATATTAAAATAATAAAATATTAGTATATTTAGGATATTGGATTTACTTTTTCCTTGTAGAAGATAGATATTTAAATGATGTGGAAGAATATATAAAATAGAAAAACATAAATAAAACCATTACCTTTTCTTCAGATTTTCACATTTTATAACATCATAAAACCTAAAAAAGGTTTCTATGTAAAAAATACGGCCTAAAAAAATGTGGTTTTGAATTCATGGAATGGATTTAGTTTGAGTGTTTTATGAACCAAAGGGTTTTGGTAGTGTGGGTAATATAGTGGAATGAGTACCTATTTATAGGAGAGTAGAGGGGAACCCTTGGAATTATTAAATGTATTAAAGTAATTTAATTTTGATTTTGATTCTAAATCGTCCAAACATGATGATGTTATAAGATAGTATAGTAAGTGTCTACATATAATTATATAATGAGAGCTGGATTTTTTTAATATATTTTTAATCAGAAACTTTTTTATTTAATATTTTTAACTCCTACCATTTTATCAAGTAATTTACATTTTGGGAGTTGAAATAATTCCCGAATCATGAAAAAATGAATATGAATTAATCATTAATTATATTTATAATGATATATCATATTTTTTTCCCAATCATGGTTTTTTATTAATTTTATATCCAAAAATTAAATGTTTTATATTTTTAAATATGAAATATGCCAATTTAGACACTATTGATTTCCTATCCTTTTAAAAATATCATAAATACATGTTTCATTAAAATAAAAAACATTAAATAAAATAAAAAATGTCATATTTATCCATAAAATTCATTTAAGGATTAATATATTACAAATACAATTTATTTTAATATTATTATTATTATAAAATGGATTCTTTCATAATAAATCAATTTCTACATCAACATTGTGTCATAATCAAAATTAATAATTTGATTCCTAAAAATTATAAATAAATTATGATTTTATAGTTATTCATTTATTATATTTATATACTATTCATTTTATAATTTATCACTTATATAACCACATATTAAAATTGATTCATAAAGAAGATACATATTTTTTAAATAATTTCCATTACTTTAAATTAAATGTTATAAATATCATAATCACATATATGTAGCTTCCAAAGGTCACTGTTTTATCCCAAATATTTTCATGGTTGATAATAACTCATAAAATAAGACTAATACAGTGTCAGTGTAATTTTATAATATTATAATACTAATTTTACCTCTAATTTCCCTATTTACCCTTAACTGTGAAATATACTATACTAATGTAACTATTCCCAAAATTATTTTCACACTATATGACATAATATATCATATTTAGTAATGCCATGAATGTTTTTTTAAAATTAAATTCACATAAGTGGTTCAATTATAATTAACACTAGTCCTATTGACGGGTCAATGTAATGAGTTTTTCACGTAAAACATTCTAAAGATCACATTATTTTTTTATTTAATTTTAAATCAAAATTTCATCCAATATAAGACATTGGATTAAATGATAAAAACATAATCTTCATAGACCTTAAAATCCAATATAAAATTATTTTCAATTAGTATTAATAAATTAGACCAAATTATAGTTTTGATTAAAAATACATAATTTTTATTATTATTTATTAAAAAAAATTATCAGAATAAAATCCAAAAATTTAGATAAATTAAATTTTTATGCCTCACATCCAAATAAGAATTTTATTTTATGGCATATAACATAAAAAATTTCCAAAATACATATAAAAACAATTATCCATTAAATCTGGAAAAAAAATATTTTAAAATTTGTAGAGTATTCTAATCATAAAATTGGATCTATTCTCATTTTAAGATTCCAAAATTTTTTATAATAAAGAGAATATATTTAATAAACATGTTTAAAAATAATATAGTAAGATCTGTTTATTTTAGCTAATACAATGGGTATGTGATAACTATCATTTAAAATAATAATAATTATAATATATTATTTTTTGATTTAACTCACTCTTGTGTGAAATATATGAAAACAAAAGAAACCAATTTTTGTGTGTCAGGTACGATAACATACTTATCATCCCTCTTAACATAAAATTAATATCTAATTCATAAAAATTAATTGATATTAAAATGGCTTATTCTAATATTTCATAGGATGTTACATATATATTTTTTTTAAATAAAAAACATGTCATGAATTTCATATATAAACAGTAATTATATAGTTATATAAATACATGATATGAGAAAATTTAAAATGAATGACATTAATTTGTGATACGGTAGTTCAGCCTACTAATGAATGATTATTGCATATCTCATTTTATAGAAGCTGAGATGGATTTTGGTTATGATATTAAAATAAAAACTTCTCAATATATCGAAAATTTTATATATTTTATTTCACCATGTTTGAATGAGATTTTGGGGAGGCGTAATTCCCAAAAAAAACTATACTTGAAGATAATAAACTATACCACTTATTTGAAAATAAACTTTTTTATTATGACTTATGACTAAAATGGTTGTAATTATTCATGATCCAAGACCTCTACAATGTTTGGAGGGATTATAGGAATGGATTTGGGAATGCGTTGGTTGAAAATTGTGTTTTGATGTGTATTGGGTTGATAAGAAGGGAACCTCTTTATATGAGACTGTAGGGGTACAAATGGAATATCCCAAAATATTAAAATATAATAAGACTAATCTAGAGACAAAAAATCATTTGTAATATACATTTATAGGGGATGAAATTTTAGATAATATTTTATCACATATTATATATTTTGTTATTTGTAGTATTTTTAAATAATTAAATAAATTATTCATCTTATAAAATAGGATTCATGTCAAACAATATATAAACCATTACATTGTCTTTATAAACATCATTATAATAAGTAATATTAAAAAAGTCATTATATTAAATAAATTCCATGTTAATCAATATGATTCTTATAAGAAATTTATGATATAAAATTATATTTATTGTAATATTTTTTATTTCATTTAATTTATTTCTCCATTAATTTTATAATTATTACATAACCATTTTGTAAGAATTCAACGTAAGAATTTATTACATAAAAATAAAAAAATTATAATGCCAAAGATAAATATGTAAAAATTATAAATACTCTTTATATTAAAATATATATTCTATATTACACCATATATGAAAAATTGAAATAAATTAAGAACAATAGTGTGATATGTATGACTTTCCTGTAAATAAAATAATAGAAAATTCTTAATCGCATACATGATTCTCTGAATAGTAACACAACAAAACCTAAAATTAGTATTTTTTTAAATAAAAAATCAAAATAATATGTGTCTTCTATAAGGTAAAATTTTTAGTCCATATATTTTACATTTAAAAACAATTACCCAATATAACATTTAACATGGTAATAAAACATCATACATATTCTATTTATTTTGTCTATAAAAGGATATTTTTATTAAATTTGATCCAATTGATTATAAATATGAAACCCATTTTTCAAAAATAAATACTATTAATTACTATATATTAAATTAAAATTATACCCTAACAAAATATAATGTTTCAGAAAAATAATATTTTGAAATTTTACATGTATTTATAATAAATTCAATCATTATATTAATTTTAAAAATAGTAAAATGATAAATCTGAAATAAAATTTACAAATGATAATTTAAAAATAATAAAATTCATAATATTAAATTGATGTAAAAAATGTAGTTTTTAATTAAACTAGTATTTCTTTAATATTTAGTAAAATTTCAATATTTCTAGAAAATAAAAAAAATGCATTCCAAGATTATTTTTATATGCTCAATTAACAAATAGAATTTATTTTTAAAAGTAAACATTATAAATTAGAGAAATAAAATTATAAATAAAATCTTATAACAATATAACATCATTTTTTAGAATACTACAACAAATTAAAATAGTTTATTATATCATTAACTTGGTTATTATGTTCTCCAACACTTATAGAAATTTCATCCTCATTATTTTATTCACTTATTCAAAAGTTGTGGATAACAATCCCCCATAAAATCTTTTGACTCTCTAGTTTCTTCATCATCCATGTTGGTTTTCCACTATACCTTAATCTAGTTAATTAATATGATCTATAATAATTTACCTCTACATTCAAATATCTGAATAGGATGTTCCTACAATGAAATGTTATCTTTCCAACTGAACTACATTAATGATCAAAATAGGAGACGAATCACGCACATATATTTATCAAATTGAAATAATAATAACAATTCATACCAGAGGTAAACTCATAAGAATGGTAACATAATACGAAACTGATCCAATATTCTATAATATTTTATATTCTCCTATGAACCATGGATTTTATTCTCCATTCTTACCTTAATGATAAACTATTTTCCATTGAGAGACACAATTAAAAACATGATCACCTACCTCAAAAAATAGGTAACTACTCTTGTAATTTGAATAACTATTCTTCATACTATAAACTAACCTCACATGTTTCTTAATCATATTCCCATTTATATACATTTTGTCGACGAATTCTAGTCCAATAAAATATTTTTCACATAATTTAACTTAAAATGTGGGTTGTCAAAAAAAATTTGCATTTGTTTCATGAAAATAATATGTCTGTAAAATGAAATTAATATTATTTTTATGTGAAAAGTAATATAATTAAATATTATGATCCTAAAATCCCTAAAAATCCATTGAATAATAACAAAAAATGACTTTTTCTGTTCAAATTTTTCATTATATATGTCATACTGATTCAGGATGAAAAGAAACAATGATATTTAATTCAGTGTCCAATGGCTTCTAAATGCCATTATAAAAATTATATTCAAAACTGGAATCATTTTATGATACAATGAAGACATGATATGTATGTCACGCTACCATTTCCATTATATAAAATTTTAAAAAGTGATCCTATGAAATAATATCTCATATTGGAAGGATATTATTAGATTAAAAAAAGATAATTATCTGTGACCCAAATTGCATTTTTACGTAATGAAGTAATTTTCAATTTAAACATGAAATACATGTATATATTTTCCCATTAACAATCTATCACTCTAAAAGGATGAAGCATCCCCATCTATAATTTTTTTTCTACATTAACCATTTGACAAGACAAATATTTCACAGTAATTCCAGTAATATCTACTTCCCATCTATCCCAATAGTAATATTCCGTAATGTATCTACATATATTAATTCATCTTAGATGTATAGATGTAAATGAAAAATTAAACATCTTTTAACAGTTCCATAATTAATAGTGAATCACAACGAACACATTACCTCTTCCCAAATCATTAAACACGTTATTTTTCAATTTTAAAATCATAAAAAATTCCCTTCTTAACATATTATAAATTCATTTAACCCACAATATTCATTGTAAGAATACTTGTTCTTAAAAAAATTTGTATTACACTAACACCTGAAAAAAGGAGTACTTTCTTACACCAAAAACATCCATTAAAAATTCACTAAATCATAAACCATGGATTCATGTCTAAAACATAACATGGTTAATGTAACAAAATATTTCAAATTCAAGCATCATACACATTATTTTATTTTATAGGATGGTAATTTATCATGAAATCATACTCCATTGTCAATTAATACAATCTTGTCTAACTCAGGTAAAAATCATTATTAGTGAATATCTGCATTAATATTTTATGATTAATATATATTGAACATATGGATTAATATTAATGATGCGTCCAAACATTTATGAAATAAAACCACATCGACTAATTCCAAATAACGTGTAAGATAATTTAACCAATGTTTATTTGGTTTCGGTGATTCTTAAGACATTATATAATCATTATACGTTATGAAACAACCATTTCCCATTAATTAATCATAAAGGTTAATGAAAAAACACAATCTCTCATAGGTAGGTCCAAAAATAGATCATTTTATAATCATTTCTTATAATTTATAAAAATAATCATAACATTATTTTTCTAAATAAATTTTGTCTAATTTTTTATTATCATATCTTTTGGGCTCCAAAATTATGAATTTTTAAAAAACCCCACTGGTAGTAACCCATGGACCTAATAAAACTATAATTCCATATGAAATATATTAGAATCAATCATTATTCAATTTTTTTTGATTTAAATGTTTTCAAAATTTTGTAAAATTTATAAAAAAATAGTCAAGAAACAAAATCTATTGTCTTAAAAAACAAAAAAAAAATCAAATTTCAAATATAATTTCATTTCATTAAGAGTTTTCATAATATTCCATAATGGGTTTTATATAACATCAAGAATTATTGATGAAACGAGAATATAATAATTATAATACAGAAAATTTATACATGTATTCATGAAATACTATATTAAAAATATTGATAAATATAGTGGAATAAAATTTCAAACCAAAAAAATTACTATTAACAAATAATGTCCATATAAATTATGGATTGAAACATTCAAAATTTCATCCTCCTTCACCTTCAGCTTATTAAACCACAATATAATATCAATATTTGAAATACCGTACACTCCATATATCTGATAAAAAACATCATCACGATCAAATGGATACTTCTAATTAATATTTATGTTATTAAATTCGTTATATAAAATACAATGCACAAATAACAATATTTCAAATTAAAAAATTGATCACCCCATGGTGAAGTGTTCAAATGAATAAAACCACATTCTAGAAACTCCTGTAACATTTTCTCTATTATAAAAAGATAAATGTGATCAATTACAATAAAGGGTTATGAAATAGGTTTAACATCTAATACTAAGTCATCATTAAACACAAACATTATATCAATAATGACATAAGGAAAATCATGATAAAAACATAAATGTATTCATTCACTATTTTCAATTCTTTAATGTGAATATTTATCTAGTTTTCAAAATTATGTTCAATAAAACATTCAATTCATTGTTTAATGATTCTATACATACTAATATCTTATCAATATTTTCATTCATTCTATTATAAAAAATGATAGTATTTCTGTAAAATAATTTATTTAGCTATAAAATCTATCATAGTATGGTAATAAAACCAATCTATACCTAGAATAACATCAAAATATAATAAATGAAAAATGTAATTGTTTTTATGTGTTGTTGTCTAATAGAAAAGGATGATAATATTTTTATAATTTATATTCTCTATGATTCATTTAGTCAGCGTTTTAATCATAATTTATTTTTATATTTCACGAGGGGGACATTCAAATTTAATAGATAAAATATCATATCTGAATTAATAAGTTGATCAAAAAGAAAAAAATATATCTCCATAATCTTTATAAAAAAAATATACCTTATGTAGCTTCTTTTTATGGAAGAAAAATGTCTATGTAGCTGAAATGTATTTCACCATAGTTTTCTACTTATATTATAGTTTCTTCTCCACTTTCAAGCACTAATTTGGGAATGTTCGTGCATAATTCACAATCTCACAATATTACATACACATTATATATTTCATATCATAATTTATCATACCTATATTAATATATTTTTTATTTTTAATCAAGGGATAAATGTTCATCCCTAACACATGAGAATAACATCCCATATTTAAAATGGCATTCCATATGGTGATTTTACTACACAATCCAAAAACATTAAAATGATATTTTGTGGCTTCATATTTATTTTCTTGTGATTCACCATTTCCCGGAATACGCTACATTTCTTCTTATTGTTGTTATAAAATTATATATTATTGATAATTTCCATTTCAACCCTCTCATAAATTGAAGAAATTAATAATAATTTTTTAATTCACAGGTATCTAATACCGTTTGATATATTTGTTTCATCCTGAGTTAAAAATATTTATTTTACAATCATGGTACAAGATAAAATTATGATAGTATCATTCAAATTGGTTTATTTTTCATCATCTTTGGCCACTAAATCCTCCATCAATAGATTCAATTCTAGAAATTTTCTTTATTTGAAAAGGAAAACTAACCTACAATGATATTTCTCACACAGAAAATTATCCAATTCAACTAATTCCAGACATCAATATCTTCACACCCCATGATATTTGTGATCATTGACTAGAACTATAATGACCCATACTTTACATAAATTGTTAATACTTTAAAATTGAAGCGTACTTATTACATCATATAACAAAACCCTGAAAGTACCGTATAGGTATAGTGTCTTTAGAAACTGGGAAACATAAACAACTGGTTTATAAAGCGTCTACAATGTCTCTCATTTATTTCATCATATCTATAGTCCCTTTTGGAATATATTACGTAATAACCTTCTTCATGACTTGGGGAATGAAAACATACAAACGAGAGATCAAATGATCAGTAAGGGTAAACAAATGAAATATATATCACATCATATTCATAAGAACATAACATTTTAGAAATCTTACCCTACAAAAGAGATCATAATATCATAACATGGGATAAATCATAGTAGTGAAATGTAATCCCAATAATCATAACATAAAACATGAAAATTTGTGGCATACCCACATAATCATAGAGAATCATTTCTTATTAGTCAAGACTCATTGCCAAGACTATCTTAGTTGACAAAGTCCATTTCTAAACTGAGTTCACTCCTCGTTTCAGTCTTGTTTCACTGAACCGGTATAACCTACCATTCCAGCCATGTATATCTCATGAGATATAAAATCGTTACCCAATTCATTGTAGGGAGATTTAGGTCCCACCCATCTCATTATGATACCATTCTTATTTGTGCCACAAAATCATAAATCATACATCATTTCATAACCCATGTAATAAAAATGGGATTCTTAAACAACATGACATCATAAAAATATTCATATAAGATAAAGGAATTCATAAAAATAATTCCATCTCAACATAATAAAATCAAGGTAATAATAGGGATAGAAACATAACCCTATATTATCTTAGATGGAAAATAAATTTGATAAAACACTTGAACTCCATTCTTGAGGAAAATATCCTTTCTACATCAAAAACATTTTCCTTTCTTAACATGTCATACATTTTTAAATTAAAATAAGTTGATTAAAAATAATCTTGAAAACTTGTAAAGGAAGCTTCTTGGAATTTTTTTTAAAAAAATCCAGTCATGTCGTATATGTTAAAAAAACATTCTTCTCGTACTTTTGTCGGAAAATTCAAAAAGTAACTCGTACGAAAAACGACAAAAGATTCCTTTCATATCATTTACTATAAACTCACCAAAGTGTAAAAATGGATTTAGAAAATTTTATGTGGATGAAAATAATATTACATATTGAGGAAACATGGAGGTGGATGATAAAATACTCCCCCGTAAATACCAAAGTATAAACAATCTCGGATAAAAATGAGATTGTGATATTTCCATTACCTTAGGTCCGATTTGCATCGTAAGTGTCCGAACCTCCTGTATAATGATTTAAATAATGTTACTGAATTATTACAGAATCATAATTAATGTTATGATATCATATATGGTCATATTCATAGCTTCTTATTAGTAATATTTCATTACTACTTGTTATTCAGGTGTTTATTACTTTTTGTTCTTATGTGTGTTTTGTCGAATAAATTCTTATTATTCTCTTTATGTTATAGATAACCCATTTCCAGAATGGTATTATTGTTATATATATCATATTCATTCATTCAATTAATTTATATAATTATTATGAAATGAAGATCATGTAGAACGAGTCGCATCACATTATGGAGACGGTATTCCGTACGTACGCACGAGTGATGATATCGTTCCTATGATCGTGGAATTGTATTGGAGTGTATTTATACTATTTCAGAATCAATATCACATTATAATAGTCATATATAGTCATTATTTACACCATTATACCCATCCATGTAAGGTGGTGGTGGAAAATACATTACACCACGACGTGGAGACGGTATTCCGTACGTACGCACGCGCGGTGATTTCTTTTCCGTAGGATGGATAGATGGTGAAATAGGGTTGTTTAATACTTATAATAACATATCAGCATGTTCGTGATACTGATTTTATTACTTCATAATGAAAAAAATAAAGAATAAGAAGTGGAAGAAGAAATAAAGATGAAATAATCGGTAACAGTCATTACCTCTTCATTGAAGTGCTTCTTTGAGACCTCCTTTTAGGGCACTAAAATAGGTCTTTGAAAAAGACCAGAACCTCTAGTATGTTTCTATGGAAGTGGAGAAAATAAATTTTCAGGGTTTTTCCGAGCATGATGTCTCAATGTTGTGTGAGGAAGAGGGAGAGGAGGAGCCCTTTTATAAGAGAGGAGAGGGGCACCTTTGGAATAACAAAAACTATTATTTTATTATAAAGACAAATTCGGTTTTTAATAGCTCCAAATTGATATATTTCGAAGATAAGTTGGGTAGGGGTCAAAAGACTCTAATCCAATATAATTTAGACATGTTTAGGCGTCAATGTTAACCTTATCATTCAGATTTAACTTTCAGTTAGATAATTTAACTTTTACCATGTCTTCTTGTTTTCTTATACTATAAGGTTAATAAACTTACTATATCAAGCCAAACGAACCCCAATTTGTTTATTATTAATATATATAACCTTATCTATGTCATGTGGTCGAACAATATATTTTTAGGAATAAAAGAACAATTAATAATATAATATTTGTTTAAAAAAACTATTATATGTCAATTTTGACACTATTTAGTAATTGATTTTTTTGAAAATCATTACAGAATGATTAGTTCGAACCAAGTTAATTAAATCAATAATAACATGTCATATTAACCTAGAAAATTAGTTTAATTCATAAAAAGTCTCAAATTACATTTATTTGGGTATTTATAACATCAATTATGTCAATATTTTATTAATAAGATAATTACTGCATCATCGTTGTGACATAAATAAATTAAATAATTTAATGTCTAAAAATTAAAAATAAAATAAAATTATGTAGGAAATTAGTTTATCTTTCTAATGAATATTTATAGTCGAATTTATCTTATGTATAACCCCATATTAAAAATGATTTACTTATTAAACGTTGATTTTAACTATTTTAACTTTTCTTTAAATAAATTAATAATAAATGCCCTAATCTATTCCAAGTGGGCCTAAATGGTCATATTTTATTCCTAAGGTTGTTCTTGGTCGAATTACACTTATCCAATAGAATTAGGATGTGTTTTAGGGTAATAATAATAACACCTTTACCCTTAATTACCCTATTTACTTTTAACCGTGAAAAAAAGTAAAAAGTTACTATTCACCAAAAATTATTTCATCTCATTGAACCACATTTTAGTCCTTGATATTAACCGTGTCTCTCGGATTTTCGAAATTACACTCACAGAAGTGGTAAAATTAAGTTTTATGAAAAATTAAGTTTTTTTAACTACCACTTAGTGGTTTCACTATTCAACAAAAATTGAAAGTTTTCAGAAAAATACCAAAATTTCACCCTAGGCTAATTTTGATATTCCGAATCCAAAAATGAAGTCCATTTTGAACAATAAAATTTAAAAAATTTCAAAAAGTGGTTATGACTATTCATAACGGCTAGTTTTAATAATATTTTAATAGCATATCGTTGTTTAGTGAAACTCGATATTGCGTACGGTGCAAGCTATCGAGGAAGGCCGCAGTTGCGTGTAATGAAAGACAAGCTAGTGTTGTGTGTAGTGAAAGATTCCTTTGATTAGTTATATAACATAAAAACAAAATATTTCTCATAAAAGTCTCGGGTGTTACATTCTACCCCCCTTAAAATGAATTTCGCCGTCGAAATTCGTCACTTTGTAACAAACAGATGATGATACCTCTCCCTCACATATCCTCAAGCTCGCATGTAGCTTCTTCTAATTGGTTATTACTCCATAAAACTTTCACCAATCGAGTGGTCTTGCTTCGTAGGAATTTTTCGCTACGATCCAGAATCTCTATCAGCTGTTCTTCATAAGAAAGATCTTGCTCCAGCGGTACAACTTCTGAGCAAAGTACATGTGAAGGATCAGGTATGTACTTTCTTAGGAGACATACATGGAACACATCGTGAACTTGAGAGAGATTCGGTTGAAGTGCCAATCGATAAGCTACCTTCCCTACACGATCCAGTATTTCGAAAGGACCGATATATCTAGGGCTCAACTTCCCCATCTTTCCAAATCTCATTACCCTCTTCCAGGGAGATATTCGTAAGAATACTTTATCACCCACTTCAAACTCTAGGTATTTTCTTCGGTTGTCAGCATAACTTTTCTGTTGACTCTAAGCTGATCTTATGTACTATTGAATAGATCGGACCTTTTCTGCCATTTCATCAACGAGATCAGGTCCTAATAGCTTTCTTTCCCCAACTTCATCCCAGCAAGTTGGAGTCCTGCATTTCATTCCATAGAGAGCTTCATAAGGTTCCATCTGAATACTGGATTGAAAGCTATCATTATAAGAAAATTACACCAAAGGTAGGTGTTGATCCCAACCACCTTTGAAATCTATAGAGCAAGCTCTCAACTTATTTCTAGGGTTTTAATTGTTCTCTCAGACCGACCGTCTGTCTGAGGATGATAAGCAGTGTTGAAACTCAACTTTCTCTCCAGAGTATGCTGAAGACTTCTCCAGAACTTCGAGGTAAATCTTGGATCCCAATCAGATATAATAGAAAGTGGTACTCCATGCAATCTTATCACTTCCTTTACATATATCCTGACAAGCTGATCCAGAGTGAAATCCTCTGTAATAGCAATGAAGTGTGCAGACTTGGTAAGATGATCAACTATGCCCCAGATAGCATTATTGCCTTTGGATGTTTTAGGAAGTCCTATGACAAAGTCCATAGTGATGTTTTCCCATTTCCATTCGGATATCGGTAATGGTTGTAACATCCCCTTAGACTTCTGTCTCTCAGCATTAACTTGCTGGAAAACCAAGAATCGAGAGACATAGTCAGCAACATCTCTTTTCATGCCATCCCACCAAAAGTACTCTTTCATGTCCCTATACATCTTCGTGCTTCCAGGATGAATAGATAATGAAGAACTATGAGCCTCATCCAGCAGCTCCTTCTTTAATTCTGGGTTGGGAGGAACACAAACCCAATTCCGGAACTTTATTATCCCATCACAATCAAGGTTGAATTCAAGAACATTTCTGACCTTCTTTTGTAACTCGACATCTTCTTTTTGTGCCTCTTTAATCTTCACATGTATAGATGGTTGAACATTCATTTGAGAATGATATGATTTTCCCCCTTCCATTATAATTCCAAGATCCATCCTTTGTAAATCCATAAATATTGGATCTTTTGTGATCCTCATCATGGATAAAATGGTATGGTCTTGTCGACTTAATGCCTCTGCCACCTTGTTTGCTTTCCTAGGGTAGTAATGGATTGAGCAGTCATAATCCTTAATCAGCTCCAACCATTTTCTTTGATGCATATTCAGATCCTTTTTGTGTGAAAATATACTTTAAACTTTTATGATCAGTATTAATGTCACACCGTTCTCCATAAAGATAATGCCTCCAAATCTTTAATGCAATGATTACCGCAGCTAACTCCAAATCATGAGTTGGGTAATTTTGCTCATGGATTTTCAACTATCATGAGCCATAAGATATCACCATATTATTTTGCATAAGAACACACCCTAATACCTTCTTGGATGCATCACTATAGATCACAAACCTTTCTCCACTACAAGTCAGTGTGAGCACATGTGCACTGGATAACCTTCTTTTCAACTCCTTGAAATTGTCTTCACATTCTTCCGTCCAAACAAACTTAACTCCTTTCCGAGTCAACTTTGTGAGTGGATTTGATAACCGTGAAAAATATTTCACAAAACGTCGATAATATCCATCCAAACCAAGAAAACTTCGGATCACGGTTACTATTGTTGGTCTCGACCATCTTTCAATAACCTCTGGTTTTGCTGGATCCATAGATATCCCTAGTTTTGAGATTATGTGACCCAAAAATGAAACTTTTTGAATCCAAAATTCACACTTGGTAAATTTGGCATAAAGCTTCTCCTTTCTTAGGGTCTTCAATATAATTCTCAAGTGATCTTCATGTTATTCCTTGCTCTTTGAATAGACAAGAATATCATCTATAAAGACTACAAAAAATTGATCAAGATAGTCTCTAAAGACTCCTTTCATCAAGTCCATGAAGATAGCAGGGGAATTAGTAAGACCAAATGGCCTCACTATAAATTCATAGTCACCATACCTTGTACGGAAAGCCATCTTTGGTATATCCTCCCTTTTGTCCCTTAATTGATGATACCCTGAACTAAGATCAATCTTGTAAAAGTATTGAGCTCCGCGTAGTTGGTGAAATAAGTCATCAATGCGTGGGAGAGGATATTTGTTCTTGATAGTGATCTTGTTACATTCTTGATAATCAATGCAGAGTCTCATTGATACATATTTCTTCTTAACAAATAGAACAGGTGCTCCCCAAGGTGACGCACTAGGGCATATGAATCCCTTATCAAGATTCTCTTGTAGTTGCTTCTTCAATTCCTGCAACTCAATTGGGTCCATTCTCTAAGGTGTCTTTGAAACAGGCAAAGCACCCGGTACGAGTTCTATTGAAAACTCAACATCACGATTTGGTGGAAGACCCAGTAATTCCACTAGAAAGACATCATCAAACTCCCGTACAATGGGCATATTATTAATCATGAGTTTCTCACCAACCATTTGAGATAAATAACCTTCATTTAGTGGAATCAAGACCCATAAGATTGAAGAAATTTCCACTAGAAGGTTATGTTCATCCATTCATTGATAGACGATCATAGATTGATCTAGAATATGAAATGTGACTTCCCTTATTTGGAAATTGATATGGGCTCCATATAAAGAAATCCAATCCTTGCCATGAATCACATCAAATTCCACTATAGGAAGGATCACAAGATTTGTAGGAAGCTCTTTCCCACAAACTTCAATCGGAGAAGAATTATAAACTTTTGATGCGACTGTTGTGCCATTAGGTGTTGTCACAGCTAACTCAACATCTAATTGTTGAGGTAATACGGTGATACCCTTAGAAAATTCATCAGAAATAAAAGAGTGGGTGGATCCAGAATCAAATAAAACATTTTGTACTTTAGAGTGGATGGTAAGTGTACCTTTCACCACATCGTTATCGTACCCCACATCGTTGATAGAAATTGCATGTGACATTCCTTTCTCATTATCCTGAAGAGTTTGTTGATGTCGACCATCATCATCAACCCTTGGATTAGGGCATTTATTGGCATAATTCCCCATATCCTTGCACTTGAAACATTGAAGTGTAGTAGGTTCATTCTGTGTATACCTTCCTTTGATTAAATCATTAGACATCTTCTTCCCATCATCGCGGAATTCAAATGCCCAATGACCTTCCTTACCACATTTGAAACTATTACTTGTCCCTTTTAGACAACTCCCTCCATGTTTCTTTCCACACTTTGAGCATAAGGGAAAGCTCATCTTCTTTTCAGTGTGCTCTTTAGATATTACTTTGAATTCCATTTTACTCTTCTTATCAAACCCATATGACTGATGGGTTATTCCAATCTCCATCTCGACTTTGAGAGCACATCGAACAATTTCCTCGTAGCTATTGAAGTCCCTTATGGCTAATGCTCTTCGAAGACATGGTTTTAAGCCACTAAAGAGTCGATAGATCTTACTCTCAGGATGGATAACAATACCATAAGCATATCTTGAAAATATTGTAAAATTTTCTTCATAGGTACCAACAGATTCATCATCCTTTTTCTTTAGTTCAAGAAAATCTTTCTCCATATTTGTTCAGAGAATACGAGGGAAGTACTTATTGAAAAATATGTTCTTGAACTCGTCCCATTCCATGGACTCAATTTCATCCCTTTGCCTCGTATTCTTAATAAGATTCCACCATTGATCAGCATCTCCTTCCAGACGATACACTGCTAGGATAACTTTATCTTGTTCAGAACATTGAATAACTGAAAATATCTTTTCAGTAGTACTAATCCATTGTCAGCAACTAATGGATCAGTTGACCCACTGAATGAAGGAGGACGCTGTCTCATGAAGGATTCAACAGAATGTTGCTACTTCCTTTTCTCGTTTGGAAGTCTTGTATGACTCATAGCTTGAGAATGTTGTGTGAGCATGGCTACAAGATTTTTCATTCCAGCTCCCATAACGTTTGGTTGCTCAGGGGGACAATCATTGCATTGCCCGTCGCATTCTGCAATAACACGGTTCCTTCAGGTTCCAGCCATTGACTAAAACCAAGAATAATAGTGTGAGAAACACTAATTATAATAGGAAAACCACATAATCAAGAATAAAATTTCACACATAAGGTCTTATCCTAGGTTATTCATTTCCATTTATAAAACAAAAATATTGTGTTCTAGGCTTAGACATATCCATAGGGTTCTTACTAAGGCTTTCACATCCTAGTTTCCAAAGGTTGACTATACCTTTCCTCTGATACCAACTATAATGACCCATACTTTACATACATTGTTAATAATTTAAAATTGAAGCGTACTTATTACATCATATAACAATACAACAAAATATAGGTATAGTGTCTTTAGAAACTGGGAAACATAAACAACTGGTTCATAAAGCGTCTACACTGCCTCCCATTTATTTCATCATATCTATAGTCCCTTTTGGAATAAATTACTTAATAACCTTCTTCATGACCCGGGAAAGAAAACATACAAAAGGGTGAGCTCAAATGCTCAGTAAGGGTAAACAAAAGAAATATCTATCACATCCTATTCATAAGAACAAAACATTTTTGAAATCTTAACCTTCAAAAGAGATCATAATATCATAACATGGGATAAATCATAGTAGTGAAATTTAATCCCAATATTCATAACATAAAACATTAAACTTTATGGCATACCCACATAATCATAGAGAATCATTTCTTATTAGTCAAGACTCATTTCCAAGACTATCTTAGTGGGAAAAGTCCATTTCTGAACTGAGTTCACTCCTCGTTTCAGTCTATTTCACTGAACCGGTATAACCTACCATTCCATCCATGTCTATCTCATGAGATATAAAATCTTTACCCAATGAATTGGAGGGAGATATAGGTCCCACCCATCTCATAATGATACCATTCTTATGTGTGCCAGAAAATCATAAATCATACATCATTTCATAACCCATGTAATAAAAATGGGATTCTTAAACAACATGACATCATTAAACTATTCATATAAGATAAAGGAATTCATAAAAATAATTCCATCACAACATAATCAAATCAATGTAATAATAGGGATAGAAACCGACCCCTATATTATCTTATAAGGAAAATAATTTTGATAAAACACTTGAACTCCATTCTTGAGGAAAATATCCTTTCTACATCAAAAACATTTTCCTTTCTTAACATGTCATACAATTTTAAATTAAAATAAGTTGATTAAAAATAAACATGAAAATTTGTAAAGGAACCTTCTTGGAAATAATTTTTTAAAAATCTATTCATTCCGTATAAGTTAAAAAAAACATTCTTCTCGTACTTTCGTCGGGAAAGTCAAAAAGTACCTCATACGAAAAACGGCAAAAGATTCATTTCATATCTTTTACTATAACCTCACCAAAGGGTAAAAATGGATTTAAAAAATTTTTGTTTGATGGAAATAATATTACATATTGAGGAAACATGGATGTGGATGATAAAATACACCCCAATAAATACTAAAGTATAAACTATCTCGGATAAAAATGAGATTGTGATATTTCCCTTACCTTAGGACTGATTTGCTTCGTAAGTGTCTGAACCTCCTGTATAATGATTTAAATAATGTTATTGAAATATTCCAGAATCATAATAATTGTTATGATATCATATATGGTCATATTCATAGCTTTTATTAGTAATATTTCATTACTACTTGTTATTTGGGTGTTTATTACTTTTTGTTCTTTTGTGTGTTTTGTCGAATAAATTCTTATTATTATCTTTAGGTTATAGATACCTCATTTCCAGAATGTTATTAGTGTAATATATATCATAATCATTCATTCAATTCATTTATATAATCATTATTCAATTAAGATCATGTAGAAAGAGTCGCATCACATCGTGGAGACGGTATTCCGTACGTACGCACGAGTGATGATATCGTTCCTATGATCGTGGAATTGTATTGGAGTGTATGTATACTATTTAATAATAAATATCACTTTATAATAGTCATATATAGTCATTATTTACACCATTATACCCATCCAAGTAAGGTGGTGGAAGAAAATAGCTTACACCACGGCGTGGAGACGGTATTCTGTACGTACGCACGCGCGGTGATTTCTTTTTCCATAGGATGGATAGATGGTGAAATAGGGTTGTTTCATACATATAATAACATATAATTATGTGAGTGATACTGATTTTATTAATTCATAATGAAACAACTAAAGAATAAGAAGTGGAAGACGAAATAAAGATGAAAAAATTGGTAACAGACATTACCTCTTCTTTGAAGTGCTTCTTTGAGACCTCCTTTTAGAGCACTAAAATAGGTCTTTGAAGAAGACCAGAACCACTAGGATGTTTCTAGGGAAGTGGAGAGAAGAAATTGGTAGGTTTTGGCCGAGAATGAAGGCTCAATGTGGTGTGAGGAAGAGGGGGAGGAGGTGCCCTTTTATAAGGGAGGAGAGGGGCACCTTTGGAATAACTAAAAATATTATTTTATTATAAAGTCAAATTCGGTTTTTAATAGCTCCAAATTGATATATTTCGAAGATAAGGTGGGTAGGGGTCGAAATCCTCTAATCCAATAGAATTTATACAAGTTTAGGTATCAATTTTAACCTTATCATTTTGATTTAACTTTAAGTTAGATAATTTAACTTTTACCGTGTCTTCTTGTTTTCTTATACTATAAACTTAATAAACATACTATATCAAGCCAAAAGAACCCCAAGATGTTTATTATTAATATATATAACCTTATCCATGTCATTTGGATGATACTCGGATTTTTAGGAATAAAATAACAATTAATAATATAATATGTTTTTTAAAAAACTATTTTATGTCAATTTTGACACTATTTAGTAATTGATTTTTTTTGAAAATCCTAACAGAATTATTAGTTCAAAAAAAGTTAATTAAATCAATAATAACATTTCATATTAACCTATAAAATTAGTTTAATTCATAAAAAGTCTCAAATTACATTTATTTTAGTATTTATAACATCAATTATGTCAATATTTTATTAATAAGATAATTACTGCATCATCGTTGTGTCATAAATAAATTAAATTATATAATGTCTAAAAATTACAATTAAAATACCATTATGTAGGAAATTTGTTTATCTTTCTAATTAATATTTATAGTCGAATTTATCTTACGTATAACCCCATATTAAAAATGATTTACTTATTAAAATTTGATTTTAACTATTTTTACCCTTCTTTTAATAAATTAATAATAAATGTCCTAATTTAATCCAAGTGGGCCTAAATGGTCATATTTTATTCCTAAGGTTGTTCTTGGTCGAATTTCACTTATCCAAAAGAATTTGGACATGTGTTAGGGTAATAATAATAACACTTTTACCCTTAATTACCCTATTTACTTTTAACCGTGGAAAAAAAGTAAAAAGTTACTATTCAACAAAAATTATTTTCATCTCATTGAACCACATTTTATTCCTTGATATTAACCGTGTCTTTAGTATTTTCGAAATTCCCCTCACAGAAGTGGTAAAATTATGTTTTATGAAAAATTTGGTTTTTTAACTACCACTTAGTGGTTTCACTATTCATCAAATATTGAAAGCTTTCAGAAAAATACCAAAATTTCACCCTATGATAATTTCGATATTCCGAATCCAAAAATGAAGTCCATTTTTAAAAATAAAATTTATAAAATTTCAAAAATTGGTTATTAATATTCATAACAGCTTGTTTTAATAATATTATAATAGCATATCGTTGATTAGTGAAACTCGGTATTGCGTACGACGCAAGTTATCGAGGAAGGTCGTGGTTGCGTGTAAAGAAAGCCAAGCTAGTTTTGTGTGTAGTGAAATATTCCTTTGATAATTTATATAACATAAAAACAAAATATGTCTCATAAATGTCTCGGGTGTTACAAGAACTATTCAGATTCACCATAAAAATAAAATAAAAGAAGATTTACCCTTTTAGGAAATGAATAGTCCATGACACTGAAAATATTTTCAAAGGATTTATTCCATCCGTCATCTATAACAGAGTTAGATGAATCACTAAATTCGAGAAGGTGTTGCCTTATAAAATTTTACATTGTCTTCATGTTCTATTGTGGTAAATTTTACTGGAATTAAAATTTTTTACCATCCCCATTAAAGGTATATTTCAAATGAGCCATTATTATGACCATTTATTATATTTTTAATCCAACCATCCCAGGATAAATTTTTTGAAGGATGTTTTCTTCTTTATTTATTCCCACCATACCTTATCTACATCCTCTATAATAAACCATTCCGAAAAACAAATTTTATATAATGAATGATGGTAATATTTGAATTATATATAAATATAATAATAAAGTAAAAACATTTAGTCATAATATATTAACATTATTATACCATATAAATATCTCTAAACTATCTTATTCGACCAAATTTAATTATCTAACCATAAACATCACATAATCTAGAGTTTTCAGTCATGAATTCGTTTTTTAAAATTTATAATCCATTTTGGTTTAGGTTTTTATAAAATTAGGTCAGAAATCTTACATAAGAAACACATATTTTAAAAAATAATATATAAAAAATTGGTATCCATTGATTCTACCAAACAGTAATATTTATAATAAAACAATATTTCTTTTTATGTTAAATTATCATAATTTTAACTTTGATCCCATTTTTGTCCCTACTATCCCAAAACCTCATGAGTAACATTAAAAATCATATCATGAGCACAATATTTTCAGTAAGACAAATAATAGAATTATAGTATCTAATATCGTATGATAAATATAAAAAGATTCTTTTTTAAATAATATTGGGATTAGAATACATATTTTATAACTCAATTAATAATTATTTCATTCAAAATGTGTCCATAAAACATTTTATAAAAAATATAAATTGAAGAATAAAACCCATAATGGTGTCATTGAAAACATAATTAATTAATGAACACTTTTTTCATATAGCTGTGTAACATTACCATAAACTCAGAATCCTACCTTTTGAAAATAGAATATTTTTATAATAAACCTATTAATTAAATAATATAATTAACATTGAAAATCATTTTATTATCATATAGGCTTATTATTTAACAAAAAAGTATATTAATAAATAACATCATCATTGTATTATTTATTATTTTAATTGTAATATATTTATTATTCATCAGATTTACACTTTGATGGACCACCACTAATAAATTCAATATAACAAATAAATTGGATTAATACAATAGACCCCCAATATTTTATTTTTAATGGGATCACAAATAATCCAAAATAATTATCAATAATCTTAACTTAATCATAATAAATTAGATTCGACATCATTGAAACATACCTTGAGAAAAATCACATACCATAAAATAATAACCCAATAATAAAATATTAATGAAAATCATAAAAAATAACCATGTAATCTTATAACAAAATATTCAAACAATTAAAGAATTGTGAGTTTAGAAAATCTACCAATCATATATAAGTTAAAAAAAACTCCTTCAGACTCTTTAAAAATTAAAACAAAATTTTTCAAGAAATTATCACACTAAGATAATTGAACTTGATTGAAAATTAATAAAATGAATTAATTTTAATGTATAAAATTTAAATGCACATTAAAAAAGTGAAAATTTGATATAATATTATCCATATTTCACTACAAACAATGTATTAAAATGAAAAAAACCACAAAGTATATGTTTAACTCAATGAAAGGAAATTGTGTTATGGAGTCCCTTACATCAAGTCCAATATGTCATATATTCCCATTATCATCAATAATAATAATAATATATTATATATTTACATTTTTTAGATAAATTATCATTTTATGTATTATATTTTCATCACATATTTAGATTTTTTATAAATCACATAATTTTTATGTTCTAATAATATGTTTTGAGATTAATGGGGTAATATGATGAAAATAATGTTTGAAAGTGGATAATGGTAAATTATATCATTATTACCCCATAAAAATAATATATATCGTTAAAAAATTACATTGTTATTAATCAATTTTACTTGTATGTCAATCGATTAATTATTCTTAGGGAAAAAATGAACAATGCTACATTCACACATACAGTAGGTCACACTAACACATGACTAATGTTTGACTTTTTAATCGAAAATTATGGAATCATAAAATATATTATCATATATTTATTTAATGATAATAAATTCATATATATACAATATTTTTTCATTAAAGATACTGACACATATTATCTGTGTGAATTAGAGATTAAAAAATCACATCAATGTGCAGAGGTGATAGTATACACATGCTCATGATTGAAAATTTCACTTTTATGTTAAATAGATGGAAATAAAATAAATAATATTTTTCATTAGATAATTACATATATGAAAAAATAATCTTTATAATAATAATTTTTATCATTTTATCAATACATTAATGGAGACATGGGAACTCGATTGGCATCTGTTTGGATGATATTAATCTGTCGTACACATGAATGATGATTTTGTATCCCATTTGACGAGTGGGGAGATGTATTTAGGTGGTGATATTACCCATATGACATATTATTTTATGCAGTAAATATAATTTCTTAATTTAGAATGGATGGATAATTTTTTAATTATTTTTAGGAAGAAATAAAACTAAACATACTGAAAATAAATTTACATCTTCTTTGGGAAACATATGATGTTTACCACCATAAGACCACACATAATGGTATTTTTTCGAAGTCAAGAACAAAATAATGTGGGTAGTGAAAATAGGGTAATATTTGGGAAGGTATTGGACTATAAAATGGTTTTTTATTGTGTGTAGTAATAAGAAGATTAGATTACACCTTACCAGAGAGGGGAGGGGGACACTTGGATTTCTCTAAATTTAAAAATATAATAAGTCTATTTAGAGAACAATGTCACGACCCCTCCTAGTGGGGCCTGCACCGCGACTCGCCAAGCCCACTTTCAAAAGGACAGTGGCTGGTGACTAGCACTGAGTAGGCATATTACTAACATGGGAGGCATTTCCTAAGAACATGTACACTCACACACTTCTCCAAGCCCCAAATGCTGAAATGTAAAAACCTCTAAGGAAAAAATGCATGCATACAACTAATCCCAACCAACAGAATATGAGGAAAAGTGAAGTGTTGAATGTAAACTGGGCCAGAATAAAATCCACCGAAAAAAGAGTATGAAAACTACAATGTCCAATCTGTAACACAAAGAAATACTGGGACTGCTTCTGGTAGCCATATGAACACCCCAACCTGTGAGGAACTCAGAAAGCTCGGTACTCTCCTGGTCTGCACTGGACTATGTCAAAAGGAATATTGTTTGAACAAGACACAACACATGTGGGAAAAGCCCGTGCATGGGTGAGTATAACAATACACAGTAGAGGACCCTAAAAACGACATAGTAATACACAAAATAAAGGCACAATAATCTCTACATAGTATATTTTTAAAGAACATATAATAGGAGAACACAATGCATATATACTCAAAAACCAGAGATGTATTCAAGAGACATGTCACACAATATCATTCCCAACCTAGGAATTCAATACGAAGATCCCACAAAACACTTGTTCCGGGAGAACTCACTCCAAGAGTCTAGTAGCTCTTATGACGTTCATCCATGAAGTACTATTCATAATGAAATGTCATGATAGATAGATACACTCATTACAAGAGAACACATTCATGAGTATAATGATCACCATAGATAAATACACTCATTACGGGAGAACACACTTTTGAGTGCGAAAGATCACAATACACAGATGAGGATCACTACTAGGGCCTTTGAAGATACTGAAACACATCTGGATTCACCTACTAGGTAGAGGATCAACGTTTAGTAGTGTTGGCCATGTTGATGCCTGACTCTACCTAGGGTAAAGAATGGATTGAGGATCACACTCCAGGCCTCTTAGAGGGATGCTTGACTCTATCACAAAAAGTCATACTGAATGGATCATACACCTGTAGATGAAAACGATACATGAACATCAGGGGAATGAGAAAAATGGGCACTAACCCATAGGAAATATGTACATGATATGGTGGAAGAAAAAGTTCTAGCAATTTACAGAAAAGTATACGGTGTGTAGAAAGGTCAGAGGTCATGTCCTCTGACCCCGGGTGCTGCTCATGTACAATGGCTCGGGTCGCAAAGTTCATTGTAAAAAAAATATAGTACGTGTACAAGATAACATGTTGTGTCTATGTATCTGGGGTCTGCCCTGTGTACACTGGCCATGTTCCCATACAAGGTATCAACACATGTACACTAACCCATGTAACTGGTACACGGGGTGATTCACGCCACTGGCGTTTCCATTTTGTGTGGTGGAGTACATGGTCGTGTACCCTTTCCCGTGTCCATGTATCTCCCTAAATACATGATGAGTCCCCTATAGCTGTCTCTACCATGTTTCATAGAGAGTACACGTCGTGTCGCGAATCTATGTCGTTCTCCCCGTGTACGTGCATTTCCCGATATACATGCCAATTCTTCTATAGCTGCCTCTACCATACTGCATAGAGGGTATACATCGTGTCGTGAAGACATGTCATTCTCCCCATGTCTTTTTATTTCTTGAGATACATGCCAAACTTCGAGGAAGTTCCAACATACTATATAACCATGGTCACACACCGTGTGATACCTATCTGACCCCCGAAACCCTAACCACCACAGCTGCTACTACAGGGTGTGTTCTTCATATTTACACGTTGTGTATTCCAGAATTTTCCAGAATCTACGCTTCTCGTCGGCGCACCTCCTATGATGCTTTGATATTCATTATGATTTTCCAATAACCACAAAACTTCAGATTATTTGTCGCCCCGATGTCCCAATGTCACCTATGTTGTTTTCGGGCCTCTGATCGGCACCGAAAACGTGTTTTGATCCTACAGCGTGAAAAACACTCAAATAACAGTCTCATTTAATCCAACTTGATTTTCCATTTTCCATGGCCGTCACACATCTGTAGGGTCGTTGAAATGTTGAACCTCTAGTTTGGGATCGTTGCATTGCTAGATGGGTGTGCAATGATCTGTTGTTCATACCCCCATGAAGATTGAGAAGAATGAGTGAGAAAATAAAGGGGGAATGAAACCCAATAGAAAATCGAGGAATGAACCCATGCCATCGTTCGTTGCAGGGTCTATGTGCTCCCAGTAGTCAGATAAAATATAGAAGAATCAATCAGTAATTTAACATGGATTAATTCCCTGATATTAAATCAATGAAACCCTATCGAAGGAACACATGAGTCTCTGGATCACCTTCTTCGAGGATGATCCGCGTTCATTGTTTTAATTAAGAAACGAGGAAAGGAGAATCATAAGAACAACCCCTACCTCAAGGAGGGATCAATTGCTAAAGAAGGGGTGGTTCTAAAGTCATCGTTGAGATCATTAAACATTGTTGGCACAACTATTCATAGCTTTGATTCGTCTTCGATCGTTGCTGAGAGTTCTCTCCATGGTTCCAAAATTCCACCAGAGTATTCTTTCATCCTTTTCCAATGAGTAACATACGATTAACCCATTAAAAATATGAAACGCCTTTCAGAATTCCATCACACTATGGTTTTAATAAGTCATATTTTCTTTTTCAGAGTGATTATGGAATGCCATTAATGAATGAAACAACTACCTCGTCGATGTGTTGCAGCATATGTTTCCAAATAAAATAAAAAAACTTTTCCAAATTATTTTATTTTATTTAAAAAAACGTCCAAAATATAACATTTTCCCTCGACCTGTGTCGGTCGAGGATAGACTTGTTCATAGGGAAAGTCGTCGTCCCAAACGCAACCACGACCTCAATTTTTTAATCTGGGAATCCGTTTGGAAACTGCAACAACAGTGCACATATGTCGACTCACTTAACATTAAAAAAGATCAATCCACCATTCCAGGAACACCAAGACTCAGAATGATGTGCCATCTTTGGGCCTGCTCTCGTAATAATTCCATATGATTTTTAAAAATAAAACATGGAAAATATAAGACATTACAAAAGAATGATCAAAATTCTCTATAAATTCTTATGGGACTCCAATTTATATAATATATTAATCCATATGACCATATATAATAATTTTATTATTTTTGAATAATGTAATTAAATATCAATTCCAAGTAATGTCATTTTTTTTCAAATTCATTACTATTCATTACATTGAAATTCAAAACATACTAAAAATAACTAACATTCATATAAACTATTTTTTTATATTATATTCATTTCAAGGTTGTGTAAAATTCACAGATCATAGTAATTATATAAAAGTATATTTATTTTAGTACTTTTCATATCATCTATTTGATTTTTCTATTATCAAAATATTTACTAAATACGTATTCTGAACAAATTTGTGGTAATTGTTTCATCCATTAAAATTCAATGTAAATTATCATGATTAAGATTAATCCTTTATATTTTATTATAATTTTTATAGAATGGGATGTCATTTTGATAAATTTAAATTTAAAATGTTATTCTTGTTAAAAATAAGAGTGCGAAATATTTCAATTTCCATTAATCAAAATACAATAAAATATATAATTTCATATAAGTGGATAAAAATTTTAATATAACCCAAAAATGAATTATATGATTATAAATTACATAAAAAATTATTTTTGAAAAACTATTAGGGTATTTAAATATTTCTTATGATATTATTTTTACCCCTGATTACCTAATTTTAAATTTTCAGTTGTATTTATAATTACAACATTTACTATTCATATTGTCATAAAATGAGATCGAAATATTAATTAAATTTGTTCCATGGAATGAAAATATATATTACAATTTTTGAAACAGAAAAAAAAATTTATGTTTAATAGTGTAATATAAAATTAATCTACAATAATAACTAGTTTTTCAATAAAAAATCCATTTTAAAATAGTAAATGTATTTTTACTAAATGAATGTATCAAATACTTTTAAAAAGAAATAATTATATTAATTTAAATCAGAAGGATCTAATGTAAATGTAAAATTAGTCCATCTTATTCTTTATTCATTTAGAAAATATATAATTTTCGATAAATACTAACACTTATTTTATAATCAGTGATAAATCAATATTTTAGAAAAAATTCAAAAATCCATTCCATGATTAATTTAACGTGTTGAATTAAGAAAATAGAATTAAAATTTTCAAATTAAAATTATATATTTTGAAAATAAAACTTTTTATTAAAATATTATAAAAATAAAAATATGTATTTCATGAAGACAAATAAATATTAAAATAATTATTAAAATCATTATATAGCTGATAAAAAAATTTTATACAAGGTTTTTAAGAATAATTTTATATATAAGTAAATGATGATTATATTCATGCAAAGCATTATTTAGGTTTCCAAAGCATTTAAACACAGTTTCATGAATTATTATTTGTAGTTTTGAATTATTTATTTTACAATATATATATATATTAGTTTAATTTTTTTTTGAAAAAAATTATAAAATAATAAAAATTATGCTTTCAGAAAAATGATTATAATTTTCATTATTCAACTAAAATTATATCATTTTTATAAATTTCAATAAATCAACCTCACATAATTTTTACACGATTAATTTTCAATTTTTCTTATTAACTAAAAATATAAATTCTAAAAATTATAAATATTTGTTTAAAAAATAATATATATATATATTAGAAAACAGTTTTTATTGAAAAAACGAACCATTAAATACTGATGTTATCTTAATTATTTTGGGAAGGAATATTTTATTTATTACTACCAATTTAACGACAATTTGAATTTTTTATAATAAAATTCAAATAGATTATGTTTTATTGCAGTTTTTTATAGTAGAAGATATTAAAATATATGTTTTTAAGGAAAATATTTCATTAAATTTTAATTCATTAAAAATTTTACAACATTTTTCCTAGTAAGGATTACTTGAGTTCCTATTGGTCTTAATATATCAACCTGTTTACTATCCAAGTCATGGGGTGCTACCCTTTTCCCTAAATTTAGGTCAAAAAAAGAAAATCACAAACTAATTCATTGTTGGGTGATATAGGACCCCAAACATTAATAACAACCACTCACACATTTTTGTACTTGGATAATATAAAAAGTTATTGTTTACAGTATAAATTAATTTAATTATGATGATGATGTGGGTTTCTTAATGAAATATGCCGAATATATAAAATTTTACCATTGGATTAATTTCGATTATAGTATAACAACATATCCTTGGTGCAATATGTGGATAATTATTGATGTTAAAATTGATGAGAAATAATAATTTTAGATAATTGGGTAAATAATAATAGATAATAATTGGGATTAAAACTTTTCATTTTAATATGAAAATGAATTTCGATATTTGGAACACTCATCAAACAAATAAAAAAGTATTTTTTGTTGCAAAAAAATGTCATTATAGAAAAATAATGATTTTAAATATAAAAGAGACATATAAATTTTTTTATATAAAATATTTAATATTAATAATGAAAGATATTGTTTTTGGAAAGTGAAAAAAATTATTTTCATAAAAGTCTACGAAAGAAGAATTAATGAATGTAATGTTTTTGAAAACCATTTTTAATGGATATTATAAATGATATAAAGAGTCTATCGAGGACATGTGTAGTTAAAAAAACACAATCCATCATAAATTGGTAATAATTTAATATTTTATAATAACATTATCTCAATCTCATTTTAATAAAAAATAATAAATTTTTATTTAGAAAAAAATATATATGAATTATTAAGGCATCACGAGTTAACACATAACCAGATTTAAAAAAATGAATCCTAATATTAATTGGAATGGCCAATATGAACATGGATGAAAAATTATAACTAAATAGAATGACAAAAAAATAAATTTTATTTTGAAGTTAAATATTTATGAAAAGTGGTGTAGTAATCATGTTTAATAAAAAATCATTATAAATATATATAATTTCAAAATTAATTAAGGATGTGACTATTATCAGTGTAATAAATCATCTTATATACCCTCCATTAGAGGGATAATACCTTTTAATTATGGCCATATTTGAAAATATATTTGAATTGATTTGACATCATGTACCATGATTGGATATATTCCTCCCAATTGATCATTCATCACTAATTCCGATTGAAAAATTGTGGTCTTGTTTTTTAATTATGGTCAATTAGCCCACATTTACATCTACACAAATTTTTCTATTATAAATTCCATTTAAATAGTTTTGTGGGAAATTGGTATAGAAAACACCTACTACTATTTCTATTAATTGATACATAATGAGACCATTTAATTTTAATTTTTCCACTTCCACATTTCTTTTAAATCACATATTATATCCAGTAACCTATGATTCTTAAGAAACTATTTCTGTATTAGTGACCATATGATGTTTATGTTTACCAACACATTATGTTTGATCCAAAACCACTATTCCTCATACCACCAAAAATATATCATCAATCTTGTCACAAAACTGATCATGTTCATTACGAATTATACACTCTTTGATTTTATTTTTCCCCTTCCAAATTAATACTCTACTTATGAAACTGGTCCTCAAAAATGTCTTTCTATTTGGAAAATTTTTAAACCACCCTATTTAACTAACTAAATCTCCATGGGTTTAGGAAAGTGTTAGTTACCCTAAAACCTTTTAGATTTATATCATTAAGAAAAATGCATATCCATGAGTCAAATATTTCCTTCTACCCATTTTTCATGAACGAGCTATAAATTCCACAAACATGAATTCCAAATAATCTATCCACATAGAGATATCTTCACCATGTTCTTCCTTTTAGTATTTATAATCATCAGTGTTATCCCCGTCGAACGAGGATCTTGGATTACAATATCTTCAAGGGATAAATCTAGTCCTTTTTATACCATATTCCATTACCCATGGTTCTAAATAATAATTTTAACATCCCCTCATACAAACCAATTTCCTAAACTCAGAGCCAAAATGGTATCTCTTGAACTAAACATATTCAGTGCATTCAACCCGTCCTCATTTTATGTAGGGGTGGACTACATTGGGTTTTATAGGGATTTGTTATTCAATTACCATACTCAATTTACTTGTTAGTAATGTACTCATATTTACAATCCACTATAATACACACAAACCACTATTGTGAATAATGGTTTTGGATGATAGTGGTTAATTCACAATAATAAGAGGGATTAAGTCACTAAACGCATTAGATAATAAAAAATATCACAATATTAGACCTGATCCATCAGACATTCACCAGAAATAAAAATAAAAAACATGTCACTAAGGCATGATATGCTACCTAAATAAATGTTAATATTATGGGTGTGATTCATGGACCTGCACCGACATAATGAAAAAAACATTCTCGGTATCATCTAAGATGAATTTCAACCAACCCACAACTCAAATACATAATTTTTTTCTTAATGGAGAACTTATACAATTAGAATTCAAACACAATCTATAGGCAGGCTGGAATCATCAATTTCAATGAAAATTAAAGGGGTGATAGGATGAAAAACATATCTTAATCGACTTTTAAAGCACAAAAATCAACCAACCATGTTATATAAAACTCGAAGGATCGATGAATTTTTTAAAAAAAATGTGGGATTTCGGGAAAACTATACCTATAATTCACAATTAGAGTATAAAAATTCATGTGGAACTCATTAGACCACCAAAATGAGTAAAAATTGTATTGATTTTTATATACATGGTGTTATATACTATGTTTTGACCAAATAATTTTCTGATTCAAATAAAATCTTGATATTTCTATTTTTGAGGTTTCAGATAGTGGATAATTCTTATAATCCCAATGATCATAACAAAAATGTAAAAAGTGTAAACTGAAAAATATGATGTTTGATGTTGGCTTCCAATGTCAGATTCATATAGGATGTGACATTTTATTATTGGTTAATCAAACCATGATTTCTGGGAAACCATCAAACATGCATTACAAATTATCTATGAGAATATTATAATTTATGGAAGTAATGAAATCAATGATATTAAAGGGGATTTCACTATGACTTTGACTAATTATTTATGAAAATGGAGGTATTTAACTATGTATGTAGAGGGACTATTAGTGTAGCCAGTGTTTTGTAGGTCATAAAAGAAGTGGTCACTTTCATTGATATAATATTTTAAGAGAATAATAATTATTATTTTAAAATTCAATATTTTATAATGAGTAAATTAACTGAAGTGGTAAATATAAAATAAAATTGATATAATTGAATGATATATTGTGAAATAACAATATTAAAACATAGTAATGATGAATACAAGAATAGAAATAATATTTTATATCCAAAACATTATTCATCAATGAAAGGTGTTTTAAGTTAAAAATATACCATTATGAATTTCATAACTTTTTAACAACTATGGTTTTATAGGACTCACCATGAAATATATAGAAAAATATATTAATCTTAGTAAAATAATGATAATGTAAACTAAAATGGAAAAATATAAACTACGTTAAAAATAATCTACTGGTCGATATGGCATGCATTTTGAAGAAATAAAATTAAAATAATAAACACATTCTTCATCAGTATCATTAAAAATTAAAAAGAATAAATTTTATAACATGAAAATGAATTTATCTTCCCAACAATTTAATTATTAAAAAAAATATATTTTAAATTTATTTACAATATATACACTATAAAATGAATATTGGTGGCCCATAAGAATCTAATTTCAATGATGAACATTTAAGATGAATAAATAAATAACATTAATCCCTCTTAGCTAAATGTGATCTGAAAAAATGTATCATAAATATAAAATTTTAATAACCTATATACAACCCATATTCATACATTTATCATTTTGTTATATTAATTTATGATAATTTATTTAAAATATAATTGACAGTTATATTTCCATTCTATCACTAGTACTTATAAATATTTATTTTTTATTTTTTATAAGTTCCATGATTTATGTTTCAATTTTTTTAATATATTAAAGGTGAATCACTAAAATATAATTATTTGTATGATAATGGTTTATATATATAATCATAAGGTCCTAGTTTCATTTCAAATGAATTTTAGTTCTGATTGTTGATGGTATATTTTGTGATGATATGGCTTTCTTATTCATTATGATGAAGATGGTAGAAATCTAATAACATGTTAAAAATAATAAAAAATTATAGAAGTTTCTGGAAATTTATATTATATTTCATTTATTATTTGTCCAGTTCTAATATTTCCAAATTCATTCATGAATAATATATATTGAAATTTTCTAGTAGTAGGTAAAACCATCAATGACAATAATATGATATAATATATTTTCGAGTATGGTTAATTGATTAATTTTAATAAATTTCATCATTATAGATTATAATTATATAATAATAATTTTTAGTGTGGTGAATCATATATAAACGTGTTTTTTTATCGAATATATGAATATAGAAAAATTAAAATCATAATATTCATATATGTGGTAGACAAATCATTTAAATGTGAAATTTTTTCATTGTTTATATATCTAGAGGATGATAGATAATTTATTATAATTTTTTGTTCAATGTAATTTAATAAATTTCATATTAATATTTTAAATTGACTTCGAGATATATCTATGTAAATATTTGGAACAAAATACGGACACCGTTTAAGGAAGTTGTAATCTGTATGTGTTCACAACGATGTATTCTGTTATAAATAGTTAAATTGGAATGTGAAAAATGTATATTCAATTAATATAATAATAATATATAATATTATTAGTAATGACTCTATCATACCATCATATATGAAATATTTGTGAGGATCCATATGAAAAGAAAATTTAAATAGATCAATTGAGAACACTACCTCTCCCTTTCGATATTGTTAGTTGTTTAAATTTATATGCCTCCTTACTAAAAAGTTGTAAATTCAAATTATTCTATTTAATTTTACGTAAAAGGATAAGATACTATGGTAAATTATTTTTCATGAATATAATATAGATTCAGTTATTACTGGGATTAGGGTGGGACACTTTTATAAGTGAACAACATATTATTTCTAAAAACATTACTTGTTAACATAATGAGAAATTTTATTATCCTAGAACGTGAAGCAAAAAAAATTAATAATTTTGGTTGAATGAGGTGTGGTCGATTATACATAAAATATTCATTTATTTCATTTTTGAAACATGCAATTTTTTTATTTATTCTTATAGATTTTATTTTGGCCTTCTTTTTACCATGGAAATTAATTATTACATAAAATATTTATACAAAATTACTAAAAGTAATTTTTTTATTAACTATATTTGACATAATTATTCAATATTCAATATAAAATTCAATTTTTTTTCTATAACTATGAAAGATTATAGGAAATATCATATCTTGTAACATTTCCAAAACTTTTTTTGAGGTGTATTATTTAAAATGAAGATTAATTTTATGATAAAATTATTGAATTTTTTGGATTTATATGACATTAATTGATTTATTAATCAACATGTTAGTTCTATTTATATTTCAAGAAAAATTCCACCATGTGTATAAATAATCGAAATCAGGAGAAAAAATAGCTATTATGATAGGGAAATATTATTTGAGTTTCAAAAATGATAATAATCGGTTTAATAAATTCTATATTGTTTTTAAGAATTATATATTTTAATTTTTAATTAAATGTTTTATATACTAACAAAATCACATTGTCGTTCACATCATTCTTAAAGCGTTTTAATGTTGTAAATGCGATAGTAATTGAGAAATATTTATTTTCCATCTGCATTTCTAATTTATTGAACGATGATATATTATTTCAAATATTATAATAATTATACAAGAATAATTTTTTTTTGATTTAACATATAACACATACATTAAATAGCTATTTGATAAATATTTATAATTGTTAAAGTTCGGTTATATTAATTATTGTTCTTCTAAATGATATTATTTTTATTAAATTAATGTATTTTTAATTACTAAAGGTTTTATTATTCGTTTAATATTTTGATAATAATAACATACAATTTTGTGGAAGGTTTTAGTTCATTTTTATAGAAGAAAACGATATATTTGAAATATTTATTTTTAAAATAAAATATATATTAAAATCATGTTGCACTACATTTCAAAAGATTGATTTTCTAAAAGAGGTGTTTTCTCTAAAATTGTTAAATAAATTACATAATTTGTGGATGAATTTGTGTTTTTTAAAGGATAATTTATCTTATTTTAGTTATTGTACACATACATTAATAATAGACCCTTGACATATTGGGGTTCAGATCATATTTTAATTTACCTAGACTCATTGTTAATCATGGTACTATCTAAAAAAATTATTTCAAGATAAATTGTTATCCATGAATGATTTAGGATATTATTTTTTGTAACATAAAAGGATTTAAATTTTACTTTGAGATAAGTATTCATTTAAATCATTGTACATAAATAATCCAAGTGACGTAGACGTGACCATAGATGGTGTAAATGTTTATAACATTAAATGAAACTTGTTCATGTTGTGGTAGATATATAAAAACATGGCCATCCATCTTTGGAAATATAAACCTTGAATAAATTAAAATTAATAATATAAAATTCATCATAAATATCCAAAAATGTAATCATCAATCACATGATTGGCGAAGATAACTTGGGAGGTGCAAAATTACTCCTTCCTCTTAGAGCATTTTTGGGTTAAAAATTTATTAAAAACATCGACAAGATTCTCAATTCATTTATGTTATTATTGTACCACTAATTAGTAATTGAATATTGTGAATGTTGATTGAAGATATTAAAAATTATTGTCACACAAAAATCAATCAAAAAACACAATTCCTTTAGACTTATTTTTATAATAATTTCAACCAAATTATGATCCTCCTTGCATTTTCTCAAATGCCCCACAATTCATGAGTTATATAATAATGTAAATAAAAAAGTTTAACATGTTATCTATAACATTTAATACCTAAATGAATCATTTTATTCTCTAGACATTTCACTAAATAAATTATGGTAATACTTGGATGAAACATGAAAAATTAAATTTATCTTATGAAAATCATACTACTTGTAACATTCAAATGATATATATCACAACACAAATGATATGACTACATTATACAATATTATATTTTTTAGGATGTGTTATGATATCTCTATGTGACCCAATGGAATATCTCATCTAATTCAATATGATATTCCTTGGTTTTCAAGATGTTAGTTTTTCACATGTATGTTTTCATTTTGTGGAAATTCTTTTGTTTATTTTGGTCATTCATTTATCCCATGGATTCCCCTTGAGAATTTGGTAGAAAAATAAAGAATTTTTAATCAACATTCAGGGGTGCATGGATGGGTCATTGTTTGGGGAAACTGTGCACCCCTACCCAATAAATCATAGGACCAAGAGCTATTTGGCAGTGTAGTTACTGCATTATTGGATAACGGTTTCAGAATCCTTGAATGAAAACCATTATACCTATCAATGTCATTAAAATTTATTAAATTACCTTTTTCCATACTAATATTTAACTGTAATTCCACTCCCATTCACCCCATTTTGGAATATCAACCATGTGAGCTTCCTTCAAGCATTCTTGAGTCCATGGATCCCCAATCTATGGATCCCTAATCATTGGGTGGTTTTTACATTGAATATTCATATAAACACCATGTATCTCTATTTCCACTTTATTTGTCCCTCTTTTTAAGGTTCTTCATTCGACGATCTTCAATTTCAATTTTATAATTTGGTTTATGACCAATGGAGAGTTTGATCTTGTGATTTTGGGAGAAATATGTATGATTAAACATAAATCATTACCTATTAGGGTATTTGGGTTGTGTGGTTGTGGTTTCACGCTAATTTTGGAAGGTATCCAAGTGAGTGGTAGGTGGTTCCATGATATTACATTATTAGATGATTTTAATATGCTTTCAAGAGTACCTAAATATGTTGTAGTGATTATTTATGTGGTTATAAACATGTTTGTAAAGGTTTTGTGAAAAATATATTATGGAAGTTGTTTATTGAAGTTAAATTATATAAATTTATTATGTATCTAATTATGGTGTTCCATCAAAATATTTTATACCTTGAGTGGTAGGTGCGAAATGAGTTTTAAATAAAATTTATAGAATAAAATTTGTTGAAATTTTAATTTTTAAGTGATATCAGTTCGGTTTCATGTTGAAACCCTTTATGTGAACATTAGATACATCATGAAATGTTTAATCATGTTATAAAAAAAGGTTTTAGAAAAATATGGACATAAAAATTTGATTTACCCATGGAAATGATTGTCTAGAACATGTGTTTTACTATTTGTTTTTCAAAATGGATTTTATAAATTTTTAAGGATGGGGAAAATGTATTTTCATATGGATATTATGTGAAAGTGAATGTGGGAAGTGGTTTTGTTGTGTAAATGTGGTGATTTCATTGTGTTTTTATGCTTTTTAGAATTTATATTTGAATGTGATGATTTATGTTTTATGGGAAAAGAAATATGAGAACAAATGAAATAATGGGTATATAGGTGGGTGGACTATAACTAGTACGCTATTTGATTTAGAAGATGATGAGTCCAATATTCATAAAGTAGGATTGAATATTACAACACTATCTAAACCTATGATATAATGAGAGACCACTGTACTATCAGATACATTCTCTTCTAGAGTATTATGCATCAGAATGTTGTTTTGGAGACCAATGGAACATTACATGTGTTCTCCTCTAGTTCCTCGTGCATGAGGACTATATTTGTTGTTTTATGGAGGATTTTGATCATTATGGTATGAGAATTATAGTGTCCCACAAGTTATTATTACCTATCAGGGATTACCCATGTCACCCTATTGTGACATGATGCTTATGTGATATGGCTCTACACATTATCATATATATATTCTTTTGTATAATATTTTTTTGATTTATGAAATCATCAATATAAAGAAGGTTTTCATTGGAATGTGCTTCTTGAGAATGTCTCTGATAATTGTTTTTTATTCAAAATGATAAAATTGATCTTATAAACCATGCATTTTATTTAACTAAAAATTTTATTGTATGGAATATTTTCTTTTTTTTGGGTATCGTAAATTATTTGAATAAACCCCTTTATATACCATTTGGTGTATGTAGAATTTTTTTTTATGATACAGGTAAAGGGAATATATATAATTGTTACAGTGGTTCTAGTTTTTAAGGTTACCCTTATTGTAGGTGTTGATGGTGGTGGTTAAAGGGAGGTGTCACTCATGTTGAATTGAGGTTTTTGGGATAATATTGTGCTCCTCTTCCATCATTGCACTCTTGTATTTGTATGACACTTTAATTCATAGAATCAAAAAATTTATGCTATGTTCGGTTGTGCAATATAGTTATTGAGATGTTTACTTTAGTTGTTTGTTTTTTATTTTTAAAATGGGTGAAATCATTCCCAAAGAATATTATTCAAACCCATTCAGTACTTTACATCCAACGGGGATCGAGGATGGGATTAAGACTATTCCATGAATTCGGATGGATATAACACAATCTGGGATTATAAAAAAATGGTAACAAACAAGTTTAGACTCAATTGGGTAATGTTTTTTGTGGTGAGTTTGGATATACTAGAGCTAGGATATTCAGGGATCGAGGATCTTGTTATGAGTGTCTGGACTACATAAATCACCTCGTGGAATGGATCGAGTGTTCATGTAATGTTATTATTGATTTTACATCTCCACCAGATGAAATGTACATGATGAGGACTATAATCATACATTTTGTGGGATGGAGAGGTTTCATTTTCATTTTTATTGTTATATATTTTTTATGTTTGTTTTACAGAAGTGTTTTGAATTTATATGTGTTCCAGGAAATTTTCCAAATGATGTATCTGTGGGTTTTTCATATTTATATTCTTTTTATAGAAATATTCCTTCCTAGAGTCCTCATGTCTCTACACAAGAGGATTCTAGAGATAAATTTCAATCACCAATTGGAAAGAGAATACTGGATGTTGTGGTTTAGTTAGTCCACTATTTAATTAAAGAAGTTGTATATAGTACATATTAAGGTAGGGAGGTCGAACCAGGTCCTAGAAATGGTAATCATTTGAGTTTACTCAACAATAAGACTCATTATTTCTATGATATCATGGATCCTAATTAATTAGTGGTGTGATATTATATGATAGTGAGGATGTTTGACATTCTTCATACTCCTTAGATAGTTAGTGTGAAAGTTAATTTTTTCATGTTGGAATGTCCTAGCAGAAGCGATGAGACTTAGTGGAGAATAATATAATGCATGGGAAGATTATTTAAAATGATTTAATGGTTTCCATAAATGAGATATATTTATTTTATATTTTAGAATTCACCATGTATCATGAATTATTGGATGTTTTCCATAAAGATCAGACCATTATGGAATATGATAATGGATTTTCAAATAATGTTAGGTATGCACTATTGATTTTTTCTAATGAGTATTTTAAGGATATGTTGTTCGATATTGGGTTGAGGGTAAATATATGATATTATTTATTCTTATTAATGATGAAATCTTATCATGAGGTGGTCAATCATGCCACGATGGTTGAAATAAGTCATATTCCCATGTATGTTTTCTTAGAAAAATAAGTATATTGGGAAATGGTAGTTCATCTGAGAATAATTGGAAGTATGAGGATAAAGTTAATAAGAAGGTTTGTAGATCAGGACATCATTCCTGGCTATCGTGATGGTTGCTTCCTACGATGGGTCGGTTTTGTGCTATCTGTGTGATAAGGTAAGGTAGATGTTGTTTGTATGTTCCACCCATGCCATATAACTAGTTAAAAACTATTGGGAACATGTATTAATTTTACAACGTGTTGTTTCCATATCATAGTTGTACATGATATATAACTTCCAATGTGATCTCAACCCATCCCTAACCATCCAACATAGTGGATTATCAATTTGGAGTAAATGGTTGTAGAGTTGTGTAATCATCTTTGAAGAGTCTATTCACGATAATGCATGAAGCTATAGACATTTACAATTCATGGTTTATTTAGGGAAACTCTATGATGCGGATCGAGTGCTATTGGAATAAGAATTAGGGTTTGTGACTGTTTGATGTACCATTATTATTCCATTTTCTATTGTTTTTTATTATTGAATATATGTTATTTAGTTTATTTTAGTTCATCATGTATTTTTGATGAGTAAATGTTCCCAATTGATGATATTTTACATATTATGGGGTTGGTAACCCATATTAATATGATGGTAGAGTGGGTTTATAAGAATCTATCTTGTGCACTCAATATGTTTCGGGTCGATATGATATGTGATTTTCTTATTTTTGTTATATTTATCTTTGACACAGTTTGTGGACTATATTAGATTTGCTTGTTTTAGGTGCACAATGATTGTTATAGGTGGAGATTAATGTTGTGACACTTGATGGAAGTACAGATTTATTTCATGTAGATGGGATACACCTTGGTTTGTGTTGGAAGATAAATTTTAGAGGATGGAAACCTCATTTTTAAAATCAAATGAATCACAATAGAGGATTGTGATAGTGTTCCTTGGAGAGGATTACCTCCTATAGGGTATGAGTTCCAATTGGTTTATCTAGATATTATTTTGGTTTTCCATTAGGATATAGATCTGGATATCTCTATTGATTTGAATATAGGAATGTAGATGATATCACTTCCCTTTTAGCGTATGGTTCCCACCAATTTGACATGACTAATGGTACAATTGGACTACTTAGAATACAAAAAGATTCATTTTCTTGAGTTTGTCACCATAATATTCCACAATTCAATTTTCGATGATGTCCAATAGATCTCTACAATATTGTTTTTTTATCATATGTTGGATTTGGTATATATTACAAATAATTATCCCTTTCACTGTATTCATGAAAATTTCAATTATATTAAGTGTGAATGTTTTTTCCCCAGTATATAATTGTGTTTTGGGTTTCACCATTTTATATATAGTGAACCAGATGATCGAAATGCATCCTTCTAAAACCATTCAGACAATTTTTTATAGTTTGACCCTCTATTTAGATTTATAAATACTCCAGAAGTCTTTATAGAACTCATGAACATGGTGTTACCTAATTATGTTGAATAAATTTTCATGATATTTTTGGAAGACATATTGGTATATTCTGGATCTGTGGAGGATGAAGAGTATTTTTTGTAGATTGTGTTGGGCACCATATGGGACGAGCGCCTCTACCCCATATTTTCTAAGTGGACTTTTTATATGATTTAGTTAATGATTCGTTGTCATAGATCTCAGAATGAGGGGTTTCTGTGGACTATTCGTTCATCAGTGATGTTATTTCATGTAATCATGCAAATAATTTTTGTGGGATGGCGATCTTTTTAGACATGGGAGGGTATTAGCTATTTTTCATTAATGATTTATCTTTACCTTCTTCACCTATTACTATGATCAAACATAAAGTGCTTATGTTTTAATGTAACCCATATTGTTATGAATATTTTGAGGAGCTTAACTAGGTATTGAATGTAGTTACTATATTGATATTACTTGGAATTTTAAAGGGTTATGTTTTCTTCTTAAATTCCACTAGTACAGTTCCTGGGTGTGTGTGAATGCATGAAAATCATGTGTTATCATATGGTTCTCATTATATATAACCATAAGAAAATAATTACCCATCCCTTGACCTAGAGTTTTAAATAGTTATTTATTATTTAAAAACATTTATCAAATATATATTTTGGAAGTAGATTGTGTTTTCTTTTCATATAATAAGATATTTTACAACATTTTCTTCCAAACAATCTGACTGTGAGGCAGTGTTGTTGGGTTGAGTACCTTCATGGTTTGATTTGTGATATCTTTTATACCCTGAGAAAATATTATGTAATGGTAGATGATTTGAACAAGAATGTTCATGTGAATGAGTTGAAAACGTATAATGATTAGTGGATGTTAATTGGGTATTTTCTCAGATTCACATGGGGACCAAGGAACATATTGGAGATACATTCATATTCAGCATGCAACAATCAAAGAATATTTAATAGTTTATTTGGTTGGATAAGTCGAGTTATTGTTTGTGTGCTAGAAGTGTATGTAGTCTCTAAATATTGGAAATAAATTTTTTGATTTTTTATTTTTTCATTAGGGAGTTTTGTGGCTCTCGGGATGTTTTTGTTGTCATTGTATATGGGAATGAGGGTGATGACGAAGACCCATAATTTTTAGTAGGAATTTCAACCTGATGCTAAAATGATAATACATGATATTCCTCTATATTTATGATGGCCTAGCATTAGGTGAGATGTAGCAAAATTTGTGTTTTAGTGTTATACATGTCAATAGGTTATGAGAAAGAACCATTAGTCATCCAATTAAATTTATCCACTAAACCTGATTTCTTCGATATGGTACTAGTTCACTAAGTACATTATTTTCATATTTCATTCTACACACTGGGGCTACAGTGACATTTGGGTATTGATTTATTATCTGACCAAACCATCCCATTTTATTCTAAATAGATATTCACTAACTATGGATGAGTTTGTTTTATTGTATGTTCGAGAGGTTTTGAGGCATTATGTTGGGTCATTGGGAAGTTTTTGGAAAGATACACCTATTTCACCTCAATGTTATGGGAAGGACGTTATATGTTCATGGGTTTGTAGGTCAGGTTGATCAAAACATACCATCGTCAAAATGGTTTTCAGATAGAGAGGTCTTATCTAGTGATGGATTTCATGTTGTAATCATTTTTTGGACATTATAGGCTCTTGCTATATCCATTTGGGATTTTATGATTTTTTATATAACAATAGTTAAAAAACACTGATTTCAATAAACGCCTTTCAGTCACTTTATGTTCGGTCATCTTAATTTATATTGTATTAAGATGAGTTGGGTGAGACGACATTTCAAGGATCAAGCCTTGCGAAGGATACTTCTGATGAAGTCATGTTGGATAGGAAGTGGATGTTGAAATATATGAGTTTTTATTTGAATTATGTGTATCAGAATAACTGTGATTTGGAGTTCCCTATGGGTGACCAAAAGTTTCTAAATGTTTCAACTTTCGGGGTCCACTATTTTTTGGGTATGAATGTGAAGATAAATCTGAGGTATTTCAGACAATTATTGGATACATATTGTGTTAGTACGAGAGAGTATTGGATATATTTTCCATCTCATTTGACAACAATTCGTGATGTGTTTCATGTATCACAGCTGAGTGAGTACATCCATGATATGTCTCATGTGTGAATTTAGAGTTGTGGGAGTTGGAACCAGATTAGTTAATGATTGAGTGTCTTGTACAAATTTTTGATTCTCAGGAGAAACTACCTTGTAGGAATTTTGTTACATTGGTCCTTTATCTTTGGAAGTAGATAAATTTTTTTCATGAGCCTTCTGAACAGATTTCAAAGTTTGAGGATAAGTATCAATTTTTTGTACTCTTAACATGCATCGAGGTGACTTTTTGAGGATCAAAAGATTTTATAGTGGAATGAAATTTTAAATTATAGTCATTAATTTTTTGGTAATAATTTTTCTTATATTGGAATAGATTATATAGAATAGATTCACCTTAATATTTATTTTTGAAATGGATAATTTGGGATTTAATGTGGGTAGATCATGGTTGGTGCACGACTATGGGTAATTTTATTCCCTTACCCTTGAAACCACGCATCCAACTGCCATTTTTTGCAATAGAAACCTCACAGTTGGAACATGGCATTTCGAACAATGTAGTTTAACCATGGGGAATGTCTCTCTTTGATAGTGAGGGGAAGCATAGTTTCCATTGATTTTGGAAAGCCATGCAAGGAAACCATGTGACCCATACAGGTAGTTAAAAATTTAGAAACTCCATTTTTACCCTATTGAAATTTTTCCTTATTTTCTCTCAAATCTACCACATTTGTGATTTCATCCACGGAATCATGTCCAATATTTAATGAATCTTTGGAAACCTAATCCATCAGTGGTTTTGAACCCAATTCTTTAAGGAAACATCATGTTAGATAATTCTATCTTGATTTATCTTTCATTTTATGATTCTTCTTCCCACATTCATGAGTTTCTTCTTAACATTCGGTTGTATGAACTATTTATAGTACAATAATGAATTATTTGGGGAAATGTCGATGATTAATGTTAAATAATTCCTTTTATTGTATTTTGGTGGTGTGGTTTTCATTTCCCAGAAATTTCAAAATGTTTTCTATTGAAGTGTAGGGAGTTCTATGCTTTAAAATTATTAGATATTTTATAATGATTTCTTGAGAGAATAAAAATATTTTATGGATTGTTTGTGTAGTGAGAAACTTTTTATAAAATCTATTCTAATGCATATTTAATGGAAGTTAGTTTTAAATGAAATTCGATACATTTCTTGTGTCTCTCATTCAAGTGTTACTTGAAAATATTTAATGCCTTGTGTAGAATGTGAAAACTATATTTTCAAAGTTATTTATGGGTGAAAATATGTTGAAAGTTTATTTTCTAATTTATATGAGTTTTTTATATTTGGCATCTTTTTTAACATTTGTTATGTCTTGAAAAGGTTATTCTTGTTAGAAAAATGGTTTTGATGTGAATTTGAACATAAAAAGGAAATTTCCCATTAATTTGTTTTTCATTGACAAGTGTTCTACTTTTCGAATTTTCAAATAGTTTTCGTAAATTCGGAACGAAGTCTGAAATGTATTATCAATATGGATATGGTTTTTCTGAAATTGGAAATTTGTTTTTTTTTGAGAAATTGGTTACTTACTTTTGTGAATGTAATTCATGAAATTTATACATGAATGTAAATATTTTTGTGCTACGTGAAATGAAATTTCAGCACAAATATAATCCTAATAATTGAGGTCGGAGAACTAAAACTAGTATACTAATTGTTTCAGAAGTGGATGAGGCCCGAATCCATTTAGAAGGATTGATGATTGAAACAAAAAATAAACTTGTGATATGATCAATGTCGAGTGGTCCTTGGGATAAATTTTCCCCTAGTGGATATTGCACTACAACACTGTTGTTGATGCCACAAGACCTTAGTATACATTCCGCACAAGTTTATCACACACAGGGACATTATAGGCAGTTTAGCAGATTATTTTGATCATCAAAATATAGGGTTTATAGTGTCATGTTATTTCAAGTTACCTATAGGTATTTTCCCATGGTTATCCATTTAGAAATTATGTTTATGTGATTTGCTAACGGTAATCTTCATATTGTATACCTATTCAATATTTTTATTTAAATAAATGTTATTTATAAAAAAAATTCCTTGAATTTTTTTTTCTTGAGAATGTATCCATTAAAATTTGTTCCTCAAAATTTTGAATACGTTATTATAAAATGATCATGTAAATTTTATAAAAACTGATATATCAGGGAATATTTTCATTTTGGTGGATAACTAAAGGTATTTGGATCCTACCCTACATACACCATTGGGTGTATGTATAATTATTTCTGTTTGACCAAGGTAAAGGAATGATGTATAATGGTGATGGTGGAACTGGTTAATAGAGTTACACTTCTTACATGTGTTGGTTGTGATAGTTGTATTGGGTTGTCCCTCATGTGGAATAGATGTTTTTTTGATATATTTTTGTTCACCATTATTTATTATACACAAGGTTTTGATTAATGTTGTAAAACATTGAATCAAAAAAATTTCATGACTCAATTGGTTATTCTTATTAGTTATTGAGATATTTTCTTCTATTGGATGTTTATGATTATTAAAAATTGTGAAACAATTATCAAAGAATATGTTTGATACACAGGAACGTGTATCGTTCCCATTGGTATCAGGAATGACCTTCGGTCCATGACATGAATTGTGCCGGTTCTCTAATTAGACGGCACCATGACATTGTTTGTAACAGTTTCCAAATATGACATACCAATATAATATAATATTATATTAGCCTATATATATCATATATAAATGATAAATTTTTTCATAGATCCATCATGTTATATCTTTTAAAAAATCGTTGAATTCATTTTTCTAGTTCACCATATGTTATATCATATAAAATAATATTTGAATCCCTCTTCTAACCCCATTTTATATTTTCCCTTACCATTTTTGGAAATCTATCATTACCTTAACCATTTATCACATGATATGTAATACCATGTGAAATAATTTCTAAAAATAATATAGATAACCCTAAAAACAAATAAGATGAGCTCTATATGGTTGATAAAATATAAAACACATCCTGTCCAGAAAAATATAACACCACTTGTGCTAGTGTATCATTGAAATATATTATCAACTATCTTTTTGAATAAATTATCTACTGTGTAGACCCTAGAAAACCATCAGTACAAGTTAATTAAATAATTGGATAAAAAATGTTTTCCATTAAACATATAAATCTACATTCCATTATTCAAAACAACCATTTAAATATATATGTTATCATATAATATTTTTATCTAATACTTTATGTGAAAAAAATCCATGTAGTTCATCAATCATGTACACGTAATCATATATTTCTATTTTTCCAACTATATAATGACTATGTAGATAAACACATCAAAGGACATTCATCTTGATGAATGAAAATAATAAATGAATATTATCATTCTATAGTAACGTTATCCTTCAGTCTATCTCAATCAATGTATAAAATAATATACTCATCATATTAGAGGAGATATGAGATCTTGATTATTCTAAACCGATGAGTTGTCTTGTTACATACGTAACCAAACTTACCTAACAATTCCAATGAAAGGAATTGAAACATAATTAATGTATATTATTTCTCCGGTTCGGTATCCTATTTCCTAATCAAATGGGGATTTAATATAAAATGTTTATCAATAACATACTTAAAATGTATTATGGAACAACCATTAATATAAAATAGAGTATCATAGAGCACAAAAAAATTCATTAATTATCTAATTATAATATTTTAGGCATATATAATAACTCCCACATATGGTTACCAAAATAATTTATCACAACATGAAATACTAAATGATAAGTAGTGGTTTGGGATGACTCAATGTAATACATTATGCAGTTTAATATAATTAAATTATAGATATTTATATTTAACATTAATGAATAATAATTATTATAATGAATTAATATAGTATTAATTTTTATAAATTCATAATCTGATTCAGGAATACTTGAAAATCTATATATGTTATCTTATTAGATCAAATATTGTATGATAAACCACTAGAAAGGCATTAAATTCTCAACACTATTATTACATTGTTATCTCATTAAATCATAATGAAATTACCTCCCCATCTATATATAACCATAAGATGAAACCCTATACTACACTAATTTATTTAGTAGAATATAAAATGTAAGGTTGAATGAATAATTAAGTAACTTGGAATAAAATTATTGTTTATAATAATTCAATGAACAATTCAACCACCATTACATCCAAATACATCATGTTAAATGTTATAAATATAATTACCTATATAAAACACATTCAATGTTCCTAATCAAAACCATTGATTCGTTCAATTTGTACCATTCATTGATATTTATTAGGAAATAAATTTTATGAATTTACATTATCTAACATTAAAAAATATCAAAACTTTATTAGGATAAGTGGTGAAGAATAAATTTACATTCACTATATCAATCATTTTATATTACTAATTAAACTAAATTTATTTTAGATATAGTCAAATCTTACTCCTTATAAATAAAATGAAAAAACTATTGTGTTCTTTGAAACCAAATTTGTTTCCTTTAGTGAATTATATAGTACATAAATTATAAAAAATAAAATCACATGTGGTATTTAGTGTGTTTAGTAAAATATTACAATGTAACATATTTATTATTTTAAATATTATAGTATTTGGTGTAGAAGACTTGAAAACTCATTTTTTGATAAATAAATAGGATAAGAAAATTCTTCTATAAAAAAACTATGTTATCATTATTAATTTTAAATAATGTTATATATATTTTATAAATAATAATAATGAGTATAAAAATTAATTTATCATTTTTATATAATAAATAATCAAAATAAAAAAACCACATATCCCATAATTTTATGAAAATTTAATGATATTTAATTTGATACAGTAATATTTTTAATGTAATCCAGCAAATAATATTTTACACTATTTTTTTCTCCAGGTCTGTTACATTGCTAGTTTTTGTTATTAGAGTTTTTCAGAAGAAGATTAAGGAGTTTTTGTGGGTGTTGGAGGTGCAACAGAACTATTGTACGATATACTTGTTATGTAAGCGTATTAAAATATTTGAATGTTGGTTTCATAACATTTCCATGAATGGTTCCAGATGTGAATATTTTCATGGTTAAATAATTAAAAGGCCATTTTAGTTCTTGGTATCAACCCATCGCCGAGGATTACCCGACGTGAAAGGGGATTACATGCCAAGTAATCCTCCAATAATGTGTATCCTTGAAGGGTGAAAAACTCAAGGTTATCCCTCAAATACTATGATAGTGCCTCCCTCTCACATTCTAAATTATCCATTAATTACTTCCTCAAGAATTTGTGATTCCATTTGATGGGGATAGATTCTTGATATCAAAATTGTGATATATGTTGAGTTCTCCCTTTGTACTCATATATTATATACCATTCTTCTCCAATAGATTCATTGTGAGTTTCTTTGTTTTTGGGGTGTGTTGGGTTTCCTTTTGATTATGTTTGAGTGTGGTGTAGGTTCATTAGAGGATCCTCAGGGTTTAGTTGTTGTTTGCAGTCATTATTCATTGTACTACAATGCACAACAAGTCGACAATGTTTCATTGAGGTACGGTTTCACTCATTTATCATGATTTTGTATCATGTAATAGGGGTTTGTTTTTTTACCTAGGGTTTATGGCCGTGCTATCTTAATAAATGAGAATCAATTAGTTAACAAAAGGTTGATGGTTAGTGGGGGGTTTTGTAAATATTTTAAAGATATGATATTATTGTGATATTCTAAACTATAGGTGACTGATTCCCTACGAAAAATTGTGGTCATTGGTGGTTTCTTTCTCTGGATGTATGTACTGTGATTGTATGATTTTTTTTATAGTAAAATATCCCTAAAAATGGTAATTAAATAAAAACATATACTTGGTAAATATTGGTTTCCCTATGATTATTTTTTGTTTTATAACATCACTATGATATAGTGGAATGATATAAATTCCCCATTGAAAATATTTAAATGTGTTTTGAGTTGTTGTGATGTATGTTATTTCATGTTGTATGGTTATGAGTGATTGTAATGGGTTGTGGTGTGAAATTTTGTTTTTTGGCCATGTTATTTGGGTTTCGGGGTGATATTATAAGGGATTACAGGTTTCAGGTAGTATATGGTTTCTTTTTTCATGATTTCCAGATATTCAAGAAATAATGAATATTTAATAATGATTCATTTCGAATGTGTTGTTTTGGCATATGTGATGAAAAATTTTCAACAAAAATTATATTTCTGGGTCGTGTGTTCAAATTTGGTTGATGAAAAATATTAAAATGATTGGGTATTAAATTTTGATGAAATGTTAAGTCGCAATATATTATCAGGGCTCATCAACATCTATAATGACTATTGTAGATACTAATAATTTCATTTCAGGTGGAAAAAATTGTAAAAATTTTGTGAGTCTATTGTCTAACTGAGAATCCATTGTTTTTGATTTAGTACTTCGTTCAATATAAATATACATTTATTTTCCTTATGATTTATACAGGCACACTGAACAGATTGAGAAATATATATTGAACACATGTATTGTCATGGGAGGGGAGTATTTCTCCACACCTCAGAGGGAGGGTAGCTGGCTAACCACTCACTCTTCTCTATTCCCACATCTAGCTGGGAAGGCCTAAGATTCACCAGGCTAGTTATGAGGTGGTGTAGTAGCTCTATTTTGGATGATATATGATGTTATTTATTGTGTTTTCATGGTCATGTTGATGCTAGCAAGATTGTATATGGTTTCTCTTGCATTTTTAACTAGGAAAGATATTTTCTTCTGTGTGGGCCAGGTGTGTGATGCTAGGATGTGATGTGGAATACTCATATTAGGAGAGACAACCTAGACATCAGACATTGGGATGTAAGAAATATAATCATTGAAAATGTGTTGATGAGTACCATTACAACATTGTGATTTATTTTTTATTATGTTCCTTGTATTCCATTATTTGGTAAGTTTTCCTTTGAGAGGTTGGGCTTATGGTTACTCGAATTATTTGGCATTGTTTGGTTATATTGTTTTCCAACTAGAGTATTTGTATGATCCTTCCAATAGTTCATGAAATACAATTGTTTTCATATTGAGTATAAAAATATTCTCACCCTATACATATAAATTTTGTTATTGTTATAAGGAATATTAGGTGGATTATGCAAAACATTACTAACTCGGTCCATGGGAAATTTTCTATGTTTGTTCCCTAGTTTGTTTTTGGGTATCTACAATATAAAATATTATTTATATCAGTTATATTTACAAATGAATTATTTGATTTAATTGGTTTTACTTATATATATGTCATGGAGTTGAATTTCTATACATCCTATCTATCATTCTTTTTTCCTTATAATGGTTAATGTATCCCATATTGTGGTATTTTTATACCCTTACAGCTATTTCCCAACACAGGTCCTACTAGAGGTATGATTTGGGGACATTATCTCCCTTAAATCATTTCTAGCCCAGATGGGGGATTATTGGGGGGAGGGTCACGATAGATTTATATCATAGGTAAGTTGAGATAAAGGTTGTAGATCGGATTTAGCCACAATGTGGAATGTAATTTATGGTATATAAATAGGGCCAGTTGAACATGGTTCATCACATATTCTAGGGATACCAACTAAGAAATGGTAATTAAGGGCACCCATGATCCAGTGCGAAGAATATGAGAATATTGTGTGACCAAGTGGTATAGGACATCATAAAGGGTACTAACCAAGTACAGGTATGTGAGTCATGATGACTTCTCTTCATTATTGAATAAGGTTTCCCAAGAAAATAAATATTGCATAAAATGAGTAAAATGTATTAAACATAAATATAATAAATGAAAATAAATATTCATACTCCCATGATAATTAAATCATTGTTTTTTCCAGATATGGCTCCATGTCATCAACCATGTGTGGCATAGGTAGTTTAGGTTCAACAGGAAGACCCATTTGATCGATGAAAGGTTTTCCATCTGAGGAAGATGAATAGTTGAAAATTTTGTTTCTTGATTCTCAGTAATGGGCCTTTTTTCTTGGTGAGTGTAAGAAGGAAGATGTTTCATGGGAAAAATTATGAAAAGTGTTTCAGTCACAGTTATTTTCAACAACGTTGAAGTAGCCAACGAGGAATGATATACTCTTCCTATAAAGGGGGTGTATGTATATGCATGATATTGAGGTCAATTTCAAGGATACTATATGATTCCCCATTGATTGTTTACTATTTCATTAGTCCCAAAAGAGGTAAAAAGAGGGTGAACTTAATCAATCAATATAGTATAGAATTACTCCTGTTTAATTTCCATTGTATATGGATGATCAGAATAAGGAAGAGGTGATCGTGTAGATGAACTCAATATTAGGATTTCTATAAGAGGTGAACCAATATGGTTTTATAAAGAGTAGTTTTTATGGTGGAAAAAACATGGGTGTTAGGGCCTTAGAGGAATAGACCATAACATCAACCCTTAAACCTTCTCATATTTATGAATTTTCTATATTTTTGGGGACAATGTTTTTCTTATATGGGGTTCAAAACCATTTTGAAAATCATTTTCCTGTGGATGATCAAGATTTTTTTCCCGATAAAAATAGGTTTATCATCATCCTCAGTATTAGTAACTAGTATGGACATTCTAGTGGAAGTGGTCTCATGATTCTTATCTTCCAATGTAATGTAGTCCAGGTAGAGTACAACCTTTTGATGTTCCTAGAGATCAAGGGTCTTGAATTGAATTTTTTTATGGATGAGGTTGTCAGTAGAGAGGTAGTGGAGCAATGTGTGGTGAGTTTCATGTAGTGGAGGTAGCAACACTAGTTGGAAAAGTGATAGTTAGAGGTAATATCATTTTATCATATAACATTAATGTTAATTGTATGATTCAAAAGATTCGTACCTATACTTTTCACCCCATATAGTATATGGTTTGGGAATAAATGTATTAAATATTCTACTACACCTATTGATGACTTCACTAGTCAATAGTCATAATAGTTTTTGTGATCTGTTTCGATCGAATAGACTGATTATGGTGATGTATAAGTTCTGTGGTGGTCCTTTCTTACTTCATATTCCTCTATACGATATCATCCACTATATTGTTTTTTTTATTTTATGACTGATTTAATCGAATTCTTTCAGGGGATAATCATGTTTTCATATTTGGATGTATTGTGTGTATTTTTCGTTGGTGATATGAGTTATCCTGTGGATAGCCGGTGTGGGGATTACATTTTATATTTATTGGTTGGGTTTTTTAGACCATTGGAAAACAGAATGAAAGATGTTTCATGGGTTTTCAGGGAGTTTGTAAACATTTTCCCAAGGGAGGATGTGACAATATAACCTCAATGTTATGTTGAGATTATGATAAACATGCATCATGGTCCTTATACAATTTCGATCAAACCATATCAAATATAACCATATGGTTTGTGATATTTTAGTGTTCAGGTCGATGATATGTTAAAGAAGTGTTTTATCAGTACTTTTTTATCATCGTCAGTGATGTAGTGGTTTTCCCAAGGATACAGGACAATAATTTGAGACTGTGAATAGACTATCTTAGGTCAAATCAGGTTATGGTAAAAATCCATTACCTATTCCATGGATAGATAGAAATATTTACCAGATGATATAGGAACATTTGTTTTATATGATTGATATGTGGGCTGTATTTCACTAGTTAAGGGTGATTGATAATGATATCATGAAGACTTCCCTCAGATACATGTATGATAACACGTAGTTTTGTAGTCATTTCATTCGATGTTACAAACAAACTAGATGATTTCATGGGGATTTTGAAATCCATGATCCATGATTTTCTATATCAATTCATTATCATATTCATCTAGAATATTTTATATAATCAATGATAGAGAAGGATAAATCCTAGAGTCTCATAATATTATTTCATGTTCTTCGACCGAACTATATATATTGAAATATGTACAAGTTTAATTTCTGGACACAATATGTGCACATCCTTATGCCAATGGTTTCTCATCATTGAGTGGATGTAAACTAGTTGATGGTTGAATCTATTTTTTAATGCCCTACACAGAATAATGTGGTAGATGATCACATTTTCCTTTTTTTCATAGCTTATTATAAAAAAAATTTACCTTATTTCTATTGAGTTTCATCCTTATTGAAAACAATGACTAGGAATTATAATTATTTTGTACGATGTGATCATTTATTGGAAGCATTCAGTTACCTAAAGGGGTTTTTTTTTTATTCTCTAGTTCTTCAAAAACCAGAGTAAGAGGTAATTTTTGAAGTGTTTTGGGACACGTCCAATTTGGGATTATAGTGGCTCCTGGATTAAGGGAAGGAAGGAATCTCTTATGGATCTAGGTAGGTACACCCTCACAAAAATAACTATACCACAATTTTTCTAGATCTATATGTAGTTGTGTTTTTTTTGATGTTGTGGGAAAATTTCCTCATCATGGAGTTCATTTAGTTAATAAAATATAACAAGAGTTGTAGGTATATATTTTTATAGTGTTCCATGAATATATGACCATAGTTGTGAATGGAATTCTTTAAGAACTATGATTTAATGATCTCTTACACCTCTGGAAAATGGAATTTTATGAATGTTTCATTGAAAATGAAGTCATTTAATGGTGTTTTTTAGGAGTCTAGGGATTTTTGGAGATCAATAGAGGAGCTGGAATCATTTAACATAGATCCAAGGGTGGATGGTGGTAGATGATATTTCATTAATATGATTGTATAATATCCTATAATGTAGCAAGAGAAAGAGTCTCTGAGGGGATATTTTGAGGTAGAGGTGTTGGGTTTTCATGTTCGCCATGGAGATGATATGATAGGATATTAAGGGAATTGTCAGAATAATATTTGTTTCATAGAACGAGATTTTTGGTTGAAATATCTAAGGGAGTTCTTCTTGAGATTAATATCTCACAGTTGGTGATAAAGTTAAGAGATTCCAAAATGTACAATGACATGAGGGAAACATTATTTTGTCCCATAATGAAAATATTAGTGGAAGAGCTTGTGGCTTGGTGTATGGGTTTCCAGCAAATAAAGACAGAGCATCATATTCTGGGGTTCTTTTTACATCCCTTGGATGCTCTTTAATAGAAATGTGATGAAATATAGAAGTATTTTGTCACATTTTTACCCAAAGTTTAGGGATTTTGTGATTAGATCGTGTTGATCATGGATTTTTTTGTCAAAACTATGCCACTTCCTACCGATTATGTAGTCAAGAACAATGTGTGAATTTTCTAGGACATATATGGATGATCTGGTACTATTGTGTGGAGTTCTGTGGTCCAATTTTATGGAGAAAGATTCTAATTATACCTTAATCATCTAGGGGGGTTGTATAATTTATTTAGAACACATTTACACCTCAACACTGGTTTCTACCATCAGAAGGATGGGAAGATAGAGAATATTTTCCATATGTTGGAGGATATCATATGGGAATGTGTCTTAGGCTTTGTTAGATCATGGGAAGAAAACCTACCCTTTGATTAGTTTCATATTATAATAACAACCACTAATCCATTGGTATCAGCCTCATTGATGTTTTATAGATGACCATGTAATTTTCTATTGTTTTTGAAAAAGGCTAGTGAGGAATTAAATTGTCAACCTAAGGGAGTTCCTAGATTACTAGAGAAGGTCTAGTTAGTTCGACAGTGGATTAATGTTACGCCGAGTCAGAAAAAGTCTTATGATAATCATATGAGGACGCACATTTATATCAAGGAAATATAAAACATGTTATTTACGGTTTCTAGTCATCAAGGGAATCCATTTTTGGGAGGTGGAGTAAGATCTCACCCCCCATGTTTAATAGAACATTTCATGTGTTGGGGTGAGTAAGAAATGTGTCATATCTAATGTTATTTCCACCAGAGATTGTAAGGGTCCAGGTGTTCATCCATGTCTCTCAACACAATTAATATCATCACATTATCATATATATAATTTTATACGGAGATTTGGATATTGATTATGAAACAACATTCATGGAGAATCTCGTGGATATCCAAGACAATAAAGAGTATGTTTTTTAGGATGAACAATTCCCCGGGTTCAGAATATTTTGAGGCATAGTTTCATCCAAAATATTACATGGGTGCATGAGATGCAAATTTTATCCGATTATCTCGTTTTTTATTTAATTTTTTCATTTCAATATCATGCCTTGGTATGTTAGGTGATGATTGAGACCCTATTATTTTATGAGAAGACATGTTTCCGTAGATTTTTGATGTGTGTGGTCTTGTGTGTGATAATTTCTTGAAATATGAAATATGGTGGACCTGATTCCTAATCATGTCTCCGTTAACTGTGATGTGATTAAACTTGTGTGGGTGTGTTAGATCATCCATGAGAGGATAATATATTTTCATTGAAGATAAAATTCATTGATTGGTGCATTCGGGATGATGTGATTCATTGGTGGTAATGGTTGTTTTTTGTGTGTGCATATAGGTGAACATGGTTGTGAAGTGGTTTTGTTGAAGTGTGGTTGTATGATAGGAGGATGCTTGTGGTTTTGGTGATGTTTCTATGAACATTAATTTGTGATCATTTGGGTTTGTGCTTTTGGATGTTGGATGTGTTTATGGTACAAGGAGACACTAGAGCGGTATCTCAGGTTATTTTTTTGAACCCTTCATCTATTTTCAACAGATATGGTTCTCAATTATTGTGGGTGATAATATTTTGATAGGTATCTGATGTAATATTATCCTCCCTCTTGGTCCATTATTTTTCTAGTTTTAGTTTTTAGTGTTGTTCGGGAGAGGTTCTATGTGTTTTTTGTGGACATAGGAGGTACATAAAAACTGTAGTGGGAAATAAAGGTTTTGTAAGTGTATTAGACAATGTGAAAGATGTTTTCATGTATTTTATATATAAGGCTGAAAATGTGTTTATTTTCTAGGGATAAAAAATTAAAATTAGATGTGTATTTAGTTTTAAAACCAACCATGACAATAACATTATAGGAAAAATGATTACCCATCATGTAATTTCCTAATATTGTGTATCTTTAACTAGTGTAACACTAAGGGCTATTTCCATAACCCCCTGGTAGAACCTCCCTCCTTAATTATGGATGATCAATCTATGCATTCCTTGAGTGTATAATATTCTTTTCAGTGGGGATTGATTCTAGAATTCCTATTTTTAATGAATGTCGAGTTTTCCATTCATTATAATACTTATTCATCAATTATAATCGCATGTATTCAATAGTTAGAATTTTTTTGGTTTCTTGTGTGTGTTGGGTTGAGTTTTTATGGTCATTTTGTGTAGTATAGGTTGATCTACAGTAACTTTTGCTACAATTGTGGTTTACAAGTTTTCTTTTTCACCCTACATTAAATAATGAGTTGATAAAGCTTATTTGAGGTTGGATTTCCTTCATTTATCATTATTGTGTAACATATATTAGGGTTTTGTTTTTTTGTATGTCAGTTATGTTAGTGATGGATTGGATAATGATAATTAATTTATTGATTATAATTTTAATGGTATACGGGTTATTTTCATTGTATTTTACACCGTTGATATTGTTTTGATATTGCAGATTGTATTTTCCTGATGCCCAGATGAAAATTATTGTTGTTTGGGGATTTTTTTCTCTAGATATATGTGATTAGATGGATTCATTTATTTTTTTTGTGGTGGTATCACCCAGATAATATAAATTGGATACCCAATTATATTTTGTTAATATATTTGTTTCACATGCATTACGATTTTTGTTAAAGCAACCTTAAGATATGGTATAACATGATAAAATCCCCATTGTAAATATGTTAATGGATTTTGATGTGTTATTATGTGTGGTATTTCTTATGGGATGATGATGTGTTATTTCAATGAGTCGTGTGGTGAAATGTGGTTCTATGGATGCGTTTTTGTGGTTCTGAGGTGAGATTGGTTAGGGTTGAAATGATTCTTCTTATATATGTTTTATTTTTACTAGATGTCTAGGTGGTGATGGAATAAAATAATACTTAATAATGTTTGAAATAAAATGAGTTTTTTTATTAATGGGATGGAAATTTTCTAGTGGGAAATATTAGAATGCTTTATGTGAATAAATGTGGTTAATGAGAAATAATAACATGTATGGTGGTTAAACATATAGTAAATGTGAATATTCATTAATTTGTTAGGGAACATCATCTTTCGAAATGGCTATTGTAGATACTATGAATTCCATTTATATGTGTCATCCAAGGTGACAGAGTTGTGAGATTTTTCCATTATAAGAACACATATTTTTGGAATTTAGTGTTTGATACTAATATATACATGTATTTTCATGGTGATTTCAATATGAACCCCACCCAAGTTGAAAAATCTGTGCCGAACAACTTCATTTTAATTTGGGAGGGGGGAATCATTCACAACATCACAGTGGGAGGATGGAAGGATGGACCCCTAATCTCCCATGCACCCTCTTCTAGGCAATAAAGGCCCAATAATCCTTTGGTGAGTAGTGATGTGGTGTTTTAGTTGTGTTTAAGATGAAATGTGATATGGTGTGATGTGATGTATTTTAATGTGTGCTCTTGGTGTGCACATGTAGGATTTTGTATGGTGTGTGGACCATGCCTATGCAGGTGGGATGTGTTGTGATGTTTGGCCTCTGTGTGTGTGGGTACGATGTGATTTGGTATATTTGGAAGAGCAGAGAGCACCATGTTGGTTTCCATTGGGATGTGAGAGTGGATAATCAGTGAGAATATAGTGTCTGGTACTATATATACAATTTGATGTATATTATATTATATTACATGGATTACATTATTTTGCGAGATTTCCATGGTGAGGTTTGGGTTATGTTTAGTCTACCTATTAGGTTTTTTTGGTTCTAAAGGTTTCTAATAGGTGCAATATTATGCTTCGTCGACTTGTGCAGGAGATAATTTGGTTTTCTTATTGAGAATACCTTCATTCTATCCCTATGTATTAAAAATTATAATTAGGTTTTTATGAGGATTATTTAGACCATGCTGGACATAAATAACTAAGACCTACGTATAGTTTCTATGTTTCTTCTATACTTTTTTCTTGGGTATTTACTGTAGAAATTATTAATTTTATCATTTCTATTTACACTTTCATTATAAGATGGTTTTTTTAATTTATATGTCTTGAAGTTGGTTTTGGTTGCTACATCCTATATCCTAGTCTTTGTTTCTATATAATGGTTAATGCCTCCCATATTGTATTATTTGTACACCCTTGGAGATATTCACCAACCTGATACTTAATAGATGAAGGGCATGGGGGTCATTATCTCTCATTAATCATTGACCGACCAAGAAGTGTATGTTTTTAGGGATGGTTTCATGAAACCTAACCTCGTGATAGATAAATTGTCTGGATCATTGACTGAAAAAAGTCTTTATGAACCAATGAACAATTCTTCATTAATTTAAAAATTCTATATTTATTCAGATTAATTTTCAATGTGTAGTTTGTATTTGATACAGTTCAAGGCTTATCAATTGATTTTAATTATTAAAATGCATGATATTTAACTTCCATATCGTTTAATTCACTAATTTTAAGAAATCTTGGGAATTCCTCCTCATGTGAGTGGGCTATACATAAATGAATCACCACCCTCCTTACTAAATTCCCATATGGATCTATTGAATACAATAATTATTATATGAAACCCTATTATACAGTGAAATAGACATTTTTAATCAAACTTTTTACATTTTTACCCCCTTATAAAATAAATATATTATAATATTATTGATATCTAATGTTGATCTTAGGTGCCTCTTATATATATTGGACATTATGGAACATTATAAAACTCATAAATATTTATCTTTACATTTAACTCTATAAAATTTAAATTACTTATTTTAGAGAGAATTGTGTACCCATATCTATAATTAATTGAGATTATAGTCACTCAAAATCATTTTTCTTATGAATATTACTATATATATGATACGTTGCTATTGTTTCCTTATAATGGTATTCCAAAATAAAGCATTTGACACCTTATAACTTTAATTCTTAGGTTATTATGAATAGATTAGTTTTATGTTATATATCTTATTGAATTAATCAATTATGGTATTCCTTATATCTAATATACGCTTTATGGGAACTAAAATTATATTGGTGGTTCAAAATGATAAATATAATTCTTAATATAATATTTTAAATCCATGTAATGAATAGCTTCACCAGTTATCTTTTCGTGATAGTATTTCTCTATCAAATAGGTTTTTCCTTCTTTCAAATGAATTATACTCATTTTTTAATTTGGATGAAGGATGTTTAATGATTTAATATTATAGATCATTTTAGTTTGATTTAATTATCATTTTCAATGAGAATGATTCAATTTGTCTATGATAGAATATCATATCAAATTTGTATTCTTATAAAAAAATAATAAATAAGTATATTAAATTTAAACCAAATAAAATAATGAATTTATTTAGATTTTATTATAATTGTTATTGGTACATTGTCCACTTTTAACTAATCTAGAGTCTACATTTAGGTACCCTCATAACATAACTATTTTAAAATGTCATATTAATTACATAATATATATTTCTTTTATAGAAGTGTGGAAATTCATTTTCTCAAATCCACAATTTAGATTATAAAAAAATTATATTCCACCAATAAATAATACTATGGTTATTCTCAACTATGTGAATAAAAAACATCATTGTAGTATTTTTTTTACTGAACTCCTATGGTTACCAGTACATCAATGACATGTAAAAAAAATCCACGGGAATCTAATTTTTGAATGATGTAATCTAAATTGATGAATAAAGTCATGAATTGTTTTTCAATAAGATGGAATATGAAAATTATACTTTTTATGGGGTTTAATGTAGCTATACATGTAATATATTATAATCCCATAACATGTAGTCGTGATATAAATGACTTCATATTTTATTCTTATTTCATCTACCAAATAAATATAGCAAAAAATATATTATTTTGTAACTCTTTACAATAATCATATTTTGGGTTTTTAAACCTAACTAAAACCCAAATATGTTTACCTATATCAAAATTCATCACATGTATATTTATATGAATTCATTTAATGTAATGTAATCACATCATATGAAAAATAAAGCCTGGATTAACATGATTGAAAAAAAATAAACCACATATATTATTTAGAAATAAAAATAATCTTAGAGGTGATTAGTAAAAACACATTATCAACAATCTGTTGTCCCATTATAAGGAGATACCTCTTGTACATTATAATTATAAATCATTTTTTATATTATATATATTATACTTCTAACATTCAAATATTAACACATAAAAATCCAATTTAAAGCTATATGGGAAATAAATCAATTATCATACCAAGAATATAAATCATAAATTGTTTTCATGAAAATTTATCAAACCTATTAAAACACATTTAATCAAACACATATATCATTTTACAATATAAAAATATATCCATGTATAAATTATTGTATATACTAAATAAATAGACATTTCAATGACTTAGACATGAGATATATTTTTATGATCAATTCATAAATAAAACATTTTTAAAAAATTTATATTGGATTTAATATTATATTAATTCAAAAAATAATTAAATATAATTTATTTACAGTTGGCTAAAATATTAAGAATATTACATTGTCCCATTATATATCCTTTTATAATCACATATTATTTATTTGAATTATAAATTTTTTATTTATGTTATGAAAAACTCATATTTTTTTAAATTATTAAATTAGATATCATATAATTGATATTGAAATAATATTGATCATATAATATATAAAAAAAATTTGATGTGTTAAAAATAATATCTTGTTAAATTCATTTCTTTTGATGAATTAAAAATACCAATAATTATTAAGTCTAAAAAATATATAAATTTATATAATCTTTGAAATTTTAAATTAAAAACAATAGAAATTAAATTGTAATTTCCAAAAAAAAAACAATTTATGACAAATTTATATGTCATTATATATAGATATAAATCATATTATATTTCATTTATTAATTTTAATGTTAATTATTATTTAATTATTATAATAAAATTGATTATTTATTATGTAACACCCCAAATATTTATGATAAATATTATTTTTAATTATATTGATGTCTTGTGTTCAATGATACACCAATATTAGCTTGCACTCTATGCAACACCATATTATCTTGTAGTATACGCAACACTGGTACTGGCTTGTTCTAAGCAAATTTTCAAGTTCTTTTGATAATTTTCAACACTAAATTTAGATTTTGATCAACAAAAAAAGATTATATTATTTTAGATGCAACACCAAATGAATCTTTCACGCAACACTGACTTGGCTTCCATGACACGAAAAAGTGACCTTCCTCGATGGATTGCGTTGTACGCAATACTCAGTTTCACTAATCAAAAATATATTATTATAAAATTGTTATGAACTAACCATTATAAATTATATTAACCATGTTTTTAGTTTTATTACATTATCATTCATCTTACATATTTTCAAGAACATTGTATTGGAACAAAATTAAATTTTTCGCTAGAAAAAGTATTTTTAAAAAAATGAAGTTTTGTCTCCTTTTGATGGAACACCCATTTTAAATATAATTTGGAAAATTTTATAACTTCAATTTGACAAATTAAACTTATTATTTTGAATCTGGATATAAAAATTTACATAGGATAAATTTTTAACATTATTCCGATACCCTTCATATTTTGATGAATAGTAAAAATATGCTAAATTATAATTAAAAACAGCTTTTTTCATCGAGATAATTAATGTGGTTAAATTATAATGTTGAATGGTTTTAAATTATTAAAGGAATAAATTTTTAACATCTAATATAATGTATGTCATTAGCATCAATTTTACATTGAATTCATAAGTAAAAACATATCAATCTTTTTCAAAGTTTTAAATTTTAAAACTTGTTTTTCTCAATAATGGGATTAATTTTAAAATAATTACTGAAACTTATATATCCTGAATTTGGAAAAATTGATTCCATATTTGTAATTATTTGGTTCAAATTATGTTAATAGGATACTTATATTTTTTTCATTATGAATAGTAACAACGGTAAATTTTATTTTCCATAGTTAAAGGTAAATCGGGTAATTAAGCATAAAAATAATAGTATAAAATTACACTAACACATGTATTAATAAAATTTGATGATTTTATTTCGTCCTAAAATCTACTTGGGTTGAAATTTTATCTATTGGAACCCACTGGGATGTGATTAATACATTTAATTTATTTTATTTAATGGAATGTGAAATATGTCTCACTCAAACATTAATAATTACCTTGTTTTTAATATATGGTTAAATAGAATATAAATTATATTATAAATGCTTATTTTAAATATAGAATGTTTTCTTTATCATGGTAAATTATTTTTTATTTTTAATTAATATATAATTACATTAAAATATTATACATTAATTATACAAAAATCATTGTTTAGTGGAAAATCAATATTATTGTTTTTATTAAAATAATAATATCATTAAAAAGGCTCAAACATTTGACCAAAACATATGGGTCGATTATATATACACCATAAGAATCAATGTGTCAACTTGTGTACCATTTGGAGCATTATAAAACATATTATGACATTTATATTATTTTATTTTTAATGATGCATAAGTTGTCACCTTCATATATTAATAAATATAACATTTTAAAAGATGGGTTTTTTAGAAGATAAATTCTACTAAAGATTTGATTATTAAAGATATTATATTTATCTTTGTCATAGTATTCTATTTTTAATATTTATGAGACAAATAAGTATATTAAATAATTATACAAAAATGGTGTAGTAATTATATTATTTAGAGAAATATCAAATTAATGGTTTTAAAAATATAAATATAAATTTTATTAGAACTAATTGATGTGATCCACGAATTATCAAGGTGAATAAGACATGTTATGAATCTATTAAATATTTTTTTAGACTCTATCATCTGTTTGGATTTTATTTAAATTCAAATTAATGATTAGCGTCATAATTGACACGGTTGATATTTTATTGAAATATCATACTATTAAATTGTTTTAAAATCACAATAATATTTAAAAATTAAAAATTTATATGGTCTAAAATGTGATAATGTATCAAATTATGGAAAAATAAAAACACATAAGTAATTATTTATAGCCATTTAAATTTTAGAATATTATTACCACAAATAAAATTGAATAGATTAAATAATGATAAATCAAAATGATAAGGTTTAAAATATAATAAAAACATGTCTAAATTTGACTGGTTGAGTATATTACAACACTATATTATCTTATATTTGAATTTTATCCCCGTTAGAAGTTTTTATGTGGGGTTTGAGTTTATTATAAATTAATATTTTGGAGGTTTCCAAAAGTGCCCCTCTACTCTCTTATAAAAGGGAGCCTCCTCCCTCTTATCATCAATCAATTTTGAGCTTTAAAACTCGTCCAAACCATGTCCACTTCCCTTATCCACATCCCTAGAAACATACTAGAGGTTCTGGATCTCGTGAAAGTCCATCATTAGTGTCCTAAGAGGAGGTTTATAAGGGGCACATCGAAGAAAAGGTAATATCCTTTACCGATTCCTTCAAACTTCGTTCTTCTTCTACTTCCTCTGTTTGAGTTGTTTCATTATTGAGTAATAACTATAGTATCACATGTATACTTATATGTTATAATGAATATGAAACATCCATATTTAAACATCTATCCATCCAATGAAAAATGAAATCACTGTGCATGTGTACGTATGGCTTACCGTCTCCATGTCGTGGTGTAATCTGTTTTCCACCACCACCTTACTTGGATTGGTATAATGGTGAAAATAAGAAATATATATTATTATTATAACATGATACTAATAATGAGATGTTATATCATCAACTAAAATTCCATTCAATTATTATGGGAATGATATCATCGCTCGTTCGTACGTACAGATTACCGTCTACACGACGTGATGAGATTCATTTTCCATGTTAACCATTAAAAAATGATTATAAAGTATATATAATGAATAATAATGAGATATATGACATAATAATTATACTTGTTTTATGTATATATATATATATATGTCTATGTGTGTCATCTACTAACATCCATTCAAGCCAATAAGGAACGGAAAACAACATTCATTCGTATGTACGACCTACCATATCCATGAACGGTGTATTTCATTTCATTTATCTATCTATAATATATATATAATGAATATGTATGATATATAAATCATGTTTTACATTCTCTAGGTAATTAATTCATGATATAAGTAATAATATGAAGATCAATAACTCCAAACACGTATGATAAATGGAACACTTATTTCCCAAAGCGTGGCTTCAACATTGAATTGAAAAATGAACGGGTAATATAATGTCATAAGTGAATCATATATGATATCATAAAAATGAATATGATTCCTGAATAATTCAATGAAATTATTTAAATCATTATACAAGAGTTTTAGACACATATGGTTGAAATCAGACCTAAAGTAAGGTATTATTTTGTCTCACTTTTACTTCATTGAGACAAATTTCTTAATCACCATCTATTTCTTTTGAATGGTGTTTATGCTTCCAATGAATGTTTAATGATTTTTATTATTAAGGATGTGATATTTAAATATGATGGTAATTTTCGTAATTTTATGACCTGTATGATTTGACCGATCATAAATGGCAAGGGATTATTTTGAAATCTCGTTTTTATCTGAGATTGTTTATTCGTAAGTACTTACTAGGGTTATATTTATCATCCATTTCCATGTATTCTAAATATATTTTCATAAAATTTTTACTATTATTCTATGTATTTTTAATGTCATGTTTACATCCTTTTGGATTTTAATATGTGTTATGGAAGGAATATTTCTTTTGTTTACAAAACGAGTCACTTTTTGACTTTTTCAGTAAAAGTATGAGGAGATTGTTTTTTAACATATACAGAATGAGTGGTTTTTTTTCATTTCATAACGAATTATACCCATGAATATTCCACTACAAGTATTATTTTTTTTCAATTAACCTCTTTCATTTTAAAATTTCATGACATATTGAAAAAAGAAAATGTTTTCAAAGAAGAAATGATATTTTCTTCGAGAACCATGTTCAAGTGTTGTATCGAAATTGTTTTCCGTCTAAGATTATATAGGGTTATTTTTATATCCCTATTATTACATTTATTTTATTATTTTATGATGGAATTATTTTTAATATGACCTCGTATCTTTTATGGATTATATTGTGATGGCATGATTTTTAAGAATCCCATTTTAATAAAAGTGTTATGCTATGATGTATGAATTATGATTTTGGGGAACAAATAAGAATGATTTTTATTATGATATTGGTGGGACCTATATCTTACTCTAATTCATTGGGTAATGATTTATATCTAATGAGATAGACATTGAAGGAATGAAATGTAAATCTGGTTCAGTATTACAGGGCTAGAATGGTAATTAAACCTGGTTCAGTAATGGACTTTGTCCACTATAATGGTCTTGGAAGCAATGCCTCTACTACTATGGAAATCATATCATGTGCTTAATGGTTTTTCCTTAATTAAATGTTTTATTCCCATGCTATTTTATCATAATTAATGTTCATCTGTGATCTATGCCTTACACACTGTAATGATTTATTTCACAACTCAATATTTTGATCTTTAATCTTTATGTTCATATTTTTATGTTCAAATGTATTTTTTTTTATTTTCTCCATGATTACCAGTAATGGTCATTTGAGTTATCCATTTATATGTTTTATTTTCCCAAGGAATTAAAGAAATGGTATAAGAAATAAAACAAATGGGGAATATCTTCATGGGTGATGATAAAGATCTTTCACCGTGATTAGAAGATTATGTTCCGAGTTTTCAAAGACACTAAACTAATATGGTCTTTGGGTGTTTGTTTTTGTTATGTATTAAGTATTCTGAAAACAGTAATGTAAATTCCATGTATGACAAAGTTGGGTCCGTTATGGATTACATGAACATTATAATTAATTAATTTATAAAATAATTATACATTTAATAAATATCCAAAAATAATTTTTTATGATTTCTAGAAAAATTATAAATAATCAAATGAAATTAATTATAACATCCTAGAACCATCACTAGAATAGCTGTTGTATAAACATATACATTAAATTTGTGGATATGATTCCAATATAGGTTCTCCAATTTTCACCGTTGATAAAATGCAATATCAATAGGATGAATTGGATAAGTTATATTCTGTCCAACCATATTTATTTTCAATTTAATGGAATTGGGGAAAAATAATAAACAAAAAATAAACCTGAATTCTTGAGATTATCTTTGATACTATACATAGTTTTTCGTATTCCATTTTCTTTTGATTAACATTTTCCATGGGAAACTGTTATAGTCATAACTAATTCAACATCATATTTGATTACCTGGGGAAAAAGAAACATTGGAAGGTTGATTTAAAAATTTAAATAAGGGTAAACAAAATCCATAATAAATTTAATTCATCTGTGAATATAATAAGATAATAATATTATGAAGATATAATCAGTGTGCATTAGTGAATGAAAAAATAGGCCATCCATGTCTATAATTAAATAATTTGCGATGAAACATTACTTTTGGATTTAACAATGATTACATTTTTATGAATCAATAATGAAGATCTATATTATATTTTAATTCATTAGTGGAATAATTATAAACTAATGAAAATAAAATATAAAATTTGTTGGATTAATAGAACATCATTTTCATTGAAATCATATAGAACCCTTTCAGAAAAATTTCAAATGGAATAACTATATGGTAGACCTAAATTATAAATCTCTTGATAACATAATAATTAACATGTTCATTAGAGTTCTATCTTGGTTCCCCAATAATATATGATATATCGTTCTCACCTAGAAATATAATGGTGTACCAATCATATAAAATATTTACTTGAAACAAAAAAATAAATTTCATAAAAATTGTATTATCCATAGAAATTATAAAATATAAAATGTAACTTTTATAACAAGAATATCCAATAGAAACGAAATGGATTCCATAATAATCTCATTAAAACATGAATAACCGATGAAATTTTATTGGTTTATATTACAACAACATTGAAACATTATTAAATAATAAAAAATAAATGGGTTAAATTTCAATATCATTAAAATATATTAATTAATCCCAAGAAATAAATTAGGAAGACAGTATAACTATATATTAAAATTAGATAATATGTTCCTATAAGAGTTTCTGATAGTAATGACTTGGAATTAAATTAAAATAAAATTAATAAATTTTTTATTAAAATGAATATTCCATTCTGTAATGTTTCTTATTAAAACGATGAAATAATAAAACAATGAGAAATATTTTTTTCATTGAAAAATAACTAGGGAAACCTATAAATGAATCTATAAAAATCATTTATGTCGAATGAGTATGAAAAAAAACTTTACATTTTGAAGAAAAACTAATGCATACTTCCTATAATTTCTTTAAATAATAACCTTATAAATTTACTAATGAATATTTAAATGAATTCATGGTGGAAAATTTTATTTATATTATACACATTTAAAATTTTACATATCACATTATAGGTAAAATATATTTGGTTATTGCTTGGTGAATGACAATAATATTTGATTATAAAATGTTTAAAATGAAAAAACATAAAAAATGTTAATATATCATTATAAGAATAATCATAACGCTTTAGGAAATTTTTTTGGAAAACATTATTTTGGATGAAAAAGAGGGTTTCAACCAAACAATGAAATAAATACAATTTTTTTAAAAAAACATTTTATCTATTATTCTATAATATATTTATAATAATAATTTTATTTCTAATAGAAAATATCATGAATAAAAATGGGAGAATAAAAAAATTACAATACATTATAAGTTGATAAAACAATTAAAAATATGTTTACTTAATCATAGACAATCCCATTAAACGGTGAGATTTTAACATAAAAATCTTACCAATATGGTATCATTCAATTCTAAGAACGACGAAGATTTAAAATTAAATTAAACATAAAATAAAATGACATCAAATAAATTCATGATATTATCATTCATAGTTTTTGAATATATAATATATAAAATAACATATTTTCATAACATGACATAAGTCATAGAGAATGATAATTAAGACTGAAATACCTTAATAATGTCACCTAATTGAAGTGGGGATTAATTACTAAATTTTTTATGAGTATAAGATGTAAATTTAATGAAAATGATTATATACATTATAAAATAATCAATGGTCATTGGAGACAAAATCTTATCCTGACTTAATTAGTGGGGTTGAATTTTAACATAAGGAATGGAAATTTAGTTATGAAATCACATACCTCTTTCTTCATTTGGGATGACCATTAATAACACTCATATATAGTGATTCTAAACACTTTTTCTTCTTATTAAGAACCATATTAATATTTATGATAACATATATGATCCTTTAATAACATCTTAGCACACACTCGTTTATAATATTTCTTTATCTTCCATATTTTGTGTGTTGAGTTCCATGTTTTCAAATTCATTCTTGGTTACAAATGTTATAGTTATACATTAAATAAAATATCTATATCATCTATGTAAAAATAATGAAAACATAATAATCATATTTATACATCATGAATAATATAATGACCAATTAGGATAGATGGTTATGAAAAATGAAGTGTATTGCGATCATGGACATGGTAGGCCATACATACAAAAGAGATACATTTTTATTTCTCAATTATCATTAAGGAATGATGATATGTAATATTTTTAATTTCTAGAATAATAATAATGAAGTAAATTGAAAATATTTTTATTTAATTATATTATTTATATATCATCATAGTTTTGTGGGCATGAAAAGAGAGAGTCATATCACATTGTACTTCTGATAATCCACTTGTAAATAAAATATATTATCACCATGTAGTGAGTGAAATGGTAAGAATTATACAGATACATTGTCTTTAAAAAGTATAATTATTCAAATAATAATATTATTATATCCTTTATTTCTTATACACTAAACTATTTAAACCTTTTTATTTTCCATGCAAATCGTTACTAAAAAATAATCGCATAACTTCATGATGGGGTACTCCACCATACAGAAAAGAAAAATTACCATATCTCGTACATAATGTAAAGTATGAAATTCATTATATAATAAAATTCATATATAGTAATAATTATGTAAAAATAAAGATAAATATATAATTTTTCTCTATCATCATACCCAACTATGAGAGATAGTAGTGAATAAATGGATGTCATCGGTTTACGAGATGGTAGTCTTCTTTATACAAGAGTGACAATTATAACCATATTTGAAGTAAGTGTATAATGATTTAGGATATTAAATTAACATATTAAATTCTAAATATGTGTAATATAATTATATAATTATATAATCATGTTCAATGATTAATTTAATGATGTGGAGGAATAAATAAATTAAAACTGTTGGTTGAAGACTGTTACCCCATAATAATGTAATATCATTTAAATTCCACCAACAGCACAAATTATTTGATTAATATAAAAAAAATTCTTATAGGATGAGATGATGGGAGTATATTATTTATTAGGTTAGGTCTTGGACAAAACATCTCTTTTTGACCATGTTAAAAGTACAGGATGGTCAATTTCCATTTATATGTGATGTGAGTGGTACACTTATATTTTTACAAATTCAATATATTCGAAAAATTATTTATAAATTTGGAAAGTAACAAAATTAAAAAAATAAAAATATTTATTAATTTTTTCAATACATTTCCATAAAATTTAATTTATAAATGTTTTGATTTCATTTTAACCCATATCTTTTTAGGTTAACACCTACGGGTAAAATCGTTTTTACATTAAATAATGTAATAAATATTTAATATATTTAAAATTAAATTCATCCATACATTAAGTTGAATTTATTATATTGTACAAATATTTTTTATTAACAAATTTGGACTCATTTTTTAAAAATTCAGTTCATATTTGATGAAATTTTATATTTAAAATTGGTCCTATATTAGTTATGAGAAAACAGGTTCCTAATAAAAAGATGGTCAAATGTTTGAAATGATTTTTGTTAAATTTAAATAATAAATTTAAGTAAATGATAACATATTATTATTTTTAAAAATATAACATGAAAAAATTATTTCTAAAAAAATTAATATATAATTTTACTTTTTTTATTATTTATATTAAAAATATTTTTTCAATTATGGTTTTTTATTTTTTACTATTATTGAAAATAGTAATAATTTCTGAAAATTATAAAACAAATAATATTTTATACTAATTTCAAATTATTTTTTTGATTTCAAATTTTACATATAAAATTGGAAACAAATTATTAAAAAAAACTCAAATACGTGATTAGAAATCACATTTACAGGAACTTGGTTTTTAAGAAAAATGTATGTTTTTATTAAATCTATTTTGAAAACTATTGATTATATGAGTATAAATTAATATTTTTATATAATATATCTATTTAGTAGTTCATTCCAAATTATTAACAGTTATTTTAATTATTTAATATTCATGAATTATTATGTACATTAACACATTTTTCAGATAGAATCATGTTTTGAAACTTAATCAATGTTATATTGAAATACAATATAACTGTGTTTGAAATTTAATTATGTAGTATAAATATTTATAAATTATAAAAAATATATGTTAAAATGCAATAAAAATACAATTTGACCATTAAATTAGATAATTTATTTAAAAAATAACATTTTTAAAAAATTGGTATTTTTTATTATTCACCAAAAAAAGAATTTATGAAAAAAATAAAGAAATCTTCCCCAAAAAATATTTTGGTAATAAAATTTCATAAAGAAATATATAATTTTATTTCATTGATTATTTAAAATAAATATTAAAATTTATATTTATTAGTATATATAAATATATACATATATTTCATAGTGAAGTAATTATTATTCATTCCAACAATTTTAACTACAAGGTTATAAATGTTATATATATAGTGAGACATTTATGTTTTGTGATTATTCGTGAATATGATATGAAAAAAATATCAGGGTTTTGGGTACCAAAGGATATCTAATAGATAAAATTTATTTAAAATGAGTTATATCCTAATGTCATGGGGTTTTGCATTCTAAAATTTTTGTTATCATGGATTACGACTGATACTTATGTGAATATCTATATATGATCTTCCATTATTTTTGATACCAAATATCAATATTTGATCTATATTTAGTTTCATTTCTTTACCATAATATCTGATATACAAAAAATACAACAAGAAATTCATGTATTTTACATATCAAATAATAGTATATGTTGAAGTAAAAGGACATACCTTCAATTGTATACTAAAATATCTCATTCCATATTGTGTTTTTCATCATATAATATGAAATCTCATATTTTAGGATTTTTATTATTAAAAAAATATCTCATATTTTATGATTGTGAATTCAATACACATTTTTTGTCATTTTCAAAATAAGTTAGAGAATCAATATAAAAAAAGATATTACATCAATACAATTTTATGATTAATTATATCACTTATATTATATTAATATATAATATATTATTACTGTTTGACCTTTTTAGTCACCACATTACAAAATCAAATTAGATTATGTTACAATTTAGATCAACAAAAAGACTCCAACTGATTTATAAACACTTCATCAGTGTTCATGTGTTAGTGTTTTCAAGAATTATTACACTATTTAACATTCTTCATCACAATATTATATGATTTTTTGGTCTAAATATCACATATTAATGAAAAAAAAAACCTATAAACCATGATCATTCATTATATGAAATTGTATCGCTGAATAATATAAAATATCGATCACAGTGGACAATATATATGGCCAAATATCATTTTTTCAAATATAAGGTTAACCAATATCACAAAAATGTATCCACATGGAACATTCATTCTACTATCTCAAATTGTTTAATATTCATTTTTTAGAAGAATCATAATGTTTGTTTTGACGATATTACATATTTTTAATTCATATAATATCATACACTTTGATATAGTTATGATTGTGGGGGTTATATCTCCATTTCCAACCCAATTTTATCATATACAAAGGCAGATTATATGAATTAGTTTTATGAATATCTTACATTTTGAAATTCTTATATTGTATTGTAACATATTTTGTAATAGATATAATATATCCATTAGTATTTGGATATATATTTTTAAAAAGGCTCTCAAGATTGTATAGAATGACATTGACTTACTCTAGAATTTAATAATATTACTCTATATAATGTTTTTATACTATTAAATATATATAACATACAGCATAAAGAATATCTAATTAAATATTTTTCATATCCACACAATACATATTTTCTATTGGGATGGTTTACTTCATTATACTAAGGCTAAATATCGGATTCATTCACATTGAGTTGATCCAATACGATGGTCCTTGTCTGCCCCATGGACTGAAGGGTCTCGGTGTGAAAATGTCTTTAATGATTAGGAAGCAATGAGACCTAATGGCTGAATAGTGGATCAAAGACCAGGTTTCATTCAGGATAAATGGTAACAATATGTGTATAATATATTTCATTTATACTCATAGATTATTATTGATCCTATATTATGTTTTTCATGTATATATATATATATCGTAGGAATTATTAGACAGTCTAAACAAATGTTGTATTTGTTTACATCATGTGATGACATCGAATATTCAAAAAACCAATTTTGTTATTTTTTAAATTTTACCTTTATTTATTAATAATTTTTTAAATAATTCTAATAAATAATTTACGTTATTTGGATACACATACTAAATTTAACTATAATGAAATAATATTTATAATAAATATTTTCATACAAATAATAAAATTTAAAATTCCTATAAAACAACTCATATTTATTTATCATCATGAATATAATATGAATGAAAACGAGTTGTGAAATTATGGAATTTTTTAGGTCATTGTTCATTTGTGTTCTATTTTTATATAAATAGATTATCATAAATTCAAATTTTCTTTTTTTAATTTTTTAGAGGAGAATTTTACAATATAACACTAAAAAATGTGTAGATGAGCCTCTTATTGAATGATTTTTATCTTTTTTATTATTTTCATATAGTTAAAAATAAAATTTGGGGGATTAATTAACCTATAAATTTCTCAATGAAAAAATCAATGTTAAAAATCTTATTTATAATATATTAGTTAAATATTAAAAACAATCCATATTTGTAGTGAAAATATATATTAAGATATAATAATAAATTCTAAACAATGACATAGTTATCCATTTCTAATGACTGGGATATATGAATAAAAATATTTATAGGAGATTAAACATTAATTGAGGGGTTAAATGATTTAATTAATAAATAATTGAAAGAAATAAATAAATGAAATTGTGGAAGGTAAATTTGAAATTGAATTTGTTAAGGATGATTGGATATTTTAATCAATGTTTTCCCTTCATGTCTCTCCTAAATCATTGAACAATTTAATTTATTGGTACCTTGAAATTAATTGTATTGAATTTACTGAAAATATCCAATTAATTTTATGTTATAGAAATAAATAAGTCACAGTATTCAATATCATTTTAATTCTAAATCATGAAAACTAAATATAAGTCATATTCTTATTTATTAAAATATGTGTCATTAAAATAAAAATTCATTCATTTAATTTTAGTATGAACCAAATATTGAAGGACGAATATAATTAGATTTATAGGAAGTAATCATTTTCTTAAATTTTTTAAATTTTATCCATATAAATGATGAATCAATAGGAAGAATGATAATGGATTGAAAGTGAGTAATATATAAAATTTTTATCAAAGTAAATATATAGAAGAATATATATAAAGATAGTTATTTTAATTAAAAATACATCATTATCGGTTAGACAACGATTTTTATGTTGTGTTGATTTCATTGATTTTGAATAAACCTAAATATTTAAATTTATATTAATCAAATTTACCGGGAATGTTTTTGAATTTATTTATGTTTTTAATTAGATGACATGAATGTTTATTGACTTTCATTTGAATTAAAAATACTCATAATCAATACCTTTTTATCTTGGCATGGGATCATGAAAACATTGATGATACCTTTTTGACTTATGCATTAACATTTCATTTTGGTGTTAAGGGGATAATATATGCAATTTTTATAAATTAGTAAACTACATTTTTGCCTCTACTATGTGGAATAGAGACAAATAAGACAATATATTTCTACCTTCAAGAATAAAAAATAAACGAAAAATAATTTGGCATGAGTTGTGGAAGTATCAAAAAATAAAACATAGTGGAATAGAAGATACGTTACTATTTTGTGGTGAATAACGTTGTGGGAAAAAAACATTGAATATAGTGTTTCCAATAGAAATATCAATATAATTCACATAATGGTAATTTTGAATGATCAGGGATCAAATGAACATTATTCTGGTCATTAAAACTACATCATTTTCTTCTTCAATATAATGACAGTAATAATAATTGCAAAATGGTTGATTGATTTTCATATTATGTTAATTGATCATTTTTAATGGGTAATGAATGTTTCAGAAATCTCACCATTATGTTTTTTCCAATAATCAAAAAGGATGAAAAATTGTTCCACAAGGATAATGTAGTTCTAGTGGTATTGTGCATAGAAGATTCACTATAATGATTATTATGCTATATTTATAAATTTGTGGTAAAATATTATTTCATCTGGATTTTATCTTAATGTAAAAAATAATCTTCTTATTTATTCTTTGATCTACATAAGTCATTGACAGAATTCAGCGATGTCCTTTTTTTTGTGATTCTTGATAACCCCCTTTCTTGGGATGAGGTGGAACCCTTACAAGACCCTTAGACATAGAGATTACATGACATGTAGGTCTTAATAAATATACAGACTATAATAGGAACATCTCTTCCCTGCTTTCTTCATCATGATATCAGGTCTCCATCATCACATTGCTTGTTTTTCTAGGCTTCCAATGCATGAACAAGCAATTCCCGATGGAAAATTCATTACCCTCCCTTTTTGGCAAATCAGTTTTGTTTCTACACTGACCAATGCACCTACTCTAAATCATCATACAGAGTCGGCCTCTTGTAGAGTTGTTCTGGTCTTTAATTAAAAATTTTTAGTGTCTAGATGGCCATGGACCGAAGTCTTTGAGCTGTCCCAAAAGCCTTAATGGTTCGAAGGCCTTGGGTATCACGAAGTCCTTAAAGGACCCAAGGCACAAACATGTGGCCCAAAATCCCAAACAGCTGAATAGTTCTAGTCACCACATTACAGAATAGTTCCTCCAACAGTATGTGTTATTGTTCCTGGTACAATGTCTGTTAGAGTATTTCAATAGAAATGATATAGTAAAACTGAAAGATATATCTACACACGACATTGAATTCAAGTCTGATGGATGCCCTTGTCGAGTCCTCACCAATTGGCCTGAGGTACATGTGCAATCAATATAAATCCTTGTAAAAATAAATCCAATAATAGATAATAAATTATAATTCCTAACGTATCCTCAGTTTATAGTTCTAATACTTTTATTGACTTATGAAATTCCAATTTTATGTATTTTTACAATCTTATGATTTTTATGTTGATATTCAAATTTTTTTTGATCAAAAATGAAATTTAAATTAGATTAAATTTCACTTCTAAATTGGTTCCCTTAATTTGATAGTATCTTGTTGAAATTATTCAAGCCGTGTTTGTAATAACATAGTTTAAATCATTAATTTTGTAATTAGATTTATATTTATTACATAATAAATTTCTATTAACAATGAAACAACCTCACATGTTTTACTTTTCTATATATTGTAATGATCTTAATTTATATGGTTGACTATTATTCTATCATAAACTATATTTCAATATTATTATTCTCTAATATTGATAAAAATATTTTCTAATTAAATGAATTCATTATATGTGTTTATAAAATTGTAGATTAATCTATTATGATAATTTTCACCAATATAATCACAATATCATATTTTTTATGAACCTATAAACCATAATTACAATTGTAACTATCAATGTTGTCCAATTAATAATCATTTCATGCCGCTTATTTTATTGAATTATTTGATTTGTAATATTATTATTTAAATATTTCTTTAGTATTTTTCTATCAAATATATATCTATTCATATATTTATGGATTTTACATATAAAACTAGTTTATTTATTTTGTGAAAACATTTATAGAATCTCTTTATGACATGTGTATGTCTTACAATACAATTCATCACAACATAACATAAAATTTAAATTAATTTTTTACTTGTTTAAGCTAATGAACATACACCAATATAAGATATTTTTTATGAATTTTTGTTATAATTTATTAACCTATATTTTATATTTCGATGCAACGTGATTCAATATTTATTTACTTCGATATAAAACATAACATATTTGGATTCCTTCATTACATGTATCCTTGAGTGTATATGAACTATGATATAGTAAACCATTATAATATACCCATTAATTTGATAGGTATGAGTAATAATATAAAATTTATTGAAACAATTTTCCAAAATATTTTTATTCATTAAATTTTTTTGATTAGTTTCTATTTAATAAGTACTCAATTATTTAAGTACATTTTCTGATACAAAACAATGTTTTTACTAAAAATGGTTTTTACCTTATTTTTATAGGCGAACAAAATAATTATATTGTACCATTTTTATAAATATGATTCAATTAAATGACTATAATTTTATAAAGTATCATATCATTATTATCATAGGGTTATTTTTTTCATTTTTTGGAAGAAAATTTGTTTTTTAGTTATTTATGAATAAAACAAATTATTTAAAAATAATTATTTTCAATTAATTTTAACAATATGAATTGAAACATTTCATTAATTAATATAATAAAATATAATCTGGATTTTAATATCTAATTTAATAAGAATCAACATTACACTTCAGTTTGGTACAAGTTAAATTTTTGTCTTCAATACACATTTTAATAAAAAATTATTATTGGTCACCATATGTGTTTTTAAAATAATAAATTCATATTTCCTGTATTAATTATTTTTTAGTTTGTTTTAATTATTATAGTATAATTATAATAAATTAATAATAATTTTATGTTTTTACCTGGCATAGAATTGATTTAAAATTAATTTTTCACATAAAAATCATATTTTGATTAAATGTTTTAATTTCAGTTTTTTAATTCAATAAAAATTTAATCTAACAAATTATATATATTGAATGAAGATAAATATATTTTTTACATTATACTTGAATAATTAAAATTATTTAATAGGTTAATAATAAATTTTCAAAATGGATTGTATTAAGAGAAAAAAAATCACCATGGTTAAGGATAAAATGACTTTATAAGGTTGTGGGGAAACCAATATATAATGGTAACATTAAAACACACATGGATATATTTCATAATGGATAAATATATTTCAAACTAATATCCAAATTCCATAAAATATCTATCCACTTGGATCTACATTCCAATGAATGTGTCTTTATATCATTAAAATATTTTATGAAATCTAATCTTAATCCCTCCCCCATGTAAATGGGAAACTATTATACTCTGTTATTTTGTAAATTTTATCCATCTAATAAATAAAATCCAAAAAATACTTTACAGAGTTCTTACTATATTAGATTAGATTATATTCTTCTTCTTATTAAAATCCTTCCAATCATAATTATTAAACAAAAAGTGGTATCCCAAATTTGATAGATACATAAGTGCGAATATATTTCATTTTTATTTCTACTTCTTCATTCTCAATAACATTTGTATCTATTAAAAAATATTTATTCAATTATCATCAATATACTAATATTTTATTATCGGATTTCCCAACCAGTTACTATATCGTCTATTTATAATGGATGATGATGGTTTCACAAATTCATATGTATAAGCTACCACCTCTATGTAGTGATCCAACTTATTTTTAAAACCAACATTTATGTTTATTTATTTTGATATAATTAAATTTTATATAATATATTTATGTCATAAAAATTATCTAAAAAAGTAATTAATAATTACAATTCTTTCATCCCGTCCATCGAAAAATTAAAATGTCACTTGTGTGTATGTATGTACTACCATCTCTATGTAGTCGTTTAAATACATTTTCATAACCTATTTAAATTATTGTTTCTATATAATAATATAATGAATTTATATGATAATTATTTCATGATAAATATATTCTAGATTAAGGATCTATGATAAATGCGAGTGTAAAAAATCATTGAACAAAAATATAAATGAAAAAGTGAAGTTAACTTCTAAAATAATGAATAAAATGAAAATTATATGTTGAAAATGTCATAAATTTTAATATGTAAACCATTAATTTTAATAATATAATATTAATTGTTATGGTATATATTAATAATAAATTTTAATTTATTATATATTCATTTAGAGTGCTTATTATTGGATAAAACATTAGTTAAATTTTTTACATTTTTACTGTGATTTTATAAGATTAAATTATTTGATGATTAATATAAATTACATATCACTATGAATTCTTCTGTAATTTTGGATACTCAAAATATATTTTTTCATAATCTATTTTTTACCATCATTTTCCAATATTTAAGTAGCTAGAGGAAAAAAGACATGATTTAAATAAAAATTGTAATTTCCTGGACAATGACTCATTAAGGAGTTTGTCAAAAAAAACACCGTTCAATCAAACATTACCACCAAAATCATGGAACTGGTCACGATCTCACACTGAAATGGTGGCACCACATATGGTGGCACTGTGATCGTGGAACCTATACAGTCACACTGTCACGTTCGCACAACGAAGAGGTGGCACCGCTGATAGTGGAACCGTGATGATGGCACAATAATGGATGAACTATCCCGGTTGTGCACCAAAACTACGGAACCACATTAGGTGGCACAATGAGGGTGGAACTGTGAAGATGACACTGTGAAAGTGGCACCACTTATAGTGTCTCACCAAATGGTTTCCCACCATTTTTTCTTTTTAATGTTCATCTACTACAACGTATCATTTGACATAATAGTGTTTTAATACCCATTTAAAGGCCATTTAAATCTCATTAATGATATCTAAAATTCCCAAAGATGTGGGAGACCCTTGACATACCAAAACATGTGGATTTTCCTCGGTGTCACACTTTTACCAGTATTTTTTAATTCCACCCCTATTTCACATTTTCCTCTGATTAAAGAAAATGTTTTAATGCACAGCTGTTATGGCCACCTCTCTAATGAGAATTATTAAATGACATCTAAATCCAATGTGTGTAACTGCCCAAAAAGATGGTGACACCATGATCCTCTATTTTAGTCATTCAAAATTCATATCCCATAAACTCCAAGATCTCACCTTCTTATCACACAATAATTTCTTCTTATTCTTCTTCTTCTTATATATTTTTCTCTTTTCCCTTCCTCCGTGCAATTTGATTTTCCCTTCCCAAGGAAATTGGTGCGCATGTACTGCAGTCTTTCTACACACTCTTGGAGTGCTCATACATCCTCCCCTGTAAGTCTCTTATCCCCAATTCCTTGTGCATGAAGAGAAACTTCGATCATTGATCATTCTAGAATGGTTCTTCCTTTATCTCACATTACTTTTTTCATGTGAGGTGAGTATGCTAATGTTTATACGGGGACAGATGAAACTAGACCTTAATAAAGATAATATATGGGCATTTAAAAATGAAGGAGTGTGATTTATTGTGATTCTGTACACTTTTACCCTTTCATAAATATTTTGAACAGTATGGGCTTGTGTCAACTAAAAATCATGATCGTTGGCGGTCTTTCCTTGCGCACTAATGGTTCCCAGTCTTCTGTGACGATTGAATGTCTGTAACAAGGAAATTTTTAAATCACGCAAACTCATTTGATTAATTTAATGTCTAGTGAACAAGATTCATTGTGTGAACACCCTGTTTAACCAAATGAAAAGAAGAAACTCAATGAATGGTGTTATAGAATCTGGAAACACCTTTTCTCTTTCTTGGTAATATGTGCGGTTGTTCTGCTTGAATCATGTGGGGTGACATGTATGGGGATCAGATTCCCTAATGTGGTGATGATCTTAGTTTGTGGATCTATGGTCATGTGGGCATGTATGGTGTGGCTTGGTTTTTTTCGAGTATATTGAGGGATCTCACGAATCTCTTTTGTTCTTGTGACATTACAAGAGAACCCGGTGTGAATGCTTAATCTACTGCTCGGTTTTTTTCCTTCATTGGATTCTGGAAATGCCTTTTAGTTGACCTATAGTGAATAATTATATAATTGTGAACCAATTTAATGTAATAACTAGAATTGGATCAATGGGGAATTGTTTTATAGAAATGAGTTGTGACTTGGTTGTGGGTGGTTTCCTTTTTATGAATGAATAGTAACGAGGGTGTTTGTGTATATGATGGTTTTGGAACCCGTAGGTTGGGACTAGTGCTTGTTTACCTATATGTTTAATTTAGGTCTTATGATTCTTATTCAGGTCCCACAAAAGTTGAGCACTTCGTGCTGAACACCCCCATTTCAATGGATGAGGGTGTTTATTCCAACACTCATATGAGTGGCTGGTTAATAACTACTTTTCTACCTAATATCCCAAGTATCCCAAGATTCTTTGGGCTGGCTGTGACGGCTAGAGGACCATTACATCCCTCGATTCATTGGGAAGGGTAGTTATGGTGGTTGGCCCATCTGTCTTTCGGTGTGGTGGTAGTTTTTGTGGCCTAGGTGTCTTCGGGTGTGGTAGTATTTTTTGTGGAATATGTGTATGTGGGTGTGGTTATGTTTGGTGGTTGTGGCCAAGGCGTTTTCAGACTGGATGTGTGGTTATAGTAGCCTAGGTGTGTGCGGACAGGTTATGGTAGTGGGATTGTACTGAGAATGGCGAGAGAGGTCTAACGCATAGGATCGCGTCAATAACAATAGGGAAAGTTGTGCGGGGTACCCAAATATCGCTTTTCTATAAATATTACTTTACTTCACTTCTGTTATTTGGGGAGTCTTCCTTGGGGAGGATGGGTGGATAGTTTCATTTCTAGGTTCTTTTGTTATCTCCTTTTCTCACGGGGCATTATAAAGCCTCTCCACTTGTGCATTAGTGATTTTTGTTTCCCTACTGACTATACCTGTATACTCACCCTACATATATAAAACTACATTCAAGTTTTCAAGAGGACATCGAGGATCGTGCCAGACCATACTATTTCAGACGTTATTATAGTTTTTTCTATTTTCCATTTCCTTGGTATTTACCTTTGCAGTTTTATAGTATCATAGCTCTAATTATATAAACATGTATATGGTAATGGATAGTTTGAGGATTAGTTTTACTTCTAGTTTTCATGTTTTTTGGAACATACTATCTTATCTCTCAGATCCTACAAATTAAAAAGGGCAATTCCTTTCATTTTCCGCATATTTCCATAACCATAGTGCAATTGACCTCTCCGATACCTATTGAACGTGAGTCTCAGTGGTCATTATCCATCCTTAAAATTGAAAACAGATGGGTCTGGAAATATTTTGACCCTTACCTCATCATGGTGAAGGCAGGTTGTGATAGAATGGTATCAAAGGGGGAGGTTGAGAGATATGATGGGGATCCGGGTTAGGAATAATGAGGCTTACATGGGATGGAAGGGATATTGTGTTATCAAATCCTAGTGTGTGAAATAGGCTGGGGGATACTGGCTAGGAAACGGTATTTTACAGCCCCCTGTGATCAGATTCAAGGAATTTAGTCCTACCGAACAACCATGTGAAGCTACGCTGATTGCAGGGTAGAGACCATAAGAAAGGTACATGCGTCATAATGACTCATGTTATTATGTTACTTGGGAATTTTTGGGATTCAAAATGAATAAGAAATCTATGAAAAATTAAAATCAATCATCTACACAACTCGAGCATAGGAATTTATTATTTCACATGTAGTTGTGGCACCTAGAAGATGACCACATGTACTGTGAGTGTTCGAGGACGAGGAGGCTAATCTGGCTGATCAAAAGAGGGCTGACTGGGAAGAGGACGATTAGTGGTAGGGGATTCTTCATGTCATTCAGCGGTAGACCCTCAAGTTGTATAAGGATAGAATCTCAGATATTGAGATAGAGAGATGGCTTGAGGAGATGGTGATAGATTTCATCTTGAACCGGTCTATGATGGAGTATGTTGTCCCTCCCTTTACTCTACCGACATATAGGGTGGTCCATAAGAAGGATGATGTGGTAGAGAGGATACACACACTGGGAGGTGTTCCACGAAATTGGATCATGTTTGGCATGTCAAAGGGGAAGGCTGTCAGCGGAAGGCCTCTAACATTAGGGCCTTCTTGGTTTCGGCTAGTGGGGAGCTACCCCCAGTAGTTCCAGTTTCGATCTCTCGGTCCTATCCCATTCCTTACGGGAGTAGTATTGATATGATTTATCTGTGGAAGCAGTGGGAACCTTTGCAATCACTGATCGGGCCGAGTATAATGTAGTGGTGGTGGGTCATTTCAGAGCCCACCACACCAGTAGTAGTTTCGATCCAGGCTGTTTTAGCAACAACATTAGGGATAGTGATCTCCCGCTCCTCTGAGAGAAGACATTCCAGAAGGAGGCCTACCTTATGGTTCTCCCTATGTACCTTGACGTTGGGTGTGTATGGGGATGCGGGCAACATCCAAGCGGAAAGGGAGATGGGTGTGGGAATTTGCACACCGCAGAGGTAGTCATTCCAGTAGATCCATAAGTCCTTCATGGTATGATTTTCTACTTTATAACACTTTCATGCACCTTTTTTGATTCAATAGATTCACAGTCATTGGTTTCAATCATTCTATCCCATAATTTGGGTCTATACATAGAGACTCATTCTATTCCCCTAGTTTTGAGTATGCTAAACAGAGGTCAGACCACCGTGTCTCATGTTTTCTGAGAATGTAGATAGATTTTTGGTCCACATCAGTCTTGTGGGGACTTCCTTTCGCAGTATATGCAACCGTATGAAGTCATTCTAGGCATCTACTGGTTTTTCTATTTATGTTTTCTTAATGATTGCTTCTGAAGAATGATTGTTTTCATATGTGGGTGGAGTACGTGTGACCTTTGTTGGCGAGCGGGGTATCCAGGTGGACAGTTTGCGAATGGAGCCTCTTCTTTCCGAGTTAGCTGAGCTTTTAGTAGAGTTGGTAGATACATTGATAATGGATGTTTCAAGGATTGTCAGTGAGTTCATGGATGTCTTCCCAGAGGAGGTGGCGACCCTACCCCCGTGACATGACATTGAGTTCGGGATATACATGAAATTCGGTGCGAGTCTGATTTTGATGAATTTCTATATGATGAAACATTCTATGCTGCTGGAGTTACAGATTCAGATTGATGATCTGTTGAAGAAGGGTTCAGTTTGATCATCAACGTCTCTATGCGACTCTATAGATTTGTTTGCAAAGAATTCTAATAGTGTTCATAGGCTTTGCATAGACTACCGGAGAATGAATCAGGTGTCAGTGAGGAATATTTACCCTCTCTAGAGGATAGAGAGCCTATATGACCAATTGAAGGAGTTGGATTCACTACACCTATATGCAAGGGTGGGAAATGACAGAGGTAATCTCTTTGAGATGATATTGAACTCTTCTATGTTGTAACAGGTCGGGGAGTCTCAGTGGGGGGGGGGGCTTAGAGGCTACTGTGTTGCCCGATCTTGTTATCCTCGGTGAGGCTCCATGAGGATGGTCAGAAGATGGTAAGAATCAGATGATGTTCGATGGGAAGTTGTTCATCCCAATGGAAACACACAATAGTGTTCTTGGTGACTTCCAAAACACACCCCTGGCTGTTCCCCCAAGAGTTTCCAAAATGATCATCTGATTGCAGAGTATGTTTTTTTGTCCTGAGGTAAATCATACAGTGGGAGAGTATGTGGATATGTGCCTCAAACGTAACCATGAGATGTTGGAACACTGAATCCCAAGCAGTCTGTTACAACAATTAAATGTCCTCGAGTAGATGTGGGATGAAATATCAATGAGATTCATCACTGGACTACCCAGAGTTGAAGGGTGCAGTGATGCCATCTGGGTTGTGGTGGACTAGCTGATGAAATCCGCTCACATACGAGCAATCAAAGAGTTGAGTGTGGTGGATTCCCTCTCACATTGGTATGTGGATGAATTGGTGTGGTTTCCTAGAGTTCCTAGGTCCATAATCTCTGATCAGGATACCCAGTTTTCCTCACGGATCTTAAAAGGTTTTGCACACGGTTTTGGTATGCAGTTATGCCTCAACACTGCCTTCCACCACCAAATAGTTGGGTAGACAGAGCGCACCATCCAGATGTTGGAGGATATTCTGTGATCATGTCTTTTGAAATTGTGTGATTGTGTGTATGAAACTTTCCGGTGGTAGAGATTGACTAAAAATTATCTATCAATCTACCATTTTCTTGACTCTGTTCGATGCTTTGTACGGGAGGCAGTGTCACTCATCCATGTGCTAAGAAGTGGTCGTCGAATCAAATGTTCTTGGCCCGAAGGAGCTGTGAAGCACGATGGAGAAAGTTAAATTTATAAGATAGATGATGAAGGAGACCCAAGACTAGAAGAAGTAGTAAGTTGATAATAGGAAGATACCCATGGACATTGAAGTTCAGGAACACGTGTTCTTGAAGGTCTCCCATAGAAGTGGACAATAGAAGTTCAACAGGGAGAGTATGATTTCTCCATGGTTCATCGGACCCTTCTTGGTGTAAAGACGGGATGGCGAAGTTGCTTATCTGCTAGCGCTACCACCGTCTCTACAAAGAGTGCATGACATCTTCCATGTACCTCTTCTTTGTCTGTATCTACACGACGATTCACACACCCTTGACTGGGGAAATCTTGATAACGAGTACAACATGACGTTTGTAGAGAAACTAGGGATTATCGATGGTCATGAGGAGAATGTTCTTTGTCGATGATTCATTCCAATGGTTCATGTGTTATGGAGGAAATATGTCCACGAGGAGAGTACCTGGGAATGAGAGGCACAGATGCCCGCCTATTACATAGAGTTGTTTTGAGTTTTATCCAGTTTTGTTTCATAAATGTTTGTGATGTAGTAATTAACCTTGTTAACTATGAACACTTTTTTCCTTATTCTTTGAATGTGTGTGAAGAGACCTAACTGTGGGAAATGGAGGACCCAATCTCTTATCAAGATGCATGAATATTGATGCGAGTAAACCAGTGAGGGTGAGTTAGTACCACCTAAAGAGGATAGTGTCATGACATGGAGAAAAGTACTCCCTAATCCATATGTATGGATACTGGAACCTTTATATGTTGTGTGGTTACTTGAGGGATAGGTGTTCCTAGATGTCGATGAGGTTTTCTTTTGAGAGGTATCTTTCACATTGTTCGTTCGGACCCCTCTATTTTCTTCGGGTCTAGTTTGGATTCACGAGGGTGAGAATAATTTGAGAGGTATATGATGAAATTGCTTGGACAATGACTCACTAAGGATGTTTCTAAAAAACACTTGGTTACCTCAATGTGTTCCACCAAAAAGGTGGCATCAGACATGGTCTCACACTGAAATGGTGGCACAACAGGCAGTGGAACCATGACGGCCGTACCGTCACTATCGCACACTAATGCGGTGGCACCTTGATGGTGGTACAGTGAGTGTGGCACTATAATGTATTCTCTATCATAGTTTCACACTTCAATGGTGGAACTACCTATGGTAGAACCGTGAGGGTGGCACCGTGACAGTGGCTCCATGACCGTGGCACAACATTCGGTGTCTCACCAAACAGTGTCCCACCCTTATTTTGTTTTCCAGTTCCGCTCCCGCAACATGTCTTTTGACATAAGAGCATTTTAATACCCACTTATAATCCATTTAATGCTCATAAATGATATATATAATTCCCCATGAGTAGGGAGACCCTTGTATTAACCAAACGTGTGTATTTTCTTCAGTGTCTCACTTTTTCTCGTACTTTCTAGGTTAGCCCTTGTTATGCATTTTCCTATGAATAAAGGAAACTATTTAAGGCACAGTTGTTATGACCACCTCTCTAATGAGAATTATAAAATGGAAATTAATTCCATTATTTTTATCCTCTGAACATCATGGTGAAATCACATTCCACCTTTTTAGTCATTCAAAATTCATATCATGTAAACTCGTGATCTCACATTTTTATCACACGTAAATTTTTTCTTCTTCATTTTCTTATTGGCTGGTATCTTTGCCCTTATTGGGTGTGTTTGGTGTCCCCTTTCCCAAAGAAAGTGGTGCGCCTGTGCTGAAGTCTTTTTGTTCACTCTCGGAGTCCTCGGAGTTCCTCCCCTGCAAGTTGCGCATCACCAATTCTTGGCATGTGGAGAGAAATTTTGATCATTGATCGTCCAAGTAGGGTTATTCATCCATCCCTATTTATAGGGCATCATGAGGGGAGGGTATTATAATGTTTCTACATGGATGGATAAAACCGTGACTTAATATAGATAATAAACAGACGTTTAAAAATGATTTTGATTGTTTGATGTTGTTGTTGTACACTTTTACCTGTTCTTATATATTGTGAACTGTATGGACTTGTGTTAACTAAAAATAATAGTTGTTGGTGGTCGTTCATTATGAACTAATGGACCATTGTCTTATTTGATGATTGAATAGTTGCAACATTAAAATTGGATAATCACATAAACTCAGTAGATTAAATGAATGCCATGTGAACAAGAATATTGTTATGAACACCCCTGTTAACCAAACAAAAATAAGAAACTCAATGAATGGTGTGATAGAATCTGGAAACTCCTTTTCTCTATCATTGAAATGTGTGGGGTATTTCTGCTTGATTCTTACACGGTGTCATTGATGTGGATTGGATCCCCTATTGTGGTGCATTTTCTTGTTTGTGGTCCTAAGTTCACGTGGGGCCATATGGTGGGGATTGGAAGGGTTTCAGTACTTTCTGGGATATTACAAGTCATTTTTTGTGACATTACAAGAGAAACAGGTGGGAATGATTAATACATTTCATGGTTGTTTTTCTTTCCTTGTCTTGTGGAAATGAATTTTATTTCATAGTAGAGAATAATTATTTAAAATAAAACCACTCGAATGTGTTAAAAAGAATGTGTTCAATGTGTAATTTCATTCTAGGAATTTTTTCCACTAGGATGTCAGTGGTGTGCTTTTTATTAATGGATAGTAATGAGGGTGTTTGTGTATAGGATGGTTTTGGAACCCCTAGGTTGGGATGAGTGCTTGTTTTCCAATATGTATAATTTATTTCTTATGTTTCTTATTAATTACCCACCCATTTTGACCACTTCATGTTGAACACCACCATTTCAATTTGGGAGAGTGATTTTCCCAACACTCTTACGAGTAGCTGGATATTTTCCCCCTTTTTCTCTCTCTCCTAAGTACCCATATACACTTCAGGTAGGCTGTGATTGCATGAGGTCCATTATAGCCCATGATTTTTCTTCATGGGTTGTTGAGGTGTTTGGACCTGGTGTGTGTGTGAGAATGTTAATTCCCAATTGACTTTAGAATGAGACTCAGGTGTCTTCGGGCATGGAATTAGTTGTTCAGGCCTAGGTGTCTTTGGGAATGGTGGAAGTTGTTTTGGACTATGTGTCTGTGGGTGTGGATACATGTGGTGGTTGTGGTATAGGTGTTTTTGGGCAGGTTTTTTGGTTATTGTATCCCTTGTGTGTGTGGGTAGGGTATTGCAATGGGACTGCAATGAAAATGGAGGGGGAGGTCAGACTTATAGGATGAATTCAATAACTACTGAAAATTTGGAGTAGGGTACTGAAATATTGATGGGCTATTACGATTACTTTACATGAAATGCATTGTTTTGGGATTGATCCATGGTGAGGTTGGGTGGATAGTTTCCTTCCATTGTGATTCAGTTTTCTCCCTTTCCTCACAAGGAATTTGAATTACTCCCCACTTGTGCACAAGATATTTTGGGTTTCCCTACTGAGTATACTTGTATACTCAGCTTACATATATAGATCATCTTTTAGGTTTCCAAGATGACTTCGTGGACCATGCGGGACCGTACTAGTTTAGACGTTCGGACAGTTGTTGTTTCTATTTTTTCTTTATTTGGAATTTAACTATATAGTTTTCTTATATTTTAGTATGTATTATTGAATCATGAATATCAGAATGGATTGTTTTGGATTTACTTTTACTTCCAATTTTTGTGTTTTTTGGGATTTAATATATTATCTCTAGATCCTACTAAATAAAATTGGTAATTAATTCAATTTTTCATGTAATTCCATACCCTTGCTATTAGTCGTCACTCCAGGACATATTGATGGTGGGTCTCGAGGGTAATTATCCCTATTTCCATGTGAAAAAGGAAGGGTTTGGTAAGCTTTTGTTTCTTCCCTCATCTTGTTGAAGGCGGGTTGTGACAAAAATTGCCTTCATTTCCCACATCAATATGGAATATTTTCACCCATGTTGGTGTTATAATTAAAATTATTTATCCATAATAAAAATAGTAGAACAAAATGAATATTTAATTGTTTCGGTAATCATATTTTAATTTAACTATAATGGAATAAACTGTTAACACGATTAATTTACATAATGTGGTAATTTTTACAGTTTTTTAAAAAATATGAAATGATTTTATTAAAAAACAACATATAAATGGATTCCACCACCATAAATAATCATAAATTTCGTAAAATTTTCAATTAGAAGTTCATTTTTTCATTTAAATTAAAATAATTTCATTTATTTTTAATTAAATTTTATATTTTAAATATATGATTTAAAATAAAACAGAAAATATATATCATAAATGTTCTACATACCATTTAAAAGTATTTCTATATATGCCAACATTATTTTATGTTTCAAAGTATTTATTGTGGGAGGGTTAAAATATTTCAATCATTGGTTTTTTTTGTTTTTCAATTTGGGTGACGAAATTTTTATTCAACTATTATTCTTTTTATTGTTTATAAATTTATGATATGATGAATTTTTTATTCTCATGTGAAATAAAATTGTAAACAATTATTTATGTGTCGTGTATTCCTAGAGTATTATAGTTTTCCAATTGATAATCTAAATAAATATATATAATGATAAAAAAAATTTGAATGGATAGTGAATATTATATAGTAAATTATTTTATCTAATACGTTTTTCCTGGCAGAGAAGCTTGAATATTGAATGTTTGAATTGTGCGTGAACCCAATCCACTATAATAAACATGGTTTTCAAACCAGACTATGTAAATAATTTTATATGGATATGTGTATTCCAAATAATTATATCATATGATTTAATGGCTAAAAAATAATTATTGATGATTATATGTTGTAGTATGTTTTTTCTTTCATTTAATAAATTTTCATTACATGTTTTATGATTAGGATATATGAATTTATGGGAATCTTATTACAATGGTTATCTCATTGTCCCATATGATTATGTTTACAAATTCTCACATATGATCATTTATAGATATATCTTATGATTACCCATACAAAACATTTGAACTCTCCATTTTTTAGGTTTTCCTTCACTGGGGTAGGAAGAAGGTTCTGAGGTATTGTATATAAACTAATAGTTCTTGATGTGCATATCATAATTGGAAATAATATAGATATTTTTTATACGTGTTAATTATTTATAAATATTTTCAAAGAAACTAAACCATTGTGGTCTTTATGTTTTTATTATTGTGAAATTTATTTCATATTCATCAAAATGATATAAAATAATAATAAAAATAAAGGGTTATATATAGTTTATACCATAGAAAATGTGTACTAAAAATTTTAAACTACAATGAGAAATCAGTACTGAGAATCCATAGGATATGATTATGTGTAAGTGAACAACTTTTGATATGGTGAACAAAATAATGTATTTGACATAATAAATAACAATTTTATGTAGATTCTATATATGGACATGTTTCTGAATAGATATTTCTATGATAGATAACCCTTAATAGAGTTGGTGGAGTATATCTCATCTATAATTATTTCTCATAGTGAATTATACATTATTAGACAGCTTCTTTGATATTCTTATGGGAATATTCTTAGGATATTCTACATTTTCTAAAAGATCCATGATAAATAATTTTAATAATATATTTACCGTTTATTACATATATTAATCTTATGATGTCATAAATTGATAATAATATTATTTGAGATGAGGATTTCATGTGACCGAAACAGAGTATTGTTTTTGTTCGTTTTCAATAAACTCTTACTTAATTAATGATTTTGTAGCACCTGGGATATTATTGTACAATATGACTATACTACTGAATGTGGCTTCACATAATAGTGTTTCTCGAATTAGTGGACTCAAAATCAGAAGGATAGATTGGGATTTATTATTTGTAATATATCGGGATTGACTAGTCTCATGTATGGTTATTGCATAATTGTTTTGTGATGAATAGTTTATTTTAAGACATTGATTCATAATGATTTAGATTTATGATGGTATATAGCATCTCAAATAAGGGATGTAAAGACAATGTAATTAATGACAATGACAAGGATCATGAATGCACGATGAGTTTTCAGTGTTCTTCATAACTACAAGAATGTTCACTAATGTGATAAATTTCCCTAGAGCATAGAGAATTAGGGAAATTCACGAATATGATTTTTTAGGTTAATTTGAAATCAACTAGAGTCATGGGGAATTTTTTACGGTCTTGGACTATTAATTGGTGGCCACCACCACCTCATTACACATAAAAATAATTTGAGAAAAGGGTTAATCTCCAAGAATTCACACAGGATTATAGCTTTACAAATAAATTATTCATTGTCATCCTAAGAATAAGAAAAGAATATATTAATCTTGAATAATGTTTCTTCATTATTGAAAAATGTGTCTTGTGAGTACTAGTTCTCCCGAGATGAAATATTGTTTTATGAGGGGTGTTTTCTTCACCATTATTTGGATCATCATGATGAAGATTCAGAAACAATACTATAGAACATAAGGGTTAATTGGATAGTTATTTTAAACGAATCAAATGTGGAATATGGGGAATATAGAGTCATCTAACAGTTAGGGAAAAATAATTAAATTGAAATATACAGAAGAGGCATTCATGTCATTTTACACAGTAAGATATCACCCAATTCAGTGAGGAAGGGTGCTTTATTAGAAGTGTTATGATGGAGTAGTGTTATATTTAAAAAATATTGATAAAATATTTTTCCATGAAAAGTATGACTATGAATAATAATTAATATTTTACAACTAGTGAAAAATGGCGGAGTTAGGTATGACTGAAACATAATCACTTTAATCTCATTATACTATACCATGGTGGTAATCTGGGTAAAATTGATTTTTACTCTCTCTATATGTCAATGATTCATCACTTAAAGACTCCATTAGGTTTAAAAACATCCTATAAAAATGGGAAAAATATATTATTCTTTATATGTAATATATGACACCCTGATTCACCCATCAAATCCCAAGGTGTTTTGTGGTCCTAAAAGTGGTATCCGGGCTTATCGGATTTTGGTGGTAAATATGTTCTCTTTTTTTAAATTGAGAAAATGAAGAATTTCAAGGGATTCCATCTCTATAAATGAATATTCTACAATATTTCTAGTAATAGGATGAAATCTCTCCTTAGATCCCTTTGGATGGATGTTTTTTCTAATGCTCAGGGGATTCAGTTTACTAATATAAGAGGTCAACTTATTATTAATTTAGACAAGAAAATGCTTGTTAAAGATACCAAATAACATAATGATAATATATCAGATCTATCTGATTAAATCTAATAGTGATTATTTTCACTTCATCCATATCTATTTGGGAAAATGGAAAATATAAATGAAGGAGATAACAATGTAAATGGGGGTAAACTCTACATTTTAAAAAATTGTAATGATTATCTGAAAACAAATCCTAAGTAAAATATGAATACATTTTAAAATAACATTACTAATGTTGTTGGTTAAATTCCCATAATTGATGATGAAATTAAGTATATAAACATTATGGAAAAAAACCATGAGAATTCTTCCTACAATGTAATATCTAATTGTGCCAGCCATTGGGTAAAGAGTTTTATTAATAAATTATCCTAAATGATGTCCTGTGTAGTCTAGTGGATTATGATGTGAGAGTAAAAATAATGATGAAAATCATTATTTAACCTATAAAATATAATTCAAATCCATTGAAAAAATTGATGTTTCTTGGGATTATGATGATGAGGATAATTAATGAGATTAAATTTACTCACTTTTCTCGATGAAATTCTAGATAGGAACAGGGGAATTCCAATGAAAGATTACATTGTAATGTTTTTGATGTGACATATTTGGGAACATTTAATATTTGTGATCAAATAAATTTTTCAATGATGAAACTCAATAAGTAATCATGAAGAAGCCACAAAAACGGTTTTATCAAATGAGAAAATACATAATGGCTTTAAAATTAATGAGAAGTTGTTTTATATGTAAACATGAATAAGATAATAATGAAATTTTGGAGGATGAATAACTAGAGATTAAATATAAAACTCAATCATCAATGATTTCTACAGTTGAAAAGGTCGAACCATAAAAAGATTAAACTAATCAAATCATGAGATTTTTTGATCCCATGGTGGAACTTGAGTTTTATCATGATATGATTTTCATTCAATTAAAAATTATAAAAAAATTTGGAGACCTTTTAGAATAATTATCATATAAATTTTATTGTATTTAAGTTGAAATTGATTGAATGGAAGTCAGGGAATAAGAAAATTTAACAACTCTCGAAAACATAGAATAATTTATGAGATTTGTTCCTAGGTATTATGATAAGAAAATAGTATTTGATAAACATACATCTAGACTGGAGGATAAGGGTATGTAAGTTGAGGGACTTGATGAAAAAATTATTACTCCATGGTGTAAACCGGAGACTGAATAAAAATCATTTGAAACAAAGAATATATTATAGTATGGAAGATTCTCAGATGTATTATAGTTAGAAACAACCAAATGTGGTTATATATGATTCATTATTGAATTGAATTTGGTAAAATGGACTTCATTTTTGGATTCGGAATATTGAAATTATCTTCGGCTGAATTTTTTGTTATTTTTTGAAAACAATCAATTTTTAATGTATAGTGAAAAACACAAAGTTATAGTTTAAACTTGAATATTTATTTAAATAATTATTTATTTTATTTAAATTTATTTTATGTCAAGATAGATATATAATACCTATATATGTCAAATGTAATTCATTGGAGTCAGTTTATAATAATTTTAGATATGTAAAAAATGATATTGAACTTTTCACAGTCTTTTAACTATATCCTAGGAGAATTTTCATATTCACATAAAACTTATTTTTATCACTTCTGTGAGTCGAATTTCAAAAATCCGAGAGACATGGCTAAAATCAAGGAGTAAAATGTGGTTCAAAAAGATATTTTTTTTTTCGTGAATAGTTTCGTTTTACTTTTATTTACCATGGTTAATTGTAAATATGGTAATTATTTATAAAAATGATATTATTATTACCATAACACATGTCCTAATTCTATTGGCTAATTATAATTCGAACAAAAAAAACCTTGTGAATAAAATATGAACCTCTTTGGTTCACATGGATTAGATTAGGACATTTATTTTTATTTAATTCAAAGAAGAGTTAGATAAGTTAAAATTAATGTTTAATAACTAAATTTGTTTAATATTGGGTTATATAGATGATACATTCAACTATAAATATTCATTAGAAAGCTAAAAAGATTTCTTAGATAATGGTATTTTATTTTTAATTTTTGGATTTTAAATAATTTAATTTATTTATTACACAATGATAATGCCGTGATTATCATATTGGGGAAATATTAAAATAATTGATATTATAAATACCCAAATAAATATAATTTGACACTTTTAATGAATTAAAATGATTTTATAAGTTAATATGATATGTTAGGGTTGATTAAGTTAATTAGTTTTCATGTAATAATTCTATTATGAATTTAGAAAAAACAAAATACCAAATATTGTCAAAATTGACATAAAGGTGTTTTTTTAAAAAATGATATATTATTAATTGATATTCAATTCCTAAAAATCTAAGGTTCGGCCAAAGGAATTATATAATGCTTTTTTTAATCATTAATGAACCACTTGAGGTTCTCTTGGAAGTATATAGTATGTTTATTAACTATATAATAAAAAAATAAAAAGAGACATGGTAAATGTCAAACTATTTAACTAAGAGTTAAATCTAACGGTTATGGTTAATATAGTGACCCAAACCTGTATAAAACCTACTGGGTAGGTGTTTTTCGACCCATCCCCACCATAGCCATTAAATAATACATTCTGGTGCAATTAGAAACCGAAAATGATTTTATTATAAAATATTATTTCTATCTTTTCCTATGGTGGCCCCCACCCCTCTTATAAAAGGGCACTCCCCCTTCTATCTAATTCACACCATGGAAGCCTTTTGGATTGGGAAAACCCTGACCAAATATCCTTTATAAATTCCTCAATTAAACATAGAGGGATTGGATTGATCAGAATTCCAACCTAAGGATCCGTTTTGATCAAATTATAAAAAAGATACAAAAGAAGGTGTAATGTTTTCACCACCCTCATTCATGTTCTATTCTTCTTACACTTCTTCTTTATTTGTACTTCCATTATAAAATATTAACTACATAATCTTCCATATACATTTTTTTTATTATAAATATGTTACAATCATATTCATTATTTTATCCATCCCTTGGATGACATGTCACCATACATGTGTACGTACGGCTTACCGTCTCCACGTCGTGGTGTAATTGTTATTCAATACATTATTATTTGGATGGATATAATAATGATGTGAAATTCATATAAATAAAAATTATAACATGATAATTATTCTGTATATATGATACACCATACAATTATATATTATTTCAATATCAACAGAATGATATTGTCGCACTTGCGTACGTACTGTAAACCCTCTCCATGAATGCGATGAGATTCATTCCCCATCATATACATTCAAGTAAAATTTTCATTTGTTGATTAAAAATAATGTTTAAGGACATGATATCATTCTGGATATGAATAAGATACATCCTTTGGATAACAAACATGGATTATGTAACAAAACATATAAAATAAAATGAGTAAGTGAACACGTGAAACAATGATAATACTTAAATATTATTAACAATGAAATATTAAAAGATCATATATGATATCATATTTATGTATATGATTCCTGTATAATATAAATAACATTGATTTAACTATTATACATGGGTTTAATTTACCCTCGATGAAATAAAAGTAGAAGGCAATGTTAATTTCACAATTTCTTTATTATCTATGATTGTTTTTACGTTAGTATCTACTAGGTAAAATTTATTATCCATGTCCATGATTCATAAAATATTTTTCAAATGGATTATTTTAGGGAAAGTTATACTAAAATATCATTTTAAATGTTATAAATATTTATTCTTCTAAACCATTCTCATTAATTTCCATGTTTTCAAAATGGTTTACGGATTTATTTAAATGGACATGAATGTTTTAAAATGATAATTACATTCAAAAGTTTCAATGTTGTATGGGACACATTGATTCAAAAAAATGTATTTAAATTCATTCATTTCTAAATTTTGTGACTTTTAAATGTTTTCATGAAAAAGGGATATTTCTCACAAAGTGTTGTAAAAATCATTTTCATCTATGTCAAAATCCATTAATGTATTTTAAACTTTTTTGAAGTTTATTTATTATGATAAAAATCTTCCATATATAATTGAAGCATTTGTGATATGTTTGACTGTAGATGTGTTATTTTTATACCATTCATGGTTTATGGGAAAAGTATTTACATTTCTTACGCCAGTTTTAATAAGAATGTATATGTTATTCTTAAACATTTTCATATGAAGAATGCATTGGACATAGTAATTGACGGGTGGAGCCCACTATAACTCTTCGATTCATCATTAGGTCTCACGAGAAAAACTAGTGTTTTGGCACAAGACTTTGACAAAAAATTATTTTTAGTCTTGGCACACAAGGCCTTGATTATGTGGTTATGATAGTATGGGATTTTTCATTCCATTATTTTGAAAGTGGTTATTGATATTGCTTGTGATTATTTGACTGGTAGATTATCCATGTGAATAAGTAAATGGCATTATTTCATTTTATCATTGCCTTAATATGCTTAAGTTCATGTTTAAAAGGCTTTTGTTTTAGTCATATATTTCATTTAATGTTTATGTTTATTTATGAAAGTTTCTGCTATAATGTTATCCTTACTGAGCATCAGATCTCACCTAGTTCAATGTTTGATTTTTCCAAGGATCTGAAGAAGTATTTTATGAATGACCTGCAAGGATACTATCAGAGAATATGATGACAAGATTTTTCTATTGTTTTTTTTCACATTATGATGTAATGTAAGACTTATTATTGTATCTAGTGTTTCCAAGTCTACTAAATTAATCCGTCTTTCAATACATGAACTTTTGTGATCATGCTAATATTAAGTAATAATGCACCGAATTTGGGTAACTGGGATCGGGGCGTTATAGTTGGTATTAGAGGATGTTTAGTAAAAACGTTGGATGCTAGATTTAGATAAACTCTGATTAGATAACATAGACCTAAGATGGGCTTTGAGGATTAATATAGAATAACTTCCTAAAATTTTGGTAATGTTGAGATTTTGGGAGTTTTCCGAGCAATACATACCTATCTAGAAATGAGAAGGTAGAGGCGACTCTGGCATAGAAGTACCTAGGGGTAAAACCCAAAAACCCCACATTGATCTAGACTACAATGGGAACTGGTGCACAACGAGCCTTGCTGTACTCTTGGTTACGACACTCCCGTGGGATATTCTTAGGATAATTCTCATTTTCAATATAAACCATTATGAAGGGTTTATGAGTATATAGTTTCTAAAAGAAAACATCTGTATGATTATGGATTATATCCATAAACTATTCAATTTATGTTATGTGTTTTAAAAGTTTGGATTTCTGTATTTTGATTCATAAAATAATCTAGAGTATGACATTGTATAGAAATGGTTCCCAGTAGAAGGAATGTGAATTCCAGTAATACGTATGATCCAATGAGTAAGACGGATCATATCTTTAACAGTATTAAGACATCATTAAGATGGGAAATACTCTCCATTGTATTTTCAACATATGAAGAAATATTATCATGTGTTAATAATATATATAAAGAATTATCTGAGACATATGGAGATGAAGGGAAGCAATATATGAAAAAAATGGAAGAGAGAAACATGGATAAAAGGAAGATGGAAAAAAGAATTTTCCCATATCTGATAACTGTGGGAAGAAACACCATGGTTGTTTCCTGAATGAAATGAGAGGTTGTTATTAGTGTGGGGAAAAAGTACCCCATGTACATGACTGCAATGGTTATAAAAAGATTCAAATGTATAATGTTTCATCTTCAATGAGATGGGACACTATGCGAACCAATGTCCAAATCATCAGAGTATGCCTTAAATGATACTATTGGATAATAATCAAGTATTGATTCTACAACTGATGAATAAGAATGACTAGAGTTCTTCTATTGTTATTAAATATTTATATCATTTGAGTGTCGTATCAACGATGTACTAGTTATAATAATTATGAAGTATATAAGGATTTTACTGCAGTACTATTTCATTAAGGACATGAGATTGTGTCGAACCATGAAAAGTGAATCAATTTTAGGTTAAATTTTTGGAATATATATGGTTGGGATAATGATAAACCATAATATGGTTCAGAAACTAAGGAAGTGATTTTGGAACAATACATGTTTGATTTGGATAAATTATATTATATATTCATCACTACTATGAAACTGATTAATGATTTGTATATTCGATCATTGTTGGAGTGTACACCATTTTTGTGTGGAATATTTTAATCCAGTATTCTATAAGTAATAAGGGAAAATTAATTTAATCAATAAGGTTTTATGGTAATTTAGGGTGTTACCATGTTTTAATATAATACATGATGAAGGTGTTCACATGATATTTCGTGGAAAAAGGGATATTCATTATGTTTAACAACCTTATAAACTTTTTACTGTGAGTTTGGATAGATGTATTTTGGATAAGTGTAATGGTTGTAATGGGTTATGTTTGAAATGTTATTTTTGTATTTTTTTTAATAAAAGGACAACACATAGACCGCGTGACAACCCGTCACGTCGGACAAGGCTTCGGGAATCGAACCCACAACCGTAGTGCGACTTGGATTTATCACCTACCACTGAAATACGTGAAGTCCCTGGATTTTATAACGTAGTTTCTTTTTCTAAGGGGTTTGATATCTGAGTAATAAATTAATTATTTTGGGAACCTTATACGATTAGGATAAATAATTTTCTTTTTGTAATCGTTTAGAGTGAAGGAAGAGTTTGTGGTAGGAATTAGTTGAAGGATGAACCACTACATGTTATGTATATATATATAAATATATATATATATATATTTCCTCCTATTTTATGGATATATTAATTATAAAACATTAGGGAAGGTATCTTAAAACAAAAAATGTTTTATCATAATACCTTAGGTTTTGTTGAACCGATGATATTTTAAATCATCATACATTGCTGGCTTTGAGGCCCACAATTCTATAATTTTTTGTGATTGATGACCTCAATCACTCCCAATAAAAATTTACAATTTTCCTCCAAATTATTTTGTCTCTAATTTACACTAATGATCTCATAATGGAGATCATAATTTGGTGTTGAATGTTTCATTCCCCTTTTCTTCTTATTAGGACTAAATATTATTAACCCAATTTGGAATGTGGGTTTTCCCACAAAGGTATTTTCTATTTTAAAATTTTTATTTTTGAATAAAAATTTCAACTTTCAAGGATGAAATTTATTGAAAGAGGGAATAATGTAACACCCCAAGATTTCATAGTACGTTATTTTTTCAATGAATTTCAATAAATTTCAGTACACGCAACACTGGGTTCGATCGCACCACAAGATTACTAAACTAGCCGTTAAAAAGAGGTTAGGAATAGTATTAACTAAATATTGAATTATATATATATAATCATTATAACTTTAGAATTTATATTATGAGTTTCTTAGACATAATGTAAGAACAAATTCAGTTTTATTTCAGATAAAAGTAGTCTTTATTACAAAAAATTTACTTTTACTGACTTTTATTAATGAACCCTTTTAAAAACAAATATTTGAAACTTTTATATATTCTATTTGACAAAATAAGCATCTCATTTAGAATCAGTACATAATAATTTAGTTTCAATAAAATTTAGGTGTTTTTATGATAACATAAATATTTGGGTGAATAGTAAAATATTATATTTTAACTAAAAACAACTTTTTAATAGTGTTAAATTATAAATTTTTATGGTTTTAAAGAATAAATAGATTTTAGTTTTACAATTCAATCCAATTCTGGTCATTTTATGTAATTTCACTTTGAGATTGGACAGAAACAATTTCAATGTTTTGATAGATATTATTTCTTAAAAATACTCCTTTTGGTTTTGACAACGAGAATTAATTTCTAATTAACAAATGATACTTGTATGATTTTAATTTGGTAAAGTGGACTTCATTATTTTATTTGTAACATCAAAATTACCTTAGGGTGAATTTTTGGTATTTTTCTGAAAGCAATCAATTTTGATGAATATTGAAAAACACTGATTTATAGTTTAAAATCGAATATCTAATTAATTAATTAATTATTTTATTTAAATTTATTTTTGGTCAAAATATATAAATAATACTTATATATGTTATATGTAATTCATTGGGGTCAGTTTATAATAATTTTAGATATATAAAAATTTTATTGAACTTTTCTTCGTCTTTTACCCATCTCCTAGGAGAATTTTCAAATTCACATAAAACATAATTTTACTGCTTTTGCGAGTTTCATTTCGAAAATAAAATAGACAAGGATAATATCAATGAGTAAAATTTGGTTTAATAAGATAAAAATATTTATTTTTGAATAGTAACATTTTACTTTTTTTACTAGGGTTAAATATAAATAGTGTAATTAAGGGTAAAATTGATATTATATTATTATAACACATGTCCTAATTCTTTTGGATTAGTATAATTCGACCAATAAATACCTTAGGAATAAAATATGAAACTATTTGTTCCATTTGTATTAGATTAGTTCATTTATTATTATTTAATTGAAAGAATATTTAAAAGAGTTAAAATCAATGTTTAATAACTAAAACATTTTTAATATAGGGTTGTAAAAAAGAATGAGAAATCAGTACTGAGAATCAATAGGATATTCTTGTGTGAAAGTGAACAACTTGAGATATGGTGAACAAAATATTGTATTTGACCTAATAAATTACAATTTTATGTAGATTCTATATGTGGACATGTTTTTAAATGGATATATCTATGAGAGATAACCTTTAATAGAGTTGGTGGAGTATATCTCATCTATAAATATTTCTCATAGTGAATTATACATTATTAGACACCTTCTTTGATATTATTATGGGAATATTCATAGGATATTCCACATTTTCTTAATGATCCATGATAAATAATTTTAATAATATATTTACCGTTGATTACATATATTAATCTTATGATGTCATACATTGAAAAGAATGTTATTTGAGATGAGGATTTCATGTGACCGAAACAGAGTATAGTTTTTGTTTGTTTTAAATAAACTCTTACATAATTAAGGATTTTGTAGAACATGGGATATTATTGTACAAGATTACTATACTGCTGAATGTGGATTCACTTAATAGTGTTTCTCAAATCAGTGGACTCAAAATCAGAAGGATAGATTGGAATTTATGATTTGTAGGTTATCGGGATTGACTAGTCTCATGTATGGTTATTTCATAAATGTTTTGTGATGAATAGTTTATTTTAAGACACTGATTCATAAATGTTGAGATTCATGATGGTATATAACATCTCAAATAAGCTATGTAAAGACAATGTAATTATTGACTATGACAAGAATCATGATTGCATGATGAGTTTTCAATGTTCTTCATAACTACAATAATGTTCACTAATGTGATAAATATCCATAGAGCATAGAGAATTTGGGAAATTCATAAATATGAATTTTTAGGTTAATTGGTGGCTACCACCGCCTCATTACACATAAAAATAACTTGAGAAAAGGGTTAATATCCATGAATTCACACATGATTATAGAATTACAAACAAATTATTCATTATCATCCTAAGAATAATAATATTGTATATTAATCTTGAATAATGTTTCTTCATTATAGAAAAATGTGTATTGAGAGTACTAGTTCTCCCGAGATGACATAGTGTTTTGTGAGGGATGTTTTCTTCACCAATATTTGGATCATCATGAAGAAGAATTAGTAACAATACTATAGAACAAAAGGGTTAATTGGATAGTTATTTTAAATGAATCAAATGTGTAATATAGAAAATAATGATTCATCTACTAGTTAGGGCCAAATAATTAAACTGAAATCGACAGAAGAGGCCTTTGTGACATTTTACAAAGTAAGACATCAGCCAATTTAGTAAGGAAGGGTGTTTCATTGGAAGTGTTATGAGGGAGTAGTGTTCTATTTCGAAAATATTGATAATATATTTTTCCATGAAAATTCTGAATATGAATAATCATCATTATTTTACAACTACTTAAAAATGGTGGAGTTAGGTATGACTGAAACACAATCACTTTAATCTCATTTTACTATACCATGGTGGTAATCTGAGTAAAATTGATTTTTACTCTCTCTATATGTTAATGATTCATCACTAAAAGACTACATTAGGTTTAAAAACATCCTACATCATGGGACATATATATTATTCTTTATATGTAATATATGACACCCTGATTCACCCATCAAATCTCAAGGTTTTTAGTGGTCCTAAAAGTGGTATCTGAGTTTATTGGATTTTGGTGGTAAATATGTTCTCCTTTTTCAAATTGAGGCAATGAAGAATGTCAAGGGATTCTATCACTATAAATGAAGATTCTACAATATTTTTAGTAATAGGAGGAAATCTCTCCTTAGATCCCTTTAGATGGATGTTTTTTTCTAATTCTCAGGGGATTCAGTTAACTAATATAAGAGGTCAACTTATTATTAAAGTAGACATGAAAATTATTTACATAGATACCATATAACATAATGATAATATATTAGATCTATCTGATTAAATCTAAATGCGATGATTTTCACTTCATCCATATCTATTTGGGAAAAGGGAAAATATATATGAAAGAGATAACAATGTAAATGGGGGTAAATTCTACATTTTACAAAATTGTAATGATTATCTGAAAAAAAATCCTATGTAAAATATGAATAAATTTTAAAATAACATTACTAATGGTGTTGGATAAATTCACATAATTGATGATGAAATTTAATATATAAACATTGTGAAAAAAAACATTGAGAAGTCTGCATACAATGTAAAATCTAATTGTTCTAGCCATTTGGTAAAGAGTTTTAATAATAAAATATCATAAATGATGTCTTGTGTAGTCTAGTGGATTATGATGTGAGAGTACAAATAATGATGAAAAACATTATTTAACCTAGAAAATATCATTCAAATCCATTGAAAAAATTGATGTTTCTTGAGATTATGTTGATGGGGATAATTAATGAGATTACATTTACTCACTTTTCTCCATGAAATTCTAAATAGGAACAGGGGAATTCAAATAAAAGATTACATTGTATTGTTTTTGATGTGGTATATTTGGGAACATTTAATTTTAGTGACCAAATAAATTTTTCAATGATGAAACTCAATAAGGAATCATGAAGAAGCCACAAAAAAGGTTTTATCAAATGAGAGAATTCATATTGGGATTAAAATTAAAGAGAAGTTGTTTTAAATTAAACATGAAGAAGATAATAATGAAATTTTGGAGGATGGATAACTAGAGCTTAAATATAAAAATCATTCATCAGTGATTTCTACAGTTGAAAAGGTCAAACCATAAAAAGATTAATGTAATCACATCAAGAGATTTTTTGATCACATGGTGGAACATGAGTTTTATCATGATATGATTTTCATTCAATGAAAAAGTATAAAAAGTATGGGAGACCTTTTAGAAAAATTATCATATAAATTTTATTGTATTTAAGATGAAATTGATCGAATGGATGCTCGAGAATAAGAACATTTAACAACTCTTGAAAACATAGAATAATTTATGCAATTTGTTCCTAGGTTTTATGATAAGAAAATAGTCTTTGATAAACTTACATCTATACTGGAGGATAATGGTATGTAAGTTGAGGGACTTGATAAAAAACTTATTACACCATGGTGTAAACCGGAGACTTGAAGAAAATCATTTGAAACAAAGAATATATTATAGTATGGAAGATTCCCATATGTATTGTAGTTAGAAAGAACCAAACGTGGTTATGGATGATTCATTATTGAATTGAATTTGGTAAAATGGACTTCATTTTTGGATTCAGAATATGGAAATTAGCTTTACCTGAATTTTTGGTTATTTTCTGAAAACATTAAATTTTTTATGTATAGTGAAAAAAACAAAGTTATAGTTTAAACATAAATTTTTATTTAAATAATTATTTATTTTATTTAAATTTATTTTAGGTCAAGATAGATACATAATACTTATATATGTTCAATGTAATTCATTGGATTCTATTTATAATAATTTTAGATATATAAAAAAATATAATGAACTTTTCACCGTCTTTTACATATCTCTAAGGAGAATTTTCATATTCATATAAAATTTATTTTTGTCACTTCTGTGAGTTGAATTTTGAAAATCCGGGAGACATGGTTAAAATCAAGGAGTAAAATGTGGTTCAAAAAATAAATTTTTATTTTGTGAATAGTATCGTTTTACTTTTATTTACCATGATAAAATGTAAATATGGTAATTATGTTTAAAAATGATATTATTATTACCATAACACATGTCCTAATTCTATTTCCTAAGTATAATTCGAACAAGAAAACCCTTATGAATAAAATATGAATCGCATTGGTCGACATGGAATAGATTAGGGCATTTATTTTATATTTAATTCAAAGAAGAGTTAAAAGAGTTAAAATTAATGTTTAATAACTAAATTTTTTTAATATTGGGTTATACAGAAGATACATTCAATTATAAATATTAATTATAAAGCTAAAAATATTTCTTACATAATGTAATTTTATTTATATTTTTTGGACTTTAAATAATATAATTTATTTATGACACAATGATAATGCAGTAATTATCATATTAGTGAAATATTAAAATAATTGATATTAGAAGTACCCAAATTCATATAATTTGAGACTTTTAATGAATTAATATAATATTATAAGTTAATATGACATGTTAGTGTTGATTAGGTTAATTAGTTTTTAAGTAATAATTTTTTATGAATTTAGAAGAAACAAAATACCAAATAGTGTCAAAATTGAAATAAAAGTGTTTTTAAAACAAATATTATTTTATTAAATGATATTCATTTCCTAAACATATAAGGTTAGGCCAAAGGATTTATATATTGATTTTTTATCATTAATGAACCACTTGAGGTTCTCTTGGAAGTATAGAGTATGTTTATTAACCATATAATATAAAAATAAAAAAAGACATGGTAAATGTCAAACTATTTTACTAAGAGTTAAATATAAAGTTTATGGATAATATAGTGAGCCAAACCTGTCTAAAACGTATTTGGTAGGTGGTTTTCGACCCTTCCCAACCATAACCATTAAATAATACTTTTTGGTGCCATTAGAAAACGAAAACAATTTTATTATAAAATAATATTTCTATCTTTTCCTATGGTGGCCCTCACCCATCTTATAAAAGGGAACTCCACCTTCTCTATAATTAACACCATAGAAGCCTTTTGGAATGGGAAAACCCTGAACAAATATCCTCTGTACTTTCCTCAATTAAACCTAGAGGCATTGGTTTGATCAGAATGCCAACCTAAGGATCCCTTTTGATCAAATCAAAAGGAAGATATAGAAGAGGATGTAATGTTTTCACCACCCTCATTCAAGTCATATTCTTCTTCCACTTCTTCTTTATTTGTTACTTACATTATAAAACATTAACTAAATAATCTTTCATATACATTTATGTTATTATAAATACGTTACAACCATTTTCAGTATTCTATCCATCCCTTGGATGACATGTCACCATATGTGCGTACGTACATCTTACCGTCTCCACGTCGTGGTATAATTGTTATTCAATATATTATTATTTCTATGGAAATAATAATGATGTGAAATTAATATAAATAATAAATATAACATGATAATTATTCTGTATATATGATACTCCATCCAATTATAAATTATTTTAATATCAAAAGAATGATATTGTCGGACGTGCGTACGTACGGTAAACCCTCTCCATGAACGCGGTGAGATTCATTCCCCATCATATCCATTGAAGTAAAATTTCTATTTTTTGATTAAAAATAATGTTTAAGGACATGATATTATTCTGGATATGAATAAGATACATCCTTTGGATAACAAACATGGCTTATGTAAAAAAAACATATAAAATAAAACGAGTAAGTGAACACCTGAAACAACGATAATACTTTAATATTATTAACAATGAAATATTAAAAGGTCATATATGATATCATATTTATGTATATGATTCCTTTATAATTTAATAACATAGATTTAACTATTATACAAGGGTTTAATTTTACCTCGATGAACGAAAATTACAAGGTAAGGTTACTTTCACAATCTCTTTATTATCCAATATTGTTTTTACGTTAGTATCTACGAGGTAAAATTTATTATCCATGTCCATGTTTCATAAAATAATTTTCAAATGTATTCTTTTAGGGGATGTTTTACTAAAATATCATTTTAAATGTTATAAATATTTATTCTTCTAAACCATTCTCATTAATATCCATGTTTTCAAATTGGTTTTAAGGATTTATTGAAATGGACGTGAATGTTTTAAAATGACAATTACATTAAAAAGATTCAAAGTCGTATGAGAAACATTGATTCAAAAAAATGTATTCAAATTCATTCCTTTCTAAATTGTGTGTCTTTTAAATGTTTTCATGAAAAAGGTATATTTCTCACAAAGAGTTTTATAAATCATTTTCATCTATGTCAAAATCCTTTAATGGATTTTAAACTTTTTTGAAGTTGATTTATTATGATAAAAATATTCCATATAGAATTGAAAGATTTGTGATATGTTTGACTGTAGATGTGTTATTTTTATACCATTCATGGTTTATGGGTAATATATTGACATTTTTTATCCCAGTTTTAATAAGAATGTATATGTTATGTTTAAACATTTTCATTTTAGGAATGCATTCGACTTAGTATATGACGGGTGGAGCCCGATATAACTTCTCGATGCATGAGTAGGTCGCATGAGACAAACTAGTGTCTTGGCACAAGACTTTGACAAAAACTTATTTTTAGTCTTGGAACAAGGCCTTGATTATGTGGTTAGGATAGTATGGAATTTTTCATTCCATTATTATGAAAGTGGTTTTTGATATTTGCTTGTGATTTTTTGACTGGTAGATTATCCATGTGAATAAGTAAATAGAATTATTTCATTTTATCATTGTCGTATTATGCTGAAGTTCAAGTTTAAAAGGCTTTTGTTTTAGTTATACATTTCCTTAAATTTTTATGTTTATTTTTTAATGTTTCTGCTATAATGTTATCCTTACTGAGCATTAGAGCTCACCTCGTTCTATGTTTTATTTTTTCAAGGATCTGAAGATGAATTTTATGAATGACCTGCAGGGATAATATTAGGGGATATGATGACAAGATGTTGTTATAGTTTTTTTCATATTATGATGTAATATAAGAATTATTAATGTATCTAGTGTTTCCATGTGTACTAAATTAATCGGTCTTTCGATACATGATCTTTTGTGATCATGCTAATATTGAGTAATAATGCACCGACTTTGTGTAACTGGGGTCGGGGCGTTATAGTTGGTATTAGAGGATGTTTATTACAAACCATGGAAGCTAGATCTAGATAAACTCTGACTATTGCACATAGACCTAAGATGGACTTTGAGGATTAGTATATAATAACATCCTAAAATTTTGGTATTGTTGATATTTTGGGAGTTTTTCGAGCAATACATACCTATCTGGAAACAAGCAGGTAGAGGTGGCTCTGGAACAAAAGTACCTAGGGGTAAAACCTGAAAACCCCGCATTGAGCTAGACTCGAATGGGAACTGGTGCACAATGGGCCTTGACGCACTCTTGGTTACGAAACTCCCGGAGGATATTTATAGGATAATTCTCATTTTCAATAAAAACCATTATGAAGGGTTTATGAATATATAGTTCCTCAAAGAAAACATTTTTATGATTTTGGATTATATCCATAAACTATTCAATTTATGTTATGTGTTTTACAAGTTTGTATTTCTGTATTGTGATTCATAAACTAATCTAGTGTATGCCATTGTATAGAAATGGTTCCCAGTAGAAGGAATGTGAATTCTAGTAATACGTATGATTCAAAGTGTAAGAAGGATCATATCATTCACAGTATTAAGACAACATTAAGAAGGGAAATACTCTCCAATGTATTTTCAACATATGAAGAAATAGTATCATGTGTTTATAATATAAGTAAATAATTATCTGAGTCGTATGGAACTGAAGAGAAGCAAGAGAAGAAAAAAATGGAATAGAGAAACATGGATAAAGGGAGGAGGGAAAAAAGAAATTTTCGCATATCTGATAATTGTGGGAAGAAACCCCATGGTTCTTTACTAAATGGAATAGGAGGTTGTTATTAGTTTGGGGAAAAAGTAAAGCATGTACATGACTGCAATGGTTAGAAAAAGGTTTCAAATGTACAATGCTTCATCTGCAATGATATGGGACACTACACGATCCAATTTCCAAATCACCAGATTATGCCCCAAATGATGCTATTGGATAATAATCACGTATTGATACTACAACCGATGAAGATGAATGACTAGAGTTCTTCTATTGTTATTAATGAATTATGTCATTTGAGTGTTGTATCAATGGTGTACTGGTTATAATAATTATGAAGTATATAAGGATTGCACTGCAGTACTATTTAATTAAGGACATGAGATTGTGTGGAACCATGAAAAGTGACTTGATTTTAGGTTAAATTTTTGGAATATATATGGTTGAGATAATGATAAACCATAATATAGTTCAGATATTGAGGAAGTGATTTTGGAACAATACATGTTTGATTTGGATAAATTATATTTGATATTCATCACTACCATGAAATTGATTAATGATTTGTATATTCCATCATTGTTGGAGTGTACACCATTTTTCGATAGAAGATGTAAATCTAGTATTCTATAAGTAATAAGGGAGAATTAATTTAATCAATAATGTTTTATGGTAATTTAGGGTGTTACCTTGTTACAATATAATATATGATGAAGGTGTTCACATGTTATTTCTTGGAAAAAAGGATCTTCATTATGTTTAACATCCTTATAAATTTTGGACTGTGAGTTTGGATAAATGTATTTTGGATAATTGTAATGGTTGGAATGGATTATGTTTGAAATATTATTTTTGGATTTTTTTAATAAAAGGACAACACATAGACCGTGTGACAACCTGTCAAGTCAGACAAAGCTGCGGGAATCGAACCCACAACCGTAGTGCGACTTGGATTTATCGCCTACCACTGGACTACGTGAAGTCACTGGATTGTATAACATATTTTCTTTTTCTAAGGGGTTTGATATCTGAATTATAAATTAATTATTTTTGGAACCCTATACGATTAGGATAAATAATTTTTTTGAAATCTTTTAGAGTGAAAGACGAGTTTGTGGTTGGAATTAGTTGAAGTATGAAACTATACTTGTTAAGAATATAAATACATAAATATATATATTTTTTCCTTATATTTTAAGGATATATTAATTATAAAACATTAGGGAAGGGATATTAAAACAAAAATTTTTTATCCAAATACCTTATGTTATGTTGAACCAATGATATTTTAAATTATAATACATTGCTGGATTTGAGGCCCACAATTCTATAATTGTTTGTGATTGATGACCTCAATCACTCCCTATAATTATTTAAAATTTTCCTCCAATTTTTTTTTCTCTAATTTCCACCAATTATCTCATAATCTAGATCATAATTTGGTGGTGAGTGTTTCATTCTTCTTTTCCTCTTATTAGGAATAAATATTAATAACCCAATTTTGGATGTGGGTTTTCCCACAAAGGTATTTTCTATTTTAAAAATATTATATTTGAATAACAATTTCAACTTGCGAGGATGAAATTTATTGAAATATGGAAGAATGTAACACCCCTAGATTTCATAGTACGTTATTTCTTCAAAGTATTTCAATAAATTTCAGTACACGAAACACTGGGTTCGATCACACCACAAGATTACTAAACTAGTCGTTAAAAAGCTGTTAGGAATAGTATTACCTGAATATTGAATGATATATATATAATCTTTATAACTTTAGAATCTATATTATGAGTTTCTTAGACATAATGTAAGAACAAATTCACTTTCATTTTAGATAAAAGTAGTATTTATTACAAAAAATGCACTTTTACTACCTTTTATTAATGAACCCTTTTAAAACCCAATATTTGAATATTTTATATATTCTATTTGACAAAATAAACATATCATTTAGAATCGGGACATAATAATTATTTTCAATAAAATTTAGGTGTTTTTATGATAACTTTAATATTTGGGTAAATACTGAAAATATTATATTTTAACTGAAAAAACTTTTTAATGGTGTTAAATTATACATTTTTATGGTTTGGAAGTATAAATAGATTATAGTTTTACAATTTAATCCAATTCTTTCCATTTTATGTAATTTCACATTGAGAATGGATAGAAACAATTTCAATGTTTTGATAGATATAGTTTCTTAAAAATACGCCTTTTTGTTTTGACAACCAGAGTTTATTTTTAATTAATAAATGAAACTTCTATGATTTTAATTTGGTAAAATGGACTTCATTTTTTTATATGGGAGATTTAATTTAGCTTTGGGTGAATTTTTCGTTTTTTTCTGAAAGCAATCATTTTTTGATGAATAGTGAAAAACACCAATTTATAGTTTAAAACCGAATATTTAATTAAATAAATATTTATTTTATTTAAATTTATTTTAGATCAAAATATATAAATAATACCTATATATTTTCAATGTAATTCATTGGAGTCTGTTTATAATAATTTTAGATATATAAAAATTTTATTGAACTTTTCATCATCTTTTACCCATCTCCTAGGAGAATTTTCAAATTCACATAAAACATAACTTTACTGCTTCTGTGAGTTGAATTTCTAAAATACAAGAGACAAGGATAATATCAAAGAGTAAATTTTTTTTAATAAGATAAAAACAATTATTTGTGAATAGTAACATTTTACATTTTTTCAACGGTTAAATATAAATAGGGTTATTACGAGTAAAATTGATATTATTATTACCATAACACATGTCCTAATTCAATTGGATCAGTATAATTCGACCAAAAACAACCTTAGGAAGAAAATATGAACCTATTTGGTCCATTTGGATTAGATTGGGACATTTATTATTATTTAATTCAATGAAGAGTTAAAAGAGTTAAATTCAATGTTTAATAACAATAAAATTTTTAATATAAGGTTGAACAAATGATAAATTAGAATATAAATATTCATTAGAAATGTAAAATGATTTCTTAAAAAATTTAATTTAATTTATAATCATTAGACATTAAATAATTTAATGTATTTTTGACACAATGATAATGCAGTAATAAACATATTAGTGAAATATTAAAATAATTGATATTATAAATACCCAAATAAATATAATTTGATACTTTTAATGAAATAAAAGAATTATATAGGTTAATATGAAATGTTAGTGTTGATTAAAAGATTTATTTTCAATGTAATAATGTTTTTATAAATTTAGAAAAAAAATACCAAATATAGTCAAAATTGTTATAAAATATTTTTTAACAAAATTATTATATAATTAATTGATATTCAATTCTTAAGAATATAAGGTTCGTCCTAAGGACTTATATGATGATAGGTGTATTATTAATGAACAAATTGGGGTTATCATGTAATTATATAGTATTTTTATTAACCATATAATATACAAATACAAAGAGACATGGTAAATGTCAAACTATTTAACTAAGAGATAAAGATAAATGTTAAGGTTAATATAGTGCCCAAAACCTATCTAAAACCTATTATATGGGTAGTGTTCGATCCATAACACCCTTTTATTTTAAATAATCCATTTTCGAGCCATTACAAACTGATAATGATTTTATTATAAACTAATATTTCTATCTTTTCCTAAGGTGCCCCTCACCCCTCTTATAAAAGGGCACTCTTCCATCTCTCTAATTAACAACTTCATAGCATTTTGGATCGACCATACCCTGAGAAAATATCCACTAAACTTCCCTCAAATCAACCTAGAGGCCTTAGATTGATTATAAATCCAACCCATGAAGCTGTTTTTATCAAATCAAATGAAAGAACCTGAATAGGAGGTAATGTTTTCACCACCCTCTTTCAAGATCCTTTCTTCTTCCAGTTCTTCTTTCTTTGTTATTTCCATTCTAAAATAATAACTTTAGTATCTTCGATATACTATGATATTATTATAAATATTTTACAACCATATTTAATATTTTTTCCATCCCTTGGATGACATGTCACCATACGTGTGTAAGTACAGCTTACCGTCTCCACGTCGTGGTGTAATTGATTTTCAATACAATATAATTTGGATGGGAATAATAATGACTTGAAATTCAAATAAATAATAGATATTACATGATAATTATTCGTTATATATTATACACCATCCAATTATATATTATTTTAATATCAAAAGAATGATATAGGCGCACGTTCGTACGTACGGACTATTTTCTTCATGAACGTGATGAGATTCATTCCCCATCATATCCATTCAAGACTAATTTTCATTTGATGATTACAAATAATGTTTAAGGACATGATATCATTTTGGATATGAATAAGATACAACCTATGGATAACAAACACCACTTATGTAACAAAACATATAAAAGAAAATGAGTAAGTGAACACCGGAAACGAAGATAATAATGAAATATTATTAAAAAAGAAATATTAAAAGATCATATATCATATAATATTTATGTATATTATTCTTGAATAATTTAATGACAATGATTTAACTATTATACAGGAGGTTAACCTACCCTCGACCAAGGAAAAGTACAAGGTAATGATTAATTTCACAATCTATTTATTATCCGAGATTTTTTTTACATAAGTATATACCAGGTCATATTTATAATCCATGTCTATGTTTCATAAAATAGTTTTCAAAGGGATTATTTTAATGGAAGTTTTACTAAAACATCATTTTTAATGATATACATATTTTTTTCTTCTATACCAATCTCATTAATGTCCATGTTTTCAAAATGGTTTTAATGTTTTTTTAAATATACATGAATGTTTTAAAATAATAATTACATTCAAAAGTTTTAAAGCGGTATGGGACACATTTATTCCAAAAATGTATTTAAATTTATTCCTTTTAAAATTGTGTGACTTTTAAATGTTTTCCTGAAAATGGATATTTTTCTCAAATAGTTTTACCATTCATTTTCATCTATTTCAAAATACTTTAATGGATTTTAAACTTGTTTGAAATTGATTTGTTATGATACAAATTGTCCATATAGTATTTTAGTTAAAGTGATATGTTTGACTGTGGATGTGTTATATTAATACCACTCGTGTTTTATTGTGAATGTATTGGCATATCATATGGCAGTTTTAATACGAATGTTTATTTTATGTTTTAACCTTTTCATATGAGGAATGAATTGGACTTAGTAATTGACGGGTGGATCATGTTATAGCTCCTCGATGCATCGGTAGGTCTCACGAGACAAAACAGTTTCTTGGAACAAGGCCTTGACAAAAACGTATTTGTAGTCTTAGTGCAAGGCCTTGATTATCTGGTTATGATAGTCTGAAATTATGCATTCCATTATTATGAATGTGTTTATTGATATTGCATGTGATTATTCGACAAGTAGTATATCCATGTGAATAAGTAAATGGAATTATTTCATTTTATCTTTGCCAAATTATGTTGAAGTTCATGTTTTAAATTCTTTTTTTAGTTATACATTTCCATAAATGTTTATGTTTATTTAGGAATGTTTCTGCTATATTTTCATCTTTATTGATCATCTAAGATCACCACTTTCAATGTATAATTTTTCGCAGGATGTGAAAAGTATTTTATGAATGCCCTACATGGATATTATGAGGGGATATGAAGACAAGATGTTGTTGTAGTTTTTTTCACATTATGTTGTAATGTAATACTTATGAATATGTATAGTGTTTCCAAGGCTACTAAACTAATCAGTGATTTGTGGCATAAACTTTTGAGATCATGGTAATATTATGTAATAATGCACCGACTTTGGGTAACTGGGGTCTGAGCATTACATCTGTGTTGTAGGTCAGTGGGAGAGGAAGAAGTTGAAATACTGTGTGTCACAACCCATGTGATGAAGTGGTGAGGGAATCCTCTGGGAATTTCTGCTGGTCTCCGGTGTTCTACAATGGTTGTTGTTCAGTTTATGTAAGGGGTGTTGTCTAGTGTTGTATAAGGTTTGTTTTCGTGGATCTTCATGGGTGTATGGGGTTGTCATGGTGATGTGGGGTTGTCCAGGGGTCTGTGTGACAGTCGATAGCATCTTTCTGGGGGGGTTCTGTGAGTGTCCGGGAGGGGTTGTAAGGGGGAACACCATAGGTTTCTTGGGTTTATATACAGATGGACCTTGTCATTTTGCATGGGGGTCTATGTGAGTGTCTTAATGGGTTTTTTGGGGACCCAGTGGTTGTCCAGGGATATTTTCATAAAAAAATATCGATAGTTTAGGGGCTGTCAGGATAGAACTACCATTTTACAAGGACCAGTACCCCCAATTTGGGGTGGTTCTATAGTTCCTTAATTAAACATCTGAATTAGAGGCTATTAAATCTGCATATACGGTATCTAATTAAAGATAATTAATGGATAATCTTAGTGGGGTTAAAAATTAATATAGTCTAATATCCTACAAATCGTAATTTAATATCTCTTACCGAAAACACCTCTAATTGGAGTCTACAACCACATTAGTGGTAGTCATGGGAAATAAATAATTATCTGTTTAGATGATGTTATAACCTCATGTAAATGAAAATAAAACCTTCTAATATACTTATTTCCTGAGGGTAACATTATTATATTATTATTTAATGTAGTAGAGTAGTATTTTAATTGATTATTGAGAGGTGACAACATGTTCTTTATTGGATGAAGTGTTTTCTTAGAATGAATGAGAATGAAACATGATGCAATATAATGTTTCTATAATATGACATTGGGGAATAATAAATATCAAATAAATTTTATTATTACATGAAAAAAATGTAATAATGAATGAGGTTGATGTACTGGGAAACCCATAGAAAAAAAAAGTTATTGAATATAGAAATCGGTAGGTGAAAATTATGACTAGAACTATGTAGATTGAGCTTCGTATTTCACATCATTGTACGAAATATTTTGTTCAAGTAGTAGTTTTCACTCAAAATAAAACATGTATTTTTATGGAAAAAAAAAATAAAACAATGTGAGTTATGTTATAGAAGGTATCCATATCTAAATTATTTTCCTGTTTTTAGATGTAATGTTTTCATTTAAAACAAAGACAGAAGTCATGGAATGTATGTTGATGATTGAGATTTGTTAATATACTGTTGTAATTAAATTAAGTGTAAATCCTAAAAATTTCACAATAAAATACTTCAATGATTTTTGAAAAAAAGTGATATTATGAGAATCTAAGTTTATAACATAAATACCTTGATGAGATCATATATTGATATGAAACTATATTAAGAACATATGTTAAACAGGCATAGATTCAAATTTAAAAATAGTGGAAGGAGGGGAAAACATTCAGGGCACACAAAACAATGAAGATTAAAAATAAGAATGAGAAGGGAGAACAATTAATGAAGAAACCTTGTTGGATAAGTTTAATATAAGAATGTTATAAATACAACAACATTTTCTAATTGAAATACACCCAGACATATATGAAGAATGGTGTATGGAGAACATTTTTTTTCTATTAATTGTGGAACCAACAAATAATCAACAATATGTGAAGTATGTATCATTGATTAAGACTATGAATATGAATTGGAATATATTGACAAGAAGTAGACATCAAATATATTTAAGAGAAAATAAAATAACCATTTTAATGAAAATTGATTATATTTAAAATCAAACAGGATCATTAAAGAAATATGATTATAAATATTGTGTGCTTGATAGGTAAAGGCTATGCCTAGATTTAAGTAATTGACGTTCAAGAAAAATTTCATGCAGTGGTTATGATTGAGTTGAAGAATCATTCATTTTAAATGGAGATTAAATGAGAATACACTATTTATTATATGGTTTCAAAATAGTATTCCTAAATGGAGTTCCTTGATAATAAAATTATATTGATAAGCCAATGGGTTTTTTTAATAGTAATAATGAAATCATAGATTTATTATTAATGTGGGAACACCATGGTATAATGATGGAACCATGAGAATGGTATTGTTTACTAGAATATTAAATGAAGATTCCAAAAATTTAAAATACGAGGTGTTTACCATAATACTAGTGTTAATAATTATTATAACGATCAATAATTGTTTCCTAAGTTGGTGAATGATATTATTTTTGGTAGACAAAGGAATTGATCAACTGAATAGTGTTATAATGACATGAAATAATAATTTGAAATTTATATTATTGGTGAACTCACATACATCTTGGGGGTGAAGGTGATTTGAAAGTAGGATTGCACCTTTATTTCTTAGAAAAATGTGCAAGAGAGATATTGATAAAATGAAACATGCATGATTCCAAAAAAAATTAAATTCTAATTTTGGTTTGTTGAAAAAATTTAATGTATATGGATGATAATTGGGTGGATCCTACCATATATAAGAGATCAATTTGAAGCTTATTGTATATTTCTGAAACATGCCACGATATATTCATCGAAAAATTCTTAGTGGCCCACATTCAATGTAATCTGATGTAAGGTAATTTGAAACTGGTTAAATGAATCATGGTATTTCATGACCCCCTCCCCACAAGAAATACCCCTCCGAGGCCGATTATTTGATAAGGGAGACAGTGACCCCTATGTCCCATCTACAGTGGACATTAGGTTAGTGACTAGCACTGAGGGTATAATAATCACAAAAAATTAGAAGCATTTACATCTAATATAAAACATGAAGAAGACAAGGATAATATATAAAACAAAAAAAACTAACTAAAATAGTAATATAATTGTAATCCTAAGAACACATAAGTTATTTTGTGTAAGAACTACTATATGAGAAATGGTAAACATTACATGCCAAAACAAATTAAAAATGATAGTGACCACAAAACCAGAACATCTCTAGCAACAGAGAGATAGTAGTAACCAGCCTGATATCCAACCTGCTAAAAGTGACAAGAAAGATAGTTTATATATTCTTAGGATGAGTAAAATAGTATACTTGGTTGGATCCTCCCAGGATCCTCCCATGTAATAGTATAGAAATACTACTAAAGGTCAGTGAACAACAAGTAAAACCACCTCTTGACCTAAACATGTATACAATGTTCCCAGCTTCAGCATGTATACACTCACCATGTATTTCCTAGAAGGGTATATAATATAATAAATAATATCAAGGGTACCCCAATACCACATCCCCTCATTTTTCCTCTTTTTCCCAATGTCTCACATCCTAAGCATCACTCTCCAAAATGGCTTTCATGTAGACACCTAGTGGAAACAACACAACATCAACCTTGTGCAACACAACCACAATGTCCACAAAACCAATGTGAACATGTATTTTCATATAGAAATCACATCTCACGTAACTTGTATCGTATGTCAGGCATTATTCCTCAATCCATTATAGCCCATACACCGAATAAGGATCCTCAAGCCTTCATATATTATACATGTTACACTAATGGTAGTATATAAGAAATTATATCGATAATATACGAGTGTTAAAAACAACAAGTCATTAAAGTATTCTACATGAACCAATGGGGAATATAACCGAGGTGACTACCATAACATGTAACTAAAAATAGATGAGAGTGGCCACAATGTGGGTAGTTAGACATCCATCCTCCCATCAGGGTGTTGAGAAACCCCACACCCCCCACTAGGGATCAGATTTAAAGACCCGTAAAATCCAAGGGAAATTTTTTCTTAATTTTCTTTGGGATTTTACAAGAATGCAGTTTCTGACGGCACCTGATTCCGAGGCCCGGTGTGCCCGGAATCATTTTCAGAAGTTTGGCTCCGGTACGTTCAGTAAACGAACGAGCGAGAATTTCTAACTTTTGAACCGGTGCCCGGAATCAAATTCTGAGGGCACCGATGGAACCGCAGCAACAATAGTTTCTTAGGAACTCCTGTTCCGGAGTTGCGTTTACGCGAGTGTTGATAATAAAAATTATGGAAGTTTATTTTATACTTACACTACAATTTTTATTAATTTACTCTAAGTGTTGTCTTGATGGAAGTTGGGTAACCACCCAACCTCCCTTGGGAGGTTATGAGGGTGGTGGGGCCCACACAAACCCCACCCCTTCATATCCTCTAAAACACCCCTCAACTCCCACTTTAATTTTGTTATCTTATGTTATAACCTATGACTTAAATGTGATGAGTTTAATGAGGTGAGTTGTGGGTGGTTTTGAATTTCAAACTATTGAAATTCAAATGTGTTGTTGTGTTAATAAAATAAGAAAGTGTCTTATTTTATTTTCTTTGGTTAGAGTTTTGTCACTTTGAGAGAATTGGGAAGCACCTTCTTCTTCTTCTTCAACCTCGACGAAGAACACGAAGAACGCTTAGGCTCCGACGAAGAACGTCGTCACCATAAGAAGAGAAAGGCATGTCGTCTCTTCTCTTCTTCACAGCCGGTGTGTTTCCGAAGATCGACGACGCCGCTTCTTTCGATGTTCTTCCCGTGTCAACTAAAGGAGAGGCCGCTTCCTCCTAGGGATTTCTCCGCCAGCTTACGAAGCTTCTCCAGCGACGTACCTCTTCGGACACACCTCGATGTCAACGGAATCGATGTACGATTACCGCGACGCCCGACCTCCACGACGCTTGTCTTCCACGGCTTGTTGACGTGCTCCGCTCTTGTAACCGAGGTTGGGGATTTTATTTTGGAATTCTCTTATCTTTTGAGAATAGAAAGACGAGCGCGGACCAACCAATTCCAGGTTGATCCGCGGATCGTTCGTTCACACGGATTGATGTTGAAGTTTATTATTTAATTATTTCGTTCGTGAATTATACCTTGTCATCCTTCGTGATTTTACAACCAGTTGTTATCGATTAACGAGAGGGGGCCAGACCGCACAAACACGACTGACCCTCCTCCATTATTGATATTGTTTCTAATATGGATGGAACGGAATGGAGTGGTGTCGTCGCACCATGCGAGAATCGCTCAGCAAGTATTATGTGGCTCCGTCGCACCACACCGAGAAGTCGAACAAGAACGCGACGCTGTCGTGCCGCGTCGAAGGAAGTTGCAGGCGCCGTGGCCGGAGCGGAGCCACGGCGAATGGGCGCGGTGCCAGCACGCCGCACTAGAGAACCACGAAGACGGCTCATTTCGTTTTGACATGTGGAATGACAGGCGACGACGAAGCAGACCGTTTGGGCGTTTGAATCCCTTCGCAATGAAGGTGGGGTCCCGGGGGGACCATAGGCGAAGACGGAAGAAGGAACGGACCACCAGAGCGCTTCCGGGGGTCCGCGGAAGGCGGCACTGACGCCGACGACCGACGGCGGCGGTTCCGCCGGCCTCAATTAACTGCGAAGGGCGGGGGAGCCGCGCACCCCGCCCGCGAATCGGGCCGGCCACGCTGGCCGAGCCACAGCAGGCCGGTCGGGCCGGAATGAACCGGACCGAGCCGGACCGAGCCGGGTCTGGCCGGGCAGGGTCGACCCTGTTTGGGTAGACCCGGTTCGGCCGACCCGAGGGGGGGGGGGGGGGGGGAGGGGGTCAGGTCGGGTCGCCCCGGGCCCACACCCCCATTTTCGGGCCACTATCGGTCAAATTCTTGTAACATGAGGTACGAGCCTCCAAACAACTCTCCCTCAGCGGATATTCGATCCTTGGATCGACACGGTCGTTTCGGTATATCACACTCAATGTTTCGGAATACTATGTGTTGGGCCGGGTTGGTTCGTACACGAAACCAAAAGGGCCCTCGGAGCGGAAACACTCATATCTTGAGCTACAGACGTCCGATTGACGGGCCGTTGACTTTGTTGAGTTCCTATTAGTGATATGGATCTTTTGGCACACTCCTACTGAGGTTTAGACGCAGTAGGAGTACGGTCGGGTTGGTTTTCCCTTAAAAACCAACCGGGCCCCTCGGACGAAAAAGCCAATAACTCTCAGACCGGGCGTCCGATTGACGCGCCGTCTGTTGCGTTGAGTTCCTGTTGACGATACGGAACTTTTGGAACCATCAACTCTGGACTTTGTGACAGTTGATGTATCAGCCTCTTGGCTCGTGGAGCGGACCCTCCTGAACGAGGTTGCTGTGTGCGGGAACCCTAGAGCTGGTTGCGACTCCTGTTGTGACTGCGAGGACGACTGTGCAGAGATCCTCAGTGGACTGCGACGATGAAGAGTGTTATTCTTGTATCCTATGTGGGTCCCAACAATGCTGGTCTTGTATCCTTTGTGGTTCACAGCTTAGATGATTCAATACTGGTCTTGTATCCTATGTGGGTCCCAGTATAGATAAATCAATGAAGACAGCTGGTCTTGTAACCTATGTGGGTCCAAGCTGTGCTGGTCTTGTATCCTATGTGGGTCCCAGCATAGATGATTAAATACTGGTCTTGTGTCCTATGTGGGTCCGAGTATAGATGAATCAATGAAGACAACTGGTCTTGTATCCTATGTGGGTCCTAGCTGTGCTGGTCTTGTATCCTATGTGGGTCCCAGCTTAGATGATTCAATACTGGTCTTGTATCATATGTGGGTCCCAGTATAGATGAATCAATGATGATAGCTAGTCTTGTATCCTATGTGGGTCCTAGCTGTGCTGGTCTTGTATCCTATGTGGGTCCCAACTTAGATGATTCAATACTGGTCTTGTATCCTATGTGGGTCCCAGTATAGATTAATCAATGAAGACAGTTGGTCTTGTATCCTATGTGGGTCCTAGCTGTGCTGGTCTTGTATCCTATGTGGGTCCCAGCATAAATGAAACAATGAAGACGGATGGTCTTGTATCCTATGTGGGTCCCAGCTTAGATGATTCAGTATCTATGTATGATCATCTCTTTCACCTTTTCGATGTTATATACCTGTGTGAGCTGAATCCTGTTGCTTTCCTGTGTGGATTGTGTTGTGCTATCATGTGTGGATTATGTTTTGCTTTCCTATGTGGAAGACGTATACTTTCCTGTGTGGACTGATTTGTACTTGGGCTTGGAGGTTTGAGCGTATTGAAATGATGACTTAGGTATATGTATGGGCATATACCTAAGCAGTGTCGGTTGTTACTTCGTGATTTTATCTTTCCTTTGTGGTGTATCCTTTGTGGATTTTGGGAGTCCTTTGGGGGTCTTGGGGTCCCTACTGTGTAGCTTATACTCACCCCCGCATGGGCTATACCTACACTACGTTGTGTTGGTTGTAGATGACGGAGAGCGTTGATTGTGGTTGAGGCTTGCAGAGCAGGACGGTACCTGGAGGTAGACCACTGGGTGGGACGTACTCGGAGCGGATGGCAGGACCCGAGGAGCTATGGAGCTATCTGTACCCACCCTTCAGGTGGGATTTCTAGAGGACGACTCGGTGTAGCTGATTTTACTTTTTTATTGTTGTTTTCCATTTCGAGTTGTACTTTACTTTCAGTTGGGATTTGTATACTGGCCCATTTACTTTTCCGCACTTATAGTTGTACTCTGCTTTCACTTAGTGTTTGCATTCCTCTTGCTTACTCTGTGGTGCTTGTTTACTTTACAAAGGCAATGCCTTCCCTTTTTACCGGGATTTACGCCTTGGTGCTAGTCGCCAGCCCCTGGCCTGTGGAAGGCGGGCTTGGGTAGTCACCGCACGGGCCCCGAGGATGGGTCGTGACAAATTGGTATTAGAGGAGTTCGGTTCTACCGCGAACTCTGATCTTTTCTATGTGAAACAATAGTTTTTAGCATATTGAGTGTGGTTATCAGTCCAGGGAGTCCAGTGTTGGTGCGGTGGCCGACGTATCCGTACACCAGGACCCTGACTTCTAATTTCCGACTTAATGCACGAAAACATTGATTGTGTGTGTGTTTCATGTTTTCTTTGTGATTAGATGTGTCAGCTCACCAGGTATACTATTTGACCATGGAACACCTGTTTCCTTTTTAGGATGGCCCCAAAACGGCAGTCATCTAGGGTTTCGAGAGTCGAGCGTGACGACAGCCCACCGAGCGACGAGGCCTCAGTGCAGGGCCCTTTCTCAGCAGTGGCACCGACGGTAGCAATACCCTCCGAGCCACCGATACTTCAAGCACCAGCCGCTGACGATGCACGTCGCCTTAGTGCACTGCACGAGTTCCATAGCCAGTGACCACCCAGGTTCCGTGGGGAGACGGACTCCCAGGCAGCCGAGGACTGGCTGGAGGCAGTCGTACGAGTTTTCAGGCTAGTGAGGACACCAACGGACCTCATGGTGATCCTCGCAGCGAGCCTACTGCACGCAGCAGTGGGCCGATGGTGGATCTTGATGCTCTAGGTGCACGAAGATACATCTCTTCTCTGGACGGACTTTGAGAGCATCTTCCGCTCCGCGTTCGTCCCAGCCACCCTATGAGTGGTGCGCATACAGGAGCTACTACAGCTATGGCAGGGCAGCATGACAGTAGCCCTGTACGCGGCGAGGTTTACTGATATCTCACGCTACTCCACAGATATGGTACGGGAACCATTCTTCCGGGCCCGGACCTTCGAGCATGGACTGAGGAACGATATCAGGGCTTCGATGATCTCCCTCAACATTACGACACAGGCTGATGTTTTGGAGAGAGCCCTTCTAGTGGAGAGTTTTCTCACCGAGAAGACTCCAGTGACAGGGCCCTCCCCAGGATGGCCCGTAGCAGGGTCTTCTGCAATTGGAAGTAGACAGGTGATGCAGAGGTCCAAACGGTCCAGACCATCAGATGGGTAGTCACTGGATGAAGATTCAGTTGTGCGGGGCACACGAAGGAGAGCCAGCTACATGAGGGGAAGGCATTGCTACGCATGCGGCAGGCAAGGACACATGGCTCGAGACTGCCCGAATCGTCTTACAGATGAGTAGCAGGTGGTAGAGGGACCTCCCAGATAGAGGTTCGGCCACGGTGGTCCGCAGGGTGCAGGCGGACGAGGCAGAGGAGCTGGCCGAGTAGCCAATGGTGGGAGACACTTCGAGGTGTTTCCACCACCACCACCAGGAGGTCCGCCTTGACCTCAAGGAGTCGGTGGACATGCGAGAGCTCAGCTTCAGGAAGCTAAGGCCTTAGATCATGGATCTCTGGGAGCAAATGGACAGGAGCGGGACTAGTGGATACGTCTTTTATACTTCTAGTTCATTGTTGCTATTGTGTAGAGTCTTTGTATCAAGAGCTGCAATAATAAAAGACACATACCTTTGTGAGTTTTCATTCCTGTCCTCTTTTGTGTTGTTACTAAGAGGTTCCAGTTTTAACTATTGACTTGACCCTCACTTGTGATACATCAACTGGAGGAGACCCAATTACCACACACTGATGCCAACAGTGTGACTCAACCCTTGGAGGCTAGAGTAACGGTTGGATCTCTTAGTAGTAGTGTCGAGGCCTTACGACATCATCCTTGGAATGGATTAGTATCATCCATATTGGATTGACTGTATTAGGCAAAGAACGTGGTTCATCCAAGGGATGAGGCGAGATTTTTCTTCATCGGAAAAGAAGAAATCATATCAGTTCTTGTGGGACCAGAGGTGGTCCAGGCCACGATAGAGAAGATCCAGGCCATCCAGGAGCGGATGAAGACAGCTCAGAGCCGACAGAAGTCTTTCGCTGGCAAGAGGTGGAGGCCACTAGAGTTTGAGGATGGCGACCACGTCTTCATGCGGGTCTCACCTCAACGTGGATTATGGAGATTTGGCCAAGGTGGAAAGTTGTCTCCATGATTCATCGGACCCTTCCAGGTCCTCAGCAGGATTGGCGAGGTGGCTTACCGCCTAGCTCTATTGCCTTTGTATCCCTAGTGTGTGTTGAGGCTTTATGGGGACGTAAAGCCCTGTGGTGAGAGTAATGTAAAGACCTGTAAATTTCAAGGGAAATTTTTTCTTAATTTTCTTTGGGATTTTACAAGAACGCATTTTCTGACGGCACCTGCTTCTGAGGCCCGGTGTACCCGTAATCATTTTCCGAATTTTGGCTCGGGTACGTTCAGTGAACGAACGAGTGGGAATTTCTAACTTTCGAACCAGTGCCCGGAATCGAATTCTGAGGGAACTGATGGAACCGTTGCGCCGGTAGTTGCTTAGGAACTCCTGTTCCGGAGTTGTGTTTATGCGAGTGTTGATAATAAAAATTGTGGAAGATTATTTTATACTTACACTACATTTTTTATTATTTTACACTAAGTGTTGTCTTGATGGATGTTGGGTAACCACCCAACCTCCCTTGGGAGGTTATGAGGGTGGTGGGGCCCACATGGACCCCCCCTTCATATCCTCTAAAACCCCCCTCAACTCCCACTTTAATTTTGTTATCTAATGTTATAACCTATAACTTAAATGTGATGAATTTAATGAGGTGAGTTTTGGGTGGTTTTGAATTTCAAACTCCTGAAATTCAAATGTGTTGTTGTGTTAATAAAATAAGAAAGAGTCTTATTTTATTTTCTATGGTTAGAGTTTTGTCACATTGAGAGAGTTGGGAAGCATCTTCTTCTTCTTCTTCAACCTCGACGAAGAACACGAAGAACGCTTAGGCTCCGACGAAGAACGCTGTCACCATAAGAAGAGAATGATGTGACGTCTCTTCTCTTCTTCATAGCCGGTGTGTTTCCGAAGATCGATGACACCGCTTCTTTCGATCTTCTTCCCGTGTCAATGAAAGGAGACATCGCTTCCTCCTCGGTATTTCTTCGTCAGCTTACAAAGCTTCTCCAGCGACGTACCACTTCGGACGCACCTCGACGTCAACGGAATTGACGTACGATTACCGCGACGCCCGACCTCTGCGACACATGTCTTCCGCGGCTTGTTGACGTGCTCCACTATTGAAACCGAGGTAGGGGAATTTATTTTGGAATTATCTTATCTTTTGAGAATAGAACGACGAGCGCGGACCAACAAATTCTAGGTTGATCCGTGGATCGTTCGTTCATGAGGATTGATGTTGAAGTTTATTATTTAATTATTTCGTTCGTGAATTCTCCCTTGTCATCCTTCGTGATTTTACAACTAGTTGTTATCGATTAACGAGAGGGGGCTGGACCGCACAAACACGGCCGACCCTCCTCCATTATTGATATTGTTTCTAATATGGATGGAACAGAATGGAATGGTGTCGTCACACCATGCGATAATCGCTCGGCAAGTATTACGCGACGCCATCGCGCCACACCGAGAAGTCGAACAAGAACGCGACGTCGTCGCGCCGCGTCGAATGAAGTCGAAGGCGCCGCGGCCGGAGCGAAGCCACGGTGAAGGGGCGCGGCGCCAGCACGCCGCTCCGGAGAAACACGAATACGGCGCATTTCATTTTGACATGCGGATTGACGGGCGATGACGAAGCATGCCGTTTGGGCGTTTGAATCCCTTCGCAGTGAAGGTGGGGTCCCGGGGGGACCATAGGCGAAGACGACAGAAGGAACGGACCACCGGAGCGCGTCCGGTGGTCCGCGGAAGGCGGCGGCGGCACGCCTCGCCGGTGACCGATGGTGGCGGCGCGCCGACGGAAGGGAGGCGGCCGGCGGTTCCGCCAGCCTCAATTTACGGCGAAGGGAAGGGGAGTCGCGCACCCCTCCCGCGAATCGGCTCGGCCACGCTGGCCGAGCCACGGCCGGTCGGTCAGGACGAACGGAACCGGACCGAGTCGGACCGAGCCGGGCCGGGCCGGGCCGGGCCCATCCGGGTCGGACCCGGGTCGGGTCGACCCGGTTCGACCGACACAAGGGGGGGGGGGGGTCGGGCCGGGTCGCCTCGGGCCCAGACCCCCGTTTTTGGGGAACTTTTGGTCAAATGCACGTAACATGAGCTACGGGACTCCAAACGACTCACAGTCAGCAGCAATGCGATCCTGGATCGAGACAGTCGTTTTGGTATATCGCACTCAATCTTTTGGAATACTTTGAGTTCGGCCGGGTTGGTTCGTACACGAAACCAACCGGGCCCTCAGAGTGGACACACTCATATCTTGAGCTATGGACGTCTGATTGACGTGTCGTCGACTTTGTTGAGTTCCTCATAGTGAGATGGATCTTTTGGAATACTCCGCCTGAGGTTTGGATGTAGGTGGAGTATGGTCGGGTTGGTTTTGACTTAAAAACCAACCGGGCCCCTGGGACGAAAAAGCCAATAACTCTCAGACCGAGCGACCGATTGACGCGCCGTCTGTTGCGTTGAGTTCCTGTTGACGATACAGAACATTTGGATACATCAACTCTGGACTTTTTGACAGTTGATGTATCAGCCTCTCGGCTCGTGGAGCGGACCCTCCCGAACGAGCTTGCTGTGTGCGGGAACCCTAGAGCTGGCTGCGACTGCAACTGTGACTACGTCGACGACTGTGCAGAGATCCTCAGTGGACTGCGACAATGATGAGTGCTGGTCGTGTATCCTATGTGGGTCCCAGCCATGCTGGTCTTGTATTCTTTGTGGGTCCCAGGTTAGATGATACAATACTGGTCTTGTATCCTATGTGGGTCCCAGTATGGATGAATCAATGAAGACAGCTGGTCTTGTATCCTATGTTATTCCTAGTTGTGCTGGTCTTGTATCCTATGTGGTTCCGAACATAGATGATTCAATACTGGTCTTGTATCCTATGTGGGTCCCATTATAGATGAATCAATGTAGACAGCTGGTCTTGTATCCTATGTGGGTCCTAGCTGTGCTGGTCTTGTATCCTATGTGGGTCCCAGCATAGATGATTCAATACTGGTCTTGTATCCTATGTGGGTCCCAGTATAGATGAATCAATGAAGACAGCTGGTCTTGTATCCTATGTGGGTCCTAGCTGTGCTGGTCTTGTATCCTATGTGGGTCCCAGCTTAGATGATTCAATACTGGTCTTGTATCCTATATGGGTCCCAGTATAGATGAATCAATCAAGACAGATGCTTTTGTATCCTATGTGGGTCCTAGCTGTGATGGTCTTGTATCCTATGTGGGTCCCAGCTTTGATGATTCAGTGCTGGTATTGTATCCTATGTGGGTCTCAACATAAATGAAACAATGAAGACAGCTGGTCATGTATCCTATGTGGGTCCCAGCTTAGATGATTCAATATCTATGTCTGATCATCTCTTTCACCTTTTCGATGATGTATACCTGTGTGAGCTGAATCCTGTTGCTTTCATGTGTGGATTGTGTTGTGCTATCCAGTGTGGATTACGTTTTGCTTTCCTGTGTGGAATACGTATACTTTCCTGTGTGGACTGAGTTGTACTTGGGCTTGGAGGTTGGAGCGTATTGAATTGATGACTTATGTATATGTATGGGCATATACCTAAGAAGTGTCGGTTGTTACTTCGTGATTTTATCTTTCCTTTGTGGTTTATCCTTTGAGGATTTTGGGAGACCTTCTGGGGTCTTGGGGTCCCTACTGAGTAGCTTATACTCACCCCTGCACGGGTTATTCCCCCACTACGTTGTGTTGGTTGCAGACGACAGACAGCGTTGATCGTGGTTGAGGCTTGCAGAGCAGGACGATACCTGGAGGTGGACCACTGGGCGGGACGTACTCGGAGCGAACGGCGGGACCCCAGGAGCTGTGGAGCTATCTGTACCCACCCTTCAGGTGGGATTTCCAGAGGACGACTCAGCGTAGCTGCTTTTACTTTTCAGTTGTTGTTTTCGTTTTTGAGTTGTACTTTAATTTCAGTTGGGGTTTTTATACTGGCCCATTTACTTTTCTGCACTTATAGTTGTACTCTTCTTTCACATAGTGTTTAATTTCCACTTTCTTACCCTGTGGTGCTTGTTTACTTTACAAAGGCAATGCCTTCCCTTTTTACCGGTATTTACACCTTGGTGCTATTCGCCAGCCCCTGGCCTATGGAAGGCGGGCTTGGGGTAGTCACGACACGGGCCCCGAGGATGGGTCGTGATATCAGAATCGTCTAGAAATATGTTTCTCTAAGTGATAGGGTGTGGTATCATATAGAAATTCCCAAAGTAAACAATATAATATATCTCACAACCACACTTTGTAAAAAACATAGTCTGAGACTCAACTGGATCTTATGTCAATCAGCCTCCAAGTTCCCACTATTTACACTAGGTGTCCCATAAGAGCACAACCATTTAAAGATATTTATTATGTTACTTCATTCCATTTATATCCATTTAACTTTAAAATAATTAATTCATTACAAATTATTTAACCATTATCAATTCTATACAATATTACATTAGCATCGCCACTAACGTCAATGGTTCCATTGAATTGAATCCAATGCTTTGCATCCCAACACGCTCCAAAACCATGGGTTAACATTATTTATTAAATTATTTATTATATGAATAATAATTTTAGTATATTCCCATGAATTTTATAATACATTTCATGCTACCAAGAACATGTGGATCAACATAGTGAGTAGGTATAATAAAAGTCATTTATTTTCCATCTCTAGCATGGGAGAAGACCCATCCATCTTCGATAACCTAAACATGTATAGAATGTGGCATACACCACATGTGTTCACCAATTTTGGAAATGATGGTTGCAAGACATACTACATTGGGTAATGGGGAATGTGATGTATATGAACAAACAACAAGATTCATCAATCATCATATCATTCATATCCATCCAATTTCATCATCTCTGGTGCCCTCCAAGACAATCACATTTATAAACTGAAGCATCTCTCTACTATAGGCATTAACTATTTCCAAAACGACAAAGCCTCCATGCCCCCATATCTCAAACCATCCACCCAAGCTCATAACACATCACAGGAAGCATGAAAAACCAAATAACAGGGATCTTGGCCATAAACAAGGCATTCAACTTTCACACACAATGAGATCTCATTGATCCAAAGCAAAAGGCACTCAACCGTACAAGAAAGAGGGTAACCCAAAACCCTAAAAAAATTTAACATTTATAGATCTACCTTATCTTGGATCTGTCCAGAACGCACCGATTCATTATTTGTAGATTCAAATTATGGGAATCTTAAATGGAAAGATAACATAACTATCACAAATCAATTAAACCTGACTACTGCATCAACAAAAAACTCATTTGTATTCCTCTTTATGATTAAAAAATAATTACGATTAATTTTTTTTATGTTCATTTCCAATTTTCATCAATAACGACATGATTAACATTGTATGAATAGATATCACACAATCTAGAAAAACCAGATGTAATAACATATGATCGATACCGATTTATTTATCGTGTTCAAATATTTATCATAGAAATTCCATTGAAATCTAGTGGGATAAAACATTCTAAAATTTATAGCTGCATAGAAAAGAATACTGAATCCAAGAATGCACTACCATAAAAGGTTAATGAAGTTATTTACACAAGAATAATCTATGAAACGGATCCCGGTCACCTCCCCCATGACAACTACATCCACCCAAGGATGACATCACATGACCACACCAACTAACACCAAAGAAATAACTACTAGAAACACAGAGATAAAATTACATAACATGGAAATGAGGCACAGTTGAATAGTTATTGGATAAAATACAATAATGGAGGTACATTATACCTTCAATCGATGATGGACTGCCACTTTCTTCTTGCACCAAAATAGTTGGTGCATGATGCAAGAAGAAATATCAAGGGGAAACAATCCAAGTATTATGGTTTTCTCACACCACTCTTATAAGAATAATATCTCATGGTGTGTCACATAGATACAATGTAAAAAAGAATGAATTAATGGTTGGTGCACAACATTAAAGGATTATATCTAATACTAAACAGATTTGAAATAGTTTAAGATAACTATTAATGCCGATCACATTAATTCACATGGTTTGACAAATTAAAGTCATCCTGAGTCTTTAAAAAATTATGAGAGAAGTTATGTTCGTTGAATTGAACTTAAATCCATTAAAATAAGACCATTAATGAATTTTCATAAATGAAAATGTTAAATGGGTGAATTGTAGGAAGTTGGAAACACTATACACCAATTGAAAGATGGAAGAACTATACCCATATCAATGTATGGAAGCAATGTACCCCTACCGATTGCTGGAAACATGGTACCCGTAACGATGCCAGTAGTACAAAGGACTCACTGATGTCAACATAAAAAATGACTCACTGACGCTGACGGTACAAAAGAATCACCAATACTGATAGTTCAAATGACTCACCGATGATGACAATTCAAATGAATCTCTAACGTTGATATTAGAAATGACTCATCGTCAACCAAATTACAAATAAATCACAGAGACTGCAAATAAAAATGACTCACTAATGTAGATAGTAAAAATGACTCAACAATGCCAAAAAAATGAATCACTGATGACACTATTCACATCTATCTCATCAATGATACGGTTGACATCTATATCACTGATGACAATTTTCACATTTATATCACTGATGAAAATATTGAGATCTATATCACCCCAAACACTGTTCACATCTGTCTCACTGATGAAACTTGTCACATCCATCTCAATGATGACACAATTCACATTTAATTCAATAATTTCTCTATTCACAAATGTCTCACTAATGAAACTAGTCACATATGTCTCACCAAAGTTGTTTTTAACAAAACATGAAATTTGGAAATTTGTTGAGGATAAGTCACATTGACCTCCTAGATCCTCTCATATACATTATTTCAGAAATATAATAGACAAGATTGATCTAATCCATTACATCAGATACAACTCAAACATTCTCATCCTCAAGAATTCCAAACCAAACTAAAAAGGAAATTGAATAGGGGTCCAACAAACACTCATTGAGGGACCTCTCAAAAGTATAAAATCCACAAAAGAAACAAAAGAAACCCAAGTTATAAAAATGAAAGGACTCCAATCACAAATGAAAATCATTCCATGAAAAGAGTTAACTATGAAAAAATGTTGGGTATTGATCACATATCTTCGATTCACCTTCCCATGTACTATCATCCACACCATTGTGTCTCCACAAGACATGAACCAATGGGATTTAATTCCCTCACAATTGCATTGCCTTGTGGTTTAAGATCTCCATAGTTCGCTCCGTGAAGGATTCTTCATTGTGAATGGTGATATCTCCATCATAGTTTACATGACAGTCATCATGAAGATAATAATGGAGCTGCGACATAGGAAAACAATCATGTAACATTCTCATATGTGGGGGAAGTGATACATGATATGCCACATCTCCAATACGATCCAACATCTTGAATGTGCCAAAAAAATTAGGTAGAATTATTACTCCAATGAACAAGCATTCGCTGCTTGCGATAGGGATTCACCTTCAAAACCATGTGATGCAATAAAATAAACTCCAAAGGTCATATCCTTAGGTCGACATATGATCTCTAATGATCATGCACTACCATCATCCTCTCGTGAATAATTTCAACCATCTCTGTGGTGATTTGTACTATTTATGGCATGTGGATTGATGAATCCATAACCCCAGTCTACCAAAACAATGAATGGAATAGTCAACTATACAATGATTTGAACATCAATATACGATGGTGTTGTGAAAACAATTATTTTATGCGAGTTCCACCATGGTTATGTGCTTCATCTACAAATATGAAAAATATAGGACACAAGAGCACAATATGTATTCATTAGTTTGGATAGTCTTCTCTATCTGATCATCCATCTAAAGATGAAAATAAGTTCTGTGGAATATCTGATAACTGAAAGAATGTTGGAGACCTCTCCCTAGATTAGAGGTAAAATGTGAAACTTGATCATAAATGATTGTGCCTAGAAAACCATGTTGTCACCCCACCTCCTCTAAAAACTACCTTCAAAAAACCTACACTGATCTCAACTACATGATAAATCGTAAGTGGGATTATTTCGTTAAATGATCCACTTCCACCTAAATAGCTTCATGGCCTCCCTAGGATCATAGTAAACCAGTGGCATAGACCGTTTACTTGTCCTCTCACATCCACAGAGAAACATTTAATGGATATATAAAACCACTTGGGACATTTCGCATAGCCTTCACCTTCTTGTACACCAAACATCTAAAACATGCTCTACAATGGTATTCTTCAACCAAGGCCACCATAACTACCTCATCAAAGATCAATAAATATTTTTCATGCTAGGATTCACTTCTAAAGGAGAACTATGGAACCTTCTATGAATCGTCTCACACATCACTAAAGGAATGGAAATCCTTCCTTGATACAAAATTTGGTGATCTTTATCCTCAGTCCAATGATTAGGGGCCTATCCATAAACAACTAAGTCATTCCATACATCCACTTATAGATCCCCCAATAGAGACTCTTCCAGATGCATCCCCAGAGATGACCACTCTGTCATCTGAAAAATTCATCATCTACCCCTATTTTCACCCATAATGAGATGTAATTATGAATGTTATTCGATCATAATCATGGAATCTCTAGATTCATGCACAACATCAATACATTACTTCATACTCTGGTAATCAACATCAAAATTCCCTTTCATAGATATATACAAGATTTTGATGTCGAATTAATATAATAACTCTTTCCACCGATGCTTCCACATGTTCAAGTAATGTTGGGTAAAAACATACCTCAGGCTCTAATAATCAATGAATATCAAAAAGTGATCTCCAATTAGGTAATTTCTCCACATAATCAGATTAAACACCATGGATTCCCACACATTATCATGTGTGGAATAGTTACATTCATGGGGACTCAAATTTTGATAACCATAAGAAATGATTGATATTTGCGACATAAGAACACATCTGAAATACATATGTGATGCATCACATGAAACATCATATTTAACTCCCTATGCTAGAAGACTAAAAACAGAATCACGTACCATATTCTCCTTCATATACTCAAAAACAACCTGAAACTGATCCATCCACATGAATGCTTGATCCTTTCTAGTCAATACAGTCAGAGGAGATGCAACCTAATATTAATCTGCTATGATCCTACTGTAGTAGCCTATGATACCAAAGAAATGGCTCACCTCCAACACAATCTGGGGGATTCCCAAGCCACATCTACATAAATATTTGAAAAATTCAAAGTTAATACATTCAAGGACACCACATTCACCAAGACACAGAGTTCATGAGACAATAACTCGCTTTCAACAAATTCGAACACAGTTGATATTGACGAAGAACTCCTAAAATGACATATGGATTCTCTATATGCTTTTCTTTATATATGGAGTTCACACAGATTTAATTGATGAAATACATCAACAACATATCTAGGAACTCACAAAACATTGTTATCATTAACCCCATGAACATAGTTGGAGAATTCGTGATACCGAACGAAATTACAATGAACACATAATTTCCCTGACTGCTATAAAAATTAGTCATTGATATATCATCAGCCTTCACATACATCTGATGATATCCTGACCACAAATCAATACTTGAGAACCAATATTAAAAATTTAGTTGATTTAATAAATCATTTATTTGTGAAATACGATAGTGATTCGTCACTGGAACATTGTTTATGTGATGATAATCGACTCAGAACTGCAAAATATTTTCGTCCTTCTTCATTGAAAAAATTGTCGCCCACATAGTAAAACCCTCAGCAGAAAAAAACCACTCTATAACCAACTATAGATATTTATAAGAATCTCCAGTAACTTAGAAAGGTCCATTCTATTTGTAGACGTATATATTAGAGATGTCCTAACTATAACATTATCCCAAACTCGATCTCTCATCGAGAGGGAAATTCTAAAACATCTATTGGAAATAAATCAAGGTACTCTACTACATCCTTAGAAAACACCAACTTATAAACCTCTTAATATCATATAATCCTCTCATCCATCAAGGCTGACAAGGAAAAAAATCAATGTGACCCATCTGATGGTCTCTCTCTCCAAAAAATAGCGTTCGCTCTCCATATTAATCGAAGAACACCACCCACATATAGAAGAAATTTATGATAATCTTCACTGAAAAAATCAGGTCCAGGCTGGGGATGACATCGTATGGTTCTATCCATAATCATAGCTAACATAACAAAGAGATGTTCTTCCCCAACACTATCTCACATTTTCTATAAACGTAAAAACATTTCAGCTCGTCCTATAACTGGAATAGTCAACACCAAGTGAACTGAAAGGCTCTCTACCTCATGTCCCAATGTGTGGATAATGGAATGTGATATGAAGGAGTGTGTCCCAACAGAATCAAACAAGGAATTCATCCAAGTAGAAAAATATAAAAGGGTACCTTGAATGATGTTTGGATTGCCTCGAACTGGCAACATTAAATCATGAAGCAGACCTAGACTGCATCCACAACCTATCTGATTATGATGAAGAGTGCCACCATGAACACACTCCGCTCTCTAAGGATGGGGAGTGTCAAAAGGTCATCCTCTACTTGCCCCATCTAATCTCTACTTATCCAAATCCGGAGTATCCTATTGTTGCTACCTCAGCTGGAACTATATCAATCAATGAACCTAGAGATGAACACCATGTGGACACTAACCCCTCTGAAATTTTGATCTCTGCCACTACTAAAGAACATGACCTTCACATGAAAAACAAGTACCCGATTCCTTAGAAAAGGAAAGAGAGACATTGTCGCCAATGTAATGGGATCATGAGTGCACAGACCTACCCCCGGTTAAATATAAACTCTCCGTCCCTGAAAATTAGGAACCCTGGACCATATAATTGCTATGTTAGGAATCATTAAAAACCCATACTAGTGATGATTTATTTCTGGATAACTTCAAATCAATAACCTCATCCCTCTCTAAAACTCAATGATAATTATTCATCATAAAAGGGGTGACCTGCCATTGGATCTCTGGACACAAGGACACCTCAAAATTCCTTTCTTTGGCATCCTCACCTAGAGAAATGTATGAAGCATACTGTAGTTGTTTCCTGAAACATATTCCAAACTCTTGCACTCTAGATCTCCACTTTTAAAGGGTAATATTTTCATGGTTATTGGATTAAATTATGATCGATGAATGAAACTTATATATAATCTTGTCTCTGAACTCCCCCATGAGTTTGAAGACTCCTCACGGTCCCTAAGGAACAAGAACCAACACTACCTCACAGCCCCCCCACAATATCATCACAACCAAAGAAAACAATATCTCCTTCAGAGCACATAATGAACCGAAGTCTATATCTACCTCCACAAAGCAGTCATCTTTGAATGCATATGAAAATAGAGACCTCTTACTTCTAAAGACTCTAGTGCCAAAACTCTCTGAGTTTCCTCTTCCATGTGTCTTCATCGTCAACCTCTAACCTACAATAATATGTTGGCACATCATGTTGGGCATCATCTACGTGATCCTTATGAGGATGTCAACCTGGATCCATACCTACAAAATAACAAACAGTTACAGCTCCTAAACATAAAATATGGTTGAATCAAAATCAATCAATTAATTTTCATCTTTTATCCATTTTATGATAAACTATCCAAATTTCTCCCCAATCAAACACCATTATAAAGAACAATGATACATGATACTTTCCTAGGTATCTACCTTGCACCCAGAATCACCTCATTTAGCATCCTCTTTAATCGTAATTGTCCTTGCATCAAATCACAACGTGCCCTATATTAATAAGTCCTAACCGGTCTCAAGTCTTTACATCTCTTTCTAAATATAACTGACTTTGATTCCCTACCAACCTGTACAACCTGACATATTTCTAACGAAAACTATTTCCTATCGCACAACCAGACATCTTGCACAACTTTTTCATGAACCCCTCCCTACACGGTGTAAACAGCTTAGGCATTAAATGTGATAAGTGATATGGTGGCCACCCAAGTCCCACTAATTGTTGGCATTGGGTTAGCGACTAGTACTGAGGGTATAGTAAACACACAAAATAAGAGGAATTTCGATCTAATAGAACACATGAATATTTGATATATAAGGCATACACAAACTAAATTCAACCCATACTGCAACACAAAATAAATCCCATGTATTCACAAGTAATGTCATGCAATAACTAAAACATGTAAAATGTAAAACTACAAATACGAAAAGATAGTAAAAAATGTAGGGACCATGAATCATGTATAACACCTATAACCCAAATCTAGTATTAACCATCATGATCTACAACTCTCTCCATGTGGGTTGAAAAATAGTTTATATATGAGTATGTTGAGTGTTACAATATATTTATTTGGATCCACCCGAGATCATATAAGGAAAATGTAAAGAAAATATGCTAAAGAACGGTGTAAAACAAGTGATACTAACTAATCACCTAAACATGTATACAATGTTCTCATCCTCACTACGACTACTCTCACCAATTATACCATACAATATTGTATTGTATAATAAGGAATATCAAGGGTATCCTGCTACCACTTCCCCAATAATTTTTCCCCTTTTCCCAACTATTCACATCCCAATCATCTCGCTCTAAAAAGGATTTCTCGTAGACACCTGTGTAAAGGCCCACAACATGTACCTTATGCAACACAACCACTACAACCATGTTACAAATTTAACCAAATAGTTTTTGGGATCCACCACCTCTCACATAATGTGTATCATAAATCGAGAATTATATCTCAATCCATTTCATCCCATACAACAAGTAAGGACCCTGAAGCCATCACATCCTACAAACATTACAGCTATAGCAGTCTATATGAAATTATATGTTGAATATATTTGTGTGAATAAACACAATCCATTACACCCTTATAAACACATATATAGTTCAACTAACCATTGTGACTATAAGAAAATTTAACAATTATGAGAAGAGACCAGGGCCTAATGGGGTAGTCTTCCATTCTCCCATTAGTATTATGATGAAAAACACCCCATAGGGCTCAAAATATTTGGTGTGTCAGTTTACCTAACTAATGGTTTAGAGTAGCGTATATAGACAAACAAATTACAAAATATACTACATCTCACAACCACTCTATGGGAATAACCTAGTATTAGACTCAATTTTAGCTGACTTCTCTCAGACTCATGGCAGCAACTTCTAAGACTATGATTCCTATATTTACACAAGCATTTAAAAAAATTACATTTATTCACTCCCTTTTTATTATTTTATATTTACATTTATCAATTAATTATAAATTAATTAACCATTATAAAATCCACAATATATTTCATTATCATCACATGAAAATTCCATTGTTCTTTTAAATTGAATCCTCACCATTATGTTCGAGAAATCTCTAACCCCATGGGTTCACATTATTTATTCAATCATTTATTAAAAACATTATTACCTTCCTATATTCTGTAGAATCCTAGAAATCATTCTATGTTACTAAGAACATGGGGCTCAACATGGTGAGTAAATGAAATACCTGTCAACTCTTTTACACCTATTGGAAGAGTGAAGACCCATCCATCCTTGAAAAGATAAACATATAAAGAATGTGGCATACCATGTGAGTCATCAATACAGTTTCATAGGAGGGTAGCAAGACCAACATCCATGGGAAGTGGGGAATGTAAAGAAGATAAATAAAAAAAATGTTAAAAATTCCAATCAATCATATCCATCATGTTCCATCATTTTCCATCATCTCTCATGTCCTCCCCAACACCCACATCTATATATCGATGTTTCTCACCACTCAAGCTATCAACTGCTTCCACAACCACTGGGAATCCTTAACCACTAATCTTGCAACATCCATCTAGGACCATAACACATCACATGTAGTGGTAAAAACAAATAAACTTGGGTCTTTACCTTAAACAAGTAATTCTTCATTCACACACAAGGATCCCTCTTGGCTCCAAAGTAGATGGTAATCAGTATTACAAGAATGAGGGTCACTCCGAACCCTATATGGAATTAACATTTATCTATCATATATCCCATTAATCCTTCTATAATTAGTTGATTCATTATTAGTAGTATCCAAATATGGGAAACAAAAAAAAAATTTGTCATATCTATCAAATAATTAATTAAACATGCCTAATACATCAAAAACATGATTCATTTATATGTCTCTTTATCTCTTAAAAATATTTATAATTAATCCATGTTTACATTATTTACAAATTTATGTCATGAAGGAAATTATAAAAAATTAAAGTATAAATATCCCACCATCTTGAAAAAAATGTTCCAATAACATACAATGGACATAAATTTATTTATCGAGTTCAAATATTTTTAATGTCAATTCCATTGTGATCCAGTGAGATAAAACAAGCTAAAATATATTGTTTCATGCATACAAATATATAAGTCACAAATCGCCTACCTCAAAAGGTTCATGAAGTTCATTACATGAGAACGATCCCCACAATAGATCATGATCACATCCCCCTATGATAACTGCATCCACTAGAGGATTACACAGTATGACCACAACTACTGAAACCCAAGAAATATCCATTAAAAATATGGATGTCAAATTACAAAAAATGTAAACGATAAATGTGAGACAAATGATCCAAGAATTAATTATAAAAGATATTGATAATAAATTATATGGATGATGGATCAAAACATTTTTCATGAAAAAAACAAGGGGTGAACATGCCGTATGAAAAAACATCACGGGGAAACAATTCAAGGATTATGGATCGATCACACCACTCTTATAGGGAAAATTTATCAGGACGCCTTGCAGTGAGTTAAATGACATGGAATTAAAGAAGGGAAGGTGCCCAACATTTATGTATTAAATATGAGGCTAAAAATATTTGAATGGGTTTAATATTTCCATTGATGCAGATCACATTAATCATCATGGTTAGATCATGTAAAAAATCTCAAGCATTAGGAAAATTAATATAGGAGTTGTGGGCATTGAATCAGTCCAAAATACCATAAGATGTGGTATTTAATGTAATTTTCACCAAAGAAAATGTTAAATGGGAGAATTTTAAGAATATAGCAACATTGTACACCTACCGACAATTGGAATCAATATATATCTATTGATGGATGGAAACATTATGCACCACCGATGGATGGAATTAATGTACACCTACTGATGTCGATATTACAAATGACTCACCAAAACTAAAAGTATAAATTAATCACTGATGTTGATAGTACAAATGAATCACAGAAAATGACAGTACAAATGAGTCATTGATGCTAGCAGTGCATATGGATCGCCGATTTCAAGGGTACAAGTGGCTCACTAACACTGATAGTAAAAATGAATCACCGATAATGATATTACAAATGACCCGCTGATGTTGGCAGTAAAAATGAATCATTGATGACACTATCCACATCTATCTCACTGATTACAATGTTCACATCTTTTTCACCGATGTCAATGTTCACATCTGTCTCCCCAATGTCACTGTTTACATATGTCTAACCGATGACATTTTTTACATTTGCCTCATTGATGACAATGTTCACATCTATCTCATTAATGAAACTATTCACATCTATCTCAGTAATTACATTTTTTTCTTATGTCTCACCAATTACACATTCTTCATTTATCTCATCAAAGAAACATTTCACAGAACTAGATATTTAGAAAAGTGTTGGGGATAAGTCACCTTGACCCCCTAGAAAGCCTTGACACTGTATTTTAGAAAAGGAATGTAGCAAACATGTACGAACCATTATATGGTCTATAGTCAAGGTACTCTTATTTTATTATTTATATTACTACAGTAATAAATGAATAGTTATTGACATTTTTGAGGCTGACTTGGTTGGGTATGTGGTTGATAAAATGTCCACATCTGGTGGATCATTCTTCATTAAACAATTTTTTTCGTTTGTTGAGCATGAGACAAGAAATAACTTTTATTGGTATGGATGAAGATGATTGTATTTCTGATACATTTTCTATCACTAATATTTTGTGTATAATGAAACAAATAACTGATATTGTTTTTTGGGTCAAATAGCTGATGGAGAATCATTATGAGAACAAGTATGCGATCAATCTTACAAGGAACATCACTCAAAATCCTGGTACAAAACATATTGAATATATATATCCCTTTTCAAGGAAACTTTTTAACATGGTATGATTAAAATGGAATTTTCTGGAATTAATGACTATGTGGCTCACATTCTAGAAAAGAATTTTATAGCACATGTATTTGAGATAAATCAGTTCAAATTACTCTTAATATACCTACCAGTGCATGTGATGGGTATAGTTTCGACCCTCTCCCTATTTTTTTATATTTTTGATATTTATTTATAATTGATGTAGGTTTGTTGGGAATATATGATCCATGGAGAGTATTTATTGAGATTTATAAGTTAAATACATGTTCAATGGATTTATTTAAAAATATATAGAATACATATGTTCAATGATCAAATAGGTTTTCTTGTATGATGATTTTGAAAAACCATGCAATTCATTATGACCTAAAGGGGATTAGGCGTTATGAATAAATAATTCATCTCTGTCAAATCATAGAGTGTACATCATTATATATTCCAAATCAAAATAACCAAATTCATGATTTCCCTATTCGTTTTTACACCGATATTTGATCAGGGAGAATTAGAGTGTTTGAATATTTTTTTCTTACATTTTAGGTGTTGATAGTTGTTTTTTATTTTTTAAAATTTATCTCCATATTTCCATTAGAAAAAAATGACTGAATTGATGGAACCGCATATTTTCAATTAAATAAAAACACTATTGTTTATGATTATTGTCAATCCATAGTGGGTTAATATTGGAGTTCACAACACAAGTGATATTCTAGTAAATGATAACATGTCTGATGAAGTTGGCTACATTTCCTCGTGTTTACCAATTTTTATGGAAATAAACTAAGATGATGAATCATGGTTTAAGATAGGTAGTATTCTGTGATTGAATATTATATAATACATTAACTAAATATGATTCATGATGATTGGGTTTTTTGAGGGATGGGTTTCTCAAAAGAACAAGCATCGAGATGGTATGGAGCTTCATGAATATATGATGTAAAGAAATAGTTCATAATTACTATGACAAGAATCGTGAGTGTGCGATGAGATTAAATTATTCTTTTTGAAGATGATAATTTTCTTTAATTTGTGAAAATAAAATATATATTTTTTAATTAGGTATCATTGAAAAATTGAATTTGATGGTTCATGAAAAATCCATTCAAGCCTTTTGATCATTGTCAATGGTTGTGTGTATAAATAATATGCTACAAAATCATCATGAGACACATAAATAATTGGACACAATAAGGAATTACTATAAATTGGGGAAGGGTGATATCCTAATTAATTGCATAATCATTGTGAGAATGATAATTGTGAAAAATCAATAATAGATTTGACAGATTTTTATTTCTATGTGAAAAATTAGTTTCTGGATAATTTGTTATTCTATGGTGGATTAGTGTTATGTATTTTATGTTTTATTCATGATGGTTGTGAGAATAATCAATGAGATTCATGAACATGAGTCATGATTTATTTTTTAAATGATATATAGTTTTAGGTCCATAAACTATGTACTACTGTGAAACTTTTTTTTGTAGTCATGGAAAAATATATAAATTCTAATCATGTGATTTTAGCTATATGTAATAAAACTGAGATATAAATAACAAAAATTTCAAACAACGAGAAAATATAAATAATTTTTTTATGGGAGGAATTCATTAATCACAAAAATCATGAAAAAATTATTCCTATAATAGAGTGACTATTTCTAATCTTCTGTATTCCATAACTAATAATGATTCATGGATTTAGGCACACCTGACACATTATTGATGTATCTTCCATAGGTTAGTTTTCAGTTCTGAAACAATTAAATTTGATGTATTTCATATCTTCATGTAAATATTTCATTACTCAATGATTCCATTAGATTGTTTAAAAAAATTTCAACCACAAGGGGAAGAATATCCATCTCATTAGAAGAAAAATATGAGACCCGAAATCACCCCCTACCATGTTGTTTTGAGGACATGCATATGTTTCATGATTTTGATATCATATGAATGATTTCTCAAGAATAATCATTAATATTAATTGTTCTTGTTATCAATGATAATAATTTAGGTTTCATTACGTGATTTATTATTGAATGATTACGTTGGGGTCATGATAATTGGTACAAATTTTGATTTATATTTTATTATTTTATTCATATTAATACATTTAAATCATGAAATGTATCATGGATAGTTTATTAATATCCTTAATGATTAGATAAAAATATGTATTAAAGATTCATAATTGTAGAATTATCCCATCTAATGTTATTATATTCTCTCTAATTTATGTGTATGTAAATTTCACCCTAAATAACATTTTATACTTCTACTAGTCGAATATGATGCAGGTTTTCCAATGGATTTTATTTTTTTATACAAATACCATAAAAATTTCAAATAATGGAATCACAATTGACATTATAAGACATTGATTTATTGTCTGTAGATGAGATGAGAAATGTAAAACTACATGAAAAATAATTCCATTTCATGGAAAATTACTTCTCTTTAATTTAGGATCCAAACTAATATTCTTTTATAGAAACTTAACATCGATGAAATTCCTATTGTACATTAATGTAATGATCTATTTTTTTGAAGGGTTTTTTATTCTTCCTTAAAATAATGAAGTCTCTTTTTCAACAGAACTAAAAAATTATTTAAACCAATTTTATAAAAAACCCATAGAATAATCCTAATTTAGTTGAAAGAATTTATGAATCCACTTATGGATAATATATTATTGAATATTCATTTATCCAAGTCCAGTAGTATGGGGTGAATCTTTAATTTTTTTAAGAATAATGTTGGATCAATTCAAGTCTACATTTACTATCTGAAATAAATTATGATTTTGATCAATAATATATATCCTCTACCCCATGTTAATTAATTTTTTGATCAATTATGATTTACTTTGTATTATTCTAAAATTAATCTTCGATCAAGATAAAATCAATTGATGTTATAAATTTATATCATTCAAAATAAATCTGTTTTTCCAAATTATAGCTACTATGATTTATTTTTGATATCCTTTAGTCTTAATAATTAACTATCCATATTCAACCGTTTGTTTAATTTAGTAAATAAGTATTACCTTTTTCAGTTTTTGGTATTCATTGTATAAAATACTTTTATTTAATATAATTTATTGGATGATCATGAAGATCAATAGAGAATTGTATTGAACAACCTGAATAATAATAATCTATATGTTGAAATAATCACATGGATATTTTGGATACAATAGGATTAATATTTTATTAATATAACCTAATGTGTGGTTATATCGATCAATTCATGAAATGAAGGTGTTATTAAATAATTTTCATGACCATTATCTTAGACTAAAATCAGTATTTTCGATGTATTAATTTGATAATTTGGTGACATTTTGATGGATTCTTAATAGATAAATAATCCAATCACCATGTTAAATTGGAAGGGTGTTAGGTTCCATTGGACTAGGAAATGTGAAAATAATTAAAAATATATGATGGGACTATTGTATAGTACACTAGTTTACACAGATTCTAGAAGTTGGGAATGGTTTTTAAAATATATATTATAAAAAAAATAATAGGTTATTTTTTGTTTTAATGATAAATGATATGGTGATTTCTTGTGACTCATGGTAATTGGTGTTTCATGAGAAAACTATCATGAAATAAGATTTAGTGGTAGGAGTCATCATATATTCGTTAATTATATAGAGGCCTTATCAATATTTTGAATCGTGTGATATAAATACCAATCATAAATGTTTAACGTACATATTTTCCAATAAATTTTTGAATATGTTAGAATGAAGATAGTTAGAGTTGATTAAAAATGAATATTAATTACATTATCATCTCATCAAAGAATAATAGGTTGGTATTTCATTGAGTTAAAAGGATCGTGCAATCATATATGTTATATGTATAAAAAAGTTCAAATACATAGTTATTCTTGATGTATAGAAAATGGAGTATAAATGGAAGGGGGTAAAAATCATTTTTTTAAATTATTTCTCAACAAACTATCCATGTAATGATTGAAGAGGCATAAAATGAGGATGTGAATCAACACAAGATTATGGTAAATGTTGCTTATTTCAACTGTGATTATGATAGACTATTAAGCATCATGAATAAAGATTTCATACCATCAAAACGAGAACCGATGAAGGATGTATGAAAATAATCTCATATAACATAATTCTTTATTAATCACAGAATTATGAAGATGATAGAGATATAAAATAATATTTCAATAAAGACAACATGATGTGAATAATTGTAGATTATATATTTCCATTATTAGTTTTTTCTAAAGTAAAAGATGAGAAAAAAACATATATGGGGATGTTAAAAAGATTTCTATCACCATAATTGAATTGGGAAAACATCACCACATATTTCATTTCCAAACTCCCAAACTTTTTAAATTCCATAATGTTATTCAGTTTATAGTAAATCATTATATGAATCAGGTACATTTTTTTATAATTAGAAAATATTTTACTCTTTATCAACATTCTATGGTACAGATTAATGAATTAGTATGGTTATATGGGGTATCACATTCTATTATATCTATCCAATATATGTGATTTACCTCGATGTTCTGAATATGACTTTATAAAACAATATATATCATTTATTATTTTAGGGAAACTTATCACAATACAACATCTGGGAAGTTTTAAAAGACTATTCCAACATTGTAGAATAAACTAGGATTATATTTTGATGAATTCGATTGTTTTTTGGTTTCGACCACTTTATATAGATGAATTCATCTATACATGCCACACCTATTATAATTTAAATGTTAATAACCATGTTCTTGTAGGTTTGTTACAACCATTTGAGATCTCAAAGTCGAAGAGGGATGGAATATCAATGGACATAGACACATGACATCCTCACATAGAAAAGATCGATGATTCCATCTAGGTGATAATTAACTCAATCAAGATATCAGGTTACATCCATCCATTAGAGAGAAGAGTTCAGGGGAGAGATTGAGAATGTTATAAATATGGGAGACTCTCTTCCATCACAGGGTGACCTCAACTATTGTCTATGGTCATGATAAAATATTTACATCACTATCCAGGAGAGGCCTATATGAGGAATTCAATACCCAATTTTGGATGGGTGCAAGCATTAACCATCATACTGATGGTAAAAATGAGATCGCTTTAATGGATTTGGAGTGTATGTAAAGGGATGATGTGTTATATATCTGTCATAGTTGGGATCATCACATGACTTTGGTAGGTTATTTGTACAACAAAAAATATAACTATTCCACGGGCATGGAAACTATTGAGGACACATATGAGAGACCCTAAAATTCACCATTATGTTGGAAAGGGGTTAGAGAGTATTCACTTTTGGGCATATAATTTGTAGTGATGACAATTGATAATGTTCAGGACATCCATGAGAAGATGAGGATATCCTAGAGAAGAAAAAAGTCATACACAGATATTAATTATAAATGTTTATTATTCTTGTAGGGAGACTAAATTTTCTTGACAATATCCCCATGATGCGGATTGCGGAGGAATGGCATGGGTGAAAGGATATCTTGAGGTTCATCAGACAATTCAAGATCATACAAAGGGTTATAGGGGTTTCATATTTCCTTTCCCAACCATCATATCAGGATCTGTGGCAAGATACAATTCCCATGTTACAGCTGATGACATACATGCATGGCCCTATTATAATCATTTACTCAGTTTATGTAGGAATAATGTATAGAGACACCTTTTTGGTGGACATAATGTAGATTGAGGGTTAGTGAGAGATGAACCTGCATGGACATACCATCCCTTTAGTTCACATACTACGGAAACACTGATATATGGTGGGGAGTTCTTATGAGTGGAATAGTTAGGGGATGGATCATTATCCCAGGTAGATTTCATAGTTTTAGTTTTTTTGGATGAGAACAGTGAAGTAGTTAATGATTTAGAGAACCATTTATTCATCATAATTACCTAAAATAATTTTTTTTATATTTCTTTTGTTTTGTGCCGAGATGTTGGGTGATTTTAGGGTTAGGTGTGCCAAGAATTAATTTTATAAAAATATTATAAATAATTTAGGATTCATGCTCAGATCTTCTAAAGTAAAATTTTATTTCTCATTAAGGATTTTTCAGATCATGGTTCTACGACCATAGAGATGATTGTGATGTGGATTTTACCATAGGTGTTGCATAAAATTTATTATGAATGGGATGTTAGGGCCCATATCTCATTGGTGGTACATTTGGTGTATTTATTTAATTTATTATTTAATTCATTTGACTTAAAATAAAATTATTCGAAATATTTTTTTATTGAGTTTTTTATAAGGATGGTCTCATAACCATGGAATATCTAGTGGGATTTTTCTTCCTTCATCCACTATCAACTGGGATCCAACAAAGATGTACCTATAGATATGATCCTATCGGGACCCCAAAAATCATCAATTTACATTGAATATTTGGATAACATGTTCTTCATCAAAGAATAATCCACGATCTATGTAGGACCCTTAAATTGGTTAGTTTAATAGAATGGTTAAATGAATGTCTGGATCAATATTTTGTATTTGTTCCATGACTCTATTAGAGACACTTCATGTTCCCATGTAATGAATTTTAAATTTTTTAAATTGTTTTTCTCAAACTGGTATGCCCATTATTAATCTTTATCGATGAACTCTAATAAAACAATGCCTAAAAAGAATTTTATTGGATCATTAATCCCTAGTGGTATTGTGATATTTTTTGGATTGATCCTAATGGTCCTTTATCAACCGTTTTGGGCGGTACTAAGAATGTTCAGACCCCCGGATTCATGGAGGATCAAAAAAAACATCAATAGATTAATGATAAGTTTATATATGTGGGATTATTGCGAGGTGAGGATGGATGATTTTACAATATGAGTAATAATGGAATATTTTGGATACCATCATTGCGTGTGGAATTAATAGTGAGTCATGGAAGAAAAATGAGATCCATTTTCTGGAGATTGATGGACATGATCCGTGATTTAATTAATGATCCATATTTTGAGACCATATATAGCACTGAAATCAAACACAGTCAAATTGATATGGGTGCAGAGATCGGATATGGGATTTCTATAAAAATACCAACTACATATTATGTTAAAGGATAAACACATGGCGTGTATCTATCCTTAGTGTAGGTGCTATGGATTTTGAGAAATTAAAGATGACATGATGTGTAGTCCCTCGTAAACACCATGTATACCTTTCTAGGTTAGACAACCTATGTGATGGGTCATACAGATGACAAAAAATTTGGAAATACATGGGGTTCATTAAATGATTGTGTAATCCAATAAATAGAAATGACATGAATCACAATGTTATCATCCTGGAAATCCAAGTTATTCCATGTAGTCTACATAAACTTCCTATACTATTACATGGGATGAACATATGGGCTGACCGGGGACACACCATTGATATGATGTAGGGCATACACCACGAGGGTCCCCTAACATGTTGTGTACCCATGGATTTATTTTTTTTAAACTTTTACCTTATGTATATCCTTCATATGAAATAGTAATGTTTCCTGTGAGTTGCATATCCAGAGGCTCTTATTTGTAGAAAGGGATAGTTAACTCTATTCTGGCATTCGAGAAACAATGTGAAATGTTCTTGTTAAGACACCATATAGTGAGACATTGATGATGATACTGATTAAGAATAATTAAAATACGCATAATATAGATTTCAACCCTCTAGATTGGATGAGAAAAGTTTCTCGATGGATTCTACAGTGGAACCCTTTGGCCGGGCATAAAATGGGTCCTCTACAGACTCCGGAGTGGAACCCTCCAACAAGATAGGGCATTGTTTTTTGACCACTATTAGAGGGGGACCATACATCAGAACTGGACATGGGTCCCCATCCTCCCATGTGTGACTCTCTAGCAGTATCAGAGGATGTGTCCCAAATGACACAAAGTCGAACACTCCAACTAGGATAGGCATTGGTCCTTCACCATCAGAATGGAAACCTCCTACTAGGAAGGGTGTGGGTCATCCATAGAACATTCAAGTAGAACCCCCCTCCTATAAATTTCATTGGTTCCTAACTAGAAATTGTATCCCCGTGACTGTTTATCACAGTGATGAGACATGGGGTGATGTAGCATTGGACTCGCAATGAAGATGAACATGTTACCCACTAAGAAGTTATTTGTGACGTGACATAAAATGGTGTATTAAACTAAGTTACACCCAAATAAGATAATATAATGGTGTGGTGAACAATATCCATAGACTTTTGTGTTCATGGAAGGTGTGTGTGAGGGTGGGAATCATTGATGGAATTTTTTAATTGTTGGCTACTCTTCCTATAGGGAAAGGTTGTGAGATTGAGATCCCCTTAATCAACAAATTGGGATCTTCAACTAAGAATATATATATATATATGTATGTACATATGAATATAAATATAAGTATATATCATTCTGTTGTATTCAATCCATGATGTTTCATACTATCCATTTGGGATATGTGAAGACATGTAGAGTATTCCACGTACTTTCTATTGTTATCTTCTCACGGTTGGACTAGACTAATCTACTGCTATATATAGAGAAGACATTATGGGTTGTTCATAAATTCACCATTATTAATACCTTGTGATTGGATGAGATTAATTTAACTCTATGTGGGATGATTTGTAATCCTTCACTATACATTGGGTATATTATATCATTCTCTCTCATTTTGTCTCTGACTACTCTCCATTTAAATATCAGGGTGTCATTATAGGTATGTTTATACACACCCCTTTAAGAGATTCTATTACACCTTTTGTGTATTTTATAGAAATGGATATGTTAATCGTGACTATCGGGGAGAACATGGATACTCAGGGCTTGGACCACATATGTTGGATTTATCATGGGATTCAAAAGTTTGATTATCTGAACTATTAACTATATCTAGTTTTATGTCAGTTTGGGACACATATATTGTTGGGAATGTATTTTCCCTTTAGTACTCATTTTACACTACCATACCTTTGTACTATCTTTATGTTCATGAGTGATTTCATTTCACTATATCAGTGTTGTGTCATTTATACATAACAATATGAAATTTTTCATGTAGTTTTTTATGTGTGCGTCTATGTGTATGTTATTGGAAGAATTACTCCTCAAATTAGGTAAGCCATCAAAATTACCACCCCCATCCTATAGAGGTTGTCTTGGGGTAGTAATGGATCAAGCCATAGCTTAGGCTTGCTTATGATTGTGGATGTTATGAACTAGAGATGTTTTTCTTTACCAGAGTGATGTAATCCTAGGGTTAAATCATTTTGTGGGTCATATAATGGAACAAAATAATATTTTATATGTATATTCATTTAAATAAAATACGATATATTAGATATATTTAATTTCATGCAGCCCATAATATATATGAAATATGATATAGTAAACAATTTAAAAAATAAAATGAAAATAGTTTGTGTGAATAATAATAATCAACTCATTAAAAATATGCACAATGTTTTAAATAATGAAATTATAAAATTTAATTCATAATAATAAATTACTCTATTTTTATTTAAATCATTATACATTCCATAAATATAGTTCTTTCAAAATTAAATTTTTTACACAATTGATCGCTAAAACAAAAATTAATTTATTCAATTTTCTGAATTTATTTTGGAGGAATTTAATATATATGTTATCATCAGGATGTCATTATCTTCTTAGTGTGAGTTTTTATTATGTTTCATGAATGATTTATTTCATGAAATATGATAAATTGTCTATTTAAAAAATTCATTTCAAATAAATGTCCCATTATAATTTTAATACTATAATGAAGTAACATAAGAATACATTTTTTTTAAATAATATATTTAGTTAGAGGGGAATCAGAATTTTAATTTATTTTTTCCTATGAATATTATATTTTTTAAATAACATTTCTCTACAAACTATTTGCATGCACAAAATTTTATTTTATATGAAAAAATATATTTTACATCTATTGTTAATTGTTTTATTGAAAATTTAAAATAATATATTGAATATAATATTTTTATATTCATTTTATTGGTTAAAAATATATTTAATTGATGTAAAAAAGTTTTAATTCATTTAAATGCATTTTTTCAAAAAATGATTTTTATTGTGGTTTGCCCACATAATTAAAATTAAATTCATCTAATTAAGAACATTTAATATAGTTTAATTTTCATGAAAAATTGTAACAATCATACACAATGTTATCAAATAAGTTTAAAATAATGGTTTTTCATAGTTACAAATAAAAAAATTAAAATTATAGTTCCAATAGTGATGTTTTAAACTGGTTTAATATAGTGTTTATATAAAGTAATAAATGCAAAATCTCTACACACATATACATAATTCATATTTATAGATGAAATTTCATTAATTTATTATCTTAAATTAAAATAAAATTCCACCATTACCCCATTTCTAGATGTAGTTACCTTAAATCGTTAATATATTTTTTGAAAATACTTTTCTTCTGTAACCCTATTTTATAAATAATAATATCTTCTATAGAATTCCAAACTAATTTATCATCATTACTCTTCCAAAAATAATAAATTTGAAAATTAAAAAATTGAAAACAACTAAATTTACTATCCTATTTTGGGGTTATGATGAATCAGATACATAAATGATTCTCAACTTTCAGTTTTAATATTAAATACATATCATTTGAAATAGTCTTTATTCATTTATATTATTCTTAATTTCACAATTCATATCTTGTGGAACAGAAAAAAAAGGATGAACTATGATTCCCAGTAATAATCCCCCACATTACAATATATCATTATTATATATGGAAGAACCATTTTGAAAAAGTTAATAACTCAAAAAACATTTTATTAAATAGATAACTAAAATTATAAATACCCCCATGGTTAATATTTTCACCGTAATCTCATTAATAATAATAACTTAATTCCTAGTGTAATAAATACATAATATTGGTCTTCAGGATATCAAATAGGACAATATATTTTCCATCATATCCGTAGGCTCATAATTTCTAATTGATGGTTAAGTATATGCCAAAAAGATATTTCATTAGTTTGGATTTTTTTTCACATGATACTTGTAAATGAAACCAGAGGTTATCTATAATATGTCCCCACCCATAAAATAATTTTCAGCTCATTCGTTATATAATTAATGAGAGACTAATTTCATAAACAATGTTCCATAAAAATCATTTTGAATAAAAAATAAAACCTACTAATTTTTCTCCTATTAATAAAATAACATTCCTTGTAATACCCCACATGAAATTCATTTTTATGTTTTTTGAAGTATTAAATTTAATTATCCAAATAATATTTATATATTGAAAAATTTTATTGGTAATTTAAATTGTATTACACAAAAATTATGTTTTAAAAACATTTTTTACATATTTAAATTGAAAATTTTAATAAATATTTGGTGATACTATATAAAATCGTTAAATACTATCATAATATGATTATAGATAGTTTTTATTGATATAATTTAATATTTCTTCAATTAAAAAATATAAATCCCCAATTAATGATATTTTTAAAAAAATTCTTATCTCCTTAAGATCCTTTAAATTGATAGGCCGTGAATGGGTAAACATGTATTGAATCATTAATCACCATAGAAATTATTTTAGTTGAAACTCATCAAATGGGATATATATAATCTACATAAAAATTCTTCCATTATACTAAATATGTCTTGATATTGTGAACATTGAGATGAAATACCTCATATCGATTTATTCATTATTTGTAAGATCTATTGCCTTTTATATTATAAATTTTAATTGATTATATATCTATTACAGATTCAATTTCCTAATAATAATATCATATGTTATACACTAATATAAAATAATAACTCATTTATCCATAATTATTTTTGAAAATCATCATTTCTGACTGTTAACTACATTGAATTTTATGGAATTTTTTTCTGTAGTGTAGTTACATTTACCTTGGTAATTGATCAATCATACATAGAATATTAATAATTATGTAAATACAATATATAACAATTATTAAAAAAAATAATTCATCACTAACTGTTATTGATAGGAACATGAATTATATTGTTCATGGATACTATAAGATGTACATAGAAATGAGCACTATTTTCACATTTTGATTGAAAAAACATACAAATTAACATAATATTCACTGTTAAACATATTGAAAATAATACTAATTTTAGAAAAAATTCACCATTATAATGAATTATTATATCCTAATTTCAATATATATTATGAGAAGATATCTTTATAATCATCCATGTAAATCAAAATGGATTAATAATCAAATGGGATTGGGGATGTGGTTGTCCACATGTATGTATAAACGAAATTAATGTCGTTCGAAGGGTTGAAAGTTATTATTTTATATATGATATAATAATTTCATATGAATAACTATTTTAGAAATAAGATATATGTTTTTTTAGTTCCATATTTCTAAACATTTAAATATATTGGTGATGTAAAATGATTTAAACGACTCCATGGAGATGGTAAGCCCAATGTATTCATGGGAAATATTTTTATTTTTAATTAGATAAAAAATGTGTTCAAAATTGTTTAACCATAATTTTAATAATATATAACTATAATGATGATTAATTATTTTTTATTTTATTATCTTCACTTCAAATTTATTGGATGTATAACAAAAAAATTATATAACCAGTAAACCTGATTACCACTTCAACAGTACATATCCTTTAGATTCCACCTTAAAATTCCGTGGAATGGTATTTTAAAAATACCTAAAACACTAATATATTTATATTTATGTGGATAAGAAAAAATTTAATCGGATAGTCGGTCAATATTTTTAATGAGGAGAAATGAAATTAGATAAGGGGTTTCTTCTATAATTTAGGGGAAAAAACATTTGAAAATTAAGAAAATATATATACTAATATAGGATTTTCTCATATAAAATGGATATTAAATAAGATAATATAAAATTTAATGGGGATTGTATCTTAGTATAATAATATAATTATTTTATATTTTTTACATATTTATCAATATATATTCTATTTTTTCCGAATGGGTTACAAAATGTAAACATAATAATGGAAATGATTTTTTAAATATTAAAATGTTATAATTTTACATATAAGATGAAAATATTCTTGTAAATGGTAATAATATGAAACTTTTATTGGTACAGTATTATACATATCAACGATGACTATTTTTTTATTGTTCATGATTTTTTTAATAAAATTCTCCAAAAATAGCAATTCTATAGTTTTTCATAGTATTCATTTATTTTGTCCTTATGGGAACAAAGGAAAAGATTAAATTATACTATAATGCTTTAACACATCCATAATATGATATAATCATATATAAAATTCATATAACATAGTGATTCATCCAAATAATAATACATTAAATGTTTTTATAATAATTTATATTATTTTTATTCTAATGTATGAAATGATTTTTTTGGAATTATGTTAAAATTTAAGTTCATTGTTTCAAAAAAAAATATCATGGTAAAAAACATATTTCATATTTTATATGATAATTTAAATAAAAAATCAATTTTATCATGATGGGATAATTTTAGGCACATTAATTTCAATATTGTGACATTTTAAATATTATTTCATAAAATTAAAATTAAGGATGATATCATAAAAAATGTAACCATGTGAACATATTTTTGGGACATGGATTGAAATGATTGAACTCAATTAATCTTATATTAGAAAGGAATGTATATGATAAATTTAAAAGTCTTATCCAATGTTTTATCCCTATTTTACATGTGTTACTATTATTGAAAATAAAAATGTCTCCAATGTTAATAATATTTATATATAAATAGTATTATTTTATTTAAAAAAATTCTACCCATGGATTCAAAATATGAAAGATACTTTAAAAAAAATGTACATTACTGTTTGAATTTGAATTATGATAAATACATAATTCATAATGAGAACAAAATTTTTATTAGAAATGACTTTTTATATCAAAATATAAACATATAGAAAATTTATGTTAAAGGTCTGTTCCACTGTGAATAATTTTATTATTTCAAACTATGAAATAATTATGTTAATATAGTATAAAATTTAAACCATCATGGTTTTTTACCAACTAAAAAATAATAGTGTTATATAAATAATTTTGTTTCTCTTCACTAAATAATGAATAATTTCATAAATTATTTGAAAAAATAATCCAACTATAATATTGATATGATGAAATACAAATGATATATTTTATATTAATTTCAAATAGTTTTTCATAGTTCCTTTGATCTCTATTTTCCATGTATGTTAAGATATTTTTAAAATTTATTTATTGAGACATATATCAAAAAAAATTGGGATGAAACAATATCTTCCCCATAAAAGATTTTATCAGTATAAATTTAAATATAATGAAAAAACAATATATTAATAATTATCCATTTTCATGTACGCATGTTCTAAAATAGTTTACATAAGTTTCTGATGTCAGTAATAAACTATATCAATATGAGTGAGCTTGTTTCATAATAATGTCATTCTATAATCCATAATCATTGACATTTGTTCCTCCTAAAATATATTTATCTTATGGTATGAGCTATAAGTTATGTACATGTGATGTATCAGGTATATAGTTCCTTAAAATATATGCATCTAACACATCATGAACATTGGGTAGAATTTTTTAATCTATAATTGATTATTTATCATCCCAATGCGATGATTAAAAATTAATAGAAATACATATATATGGCTCAAATTTCCATTATTTATAAATATCTTAACCTTATTATACGGATGAGTTAATATGAATACAATCTTGCAACCATCAATATATAGATCTCAATGATGATTGTCATTATCCTTTTTTTCATCATTGTGATTACATTATTTGTTTTTATTTTGATATAACCTTATTTGTCATTTCCTTAGCCAGATCTGGTCAAAATTGAAATCAATATCCAAATACATCCCGACACATTAGTTTTGGAATATTAATTCAACACTGGGCTATATAAGGAGAAATCTGACTGCTCAGGTGAAATCAATAATTCTATAAAATTTCTTATATTTTAATGTGATTAAATCCAAAACAATTGAAATACAAAGGTATAGTGTAACATCCCAGGTAAATAAAGAATAAATAATTTTCATATTTATTAATATTGACGAATTAAATATTAATTTTATTTTAAAGGGGTTTCTATGTTCGATAGCGTACCCGATACGCAACGATGAGTTTCTTTGAAACTTACGTAGCACACTAGTAATAAAATAATATTTTTTTAAATTTTAGTTAACAAGTAGTCGTTGTAATGGCTGTAATGGATAGAAATAACTAAAATATTATTGGATATGTTTTTAAATGTTTATACATTTACCCAATAAAAGATAAAGGCTTAAAATACGGAAAGAGTTCAATTTTAGGGCATATATACTCTAATTTTCACGAAAGGTCCACTTATCACCTTTTGACGGAGAACCGTCATTAAATATAGTTTTGATCGATCTTATACATTATTATGGACCAAATATGACTCTTCTTTAGAATTAGGACATCAAAATTTACTTTGTGTAAATATTTGGTACCTTTCTGATAAAGTTCATTTTTTTATGAATAGTGTAAAATGTTGTATTTTAATTCAAAACCTCTTTTTAATCTAAATTATTTATATGATTATATTATTATTTTAATTGGTTTTAAAGTGAAATTAGAAAATATTTTTACCAGTTAATCCAATGGTGGTCATTGGAATCAATATCACTTTGAAATTGGACTTAAACTGGTGTCAATCTTTTGATACTTATTGTTTCACAAAAACACGCTATTTCTCATGACAGCGGGAATTAATTATTAAATTAATTAATTTTACGTATATGTTTTGAATTTTTTAAAATGGACTTCATTTTTGAAATCGGAATATCAAATATAGCTTAGGGTGAATTTTTGGTAATTTTCTGAAAAACTTCAATTTTTGATGAATAGTGAAACCACTAAGTGGTAATCAAGCAAACTGATTTTTCAGTTAAATGAAAGTTTACCACTAATGTGTATTGAATTTTTAAAATCCAACATACATGGTTGTCATTAAGAATTAAAATGTGGTTCAATGAGATTAAAATAATTTTTTGGTGATTAGTTACTTTTTTTCATTAATCGCGATTAGAGGTAATTAGTGTAATTTAATGTAAAAATGGTATTATAAAAAATGTGAAAACACCATGACACTTGTCCTAAACCTATTGGGTGAGTCATGGCCGACCAATACAAGCCATGATCCAACTTGGGGACCCCATGGAGCCACTTTAGTTGTATAATGACATTAATATATTTTTATTTAATGTTAAAGTGAAAATGACACTAACATAAATTGTTTTACTAAAATAATTTTTTAGTGGGGTTATACAAGTCAAAATTTTGATTATAAATGATCATTGGAAATATAAAAAGATTTCCTACATAATAGTATTTTTTTTATATTTTTTAGACATTAAATAAATTAAATTAGTTATGACATAATAATGATGCAGCGATGACATCATTATTTGACGATTTAAATAAAATGGAAATATATTGAAAAATCTAAAACCTACACATGTAAAAAACCAATTGGATTAGTGGATTTCGAACCATTATCACCTTATACACGAATTATATCAATGTGGGACCTTTTAAAACCGAAACACATTTTCAAATAAAGTAATATTTCTTTACTTTCCAAAAGTGCCCCTCCTCTCCTCTTATAAAAGGCCCCCACCTCTACCTCATTTCACACACTTCTCAAGCCTTTGGCTCGGCCAACCCCTGACCAATTACTCTCTCCACATCCCTATCCTCATACTAGTGGATTCCCTTTGGGCATAATCCTTTCAAAGGAATCCTTTAGTCTCAAATCAAAAGGGAGTTACACTTTTAAAGGTAATTCATTCTCTCTTGTTCATTTGTTTTATTTTGCTTCTCCAACCCTCTAAACTCTTTTTATTTACTTATTTTGTAACAAAACCAGTATCTTCAACATACTAGGATGTTTTTATAATATTTATTTGAGCTACACTCTCACACAACCACATCAAATGGTTAAAGAACATACGGTTTCTGTGGATGGCGAAATTCTGCCTCCCGAAACGATGATTGTTCAATACTCATTTAACACCTTCAAGGGTGGCCATTATGATGTCACTATTTTTATATATGATATATAATATTTTTATGTTTTCATTAAGCTTCTGTATTTTTTATTTTTGGCATACCTTTATGGTTTCCATTATGGGTAAACACGATATCTTCATTTAAGGAAGTGTGGACTACCACCCCCTAAAAGTGATGTGATTCGTTAATGCCATATGTGGGACGTGTAATGGATGGATTTGAAGTTATTATATATGATGATATACTAGAATTATAATATACCTCTATATCATTATTATTTCTTTCCATTAATGTATGATATAGAAATAAAAGTAGCGTTCATGCGTACGTACGGCTTACCGACTCCATGAACGGTGCATTTCATTTCTTATCCCCAAATGTAATGTACTATTAAAATTACATGTATATAATGTATATATATAATTAATGATATATCTAAATGATGAATATAATTCTGGAATTAAAATATACATACCTCTCATTTAGTTTTAATTCCACTAATATGACAAAGAAATGAAAGTAGCGTTCATGCGTACATACGGCTTACCGTCTCCATGAACGGTGCATTTCATTTCTTACCTCTAAATGATTATGTAATATTATAAAAACATGTACATGCTGGATATATATGATATATATGATATCCAAATCAGGAGTTTCATTCTGGATATAAAGAACTTTTGACCACATGAACAACATGTAATTGTAAGAAGTCAACTTTCGACTTAAGAACCAAATATTGACAAAACAAACATTATTAACTTAAATGGTTACATAATGTTTATAACATGGAAATAAGTGATATAAAAAGAATAATGAACTTTAAAAAGGTTTTTAATCAAGTATAAATTAACTCAAGTTTATTATTCAGGATGTTAAAGAACGATCGAGTCAAGTCGGACCCAAGGTAAGGGACTTCGTCTCAATCTCCTTTCATTGAGGCATATTTCGTTTTATACACAACTTTTTTTTATACGGTGTATAAAATCCTTTGAATTTTACTTTTATACAAAAGGAATATTTTTCTACGAACCGTTTTACTAAACGACAAAAAGGAATGTTTTTTTAACGTACACGGTGACAACGACCTTTTCTGCCACCGCGAGTATTATTTGGTCTTTGGCTTCCTCAACAAGACTTAATGTTTTTAAAATAAAATAAATAACATATAATCATTTATGTATTTTGGTATTGAAAATGGTTTTGATAAATGATTCTATTATTTCAATATATTTATGGCATATTTTGATTGAAATGTGGAAATGTTATCATTCCTTTATATTGGTTTTATGTTTTATGATTTTATATTAGTACTTTGACATTTTAACGGGTGGTTACATTATAAACCATATGACGGGTGGTGCCGTGAATACCAGGACGGGTGGTTACGTAATATCCTCCAATGTATTGGGTATGGAAGTCGGCCGTATGGCTATTCCATTAAGTATGTATGGAAATTGGCCGTATGGATATTCCATTAAGTGATATGTGTGGAAGTCAACCGTATGGTTATTCCACTTAAATATGTTTATGTCCCAAGTTACCTTTATATATGTTATGTGTTCTTTATATGTGTTTTATGGTAATACTTTGGTTACAAAAAGGTAAGTAATGATACTTTATTCAGTGAAGAGTTTTTACTAATTCATGAAGGTGAAGGTATTACTTTGATAGAGTATACATGGTTTACTTGATTTTGAAAAACTAACAGTTTTCATTCTTTGTGTATCCCTTACTGAGCTTTTTATGCTCACCCCAAGTTTTTTTTGAAATGTTTTTCACAGGACTTAATGTGGAATAAGGTCAAGGATGGGATCAAGGGAATGTCATGCTATATAAAACATGGAACTAGACAGGATTATTTTTCAGAGTTTTTTTATTATGGAAACTTAGTAGAATTCACTACTTTGTAATCTTTTGAGATGTAATAGTTATGTTCTAATTCTCTAAAACTCTAAACCTGAAAAGATCCTCAACGTGAATTATTCATTTAATTCAATATTAAGTAATGTTTAAGGCTAGGGCCTTATAGTTGGTATCAAAGGGAGGTTTAGACAACTTTAGGAGTTAGAAAATTGTTAAATTATAAGTTAATTTATGATATGATTGAAATGATATAGCATTTACGGATTACCCTGTTGCTTCGCCTAAGATATTTCAGTGTTCAGAATGGTTTTCCGCAGAGGAAACAAAGCAGCTATGTTGGGACGACATCAAGAGGAAGACAACCTTCCAAATCAGCAACCTGAGATGGTCGGAATCAGAACTGAACTGTTTGTTGCAGTGATGGCACAGTTGACTCAGGCTATAAATGGCGGTGGTATCCATGCACGAAATCAGCCAGATCAACCGCAGAGGAACATGTCAGTGGTGGAACATTTAATGAGGCAACATCCACCATCATTCAGAGGATCATCTGACCCTGTGCTAGCTGAATGGTGGATTAAAGCACTGGAGAAGATTTTTGATGTCATGGGGTGTTCAGATAATCCAAAGGTTAGTCTTGCTATTTACCGTTTGGAGGGTGAAGCGGATCAGTGGTGGTATATGGTTAAAAATATTAGGGACGCCGACGAGATTGATTCTCTTGACTAGGATGAATTAAAAGGTATGTTTCTTGAGAAGTATTTTCCTAAGGTTGTTCGGCTTAGGATGGAAAAGCAATTCTTGGAATTGAGGCAAGAGGAAGACTCAGTGGCTGCCTATGAAGAAAGGTTCACTCGATTGGCAAGGTATGCTCCAAATTTTATCCGGGACCTTGAAAGTAAAATCAATCGTTTTTACTCAGGATTAAAGCCAAAATATCGAAGGGCTTTAGCTTCTCGTGAGTTCAAAAGTTATGAAAAACATCTTCGATGTATGGAGAAGGTGGAAATAGAGTTTGCCGATGATCAGGTGTTCTATGACAAACAACAGAATAAGAGATCTAGTTGGCAGGAAAATGAGAAGAATTCATCAAAGAAGCAAGGAGGTAAGAAAACCACATATCCATCCTGTGAGAAGTGTCGTAAAATGCATCCTGGAGAATGTTTATCCATGTCTGGTAAGTGCTTTAGGTGTGGTAAGTCTGGTCATATTGCTCGTAACTGTAAGGAAGATGATCAGGCAGGAAATGAAAAGCCAACGGTAAGATGTTTTAAGTGTAATGAAATGGGTCATTACGCAAACGAGTGTCCAACGATGAACTCAACTGGGGGAATGCAGCTAGACTACAAGCAAAAAGGGGTGGTATAATCATTTTCAACAACTTCAGCAGATGTTGGGCCATCGAATGAAGTGGTATCAGCTCCAGGGAGCTCAGTATTTTTCGAAGATTGACTTGAGGTCGGGGTACCATCAGTTGAATGTAAAAGAAGCAGACGTTCCGAAGACTGCGTTCCGTACTAGATATGGCCATTATGAATTTTTAGTTATGCCTTTTGGGTTAACCAATGCACCTGCTGTATTCATGGACCTTATGAATAAAATTTTCCATGAGTTCTTGGATAAGTTTGTGTTTGTGTTTTGAGGTTTGGGAAGAGGTTATGTGTGCCTTGTGATTCACAGTTGAAGAATGAGTTGTTATGTGGGGATCATAGTTCCCCGTTTTTAGTTCATCCTGGCAGTACTATGATGTACAGAGATCTGCGGGAGTATTACTGGTGGGATGGAATGAAAAGAGATATTGCTGATTTTACTGTGAAGTGTTTGACATGTCAACAGGTTAAAGCAGAGCAGCAGTTACTGAAAGGGATGCTTCAGCCTTTACCAGTGCCAGAGTGGAAATGGGAAAACATATCCATGGACTTTGTTGTGGGATTACCGAGGACATCTCGAGGTAATAATGCAATCTGGGTTATTGTTGATCACTTGACCAAATCTGCTCATTTTCTTTCTATACGAGATACTTTCCCTCTAGATCAACTTTCCCGTTGTATCTTAAAGATATAGTCAGGTTACATGGAGTTCCTCTCTCCATTGTATTGGATCGTGAACCCAGGTTTACTTCTAACTTTTGGAAAGGCCTTCAGAATTCGTTGGGTACTGAATTAAAATTTTAGTACATCTTTTCATCCTCAATCAGATGGGCAGTCAGAATGAACAATTCAGACATTGGAGGATATGCTACGAGTTTGTTCTATGGATTATCAGGGAAGTTGGGACCAACATCTTTCTTTGGTTGAGTTTTCTTATAATAATAGTTTTCATTCCAGTATACAGATGGCACCATTTTAGGCATTGTATGGGAAGCGGTGTCGAACTCCAGCATTTTGGGATGAAGTGGGTGGAAGGAAGCTGATGGGACCAGAATTGGTAGAAGAGTTGGAAGAAAAAGTTCAGTTGATTCAGAATCACATGAGAACAGCTCAGAGCAGGCAGAAGAGTTATGCGGATAACCGGAGGAAGGATCTATCTTTCGAGGTAGGTGATCATGTTTTTCTCAAGGTTTCTCCTTGGAAAAGTGTGATGAGATTTGGTAAGAAACGAAAGCTAAGTCCAAGGTTTATTGGACCATATGAAATTCTAGAAAGAGTTGGATCAGTTGCATACCGAGTGGCTTTACCTCCGAGTTTATCTCAGGTACACAATGTTTTTCACGTTTCGATGTTGAGAAAGTATATGCCAGATCCATCTCATGTTTTGAGTCCAGAGGTAGTTTAGCTGGAAGAGAACCTATCTTATGAGGAACAACCGGTCCAGATTCTTGACCACAACGAGCAAGTGTTACGGAATAAGGTGATTTATCAGGTAATGGTTTTGTGGAAAAACCATGTCATTGAAGAGGCAACGTGGGAATCTGAAAATGCTATGAGGGATAAATACCCCCACTTATTTTGATAAGTGAGTAAAATTGCGAGGACGCAATTCCCAAAAGGGGGGAAGGATGTAACATCCCAGGTAAGTAAATAATAAAGAATTTTCATATTTATTAATATTTACGAATTAAATATTAATTTTATTTTAAAGGGGTTTCTATGTTCGATAGCATACCCGATACGCAACGATGAGTTTCTTTGAAACTTACGTAGCACACTAGTAATAAAATAATATTATTTTAAATGTTAGTTAACAAGTAGCCGTTGTACTGGTGGGAATGGATAGAAATAACTAAAATATGATTGGATATGTTTTTAAATGTTTATACATTTACCCAATAAAAGATAAAGGGTTAAAATACGGAAAGAGTTCAATTTTAGGGCATATATACTCTAATTTTCACGAAAGGTCCACTTATCACCTTTTGACGAAGAACCGTCATTAAATATAGTTTTGATCGATCTTATACATTCCTTTGGACCAAATATGACTCTTCTTTAGAATCAGGACATCAAAATTTACTTTGTGTAAATTTTTGGTACCTTTCTGATAAAGTTCATTTTTTTATGAATAGTGTAAAATGTTGTATTTTAATTCAAAACCACTTTTTAATCTAAATTATTTATATGATTAGATTATTATTTTAATTGGTTTTAAAGTGAAATTAGAAAATATTTTTACCAGTTAATCCAATGGTGGTCATTGGAATCAATTTCACTTTGAAATTGGACTTAAACTGGTGTCAATCTTTTGATACTTATTGTTTCACAAAAACACGCTATTTTTCATGACAGCGGGAATTAATTATTAAATTAACTAATTTGACTTATATGTTTTGAATTTTTTAAAATGGACTTCATTTTTGAAATCGGAATATCAAATATAGCTTAGGGTGATGTTTTGGTAATTTTCTGAAAAACTTCAATTTTTGATAAATAGTGAAACCACTAAGTGGTAATCAAGAAAACTGATTTTTCAGTTAAATGAAAGTTTACCACTAATGTGTATTTAATTTTGAAAATCCGACATACATTGTTTTAATTATGAAGTAAAATGTGGTTCAATGAGATTAAAATAATTTTTTGGTGAATAGTAACGTTTTTTCATTAATCGCGATTAGAGGTAATTAGTGTAATTTAATGTAAAAATGATATTATAAAAATGTGAAAACACCATGACACTTGTCCTACACCTATTGGGTGAGTCATGGCCGACCAAGACAATCCATGGGCCAACTCGGGGACCCCATGGAGCCACTTTAGTTGGAAAATGACATTAATATATTTTTATTTAATGTAAATGTGAAAATGACACTAACATAAAGTGTTTTACTAATATAATTTTTGAGTGGGGTTATACAAGTCCAAATTTTGATTATAAATAGTCATTGGAAATATAAAAAGATATCCTACATCATAGTATTTTTTTTTATATTTTTTAGACATTAAATAAATTAAATTATTTATGACATAATAATGATGCAGCGATGACATCATTATTTGACGATTTAAATAAAATGAAAAGATAATGAAAAATCTAAAACCTACACATGTCCAAAACCAATTGGATGAGTGTATTTAGAACCCTTATCACCTTATCCACGAATTATATAAATTTTGGACCTTTTAAAAACGAAACACATTTTCAAATAAAGTAATATTTCTTTACTTTCCAAAAGTGCCCCTCCTCTCCTCTTATAAAAGGCCCCCACCTCTACCTCATTTCACACACTTCTCAAGCCTTTGGCTCGGCCAAACCCTGCCCAATTACTCTCTCCAAATCCCTCTCCTCATCCTAGAGGATTACCTTTGGGCAGAATCATTTCAAAGGAAGCCTTTAGGCTCAAATCAAAAGGGAGTTACACTTTTAAAGGTAATTCATTCTCTCTTGTTCATTTGTTTTATTTTGCTTCTCCAACCCTCTAAACTCTTTTTATTTACTTATTTTGTAACAACACCAGTATATTCAATATACTAGGATGTTGTTATAATATTTATTTGATCTAAACTCTCACACAACCACATAAAATGGTTAAAGAACATACAGTTTCCGTGGATGGCGAAATTCTGCCTCCCGAAACGATGATTGTTCAATACTCATTTAACACCTTCAAGGGTGGCCATTATGATGTCACTATTTTTATATATGATATATAATATGTTTATGATTTCTTTAAGCTTCTGTATTTTTCATTTTTGCCATACCTTTATGGTTTCCATAATGGGTAAACACGATATCTTCATTTAAGGGAGTGTGGACTACTGCCCCCTAAAAGTGATGTGATTCGTTAATTCCATAGGTGGGACGTGTAAAGGATGGATTTAAAGTTATTATATATGATGTTATACTGGAATTATAATATACCTCTATATCATTATTATTTCTTTCCATTAAAGTATGAGATAGAAATGAAAGTAGCGTTCATGCGTACGTACGGCTTACCGTCTCCATGAACGGTGCATTTCATTTCTTATCCCCAAATGTAATTTACTATTAAAATTACATGTATATAATGTATAAATATAATTAATGATATATCTAAATGATGAATATAATTCTGGAATTAAAATATACATACCTCTCATTTAGTTTTAATTCCACTAATATGACAAAGAAATGAAAGTAGCGTTCATGCGTACGTACGACTTACCGTCTCCATGAACGGTGAATTTCATTTCTTACCTCTAAATGATTATGTAATATTATAAATACATGTACATTCTGGATATATATGATATATATGATATCCAAATCAGGAATTTCATTCTGTATATAAAGAACTTTTGACCACATGAACAACATGTAATTGTAAGAAGTCAACTTTCGACTTAAGAACCAAATATTGACAAAACAAACATTATTAACATAAATGGTTACATAATGTTTATAACATGGAAATAAGTGATATAAAAAGAATAATTAACTTTAAAAAGGTTCTTAATCAAGTATAAATTAACTCAAGTTTATTATTCAGGACGTTAAAGAACGATCGAGTCATGTCGGACCCAAGGTAAGGGACTTCCTCTCAATCTCCTTTCATTGAGGCATATTTCGTTTTATACACAACATTATTTTATACGGTGTATAAACTCCTTTGACTTTTACTTTTATACAAAAGGAATCTTTTTCTATGAACCGTTTTACTAAACGACAAAAAGGAATGTTTTTTTTAACGTACGCGGTGACAACGAACTTTTCCGCCACCGCGAGTATTATTTGGACTTTGGATTCCTCAACAAGCCGTAATGTTTTTAAAATAAAATAAATACCATATACTCTTTTATGTATTTTGGTATTGAAAATGGTTTTGATAAATGATTCTATTATTTCAATATATTTATGAAATATTGTGATTGAAATGTGGAAATGTTATCATTCCTTTATATTGGTTTTATGTTTTTTGATTTTATATTGGTACTTGGACATTTTAACGGGTGGTTACGTTATAAACCATATGATGGGTGGTGCCGTGAATACCAGGACGGGTGGTTACGTTATAACCTCCAATGCATTGGGTATGGAAGTCGGCCGTATGGCTATTCAATTAAGTATGTATGGAAATTGGCCGTATGGCTATTCCATTAAGTGATATGTGTGGAAGTCAACCGTATGGTTATTCCACTTAAGTATGTTTATGTCCTAAGTTACCTTTATATATGTTATGTGTTCTTTATATGGGTTGTATGGTAATACTTTGGTTAAAAAAAGGTAAGTAATGATACTTTATTCAGTGAAGAGTTTTTACTACTTCATGAAGGTGAAGGTATTACTTTGATAGAGTATACATGGTTTACTTGATTTTGAAAAACTAACAGTTTTCATTCTTTGTGTATCCCTTACTGAGCATTTTATGCTCACCCCAAGTTTTTTTTTTGAAATGTTTTTCACAGGACTTAATGTGGAATAAGGTCAAGGATGGGATCAAGGGAATGTCATGCTATATAAAACATGGAACTAGATACGTTTATTTTTAAGACTTTTTTTTATTATGGAAACTTAGTAGAATTGACTACTTTGTAATCTTTTGAGATGTAATAGTTATGTTCTAATTCTCTAAAACTCTAAACCTGAAAAGATCCTCAACGTGAATTATTCATTTAATTCAATATTAAGTAAGGTTTAAGGCCAAGGCCTTATATATAGATAATGAAAATAATTCTATAGTATAAAAGGACACCATGGATTGACCATCAATATGAGGAGGATAAAATGTTTGGAAACATAACTATTTTTTCAGATACTACAAATGGATTCTGTAGAACATATTGGTAATATCAAAACCAAACCATAAAAAATTAAATGTTGCAGTCCATAAAATTTGAATAAATTATTACTGTATAACAATGTAAATTCATTAATTTATAGATCATCATTAATATTATATAACATTTTGATTTCAAAAGGTGATCGACTACATCCCAAAATGAATTATTCTCTTCTGATATTTTTTAGTGTTATGTAATAGAATCCAAGGTATTGTTATACCATTTTTAATCTGGTATGGGTAATGGATAAAACATACCCTTTGAAATATATATATCTATCAAATGTTACTAGAATACCATGAATCTGTATATGTATATGAAAATAGGGCTTTAATGTTTTCCATCGTTAAATATTCGTTTAAATGTTTATAAATCTTTTGGGTTATAGGATGAATACATAATGATGAACATTGTTATTCAAAAAACGACTAATTAAACTCTACTATTCAAGGGGCTCAAACTCATTTCAAAAATATTATCATTTTGGAATTTTATTGGTTTGATTTTTCAACATTTCCCATCTTCTTATGTAAATAAATCTATTCCTTACATGACTTCTAAATCCTATCATAGATGGTTAATTGAAAAAATTTATGAGAAAGATATGATTTCTCCCTTATCATCACGATTTCACGATATATCATTTGAAAATAAATATATATTTATATGGTATATTTATATCCATACAATTAAAAACATTCATGTTAATTCATACATTAAATGTTATCAACCATATCCTCTGTCCTTGTGTGGCAATGTATAATTCCATAATATTTTTTAGGAAATCAATCTATATTCTATGGAACACATTCAATTATAAAAAATTATATATGTAATAAAATATTTTATGAATATTATATATATATATCTCTAATCAATATATGAATAACTCTTACATATCATCAATAATAATATTGTCATTTCCAACTCCAAATCATGAGTAGGGTATCTCATGTTAAGAATTTTTAGTTGGAAAGAAGTATAACATATGACAATAGTATTCACCATGAAGATGAATCACAATATTTATATTTATCCATAATTATAGATCATAAATACTTATCTAATGGATGGTATTGTATGAAAAGGTGTTTCAACCATCCATTTCTTCAGTTCATTGAAAATATCATCAAATTGTTATGTTAAGAAAATTGTAACCCCTTTCCAAGGCAACATTGTGATTGAACTATATATTCATCATAAATCCATCAATAACCATATACATTATCATGCCAAAAAAATAAAACTATGGATATCTATTTCCTAGGTTGGTATAGTGAATTTCTTAACATCAACCATATTTCATTTATCCACATAAAAAATATTCATTTGAAATTACATGATAAATGAATTATTATTTTTATTATTAAATTTTTTTAAAAAAACCAGTCTGGTATATAGCTTCTAATTATTTTGGATCTCATTAAATATAAAAAACTATTCATTATTATCAATTATTTCCTTAAAATATAAATGAGTCTTATTTATGAAGACTAACAAAACATAATCATTATTAGCTATAATGACTATATTAATAACGTAAATGAATATATTTAGAGTATTTCTTTTCCAAATTGAAATATAATAAATTCATTATGTCCATATCTTTTAAAGAATTGATTTTTGGTCTATACTAAATATTAACCATTACATTATAATATCTATATCAAATATCACTAATGATTAAATTTGGGGATCATTATAATTGATAAAATAGATCACCTATATGGGGTTTATGATAATTATTCTTAACATTTATTTTTTTATGTTTTGAATATCCTTTTAAACATCCATTCAAAAACCATTTTTCTTAACAAAGAGGACAAGTTCACCCATAAGGATGTAGCAATCAGAAGGAATATATATTATTCTCTTCAAGATACCTATTAATTTATTTCAATTCAATATAGATCATTCAATATGAATATTTTGAAATATTTTTATCACTAGGTATGAGTTCATTTGAAAACTAGAATTCCAAATATGGGGGAATATTTAGAATCTCATATACAATGAGTTTGAAAAAATATAAGAAAAAATATTATATTTAATTTAAGGTTCCATCCCAATAATATATGGTTAATATCTATCAAAACATGGTTGTAAAACACATTCGAGGAATTTATGTTCAACAGAATGTCTAGGTACACCTTTTTACTAATATACTATCATAGATTGACTCATAATGTTCAATGTAAATTCCTATCCTTTTAAAAATATATGTGCACTATATATATAGAATAAAATCATTCCCAAATGTACATAATTTATAACATGGGTTAAAATAAAAATATTATTATATATGGAAATCCAAAAATCTTATATCAATTATTATAAATTGAAATGAAACATAATCATCCTACCATTGTAGGTATTTTCAACAAATAATAAATTTAGTTCTTTAGGTGATGATGTGATTCTCATAAAAATTCTGAAAATATAAATGAATGATAAAAACCAAAATAATTTAGAAAAACATTCACCTCCAAGGTAGATGATAATCATAACATTCAATTCATCACTTGTAACATCTAGTTTTTCAATAGTAATTACATTTATTTATACTTCCCATCATGGATCCATCTACGGTACGTTACTTGGATATTTGGGAAAGTTTTATGAATTATCCTACATGATATTATATTTAATCTATAAGAGATAAATGTTTTTTTATTTTAATTAAATTTATAATAAATATGATCATTATGTATACCTATGTATTAAATGATTATTCCATTAAATAATTTCCAAGGCTGTTTATTTACATAATTTTTACTTGATTGAAATTGTTTCCTTCCATAATTAATCAATGATGATGTATCATATTCTTGTTATTCTGTTGAACTACTTTAATCTTAATTTTGAAATAAAATTAGGATTTAGGAAATTCGTCTTATATCATAATGGGACATCATACAAAATCCTTGTTTTATTTTTTTTGTGAAACAAGTTCCCCTTGGTGATATAACTTCTATATGTAAAAGAAACACCAAATCCAAATTTTTGGATTTATAATATATTCTCAACACATCTAGGATAATAGTGTAATGTTGTCCTCTAATCTACCACAAATTATTCTTCATTATATCTTATAGTGAATAATTCCTCTAAATCAAAGATCACTATTCTAGGAGAAATTATTTCCAGATGTACGCAATTTTAAATTTCTCTTTTCCATGATTTCTATTTTTTTAGTCCCATTATTTTTATGGAACAATGAACACAATTTATTGATATATCATTTAAAACAAAAAATTATAATAATAGGAATTTTTAATTCATTGAATCAAGATCCATTGAATGACTTTTTTTTGAGACTTGTTCTATTTTTCAATGACCAATAGATTAGTGGATACATTAAAAATGGATGATTAGGTAACATGAATCTATCCAACATAACATATTAACATTCTGGAATAATAGGGTTTCCTACTATGGTTGATTATTCTTCATAACGCAGGTTATGTTTAGTAATATGACCACATTAATCTCTATTCAGAAAAAAATTCAATTTCCTTCACAATGGGGAAATTCTTATATTTTCTTTGGGATATTATCACATTTAGTCAATAAGGATTCATTGTTAAATAATTTTACAATTAATTTTATCCTAAAATCATTATAAATATTGATCCATAAAATCAAATACAATATAATGTAAAAGGTTCTCAAGTATTATATTGGATCATAGTAATTCATGTTCAAGTTATGTTTATTTAAAATCAATTTCATAAGGATTCGACTAAACATTCTCAAATACCAATAATGGATACACCAACACTAGAAACCCAAATCTATAGTCTAAATTATTATACATTCATAGAATATAAGGGATGTAACCCTAAATAATCAATCTCTTTAGTATTCTTGAATAATCAGATACACACATGACTCCAATATTACATTGGATATATAAAATTTATTGCATAATAAAAAATATTTCATCCTTAATATTTTTCATAATAAATATACTCATATACTAGGTAATTGAATAAACATAAATGGTGAACTCATATACTTTTTATGGGTTACATATAATAGAGTAAATGAAGAGTAAATCATAAATAATCTATATAGAAATGTTAATAACTGAAAACACATTATATCTATTCCAATACAATAGAAAATAACGCATCCATGGATAATAAAGATGCAGTATTATCATGGATAAAATTTACTAAATGATAATGGAATGTTATGATTAATATTATATGCGATGATCACATACATCGTCATATCAATACCATAAAATCCTTTTCTTAGGACACATTAATTTATTTTAATTATACACCAAAAACTCATGAAATTTACTTGGTTAAATGCTTGGTCTCATGAGATCAATATATGCATGAAGGGACTATTTATAATATAAAAACACGAATAAATTAATTTAATACTAATTCCAAATACATTGAACATCAATATTAATTCCTAACAAATATTACATATAAAAAAATATCAATATTCAGTAAAGCTTATATAATATTATGATTCCATAGTCAAAATAATAACATTAAATTAAAATAAATTGTTTAAAAAATTATTTTTTAGGAAATAATAATATAAATTATTCAAAAAATATTGATACTTAAAATATATTTAATTTCCAAGAAGAAAATATCTCATGGATTGAGAATATTTTAATAGAAATTTATGGACCATAAGATTAGTATGATAAATAATATAACCATTAATTCATTAGAAATATATGTATACTAATAAAACCTATTCATGAAGAGAATAAATGTATGCTAAAAAAATTAACATAATATATACTGAAGTAGTTTTATTGTTAAAACCAATAAAATAATTATTAATAATATAAAATTTTATAAATTTTTTTATCAGTGTGAAAATCTGCTAACGCCATATATATTTAAAAAATTTCATATCATTTCCTGTAATGAATGTAAAATAACATTTTATAAAACTATTTAAACTATAATTCAGAATGAAAAAAAATTCAAGGACAAACACCAATATACATTATAAATAATTTAAATTAATTTTTTAAAATATAAATTTAAAAAATATGGTCAAGGTATAGAAAATATATCTACTCAAAAGTGAAATTATATTAGTGTTTCATTTAAAAAAATCATTTCATTATTGATGTTACCAAAAGGGAAAATATGGTTGAAATATTTTTAAATAAATTAAAATTCAATAAATAATAAAACATATTGATTTTATGATTTATATATTCTGATAATCTTTTAATGAAAAAATTTAACCCTAAAAATGATATGGTTAAATAAATTCTTACCCAATTTTTAACATTTAAATTACAAAACCACAAAAATGTAAATTAAAATAAATAAATAAATCAACTTAAATGAAACTATATACATTATAAATAATTATAGGGTTATTTACATACACCATATATAAATAAATTAGTTCATAATAATAAATTTGTCTAAGTGGAGTGGATATTGGGATGAAATCCCTTATGTCATATTTGAAGTTCCTCAACGATCTTCAGAAATCTAGTATAAGAAAATTGAATTTGTTATAATTTTATAAATTATTAATTTAAATAAATATTATATCATAAAAAATACATTCAAAATATTTGTGTTAACATTTATTGTTAAATCATTATTTGAATCATCGTTTTCTGGTGCTAACTACTATAGTGTATTAAATGAATTTTTTTTCAGTTGTTCTTGTCCATATAAATTGATTATAGTTTCTTCATTTATTTAATGTTAATAATTATATAATTAAAATATATTATCATTATATTTGTATATATGTATAATCCTCAATAAAATTTAGTGAATGAAATATAAATAACACCGTTTAAGTTGACGGTGGGTAGTACACACCCATGATTGTTGTTTTCACTTTTTTACAGATGTAATAAAATAAAGGTAATTAATAACTAACAATCATAAAATAATTAATATACATTATTGATTATATAAACCCATTAAATCAATCCTTATTTCTATAAATGTAAATATAAAATCAAAGATGATTCATATTTCTTCATGGATGGGGTCCACCACATATATACATTTTCAAAAAAAATCAATTGAAAAATGAATATAAGATGTTTAAATTAAATAATAATCATTTTAACTATATATAATGTATAATTTCTTGTTACAAAATTATATCATCCTTGAAATGTGGTGATTGAAAATTAATTGCACTACAACATGGAGGTGATAATCCAAATGTATGAATGAGTGATATTTTCACATTCCCTGATACTAGAAAGTGCTAGATAATGTTTTTTAAATAATCATAATCACATATAATTATAACTATCACACTAAGTTATTTTTATTTTGTGAAAAAATATTACTATTCGTAGAAGATAAAATAAATATAAAAGTTCCCATAAAAATGATTAAAAATTCATCATTAGACTTTTTAGCAATCTGTGGAAGATTATTTGGAAATTAATTTGATGAAAAATATCCAATAAATTGATTCTATAGAAGTTTTAAATGTAATTGTACTGTGTTTTTTCAGGATATTTAAAATAGTTTGGTGTAAATAAATTATAGAAGGGGTGACTTTTATATCTGAGAAGAGTGGGAAATTTTTTATTTAATGAAATTTTATAACACGCTATATGTCTAAATCATGTAAAATGGATCCAAAAAAATATATTAAAAAAGAAGATATTGTTTAAAAAAAGAACAAATACCGAGGCCATGAAGAGTTATTCAGCTGGGGGATAGATTGTGGCTGCTTCCATTTTGAATTCAGGTCTTCGTATATTTCTTCATAACGGATGATCATCTCACAATAAATCCAAACCTATAGTATTTGCTGAGAGAATGGAAATTGGAAAAAATTCTCTAATTTTGTGCATTTTTTTCTAACTGTGAACAACCATAGATGAATGATGATTTAGTTCATAGGATATTTATTTTCTAGGGTTTCTGCAACTATAAATGTGTTACGCTTGGTTAGAATTTTTTCACTATTTATTTATTTCATATGACATGATGTTCTAAGAATGTAGAAATAGTTCCATTCTACTGAAACTCATATGGAATCATTTAAAAGATTTTTATCTATAATATAATGTCTTGAAATCATGTAATAAATTTTCCCATTTTTTTGTTTGCGTGCATTGACTTAATTGGGTTTAATAGTATCTTTATATCCTTCATGAATTTTTCTCGAAAATTGGATCTCATATCTATCACAATAAGGATACTACGGATTTTTGGTTCTGACCCTCTATAAGGATTTCGGTGGATATTGATCTTATTTCCACCTTGATTGACACGACAACCCTTTAAAATCATCCTGATTTAATCCCTATTCATGTTTATTATGAAAATATGACCCATTTTTAATGATTGTATGGATGATGAGAACTCCTGGGTGTAATATCATACTAAGATATGATGATATGGATTTGGGATGAGAGTTCAACCTACTAATCTATATCTATGAATTTCCTAGATGATTTTAATGTAATATCAAAAATCAATTGTTCATGGTTGGGATAATCTCAATGTGCATAATAATAATGTATAGGATGTGTTAATTGTTTACTCGCAAGAGAATAATGTAAAGGGGTTGGTAGTTCAGTCTCTAATGAGAGAAGGTAGCGGTTATTGAAATAAATTTAACTAATGGTGTGAATTCTTATGGAAAATGTCGAAATCATTGGCTTCAACATTATTGAAGTGGATAATGTCAATGATATTGATACTTATAGCAATGTAAATAATGATGACTTGAAATAAATTCATTCCAAAATTAGAAGAAGTGAAAATTAGATGATGGTTGATCAAGTACAAGAAGAATCTATTCCACATGTGGACGATCATCACCTTCATTATGAAAGAATTGATACTTCATTTAACTGAAAGGGTAAGTCAATTTTAGAAGGTTATTCTCTAATTACCTGTAAAATTTACTCTAATTAATAAAAATTCATCATGGATAGTGATGGCTAAACACTTTTTATCTATAACAAGAAACATTCTTCAAGTGCACCCATGTGGTTGTTGAGAAACTATATGGTTATGCTAATAATCAGAAGACTCTCCCTTTGGCTGGACCAATAGAGTTTGGGGGGAAGATGTTTCCAAGAGACCACTCTCTTGAAAAATCATTGACATGTTGGAAAAACTAATTTGATTTGAATAACACAGAAGTTGAAAACCTATTTTAAAAGAATAAATATATTCTATTAATGGGAGGGATATCATGAGGATGGGGTTATGACTGTTGAAGATATTTTTCAGACTACAGTGGAATTCTACCAGTATAAGAAAAACTAATTAAATATTGAGGAAAAACATAGGTTGGTAGTTTTTATTATTTTGGAAGTGATTTATTTTTGTCTCATACCATATTTTGTTACAACTATTGGTTTTCATATTTTCTTTAATTGTGGCATTGCCTCCATGTTCATAAAAACCCATTAATTAGAATTTTTCTATAAATTGATTATATATTGAGTCATTTTTGAATCAAAATTGATTTCAATTATTCCATAATATAATAATTATAAATAAATATTATTAAAAAATTAATTAATTTTTTAAATTATCATTTAGAAAAATATATAATATCTTTTATTCTTATGAAAAAAATATTATAGATATTAAACTCTAGAGTGTGACATTTTGTTTTTATTCATTTCTAAAAGTAAAGTAAAGGTAAATATAAAATTAAAATAGAACCAGGTGAACATAGTTCCTTTAAATACTTTTTAATGGATAACTCCATTAATCCAATAATATAACGATAAGATTTAATGTAATTAAAAATCCTTATTTTATAATTTAACAATCTCTTTCCATATTTACCCTTAACGGGGTGACAAATATCCTACAAGTTTTTTATTCACTATGACTAAAAATAATAGATAACTATTTATCTAATTTGGACCCTAATTTAATAAATATTTAATAGATTTAGTCATATTCAATTAGAAAAGTTGAGGAAATAAATTGTACATAAAATTAAAAAATGTAAAGAAAGATTGTTTCTCACAATGTGTTTTTATGTATACAAATGATCTTACATTAATATAAAGTATAATGATAATTCATTTATAAATAATAAGATTATTTATAATTTAAGAAGACGTCTATAATTTTTCCATTTAATTTAAATAAATAATATGATATACAAATTAACATAATTGATTTTTTTTTAAAATTTAGTACAATTTCACTATTCAATGATATATCAATCCTTCCAAATAAATCCTAATATTGAAAAAATGAAAAAATTTAAATTATAAATGAAAAATAATAATTATTTAATCATAATATCTAAATAAGGATCAATGGATCACATAAACAAAATGTAGCATATAATTAATGGTTTTAGTATAATTTAATTATGGAATGATATATCTTAACTTCTTGAGATTTTAGATATTATACACATATATTATAAATTCATAATATTTAAAAAAGAAAACCCCAATATCCATAACTATCATATAATACATATTTTAATACTAGAAATTTTAGTCTTTTCATTTTGCTAAACCATCAATTTACCATGAGTAAGACAAATAAATTACCTACAAGAACATGTAAAATGTTAACAAATACTTTATAATTTTATTTCCTATTATTGTTCATGTATACCTTATTTTTATTTTTAAAAATAATGAATACATTATCATAAATATACTAGGACTTAATTATGATCATTTCTCATCCATTTACTACCACTTCACAATCTAATGGTATATGAATGTTTCAATCTTTTGTGTGTGTGGACTACCACCTCCAAATAGAAATACAAATAATTTCAACCATAGTCTTTTAGGGTAGGCAATTATTATAGATATATTGATTATATATATTATAATTTAAATAATTATATTTATTATTTGAAGATGAATTTTATTTTTGACCTACTATAAATACATCCATGAAAAAATAGAAACATTAATTGTGAATACGCACGAAATACCATCTTAACATATAGATGTAATTCATATTCTATTATAAATTTAAATGAATTGTTATAAATTAAAATGTATTTAATATATATGGTATTTATCTCATGATTAATATTATATAGATTAAGGAACAATGATCAATATTTAATGAAAATAATTTTAAAACAAAAACATTTATTAAAAGAAAATAAGTTAACACTGAGAATGATGATGATAATGAAATATTATTAATTTGAAGGGGTAATATATTATAAGTAAAATTTTTGTGTATTTATATGTATTATTATGGGTCCATTATATATATATATTAAATTTACATATACCGCAATGTAGGTATGAGTTTTTAGGATGAATGATGGACATGACGTATGAGTGTTATGTCATAATCTAAATTTTATCTAGATTTTTTATCTATAAATTATCAGATAATGAAATTATAGGATTTATATATCTCGATTATTATTTATTACCATATTAATTGGTAATATATATATATATATATATATATATATATCAAATTTTAAATTCTATTTTCTCTATTTAGGTTGTCAAAAGGGGGAAGGGATTATTTTAAGGAAAATAGACTACATTTCTCTCTTTATTTAGAAATATTATCTTCCATTTCTATATAATATTTAAATTTTATTTTCAAATCGTTATTTTATATTAAAAAATTATTTTTAAATTTTATTTTTGAAAAATATTTATCTTTCCATTATTGGTTTAAAAGGACCCATTTGTGATTTCCCAAAAGTGGTATTGTTTAATTTTTATTGAAAATGTGATAGGATTTATAATTTAAAAAATGAATGATTACCTATTATCACAAACATGAATTCATTATTATTAATATATTCCATTATATTTTTTATTTTTATTTTTCAAATACAATATTTTCAAAATATTTTTTAAAAATATTGTTTCTAATTATTTGAAATCAATTAGAAACTATATTTTTTACAAGAAATGATCTACGGGCCATTTAAATGTATTTTTATCTATAAAGAAACTATCCACCTAATATTAACATGATATATAATACAATATTACCATCATCATTATTTTTGTAAATTGATTATGAATATAATGATTAATAGTTTTTTGTAACCCATATCATTTCCAAATGATATGATTTCATGATATTATGAAATTTTTATGATCATGTGTCACCCATATGTATGGAATTAATTTATTAATGGGTTGATGAAAAATTATATACTATTTAGAAGAATATTTTAATGAATGATTTCACATGGGATAATATAAAAATGAATATTTTTTAAATCAATTTAAATAATGGACTTTTAATAAGAATATAATCTTATGTGTGAACCTTCTTAGTGGAGAGATGGTATGGGGAGTGAACCTACTCAACTATGATAGTCCTTTCCTTGATATTTAAAAATGAAATTTATATAATATTATTATGTTCCAAACATGATAATATTTAATATAGTAATGATATTTTTAATGGAACTTGAACGATTATTTTTTATTGTACATAAATATTTATTATTTCCATCGATTGATGAAACATTATTCCACATTATATTATTATGATAGGTAATATATTTTGTTATGATATTATTATGTTTTATTCATGTTCAGATATCCCTATTATTATATTATTTTCACTTATGATCATTTATTCATATATCATCAATTTACACATACTCTACATTTGATCTCACCCTTACATATTTTCTCATCATGAGGTTATAAGTAATTATTTTCTATATTATATAAAAAATAATTATTCTACATGTGAAGAACATAATAACAAAAGATTTATATATACCGTGTTGTAGTTTTATGTTTCTCTATGCTTCAATGAACGAAAATTGTTTACAATCCAAAGGTAGGTATTATTTTAAAATTTAGTTCATATACATATTTTTTTTTTAACATTTGTGTATGAATAATAGGGGTCTTTATATAAGTTTATATTATAAAAAAGATAGAATAATAATTTTTTATATGTTTTAAACAATTTAAAATACATATAAAAAATCAACCAAACAAATATTTCCAAAATTAAAAAATTATATTTTACCTGATCACTTATTATTTAAAATGGCTTAAATCTATAAATTATTCCTTCATGATATTCCTACTCAAGACTAATTTTATAAAATGTCTCACATTCGCTAGTTTTATATTTTTATATATGTCAGGATATTCTTCCGATATATATTTTTAATCCTCAGTTTATCAAAATATTAATTTGAGACAAGAATATCGACGTATTAATTTTTTATAATGTACATTCATTAATGTTGAAAAAAATTAATTATAATTCCTCTTCGAGGTTAATAAAACCATCTATAATAGATTCATTCTCACAAATTGTTATAATACATTATTATTATTTAGTAAAAACCAAAAACAATTTGTTTTTTTACATGAAATCAAAACGTTATGAATCATATTACTCATCAATAACATTATATTACATTATATTCCATTATAATCTTTATTAAATATTCTTATTAATAATTATTCTCTAGAGATATTATAGTTATCTTACTATGTGTTCATCAATTTAATGCATCCCTTTATATTATAACTTTTTTGACACTTATTAATATGGATTTAACAAAATCACAAAGGGTGTGAGAAAGATTAATATCTCTCTTGAATTATATATTTCTTATAGAGTATAGTGTAAGGGAATTCCATCACATAATAAAACACTTTTCAATTAAGTTTTTAGTCCACATAGAATTGATTAATGTCCTTAAATGTAATCTTATTTATAGTTATCAAAATTATAATATTATATTTTCTTGTCCACATATCATATTATATATATATATGATATTATGTAAAAAATCTATGTTGATATATTATTCCCTAGTATCCAAAATGTTTAGATTATATTTAACTTGTGTTCATCAAATAATTTACCTCACTATTTCGAAATATTCAATTATATAAATATTTTTTCCAATATTGTCATTCAAAAAATGGTTGAATATTACATTAAAATATTTCATTATGACAATCTTTATGAAATTATTAATTAATATTTTTGTCAATAACTTCATCTTCCTTGGATTTTGAATCAATATGAAATGTTATTTGAAAGATTCACTCATATTTATTTTTATCATTTTTAATACATTATCATCAGGTAAAAATTTTATAGATTCATCTTATACCTATTAATTCATTGATAACAGAAATTTTATTTCAAAATTACATAGTAAGGGATCAAATTTTAATTTCTCTAAAAAAATCATTTTTAAAAATGACATGATCAAACATTATGAAAAACTATAGTTGAATACTCTATAATGTAACTATACTTGACATCCATTAGACCATAGGTGTGCCTTCCACTATTCCAGAATCTAATAAATTGTACTGAGGGTCAATTTTGGTTTACTGTGATACAATAACATTATATAAATTTCAAAAAAAGTGTAAAACATGAATATAATATATACAAAGATAACGTATTATATATCAATCACATAATGTGAAAATAAATAAATAAACTTAAATGAAAAATCAAAATAAATATTATACATGGAATGTAGTCATACATCCCCAAATAATTTATATGCATATCAATCCAGAAATAACAAAGGTAAATAACTAATAATCTCATCCAAAATAGTCATAATTCCAAGACTAGTAAAAAATAAGATAATTTGTCATAGTAATCTATTCCACCAATATTCATACTAAAATTTACCTTATATTAAACTATGACCATAAATCTGGTTGGGATATGAAATGAAAACCATATTATTATTGAGCATGGTTTTGTATCCAACCATCAATGGGGTCTACGAGAATATGAAATATGATTTAAAATTTATTATTTATATATATAATTTATAAAGGAATATATAATATAAAAACTATTTCATTTCGAGGGTCCCATAGATAAACCCGAAATAAAACACATTTACACCATGTTATCCCATATGTCTCTATACATAGAATTTATGGTTGGAAAAAAATGAATCCATGAATCTGAAAATAAAACATGAAAACATGTAATAACAATAAATATTATATGATTTTATCCTATTAAATCCAAACCATGATTCATTTGAAATCCAAGGAGGTGTTTCTGAATTCATTTTATAAAATGTCTCACCAGGATTACATGGGGGTGACACCAAGTATTACAAATAATTTTTTAAAATTAATCAAATGATGGTTACCCCTGATATTTTACAAACCAAGGGTAATCACGAATATAACTATTAGGCTTCTCAATATATTTCAAATATATCATTTATCATGATTCTAAAGGGATTTCTACATGATATGATTATCTAATTTATTAAAAAAAGTTAATTAGAGTTACCGAATGTAATTATAAATATGTTTCATTATAAATCTATGGAGATTTAATCTAATGAATACCAAGCTAAGTTCTATCATGAAACATGTGGGGTTATCCATGATCTTCATATCTATTTTCTCCAATAATATATTTGGGGTTGCACCATAATATTAAAAACCCTTAATTAAAACATCATATCAAAGGGAATTCACATAAAAATAATTTAAATTTATCTTGAAAAATAATTTTATAACTATATCGTACAATAGATACTAAACCATTCACATGGAAAGCTAACCCATTCAATAATTATCAAAGTCCCATTATTAGGAACCTCTGGGGTCAAATTTGCATTACCTAATAAGAATCCCATGTCAAACAGAACATATGGTTGAATAATAAACTTTATATCTCACCAATGAGATGTATTTTTCCTATAAATAATATAAAATACAATATATTAACTTATAAAAAAATTAATTTTATATTTATAAATCATGAAGAATTTGATTTATCATGATTAAAAATTACATAAATTTTGGAATTTTGATAAATTTAATGCATATAATAGAAAACACATATCATATCATCATATATGTCTACTTTTTGAGAATCATTTATTTATTTTAGAAAAAAATTTGTGATCTAATAAACTAGTCAAATTCACTATTAATATGGTATAAGTTACAATTTTCTCTTGAATTTTAATTAAAAAATGTGAAATAAGGGGAAAAGATAATATATTTAACTCTATTTTTTCAAAACAATAATAAATAAATGAATCAATATAAAAATAAAATAGAAAAATTGAAATTAATGTAGAGTAAAGTAATGGTATTCTATTTTGGACTATTAGTAGAAAAAGATGGTGAAATAGACAAAAAATCCACCTATATAAGAATTTGAAAAAAAATTCACCCTACAAAAAAATCGAAAGCAATGCTTCAGCATTAAAATATCAATATTGTAGATATATCTATGGTATAGGTTGAATCACTAGAAATGATTAGTGTTGTGCAGTCCCCCGAACCTATTATTAAGGCATAAAAAGGAATGGGGTTGGGTCTTTTCACCCTCCACATATCCCAAAATAGGGATTATAGTAAACAAATACAGTGAATGAGGGCCATGGTGTAACTGATGACTATTTATTCCCTTAAGTCTCATATAAATTATTCATTGGAATTGACTAAAAATGTTCCATATGGGAGGAAACATTGATAAGGGAACTCCGTACCATTTTTTCATATGTCACCCTATTAGAATCCACATTATAGACTATTACATAGTTAATACCATAGTTTCTCAGAATGAGTAGTAAAATGTAACCATTATGTATGTATAATATTTAGTTTTTCTGGAAGAGTCCAAAATGAATTTTCTATCCCATAATATTTCTTCCATTCCCTTACATCGCCCTGGATGCATTCAAATATACTCCAACTAAGGATCCCAATACCGAGACATACATATTTTTTACTAATATTATATTCTTCAATAACATAATTTGATAGATAATATTTTTCCACAATAAAAACATTATTAAATTTCACATCATTTTTATTAGTTCAACATCTCATTCCATAAAATAATTCAAAACACCATGAAGTAATGTCGAATCAAACATTAGGATTAGTTACATAATAATATTTTTTATGATACATTGTAAAATAGTCTACAACATTGATTCAAACAAGAATACATCATAGTGTACTTATAGAAAATAGTAATATTCTTAACTAGGGGAATGGAATCATATGACTTGGGTAATCTAAAATCCTCTATTAGGGAAATCATATGAAATTTAAATCAAGGGGGAAATCATATGTATATGGTCAAACATGACAAAGATATATTTATCTTATTAAAATAAACATTTGATAATAATGGTTCTTTGTAATTCATGAAACAAGGTCACGTAATCTCTATTTAATAATAATAAAACATGGAAATGTGTCCATAATCCGGAGATAATAAACCCAATTCATTGAACATAATCATATACTAATGAATTAGAATTTATCATTCCCTTAAAAATAGTATCATAATGATTTTTTGAAAACATTAACAATAATAAATAATAATATTTGAAAAATAAAACCTACATAAAAAAAGTTTTCAAAAATCAAAATGTCAACAAATTATATTGTGAACAAAAATATTCCCTTACTACAAAATGTGAATTTACGAAATGCACACCCTATTTATTTGTGAATAATCAATATTCCCTTTCTCATCATCATCTTTTCAAGTGATATAATATTGTATCCAAATAATCAATAGTCTTTAATTGATCTGAAATGTCTCATGGATCTGTAAGACCTGAACATTGTCTTAAATAGAATCATATAGTCAATGTTCAATAATATAATAACACATTTCATGTTTAATCATAAGATAATAAAATTTGTTGATTTAAATTGATTTTTTAATTATAAGATATCGAGTAAAAACATGGATTATATCATCATTACATATCCCATTTATTTCATAATAAACATAAAAGGATATTGATTGAAATGAAAACACAGTTATTAGGAAATTGGAAGAATCACATTGAAATATAATAAAATATATCCATTTGTGAAATCACGATTTCCATTTTTAAATGAAATAGATATATTTATCTATATAAGAATATTTAATTTTTAATAAAAAAAATTCAAATTTATTTAATTTTGAAATTAATATTAAAATTCGAATGCAATCTATATAATGGATAATTATTATAACCATAAAAGAATCCGTATATGAGTTTTTAGGAAAAAATTAACATTTTCTAAAAAAAATGTTTTTCTAGTTAACATTCAAAATTATTTCTCAAAATTCTATGGTGTGTACTTTTGAATATAATTCCATTTTCAAAATTTCAATATTCGAGCCCCAAAATTGAAATAATGGTAGTCATCATTAAATGTTGATTTAAGTATAAAATTAATAATATTAGAAGGAAAAGTATTATTTATATTTTAAAATTACAAATTTGGTATACCACATCATAAAATGAAATAATTAGACCTCTTTTTGATGTGTGGATTAGGGGATAATGGTGGTCACATGAGACAAAAAAATTATTCTCCCTTGTATAATGATGAAAAATTATGTGAATGGGAATTATAATCCATAATAAATAATTCTATTTAAATTTAATAGAAAGTATTCAAAATAATGGATTACTTTAACAGGGAAAAAATTCATCAAGGAAAATGTTGTGAATAAAAATATTCTCTTTGAATAATATAGAAATAGTTAATAATATATAAAATTTTTGGGTTGAGGAAATAATCTTTATATATATGATGTTTAATTTTAACCATTATAACCCCCATAATGTTGGGTTTGAGAAACAAAATACAATTAAATGTAAAAAGGAGTATAATTTAAACCCTTAGAATAAGAACATGAGATAGATATGTAAACATCATAGATTATATTGAAATATTTAAATAAAAAAATTCATTAATGAGATAATTATACTCTAATAAAGTGAATATGTTTTGAATACAAATCAAATCCTAAGGATGAAAAAATAAGATGCATGAATGAAAAAGTCCATTACCTCATAGTTAATAAATTATATGAACCCAAGTATTAAAAAATAATTACCGTAACAATATATTTTTTATCCTTATTATTATATTTTATATTTAATAAATTTAATTTATTGTCATTTATTTTTAATATATTGTTTTTTCTATTTCATTTTTTTCAGTGTATGTTATTTATTTAATTTTTTTTATTTTATAGTAGTTTTTTTAATAGTGGTATTCATTATTATAAAATTTCTAAAATTTGTCCATTAAAAGAATATTAAATGTATTGGAACATATATTTATTAAATTATTTATTATTTTCTAATTTCATATAATACATATGTTGGTTATCAATAGTGATGATATATTTTTTTGATTATCATATTGATGTATTTTATAACGAAATAAAAGAGTAAAAATAATAATAAGTATAATATAACTTTAACCATTAAAAAATTTATTATTTCATTTAAATATAATAAAAAAATATGCAGTTTTCTATTTCCATCAGTGGTCAAAATGTATTTTAATTATCATGTTTGTGGTTATACTCATGCGAATAAGAACATACATTAATTGATGTGTGATTAAATATAGAAATGATTAATCTGGAATAATATATTCATCATATAACCAATATTATATTATTTATATTATTTATGGATTTTAATTTGGTTATAATATATTATTTGTAACTATGAAATTTTTTGAGTGAACAAATGAAATACATAACTATTGTTGTGGTAGTATTTTGGATGAATTCATGTGAGACACATTTCTTCCAAAAATGTATTTGAATAAAAATATTTTTTAAAATTTTTGGAACAGAAATATTTTAATAAATATCATATTAATATATTAAAATCTTTTTATAACTATTCATTTTAGAGCTGATGAAAAATCAAACACATCATTTATGGGGCTGGTAGGCTTTGCATTATCATTGTGAAGTATTAATTATTCAACTAGGTTTTAAAGATGTTTAAAAAATGATATTACACTACAATAATAAAATTATATTTAATAAAGATTAATTTTTTTATAAAAATTCTATTAATATATGTAGAATACTACGTTGTTTAACGTGCAAAAGTACAATGATTTTTTTTTGAACTTTTTTGAGTTACTAGTCATATCGTTTTTTAATCTGAACATTGGAAAATAATTTTGTGTGTTCGAGCACATGAACTTCATGGTTTTTGGACTTAGTTGAGGTATTTGGAATTCGCTCGTGCAGCTCGATATGTTTTTAGAATTTCGAAAAAAAAACATCATGATTACAAAGACAGAAAAGGGCGCACAGTTTGTGCACGACCTACCAAACCGTGCAGTCAACTGCATGTAATCATCAGGCCCAATTTTAAAATGGATAGTGGGTTGTGTAGGACCTGCGCATGGTATCCTAAACCTTGCACCTAGCTTATGCATCCCATATCTTGGAGGTAGTATGAACTGTTCTGTGAGTGCACGTCTTCATAAACAATCCAGGATTTACTGTGCACCATGCTGAGTTTTCATAATAAAAATTATTATAATTAAATTAAATTAAATTCTAATAAATAAAACTTAAACATTACCTAATATACCATATATCATGATACACAAGGGGGTTCTCCCCTTTGCCTCACGCTTAAACCCCCCTTCTCATCCTTCGACCAACATTTCTATCCGATTTCATCCCAATTCTTCTTCTAATCATCATTATAAAGTCTTCTGCCACAGTTTCATTCATTTTCATGACTTATTTCAGCTTCATCTTCGACCCAAAAGTATTATACGAACCCTTGGGCTTTAGGGGTGATCTGATTTTCAGTTTTCTCTAGTTTTAGGTGGGGGGAATGGTCTCTTCAGACCCATGGGTACATATTCCAAAAATTGAATCCAATTGTGAGGTGGTTAGAGTGTTTTTAATTTGTCGATAGTGTTTCTGGGTAAGTATTATAACTTATCCTTTGGTTTGGACCTCTTGAATTAAGATCATTATGTGTCCCCACATGTATGTGGATGTGTGTATCCTCAATGGGATAATAGTTGATTTTTATTGTTAGAAACCTCCAGGGAACAAAGTGGATAGTTGGGTTCCACCATTAGGTTGAGTCCCTTTACAAGTCCTATAATTATATAAATCCTCTAATTAATTACTTATTATAATTTATTTAGATTTTAAATTCATGCAGTATTCTATATAAAATTAATTCTCTAGAATAAAGTTTATCATGTTCATATTTAAATTGATAAATGTGGTAAATGATTTGTTAATACACAATATGGAGTTTTTTAATAAAACACCTCCAAAGGAGGTGCAATCCCTTCAATCAAAAAAGTAGTTTTTTAGACCATTCATTCTTGAAATATTTTGTTCGAAATTAATTTGACTTCATGTTATGTTAGAATATGGAATGTTTAGGACAAGGCCCTAATGGAATTAGAAATGATGGGTTCCACTTTTAAAATGATTAACAGACCATAGAACCGTCTATGTGTTTGGTCCGATTTTTAGATTGGAAATACTTAAATAGGTTATTTTCCTCTTCCATGTATACATGGATACATATAAATTCAATTTACATGTTTTTATAAATGGAATGTGTTGAGTTAATGGAATTTTTGATGTTTAATATTTGACCATCAAATGATATTTCCCAAAAACAATTTCAAATGTTTTGAATGATAATAACACATTAGGTGACACGTGGGTTCCCATGTATGAATTCAATGGATGGACTCAATGGGTTATTATAATCACACCTATCGAGATACCTTGATTTCAATATAGTAATTCCATGGATGGATCGTGAGAGAATAATTGGCTCCATGTACATGGAAACTCATACAATGTTAAGAGAAGGTAGAGGTGGGGACCATGTCTTTTGAAAATTATATAATGGAATATAATAAATTTTTTCAATGATAATTGGACTATCCAAATTAATTGAATACACGACATGGACCAATAAATAAATGGTAGAAATGCAACGTGTACTATCCAATCAAATGGAAGACATGGTATGGACTAATAAACAAATGTATGCTACTCTACTAGACCTATCCATAATATTGGAATGAAATACATTGACCAAATGAATTACAACATGATTTCGATATCAATGGGAATGTGTTGACCTGGGATCGCCATTGATTCTAGGATGAGAATACCTTGGGTACTAGGGAAACCCATTCAAATTCAAGGGTGTAGTTTTCATAGGTTGTTATCCACCTAGAAATCAGTCCTTGTCTATTTTTACATTATTATTCGATGCCTTGGATACACTCCGTGGTTCCAATTTTGAATTCTAGGTTCCAGGGTTAATGCCCATATAGCCCTTCCCAATAATCACCAAGTTTATCTTGGTCGATCAACATGGCCTTGGTAGGGATCTCATTGTGTAATACCTTGGATGACACTCATTGGATTACACTATTACCCCTTAGCTATGTTGTCTTTTTATGAGATGTATGTTACCTTGGTTTTGTCGTAGAACTCCCTCACTGTATATCTCAGTTAGGTATCCATGGGTTGTCTTGGTACCTTCACTACATATACTATCACAAGGTTGTTTCCTTGAGTATTTACAAGGGAAAAAATTACTAAATTCCATCATAGGATTCCCTGGATACACTCCTTGGGTCTAGCATTGACAAGTAGGTTCTATGGTTAAAGCCCATCGGGCCCGGTCATTTTCATCTCCCCATTTTTCCTTAGAGGAAACTCATTAAACATGGTAGGAAACCAATTCCCATGGGAATTATGAATAAAAGGGTAATAATAAATTAATGATCTTATTAAATGTCTAAACACTATCAGAGTGTTGACGTTTGTACTTTGGTATTTAGTAACATTGTACTGCATAGATTATTTCTTCATTATTAATCCCTATTTAATTTATTTTATACTATCGGGATTAGGTTAGACACTGATTGTGAAAGACTACGGATATTTATATCTCACACCCTACATAGGCCACTATTTCACTAGGGTACCTGATTAATTATTTCTTATTCATAGGACATTGTAACATTCATGTGGCTGTTTTCTTGTATTTTTGAGTGTGATAAAACGACAGATCGAGAGATCAGGATGCTCGTGGAGATATACCTTGAGATTTTGTTCTTTTATTTACTAGAGTACTACATTTTATTTTATTTAATAGAATGTTGTACTATTTTCTTCTTTCTATAATATATCAATACCAAGTAATGCATTCATTTATTGTAGAAACTATTGTTTGCTACTTTTTATCATTAATATAAAATTTGATTTATGTTGTTTTTTCCATTATTCCATACTTATTCCATTGTTTATAATTAATTAATCTATTATATTATTGTGTATCTCTAATAATAGGGTACATTATCCCCCCTTATTATCATTACATCCTCAATTCTAGTTGGTATCATCGGGTATACGGGGAGGCACGCTTGAGGTCATGTGGTGCCTGTTTGGCCACCGTCATAGTGGTGAGCTGGGTCAGGACACCAAAAAGTGGGTTCAGAGAATTTTTTTCCTTTTTTCTTACTATTTTGGGTTGGTATGTTAGAGACCAGGAATGTTTATGTTCTTGGTTAATAGTCATGGTTAGGAAAGATCACCCCACGTAAGGGTAATAACTATGTGTCCAGGGCAAGGATTGTTGTTTATGATGTTCGCTATTAAAATTACTATTATTTCACATTTATTGAGTGGTGTAAATTATTTTACATATGATAAATTGAATTATACACTTTCCCCTTGGTCAATTATTGAATGTATGAAACATACATGAATCAAATTTGGCATATAGAAATCATCATGCCATTCATATATGTCATGCCATGTAGTTCCATTTGTTGTATTCGTGTTATGTATGATTCAGTTCCATATTAATATTCCATTATTATATTTATATATATTTATTTAATACACTAGAATTAAATTTGTTCTTACTTCTTGTAATATCATTCTCATGTGATTAAAATACCACGCATCTGTGATTGATGATTTTTTCTATGTGTTAGCTACTTGTAGTGACATTACATGCTACATTACTTTGATATATGTACATTATTTCATGGGATATGCTTACTTGTTTCAGTTATAATGAGATCCTGTTTTTAGATATAATTAATATTGGAGCCTTATAGATGGAAAAAAGGTTACTCATGTAATTGATCCATTTTAAAAAATGCTTCTAAATTAAATAGTATATTCAAGTTGGTTTTGTCTAAAGGGACCCAAATGACAAAAAATAATGTGTATTAGTGCTTTTAAGGTTGGTAGATGTCCACCCATAAAATTTCCACCCTTATGTTTGACCAAGTTAAATTAAAAATTGGCTTTGGCTTCGATTAATGGGAGACAACTTTCAATCCTTGAATTGTATAGGCACATCATGAATTTGAAAATGGAAACCCATATGAAATTAAATGTAAATACACTATGTAAAATGATATAAGTGTAAAATATCATTAATATTGATCTTAAATAAAATATATATCCTTATAAATAAAATTGTACCCATGTAGGTCAGTTGAGGTATGATTTTATGAGATAAACCGTTTGGATGTTTATAATTTTAATAATTTTGATTTTTCAATTGCAGTTCCTTTCGAGGGAACCCAGGTTGGTTAAAATGGGTCCATCGTAGGTTGAAAATTCTGATTAAAGTTATTTTATATTTATATGTTTCCAGAAAATGATGGAATGTCATAAAATTTAAAATGTTTTAAATTGTTAGATTTATAAAACACACTTATTTTTAACATTGGGCATTGGTTGAAATCAAGTACCTTGTTATTTTAAATGGTATTTTGTTGTTTTGATTAAATAATTGACAATTAAATATTAATTTCTATTAAATATAAGAGTCTTGGAATTGGAACCTATAGTGGTGTCCATTATTTAAAACCTTCGTGTAAGGGGTAGTTCAGATTTCTCATTAAGATGCCTTGGAACAAAAGCGTGAGTACTTTCTATAGGCGTTATATTCCGTAGTAATAGATTTATGATTGGATTTTGAGCCAAGTGACTTTTTATTAACATGACCTGGTTTTTGGGTAGACAGCCTTTACTATTATGGGTATATCTAGTGGTAGGTAGAACCCTCCGAACATAAATGCCTTTCTAGTGCAATGATTTTTCTCAAATTCGAGGTCGTTTGGGTGCAGTTGTCCCAAGTAAGAAACTCAATATTCAACAGAAAACAAATTTTGAATTGGTGGTCATGTCTTTCATAACCATTTTACAGGACAAGCATCATGTAATACTCTTTTTAATCTTGTTACATGTTCCTTGTTCAAGTTCCACTTCATTGTTTGTCGTTTGAACCTTTCGTCTTCTTAGTAATGGACTATTCGTTATGTTGTCGTCCAGGAAAATGTTCTTATGTGTAGGATCGAATGGATGAATGTAGATGCTCAATATACAAGAGGGATGTGAATTGTATACTTTAAAATATTATTTTACAACTTTTAAATACGGTAATCTATAACAAAGATTAAAAAGGTAAATTCTCATGACATCTTAGTTCTACAAACTTGATTGATTCTGAAAATATGGTTCCGAAAATGAATCTTAATAAATGTTTACAAGGTCAAATATTCTACCTTAAAGCATATAGAATCTTACTAATCAGAGTATACAAGTACAAGAATGTATATGAAGTTTATAGTTTCTTTATTAGTCAAAATTCAGTGGAAAAAAACTTGAATCAATACAAGTAATGAGTAATATATCTTTTAACCCAAAGAGTTGGGTATCCAACAACCATGGATAAAGGTCCCTTGATTTATACTTTCAAGAACATTTTCTTACCCACACCAGGGTAAGCCCTCGATAGGAATATTAAAGTATATCTTGCTATCCCCGCCAGCCCTCGAACATCATGGTAGTCGGCAACTTTTTATATTTATCAAGGAAGTCCTCGAACATTATGGTAATCGACACCTCTATCTTCATATTCCTAGAAGCCCTCAAATTTAATCAGTAACATTCAAAGCCTCACGAAGTAATTCTGAAGAAGATGTTTATTACCAAAAATCTATTAATATCTCTATCTCTATAAATCACTTCAGCAACCTGTAATATCTTGATTGATCAACTAGTCAAAAGTTGTGAGCTCTTTTAAATGAGCTCCTATTTATTGGCACATTTCTAATGGTCGACTCCCTCCTCCAACAATCATATTTTTCCTTGAATATCGGTGGGGCTTGTTCTAGTGTTATTCAAACAACGGTTATATAGAAAAAAATTGTACAACATTTGTTTATTAAAACAACAAGGGTTAGTAAAATATGGTTCTTCAACCAAATATTATTTTCTAGAGTATAAGGAAAATAATGATTGGAGTCTATGAATATTAGAATTAAATATTATATGGATTTTCAGATTCTGTTTTTCATGGAATTCAGAATCAGAATTATGAGGAATTCTGAGTCAGAATTATAAGGAATTCAGAGTCCGAATTCTAAGGAATTCAGAACTGTAATTATGAGGAATTCAGAGTGTGAATTATAATGAATTCAATGTTTGAATTCTAAGGAATTCAATTTCTAAATTCTAATGAATTTAGAGTCCGAATAATAATGAATTCAGTGTCTGAATTTTGAGTAATTCTGAGTCCTAATTCTAAGGAATTCAGTGTCTATATTCTATGGAATTTGGAGTCTGAATTTAATAGAATTCAGAATCTGAATTTTATAGAATTCAGAGTCTGAATTTCAGATAATTTTGAGTTTGAATTTCATTGAATTTTGTGTTTGAATTTCAGATAATTCGGAACATCAATTCGAATCCTCAAAACAGAATACTCTATATCTAAGTATTTATATAATTCCAACGTTTTAGATATGAAACCGAATTTAACACTTATGAATAAAAAGCGTTAGATTTAGAGAAACTAAAATATGAAAAATGAAAAACATGGTAAGGATAAATTTCATTATGGAAGGAAAATTTGTATTATTAAGATAAAACTTATGGAGAGAAATTTTCCTTGTGATAATGTGTTTGTAATTTACAAAACATAGAGGAATGTAAATGTCATACAGAAACCATATTGACTCAACAATCCCCCCCTTTTTTAAAAGAACAAACATCCTAACTAAAAAGAATATGAGGACTTTAAAATTTCAATGATATAAGACAACATATCTTACTTTACTTATGGATCATAGTGAATATGACTAACTCCCGCTTAGGATTCGGAAACCCTAATGATTGTATTCTTGATTTTTTAAACAAGATTTTACATTTTCTTGCAAACGAAAACATTCATGATAAATACTCCCCCTTAGAAGAACTCCCCCTTACATAATGAAAATTATTTTTACATCGTATTATATTTTTTACATTCCTTTCTCCCCTTTGTGATTTTCAATAAGGAATAAAAGTGAATGGACCAGAAATTTGGTACCCGAAATATTAGTACTAGACTACAAAAAACATATGAAGTGCAATAGGAATTTCATTATGATTGGAAGAAATTTTACAATAGGAAAATACAACAAAAGATCAGATATGGATAGGATTATCCCCCTTCTCCATCAGAATCAACTTATTCACTATTGTTTTTATCTTCTTGAACTCTTTGTGATCATCTTCTGAACGCTTGAGCAACTGCTCCTGATCTTCTATTTTCTTCTCTATGGCTTTAATTTTCTCTTCATGAGGCTTAAAAGATTCTTCCTGGTACATCCAAACTTCTTATTGCTTAGGATTACTGTCTTTAGTTTCATATCTATGATCTCTTTCCCTCTTCCAACTATGAGAAACTATGTTTAGGTCCCCATTCAAATACTTAATTACTTCCTTCTAATATGTTACTTCAAGAGATGCATTTTCCTCAAAACTATTTGTGAGATCATTGATCTTCACATCTTTGATGTCAAAATCATACTTGACACCATCTTGAAATTCATCAAATATTATAATCTCTTCTATTGTCTTCCTTGAGAAACGTTTCATCTTCTTGAAAGATCTGTTACTAGCCTCATAACCAATGAGAAAAGTCTTGAAGTCTTCTTCGAGACTGACGCATTTGTAAATAACCATGGATACTAAACCTGATTATTGATTTAACGTATACTAAATCATTTTGAATCATTATTCTATAATAAGAAATATTGGAATAATCCCAACTAGCTTCTTCAATGATGGAACAACAAAGTCGTATCCAAGAGAGGACGATTCTGAATCCGAGACTTTGGATGGTGGGGATACCTTTTATAATTCAACAAGCTTTCTCTTCGATGAACCACCAAATTATTTCTTCTTTACGACAGCTTTTCTGGGTGTACCCACAACCAACTTTTTCCCCTTATTATACATTGGAATTACTAATTCTAGATAAGGAGATTCATGTTCACTATCTTATAGCTGAACAATTATTTCTTCATCAACATCTTCCTTTTTCTGTTCCTGCCGAAACAAACTCTGGGTGAATTTAATCACAATTACTACTATTATTTTAATAAAACATACCCAATTATTCATCACACTTCTCCTCTTTTATAGTGGTATCATGTATTTAAGAATTGTCTTCATATGTTTGGATAGATAATTTATCAGAGGGACTCACCTTCTAATGATAATATTCTAATTTCTTTAAGATATCTTCAGTGTCACCACTCCATTCTTCCTCTTAATCTTCTTCTTCTAATTCTTTTACTTGTAATATTTATTCAACTTCATCATTTTACAGGAATCACTGTCTACTTTCTTGGAGTATCTTTTAATGGTTCTATCAAAAATGATTCTGGTACTAGATTATTCTGGGAGGCTTTCTTAGAAGCCATCAGAAGGGATTACACTATCTCACCCTTAGACAACATATCCTTTTCTTCTTTTATTTTTCTTCCATTTATAGGATCACAACAGTATTTTACTTCAATTATTTTCCCTCATCATGGTCCACGCCAATATTTGGCTCCCCTATCTTCCTGTTTTTCTTATCTTCTCTCCACTTATCCACTACCTCATCATGATATTCATTTTTTCATCTTTGGATTTGGAGGTGCGGATTGAGTTTCCATAGCCACTGGGGTTTTTGTCTTATCTTCTAGTTACTTCTACTTCCTCATTCTACCACCCTTCATAGAAGATTAATTCTCTTCTGGCTTCTTCGATTGAGCATCGTCTTCTGCATCTGACAAATCATGAAATTATCCGGATTGACTATTAATGCCAATCTTCATCCTCCTTAGAGTATCATCACAATAAAGAATCACAATACAATTTCTCGGCTTAGAACATCAAGGAATTTCGAAAGAATGAAGTCAAATAGAAATGATCTTTGAAATAATGGCTAGATACTAGATAATTTGAGACTTCAAATTCCTATTCTTGATAATTTCAATTGTAAACAAGATATATGTGACGAGGTTAATCTTTTTGAGGTTCACCAATGAAATCCAATATATACATATAACTCTTCTTTAGAGTATCTTCATCTCATTTTCTCGGTATGACAAACCCTTGAACCCACGATTCATGAATCTGAATGATTGCAGATAAAATACTATCATCATAGTCTTCACCTCTTAAAGACCAAGGCATGTTAGAGCTTTTTCCTTATCAAAGGAACCTGACACATCGGGTAGTTTGTGAGTATAGAACACAACTTCTTGTTCATAAAGAATACCAATAATGCTACCTACCATGCTATAAGAATGTGAATATGTCTTCCCGTTCCTCTAGAAAGGAAATTTATCTCATCCTCCTTCATTGAAAAAAGTTACGGTCTTGTAAAATTCAACCAGCAACTCCAGATACCCTGGATCATGTGCTTTCAGTTTCGATATACAAACACAATCTCACCCATTCAGCTTGATATTCATATAGATAATGGAAACATATATAGAAATGAAATACAAATGAACCTACCATTTTCATTAAATCTTCCATTCGGATATTTCATTTACAAATGAAATTTCTTTTCGAGAAGATGCTTTTGTAGATATTCATAACTGAGGAATCCTTGAAGATCTGAAACAAACATAAGTAGGAAGGGCAGATATTCAGCAGGCAGGAGCTTGGAGTTCGATGTGGGACACGATATCAGGGGTCCTTTATATAGGCATTGAGATGATGGTTCACCTTTCCTAATTGATCTTATAGTTGAAAACTTTCTGATCACATCTGACGGTTGAAAAGATAGTTGCATAAGGAAATTTAGTTCATTGTGATCTTTTTAGGTTTTTAGAAAAAAAATCAAATTTATGAAAAATTAAAATGAATACAAATTTTATTTCTCAAAACAATATAAAATACCAACATGTAAAAAGGTTGATTTCAAAAACATAGAAATATAAATCATACATTTCAGATTTCTTATAGAAATTATTCATAACGAATAAAATTCTTCTTGAAGAAAATTTAGATAAGAAAACATTAAACAAAAAGAATTTTGACTACAAAAAATTTTAACTAATAAAAATTTGACTATGAGAAACCTAATGACAAAAAATTTTCATTACGAAAAAATTTGATTATGAAAAATTTTAACTTCGAAATATTTAACTATGAAAACTTTTACACTACAGAAAATGTGGACTACAAAAAATATCAGACTGGGAAAAATTTTGACTATGACGAAATTTACAACTACAGAAGATTTATGAAACAAAAAAGTATTGTTAAGAAAAAATTTCATTCTAACTTATAATCAGATGTACTCCCCCAATGAAAATCAGTTTCTTACTGTAAGGATATAGGTTCTATCAAGAAGTTAATATGAAGGATTATCTTATAGTTATCATTCCTATCTTATGTTTAATGTATTCAAATATTTCGGATGGTAATGATTTTGTAAAAATATCAGCATGTTGATCTTTTCTTCTGATAAATTGATGAATGATATCTATTTTGTGTGTGTGATCCCTAATAATATGATGCCTAATATCTATGTTTATTTCATGAGAGTGATGTTCAGGGTTATTGCATAATTCTATAGCACTCGTATTACAAAACAATTTTTTTTTCTGGTAAAACTCATACCATAGTCTGTGAGGTTGTGTTTCATCCACAACACTTGATAAAAACAACTTCTAGTTACTACATATTCTTCTTCAATAGTGGAATGTTCTACTGAGTATTGCCTTTTTCATGAAAAAGAAACTGATGAATCTCCATAGAAATGACTAGTTATAGGTGTACATTTCTTATCCATTTTACATCCACCAAAGTCAGCATCCAGAAAACTTTTTAAAACACAATCATTTGCAGAAGTATAAAAGTGTCCAAGATCCATGGTTCCCTTTAAGTGGCGAAAAATACATTTCCATTCCATTAAATGATATTTCTCAGGATTGGATTGATATTTGTCACATATACAGATAGAAAAAATTAAGTCTCGAAGACTAACTTTCAAGTAATGTAGAGTTCCATAATACCTCTAAAATATTATGGATATACTGGTTTCTCAACTTCATTATGATCAAGTGAATTTGAGGTACCAATGGGAGTACATAAACCCTTAGTGTTGTCATATCCATACTTTTTTAGAATATATTTAATACACTTATTTTGGGATATGTAAATTCATTCTGTTTTTTGAGAAATTTGAATACCAATTAAAAATGTTTACTCATCCATCATATTCATATCACGCTATGATTTTATTTGATCCACAAATGATTTAGTTAAAATTGTTGAGTTAAACCAAATATAATGTCATTAACATAAATTTGAAGAAGCAAAACAATTTTATTATCTTTCATTATGAAATGGGTTGGATCAACATTTCTCTTAACATTATTTTATTGATGCAAAAAACCTATAATTATATCATACTAGGATCCTGGGGCATGTTTATGTCCATAAAAATCATTGGTATGTTTAGAAACATTATTAAAATGTTTTTTATCTTCAAAACCAAGAGTTTGTTCTACAAAAACATCTTCTTGAACATAACCATTAAGTAAAGAACATTTAACATCAATTTAACAAAGCATGAAATTTATGAATGCTATGAAGACATGTAAAATATGAATGGATTCAAGTCTAGCTACTGGAGAATGGGTTTCTTCATAGTGTATTCCATTTAGTTTGTTATTGCCTTTAGGAACCAATATAGCTTTATTTATTACAATGATTCCATTTTAATCACATGTATTCTTAACGACCAAATTTAGTCAAATAACATAAGTTTCCTTAGGTCTTTCAACCAAGGTCCATACATTATTTTTTTAGAAATCATTTAGCTCATCTTGAAGAGCTTTTATTGAGTCATCATCAACAAAATATTTATTAGTGGTTTTTTGGGTTCTAAATTGGAAATGAATTTTAATGTTCCACATCATTTATTATGGATCGTCGAGTCCTTGTTGATTAACATCACCAATTATACTATCACTGGGATGATTCTTTAGAAAAAACTGATTTGGGTTTTGTAATCCCTATTCATAAACATATGGTAGGAAGTATTCTGGGGTAAATGATTCAGAATAATATTCTTGATGATTTTCTTTAATAAAGGGATCTTTTATCAAGGGTTGATAATCAGTTTTTGAAAACACATCCAAGGATGTAGGTAGAGGTTCTTTAAAAACAAGAGGATTAGATTCATTGAATTTAACATGTACTGTTTCTTATACTGCACAAGTATTTTTATTGAAAACTCTATAATCCTTAGATGTTTTGGAGTAGCCAAAGAAAATTCCTTTATCAGATTTTGGTGTGGATTTGTGTAGATTAGCTTTAGTATTCAGAATGAATACCTTGAAACCGAAAACCATGATCTTGGAAAGTCTAGGTTTTCAACCATTCCATAACTCATGAGGAGTTTAATTAAAAAATGTCTAATAAAAACAAGATTAATTTTATAACAAGAAGTACTTACACCTTCCACCCAAAAATGTTTGGCAACTGAATATTCACTCACCATGGTTCTTATTATCTCTTTCAAAATTATACTTCTTCTGTCAACAACACCGTATTGTTGAGGTGTTCTTGGTGCATTGATGTTATGATTAATTCCATTTGACGTACAAAATGTTTCAAAATCATAATTTTGAGATTCTCCTCCATGATCACTATGAATAATTATTAATGGATGGTTTCTCTCATTTTTACCTTGTGCTAAAAAAATTTGAAATAAGAAAAAGCATCATATTTCATTTCTAGAAAATAGACCCATGTAAATATAGTCTAATCATCAACTAACACAAATACATAATATTTTACTCAAATGCTTCCAGTTTTTATTTGACCAAAAAACTCCATATGCACCATATATAATTCTTCAGTGGTTCATACATCACCAACTAATTCAAAACATGATTTATATTTATTTCTATACTGACAATGATCACAAACTTTTCAAAAATTAAATTTAAGCTCCAGTAGATCCTTAAATAGTCTTTTATTAGAGATTTTTCATAGGTTCTTAAGGTTACAGTGTCCTAACCTTATATTCCATAACCATGCATGATCTTCCATTGCACTAAGACATGGTAGATCATAGTTCTGAAGGTCTTCAATGTTTAGTGTATAAACATTCTCTTTCCAACTGTCAAAATGAATAAACTCTTCCTTGGAATTGTGTACTAAAAAATTATAATTCCTAAAATTAATAAGGTAGCCTTTATCACATAATTGAATTATTCTAATAAGTTTGTGCATAACAACATTAACAAATAAAACATTTTAAATGAATGTTTTTTCCAAAGGGAAAATGTTACAAATACCAATAATTTCACTTTGAGCATTATCTATAAAAGTTACATTCCACCATTCATCATGATAATCGTTTCAAATAAGTATTTTTTACTATTAATGTACCAGGGGAATCCTCTATCCATGTACTATTTATTGTTGTTGGTATTATCATTACTTTCCTGAAAACTAGAGTGTTAGACTATCAGAACCCAAACATTCTTGGATCTGGAATCATCATAATGTAGAATTTTACAAATCCACATTTTCATTGAAAAATATGATTTATCAAATCCTAAATACTGTGTTTTGTTTGAGATTTTTTTTAAATTCCCACCACACATACACTTAGAGAAGAATGGAGCTCTTTGGGGATCAAAATAACCGTGACTAAAAATTGGATTTGAATTTGTATAACCAAATCTAGAATTATTCCGTAGAGGTCGAATACTGGAATACATATTATAAATGTTTTCCTTACCTAAGGTAATGTTTGAAAAACATGTTCTCAAGGATAATATTTCATACATTAATCAAATAAGTAAGTTTTTATTCTGAAAAAAAATATGTTTTAGTACTAGAGTTGTACTCAAAATCAGTTTTCATAGAAATTATTTTTCTTAGATCCATAAAATGTTTATCCTTCTCAGAATTAACTTCCTCAGCGTTTTTTAAATACTTTCAAAATAAAGGGTTTTCTTATCAATATCTTTAGAGTGTTCTAATTTTTCATTAGTAAAAAAAATTCAGGAATTTGAATTATGAAGATTTTACTTGACATTAGATTTTTCATTCTCAAGGACCTTAGAAAACCTAGAAACTTCTATATATGTAGGTAAAGTATTATCTTTATTAGAAAAAAAATCTTCATCTGAGGATTAATAATATTTACTATCACTATAATTATAATTCAAGGATACATTGGTTATGGATTCATCATTGTGTACCTTGGACATTAAACAATGATTTTTAATAGGCAACTTCGCAAATAATCCAATATTCTTCTGACTAGATGAGTCGTACTCTGAGGATATTCAGAAGAGTCACCACCACTGGCACTACAAGTGTCATTTGATTTCAAAACATTCTATGATTTATCTTTGTAGTATTTCAGTATATTCCTCTCAGAATGCTTTTCCTTTCTATCTTTTCTATTTAGCATAAGACAATCTGGCCTTATTTGCCAGCTCTTTTGCATTCATAACTCGTGACATCAAAGCCGTTCTTTTCCTTTATTTATTTATTCTTATATCTATATTTAAATTCTTTCTTCCCAACTATATAATAAATCATTCAAGAAATATTAGCTAGTTTATTCTCATAATGTTATATTTTACTTGACTCAGATAGAACAATCACCATCTTAGATATAGATCTTGTAACTCCCTCTGGAGTCCTGGATTTCATAGGATTTGAAGTTGTTGTAAAAGAACCACTTCCATTCCCATTATTATTTTAAACATTTTCATAACCACTTTTCATTTTTTCTCATATTGAATAATATTTCAAAAAAGCTCATCAACAATAATATGTGAGACTTTCCTATTCTCATGTATAGTTTTCCATTTGATTCCCACAAATTAGGCCTGATATCAATAATCTTGTCTACAAGTGCATCATCATCTAATCCTTTTTCAACAATAGATAGTAATATGTTCACAATAGTCATGAATCCATGTTGTACATAACATATAGGTTCTCCATAAGGAATATGAAAACCATGATACTCAGCTCTAAGTATAGCTCTTCCAGTTTCAATAAATTTGGATGTACCAAAATGTGTAACTTCACACATCTTCCAAATACAATTTGCAGCTTCACAAGATGAAATATGGATATATATATTCATGCTCGCGGAACACAACAATGATTTGAGTACCTTATAGTTAAGTCGATATTCTAACTTTTCTTGATTAATAAAAGTTCTGACTTACTTATCTAGAATATTGTAATCCTTAGTAAGCATGAAAATGTTGTGCACTGTAGTGTTAATGGAAAAATTCTTCACACAATCTCTCCAGTATTCATAGTAATTCCCATAAAAAATTAGGAGGCCTTTTTGGACTAAGATAATCAATTAAACTATCATTCATTTATGACATCAAAAAGAAAAATCATTCCACACTAACTTGCTAGTAATTTTTTTTTTGTAAACATGAATAAAAATATCCTAAGCAAGGAAAATATAGTACAAGAAAAAACATGACCAAGAAACCTTAAATGTGAATATAAGTATTTCTGGGACCTCCTCTGATACCAATTGTATGATCAAAATGATGAATGATGATGCTAAATATATAAAAGGGGGTGAAATGTATACTTTAAAAAATTACTTTGGAAATATTAAAGATGTAAATGTTTATCAATGTTAAACATAGTAAATTCACATGACTTCTTAGTTCTACATAATAGCTTGATTCTGGAAATATGGTTCTAGAAGTGAAAATTAAGAAAAGTATACATGGATAAAGACTCTACCATAAAGCGTATATAATCTTACTAATCAGTGTATACAAGTACAATAAGGAATAAGAATATTATACATTCCTTGTTAATGAAAATGCAGTTGAAAACAAACATAAAATAATACAAGTAACAAGTATGAAATATTTTAATGTAAAGAGTAGGGTATCCAAAAACCTTATATAAAGGTCCCTTGATTTATACTTTCAATAAAGTAGGTCTTACCAAAACCAGGGTATGCCCTCGATCGGAATATCGGTGTATGTCATGTTATCCTCTCATGCTCTCGTACTTCAAGGAACTTAGTACCTCTGTATTCTTTATCAAGGAGTTCCTCTGATTTTAAGGTATTCGGCACATCGTTATTCCTATCCCTGGGAGCCCTCGATTGTTCTCAACATCATTCGGAGCCGCATGAAGCAATTCTGAACACGATGTTTAGTATCAAAAAATTTTAATGTTTCCCTCTAGAGAAATCAAATCAACAGCATGTAATCTCTAGATTGATCAAGGGGTCAAAAGATGTGAGATCGTTCAAATGAGCTTCTATTTATTGGCACAATTACAACGGTCATCTCTCTCTTCAATGGTCATATTTTTCATTGAATTTTTGAGGGACCTGTACACATGTCACTCAAACAATGGTTAGTTAGAAATCGAATTTACAACATCGTTTTATAATAATAACATGGGTAAGTAAAACATTGTTTCTCAAACAAATTTAATATTCTGGAGTCTAAGGAAAATAAATTTTAATGTCCATGAACATTAGAAATCTATATTATATAGATATTCATATTGTGTTTTTCATGGACTTCAGAATCAAAATTTTGAGAAATTCAGAGACTGAATTCAATGGAATTTGGAGTCCGAATTCTAAGGAATTAAGGGTCTGAATTATAATGAATTAGGAACCAGAATTCAGAGGTATTTAGAGTCAAAATTCTAAGGAATTAGAAGTCTGAATTCTGAGTAATTCAATGTTGGAATTATGATGAATTTGATGTATGAATTCTATGGAATTAGTTGACTAAGTTATGGGGAATTCTAAGTATGAATTGTAACGAATTTGGTGTCTTAATTCTAAAGAATTTTAAGTCTGAATTCCATAGAATTCGGCGTCTGAAATTCAGAGAATTTGTTGTATGAATTTCAGAGAACTCCGAACCCGAATTCGGATCCTGAAAATAGAATACTCTAAATCTAAGTATTTATAGAAATCCATGGAATTACATCTTAAACTAAATTTAACCCATAGGAATAAAAAAAGTGAGATTTAAATAAACTAAAATATGAACAATGAAAAAAATATTAAGGATTAATTTACTTGGGGAAGGAATGCTTTTCTTATTTAGAAACATCTTATGGAGAGTAATTTTCCTTGTATTAAACTTTTTGTGATTTTCAAAACATAAATGAATATAAAATTCTTAAGGAAACCTTATTTACTCAACAGTATGAGGCAATATGACTCTAAAATATAAAATTCAGGTAATTATTAGTATTGTCTCGGGACATCTCCGTGTAGTGCGCCTTAATAATTAAATAATATGATTCATTCCAATACTTGTATTGGTTTTTAAAGACTCAGTTATTTTGACATACATGTCTCATTGTTATAATCTTGTGCACTTATGAATGGTTATTTTTCCTTCCATTTCCATCTAGGGAATTCATAAGGCACATAGTGTCGTCCTAAACATGGTTGAAGTTCCCTTCTATATAGATGGAGCCCAACCTATGTTGAATATTGGGAAATGGTTAGGTTATATTTAATTCCCTAAAGGATTGAATGTCTAAAATAGTATCTGTTCTTTCTTGAAAGCATGAGTTTGTATGGGTTTTTTTATTTTTCCATCTAGTTTTTTGGTTCGTGTGACTAGAGACCTCATCTTAAATTCTCTTAGTATACTATTATTAAGAGTCGATTCTGGCACCTATCTTGACAATGTCCTCAATACACTAAGAGAGAATAATTTTTACTTTAGAAAAAATCTTTAAAGGATGTTGAGATTGTTGAATGATCTTTGTTATTGTATCTTACAAATTATGGGTCTCCTCGAGGATTGGTAGGTCATGATTTATTTTTGGGTTCCCATGTAGGAATGCGTTGTTGAGACACACCGACTCAAGATTTTCCTTTTTTTTCTGGCCGCCATAGCCAGACTTCTACGAGATACATAGACCAAGTGGCTCAACTCATTTTCTATTATTTTTTTAAATTTTATTGTTTTTAATGAGCCATTTTAAATCATGATTCCATGTAATAAAATTCCAATGATGGAGGTACGGTGTCTTAGAATTGTCCCCTTATTATGTTAAGGCCTATGGTGTTGATCACAATAGATCGAGTGACTATCAATATGATTGTGTGTTTTCTCTCTATCTCAATGTTATCATTTATTCATTGTTTTTTGTTTATGTTAAACATTGAGAGTTGGATCAGGTTGTAAGGGCTTAAGTGTAGAATTCCTTAGAAATTTTTAATGAGAACGGAATTTGTGATGCAATGAATTCATTTGAATGAATCCTGATGACCCATATAGTTTAGGTGGTGTCTATGATGTTCCTAAGGGCTTCTTAGGGAAGATAATTTTTTAGGAGGGTATGTTGTAAAATACCATGTTTTTGAAGTGGACAAATAAATGAATATTTTCTATCTTTTTCATTTACAATATGGGTTATTTTTATATATTGACTTTGAAACATAATTTTGAGTGTTGGAGAACATGTACGTGTTGTTTTTTGACTTGTGTGAAGTCTTGAGAAGTCTTTTGAGTGGCTTGCATTGTTGTGAAAGTGTTGGCCCTGAAAAAACATCATGATTTTAAAGACATCAGAGGGATCACGGTTTGTGCACGACCTGTTAAACGGTGCTTCCCACTATAGATAATTGTGCAACCCTATTTTATAAGGAACATTGTATTGCGCCTAGCATGTTCATGGTTTCCAAAATCATGCCCTTAGCCATTGCTTAGTATATCTTGGAGGCCCTAGGCACAACACGGTTTTTACATGGTTTGGAAGACCATGAGAGATTAACCATGGGTGAATTCAAGTTTTTAACATTTAAATTGATTTAATTTAATTTAATTTAATTAAAATAAAGAAACCAAATCACTCCACACTCTCCCTTAGATCTCAACACACAATGGGGTTTCCCCCTTACGCCTTACGCTCGGACTCCCTCCAGGATCCTCCTTCAACAACTATTTATATATGATTTCCTCATGATTATTCCTAGAATCATCATGGTATGGTATTCTGCCCTAGCTTCCTTCATTTTTGAAGGTCGATATTCTCCTCTTCATCAACTCACAAGTTTCGTTCCTACCCTAGTGCTTTGCAGGTTATCCTATTTTCAATTTTCCCTTGTTCTATGTTGGTGAAAATTCAATCATAGGACTCATGGTGCGTGTTCCGACAACCTCCGCCAAAGGCGACGTGGAATGGGTTTCTTTGGTACATCAGAAACGTTTTAGGGTAATGTTTATACCTTAATCATTTTTTGTAAGCTCTTGAATTAAGATCATTATGTGTTCCCAAAAATACGTGGATGTGTGTATGATCTATGGGAGAACCGCAACTACTTTTATTTAGAAGTCTGTAAGAGCCGAAGTGGACGGATGGATTCCACATTGAGGTAGGGTGCATTTACATGTCCTCTAATTCTATAAATGCATTAATTAATTACTTAATGCACTTCAGTAAGCATTTAAATTCATGAAGTGAATTGTCTAAATTCAATGATTCTGAATGCTTTTTAGAATGTTCATATTTATAATTATATAGTTGATAAATGATTTGTTGATAAACAATATCTTGTTTTTATAATAATACCCCTCCAAAGGAGGTGCACTTCCATCAAGAATAAAATTTGTAGTAATAGATTTCTTGATTGACTAGCCTTATTTTAAATTCTTATGACTTGATGTTATGTTGGAATAAGCACAGTTTCGAACATGGTTCTTATGGAATTAGAAATGTTGAGTTCTCTATTATAAAATGATAAAAGGACTAAAGTATCCTCTATGTGTTTGGTCCCATTTTTTTATTTGAATTACACATGTAGGTAATTTCCATATTCGATGGATACATGGAGCTTTATAAATGAAATTCCCATGTTTTGGTAAATTGAATGAGTTGAGTTAAAAGAATGGTTAATTATTAATGATTGACCCTAGAATGATTTTTCCCAAATTTTTTTCAAATGTTTGGAATTATAATAACACCTTGGATGACACGTGGGTTCCCAAGAAGGGATTTTATTGATAGAATCAATGGATTTTTATACTCACACCTTCGTATATACATAGATTCCCATGTATGATTTCTATGGATAGACCTGGGATCAAGAGAGAATAATTGGTTCCACATCTGTGGAAACCCTTACTATGTTAAGAGAAGTTAGCGGTGTGGACCTTGATTTTAAAAATGCATTGATATATTTTACTAAATGGTTGCATTGTTACTTGGATTATCCTTATAAATAGAAGACAAGGCTTGGACCAATAAATATGTGGTTGCAACTATACGTAACCTATCCACACAAATGGAATTCAATACATGGAAGAATTAAATTTTTACTTGATTTCCATATCGAAATGAATAAGTTGACCTGAGATCGCCTGGGATTTTAAGTGGAGACTACCATGGGTACTCGGGAACACCATTCTAATTCAAGGATGCGTGATTCATTGTTTGATACCCACCTAGACCTCATCCCTTGTCTGTTCATACAATATTATAGGATTACATGGACAAAATCTTTGGTACCAACATTGAATAGTATGTACCATGGTTAAGCCTCATATGGCCATATCATTGTTTAGCCACAATTTACCTTGGTTGATCACCTTGGATTCGGAAGGCACCTCATTGTGGAATCCATTTGATTACACTATTGGATTACACTCTTACACCTTATTTAGACTTAGTTACTACTAAGTTTGCTTTCTGTGAGACGTATGTTAACTTGGTATTTCCTTGGAACTCCTTAACTGGATATCTTTCTCATGTTTCCATGTTATGACTTGGGACCTTAACTTCATATACAATCATGATGTTGTTTCCATGGTCATTGACATGGGACTTCATTACTAAATACAATAATAGGATTACTTGGGTACACTCCATGGGTCGAGCACCGAAAAATAGGTTCCATGGTTAATGCATGTTGGGCCCGATCATTTGTTTATCCATATTTTACCTTGGTGGAAACAAAATAGACTCGATAAGAGACCTATTCACAGGTGACTTATGAATGAATAAATGTATAATAATCAATTAATGAAATGATTAAATGTCCAGGTACCGACAAATGGATGAAGCAGGTACCTGTGTATTTAGTCACATTGTACACCCTAATTTATTTATTCATTCTTGCTCCATGTTTACTTTATATAACACTATCAGGATTGGGATAGACACTAGTGGATCTGGCCTACTGAGATTTATATCTGACACACTACTTGGGACCCCATTTCTCTAGGGTAACCAATTTAACCTAACTTGATCATAGAGTTGTAGACGTTGCTTGTTTTTGTTTTCTTGTATCTAAAGTATGAGAAAAGGACCAGGTAGGTGTTCAGAATGATCGTGGAGATTTCCATTGGGGATTTTTTCTTTTCATTACTTATTTCCTAAAATGTATTATATTGATAGTAATTTTGTACTTCTTATTGTATTTAACAATTTATCATTAAAAAATCATGCATTAATATATAGTATAAACTGGTGTTGTCTGCTATTTTCCATTAATATGAAATCATTCTTCCTTGGTTTGGTCAATTATGTCTTACTACTTCTGTCATTGATTGTTATTTACCCTATTATTCCACTATACAATACTAATAATAGTGTATAGTATTTCTAGTGACTATCCTTTTACTCTTTCTTCTATTGAGTAGCCTCTAGCATATGGGGAGGAGTTCATGAGGTCATGTGGTGAATGGTCCAGACACCGTCATCAGTATGAGTGGGGTTGTTACGTTACAATATAATAGGTTTTGGTGGTAGAATTTCAAAAAATGATAATCAGTATCATTTTAGTACATTAACTCTATAATTGGATTCTCTCTCATAGTTAATATCATATGTATAATTTTAAAAAAATTGAAGTAAAGTATTATATGACACGGGGACAAATTTATAGGGACAATATGGATGATTTTGATGTCAATAATTCCATGTAGAATGTTTTTATATATAGTGGTAGAAAATCATAATTTATAAGTGAAGGATATTGTTTTTTTGTATAAATAGACTCTTAAAATAAAAAGTGATCCACTCATTGATGTAATGACAGGAATGAGAGGACAATAATAAATTAGGGGATTATGTGCCGTATGAAATCTCAAAACAAATCATTTGAAAAATTATTTTACTGAATTATATTAATCTATTTTTCTATTTTACCATTTATTTTCTTTATCATTGTAATTAATATTTTTTAAGTAATAAATTGTAATTTTCTTAAAATAAAACGGTACATCATAAATAATTTATACTAATAAAATAAAAATTTTAAATACATTTTCCCCATTACATTTATATATCTAATAAATATTAATATTATTAGTAGTTCTTAAGAAATATAAAAAAAATTATTATATAATATATATATAAATAAATGATATTTTTTGGAAATAATACAAAACATAAATGATTTTATTCCATTAATAAATATTGAATACTATGTATTATTAGATTCAGAGGGCATTTAATTTTTCTATTAATATATTTTTCTCCAGTTTGGCATCCTCATCATGCACACTCCAATGATCTTCTATAAGATATACCAAAATATCACCACAACAGTTAGGACAATGATGAAAGACCATAGATATGTAAAATTCATGAGGTTTTGATAATGATTTTAAAAATATATGATGGATTTCTTTCTGCATTAGTAAATTGGACTTGATAGATGATGTGGATAAAAATATTAGGTAATTAAAATCAAAAATGTGAACATGGTTTTTAATGGTGAAATTGTGATGTGTGGAATCAATGAAATTTTTTTCCTTGTTATTAAATGATAGGGAGGAGTAAACACTATCATAGTATATGTTTGTAGACTATTTGGATATTGGATTCCTTATCTAATAGGGAATATTACATGTATCTATGAGCTACTAACCCATCAACAGGGGTTTCCTAATGTGAGGGAATATATAATAAAATTCAGGTCATTTTAATTATGTAAATTATACATATTTTATGTTGTAGAGGTATGGTAGGGAATTGTGTGCATGGTATTCCTCTAGATATCATGTACCAGATCTTGATGTTCATGTTATCGATGTATCTCAATGTGTTGGAAAGTATAAAGGTCATTAAGAAGACTTTTTTTGTAGGACTAGAGTGTCATTATAGTGGATTACTCATGATTATTCACATAAAATATACGTGTTTTTGTATTATGAGTTTTAGGATTGAAAATTATTAAAACATTCATGGGTAGGTCTTATCGTTCATCAAATATTTCTCTATGGGTGGTGACTCACATTTTTATAATAAAGGATCCAAAAAATATTCTTCTTAAGGAGGATGTGGTTATCGGCCAGGATTGTGAAAAAACATTATGCGTAGAGATATTGTGGAGGTAATTCCTCTACAGCTTCCATTTCAAGGAAATTTTAGTTGATGAATTTTCATCAGGGTATAGTAGTCTGTATCTACAGAGGGGTGAGGTATATGTTTTACGAAAAACCTATGATTTTCATCATCCATAGAGTGTAGTGACAAATATTTTATGTGTTGGTCATCATTTTGAGATTGTCAATTGAATAAATCATTGTTCATTTAATGATCTAGATATTCTAATTCAAGGAATTCAAGACAACATTCAAGGTTACTGTTTTTGGATTATTACTAGTGTTCGTGAAATATTTGATTCATGGAATACACAGCCCATTATATAGAAAACAGTTACTCTATTCACTTTTACAAGAGTATGTGACAATTCAAATACAATTTTAAATGACTATGATAGTCACATGTCATCTATATCTATGCGATGTTTATAGAGAAAATGATCTATTTTTCAAAGATCACTATTCTTTCGGGAAATTCATATGATTATGGATTAAACAATATCATATCATCATTTATACGGATTGAAATAATTAGTCATATGATATCATGTATTTTTTCTTATGATTGATAGTGTTCTATGATGATGAGTGATATTTTTCAATGACCATTGGTGACTGAAAATATCTTGTGGGGTAGATGAATGTCTGATATATCTCTTCCTTAATTCACATGTTGGTGATTAGTTCATTAGAGGTTTGGGGGAAAATTTTACCAAGTGTTGGGAAATATTTCACTCATATCATTTTGGGGGTGGATTTTTTTTACCCCTTATGTAGGAGACCATTTGATAGATATCTAAACAGCTGGTTAGTTCTTCTATATTTATTTCATTAAATTAGGTGAAAGAATATACATTTCAAATGTTGTATGAACAGAATATTGATCTATTTGAGAATAGAATTTTTTGGCTGATGGAGGAACTTTTATATACGCCATTCCGTTTAGCTGAACAGGTAAAGTGTGTTTTGGGTCTCTATATACACTATTGTATCATTAATCAGGTGAAAATGAAAGATCATTTTCAAAGTTAGCACATTGGTCAACTATTATTTCATTAAAAAGAGGTATTTGTTTCTTGCTAATCTATACATGATGAGTATATCATTAGATTTTCAAAACTATAATGATTTCTCAATGATTCATTGTAATATATTTAGGGAAATTATTACTTCATTGTATCATAATTTAGTGGAATGATACTCAGATATATATTCATAGGAATGTTTAATTCGGTGTTCTGAGAGTTTCTAGATGAGTTTATTTGGTTTTCAATCGACAATATCATTTTCCTCTCTGTTTCTATAGAGGAGAATTCAGAACATATATATTAAGTTTTTCATGTTATTTATGATCATCATAATTTTGATTTTTTATCAATTTGTATGTTATGGACGCATAATGTTGATTTAATAGGGAATTCCATGAAATAATATATAATAGGAATGGATCCTTATATGATCAATGTATACGTTTTCTGGAAATTTCAAGAGAGTACTATTAAGGTGTGATGTTTCCTTGGTCCTAATGTCTTCTATAGGAAGTCATTATATTACATATATTGAATTGTGATTCAAATGGACTTCTTCACCTAAAATAATCATACATTATAGTAAAATGAAAAGATTTTATATACATTCATGTATCAGTAGGAGAATCTAGTTAGGGATCATATTCTATGTTTTCATGAAGAGGGAGTCTATTTTGATATTTTCTATAATGCTTCATGTCTGGGCATGTGTACTGTTCTGATGCCATTGCGGGTTGTTCTCTGTGAGATTTCTATGTAGATAAATCCCCATTAATGTAAATATACCTCCATTTATTTTATGTTTATTTTAGTTATATTTTCCTTGATGTTGTGGAATGTATTACTTGTGGTTTAACATTTTGCATTCTTCCCTGATTAGAGTTACCTAAGATTTTTTTCTACTAGTTTGGAAGGAAATTATGATAGTGATGGTGGATGGATTTCAACAATGTCTATAAATTTAAGAATTAATATTCCATGGGAAAGGGTATTTTTGTACATTATATACTATGAATTATGAATCAAATTGTTTTTTTCATGTGTAGGGATACTTTTATAGAGTGATGTAAGATAACTCATCAATGAATCATTTTATATAAGATATACATGAATGATGACTCATTTTTTTTATAACAGTGCATTTTCATTGGTGTGCTAGGTAGAGGAATCCCAACTAGGGGAATTAGTGGTAGAATTCTTGTATAATATTGTTTTGTATAGATATTCCAATGGTGGATGGTGTGGTGATGAACAACACTGGTTGTTGTGTCTGTGAATGTTTCTTTTCATTTAGTTATGGGGGAGGGGGTTCTCTATCAGTATCATTATATTCTCATGTGATATATTCAAGAATTATAATGATGAATCATGCTATGGGGGGTTATAGTTGAAATATATGGTTGATACATGATGTTCAATTGTTCATGTTAGGATTTTTTGTCTACCATAATGGGGCTCAAGTATAAGGTGATTAAAATGGTTTTCAACACCCATTATATGCTCCATACAGAAAATGAGAGGATATCTTCATATTATTATTCACTAATTTATCATGATAATATTGTGTCAATTATTTTGAATGGATGATAATGCATCATTAGAAATTTTCAACCCCCTTATTTATGATCATTGATTAATGATTACTATTGGGTTTATTTTGGAATTAAAATAAAGAGGTTGTTTGACTCGATGAATTCTCAGGGACAATCATCTATGATGATGATCCTCAAATTACATCATGAGTGTAGAGTGGTATTAATCATTATTTGGATCATAACTATTCCATATCAATTATTTTCATCCATTGATCGATGGAAATGTATATCATACCATAAAATATCTTATTGAAATGTTTTTCTTTCCTTTCCCTGATTTTTGAGGTTAATAGATGAAGCTACAACCTACTGTACAGTTTTTTTTATAATACTTATTTACCACCCACCAATTAAATGGAAAAATTTGAATAATATTTCAGGTATTAATGCCATTATATATATTGTTTGACTAAGGGTGGTGTGTTAGTAATTCATGGGGATAAACTATTACAGACCATAATATAGATGGGCTAGGTGATTCATAAGAGGATGAAGGTAGTGTAATATCATTATAAGTCATACACAGAATATATTAGTGTATACCTCTATGTTTCAATATTGGAGAACATGTGTTCATTATGTTGACTCCACGTATTTTTTAGAGATGGTTTCGATGTGGGTGTCATATTTATCCCCATTTTACCTAAACATTTTTTGTGTTATATCATGTTAGATCCACTAAATATCAAATATCACATCCCCCATATATGAGATAGATCCACGATGTCTCCCATGTATCATAAATTTTTCATTATCTTCATGATAATTATCTTGTCATCTATTGTTAATAGATTATTGATGTTGTTGATATGACCATTGATGAGAATTCTGTGGAGATCTAGGAACACTAGGATAAGATGTTGAACATTCATATTGTTAACATATTTCTTTTCATATGGTAACATGGTTTCATGGAGGAGAAAACTCAGGAACGTGATTCATAGATATATTCATATTATTTCAATTTTATATGATTTACTATTTTTCACTTTTATTGATGATGTTAATAACATTATTCAATTTTTGAGATAGATCTATGTTCATTTATGGATTCTTTATTGAATTTCTATTGTCAGATAGTAATCTCTCCCCACATTGATGAAATTGTTTGTGTATGTATTTTTTCACACCAGTAAATGGTGGTGTTATTAACCTAAAAATATCACAACAATATATATCATAAGTAGTTTTATGAAACCATATTAATATATTCTACTAAATAATTTTTTAATTTTCAAGGATGATAATGTTTTTAGTGGAATAATAATAAAGTCTATTACACCATGAAAAATACATTTATATTTTTAAAAATCATAGATTTTTGAATGGGATTTTTAGAGTTATACTTTATATAGTATCATGGATGTATATTAGTCTAAAAATAGTAGTTTTAACACATGGTAGTGATTTTGTCTCATAGTATCATGTTGTTCCCATTGTTTTTTATTGGTATCACTATATTAGGATTGATAAAGGATTCTAGTGTGGTCTCATGATAAAAATTTGGTCCTAGAAAAGGTGATTAGTCACAGAGAATCAGGACTTTCTCATGGTAGATGGAATATCTCATTATTGCATGTTGGACTTATCGAAGAATGATGTTCTCATATTAGTAGGCCAGTCTTAGGTATCATGAATGACTCATAGTAGTTGGGTGGTTACATATTATATGTATAGTCTAATGGTGAGATGGCAGTGTAATAGAATATGTCTAGTGGAATTATGTATCAAAATTTCTTGTTAATTTTCAATTTTACGTGATTTTCCTATAATATCATAAATATGGAATAATCTATTATATATAGTTTTAAATATGTCAAATATATGAATTAGAGTATGAATCAATGAGTATATTTATTATTATGATTTTAATTTTTTTAATCATTTAATAATCATATTATGTGATAGTTAAATGAGATGTAAATTAATGTTTAATTATTAATTGACCTATTATTTAAAAATCATGATGGACTATAATAATTAACAACAAAATGATTATATTTCCATAATTATAATATTTTCATTATTTAATTTATTATGGATGAAAAAAAGTTCAAAACCATTAAAGAGTTTTTATAATCCATCGGGATCCACAATGTTCTTTTTTATGTCAACGATCTATACTTAGGTTCGCAAAAAAAAATTATAAGAATGAAAAATTTATTTGATAAGTGTTGGAAATTCAAACTCTTTTACCATTCTCCTAAAAAAATTAATGATTTTTAATGTCATTATGTACATTATTTCTAGGATATTACATCACCATTCTACATTTCACATAACATTGTGTAGTGATTTTGGATGATTCAAATCATGTAAGGGAATTCATTGATTCTCATGGTTTTTACAAAATCCTAATTCTGTCATTCATTATCTATCAGGTTCATTATTGTAATTTTGATGATAAACTAGATTAAATAATGAATTTTATTTTTTATTAGTGATTTTGTGTGTTTACTCCATGATAATGTTGTGGATATTATTAATTTATAATGATCTATCAATGAAAACTATATAGTTTATCATGTTTGTTATGATTAAATTGTTTAGTAAAATAATATTTGAATTATTAATAAATAAATATGAATAAGGGATGATGAAAATAAATATTTATTCCACCTAATTTGATATTTATATAACTGAGACATGATTTAATTTTAAAAGAAACAATTTATCAATACATTTATATTAAACAATAAGATAAACATCGAGGAAGTATTCTATAATTCATGGATAATGATACCTTACTGTTTGGAATAATTATAGTTGTATCCTATGATAATAAATTTTGGTAATTCATGTTGGTAATGAATTTGATATTTTATAAATGAAATTTCATGGTGTTGAGTGAGTCCATTTTCATGTTAAATCGTGATGACACATTTCTAGGACATTTATTCCCTATTGAATTTTGTTGATCTGTTTTTTTATTTGATTATTTCCTTAGGTAGTTAAGTGATGTGTTGTGATCATGGGATATAAAATTGTTCCAGATACATTATAGTAAATTCTCTTAGTTTTTGTAGTCGTTTTCTACAATGATTGCAAGATGTATCATTATATCTGTGGTGGTGTTATAGATTTCAATGTGAAAGATGGTGCAATATTACTTTGGGCATCACTTATGATTTTTTACTGAACTATGCTTCTACTAAAGGAATATTTTTTAAGGGTATATGGCGTGGTTTCATGTTACTACAAGCGATTCTTTAGTGAATTATGCAGTTGATTATGATTAGTTTATGTATCTAAATTGTGGTAGTTTTAGTTTATTCGTGGAGTAATTAAATTTTGGAATGATAATGGTTAATTAATGTTTTATCAAAGTGATTTGTTGGTTTAATAGAAAACTTATGATGTTTAATTTTCAGAAATTATTGGTGTAGTTGGGTTTTTTCATAAATATAATAATATTAATTTAATAATCCTATAATGGTAATGTTTAATATCTAATAAAATGAATTACTAAATTGAAAGCCATTGTTATAAATTTTTTCACTTATAGGACACCTAGTACTCATTTTTGTAATCTAGGATTCTTATAGATGATAACTGTATTTTATCCCTAATCATGGTAGATCACCATTGTATTGTATGTGATATACATATTACAATGTTATATATTTTCAATTTCTATCCCACCAATGTCGATAGGGAGATAGAATCACATTGGACTCTAGGAGACTTTTCTCTAAATATAATGATTAACATGAAATATTTGGTTGACTATTCCCACTATAATTTATCTCTTCTTCAAGTAGTTTTATATGTTTTTATGAAAGGTGGTAATATTTTCCATTCTATATCTATAAATACATACAATGAATTGTGTTAATTTCAAACAAATCCATTTTTTGATATAGAATCCCCATGTTTATAAGAGCTATGGAGTTTATGGTTTTTGATGGCTTCAGTTACAATACATAACATATGGGATAGGGTGGTACCTAAATACTTCTCGGTTTCAATCAGACAACTGTTTTCGGGATTGGAAAAATTTTATTTAAATTCACCAAGTGATGTTATATTAGTAGAAAAAAAATTAAGCTTTAAGAGGATGTATCATAATCAACTTTTAAAAGGTGAAAATCATATAATTAGAAAAATACCCCAAGGACTATAAATTAGATAAACAATAACTATTGAAATATAGATGATATAAAACTGGATTACTGTCATGTCTAACACTCTATTTATAAGTCTATAAATTTCATTTTGAGACGAATAAATTATCCATATTATTTTATTAAATGAAATTATTAGCTATCCTTTTTCCATTTTCAATACTCGATCAAGTGTAATGATAATTATATTATTATATTAAAACATACTTACATGGATTTTTCTTAATCATCTCAGTGGAATCCCAAAAAAAATTTCCATTTAATTGTTTAGTATACGAAAAATATACTTTTGAAATTTATTAATATCTAGGTTAGTACATTTTTCTTCCTCACAAGGTTAGTAAACACTAACCAATTATCCACATAACTATAAACAAACTATTAAGTGAGATCCAAACACATTAAGAGAGAGCGAGGAATTATTAATAAATGAAATACCCAAAAAATATGAATTAAATATTTATTCATCAATATCATATATATATATATATATATTTAAATTTATAATTTTAAATAATTAAAAAAAATAAATACATGAATTTAATTAAATTTGGACTCAGGAATATATTTTTTCCCATATTATTCTCTACAATAACTGGTGTTTAATTCATTCATTAAATAAATGAGAAATAGAGTATGAGTGGTTGAATGCATGATGGAATAAAAATAGTGACACAACATATTAAATAAATTTTTTAGAAATATCCATGGTAGTAGTAGTGATCCTTCATCATTTTATAGTTCATTTCACTGCAACAAAGCTCTACATTTGTTTAGAATGTACTCTATTATTTATTTCCTTATTAAAATTTTCTAGAGTATCATTTTACCTCACTAAATGATCTAATATATCTTTAATTTTAATGACATATAGATTCTGATAAACTTTTTGGAAATTTTAAAGAATCTATATAGATTCATACAGTAAGAAGAAATGATTACATGATGAATATTCACATCATCATCTGAAAGGCGATTCACATATTTAGGAACGATGATTTTTCCAACAAGCATCATTTCTATTGTATTTTTTATCAAAATACTCATCACATAAAATTTTACATCCCTGACACTACATGTAACACCCCATTGTGTTGCCTCCAAAAAATTTATTTATCTTAAAAACATTGTATCTATCAACCTATAATGTCCATGTAGAAACATTAACAATACAATGAAACTTCCATCCCAATGAATATTTTTTATGATGTCCATGATGATGCTCACAGTACAACATCACCAGATTTAGCATCTAAAATTCATTCCCCTTCAATATTTTGAGTTTCCCCGTCAGAACACATCATCGATGGTCTGATGATCATTTCATTAACACTGGGGCATGGAACCAGAATGTATCCAAAAAACAGTTTCCTTGTTCTATTAATATATTAAATAACAATGATATTCTAATTTAGTCATATAAACAGAGAAATAGTCTCTCCATGGTGTAGTTATTATCAAATATTTTGAGACATTCACATAGTAAGGGGGAAATGGTGTAGCCACCTCATAAAAATTATGTAGCCTCAGAATGGCCAGATCGAGCATATGTAGCAATATTAGGTCAATCGCTATTTAAAACATGATTAATTAAATTATCCATAAGAGGACATGTTGACCCATTAATATTCGAGTCCTTTTCAATTGACCAACACTCAATCTTAATCATAACTGATGTCTTCATGGGAAATCTCTTGACATTTCATGATAATGGATCAATGATAAATGTGTGAGGAGGCTGAGATAGTGTCTCAAAAAGAAGTATGGTACATTATTGGTGTGATAGAGTCATTTTATTATGGATGAACTATTATAGACATAAATATTATCACACCAGATATATGTTGAGGGGTTTCTCTCTTATTAACTTAACAGCCGAGATGAAATCGCTCTAAAGACTACGAGAGGGATGCGACCCCACGTACCCACTCAAAAGCATAAATGGGTTACATAATCATAAATGGACTCTACTTCATGTGTTCCACACAATGTTTCAAATTCAACACCTCGTATGTCCTGATATCCACTCTAGCACTGGGAAAGCCATCATATTTGGTTAGATTTATTGTCACTCCCCTTGAGGGATATCTAGATGGCTAGTTTCCCATTAGATTAGGGCTACCATACTAGTTCGAATTTCTTTGACTAAAATGCATTCAAAACACATAGAAATGTTTATATAATGTGTTTACCTATAAAATAAAACATTGTAAATGCACCTTTCATATCATTTTAATTCATCAATTTTTTAATCTTCTATTTTTTATAATAATGAACTATATGATCTTATTAATTAAAAACCATTCCCAATCATTTTAAAATGTTTAAAAAACTAATGAAATATTTATTTCATATAATACCCCTAATCATGAAAAGATCTTGTCTTCAATAAATAAATATAAATATCGAATTAATGACCCATTGATTACCAATAATTGAATGAAAAATCAATAAATTAAATGTTTAGTCAATAATAAAAAAAATTCTCATGTTATAAAAAAAATTAAATTAATTTAATAATACACATGGAAATATTTGGTCAATATATATTACATAATCCATTTTAAAATATCTAAACAACTTCTTTAATCAACTAATGCAACTCAATTTTTTTTTTAAATTTAATTTCATGAAATACTACATGTCTGATTATTTTCACTCATAACTCATTATAAAAATTCCAATAAATATGATCTCATATCATTGATACATTCTAATTTTAGATAGGATTTAAAAGGAATGGAATTCATTAATTAAAAAAAGACCAAACACACATGAAATCATGATGAATTTCAAATTATGATACAAATGAAATTTAGCGTCATTGTTGATAGAGATTATTGTAAACAATAGATTGGTTCAAATAGAATGTTGTCTATAATGTATAAAGAATGATATCAATTATAATAGTTTAATCATTTCCTCCCATTAAATATAACATCTTGTACATCCCATACACAATTGTATTTTATATAGAATGATAGAAGATTGAATGTAATAATCCTTTAATAATTTTATCTTCTCATTTAAACATTATTATTACTATTAATTTTAATTTTTTATCAATCTAATTTATATATATATATATATTTGTTTTATTGTAATTCACTGAGAAACCTCACATCTACAACATACCACATGTGATATAAAAATAGTGGTCTAGTTGTAGAATTTTTTTTATTTCCCAATTCATAACAAGATCTATATGACAATTATTTTTTTTCTTCTGTAAAGGAAAAAAAATAAAATAAAATTAATGAATTCATCACCACTATCAATACCCACAAACATCACCCCACAAATTTTCATTACAATTTTCCATTCCTTCACTCAGGACATCACTCACCCCCACTCTTAATCACTAAAATATGAAGAAAATTTATTTTATGGGGTATTAATGGATAAATATGGATAAAAATTTGGATCATTTGAATAAAGATAGCTCATGTTATCTAGTGGATAAACTAGGATAAATTTATAATGGGTTATAACTGATAGATTCTTATATATATATAAACCCCATTCATATCAAATTTTTTCATGTACTATCATATATTTGAAAAGATTAAATGTCTATTTTAAATTGTGACATTCTATAGGATCACTCAAAAAAATAATATAATGATATAATAGAATGCATATTGTATAAATTTCCTCTTTTTAATGAAAAACTGATAAGGATAGCCACTAATATATTGAATAATAATAGAAATTAACTCAAAATAATTTCATAAATTCAATGTGTTTAATAATGTCATGAAATTTATTTTACACGAGTCTACCAATACCCTCCAATCATTAGTCATTATTTAAATATCATTACTTCAATATATTTATTCATTTCTACATTTTACTCAATAATTATCATTATTGAAGAAATATGATAAATATAATCATAGGGACCCAAATAAACACATGACACCTAGATATGTAAACCAGAAAAGCCGTCAGAGGGGGAAACCCTCTGACCAAATATTATTAAAAAAGAGAAAACGAGCCGGTTTAAGGGGTGCCAGTACCCATTACAAAACATCCCCGCGACAAAAATTTCAAAAACCACATTCAAATTTCTAAATCCAAGACCATCCTGCTTTCCTCGATCCACACGCCATCACCGCACATCTTCCCAAGCATCCTCGGGCCTCAGACGCAAACACGTCACCATCACCAACCAGACTGTTCGTCGCCGGCGAGACCCCCTCCGGCAGCACCGTGAGATCAAGAAACAAGCCATTGCACCACCAGTAAAACCAAAACATCATAGAGATTCAAATCCAAACACCGATAAACCCCAAGCCATTTCATCCATAAACACACAGAAACTTCATAGACATCAAGCGAGTTAGCAAGCAGGAGACGACTTCGCCACACCGCCAGATTGAAACGCCATCATGAAATCCATCCAGCACAGAACAATATGTGCAAAAAAACAGAAATTGCAAAATAACCTCCACCAGAACAATGACAGAAAAGCAATCACAAACCAGATCAAGATCCCATATCCCACCGCCGCCATCCAACAAGCCCGCAGAGGCCACGCCTAACCACCAAACGCCATTCGAGGCTGAAACCCTCATACCATGTGAGCGGAGCTCATCCTCTGGTCCGACATCGCACCGCCGAGGATGCAGAGCGTCGGTCACCGAAAATACAGAGCCAGAAATCGCCACCGTGTGAAGAGGTCGCCGCCATCAGAGCATGATTAGTTTATAACTTCTTTCAATATTTTTTTCTAATGAAAAATTTGTTAAAATTCTGAGAACCATTTCATTTAAGATAATGGGGTATTGTGTGAAAGAAGCCTTATCATAAACTACCAAATCATATAAAAACAAAAAATATCTGGTTTCCTATTAGTAGTTAATTTGGATAATATTTTTTTCCTGACCAAATCTCATATGACAAAATTAGAAGATGAGTTTGAGAAGAATGATGTACTCCAATGGTACATAATGTAGATTCCCATGTAATTTTTACCATACTTTTACAATTAACATAAAATGGGTTTCCCAATACATGTTATATAGTTTAATCTATACAATTTAACATAAATGAGAATCAATAAAAGGTACATCCCACCTACAACCATGCTTACATGATATAAAAATTTAACAAGAATTATATAAAATAAATTTATCCATGTGTTAAATAGTAATTTATAAATTCGTTTTCCACGTTCCACTCGACTAAATTAATTATAAATTACACAATAATAAAAATAAACAAATAGTATTTAATATAACACATCTTAATGATGTTTCTTCTTAATTATATCACTCATTAAATAAAAAATCTACTATTTGAAAGATAAATAATAATGGTATTCCAATTACACCAACAGATTAAAATTCATCCAATGTATCAACTATATTGAGATCATAAATGGGGGTTTCTTTTAGGCTATCTGATATTCAAAAATGTGTCCTCAATCCTTTGACCAATATCATTTTATGTGTTTTTTACTACATTCAATAAATACATTTTATCATTTGAATGGATACATCATCATGTATTTTTTTTATGAACGGTGGGGTGTTGATTCTCTATAGTGTAACCTATAATATTCAATAATAGAAAAGGTTATTATTCAAAGATTTTTTTACATTGTTGATGATGTTGGATCTCTCCAATAAAAATCCTACATAAGATGTTGTAATTTAGAAATAATCACACAACATTGTCTTTATTACTCGTGGAGGCCTTTGACTCTACCAATTTAATATAATAATTAATAATAAGTATAATTATTGATTGAAAAAAAATCTTGGTACAAAGACCCATGATGTAAATTCACAATAAATAAAATAGTTCACAAAAGGTAATGTATTTTCCTGAATAACGTTTTTGGAGATGTTTTAATTAATTGACACTTCTCATAATTCATACACTATTAATTAGAATATTTAATCATTTTCAACCAATATATTCTATATTACAATATTTCATAAATAATTAATTGACATCAAATGTTGACATCACAATTTGGTGTATTAAAAAAATTCAAATATAGATTAAAATTCTCATATTGGGGACAACTTCTGTATAAAAAATCATTAAGAATATTCTAAATGAATGAATCAATGAAAAAATATAATCTAAATTAATCCATTATATTATTAAATTAATTATATTAAAGGTGACATATTACAGTAGATGTGGAAAAATAATTCACAACATATAAATTAATTATTAATTCACCTTCAATGATGTATATTTTTTTCCTGTAATGTAATCAATGAGTCTGATCTATTTTAAAGTTTCTATTCCATTAGTTTTATTGTGTATGGTATGGTAACCCATCCCAAAATTTTTAACTCCCAATTTGTAAGTAATCTATTGGTTGAAATTTCACAAGAGTATTATCCATCCTAATAATAAGATGTTCACAGAATCATATCACTTCATGAAGTACATATCTGTTGCATGATAAGAAAATTCAACAACATTAGTTACTAGTTAAGGAGGTCTAATTTTTTGTAATAAAAAATTGTGACATTAAAATAAATTATGGTAATTTTGTAATTGAGTTTTAGGGAATACAGGTTAATTGAGGGATATGTTATTTCACAAGGTAATCCCTCAATCCTCTAGGATATTTCTTATCCCATTGTTTTGTTATATATATCACATATAAATACATACGAGTATTTGAATTTGGCTGTCTCATAATTGGCGGGGTATTCTGTTTTGGATTCATCTCAAGAAATTACTTTATACACTCCTGACTAAAAATAAGATTCAACATCTTATAAAATAAATAATATATTCGATGAAAAATATTACTGAATTATTTCAGGAACCTTATATAGAATCCCAAATGGACAAAGACTAATATAATATATTTTAAAAATGGGAGATGTTGAAAAAAACTGATTACATCAAAATTATATTAATCTTCCTGAATTCCATTTATGAAAATATGTGACACAACTATATTAAATTTTAATCCATAATTTAAAACGACTCAATAATAAATAAATTTTGTTTCTCAATGGATGTAATAAATATTTTTTCCATATTTCCAAATAAATTTTCATAGGAAATACCAAAAAAAGATATGTTTTGGAGAAATACATATAGTAAGTCTTTCATATGTAACAATTATAGGAATTACGTGTATCACTAAAATGGATATTTGAAATTTAATGGACCAAAAGGAAGAACATTGTTTGAAATGGTCCCAAATGTACTTTTAAATGTTTTCATATCATGGTATTCCAAAAAATTATAACTATAAATATATAGAATACCATATGTGGAACAATAATGTGCCATCTCTATATACATTCATAGACATTGATCAATGAATTGGATTGGGAAGTGACCTTTCCAAGTGTATTGAATTATAATTCCGTAGTCAATTTATACTGTCAAAATATTTTTACATATCATGTGTTATAATTCACATTTCTCATTTTCTACAGTGATCAGAAATGTTTTATTTGGAATAATAAGGATGGGAATGAATCATTATTACCCCAAACGTGGGTAAATGATTTATGTTTTCATCAACTTCACTCTTGTTTTTATCATATTCAGTAATAGTAGATTTGATACAACATTGGAGAATCCAAGTATTTTAGGATCCCCCCTCTACCAATATACCGAGGGAGAACAAATTTAGGTTAATTCTAGGGATGTATTCCGAGCTCTACCTAATGACATAGATTATGTATTTAAAAAGGTAAACTACTATTTTCACTTGGAATTTGAAATTTAATATATCTATTCTTACAATAATTTTTTTAAATCAATATTAATCACTTATATTATATCACATGGTACTGTATTCAATTAAAAATTACGTGTTGTTCTAAATAAGAAATTTAATTATAATTTACAATTAACAATCTATTATTTTCCAATTTAACATGATTCAAGTCAGCATCTTACAAAAATTTATCATATAAATTGGATGTTATTTAATCCTAAAAAATTCAAATAAAATATCCGCATTTAGGATAATCTAATTTTACAGTTGTGTTTTTAATTTAAATGTTATTCAAAAAGGATAATAATTGTAGGATCATACATGAGTATTGGTTGGGATAAATAAATTTTACAATAGTGATTTCATATATTGAGAGGTTTCCTGAAGGATTCCCCTTGGAAACATGGATGTTGGTGTTTTCCATAAGATATCAATATCCATGGAAGTTCTTCCCCAATGTTCATTGATGATTATATTGGTGGTTTTCGTGAATAGTCTTCCCAAAATGATGGGTTAGTGTTATGGTGCATCATCTTCCACCGTGATGAGTGCATAAAAGGCTAATAAAAATTAATAACTCTAATCCAACTATCATTCCTCGAACACACAAAAAGAAAAAAATATTTTAAATATTTTCATGTCACATTAATATCCGTGTGGTAATCAATTCACCTTTTTCACTGGTTCAATAATATAAATATGCATAATATTTATGGATGCATCATTATCAGACATCAGATTGGAAACTATTAAAGATCCAATATTGACGTGAATGGAATATTTTATAGTATCATTAATTCATTTTGGTAATTGAGTTATGATAATACCTAATATACTCCCTCCCAAATATAATTATCTCATTCTATATTACCAACTTATTGTTGTAAAAATATATTTGAAATTTTGAATATATATTGTAAATAATTTGATTGGTTCCAATATATATATATATATATATATTATAATTTCAAAAATCTAAAATGTATCTTGGATTTCTATTGGATGTTTATCCTCCTCTATATTATTTTATTTGGTAAACATAGAAAGGAATGGAAATTGACCATTTTTATAATCCATTTTCTACCCATATTACATATTTTTATGTATTTCAATTATAAACATTGTTCTTAATTGCACATCTTTATTTTATCCATATTTCGGGTGAGTATTACTATTTCAAACAGAATTCATATAATTAATATACATTACATATTTAGGTTTATCCTAAATGTAGTTATATTTTGGTGGTGTAATTTTATTTAAAATCCAAATGGTTATCATAATAAATAATTCTATAAGATTTTGGATTGAATGAGATTGATGTTATATTTTTTTATTTGAAAAATTTTCCATTATACTCTTAAATATATTGGAAAAATAATATTATATATTTTTTCATTTATATAATCTCTATTAATTATACTAGTTTATCTATTGGTGTACTGAAAATGTAATTTTTTATACAAATTTTTAAAGGATTTGGTTGATAATCTTTTTTCCTGTTTGATTATATTTAACTATATTATTGATTCTGTGGGTTGTAGATTTTTTGTATGATTAGAGGTTTATTTTTGATTTATATTAAAAATGGAGCACCGTCATAGTTATAATATCCCCCAAATACATGCTTCAATTTTATTTCACCCCATGGATTTTTTTGATATTTTCATAGTTATCATACTGCTTACAGCTCTCCATACAATTTTCACATCACATTGATCATTTAAGTGATTTTTTGATAAACTTAATCCATTGACCTAGGATGGAGATGGGTCCACATTAAATTTTTTCACAATTCAATGTCAAAAAGAAATTTCATTCATTATTATTTGTTTAAATTATAGGGAATGATTTATATGATATTACTTCATGAATATCTCATTTTATAGTACATAATATTCATAACAATTTATAATTATATAATATCATTCCCATGAGGCTCATATCTTCCATGGGTGATTTTATAATCAATACTTCCCTAGACAATGAATCAATGATGTTCTTATGATTTTATAGTAGTTCATTGCAGAGGAAGACATGAATTTTGATTTCTGATGCCAATTTTTGAGGGTATCATGAAAATTAGTCTATAATAATTCCTAATACATGTAAAATGTATCACCAATATATTTTAAAATGGTGTAAATTTCATTCCATATTCTTGTGATATGGGATTTTGTGAAGACTCATTATGTGAAATTTTTCTATAAATCATAAATTTCAAGGAAGAATATATGTTGAATAATATAGTACCACTCCTTGTTTTCTTCCTCAATATAAATGGGGAATACCAAACACATTAAAGTATAATAAACAACACCTCTTGACATGTTGGATATTTAAAAAATAATAAATATATAATGTGATTGTTTGGATCCACTATTACAATGGGAGGAAATTAAATTACAAATAGAATCATATTTACACAGTATTCATATTTATTATTTTTAAATATGTACATTATGCAAATAATAAATATGGTAAAATTGAGTGGAACAACACACCCATAGTTTTTTCTTGGATAGTTTCAATTATTGTGAGAATATATGCATCACGTGAAATTTCACTTGAATCCCAAAATTAGTTTTCTTCATTTTTAATATGGTTAATTTTCATAGTTTAATAATACATTTCTATCTCATGACTAAAATGTAATAATCCATTTTTAGAGGTCCTTGGTATACATATTTTTCATAATAGAGTTGAATAAATTCCATAGAAATGATGAAAAGTTGTGATATAAACCTATCATGGTTGTGGAAAAAGATATTTAAATTACCTAAGGTATAAGTTATTAGTGTTATAAAATGTTTCCTCCATCAAAAAGTATTCTAATATAGTTATCATTAGTGAAAATTAAAACGATTAAAAAAGATCACTAGGACATTCAAATGAATAAATACATATATTTTAAAATTAGAAGATATATAAGTTATTTGGCTTCATGGTGGTCTTAAAATTTAAATTACTTCAATGATCCATTATAGGATAATACATTCTCATTATTAATTAATATAGTGAATTTATTTAACATATTATCCACCTTATTATCCCATAGATCATGTATGATGATGATGAAAGTAATATATTAATATTTTCATTCATATCTAATTCTTCTTCCAATGAAGGAATTCAACAATTATTTTCACCCAATATTGTTTTAGAAATGCCAAATCCATTAATAATATTCCTAAATTTAAATTTTAGTAAACAATTTACTCCACATGTACACCACAATCAATATGATATTATCAAATGACACTAGACAAATGAATTAGTATAATACATATCCAATAAAAGGAAGAAAATATTTCCCAATCAATGAAATTTTCCAAATCAAGTATTAGACATTAATTCAATCCAATTCAATTTAAATTTTAAATTTAGGTATTGAAATTCATTGGACTACTAAAATATTTACATAATTTTAATTAAAACTAGATTAAACCACTCAATTTTGGTTCACATCCCCTTCACCCAACAACCTAAGATTAAACCCATGAATTAATAATGATATATATGTAGTATGATGGATATATGGCATGGTGGAATTCATAAAGATCAAAAATAAAATAAATGCAATGAATAATTTAAAATAAAAACTAATAAATTGTGATCCACAGTCATCTAATGGGTCATTACACAACAATAATCCACTAGATTTATAGATAATGTAATCTCCTCCATCATCATTTCATTAAATTATCATCTATATTAACTTAATGAATCTAAATTATCTTCTGCATCGTTATAATAAATCCTATATTTAATCATCTAAAATGATGAGTGCATTGAAATTTTAAATTAGGCTCAAATTGTGGTGGGTTCAATGACAATCAGTGTGTCAGCATCATCATCTTCATGGGAACACATGCATATGGGGAAGTTCATTTCTCCATGATAAAGCTTCAAATCCCACTTTTTTCACAAAATATTTAAAATATAAAATTCTACACCCTTCATGCCACAATATGGAGTCTGTGGTGTATCCTCTTGAATGTAGATTTATATTAAAAAATCAGAATATACTATCTTATAACATCTATAATGGAACTCTAATTGGATATTGAATCTTATATCAACAAAATAATTCTTTATTAAGGATATAGAACCATTCATGGAATAATGAAATACTATTCTCTCTTTCAAATTCAATCCACTAACATTTTATAACTACCCATATCGCTTTACTTCATCAACAGTGCAATAACAATTTATTCATCCACGAACTAGGAAACATGAAAATTTAAACAACTCACTCCATAGGGATATACATTTCATCAAAAACATAGTATATTCTAGTTAAAAACATCTTTAAACAATGGTTTCTCTAACAATAAATTCCCATTGGACTTTTTGATCCCAAAATATACTGACTATCCAGGGGAGTATGCCATTCATTATAATATAGTGCCCTTTACAATTGTAGTATTAATATTACTGAGTAGGTTGATACCTCACTATCAATGAAACACTATTCATGAAAGAGTTTAGTTCCCTTCCATTAATTGAATGGAATGGTCTTGGAGAATTTATATTTCATTTAGCTATTGAATTTCTTTTTGATTTATTAATATCTGATATTTTGACGAACCATCAGGATGAAAGATTTAATCCAAAATAAAGAAGACCCAAGTTATCATATCCCCTAATGAATAGAAATTAAAAAGTTATATATGATATATTTCATCCATGGTCATTAAATTTTTATTAGAATCATATATATATATATCCTGAATCATACACAACAGTTATAGCGTTTAATGGAACAATGAATTAAATCGGTTTTTAAGGCGTTTTTCCTCAATAGACACGAATAATGATTTTCAAACCCATTTAATATATTTAGAAGTGGTTATAAGTAAATTATATAACCTAATAATATCACACTATATGGAATATTCTGAATTTATTATATCATAATGTTTTACACATGATTTATTGATGAGGAGATGTAAATAATATAAATATGATATTTGAAGAAACCCACATCTTCATTCGATAACCTCCATTGGATTACACAAAATCAATCCCATTTTATCTTAATCCCCAAAATATGTCTTCTAAGAATTGTAGTAGGGATTTTGGGAAATACTTTTTTTAGGGTTTGGTTGATCTAGATGGATTGATATGTTTGATGTAGGGTGGATAGTGAGTTACCTTTAATAATAGTTGACGAGTGACATTATTTTCAGTTAATATAGTTATTGAAATTTAATATTTCACTCAAACATAATTTGGATTAAAAATTTATATTTAAATGGATGGATGGATGATAATGTAAATATGTAACTACACATAACATAACAAAAAACTTGTTTATCATGTTCTTACATAACAACAATGTTACCTTACTTTTTCTAGTTTAGTTTTTTACTATAATAAAAACAATATTTAAAATAGTAATGTATCATCAAATAATAAAATAAAATGATCCTAATTATATAATTTAGACCTACATATTATAAATATTTAATCTAATATATCAATTACAAATACTATTTCCATTGAAAATTTATTTTAAAAGAATCACATATAATATTAGAAAATTTATTTTATCATTAACTACCTACCCGAGTTTTTAAAACATTGCTTTTAATATAATAACTATAAAAGAAAAATACAACCATTAATGGAATATAGTAGATATGTTTTTATATCTAAATATCACTTGTCATAAAATATGATTTTTGGGAATTTTAATTCGTTTAATTAAATATCAATTTTATAAAATTACATTAATATCATTTATGAAATTATTGATTTTATTTAAATTTAAGAAATAACAATATATGGAAGATATTATGTTATATTGTATTAAAAAAATAAATATTTTCTATTTATCTATAAAATTAATATATCAATGTCACTAATTCAATTTATGTTATATTTTATATATTTTGAATCATTTATTTTATTTTAAATTAATTGAATAGTTTCTATGTTTGTGTTCCTTATGAACATAATGTAATTATTTCACGTCAATATTTTGATATTAAATTATCATGATATATACAACACACCTATATTTATAAATATTATTTGTTTAAAAAAATTGTTGTTTTCAACCCTACCCAAATGATTTAGATATATTAAAAGTAAGGAAGGTTCCTTCATATATATTTATTTACTTAACCTAATGTATATGTCATATTCATCTAATGCTTTTTGAAAGACATGTAATAATATATCCTAAGGTGATATGGGTATAAAAATTTCCATAAAAATGTGTGTGGGAATTTTTTTGGCAATTTTAACGATTATCTTCCTAGTTTAACACCCCTCGAAAACCCACTTTTTACCGTAACTATGAGTATTATGTTTTATTTGATTCAATTTTAAATCTGGTCAAAAATATTTTTTAAAATTATTATAAAATATAAATAATATTGATTAAAAATATATAATTTATTTAAAAACATTAAAATAAAAAAATGGGAAAAATCTAGATTAATATTAAACTCATGTATGTGTTGAAAATGAGGGGGTTTCGAATTGAAAATGTTTAATGGTTTACACATTTTTATATCAAAAATAAATACTAAATGAGTTTAAAGGACATAATTCTTATTAGTTGATATTTTATTGAACAAATATTTTTTTTATTAATTTTAATTTAATAATTTAACTCTATTAAAAACTTTTACGAAAAAATAAGTTTTGAATAAAAATTCAATAGTTTTCAATTTTTATTAAAAAATATTATTTTTAAAAATACTCCAAAAACATCACCATAATCTTATTTGGATTATATATATAAAAAATAATGTCATTTTTTAAAATATATTTTTCAAATGTTATACCAGTTAATATTATATTATGAGTGAAAAGGGCCACTGAACTGTCTTTCAGATAAACACTGTTTTTTTGAAACATATCATTTTTTTTCAATTTTCTTAATTTTATATCTGAAATGTAGGAAAATATATTTCACAATTTATTTATTAATATTAATTCATATGAATTTAATAGTTTGTTTATAATGGTATTCTATATTAGGGTTCGATTTGACTCATGGTTTCGTTTTATGTAAGCTATGAGAAACATTAAATTTAATGATTTGTAATTCAATAGTTATTTAAGATCAATGTTATGTAACTCATATAAAATTGAATAAAATTAAATTCTTATATAATTCTATGGTGTTACACTCTAACCATCATAATTTAATTTATCCTTAAAATTAAAACCTAATCTCGTAAATCAAGGGTTTAATATAATGAAATACCATTGTTAAAACCCCCACACCATTGAAAGGGTTAATGAAACATAATATTTTTCAATAAATATGGTATGTAAAATGGTTATATAAAATAACACATACTAGGATTATAAATATGATAAAATAGGTGGGAACTATAAAAATATATATAAATGTGAAAAACAACACCAAAATACTAATGGAGATATAGAGAACATGGGTATTAGGAAGTTAATAACCACATTACTATATATAAGTACTGTTGAATAGGTTATTCAAATCATAAAAAGTAATGATAATAGGGAAAAAATTATTCCAATTTAATTTTAATGATGATATATTTTTTTCTACATATGAATATAAGAAAATATATTTTCTTGATATATTATTATTTTTTCGGAACAATTTCATCCATTGGATGTTCCTCGATGAACATCCACTTCATCTCTTACTCCATGAAATGAATATGTAAAAATGAAATTTTTTTATTCCTATATCACTGAACATAACGTTTATGTACTTCTACGATGAAAAAAATTGTAACTAGACAATCTTTATTTTCTAAATTAAAACAACATGGATTGAAATAAATATTCACAAACACCCAATGTTCAACATATTCTAATCCAAAAACAGTTGAACATGAGGCTTATCCAAAATATTTTTGATAGTATTTAAAATGAATGTCACAAAATAATCATATATCCCCTATAAAATATAAGATGGATCATAATATCATATTAAAAATAAAAGAATACATTGACCACCATAAAACATCAATGAAAACATGAGTGATTTTATATTCCTTATGTAAAACAAATATTGTTGGATTTTCCATAAATATAAAATTTAAGAAACACTATCAATGATAGTATAAACCAAATTTTAAATAAATCATTAACCAGGCCAAAAGTTGTTAGTACTATCCTATTTAAATTAGCCTTAACGATAACTTATTTATCTAAATATCACTATCTATACATCAAGAACATATTTTGGTTTTTTATTCCCTTAATCAAGTGTTTTTAGTTATGTTCACCTTGTAATGTACACAACCCAGAATCTACTAAAATGGTGCTCTATGTCGGGTGGTTACATGACCTTAAGCATTCTTCCCTGTACACCAAAGGTTTCCGACTAGCAGTAAAGGTCTAAATAGTCAATTGGGGATACTATGCCCCATTTTTATCAGTGTAAGCCACAAAAAAAGATAAAAAATAATAGAATAATAATTAAAAATACAAGAGCATGCATAATATCTATTCCCCCGAAATGGATTTCAGCAAAGTCCAACAGTAAAAATTCCATGTCATGCTACATGTGAAAAAGTGAACAAAACCCAAAATGAAGACAAACTAAGAAGTCCCCAAAAGGGTCCTGACACAATGTATGGGTCCTCCTCTAGGTAAACCCTTGTAAACCCAACAAACCAACAAGGTATTTTTCATTTCTCCTATTCTTCAAACCGGATGTCTTCACAGGTATCCAACAACGGTCTTAACAGGGAGTGAGTTTAACCTTGTAGGCCACCACCAATGGTGTCTATAAAATATCTAGTATAAACAATTGTGCATGCATAAAGAAATGAAGAATTAATGATATGAAAAAGATTAAGATCACTTTACTAGTTTAGGTCTATTACAAACATTTATTACCTTTTATTTATCATACCATTTCATCCCATTTCCAATTACATACCATTTCCATATAATTTATCATGGTTTCATCATTAATAAAATGTTAAACGGGCTTAAAGTACCCAATTACATGCATAAGGAAAACTCAGAATTATCCACTCTCACTAGGAATAACTTCCACATAAAAAAAATATCCTTAACTCGATGACTCAATCCTTGTGGATGCAACTGTTCGGGTAATTTGTCCTCAGTCCTCATCCATAACTTGTGCATTAAGGGTGGAGTTTAGATCCTCAGTCCAAATCAACTTGTGGGAATGAAACCTCAGTCAATACCCCGACATTACTATGATATGTGAACATGTATACATATATGTAACCATTAACCATTGACACAACATCACAACCATTACCCAAGGCAACATACATCATAACAACAACATACGAGTTAATAACATTCCATAACCCATTAACACATTTACAACATTTCACATCATTATCCATTTATCCCAATTTACTTTTTATTATTCATATCTCACTAATAATTTATCATTATGACTATCTAACAAGGCATAAATACTAGGCTCATAATCTATTCCATTATGGTCCGGAATAATTTCCACATATTAACCCATTATACGTTCCAACACTATTCACAATTAAATTAAAAAATCCATTTTCAACCATATAAACTACTACCATGTTAAGACATCATCACTTCAGTTATTATTGTTAAACCTTGGTGCATCACCTAGATTATACCCCCACAACATTAGTAACATAAACATGTTTATGAATGGATCATCATAATCACACCATTATATCACTTGTTGTTCACTGAATTCCTATGCTAAGAATGGTCAACTCACCCCATGGTTGGCTCTAGATTAGTCTCCTCACCCTCGACGGATCCCATTGGAATTGTGAGGGATTAAATTTACCTTTTTTACAACAATTTTACCTAAAACATTCCATGGGAAGTCAAAATAAACAAAGAGATTCCCATGATAAAAACCACACCTGATGAAATCGACAAATAAACCATTGGATATAACATATAGACTACCAACCTCAATTTTCTAGTTGAAATCATTCTTAATCAAGACCTTAATTTAAACATCAACGGACTTTTGAATCTTCAAACTAAAACTCACCAAAGATGTAGGGTTTTAGAGCTTTAGAAAGAGAGGATAAAAAGATACAAAACCTAAACTCAAATTTAATGCAAGCAGGGGATTAGCCATACCCGGAGCTTTTATCCGCAACCAATAAAACCATAAACACATTAGAAATGAGGTATATTGATATCTTGGATCTCTTGAGCGATTTGGTTCATCCCTAGGGTGAAGAGAATATAAATGGGAGGAACTCTCGAGTAGTGGTTATAAATCCATGGGTGGAAAAATGGATTTTTTAGAGGTTTCTGGGCCTCACGGTTTACCCATATAGTGTTCCAAACCCTACAAAGACCATGCAGATACTACTATCCTAAAAAGTCCCTGCGCATGGTTTACACATACGTTTTTCTAAACTATGTGCAAACCGTGCAGATGCTTCCGTCCAAAAGAGCCCCCCCCCACATTGATTAGCCACACATTTTTCCAAACTGTGTGCAGACCATGCAGAGGATACTGTAGGAAAAAAACTCTCTTTTTCTATAGTTTACCCGTCATGAACCCTCATATCACCCCCAATCCTCCTATAGGGCTTGGGTAATATCATTATTAACCAAAAAATAGGTATTTATACCAAAACATAAATGATATCATACTTCTCCCAGATCCTGAATCATTAAAACTTCCTACCAAATGACGGATCATCCTCTAGCTATTCTTCCAAGTTCCAATGAACATCCACATGAAAGAGAATGGGCCATTAATCCCACAAATCTGATTCTTACTCTTAATTTATTTCATGTACATTTCCATGATTCCATTGTACTCTCACCAATAAAACATCCTTTCCCAGAAAAATTCTCTAAATATGATCTACGACGGGAAGTAGATGCTCCTCAAAGGATGCATCAGCCTCCAGCACAATATCTTCAACATCCACCACATAAGTTGGTGGTGGGTGATACCGCCAATTCATCGACACATAAAAGACATCTTGCATCCATATATAATTATGTGGATGAGTCAATTGGTATGACACGAGCCTGATCCTTTCCACTATCTCAAATCGCCCCACGTACCTAGGAGCCTACTTTCCCTATTCTTGAATCCATTAGTTACCCAACCTTGGTGACACCTGAAGGAACACACTATCACCCACATAGAAATCAAAAGGACTACACCTCCGATATGCATACGACTTCTGCATTCTATGAGCAATTTCCCTTCGTTTCCAAATCAACTCATCCTACTATAATGTCTCCTGTCGGAGACTAGGTCTCAATAGTTCGATTCCACTGGCCTCCATCCAATACAGTGGATATCTACACAGCCTCCCATAGAGATCCTCTAATAGTGACAGTTGAACTGTATCTTGAAAACTATTATTGTAGATAAATTCATCAAGTGAAAGGTAAAAATCCCAAGAACAAGTGAAATCCAAGACACAAGCCTTCAACATGTTTTCCAACACTTGGAATGTATGCTCCGACCACCTATCTGTGTGTGAGTGGAATGTCATAATCAAAACCATAAGAGTACCCATCGCTTTCTGTAAACCATTACATAAACATGGCATTCAATGAGGATCATGATCTCCAGCAATAGTCTGTGGTATACCATGATACCGTATGATTTCAAAAAAACAAAACTCACCCAACTTATTAACTATAAATTCTTAAAGATAAAAAAATCAAAAATATTATGCTTTCTAAATCTGTATGAAATGACACACATTCGTCTTCTAGTCCAAAACCACCCAAATTGCATCATTCTTCTGAGGTGTAATTAGAATTCCCAAGAAAAATACATTTTCACATCGTCCCACATCCATTACATAATGGAACATGGATATAAAAAACCACTAGGGTGTTAATGTTTAGTCGTCACTGCTTTTTGGTAGGGCACTATCCCACGAAGCCTACAACTTCATTTTTAATTCTTGTCCACTAAAACTGCCTACAAGAATCATGATATATATTTGTAAAACATTGATTCACTACCCATTTTGATTCATGTAACCCAGAAATAAACTCATCTTTCATTGACACTGGAAGAACCACATGACCATGAACACAAACAACCCAATCCACACTAACGACCCAACCCGAAGGTGGCTCCTCACAATTAATTATTTCATTCATGGACAAACATTAATGATAGGTATGCTAACCTATCATAACACTTCCCAAAAGCGTCAATTCAATAGCCACTAAAACCAGAGTTGCCTGAGAATTTTCCACTATCACCTCTAGTTGCATATACATGAACAAGGAAATCACCTTCCACGCAGTAATGTATTCCTAAACCACCTAGTCTTGAGTCATCCTACTCAATGAATCATCATCATTGCTCCTATTTCCCAGTGTATATAACATATCAATGTTGAAGGACAGGAGATACTCAACCCACCATTGTTTCAAAAGATTCAAACCCTCTTCCAAAAAATATTCATTAATCTCTTCTGGTCGATGTACACCATGAACAGTTCCCCCAACATGTAGTAAATTCATCACTTTAAGGAATACACTACTACAGCCAACTCAAGATCAGGAGTGGGATTGTTCTGCTGATGGGGTCTCAATTGCCTCGACCCATATGTAACAAAATTTTCATCATGAATCAACATGACCCCTAGCCCGATACCAGAAACATTAAAAAATATAACAAACATCCTACCTAGCTTAGGTAAGATCAAGATTGTTGTGGTCGTCAACCACTATTTCAACTCTGAAAATGAATTCTCACAAGCCTACAACCACTGCAAATTGATTCCTTCTTGGTCATGACCAATATCGGTGCTACCAAATTTGAGAAATCATGAACGAACCTACAGTAATATCTGAACAAACCCATTAAACTCCTAATGTGTAAAACACTCTTGGGATGATCCCCAGACACAATAGCATGAACATTCTCTAGATCCACTGAAACACCTTCCACAGAGATGATGTGGCCTTGAAAATTCACTTCCCAAATCCAAAACTAACACTTTAACAACACAGCATAAAGATAATTCTCTCTTATGGTACTCAAGATGATGTCCAGATGTTGTTCATGATCATCATGAGTTTTCAAGTAAACAATGGTGTTATTGAAAAATTTAACAAAAACCTGTCCAAATAAGGATGAATGACTCGGTTCGTAATATCCTTGAACACTGCATGTGCATTGGTCTTGATGAAAAGTATCACCACAATCTCAAAAAACTCATACCAACTCATGAAAATAGTCAGCAGTGCGTTAGAAAGTGTCACCCTCAATTGGTGGTAACCTGATCTCAGATCAATATTTGAAATCACTGATGCACCCATCAACTAATCATATTGGTCATCATTTCTAGGAAGATTGTACTGATATTTCACTATCCTCTAATTAATCTTATAATATTCAACACAATGCCTTAATGACTCATTAGGATTCTTCGTAAAAAGCAAACGAGTTCCCCAAAGGGCATACTGGGATGTATGAGCCCCTTATATTCCAAATCCACAAGCTCATCCTTTAACACCTAGAGTTGTTCTAGTTCCATTCGGTATGGTGGAATATAAATTGGCTCTGCTCTCGAATGTAACTCAATAATGAGCGCAACATACCTCTCCGGGTGGAAACCCTGAGAAATCCTCATGAAAAACATCCTAAAACTAATCCACAGCTGTATGGAAGAAATATTGTTCTGATCTTCCATCATCAAGAACAATGCATGATAATTGATCCATGAGTCTATCGAGCTACCTATACAACTGTCCCACATGACCTACTAAAAAATTCCCCTCTCTGTGATGGACATATGTTTCATCCACTAGTGACCTGAAAGATACCCTGCAATGGTAAAGTTTATTTGCGCCCAATACAACACAAACCAATCCATACCCAAGATCCAGTCAACCCCGAACATATCAAGAATGAAAAAGTCACATAGGAAACGATACCTGCCAAATTCTGAATCACATCCCTTGCACTACTTGATGTACTCATTCCTCACCCCCAATGGCGTGTCAATCAATATAACCCCACACACATTCTCCATAGGGAAGCCCATGACTACCACGTATTGACAAGAAATAAAAGAGTGTGTGGAACCAATGTCTAATAATGCACTATAAAGTGTTGACGCTACATGGATTGTAGCTCGAATAGTAAGTAGCCCAGCCTCACCATCACCAAGTGTTGACTGAACTACATGAAGCTGACTGACCACTCTACTCTAGGCTCCAACTTGAGTGCCCTATATTGCACTACCCTGATGACCTTGGCGATCCATCCCCGGAGTTCCACGTCCACCTCTCCTTCCTGTATGGCCCATGGAGCTCCAACCGCCTTCCTAGTACGGAGAAAATGATCCCTTGCATCCACATTGAATCTCTCTTTCACCAACATTCATGCTCACCTAAAAAGAGATCCTCTATATCATCTACACCTATCCAAATCATCCACATGATTGGAAATCAATAGGAGGTTGAGGTCACTAGCCACACATGTGCACCGACCTTCCAAACTAATAGCAGAACACCTGATTAAAGACCTGATAGGAGGATCCTCTCTTCTGTCCAACTTTCACACTTCATCCCTTCTATAATCTTCCAAAACAATACTTCCATCCCTCAAATGTTGCACCACATGACTACCCACCTAGAACTACATGACCACTACTAGAAAATCTCATCAAGTTCCCTTCTGATATCAATTCCTTATACACTCCCTTAATAAACCCCTTTATGGGAAACATATTCACCTAATACCTGATATTATTTCTCATCCCATCCTCGAATCACCTCGCAAAAACTTCATCATCTCGTGCTGACTATTGAAAAAAGAATCACATGTTAGTGAAGAAGCCATCATAGTCCATTACCAAAATCGATCCCTGAATTTGGCTCTTGAACTCTGTAGCACGCTCTTGCCTCAATGCCTCTGGGTAAAAAGGCTCCAAAAACATTTCTTTGAAATCATTCCAAAACATCCCCTCAGCCTACTCCTTCTGAGACAAGATGTCCCACCAACACTTTTCCTGGCCCCGCAACATGTAAGCTACCAACAAAATTCACTTCACATCAGTAGTATCCAGATGATCAAGTATCATCTGTATAGACTCTGTCTAGAACCCTGCTACCTCTGGCCAACTATCCCTTACAATGGTCAAAGGGTGAGGTAGCTGAAGCTCTCTAGTCAACTCAAACATACTCGGTGCAACCCACCATAGGTTCAGATCTATCATCTATATAAAACAAGACATGTTCTCTAAGAACCACTCTTTACAACTTTCATGGATCACCACATTATTTTCCCCTCTACTGCAGGTGTGTTTTCAACAACAAAATCTTATTTCCCACCAACGCTCAAAGTCTTGTTGTCATTTATGTACCTTTTCAAACATGAGGTCTAGAAAACATTCAAAATAACATTCAAAATTTGACAATAAGAAGGATCTTCACCATCCACAACAACCCAACGTACATGAACCATCCCAACAAACCTTAGTATTTTGAAAAAAGAACCCCGACCATCCCTACCGCAGACTGTGGTCCAGAAGGGGTAAATAATAATACAATGCCACCAAGATCACACTACATGTTACAAAAAAAATTCAATTCATTACAAACATTAACAAAAAAAATTCCTTTTTCCATCATTTATGATTTTTTTATCTTCACCCACTTCCATTGTTTCGCCTTCCACATTTTCCTTTTTCCAATTATCCAAACGCAATGTGCATTATACAATTCATACCTCACAAACCCAAACCATGTGGTCCTACCATGATGCATGTCTTCTACCCCTCAAGGTGAATACAATGACCAATTAATGAAAAACCTCGTGCTATTTAGGCCACAAGACGAATATAAAAAAACAATCAAATCTCACAACTTGTGAATCACCCAAAGGTGAAATATCATCAAATATAACATCGTACAATCAAGAACAACAATGTCTGCCTTGGGTGACTTGGGTTTTCCCTCATACATGGGTTAGATACTTCCAAACACGAGCTCTTTACCAAGGCCCGACAGATCTTAACTACCATCAACCATCCCAAATAACAATATATCTTATATGGATAAGAAAGACCTCATCTAATAACAATTTGTAACATCCCCGAAATAGAATCCACTAAATTGTTGATCCGAGATGGGTTGTTACTTGACCTTAAGTGAGAATACCTATACGCCAAAAGTTTCCAACTAGCAATGGGAGTCTAAATAGTGAATTGGGGAGATTGTACCCCCTTTTAATGAGATTAGTCCACAACAAAAGATAAATAAACTAGCAGAATAATAATAAAAAATACTAGAACATACACAACAACAATTCCCCATATTGGGGTCTAACCATGTCCAAAATTAAATATTCTATATCATGATACAAGTGAAAAAGTGAACAAAACCCAAAATTAAGACAAACTGCAAAGTCCCAAAAATGGTTCCAAACCCCAGTCTGTGTCCACCTCCATGTACAGCCATGCCATTAAAATTTCATAGAAAGGGACTTTTCCATTCTCTTGACCTTAAATCATGATGTCAGATTGGGTACCCAATGGCTGCCCGAGTAGGGTGTGAGTGCAACTCAGTAGGCTACCACCAACGGTGTCTACCACATATCTGGTATAAAGAATTTTTCATGGAAAAAGGACATGGAAAATAAGTGAATTGAAAATATTAAGTGCCCATAACCATTTTAGGTCTATTTACATCATTTATTACTATTTCATTATCTTATAATTTCATCCCATTTCCCATTACATATCATTTCCAACACATTTATCATGGGTTCATTAATGAAAAAATGTTTCACAGGCCTAATGTACAGAATGACATGCATGAGGAAAACACACAGTTTTCTTATCTCAGTAGGACTGACTTCCTCATGACAATAATATCCTCAACCAAAACACTTAGTTCAGGTTGATGAAACTAATAGGGTAATAGAGCGTCAATCCTCATCCCAAACCCATGCATTAATGGTGGAGGTTAAAGCCTCATTCCAACTCAACCCGTGTGCGTAGAAACATAGTCAATACCCCACACTACCAAGCTATGTGAAAATGATATATATATATATATATTTAATTCCAATAACAATTCACAAAACAGAACAACCATTTCCCAAGGAAGCAAAAATCATAATAACCCGATATGAGGTAGTACTATTCCTTAACCCATTAACAAATTTACCACATTTCAAATCATTACAATTTATCCTAATTGACTTTTTATTATACTAATCTGAATAAGAATTGATCATTATGCACAAATCACTAGAAATAATGACTTGGATTGTAATCCATTCCATTTTGGTATTCAATCATTCCCACATATTAACCCATTACACGTTCCATCACTATTCACAATTGCTTTTACATAGCCATGTTCTACCATATACACCACTACCATGATAACAAAACATCCAATAGGTTATTATTATTAAGCCTAGATGAATTATTTATCTTCTACCCCTAGACCAGAAATCAAATCAACATGTTTATTAATGGATCATCATAAACACACCACAATCTCACTTGTTGTTCACTAAATCCCATGGCCTGAAAAGGTCATAACACCCCATGGGTGCCCCTAGTTTAATCACATCACCCTCGAAGCATCCCATTGGAATCATGAGGGTTTACATTTACAATGTTTACAACCATTTTACTAAAACATTCAATGGGTATTCAAAACACAGCAAGAGACATCAAGAACAAAACCACATATGCACAAATCTAAAAAAACCATGGGATATAAATGGTTTACCACCTACCTCAATTCCATGATTGAACACACACTTAGTCAAGCCCTTTAATTCAAATTCATAAATCCTTTATTGATTCAAAATAATCTCACTGAAGAAGTAGGGTATTACAGATTCAGAAAGAGAGGAGATAATGATACAAACCCTAAACTCAAAAGATAAGAAACTATGCAATTAGCCTTACCAAGAGCATTGATACACAACCAATGGTACCAAAAACTCATTATAAACAAGGTATATTTTTACCATAGAGATAATGATAGATTTGGGTGGTCCCAACGATGATGAGAGGTGAAATAGGACGAAATCCTGAGTTTTGGTTAAAAATATCAGGGTGGAAAAACTGTAAATTTTTAGATGTTTCTCGGTCGCACAGTTTACCGGCAGCGTTTGCCAACCCATGCACAAACCGTACAAATGATTCTATATAAAGGATATCCCTCACACAATTTAACCACATAGTTTTCCAAAATGAGCAGAAACTATGGAAAGGCTATTGTCCGAAAAACATCCTCTTGGATGATTTACATGGGCCATCTGCACAGTTAGCACTAACCCTGTGCAGAATGTGTGACCTACCCAGAAAACCCATTTTCATATCTTTTCATGTCCTGAACACTTGGAACACCCTTGAGCCTCCACTAGGACGTGGGAATGCACTTAATTAAGAAAAAAATTATTTAAACCTGAATATAATTGATAACATTCATTTTTATGATCCATGATCGTACACAACATGCCAACGAATCAATTTTATTTGTTATAGATATTGTTCTGCCTTCAATTTTAAATTGATAATAAAAGTTATTATAAAAGAATCACGTTATATTTTTAATTTTTATATCATTGATATCATTTAAGAACTAAACAAATGGATAAATTATAGAATCTAAACACAAGTAAATAATAAGTATACTTTTTCTATGGTAACATCATAATATTGAACATGATCCATGGGGTAATACAAATTTATATTTTTTTGGTTCTTTAGATATTTATTTTTGTGGTCCCCCAACACTTTCATGTTATATAATCATATATTTTTTCATTTTTTTCACATGAAATGAATATCATGGAGTAACTTTTGACTAAATTTTTTAATAATCCCATTCCATTTAAGAATAAACTATGATGTTTCTTTTTGTAACTTAATCATATTGGAAAATCATTTTTCCCTTTTTTAGATTTCTTTTTCTTTTTCCATGAAAACATATTCTTTTATTGACTCCCATTAAAGATATAATAATTAATGAAACTTTTCTCTTTATTTATTCACCATATACATTATCCTTATATGATGAGAGTTTTTTATATGTTAATTAACATTGGGAAACATGTTTAACTACAACAATTAAATGATCATTCAAAATCATTGGATTCCATTCATTGATGTGTTTCCCATTCCGTCTTTTGGGATCCATTTTAATTTGATGGAATATAGTATATTAAATATATCATTATAAAACATAATTTTCAATCAAAATAATATTGTAATACTTAATATAATAAAAAAATTTATTCTTAAGTATTATACTTATAATAAAAATACTTTTTGGGGAAATCTATGTATTTAAATCCTTCCAAATTGTTTCTAAATTGAATTTGAAAAATAATATGAGTATCACACAATATTATCAAAATATGTGCATAGTAAAGACTGTTTTCATGCATTATAATATCATTTTTTCTGTCCCAATATATCCTTCTAATATTAATTACCCATTTATACATCCTTTTAGGAATCCTTCCATCTGGTAGTTTCTATACAGGGATGTATTGAAAATATTAAACAAATAGGGTATTCCTTAATGAAATTATTTGATCTCCCTCTAGATATATATGTTCAAATCATAATGGACCGACCCATTTTGATGTTTTTTCAATCATATATACACATGATAAACATTATAAATTTTTAATATAAAGTAAAAAATATATAAAATAATAATAATAATTTCATCAAATAAAAACATATTCCAAAATTTATTCATGATAACCTTGGGAAAGGAAACCTAATGTGGGGATCTGAAATGTTTAGTAAGGGAGATATAGATTTCATGAAAAAATTAGAATAATAAATATTTTATGGTAATTAATTTAATAGAAATTTCCATTTAATATAATTTGTAGGGTGATAAGATAAGACATATGAAATAATTAAGTTAGTAACTAAAAACTTATATGATTTATCAAGAAAATGATAATTAAATTAATATAGAGATAATAACTTTGGAAAAATCTAATATATTATCATAGAAATTTATTTCTATATTATGGAAAATACTAATTATTTTAAATCATTCTTCAAGCACATTAGACCACTAACATCATGATCTATCCTCATGACAGATTAATACTACATAGTATAAACTCATATCATATTCTAACCTATTTAATACAACTGGGTTGAAAATCATGTGGTTTGGAAAAATGATTTGTAACATGACACACATAGATGATTTTCATACCAATATATTGAAAATAACTATCAATAACTACATATCCAAATCAATAATCATATATATAATAATCAATTTTATTGGTCAATAATAGTTTTTACTAATAAATATTCATATTGAGTAAAGAATATAGATTTATAAATATTTTTTTGGTTAATAAAATAAATATCTAAGAAAACACCATAAAAAATAATTATATATTTTTTAGTGTAAAATAATATTAAAAAACATATTATTTATATTTATCATAAATTAAATGACTAATTATAATTGATCACTTGAAACTGATTGTTTCAATAGAATTTTAACAATCACAAAAAAAGTGATATTATACAATAACTTTTCCCACATGGTAATTTTCAGTTCATATAAAATTTGATAAAATAAAAAAAATTCAGTCATCAAATAAATTTACTTAAGAATGTGTCATGATATTACATCTAAAAGGGGTTTATGTGTGCCATATATAATCATTTAGGTTTATAATATTTAAATATTTCTCAATGTAGTGATTTTCAAATGATATCCACTACCTCATATTTTCATTATTTATATACTATTTAAAATCATTTATAATAGTCAATAACTTGTTATTAATTTATAGTATAACCATAATTATATTTATAATATCATAAGTGATTCACTTATAGAATTTTTCTAAATATTTATAATAATATTTCAATACTGCAACTTTTTTGGTAGATAATAACATGGTTTTCTCATTGATGATTTGTTATGAAATTGTTTTGTCATGTGAATATTATACAATTACATAACCCCCATAATAAGAATAATATTATTATTATAATATTTTTTTATTGATATTACTCTTAAAATAGATAATGGTTGATTGTTTTTTACAAATTAAGTATGTTGTGATTATTAAAATTGTAGGCTGTATGTATGCATGAGTAACATTTCCATTTTTCAATGATCGTTAGAGATTGTAGGAATGCAATATTGAATCATTCATGAATGATTATAATATAATCAATAAAATTATATTTATTTTAAAAATACACATATTTTTTTATGTGGTATCAAGATGAAAAGATATTAACATCACTTTGGGAAGGTGGTAGTCCACACATTCTAGAAGGCGGTAACTAATTGTAATTATTAGAAAGAAAAAGATATATTATATTCATATAATTATAAATATGTTATGAGTATCATAATTAATATATTTATATATCATTTATTGATTTAAATTTTAATTATGAACTAAAATGTTACATGTCAGTTATGGATGGTTTACCTCTCTTTGTGTGGTGGTAATTGGTATTACCAATAGTGGATTATATCATATCCCCAATGGAATGAAATATCAAATGTTATACAAGTTATAATTGATTAATATATATAAATATATTTTAGGTATCACATATATATATATACATTGTATTCCTTATTATACCCATCCATTAGAGGTGGTAATGGAAAAAACAATCACATTGATTCGCAATGCGGAAGTTCGTCGTACTCAAAAATGATGATTTAATAAAATGTTAGATGGAATTATAAATGATTTTTGGTGATTAAATTAACATTCCAAGACAAAATTATATGTAAGATACTATGTTCATCTGATGATCATAGTTTATTATCAATTGTAGGATTTGGTGAATGAAATTAATTAATGAATCTTGTTGAAGAACGTTGCCTCCCTTTTAGGTAACCACATTAGGATTCCACCAAATACATCCAATTATTCTTTTAGTCCAAAAAAATCCTTATATAATGATAATAGGGAATCTATGTTGTCATTTTTGTAGTTTTTGGTCGATAAAAATGGCTTGAGAGGTGTGGGGAGGTGATATGAGTGAGATTCATTTTATTACAGAGGAGGAGTGTCATTTTTCAAAAGTCCCATAACTATTCAATAATGGGAGGTATATATTAGCCTATGTGAATAAAAATAGAAAATTAAATGGTTTTTTGGATTACGTGTCTGATCCATATTTCTACCATAAATATGAAATCTTTTTTCATTCATGATGTTCTTTAACTTATATGTTTCATTACATTTACCATTTTTCATTTTCACTATGAAAACTATTATTTATAAAGTAAGTAATATATAAATTAATATTAAAATAAAATTTTACCTTTTATATAATATCTAACTAAAATGTTTATATATGATATCCAATTTATCATATTATAATCTTATGTATGTTGATAAATATGTTTTACACAAGTGCATATAATGTGAAAAAAATTACATTAAAATTACAATGATTATAGAGTTTTTATTATAATTTTGTTTTTATATTAGAAAAATATTTTAAATTATTCCATAAATTTACAATTATTTATATTTTTTAAATTTTAATAATCACATGGTAGAATATATTAATTTCCATAAATATAAATCATTTAATATAATATCAATTTTATAAAATAACATTAGTTTAATTTTATAACATTATTAATGTAAATTAAATTTAGAATATATGATGAATATGAAAACATTTTATTATGTTATGCTAAAAACTGAATAGCATTAGTTTTTATTGGAAATTTAATGAAACATTATAAGTAAATCTATCTAATAAACATCAAATATATTTATTATCTTTTATTTGTTTTTACATTAACATAATAATTATTGAGCTTTTTTCATATGCATTAAAAGTAATTGATTCATAATGAAAAATTAATTATAAACAATAATGATAATAAATATCTATATATATTATTTATAATCAAAAAAAGATTGTTATCCATATTCCATATAATTATTTATATTTAAATAATGGAAGTTTCAATTAGGTCTATTTTTATATTTAACTTTTTATATAGGTAAGATTCATGGGGAGGTGTCCCAAAAAAATCATATAAATCATTCATAAGGATATAAGGGTATAAATATGGATATAAAATTATTTTTTCCTAAATAAATATGTAGATCATTTAAACTATTATCTTCATTTTTTAACATCTTGTAACACATTTTTACATTTACCTTGGTAATTAATTTAAATTATTTTCACTATTCATTTTGTTGAATACTTAATTCGATCCAATTATTGAATATAAATTATTATGATTCGATATGTGGAGTATATTTGGTAAAATTACAATCACATAAGTGTAATTTTTGTTTTGAAAATTAATCTCATCGATGTAAAGAGAATGTAGCTTTTTCAATGAGAAAATGTTCAAAAGTTTACAATGTTTTAATATATAGATTCAAATTTTATATCATTTAAAAAAATTAATTGGATTAATATATATATTAAATAATTTTACTTTAATATGTATTCTTAATATGTTTTAAGTCATTAATAAATGTAAATGAAAACCCATTCTCCAATAAGAAATCTATATTTTTTACAATTCGTTAAAAATTAATCATTTAATAGAAATACCATTTATAATTCCAAAGATAATCATTATATTTTTTCAAAAAAAAACATTATTTTAATATGAATAATTCTAAAATTAGTTAAAACTATTTAAAAAATGTGTAAAAAGCGTGATGAAACAATATTTTATTGAAATACGATTTTTCCGAAATAAATTATTATTCATTTAAAGAATTCTTAATATTTTAATAAATAAATTACCATTATTTTTATAATTTAGATAGACTATTTATGATCATAAATTTATTAAATATTTTATAATGTTATAATATATTATGATTCATTTAGACATGAGGTGGCATGTACAACAAGATATCAAAGAGCGTAATGTAAAAAAATAATATTTCATGGGTTGGTTAAGCTCGATGATCCATGTCGTATACTCTATGAAATATAATGTTCTTATTTTATAATTTAGGGGTGATACATAAAAAAATAAATGGGACTCCATATAATTTCATTATTTCATAAAAATGAGGTATAGAATTATTATCCGTAGAATTGTTATCAACAACTTGAATAAAAAGAAATGATTTTCTCAAATGATCAAAAATAATCCAAATGAATTTATTATATATTAATTAATTTGGTAATATTACCATGAAATTAATTGATATATTCAACCAATTTTTATGAAAATTGGAAAGGGAGAGTAATACCATTCAGAAAATTATGTTTCTCTTTTCACTATTTGGTAAATAAAACATTACATGGTAGTCACAATTATATCATTTCATTCCATCATAAATGAAATATTTAAAAATAAATCTTCACATATTATGTTATTTAGATGAATATATACTAGAGTGCTATGATTATAACTCATTACTTATAAAATAAATTTGGAATCACCAAGAATATAGAATAATTTTTTATAACCAAATATTCTAACATTGGACATATTAGAATCCGGAAACACACCCTTACTAACATATTTATCATTTTTTGTAAATCATTATAATTTATTTATAATAAACAATTCTATATGATGAAAACAATTAAACATGAATCAAAATAGTGTGTATTATATTATGAATATGTTTAATAGATACATTCATTAAATAATTAACAAACGGGACTTGTTACATTAACATAAAAGTGAATATCGAATTATATTTCGTAAAACTAGAAAAAAATACAAATATTTCATTTCCTAGAATGTTAGAAATCATGAATTCACATTATTAAATCAGTTAAAACTGTATTCTCAATATCAATATTAGTACCATTTGGATGAACATATACTACCAAATATTATATTTAGTATATATTTCACATTTTTCTACATATAAATGATGTCCTTATATTTTTAATTTGAACACTACACAATCCACATCAAGGTAACATATTTGTTAATTTAGATCAAGTTGTTTTACCAATAATGAGGCATATGAAAATATCTGATTTTCTACATTAATATTAAACCATGCCCCTTTAAAGGGAAATTGTTATAGATACAAATCTGAACATTTCAATAACTTAATGAACAAACTGTCTCGTTCACCAATATTCAATTAAATTATAAAATAGATATATCACCTTATTTCCCCCATATTATTGAATCTAATTTTTGAGCTGAAATAGTTTTTGGGATCAATAACTATGAAAATTCATCCAATAATCGATGTTTGTTAACATTTAATCAAGGAAAACAACTAATATCTATGGAAATTTAGGTATTGTATTATCTTGAAACTCGATATTTTTAAATGGATTGACATCTTTCACATTTTTTATTTATAATATATCAAATGAATGAAATTTGGCACACCTACAATTCAAATTAACTAAATTTTCCATATAAGTTGTTCTATTTTATTGTTTATATAAATAACCTAAAAGTTTTATAATGATCACCATAACTATTGGGATCAGTGAATATGTATAAAATTATGAAAACCAAAAATTTATCTGTGAACTGTATGAATATTATATATCCATGGCCCATTAATTCAACAAGATCATTTTTACCCCAATGGGAATTACCCCAAAATCTTAACTAAAAATCCATGTATTTAATATTTTCATCGTTATATAATCTATTTTAACCAATATCTAACAATACTTGAACCTCATATCAGCCTTTATAAAATAAATCTATAACTCAAGATGATCCTAAAATTCTTCAACATGAGGTAAAAATAAAATTATTCATGATAATTATATTATTAAATATTCTATAATCCATGTAATGAGTCATGGTTGAATTATTCTATGTGAATCATAAAACAAGATAATACCATAGTGAAGATTTTTGATAATGAATTACATATCTAGATTGTATTTTGGCTACCACTTCAATTCAAAATTTATTACAGGTACCGTTGAATAAAGGAGTTTTGATATTTTCATAAAAATAATCATAAATTCAATTAAAAATAAGCATTTGATAAATTTTAAAACTATGAAATTCTTCCAAAATATTATTTAAATATTCATTACCATATGAACAACACCAACTTAAATAGTTTTCTTATCCTCAATAATATTTTCCAAATAACATTTATTTCAATCATTAATACAATATATCTACTTTATGAAATGTTATCAAATGTAATATTTCTTTTCTCAATCAACAAATATCTATTATTTAAAAAACACCATTATCTATATAATATATTATTTAATGATCAAATCATTGAGTGATGACTCTAACTAGTATAATCATTGTGTTGATTATCATGATGGCTATGATTTCTATTGTAGATTAACATTAAACCTTTCATGGATCTCTTTTTTGGGGATAATTGTATGAATGTTATGTTTAATCAACACTATCCTTTTTCTCTTTTTTTTCTCCCACATTGTTATTATGGAATTATAAATATAAATCCCATATATTACTACAAAAAAATCTATATTTATAAAGTTAACAATTAAAAATTTTCAATGTAAATCAATTCCACCAAAAATAACATAATGATGCTTATAAATTATCTTATCATATGAATATCCCCTTTGTTATTATGATAAAATTTACCTCTATTTCATGATGTCAAATTTCAAATTCAATGGTAAATTCATTGAATTGAATGATTCTGTAGGCCTTGAATCAATTAAGACAATTGGTATAATCATAAAAATATGGTATTATACTAGAAATCATAATGATAGATAGTCCAAAAACTATTTGATGTATATTTATGGATTTTGAAACAACATTATTCTTATGAGAATGGTGAATTCTATCATTCATTCAAATCATCAGTCATCTACTCACGCAATGACCCATCTAATTAAATTAAAAAATCAGACATTGTTATTTGGTTATTTTTATAATCAATAAATTGACCATTACTTTTAATGTTATGAGTCTTATCATGATACATACCACACCTGAAACATTTCCATGATATTATACGACTTCCTCCAGGGTACATCTAACCACCAGTATCAGATGAGGGAACTAGATTTTCAAACCATTGGATTTTATTGTTTTAATCTTTCAAATTTGTGATATAAAATTCCCCATTTTTTATTTTCATATAATATTTAATCAATATAAAACTAAATATCAATGTTTTAGGCCCACTGAACTACTTTATTATAGCTTTAAAATTCAGTATAATCCAATTATCCTTGATATATTAGATTATAAAAATGCTAAAAGCTAATCAATTTTACTATATTTATATCAAATAAAATTTGTGGTGTTCCTTTCTAATTGGTGATGATGTCTTCATAAAATTTCATTGAATATTTATATTTTGTAAATTTCTTGAGAATATTTTCCATCATATATCAATAAACCCTAGGAAAATATTTATCAAGTAAAGTACTCTAAAATTCATCCCATTTCATGTCATAAATCACTTCTAATTCCCATGTATTCAAAATTATTAAGAACCACTAATCGTATTACCCCAAAAAATGATATGGATTTTGAATTAAATTTTGATGCACTAAATATCCCATGGATTTGATTATCTTTTCTAGAGCAGTAATACATCCATAAGATTCTTTCTGGTTATGAGATCCACTAAATACCGAATTGGGTTGTTTAACGAAATTATATGTTGTAAATATTATAATCAATGGTGAATATGATTAATATATAATATGGATTAAAAAATAATTAATATCCTATTAAAACTGATAAATCATAATAAAAAATCCCATTTTAAATTCCATCTATATTATGTCATAATTAGCCTTCACCATGATGAGGGAAGGGACATCAAAATGCAAGGCCCTTCCTTATTCAAGTTGGAAGAGAGATAATGTAGCTTAATTACTACCTTCAATAGTTTATGGAGTGGATACTTTCACTAATGTTATAACATCACACACAACGTGGATGGAATATACCTTTTTATAGAATAATATTGGGAGATAAGACGGTAAACCCAAAAAATATGAAGTCAGAAGGTAAAAGTAAATCCAAGAAAATCACAATACCATATGCATTCTCAATATAAAATTATACAAGGTACAAGAAACTCATAAAGGAAATACTAAAATTAATAAATATAATAAATGAAAATTGTCCCGATGTCAAGCAAGTAATGTCTTACATAGTCTTCAAAGTCCTCTGAGAAACCTGAAAGCAGTTTTATATACGTAGCGTGAGTATAAATTTATTCTCATAAGGGAAAAACAAAATCTCCCATTAAAAAGCGATGAGGCACATTAATTCCCCATGAGAAAGTGGTAACCCAAATGAATTTCTAGGAAACTATCCACTTAGCCTCACTGAGCTACACTTACCAATTAATGCATGTTATTCAATGTAATATTAACAACACATAATTTCATTGGGTACCCCACAATGCTTTCCCACTAGTTATTTTGGGTATCCTGCGTGTCATACATCCCCCATAGGTTCCACTATAGCCCCACTACCACCCCAAAAACAACACTATGGGACACCACAACCATGCATCCCACTCATTGGCACTAGGGCCACCACAGCCACACATAATCATTCACAAAGTCACCTGTGCCACAACAGCCACACTTATCCACACCTGTAGACACCTGGGGCATAGTAACCACTGCCTCGCCTAATGAAACCTAGGCCCAATCATCTACATCCATGCTCGAAGACACCTAGGTCAGATCAACGACTACCACGCCCGAAGACACAAGGGTTTCATCCAGAAGCCACTTGAGAAACAAATCTTCACTCACACACCTTGGAAAACCACTAAAACACATGTTTCATGAAGCATCTTGGGACATAAAGAACCACAGGACATCATATCCTACATGAAGAATCATGGGCTACCTGGGAGTGATAGTAAAAAGGAGCTAAAATCCATCCACTCCTACGAATGTTGGGAAAACACTATTCCCCATTAAAATGGGGTGTTTGATATGAAGGGATTAACATTGGTGGGGGGTAAATAATAATCAAAAGAAGTAAATATTGTACATATATTTAATCAATCTATAATCCCATCCAAAGGGATATGAAACCAACAACCAGTCATACAAAACCACTATTAATGTTAGTTCTATATGCACACGTACACAACAGCGACAACCAGAGATAACACATTATTGGAAAACAATTCCCCCATTAAACCCATTATCATTATCATGTTTTAGATATTTAATTTAAATAATTCCTCCACTAAATGGAAACTAACATGAATTACCTCTATCCACAACAACAACTCAAGGAAAAATGTCCAAGCATGCTTTTAAAAATTCACACCTGGTTCTCTTGTAATGCAACAACATCAAAAGGGATCTGTGAGATCCCTTGATGTAATGGAACCAAAACAAGCCACAACATTCTAGATCCACATTCCCTTAGATTCAAAAACTATCATCTTCTTGACTAGATCATTCTACCCCCTTTTTATGACACCCAGAATCATTAAACAAAACAACTACGCTTTTTACCAGAATAGAGAAAAGGATTTTTCAAAATTATCTAAATCATTCATTATGTTCCATCTTTCAATTTGGTTAACTGTTGTGACCACATAAGGATTCTTGTTCATCTAACATTCATTTAATCAACAAATTTTATCTAATTAACCAGTTTTCAAGTTATGGTCATTTAGTCATGGGATTATCTTGAAAATAGAGCATCATTAGTTCACAATAATGGTCCCCCATTAGCCTTGATTTTCAGTGGAAACAATCCCATAAAATTCACAACATAAAAACAATGTAATAATAAAGATAACATAATCAACATTCCCAACCCTTTATTCTTTAACAAAATGTTTATTATCTTTGTTAAAGTTTTTTTCATTTATGTCTTTAAGGATAATCGTTATAAACACCACAAATGATTCAGAATAAAGAGAAACTAAGGAAAAATACTTACATGGATGATCAAGGATCGATGTTTTCTCCTTGTGTCAAGAATTGGAGATTTGTGACTAATAGAGGAAGAACTCCAAGGTCTCCAAGGCTGAGTGGGGAGGGTTCTTGCGTGGATACACAATTCGTCATTAGAGAAAGTCTCGAGTCATACCATGATAAATAGAAAGGAATAAGGAAGAGAGGATATCAAGTAAAGAAGAGTCAATATCATAAAATACTAGAGATGATTTCGTTGTATTGAAAGGTCAGATCGTGGATTGACTACGTTATTTAGCAGTTTCACATGTTGAGATTAATTGAGATTTAAAAATTTTTTCTGGAGATGGTGGAGATAATGGCTATGAGTTAATAAAAATCTACTAAATGGAGAAAATAAATACATGGTAGAACCTCAAAAACACTGGAATATTGAAAATGACGAAGCTGTGTGACAGGCCACACTTTTTGGTAACTCAAGGGTCGCCTGACTCTTGGTTCTTCAAAGCAACATTTATGGGCCACAAGTTTCTTTGAAAGTTGTAATAAAAGTTAATTATGTCCATAGATATTTTACTAGAGACATATTGGAAGGTCTTGGAAAAAATGGAAATGTCTCACTTATGGGTGAGTCACTGCCGCCGTAGCACTGATGTCGATTGGTGCCACTGATAGACCATCAGTTCCACAACACTTTCGACATGAAAATTTGGATAAATCCTCAATAAGTAACTAATGGTAACTAGAATTACCCCAAACACCAGAATTTGACAATTTAATAGAGAAAGAATTTCCATTACATTGCATTATATACCTATAAAACTATTATCACCATCGATAATCGATGAGTTAACCCTAAGAAATGATTGGGGTCTGAACAAAATTCTCGTAATACACCTATCAGGTACTAACCACCATAGAGTTTATTGAATGTTAGAACAAAACTCAATATCTGGGAGAATTTCTCTCACATCTATCTCCTATAAAACATCATAAACACTTTAACTCTTCTCCAAAAAGAACCCATAAAAACATATAAAGGTCACAAAGTACAAACATATAAATTAGTGAGTTTGTTTTTCCATGTCATGATACTATCCACGCTGGGAAAATATAACTCACCAGGCTGGATTTAATCGAAACCACCTTATTGCGTCATGATTAGAGGTTAGTTCCACCCCTCCCCACCATGTGGATTTTTCACAGATATTAAAATTATAAGGGAAAACCCTGTCTTATAAAAACAAGGTCAAGAATTAAATCATAGAAATGAACAATGAAAAACACAATATCCATAAACAAAATAGATCTAATTACTGGGCACATATCTATGCCTCCCATTCCTAGGTGCCCTCCTCGAGGCCACTGTATCTCAACAACACATGAACCAAAGAATGGTTTGTCAAAAAAGCACATTCTTTTAATGATCCTCAATCCTCACTATTCTCTATATGAACATCGCATCGTCTCAATATCCAACTCTCCCCAGTTGAGGACATGGGAGTCATCAAGTAGATATCATTGAAGTTGAGATACATGGACTAAAATGTGGATCTTCTTTGACTGTGGAGGTAATGATAGAAAATATACCCCCTCGTCGACCCATCTCAACAGCTCAAAGGGTCCGATGAACCTTGGAGATACATTACTCCCCCTGCCAAACCTCCACTGCCCACATTGAGGGGAGACCAATAAGAACACTTGGTCCCCAACCTCTTACTTCATGGGTCTAATTCTATTATTTACATACTACTTCATTAGGTCATAATATTCCTTCGTACTCTAACATTGAAGCTAAACATTCTCAGTCATTCTATGCACATACTCCGAGCCAATAACACATGCCTCTCCAAACACTATCCTACACATGACTGCGTGAAACAGTCTCCCATACAAAGCATTAAGTAGGTCCAGGAAAATGGTAGAGTGTTAGATATTTTTTTGAGAATATCTACCTATTTAATGAGTCCCACAATCACCCTAATTACAAAATACACCATCAATGCATGTCTTCATGTGTTTGGATATTCCACTCTATCCGCCCATCTGTCTGAATGTGGAATAATGTTCCAAGTCATATCTATGTGTCCAATAAACACTATAATCACTTCCAGGATCGTGATGTAAAGCATGTATCCCGATGGGAAATGTTGGTTCTAGTAACTCTATGTAACCACACAAATTCACACACTTACTTTTGATTTAAGGAATCCACTGCCCTCTACTCCTTAATCAATATGATGTGAGATGATTTCGTAAAATGGTCCATCACTATCTGGATTTCACCACATCCTCCCTCATCCCTATGCATTCCAATGAAAAAAATCCATCGATACATCATCCCACATCCACTCAAGAACTTCTAACAGCTGCAACATACAACCTAGATAAAAGTGTTCAACATTCAACTGCTGACACACGTGACATTTTTCCACAAACATTGACACTTCCCGCTATAATCCGGGGCACCAAAACTGACCCCTAAATACCTGATACTTCCTAGAAACTCCTCAGTGTATGTCTAGGGGAGTGTTATAGAAATTACCGAGAACACACTCAGGAATTACAACCGTGACAAACATCTTTCCACCAATCAACATTCAATTTTTACCATCCACTAACCATCCTTCAGGTTCATCACCATGGGTAACATGATCACACATAACTTAAGCCACTAAGTATCCCCACTAAGACTCCTACACCATCCATACTGGTGAAGACTACACTGTCATCTAAAATAGACAACCTCTACCATTTTCTACATTCCTTATCAGATGAAAATCAGCTAACTCCTCCCTTTCTTTCCAAGCGTCTGATGAATCCCAAACCACATTCATCTGAGACATCCTACTCAAGTCATCGGCCACCACATTACCCTTTTCTGAGGTGTTGGGTATCTCAAATTCAAATTCTTGATGAAATTCCATTCACATCCATAGCAGCATGTTTAGGTGTCACTGGGAGAATACATACCACATGCTCTTGTGATCTGTGAGGACCACAAAGTGTTCTCCAAAGATGAAATTCCATCCCATATTCAATGTGAACACCGCTGATAGATTCTCTATGTCATGGGGTCATTTTTTACCTTAGATAAGGCATAAATTCTAATATCCATAAGAGATCACTCCCTTCTCATGCATCAACACACACCCTAATAGTAGACTGTATGCGTCACATAACACTTCAAAAATTACCCCTTACTTTGGAAGCTTCACATTGGGGAACTTAAAAAAGTACCATTCTGATAAATTAATTCTTCTTCGGACTACTCTCTCCATAATAATGCTTGGTAATTTCTGGTCAAGGCCACCAATCGTTAAGAAATAAGAGAGAGGTTTGGTGCGAACCTTCAGTAGTTACCTGTCAGTCCAAAGAAACTAAAACTCAATTCAATTTTATTGTGTGCTACCCAAGAAAGATCCACGTTGACCTTTGATAGGCCCACCACTATTCCCTACTAGGACAACACTTGTCCAAGGAAGTGCACCTCCCAAGACCCAAACATTTACATGGATAACTTCTTGGAGATATGATGGTATTATAGGACCTCCATAACTATCCTTTTAAACTTGGTGTGATCCTCCCCTAATATTGAGTAGACCATGATTTCATTGAGGAACACGATTATAAACTAGTACAGATACTCATAGAAAATAGAGATCATGATCCCAATGAACACAACTAGTGTGTTCTTAATGTCGAACAATGTGTCCATGAATTGAAAGTGTCTATATCATCATTATAAAGTATCCATCTAGATTTTACCCTCCTTAACCCACAACTAGTGATATCCAATCCACATTTCAATCTTACAGAACCAACCATATTTCATAAACTCGTCAATAATGTTGTCAATTCTTAGAAGGGGGTAATGGTTCAAGACTGTTACCTGATTCAGCCTTCGCTAGTGATTTCACATCATGCGTCCAAATTATTCCTTCTTTACAAACAAGATCAGAGCACACCATGGGGAATAAATTGGTAAGATAAAACCCTTCTTCATCCGGTCATCAATTGAAATCCACAACTCTCACAACTCAGAAGGTGACATCAATTAGGTATACATCAAAATTGGGTGTGAACCCGGTAGTAAGTCAATTCTTAACTCAAAATCACATTAAGGGGGTATAGTCTCTACCTATTTATTGACGATTTCAAGGATTTCACTAAAAATACTAGAGAAATCCACCATCCCTGTGTTTGCAAATTCCACTAACAGCTCAGCTAGAAAGGAAGGAAGGGGGTCCATATGTCGGAAACACTCATGGCATAATTTCTCGCCAATGAAAGATACATGATGGCTAGCCATATCTGAGAACAAGATTATTATCCAAAAGTAGTTGATAATAGACTTCATTGAAAGTAACCAGTTAATTCCAATGATGACATCATATGGATGCATCAGCAGTAGAACGAGATCCCCACTAGTATGATGCGACCCTAACATGATTCCACATCTTCAAAAATCATCAAACATGCTGGTCTGACATCCTACTTCCATACACAACACTAGGGGAATAGAGAGTATCTCTATGTCAATGGACAAGGTATGGGCTAGAACGGGTTCATCAAATGAGTTCGGAGCTACTGAAACAAACAAGGCACGTGCAGATCGTACAAAAATAGGCTGATCGTACATCATACTACTTCCTCCCGTTCAGGATCTACTGCCTCTGTGGCATGAGAATACAAACACCCAAATATTAATCCCCTTGTCTTTTGGTTTCCTCCACAACCACTCCCTGGTCAAGGTCCCTGAGCAACTCGCTGAGGTTGGCCCCCTTCAGCACAATCTTCCTTTGGTTGAGTGGGAGTTGTCTATCCCTACTACTACTACTGAAAGTGTCTGTCCAGCATCCGTTCCTTCAGAATATGGAGTTGAACCTTCGCTCCCCAACTATACTGTCGTTGAATAGGGCATTGATTCTGATGATTCCCAAGACTGCAATAAATAAATCAACACAGTCCTTGGTACATTGAGAAATGTCGAGGAACAGGAGATTGAAACTAGAACTGCAGAGGCCTACTCACCATGAGCCGATACTAGGAATCCTCAAATGTTGGAGGTCTACTGCTGATGATATTCCCCATTTAAAAACTCATCTAACTCCCTTATCATGACAGAATTACCAGTCTTTGAATCCTCTCTACCACATTAGCCTTTGGTTGGACCTCTATCTACTTCTGTAGAGTGAGGGGTAGAATAGAATAATAAAGTGCATTTCAAAGTTCCTCCTCAAATCTCCTTGCCTACCTCCCCACATCTGTGAAGACATCTGGTGCGAAATTAAATAGTTCCTTGAACATGATCCCAAACTCCAATACTGACGTACTCCCTTACTAGAGGGAGAGTAGTTATTGCCTATTTTCGGACTTCATCGTGGAAGAAATGAATTCTTCCCAGAACTCCTTCTCGAAGTATGTCCATGAAACCACAACTTCCATCTTCTACACGAGAATGTGCTTCCACCACAGACATGATGGTCCCACATCTGGTTTTTGGATCATAATATTGATGAAAAAGTATATTATATGGCATAATTAAATAGGGGGTGAATTGTAGATTTAAAAAACCATTGAAGTTAGACAATTAAGAAGGTTCTTTGTTTAAGAAATCACAATCTAATACAATTATTAACTAATAAAAATAATCATAAAATACTTGGATTTGATATATAAGGAAAAATTTAATACTATTAGTAATGTAATTCAATAGTATTTGAAATGAGTGAAATCAGCGGTGTAATAAAAATGAAAATGATTTAACACACAACTTATAGATTCAATTAATAAAATATATTTCAAGAGAATCGTAATTGAAACCATTACAATTCATAATTATGTGAATACAACGGGGAAAGAATAATATTCACTTTCTAATAAAAATATCAACAGAAATGTTAAGGTATACCAATTATTTTAACCCAAAGGGAAGGGTGACCATTCACATAGGATAAAGGAATGTCTTACCACTAACATAGAAGGTCCTCGATATGATGGCTGGCACAACAATCTTCTTATCCCTGAAATTCCTTATTTAAGAATGTAATCAACAACTCTGTCTTGCAATCAATTGAATTCCCTCGATACTAGAATAGGAAGCACGTGTTCTTGTCGCTGGATGCCCTTGATCGTTATAACAATGATTGGTTTAACGAAGAAGAAACACATCACTTATAGAATAACAAGATCATGGAACTAGTTGTTCACTTCTTGGGTCTTCAAGGATATCACAAAAATAAATAGAGAAGGTAGAGCATCTCTCTCTAGAACATGATAAAAACCCATTGTTTATTCTATATTGAATGACTTCCTATTTATAGGATTCAGGTTCCAGCTATCATATTTTCTCAAATGGTCATAATTCATTGAAAAACCTAGAGGGATATAGACACCTGACATTACAATGATAAGAAAAAGAACACAAGACATTGTTTTGATTTGTAAATTACCAAATAAGAGAAATAGTTTCAGTTAGAATGAAGCAAGTGAAACAGAATAATATTGAGATTGTGAGATACATTCAATTAGTATTGATGTTATGAAAATAATGTAATTCCATTAATAAGTTCAATACATAACTTGTTGTCTAGGCTCATCATGATGACAATACATATCGATTTCAAATTAAAACCAATATATGATTCGGTTATAATGATACATGATAGTCAATCTGGTTATGATACATGGAAACTATACAGTATTTATCCTCGTTCCTATTTATGAATATAATAGAATACACCATTATGTTACGATTCCAAAACACCATCAGGTTACGATTCCAAAACACCATCAGGTTACGAATCCAAAACACCATCAGGTTACGATTCAAAAGTTTGTTGTAGTGCATAATCATGTAACATGTTCTTCTTTCAATTTAATGCATAACTTGGTTAAAATTGAAAAATAATATTAAGCAATTTAAATGAATCAATAATCACAACTTTAATAAAGATACATAAAAAATTAAAAAAAGTAGTGATTACTATTTTTAAAACAACATATATGATAGATATTATTTGTGATTACGGTATCTGTGATTTGTGATTTCCAAAAAAATGAATGATGGGAAGGTTGAAACATGTTTTGACTCTACAATCTCACACTATTTGGAAGGACAAAAAGAAAAAAAACAAAAAAAACAACAAGAAATAAATACTTATCTCCCCTTAAGTTTAATAACACTTAGTGAGTATGACTTATTCCACCATTTGATTAAATAACTCCAAAGGGATCATATTATCCTCACTTTTACTAGTATATTCTCCACCATAATCAGAAATTCATAACAAAACTTATTTTCAAAGTCATTATACACCTTTTTTATTTTTAAAAAGAATAAGAGAAAAAATTTATTTCATGAAAAGAAGTTAGAGAAATAGAGTACGAAACAATAAATGATACTTGAATAAAATTTTTATTACAACATGAGCTCAAATATCATTCTTAGAAATTTGGTTTTTCCAAAATACTATACAGTGAAAGTTTCATCTTCTTGAACACTTTTATATCCTCAATGATCTTGTCAAGAGAATCTTGCTGAGCCTTCCACTTCTCATGTTTTTCAGTAATAATCCTTACTTGCTTCCAGAACTAATCTTCATGAAGCCAATTAATATATTCTTGAGAATTATGTTGTGATTCTTGGTTATTGAAATCATACAATCTAAGGTGGTAGGCTTTATCCAGATTATCAACTCTTTTTGAGAGTGAAACAATCACATTACTATCAATATGAAAAATTTATCATAATGTCACTATCTCTTCTAAGACAAACCCTTTAGAGGTATTAATTCATTGAAGTTTTTCAAGATTTTTATTTAAATCAACAAATGAAATTTGAAACATGTTACTGAGAACATTTACCCAATGAATCCAATAATCCTATTTGGAAAAATAGTTATTGTTACTTTCATAATAATTATAATGCCATTTCACAACCATATTTCAATCCTTAATGTGCATAGCTGCATGTTCCTTCAAAATATTGAACTCAGCTTCTTGAGAAAAAATTTATCCATCAAGACCGTAACAGAATTCATTCTATCAATAAGTTCAATAAAATTAATTTCTAATATACCCTAAACATTTTAAATAAAGGGTAATATTTTTTCCATCATAATCAAATCTTTTAAAATTTAATTAAACCCATTTAAAGGGATTGTTCTTTCAGAATCTGTATCTTCAGTGAATTGTGTCAGACCACAAAAATGAGTACTAGTGCTGATAATGTGAGTTTACTGAATCTAATTTCTATTAGATTATTCTTCTTTTTGTTCTTATTCTTATTCTTAATCTTCATTATAAATCTGTATAAATATCTTGGTGGAATCCTTTTGAGATACTCTCTTGGATGGCTGAGGATCTGGAGATGGGTAAACAAAATATGGTACATCTGAGGACTCTGTGATATGAATTTTATAATTTGTGTTTTATTTTTCTTCAAATTGAATTTATAATGATCCATATTATTCATGATCATGTTCCTCTTGGCCTTATTCTTCGTTGTCTTATTTATCATCTTCATATTGTTTAGTAAGAAATATGTAGAAGATTGTTAAGAATATTTTTTCCCCTACACATTCTATGCTTGAACTGATTGGGTTTTACCAGATGGATTGCATATTTCATTTATGGATTTCTATTGCTGGGGAATTCTATGAAGACTGTCATTGTCAATAGCATCATCCTTTATTTTCTTCAATATCTTATTTCTCTCTTCTTATTTCATGGTTTTTAATACATTACTTTTAATGCCATTGCTTCAGCCGGATCCAATCCAAACAGAGGATCCCCTTAATTCATTTCATTATTTTTCATCCTCCACGCATCATAAATATCAGTAGATACATCCTTTTGTTTCATTGAAGGTTTTGGAGATTTAGCCTTACCCTCTTTTCTTTGTATCGATGATGACTTGGATGGAATGGAAGGTTTGTCACTAACTTTAGCATCATCCTTTTCTTTGTCACCATTTGGATCTCTCTCAAACATTTTCAAATAATAATTGAAACATAATCTTACCCTTTATATTGTATCCTTACTAATTAAGGGCTCTTTGAAAAATGTTGGATATAAAATAACTGCAATATTAAACAATCCCTAGCACTCTTTCAGAAACATACTAATAATTTAGGAAAACATAATATAAAAAGATTTTATACCACTGAATTTTAGATTCTTAATTTTTTAGAAAAATATACCCAATAATTATAAACGTCCTCATGTTGACAAAGTAATAGAGAACATACACATCAGAAACATTCAATGTTTCCATATAACCTATTTTCAGCACACACAAAACCTTACACCCAATGGGATATGAATCTATTTTCTCTTGATAAATGACTTACTTAGCTTTTGTCATCATAGATTTCAAAAAGAGTTTCTTCAGCTCTATATTTATCAAAGTTTCCATCACCTTCTGGTAATGTTTGAGAAGGACATAGTGCATCACCCTCAAATGTAACATCAAGAAACGTAGCATCATGTTTTGAATAGGTTGTATATTTCTTTTCATACATCATAATGGAGGTCTTGAGATCCTTATATATCTATATTCATGAATAAAATTGTTACACATCATCATGATAAACCTGATCATGATCAGAACCTAGTCTTTTGACACAAATTGATTCCCAGCCTTGAAAACTAATAATTCATTTCAAATAATAATTAAAACAGTAACAAAAATATTGGGATACCAACCATTCACCACCGAATGTCATTGAAGAGAAATTCGTTGGAGTAATTTATTTCAGTGAAGAAATAGACGACTCTAACATGCAACATTAACTCACACCCTGATGAATTTTCAGATTACAGAAGTTGAGATGTTTTGGGATTACGAAAACTGGGGTGATAACCGGTAGAACTTTTCTGACAATTTATAGATCAACTTGTCTTAGGTGGAAACACAGAATAAATTGATGTGGGATATGTTTTCCTAAAAAATAATGGTTAGGATAATATAATAGAGATATAAAAATCATGATTTATATTGAACTCTTGAGTTTTTTATAATGAAAATTGTATTCATAGTGTAACCGTTTAAGAATTATAAGAAAAAAATGAGAAATATCCATTAAAAACCAAATTAAGGGTTTAGAAAATGTAACTGTCGGAGTAATATGTTATATTTTTTATGTATATTGTATTTATGAAAACAAACTAAAAAAAATAAATAAACTAAAAATTAAGAGGCCAAATAGGCTAGTTGCATTATTTTTAGAACCGATAGAATAATCTCCAAAACTATTCCAATACCGATATTGATATTTTAGTGCTGAAAAATTCATCCAATACTAGTTGTTCAATACAGAAAAAATAAATTCATTATTGATATTTTATAATGGACTAGAATATTTAATACTGATAATCTAAATATGGTCCCAAAATATTTTGAAACCGAATAAAATCTAAAAACTATAATAAAAAACATAAAGAGTAAATCCTATTAGCTATAAAATAAAATGTGAAACCGATAAACTATAAAACAAAAAGTGAAACTGATTAATTTTAAAACAAAATTGAAAGAAATCATTTGTAAATAAAAAGTCAAACCAATAAATTTTAATAAAAAAGTGAAACTAATAATTTGTAAAAGTGAAACTGATAATTTGATAAATAAGATTGAAACTGATAAATTGTAAAAAAAAATTAAAACAGATAAATTATATAACAAAACTGCAATGTAAAGTTTATTGAATATAAATAATGAATAAAAAAATAGTAAAATATGTGTACTCTTCCTTTGAAATAGAGTATCACAATGTAATGAGATCGATTAAACAAAAAATGTATATAAATGATTACATCACGGTGATCATTCCTAGTTTCTAATTTAATTTATTTAAATCTATCAGAAGGTAATGGTTTGGTGAAAATGTCAGCATTCTATTCTTGTTTTCTGATGAATTTTTTAACAATGTATAGTTTTAATGTTTCATCCCCAAGAATGTGATGAATAATATATATGTGTTTTTCACATGATTGATGTACATGGTTTTTACTAAGAGAAATGGAACTAGTATTGTCACATTTTATTTGATTTTTTGATAAACTCATTCCATAGTCAGTGACTATGTGTGGCATCCATAACACCTAGACAAAACAACTTCCAGCTACTACATATTCAGCTTCTGTAGTGGAGAGTGAAAATGAGTGTTGTATCTTTCATGACCAAGAAACCAAAGAATATCTTATGAAATTACTTATTTCAGATTTACTCTTTCTACCCATTTTACATCCTCCAAATTATTCATCTGAAAAAAATTTCAAAACAAAATCATTTCTAGTAGAATAGTCTAGTCCATAATCCATAGTTCCCATTATATATGGAAAAATTCATTTCACTGCATTTAAATGTGAATTATTTGGTTTAGACTGGTATCTTGCACATAGTCATACCGAAAAAATTATGTCTGGATGACTAGCCGTCATGTATAACACACTTCCCATCATACCTCTAAATGTTGTTTGATCCACTACTTTCCCAACTTCATCAAGATCAATTGTTTTTGAGGTACCACTTATAGTGCTAATACATTTATAATTTTCATATCCATACTTTTTTAGTAGGTCATTGATATCATTTTTTGGGATATATCAGTTCCTTCTAGATTTTGAGATTTTTTAAATCCTAAAAATAATGTTCACTCACCCATCACACTCATTTAAAACACATATTTCATACAATTTGCAAAAAAAATTAGTTAAGGATTGATATGTTGAGCCTAATATAATGTCGTTAACATAAATTTTAACAATCAATGCATCTTTGTTTTCCTTTTTATTAAAAAGTGTTGGATCAACAATACATTTTTATAATTTGTTTTGTAAAAGAAAACATGTGATTCCATCATACCATGCTCTTAGGGCTTCTTTAACATCATTCAAAGCATTGGTATGTATAAAAATATGATTAGGATGTTTTGGACAAACAAAAATAGGTGTTATATCAAGAAAATCAACTTCTTGATCAAAACCATTTAGAAAAGCACATTTTACATCCATTTGAGAATGTTTGAAATGGATGTATGCTGCAAAGGATAATAAAACTAGAATAGATACAAGTCCATCTTCCAGAGAATATGATTCTATATTTTATATTCCATATTTTAGATTAATTACTTGATCAAAATTTCTTGAAATATTTCTTATTGTGAATCCATTTTCATCTTATTTGTTTCTGAAAATCCATTTTCCATCATTTTGTTTTGTTTTTTAGGTCTTTTAACCAAGGTCTAGACTTTATTCTTTTCAAATTTATTTAGTTCCTCTTAAATTTCATTAATCCAATCATTATAACCCAATGCTTCCTTTCATTTTTAAGGTACAAATTGTGAAATAAAAGAAGATGTTCTATTTCATTTCATAAATAATTTCTTGTCCTTGTGGGTTGATTTACATCTCCAATGATATTATCACACTGATGATTTTTAATAATCAATTGATTTAGATTTTCTAAAACTTGTTCATCTACATAAGATAGAAAGTCTTCAAGGGTAAATGTTTCAGAATCATTTTCATTAATTTTCCCCTTAATAGAAGATTTTTCAATCTTAGGTTGATATTCAGTTTGTTAGAATACATCATTTTATGTAGGTAAGGTTTGTTTCCAAACAAGGGGTTCAGTTTAATCAAACCTAACATGCACTACTTCTTTAAAGGTAAAAGGGTGTTATTGAAAACCCTACAAGTCTTAGAAGTTGTGGAGTAACCTAGAATGATTCCTTCATCGTATTTGGGTTAAAATTTATGTAAATTGTATTTTTTATTCAATATGAATACATTTCATCCAAACACTCTGATGTACGAAACATTTGGTTTTCATCCTGTTGACAATTTAGAAGGTGTTTTATTATGAGAAAGGCCTAGTTACAACATGATTTATAGTTCATCTTGCAGTACTAACAACTTCAGCATAGAAATGATTAGAATTAGAGTATTCAATCAACATTGTTCTTTTCATATCCTAAATAATATGTTTTTCTCTCTCAAAAACACAATTTTTATTGGGTGTTATTGGAGATGAATTTTTTTGAGTAATAATATTTTTACTACAAAAAATTACAAAATAGAAAATTTTAAATTCTCCACAATGATCACTATGTATTTCTATCAGTGGTAGGTTTTTCTCATTTTTAAATTGGGATATAAATGTTTTGAAATTGAAAAATTCTTTAGATTTATCTATTAGAATATTGACATATGTAAATCTAGTGTAGTCTTAAACTACAACAAATACAATGTATTATCCTCGAATGCTTCTGATTTCTGTGGGACTAAAAAGATCCATGTTCATCAACTATAATGCATTAGAATTTGAATCTTCATTTATTATTTTAAATATAGTTTTATGTATCTTCCCACATTTACAATTATCACAAACCTTTGAAGAATCAAATCTAATATGTGGTAGACCCTCAAAAAGACTTTATATTGAATGTTTATAATGGATATTTCGGATTCAGTGTCCTAATAATATATTCCACAACCAATATTAGTCTTCCATACAGTTCTGCAAGGAATGTCTAGGCTTCTATGGTCTTATGAGTTGATTGTATATAAATTCTCACGCTAATGAGTAGGAAGAAATAATTCTTCCTTTGAATTGTGAACTACAAATTTATCATTCCTAAAATTCACAAGTAAAACTTCATCAAATACATGACATATGCTTATAATTTTGTGATTAAGACCATTTACAAAAAACACATCTAAAATTAAAACATTTCCAAAAAGAACAATATTACATATACGAATGAAATTTCCCAGATCATTATCTCTTAATGACACTCTTACACCTTTCATTTCAGTGGTCTTTTTGAAGAAATAATTTTTAATCATCTTGTGTCTAAAACAACCACTATCAATGATCCAAATGTTCTTGTTGATTTTATACTTCTTTTTTTCCTGAAAAAAAAACAATTAGTTTTTCAGAAACCAAAATTGGTTGGATCTGAAAATGTTAGATAATTTTATTAATCTATATTTTTTTACAAAATGGGATTTGTGAAATCATGAAGATTTATGTTTTTTAAGAGGAAAACATCTTTCCCAATGTACACCACATTTACATTTCATAAAAAATGGACCACATTGTGGAATAAAAATTTACTTCTAAAAATGGGGTTTGAGTGAGTGTATCCAATTCCATATGTATTATTCAAAGGATGAATTTGAGAATACATCTTATCAATTTTTTCCTTACCACTGGTATAGTTTTATAAAATTTTCATAAGAGAACATATTACACATTTCAATCTACTGACTATATTGTCATTCCAATAATAACTTTTTTTGGAATTGATTTTAGTTTCTAAGTAATTTTTCATTAAAATAAGTTGTTCAAAATTCATAGAATGTTTTTGCATCTCGGATTTTACTTCCATAAGATTTTTGGAAATATTTTCAAAATAAAATATTTTTATCAAGATATTTTGAATTATAAGATATTTCATTTATGAGAATATATATTCTATAATTATCCATATCATTCAATTTCTTGAGTTTTGATTTGTCATTCTCATGTATTTTTGAAAAACTGGAAAATTCTTCAAGCCTGAATGGACTGAGGGTCAATTCTTTATTTATTTTTTATAACCCCCATTTCAAGATATGAGGGGGAACCCTTACAAAGCATATAAAATTAGGTGATTACATTTCATGTGGGATTGAGAGAGATTACATGAACCGAATGTCTTGTTGAATTCAACCAGACTATAACTAAAAGGAACTTCCCCTTACCTGCATCTGCATCGTGTTGGTAGCTCCCAACCTCCGCATGGCTATCTGGCTAAGCATCTTGTGCAAGGAAAGGATGGTCCCGATGGCGTATCCATACCCTCTCATTTTTTCTCAATCCATTTGGTTCTTCTTTATTGAGTGTGCCTGCTCAGAATCCTCCTCTGGGGATGCTCCTTTTTTTGGATTCTATCATGGGAAAAAAACATGTGGCCTAAAGGCCTTGAGGTGACTCGAATGCCTTAATGGTGGGATTAAATCCCTGCACACCCAAAGGCCTAGGTGGATCGAAGGCCTTAAGGACTCCATGACCAAACCGGTGGCCCAAGGCATTAAAGACTCTATGTGAAAACTGGTGTCCTGAGGAGTAAGATGGTTTCTCATCAGTGTAATTTTCATTTAATGATACATTTGTAAGGGATTTTACATTCGGTACCTTAGCAATGCAGCAATGATTTTCAATTGGTAGTCTGGTAATGAGTCATATGTTTCTATGACTAGAATATTTTTAATATGTGAATTCATCTGATGAATCACTACCAAATTTACTCCATGTATCATTTTCTTTCGAAATATTCATTTTCTTTTCATTGAAATAATTTTTCATGTTTCTTTCAAAATGTTTAACTTTTCTGTCTATTTTTTTAGTAAAGGAATATTTCATCAAATATAACCTTCCCATTTTAATTAATAAAATGTGGCCTCAGAATCATTCATTTAGTTTTTAGCATTTGTTTTGGATTTGTATTGAAATTCATTTTTTCTAAAAATACGGTTCATCCTTCAGGCAATATTGGATAACTCATTATCTGAGGGATTACTAAAACTTGATTCTAATATTATAATAGCATTCTTATCATTGAATCATGTTATCATTTAGGGTTTCCAATATTTGGTAATATCAAAATATATAATCCCATTATCATTTATCTTATTATTGAAATTCACATCTCTTTTTATTCTAGTATTGTGCTAATGTAGGTTTCCAAATAACTCAGCAAGAGTGATTTGAGTAACATTACTGTTTTCATAAGGAACTGTTCTTTTTTAATCATACTCGTTAGTAATAATTTCAATGATCTTGAAAAAAATTTCATTATCATCAAGTCCATTATCTCCCATAAATTGAAGCCTGTTTACAATTGTCATATACCTGTGTTGCACCTTGCAATCTATTTCTCCATAAGGAAAAAAACCCCGAGATATTTTCCTAAAAGCATTTTTCATCTTGTTTCATTGACATTACATATACCTAAATGTGTGACTTCAAATATCTTCCAAATTAAGTTTAATACTTCTCATGATAATAATTGACTATATGTATTCCTGGTCATGGAACATAACAAAGTACCGTGTAGCTTGTAATTTATTTGATATTCTCTCTTCACTTGATTGGTGGAAGTACTGACTTTCTTTTTTTGTATTTTATATACTCCAGTAAGCATTATAATGTCTTCCACTCCAGTATTAATAACAAATGCTTTAATTTGATCTCTTTAGTACTCATAATAATTCCCATCGAATATAGGCGGGATAGTTATGTTTAGATTATCAATTGATCTAACAGTCATTCCATCCATCTTATAAAACAATTCATTTCCACCCCACATGATAGTGTAGTATGTATTTATAATCAAAATATTTTCAAAACAAATATAATTTTATTACCAAAAGTAATAAATAATATTGGAAACTCCCCTCGGACGCCAATTTTAGTATTGTTATGTATATGTATATATTTATCAAATGGAACTATAAAAGAGGGGGTGAGTTATATATTTAAAAACCCTATATATATAAAAAATTAATAAGGGACTTAGTTTATGAAATAAATACTAATACAATTCTAAACTAATACAGTTAATCATACACTTCTTGGATTAGATGGACAATGAAAGATGTAATACTATTAGTAATGTAATATAATTGTATTTGAATAAAATGCAATCAATGGAGTAAAAAATTGTAAATGATTTTACCATAGAACGTATAGAATCAAATAATACAATATGTAACAAGAGAATCATAATTGAAACAATTACTATTTAATAGAATGTTAATAGAATGGGGAAACAATACAATTACCTTTCTAATAAAAATAGAAACGGAAATTTGAAGGTATTTCAAATATTTTATCCCAAAGAGTAGGGTCTCCCTTCACCTAGTATAATGTTCTGTCATACCACCACCTTGGTAAACCCTCGACCTGATGATCAACACAACTATCTTCCTATACCTAGAAGTCCTCTATTAAGAAGGTAATCAACACTTCTGACCTTCAATCAATTGATGTCCCTCGATATGATGATTGACAGGACATCTTTATATCCAATGAATCCCTCAATCGTTATTACAATGAACATTCGCACAAAGTTGAAACAACTCTCTTGTAGAATTAAATGAATAGGGAAAAAGGTGTCCACTTCATGTTTCTTCAAGTCTATCGCCCTATGCATGAAAGAGGTTGTAATATATCTCTGTAGAACTTGATATAAGAAAATGTTGTTTATTCTGTATTGAATGAATTCCTACATAACGGCATTAGGTTCCAAAAGTCATATTTCTCTAATGGTCACAATTCGTCGAAAAACATGGAGGAACTTAGACAAAAAGAATTAAAATGGTCAAAATAAAAATTAATACATGACATCGTTATGATTGGAAAATATCTAACTAAACGACATCGTTTTAGTTAGAATAAGACAATTATAAAAGAATAAAACAATGAGAATGATATAAATGGAATCACTATTGATGTTATGAAAATAATTTAATTCATTCCATAAGAACAATACATATCTTGTTATCTAGGATCATCATGATAACAATACATATCGATTGCAAATTAAAATGAGGTTACGATTCGGTGATTGTGATACATGATATTACATATTATTATGATACTTGGATACAATGATGTATTTAACCTAGTTATGATTTTTGATTATAATACAATACACTCTCAGGTTTCTATTCTAAAACACCATAAGGTTACAATTCCAAAAATCCATAAGTTTATGATTCCAAAACACTATCAGGATTCAATTCCAAAACACCATCAGGTTATGATTCCATATTACGTTGTCATGCATAATCTGGTTACGATTTCTACATTAAATTTAATGCATAATCCAGTTATAATTGAAACAACATATGAAATTAATTTAACTGACTCAACAATCACAACTTTTATAAAGTAACATCAAACATGAAAATTAAAAAGTGTAATCACGATTATTAAAATGATATATATGATTTACAATATTTGTGATTAAGATATCTGTGATTCTTGATTTCCAAAACCAATAAAGGATGGGATGGTTGAAACATGTTTTGAATCCACCCTGGAACATGGCCAGAAGAAACCAATACTCTACCAGAGCTGGGATCAAGCTAAAAATTTTCAGTAGCTCCTCGATCCTTATCTCCATCTTTATATTTGAGATACTTCCCTCGTACTTCCCAATGGTCTCATTCTAAAAGGCATGAAGCATCTTATGACATTTTTCTTCCTCATACACTCAATCAACTCTCTGTTGGTCAGCTAAATCAGCATGTTGGGCCTCGACCACATGCACTAGTCATTGAAATCTTCTGAATTCCATATCTTTAATTTAAACAATGAATTCCTATGCCCGAGAAGTGTAGAATATTCCTTTTAAATTTTAATTTCTTTTTTTAAAATTCCCAAAACAGAAAAGAAAATCCATAATAAATGTCATTGTGATTCATGTACATTTCCTAGGGTCTCTACCCTTAAATTAGTGTAGCCTAACCTTGTTGTTCGATAGGTCCATAGTCCTTCAATCAGATCATGGGGGGGCCAAAAATATCGTGTCACATCCAGCCATTCCTATCATATCACACACACCATGATTTTATAACATTGTTTCTCTATTATCCAATGAATTCCTCATTATCTGTAACCTCAGGCTACATAATATCTTTCAACAATCCACTCAGATACCATTCATTCATGACCCACCATCAACAATATTAGGTAATGGATAAAAAATAGCCAGAACCATAATTCTTCATATTGATGGTGATATAATGACCCCCGAGTCCCACCTTCAATATTCCCTAGAGTGGCCACTAGGACCAAGGTTATAAAATATCAAATATTATGGAGGGAATTATCTTTTTTTATAGAACAATATTGGGAGATAATAGGGTAAATAAAAACAACTCCAAATATTGAATGTAAATGTAATTCCAAGATAATTTATTCCCATGTTCATGTTCAATATGAACAGATACAAGGAACAAGAAACTCTGAAAGGAAGTACCAAAAGAAATGTGGAGATGTAAATACAATTTTCCTGATGTATGAGCTATTAAGGTCATGCATGATCCTAAAAGTACTCTTGGAATCCTGATGCAGTTTTATATACGTAGGATGAGAACATAGGTATAATCAGTAGGGATAAAAAAAATCTCCCATGCACAAATGGGGAGGCATTATAATGCCCCATGAGAATAGGTAACACAAACTTCTAGCAAGGAAACTATCCACTGATCCGCACTAAGGCATTCACCCCAAATAACAACAGTTACGTAATGTAATATTAATAACACATTGTTATTTGGTTACCCCACAATACTTACCCACTCGTTATTTAGGACATCCTAGGTGCCATACCTCCCCCAAAAGTTCCATTTAGTACCAATGCCTCCACAAAAACAACCTTATGGGCCACCACAACCACACATTACTACTCCCACAGACACCTGGGCTACAACAACCACCACCACGCATAAAGACACCAGGGCCAGAACAACAACTAAAATGTCTGAAGACACCTTGGCCAGAACAAACACTGCACGCCAGATGACACATTAGGCTCACCCCGAAGACACTTGTGAAATAAACCTCCCAACACACACCTGGGTCGACCACCATAATGCAGCCTACCCAAAATGTGTGGGGACATAAAAAACTATAGGTCATCGTATCCTAGCCGTAAAATCTTGGGATACTTGGGAGAATTATCATATAGAAGATAATATTCATCCACTACTATGAATGTTTAGAAAAAACCCTCCCCCATGAAAAAGGGGAATTCTAGAATGAAGTTATCTAAATGGTTGGGGTGTGTATAAGAGTCACTAGAACTAAATATTATACATATTGGGAATGAAACAATGATTTGAAACTAAGGGATCCAAAACCAAAAACAAGTTGAACACAACCAAACATTCTACTACTGCTACATGCATATGTACATAACAGCTACAACCAGAGAACAACATGTTTCTAGAAAACAATTCACCCATTATACCCATTCCTATTATCAGGTTCAAGGTATTCTATTTAAATCATTCCTAAACAACTAGGAATATTATGGGAATAACCACATGCCAAAAAAATTAATGAAATATTGAGATTCATGATTTTAATCATTCACTCCCAGTTCTCTTGTAAAGTAACAATATCAAAAATGGATCTATGAGATCCCTCAAAGTACAGAAACCAAACCATGACCTAACATAACAGCTCCACATGAACTCATATTCAATTACCTATAACATCTCAACCCGAAAATTACACCAACTTTTTATGTAAACACACATAAACTAAACCGTAAACCAATGCATATTAACAAAACATTGAAAATTGATTTTCAGCATTATACACACGATTAATTAAGATCTGTTTTTTCATCCAGTTAAACTATGTTACCAGACAAGGATTATTGGTCATCATACATTCATTTAATCATCCATTTTTACATGATTAACCAATTCCCATGGTACAATCATTTAGAAACAATATTATACTCAAAAAATATCATCATTAATGTGCAAAAAGGATCACCATCAGCCAGTATTTTCAGTGGACATGATCCCATATAATTCACAACATATAAACGAAGGTATAATTGTCACGAACCCTTCACCACATAGTTTACCCCTCAAGGGCTGGAGATGTGAGAAGGGAGATAATGACCCCCGAGTCCTGCCACCCATTGTCATTGGGTTGGTGGCTAGCACTGAGGGTATAGTAAACACATAGATGTGAGGAATTAAAATCTAATAGAACACATGTGGAAGATATAGATAAGATAGACACCAACAAATTCCAAATTAGACTGAAATATAAAAGAATACCCAAGTGCACATATGTAATGTTGGGAAAACAACTACAAATAGATGGTGAAAAGTACAAGTACCCAAAAGAAAGTAAAAAAAACAGCCACCACAAGCCCGAGCATCTCCTGCAACCCCATGCTACTGGAAACTAGCACGATCTCCAAACTTCTCCATGTGACCTGAAAAACAGTTTATATATACATAGGGTTAGTATAACAGTATACTCCGTAGGATCCTCCTTGAACCTCTCGTGAAAATGTTATCAAATGATGCTATGGAATACTGAATAAAAAGTGAAACTAACCCATCACCTAAACAGGTAAATTATGTTCCTATCCTCACCATGGATACTGTCACCAAGTAACACATATAAGAGTATATAATATAATAAAAATAATCAAGGTACCCTGCTTCTACTTCCATACTGGTTTTCCACTTTTTTAAAAAATCACTCATACTAAGAATCTATCCCTAAAAAGGCTTGCCCGCAGACACCTAGGTGAAGCACCAAAACATGCACCCCATGCCACTAACCCCACATCCACAGAAGAATGTATCCATGTAGTTTTTGGGATCCACCACAGCTTTCATAACATGCATCATATGTCAGGTATTATACATCAAGCCATTAGATCCCATACACCGAGTAAATATCGCCAAGCTATCACAACCAATAAACTTTACACCTATAGTAGTCCATATAATACTATATCTCGAATATACATATATATATATATATATAGAGACCCAAGCCTTTTTCATAAAACATTTCATGAATTGAATAATAATTTAACATTTGAGTACATGCCAAGGATCGTTATGTCTACTGTATTGGAAGACTAGGTACATATAACATAAAAAATGGGGCAAAAAAACTTCATTCTATAATCTCCAGAAAGAGCTTCTAACTTCTTTTGAGCTCTTACATCTACATATGGTACCCTAGAGAACATATGAACAAATGGATGAGCTAGAAAGCCCAATAAGGGAAAGAACATTAGGATACATCTCAAGCACATGAGTTATGAGGCATGACATAATGATATCAAAATCATGAAAATAAAAAAAATCATTAAATATAAGCATGGTGTCATATAAACATGGAATCAGATAAATTTTTCAGATTCATAAAACATTTCTTTAGTACGGTTTGAGGCTAATCGCCAATCCAATTTCCCATTTCAGTACGGGTCAAGGCTAACCACCAATCTTGTTTCACATTGCATCTCATGAGACATATCCTTACCCAATGCATTTGAGCGCTATCTGGGCTCACCCAACTCAACATTTTCATGGATATTATTGCCACATAAATATTCATACCACATTTACAATCATACATAAACAGCAATACATAAACATAAGGGTACCCATTGAAAGAATTGGTTACCACAATCATGAAATAATACATATCCAATGGGTGTATCATGAAAGTGTCCATGAATGGAAAGGATTAGAACATAAATGGACGTTAATTGGGTAAAATAGGAATATGAAATGATAAGTGGTTTCAAATATAAGTGAAAAAATATTAGAAATGTATTTTAGAACATTAGCATTAAACAATTTTTGTGTGGTTTTATGGAAAAACACTCTATTGATTTTCAAATAGAAAAGAGGAAATTCTTTTATATAAAACCAAAATTTAAGAAAGTAGGTTTTCATAATAAAAATAATTATTTTATAAATATAATGGTGTATTAAAAAAAGGATATAGTGAACAATAAATTTGGGTAAAAATTTGGGAAGTCCCCTTAGAACAGGTTTGCTTATCAGAAAGTTATTTGAGGGAATCGTTCAAAAACATGTATATCCCCGAAAGAAAGTAATGAATGGGTATTGATATTTTAATATTTTACAAATATCCAAAATTAATTTGAATCACATAATAGATATTATAACAGAATTTTGAAATAACGATAAGGCAGTTCGAAAGAACGAAGAATGTGTGGGTAGAATTTGTTATGATTTTACCGGCATGGTGTCTGGTGTACCTAAGATGGATTTATGAGAGAAAGAATGGGTTTCTCATTACATATACCTCATGATTTCAGTATGGGGAGGTTCTAAATAATACCCCATTATTTTTAACTACACATAAAAGGCATAACATAGATTCCAATATTGATTAATAGTGAAAAGTAGAGGATCCCTTGCCTTAAATGTGTTGGTGTTCTGCACTTGTTATTAACGACCTGAATAAACAAATTAGGATTGTTAATTAATAATTGCAGAACCTCTTATTTATTTAATTGATTTATTATAACCCTATTTAGTTCATTATAATCCTTTTCACTAGTTAAAAGGTTCAATTTCATTGTTCGTGCTCGTTTGTTTACTTGGCTTTAAAAGATCGTTTCACTTATATTCATGTTTGGATTATAAGAAAGATGAAATTGGTTTTCCACAATTAAATTTATATTATTTAGTTCATATACAATAGATTTCATTGTATTTATTTTAATTAGTTCACTTTGAGTGAAGTCTAATTTTTATATATATAACCACAGTGATAAACGTTTTTGATGATCGGTGGATTTGATTACAAGGAATGTGTTTTTCTTTATAACATAATTCCATTTGTACCAAAGGATTACAGATCCAAAAATAGGTTATATTACATATATAATAATCTGGTTCACCCATAACAAAAATTCTTTCATTACCATAATTAATGATAGTAATATAAATTGACAAATCGTTGTCCTTGAATGTGAAAAATTAGCACATCTCAAACTGATCATTCATATCATTCAAATAAAAGGGTGGGGAAAGGAGGGAAGATAATGAAATATACCTCTTGAATGAAGACATTCCAGTACATGTATTTTATTCGATTTATCATACTATTATGGTGAATGGATATTAGGAAAGAAATAAAAAAGAAAATAACTTAAAATAAAAGAAGAGATATGGTAGTGGAATTCAACTCTTGTGACTTCCTCCTATGAGAACTTCTTAAGGGTAGAGGTTTTGGTATTTTGAGGAGGCTTAGAGATTTTTGACGTGGGGGAGGACCTTGGGGAGCTATTTGGGCAGAATAATAGAAAGGAACAAGGCTTGAGTGGAGGGGAGAGAAGAGGGAGTGAAGGGGGGGTTTTATAGTGGAGGAGGGGAAGGATTTCATGATATTATAATCCTTAATTTATTATTTCATCACATGACTAAAAATAGTAAGTATTTAACGACCAATAAAAGTAAATGGGTCATGTGAATTCGAAGAATGGGTGGTGAAATCATCCATGATGCTAGGAAGAGTCTATTTGTCTTATAATGCACATATAAGGTAAATTACAGAATTTTACTATTCATAAAACATTCAAGTATTTCAAAAAAATATCAAAAATTCACCCTAACAATTTTTTGACGAGTGGAATCGAAAAAATAAAGACCATTTTTCAAAAATAGTTTTCTAAATAAGATAATTTTAATATTTAATGAAAATAATAATTTATTATCAAAACCAGTTTTAAAACATTCAGTAACATATTCTAAAATATAGGTATATCGTACTTCAAACATGAATATTATTTTTATACCACCATAAGTGAGGTTATTATTATTTAGGGTATATCACTATTAATATGGGTATTTTACTATTCATTTGGGTAGTTTACTATTTGAAAAAATTTAGCTTTTTCTTATCGGACTCCAAATAACTCACTGATTACAACCTAGTATGCCGGATTTTTGAAATTCCAAACCTAGACGTGTCAGAATTATGTTTAAAGGTAACATAGAACTTATTAGTTCATTATGTTTTGTTTTCATGTGATTTTATGACATACTTATGAGAAGGTGACATTAATTGAAAAACATTGGGTGGTTACATTCTTCCCCCGTATGAGATTTACCCTCAAAATTTCTTTTTAAAATATAAGCCAAATATAGGTGTGTGTACTTTTCCTTCATTGCTTCCTCAAATTCCCATGTTGCATATTCGTACTTATGGTTTCACCATAGTACTTTGACCAGATGAGTAGTCTTGTTGCGTATAAATTTTTCTCTATGATCCAAGATCATTACTCTCTTCTCCTCCTAAGAGAGATCATCCTCTAACTGTACCACCTCCGAAGAGAGTACTTGTGAAAGGTATGGTATGTACTTCCTCAAGAGGGATATGTGAAAAAAATCATGAACTCGATCCATATTCGATGAAAGAGCAAGCTGATATGCCACGGCTCCAATGCGGTCAATGATCTCAAAAGGGCTAATATACCTTGGGCTTAGCTTCCCTTCCTCCCCGAATGACATGACTCTATTCCATGGAGATATTCTAAGGAAGACTTTATCTCCAACGTCTATCTCAAATTCCATTCGACGGTTGTTACCATAGCTCTTTTGCTAACTTTGAGCTACTTTGATGTGTTTCTAGATGACTTGAACCTTCTCTTTGATCTCTGGAACAGGATCAGGTCCATGTAGATTTCATTCTCCAACATCATCCCAAGAGGTTGGAGATCTACATCACTTTCCATATAGATCTTCATATGGAGTAGTCTGAATACTCGAGTGGAAGATATTGTTTTATGAGAACTCACCCAATGGAAGATGATGATACCATCCACCATTTATTTTTAGAGAGCAGGCTCTAAGCATATCATCAGGCATCTGAATAGTTCTTTCAGACTACCCATCAGTTTGGGGGGGACAGGCCATGCAGAAATTTAATTAAGTACTCAATGAATGTTGAAGGCTCCTCCATAATTTAGATATGAACCATGGACCACGTTCGAAGACAATTGAGAGTGGAACATCATGCAGTCTCACCACATCCTTCACATATATCATTGCATGTTTTTCAAGTGAGAGATCTTCCCGAATAGAAATGAAATGGGATGTATTGGTGAGTCAGTCAACCACAACTCATATCACATTATTTCCCTTATAAATCTTCGGGAGACCATGGACAAATTCCATAATAACATTTTCCCATTTCCACATGGGAATATGATATGGCTATATCATACCATTGGACTTTTTTCACTTAGCATTAAATTGCAGACATACCATGCATCTTTTTATATATATTCTGCAATCTCTTTTTTCATGTTATACCACCAGAAGTGTTCTCGGTGATCATGGTACATTTTTGTACCCCCATGATTAATATAGAAGGTCGAGCTATGTGCATGATTCAATAGCTCCTTATTTATCTCTATATCATATGGTACACATATTTGTGTCCCAAATTTTACAACTCCTTCGTCATCAATTTTGAAATCGGAGGATTTCTCATTTTTAATAGCTTCCACCCTTTTCTGAATTTCCTCATCCTTTCTTTGAGCATCATTTATTTTCTCCAAGAGGGATGGTTGAGTAATCATTTGAGAGAGGATTGATGATTTTCTTACCTTAATTATTCCCATGTTCATCCTTTTTAAATCTAAGAAGATTGGATCCCTTACAATTCTCATCATTGATAAAGATGCACGATACTTTCTACTTAGACCATTTTACACCGTTTTTTCCTTATCAGGATGGAAATGGATTGCGTAGACATAATCCTTGATGAGCTTTATCCATCTTCGCTGGTGCATATTATGCACATTCTGTGGGAATATATATTTAAGACTATTATGGTCAGGGTATATCTCACATTGTTTCCCATAATGATAATACTGACAGATTTTTAACGCAAAGATCATAGCCGCAAACTCTAGATCATATTTGGGATAGTTTTGCTCATGGATTTTAAGCTTCCTTGAGGCATTGGATATCACTTTATCATTTTTAATTATCACATTTCCAATTCCTTTCCGAGAAGCATCACTGTACACCACCTAGAGTTCTCCGATTGAAAGGAGTGTGAGTACATGCGCAGTGATTATCCTCTTTTTCATCTCCTTGAAAAAATCTTCACATTCTTGTGTCCAAATGATCTTTACTCCCTTCCGTGTTATCTATCTCATTGGTTTTGACAATCATGTAATGTTATTCACTAATCATCGATAATAGCCAGCTAGACCTAAAAATCTGCGGATCTCTGTTACAGAATTTGGCTTCGGCCACTCTTAAATTGCCATCGTCTGAGAAGTGTCCGCAGATATCCATTTCATGGTGAAAACAATCCCCAAGAATGATATTTCCTCCATATATAACTCACATTTATTGAACATTAAATAAAACATATCCCTTCTCAAACTCCATAACACAGTTTCCAAATTCTCCTAATGTTCCTCCTTTCTCTTGGAGTATATCAGAATATCATCAATAATGACCACAAAAAATTTGTCGATGTAATATCTAAAGACTCTATTCATTAAATAAATGAAAATTGATGGAGCATTAGTGAGTCTGAAGGGCATCACTATGAACTCATAGTGTACATACCTCATTCGAAAAGCAGTCATGGGAATTTCTTCGTTCCTTACCTTTACATGGTGATATCCTGACCGAATGTCCACCTTAGGAAAATAACTAGCCCAACGAAGATGATCAAACAATTCAACTATCCGTGGAAGGGGATACTTGTTCTTTATAGTGATTTTATTGAGGTCACGATAATCAATCCAGAGGAATGTTGATCCATCCTTCTTCTTGACGAAGAGAACTAGAGAACCACACGGTGAAGCACTAGTTCGTATAAAACCCTTCTCCATATTCTCCGGTAACTGCTTTTTCTGCTCTTCTAGCTCTACGGTGGCCATTCTGTAAGGTGTTTTTGAGATTGGCAGAGATCCAGGGATATGTTCAATTGAGAACTCAACCCTTATGTCATGAGGAAGACCAAAATACTCTTTGGGAAATACATTAGTGTAATCCCTCATGAAGGGAATGTCTTCAAGAATGATTTTATCATTTTTCCTAATCATTTGTGCTATATACGCTTGCCCACAAGGAAGCAATATCCAATCTTGAGATGAAGATTCTAAAGGAGGCTCATCTTCTTCCTTACACTTGTAACGAATCAGAGGTTGATTCGGGATGAGAAAAGTGATATCCTTTCCAAACAATTTATGGTGGCCTTGTAAAAATATTGTAACACCCAAAGCTTCCACAATACGCTTCTCTCTAAATAATACAGTAGCGTGTGTTTTACGCAACTTTATGTTCTATCACACACAACAACTAATAAAACTAGCCGTTATGAATAGTAATACCCACTTTTTGAAATTTTATACATATTATAATTCAAAATGGACTTCATTTTTGGATTTGGAATATCATAATTAGCCTAGGGTGAAATTTTTGTACTTTTCAGATAACTTTCATATTTTGATGAATAGTGAAAATTACTAAATTTTAATTAAAAACATCTTCTTTTAATCAAATAATTAATAGTTATAAATTATGAATTTGAATGGTTTTAAAGTATATATAGAATTTATTTTTACCATTTAATAAAATTTTGGTCATTGGACATAATTTCACAATTAAAGCATAAATAAACAAGTGTCAATCTTTTGATAGTTATTATTTTTTAAAAACACGCTTTTTGTTTTGACACCAGAAATTAATTTAAAATTAATTTCTGCCACTTATGTGTTATGAATTTGGAAAAATGGATTTCATATTTGGAATCAGGATGTAAAAAATATGTAAATAGGTAACTCTTATTTTTAGACATTTTGATGAATTACATCGGTAAATATTTTATTTACCATGGTTAATGAGTAAATCCGGTAAATAAGGGTAAAAAATAATATTATAATGATATTAATTTACCAAAAAACGTGTCCTAACCCTATTGGTTGATACATGATCGACCATGGTCATATTTGGGTCTATTTTGAGACCCCATGGACCCACTTATAAGTGATAATGAACCTTTATATTAATTAAGTTATAGTAAATACAAAAATGAAATATGCCTATATCTTTTAGAAAAACAATTTGCAGATTGGGTTATAAATGTTATATTGTCAACTATAAATATATTTTAGAAATACAAGAATATTTAATACATAATGGTTATTTATTTATTTATTTTAGATCTTAAATAATTTATTTTCTTTATGAAAAAATGATGATACAATAATTAACTTATTAGTGAAATATTAAAATAATTGATATTATAAATACACAAATAAATATAATTTTAGTATTTTAATGAATTAAAATAATTTTATAGGTTAATATCACATGTTATGATTTATTTAATTAACTTTTTTAGATGTAATCATTATGTTATGATTTTTAAAAAAATCAAATAACAAATAGTGTCAAAATTGACATAAAAGAGTTTTTAAAACATATATTATATTATTAATTGATATTAAATTCCTAAAAATATAAGGTTCGGCCAATGTACTTGTATCATGATAGTTTTATCATTAGTGGACCACTTGGGGGTCTCTTGGAGGTATATAGTATGTTTATTAAATATATAATATAAAAATACAATGTGATATGGTATGTGTCAAACTAATTAACCAAGAGTAAAAACTAAAAGATAAGGTTAATATAATGACCAAAAACCATCTAAAATCTATTGGTTGAAAGGATATAAACCCATACCCACCTCAGTATTTGAATAATTTACTTTGGATCCATTAGAATCCGAATATTAATTTATTATAAAATAATACTCTACGGTTATCCTGAAGAGCCCCTCCTCCCCCTTATAAAAGGACATCACATATAACCAATTATTAAAACCTTAAAAGCCTTTTTTATCGGAAAAAGTCTTCTAAAATATCCTCCCAACTTCCCTCAAATAAACCTAGAGTCCTTAGTTTTATCAGAATGCAAACCTATGGATCCCTTTTGATCAAATCAAAAGGAAGAACCCAAAGAAGAGGTAACGTCTTCACCAACCTCTTTAAAGTTCCTTTCTTCTTCAACATATTTATTCCTTGTTATTTCTCTTCTAAAATAATAAATCTAGTATCTAATATATACTTTGATGCTATTATAATTATGGAACAGAAAAATTCATTATTTTATCCATCCCTTGAATGATATGTCACCATACGTGCGTACGTACGGCCTACCTTCTCCTCATTGTGGTGTAATTGTTGATCAATATATTATTATTTAGATGGTTATAATAATTATGTATAACTAATTTAAATAATAAATATAACATGATAATTATTCTGTCTATATGATATACCATCCAATTATATATTATTTTAATATCAAAATAATTATATTGTCGCTCGTGCATACGTATTGACTACTGTCTCCACGAAGGCGATGAGATTCATTCCCCATCATATCCATTCAAGACTAAATTTCATTTATGAATAAAAATAATTTTTACAGTCATGATAAAATTCTGGATATGAATAAGATACATCCCATACCTAACAAATACGTCTCACATAACAAATAATATAATGGAAAACGAATCTGTTAACAGCCGAAACGACGATAATACCAACATATTATTAACAAATCAATGTTAAAAGATAATATATGATATCATATTAATGTAAATGATTCATGTGTAATTCAATAACAATTATTTCACCATTATACTGGAGGTTAACCTACTTTAAACCAAGGAAAAAGTACAATGTAAGGGGTTTCTTATCTCACTTTTAATTCCGTGAGATTTCCATTGTTCACCATTTATTTATTGCATGTGGTGTGTGTACTGCCCATGTTCATATTCATTGTATAATATACTTTAATTCCTGGATATTTAAATCATAATTATATGAACATTATTAATGGGTGTATTTTTCGTATGTTACCAAATCAATAAGGGAATTTGAAATTTCAATTTCCACTCATTCGGCTTTACGCATACTTCATTGAATATTTTACTCCAAGATTATGTGTGGAATCACTATTTATATGGTTATGTAATAATTTCCACTCCCCTTTCTGTGGATATACTTTTTATTCCCATAATAACTCCATTGATAAAATCTCAAGTGATCGGTATGAACTTGATAAGAGTAATTTTTAACTCAATCTCAATTTGTTGAGTAAAATATCCAATTCATTGGTGTTGTTTTTACAAGAATATGTGTGAATGTCCTCTAATTGAATTACACTGAATGTCAAATCATATTGATTGTATTTATATTTTTCAAAAATAATTATGTCATTGATTTATCCTTAACCTAAGGATTCAATCTTTATAATAAATTTCATCTCAATTTACATTCCATTGAGACTTCTTTGTTGTTATATGTCAATTCAATTTTATGTGGTGTATATATTGTACATTGACATAGTTTATCATGAATCCATATATTCTCATGATATTTAAATGTTTTTATTGCCTCATTTATTTGTATTCAATTTTCTCTCTTTTGGTTAGGAACTCTAACTAAAATATCATTTTAAATGTTTTAATGATTTATTATTCCAATTTTTTCTCATTAATGTCCATGTTTTAAAAATAGTTTTAAGGATTTATTTATATGGACATTAATGTTTTCAAATCAAAATTCCTTTTAAATGTTTCAAATTGGGATGGACACATTGATTCAAAAAAATATTTTTAAATGGCTTCTTGAAAAATAGTGTGACTTTTAAATGTTTTCATGAAAAAGGGGGATATTTCCCTCTAATAGTTTTGATGATTATTTTTATCTATCATTCATTATTCTTGACTGAGGATAATATGATACAATACAATATTCCATATTGTATCTAATGAGTTATGTTTGACTGTGGATGTGCTATTTTTATACCATTCATGGTTTTTTGATAAAGTATTGACATTTCGTATGCTAGTTTTAATACGAATGTTTATGTTATGTTTAAACCTATTAATATAAGGATTGCTTTGGACTTATTAAGTGATGGGTGGAGCCCTCTATATCTCCTCGATGCATCGGTAGGTCTCATGAGACAAAATAGTGTCTTAGCACAAGGCCTTGACAAAATCTTATTTGTAGTCATGGAACGGGGCCTTGAATATGTGGTTATGGTAGTCTGGAATTCTGCATTCCATCATTATGAATGTGGTTATTGATATTGCATGTGATTATTCGACTATTAGAATATCCATGTGAATAAGTAAATGACATTATTTCATTTTTCGTTTTCCATATTATACTGAAGTTCATTTTTAAAAGGCTTTTTTAGTTATACATTTCCTATAGTGTTTATACTTATCTATGAAAGCTTGTGCTATATTGTTATCCTTACTGAGCATCTGAGCTCACCCCATTGAATATTTTATTTTTCCCAGGATATGAAGAAGTAATTTATGAATGAACAATAGGGATAGTATGAGGGGATATGAAGACAAGATGTTGTAGTAGTTTTTTTACCTTATGATGTAATTTAAGACTTATGAATATATCTAGTGTTTCCAAGAATACTAAACTAATCGGTCTTTCGAGACTTGATCCTTTGTGATCATGCCAATGTTATGTAATAACGCACCGACTCTGGGTAACTGGGGTCGGGGTATTATAGTTTGTATCAGATGAAGTTTATTACAAACCATGGAAACTAGATTTAGATAAACTCTGATTAGAGACCATAGACCTAAGATGAACTTTCAGGATTAGTATGGAAGAACATCCTAGAATTTTGTTATTGTAGATATTTTGTGAGTTTTCTGAGCAATAGGTAAAGACCCGTAAAATTCAAGGGAAATTTTTTTTCTTAATTTTCTTTATAATTTTACAAGAGTGCGGTTTCAGACGGCACCTGATTCCGAGGCCCGGAGTGCCCGGAATCAATTTCCGTATTTTGGCTCGGGTTCGTTCAGTGAACGTACGAGCCGGAATTCCTAACTTTTGATCCGGTGCTCAGAATTGAAATCCGAGGGCACCGATGAACTCGCAGCGCCGATATTCGCTTAAAGTTACCTTTTCGGAAGTTGCGTTTGTTGCGGGATGAAAGTTAGTTTTTGGGAGAATTATAAAAAGTTGAATAAAAAATTGTGGAATTCTTTTTATTTTACTTTTGTAGGTTAACTCCTCTCAAAGGGAGTTAGGGGTGGGACCCCCACCCACTTAACCTCCCTTGAGAGGATTAAGTGTGGTGGGACCCACACGAACCTAAACCTCTCATCTTCTCCCTTAAACTCCTCTTTTAATTTAAGATGGAAAGTTGGTTAATTAATGGCTTGAGTTGTGTTAATTCAAACCTTTGAAATTCAAATGGTTGGATTGACTTAATAAAATAAGCTCTTAGCTTATTTTGTTGGATTAGAACTCTTTAGCCATCTTGAGAGCTTTTGAAAGATTTTCTTCCTTCTTCAATCTTTGGCGAAGAACGCTCAACTTGACGAAGAATGCTCAAGCTCCGACGAAGAACGCCTCTCCTCTCTTCTTCGTCTTCCGTGTCAAGAGAGGGAACGCTGCTTCCTCCTCGGACTCCCTTCGTCGGCATACGAAGATTCGCCAATGACGTATCTCTTCGGACGTACCTCTTCGTCATAGGATTTGACGAACGACTACCGCGACGCCCGACCTCCGCGACGTTGACTTCCGCGGGACGTTGACAAATCGTCGAACCTATACCCAAGGTAGGGGTTCTTGTATTTTGTTTATTTATTTATCCTTGTTCGTGGTTCATGCATGATTAACGTAAGGATTTTAGGTTGTGTTAAAATTTAACGTGAGGGGGCTGGACCACATGAACACGGCCGAACCCCCTCCATCGTTCTTGTTGATTTATATTGTGGGTGGAAACAAGGTGGCGTGGTGCCGTCGCACCACGCGGATAATTGTATGTTTATATTGTGCGGCGCCGTCGCGCCGCGCCGTGGAAGAATCACCAAGAACGTGACGCCGTCGCGCCGCGTCAAGAGGAATCGGAGGCACGGTGGAGGGGCGCGGTGTCGTCGCACCGCGCGGGACGACGAACACCGCGGCCGGTTCCGGGCCGCAGCGGGACGAGAAGACCGGCGGCCGGGCCGCCGGCGTCGGAAGCCGGAAAGGGGACCGGATTTTCCGGTCCCGTTGGAGAAAACCGGCCGACAGTTGGCCGGCCGGAAGGTCAAAAGGCGGGGGAAATAAATTCCCCCTGCCAGCTTAAAAAACTCACCCCATTTATGAGGGGGGCAGTTACCTTGAGGGGGGGCAGGCGGCCCCCCGGATCCTCCTCAAAGCGGGCCCCCAGGAGGGGGGCCGTTGATTGACAAAACAGCGCGGCTATGCCGCGCCGCCTTTTGAAGAAGCGGGGGGCTTTGCCCCCCCCCCCCCCCCGCATGCTGCCTCCGTGCGGCGCCAGGCCGCCGCGCCGCCGGCCAGCCGGCCGGACGGTTCGGGTCGAACCCAGGTCGACCCGGTTCGGGCCGACCCAGGGGGGTCGGGTCGGGTCGGCCCGGACCCGGACCCCCCCTTTTCGAATCAGTTTCAGTCTTTTGGCCATATCATGAGCCACGGACCTCCGATTGACGAACCGTCTACGGCAACACGATCCTTGGTTCGAGACGGTCGTTTTGGTATATCGCACTCAAGGTTTCGGAATACTTTGAGTTCGTCCGGGTTGGTTCGTTCACGAAACCAACCGGGCCTTCGGAGCGGAAACGCTCATATCTTGAGCTACGGACGTCCGATTGACGTGCCGTCAGCTTTGTTGTGTTCCTCTTAATGAGACGGATCTTTTGGCATACTCCGCCTGAGGTTTGGACGCAGGTGGAGTACGGTCGTGTTGGTTTTTCCTTAAAAACCAACACGGCCCCTGGGACGAAAATGCCAATAACTCTCAGACCGGGCGTCCGATCGACGCGCCGTCTGTTGCGTTGAGTTCCTATTGACGATACGGAACTTTTGGATACATCAACTCTGGACTTTGTGACTGTTGATGTATCAGCCTCTCGGATCGTGGAGCGTACCCTTCGAACGAGCTTGCTGTGTGCGGGAACCCTAGTGCTGGCTGCGACTGTTACTGTGACTGCTACTGCTACTGTGACTGCGACGACGACAGTACAGAGATCCTGTGTGGATTCGACGACGACGACTACAGCACTCAGCGATCCTATGTGGATCAGTGCTACAGGTCCTGTGTGGGCCCGATCCTGTGTGGGTCCGATCCTTTGTGGGTCCTTGCGCTCAGCGGTCCTGTGTGAACCAGCGCATACAGGTCCTATGTGGGCCCGATCCTGTGTGGGTCTTTTGCGGGGGTTATTTACCTATCGATCCTTCGTGGGTCCGACGACTTAGATGGATCAGTGATCATCTTTATCGTCTTTCGAAGAAGTATACCTGTGTGAGCTTAATCTTGTTGCTTTCCTGTGTGGATTGTGTTTTGCTATCCTGTGTGGATTACGTTTTGCTTTCCTGTGTGGAATATGTTTACTTTCATGTGTGGACTGAGTTGTACTTGGGCTCGGTGGTTGGAGCGTTTTTGAAATTGATGACTTAGGTATATGTATGGGCATATACCTAAGCAGTGTCGGTTGTTACTTCGTGATTGTAACTTTCTTCGTGGTTTATCCTTTGTGGATTTGAGTACCTTCAGGGGTCTCGGGGTCCCTACTGAGTAGCTTATACTCACCCCTGCACGGGCTTTGCCCGCACTACGTTGTGTTGGTTGCAGACGACGGACAGCGTTGATCTTAGCTGAGGCTTGCAGAGCAGGATGGTACCTGGAGGTGGACCACTGGACGGGACGTGCTCGGAGCGGACGGCGGGACCCGAGGAGCAGTGGAGCTATCTGTACCCACCCTTCAGGTGGGATTTTCAGTGGACAGCCGGTGTAGCGGCTTTTACTTTTCAGTTGATGTTTTCCCTTTCGAGTTGTACTTTACTTTCAGTTTGGGTTTGTATACTGGCCCATTTACTTTACCGCACTTTCAGTTGTACTCTGCTTTTGATTAGTGTTTACTTTCCGCTTGCTTACTCTGTGGTGTTTGTTTACTTTACAAAGGCAATGCCTTCCCTTTTTACCGGAATTTACGCCTTGGTGGTAGTCTCCAGCCCCTGGCCTATGGAAGGCGGGTTTGGGGTAGTCACGGCACGGACCCCGAGGGCGGGTCGTGAAAAATTGGTATCAGAGGAGTTCGGTTCTACCGCGAACTCTGATCATTTCTATGTGAAGCAATAATGTTTAGCGTATTAAGTGTGGTTATCAGTCTAGGGAGTCCAGTGTTGGTGTGGCGGCCGACGTATCCGTACACCAGGACCCTGACTTTTGATTTCCGACTAAATTCACGAAAACATTGATTGCGTGTGTGTTTCAAAGTTTTCTTTGTGATTACATATATCAGCTCACCAGGTATACTGTTCTGACTGTGGTGCACCTGTTTCCTTTTCAGAATGGCCCCACGACGGAAGCCAGCTAGGGTTCCGAGAGTCGAGCGTGACGACATCCCACCGAGCGACGAGGCCTCGGTGCAGGGCCCTTTGTCAGCAGTGGCACTGGCGGTAGCTCTACCCGCCGAGCCCCCGATGCTTCCAGCAGCAGCCGCTGACGATGCACGTCGCCTCAGCGCACTGCATGAGTTTCAGCGCCAGCGACTGCCCAGGTTTCGTGGGGAGACGGATCCTCAGGCAGCAGAGGACTGGCTGGAGGGAGTGGTACGAGTGTTTAGGCTAGTGAGGACACCAGCAGACCTCATGGTGATCCTCGCTGCGAGCCTACTACACACATCAGCAGGACGATGGTGGAGCTTGATGCTCCAGGTGCACGATGATCCATCTCTACTTTGGATGGACTTTGAGAGAATCTTCCGCTCGGAGTTCGTCCCAGCCACCCTTCGTGCGGTGCGTATCCAGGAGCTTCTTCAGCTGCGGCAGGGCAGCATGACGGACGCTCAGTACTCGGCTAGATTTACTGATCTCTCGCGCTACTCGACCGACATGGTACGGGACCCATTCATCTGGGCCCGGACCTTCGAGCAGGGTTTGAGACACGAGATCAGGGCATCACTGATCTCCCTCAGCATACCGACTCAGACAGGAGTACTGGAGCGGGCCCTTCTGATCGAGAGCTTCCTTGCTGAGTCTACACCAGCGCAGCGACCCACCGCAGGGCGACACGTGGCAGAGTCATCTGCAGCAGGCAGTCGACGGATGACTCAGGGGTCCAGGCAGACCAGACCTTTGGGCAGACGACCTCAGGGAACTGGCTCAGCAGTGCGGGGCACACAGCGAGGAGCCAGTCTTTCGAGAGGCAGACAGTGCTACTCATGCGGCGGGCAGGGCCACATGGCTCGTGATTGCCCGACCCGCCATGCCGAGGAGCAGCAGACAGTTGAGGGACCACCGAGGCAAAGGCAGAGGGTCGACCGTGGCGGTCCGCAGGGAGGAGGCGGACGAGGCAGAGGAGCTAGGCGAGCAGCCGGTGGTGGGAGACGCTTTGAGGCTCTGCCACCACCACCACCAGGAGGTCCACCCCGACCACAGGGAGCTGGCGGGCAGAGACAGGCATAGCTTCAGACAGTAGAGGCCTACGACCACGGCGCACCCGAGATTATTCGATGTACTATCTGTGTCTATTCCACCCTTCCTGCAGTTCTTATAGACACAAGAGTGAGTCACTCTTTCATAGCCGCTGCCCTTGTTCGGAGCTCGGAGATTCCGACAGAGCCGTTGGCTCGATCCTTACGGCTAGAGACTCCTACGGGAGCAGACTCGACGATTACGCACTGGTGCCGGCAGTGTGAGCTTACTCTAGGAGGCGAGAGCTTCGGCTGGGATCTTCTTGTAGCAGCGTCGAGGCCTTACGACGTCATCTTGGGCATGGATTGGCTATCTACGATCCATGCACAGATTGACTATTTTAGGCGCAAGGTGCGATGTGTACGCACCGACGGGAGTAGGTTCACCTTCACCAGCGAGAAGGGAGCCTTAGTAGCACAGGATGGACTTCCGCGGAGGAGAGGACAGCCCATTACTCATCAGTTAGCTAGCCTCATCCTTGGAGCAGTTGACGTGCGGAGTCCTGGTTTTCCTGCAGCGGTGGATCAGTTTGCGGACGTTTTTCCCGACGACGTACCAGGGATACCTCCTCGTAGAGAGGTAGACTTTTATATTAACTTGTACCCCGGGACATCCCCGATATCCACTCCAGCATATCGGATGGCCCCCGCCGAGCTTCGAGAGCTACAGGTACAGTTGGAGGACTTGCAGGGCAAGGGGTTCGTCCGACCCAGTGTTTCACCCAGGGCTTCCCCGATATTGTTCGCCAAGAAGTCGGACGGGAGCTTGCGACTTTGTGTTGACTATCGTCGCCTGAACCAGGTGACAGTGAGGAACAAGTATCCGCTACCGAGGATAGATGACCTCTTTGATCAGCTCAAGGGAGCACGGTGGTTCTCGAAGATAGACCTCAGATCAGGCTATCATCAGCTCAGAGTCAGAGACGAGGATGTGCAGAAGACGGCCTTCAGATGTCGGTATGGCCACTATGAGTTCTTGGTTATGCCTTTCGGTGTAACCAATGCTCCAGCAGTTTTCATGGCTCTCATTAACAGGATCTTTCAGCCATTCCTCGATCGGTTTGTCATGGTCTTCATCGACGACATTCTGATTTACTCTACGACTGAGGAGGAGCACACCTATCATTTGCGAGTTGTACTAGACACACTCCGAGAGCACCAGCTTTATGGTAAGCTCTCTAAGTGCCAGTTCAGGATACGTGAGGTCCAATTCTTGGGACACGTTATCTCTGAGGCGGGAGTTGCAGTGGATCCTGCGAAGATCGAGGCTGTGTTAGCATGGGAGCCACCTAGGAGCGTGACTGAGGTTCAGAGTTTCTTGGGACTAGCTGGATACTATCGGAGATTCGTGCCAGACTTCTCTAGAGTTGCGGCACCACAAACAGCTTTGACGAAGAAGGGGAAACCCTTCATATGGTCAGACAGATGTCAGCAGAGCTTCCAGGAGCTGAGACAGAGCTTGACCTGCGCACCTATCTTGAGGTTGCCTAAGGAGGGAGTAGGGTACGTAGTTTACTGCGATGCATCAGGGACCGGACTCGGATGTGTTCTGATGCAGGAGCGGGCAGTGATCGCCTATGGATCACGTCATTTGAGGCCGCATGAGCAGAACTACGCTACCCATGACCTGGAGTTAGCAGCAGTGGTCTTCGCTCTGAAGACATGGCGACACTATCTGATGGGCGAGCGCTTTACAGTCTTTTCTGATCATCAGAGTCTCAGGTATATCTTCTCTCAGAAGGACCTGAACCTGAGACAGCGGCAATGGCTCGAGTTCCTCCAGGACTATGATATTGAGATAGTCTATACTCCTGGGAAGGGGAACGTAGTAGCTGATGCCCTTAGCAGGAGGACGGGCATTCAGCTACTTGAGGAGGCGACAGAGCAGCTAGCCTCTTTGCAGATATCCCTTGTGGATAGAGATGGAGCAGCCTTCCTTCAGTCTCTCACAGTCACTCCTCCACTACTGCAGCGGGTCAGAGAGGCACAGCGTAAGGACGCTGACTGTGAGACACGGCGTGCACAGATATCCTCGGGACAGGCACCTGATGGTTTCTCCCTTGGAGAAGAGCACGACATCCTTTTCAGAGAACGTACCATGGTACCAATCGCTTTGCGAGAGGAAGTGCTGAGAGAGTTTCACACTTCTCCTTTGGCAGTGCATCCTAGAGTGGCGAAGATGTACCAGGACCTCAGACGACATCACTGGTGGCCGGGCATGAAGAAAGCAGTAGCAGAGTTCGTTTCTCAATGCCTCACCTGCCAACAGGTGAAGGCAGAGCATCAGGTACCAGCAGGCTTGGTACAACCCTTGGAGGTTCCGGAGTGGAAGTGGGACGGCATATCTATGGACTTCGTGACTGGACTTCCACGCACTTCCATAGGTCACGACTCCATCTGGGTGATTGTTGACCGACTCACCAAGTCGGCACACTTCTTACCCATCAGAGAGCAGGGCTCAGTGGAGAGCTTGGAACATCTCTACGTTCAGGAGTTTGTGTGGCTCCACGGTGTGCCGTCATCTATCGTCTCTGATCGAGATGCTCGGTTTACTTCCCGGCTTTGGAAGGGGTTATAGGAGGTGTTCGGGACGCAGCTACGTTTGATCACTACATTTCACCCTCAGACGGATGGTCAGACGGAGAGGACCATTCAGACTCTCGAGGACATGCTCCGCGCATGTGTCCTCGACTTTGGTCGTAGCTGGGAGGACCACCTACCCTTGGTGGAGTTCGCGTACAACAACAGCTACCACTCCACCATCGGGATGGCACCGTACGAGGCATTGTACGTCCGACCTTGTAAATCTCCTTTATGTTGGAGAGACCCTGGGGAGTCAGCACTTGTGGGACCGGAGATGGTCCAGGCCACGACAGAGAAAGTCCAGGTCATCCAGGAGCGGATGAGGATAGCTCAGAGCCGGCAGAAGTCATATGCTGACAGGAGGAAGAGGCCACTAGAGTTCGAGGATGGCGACCACGTCTTCTTGCGGGTCTCACCTCGACGTGGTATTCAGAGATTTGGCCGAGGCGGCAATTTATCTCCGCGCTTCATCGGACCCTTCCAGGTTCTCAGCAGGATTGGTGAGGTGGCTTATTGCCTGGATCTACCACCTCAGTTGCACCGGGTGCACGACGTCTTCCACGTTTCTCAGGTGAGGAGATACGTGCACGACCCGACGCACATCATTGATCATGGGGAGCTTGACGTTGACGATGGGGCGACTTTTACGGAGGTCCCGGTGAAGATAGAGTATCGACAGGAGCGGGTCCTGCGTGGGCGATCGATTCCTCTTGTGCGCATCAGATGGCTGCACGGGAATCTCCAGGAGAGCACATGGGAGCGGGAGGCTCAGATGCGTGCTCAGTACCCTCATTTGTTTCCCTAGTTTTTGATGTATCTTTACGGGGACGTAAAGCCCTTAGGTGGGAGTAATGTAAAGACCCGTAAAATTCAAGGGAAATTTTTTTTCTTAATTTTCTTTAGAATTTTACAAGTGCGCAGTTTCAGACGGCACCTGATTCCGAGGCCCGGAGTGCCCGGAATCAATTTCCGTAGTTTGGCTCGGGTACGTTCAGTGAACGAACGAGCGGGAATTCCTAACTTTTGATCCGGTGCTCGGAATTGAAATCTGATGGCACCGATGAACTCGCAGCGCTGATATTCGCTTAAAGAGACCTTTTCGGAAGTTGCGTTTGTTGCGGGACAAAAGTTAGTTTTTGGGAGAATTATAAAAAGTTGAATAAAAAAATGTGGAATTCTTTTTATTTTACTTTTGTAGGTTAACTCCTCTCAAAGGGAGTTAGGGGTGGGAGCCACACACACTTAACCTCCCTTGAGAGGATTAAGTGTGGTGGGACCCACACGAACCTAAACCTCTCATCTTCTCCCTTAAACTCTCCTTTTAATTTAAGATGGCAAGTTGGTTAATTAATGGCTTGAGTTGTCTTAATTCAAACCTTTGAAATTCAAATGGTTGGATTGACTTAATAAAATAATCTCTTAGCTTATTTTGTTGGGTTAGAACTCTTTATCCATCTTGAGAGCTTTTGAGAGCTTTTCTTCCTTCTTCAATCTTTGGCGAAGAACGCTCAACTTGACGAAGAACGCTCAAGCTCCGACGAAGAACGCCTCTCCTCTCTTCTTCGTCATCCATGTCAACGAGAGGGAACGCCGCTTCCTCCTCGGACTCCCTTCATCGGCATACGAAGATTCGCCAACGACGTATCCCTTCGGACGTACCTCTTCGTCATCGGATTTGACGAACGACTACCGCGACGCCCGACCTCCGCGACGTTTTCTTCCACGGGACGTTGACAAATCTTCGAACCTATACCCAAGGTAGGGGTTGTTGTATTTTGTTTATTTATTTATCCTTGTTCGTGGTTCATGCATGATTAACGTAAGGATTTTAAGTTGTGTTATCATTTAACGTGAGGGGGCCAGACCACATGAACACGGCCGAACCCCCTCCATCGTTCTTGTTGATTTATCTTGCGGGTGGAAACAAGGTGGCATGGTGCCGTCGCACCACGCGGATAATTGTATGTTTATATTGCGCGGCGCCATCGCGCCGCGCCGTGGAAGAATCACCAAGAACGCGACGCCGTCGCGCCGCGTCAAGAGGAATCGGAGGCACGGTGGAGGGGCGCGGTGCCGTCGCACCGCGCCGGACGACGAACACCGCGGCCGGTTCCGGGCCGCGGAGGGATGAGAAGACCGGCAGCCGGGCCGCCGGCGTCAGAAGCCGGAAAGGGGACCGGATTTTCCGGTCCCGTTGGAGAAAACCGGCCGGCAGTTGGCCGGTCGGAAGGTCAAAAGGCGGGGGAAATAAATTCCCCCTGCCAGATTAAACCCCCCCCCCCCTCATTTATGAGGGGGGCGGTTACCTTGAGGGGGGGCAGGCGGCCCCCCGGATCCTCCTCAAAGCGGGGCCCCAGGAGGGGGGCCGTTGATTGACAAAACGGCGCGGCTATGCCGCGCCGCCTTTTGAAGAAGCGGGGAACTTTGCCCCCCCCCCCCCCCCCCGCGTGCTACCTCCGTGCGGCGCCAGGCCGCCGCGCCGCCGCGCCAGCCGGGTCGGGTCGACCCGTTTCGGGCCGACCCAGGGGGGTCGGGCCGGGTCGGCCCGGACCCGGACCCCCCCGTTTCGAATCAGTTTCAGTCTTTTGGCCATATCTTGAGCCACGAACCTCCGATTGACGAACCGTCTGCGGAAACACGATCCTTGGATCGAGACGGTCGTTTCGGTATATCACACTCAAGGATTCGGAATACATTGAGTTCGGCCGGGTTGGTTCGTTCACGAAACCAACTGGGCCTTCGGAGCGGAAACACTCATATCTTGAGCTACGGACGTCCGATTGACGTGCCGTCAGCTTTGTTGTGTTCCTCTTAGTGAGACAGATCTTTTGGCATACTCCGCCCGAGGTTTGGACGTAGGTGGAGTACGTTTGGGTTGGTTTTGCATTAAAAACCAACCGGGCCCCGGGGACGAAAATACCAATAACTCTCAGACCGGGCGTCTGATCGACGCGCCGTCTTTTGCGTTGAGTTCCTATTGACGATACAGAACTTTTGGATACATCAACTCTGGACTTTTTGACTGTTGATGTATCAGCCTCTCGGCTCGTGGAGCGGACCCTTCGAACGAGCTTACTGTGTGCGGGAACCCTAGTGCTGGCTGCGACTGTTACTGTGACTGCTACTGCTACTGTGACTGTGACGACGACAGTACAGAGATCCTCTGTGGATTCGACGACGACGACTACAGCACTCAGCGATCCTATGTGGATCAGTGCTACAGGTCCCGTGTGGGCCCGATCCTGTGTGGGTCCGATCCTTTGTGGGTCCCTGCGCTCAGCGGTCCTGTGTGAACCAGCGCATACAGGTCCTATGTGGGCCCGATCCTGTGTGGGTCTTTTGCGGGGGTTATTTACCTATCGATCCTTCGTGGGTCCGACGACTTAGATGGATCAGTGATCATCTTTATCGTCTTTCGAAGAAGTATACCTGTGTGAGCTTAATCGTGTTTCTTTCCTGTGTGGATTGTGTTGTGCTATCCTGTGTGGATTACGTTTTGCTTTCCTGTGTGGAATACGTTTACTTTCCTGTGTGGACTGAGTTGTACTTGGGCTCGGTGGTTGGAGCGTTTTTGAAATTGATGACTTAGGTATATGTATGGGCATATACCTAAGCAGTGTCGGTTGTTACTTCGTGATTGTACCTTTCTTCGTGGTTTATCCTTTGTGGATTTGAGATACCTTCAGGGGTCTCGGGGTCCCTACTGAGTAGCTTATACTCACCCCTGCACGGGCTTTGCCCGCATTACGTTGTGTTGGTTGCAGACGATGGACAGCGTTGATCTTAGCTGAGGCTTGCAGAGCAGGACGGTACCTGGAGGTGGACCACTGGACGGGACGTGCTCGGAGCGGACGGCGGGAACCGAGGAGCAGTGGAGCTATCTGTACCCACCCTTCAGGTGGGATTTCCAGTGGACAGCCGGTGTAGCGGCTTTTACTTTTCAGTTGCTGTTTTCCTTTTCGAGTTGTACTTTACTTTCAATTTGGGTTTGTATACTGGCCCATTTACTTTACCGCACTTTCAGTTGTACTCTGCTTTTTCTTAGTGTTTACTTTCCGCTTGCTTACTCTATGGTGTTTGTTTACTTTACAAATGCAATGCCTTCCCTTTTTACCAGAATTTACGCCTTGGTGCTAGTCGCCAGCCCCTGGCCTATGGAAGACGGGCTTGGGGTAGTCACGACATGGACCCCAAGGGCAGGTCGAGACACAATACATCCCTGTATGGATACGAGCAGGTAGAGGCGGCTCTGGAACAGATGTACCTAGAGGTAAAACCTGAAAACACTGCTTTGAGCTAGACTCGAACGAGAACTGGTGCACGACAACGGGCCTTGCTTCACTCTTGGTTACAACACTCCCATGGGATATGCTTAGGATAATTTACATTTTCTTTACAAACCGATATGAAGTATTATATATAAGATGATAGTAAATGGCATTGGTTAATCCTAATGTGTTTAAAATTGAGAATATGGTGACATGATGTTTTCTAAATTATTTTCTTACAACTGTTACTCACACAATGCTTTCTGGTTTTAGTCAATGGCTGGATTCCAAGTATGTCATAGTGACTTTGAGAATGATGTACAAGGTTGGAACGGTGGTGGAAATGTGCAAAAAAATGGAATGTTTATAGGTGTAAAAGATATCGTCTTCATTCAAAATCAATTTTCAAAAAATATGTTCAATAATATATATATTAACCAATTCCCTGACTCAACCAAGAAGAGAAAAGTGATGAATGATAATAGCTCCACCAGGGGAGACCATGGAGAAAGGAATCCTCAATTTCCATCATGCAAGAAATGTGGGAGGAGACACCCAGGAATGTGTCTCAATGGATGAATAAAATGCTTTACGTGTGGGAAGGATGGACATAAAGTGAATAATTCCTGAAGAAAAATGAATAGTACTATTAAAGAAGATAAAAATGGTCCCAATAATCCATTTACAGTCATTTGCCATAAATATAGGGGACATGGTCATTACCCGATTGAATTCCCTATTCTATAGGATATAATCTTGCTCAAAGAAGAAGCTATGTGGAAATAAATGGATGGATAAATGTTTAAAAAGTAATAGTGATCCTTTTTGATGGGTTTACATTGGAATAATTTTCTCTTCTATTTGTAACCCTGTAGTTTTCCATGTGAGAATAATATTTTAGGATGAATTTTCTTTTCTCTTGTGGATATAGTTATAAATAACCATTTGGTTTTATATAATCATTGGGTTTGAGGAAATTACAAGATATTATAATTTTGGTTGAAAATGAAAATTATGAGATAACATTTGTGGTTAAATTATTTTATGGTTATTTTGAGGAACTTATCTCATTTTGGTAATGTTATAAAATATAGTTTTTAAAAAAGGACAACACACAGACTGTGTGACAAACCGTCGCGTCAGAAAAAGATATAGGAATCGAACCCACAACCAATGTGTGATTGGGATTTATCGCCTACCACTGGACTACGTGATGTCCCTGGTTAGTGTGACTAATAATTTTTAGTTAAATGATTTTATTGATCAATAATAATTTTATTTGGGATCTTATTTCTTATCAAGTGAACACCCTTAGTATACGAAATTGATTTGGTGATTAAGTGATAAATGTTATTTTGGAAGATGTTTGCTTTGTTGGAGACACTATATGCCCAAGGAAAATATAATACTATGGGATTTAATTTAAGGAGTAATGGTGGATTTTTATCTATGTTTTTATTATGGATTTGTAGTGTTTTGGGTTATTTATAGAAATGATTAACCTATAATAAAGAATATGTGATTAGGTTAATTAATTTTAAGTATGTTACTTTAAGAGTAGCTGATGTCATTTGGAGATACAATTTGACATGGAAGACTACATAACCAAATTCTTCTATGTTTTGGGTTTCCATATTAGTTTGGATTATATTGAAGGATTTTAAGGAAAATTGTTTATTGAATTGTATTTATTTATATTTGGGGTATTGTTGGGTTAATTTTAGAAATTAAGATTAGTGTTTCTTTAATGGAATATCCTTTTGGGGGATCATCAGATCTTATAGTAACGATTTTGGTTTTGATTAATCTCTAAAGACAAGGTAAATATATAGTTTATCCTTTGTGGATCATGTGATTATATAAGATGTTTATTCTATCTCTTCCAGTGTGACCAAGTATTCTTGAATACTCATCATTTAAAAATGAGTTAGTAGTAGGAATTTATTAAGGAATGAAACATTACAAAAAAAATTAGTATATCTCCTTTTGTTCTTAGTCAATCTCAGAAATGAATTCCTCATCTTTATGTAATGAATCTTAAAAAAAATTATAAAAATTTTGTCTGTTTACTTTTCCTACTGGGAAACTAATGACTGTTTGACCCATCACACGTTTTTGGTTTTCTTATTGTTAACTTTTTCCTGATCATGTTTTCCATCTATCTCCATCAGAACTTGACACCTATTTTATCATCCATATCCATGTTTTTCTACATAGAATCCTAGTATAGGTTATCTTGGGTGACCTTTGTACTTCTCTTTCTTTCTTTTAAAGTGATATTTTTATTGACTCTTTTTCCGATGTGGGACTTTCCATTATATTCCGAACCCCAATTTTAAAAATTTAGAGGATGCAATTTATTGAAGGTGGGGATAATGTAACACCCCAAGCTTCCACGGTACGCTTCTCGCTGAATAATATAGTAGCATGTGTTGTACGCAACTTCATGTTATAACACACACAACAACTAATAAAACTAGCTATTATGAATAGTAATACCCACTTTTTGAAATTTTATATATTTTATCTTTCAAAATGGACATCATTTTTTGATTTTGAATATCAAAATTAGTATAGGGTGAAATTTTGGTACTTTTCCGATAACTTTCATATTTTGATGAATAGTGAAATTACTAAATTTTAAATAAAAAAAACTTTTTTTAATAAACAAAATTAATAGTGATAAATTATGAATTTGAATGGTTTTAAAGTATATATAGAATATATTTTTACCATTTAATACAATTTTGGTCATTGGACATAATTTCAAATTTAAACCAAACATAAACAAATGTCAATCATTTGATAGATATTATTTCTTAAAAACACGCTTTTCGTTTTGACAGAAGGAATTAATTTTAAATTAATTTCTACCACTTATGTATTTTGAATTTGGAAAAATTGATTCCATATTTGGAATCAGGATGTACAAATTATGTAAATAGGTAAATCTTATTTTTAGACATTTTGAATAATTACTTCGGTAAATATTTTATTTACCATGGTAAAACGGTAAATCTGGTAAATAAGGATAAAAAAATAATATTATAATAATATTAATTACCCTAAAACGTGTCCTAACCCTATTAGTTGATACATGTTCGAATATAGGAATTTTATGGTCGATTTTGGGTCTCCATGGATCCACTTGTAAGTGATAATGACACTTTATATTAATTTAGTTAAAGTATATACAAAATGACATAAGCCTATATCTTTTAGAAAAACAATTTTTACATCGGGTTATATATGTTATATTTTAAAATAGAAATATTCATTATAAATATAAAAATATTTCCTACATCATGGTATTTTATTTATAATTTTTATACTTTAAATAATTTAATTTATTTTTGACACAATGATGATGAAGCAATTACCTTATTAGTGAAATATTAAATTAATTGATATTATAAATACCCAAATAAATAAAATTTGAGGCTTTTAATGAATTAAAAGAATTTTATAGGTTAATATGAAATATTATTATTGAATTAAATAACTTTTTTATAAGTAATCATGCTTTGGTTATTTTCACAAAAATCAAATACCAAATAGTGTCAAAATAGACATAAAAGTGTTTTTAAAACAATTATTATATTATTAATTGATACTAAATTCCTAAAAATTTATGGTTCTGCAAAAGTACTATTATAATGATAGGTGTATCAATAATTGACCACTTGGGGGTCTCTTGGAGGTATATATTATGTTTATTAACTATATTATATAAAAATACAAAGTGACATGGTAAGTGTCAAACTAATTAACCAAGAGTTAAAACTAAAAGATAAGGTTATTATAATGACCCAAACCTATCTAAAATCTATTGTTTGAAAGGATTTATACCCACCTCCACCTTAGGCTTTGAATAATTCACTTTGGAGCCATTTGAAACCGTATATGAATTTATTATAAAATAATACTTTATGTTTTTTCTAAAGTGCCCCTCCTTCCCCTTATAAAAGGACATCACTTCTAACAAATTCTTCACACCATAAAAGCATTGTTTCTAGTCCAACCTCTGCCCAAATATCCTCCCAACTTCCCTCACATCAACCTAGAGGCCATAGTTGGATCATAAAGCTAGCCTAAGGAGCCCTTTTGAAAAAATCAAAAGGAAGAACCCGAAGAACATGTAACGTCTTCACCACCCTCATTAAAGTTCCTTTCTTCTTCAACTTCTTAATTACTTGATATTTCCATTATAAAATAACAAATCCAGTATATTATATATACTGTGATATTATTATAATTATGGAACAAACAAATTCATTATTCTATCCATCCTTTGAATGACAAGTCACCATACGTGCGTACGTACGACCTACCGTCTCCACGTTGTGGTGTAATTGTTGTTCAATATATTATTATTTAGATACTTATAATAATGATGTATAATTCATGTAAATAATAAATATAACATGATAATGGTTCTTTCAATATGATATAACATCCAATTATATATTATTTTAATATCAAAATAATGATATTGTCACTCGTGCGTACGTACGGACTACCATCTCCACGAAAACGATGAGATTCATTCCACATCGTATGCATTCAAGAATAAATTTCATTTGATGTATAAAAATAATTTTTAGAGACATGATAAAATTATGGATAAGAATAAGATACATCCCATTCCTAACAAATACGTCTCTCATAACATTTAATATAATGGAAAACAAATCCGTTTACACCCGAAACGACGATAATACTAAGATATTATTAACAAATCAATGTTAAAAGTTCATATATGATATCATATTAATGTAAATGATTCTTGTGTAATTCAATAATAATTATGTCTCCATTATACATGAGGTTAACCTACCATCGACCATGGAAAAATTACAATGTAATGGGTTTCTTATCTCACTTTTAATTCCTTGATATTTCCATTGTTCACCATTTATTTATTGCATGTGGTGTGTGTACTGTCCATGGTCATATTCATTTTATAATATACTTTCATTCATGGATATTTAAATCATAACAGTATGATCCTTATTTCATGGTTTTATGTTTTGTAAGTTACCATATCTATAAGGGAATTTGAAATTTCAATTTCCACTCATTCGGCTTTACGCATACTTCATTTATTATTTTACTCCAAGATTATGTATGGAACCATTATTCATTTTCTTATGTCATAATTTCCACTCCCCTTTCTGTAGATATAATTTTATACACATAATCACCCCATTGATAAATTCTCAATTTATCGGTATGAACTTGATAAGAGTAATTTTTAACTCAATCTCAATTTGTTGAGTTAAATATCAAATTCATTGGTGTTGTTTTTACAAAAATATGTGTGAATGTCCTCTGATTTAATTAAACTGAATATCCAATAATATTGTGTGTATTTATATTTTTCACACATAATTATTTCATTGATTTATCCTTAAAATAAAGATATAGTCTTTATAAGAAATTTCATCTCAATTTACATTCCATTAAGACTTCTTTGTTGTTGTACGCTAATTCACTTTTATATGGTGTATATATTGTACTTTGATATAGTATATCATGAATCCCTGTATTCTAATGATATTTCAATGTTTTTATTACCTCAATTATCTATATTCAAGTGTCTCTATTTTGGTTAGGAACTCTAACTAAAGTATCATTTTAAATGTTTTAAAGATTTATTATTCCAAATCTTTCACATTAATGTCCATGTTTTAAAAATAGTTTTAAGGATTTATTTATATGGACATTAAAGTTTTCAAATAAAAATACCTTTTAAATGATTCAACTTGGTATGGGACAATTTGATTCAAAAATCTATTTTTAAATGGCTTCTTGAAAAATACTGTTACTTTTAAATGTTTTCAAGAAAAAGGGGGATATTTCTCTCTAATAGTTTTGATGATTTTTTTCATCTATCCTTCATTATTCTCGATTGAGGTTAATCTGATACAATAAAATCATCCATATTGTATCAAATGAGTTATGTTTGACTATGGATGTGCTATTTTTATACCATTCATGGTTTGTGGATAAAGTATTGACATTTCGTATGCAAGTATTAATACAAATGTTTTTGTTATGTTTAAAACTGTTCATATGAGGAATGCATTGGACTTAGTATGTGACGGGTGGATCCCACTATATCTCATCGATGCATCGGTAGGTCTCATGGGACAAACTAGTCTCTTGGAATGAGGTCTTGACAATATATTATTTCTAGTCTTGGCAGGAGGCCTTGACTATGTGGTTATGATAGTCTGGAATTATGCATTTCATCATTATGAATGTGGTTATTGATATTTCATGTGATTATATGACTAGTACAATATCCATGAGAATAATTAAATGGCATTATTTCATTTTACCTTTTCAATATTATACTGAATTTCAAGTTTAAAAGTCTTTTGTTTTAGTTATACATTTCCTAAAGTGTTTATTCTTATCTATGAAAGCAACTTCTATATTTTTATCCTTACTGAGAATCTGAGCTCACCCCTTTCAATGATTTATTTTTCCCATGATATGAAGTAGTGATTTATGAATGACCTATAGGGATAGTATGATGGGACATGAATACAAGATGTTGTTGTAGTTTTTTCACCTTATGATGTAATGTAAGACTTGTGAATATATATAGTGTTTCGAAGACTACTAAACTAATCAATCTTTCGATACTTGATCCTTTGTGATCATGCCAATGTTATGTAATAACGCACCGACTCTGGGTAACTGGGGTCGGGGCATTAAAAAGATATCCAATCCATGCCCAATATAGCGTCGAACTCCACTAAAGGATGTATGACATGATTATCTGGGAGGTTCAGTCTACAAACATTAACTAAAGAGGAGTTATAAACCATGGATGCAATAATTGACCCATTCACTGTTCTCACAAATAAAATTTCCTCCAAATTTTGAGGTGGTGTTTGAATAGATCTTCTAAACTTACATGATATGAAAATGTAACACACCAAGCTTCAATGGTACGTTTCCATTTGAATAATTCAATAGCTTTCATTGTACGCTACTTTGAGATTTTAACACACCGCTACCAATCAAAGTACCAGTTATGAATAGTATTGCCCAATTTATATAATTTTATGAATTTTATCTTACAAAATGGGAATGATTTTTGGATTCATAGTATCGAAATTATCTTATGGTGAATTTTTCATATTTTTCTGAAAACATTAATTTTTTGATGAATAGTGAAAATCACTAAATTTTGATTAAAAACAACTTTTTTAATCAAAATAATTAATAGTGATAAGTTATGAATTTAATTTTTTTTTTGAAGTATAATTAGATTATATTTTTATCATTTGATACAATTTATGTCATTATAAGTAATTTCACATTTAAATTTGACATAAACAATCGTCAATATTTGGATACTTATTATTTCCTAAAAACATGCATTTTGTTTTGACAATGGGAATTAATTTTAAATTAATTTATGCCACTTATATATTTTGAATTTAAAAAAATGCATTCCATATTTGGAATTATAGGCTTCAAATAGTGTAAATAGGTTACTTTTATTTTTAGACATTTTGAATAATTAATTCGGTAAATATATTTTTACAATGGTTAAAGGGTAAATCTTGTAATTAAGGGTAAAAAAATAATATTATAAAAATACTTAATTACCCTAAAACATTTCATAACCTTATTGGTTGATACATTCCTGACCATGGGAATCTTTGGGTATATTTAGGGACCCCATGGAGCCACTTTTACGTGAAAATGAAAATTTATATTAATTAAGTTAAATTTAATACAAAAATGACAGAAGCATATATTGTTTAGAAATACAATTTTATCATGGGGTCAAATATCATATATTTTCTATTGTAAATAGTCATTAGTAATATAAAAATATTTCCTACACAATGGTATTTTATTTATAATCTTTAGACATTTAATAATTAAATTTATTTATGACAGAATAATGATGCAATATTTTCCTTATTAATGAATGAATCAAATAATCGGTATTATAATTGACATCTTAAATATAATTTCAATATTTTGATAACATCCTAAGATTTTATTGTTTAATATGACATTTTATTATTATATAAATGAATTTTTTTCTGATTAATAATGTTTTTAATACTATAACAAAAATCAATTATTAAATTGTGTCAAAATTGACATAAAGGATTTTTAAAAAGAAATATTATATTATTAATTGATATTCAATTCCTAAAAGTCTAAGGGTTGGCCAAGTGACATTTATAATGATATTTGTATCATTAATTAATCACTTGTGGTTCGCTTGGAAGTTTATAGTATGTTTATTAACCATATAATATAAAAATACAATGAGACATGGTAAATGTGAAACTGATTAACTAAGAGTTAAAACTAAATGATAAGTTTAATATACTGATGAAAACCTATATAAAAGCTATTGGATGTGAGATTTGCGACCCATACCCACCTTAGACTACAAATAATTTACTTTTGAGCCATTAGAAACCGAATAATAATTTATTATAAAATAATATTTCTAGCTTTTCCTAAGGTTCCCTCACCCCTCTTATAAAAGGGAACTCACCTTTATCTCAATTTCACTCCATAAAAGCCTTTTGGCTCGGAAAAACCCTACCCAAATATTCTATAAACATCTCTCACTTCAACCTAGAGGCCTTAGTTTGATTATAAATCCAACCTAAGGATCCTTTTTGATCAAATCAAAAATAAGAACCCGAAGAAGTGGTAATGTTTTCACCACCCTCTTTCAAGTTACATTCTTCTTCCACTACTTCATTATTTTTTATTTCCATTTTAAAATAGTAACTCCAGTATCTTCTATATGTTATGATGTTATTATAAATATGTTACAACCATATTCAGTATTCTATCTATCCTTTGAATGACATGTCACCATACGTATGTACGTACGGCTTACCGTCTCCACGGCGTGGTGTAATTGTTATTCAAAACATTATTATTTGGATGGGTATGATAATGATGTGAAATTGAAGTTAATAAAAAATATAACATTATAATGATTATGTATATATGATATAACATCCAATTATATATGATTTTAATATAAATAGATTGGCATTTTCACTCGTGCGTACGTACAGACTACCATCTCCACAAACACGATGAGATTCATTTCCCATTGTATCCATTCAGGTCAAAGTCTCATTTGATGATTAAAAGTAATGATTATGGGATTGATATAATTATGGATATGAATAATATAAAAACTATCCATAACAAACACAACTTATGTAACAAAGCATATAAAAAAACGAATCATTTAACATCTGAAACAACGATAATACTTAGATATTTTTAACAAAGCAATGTTAAAAGATAATATATGATATACTATTAATGTATATGATTATTGTATAATTTAATAAATATTATTTCACAATTATACAGGAGGTAAAAAAAACCTTGACCAAGTAAAAGTAAAAGATAAGGTTTTATTTCACAGTCTCTACATTATCTGAGGTTGTTTATATATAATTGTCTACTAGGACCCCTTTATAATCCACATCCATGTTTCTTAAAAATTTATTTCAAAACATTATATATTTTTTATAGACTATGGGTTAAAGTCATTTATACCCTTGTTTGACTTTTATATTATATTTATAAAAGAAACTTTCCGTCATTTCAGACACGGTCATTATAAACATTTCGATAGAATTAAGGTAAAAATGTATTTTTAACTTATACGGAGGTTACGACTATTTTACACTATTATAAAATCATCAAAGCATCCCTTACAAGATTATATTAATATTTTCAGAGTAAATGTTTCCTTTTATAATTATTTTAATTTTAAATAATTAAAAAAATATATATTTATCTTAATTAGTTTTGATTTCATCTATGTCAACATCCTTTAATGGATTATAAGTTTATATGATGTTTATTTATTATGATACAAAACAACCGTATTGTATTGATAGTTTTGTGATATGTTTGACTACGAATGTGTTATTTTTATACCATTCATGGTTTATGGATAAATTTTTGGCAATTCATATGTTAGTTTCAATATGAATGTTTATGTTATGTTTAAACATTTTCATATGACGAATGCATTGGACTTAGTAAGTGACGGGTGGATCCCGCTATAGCTTCTTGATGCATCGGTATGTCTCATGAGAAAAACTGCTATCTTGGCAGAAGCCCTTGAATAAAGCTTATTTGTAGTCTTGGCACAAGGCCTTGACTATGTGGTTATTATAGAATGGAATTTTGATTTCCATTATTATGAAAGTGGTTATGGACATTTCATGTGATTATTAATCTTGTAGAATAACCATGTGAATAAGTAAATGGAATTATTTCATTTTAACATTTCCATAATATGATTAAGTTCATGTTTAAAAAGAATTTTTTTTACTTATACATCTGCTTAAATGTTTGTGTTTAATTATGAATATTTTTGCTATATTGTTATCCTTACTGAGCATCTGAGCTCACCCCTTTCAATGTTTTATTTTTCCTAGGATGTGAAAAAGAATTTTATGAATGACCTGTTGGGATAGTATTAGGGGATATGAAGACAAGATGTTGTTGTAGTTTTTTTCACTTTATGATTTAATGTGATAATTATGAATATATCTAGTGTTTCCAAGGCTACTAAACTAATCGATCTTTCATGATTTGATCTTTTGTGATCATGCCAATGTTATGTAATAATTCACCGACTCTGGGTAACTGGGGTTGGGGTGTTATAGTTGGAATCAGAAGTAGTTTAGTAAAAACTGTGAAAGCGAGATTTATATAATCTCTGATTAGAGCACATCGAACTAACAAGGATTTTGAGGATTAGTATAGAAGAACTTCCTAGAATTTTGGTATTGTAGAGATTTTGTGAGTTTTCTGAGCAATACATCCATGTCTCGATACAAGTATGTAGAGGCGGATCTGGCATAGATGTACCTAGGGGTAAAACCCAAAAGCACCGCTTTGAGCTAGACTCAAATGGAAACTGGTGCATGACAATGGGCCTTACTTCACTCTTTGTTTCGACACTCCTAGGGGATATGCATCAGATAATTCTCAGTTTCTTTACAAACCATAATAAATGGTATATAGGTATATACTTCCTCAAAGAAAACATTTTTATTATTATGGATTATATCTATAAACTATTCAATTTATGTTAATTGTTTTACAAGTTTGGATTTATGTATTGGGATTCATAAACTAATCTAGTGTATGACATTGTTTAGAAATGGAGCCTAGTGGAAGAAATGGAAACGATATCAATGCACACACTATATATAGGTATTTCCCTCATGCTCAATATAATTATAGTGGAGTTGGTGATGCAACTAATGCTGATCAGCTAATCACAATACTGGGACAACTCACTCAGGTTATGAATAATAAAATTACCCATATAGAGCACCCAGATCCACATCCTGGAGGATTAATGTTAGATCACATCATGAGGAAACAACTACCAACATTCAATTCGAGTAAAAATCCATTAGTATCTGATCAATGTATAAATTCCATAGGGAAAATATTCCTTTCCTTGAGGAGTAGTGAAAGGGAAAATTTTATCAGGGTAGTTTACCGCCTCACTGTAGATGCTGACCAATGGTGGTCATTGATTCCAAACAAAAAGGAAGATGATGAATTGTCTATTATGTAATGGAGGTAGTTTAATGATATTTTATTAGAAAAATACATTCCTCATGACCAATGAGAAAATATGGAAAGACAATTTCTGAGTCTGAGGAAAAAGGAGGACGAGAATGTTGCAATGTATGAGTATAAATTTACATGGTTAGAAAGGCATGATATAGTTTATATACATAACCCAAGATGTAAGATTGATTGTTTCATTGATGGGTTAAAATAATTTATCTTTTGAGCATTAGTCTCACAATCCTTCTCGTTGTACGAAGATATTGTCTCATGAGCTATCAAGACAGAAAAATATTTCTCTAATTGTTACAACATTAAACCAAAGAAAGGGAAGAAGAGATCTGAAAATCACTCAAGAAATGGAAATAAGCAGAAGAAGGGAAAGGATTAATATCCATCGTGTAGTAAATGTGGGAAGAAACACCCTGGTACATCCTTGAAGGGAATGTGATTTTGTTACATGTTTGGTGAAAAAGGCCACCGAGCTCGTGATTGCAAGGGGAAGAAAGAAGCTACCGATGTTCAATTTTACAATTGCATGGAGATGAGACATTATTCTAATGAATGTCATATGTGTCATAGTAACTTACCTCAGAAAATTAAAAGGGATTAAGCCCAAGCTTATTCTATCAGTACTACTGAGGTAGAAGCTCTGAACGACGTGGTGGCAGGTAATTTAGTGGCTTCCTCACGTTTTGAAAATGCATTATTTGATACTGGATCATCGAATTGTTTCATATAATCCTAGTTTTCAATGAAAATTAGATATTTACTATTTTATTTAACAAGGTAGTATTCAGTTAAAACTCCTATGGGAAGTATCACCGCAACAATGTTTTGTGAATCTGTTCCCATTAGATCATATAAGTGTTCTTTATCTGCTGATCTTATCGTAATTCCTGTGATTGAGATTGATATAATCTTCAGCATGGATTATCATTCAGACCATGATGCGAAGATTTATTATAGGAATAAGTAGGTTACTATTTTTGATCATAACGATAAGGAACACATTATCTTTAGAGCAAAATCATCTCCACATAATTATTTTCTAGATCCACCCCTAATAGCTCAACTAAATTCAATATTGGGGAGGAACAGAATGAAATGGCTATGGGTGAGGAATGAAATGTTTAAATAGAGGATTTACCTATTGTGAGATAATATGTTTATGTGTTTCCAGATGATTTACATGCACATCCTCCAGAACGAGAAATTGAGTTTTCCATTGACCTAATTCCTGGTTCAAGGCCCATATCGTAGACCCCTTATAGAATGGCCACTATTGAATTGGTGGAACTAATGAAACAACTAGTGGAATTGATTAATAAGGGATTTATTCAACCTAGTGTTTCACCATAGAGATCCCCAATACTTTCTATTAAGATGAAAAATGGATCCATGAGGTTATGTATCGACTATAGGGAGATCAATGCTATAACAATAAAAAAAAGAATCACCTACCTCAAATTGATGATTTATTTGACCATCTACATGGAGCTCAATACTTTTCAATGATTGACCTTCAATTTGGATATCATCAGTTGGGTGTGAAGAAGGAAGACATTCAGAAGACAGCATTTCGAACCAGGTACGAGCATTACGAGTTTACAGTAATGCCTTTTGGGCTGATTAATGCACCCTTTATTTTCTTGGATCTAATGAACATAGTTTTCAAGGAATATCATGATAGCTTTGTAGTAGTATTTATTAAGGATATCTTGGTATACACAAAAACCTATTAAGATCATTAAAATCACTTGCGCATTATATTTACGACTCTGAGAAGACATGAATTATATGGGTAGTTTAGCAAGTGTGAATTCTAGCTTCAAGAGATTTCCATTCTTGGCTATATTGTCTATAAGGATGGAATATTTGTTGATCCTTCTAAAACCAAGGAAATCCATGAATCTCCATCACCGACGAGTATAACTGAGGTATGCATTTTTATTGGTTTAGTAGGATATTATTGGTGTTTCGTCATAATTTTTCCCGATTGGCTAACCCATTAACGAACCCCACAGATAATGGTGTTAAATTTGTTTCTAGAAAAGTGTGTGAATAGTGTTTCGATGAACTGAATAAAATATTAGTCAATGATCTTATATTTACTCTACCATCGGGGAACGGTGGGTTTGTTTTTTTATAGTAATTCATCGAAGAAAGGACTTGGTTGTGCCCTTATGCAGAATGACATGGTTATTACCTATGCGTCAAGACAGCTAAAAATTCATGAACCAAACTATCCTAATCATGGTCTTGAATTAGCTGCTGTAATATTTTCACTGAAGATATGGAGACATTATCTATATGGTGAAAATATGAGATATATACTGATCACGAGAGTTTGATGTATATTTTATCAATAAAAGAACTCAACATGAGGAAAAGGCGATGGCCTGAACTACTTAAGAATTATTATTGTACGATACACTACCACAAAGGAAAGGAAAATAAGGAAGACGATGGTTTGAGAAAAATCAATCATGCAGTTTTGAACAAAATGAGAGTTGAAATGGATCCAATTTTCATGTATCTAGTAAAGTTGGATATGAGAATACCCATGGAATCTTAAACATCAATACTTCTTCAAATGGTTTCCAAACCATCTTTACTAGAAAGGATTAAGAGTTCTCAGACCGGTGATGAAGAATTTCAAAGGATGATTAAATCTATGAATGGTGGGATATTGAGTGACTTTGTTTATGAAGAAGGAATTTTGAAATTTGTGATGAGACATTGTGTTACCAATATACCTAATCTAGAAAGGGAATTTTTGGAAGATTCTCATAGTTACAATTTCTCTATACACCCTGGGAGAACCAAAATCTATAGAGATTTGAAGGAAAATTTTGGGTGGGACAACATGATTAGGGAGGTTGCTGATTTTGTGTCAAGATGTATGTTTTGTCAACATGTGAAGTCCAGAAGGAAATAGCCTAGAAGATTCAAGAAACCTCTTCCCATACCTGAGTAGAAATGGGATATTATTCCGATGGACTTTGTCATGGGGCTACCAAAGACTCCTATAAGGAACGATGAAATATGGGTAATTTTTTATCATCTTACCAAGTCATTAAATTTTATTTCTATAAGGGAAAATCTACCACTTTAATTTCTAACAAGACTATATGTTAATAAGGTTGTGAGACATCATGGATTACCCCTATCAATTGTTTCTGATCGTGATCCCCATTTTACTTCAATATTCGGGAAAAGACTTCAGAAAGCCCTAGATACTGAACATCATTTGAGCACTTCCTACCACCCCCAAATTGATGGACAATAAGAACAGAATATACAAACCTTATAAGACATGTTGGGATCTTGATCACTTGACTATCCGGGTATGTGGGATCAATATTTACCTCTGGTGGAATTTTCCTATAACAATAGCTTACATTCATGTATTCAGATAGAGCCATATAAATCGTTAGACGGAAAGAGATGTCTCACACCAACCTGTTGGGATGATGTTGGTGAAATAAGACTCGTAAGTCCAGAACTAGTGGAAGAAACGATGTAAAAGGTGAAGGTAATCCTAAACCACATCGAATAAGCTCAATGTTGGCAGAATAGCTATGCCGATAACCGAAGGAAGGATTTGGAATTTCAGGTAAGAGATCATTTTTACATGAAGGTATCTACATGGAATGGAGATATACATTTTGGTATAGAAGGTAAATTGAGTCCCATGTACATCGGACCTTTCAAAATTCTTGAATGAATTTGGGCTGTAGCTTACCGATTGGCAATGCCGCCAAGTGTCTCCAATGTTCACGATGTGTTCCATATATCACTATTGAGAAAATACATGTTTGACCTAACGCATGTACTCACCGGTGAGGAATTATAATTGAAAGCTGATATATCATATTATGAAGAGCCTATCAAGGGTCTTCATACAGTAGAATAATTGCTGAGAAAACAGACGACTCAACTGGTAAAAGTTTTATGGAGAAACCATAAGATGGAAGAGGCAACATGGGAACCCGGGGAACTTATGATGAAGAACAACCCAAGTCTTTTTAGGCAGTAATATTTTATAAATTTTGAGGATGATATTATTTCAAGGATAGTAGAATGTAAAGTCATAAGATTCCATAGTACGTTTCCCTTTGAATAATGCAATAGCTAGCATTGTACGGAACTTCGAGATTATAACACACTACGACCAATCAATGTAGATGTTATGAATAGTAATACATAATTTTGAAAATTTTATGAATTTTTTCTTTAAAAATGGATTTCATTTTTGGATTCAGAGTATAGAAATTAGATTACGGTGAATTTTTGGTATTTTTCTAAAATATACAGTTTCAGATGAATAGTGAAAATTACTTAATTTTAATTAAAACCAAATTTTTTATTCGAAACGATTAATAGTGATAGATTATGATGTTGAACGGTTTGGAAGTATAATTAGATTAAATTTTTATCATTTAATATAATTTAGGTCATTATAAGTAATTTACATTTAAATTTGACATAAACAATTGTCAATCTTTTGATAGTTATTATTTAATTAAAACACGCATTTTTGTTTTGACAACAAAAATTAATTTTAAATTAATTTATGCCACTTCTGTGTTTTGAATTGAGAAAAATATTATCCATATTTGGAATCAGGAGTTACAAATTGTGTAAATTGTTAAATTTTATTTTAAGATATTTTGAAAAAAAATCGGTAAATTTTTTTACACTGGTTAAAATGTAAATCTGGAAAATAAGGGTAAAAAAATCTTATATTAATATTAAAGCACACTAAAACGTATCATAACACTATTGGTCGATATATTTCTGACCATGGTCATATTTGGGTCGATTTTGGGACCCCATGGAGCCACTTGTATGTGATAATGACACTTTATATTAATTAAGTAAAAGTAAATAGAAAAATGACATAAGAATATATCTTTTAGCAATACTATTTTTACATAGTGTTATATATGTTATATTTTAAAATAAAATATTAATTTGTATGATAATAATATTTCCTATATAATGGTAATTTATTTTGAATTTTTTGACATTTAATAATTATATTTATTTATGACACAACAATGATGAAGTATTTTACTTATTAATGAAAGGAACAAATAATTGGTATTATAAATTTTAAAATAAAAATAATATGAATGTTTTGATGACAACCAAAAAGTTTATTTGTTAATATGACATGTTATTATTACATAAATGAATTTTTTTTCTAATTAATAATGTTAATATTTTTTAAAAAATCATTTATTAAATATTGTCAATATTGACATAAAGGAGTTTTTAAAAGAAATATTATATTATTAATTGATATTCAATTCCTAAAAATCCATGGTTCATCCAAGAAACTTGTATACTGATAGGTGTATCATTAATGAACCACATGAGGTTCTCTTGTATGTTTATGGTAAGTTTATTAAGCATATAAAAAAAATACAAAGAGACAAGGTACATGTGAAACTAAATAACAAAGAGTTAAAACTAAAAGATAAGGTCAATATAGTGACCCAAACCTATCTAAATCCTATTGGTTGGGTGTTTTTATACCAATACCCACCTTATCCTCGAAATAAGTCACTTTTTAGCCATTATAAACCGAAAATGTATTTATTATAAAATAATAGTTGTAGCTTTTCCTAAGGTTCCCCTCACCTCTCTTATAAAATGAAACTCCCCCTTCTCTCAATTTCACACCATAAAATCCTTTTGGCTCGGCCAACCCCTGTCCAAACATTCTCTCAAATTCCCTTAAATCATCCTAGAGTACTTATTTTGACCAAAAATCCAACCTATGGAGCCCTTTTGATAAAATCAAATGTAAGAATCCGAAGAAGAGGTAATGTTTTAACCACCCCATTTCAAGTTCATTTTTTTCCACTTCATCTTTCTTTGTTACTTCCATTGTAAAATAATAACTCTAGTATCCTGAATATACTGTGATGTTATTAATAATATGGTACAACAATATTCAGTATTCTATCCATCCATTGAATGACATGTCAACATACGTGCTAACATACGGCTTACCGTCTCCACGTCATGCTGTAATTGTTATTCAAAACATTATTATTTGGATGGGTATGATAATGATGTGTAAATGAATTAGATAAAAAATATAACATTATAATGATTCATTTTATATTATATAACATCCAATTATATATTATTTTAATATCAAAAGAATGATATTGTCACTCGTTCGTACGTACGGACTACCGTCTCAACGAACGCGATAGGATTCATTCCCCATCGTATCCATTGAATAATAATTCTCATTTGATGATTAAATGTAATGTTTATGTACTTGATATCATTCTGGATATGAATAAGATACAACCTATCCATAACAAACAGGCTTACATAACAAAGAATATAAAGGAAAACGAATCAGTTAACACCCGAAACAACGATAATACTAAGATATTATTAACAATGAAATGCTAAAAGATCATATATGATATCATATTAATGTATATGATTCATGTATAATTTAATAAAAATTATTTCTCCATTATAAAGGATTTAAACCAACCATCTAACAAGGAAAAGTAAATGTTAAGGCTTTATTTAACAATCTCTACATTATCCGAGGTTTTTTATATATAATTTTCTAATGGGACCACTTTATCATCCACATCCATGTTTCTTATAAATGTATTTCAAAACATTCTAATTATTTTATAGACTACGGTCTAAAGTCATTCATACACTTGCTTGAATTTTATTAGATATTTATAAAGGAATCGTTCCTTTGTTTTCCAAACAAGGACCTTTTATCCTTTTCGACAAAATTAAGGTAAGAATATCTTTTTTTATCTTATACGGTGGGTACGACTATTTTACACTGTTATAAAATAGTCGAAGCATCCCTTAAAATATTATAATAATATTTTCAACATAAATGTTTCCTTTTATAAATATGTGAATTTTAAATGATTAAAAAAAAGATATATTTTTCTCAAATAGTTTTGATTTCATCTATGTCAACATCCATTGATGGATTTTAAGTTTATTTGAAGTTGATTTATAAGGATAAAAAACAACCATATTGTATTGAAAGTTTTGTCATATGTTTCACTATGGATGTGTTATTTTTATACCATTCATGGTTTATGGATAATTTTTTGACATTTTGTATGCTAGTTTGAATATGAATGTTTATGTTATGTTTAAAAATTTTCATATGAGGAATGCATTGGACTTAGTATGTTATGGGTGGAGCCTAATAAAGATCCTAGATGCATAGGTAGGTCTAATGAGACAAACTACTGTCTTGGAACAAGGTCTTGAAAAAACTTATTTGTAGTCTTGGCACAAGGCCTTGACAATGTGGTTTGATAGTCTGGCATTATTCATTCAATTTTTATTAAATTGGTTATTGATATTGCATGTGATTATTCGACTTTTAGAATATCCATGTGAATAAGTAAATGGAATTATTTCATTTTATCTTTTCCATATTACGATGAAGTTCATGTTTAAAAAGGCTTTTGTTATTGTTATACATTGACATAAATGTTTATGTTTATTTATGAATGTTTTTGTTATATTTTTATCATTACATTCACTATTTTTGATTGAATAACATGCTTACCTGTCACCACATCATTTTTCGGCTCCACCTCAGAAGTAGTGATAGAATAATAACTTCTTTGTTTCCTTGGAGGATGTTGTCTATTTCCTCTGACAACCCTCAGCATAGGGAAATTGTTCGCATAATTCCCCAGCTCCTTGCAGTTATGACACTACACTGCAGGCTGATTGTTGATCTGAACCTTCTATTCTTCTTCAACATTAGTGGGATTTTTCATACCCCTTCGACATTTTTTGGCCAGATGACCAAAATTTCCACATTTGATGCAATTCTTGGTTCCCTTGAGACAGTCACCAAGATGCTTCTTATAATAATTTTTTCAATGTGGAATGTGAGTATATTTTCCAACATGGGATCTATTTTATGAACCACCCATGTTGTTCTCCATTTTCCCTTTCGTGTCATTGGTCCCATGAGACCACTGAGAGTGTCCAATCGTCATTTCAACCTTGAGGGCACAACGAACAATCTCCTCATTACTGTTGAAGTCTCCAATCACCAACACTTTTCGTATACTCGTCTTTAGTCCACAAAAGAAGCAATCCACCTTGATTTCAGTGTTCATGAAAAAGCAAGAGGCGTACCTTTCAAGCCTTGCATAGTTCGTTTCATACTCCCGAATGGACTCATCTTACTTCTACTTGAGTCCATGGAACTCTCTTTCCATCTTGAGATAGAGGGTTTGAGGAAAATATTTGATGAAAACATCCTCTTTAATTCCTCCAATTTTATGGAATCAATTTACTCTTCAGACATTGTATTCATGATCAGTGTCCACCACTGATCAGTTTCCCCATCAAAACGATAGATGCCAGTACAACTTTATCTTCTTCTGATCACTGGAGGATAGAGAAATTCTTTTCAATGGTGTTAATCCATTGTTCTGTGAGGAGAGGATCAAAATACCCACTAAACATGGGGGGCCTTTTCCGCATGAAGGATTTGACGACAACATGCTCTTTCCTTGGAGGAGGGGGACCTTCCACCTGATTCAAGTTATTATTCATAACCTGAGCCAGCTGAGCCAGTAATTCCATGATGTTTTTATCACCCGCTTCTATCACATTAGGCATGTCATTAGGACAATAATCACATTGACTATCATATTGGTTAATGGAACATGTTATTCTATTTCCCACCATTAACTATGAAAATTAACGTATAATTAGAGGTCTTCAATACTTAGATACTGAGAAAAAAACATTCAAAATAAAAATATATACTTATAAAGAATAATTATATCCTTACTTGTGACTCCATAGGCATATATCAAGGTTATCCTCGATCTATTTCATAACTTATATTTTTATGGGCTTCTTTTGGTCCCATAATAATGGTTTGTACTATGCTCATGAATCTACAAAAGCATATCCACTTGGATTGTCATAACCAAGAGTGCAACAAGGCCCATTATCGTGAACCAGTTCCCATTCGAGTCTATCTCAAAGCGATTTTTTCAGTTTTTACCCCAAGATACATCTGTGCCAGAGCCTCCTCTACCATCTCCTATCCAGACAGGGATGTATTTTCTTTATAAACCACTTACTCTATACTCACCAAAATTTAGGATCGTTTTCTTATACATATTCTCATCCTTAAGGTTCACACTAAGGTTTTCTATTCCTAATATCCAAAAAAACTAGACAATCATATGATACCAACTATAGATACCCAAGACTTTTACATAATACATTTCATGATTTTATGCATAATTAATCATTAGAGTACAATCCATGGATTGTTAATTCAAGTGTCTTGGAATACTAGGTAAATATAAAATTAAACACGGGGAAAACTTCTTTATTTAAACTCAATAAAGTGCTTCTAACTTCCATTGAGCACTTGCATCCATAGAGGGTAACATAAGGAACATATGAACAATGGGATGAGCTAAAATCCCATTAGGGGAATGAACATAAGGATAAATCTCAAGAACATTAGTTATGAGACATAAAATAATGATATCCAAATAATGATACATATTAAATCATTTAATATAAGAATGTGATCAAATAAACATGGAATCATATAAATGTGGCCGAATCATAAACTGTTTCTTTAGTACAGTTCATGGATAACTGCCAATCCTGATTCCCATTCAAGTATGGGTCAAGGCTAACCACCAATCCCATTTCACATCGCATATCAAGAGACTTATCCTTACCCAATGCATTAGAGTGCTATCTGGGTGGACCCATCTCAACATTTTCATGGATATTCTTGCCACATAAATATTCTTACCTCATATACAATCATACATAATAAACCATAAATAAACATAAGGGTACCCATGGAATGAATTGGGTACCACAATCATGACATATAACGTATCCAATGTGTGTATCATGAAAGTGGCCATGAAAGGAAAGGATTAGAACATACATGGACGTTAATAGGGAAAAATATGCATATAACATGGTATGTGGTGTCAAATAGAAATGACAACATATTAGAAATGCATTTTATAACATTATCATTAAAACATTTTTGTGCGGTTTTAAGGGAAACAATCTAGGGATTTTAAAATTGAAAAGAGGAAATTATTTTATATAAAACGAGTTTTGAACCAATAAGGTTTTCATAATAAAATAACTTATTTTATAAAGACAATGGTGTCTTAAAACAGAGGATACAGTGAACATGAAATTTTGGTAAATAATTTGGATGTCCCCTTAAAACAGGTTTGCTTATCGGAATGTTCTAACGAGGGAATATTTCAAAAAACATGTATATCACAAAAATAAAGTAATGAAAGTTTATTTATATTAAAATATTTTACAACTATCCAAAATTCCTAAGATTCACATAAATAGATATGATAAAACCATTTTGAAATTATGATAAGGCAACCCGAAATAACAAAGAATCTTTGGGTAGAATTTGTTACGATTTTACCAGCATGGTGTCCGGGGTACCTATGAGGACTTGATGAGAGAAATAAGGGGTTTTCCTCACTTAAAAATCATGAGGTCATTATGGGTGTGGTTCTAAATAATACCCCATCATTTGGAATTACACATAAAAGACATAACATAGAGGAAAATATTGATTAATAGTCAAAAGGAGAGGATCCATTATCTTAAATCTGTTGGTGTTCTCCACTATTTATTAATGACCTGAATAAACAAATTAGGTTTAATAATTAATAAGTCCAGAACCTCTTCTATATGTAATTTATTTATTATAACCCACTTTAGTTCATTAAAATCCTTTTTTATTAGTTATAATGTTCAATTTCATTGTTCGGGCTCGTTTGTTTACATGGATTTAAAAGATCAGTTCACTTATAATAAAGTTTGGATAATGTGAAAGATGAATGTGGTTGTCCAGAATTGAAGTTATATTATTTTTTTCATATCCAGGAGATTACGTGGTATTAATTTTAATTATGATACGTATAGTGAAGTAGAAATGTTATATATATATCCATAGTGATAACTGTTTCTGTTAATCGGTGGATTTGATTACAAGGAATGTGTTTTTATTTATAACATAATTCCATTTGTACCAAAGGATTACATAACCAATAATAGTATATATTAAAAATATAATAATCTGGTTCAAAAATTACTCAAATGTTTCCATTACCATAATTAATGATAATAATATATATTGATCAACTGTTGTCCTTGAATGTGCTAAATTAGCCCTTGTTAAACGGTGCATTCATTTCATTCAAATAAAAGGCTGGGGAAAGGAGAAAAGATAATGAAATATACCACAATCATGAAGACATTCTAGTACATTTATGTTATTTGATTTATCTTCTTATTATGGTGAAGGGAGGTGAGGAAAGAAAGAAAAAACAAAACAACTTAAAAGAAAATATGAAATTTGGAAGATGAATTTACCTCATGATAATATCTCCTTTGATAACCTCTTAATGGGAGAGGTTTTGGTATTTTGAGGAGGATGATAGATTTAGGACGTGTGGGAGGACCTTGGGGAGATATTTGGGCCAAATAATGGCAAGGCACAAGGCTTGATAGGTAGGAAGAGAAAAGGGAGTGAAGTGGGGTTTTATAGTGGATGAGTGGAGGGATTTCATGATATTATAATCCATAATTTATTATTTCCACCCAAGACAAGGAATAGTAAGTATTTCATGAGAAATAATAGTAAATGGGTCATTTGAATTCAAACCATGGGTGGTGACATCAGCCATGATGCTAGGAATAGTATATTTATCTTATAATGCATATATACAGTAGATTATCGTATTTTACTATTCATAAAAGATTCAAGTATTTCATAAAAATCTCAAAAATTCACCTTAACAATTTTTTGATGAGTAGAATCCAAAAATGAATTTCTTTTTTCAAAAATAATTTTCTGTATATGATTATTATAATATATAATTAAAATAATAATTTATTATCAAAACCAGTTTTAAAACATTCATTAACTAAATCTAAAATATAGGTATATCGTACTTCCAACTTGAATATTATTTTTATACCACCATAAGTGAGGTTAATATTCATTAGGCTGCATCAAAATTAATAATATTATTTTACCATTCATTTGGGTAGGTTACAATTCACCAATAATTAGGTTTTTCTTACCAGACACCAAAGAACTCACTGATTACAACCGTGTACATCGGGTTTTTGAAATTCCAAACCCAGAAGTGTCATAATTATGTTTAAAGGTCACTTAGCTCATAGTAGTTCATTATGTTGTGTTTTAATTTGATTTTATGACATACATATGAGAAGGTAATTTTCATTGAAAAAATGTGTGTCGTTACATATATGTGTGTGAATAATCAAAAGCCGTTACATCCCTCTACCTACATATATATTGAAAACTATCAATTGTGCCTACCAGCACAAGTAATATCCAAGAGAAGAGAGTGGGGCCAAAGGGGGTAGTTAGCCATCCATCCTCCCACCAAAATGGGGGGGAAACACCCCCCAGGGCTTAGAATCCCCAGGGTGTCAGTTGAACTAACTAGCGGGGAGGAGTAGCATATATGGACACAAAATATATATAATATACTATGTCTCACATCCACACTATGTGCATAAAGTAGCATTAGACTCAACTACATCTAACGAATCTAAGACTCCTGGCTTCCACATCTACGACTAGGTACCCTATAAGCACACAACCATTTAAAAATTTTAATATCATCACTTCTTTCCCTTTTTTTAATTTCCACTTTATTTTAATTAATTAATTAAACATTAATTAACCGTTAACAACATCACATTATATTTCATTAGAATAACACCCAAAGTCCATTGTCCCTTTAAAATTGTGACCTCAACATTTGGTTCTAGCAAGCTCTAACACCATTGGTTAACATCTTTTATTCAATTATGTATTTACATCATTACTTTCATATATTACTAGACATTCTAGAAAAAATATTCTATGTTGTTAAACACAAAGGGGGTCAACACGGTGAGTAGATGAAATACACATTGAGTCTTTTCCGCCAATAACAAGAGTGTAGACCCATCCACCCTTGAGAAGCTCTACACGGAATGCATGTGCCATACCCCACACGTCTTCCCCCCTTTCAGAAGAAGGGTATGCAAGACCATCTTTCTTGAGATGTGGGGAAATTAAATTAGATAACCAATCAAAGAAACATCGAGCATCCCAACATTTACATCCAAGCGGTTCAATCATCCCTAGTGTCCTCTTCGACACCCACATGCATAAATCGATGCATCTCCCCACAATAGGAATCATCTTCTTCCTAAACCAATCGGCCTCCCAACCCCCACATATCCCAATAGCCTTCCATGCTCACATCACAACATAGGTAGTAGGAAAACAACCATCATATCAATTTGTCCGTTAGACATTAAACAAGCAATATGGTAGCTCAGAAACAAACAACGAATTATCTTTCATCAAACAAATAGTTCTTTAATCCATATTGGATTAACTGACTTATTATTCTTATGTTCCAAACATGGGAAACCTAACTGGTATGCTATCAAAAATAATTAGACATGCTTACTGCACCAATTTGATTAACATCAAATTACAACAAGAAGAACCAGATTCATTTACATGCCTCTTAATCTTCATCCAAACAATTATCAATTAATTCTAGATTTATGTTCTTTACCAATTTTCATTGAGAACGAAAAAGCAAAGAAAGAAAGCATAAATATCACACAATCTATAAAAAAAGAGGCAATAACATAAGATCGATATCAATTTATTTATCTAGTTCAAATATTGACTATGTCAATTCCATTGTAATATAGTGGCATAAAACAAGATAACTATATAGTTTCACATCAAAGAAATGTGAAGAAAATAATATCCTACATCGAACTATTCTTGACATTCTTCATACGAGAAATGGCCACACAACGGGTTACTATCTCCCCTCCCTCCATGATAACTGTATCAACCTGAGGATGCAGAGAGACCACCACCACAATCCACATCCATGAAAAATCCATTATGAAAAAAGAGATAACATTCCATAAAAGGGAGAGGAGAAATAGAAAGATATGAAACCTAAATAATGACAATAGAATATACCTTATATCGAAGACTAACCTATAATGCTTGGTTTCATCAAAATAGATCAGAAAACATCCATGGAGGAATGATTTATTGCACAAATCTGATAGAAATGAATGGGATGTTTTAGCATCTCACATCTGAGACCAAGATTGAAGAACTACAGAGGAAGATATATCATTACTTTATAATATTTAATGATGTAGTGGTTAAAGATACAATGGATTCTCCATTAAAATCGGATCACATTAAACCACACAGTTTGAACAAGTAGAAAAAAACTTCCCGATCCTTGGGAGAAATTAATATTGGTTTTATGACATTTGAATAGGCCATAGGCTCCCAAAAATGAGGCTATCAATGAATTTTACGTCAAAGGAAATGTCAAAGGGTAGAAACTGTAGGAAGATGGATACATTGTTCACAAACTCAAAATTTGGAAAAGGAAATAGATTTTACCAATAGACCTAACCATTCTGGAAACAATGTTCATGTACTCAAAATTTTGTAAAGGAAATAGAGGTTATCGAAGGACCTAACCATTCTAGAAACACTATTCATTTACTGGAAATTTGTAAATGGAAGTAGAGATGACCGATGGACATCACCGTTCTGGAATCACTGTTCACGAAATCAAAATTTGGAAATGGAAATAGAGGTTACCGATGGACCACACCGTTCTGGATAGACTATTCACAAACTGAAAATTGGGAAATGGAAATAGAGGTTACTGATGGACCTCATCATTCTAGAAACACTGTTCACGGTCTCAAAATTGTGAAATGGAAATAGAGCTTACCGATGGTCCTCACCGTTCTGGAATCACAGTTCACAAAATCAAAATTTGGAAAAAGAAATTGGGGTCACCGATGTAACCTCACTGTTGGAACCTCCATATTGCACTGTTTACATAATGTTTCTGATTACACGGTTCACAGAAGGTCATTGATGACACTGTTCAGATAAGGTCACCAATGTCACTATTCAAATAAGGTCATAGTTTCACTGTTCATATATGGTTACCTATGACACTATTCACCAAAGGTCATTGATGAAACTATTCACATAAGGTCACTGATGTCACTTTTCACAAAAGGTCACTATTGTACTGTTCACATACGGTTACTGATTCACTATTCACAGAAGGCCATAGATGACACTGTTCAGTAAAGGTTACCTATGTCACTGTTCACATAAGGTCTTCATTCCAATGTTTAAATAAAGTTACTGATGCACTATTCATAAAAGGTCACTAATGTCAATGTTCACATAAGGTCACTGATGTCACTGTTCACATATGGACACCAATTTCATTGTTCACATTATTTCACCACTGCGTTGGTCACGTAAGGTTAATGATGCACTGTTCACAACAGTCTACCATTGGAACTGTTCACTAATGGAACTGTCCACAGAAATGGAAATTTGGAAAACTGTGGTGGATAAGTCACCTTGCCTAATCAAGACACCTCAATCATCTGTTTTTTCACTTGGAAATAATCCATAGAGGGCCGAAACATTACATAAGATACATATCAAAAAACATCATCCTCGAGAAATCAAAACCAACAAAATTGGAGAGCATATATTTGTGACTCATATCCTGAGGTAGTCTCCTCCATTCCACCATGTCACTACAAGACACAAACCAATGGGAAATGAATCCCATGAAACACCTTATTTTTGTGGTATTGGATCTCCACAGGTCACTTCTCAAAGGTCGCATAATCATCAACATCATTCCCTCCACAATCGATGATGTGAGTGTATTAATGAATATGACAATGGAGCTATGATGCATGGAAATAATCAGGTATCCAACTCATATATGGGGAAATTCCTACTCGATACACCATATCTCCAACATGAGATAACACCTCAAAAGGCCATCCAAACCGGATAGAATGCTTACTCCCACGACCAAACCTTCGCCTCCCACAATGGGCTGTCTTATTCAGATAAATGTAATCCCAAACATCAAACTATATGGTTATCTTCCTTTGATTGGAATATGATTTCTAATGATATTGTGATATACCCATCATCTTGAGAATCACTTGGACCATCTCTGTTTTATCCTTCAATAGTTCAGGTCTGAGAGTTTCTACCTCTCCAACCTCAGTCCAACACAATGAAGAACCACAAGGTCGGCCATACAAATATTCGAATGGCACCATACCAATAGTGGAGTGAAAAATATTTCTATAAAAACTCCACCAAGGGTATGTTCCACATCCGGGAACCTCCAAAATACATGACACAAGAGTGTAAAATATCTTCAAGAGTCTGGAAGGTTTTCCCTTTCATGACATGTCCTTCGGGGCTTATATCGTGACTATCCCCAAGCACGTCTTCTATATGCATGGGGCTGGAAACTACCACCAAAGGTGTATTAAATAATACTATAAAGGAATTTCCATTATAACCTGTAAAAACATGCAACCAAGAACACAACAAGATACGAATGAAAGTCAACTGTATAGAAAATAGAGTGCTAAAAGTAAAAAAGGGCAGGGTTTCAAGCACAATAGTAATGTACAAAAAACTAAAAGTACATGTAATATGGAACAGGAAGGAAGACAGATGTTGGATCGTCCTCGTGTATGGATACATCGTCTGCCACACCAACACTGGACTCCTTGATCTGAAAACCAAACTCATTACCCTTAATACTATTTCTTCATAGATAAGATTATATTCCTTGTTGTTCGGTAGAACAAATTCCTCAAAAACAAATTTTTCACAACCTGTCCCCTGGGGCTCGTGCCATGACTAACCCCAAGCCTTATTCTATAGGAATGGGGTTGGAGACTAGCACCAAAGATGTATTCCCTAAAACTGGGAAGGCAGTGCCTTTATAACCTATAAACATACACAACCAAGCACACAAAAAGATTCGAATGCAATTCAACTGTATCGCAAAAAGAGTGGTGAAAGTTAAAGGGGGCCAAAATACAAGGCCAATAGTAATGTACAAGAATATGAAAGTACCAGTAATCTTGAACTAGAAGAATGAATGATTTTATTTCATCTTCGGAGGTTCCAACATGATTGGTAGGTACAAATCACCTCTTTAGAACTCCATCTCTACCCGTCTCCTCTACTTATTGACATGTTGTACGATACACCTCAGCACACCATCCAGTCCTGGTACTCATAGCCTCAATCATCCATGTATGTAGTTTGCATCCATCACAATATGGTGCGGGCATAGCCTGTGCAGGGGTGAGTATAACGATACTCAGTAGTGTTCCTGAGACCCTCAAGGTCTGACAAAATCCACAAAGGACAAAACAAAAATAAGAAATCAATATATGACCCTACATATGTATATGCCCATACATATATGTATGTTATCATGTAATCCATCTCACTCATGAGGAAAAACACAGAGGTACTAACTCAGCTTTGAAGTGGATTTATTCTGGGGGTAGAATCAAGTAACACTCCCAATCACATCGTCAAACACCTCATCTTCTGGAGAAATCCTCCTCTATCGAGTATAGTGGGTCTGCAGCGTCACAAAGAGGTGCTTCCCACTAACATTGAACTTTTTTGGTACTCCTCCTATTGAGTACCGTTGGCATGCCGCATCACCAAGGTGCTCCCCACCATAGGTCTGTCGCGTCACCAAAGTGCTCCACCTCCTGGACTGCTGAGGTAATCCTCCTGTCGAGTACCATGGGTATGTCGCGTCACCAAGGCGCTCCCCATAGTGGGTATTCCGCGTCACCAAGGAGCTCCCCACTGGGCCTATCAAGTCACTCCGAGTCGAAATGGTCAGCAGTCGTCATGTCTCAGTCAGCCACCGGGTTCCTGGACTATGCTCGCTCGTCTTCAAGAGTATCCACTCACATGCTATTGGACGATACTCCAAATTCCATTAAGTCCCATGAAGTTATATATCAGAGGTCTGACACGTCAAAGGGGTCTCAATATAATAGAAGACGCGTCAATCAGATGCATGTTCTGTGACATATTAGTCTTTTAGTATCGAGGGACATGTTGGATTTGTGCTGGATTGAACCTGACCATAACCCATCTCAATCCAAATCTTTGTGGGGTATCATTAAAAGTGACCATATCACTCTAATGTTTCTAACACTGCTTACAGTTCATCAGACGGACGTCTGGTGCCAAAGTTATATCCAGAATAACTAATTGGATCTTAGTGGGCCCGAGTCTGGTCTGACCCGGTTGGACTGACCCAAGAAGCAGATCGAACCGGCCCTATAGGTCGTGTGGGGCCGACAAGGGCCGTGGGTGGCCATGACCATGAAGGGTGTCGCAAATGCACAAGGCCATGAGGTAGCTTGGGCGGTGACGATGGTTCTGCCACGGGGTGGCTGTCTAGCCGCGCGAGGCTGTTGTCTGACTGCCCGCGATGAAGGTCCGGCCGCGAGGCGGTGGTCCAACCACGGGGCGGTGCCTCGGCCGTGGGGTGGCAGTCCAGCTGCGGGTTAGTGGTGCCTCGGCCATGCAGCATCTGTCCGGTTGCGGGGCGGCGGTCTGGCCGTGGGACGTCAGTTCAACCATGTGGTAGTGCCTCAGTTGTGGGGCAGCGGTCAGGCAGCAGGGTGGCAATCTGGTCATAGGCGGTGGTCCGGCCATGGGGCGACGGTCCGTCTACGGTGTGGAGATCCTACAACGGGGCTCCAATCCAGCCACAGGGTGGGGTGGAGGTCACAGGGTAGCAGTGGTCGATGCAGTCGGCGAAGAGGATGTGGGGGCGCGCCGATGGTCACGGGGCGCTGTCGTTGCACTGCATCCTTTTTCGTGGTCGGTGGTGGTGCTGGCCACAATTCGGGTTCCCTAACAAAGGATGGTTATCGTCCTCCTCTATCGTGAAAAATTCCATAAGATTTGCGAAAGGGTCGGGCCATGTTGGTTTGGCCCGTACCTTCTGGGTTAGGGTTGTATCATATGGCTTAACTATAACATGATAGAGGAATGTCAGGATTTACAACCTCCCACAACGTTTCATTCCCAAACCACTAATGAAACCACAAAAAGAATATGGGAAAAATATTCACATGAAAATAAATCCTTACTTGGTCATTTGTCGATGTCGACTAAGAGGGAAGAAGGTGATGTTGTAAACATTCATCTTGTCCTCCACACACCTCCAAGTCTGGGCTAGTGCATCAGTTCTTCATAGTCGAAGACTTTCTTTTATGAAGGGTGTCCTGAGGAAGAAGTCTAAGTCGGTGTTCTTCATCGGTGGGGCATTCTTCGTTGGAGATCTTTTCTCCAAGAGCTCTACCCTTTTCTAATCCTTTCCCTCAATCCCACCAAAATGAAAATACACAAATTAATTATTTAAGTTTGTCAAATTAAATAATGTGGGCATATTTCAAGTTGGAAGAAAATTAATAGGCTTAATTATTTAATTAGGTTGGCTTAATAAATGTTGGAGGAGTTGAAGAGGCTTCCCTACCTTTACGAGGGACTAGAGAGGTTGTGGCCTCAGGTGGTACTCACCACCATAACCTCTCATGGGAGGTTAGGCTCAGGTGGTCACCACTTATCAACATCCACATGGAGTTTTTAACAAATAAAATTAAAATTAAAATTCGTAAATTTTTATTTTAATTATATTTTATCATTAAAATAACCCAAAAACTAAATTCCATCCTAGACCAACTACCGTCGAGGTTAAAGTCTCTTTAATCAAATATCAACATTGTGAGTTCAATAGTGCCCTCATATTTCCATTCCGAGAACCTGTTCAAAATTTATAAATAACCGCTCACACGTTTTCTGAATGTATTTGAAATAATGTTCAGAAATTCATAACGGGCACTCCGAGCCTCGGAATCACGCACCGTCAATTTTTGTGGACTCGTTGAGTTCCCATATATTTAATAAAAACATTTAATGGAAATTTAGGGTCATTACAAGCATAGTTAGATTGTAATTTTGTGGATAGAAAGTAGTGATATGGCATAACTGAGAACCAAAACCATGTTGGAGACCTCTCCACACCCTAGAGGTAAAATGAGGATCACGATCAGAAATGATCAACAATGGGAATCCACGAAGTCTCACCAACTCCTCTAGAAACTATTTAACAAAACATATACTATGAATGAATCATTGATTTCTATGAAGTTGGATGATTTTGTAAATTGATCCACTACCACCCCAATAGAATAAAGTCCTCCCGAAGCTCATGGTAAACCAGTGAAAATGACCATTTCGATGTCCTCCCACATTCACTACGGAATATCTAATGGCTATAGCAGACCACCCGGAACATGGTGTTTGTCTTTCACCTTATGGGAGACAAAACATCGAGACATAAACTCTGCAACCTCACACTTCATCTCAGGCCACCTAAGCTGGCTCCTGAAGGCTAGGTGCATCTTTGTCACGCTTGAATGCACCACTAAAAGAGAACTATGGAACTCTCTGATAACCATCTCTTGCATCTTCAATGGAGAAAATATCCTTCAATGATACAACACTTGATGTAGTTCATCCTCATACTAACCATCAGGGGCATCACCACGAACAACTCGGTATCTCAGGACCTCCACATCTAGATCCCCCAACATGGACCCATCCACCTTCTGAACCAGAGATGACTGCACCATCATCTGGAAAAGACAACCACTACACCCCAACTTCTCCCATATCAAGATGTAATGATGAATTTTCGTCCATTACACTTCACAAGTCAGCAGATTCACACAATGCATCACTATGTCACATGAAACTCAGCGCATCTGTTACAACATTGCCCATTTCAGGTGTATATGATATTTTGAAATTGTATTCTTGTAGGAACCCTATCCACTAATGTTGTCGTAAATTCAAGACACACAGGGAGAAAACATACCTCAGGATCTTATGATCGGTGAAACCCACAAATCACTCACTGGTGATGTTATGCCTTCACAAAATTAGAGAAAACACTACGGATGCCCACGTAAGATCATGGGTGGCATAGTTACGTTCATGGGGAAGTAACTTCCAAGACCCATATGAAACAACTGATCTATGTTGCATGAGATCCCAACCTAACCCTAGATGCGAAGCATCACCAAAAACATCAAATTAAACTCCCTCAACTAGAAGATAATGAACTGGAGGACATACTGACTTCTCCTTTAGATACAATAAAGCTTCAAGAAATCGATCAGTCCATATGAACGCCTGATCCTTCATGTCTACTATTGTCAGAGGAGTTGCAACACAAGATAATTCTACTACGAACTTCTTTTAATACCCTACGAGGCCATAGAAACATTGCAATACTGACATAATCTTGGTGGATTCTCAAGAAAAACCTGCTTTGATATTTGGTGGATCCATAACTAATCCTTATTGGGAGACCACATGCCCCGTAAAGCAGACTTATTGAGCCAAAAACTCACACTTCGACAACTTCCCAAACAACTGATGTTGACGAAGAACTCTAAAAACAACATGTAGATTCTATGCATTATCTTCTTCAGGCGTGGAGTACACAAGTATTTCTTCATTGAAAAGGTCAATAAACTTTTCCAACAACTCTTGGAACACAGTGTTCATGTGTCACATGAACACAACTACAGAATTTTTCAGGCCAATTGATATTACAATGATCTAATAATGTTAATGACCACAACAGAAAGTAGTCTTCAGGATATCCTCACCCTTCACACGCATCAGATGATATCTTGACCACATGTCGATCATTGAAAACCAACATGCATCCTTAATTTTAAGGAATAAATAATCAATTTGTGAAAGAAGATATCAATTCTTTGTTGTCACATTGGTTAAGCAACGATAATCGACACAGAACCTCATACTACCATCAGCCTTCCTCAGAAACTAAATTGGTGGACCCCAGAGTGAGACACTCTGCCGAACAAAAACACACTTTAACAGACCATCGAGCTATATATGTAGATCTCATAATTCAAAATGGTTCATCCTATATTGAGACGTAGATATAGGAGAATCCACTGGAAGTAGCTAGATCCCATACTCGATATGTCGTTGAAGGGGTAATGCTACAACCCCTTCTAGAAAGACATCAGTGTACTCTTCTACGACCCTAAGAAATGCCATATACTGAACCACTGATGAAATCAACATTATCTCAGCCATCATGTATTATAAGGAAGTAAAACACCTCTACCCCATCTGAGGGTCTCTCTCGCCAACAAACACCACTGGCTCTCCAACCACATTGAAGAACACCACCTGCCTCCTGATGCAATCCATGATAGCCTGCACTGAATTCTACAAATCCAAACCAAGGATGACATCATTTGGTGGTATTCCTAAACACAGAAAATCTCTCCAAGATTGGTGCTACTGAAAAAGTAGCTCACAATCTCTACATACATCAAACAAGTCATCTCGACCTCTAACTGGCATAGTCAACGCCAAGGGAACTGGAAGCCTCTCTACCTCAGGTTCAAAAGCATGGAAAATGGTAGATGATATTAAGGAGTGTGTCTCTCTTGAATCAAACAAGGAAAACACCGAGGTATAAAATAAAAGAGGTTACCTTGAATGACATCTGGCTAGCCTGTTTCTGGAAACGAAAAAGCATAATGTGGACCACAACCTCTTCCACGACCTCTATGACCCTGATTCTAACCACAACCATGGTTGTGATCAGCTCTCTTCAGACAAGGAGCTTCATGGGGCTATCATATCCACGCCCCATCCACCATCTGCTGATCTATTGCGAGTGCAACCTATTACTGCTGCATTTGATGTAACTGCATCAATGGAGGATCCTAGAGAAGAACAACAGACACAGTTGAACTACTCATAATGGTCTAGAACCCTCGCTGCTGATGACCACGACCACCAAAAGAAAAACAAGCATCTCACCCCATTGAATATGATTAAGATCTAATGCCTCCAATAAAAAGAGCCGTAGAGGGCTGGGACCTACCCCTAGGTGAACAAAAACAATTCTTCCGTGAAAATCGGGAACCCCTAACCACAACTATCCTTCGTGACGAATCATGACGACTCCCCTCTCTTGGTGATCTGGTTCTGGAAATACTTCTCACAACAACCTCCGCCCTTTCCAACACATCATGAAATGTCTTTAGTATAAATGGGGTGACTTGGCAGTAGATCTCTGGACACAATGACTCATCTAAATGCATCACCCTGGCCTCCTTATTTGGTAATAGGTCCTAAGAACATTGTAAAAGTTTCCTAAAATGGATTCCAAACTCACGCACACTAGAGCTCCCTATCAAAGGGTAAGAAGCTCTATGCGACTGGACGCTGTCATAGTATAAGAAATAAACATGATTCTAATCTTTTCTTGGATCTCCTCCTATGAGATCGATGACTCCATGTGATCCCTGAGGAAGAAGAAGCAATGCTGCCATGCTGCTCTATGCAGCATCGTCACAACCAAGGACATCTAATGCTCCTTCTGATCATGGATTGAACTAATTCCTCTCTCGACCACCTCCAACCATTTTTCCATGAATGCATCTAAAATGGATCCCTCAATTGTATGAATACATTGGCACCAAAACTCTTGGAGTGTCCTCCTCTAAGTTTCAATGCCTTCATCCTCTACCCAGCAGCGATCTGCTGGCACAACCTACTAGATGTATTCTACACGATCATGTCGAGGACATCGACCAGAAGCCATACCTGCAAAATATCAAACAATTAGATCTCATAAACCTGGAATATGGAAGATTCATCATTAATTAATTAACTATTTTCTTTCATTATTTTTATGTGAACCTATCCCAAATTCTTCCCTTTAAAACAGTCAAAATAATTAGAATTATGCATGATCATTTCCTAGGTCTATACTCTGCAACTAGTATCTCCGTGTTTAGTAGCCATTGTAAAGATAAAAGTAAGTACATCATATATTAGGAGTCCCTAAATGCCTATGTCTCATCCAGTCTCTAGTGTTTACATCACTTTCAAAACATGTTTGACACGGTTGCCCTACAAACCCATGAAACCTTACCAGTTCCTAACTCCAAACTACATTATATCCCTCAACATACCTCAGATACCACTCTATCATGACCCCCTCCCAACAATGTGTACCCCTCATTGGTAGTCAATGTGAGAAGGGGGATAATGACCCCAGATTCCCACATCTTGTAGGCCCCAGGTTTGAAACTAGCACCGCGTTTATAGTAAACACACAGATGGGAGAGATTACCCTCTAGGAGAGCACATGTGGAATAGAGAGATAAGATAGACACCAGAAAAACAACTCAGACTGAAATATAAAATAACACCCATGATAAAATATTTAATGTTAGGAAAGACTAATACAAATGGAAGGGGAAAACTACATATAGCAAAAATAAAGTAAAAAAATAACAGCAGACAAAAGCCCAAACAACTCATGTTTCCCCAAGCTAGTAAAAACCAACATGATCTGCAACCTGCTCAGAGTGACCAGAAAAATAGTTTATATATACAAAGGGTGAGTATAACAGTATACTCAATAAGATCCTCCTTGAGGCCTCTCATGAAACTATAAAGAAAGCATGTTGAATCATTGTGAAGAAGAAGTGAAACTAACTTGTCACATAAATAGGTATACTATGATCCCAACCTCACCATGGCTACTCACTACAAGTAAAGATACAATTATATATAATATAATAATGAATATCATGGTTATCCTGCTACAATATCCCCACGGGTTTGTGGATTTTCCCAATGCCGCACTTCATAAGCTTCTCTCTCTAAAAATGCTTGCTCGCAGACACCTGGTCGATGCACCACAACATGCAACTCGTGCATCCAAACCACCATGACCACACAAGAATGTTACTATGTAGTTTTTGGGAGCCACCACATCTCGCATAACATGTATGATACATCGGGTATTATACCTCAGGACATTACAGTCTATATACCGAGTAAGGATCTTCAAGCCATCACAACCTACACACGTTACACCTATAATAGTCTATATGATACTATATCTAGAATATATATGTTTGAGAATAACCACAAGCCATTACAGCCCTCCATACACAGTCATAGAAAAACATAACAATGTTCCTACCGGGAAAAGTAACTACCAAGAGAATATAGTGGTGAAAAAGGGGGTAGTCATCCATTCATCATCCAACTGGAATGTTGGGGAAAACACCCCCCGGGGTTCAGAATCCCTGAGGTGTCAGTTTCCCTAACTGACGGGGTAGAGTGGCGTATTTAATCACAAAAATTACATAATATACTATATCTCACAACCACACTATTGGACTTACCTTGTATTAGGCTCACCTACAACTAACATCTATCATACTCTCGACTGTCACTTCTATGACTAGGTATCCAATAAGTCAACAACCATTTCAAGAGCTTAATTGAATTACTTCATTCCATTTTCGTCAGTTATACTTTTTGTTAATTAAATATTTAAACATTAATTAACCATTAACAATTTCACATTAAATTTCATTATAATAACACCCAAATTCAACATTCCATTTAAAATTGTACCCTCAACATTTTCTTCCAACAAGCCCCAACCGAATGGGTTAACATCATTTATTCATTTTTTTATTTACAACATTACTTTCCCATATTCCAAGGCATTCTAGGAAAACAATTTATGCTGCTATACACATGGGGGATCGACACGGTGAGAAGATGAACTACCCTGGAAGTTTTTCCACCTATAGAAAGTGTGTAGACCCATCATCCCTTGAGAAGATAGACACGGAAAGCACATGGCATTCTTGACCCATTTTCTCCCCTTTCAGATGAAGTGTAAGAAAGACCTGCTGTCTTCAGCAGTGGATAAATTAAAAAAGATAACCAATAAAATAAACATCGAGCATCTAAACATTCAAATACTACCCATTCCATCATCCCTACCTTCCTCTCTGACACCCACATCCATAAACTGATGCACCTCGCCATTGTATGCGTCATCTACTTTCACAACCATTCGGCCTCCCTGCCCCTAAATATCATAATAGCCTTCTATGATCACATCACAATAGAAGCAGCAAGAAAACAACCATCATAAAAATTGGGCTTTGGTCCTTAAAAAAGTAAGCGGGTAGCTCAGAACCCTACATGAATTATCTTTTATCAAATAACCAGTTCTTTATCCCAACTTTGACTAACCGATTTATTATTCGTATGTTCCAAACATGGTAAACCTAACTAGTATGCTATCATAAATAATTAAACATGCTTACTTCCACAATTTGATTAACATAAAATTACCACAAGTCGAACTGGATTTATTTACATGCCTCTTAATCATTATCCAAACAATTATCATTTAAATCCGGATCTATGTTCATTTAGAATTTCGATCAAAAACATTCAATACATGAAAACATATATATCACTCTATCAAGAAAAAAAGAGGCAATAACATAAGATCTATATGAATTTATTTATCTGGTTTAAATATTTCTTATGTCAATTCCATTGTCAGGTAGTGGGATAAAACATACTCAATATACATTTTTATGTAGAAGAAAAGGGAAGAATCAAATCCCCTACATCAAATTGTTCTTGACATTCTATATATGAGAACAATGTAAAAATGGGTTATGATCTCCTCCCCCCATGACAATTGTAACCACATGATGATGTGAGACACCACCACACCTATCAAAACCCAAGAAATGATCGTTAGGAATAAGAAGATAGTGGTCCATAAACAAGGTAGGGGAAACAGAAAGGGATCAACCCAAAAGAATGACGATTGAACATACCTTATATTAAAGACTGGTCGGTATTTATTAGCTGGATCATAATAGAGAGGAACAAATACTAGGAGGAATGTTTGATTTCATAACTCCTATGGATGGGAATGGGATGTTTGAGTGTCTCACACCCAACGAAAAGGAGGATGAACTAGGTAGCAAGATATATCATCCCTTTAGATGAGTTAACGAGGCAGTGGTTTTTGATAAGCTGGATTTCCATTAAAAGAGGATTCCATTAAACCATGGGGTTTGAACATGTTAAAAAAATCCCGAGAGTTAAGAGAATTTAATATAGGAGTTATGAAATTTGAATCTTCATTAGAGTCCTTAAAATGAGGCTTTGAATGCATTTTACGTCATAAGAAACATCAAATTGGAGAAACTGTAGGATGTGGGAAACAATGTTCACAAACATGAAATTTGGAAAAGGAAATAGAGGTTACTGATAGATCTAGATGTTCTGGAAAAACTGTTCACGGACTAAAAATTTGGTAAAGGAAACAGAGGTTACCGATAGACCTCACCATTCTAGAAACGCTATTCACGAACTGAAAATTTGGCAAAGGAAATAGAGGTTAACGATGGAACACACTGTTCTAGAAACACTATTCATGAACTCAAAATGTGGCAATGTAAATAGAGGTTACCGATGGACCTCACTGTTATAGAAACAATTTTCACGAACTCAAAATTTGGAAATGGAAATAGAGGTTAACGATGGATGTCATAATTCTAGAAACACAGTTCACGAAATAAAAATTTGGCAATGGAAATAGTGGTTACTGATAGACCTCCGCGTTCTGGAAACACTGTTTACGAACTTGAATTATGGAAATGGAAATAGAGGTTAGCGTTGGACCATACCATTCTAGAGACATTTTCAATGAACTCAAAACATTGCAAAAGAAAATAGGGCTCACCGATGGAACCACATTGTTGAAACCACACCGTTGCACAGTTCACTTAAGGTTGTCGATGAAACTGTTCACAGAATGACACTGATGAAACTGTTCACATAAGGTCACTGATGTCACAGTTCCCATAAGGTCACTGTTGCACTGTTCACATAAGGATACCGATGACACTATTCACCAAAAGTCACCAATGAAACTATTCACATATGGCCACTGATGTCACTGTTCACATAAGGTCACCATTGCACTGTTCTCATAAGTTTACCAATGCCCTGTTCACAGAAGTTCTCCATTAACACTGTTCACATAAGGTCACTGAGGTCGTTGTTCACATAAGCTCACCATTGAACTAATCACATAAGGTTACAGATGCACTATTCACATAAGTTCACCGATGACACTGTTCAAATAAGGTCACCAATGTCGTTGTTAATATTATGTCACCATTTCACTGTTCACATAAGGTTACTAATTCACTATTCACAATGGTATACTGTTGGAACTGTTCAATGATGTAACTATTCCTAGGAATGTAAATTTGGCAATGGGTTGGGATTAAGTCAAATTGACCTCCAGAAACAACTCACACATCTGATTTTCACAAATGAATGGACCATAGAGGTCTGGGCCATTACAATGACTCGTGAAACACCATAAACATTCAAACCCATTAATTATATAATTTATTTTTTATTATCTTTGTTAATGTTTTTTTTTCATCTATGTCTTGATGGATCATCATCTTACCCACCCCACATGATTCACAGTATAGGGATACGAAGGAAAAACCACTAATTATATAATCATGTATCGATGTTTTCACCTCACGTCATGAGCTAGGGATTCCTGACAAGTAGAGGATGAACTCTGAGGACTCCAAGTCTGAGCGAGGAGAGCTCTAGCATGGGTGCATGATTCGACTCGAGAGGATTTCTCAAGGAGCACTAAGAGAAATGTAAAGGGATAAGGAAGAGATGATATCATCTAATGAAGTGGCCATATCATAAATTCGTGGAGATGATTTCTGAGTACATAAAAGTCAAATCATGTCTAGACCCCGTGGATGGGTGGTTCCTACATTTGGATTAATTGATATTTAATGTTTCCCCTTAGATATGGTGGAGATAACAGCTATGATTTAATAGATTTCATTTAAATGTAGAAAACACCAAATAGGGGAGAAACTGGAAAACAAGGGAAGACGGAAAACATGGAACGAGATGTGATTGGCCACACATTTTTGTGACACAAGGGTATCCCAACACATGGTGCTTCAAAACATATTTAATGGGACTTAAATCACTTTGAAACGGTTAATAAAATACATTACCTAAAAAGATATGTTACTAGAGTGAAACTAGAATGTTTTGGAAAAAGTGAAAATGACTCATAAATGGGTGGGACACCTTCTCCCTATCACTATCGCCCTTGAACCGATGTCGATCAGTTTCACTCATGGCCCATCGGTTCCACTGATGCCTATCAACGCCACCATTCGTTCTACAATATTTTTTAAAAAATATCACATTGAGTATTCAATGGTCCCCATCATACCCATGAACACTAGAATTTGACAAAGTAATGAACCATGAAGGTCCAATCCATTGCATACTAGGATACTTATTTTGAATGGTATTTTCTTTTTAATCATTATCTTGTTCATCTTCCCTATTTACAGAATAGAAAATCAATATAAAACACTTATTTTAAATAAGAAAACATTTTAAAGTTATATATATATTTCATTTACATAATTAAATAATTATATCATGGTTATATAGTAATATTAACCCAAACACTAAAATTATCAATACCATCATCTGATACAAACTATAATGGGTTATTCCTATTCAATAAATTATTTAATATATTAACAAAAATTAAATTTAATTAATTATTTAAAATTTTTTTTCATTAGGTGTTTTATAGAAGTTATTGATAAATTAAAAATAATAAACTAATGTATTGAAATGTGTGATATTGGACCCAATGCACATTTTGTACAAATATAATAAATTTGAATGGAACCATGATTCCCCTTTTTGAAACATAATCAAAATTTTAAACATGCCATAATAACTATTCCTACTCAAAATTTAACCATATGAAAACCATTATTAAACATTTTACGAGAATAAAAAAATTTGTAAGGGACATATACAGAGAAGAAAAAGACAATTTTTTCATTTCAAAACAATTAGATAATATAAGTGGAATTTAATTCAAATTAATAAAATTTTACCCCAAACTTACATTTTAATACAAAATACATCTTCCCTTATGCATTAATGTCTATTTAAATCTCATAAATAAATATTAAATGTCATTAGGGGAAATTTATTTATATAATATGGGAATCAATTCCATAATAGTTTATGTGTATTTACATTTGATATGTGGACACCAAACAATTGGTCCATAAGTGAGATAAATTGTCTCCCATATTATTCATCTTAAAATGAACCCTTATTAGAAATATGATACATATTACCTTTCCATATATCCTTTGGAAATAAAGAAATATAGTAGGAATGATGTGATTACCAATAATGTTATTTATGAATGAAGAAAAATTCACGATCATAAGGGTATGAGAACATGATAATATCATTATAACACCACACACTTTATATCATATATCATAAAAATGATTCACCGAATAAAACTATTTTGTTTTTATGAGATGATCCTAACATAAAAAATAAAATCAATAATGAGAACATATCAATCATATAAAAAATGATTATTACCATTAAAATAGTCATATACATTTTTTAACATGCAGTAAGAAAAACAACTTCTCTCATTTCAGTGAGTAATGTAATTTGGACCTTTTATAAATATGGAGACATGTAAAAAAGTCCATGAATAACCCCTTGGACATGAAATGAAGGCACACATAAAATATTGAACATGTAATCATGTTCACATATATAATTGAAAACATATAATCATATTTAGATATAACATAATGAAAATGTAATTATGTGCATGTATAACATTGTGAACATGTAATCAGGATCTTGAATTACATATTTAATCGTGAGTCAACCTTATTTACCCATATAATTGGAGGGAGATATAGGTCACACCCATCAAAAAATACATACAATTTTTTCCATAGGATTATAAAATATTCAGCAGATTAGAGCCCATGAAAATAAATGGGCTTCATAAATCCAATCATCATAGAATATCCCATGGAAATGAAATGGGTCTCATTGTAATATTTTCATCAATAAATAAACCATAAAATGAAATAATAAATATGGTATCATTTAATCACATCTTATTTAAAGTGTAACATACAAAAAAGGATGTTATCATTGTCAACTGATTATTTTGAAGGATAACATGAATAATTTTTTTTGGAAAATCTACATTAACGAATTAAAATAACTTTCATAAATAAACATATAGAAAATAAGTTTTCCCAAACAATCCAAGATTTTTTTAATTTATTTTTCAAAACATTGAGTATTCATGAAATCATAAAAAACTATTCATGTGGTATGATATAAAATAATAATTCCAATTATATTTTCGATAATACATAAATTAGAATTGACTTCGTAAAAAATAAATAAATATTAATTATAAAATATTATATAAAAATAATAATATGTGAAAAATGTCATTATTAGTTTATTAGGATAATATTAATATATATTATAATAATTTTAACGAAATAATGGACTAGGATAATTTTTTTTATGTAACAGATAAATAATGTCGATTGCTTTTAAATATATTATTCATGAAACTTAAAAACACAAATAGTGGAAACTTAATGGAAAACATGTATTCTAAAGTAATAAACATGCTATAAAAAATTAATTAGTTTCTTTTTAAATATACTATATTTTTTGTTCCCCAAATGTATAATCATAAACAATCATGTTAAACAATGTGATTGTAAAATCACACCCTTTCTACATTGGTTACTTTTGAATCATATTCCTAATTAAATCACAAAATCATATTAATATTTAGATGTCATAAATATAATTATATTTCTAATCTAACATATCAATAATTTTTTTTATTCACCTCATAAGGTATGATTTGTTCATAACATGTAATATGGATCAATGATATAATAATGAGAAAAATATCCCATACTGCTTTGGTATCTTTTACAATGTTAAACCCATGAATGTCATATGATATAATGGGTATTATAATTCCCTTAATTTTTAGGATATTTTCAATAAAATACATTCATATTAGGTATATACACCACACAAAACAAACACATAGTGAGTATGGTGTGAGTCTCATAGAAAATAAGTGTGACGTGAATCCCATACACAAAGTCATGAATTATCTTTTACACATTCTAAAAACAAGTATAATAAAAATAATTTTAATTTAATTATTTTTATGAAAAATATATATATATATATATATATATCATTTCATATATTATTTAGTTATTCCGTTTTATAAATTTCTCAATGACAAAGTCACAGTTCAGTTAATAATTTCATCGTATTTTGTCTAAGCTTTGAAAATATTTTTTTGATCATCCTAAATAGATTGTAATTCCCAAATATACAAAAAAAATAATATGATATAAATATAATAAAATTTTTTTATATATATATTTAGAGTAATACATTATGTTTAGATATTTAAATGAAATTAATTTTTTATGTAGTTGATGGGTTATATATATGAATAAACATTGATTATATTTTCCTGATGTATTTAATGAAATAAAGGTAAATAATATAGTTCCATTAAAAATTAGTATTCGTGTAATATATATCGCATAAATTAATTAAAATAATATTTTTTATCTTCCATAAAATACATGAGTAGTTCACATCTTTTCTTGATGTGGTAGTACACCATACACATGAGAAACATTATCATATTCCTTATGAAATGCATACAATGATGTATATGTTAGATAATATTTATATTAGTATAAAAATATAATATATATAATATATAAATATTTAATACATAATTATAAACATCTATGAGAGGAGGTGATTGAAAATGTAGAAAATTGGTTAACAAGGCGGTTGTCCGGCACACACCCAAAAGATGATTTAATAACCCATTTAATTAAGAAGGTAAATGATTAAGATGATTAAATTTAAAGTAAAAGAAATTGATATATTTGATACAATGAGGATAATATATCATTATGTTTTAATAATAATCTAATTAGGTGTAAGATGAAATTAAATAAAATTCATGGTTGGGGAAATGACCACTTCTTTGAAGAACTTTATTTGGTTTTCACCAAAATACATCATAGGTTTCCATTATATAAAATTAGGTTTATATAATTATTAGTTTGGATAAAGGATATTATTTTTTTAGTTACTGGGTAAACCAATTTATTTTTATGGATAGATAAGATATGAGTGGGGTGGTCTTTAATATGATAGTTGAGTGGAACACATGTAATTTTTCTAGAAAAAATTTGGTATATAAATTTTCTCAAAATAAAATGCTCTTAAATTGGAAATTAACTAATAATTACATGAAAATAACAAAATAAATATTTAATATGGGGTTTTTTCAAGATCCTAGATAAATTTTATCCTTTTCTTTGTAGGTTAACCCCTAGAAAACCCATTTTTTCATAACCACAATATTCATTTTTCTTCTATTGTTATTATTCGTCATTATTAAAAAATATTATAAAAAAATTTGATAATTTAAAATATCTATAATAATAATATGTAATCCATTTTCCAAAGTTCAAGTCATTGATGTAGAAAATTTTAACATATTGTTAATTATGAAATTAAGATATTTTATTTTATGATTATTCCACAAAAGGTGATAAAACTGCATTTTAATACAACAATGATTTTAAGAAAAATTTATTTTCTATTATGTACAAAACATATAAAAATAAAATAAAATATTTTATATAACAAATAATATAATAATATCTTAAAAATAATGAAACAGATGTGATTTCTCTAATTTTTTGATGTAAAATGGGTTTATAATGATAATAATAGTTTTTTGTTAAACCAATTCCATTATTATCGACTAGTTATTAGTTTAATATATATGTAATTGGTCACCAAATAATTAAGTATACATAAACATGTAAAAATTATATATTAATATGTTTTTTAATCCTATTCATACCCTCTATTCAAATGGATTTGTGAAAAATATCGTATCAAATAATATTAATTTAATAGGACGTCACCTATCATTAAAACACAGTGTCTTATGTATTATGATATAAACTAGATTATTTTTTAATTTAATGATAATAATATTATTATATGTAATGAAATAAAAATATGGGGTTTTTTATGAAAAAATATCCAAAAGATTTAAATAATTTGAAAAATTTATATTTTACAAGGTTTTGGTTTTTTACATTTTACCCCACATGAAATGAATTTCTCTAAATTAATTCTAAAATTGGTATTAAATATTTGTGATACATTCTACATAATTAAATACTCATGTTCCAACATAAATTTTACAAGCATGTTTATTATCCCCAAAAAAATAAATAGTTGAGTGTATTTATGTCACAAAACATTCTCTTTATGATACAGAATCTAAATGAATTGTTATGTATAAAAAGTATCATTCCCTATATGTGTGAACATTATGTTTAGTACATTTGAATGATCAGGTGTGTTCCTCCTCTTGAGTGATCTAGGGAACACATCATTTAAAATATATTCGTTTAGTGGAAGGGAAAATCGATATCCAACAATCCCGATATGACCAATAATTTTAAAGGGACCAATATAAATATGGTATATTATTCTGTTGTTTCATATGCATGTTATCAACCCTTGTTGGTTCTTAGATCAATTTATACTTCATCTCTTATTCCAAAACTAAAAATTATTTTATTAGAAATTAACTATTAGATGAAAATAACAATAAGAAAGATATATAATTCCTTCTATCTCATGTTTTCATCATTATAAAGCTGTTATCATATGATATATAAAAAAATAAAAAGTTTAACATAATTAATTCTATGAATAATTAAAATAATGCTTCTCCAATACATATAAAACTAATATATAAAAATATTTGAATGATGGTCAATTTATTTGAAAAATAAACTAAAAATTAATCCCCTAAATAAATTAAATAACATAACAAATTTTACATAACAAATATGTAAATAACATTATTATATTTTTTCATGAATATTTTTAATAACTATAATTTCAATAAATAAATAATTTAAACACAAATTAATCGACATTCTATAAATAAAATGATATATTTTGGAATGTATTCAATAAATAATATATTGATGCAAACTGTATCTGTGATAACAAATATTATAGTTTAAAAAAATCATTATTCAATTTTATCATCATCAATACTATCGGGTATAAATTTTCCAAAATATCATATAATTATCCAAAAATGACTATTTTCAGAATATAAATAAGATATTAATAGATATCTTCGGTTAATTATCTATCTTTCATTAAATTTCACCCTTCCATTTAATTAATTTTCTCAGTCATCAATTCAATTCTTAATATTTATTGAAATTTTTTTTATGAAAATATTATATAGGACAATCCCTAAATTATTCAATATTTATATAATATAAATAATAATTTATATTAAACATTCACATCAGTAATTATTGTTTACTCTTAAACAATTAACAGGGACACAACATCTTATTCCTTAAACCCACTTTCCTAAAATCAGATATATGAATCATGTCTTAATATTCAGAAAACTCAATTTAATCTTCTCTTAAAATTTATAAAAATAAATATTGTCAAAACAAAACATTATTTTGTATATAGTTTTTGTTATCATTATCATCTAATGTATAACCAATGCTTGTACAACTATTCTGATTCTATTCACGATATTTCCCAATAAGACATAAATTGTATATTTTCAATAATTTAATCATTTTTAACATTCAAATATTGATAATTTATTAAGGAAATCACAATTCACATCAATTTCAATAACTAAAATTATAAAACAATATAATTTGTGTCTATATTTTCGTCATTGAAAACATATTCTTGTCTATTTGAGGCATTCCATTGAGTTCTTCATCACATATTCTTGAATCATTGGAATCATATTTTTCTTTCCTCTATGGTCTTCACTACCATATAAATAACTGAACTCTATATTTATCTTTTTTTAGTGATTCACTGAGTTTGTTATGGTCCATGATTTTAATAACATATCATGATAGTTGATGAGTAATATTCACAATATCATTCACTCTCGTCACCATCCATATTAGTTTATCCAGAACATATTTTTAATCAAATTCATTATGAATCCCATTAATTATAGTTTCCTTAATAGAATAAAACAATAAATCATAGTGTTAAAGACAATAATCATATTAAGAAACCAAATAATTCTGAAATTTCATTTATTGGATTAATAAATACAAAATCATTCCTTTGAATCTATAAATAAATTTTCCTAAATTTATTTATTCATATAAATTATCTATTCAAACAATTCAAGTATGTTCATAAAGAGTTTTATATCTTCTAAGGCATGTTTTATGGGATTGTTGAACCAGTTGTCTAGTAATCTGTTTTTAAATACAGTAGGTAATTATCAATTAATGCTCAATTTACCATTTTTCAATTTTATTAATACTAGGTATCTCTATTCTATGACCATGTCCAGTATTTGTATCATGATAGGGGTTTAATTTCTAGGAATACAATATCTATATCCTTTAACGAAACTCAAAGATATATTCAAACAAATTAAATCATCCAAAGTGATATCATTTATCAAATTCCTATATATATCCGTTTAAATTTCAACCGGGATCATGATAATGAGTTCTCATCCTAGTATCCTTTGATTAAAAAACATTCCCCTCATAAAAATTGTAATGACACAAAAATTTCATAAATATGTATTAATTTCTAAAATATAAATATTCATAACATAACATTATGATCCTTTATATATTCATTTATGTATAGTGCCTTAAAAACCATGGAAACAAATACAATATGTATATAAGTGAGAGATATCATATCCTACTATGTTATTATAACTGTCACTCCACATAGAAATAATATAAATAAGAACATTCATCAAATCACGGGTATATGAAACATATGTAAGAGTGATCATAGATGCTCAATATGGGAAGAAAATGGATATATCCACAAATCATGGGAATAAGTGAATGAGAACAAGAGAATGGAATTTGAATGCCTTACCATGAATGTAATAAGTCAAAATAAAATGTTATGGAATAAATAATAGAAGTTCACAAGACATTAATCATAATGGAATTAAAGAAAAAGAATCATGATAACATAAAATTGTAATAGGGAATATTTTTTAATACATGTAAGATTATATATTTGTGATCAAAAAAATAGAAATAGACTCACTCTTTTTATTAAGGAAACATAAACATGCCATCATTTAATCCTATGTACATTTAAATAAATACATGGATAACTTTATAATCATGATTTATAGGTCCATGTATAACATTGGGAACCTATATTCTGGTCTATACATAACATTGTGAACCTGTAATTTGGTTCATGAATAACATTGTGAACCTGTAATAAGGTTTACCCATATTATATTTACTTCTGAGTTCTCCATGTTTACCCTATACATTGGGTGGATATATATGTCCCACCCATCATATAATCCATATATATTTGACCTATAGGATCAGAAAACATTAAACATGTCATAAAATAAGAAATTACATGGGATTCAAAAAACATTTCATTATAGCATAACCAAGGGAAATGAATTGGGTTTGATAAACATATTTAATCATAAACATGAATCATCTATAGAAAGAAATATTATGATATAATTTATTCAAATACTTGATAAACCATAAGTAAGATTTCTGGATTTCATATTTCATGGAAAATTATTATGAATTGTTAAATAGATAATTTATTGAGAATAATAGAATTTACACATTAAAAGACACATTTTTAAACAGAAAACATTTTTAAATAATTTTTTTATTATTATATCAATGAAAAAATATATTTAATTTATAAAAACCTTCAGCTATAATTATAAGTTAAATTATTTTTCAACTATATGGGTAAAATTATTGATCAAAATAGTATTGTTTTTGTAATATAATAATTATTTAATTTCAATATTCCAGTGATATTCCTTTTCAAGAAAAAAATTAAAAAATATACCACATAGTTATTATGAATTTAATAAAATACACTAGGTAAAGGTAAAATATTTTGTAAAGCATTTTTATATAAACTTGTTATTGAATAAAACCAATATTTTATTAATGAGAGAAATAATGTTGATTTAAAAAAACATAATTTTCAAACCATGAGTACATAAGGAGAGGAAAAATATTACATGAAATTATTTTAATGTAGTAACCATTGGATAAATAAATTAATAATTTTACCGAGAAATAGAATATAATATTTTATCTTCTAAATAATAAGAAAAATCAATAACGAAGTATAAGGATTTCTGAACATCTAACCCTTACAACATTGATCACATAGGAATTGTTTTCCCCATTAAATCACGAAATAAATTGAATCATTAGAAATCATAAATATAAGGTTATTTATGACATATTATGTCATTATTTAATTATAATAAACTCAAAAAATATTATATTTTCATGACACTATATATGAATCCATTAAGAAAAATTGAAAACCCCCTTATCTCCAATGTATCTTTTAAACTGTAAAAATAATGAAAGAGGGGACCTAAAATTGATATTTAAATACCAATTATTTTTTACTAATGACCATGAAACATATTAATGGTCCTTATTTATACCTTTTATAATTAACTCATGATGTATATGGTGCTTTTATAATATGAAATAAATGTGAGACATATGTCCTTTACATTATGTCTTAAATTTTATTCTACACATTCAACAATCATGTATTATAAATATACTTTTATTATACATCTATTTAAATCCCTTGTATATATATATATATCATACCTTATATGATATAAATATTATATTTTTACCTGTAATGTGACATTTTAATATTAAACACATGATTACGAAAATAATTACTCTATTTTTAATGTATGTTTTGATAGGTTATTTTTGGTCCATCTAAGTAGATCATCATTTTACCATACATAACATGATAACCAATATATAAATATGGTATATATTCCATATATATATATTTATTTTAATCTAAAAAATATAGGTACCAAAAAATAAATACATTGTTCATGGATATTGTACGTCATAGATACACATCATTGTATTTTCCTTTTTCTCATAGAATTTTAAGAAAAAATTTTAAATAACATATTAACTTTAATGAATAAATTCTATATAATATATATCACATATATTCAACAAATCAATCATTATTAAGATCCCAATAATGTTTGAATGATGCACATCGCTCCACAATGTTGTTGATTTTTGTCCACATGAGAACTGATATCATATTCCCCCAAAATATAATGTTAGGAGGTATATTTGATATAATAATTCCATCATTATAGTGATTATATATATATATAAATAATATAGAAGTATTAAATACATTGTCATGTTCAACTGTTAGAGTAGGATATGGATAATGAAAAACATCATTTGACAAGGCTGTAGAACACCATACACACGAATGAAGACTCCATATCATATTTCTTGGTAGATGAGAAAGATTTAGGTTTTGAAATAAAATTAATAGATACTATTTATATCGTATATACAATATAAATTTTACCATAATGATCTAATTATAATTCAACATGGGGGATGAATAATTAAATTAAAATGAGTAGTTATGGATTTTAAATATTCTTCGAAAAACTACTATTCAATGCACTAAAAGGCATAGTTGAACTGATTTCTAGAAAATACAAGGATTATAGGATGAGAAAGAGGAATCATGGAGGTTATTTTGGGTATGTATTTCACAATCCAATATTTTTCTAATGTATGATGAATAAAGGATATGGGTTGTCCATTTTTTCATGAGGTGGGTATAATATTTGTAATTATTAAAACTAAAGGTTAACATTTGTATATTACAATCCAAATGGTTAAAAAATGAAAAACTGTCTAACATTGCACATTTTAGTGTTAGTAAATGGCCATAAAATTAGGATTAGACAAGTATCTATGACATTTACCTATTATATTTCGTGTTTAATACTTAATAGACCCATTTTATGTTCATTAGGTAATTAGTTTTTAATTTTGTAACAATTTATTAATGAAACAATTATGTTGAAATTATTATAAAATATTTATTATTATAATTATAATTTTTAATATATTTTACTTAATTCCAATCATAGAATTATAAAAATTTAATTTTATCATTATCTTGCATATGTGATAATAATGTAGTTCTCTAAAGTGAAAATATACAAAAGGATAAAAATATTTTATTTTAGAACAATTTATTAAACTGAAAAAAAAATTAAAATTCATTAATGTATTTAAAATTTATATAATATAACATCTAAAAAAATATGAAAATTATTTTTATCATAAAAATATTTCACCTTTCACTATAAAAACCAATGTTTCTTATGATTCGTCCTAATTTTTATCTTCTCCTTATGTTCAGAAAAAATAACCAAATTATAATTTGGAAAATATTATTTCAAAAATTAATTATAATTATCAGAATAATTTCTCTAAAAATTGTAATTATTAACTTTAAAATAATTTTATAAATGGTTAGATAACAATTTATAAATTTTTTTTAATATTATAATTGTATATATTATTATATACTATTTTTAAAAATAAATAATATGAAAATAAAATTGTTATTGAATAGAAAATATATAAATTCCATTAAAATCTTGAATTTTTTTTATTAATTGATGTAAAATGATTATGCATTCAATAAATTAGTATCTTAGAAAATGTTTTCAATTATATTAAAATATTACATATTATAATATGTATATATTTGGTCTCCAATGAATTTATTATATATACATGATTCAACCATATATTTTAATAATATAGTTAATTTTATTTATATCATTCATTCTCATTGCTCGGTGGTAACTAAAATGTTAAATATTAATAATATAATAGAGTAACACCTTTTATTAAAACATACTGTTTCGTGTAATTCAATATAAGATCATTTTTGTTTATTACATAATATAATATCATTATTTTGTGTTATAAAATCTATACATGGTGTTCCATGAAATAAAAAATATCAATTTTTTTTAAGAATTTGAAATTTATATTTCCAGAAACATCATGGAGTTACAACTCTCCAATGTTGTTGATAAAACACATTATAATTACAAAATTATGGAATAATGAAAATCGTTTTAGTTTATTATAATACACGGGTGAAGATGATAATCAATATTTTTAAACATTACTATTACTATTAACGTGAATAATAAATTCATTAAACAAAACATCATTTGGTTTTCTTATGGAAGAAAAATATTTTCATGAAAAATATTTTGAAAGCATTGAAATGTAATATATGTGCTTTGGGGAGTTATCAATATTTAAACAATAAAAATAGAACATCTAATACGGAAACTTTCCAAATAAATCCCCATATAATGTAATCATTAAAAAATTAATTTTGGAGTAATAATGGTATCACCCATAACAAGAAAACGTTTCATGTACCATATTATATATAAAACACCATAAATATTTCATTTCCATTAATAATATCAAATAAATATAATTTAAAATAATAGTAATTTTATATATTGATTTTACTTATTCATTCAAACCCTCTTCATGAAACATAACATATAGATAAAAATGGGGATAACAATTTTTCATAGATAATAAGATTGAATCATTGAATGGAATATAAATATAAAATAATAATTTTGGCATCGAGTAATGTAATTATTGTCTTATATATATTCATATATTTTTTATTTTTACAAATTTAGTAATTTATAACATTTTTAATGAATTAATGTGTAATATTCATTTACAAGATCATCGGTATAATATAAAAGGGGAGGATAAATGAAAAATTTAAATTATATATTTAAATCATTACACATACACTTCAATATATAGACATTAAGGGAAAATATTAAAATGAAATATTCAAAACATTTTAAAACAATTTTATAATAAATAATATATCTTACCTCATATACCACTTGTCATTTAATTTTTTTACAATCATGAATCATAAATTTATTTATGAAATTTACATTAAAATGAATTTTTAAATTTTTTTTATATATTCAAAATTTATCTTATTTCATTTAGTAGCTTGTAATAAATAATCAATTAATTGTTTATGTTCACATCAAATGTTTTTATGATACTTACTTTATAAGAATAAAATGACTTTGTTTCGCTACCTTTGGTCAAATGGAACAATATAGTATTATTTAATGAATTGATATGATGTTATAAGTTTAATTATTGTACAGTAATTAGACTTTTATAACTAACAAATAAATAGGTTATAAATTATGCAATATTTTGCATACTAGAGATGGTGGTTCTAATAAAAAAGTTTTATTTTTCAATTATTCAAAAAATATGATAAAATAATAAACTGTATTTTTATTAATTTAATTAATTATTAATTTATAAAATATAATATTATTATATCTTTAAAAAAACTCTTATATACCATCAATCTAAGGGTGATGTTAAAAACAAATTACGTCGGTCCATGAGGTGGTATTCATTCCATACGCACGAGCCCAATTTTTATTTTTATTTAAGGGCCATGAAATAATTAGAATAATTTTTTAAGAAAAGAAACTATTTATAGATTATATATATATATCATATATTTCATTCTGATACATCATAATGACCCAAAAAAAGTAGAGGTAGAGAAAAATTATATGAATTTTCCCCTAGAAGTGATATTATACACTAATGAGTGCAAGAATTATTCATTTTGACATAGATGGACCAATATAAAAAATGGTTATACAATAAAAATAAGAAATTTTTTTTTCAGAGAAGATAATGATATTTTTTATAAGGGATTGGAGAGTTTTTATGCAGTTAAAACAAATAAATAAAAGAGAAATCAATCAGATAAAAATTAACCATATTCAATGAAAACCGTCTATATGGTTATAAGTAATTACTTAATATCAATGTATTATGACATTAAAAAACTTCTAGGAGAAGTGATGGAATTTTATAAATGTATTTATTCAAGGATTGGCTATGTTAATAGAATAATAATTTATATATCAGATATGATAGATTTTATCCTTTTATATGCGATGGAGATGACACACATGTAATTTTTCAAAAGATGAAAATATATTGATGTATCACTAATTCTAATTGATTCCAAAATAAATCATCTATAAGAAATATATGAGATATGTTTGAAATATTACTTGGGAATAATATTTAGATATGTTTTTAGTGATGTTAAACTTTTCATTTATTCATAAATGACTAATGTTTTTATGAATTAACAAAATTTGTATTTATTTAAATCATTTAATATTCATAGTGAAAATAATAAACGTTTTTACTTTAACCAATTTATAAATTTTAATTCTAAAAATGGGTAAAATTTTATTTAAATAAAAATAAATTATTTCTATATTTTTGTTTAATAAACACCAAAAAAATTTGAGGATTTTATTTTCAAAAATTATCTTGTTGATGTATAACATCGTTTAAAAAATAATTTAGATTGTAATGTTGACAAAAAAATTGATTCTATCATTTTATATAAAATAGATAGAAATTTATTTTAAAACTAATGAAAAATATAATGTTATATTATTATTTATTGAAAATAAAATAACATTTCAATAAAAAAATTGTATATTCTACTATCCACCTAAATATGAAATATTCCATAAAGATCCAAAAATTGAGATCTATTATAATTTTAACATGATAAATGATTATATTATATTCATTTATAAAGTCTAAATTTTGAACTCATGGAAATTAATCAGTTGAAAAATTTATTATAATGATTGGAACTCAATTTACATTGATGAAATTTCATTACAAATTGATTGATAATGTACATATTATTCTATTAATGAATATGGATCAATGAAATTTATATAATTCACATAAATAATGCATGAAATAGATCTATTATCAACATTTACTAGGTCGTCTAAGTAAATAATAGGTTATCATGATAACATGATTTTGGATAAAAAAATTTACCAAATTAGTTCTCTAATAGAAATAGAATGTCCTTCTCCATTTTATTAATTTATATCATCATTTGTTATAATCCTATATTTTAATAAAACAAAAAATTTTAGAAATTGAACAAAATTATTATAAATTTATTCAAAACAACCAAATAATAATGAAACTGAAATATGTAAATCAGTAGTTATTTTTTGTCATTGAATATCTCTCTTGTTTCCAATTATGTTAAATTAAGTAGTGTTGTAACATACATAAAGAAATAAACTAGTAACATAATTTTTAAATAAATAATTCAAAATGGATTATAATGATGTATTTAATTTCCTATCAATATACCCTTAGTGATTCGATCAAGTAGTGTTATTTATAGGACCACTTTTTATGCACTATGTGATTATAAACATGATAACTGATGAAACTTTTATAAGGTTATTACGTATAGGTGAATCAGTTATGAAACCAAATGAACATATCAATAAGAAAATTGGGGTTTTATTTTATCGAAAATAAAATAAAAAAATATAAAAAAATTCAGGATCTTATCAGATACTTATTATTTACACTCTGTGTTTCTAAGAAATTTTTTCATAAAAATCCTCATAAATAACTACAATACTCTTCCAAAATTAAAAACTCATATTCTAATTCCAAATGAGGAACCCGAGACCCAATATTTACATGCATATATTTCACATAATTTCAATGTCATTAACAAATAATCTACTAAAAATTCACAATAAATAAAAATAAATCATTACCATCTTTAAGGATTATCAATATATAAATTTAAATAAACGAATTTTCTTCATTTGAAATATACAACACACTCTGTTGAAGAATCAACATATGTTAGATTCATTTTGTTAACATGGAAAATTGAATCAGTAGAATGTGATGAGAAAAATTTCTTAGTCATGAATGATATATTAAAATTTCAACATCTGTAACATCATTATAATATGAGAAAACATGTTCATGGCAGATACATCTAAATATTAATAACCAAAGCCAATAACATTTTTCCATAATTTCTAATTGAAATAATAATAATATCATATTAAAAAGAATGCACCAAAAAAACATTGTGTGATATAATTTGATAATAAATTTGAGTCATATAGAATTATCATCATTATATAGAATGTATATGTAATATACCCTTTACATATAGAATAAAAGGTATGTTAACATATATATATTCAAAAAAAATTGTAAATGTTAATAAAAAATGTCCAGAATTGATTGAACAAAGATAATTATAACACATCTAGTTCTGAAAAATGAAATTTACCACATTCTTCTGGTTATAAAATAATGCATTTATCACAATATTTACAGAAAAACATAATCTCCATGATCCAATTATTTATCACATGTGATTTAAGACTTTAACAAATACACTAGATGGAATTAACATAATCAACCATGCTAAGGTGTTATCAGATAGAAGCCATTAAATGTATATTTTAAACTAGGACCATCACATAATAAATTATATATATAATTATGATAGAATATCATAATATATTCATAATTTTATTAATTAAAAATTATCTTCGGGAATCAAAAAGTATATATCTTTTTATTCTATATAGTGGGAGATGGTGGAAGGTATCATAGGAACATATATCATATGTATCATAATGAACATGAAAGGATATTTTCAGATATTAAAATAACTATTTATATAATTTTATGATTAATTTTAAAAAATAATAAGCAATAAATTTTCTTGAATTAAATAAATATCTTTTAAAATAAAATATATACTTTTGAAAAAATATCCGAATTTTATTTTAATTAAGAAACAATAAGAATAAATATAAATATTCTAATAACTTGAAAACAATAATATGAAAAATTAGAATTGGAATAAAAATAATGTTGAATTAATATATATATATATATGGGTTTTTTAATAAATTTCAGGAAATATAATGTTATAAGTCATTTTTGAAACCAATTTTCAAAAAGTATAAGTGTTAGCTAATGAAAAATATCACATTCCAAAATAATATTCAATAATTTATCATTGAAATGTATATATGTTTTATTATTTTATTCTATAATAGAAGATTAAATAGAAATTCATGGAAGGAAAACCATTTAAATAATATAGAAAAACTTTTCAAAATCCTATATCATATAAAGGAGTAATAAAACCACCTTTTGAAATGAGGACAATGTAAAAATGGCGTGGAAATGAGTGAATCCGTTGTTTGGATTCCTGATATAATAGAGGCCATATATGGGAAAATAAAATATGGTAATGGTAGAAAAATAAAAATTAAATAGAAAGTTGATTCTTATTAATTATATTCTACATTAATGGGGTCGAAATTCGTTAAAGAAAAATATTGGAATAAATTGTTTAATTTTTCGTCAAAGACAATGTTACGTTAAAAAATATTACCTATCTTTATTATTAACAAATATTTAATATTTTCATGATGAAATGTTATAACATAAATATAATGGTGTTTTATTCAATATAATTGATTACCATATTAATATAGGATGACATTAAACTCCTTGAAAAAAGAAAATTGGGATGGATTTTAAATTCCATTAAATGTTATATGATTACTGAATTAAAATAAGTATATTATTATAATAAATAAAATCAATATAATTAATGTTTACACTTGATATTTCAAATAAATTATTATAGAAAAAACCATTACCATTATTCTTGTATAGTTGAAATACACACTATCCTCTCGTATTAATCATATGATTACATTTATATGAAATTTTATACCCTTTATCATATAAAGAAAATTTTAAATAAATAATATTGAATCACTTATTTAAAATATTTTAATTATTATTATTTATAATAATTTTACGATATTAGTTTTCATTTTTTATTTAATACTAGTTCATAAGGGAAAACGTTGGTTCTTATATAATAATTAAAATGTAATCATTAAATTATCATTATAGGTACAAGAATAGAATTTATTCGTTGTATAAAATATTACAAACTTATCTGAAATTTTTTTTGTTGTGATTCATTGATATAATGTTTTTGAAAATCTTTTTTAGTAATTTTATATGAAGAAATAGTGGTTCCCTAATATATTATGAAATATTTTCATAACAATTTAATAATGATGAATGAAAAATTGTAACCATTTTTATTTCAAATAAATCAATCACTTAAACTTTATTATTCATTCATGTATATAAATATAAAACATTATTTACATCGGTCAATAAACTAAAAAATTATGAAAACGAATCAATAGACGTCTGAGAATAATTATGAATTTATTAATTTTGGAATAAAAATATTATTCAGGATGTAGAATGTGGGTAAATTTAATATACTAGGTTGTTGGATATATTTATAAGACAATTGGTTAAGAAATAATAATAGTAAAAATGAAATAGGTTTCTATCGGGGAGGGGGTAGACTCCACGTACTAATGAACAAAAAATTAATTTTCAATGGAAAGACAGGTAGATAATGAATGATATATAAAGAAATATAATAAAAATTTTATACAAATAATATGAATCATTTTAATTATCTTTTTTAAAAATTAGTTTATATCAACAATAAAAAATGATACCAACCATTTATAGAAGTGGTAGTTCACATATACAATATATGATGTCTAAACATTTCATTTTATTGGGAAAACAATACACCTATATATATTACGATATCATAATAAATTTTATTAATATTATAATTACTTATAATATCATTATTAAATTTAATTTTTTTAATGAAGGAAGTGTGAATGAATTAATATATATTATTTAAGATCAACATATATTCATTTCGACGTTCTCCCTTGGGTTGAAATATAATCCTCTGTAAACTGGTCATTTAGATGAAAAAATTATTCCATTATTTTGGGAGATAGATGAGTTTATACATTTATATATTATTTGTTGTGATAAGAATTTATAAAGAGTTGATATATGTAGTGGATGTGATCTCCTCTTATATCTGGGGGGGATGGAGTTTTCAAATACAGACCTCATTATATAAATAAGAATCCAGATTCACATGTCAAGTATATTAAATGAAGAAAATTATTGGGTGAGGCGTGATATGGTAAATTATCCCACAAAAAAATTTTACACAAATTTTAAACATTGTTTTAGACTTTTTATCATTGTTATTTAACTATTAAAAGTTTTAATTATTATAATGTAAAATAATTTTTTCCAATGTAACTTAACTATAATACCTAAATATATGAAATTATTACAATATTTTGACATATTTTTTCCAAATATTTTTCTATTTTAACAAAATAATAAACTTATTGTACGTTAAAAAATAATATTATATTTTTTTCATATAGGGTTTAAAATATATTTGAATAAATTTAATATTTTTATTCAAAATTATTTATATTATGAAAAAATAAAATATGTTTTCTGATTGATGTAGTTGGTTTATTATTAACCAAATTAAATTAAGTGGAGATTAAATGAAATATATAACCTATATTTACAGAGTGATTTTTTTAAGTTTGTTATCTAAAAATATATTTAAAAATATATGTATATATTATTTTTCAAAATTATTATCATGTGTTTTAAAAAGTAAACATAATATTATGATGATTCCGTTCAATATATAAATATAGATTTATAATGATTTTTCTTAATATTTCATATATAATATTTATATTTTATAATATCGTAAAAAATATTATAAAATGTTATATTTTTTAATTTTCCAATTAAATCTAAATTATAATAGAAAAAATAAAAAATAAATCCTAAGATAGTATTGATGAATCAAAAACCCTCCAACCATATATTGGTTCTAATAAGAAATTCTTTAAAAAAAACTATATTCAAACCATGTGAGATGCTCTATTATAATCATTCCATAATTTGAAATTACAATTATATCTCACCACAATCTCACAAATCAAAGAGAATATTGTTATTTAATATCTTTGAGGAATAAAGATTTAAATTTTTTTACAACACATTTCAGCATATCACCAAAACTACACTCTTATATAATCTCATATAGACTCCTAAAATATAATACACATCTTCATAACATGGGGAATGTAATACATAAAAATAATGTGAGATAAAAAACATATTAAATGAAGACAATTCAATATACCATGAAGAGTTATATTATAACAATAAAATAAAACATCAAAACATTAGAAATATGGTATGAAAAAGAATAATGGATAATAATAGTTATCCATAAATCATTAATGAATGATATGTAATATCAAATAATCAAACATATTCTATGTAAAATAATGTGGAATCCTTATATGACAAATTTCTTCCATGGAGAATTATCACATGAAAATATTATGATATAATATTGTGTAATAAATATAATATAGAAACTTTTAATATGGAAACCAAAAATGTAATTAATCAGATAGTTTTCATGAGATATTATCTAATATAACTTATTAGGCAATGGTTATTCTAATAATGTACCATTGGGCATAGTATCATATGTACTTATTTTTTATTGGATGAATCATTTAACGGTCCCTTTATCATCACATTAATCATTATTTTTACAATTTTTTTGATAAATCATCCTTTCTATAGATTATAATGGGGTTAATCATCTTGTATATTATTTTTATTAAGATAATTCCCATTTTTTTACCTTTTGAGATCACATATTATATTATTTACAAATACCTTAAGGGTGATATTTAACCCCATCTATCATTCAAAAAAATACATCTACATCCTGGAAATGGTTATTTTTTATATCATTAATAACACATGCAAATTATATTGTGTCCCATAATATTTCAAGATGTCATCAGCAAAATATACTTTTATAATATGAAGGGTTGATAAAAAAAATCATTCATCAATAAAAGTATTCTTTCTGAAAGTTTAAATGGAGAGTCCTCAAATATAATTCGGATGGAAATATTTCCTCTGGAGATAAATTGGAGAGATGTGTTGAAGACATAGAAAAAGTATTAGGGTACTATTTTATCTTTCATAAATAATAATATGTTACAATTGAAATGAAATGTAATTTTTACAATGCAATGTGAAAAAATTGGATGAAATTTAATAAAAAAACATTTAAAATTTATAACAAAGAAAATCAATTTTATCAAAATAAATATTGATTTGAAAAAAAAAATTAATTTTTAAAAAATGTAACCCAATATTAATATTTTGAAAGTAATATTTTGAAAATACAAAATGTAATTATTTATATCATTTTTGAAAAGATATAAAAACAAAAAATGAAATATAACCTACAATAACATAAAATTAATGTATTTCACGGTCTAATGAATCATATATTCATCATATAAACCCTATATATAAAATGATTTTCATAATACAAACATATATAAAATATTGTAATTTTTTAAGAAAACCAAATACAAATTTTGAAACATTGGAGTAAACTCATCTCGAATGATATGATTTAAAATGAAACTTAAAAAGACAAGATTAATGAGTTGATCATGGAAAAATATGTTTGGTGATATATATAAATTATTATAAATAAAAAAAAATTCTATAATATGAAATATATATCATAGGGTGAAAATTAGATACAAGAAACCCCTAAGAAATACTGACATCCACTAATGTATTTGGAAATTCTGTATAAAAAATTATCCATCGTAATATTCAATTATAGAATAATTTAAACATATATAATATTTTTAAAAAATAATTTCTAACTATTCTACATATAACTAATAGTTTTTTATTATCAATATTTGATATTGGGTGGGTGTTCTCTTGATCATTTTGAACAAGGTTCACAATAGTGGGGATTTTATTCATTATTCAACCAAATTTCTTCACTAATAAAAAATAATGAGTTAAAAATAAATAAAATAAATAAAATATATTAATTTATTATTATATTCAATATTTTATTTATGTCATTAGTATGGTTTCGCAAAATGGAATCAGTGCATATTTAAATAGAGAACTTTTACCAGTCATAGATGATCATTTAATAATTAGTTGTATATTAAATATTACCATCCCAAAAAAAACCAACAAATATGTTATAATTAAATTATAATATTAAATATTTTAATATGACCATAATCATATTTTAAATAGTTATATTTCATTGATCGAGTGGGCCAATCGACCAACCTAAATATATATGTCATCTAAATGGTTTCATGTGTATGGTTATGAATATGAATTGTTACATAATATCATTATTTCATAGGTTAATGATTATATGTAATATTTTCATGATTCTAAATTATAATTATTGAAGTTTTGATAATTAAATGTGATCGTGAATATAAATGAAAAATATTTTCGTCTTTGTAGATACATTCTAGTATATTTACTAATGTCATTCCTATTTCCAAACAAAAGAGAGGGAATGATTTAAAATTTTAATTCTCTTCATGATAGTCATAATTAAATTATATCAGTAATATTTATTTTATATTATATAATTAAAATCATATAATACATGTAGAATTGGAAAATAGAGTATGTCTCGTTGTGGAGGGGGCTATATGAACAAGGGAATGAATGATATTCATTTTTTTCATTGTGGATAGAATTTAATACATAAGTTTTCTCTTATATAATAAAACATCAGGTTAAAATTGAATATAATTTCATTATATTACTATAATTACGTGTTTTTTGGATGATCTATTATATGAATAAATTTATAAGGGTAACTAATAATCAAGTATATATATTGAACCATGTCTCGAAAGTCTCCATAAATAATAATTTCCTCTTGAAAATAAATGATTCCAAGGATATAGAATGGAAAATATGTTAAAATAAGGATAATTATATAATCATTTAGTGTAAAATATTTAGAAACATTTATCATATGAAATGGTGGAAGTTTACCTTTTATAACAACATAAATGTGAACTTTTTTGAAACCCCATTATTTTTCACCAATAAATAGTATAATTTTTCATTATACTCTATTCCTTTTTACACTAGGTGACTAGTTTTTGACTGTTTAACTACCACGTAACCCTAAAATAAATATATCCCCTATTAAAAAATTATAAATATGATAAATTTACCTTTAAATTTTTATATATTTTATATGGAAAAACTAGTTTGAAAAAAAATTATACATTTAATTGTTCTTAAAACTATAGAGTGTTGGTTATGAATTGAAATAGTGATAATAAATATGATGATAAATTAAAATATATTTATTTTTGTGAATAAATTATTTTTTTATTTTCATATATATTACACAATATTAATAAAAGTGTTATTTGATAATATTAAATTTTTCATTCAAAAAAAATTAAATTTAATAATTGCAGTTAAAATTTTATAAACCAATATAAAATGGAACATGATAAATAATAAGATCATTTAGATATAATATATAGAATATATTTTTATAATTTTAATTTATACATGTGATTAAATATATTATTTTATATTATTGATGAAAAATATCTTTTGGAATAAAATTTTATTTATTTTTACAAAATATTACACATTTGTTTGATAAATTTAACATATTATTTTTTATATTACTTCTTTTATAGTATATCTATTTCAAATATGTTTCAAAAAATATGATCTAAATCATATTTTATGAAAATTCAATAAAAAATAATAATATTAGGGAAATCAATATTTTTAAAATTTAAATTTTGTTCTATTATATTAGAATCATTCAAAATTTCAATGTAAGAAAATATTTGATGTTGTTAATAAATTAAAAAAAATATTTATAATTTCAATTTCATATTATCATAAAAAGAGAATTAAAAAAATAATGGAAAACTAATTCTTTTTTGAAAACAATGATTTATTAAATTATGTTGTCTTAATCATATATTGTATGCATTTATTGTTTTTACAATATTATTTTACATCATATGAACTATTCTCGTTAAAATTTATATACCCAAAATGTAATGGATTTTTTTATTTTTTGTTCTTATTCTAGAATAAAATACCCACATAATGGTAATTTGGAAGATAATATATAGAGTAAAATAATAGTTTATAACATTCGACCACTATAAATGAATAGATTCCTTGAATTTTTTTTATTAATCACATATGAATGTATATGAGGACATTCTTATCATATTTATCATATGAAAAAACATATAATATGAAATATACCATATTATCTTATGTTTTATTATGTAATTTATCATTCCTCAAATAATATCAATCATTAATACATTCAAATACTCACCTATATATATAATATAACTAAAAATTATCTATCTTATACATGTCAAGAAACTATTTGAATCATCGTAAAATTGGATTAAATTAAAACATATATTCTTTAATAATATAACACATCTGTTAACCCTCAAATGGAAATAATTAATTGATCATTTGTTCATAACAAAAATCAAAAAAATACCCAAATCCAAAAAATTTGATAATCCCCGTGAATTATATTATGAATCAATTATCAATACCTAGGTTACAAAAAATATCTTACATGTGTTTTAAAAATTAACCAACACTTAAATATCTAATAATTAGTAATATTGTTGGTTTTTGGAGTTATCTATACCTAAATAATATGTTCACAAATAGTTCTCACCAAAAATATATCTTTATAACAATATCACATCTTAATGTCAAATATACAATTTAAAATATTTATCTAATTCATTAATGAGAAACAATAAATTGAAAAACAATAGATAATTCATATAAATATAATATAATTTGGAATGATCCAAAATATCATTGATAAATAGTACTCACTAAATAATATTTTTAGTAGTATCTAGATTTATTTTCTAATAAGATATATGCATCAATATTGTATGTAATACATAGAGGATCATATTTTCTATCATAACAACAATATATTATGGTACAAACCAATAAGTGTATTATATATAAATTAGGAATGATATATCATTGTTTATAAATAGACACCACTCTAATAATAATTTTCATAAATGCAATTCAATATAATTCAATAAAAATGTCAATGATAATATCAAAAATATGATTACTAAAACATGAATATAAATATTCCTTGTTATATGTCACAATATTTCAAATATTTTGATAATTTCATTTCATCATATTCCTCTTTTTATTAAATCCATTGTTACCCATTGGATATTTAAAAATTAGTTTCAAATACTTTACTATTTAGTGTCTTAATAAAATATTTTTTATTGGTTTATTAGTGAAAATTTTTATTATCCAAATAAATTTAAATATGAGTTCATATCAAGTTGAAAAGTCCTTATCCCACTCTTAATGGTATAAATTTATGATTAATATCCATGAAAACTCTTAACTTTTGGGATATTACCTCTAGGTTAATATGTGTCCCAATTATATCCACATTACTGTATGTAGAAAATTATGTAATTTTATGGAAACTACACAATATCCACTTCACTAATATTCTGAGATGTAATCCAATATTTATGCAGATCTACTCGAATCAACCATATAGTTTTGACTAATATTTCTAATAATAATATCCAAAATTAACTAAAATAATTCCATAAGTCTCTAAATATCCCCTTAATAACAACTATGTTGTCCCAAACCCACACTCTCAGTTCTGGTGCTAAAATACATAGTTATTAAAATTATAATGGATGTCATGTGAGATTAAATATTACATTTTAGTAAAATATTCACATTATTATTACATATAAAAATTCTCACATAACGTGGAAAACCATATAATTTATTTTCTTTGACTAATAATTATAAAATAAATTAATTTTTCAATATAGTTGAACATTTTCTACAATAATTCTTTACTAGGATCCATTGTATACTTCACCCATTCTGTAATTATCGACATAATAAATTGAAATTAAATCATAAAGAAGATGTGAGATGAAATTTTAATTAATTTAAATTCCATTTACATGTAATTAAGATTTAAATACTAATATTATGATAATACATGTGTATGGGAAAAATTACATCTTAAAAAATATAGAAAATTATTTTACCTCTATAAATCCACAAAATTGGCATGAACAATGAATTGAACTAACATATAACCTATAAAAAGAATGTCAAATAATGACATGATAAAAAATATCCATAAAGAGATATCATTGAAAAAATAATATGGCCACAATGTATTTTATATGTCAATGCTTCCAACTAAAACATTCGTCACATAATAGGCTTAGTGTAATTACCTATATACCTTCATGGGATTTATATAATCCTGATTTTTATCATTAACGCTTAGATAAAACCACATATGTAACCAATTATCATGTTGTAAATCCTGTCATGTACCATTTTCTATAGGATAAATAATCTCATGATGGATTTTTCTATTGAAAAATCATAATGTGTACCCTTTTGATTGGGAAAAAACCTCATGTGTACCATATAATGTTGGGATTAGTTTTCCAAAATACCCTATTGAGATAAAGAAGTAAAAAAAAAATAGTTTCTGTAAGATATAGGATTCCGTACATCATTTAGCATTATATATGTGTCAAAAAAAATTATTCCTGAAATCATTAAGAAGTAGAGGTATAAAGAATGGGATTTGTAACATTTCCTAATGAAATCACTCACATTGTCCTCAAACGTGTGAATCATAGAAGCTAAAAATTATCAAATAATTAAAATAATCAAAATGAACTTTTAGAGGGTGATTTATCAAAAATAAATTTAGAGGAAATGAAAATTAATGTTAAAGATGAATATTATTGTGAACTCTTAAAAATAAATTTAGAAAAAATATATTATCATTAGCGTGGATGAAGAATTTATCATCCATTTTTTTTAAATGTTATTGATATTACATTGAAAAAAATATTCATCAAAAAATAGTTTTCAATAATGGATAATTCAATTTACACACAGGTTATTGAAAAATGATGAGTGGAAGATAAATTTTTTATTTTTAATTGATTTAAAACAATTTTAATAAATTTAATTTTTTAAAAAACTTCATATTACAAAAATATAATTTGATATATTTTATTAAAATATGTTATTATAATTGTGGGGATCATAATAATTAATATGTACTAAAGATAACAAATGAGAGGAAATATTTGGAGGACAATAAAATATGAAGATGATAAAAATATATTATGTATTTAATGTGATTTATTCATTATAATGACATTTAAATATAAAAAAATGTATTTTATCATTGATTATTTTATCATTAACAAAAGTATCATAATTCAAAACAAAATTATAATTTTCATTGAGAAATTTAATTCTAATGATAAAAAATGATATAATTTCCATAATCATTGAGGGTATTTATGATTCATAGAGAAATAAATTGATTGGAGAAAACTATTATAGTTCTACTATAATTTGAAAAAAACCCAGTAAATGGGATAGAAAAAGAAATTTAAATTACTATACCATTAATGGAATGTATTTAATAGTTTTATTAATATAATTTTTTAAATATTCACTATTTTCATTGTTTTAGAATCATAATATTATTGTTTCTCAATGAAATATATTTCAGAGAAAAATAAATTATAAACCAACAGTCAATATAGTCAAAACACATTGAAGGATAATGTTTAAATGAAACATTAATTAAAATGAATAATTGTATGATATTAATCAAAAATATTAATGGTTAATTATATAATTATTTACATGGAAGTCATGGTATATAAAAAGATAAATGTTTCAAATGGTGAAACTTTTTATGTAAAAAACCCTAGAATAATTCCTCAATTCCAACAATTTTGTGAATATATAGAATTGGAAAAATAGAATTTTAATAACCAATTTTATTAAATTATTCATATACATAAAAATATATTAGAATCAATTATAATTATTATCTAAATATATATTCATTAGTTATTATAAATTTTACAGATCTAGGGTGAGTTTTCATAGTCATTTTGAACCTATTTCATAATAGTTGTATTATTTCCCATTATTCTCAAATGGAAAATAATTTATATATAATTATAAGTAATATGTTTTATAAAATATATTCATTTATAATCATCTCATTTCATTTCATATTTTTTTTATTTCTTGATCTATAAAACTGGAATTGGGGTTGACTAATTTCAGTGATTTTTGCAATCATAAATGTTATTATAATAATCAGATATATACATAATGTAAAAATTCCTGATCCATAAAAAATATTTATTTTTTAATAAAATTATAATCTAAATAATATTTATTTTCTCAAAATAAATAGTTATAGTTTTTTTATAATTTTTGAAACATGTAGTCAAACAGGTCCAAACATGAACATTAAATAATATGGTGGGTGAGTGTGGCTTTTATTTTTTTCAAGTAATAAAGTTATAAAATAATTATTATTATATTATTTTTATTTTTTATATAATTCAATCATATTTTATATTATTTTTAAAATGTACAAAAATCAATATGTAAAAAGCAAAATGTTACTTATGGATGGCGGTATTCAGTACAATGCATGATTAATGTTTTTATTTACCATAAAATGATAAAGTGTGAGATTATTTTTTATGTCCTCTCATAAAAATCATATAAATATTAAATTTTACACATTGATTCTTAAATTTAATCCTTATAAAATTCAATGTTAGGTGGTGTTGAAAAAAATTACATCATCGAGTGGTCGTGGTAGTATACACAATAGTATGATAAATATTCTTCGGTTCTTGCAAAATGGAATGAAAAAAATATGTAATGATCTTTAATTAAGTATAAAATTTTTTCAGTATAATAAGTATATTTATTTCATCACATTTATTTGGATTTGGATGGATTTCAATAGAAAAACTATGTGAAAAACATAACTACCCAAATAACCCTAAGAACTGAAAATATCGTTATAGTCCATAGAAAAACAACTCTAAGAACTGAACCTGGTCATATTACCCCCATGATTCTATTAAAATACCATTATTTCCCTTCTATAAATCAATACTCTATTAATTAATATTTTCACTTATCTAACTGATAATTTTCCCTATAGGCCAACACATGATCTCTCAATGTTCATAATCATCACTCACAAAAACACTGGTAAACATCTAAAGGGGTCACCCATACTGATAGTAAAATATTAATAGACTTAATTTCCTTTTTTTTGTGATTAAGAAGGATCCCAAATAAACTGTTCACTGTATTGAAAACGGTAGTAATAATTTTCACGATTTATGTTATTTTCTATGTGAATTATTTGACTTAAAAATTTTAGTTTTAATAGTACGATATCTATTAAATATACTATTGATTTGTTGATCAATATACTACATTTTATTGGTTTTTAATGGAAGGAATAAATAAATTTATTAATTAATAATCACTTTAGGGGATTGGACATTTTTTCATAATATCACACCACAACCTCTTTAGGCAAAACAAATACGGTCATCTGACCCCCACGGGTATCCTTTTCAACCATAGATTACTTCCCCATACACTGTGGAATTCATTTTACATGGATAAATCATCTGAATAATGATTTTCCAAAAAAAACTAATAGATGTTCTTAGAATGTGTTCCATCCACACAGAAACACACAGTAACATCTGATGATGTCACCCATCATGAAGACACTACAAGACATGCCACACATAATTAATTATTTTTATGGATGTATGATCTTAGTTGTGTTTCTTTTAAGTTAAATGTATTAATTCATGGAATTGAATCATTAAATATGAATTTAATATTTTTACTCATAATCATAATTTTTTTTAAAATATTAATCATTTACGTATGGTGATATTGAATAACAACTGTAGCATTTTTTTTTTGTATTTTTTATGATAAAATGTATTAATACTGGCTAAAAATAAAATAATACAATGTCAAAATAATCACATGATATTCCTTTTTACAATTTTGTGACTTTATTTTATCCATGAAAATACAAATATATGTTAATTTTCATTTTGCTTCAATTTTCCCTTTCTAATATATTTACAATATTTTGGGATAAAATGCAAATATTTTGACTTTCATATATCATAATTTATTACATATGGACAAAAAGAGTATATTTTTGATTAAAATTTGATATTTTAAAGAAAAATGTTTTTTTTTCATGGAAATTTATTTCAAATTTTTAAAATTTAATAATTACCTAATATTTTTATGCAACATTAATATATTATTTATTCAATTTATAGAAATACAGAATAAATTAAATTAAATATAATAGATGTCTGGTAGTTTGGATAAATTATAGTGTCCCTTTAGTTTTTTAAATAAAATATTAAATTAGGGATAATATAAGGTATTGGTTTTTATTTCCATTTCATTCAAAGTGCATTAAAAAATGATTTTAAATTTTTTCAAAAATGATATTAACAATATTTTATAGAAATAATAATATATTAGAATATTTTAAAAATGATAAAAATATTAAAATAGGACAATTGGTATAATATATGGTCTATAATGTAATACATTGACCATTAATTCTATTATTTTATCTTTCTAATTAAAATTATAACTCTTAAAAAGTGAAAAAGATGATTCTATTGTTGGGGATAAAATTGGTGAACTAAATGGATATGAACATTTTCCGGGTTTAAAATAGAAAATCATCCGGTAAAACAATTTGTATGATGGGATTTAAACCCCATAATACCTTAAATTTTAATTAATTTTCTTCTATAATAATTTTTTATTCAGAATTGCTTTATTAATACTAACACTTTTAGGAAATTCATGATGATCCCCTCCTGTTAATTATAAAATGTCACCCATCATTTAACTTCTTTACGCCATAATGAGCCATATATCACAACAAAACCCTTCCAAACCCCTTATTAGAATATTTATACAAACATTCGATATTATTCACCTAATAGGTGACCAATCCAAATGTCCATATGGGGAGATATAACAAACTTTTTTCAAATATGATTTAATCAAATTAACTAATAATCTCCCATCATAATTATTATTTTACATCATCTAAATATATTATATTATTAATTAATTAAATAATTAATTTTACTAAATATAATATTATTTTATTATGTTTAGGAAAAAAATATTAATTCACTACCTTTTCCATCAAATTGGAGGTGAATGTATTTCGTGTATGTCATATAATCTTTACTAAAAGATACAATTATTTCCGCTTTACCTTCTATTATGATGAGTATAATGATGATTTTAATTTATATTTATAATATTTTTTTCATAATTATGATTCTGAGATAATAATATCATCTGAAACCTCTCACTATCTAACATGTTGGAATGTATTTACATCTGCCGTGCATATGTGTGGATTACCGCCTCCACCAAGCGAAGTGTTTCATTTTTCATCACTACTTTACAAGGCTGACAATAAGGATGTATTTGAATAATATAGATGATTTATAATATATAATTATTCATAAATTTTGGATTACTCATTTACATTATTTCATTCCATCTGTTGAAAAATGAAATCATATTAAATTCGTATGTATAACCTTCCATCTCTAGAAATGGTGTAATTAAATTTTCTATATTTAAATTTATTGATGAATATAAAAATATTTATATATATAGAATGAATACATATGAGATATTATGTGTATAAGTTATTCTAATATAGATTTATAGTATATTAAAATTAAGTAAAAATTTGGTTTAAAAATCAATGAGATTCAATCTTAATATAAGTGAATTTTTACTCATATCTATTTATATGGGACAAACATCATATTCACAAGTTATTTCATTTATTTTGTGAATAAAATCACTATTACTATGTGTTACGATACATATAATAAATTTTATTTGGATTTATTTAACTATTTAATGTTATTAATATGTTGGGGATTGCTCTTGAAATTTTTACCAAATTTATAATGGATGTATGATTTGATCCAAAGTTAATCAATATTATTTATGCTCAATTTTTTAGGACGAAATAATATCATCATTAAAAGATACAGCCAAATATTTTTTTCTCATATTACTATTTCATTTAAATAATTTTTTTCATATAATTTTTATCACTATAAATACTCACGAGTCCATCAATAATGTTTTTCAATCACGACCCATCCCTCAGGGTCCGTGCCGTGACTACCCCAAACCAGCCTTCCATAGGCCAGGGGCTGGCTAATAGCACCAAAAGGCGTATCCCATAAAACTGGGAAGACATTTCCTTTATATATTGTAAAAACACTCAACATATCACACAACATGATAAGAACACAAGTAAACTATATAGAAAAATATTCCTGAATGTGAGTAAAAAGTGGCAATAATACAATCCCAATTGGAGAGCACAATAAATGTGAAAGGTACAAGTAAAATGAAACAACTCTTGTGAACACCCACCAAGGATCATACCTGAGTGGTATGTGAAACTCTCTAATATCCGTCTTTGAGATAGTCCTTCACTAAAGTTCACCTCTAAGCTACCTCCAGTTCTGGTACACTCTTCCTCTGTCTGCAATGTCTGTTGTCTGTTCCAAACTCAACATGGTACGGGCGTAGCCCGTGCAGGGGTGAGTATGATGATACTAATTAGGGACCTCAAAACAATAAATTTCTCATAAAATCCACAAACAATAAACCAAAAATCATGAAAACAACTGACAACCCTACATAGATATATAACCATACATATACGTAAGTTATCAATTATACCCATCTCAACCATGAGGAAACACATGGTCCAACCCAATTGCACAATGATCAAATATTCCACAAAGGTAAGAATACCATGAAGATATGTACCACACAAGTATGCCACAAATAAGAATACCCGAAGGAATTACCACGAATGAAAAATACCACTTAGGTACAGACTCATCTCACACAAGATATATCATAGATACTTTAGTAGAGATGATTATATGTAATTTCTGAATAATCTTACTTTTTTAAAAGTAATACCCACAAAGGGTCATAAATTATCATCACCCCCACAGAAGATGATAGTACATCGTCAGACCCACACAGGATCCTAGTACCTCATCTGACCCATAAAAGATCCAAGTACATCGTCAGACTCACACAGGATCCTTGTACCTCGTTAGTACATCGTCACAGCCACACGAGATCCTAGTACATCATCAGTACGTTGTTAGACCCACAAAAAATCCTAGTACATCATCAGTGTATCTTCAGACCGACCCAAGTTCCTAGAACATCATCAGTACATCTTCAGACCCACACAGGATTCTAGTATATCATTAGTACATTGTCGGGCCCAAATAGGATCTTAGTACATCGTCATTACATCAACTTATGCACTCAGAATCCTAGTACATCATCGGTACATCGATTGACACACACATGATCCTATTACATTTCCAGTACATCATCAGACCCACAAATAATCCTAATACATTGTTAGTACGTATTTAGATCAACACAGGATGCTAATACATCTTCACTACGTCATTGGACCCACACCAGATCCTAGTACATTTTCAAATACAGATATAGGTTTCTCTCACTAAGTTCGTTTGTCTCAGGTAGGGTCCTCTCCACACACCACTGTTCGACACTCCAACTTCCACGAAGTCCCATGAAGAAGTATCCAAAAGTACCTCCACACGATAGGGGTCTCAACGCAATATATGGTGTTTCAATTGGATGCTCGGTCTGTACGTTATTAGCTTTTTAGTTCCAAAGTCCCAGTTGGATTCGTTCTCAATCCAACCCGAACGTACACCAACATTATCCAAACCTCAAGTGGGGTAAACCAAAAGTTCCATCTCCCATCAAGGTGTATGGGACCATAGATAGTTCATCATTTCGACCCAATGTGAGGGACTTATGTCGATTACAAGATCCCATAATAATAACAATAATAAGAATAATGGGTGTTTCGTGAACCTGAGCCACGAACTAGAATTTAATACTCAAAACTAGACATAAATCGACCATCTTCATGATTGGATCATGTTTCCACAGACAATAAGTGATTCGGACATCACACGTAGGAGTTATGCAGGGTCAAGGATTTAATAATAATAATATATTATTATTATTTGGTCGTTTTGGGTACCCGATCCAAAACCTAAAAAAGACATCCAATATTGGACTCATAATTTCTGTCTCAATGTTAGGGTCACATTGCTGTTGATGGTTCATGAAACTGAGGTCGCACATATATGTTACAGATGAAAAATGTTTTTACAACCAAAAATAATAAAACAATTATTATTATATTATTATTGTTTACAATCCATTTTCGTCAATTCTCACATTCCATGCAAAAACCCACACCTCTCCAATTTGGTTTGCAACCCCTTATTTTACACACTCAGCAATGTAAACTCTCATCTCTCAGCCATCTATCATGCTTCCGCTGCCATGAACATGGCCCTACTCGCACCACCTTGTACGCGTACTATAAAAACTGCACGCCATTGTCCGCCTGGTCATCGCACCGCTCAGGATCTGCACCCTGAAGACTCTACTGAATGGCACCGTCATATTTCCCTTTTTGCGGCTCACTGCATCTTTGTTCTAAACAAAAAAATAAAATGATTTCATTTTCATGATCCTCGGGTCGATATTTCTATGTCCATAAGTCTCGCTGAACAGAATATTGTGTTTCCATTGCCAACAATTATTTGGCCGACTCCTTCTACGAACTATTACTAATTCGTTCCAAGCCTGGAAAATTAAAATATTTCATATTTGTGAACCTTTCATCGAGGTATTCACATCCATATATCGTGCTCAGAAAAAATCCATGTTTTCAGATCCAATAAATATTAGACGTCGATGAACGAACGAAAAATGTGTGAAGAAAAAAATAAAATGATCATGGTAAATGTGTGGATCGATAGCCGTGTATTTTTGTTCATCATCGTTAAGAATCAAGAATACGTGGAATCAAAAAATAGATATTTATCATACATCATAATAATCCCCCTACATCAATCATCCATTGGAGGTAGCGTGAGAAGGAAGATGATGCATCAACACTTCTCGAATGTTGGTTACCCTTTCCTCATTCAAAGGTTGTTTTTTTTTGATATATCTCTTCCTTTGAGAGTTCTCCATAAAATTTATTTGCCTAAAACGTTCCCCCAACACCCCGTGAGAGGTGAGGAGCCCCTCTCTTTTAAGCATAATAAAATATTTAATCAATTAACGTTCATTTCATTAATTTTAGTAATTTCAAGAGTAATCTCAAATTAAGAGAGGAGTTTATGTTCGGGGGATCCCCACCACCATAATCCAGATGGGTGGTTTAAAATCAATTAATTAATTGTTGATTGTTTTATTTTATTATTATTTTAACTCAAACAAAAATATGAAAAAAATAACTTCCACCCTCGACCTACTGCGGTAGACGTGAAGGTCTCTTGAATAATGTATCGGAGCTGTGATTTCAACTGTGTGATCATATTTTAATTTCGAGTATTGGTTCAAAAGTTAAAAAACACCTCTTGCACATTTACTAAATTTACCAGAAAAAAAATGTTTCGAAAATTATTAACAGTAACCCTCGACCATTAACCGTCAAAGTTAGGCTCTTCCCAACTGATACACACTGCACCGAACCCAACGGTTCTCTCATATTTCCAATCCGATTTACATTTAAAAAGTTATGTATTATAAAAAAAATGTAATTATCACTTAATTATTTTATTTACGGCCATAAACTAACTTCTATAGGTGGACCACTCCTACCAATGTTTGTGTATTCATAAAGAGATAATAATATCAAATGTTTAGTAGCGGTCTCAGATTTTCAATCGGTGTTACCGTTTATGGGTTTTAAGAATTTGAAAAAAAAAATATTTTATTATTTTATTTACGATTATGATATTTTTGGATTTTCTCATAGTTGGCCCGCACTGAATAACCTAAACACCCACCTCAGGTAGACATGCCATCCTGAACGTAATGGTACCCTCATATTTTTGATGTGAGACACCGATTAAGAGTTATTCCACTTTTTCTATAAAATATCTTACGCAAACCAATTTAATCCCAACCAAACATCGACAGATCATTCCAATAACATTGTGCCTCAGAATCGCACACCGATAGATTTTTCAGTCTCGAAATAATTCTATATAATTAAAAAAAATTATACAGAATTTCTAGGATATTAAATTCTCCCCACCTTAGGTATTTACATCCATGAATGCCCCAACAATGGAAAAACAACCATAAGAGGGTACTGATCATGAATCTGAGACGCATGCTCCAATTTGTTATCTAGGATGTTCCCATTCTTCTAACGTACATGCACTAAATTTATTCATCGCCCATAAAGGATTCTCTCCTGTCGATCTTAAATCTACACTGGAACCTCTAAAAACGTCTCCCCATCCTCGATGTCGATTGCGTCGTGGTCAATAATGTGAGATGGGTTGTTCATGTATCTCCTCAATTTGGATACATGGAAGATGTTGTGCACCTTATCCATCTCTGGTGGAAGGGATAGGAGATATGCCACCTCGCCAACTCTGCCAAGAACCTGAAAGGGTCCAATGAACCTTAGAGATAACTTGCCACCCCTGCCAAATCTATGTAAACCTCGTCGAGGTGAGACCCATAGAAAGATGTGGTAACAATCCTCGAATTCTAGATTACTCTGTATCTTGTTGGAATAAGTATTATACCATCTGTGTGCATTATTCATTTTCCAAAAACTTAGGCATCATGATACAATCTCTGCCACTACATCCTTCATCGTGGCCCATCGGTACTAACGTTAGAGATCATAATACATCGTCACCACCCAAGGATGTACATTCAGAGGGGACATATTGGACCACCTCACAACCACCTCATATATCATAACTGGTACCATGTTACGTCTTATGATGAGGAAGACGTGATCAACACCTTCAGAAAATCCATTAGGTGGCTACCCTGAGGATATCGGAACACGTCGAGCCTCGCAATCGGTGTCCCCACGCTGCGCCTCCAAAACTCGCTAAAGAAGTGAGGGAGTGACTATCAAATACTAAAGATAAGCTACTCCAACTTGATCCACATAGGATATTCGTAAATCGACTAGTTGTTATGTAGCATCATTTAGCAACTGCAGGCCAGACCTCTTGTTGAGTGCATCTGCTATCACGTTCCCCTTCCCAGGAGTATAGACTATCTCAAAGTCATAGACTTGGAGGAACTCTATCCACTCAATTTGGGAACTTGAATACTCAAAACACATACTACAACAAGGGTAATGTTGGATGACTAAAAGGTCATCGGCTACACCCTCCTATGAATGAGTTTAACATATGCTGCCTGTGATTCCTTTTTCACAGACTAAGGAAAACCTCATCCCAACGTTGTTGATAAACCATGACCTTATTTCCTAATATAGTCAATCTGAGTATGAATTGTGGATGTCCAGTAATACCCAAACTAACGTTGCAAGGCCTCAACACTGCCACCAATAAGTTCCAACTGAATTTATTTCCTCAAAGTTCAGATCACACGGTCGATGTAAGTTTGATTATCAAGTCTCCTCCCAAAGGTATCTCCACACATGATGGTCAAGTAATTTGTTTAACCAGAAACTGTAGGTCTTAGACAAGATTCATGGAAGGAAGGAATGATTTGTACCTATGTCTATAGATACAATAGTTAGTTTTAGACACATACTATACCTCAATTCATTCCTGGATACCTTGGTTCACACTTATTGACCGCATGAAGCTACTTTATTTCCATGTCCTCCGGCTCCCTAAGCCTGGAGGGGATCACAATTGGGTGTGGTATTATAATGTCAAAATGTACACCACCTCATGTTTCTCCCCTAGCTCAGGTTCCATGGCTGCAGCCCTAAAAATTCATCTATCCCTTACACTGATTCTTCCCAAAACATTTTTACACACCCAAGTCCCTATGACTGGAGCCAGTTTCCAGTTATCCCACAACTAACATTCAATGGTTGTATCCACTCATCCCAACATAATTAGGAATGCATAGAAGAATAGTCCTGGATCAGACATCCATTAACACACTATACTCGAAAGTCTGAGCCCCGAAGCACTGATCATATCGTATTCATCGTGTTCCAAGAATTATTGGTAAGCCTCAATTAATACACACCCACCGACATTTCATCCTGTCAAGATATAGATGCTCTAGAAAACTCTAAACCACCTCCTCAATACAGTCCTCAGCCGCCTTTAATCGGTCTCTCCTCAAAACTAGAGGGGTATCTGATGATGAATCACACGTAAGGCACTAAGCCTAAATGTGGCCTCTACCTTGACTGCCGGTTGTTACTGTTGTCCAATGGGATGTGATATAGCTGATACACTACCTGAAGGTACCATCTTTGGCAACAGACCACATACCTAAGCCTCGTCACCAAGAAGGCCATCCTCACTGTCACTAAATTGAAAAGACTAGTAGCTAAGCTCACCATATGCTATACTGGTGTCTCAAATAGGCGGAAAACTCTAGCAACTGCCTCCAGCTAGCCCTTTTCTACGTCTGAATCTGTCTTGTCTCGAATCCTCAGAGGCATCTACTGCTTAAACATGTGCAAAATGCCTAGTCTTCATGCATCGTCTACTGGTGTAGCTGGTGATATCTACTTCCCAACAGGTGTTGGTGCTGCATGTACATCACCCAAATGTGCCAACATAGTACGAGGGCCCTGCACTAGAGCCTCGTCACTCGGTGGGCCATCAACGTGTACTCCCTCAGGAACCCTAGATGGATATCTAAACAACATCATTTTGATAAGGAATATGTGTTCCACCATAATTTAGTTATACATGGTGAGATGACTCGTGAAAACAAAATAAAACATTTCAAAAGACACATGAAATTACTGTTTTCAGTCACTGAGTTAGAAATCAAATGTCACAGTCCGGGTGTATGGATACCTCGGCCGCCACACCAACACTGAATTCCTTAAACTGATAACCACACTCACTACATTTAACAAAAGTACTATTAAAATGATCATAGTCCTATGTTCTACGATAGAACTGACTCTTTTGACACTAATTTTTCATAACCCGTCCCACAGGGCCAGTGCCGTGACTACCCCAAGCCCGCCTTCCATAGGCCAAGGGCTGGCAACTAGCACAGAAAGATGTATCCCCTAAAAACAGGGAGGCATTACCTTTATATCGTATAAACACTCTCAACCAAGCACACAACAATATATGAACACAAGTAAACTATTAAGAAAAACATTGATGAAAGTATGTAAAATGGGGCCAGAATACAAGACCAATTGGAAAGTACAAGAAAACTGAATGATACAAGTAAATTGAAACAACTCTTGTGAACACACAACAAGGAACCGACCTGAAGGGTATGTACATCTCTCAAACTGTTGTCTATGTAGTATGCCTCGTCTAATGTAACATCTTATTTACCTCTAGCCATGGTACTCTCTTCCTCAATCAGTGTTGTCCAACGTCTCCACCAAACACAACAAGGTTCGGGCATAGCTCGTGCAGGGGTGAGTATGATGATACATAGTAGGGACCCCAAGAACGTCAATGTCTCAAAAAATTGAAAAAGGATAAACCACAAATCCTAGAAACAACTGACAACCATACATAAGTATACGCTCATACATATACCTATGTTATCATGTATACCCATCTCAACCAAGAGGAAACACAGGGTCCAACCCAAATGCCCAAAGATAAACTTTTCCACAAAGGTAGGAATACCACAATGTTATGTACCACATAGGTATTGAACAATGAAGAATACCCCCATTTTATTACAATGAAGGAAAAATACTACTCACATAAGGATTCTTCTCAAACCAGGTATATCTTAGATACAGTAGTATAGATGATTAGAAATAATTACTAAATCATCTTACGCTATTAATTGGCAGACCCACAATGGATCCTAAAATATAATTAGACCCACAGTGGATCATAGTACATCGTCTGACCCACACAGGATCCTCGTACCTCCTCAAACCCACACAGGATCTTAGTACATCGTCAGACCAACATAGGATCCTAGTACCTCGTCAGTACATCTTCATACCCACAAAGGACCATAGTACAATGTCAGTATGTCATCAAACTCACACTGGATCCTAGTACATTGTCAGTGATTCATCATACCCACACAGGATCCTAGTACATCATCAGACCCACACAGGATCCTAGTACATCATCACTACGTCGTCTGACCCACATAAGTTCCTAATACATCATCAGTAGGTCGTCTGACCCACACAGGATCCTAGTACATCGTCTATACATCATCAAACCCACTGAGGATCCCAATACATCGTTAATACGTTGTTAGAGAGACAAATGATCCTAGTACATCACCAGTACATCGTGAGACCCACACAAGGTCCTAGAACATCGTCATTACGTCGTCAGACCCACACAGGATCCCAGTACATTGTCACAGCCAGCTACAGGGTTCCCACACTTAGTTCTCTTGTCTCTGAGAGGGTCCCCTCCTCAAGCCCCTAGTCGATACTCCAGAATCCACAAATTCCCATGATGTAGTATTCCAATGGACCTCCACATAATATAAGTCCCAACGCAATAGATGGTGCGTCAATTAGACGCCCAATCTATAAGTTATTATCCTTTTATTTCCGAGGTCTCTGTTGGATTCGTGCTCAATCCAACACAACCATACCCCAAATTTTTCCAAACCTCATATGGAGTATACCAAAATCACCATCTCGCTCCAAGGTTTCTGGCGTCGTAGACGGTTCATCATTTTGAACCCGTCTGAGGGAGATATGACAAATACAAGATCCTACAATAATAATAATAATATTATTGCGTGTTTCATTAACACGATCCACGATCCAAAATTTACTATTCAAAATTATACGTAAATCGACTATCTTAATGACACGATCAAGTTGCCACAAACAGTATTTCAATTGAATGTCCCACACATGAGTTATGGAGGTTTGATGATTTAATAATAATAATAATTTATTATTTTTTGATCATTTCTGGTAACCAATCCAAAAACCGGAAAAAGGCATCCAATATAGGACTCATAATTTCCGTCTCAAATTCAGGGTCACACTACCGCTGATGGTTTATGAAACCAAGGTCGCATGGATATGTTAAGGATGAAAAATGGTTTTAAAAATAATAATAATAATAATATCATTATTATGTTATTATTGTTATTTTCAATTCATTTACTTCAATTCTCACATTCCACCCACAAACCCACACCTCTCCAATTTTGTGTGAATCCTCTTATTCAATGTATTTTATCATTAATTGAATTAAATTTTTAACTTGACTTTTTTCTACATTTTTTCTCTTCAATTAACCTCTTTCACGATTTCTTTCCAACATCAAGCCCTGATACAGATGCTCAACAATGTAAAATCTCAAATACCAAGAGTCTATCATGCTTCCACTGTAAGGAAAATCGCCCTTCTCGCACCACCCTATTTGCACACTAGAAAAACTACACCCAACTGTCTACATGGCCAGCACACCGCTCAGTAGCCACGCCCGGAAGACTCGTTGTAATCGCACCATCACATTTCCCCTTCTACGGACCACTTCATCATTGTTCTAAACCAAAAACATAAAATGATTTCATATTCATGATCCTCAGGTCGAGGGATCAATGTCCATATTTCACGCTCAATAGATTATTTTGTTTCCATCACCAATAAATATTTGGCATCCTCCTTCCATGAGCCATTATGGATTCATTCGAAGCCCAAAAAATTAAATGATCACATATTTGCGATCCTTGCGCTGAGGGCTTCGCATCCATATATCGCGTTCAAGAAAAATCTTGTTTCTAGAGCAAATAAATATTAGGCATTGATAAACGCACGAAAAACATGTGAGGAATGAAATAAAAATATAATGTTACAGGTGTGGATTGATGGCCGTGTTTTTTTGGCCATCATCATTAAGAATAAATAATTTGGGGAATCATCAAATTGATATTTATCATACTTCAAAATAAACCTCCTACCTAAATCATCTATTGGAGGTTGCGTGAGGGTGGAGATGATGCGTTAGTGCTTCTCGAAAATTGGTTCCATGTTCCTTGTTCGAAGGTCATTCTTTGTTGGAGGATCTTTTTCATTGGATAATGATCTTCCTTCGAGAGTTCTCCACCAAATCGATTCGCCATAAACTTTCCCCAAACCCCCACCCCCATGATAGGTGAGGATCCTCTCCCCTTTAATCATACATAATTAATTAATCAATTAATGGTGGCATCATTAATTGGGGGAATTTCATGAGTTATCTCAATTTATGTGAGGACTTCATGTTTGCGTGGTCCCCACCACCAGAATTCGAATGGGTGGTTTCAAATAAATAACACAAAAATCAATTGTTTTATTTTGTTATTTTTTTAGGTACCACAAAAATATGAAATAATAACTTCCCTCCTTGACCTACTGTGGTTAAGGTGAAGGTCTCCGTAAGAATATATCAGCGTAGTGAGTTCAACGATGTCCTCATATTTCAATTCAGAGTACTGGTTCCAAAGTTAAAAAATTCCTCTCAAGCGTTTAGTGAACGTACCCGAAAAAATGTTCGAAAAATTATTAACATTCACCCTCGACCCGCGATGGTCGATGTTAGGCTCTTCCCTAGTGAAACACACCATAGAAAACCAAACAAGACTCTTGTATTTCAAATCCATGTTACTGTTTAAATTATATGGATTTTAACGTAAAATAATTGTCACCTATTTAATTTGTTTACGATCAAAATCTATCTTTTACCAATGGCCCGCGTCGACCAATTTTAGTATCTGACTAAAGAGAGAATAAACTCGCGTGTTAAATGACGGTCTCATATTTTAAATCCAAGTTACCATTTTTGGTTATAAGCATTTGAAAAATAAAATAATTTATTTAATTATTATATTTCTGATTATTTCATTTTTGGGTTTTCTCACTGGAGGCACGTGCCAACTAATCTTATGTCACACCTAGGGTAAAACAACCATCCTGAATGCAACTATGCCCTCAGATTTTTGATCTGATTTACCGTTTATGATATTTTCCTCTTTTTCTGGAAAACATCCTAGGCTTGCTAATTTGAACTCAAACATTCTTTGACGGATCATTCCGGGCTCTCCGGGCCTCGGAATTGTGCGCCCTCAGATTCTGCAGTCTCAAAATAATTCCATGTAGTTAAAAAATAATAAGCAATTTATGAGACATTATATTTTCATAAAAACATCATTATTTCTCTCATTGATCATAAAATCTATCGAATTCATATCAATGATTTCTTCATATGTTTTATATAATTTCATAACTATTATAATATGGTTTATTAATGTCATTTTCACCCATGTTTTTCTTTTTATAAAATAATATGAAAGAGATATTTTTATTAAATTTGGAATGATGAACCTTATTCCCTTTTTACAAAAGTGTGATATGAATATAATTTTAACAAACATGGAATGAATGGAATTACAAAACATTATTAAAATGAAATGATATGAAAATTACATTTCACGTTTCTATGTTTATGTTCAATTTAAATAGTTTTTGAACCAATTGTAATGTTTTTTGTATTAAGAAGTATAATCTAATATTAAGATGACATTAACTCAGGAAACACTAAATTCAACCATTAAAAGTTTTATTCAAATATAATAACATCATTTTATTTTACTAATTCTTTATTAGGTATATTATCCAATGATACAATCCTAGCTCATTCTAAAGCTGGATTATGATTATGATGATAATATTTTAATGAAAAAAAATTATTTTCCTTTTTCATGAAATGTTGAATTGTTTAAATATTTGTTAATCACCTTCTATTTCATAGATTTATGATGCCATGATATAATTAATTTTGTTATAATCTTTTGGTACACATATATATGTTTTTTATATGTTATGGTTGAGTGAAGAATTTAATATCCCTACATTAAATTGTTTCGAGTTATATATATCAAGATATAGAATATGTATAAATGTATAAATTCTTGATTAATTATTGGATATGAGTTGATGTGATTTATATAATATGTAAAAAATTTAATATACATTATTTGTTATAAGAAACAATTTTTTTTCATAAACAATTGTGGGAAATATTGGTCAAGCCCCAAAATGTTATGATTTCATGGTCTGTTTTACAAGTCTTGACATATGAAATAACTTTTATATATATTATATTTCCACACATTTATGAAATGGATGTATGTTTAAGGATTTATTTGTTATATTTTCCCACTCATAATATTGATATCATTTGAAATAATAATGATTTATTCCTTGATTCATTTTTTTGATCATTTAGGAAATGTGTTTGAACCTTGTATGTTTTTCACAATACCTCAATCCTATTTGCATATTTTATTCGTTAATATGATCACTTATTGATAAAACACATGTTTACTCTTACGAAGAATCAAAGAAAATACATTTTATGTTTCATTGGATCATGTAATGAAGAATGGATTAATGTTTGTTATGTCTTTTTAGAGTAGTCATTTGGATGATCTGTGTGGGAAATGTTCATGATCATTCATGAAAAAAATAAAATTTTACATCTAGTATCTATTGACACTAACCCTTTATATTATTTAGAGGCGTGTTGTTGAAAATTATTTAATATTCATAAAAATAATTAATTATTAATGCATCAAAATATTGGTTATCCATATTTTGAAGCATAAATATTTTTAAACCATCATTAGTGTGTGGGATTAAAAATCATTGGAAAAAACTCTGGTCATATTTCCATGTATAAGACTGCATCATAATGTATTCATATAGAATATATTATGTAATTTTATTGGAATAAATACCATTGGATGGGGCTATAAAAGAATTGAATCTAGGGGTGATAACACAAATATTTTCTATTGGATTTATCTCTCCCATAATTCTAATTCACATTGATTATTCCCTTACTACACACCTTGTTTGACAATCCAATGTGATATTCATTCATTAATTCAAATTTATTTTATGAACTATTATGATGTATTAAAATATATCAGGATTGTATGAAAAAATATGTAAAATCTAATGAGAAATCGATTTACAAAAATATTTCATGACATAGACATCCTATTAATTATTTTTTCAATATTTTTTTCCACTATGATTTTTATAGATCACAATTTTTTATGTTATAGTATATATTTGGTTACAAAATAAACTAGGATAACATTGAATGTGAAAGAATATAAATTGATGTGAAATCCAAAGGAATGGGTATTTAATTTTACTATAATATTATTATTATAATATAATTATCATTGTATATGATTATAAACATTCACCTTAACCAACTATTAACATCACAAAATAATTTATGTATTGTGTTCTATGATTGAACATGTGGCGTATTTCATGGAGAAAAATCAATTTATTTCATATATGTCTATAATATTGGATGAGCCACTTAAGGAAATGACATAATGAGCTGAAAAATGATTTTACCTTTAGAGAATAAAGGAATAGAGATAATAAATTGCCTAGAAAATGAATAGTTTTATTGGGGAAATGAAGTTCCTTAAAATGTATCATTTATAGTTAATTTTCATATGTATGGGGATCATTGGAATTATCATTTTCATTTCCAAAATCCAGGGGCTAACTAATAGGAAAGGCTATGGCCGAATTATTCAAATTGTTTACATGGGATGATTAAAATATTTATGTATTAGTACATGCGATATATTTTGAAGAACTATTATTTTAATATTATGGTTATAAATTCCTTGAAACAGATGTGAATTTTTTTAATGAGTATTGTAATAAATGATTTTTATGAATTTTATTAAATTAACTAATGAAAAATAAAATTGATATAGTGTTAAAGATATATTTTTGGATAGTAAATTATTGAGGGAAAATTATCCCTTACAATTTTCATGATTCTTATATAATAATTAGGTACTGAATCCAGTTCTTCCTATAATTTAAATAGGATAATATTTTATATTTTGGAATTGATTAGTGATTTGATTACATAATGTTATAGGTATTCATTTATATACTTTAAAACATTTCTGGATGTATGGAATATAATCAATAATATATAAATTTTACAAGAGAATGGTGAGGATATAATTGTTTTATTAAGGCTATTTTCATTATGAATTTATGGTAATTCTAGTTATTACAATTATTTATTAGAATATGTGATCGTGGAATTAAAATATAAGGAATTAGATTCTAAAAAGTCAATATGATATTTTGGGGATTAATATAAAGATAAATCAACAAATTTTTAGAATATCATCTTAAATTAATTGTTTTGTATTTTTCCTAAAAAATATTGGGTATGATTAGTTATTAACTATTCATATAATAGATTAATGTTAACATTGATTAAGGTTATGGGGACTACGATATGATTTTTCTCTAATGGATAACTTGTGTTAATAATAATTTTTTGGAACAAATCTTGGGATATTATTAACTATTAATCTTCTTTCTGTTGGTCTTATGGTTTGTAAAAATATAATTTCTCTTCTCCAAAAATGAGAAATTCTTATTTATTATCCATTTCATGTATAAAGTGTTTAATATAAAATTTATTAAATAACATCCAAGGAATGAAATTTTTCTTTTATCCTTGAAATATGAAAATTATCTAAAATATCTAGAATTATATATACTGACAATAAAATAGTTACAAAACATTATGAAATGTATATATAAAATAATTTTATACATTTCACATTATTTCCATCAAATATATTGTATTTCCAATTATTACTAGTTTATAATAATAATCATTATTCCCCTGAAATTTTTTTCTATCACAATATATTTTTCATCTATGTTTAGTTTTCTCTTCCATGTGTATATTTTGTTTTTCCACCACTGTTATCCCTATTTTTGACCCAAAATCTATTTTATTTCTAATCTGACTTGTATTTTTTATTTTCAATTCTTTGAAGAAATATTTAATTTTCCACATTAAAATCGATTTTTCTATAATGTTACACTCAAACCCTAATTATTTATGTGGATACCTATAAGAGAATAGTTTCTTTATGTTGTGGAAAATGTAATACACAATGATTTTTTAATGAGGGGATGTTTTTTAGGTAGCGTATAAGACAAGTGATTCTGAGCTTAAATGTACGACAAAATATTTTTATTTAATTATGAATATTTTGAGCTATATGTTGAATTCACTAGTATTAATATGATTAAAAATTGTAATATATATATATATAATAATAAAAATGATTTATTTTATTAATTAATAAGGAATAATAATTGAGCATTTATTAAATTCATTTTATGTTTCAAAAATAAGTTTTCAGCAAAAAATTGTAAATATTTATTTTTGTAATTTAATATTATAATTAGTTTACATATAAAATTAAAAATTTATTGGTTAATCATGATGTTATTTTGGAATTGATACATTGATAATTATCTAAGGAAGAAATTATTATATTTTTTTTAAAATAATTTATTTTTAAACAAATGATGAAAAAAAAGTATTTGTTGAAAAATGTTTTTTATTTTAATTATTTTTTTTAAAATAACATAAATTAGTTTTAAAAAATATGTAATTTAATTTTATTAAAAAATTATAATGTCATTCATTGGAATTAAATATATCCATGAATTATATTAGAGATTAATAATATTCTAATAGTACAATTTCCTTTAAAATAGTTATCCAATGTGCTTTATATTTTTATGAAATGTTAATTTCTACTAGTTCAAAAAATAAAATTTATAGAAATGGATTCAATATTTTTTATGAAGATTTATAAATGGTTAGAAAAATGGTTTTTCATTGCTGGAAATAGACGTTATTTTTTTTCAATAGACACATGGGTTGATTAGTTAGTTTTCAACATAAGATTTCCCTTGGTAATGATGGATTCATAGTTGAATATTCTTAAATAGAGTAAATTAATGAGTTTTTCGAAGAATAGGTTTCATTCATGTCATGATTCACAAATATTTAGAGCATCATGAACATGCATCATGAACACAAGAAAGAAAGATGGTAAATCATCACGACTTTTAGAAGATTCACGAACCTATTAATTTTATTTGATCTTTATGAATATATGATAATAATTGAAATTATATAATGGTTCTAAATAAAGAAGTTATTATCATTGTATATTTTTGATGTAATGAGATGATAAATAGGTGTCCAAGCACACTATATTTGACATGAATTAAATTGGAGAAAAATGTTTAATTTCATTGATTTCACTTTTCACTACTTAATCGGGAATTATTTATGAATATGGAATCCATTATGATATTGAGATTCATGAAAAGTGTGGATAAGAACTTTTTTAATCTATGGAATATCATAGTAGAATTTTTCACTATCGTTGGGGAATCACGAATCCTGTCAGGTCTGTTAAACCATTGGAGTAACCTTCCATATATTAATAGAAAAATAATTTTTCATATCTATTAACATTTTTGAAATTGATATTAATTTTAGTTTAAATGGGGAACTATGTACGATAGAAATCCCGAAGAGAAACAATAGGTTTCTCTGAAATCATATGTGGCATACAATAATGAGTTATGCCAAAAATCCATTTAACAATAATATTATTATTTTAAATGGTAGTTAACACCTAAAAATTTTATTGTTAGGAATAAATAGATTTAAATATATTATTATTTTACATTTTTTAATGTTTATACATTTAATAAATGAAATTTAGATGCTAAAACATTGAAAGAATAAAATTTAATGAAAAAATAGATCTAATATTTTTATAAGGTTTTTTTATAGCCTTTTGATGAAGATTACTTTTTAAAAGTAGTTTTTGACATATTTATATGTTATATATGATAAAATACACTTTTTATTTTGAATTTTTACATCATAATTTTATTTTGGTTTTTTCTAATAATATTCACTTTTAATGATTAGTTAAAAATACTATATTTTAATTCAAAAAAATATTTTCATATAATATATTCATATAGATAGATATCGTTTAATTGTCTTTGAAGGTAAATTGTGTTATTTTTTAAACATTTAATCTATTGATGGTCATCGGAAGTAATTTAAAAATTTAATTGGACATAAACGCATTTCAAACATTTGATAGATTTAATATCTAAACAACTTGTTCTCTATTTTTGACAACAAGATGTAATTTAAAATTAATTGATTCTAATTTAGGGTTTTGAATTTGTAAAATTGGATTCAATATTTGGAATCAGAATTTATGACTTATGTAAATATTCAACTAATATTATTGGTTATTTTGAATACAATCTTTTGTAATTATTTTTATTTACCATGGTTAATTGGTAAATCAGGTAAGTAAGTGTACAAAAATAATATTAAAATAATATCAAACTACCCTAAAACATGTCCAAATCCAAATAGATTCAATTTTTTTTTGATCATGGACATTTTTTAGCATAAGCATTGTTAATTGGGAGCCACTTGGGTGTGAAAATGACATTTTATAATATTTAATTTCATGAAAACTGAAATATAACATAAAAATGTTTCTTTTAATAATGATTTTTCAATATAGGGTTTTATAATTAATCCGCATTAAGATAAATAATCATTAAGAAAAATAAATTTTTTACACCATTATGATATTTTTTTTTTAAATTTATAAATTAAATATTTAAATTTATTTATGTCACAATGATGATTCTATGATTACCTTATTCATGAATGATTCAAATAAATGATATTATAAAAATTAAAATAAATGTAATTTTAACATATATATTCCATAAACAAATTTTCTATATAAAATTAAGAAATATGGATGAGTTAATTCTCATGTTTTGACGTAATCATGTTTATAATAATTTAAAAAAATCAATAACTAAATTGGGTAAAAATTGATATAAATTGGTTATTAAAAAATTTCTATTTTATTAATGGATATATTTGTCTTACAAAATATAATATTAAAAAATGACATATATAATGTTAAAATATGTCATCAATTATCCATTTTCTTTTCAATATTCATTTTTTAGTAAATATAATAACAAAATATTATGAATATAAAATAAGACATGGTAAGAGTAAATGTATTTAAATAAGGGTTAAAGCTAAAAGATAATTTTGATATTATGACATAAATTTGCCCAAAACCAATTGGTTGATAGGATTTGGACCCAATAACATCTTATCCATGAAATTTATCTATTTTTAACAATAATAATACTAAAATAACTTAATAATAAAATAAAATTTCAAAACATTCATAAAGTGACCCTTCTCCCTTTTATAAAAAACTGCCCCTTCTACCAATGTACATGAAACTCTAAAACCCACCGGCCTGTCCAAATTCAGGTAAAATAACTTCCCAACAACCCTTTATTTCTAATTTAGTCCACAAATTCTTCATACATCTATCATAATGATTCTTTCTTTGAAAATTCAAAAGGTAATACTCGAAAAAGAAGTATCTGTTTTATCGCCTCATTTAAAATTCATTTCTTCTACTACATCCTCTTCTTATGTCTATTCCATACTAATGTAATAAATATAGTATTTTCTTCATGGTTATATGTTATTATAATTTTGTGTAGAACATATAACTCCTTTTATCCATCTTATTAATAACAATATCACCATGAAATTGTACATATGGTTTACCGTCTCCACACCATGGTGCAATTTGTAATTCAACATGAAGTAAATTTTTTAGGTATAATTATGAGTATAATGGATGTAAATAATGAGTATAAGATTATTATTATTCTATATAATTTATATATAATCAAATTATTTACTTTTTAATGATTAAATGATTGATATCATCGTTGGTGGATACGTACGATCTAATCTCTCCATGATGTGATTGATTCAATCTATATGATAATCATTAAAAATGATTATATACGTGATTAGATTGAATAAATTTTATATATATTATATTTATTTGGACTATATGCATCACAAATTTTTATTTATAACACCCTTTTAAGAATTCCATAATGTGTAAACAATATAATTTAATTTGAGGAAGTGTGGACTACCACCACATCAAAGTGATATGACTCATTCATTCCATATGTTAGGTCTACAAGGCTGAGTACGGTAAGATGGGGGTGAATTAGAGTATGAAAAATATAAAATTAATGACAGTTCTGATCTTGTTTCGCTGTTCAGAAAAACACTCTTCTCTCTATTTCCCTTTGTACAATATAAACATAAAGTAAAGCATGCACATTACACAACAATTTTTCTTGGTTCACCGCTAAGTGCTATGTCCAAGGAGCATATGTCGACATGTTTTCGGTCATACCAAATTCAACTAAAATTCACTAGCTGTGGATTACAAGGTTTGGGCATAGTCACTCTTTCCCAGGATCACTGCCTTTACAAGGTCTAGGGTCAGCTCACTGATTTCCCAAAGGTCACACCCTATTTCTCTATCTCTGGATCACCGTTGGTGGAGAGGATCAACTTCATCTTCTTCCTTTGCTCACTGCCCTAGAAAGGATCCACTCAAAGATAATAGACATGTAGGTCTCTTCATTTACTTGAAGTAATGCCTCTTCTTCTATATGTAGATGCTCTGTTGAAGTCCAGCTTTCACCCGTAGAGGAATTTTTCATTGCACCAAAGGTATCGAGAAATCTCCATCTTTCACGTAGCCCTCAATAACCATCGTGAATCAATCCTTACTTGACGCGCAAGTCTAACCTAGCACGTATGTATCGGTGTGCAGGTCACAACAGGCATGTAGGTCCACCTCAATCACCTGCGTGACACAACCTTCTTCGACTCCAAACCTGTTCGACTCACTTCCTTTTACGGCCAACCCAATATTGGCGTGCAATAACCAACCTGCAAGCAACTTCAAACCGTAGCGTGCAAGTCCACCTGCATGACCACACACCACTTCCACGACTTCCACACCTGAGAGATTGGAGCTCTTCTTTTTCTAAGTGTTGAACTCCTTTGAAAATGAGTAGGGGTGTCCCTATATTTATTGGCATTTGGACACCCTACGCGACGGCGCGCAAGTCTCCTCACGGAACGCATGTCACCTACGTGACCACACCAATACCTGTGCTACCATATTTACATTGCCATATTTTTTCCTTTTGATGTTGAAAAACATTAGGTGCGCAAGCCTCTTCTAAATCATGTCAACGGCGTGCAGGTCTCTTTTCCAAAACCACTTTTCTCCTTGTGTCAATTTTCAGACCCAAAAATTTGGGAAACAATGGAAAATGGCGCCACCTTCTGTAAGTTCTTTTTGTACCACTTCCAGATCATCCATTCCATTGTCGATGTTCTTGAATCAAACATGGATTGTTGACCATAGCTATTTCACTCGACATTCCACCATGAAATCCCCTTTGTCAATAAATTGTATGTCATTTCTTGCTTTGTCAACAGTCACAACACAGATGTCCACTTTTTCATCAACACCATCACCACAAAAATTCTTCAATGATACCTTGAGAGATTTTTTCCCAACAATATTCCCCTTCAGATTTGTTTTCAAATATTCCATAAAAAGATACATCGTTAACTCTTCAGCCACCATTTGCCTATTGTGATTCCAATAGCGATCAAGGATTTACTCAACACATACTCCAAACCCACATGAAAAATGCTCGGCTTGAGAAACAAGAGTAAATGAGAAGTTAATCAATGAGTCACTTCTTCTCTAACACCCACTGTTGACACCAAACTGATACCAATTTGTTGGAAATATTCTTACCATATCCCAACACCACTCTTATGCTTTCATCACGATCCTCAACTGTCGTGATATCTGTTCTTTGATCGATCACTTCTAGCATCTTCAGATTGAATACTCCACCCCTTTATCGTTTCTCCCCATATCTCACTCCATCACTTGCCATCTTCTCCCCATATCTATCTTGATTTCTCAAATATACATAACGTCTCTCCCTTGAACAACAACTATTTTCTCCTCCTTGGTCAATGAACCCAAAGGTCTCTCCTTTGTAGGATGTAACAGAGTAGAGAACACATATCAACACATTTAGGAAAAACACATTATTCCTCAGGGATAGGGGGAGTTTCACATCAACACTCTCTAATGTGCGGGGAGTCAACTGAACTCCCAGATCCAGTTGATGTCTCTAAAAAGCATACTTGGGTAAGGCCTTTGGCAGAATGTCGACAACCTGTATCTCTGTTGGAACATACTCCAACTTCACAATTCACTGTTCAACCTTATCATTGATAAAATGATATATAATCTCAATGTTATTTGTCCTCGACTGATGGACACGATTTTATCTGAGATTTATAGCACTTGAGTAATCACATTGGATTCCGATCGGAGACTTCACTTCAACTCCAATATCTTCAAGCTGTTGTTTCATCCATGATAACTCTATGAAAGCTTGAGTGGTTGTAATATACTCAGCTTCTACGGTGCTCAATGAAATTAAATATGGCTTCATGATTAACCCATAAATACACAATCAACCAAGATAGAATGCACCTCCTGACGTTGATTTTCTGTCATTCGCTGATCTGGCCCAATCTGCATCTATGTAACCCAATAAAAGTGATTGATATTTGTGATTATACATCATACCGAATTCCACCATGCCATTGATATACCGAAGTATTCTTTTCACTGTATGCACGTGGAGTTCCTTCGGATTACATTGATGTATCGCTTCTTGGCATGTGGCGGAAACAATATCAGGCCTTGTTGTGATCAGGTACAACAAAATTCTAAAGCTTTTCCTATATTCTGTGATATTATCTACCTTGTCATACTCATCTTTTGATAATTTCAACCAGGTAGCAACCAAATTTTTCATCTGCTTGGAATTTTCCATGTTAAACCGTCCTAAAACATACATGGAATATTTTTATTGAGAAATGAATGTTCCATTCCTTCCTTGTGTCACCTATCGACCAAGGAAAAATGTTAGTTCACTTACCATTGACATTTCAAATTCAATTTTCATGATTTCAGAAAACTGTCTGTATTGTACTTCATCTAATCCGCCAAATATTATGTCATTGACTTAAACTAACACCATAATCTTTTTATTACTATCATTTCTGAAGTAGAGATTGTAATCAACTCCCCCACGCTGGATACCATGCTTTTTCATGTACTGAGCAAGCCTTGAGTACCATGCTCTTGGTGCTTGTTTCAGGCAATACAATGCATTATTCATCCAGAAAACATTGTTCTCATCCTCATGAATGAGAAAACCATCTAGCTGCTCAATGTACACCTATTCTTCTAGAACACCATTTAGAAATGAATATTTGATGTCCATCGGGAACTCCTTGAACTTTTTTGCACTACTATGGCCAAAATTAATCTGATTATCTCCAGCTTTGCAACCGGTGCAAATGTCTCATCAAAATATATTCCCTTTATCTGGGAGTATCCCTTGCACACTAGTCATGCTTTTTTTCGGAATAACTATGCCATCTTCATTCATCTTGTTGCAATAGACCCATTTGGTCCCAATGAAATTCTTATCTATTGGCCTCGAAACAATCTCTCATGTCTGGTTCTTCTCAATTTTATCAAGCCCTTCATTCATCGCACAAACCTAGTTTCCATCTTCCACGACATCGGAATAACATTTCGTCTTTACCTGAGATAAAAAATGATGTTTGTTGTAATGATTTCATACTTCGAGTCTGAAATGGAGACGTCTAATCAGCAATGATATTCTTCCAATCAATTTCATCTCGACTATTTGACATCCTTGTAGACACGGACTTGACACATTATTTTTCATCATGAATATCTTCTTATGAGTCAGCCTCTACTACTTCTACCACACTGTGTTGCTTACCTCATTATAACATTCATCCAGAAACTGATCACTAGGTCATTGATAATTCTGTTCATTTTCAACTATAGTGACATCATTGCTCTCAAAAAAATTTTCTAGCCTTTTGATGAAGTATTTATATGCTTTTATTTTTCTTGAGTAACCAAGGAATATCCCCTCATCTCCTCGTGACTCAATCTTCTTGTGATTTTATTTGTTGAGTATGAAACCCTTACTCCCAAATATTTGAATTTGTCTCATCATTGGCTTCCTTCCGTACCAAATTTCATTCAGAATCTTCCCTTCCATCAGAAACAATAGAGATCTGTTCGAGATATAGACCGATATGAAAATTGCTTCCTTCCAAAAAATTTCTAGTAGTTCATTTTCAATAAGCATCGTTCTAGGCATGTGGTTGATGATCTGATTTCGCCTCTCATCTACTCCATTCTATTGATGAGTTCTCACTAATGAAACTTGATTACTTATTTCATGTTTATTGAGATAGTATTTAACTTGACTATTTGTGAATTCTGTTCTATTATCAGTATGAGTCATCTAAATTTTTTGCCCAAGCATCCTTTCTGATTCCCTCATATACTGCTTTATGCAACTGAACACCTCTGTCTTATGGGTAATGACAAATACCCATGCCATTCTTCTATAATCATCTATAAAAAGAACAAATTACCTTTCCCCATTTATTGTTCGTGGTGATATATGTCAACATACATCAGCATGTACCAATTCAATCACTCTGCCTGATTTCTGTTCCTTTAGCATGTATGTCATTCTAATTATATTCCCATGTTAGAAAGCATCACACGGAAGAGTGTGATCACATGATAGTTTGGGAAGGTCTCTAACAGAATCACACATTACCAGATATTCCATGGATGGATGGAATAGATGACCATGTTGCTTATGACAGAACTGGTTTTCATCCTCTCTTGTTAAAAGAAACATATCTTCTTCCCCACCTACTAGGTAAATATTTCCCTTTGTCCTTTTTCCATATAGAACAACTGCTCCATCCTTTCCTTTCACAACACACATCTTATTGGTAAATCAGATTAAGTGCCCAGAGTCCCATAGTTGAATGACACTGAGGAAGTTATGACTAAGTCCCTCTACTACCAAGACATCAGAACTACTCATTTCATTGCTCCCAAACTTGGATTTTCTCGAGCCAACAATCTGAAAGCCTTCATCATTTCCAAATTTGAAAACTTCTTCTTTGTCATATTTTATGCCTGTAACATGATCCTTATTACCAGTCACGTGAGATGTGCTACCACTATCAAGGATCCATACATAAGAGAGATCTGATAACTTAAGTGCAATCTCTGCCACCACAACCTTATAATTTCTCTTTTTCTTTTTCATTACTTATTCCTTCAAACTTGGCATGGATTGAGACTTCTATTCTTTTTCAGAGTATGATGGACCATCATCATATTGCAAAGCTGCAAATCTATTCTTCATATTTAACTCACCTTTCGGTTTATTGATCTGCCGCTTGCGAACATTTTGATTATTCTTTGGCACATTTCTCTGAATGGTTGAAGTGTGTTACCTAGCCATGTGCCCAAATCCTCCACCCCAAAAACAGTTTCCTTCAAAATATGTTCTTGAAAATTTTTCTATGTATGGCCGCCACATCTGTTCTTGTTCCCTTCTATATATCTTGTCTATCGAACACACATTCGGTGAAATCCCCATATTCCCACAACAATAACACCTGATATAAGTTGCATTACTTCATGTTACATCAATACTACGAGTTTCCCCTTGGGATCTCTGAATATTCTCATTATTCTTTGTAACCAAATAAACCATCAATTTTGGGACAAGTGCTTGCGCTCTAACTTCAATTGCTAGATATTTTTGCATCTTATCAAGCACTGAATCAGCCTTAACGTCTGAGCTCAATTGCTGATTCGTTCCTGTAGAAAAACTAGGATCCTATTTCACCTTTTCAGTCTTCAGAATGACATGCTTTCCTGACCTAACATTGGAGGTCAAGAGTTTTTCTTGATCCATCATTTTTTTCGCAGACTGACTACTTCTTCTTCAAGCTCGTTGATACGTATGACCTTCTCCTTTCCTATTAAGTCAAATAATCAATTTCTTTTTTTTCCCTCAATTTTAAACTTATACTCAACAATATTTTTTGAGCTCTCTAGTGTTGAGGATTTTAGTCTTTCAATTTCTTCTAACAGCTCAGAATATTCCTCATCCCATTGTTATATATAGTGTTTGGCATCACAAACCACTTTATTGACTTTCTTCATTTTGGATCTCCAAACGTCTATCCCCTAAAGAGGTTCTTCTAATTCAGCTTCCATATCAATTATTCTATCAAATTATTCTTCCTCTTCTCCAACATCAGTTTCATCCTTTTCCTAAGAACTATTTATGACCGCCACCATAGCATTTTCACCTTGATCTTTACAGTTCTCTATTTCCTCAACCTCTTGAACTTCAGACTCATCTGAAATGTCTATTTATTATGAAAAAATATTCTTCTTTTTTGATGAAATTTATCTTGAACTTCTTATTCAATTTCACATAGGTTGAAGATCACTTCATGAGAATTTCAACTTCATCTTCATCATTTTCTTCTTGAAACATTTTGGGGCACCTTGCAGCAAGATGACCAACTTTTCCACATCTAAATAATGAAAGTGGAAGTTTCCCTTTGAACATTCCTTTTCTCTTTGAGGATTTGATGAGAGGAATTACATTACCTCATTTGTCTCTTTTTCCTCTTGAGAATCTTCAATAGTGAGCTTCTTCATGGCCTTATATGCCACATCTCTAGATTTCCCCTTTTCCACAATGTCGTTATCATCATTTCTCATTTCATATGAAACAAGGGTACTGTGCAGGTTATCCAATGTCAGCACTTTTGGGTCTTTAAATTCCAAAAAGGAAACATTCGGATTGAAATAAGGTGGATGTTTTCACAAGATGCGCTTCACCATTTTTATATCATCAATAATTACACCAATACCTCGCATATCTTCTACCACCACATTTACCTTATCAAAGAATGAATCAACTGACTCATTTGGTCTCATCGACATATCTTCATACTTGTTCCACGAAACTTGCAGATTTGTCTCTCTAACATTTGTATACCCTTCATATATATTCAAAAACATTTCCCACATTGCGTGTGACGTTTTTCATGACATAACCTTTGTGTATATAGGATTGGAAATGGAACCCCTAAGGCATTGATTGCTTGGGAATCTGCATCAAAATATCAATGCTCAACTTCTGATAATGCACCCCTAGTAATATCAGTAGTGATACCATGCATAGCTACTTAAAACACATCCATTCCCAAAGATCGGAAGTAGTGTTGAATTCGATTCTTCTATATCTGAAAATTAAATCCATCGAGGATCAGAATACCTTTATTATTAGTGACCTCCTTTGAGAGAAGAACAAATATCAACCTTTCCCTATGAAACCAATTATTATGTCCACAAGGCTGAGTACCCTGAGAGGGGGGGTGGGTTAATCAGGGTATGACTAATTTAAAATTAAATCATGTTATATTATTGTTTCACTGTTAAGAAAAACACACTTCTCTCTCTTTCCCGTTGCACAATATAAACTGAATGTAAAGCATGCACATGACACATAAAATTTCACGTTGTTCACCGCTAAGGGCTACATCCAAGGTGCATACGCCGACAGGTTGTTGGTCGTACCAAATTCCACTAAACATTACCGGTTGTGGATTAAAAGTGTAACGCCCCGACCCCAGCTACCCAGAGCCGGTGCATTACTTCGTAACATTGGCATGATCCCAAAAGATCAAGTCTCGAAAGACCGATTAGTTTAGTAGCCTTGGAAACACTAGATACATTCATAAGTCTTTCATTACATCAAAATTAAACAAACTACAAAAAAACATGGTCTTCATATTCCACACTCATATCTTCATTGATTATTCTTGCAAGTCAGTCATAAAATACTTCTTCACAACCTGGAAAATTTTTAAACATTGAAAGGGGTGAGCTCAAATGCTCAGTAAGGATAACAATAATGCGGAAGCTTTCATAAATAAACATTAACATTTAAGGCAATGTATAACTAAAACAAAAGCCTTTTAAACTTGAACTTCAACATAATATGGCAAAAGTAAAATGAGATAATGCCATTTACTTCTTCACATGGATATTCTACTGGTCGAATAATCACATGCAATATCAATAACCACTTTCATAATGATGGAATGCATAATGCCAGACTATCATAACCACGTAGTCAAGGCCTCGTGCCAAGACCACAAATAAGATTTTGTCAAGGCCTTGTGCCAAGACACTAGTTTGCCTCATGAGACCTGCCGATGCATCGAGGAGCTATAGCGGGCTCCACCCGTCACTTATTAAGTCCAATGCATTCCTCATATGAATAGGTTTAAACATATCATAAACCATAACATAATCGTATCACATAAAACATGCATAAAGGAAACATAACATTTCCACATTTCAATCACAAGATATCAATACAACACTTTGATATGATAAAAATGCTTTCAAAACCATTTTCAATACCAAAATAAAAGAAAGTTAAAACTTTGTATTTATTTTTCATTAAAAAAAAATGATGGCTTGTAGAGGAAGCCGAAACTCAAATAATGGTCACGGCGGCGGAGAAGTCATTGTCGCCGCATAAGTACGGAAAGAAAAACATTCCCTTTTGTCATTTAGCAAAATGCTTCGTATAAAAAGATTCCTTTTGAATAAACGTAAAAGTCAAAGGGGTTTATACACCGTATAAAAGAAATTTGTGTATAAAACAAAATATGCCTCAATGAAAGGAGATTGAGACGAAGTCCTTAAAAAGATCATTTTTAAAATAGAATAGATATATTATGTGTATTCACTATAGGTACACATAAATAATGTAAAAATACAAGATAGGACATAACAATATCATGACGTAATTTGAAAGTAGGAGATTAACCCAAAGAATTGAAGTTGGGTTAAGAAGTTCCCTTACCTTGTGTCCGACTTGACTCAACCGTTCTTTAACCTCCTGAATAATAAACTAGAGTTAATATCTACCTTATTAAGAACCATTTTCAATTTCATTATCCTTTTTATATCACTTATTACAATGTTATGAACATTATGTACTTATTTAAGTTAATAACGGTCATTTTGTCGATCTTTGGTACATGAGTCAACAATAAACTTCTTATAATTATAAGTTGTTCATGTGGTGAAATATCCATTATATCCAGAATTATATTAATGATGTAGATATCATATATATCATATATATACAGTATATACATTCATTTATAATATTACGTAACATTTAGAGGTAAGAAATGAAATGCACCATTCATGGAGACGGTAAGCCGTACGTACGCATGAACGCTACTTTCATTTCAATTTCATATTTAATGGAATGAAATCATAATGATATAAATGTATAATATAATTCCAGTATAATATAGTGTATAATACCATTTACTCCATCCTTTATACATCCCACACATGGCATTAACGATTCAAATCACTTTGAGGGGGCGGTAGTCCGCACTTCCTAAAATGAAATTATCGCGTTTTACCCATAATGGAAATCATAAAGTATGCCATAAATGAGAAATACAGAAGCATAAGTAAAACAAAAACATATTATATATCATATATAAAAATAGTGACATCATAATGGCCACCTTTGAAGGTGTTAAATGAGTGTTGAACAATCATCGTTTCGGGAGGCAGAATTTCGCCATCCACGGAAACCTTATGTTCTTTAACCATTTGATGTAGTTGTGTGGAAGTGTAGCTCAAATAAATCTTATAACAACATCCTAGTATATTTAAGATACTGGTGTTGTTACAAAAGAAGTAAATAAAAAGAGTTTAGGGGGTTGGAGAAGCAAAATAAAACAAAAGAACATGAGAGAATGAATTACCTTAAAAAGTGTAACTCCTTTTGAGTTGAGCCTAAAGGCTTCCTTTGAAAGGATTCTGCCCAAAGGGAATCTTCTAGGATTAGGAGAGGGATGTGGAGAGAGCAAATGGGCAGGGGTTGGCCGAGCCAATGGCTTGAAGAGTGTGTGAAATGAGGTAGAGGTGGGGGCCTTTTATAAGAGGAGAGGAAGGGCACTTTTGGAAAGTAAAGGAACATTACATTATTTGAAAATGTGTTTCGGTTTTAAAAGGTCCCACATTGATAGAATTCGTGGATAAGGTGATAAGGCATCGAAATCCACTCATCCAATTGGTTTTGGCCATGTGTAGTTCATAGATTTTATATTTTCTTTCCATTTTATTTAAATCGTCAAATAATGATGTCATCGCTGCATCATTATTATGTCATAAATAATTAAATTCATTTAATGTCTAAAAATTATAAAACAAATACTATGATATAGGAAATCTTTTTATCTTTCCAATGACTATTTATAATCAAAATTTGGACTTGTATAACCCTACTTAAAAATTGTTTTCGTAAAACATATTATGTTTGTGTCATTTTCTCTTTAACATTAAATAAAAAGTAATTTATGTCATTTCCCAACAAAAGTGGATCCATGGGGTCCCCAAGTTAGGCCATGGCTTGTCTTGGTCGGCCATGACACAACCAATGAGTTTGGGACATGTGTCTAGGTCATTTAATATTATTAAAGTATTATTTATACCTTAAACCACACTAATTACCACTAATCGCGATTAAAACTTAATAAGTTACTATTCACCAAAAAAATTATTTTTATCCCATTGAACCACATTTTACTTATTAATGACAACCATGTATGTCGGATTTTTGAAAATCAAATCACAGAAGTGGTAATATTTCATTTAAACGAAAAATCAGTTATTTAACTACCACTTAGTGGTTTCACTATTCATCAAAAATTGAAGTTTTTCAGAATAAGGCCAAAATTTCACCCTAAGCTATAATTGATATTCCGAATTCAAAAATGATGTCTATTTTACAAAATTACAGACGTATAAGTTGCATTAATTAATTTTACAATTAATTCCCGCTGTTACGACAAATAGCGTGTTTTTAAGAAACAATTTATATCAAAAGATTGGCAATTGTTTATGTCCATTTTCAATGTTAAATTAATTCTAATGACCACCATTGGATAAAATGGTAAAAATATATTCCAATTATACTTTAAAACCACTATATAGTATAACTTATCACTATAAATTATTTTGATTAAAAAAGGTGTTTTAAGTATTTTTCACTATTCACAAAAAATTAGAAGTTCTCAGAAAAATACCAAAAATTCAACATAGGCTAATTTCGATATTAGGAATACAAAAATGAAGTCCATTTTGAAATATAAAATTTCTATAATTTTAAAAGGTGGTTATTACTATTCATAACGGCTACTTTTATTAGTCGCGGTGTTTTAGAACTCGAAGTTGCGTACAATGAAAGCTATTGCATTATTGAATGAGAAGCGTATCGTGGAAGCTCGGGGTGTTACATTCTACCCTCCTTCAATAAATTGCGTCCTCGCAATTTGAAATTTTTCTTTGATAATAAAAGGTTGAAAATAGAAAATACCTTTGTGGAAAACCCACATCGGAAATAAGGTTAATAAATATATAACATTAAAAGAAAGCAGGATAAGTACAAAGGTCACCCGATATAGCCCATTCTAGGATTCTATGAAAATATGGATATGGAAGAAAAACAAACCATCAAGGTCTGATGGAGAGTTATAGAAAACAGGATTAGGAGAAAGTTTAACCATAAGAAAATCACAAACTTGTGATTGGTTAAACGGTCATTGAATCCCCAGTTGGAAAAGTTAACCGACAACATTTTTGTTTTAAGTTACCTTTTATAATGTTGAGGAATTTATTTATGAGATTTACTAAGAACGTAAGGGAATATACATACTTGTTATGTATACTTTCATTCGTTAATAAATTTTTACCACAAACCCAACTTTTACTCCAAATGGTAACAGAACTCAAAAATATTCTATTTATCCTAATTGTATAAGGTTCAAAATGTTAACACATACCATTTAGATTAGTAAAATTATATTGTAATAACCAGGGACTTCCTGTAGGCTAGTGGTAGGAAATAAAGGCCTGTCGCACTTTGACTGTGGGTTCGATTCCTACAGCTTTGTCCGACGCGACGGTTTATGCCCCACCCAACAGGTTGTCCTTTTCCTAAAACTATAGTATTATAATACTCCAAAAATAATCTTCATAATTTTTTTTAACCTTAAACCATACTATCCAAAAATCAACTTAATCCACTCCAACCTTTATAGTTATCCAAAATACCTCTGTCCAGACTTTCTCTAAAAGGTCTCTTAATTCCAAAATCAATTTATCAGATTCCCCATCAAAGTAAAGTTTCTCTTATTGTCACATACTAAAAATATAATTACCTTCATCATATTAAAACCTTACTGAAACCAACAAGTACTGCAGTACAATCCTTATATAGATCACATTATTCTAATAACCAGAATATAATCCATGAGTCTGAAAGCATCAATACATTAGTTATTCTGCTTCAACTGTAGTAATAGCATAAGATTGTCCTTGATCCCTTGGCCTTTTCTGAGGTAAGATTCCTTGACGCTTAGGACATTCATTTGCGTAATGACCCATTTCTCTACAATTGTAGCATTCAACTTTGACAGCCTCTTTCTTTCCCTTGCAATCACGTGCCTGGTGACCTTTTTCTCCACATTTATAACAGACTCCCATTCCTTTTAGGCAAGTACCAGGGTGATTCTTCCCACAATTATCACATAATGGAAAATCCTTCTTTCCCTTTTTCCCTTTATCTGTCTCTTGTTCCACCGTTCTCTTCTTCTCTTGCTTTACTTTGTTGTCATAAGACTTAGAGAATTCCTTTTCTGTCTTGATAGCACATGAGACTATATCTTCGTATGATGAGAAGGATTGTGATACTAAAGCTCGACGGAGAATTGGTTTTAACCCATCAAAGAAACGATCAATCTTACTCCTTGGGTTACGTATATAATCGGCAGCATGCCTCGCTAACCTTGTAAAGTTAGCCTCATACTTTGCGACATTCTCATCCTCATTCTGCCTCAGACTCAGAAATTGCCTTTCCATATCTGCTCGATGGTCACGAGGAAAGTATTTTTCTAAGAAAAGCTCTTTGAACTCCCTCCATTCCATATTCGATACGTCATCATCTTCCTTTGTGTTTTGAATCAGTGACCACCACTGATCGGCATCTCCAGTGAGGCGGTAAACTGCCATGACAACCTTCTCCCTTTCACTACTCCCCAAGGCATGGAATATTTTCTCTAAGGAATTTATCCATTGCTCAGCTACTGTAGGATTTGTACTCCCATTGAAGGTTGGCGGTTGTTGCCTCATGAAACGGTCTAGCATTGATCCTCCACGTTGCGAATCAGGGTGCTCCATACGAGTAAGGTTGTTATTCATAACCTGCGTGAGTTGTCCCAGTATGGTAATAAGTTGATCAGCACCAGTTGTATCTCCAGGTCCACAATAATTATCTTGAGCAGGAGGGCAATCCCTACACGGAGTTCGTGCATTGATACAGTTTCCATTCCTTCTACTAGGCGCCATTTCTAAACAATGGCATAATCCAGATTAGTTTATGAATCAAAATACATAATTCCATACTTGTATAATACTTAACATAAATTGAACTATTTAATGATATAATCCATAATCATAAAAAGAAATGTTTCCTTTGAGGAAGTATGTACTCATAAACCTTACATAATGGTTTGTAAAGAAAATGAGAATTATCCTAAGCATATCCCCCGGGAGTGTCATAACCAAGAGTGCAGCAAGGCCCGTTGTCGTGCACCAGTTCCCGTTTGAGTCTAGCTCAAAGCGGTGTTTTCGGGTTTTACCCCTAGGTACATCTGTGCCAGAGCCACCTCTACCTGCTCGTATCCAGACAGGGATGTATTGCTCGGAAAACTCACAACATCTCTACAATACTAAAATTCTAGGAAGTTCTTCTATACTAATCCTCAAAGTCTATCTTTGGGCTATGTGCTCTAATCAGAGTTTATCTAAATCTAGCTTCCAAGGTTAGTACTAAACTGCCTCTGATACCAACTGTAACGCCCCGACCCCAGCTACTCAGAGCCGGTGCATTACTTCGTAACATTGGCATGATCCCAAAAGATCAAGTCTCGAAAGACCGATTAGTTTAGTAGCCTTGGAAACACTAGATACATTCATAAGTCTTTCATTACATCAAAATTAAACAAACTACAAAAAAACATGGTCTTCATATTCCACACTCATATCTTCACTGATTATTCTTGCAAGTCAGTCATAAAATACTTCTTCACAACCTGGAAAATTTTTAAACATTGAAAGGGGTGAGCTCAAATGCTCAGTAAGGATAACAATAATGCGGAAGCTTTCATAAATAAACATTAACATTTAAGGCAATGTATAACTAAAACAAAAGCCTTTTAAACTTGAACTTCAACATAATATGGCAAAAGTAAAATGAGATAATGCCATTTACTTCTTCACATGGATATTCTACTGGTCGAATAATCACATGCAATATCAATAACCACTTTCATAATGATGGAATGCATAATGCCAGACTATCATAACCACGTAGTCAAGGCCTCGTGCCAAGACCACAAATAAGATTTTGTCAAGGCCTTGTGCCAAGACACTAGTTTGCCTCATGAGACCTGCCGATGCATCGAGGAGCTATAGCGGGCTCCACCCGTCACTTATTAAGTCCAATGCATTCCTCATATGAATAGGTTTAAACATATCATAAACCATAACATAATCGTATCACATAAAACATGCATAAAGGAAACATAACATTTCCACATTTCAATCACAAGATATCAATACAACACTTTGATATGATAAAAATGCTTTCAAAACCATTTTCAATACCAAAATAAAAGAAAGTTAAAACTTTGTATTTATTTTTCATTAAAAAAAAATGATGGCTTGTAGAGGAAGCCGAAACTCAAATAATGGTCACGGCGGCAGAGAAGTCATTGTCGCCGCATAAGTACGGAAAGAAAAACATTCCCTTTTGTCATTTAGCAAAATGCTTCGTATAAAAAGATTCCTTTTGAATAAACGTAAAAGTCAAAGGGGTTTATACACCGTATAAAAGAAATTTGTGTATAAAACAAAATATGCCTCAATGAAAGGAGATTGAGACGAAGTCCTTAAAAAGATCATTTTTAAAATAGAATAGATATATTATGTGTATTCACTATAGGTACACATAAATAATGTAAAAATACAAGATAGGACATAACAATATCATGACGTAATTTGAAAGTAGGAGATTAACCCAAAGAATTGAAGTTGGGTTAAGAAGTTCCCTTACCTTGTGTCCGACTTGACTCAACCGTTCTTTAACCTCCTGAATAATAAACTAGAGTTAATATCTACCTTATTAAGAACCATTTTCAATTTCATTATCCTTTTTATATCACTTATTACAATGTTATGAACATTATGTACTTATTTAAGTTAATAACGGTCGTTTTGTCGATCTTTGGTACATGAGTCAACAATAAACTTCTTATAATTATAAGTTGTTCATGTGGTGAAATATCCATTATATCCAGAATTATATTAATGATGTAGATATCATATATATCATATATATACAGTATATACATTCATTTATAATATTACGTAACATTTAGAGGTAAGAAATGAAATGCACCATTCATGGAGACGGTAAGCCGTACGTACGCATGAACGCTACTTTCATTTCAATTTCATATTTAATGGAATGAAATCATAATGATATAAATGTATAATATAAATCCAGTATAATATAGTGTATAATACCATTTACTCCATCCTTTATACATCCCACACATGGCATTAACGATTCAAATCACTTTGAGGGGGCGGTAGTCCGCACTTCCTAAAATGAAATTATCGCGTTTTACCCATAATGGAAATCATAAAGTATGCCATAAATGAGAAATACAGAAGCATAAGTAAAACAAAAACATATTATATATCATATATAAAAATAGTGACATCATAATGGCCACCTTTGAAGGTGTTAAATGAGTGTTGAACAATCATCGTTTCGGGAGGCAGAATTTCGCCATCCACGGAAACCTTATGTTCTTTAACCATTTGATGTAGTTGTGTGGAAGTGTAGCTCAAATAAATCTTATAACAACATCCTAGTATATTTAAGATACTGGTGTTGTTACAAAAGAAGTAAATAAAAAGAGTTTAGGGGGTTGGAGAAGCAAAATAAAACAAAAGAACATGAGAGAATGAATTACCTTAAAAAGTGTAACTCCTTTTGAGTTGAGCCTAAAGGCTTCCTTTGAAAGGATTCTGCCCAAAGGGAATCCTCTAGGATGAGGAGAGGGATGTGGAGAGAGCAAATGGGCAGGGGTTGGCCGAGCCAATGGCTTGAAGAGTGTGTGAAATGAGGTAGAGGTGGGGGCCTTTTATAAGAGGAGAGGAAGGGCACTTTTGGAAAGTAAAGGAACATTACATTATTTGAAAATGTGTTTCGGTTTTAAAAGGTCCCACATTGATAGAATTCGTGGATAAGGTGATAAGGCATCGAAATCCACTCATCCAATTGGTTTTGGCCATGTGTAGTTCATAGATTTTATATTTTCTTTCCATTTTATTTAAATCGTCAAATAATGATGTCATCGCTGCATCATTATTATGTCATAAATAATTAAATTCATTTAATGTCTAAAAATTATAAAACAAATACTATGATATAGGAAATCGTTTTATCTTTCCAATGACTATTTATAATCAAAATTTGGACTTGTATAACCCTACTTAAAAATTGTTTTCGTAAAACATATTATGTTTGTGTCATTTTCTCTTTAACATTAAATAAAAAGTAATTTATGTCATTTCCCAACAAAAGTGGATCCATGGGGTCCCCAAGTTAGGCCATGGCTTGTCTTGGTCGGCCATGACACAACCAATGAGTTTGGGACATGTGTCTAGGTCATTTAATATTATTAAAGTATTATTTATACCTTAAACCACACTAATTACCACTAATCGCGATTAAAACTTAATAAGTTACTATTCACCAAAAAAATTATTTTTATCCCATTGAACCACATTTTACTTCTTAATGACAACCATGTATGTCGGATTTTTGAAAATCAAATCACAGAAGTGGTAATATTTCATTTAAACGAAAAATCAGTTATTTAACTACCACTTAGTGGTTTCACTATTCATCAAAAATTGAAGTTTTTCAGAATAAGGCCAAAATTTCACCCTAAGCTATAATTGATATTCCGAATTCAAAAATGATGTCTATTTTACAAAATTCCAGACGTATAAGTTGCATTAATTAATTTTACAATTAATTCCCGCTGTTACGACAAATAGCGTGTTTTTAAGAAACAATTTATATCAAAAGATTGGCAATTGTTTATGTCCATTTTCAATGTTAAATTAATTCTAATGACCACCATTGGATAAAATGGTAAAAATATATTCCAATTATACTTTAAAACCACTATATAGTATAACTTATCACTATAAATTATTTTGATTAAAAAAGGTGTTTTAAGTATTTTTCACTATTCATAAAAAATTAGAAGTTCTCAGAAAAATACCAAAAATTCAACATAGGCTAATTTCGATATTAGGAATACAAAAATGAAGTCCATTTTGAAATATAAAATTTCTATAATTTTAAAAGGTGGTTATTACTATTCATAACGGCTACTTTTATTAGTCGCGGTGTTTTAGAACTCGAAGTTGCGTACAATGAAAGCTATTGCATTATTGAATGAGAAGCGTATCGTGGAAGTTCGGGGTGTTACAAAAAGCTTTGGGAAAAGTCACTCTGTCCCAGGCTCACTGCCTTTACAAGGTTTAGGGTCAGCTCACTTCTTTCCCAAGGGTCACTCCATATTTCTCTCTCTCTGGCTCACTTCCAGTGGATAGGATCACCTTCTTCCTCTTCCTTTTCTCACGGCTCCGAAAAGGATCCACACACTGTTTATAGACTTGTAGGTCTCTTCATTTTCATAAACGAATGGATCTTCCTTTGTATGTAGTTTCTCTGTTGAATTCCATCATTCACCAGTAGATGAATTTCTCTTTGCACCAAAGGTATCAGGCAATATTATAGCATTCACGTAGCCCTAAATAACAACCTTGAACCAAACCATGCATGGCGTGCAAGTGTAACCCGGTGCGCATGTATCGGTGCACATGTCACAACGGGAATGCAGGTCCACCTCAATCACCTACGCAACACAACCTTCTTCGACTCCAACCCTGCACGACTCACTTCCTTTTATGCCCAACACAATATTGGCGTACAACAGCCAACCGGCATGCAACTTCAAACACTATTGTGCAAGTCCACCTACACAACCACACACCACTTATGTGACATCCACACCTATGCGATGGGAGCTCTAATTTTTCTATGTGTTGAACTCTATTTAAAATGAGGAGGGGTGGTCCTATATTTATAAAAATTTGGAAACCCTGCGTGACGGCATGCTGGTCTCCTCACGGCACAAAAGTCACATGCGTGGCCACACCAATACCTACACGACATAATTTCATTTTCCATATATTGACCTTATGATGCTAAAAATAAATTAGGCACATAAGTTTCTTTTATTTCATGTCAATGATGTGCATGTCTCTTTTAAAAAATGGTGCCACCTAATATCTGTTCTTTTTGTACTGCCTCCAGACCATTCATTCCTTTGTCGACGTTCTTGAATCAAACATGGATCATTGACCACGTCTCTTGAACTCTACATTCCACCATGAAATCCTTTTTTCAACAAAATTTTATGTCATGGTTTTCTTTGTCATCAATCACAACAGAGATGTCCACATTTCCAACAAAATCAATCACCTCAAAAATGCTTTAATGATACCTTGAAATTTTTTTTCCCAACACCATATATGGAACATATAAAATATGGTGTTTATAAACATATGTGACATATATGACATAGATATTATATTATAATTAAAATATAATTGTGTATCATTTAGTTTTCATTTCTTAAATATGGAAAGGAAATTAATGTAGTGTTAATGCATACGTATGGTCTATGGTCTCCAAGAATGGTGCATTTTATTTATTATATCCCAATGTTACAGACTATTATAAATAAATATATACATGATATATATGATATCTAAATATTGAATAATATTATGTATATTATTGACTATTTACTAGATGGACTATTTACAACAAACATGTTCATTTTCGAATCATGTACCAAATATTGACAAAACAACCATTATGAAATTAAATATTTATATAAATTTATAATATTGTAATAAATTATATAAAATGAATAATAAACATGAAAAGTTTTATCATAGAATTTTAAATTAACATATGTTTATTATTCAAGAATTTAAATAATTATCAATACATGTTTGACCCAAGGTAAGGGAACTTCTTATCACAATTTCCATTCCTTGTGTTAATCTAAAACATTACAACTATGTCATTCTATGATTTCGTGAGAAATATATTTTGATATCATATCTTGAATTTATAATTTTTTTATGTGTATTAATTGTGAATATAGATAATTTATCTATTTTTGTAACAAAATTATATTTGTAAAGGAATTTCAAAACTCAATTTCCACTCATTTAGTTTTACTCAGCCTCCATTGAGTATATTTTTCCACACTTAAGTGTTGAATAAATTTTTATTTATTAATGTTTTAATTTCAACATATATTTGTTTTTATATACTAATTCCACACATAATCACACCATTGATAAATTCTTACGTCATGTATATGAACATTGTAAGGGATGTCTTAACTTAATGTCATTTTATTGAGATAAATATCCATGTTATTAGTTTTTCATTTCGAAGAATATGTGTGAATGACCGATGGGTGTTTTAAATTCAATATCCACTTATATTTGGTGTATTTAAAATTTTCATATATAATTATGTCATTTATTTATCAATAATCTAATTATACAATATTTCTAAGGGATTTTTTCACAATTTACATTTCATTGAGATATATTTGTTTTTATGGGTAAAATATCTTTTATATAGTTTATATACATCCCTTAGAGATATTATATCATTATTATCCTTTTTCTCATGATCTTATCTGTTTTTTATGTTATTCATTCACTAGTTTTTTCAGTTATTTCTTCAAATGGTAAGGGGCTCTTAAACTAAAACAATGTTTCAAATGTTTTAATGATTTAATCTTTTCAATAATTTTATTTCATGTAAAAGTTTTCAAAATTAATTTAATGATATATTTATATGAAAATATTAGTTTTTATGCGTAAATTACATTCAAATGATACTATGTTGAATTGGAGACTTTTATTAGAAAATATTCATTTAAAATGATCTAATTGTGTTTCAAAAAGGGGAATGAATATTTCAATTACATTGAATGTTTTTTTATATTACATCATTATTGGAATTTCCTGATTTTATGTTTCTATTATGAATTAATTTTTACATTTCAAGTCTACCATTTTATTTTAAAATATATTTTTTAAATTATGATTGTGCCGATTGTATAGATGAAATTTTGTTTCAATGTGGAACTTTTTTTCCTCTAAGCATGCATTATGTGTTATGATTATGTAATGGTTATTTGGAATATATTATATATATGGTTGGTTGGATGATAAACCAAGTGCAGGTGGGCACGTGATATCTCACCAACGAATTGGCTAACATAATGGAGGAAAACATTAAGTTTTCTCGTAATAAATTTAGAGAATATACTGTGATGGGTGTTCCAAATGAAACCATGTATGTCAGTCCCTATGTTGTTGTGAATGCTACAATGTATGTATGTTATGGATTCCATAAGATACCATTATGTTTTATAATTTCTATTTATTAATTATAAATCTTATTATTTCTTAAGGTATGAAAAATATATTATGTTTTATGAGAAAAAATTATGATTTCATTTATTTGAATATATTCGTGGACTACATCATTATTTCATTATTTTATATCCCTTTCCAAGATTCTAATGCTCCTTCCATGTTAATGAAACAAATTTCACAACATATAAGGAAGGTTAAGAGAATGAATGAGTTTAAGAATATTTATATCAAGAAAAATATTCTCTTTTGATGGTGTTTTATTAATGTTAATAATATTGGATATAGTAGAAGTGACTAATTTGTAATATTTTATATGTAATATAATATTTATGGCTTAATTATCTATAAATATAAACCTGAAGAGATCTTCTATGTGATCTAATGTCAAATTATTGACATAACTCTCGATTATGTAATGTTAATGGTTGGGGCCTAACATTGGTATCAGATGATGTTTTAGGTTTAGGGTTATCATAATGGTTTTTTAGTTTTAGGGTAGTTCAAATTTCAATGTCATGGAAACCCATTTTTTGGCTTTGTGATCTGAAATATTAAGGGGAGTAATTGTGTTCTAGAATACATTCACATTTGAGGAAGTTACGGTTTATTAATTTTTTAAATACAAAATGTGAGGTATGATATAACAATTTTGGATTAAATATGATATAGTTACTTTTTAGGATTTAATGTCATTTTTAGGAATGATATAATTTTTTTTAGTTTTTTAAAATGTTAAACATAAAGACCTTGTGAAAATACATAATATCATATAAAGATATGGGAATCAAACCCACAACTATTGTGCGATGTGGATTTTATTCCTACTAGTATCCTTCATGAGGTATACGTTATATATGATTTATTATTTATAGATAAATGATTGTATGGATCAAGAATATGTTCATTTTGGGAACTTATGTATTATCAAATGGATATACATAGTATATTAAAATAATATGGTGATTAATTGATAAATTTTATTTTGGAAGATGTCTGCTCTTTTGGAAACACTATATGCCTAAGAAAAATAGAATACTACGAGATTTCTTTTGAGGTGTAATGTTTGAATTTTATTTTGGATGAATGATTGATTTTGATATAGACATATGGTGATTTGGTTATTTTATGGAAATGAATAACCTATCACGGTGAACATGTAATTATGTTAATTAATTTTAAGAATGAGACACTAAGATAAGTCGATGTTATATGTAGAGAAATGATAAAAATTTTCGTTGAGGAAATTGTTATCAAATCCTTCATAATTTTTTTTCAGTCATATCTTAAATTACATTTACTTATTTTAAGGTAAATTGTTTATTGAGTATTATTAGTTTAACTTTTGTAATTTTTATTATATTATTTTAGAGATTAATATTTGTATTAATTTATATAATGTATTATTAATTTTTGAGATTTTATGATCTTTTACTAACCATTTTGGTTTTGGATAATGTCTAAAGATATGGGAAATATATTTTTCATCTCCTTTGGATTATTATATTCATGTCAAGTTGATTCTAGCACTTCGGGTGTGTCTATATCATCTTAAATACTCATCGTTCAGAGAAAAGATGAGTATGTTTTAGATATTTATTAGAGGATCAAACTCTACTTGACAAGTAAATATGTTTTCGTATGTTCTTATTCATGCTCAAAAAAAATTCTTCATATTTATTAAAATGATATTAAAACTAAAACTTTTTCTGTTTACTTCTCCTACTAGGAAATCAATGATCATTTCACAAATCACATTTTTATTATCTTCAAGGTGTTAACTCTCCCATGATCATTTTTTTATCATTCTCCATTAGAACATGATGTTTTTTTTCTCTTCCATATCCATGAATTCCTATATGGAATCATAGTATGTGTAATATTCATTTACATTATACATATATTTCATTCTATTAATGCTCTAGTTTTCTTAACTTTTTTCCATTGTGGAATTTTCAATGAAATTTATCTGAACAATTTTAAAATTCAGAGGGCACAAATTCCTTAAGGGGGAATGAGGTAATATTAAATGAATTTATAGAATAATAATATTTAATATCTATTTGTTTTTAATTAAATATTAATTTTAGTTTAAAGGGGAATCTATGTACGATTGCATTCCTGACACACAATAAAGTGTTTATCAAAAATATTATGTTTATCACAACACTGAGTTATACAGAAAAATAATACAACGATAATAATATAATTTTAAATGGTAGTTAATGAAACATCATAGAATTGGAAGGAATTAAATGTAATAACTATATTTTGAGTTTATATATTTTTTAAATTTTTCTATATTTATCATATGACCGAACCATTGGAATTTGGGAGATTCTTGGACATGAAAATGACATTTTATAATATTTTATTTAATGACAAGAGAAAAATAATAAAAATATTTTTTAATAAAAAAATGTTAATATTGAGTTATATAGCTTATCTATATGAATATATATAGTCATAAGAATGATAAATTGATTTACTACATCATGTTATTTTATTTTTAATGTTTATAAAATAAATATATAAATTTATTAGTGAAACAATGATGTTGTAGAGATTAACTTTTTAAAGATGGATTCATATAAATGAATTAATAAATTTGGAAATAAATGTACTTTTATCATTTTTATGCCATCCATGAATTTTTAGGATGAAATTCTCATATTAAGGATTCATTATTTGATTTGGTTCAAAGGAAAATAGTTTTAATGATTTTAACAATAATTAATTACTAAATAGTTTCAAAATTGACATTATTGTGTCTTCAAAACGAACACTATTTTAGTTAAAGATATAATAGTCATAAAAATATAATATTCGGACAAAAGACCTATATAATGTTAAAAAATCTATTAGTGATCCTTTTTTTGTTTGATTGACATTTTATATTTAACATAGTAAAAATATATTATGATTATACAATAAGATATGGTACGAGTTATTGGTTTTACCTAATGATTAAAGATAAATGATAATGTTATTTTTGTGACCTAAATATTATCTAAAACCTACTAGATGAGTTTATTTCCAAACTTCCCATATTATCCTCTAATTTTATCTCATTTAAATTATTTGATATTGAAAATCATTTTATAATAAAATAATATTTCAAAACATTCCTAAAGTTCCTCTCCTACATCAAATAAAAGGCCACCACCTCTACCCACATACTCACACCACTCAATCCCTTTTTATCGGCTATATTTTGTAAAAATACGCTCCTTAAATCCCTAACTTCCTCCTAGATTCCACACGGGTGGCATAAATCCACCCTATGGAGTCGATTTGTGAAAATATAAATGAGATACTTGAAAAAAGGTATATATTTTATCACCTCTTTCAAAACACTTTTGTTTTTCTATATTCTCTTCTTATGTCATTTCCATAATAAATTAACAAATATACTATCTTATAAATAATGTGTTGTTAGTGTTTTTATGTGAACACCTTATACCTATTTTATCCATCCTATGAATAACAATATCACCATGGATGAGTACGTATGGCTTACCATCTCCACACTGTCGTATAATATTTTATTCAACTAAACATAAATTTTATTGGTATAATGAGGAGTATAGTAGACGTAAATAAGGAATATAACATAATAATTATTTTTTATAATTAATATACCAACCAATAATATATCAACTAACCATTAAGTGAATCATATCTTCGATTGTGCATATATACAACTTACCATCCCCATGATGTGATGCGACTCATTCCACGTTATATTCAATAAACCACTATTATATACATGAATTGAATGAATAAATATGATATATATTATATTTATATTTAATATATGCTTATATATGGTTTATTTTTAACATACCATTACACTTTCTATATTCTGTAAATATTATAATTTCATTTTAGGATGTGTGGACTATCGCCCCATCAAAATGATACGACGCTTTCATTACATACATAGAACATATAAATTATGGAATTAATAAACTTATGTAAAATATATAACATATATTTTATAATATAATTCTAATATACCTATGTATCATTTAGTTTTAATTCCTTTTATATGACAAAGAAATTAACATTGCGTTCAAGAGTACATACTGCCAACTGTCTCAAAAAATAATGATAATAATTTATATTCTCAAAATGTAATGGAAAATTATAAATTAAATTATAAAAGATATATATGTTATTTTTAAACTTATAATAATTTTATTGAGATGATGGAATTTTTAACACATTGAATATTTACATCAATCAAGTTCATGTTCGACTCAAGTACTTAATACCATCAAAACAACAACATAAACATAAATAGATATGTAATTTTAATTACATGGTAATAAGAGATATAAATGTTAAAATAAGATTATAAATGCACCTCATTAAAGTATAAATTATCCTATGTTTATTATTCAGGAACTAAAATAATGAACGAGACAAGGAAAACTTAATGTAAGGGAACTTCTTAACCCAATTTCCATTCATTGGGAAAATCTTTTGCTTCATGATTATGTCATGCTATGAAATTTTGATAAATAATTTTATTTTTATAATCATTCATATATAATATATTTAGGTTTATTTATTTTTAAGACACATAATTGGTCAATTTTATTAACAAAAAGATCTATGTAAGGGTATTTTTAAACTTAATTTCCTATCATTGGGATTTAAGAAAACTTCATTTATTATATTATGTCGAGATTATGTATAAAATAACTGTTTATTTATTTATGTTTTAGTTTCAACTTCCCATTGTATATATATAATATTTATACACATAATAACCCCATTGATAAGTTCTTACGTCATTTATACGAATATTGTCATAGAAATCATAACTGAATCTCATTTCAATGAGTTAAATAACCCTGTCATTGGTTTACTTATTTCAAAAAAATGGGTGAATGATATATGATTGTTTTAAACTATATATCCACTTATATTTGTGGTATTAATATTTTACACACATAATTAGGTCATTTATTTATACTAAATCTAAGGATATGATATTTTTAAGGGATTTGTCTCAATTAATATTCCATTGAAGATTGTTTGTTGTTATGCACCAATTCACTTTTATATAGTGTATATAATTCACTTTGATATATTATATCACTACTCTCTTTATTCTAATGATATTATATGTTTTTGATATTATTTTTTAATAATTTTTGTCATGTATTTTCTAAAATAGTAAGGGAATCATTAAATAATTAAATGTTTTAAATGTTTTAAATATTTAATCATCTAAATCCTTAACATCCATGTCCATGTTTAAAAAATGATATTAGAGACATATTTATATGAACATGAATTTTTTAATTGTAAATTACATTAAACTATTTCAATGTGGTATAAGACAAAATTATTCAAAAATCATCTTTTGATATTTTTTAATTATTCTTTAAAAAGTTGATTGATTATTTCAATAATATTAAATATACATTATATATACATCATGAATGGAATTTATCACTTTTATTTCTGTATTATGTATAATGCTTCACATTAAATGTTTACCATTTTATATTAAAATAATTTTTTTTCAATTATGAGTATGCATATCATAAAGACGAAATGAGATTTCATGGTGGAAATGTTATTTTTCCATTATAAATGGTGTATGTGTTAGGAATATGTTGTCGTTCTTGGGAATTACATATAACATTGTGTGGTTCCATGATTAACCAAAGGAGGGTGATCACATGGTAGCTCTCAATGTATTGGTTAACCAGATGGAGGTAAACATTAGGTTTCTCCTATGAGATTTATAGAATATATTGCGATAATCATTCCAAACGTAACCATGAAGGTTACTCCTAATGTGGTTGTGAAATATACAATGTATGTATATTATGGATTCCACATGTTATCATTATGATTTATTATTTCTATAAATTATTCATAAATATTATTATTTCATTAGGTATTTTGATGATAGTATGTTTTAAGAGAAAAAATTTCGATATCATTAATATGTATGTATTAATGGACTATTGTTTTCATTTCTTATTTTATATACCTTACTAATGTTTTTACGCTAATAATAATTTTTTCAAATTATTTTCACATGTTATATGGAAGGGAAATAGAATGGATGAAATCCTGATGATTTTTATCAAGAAAATAATTCAATTTTTAATGAGATTTATTTTGATGAAAAATATTGGATAACATAAAAGTGTTTACTTTGTAATGTATGACATGTATTATAATAGTTATTCCATAATTATCTAAATCTCTAAATCTGAAAATATCCATTATTCTAATTAATTTATATTTATATACATAACTCATTATTAATTAATGATTATGGTTGGGGCCTTACATTTGGTATCAAAGGATGGTTTAAACAACATTGTAGATTATGATGTCTTCTTAAGGGTTGAGTATATCATAATTTTTTATAATGTTATTAATGATCATAAGTTCAATGTAATAGAAACCCCCTTTTATGAATTTTGATCTGAAATTTTATGGCGAGTAATGGTATTTTTGGAGACATTCAACAATGGGGAAATTATATTTTATCAATTTTTTGAGGCAAAATGTGAGTTATGATATAAAGTTTTACATTAAAAAATTTTATGTCTACTTTGGTGGATTTAATATCATTTTTTGGAATGTTATTAAATTATATTATTTTAGAAAATGTAAAGCATGTAGACCATGTGAAAACCCATCATTTCGGACAAATCTTAGGGAATCGAACCCACATCCAAAGGGAAACTGGGATTTATTTCCATCCATTTGTCTACGTGAAGTGCATGGTTAGTAGAATTTTTTTTTACTAAATTATTTTATAGATCATAATAAATTTTATTTGAGGAAACTATGTTTTATCAATTGGATATCAATATTATTGGAAAATGATTAGGAGATTAGGTTAATAATGTAATTTTGGAAGATGTTCTATCTTTTGGGGACACTAAATGCCAATGGAAAATAGAATACTATGAAACTTTGTTTTAGGATTAATGGTTAAATTTTATTTTGTAAGAATCTGTGTTTTTTTATAATCGACATACAAAATATTGGTTTATTTATGTAAATAATTAACCTATCATGGAGAATATGTGATTAGTTTAATTATTTATATGTATGAGACTTTACAAGTAGTTGATATTATTTAGAGATAAATTTTACGATTTATTGTGAATGACTAGGTGAAGAAATCCCTCTGAATTTTCATTTTAAATCATAGTTTGGGTTACTTAGAAAAATATAAAGGCCAATTTTCTATTGAATAGTCTTTGTTGAACTTTGGATATTATTTTTAAAAAAATTTAGATGAAGAGTAGTATTTATTTTTATAAATGATTAATATTTTTGGTATTATATGATCTTGTACCAACCATATTGGTTTTATTAATGTCTAAAGCCATAGAAAAAATATATTTCATCTTTTGGGGATTATTATATTCTTTATTATTTGATTCTAGCACTTCTGTTGTGACCATGTAATCTTCAATACTCAGTGATTGGAGAAAAGATATGTTTGGGAAGATATTTATTAAAGGATGAATCTCTAATTGACTAGTAAGTATGATTCTTTATTCTCTTAATCAATCTTATAAATAATTTCTTAAACATTATTAAAAGAATATTTAAAAAACAATTCCTTTTATTTTTCATATAGGGAAATCAATGACCATTTAACCCATCACATGATTATGGTTTCATTGTTGTCAACATTCTATTGATCAGGTTTTCATCACTCTCCCTCAAATCAATAAAGATTGTTTTCATTTCCATATCAATGTTATCTTACATGGAATCCAAGAATGTGTTATATTGAGTGAACTATTTTACCTCTATTTAATTCATTTAATGTGACATTTTTATTGACTCTTTTTCCAATTTGAGATTTTCAATTAATTTTCGGAGAATAATTTTAAAATTTAATGGATGCAATTTCCATAAGGGGGAATGATGTTTCAACATAGGTATTTATTAAATAATATATTATCAAAAACAATTAATATTTTGTAATATAAAATTATTTATAGTTTAAAGGGGACACTAGGTATGATATTGTATCTGACATGAAATAATGTGTTCTTTCAAAATCTTATGTTGCAAAAAACACTGTGTTATACCAAATAATAATACAATAATAATGTTATTATATTAAATGGTAGTTAATTTCCTACCATTATATAATCAGTAATGAACATAATTATCTATATTGTGATATTATATATTTATTAAATTTTTATATATTTATGCAATGAATTTAAGAGGCCTAAAATGAGAATGAATCCAATTTTAAGAATAAATTACTCTAACACTTTTAAAATTCCATTTGGCTGCCTTTTTATTGAGAACCCTTTTTAAAAATTGAGATTTGTCACTTTTAAATTTATTATATAATAAAATAAAATTTTTCATTAGAAGAGGTACATCAAAATTTATATTTGGTATTTTAATGATAAAATTCATTATTAATGAATAGTCAAAATACTTGACTTTAATTCAAAACTAAATTTTTAGAAAATTTATTTAAATAGTTATATTTCTCATTTATTTGGTTTGAAAGTGTAACATGATTATGTTTTTATATTTTTATGAAATTTTGGGAATTAGAAGTAATTTTTCATTTCAATTGGACATTAACACATGTCTATCTTTTGATAGATTTTACATCTTGAAAAACAATTTTCTGGTATTGACAACTTGAATAAATTTTAAATTAATTTACAACAATTCTATGTTTTGAATTATAAAAAGAGGAATCTATATTTGGAATAATAATTTCCAAATAATGTAAACATGTTTCTTATATTTTTATAACTGTATGAGTAGTTTATTAAGTAATTATTTTTATTTAACCCAGTTAAATGGTAAATTAGCTAAATAAGGGTAAAAAAGTAAATTTAAAATAATAATAATACATTAACTTGTAAAAATCTTATTTCATGAGATATGTCCGACCATGAGAATCCTTAGTAATATATTTTGGAATTTGGGTGCCACTGTGGTTTGAAAATTACATTTTATAATATTTAGTTTTATTAAAAGGAAAAATAACACACAATTGTATAATTTGATAAAACAATTTTAATTTTTGGTCATTTAACTGATCTCTATGAAAATGAACAATCATTATAAAGATAAAAATATTTAATACATCATGATGGTCAATTTTTAAATTTTAGAAAATAAATATTTAAATATATTTATGACACAATGATGATGTACTGATTACCTAATTAATAGAAGATTCAAAGTAATGAATTTATAAAAATAAAAATAAATTAAATTCTAAAATTTTGATCCCATCTAGAAACATTTTGGATGAAATTCAAATATAGGTGATTATATAATTTATTTTATGAATGGAATAAATATTTCATGAATTTAAAAAATTTTAGATACTAAATAGTGTCAAAATTGAGATAAATGATTTTTTAAAATACAGTTTTTTTAAATTATATAATAGTTATGAAAATCATAGATTTACCCAACTGAAATATATAATGTTAAAAAATTCATAAATGATCCACTTGTGGGTTGATTGGAATTTTATAGAAACAATAGTGACCATATATTGGGAACATACTAGTAGACATGATAACAATTCATTGTTTTAGGATTGGGTTAAAGAAAAAAATAAGTTAGAAATTTGACAAAAAATTGTCTAAAACATATTGGTTGAGAGTATTTAGATCCATTATAATATTATAATTTAAATTTATAACATTTTAACTACTATAAATTGAAAATCATTTTATTAAAAAGAATATTTAAAGTCTTTCTTAAAGTGCACCTCCTCCCTCTTATAAAACGCCACCACATCTACCCAATTACTCACACATATAAATCCCATTGGCTCATAAAAATTATATTAAAATAAGTCCCCAACATTCCTATTTTACTCTGAGAGGGCACACACTAGTCATTAATCCATTCAATGGATACTTTTTGTGATAATCAAAAAGAGATACCCGAAAAAAAAAATTGTTTTATCGCATCTTAAAATTAATTTCTTCATCTACATTATCTTCATTTGTCATATCCATAAGAATGTAAAAAATCTAGTATATTCTACATGATAATATGTTATTATAATAACGGGATTACCTTATACCTCTTGTTATCCATCCTTTGAATAATAATATGATCATGTATGTGTACGTATGGATTACCGTCTCCATGATGTGCTATAAATTTTTATTCCATAATACATATATAGTATTGGTTTAATTATCATTATAATGGATTTAAATAATTAATATAACATGATAATTATTATGTATAATTAATATAAAATCTAATTGTATATCTTTTAAACATTATGTGAACGATATCACCCCCTGTGCATATGTATGGCCTACCATCTCCACAATGATATGCTATTCATTTTACAAAATCATCATTAAACCACAATTAGACACATGAATGGAATAAATAAACATGATATATATCATATTTATATTTACTATATTCCTTACTATTTTTTCCAATATAAATTAGTTCTTTCAATATATTTTAAATATGATATTTTAATTTGAGGTAGTGTGGACTACCACCCCCTCAAAGTGATATGAATCGTTCATTCCATACATGGAATGTATAAAATATGGAATTAATAAAATTGTGTACAATATATAACATAAATCTTATACTTGAATTATAATATTCATTTTTATAATTTATTTTTCATTCATTTAATATGACAATGAAATGAATGTAGTGTTCATTCGTACGTACGACCTACCATCTCCATGAATGGTTCATTTCGTTTATTATCTCAAAATGTAATGGAATATTCTAAATACATATATATTTGATATATAAGGTATTTATATTATGAATATTATAATTGGGATGATGGGATTTTGACCACCTGGACAATTTACATCAAGCATTTTCATTTTCAACTAAAATACTGAATATCGACAAAACAAACAGTATGTAAATAATTAAATATATAGTTTTTTAACATGGTAATAGGTTATATAAAACTACTAATAAACTATAATTTTTTCAACAATGTATTAAGTAACCTATGATTAATATTCCGGGAATTAAAAATAAACAAGACATGTTTGACTCAAGGTAAGGGAACTTTTTAACCCAATATCCATTCATTGGGATAATCTTCTAATTCATGATATTTTCTTGCAATGATTATCTGAGAAATAATTTATTTATCCTATCATGAATTATATTTTTTAGTGGCATTTTAATGGGATACACACAATCTATCTATTTTATTAACAAAATGATCATTGTAAGGAAATTTTTAAACTCAATTACCACTCAATGGGTTTTACGCATACTTCATTGATTATATTATGTCAAGTATATGTGTGGAATCACTATATTTAATTATATTTTAATTTAAACATCCCTTTCTATGGATATTGTATTTATATACATAGTTACCCCATTTATTTGTTCTTATGTCATTTATTCAAAATTTTATAAGGGAAATCTTAACTCAATTTCATTTCATTGAGTTAAATATCTATGTAATTGGTTTTGTTTTTCCAAAAATACGAGTGAATTATATATTATATTTTACACTTTATATCCACATAAATATGGTGTATTTATATTATTCTCAGATAATTATGTCAATTATTTATCATTAATCTATGGATAAGACCTCTTTAAGGAATTTTTTATAATTTTACATTCCATGGGACTTATTTTTTATTAGTTCCCAATTAACATTTATAAGGTTTATATAATATACTATGTCATATTTTATCATTAATCACTATGTTTTCAGGATATTAGAAGGTTTTTTTGATTTAATTGGTTAATTATTTGTATTCAAGTATTTCCCCAAGTTTTAAGAGGATCTTTAACTAAAACATCGGTTTAAATGTTTCAAAGATTAAACCTTATAAATTCTAATACATCATGGACATACATTTAATAAACAAATTGAGTACATATTACTATAGGAATGAATTTGTTAATGTGTAAATTACATTAAAATGTTTCAATGTGTTATGGGACACATTGATTCAAGAGGATTCTTTAAAAAAATTATAGTCGTGTTTCAAAAAGGTGATTGATTATTTCAATAACATTGAATGGTTTATTATCTATAATTAATGAATTGATGTTATAACATTTTTTTCTCTATTATGATTTAGGGTTTAATTATTATTTTTACCATTTTATTTTAAAATAAGATATTTTTATTTACAAGTGCGTGCCTTTTAAATATGAAATTTTTTTTAATATGGAAATGTTATTTCAAAATATTATAGGATTAGTCTGTTTTGATTATGATATGGTACATGGGAATTAATTATGTCTACAGGTGGGTTCATGATAAACCTAGGGTGTTTCCGTGCATGATGGATGTCTAATTCATTACATAATTTGACTGAGGTAAATGTTGTTGTTTCTCCAAAGATATTTAAGAAATATACTATGATGGGTATTTCAAACGTAACCATTAATGTTTCTCCCAATGTGGCCTTGAATTCTATAGTGTAAGTATGTTTTGGATGCCACAAGTAAAAATTATGATTTATTAATTAAATTAATTATATATAAACCATATGATTTCATGAGGTATGTTGTAGAGATTATGGATTTTGAGAAAAAATATGATTTATTTGATTTGTATGTATTAACAGACTTATGTATTCATTCATTATTTTATATCCCTTACTGAGCATTTTATTCGCATTCCTTGTTTTTGAAATTTTTTTCATCGGGTATAAGTATGGATAAGAGAAATTAACAATTCAATTAAATATTTATCATGAAATGAATTTTTTTTATGTTGTTATATTACAGTGAAGAAATTGGAGTGAGTAGAAGTTCATACATTGTAATATTTGAGAATTAATGTATTTGTTATAGTCTTATTCTATAATAATCTAAACCTAAAATGATTCTAGATGTGAATTAAAGTCAAATTATTGACTTAACTCATTATTATGTAATGTTAATGGCTATGGAAAAAAGTTAGTATCAGAGGTTGGTTTAGAAAACGATGGATATTATGATGTTTTCTTAAGGGTTAGGGATATCATCTTGTTTGAATAATTTTAGGATAGATCAACATCTAAATTTCATGGAAACCCAATTTCATTATTTAGGATCTAAAATATTATTTTTAGTAATGGTTTATTTAGAGACATTGACCTTTGAGGAAATTATAAGTTATTAATTTTTTTTTGATGAAAAATGTGAGGTATGAGATAACCTTTTTGGTTGAAATATGTAATGGCCATTTTTGAAGATTTTATCAAATTTTTGGAAATTTTAAAAAATAATAATGTTTATGAAAAAGGGAAATAACCATACCATGTGAAAAAACATCACGCCAGACTGTTCAACGACAATCAAACACACACATAATATGAGATGAGGATTTATCGATTACCACTGGCCTACATAAAGTCAATGGTTAGTTTGAATTATCCATTTTAGTAAAATGATTTTATGGATAAATTATAAGATGATTTATTGAATTTATGTTTTATTTAATGGATATTCATGGTATAGGAAAATGATTTTGTGATTAGGTGTTAAATGTTATTTTGGAAGACGTTCCCACTTCTAGGAACATAATTTTCATAAGGAAGACAGAATACAATGGGATTCGAATGGAGGTGTAATGCTTGAATAGTATTCTAGATTAATATATGTTTTTTTGGTCATATGGTGATTGTAGATATATATGCAAATGACTAACCTATTATGGAGAATACGTGATTTGGATAATTAATTTAAAGTATGAAAAATTAAGAGTAGTAGAAGATATTTGAAAAAAATGTTATGATTTATCGTGGATGACTAAGTGATCAAATCCTTATAAATTATTTTTTTAATATTAGATTGGATTATATTGAATTATTTTGGGGATATTTTTTTGAATGGACTTTATTGAACATTGGGTAATATTAATTGAATTTTGGAGATTAAGAGTAGATTTTTTATAAAGGATTATTCGTTTGTTTGGGGATTAAATGATCTTTTAAAACAATTAAGATTTTGGTTTATGTGTAAATGCATGATCAATATATAATTCATTTTTTTTGGATTATGAGATTATCTAGATGTTGATTCTAGCACTTTAGGTGTTTCCATGTCAACTTGAATACTCTTTCTTTGGAGAAAAGATGAGTTTGTGATAGATATTTATTAATGGATGAAACTCTGCATGAAAAGTAAATATGTTTTCATATGATCTTAATCATGATCATAAATAATTTCTCAACAATATATAAAGGATGTTAAAACCAAAATGTTTTCCGCTTACATTTCCTACTGGAAAATCAATTGTCATTTAACCCCTAAAAATTTTATGTTTTTCTAGTTGTTAACTTTTTCTTATCATGTTTTCTATAACTCGACATCAGAATGTGATGGTTTGTTCTATTTTTCATATCCATGACTTCTTCTATGAAATCCTCTTTTTTGTTATCTAATGTGACATTTTTAATTATATTTATTAATTTTATAATGGTATTTCTTAGACATCTTTTCTGATGTGGGATTTTAAATGATGATACTAAGCCCAATTTTGAAATTGCATGGATATAATTTCCAAAATGGAAAATGATGTAAAATCACAGGTATTTATAGATTAATACATTTTCATATATATATTATTATTTTTGAATTTAATATTATTTTTTTATAGGGGACACTATGTATGATAGCATACCTGACAGACAATAATTGGTTTCCCTAAAATAATAAGTTGCACACAACACTGTGTTATACTAAATAATAATACAGAAACAATATTATTATTTTAAATGTTAGGTATCTCCTAGACATTTTATTAGAGAGAATGGATAGAATTAACTATATTACGATTTTAAATATTTGTTAAATGATTATATATTTATCCAATGTGACATCCCCCAACCCAAAAGATGTAGCCCTCCTTGGCGTGCAATGTGATAATGGAGAAAATGACCCCCGGGTCCCACCTTTAGTAGGCCCCAATTTTGTGAGTAGCACTGTGGGTATAGTAAACCAACAAATGGGATGAATTACCCTCTATGATAACATCTGAGAAATAGAGATATAAGAAATACACTAACCAAATCCATGTCAAACAATAATATAAAATTAATCCCATGTACACATATGTAATGCCATGCAGAACTACTACAACTGAATGGAGAAAACTACAAGTACCAAAGAAAAGTAAAAACAATAGAAACCACAAGCCTGAACAGCTCCTTCAACCCCCAGCTAGTTCAAACCATCTAGATCTCCATCAACATCAAATGACCTAAAAATTCGTGTATAGACATAGGGTGAGTATAACAGTTTACTCAGTAAGATCCTCCCCACAGACTGTCGTGGAAAAGTAATGAAATGAATCTATATCATAGTGAAAAACATGTTAAACTAACACATCACCTAAATAGTTATATTCAATTCCAATCCTCACTATGGCTACTCCCACCAATTATCTCATACTAGAGTATATAATACAATAAATCATATCAAGGGTACCCCGCTACTGTTTCCCCACTAGATTTTCGATTTTCCACAACGTCACACATCCTAAGAATATATCTTTTAATATTATTTCCCTCAAACACCTAGGCGAAGCACCACAACCATCACCCAATGCAAAAACCTACCACATCGACATAAAAAATATATCTTGGTAGTTTTTTGGAGCCACCACAGCTCTGCTAACATGTATCATACATTGGGAATTATACCTAAAACCATTATAGCCCACACACTAATTAAGGATACTCAAGACACCACAACCTTTACATGTTACACCTATAGTAGTCCATATGAAAATATATCTATAATATAAGTGAGTGAATAACCACAATCCATTACAGCCATCTACCCACATATATAGTGAAAACTAAACGATGTGCCTACATGCACGAGTAACTACCAAGGGAAGATAATAGGGCTGAAGGTGGCCGTCAGCCATCAATCCTCCCACTATAATGTTAGGTAAAACACCCCCAGGTCTCAGAATACATAGGGTTCCATTTTCCCTAACCGATGGGGTGGAGTAGCGTATAGAAACACATGAAGTAAAGAATATAATATAACTCATAACCACGCTATGGGCATAACCTAATCTTAAACTCAATTATAGATAACATCTCTCAGACTCTCGAAAACAACATCAATGTCTAGGCATCCTACAAGCCCACAACCATTTAAAGAGAATTATGACATTACAATATTTAATTTTTATCAATTTCAATTTATTTTAATTAATTATTTAAACATTAATTAACAATTAATAATTTCCACATTATATTTCATTAGCATCACACCCAATGTTAATTTATCCATTAAAAAGAATCCTTAGCAATGCATCCCAGCAGTCTCCAACCCCATAGGTTAAAATTATTTATTCAGTAATTTATTAACAACATTACCTTCCCCTACACCTAAGCATTTTTAAAAAAACATTCTATGCTACTAAACACAAGGGGATCAACACGGTGAGTTAGTGAACTACCCATCGAGTATTTTTCACCTATGGAAAGAGTGTAGACACATCCTCCTTCGAGAAGAAAAAAATAGAAAACATTTGGAATCACTATGAATCTTCAACCCTTTTTATAAAGGATATGCATGACCAGTTTCCTTATGTAGTGGGGAAATTAAAAAGATAAAAAACCAACAAGAAAACACAAGCATCCATACAATCACATATGACCTGTTCCATCATCTCCAGTGTCCTCTCCAATACCCACATGCATAAACTGATGCATCACTCCACTCAAGGCGTTAATTGCTGCCACAACCAATCGGTCTCCCTACACCCAAATATCACAACTTCCTTATTGGATCTCATCCAAACACAAACATAATAAAAAACATCATATAAATTTGGTTCTTTTCCGTTAAACAAGAAATTTGATAACTAATATTCTTACAAGTAATTATCTTTTATCAATAAACTAGTTCATTAATCCCTCTTGAAATAACCAATTTATTATTTTTAGGTTCCAACTTCAAGAAACCTATATAGTAAGCTATCAAAAATTGAATAAACATTCCTAGTATATCAAATTAGGTAACATAATATTATAAAAAAAACAACTAGATTCATTTACATGTATATTTATCTTTATCCAAACAATTATCCATCAATTAATGCTCTATATTCATTACCAATTTACATCATGTTTGAAAGGCTAACAAAGAAATCAAAGATATCACCCTGTCTAAAAAACAAGATTCAAAAACATACAATCAATATGAATTTATTTGTTATATTAAAATATTTAATATATCAATTTAATTGTGATCTAGTGGATAAAACATGATAACACTAATGTATCACATAAAAGAAAAAGATAAGAAATGAATCCCCTACCTAAAACGATTCTTTTAGTACTTAATATGAGAACTATCCACATTACGTTTTATGAACCCTTTCCCATGTGATGAATGTATCCATCCGAGGACGCAGAGACACCACCATAATGGTAAAAATCCATGAAATTTCCATTATAAACATGGAGAAAACATTCAATAAAAGGGAAAATATAAACATAAGTAGATGAACCCAAATAATGATTATAGATCATAAATTATATCGAAGATTGATCAAATCTTCTTGGTTGCATCAAAATATAGGGGAACTAATCTCATGAGGGAAGTACGACCACATAACTTCTTTGAGAATGAATGAAAGGATTGAGCATCTCAGACACGATAAAAAGGTGGTTGAACTAGAGATGAAGATATTTCGTCTCATTAAACCATTTAATGGAGCATCGGTTTTAGATATGATGGATTTTCAATTAAAAGTGGATGTAATTTAAACCATGTAGTTTTACCAAGTAAAAAACATCCCTAGCCTTATAGAAATTAAATAAAGATTTATGGACATTGAATCGACTATAGAGTCCTTAAAACGAGGATTAAAATGCAGTTTATGTCGAAGGAAATGTCAAAGGGGTGAAAATATTAGATGCTGGAAACACCATACAACAGACAAGAAATTTGGAAAATGAAATAGAGGCTGCCGTTGGAACCTCATAATTGTAGAATAACATTTCATGAACTCGAAATTTGGAAAAGGAAAAAGAGGCTACTATTGGAACTTCACTGTTCTGGAAACACTATTCATGAACTCAATATTCGGCTAAGGAAATACATGCTATAGTTCAAAACTCGCCATTCTGGAAACATTGTTCATCAACTCGAAATTTGACAAATGAAATAGATGCTATAATTGGAACCTCAGTGTTATGGAAATACTATTTATGAACTTGATATTTGGATAAGGAAATGGAGGTTACCATTGGAACCTCACCGTTACGGAAACACTGTTTATGAACACAAATTTTTGAAAAGGAAATAGAGGCTATCGTTGGACCCTCACTATTCTAAAAACAATGTTCATGATCTCAAAATTTGGAAATAGAAATACAGGATGCTGATGGATGTTCACCATTCTTGAAACACTATTCATGACATCGAAATTTGGAAAAGGAAATAGAGGCCAACATTTTAACCTGACCATTCTAGAATCAATATTCATGAAATCTAAATATGGGGAAGGAAATAGGGGTTACTGATGGAAAATCACCTTTCTGAAAAATCTATTCATGAACTCAAAATTTTGAAAAGGAAATAGAGGATATTATTGGAACCTTTGCCGTTCTGGAAACACTGTTCATGAACTCAAAATTTGGTAATGTAAATAGAGGCTACCATTTGATCCACACTGTTCTAGAAACAATGTTAATGAACTCGAAATTTGGAAAAGTAAAAATACACTACCGTTGCAACCTCACTTATCTTGAAACAGTGATCCTTATATCGAATTATGGAAAAGTAAATAGAAGTTACCATTGGAACCTCACTGTTATGGAATCACAGTTCATGAACTCCAAATTTGAAAAAACAAATAGAGGCTATAATAGGAACCTCGCTGTTCTAGAAACAATATTTATGAACTCCCAATTTGGCCAAGGAAAAAATGCTACTATTGGAACCTCACCATTCTGGAAGCACTGTTCATGAACTCAAAATTTTGACAAAGAAATAGTGGCTACCATTGGAACATCACCATTCTAAAAACTCTATTCAGGAATAGGAAATTTGTGAATGAAAATAGCCGCTACCATTGGATCCTCACCATTTTGGAAACACTGTTCATGAACTCAATATTTGGAAAATGAAAAAAGGATGCTATTAGGATAGGTCAAAAGGTTACCACTGGACTTATTCACATTGGTCTACCTTTAAAACTATCCACATCAGTGACCCATAAGAACAATTCACATCAGTATACTATTGGAAATCTTCATATCTAACTACCATTGGAACTGTTCACATCAGTCCACCAGAGGAACAGTTTATAGTGGTCACTTGTGGAACTGTTCATCGAATTGTTTATATAGAAAAGTGTTAGAGATAAGTCACCTTGTCCACCAAAACACCACAAACATTAGATTTCTGCAAAAGAATGGACCCGAGAGGTTTGGTCCATTATATCAGATACCTCTCAAAACATTATCTTCCTCGAGAATTCAAAACCCACCTAAAGAAAAACTAAATTGGTGTACGAATAACAACCCATCGAGATATCTCTCAAAAAAGATTATACAACATAGAGTAACCAATGAAATACATCTCATAAATATAAAACGTTAATATCCACAAAGAGAATATATTTTTTAAACATAAAAATATAAATATCAAACAACTCGGGGTACATAGAATGTATCTCTGACTCAAATTCCCCAGTACTCTCCTCCATGCCACCATGTCACCACAAGACACCAAATAATGGGATAGAATGTCCGAACAACACCTTCTCTTTGTGGGCATAGACCTCTATCGGCCGCCCCTCGATGGAAGCATCATCATCAATGTCGATATCAACCTAATCGATGACGTGATAGTCATTTTGAAGATAATGACCGAGCTGTGACACATGAAAAAAAATCATATATCCATCTCATTTTTGGGGGGATGTGCTATCTGATATGCCAAAACTCCCACACGATCCAAAACCTCAAAAGGTCCAACATACCGGTGAGAAAATCTTAGTCACGCAACTGAAACATCACTACCCATGACGGGGAGTCACCACCAGAAACACATGATTTCCAAATTTAAACTCTATGAGACTCCTCTTTTGATCGAATAACGAATAATGACGATCCTGCACTGTCTTCATCAACTCACAAGTTACCTAAATCATATTTATTGTATTTTATACTAGTTATACTCTGAGAATTGATGACTCTCCATCCCCAGTCTAGCACAACATAGATTGGAATGGTCGGCCATATAAGGCATCAAACCATTCCATACAAATGCTGGAGTGAAAACTATTGTAAAAAAAATCAGCCAACGATATCTTCCTCATCAATGAACCTTAAAAATATAATAAACAAGAGCATAACACATCTTCAAGTGTCAGGATAGTCCTCGTTGTATGATCCTCCTTATGCGGATGAAAATCAGTGGTAAGGCATAGATGAGATCTGAAAGAATGATGGATACATATCCACGCCCTAGAGGTAAAATGAAGATCTCAGTCAGAAATGATCATCCTTGAGACTCCATGAAGTCTCTCCACCTACTCCAGATACAACCTCGATAAAAATTCCACTGATCTTGACTCATTGATTGATTTGAAGTGGGATGATTCTCTTAAATGATACACTACCACCCAAATAGTTTCATTTCTTCCCTGAGCATGAGATAAACCAGTAACAAATAAAATTGAGATTTCCTCCCACTCCCACAGGGGAATATCTAAAGGCTGCAGAAGACAACCAGGGACATGGTGTTCGGCCTTCACCTTCTGGATGACCAACATTCAAGCAAAAATATCTTCAACTACACACTTTGTTCTAGGCCACCAAAACTAACTCCTCAAGGCTTGAAACATCATTTTCATGCCAAGATGAACCGCAAATGGAGAACTATAGAAGTCTTTGAGAACCCTCTTGTGCATCCCCAAATAAACTAGTATCCTTCCGAGATAAAACACTCAATGATGTTCTACCAAAAACCAACCGTCATGGTATTCGTCAAAAAATACATTGTCTCTTTAGACCTATACCTCAAAATTCCCTGACATGGTCTCTTCCACCTACTACACTAGATATGACTGCCACGTCATCTGAAAAAGAAAAACACTTCCCCCAAAATCTCCCATATCAAGATATAATGCATAATGTACTTCCATAACTCTATAGGTATCACCATATTCACTCACTATATCACTACATGACTTCTTACTAAGTCCATTAGCTACAACATTCCCCTTTCGAGGTTTATATGATATTTCAAAGTCGTATTCCATTAATAAATCAATCCAACAATGTTATTGAAAGTATAATTAATATTAGGAGAATACAATCCTCAGGCTCTTCTGATAGGTGGAAACCACAAAGTGCTCTCCAATGAGGTAATGACTCCATAGCATCAGGGAAAACACCACATCATCCAACTTGAGATCATGGGTGGCATAGTTTTGTTCATGAGGACGAAACTACCAAGTTCCATAAAAGCTATATATATTTTCTACTGCATAACATAGCCAAACCCCAGATGTGTTGAATCGCAGAAAAAATAAAATTGAACGCCCACTAATTGAAGACAATGAAATGGAACACTTAATATCTTAACTTTTAGATAATCGAATGATTCATGACACTGATCAGTCCATATGAACTTCTTATCTCTCCTAGTCAATGTTTTTATTGGAGCCACAACCCGAGAAAAATGGGCTATGAACCTGCTGTAATTGCATGCTAGACCACGGAAACTTAGCACTTCTGCCACTGTCTTGGGGGAAACACATGAAAGAAATTCTTCTATCATCAATCTATCCATAGCTAATCCATATTAGGGACCATCATGCGCCAATAAATGGACATCATGATACAAAATATCACACATTGACAACTTCCCAAACAGCTGATGTTGCCGAAGAACTCTCAAAATGCGTGTAGATTCTCTACATGATACTCTTCAGAAATGGAGTACAAAAGGATGCCATCGATGAAATCCAAAAAGAATTTATCCAGTAACTCATGGAACACCACATTCAACTATTCCATCAACATAACTTTAGAATTTATCACACCTAACTTCATTACAATGAACTCTTGATGCCCATGAAGACAACTAAATGTAGCCCTTGGGATATCCTCATCCATCACATTTATCTAATGATATACTGAATGAATGTCGGTCAATGAGAACCAACTTGTACCTTTCAGTTGATTGCATAAATCATTAATCAACCGAAGAGGATGTCAATTTTTCACTATCACTTAGTTTAACAGATGAAAATCGATTGACAACCACAAACCTCTGTCATCCTCCTTCCTGAACAAAATAGGTTATCCCCATGGTGACAGACTCGGCAGAAGAAAACTACACTATATCATGACACCATGATGTATACATATCTATTGTAAATCATAAGAGTTTATCTTATATATAGACATAGATATAGTATTTTCTCCTTGTTGTAGCTCGATCCCAAATGTGATCTCTCATCGTGGGGGTAGTGATACAACCTATTCTAGATATACATAAGGGTACTCTTCAACAAACCTATTAAATTCCAACTGTTGAACCACTTAAGAACTCAGCATCATCTTATCCATAAATGTTGATAAAGACGTAACACACCTTTGCCCATTAGATGGTCTCACTCACCAACAAACACCACTAGCTCTCCATCATTATAGATGAACAAAACCTGCCTTTTGTAGAAATCCATGATTTCCTACGTAGAATACAGAAAACCCATGCCGATGATGACATCATATTGTTGTATCCGTAGTCACAGGAAATCACCATAAGAGTGGCGTTTCCCCCACACTAGCTCACAATATCTAGATAATTCCAACAAGTCAGCTCGACCTCTAAATGGCGTAGTCAACACCAAGGTCACTGGAAACCTATATACCTCAAGTCCTAAAGCATGGATAAGGGCAGGTGATAGAAGGAGTGTGTCACTCCTAAATAAAACATGGAATACATCAATGTAGAAAACATGAAAAGGGTGCCTCGAAGGAAATCTGGCTCGCCTAGAGCTAGCAATGCTAAAGAATGAAGCTTACCACGACCACCTCAACAACCTCTATAATCCTGATAACGACCACCACCATGGCCGCGCTCTGCTCTCTATGGACGGGGTGTGTTACAGGGTTGTCCTCTGCCAAACCCATTTACCCTCTACTAATCCAAGGTCGGTGCAACCTGCTGTAGATGCCTCGACAGAAACAACATCAATGGTGGACTTGGAGTGGAACACCTAGTGCACAATACCTACTCTGAAAGATCAGGTACTCTCTCTATCGATGAACTCGACCAACACAAGAAAAACAAACACCTGATCCCTTGGAATAGACCCAAGGGTTGTTTCCCCCAGTGGAATGAGATTTTTAGGGTTGGGACCAACCACCGACCGAACGGTAACTCATCTACACTAAAAACCGAGATCCCAGGACAAAATCTCTTCTTCATGAGGATTCATGATGACTCCCCATTCATGACAATATCATTCTATCCATTGTCCACTCAATGAAATATTCCTCTCTAGCCCCACATGATATATATTTTTTGTAAATGGGGTGACCTGGTGCTAGATATCTGGATGCAATGCTTCCTTCAATTGCCTCACCTAGGAAACCTCATCTAGAAACAGGTCCGAAGAATATCGTAAAAGGTTTCTGAAATGGATTCAAATCTCTTGCAAACTAGAGCACCACTATCTATGGTAAAAAAGATCCTGGAAACTAGATGACTTCGTGGTTGAAGAATGAAACCCAACTCTTTAATTTTTTCATAACTCCTACGATGAGATTATCAAATCCTCGCAATCCCTGAGGAATTAGAAGCAACAATTTCTCACTTCTCCACACAGCATCGTCACAACAAAGGACACCTAGTGATCTTTCCTAGCACGGATCAAAATGAAACCTATCCCGACCTCCTAAAAACATTCTTTTGTGACTATATCTTAAATGGAGCTTTCATACTTTTCCAGAATCATGCACTGAAACTCTCATAGTGTCCTCATCCATGTGTCTTCGTCTTCATCATCTACCCTATGCCGATCTGTTGGCACAACCTATTGGATAACTTTTATGCGATCTTGATGAGGACATCGACTTGGATCCATTCCTATAAAATAAAAAATAGTTAGAGCTCTTAATCCTGGAATATGGATGAATGAAAATTAATTAAATAATTTTTTTTCTATTATTCATTATAGCTTATCATATCCCATGGTATACCCATTTAGACACATGCACAATGATGAATTATGCATGATGATTTCCTAGGAATCTACCATGAAACTAGTACGACATCCTATAGTATTTACTGTAAAACTAATGGACCGTTCATTAGATTATAGGGGGATCTAAATGCCTATGTCTTAGTCGGTCTCTAGTGTTTAAATCACTTATTAATCATGACTGACATTGATTTCGTACCATCCCATGCAACCTCACCTATGCCTAACACCAACCTCTATCATATCCCTCAACAAGACCTCTGATAACACTATTTCAGGACCACCTCCCAACAAGGTGTAGCCCTACTGGGCCAAAAATGAGAGACGGGAGATAATGACCCAGAGTCATGCCTCCAATAGGCCCTAGGTTGGCAACTAGCACTGAGGTTATAGTAAACAGAAAAATGGGAGGTATTACCCTCTATGAGAACACATGCCATATAATGAGATTAGTCAAAAACCAACCACCTCTAAAAAAACTAGAATATAAAATAAATTCCATGTACACATATGATATGTAATGAAAAACTACAAAAAATGAAGGGGGAAAACATTAATTACCAAAGGAAAGTAAAAGTAGTTGCAACCACAAGCCCAAGAAACTCCTGTATCCCCAACTAATTCGAAACAATATGGATCTCCAACCTTCTCCAAGTGACCAAAAATAGTTTATAGTTACATATGGTGAGTATATCAATATGCATAGTAGTATCCCCCTTGGATCCTCTCGTGAATATGTAATGAAAGCATGCGAAATCATAGTGAACAACGAATGAAACTAACTCATAACCTAAAAGGGAATACTATGTTTCATGCCTCACCATGGATACTTTCACCAAGAATCACATACATGAGTATGTAATATAATAAATACTATCAAAGGTACCCCGCTACTACTTCCAAATTGGTTTTCTACTTTTCCCCAACGTCACATATCCAATGCATATCTCTCCATAAGGCTTGCCCGTATACACTTAGGCCAAGCACCACATCATTCACCTCATGCATCAAAGCACCACGTCCACATAAGCAATGTAACCAGGTTGTTTTGTGGTTCCACCACAGCTCAAAAAATGTGTATCAAACGTGGGAAATTATATCTCATGACATTACAACACACACACTGAGTAAGGATCCTCAAGCCGTCACATCTGATACATGTTATGCCTATAGTATTCCATCGGAAACTATATCCAGAATATATGTTTGTGGATTACCAAAAACTATTATATCCCTCTACACACATATATGGGGAAAACTAACTGATGATCTAATTATCACAATTGACTACCAAGATAATAGAGTCATGCCAAAGGTTCTAGTCAGCAATCCATCCTCCAACTAGAATGTTGGGGAAAACACCCCCCCCCCAACAAACATAGGGCTCGGAATCTTCAGGGTGTCGGTTTCCCTAATGGAAGGGGTGGAGTACCGTATAGAAACACAAAAATTACAGAATATACTATATCTAACAATTTTACTATGGGAATAACCTAGTCATAGACTGAACAGCAGCTAATGTCTCTCTGACTCCTGACTGCCACTTCTAAGACTAGATATCCTATAACCACACAACCATTTATGTAGATTGATTACTTTACATCATTACATTTTTATAATTTTCACTTTACGTAAATAATTATTTAAATATTAATTAACCATTAATAATTTCCACATTATATTTTATTATCATCACACCCAAAGTTCACAGTTTCTTTAAATTGAATCCTCAGCATTGCATCCTAGTAAGCTTCAACCCCATGGGGTAACATTATTTATTTATAAATTTTTTAATAGAATGACATTCCCATTTACACATGTAGTATAGAAAAACATTCTATGATACTATAAATAAGGGGATCAACATGATATGTAGGTTAACTACCCATCAAGTATTCTCAACATATAGCTACTACATAGACCCATCCACCCTCAAGAAGCTAAACATAAAAATCATGTGGAAAACCCTGAAAATTTTCTCTCAATTTTGAACATGGGTATGAAAGACCAACGAACATGAGAAGCGGTGAATGTATAACAAATAAATAACCATCAAGAAAGAACAAGCATCCAAATATTCCCATCCAACCTGTTCCATCATCTCCAGATTTTTCATGCTCGTCCTTTTTTATATTATTTATTTTATTGCTTTATTGGCTGTCGAAACCGCGTGACCTTGCTTGGGTCACCGCGCGGCCTCGCTCGGTACCCCGCTCGCCTTCCCTTTGCGCAACTGATTAAATAAAAAGGAATTAATAATAAATGAAGAAATTTAAATGAGTTTTTCGGGGCTTTTCATCATGCGATGCGTAAGCGAAGCATAATTGCGGAGCCATGCGGGTTCGCCAGGTCTATCATATAACCCTTCTCGAAGGTCAACTAATTAAATAAATGAATTAATAATGATAATGAAATAAAATTACATTAATGTGTTTATAATTTAATGAATTGCGCCTTAATGATAATAATATTATTATTTTCAAGGTTTCATTTTAAGGATATTATTGATAACTATAATAAAAATCGTATTATTATGGGTTTGTTTTTTATTTTACTTTTTATTTTATTTTTACTCCATTTTATTTTTGTGTTTTCTTTTTCTTTTCTTTTTTTATTTTTTCTAGGGTTTTCGGACCCTCCCTCCTACCCCTTCCCGTCGCGCGGCTCACACCCTCCCCTCTAACCCTATCTGTCGCGCGGCTCACCCCTTCCACTCACGTCGCCATCCTCCCTCTCCCGGCCTGCTCACCCCACTGTCAGCTCCCCGTCACGGCTGCCTCCCGCCGAGCTGCTCCCCGCAAGATCCCCGTCACTTTTCCCGTCGCACCCGTCGCAAGCCCGACTGCTCCCTACCGCAAGCCCACCATGGCCTTGGGCTGTTGTGGTCACCGACTGACGCTCCTGCTGAGGCTGACATTTCCGCTGCAGGCTGCCGCCCCTACGATGCCTCCTTTTTCCAACACCAGTTACCGGCAAGACCTCCGACGACCCCGGCTTTCTGTCCAACTCACCTCTAGTTTGACTAATTTCTCTGGGTAAGGGATTGGATTCCTCATGTCCAGGGTTTTGGTTCATTTAATTTGATGTTTTAGGTTTCTTCCAATTAGGATGTTAAATTAGGGTTTTAATATCACGTTTTTTTGGACCAAATCTTGTATTTGGGATTGCACTAGGTTCATTGTGGTGTGAACGACCCACGATTGAATTTACGTGCTCCTATTAGAATATTTCACTCCAGTATGGTATTTTCAATATCATGGTAGGTGGTTCCCTGTCTAATTATTATTCGATGAATTAATTTTCAATGTTTATTTTGTTTTGAATATTTTTAATTAATTATTGTTGTGTGAATTACGTTTTATTTGAAGTTTTATTTGCATTGAAATTTTTTAGTATATTGTTCATATAATTGGTTGTTTTCTACTGAGAACTCTATTAGTGACTTTGGAATTGCGCGGTTATCGTATTAAGTCGTGTAAGTGGTGCGAACTGTTTTTTTACTTGGCATCGGGTGCGTTTGGTCGTAAAAGATGTTTTTTCATGAGCGTAGTGGTTAAAGATAAGAGATTTCTTCTAAATTGTTTTATAAGCATTTATTTTTGGCTTGTTAAACTATGTGGTTTAGACAATGGTGTTTTTGATATGGTGTAAGGGTTATACCTCAAACCTTTTGGTGGTGCAGGTCACACTTTTTATTGTATTTGAGTGTGTGCGGTGTTGGAATGTGTTTTGGATTTCTAAGTGGTTACCTTTGTTTGTGTAAAACCATGTGACACTCATTTTATGTTGTTTTATAGACTTTTTAAGTGGTTTATTAGATTATGTTAATAGTGTGAAGTGTGTTTTGAAAATGTTTTTATAGAGTGTATTATTTCAAATGGTTTTCATATGTGCCAATTGTTATTTTGCCGTGTGTAGTATCTTATTTGGTTTGAGTGTATGACTATGACATGTGGCATGACCATTAAATTACTTGAGCACAAACAGGAAGCCTGGGTACTAGGTGGGAGGACTAGACTAGCGTGCTAGTGATACAGGAGTGGCATCGGCCTAGTTTCACATAGCGGGATTGACACTTACAGCACTAACTAAGCATTGGATGATGACTGGAGACCACTATGGTAGGAGTTGTTTCCTTACCAGTGGCTCATGACCGTGAATGTCTGATATGGTTCACCGAGACGTGAGGTTCTAGGGTCCCACTTATTGCTAGTATCATTAGGGTCTCCCATGTATTGTTCTCTTCCTCTGCTTGCTGCTCACCGTCGGCACATGGTGTGACATTGGGGTTGCCAAGAAAAGTGTGTGTGAATGTGTACGTGTGTGCGTGCGTCTTTGTGTGTGTGTGTGTGTGTGTGGGTGTGCGTGCGTGTGTGTAAGTTAATTTAAGTTTTTTTCCTTTTAGAAAAGATTCCCCTTAAAAACTGTTTTCATTAAAAAATTCTTTAAATAGTTATTTTTTTCTGTTAAATTGAAAATATATTTGTCTTTTAATAATTAGGAACGAAACCTTTTTCTCGGTGGCATCCTACTAGGCTTTTAGCTCACACCCAACATACACCCTTGGGTGTATGTAGATTTTGTTTCTTCTGTATTCCAGGTTGTGACTTCGTGCTCAGTGATGGTGGTTCTGGACGTTGATGGTCTTCTCGTGCAGTTTGGTGGTGTGGCGTGTGGTTGATGTCTGTCTCTGGTTTTTTAGAGGTTTGAGTTTGAGTTTTTTTTTTGTCTCTTATTTTGGTTGTGGGTTCAAGTTGTAAAACCCTGATTTTGTTTTCCATTCAAGGCCTTGTTTGGTTGTATATTTTTAGTTTCAGTTTCATTATCTTATCAGTGGTATTGCATTTAATATTTCGGGTAAAATCATTCACATGTGTTAATTTTGATACCCGGGCACTTGTGCCAGCCCGTGGCGATCGAGAGCACCATATGGGCCTTGCCGCGGTCTGGGTCGGATGGCGACCCGGCCTAGTTCCTGACAAGTTTCCTCCCCGACACCCATATGTATAAACCGATGCATCTCGCCACTCTAAGAGTAAACATCTTCCAAAACTAATAGGCCTCATTGTCCCCACATATCACAACAACCTTCCAAGATCTAATCACAATAGAATCAGATAGAAATAAACATCATATCAATTGGAATCATGGCCCTTAAACAAGCAAGAGGGTAACTCAGAACCGAACAAGGAATTATCTTTTATCAAAAACCAGTTCTATAAACCCTCTTCAAAAAAATGATTTATTATTCATATCTTCTAACTTCGGGAAACCTAAAAAAATGGTATAAAAATTTTATTAAACATGTTACACCCAAGGATTTCATATTAATTTATTTTATTAATGTAATTAAATAACATGCGCTACCCACAACACCGAGTATGAGTGCACCCCAACTTACCAAACTATCTGTTCAAAAGAGGTTATGAATAGTATTATCATAATTTTTTATTTTAAATATTATATATAACTTTTAACATCCATATTATGTGTTTTTTATACATAATATAAGAACAAAAAATTTTTGTAGATAAAGGAAGTATTTTTCAGAAAATGAAATTTTACCACATTTTAATGGAGAACCCTTTATAAATCCAATATTGGACAGTTTTATATATTCAATATGACAAAATAGAAGTTTTTTTATAATAGGAACAAAAAAATTTAGTTTTGATAAATATTTTGTGTTTTTATGAAGACCTTAATATTTGTCTGAATAGTGAAAAATAACATATTTTAATTGAAAACAACATTTTTTATAAAAATTATTTATAGTGATCAATTATACATTTGAATGTGTTTTAAGAATAATTAGATTATATATTTTTTCATTTAATACAATGTACGTCATTATAAGTAATTTCACATTAAATTTGACATAAACACATTCCAATCCTTGGATCGTTTTTCATTTTATTTTAAAAAATCAAGAATTTTGGTTTTGAAAATGATAATTAAATTTAAAGAAATAAATGATGCTTATATGTATTGAACATGGTAAAATAGACATAATTTTTGAATTCAGAATATCAAAATTAGCATAGGGTGAATTTTTGTTTTTTTTAAAACATGCAATTTTTGTTTAATAGTGAAAACCCTGAGTTACCATTTAAAAGATTCTTTTAATTAAAATACTTATTTTTTTTATAGTAATATATTTTAAGTCAAAATAGATATATATTAACTATATAAGTTAAATGTAATTTATAGGATTAATTTTATAATAAAATTAGATGTAGAAAATTTTATTGAACTTTTTAATGTCTTTTATCCGCCTTCTAGGATCATTTGAAAATTTCCATAAAATATAAATTTACCACTTCTTTGTGCTGAATTTCAAAAATCCGAGATACGTAATAAATATTACTAAGTAAAAGGGGGTTCAATATAATGAAAATAATTTTCGATGAATAGTATCTTTTGACATTTATTTACCACGGCTAAATGTGTATATCTTAATTAAAGGTAATAATGATATTAAAATTTTCCTAAAACATGTCCTAATTATATTTTATAAGTGTTAATAGACCAAAAAAACCTCTTAAATAATATATGATCTTTTAGGTTCATTGGGATTAGATTAGGACATTTATTATTATTTTCTTTAAAGAGGAGTTAAAAGTGTTAAACTCATTGATTAATTACTAATCCGTTTTTAATATAGGGTTATACATAAGATAAATTTTATTATAAATATTTATTAGAAATATAAAAATACTTCTAGCATAATCGTATTTTATTTATAATATTTAGACGTTAAATAATTAAATTTATTAATGACATAATGAGGATTTAGTAATTACCTTATTAATGAAAGAATCAAATAAATGGTATTATAAATATTAAAATAAATATAATTTAATCGTCTTTTAGATATCCACAAATTTTCTAGGTGAATATGACATTTTAGGATTGATTAAATGTATTTTCTTTGAAATAATCATTTTTTTGATGACTTTCGAAAAAACAAAATACTAAATAGTCTCAATGTTGACAAACATGTGTCTTTAAAGAAAATATTAAATTATAAAATTATAAAATGTTCCTAAAAAACAATGGTTTGACCAAAGTCCTTATAGAATATTATATATTTTATTATCGAACCACTTTAGGATCTCTTGAAAGTTTATAGTATGTTCGTTAACCATATAGTGTCGGAATACAAGAATACACAGTAAAAGTTAAACTAATTAACTAATAGTTAAATCTAAATGATAAGATTAAAATGGTAACATAACTTTTCTAAAACATGTTGGATGATATTATTTCGATCCATATCCCCCTAATCCTTGAAATAAATTCATTAGGAGACATTATAAACAGAATATGATTGTATAATAAATTAATTTTTTAATTTTTTCTTAAAGGGACCCTCACCCATCTTCTAAAAGTGCACATCCCCTCCACTCAAAATCACTTCTCCAAAGCCATTTGGCTAACCAAAACCCTGGAAAAATATAATCCCAAAATCCCTCAAATAAACCTACTATCCTAACTTGGATCATAAAGCGATTCTATGGATCCCTTTGGATCAACTCAAAGGGGAACACCAGAAGAAGAGGTAATAATTTAACCACTCTCATTCAAGTTCATTTCTTCTTCCACATCTTCATTCTTTGTTGATTCCATACCAAAATAATATATACAGTACCTTCTACATACATTGATGTTATTATAAATATGATACAACCATATTCATTATTCTTTCCATCCTATGAATGATAATGTCCCCATGTTTGCTTTTGTACGGCTTTCTTTCTCCACGCTGTGGTGTAATTTATTATTCAACACAATGTTATTTGAATGGATATAATGATGATTAATATATATATAAATAATGAAAATAACAATTTATGTTCTCTATAAAATTTATTAACCATCAAATTCCACACTTTTTAATCATTATAGAAATGACATCGTCGCTCATGTGTATATACGACCTACCATCTCCACGGTGCGATGAGATTCATTTACACATCCACCATTCTACGGTGATTATAAATATATATATTTTTATAAAGTATGTAATATATGACATAATAATTGTAATGAATATTTATAAAGATAGTTATGTACGTACATACATATATCTTATTCACTTACTTCAATTCATTATGATATGAAAAAAATAACATCACTTATGTGTACATAAATTCTACCTTATCCAAAAACAGTGTTTTAAATTTCATATATCTATCTACTATACATATTTATATTCTAAATATGTATGATATATAAATCATATGTTATAATCTGGAAGTATGTAAATCATGATCTAAATGAAAAGATAATGAATAATAATTTAAAACACATACGACAAAGTAATCAATTATTACCCGAAATGTTAATTTACCATGGAAGTGATTATTAAATAGGTATTATAAAGTCATAAATGAATAATTTATTTTATAATAAATATCAATATGGTTCTGGTATAATTTAATATCATACATTGGACATTATAATGGAGGATAAACATACCCTCAAACAATTGAATGTGCAAGGTGAGGGTTAACTATTCAATCTCATTTTTATCTGAGATTGTTTATTCATAAATATTTATTGGGTTGAATTTATTATTAATATCCATATTTCAAAAAAAAATCAAAAAGAATCAATAAAGGTTATATGGATGGATCTATTTAACTAGATCATCTTTTTAAATGTATTAAATGTTTATTCTTCAAAATCATTCTCATTAATGTCCAAGTTTCCAAAATGATTTTTATGTATTAATTTATATGGACATGAATATTTTTAAAATGTTAATTCATTTAAAAAGAGTCAGATTGGTATTGGACACTATGATTAAAAAATTTCATTAAATGTCTTCCTTTCTAAATTGTGTTACTTTTAAATATTTTCATGAAAAATAGATATTTCTCTCAAAGAGTTTTAAAAATCTTTTTCATCTATGTAAACATCATTTTATGGATTTAATCCTTGATCTATTTTGATTTATGATTATAGAAATCTTCCATATTTTATTTAAGGTTTTTTTATATGTTTTACTATGGATGTGTTATTTTTATAACATTTATGGTTTATGGATAATGTATTATCATTTTGTATGCTAGTTTTAATAGGAATGTATATGTAATGTTGAAACCTTTTCATTAGAGGAATGCATTGGACTTAGTGTGTGATGTGTGGAGTTCTAAATAGATTCTCGATGCATTAGTAGGTATCTTCAGAAAACTAGTCTCTTGGTATAAGGCCTTGACAAAATCATATTTTTAGTCTTGCCACAAGGCCTTGACTATGTGGTTATGAAGTCTGGCATAATACATGCCATCATTATGAAATTGTCAATGTATATTTATTTTGATTATTCGACTATTAGATTATCAATGTGAGTAAGTGAATGGAATTATTTGATTTATCTTTTCCATATTATAATGATGTATATGTTTGAAAGTAATTTTTTTAGTTTGTACATTTCTTTAAATGTTTATGCTTACTTATGAATGTTTTAGCTATATTATTATCCATACAGACCATATAAGCTCTCCCCTTTCTTATGTTTTATATTCCCAAGATTCGAAGAAGTGTTTAATGATTGATAAGTAGGGTTATGCTAGGTGATTAAAGACATTATCAGAGGATCATTTATATAGTGTTTTTTATAATGTTTAATGTAATGTTCATGTATGTGATCTGTTATCCAAGACATCTAAACTGATCGATTTTTTGGGACGTGATTCATTGTAATCATGCCAATGTATTAAAATAATGCACCAACTCTGGGCTTCGGGGGTTAGGGCATTATAATTGATATTAGAGGATGTTTAGAAATTACCATTGAAATAGATTTAGATAAACTCTGATTATATAACATTACCGTAAGATAGAAATTCAGGATTAGTATAGAATAACTTCTAGAATTTTGGTAATGTAGAGATTTTGTGTATTTTTCATGCAATATATACCTGTATAGATATGAGCAGGTAGAGGCGACTATGTCACAGATTTATCTAAGAGTGAATACTCTGAGAAAGATATTCATGATAGGCATGGAGAATATTGGTACATGGAAATGGGCATTGATGTACTATTGGTTATGACACTCCTGAGGGATTTTCTTAGGATAATTCACATTTTAATTGCAACTTATTACGAGGGATTTAAGAGTAAATAATTTTTCCATGACAAAATTTATTAGTATAGATTATATGTATAATCATTTAAATTTATGATAGGTATTTTAGATGTTTTGAAATATGCATTGTGATTCATAAACTAACATAGTGTATGCCATTGTTTTGATATGGCGCCTAGGGGGAAGGAATAAGAATTTCAGCAATACGCCCGTTCGAAAGATTAAGAAGGGTCATTTCTTTCATGGTATTAAGACAACAATTAAAATGGAAATAGGCTCCAAATAATTCTCATCATATAAAGAAATGGTATCATGTGTTTATAAGACATGGAAATAATTCACTGAGTCCTATGTCTTTAAATGGAAGCAAGGGAAGAAAATTATTGAAGACAGGAAGACGGATAAAGGGAACATGTGAAATAATGATTTTCCCATATTTGATAACTGTAGAAAGAATCACTTTGGAAAAATCTTGTTGGGAATAAAAGTTTGTTATAAGTGTGGATAAAAGGGAAACCATGTACGTGATTGAAAGGGTATGAAAAATGTTTCAAATTTACAAGGCTTCATCTGCATGGATTTGGGACACTATGTGAGTCAATGTACAAATCTTAAGAGCATACCACAAATGCTGTTATTGGATAATAATCATTTTAAGATAGTACCAAAGAGGAATATGAGTGATTACTGCTATTATGTTGTCATTAATTAATTGGGTCACTTGAGTATTGTATTAATTATGTACATGTTGTAAGAATTATAGAGTATATAAGGATTGTACTACAGTAATATTTCATTAAGGACTTGAGATTGTGTGGATCCAAGAAAAACTACTCAATAGAAAGTTTATGTTTTTTAAAAATATATGGTCAAGATAATGATATCCCATAATATGGTTCTGATACGGAGGTAGTGATTTTTGAATAAGATATGATTTATTTGGAAAAATTATATTGAATATTCTTGACTTCCTTGAAACTGATTAATGATTTTTATATTCCATCATTGTTGGAGATTGAAACATTTTTGGATAGAAGGAGATTATCATTTATTCTATAAGGAAAAATGGAGTATGAATGTAATCAATAAGGTTTTAAGGGAATTAATGGTGTTATAGTGTTTTAAAATAATACATGATGGTGATATTCAAATGTTGTTAAGTGGAAGAAAGGATCTTCATTGAGTTTACCTTCTTTATAAATATTGGACTATGAGTTTGGACAGAAGTAATATGGATACATCTAATGGTTGGAATCGATTAAGATTCACATTGGATACTATTGTTATAGTTAAATCATTTCTCGAGATTATTATTGGATTGTCATAAAAAGGAAAACATATAGGTCGAGCGACAACCTATCACGTCTTCCAAGGCCGCGAGACTTGAACCCGCAACCGAATGGTAACAAGGGTGGGTCACCTACAACTGGAATATGTGATGTCATGGTTTTTATAAGGTATTTTTTTTAATAATCTAAAAATTAAATTATAAATTCATTATTTTTGGAACCCTATAAGATTAGAATAAATAAATTTTTTTTAAATTCTATTATCTACTCAAGTGAAAGATGAGTTTTTTGTAGGAATTTGTTGAAGGATGAAACTGTACTTATTAAGTATATATATATATATATATTCTTATTTAATTAAAATATTAATTTATAAACTATAGGTAAGTAATCTAAATACCAAAAATCTATTATCCAAATACCTTATGTTTAGTTGAATTTACGATATTTTAAATCATCATATATTAATGGCTTTGAGGCCCCCAATTTTACATTTGATTGTAATTGATGACCTCAATATCTCCCTATAAATATTTTCATTTTCCTCCAATTAATTTTCATTAATTTCCAACATTTTTCTCCAAATCGAGATCATAATTTTGGTGATGGCATTTTCATTTCCATTTCCCTCGTATTATGACTAAATATTATTAACCCAATTTCTGAAGTGGGTTTTCCACAAAGGTATATTTCAATTTTAAACAATTATTTTCGAATAAAAATTTCAAATTGCGAGGAAAAAATTTAATGAATGAGGGGAGAATGAAACACCCCAATATTTCATAGTACATTATTTCATTAATGTGATTCAATAACATGCGCTACAGACAACACCGAATTCGAGCGAACGACAACTTACAAAAATACCTGTTCAAAAGAGGTTATTAATAAAATTATCTGAATTTTTTATTTTATATACATAATATAAACCTTATAATTCATATTATGTCTTTATTATACACAATATAAGAATAAATTTATTTTTTTAGATAATGGAATTATTTTTCAGAAAATGAAATTTTATCGTCTTTTAATGGAGAACCTTTTTTAAATCATATATTTGACACCTTTATATTTTCAATTTGTCAAAATAAACTTCATCATTATAATAGGGACATAAAAGTTTACTTTTGATAAATTTTAGGTGTTTTTCTAATAACTTTCATATTTGGGTGAATTGTGAAAAATACAAAATTTTAATTTAAAACAACATTTCAAATAAAAATATTTTATATTGTTCAATTATAAATTTGAATGGTTCGGAAGTATAATTTTATTATATATTTATCATTTAATACAATTTAGGTCATTATAAGTATTTTTTCATTTAAATTTGACATAAACACAAGTTAGTCTTTAGATAGTTGTAACTTTTTTTTAAAATAACGCACTTATTTTTTTTGACAAACGAAAATTAATTTAAAATTGATAAATGATACTTCTATTTTTTTAATTTGGTAAAATACAATTAATTTTTTAATTAATAATATCAAAATTATATAAGGACATATTTTTGTTATTTTTCTAAAAACATTCACGTTTTGATGAATACTGAAAACCCAATTTTATTATTTAAAACAAATATTTAATTTAAATAATAATTTATTTTATATTTATTTATTTTAAGTCAAAGTAGATATATAATACCTATATAATTTAAAATTAACTTATTGGTTCATTTTATAATAAAATTAGATTAATAAAATTGTATTGAACTTTTTAACGTTTTTACCACATTTTAGGATCATTTTCAAATTTGCATAAAACATTATTTTACATCATCTATGAGTTGAATTTAAAAATTACGAGAGACACAGTGAATATAATTATGTATAAATTTGTTCAATTAAGATGGAAATAATTTTGGGTGAATTGTAACTTTTTATTTTATTTACCAAGATTAAAAATAAAAAAGGCAATTAATTGTTAAAATGATATTATAATTACAGAAACACGTGTCCAAATTATATTGGATAAGTTTAAATCGAACAAAATAACCATAGGAATAAATTTTGATCCTTTAGGTCCACTTGGAATAGATTAGGACATTTATTATTATTTTATTTAAAGATCAGTTAAAAGTGTTAAATTCAATTTTTAATAACTAAATTACTATTAATATAGGATTATACAAAAGATAAATTATAATAAAAATATTAATTAGAAATATTATATTATTAAATTGACATAAATGAGTTTTAAAACAAATATTATATTATTAAATTATAATATTTTACAAACAATCTAAGGTTTGTCCAAAGGGATTAAAAAATATTATATATGTCATTAATGAATCAATTTTTGTTCTCCAGGATTTTTACAGTATGTTTATTGACCATATAGAGTAATAATAGAAGAAGACACTGTAAAATATTATCTATTTAACTAATAGTTAAATCTAAAAGATAAGGTTGAAATGGCACACTAAACTTGTCGAAAACCTATAGGTTGAGAGGATATCTACCAATAACCACATATGGCTTAAATAAACTCATTTAGAGTAATTAAAAAACAAATATGATTGTATAATAAATTAATCTTTTAATATTTTTTCTTAAGTGACCCTCACGCCTCTTATAAAAAGGAACTTCCTCTTCTATCAAAATCAAATCTCCAAAGCCATTTTTCCCAGCTGACCTTTACACTAATATCCTCCCAACATCACTCAAATGAACCTATAGTTCTTACATTGATCATAATGACAACATATGTATCCCTTTTGATCGAAACACCCGATGAAGAGTTGATAATTTCACCACCCTCTTTCAAGTTCTTTTTTCATCAAATTCATTTTTCTTTGTTGTTACCATACCAAAATTATAACATATGTACCTTCTAAATACTATGATATTTTTATAAATATGGTACAACTGTATTCATTATTCTATCAATCCTATGAATGATAATGTCACCATGTGTGCATACCTACGACTTATTATCTCCACGTCGTGGTGTATTTTGTTATTGAAAACTATGTTGTTTGGATGGATATAATGATGAGTAATATGTATATAAAAATGAAAATAACATTCTAATGTATCTGTAAAATTAATATACTATCCAATTAAACTCCTTTTAATCATTAATGAAATGACCTTGTTTCTTGTCTGTACGTATGGCTAACTGTCTCAAAGACGCAACGAAATTCATTTCCACATTCACCATTGAACGATAATTATAAAAATATATATTATTAATAAGTATGTAATATAAGAAATAATAACCCTAATGAGTAGATATATATATATATATATATATGTATTTATGTACTTATATATATGATATTCACTTACTTCCCTTCAATACGATGTGAAAACGGAAACAACGTTTATGTGTACGTACAACCTACCATCTCCATAAAAGGTGTTCTGCATTTCATATATATATCTACTAAACATATTTATATTCTAAATATATATTATATATAAATCGTGTGTTGTATTCGTGATGTACGTAAATCATGATCTAAATGATATGACCAAGAATTACATGTCAAAACACATACAATAAAGAAAGTTATTATTACCTGAAATGTTTTATTAACGTGGAAATCATAATTAAATGGGAAATATAATGTCATAAATTAATCATGTATTATATAATAAATATGAATATGGTTCTGGTATAATTTAATAACATACTATGGTCATTATACAGGATGTTAAATATACCCTCGACCAAAGGAATCTGAATTGTAATGTTTAATTCCTCAATATAATTATTATTCAATATTGTTTATGAGTAAGTATTTACTGGGACATATTTATCATCAACGTCCATATTTCATAAAAAAGATAAAAAGGTATCTTTTAAAGTTTTATTGAAGGGTCTATAAAACTAGATCATCATTTTAAAAGGTTTAAATTTTTATTCTTCTAATTCATTCTCATTAATGTCAATGTAATGAAAATCTGTTTTAAGGATTTATTTATATGGACTTGAATGTTTTTAAAATGTCAATTCCTTTCAAATTTTTCAACGTTGAATGGTATAAATTGATTAAAAAATGTCTCTAAATATCATCCCTTATAAATAGTGCGACTTTTAAATTTTATCTTGAAAAGGAATGTTTCTCTCAATGGGTTTTACAAATAATTTTCAGCTATATCAACACCCTCTGATTGATTTTAAACTTGTTTGAAGTTGATTTATTATGATACAAATATTCTATGTTGTATTGAAGGTTCGTGATATGTTTGAATATGGATGTGTTATTTTTATACTATCCATGGTTTATGGATTAAGTATTTACATTTCTTATGCTTGTTTTAATAAGAATGTTTATGTTATGATCAAACCTCTTAATATGGGGAATTTATTTCACCCAGTAAGTGATGGGTGGAGCCCGCTATAGCTTCTCGATGAATCGGTATATCTCATGGGACAAATTAGTGTCTTCTCACAAGGCCTTGACAAAATCTTATTTGTAGTCTTTTCACATGGCTTTGACTATTGATTGTGAATTCCAGTATTATGTGTTCCTTTAATATGAAATTGGATATGGATATTTCATGTGATTATTCAACAAGTAGAATATCCATTTTAATAATTAAATGAAATTATTCGATTTTTATTTTCCATGTTATGCTGATGTTTAAATTTTAAAGGCTTTTGTTTTAGTTTTATACGTGGCCTTAAATGTTTATTCTTATATATGAATGTTTCTTCTATATTTTAATCCTTACTAAGCATTTGATCTCACCCTTTTATTATGTTTTATTTTCACAGGATTCAAAGATGTGTATTGTGCTTTAAAAGTAAAGTTAAGCTAAGGGATTAATTGCATTCTAAAAGGATAATTTAGGTTGTGTTTTATTTTCTAATTTGTACGGTAATGTTCATGTATTTAATCTATCTTCCAAGACTGATAAACTAATCGGTTTTTCGGGACATGATTCGTTGTAATCATGCAAATGTATTCAAATAATGCACCGAATATAGGCTTTTGGGGTCGGGGCGTTACAAAACATGCTTACTGCATCGATTTTATTATCATCAAATTGTAACAACCAAAAAATATTAAATTATAGGCCTCTTTATCTTTATCCAATCAATTATCAATTAATTCTAGCTCTACGTATATTTCCAATTTTCATAATGAAAAAAACGATTACAGAAAAATCAAATATATAACACTATCTTGAAAAATATGAGGTAATAAAATACAATCGTTATCAATATATTTATCCGATATAAATATTTAATATGTCAATTCCATTGTGATATAGTGTCTAAACATGATAACTCTACAACTTCATGTTAAAGAAAAGAGAATCAATAAATCCCCTACCTGAAATGGTACTTGACATTATTTATATGAGAACAAGCCACACAACAGGTTACGATTTCCTTCCCCTGTGACAACTGTATCCACCCAAGGATGCAGAGACATAACCACATTGGTCATCACCCATGAAATGTCCTTTGGAAACATGGAGACTATATTCCATAAATAGGAGAGGAGAAATGAAAGGAGATGAACAAAAATAATTATGACAAATCATACGTTATATCATTTATTGATTGATACTTCTTGGATGCATCAAAACAGAGGGGAACCAATATAAGGAGGAAAGTTTCACCACACAAATCATATGAGAAATATTATTAGGTTTTGAGTGCCTCACACCGTAGAACAAGGAGGAAGATCTAGGGATGGATATATCTCGTATGTTTTGAGGATTTAATAGAGTAGTGATTTTAGATACATTGGATCTTCCATTAAAAATTTATTACATTTCAACCACGTGGTTTGAACAATTAAAAGCATTCCAAGCCTTAGGAAAATTATAATATGAGTTATGGCCTTTGAATTTTGATTAGTTCTTTAAAAAAGATTTAAATTAATTATACGTCAAAGCAAACATCGAAGGAGAGAAACAGTAGGAAGTCGAAAACACTACACAACAAACCTAAAATTTGGATAAGTAAATAGAGGATGCCATTAGATCCTCACTATTCTAGAAACACTTTTCATGTACTCGAAATTTAGAAAAGGAAATTGAGGCTATCGTTGGAACATCATTGTTTTTGAAACACTATTCCTGAACTCAAATTTAGGAAAAGGAAATAGAGGATACTGTTGGAACCTCACTGTTCTAGAAGAAATGTTCATGATCTCGAAATTCGGAAAAAAATAAATAGAGGCTACCATTGGAACCTCCCCATTCTTGAAACACATTTCATGAAATAGAAATTTGTTGAAGGAAATAGAGGCTACAGTTGGAACCTCTCCATTCTAGAAACATTGTTCATTAACACAAAATTTGGAAAATGAAATAAAGACTACTATGGGAACTTTGCAGTTATGGTAAAAATTGTTCATAAACTCAAAATTTGGAAAAGTAAATAATGGTTACCATTTTAACCTCACTATAATGGATTTAATGTTCATTAACTCAAAATTTGGCAAAAGAATTAGAGGCAACCATTAGAACATCATCGTTCTAGAGACACTATTCATGAACAATGTATTTGGAAAGGGAAATATAGGATACTGTTGGAACCTAAGAGTCCTGATAACACTATTCATGAACACAATATTGGGAAAAGGAAATAGATTCTACTGTTGGAAACTCTCCATTCTAGAACCCTATTCTTGAACATGAAATTTGGCAAAGGAAATAGAGGCCACCATTAAAACGTCCCTATTCTAGAAACACTGTTCATGAAGTCAAAATTTGGAATAGTATATAGAGGCTACCATTGTAACCATACTTTTTTAGAAATACTATTCATGAACTCAAAATTTGGAAATTGAAATAGAGGCAACCATTGGAACCATACCGTACTAGAAACACTTTTCATGAACTCGATATTTGGAAAACGAAAATGATCCTACAATTGGAACTACTCACAGGGATACCGTTGGAACTGTTCACATAGTTACACTATTGGAATTGTTTAGATTATTATTTCATATGATCTTTTCAAAACATTCTGCTGTTGGAATTGTTCCCATTAGTCTACTTCTTGAACTATTCACAGCGTTCACCGTTCGAACTGTTCACCGAATTGGAAATTTGGAAAAGTGTTGGGGATAAGTATCATTGACCACGAGAACACCTCAAACACTATATTTACGTGGAGTAATGGACGATAGAGGTTTAGTCCATTACATCCAATGAATTATAGAGGCTTAAATAGATAATGAGTCAAATTTAATGTTTAAAATATAAAATAATAATCTTAGATGGTTGTTTTACCAACCTTTGGTGGTTAACTGTTATTTAATTTTTATTCTCTTTTATATGTTTTATATGATAAAAATAAATTTCTTATTTTAAAAAGGGACATAATATTTTAATTTTTGTATGTTTCTGATAAAATTCATTTTTAATGAATAGTGAAAATACTGGATTTTAATACAATACTGCCTTTTCATCTAATTTATTTTTATAGTTATTTATCATTTTAATTGTTTTTAAAGTTTAATTGGATTATTTTTTTATAATTTAATCCAATGATTGACCTTGGATGTAATTTCACATTTTAATTGGGAAAAACAGTTATCAATGTTTTGATAGTTTTCACTTATTGAAAACACATTTTTTGGTTTTAACAACGTGAATTAATTTTAAATTAATTTCTGCCAAATTTGGTTTTTGAATTTGGAAAAATGGATGTTATATTTGGAATCATATATAAAAACTTATTTTAATTGGTACCTTTTATTTTTTGACGTTATGAATAGTAACTTCAATAATTATTTTAAATAATTGTGGTTAAAGCGTAAATCGGGTAAATAAGGGAAAAATTAATATCATTATAACATAATAATTTCATAAAACGTTATATTATCTTATAGGATTATATATTTTCGACCTTGTGAATCATTAACACCAAAAATGGGCAATTGGGATCCACTAGGGTGTGTAAATGATATTTTATAATTTTTATTTTAATGAAATGTGAAATATAACATAAACATGTATCTTTAAATAAATAAATATTAATATGGGGTTATATATCAAATATATATGGCTATAAATAGTCATTATAATTCATAAATTTTATTATACATCATGGTATTTGATTTAAAACATTTAGACAATATATTTATAAATTTATTTATGACACAATGATGATAGAGTTATTACCATATTAATGGAGGATTCAAAAAAATGAACTTATAGATACTAAAATTTATTTAATGGGAACACATTGACATCATCCATGAATTTTCATGATGAAAATGACATATTTTGTATGATTTAATTATATTTTTTCTAATTAATCATGTCGTTATGACTTAAAAATTCATTTACAAAATATTATAAGAATTGATATAATTTAGTTATTAAAACAAATTATTTTTTGTTAAATAATATAATATTCCTAGAAAATATATGATTTGGTCCACTGACTTATATAAAGTTAAAAATCCTATTATTGATCCACTTTTTGTTTGATTGTCATTTTATAGTAAAAATAGTTACCATATAATATGAACAAACAAGAAGATATGGTATGAGTTAATTTTTTCAACTAATGGTTAATGCTATAATATACGGTTAATTTTGAGAACTAAATTTGTTAAAAATATATTGGTTTATTGGATTTAGACACATTATAATATTATCCTATATATTTTGAATTTTTAATTATTATAATTTGAAAATAATTCTAATGTCTCGTCCCTAGATACCCTGAGTCTGTGCATTATAACATAACATTGGCATGATCTCAAGAGATCCTGTCTCGAAAGAATGGTTTGTTATGAAAAATTCGAAGTACTAGATACATAGCTAAATTTTACATTACATTATGAAATAAATAAAATCAACATTATACCTCATTGGAACACACTCATATCCTTTGGCATATCCAAACTAGTAAAACATAATATACATATTCACATACAGAGAAAAAAAACATAATAAAGGGGTGAGAATAAATTCTCAGTAGGGATAATAATGTAGAAAAAACTGTTAGAAATAATCATAAACATTTAAGGAAATGTATAAGACTAAAACAAAAGCATTTTAAACATATAATTTATCATAATATGGAAAAGATAAATCGAGTAATTTCATTTTCTTATTCATATAGATATTCTAATAGTCTAACAATCACATGAAATATCAATATCCAAATTTCTAATGATTGAGTGCATAATGTCGTACATCATAAACCCATAATCAAGGACTCCTACCATGACTACAAATAAGATTTTTTCGAGGTCTTTTACCAAGCCACTTGTTGGTCCTATGGGATATATCGATGTATCGAGGAGATATAACGAGCTTTACCAATCACTTACTAAGTCCTATGCATTCCTCATATAAATAAATTGAACCATAATCTAAATATTCTTTTTAAAAATATCATATGAAATGTCAATATTTTAACAAAAACCCATGAATGGTATAAAAATAGCACATCCATCGTCAATAATAACTCATTCAATACAATATGGAGGATTTTATATTAATAAAATAACTTTAACAAAGAATAATAAAAATATAATGACATAGATGAAAATAATCATTAAAATTATTTGAGAGAAATATCCCCATTTATTTTGAAAACATTTAAAAGTCTCACTATATATCAAGAGGATGTTTAAAATAGAATTTTGGATAAATGTGCTCGAAACAACATTGAATCGTGTAAATGTAATTATAATTTTAAAACATTAATGTCCATATAAAAAAAATCCTTAAAACCATATTTAAAACATTCAAATTAATGAGAAATATTTATAATAAATCATTAAAACATATAATATGATATTTTATTTAGAGTTCATAACCAAATGATAGAAACTTGAATAAAAATAACTGAGGTAATAATAACATTATAATATCATGAGAATATAGGGATTAATGGTATATCATGTCAAAGTACAGTATATACACCATAAAAAAGTTAATTGGCGCATAACAACAAAGAAGAATCAGTGGGATATATGTTGAGATTAAATCCCTTACGTGGCCATATATTTCGGTTAAGGGTAAATCATTTACCTTAATATGTGTGAAATATACAAATAAACTCAATATAATTGGATATTTTTGTCACAACCCGCCCTCGGGGCCCGTTCCGTGACTACCCAATCCCGCCTTCTATAGGCCAGGGGCTGGCGACTAGAACCAAGGCGCAAATCCCAGTAAAAAGGGAAGGAATTTCCTTTGGAAAGTAAACAAGCACCACAGAGTAAGCAAGCGGAAAAGTAAACACTAAGTAAAAATAGAGTACAACTGGAGTGTGGAAAAGTAAATGAGCCAGTATACAAACCCAAACTGAATGTAAAGTACAACTTGAAAGGGAAAACAACAACTGTAAAGTAAAAGCCGCTACACCGATATGTCCACTTGAAATCCCACCTAAAGGGTGGGTACAGATAGCTCCACTGCTCCTCGGGTCCCGCCGTCCGCTCCGAGCACGTCCCACCCAGTGGTCCCCCTCCAGGTATCATCCTGCTCAGCAAGCCTCAACCACGATCAACGCTTTCAGTCGTCTGCAACCAATACAATGTAGTGCGGGCATAGCCCGTGTAGGGGTGAGTATAAGCTACTCATTAGGGACCCAGAGACCCATGAAGGACTCCCAAAATCCACAAAGGATAAACCACAAAGGAAAGACACAATCACAAAGTAACAACTGACACTGCTTAGGTATATGCCCATACATATACCTAAGTCATCAATTCCAATACGCTCCAACCTCCAAGCCCAAGTACAACTCAGTCCACACAGGAAATTATATGTATTCCACACAGGAAAGAAAAACGAAATCCACACAGGATAGCACAACACAATCCACACAGGAAAGCAACACGATTTATCTCACACAGGTATACTTATTCGAAAGATGACAGAGATGATCACTTATCCATCTAAGTTGTCGGACCCAAAAAGGATCGATATGTACTAACCCCCGCAAAGACCCACACAGGATCGGACCCAAACAGGATCTGTAGGCGCTGGTTCAGACAGGACCACTGAGCGCAGACCCACACAGGATCGGACCCACACAGGATCGGTAGCACTGATCCACACAGGATCGCTGAGTGTTGTAGTCGTCATCGTCGAATCCACTAAGGATCTATGCACAGTCGTCGTCGCAGTCACAGTAGCAGTCACAGCCAGCTCTAGGGTTCCCGCACACAGCAAGCTCGTTCGGGAGGGTCCTCTCCACGAGCCGAGAAGCTGATACATCAACTGTCTCAAAGTACAGAGCGTATGTATCCAAAAGTTCTGTATTTTCAACAGGAACTCAACGCAACAGACAGTGCGTCGATCGGACGCCCGGTCTGAGAGTTATTGGCTTTTTCGTCCTAGGGGCCAAGTTGGTTTTTAAGGAAAAACCAACCCGAATGTACTCCACATGCGTCCAAACCTCGGGCGGAGTATGCCAAAAGATCCGTCTCACTAAGAGGAACTAAACAAAGCTGACGGCACGTCAATCAGACGTCCGTAGCTCAAGATATGAGCGTTTCCGCTCCGAGGGCCCAGTTGGTTTCGTGTACGAACCAACCCGGCCGAACTCAAAATATTCCGAAACCTTGAGTGCGATATACTGAAACGATCGTCTCGATCCAAGGATCGCATCTCCGCTGACGGCGCGTCATTTGGAAGTTCGTATCCCGTGTTATGGGAATTTGAATCCAAACTGCTCGGTAACAGGGGTTTCAGGCCCGGGCCGTCCCGGCCTGAGACCCCCCAGTTGGCTCGAACAGGGTCGACCCAGCCCGGTACGGCCCCGCCCGGCCCAACTTGGCCCGACCCGACCCGGCATGGCCCGGCGAACTGGCCAGGCGCGCTGGCAGCTCGGCCGAAGGCCGAGCTGATTGGAACGGGGGGCGCCTGCCCCCCCCCCCTTGTGAAACCCCCCCTCATTATGGGGGGCCGTTTATTTGCTGGCCGGAGGAATCAATTCCCCCCGGTTTTCCTCCCTTCCGGCCGGCCCGTCCTGGCCGGCCGGTTCTTCTTCAACGAGACCATCAAAGGCCGGTCCCCTTCCGGCTTCCGACACCGGCGGTCCGGCTGGCCGCCGGTCTTCTCGTTCCACCACGGCCCAGAACCGGCCGCGGCCTTCGTTTTCCGGCACATCGCGATGGCATCTCTCCCTTCCGACGCGGCCCCGCTCCGGCCGCGGTGTCTCCGACTTTCTTCGACGCGGCACGACAACGCCATGTCCTTGCATTATTTTACGACGTGGGCCGACGGCGCCACGCGTTTCTTTCCGTATGATCCTGCGCGGTGCGATGACACAGCGCCCCACCCGTTTCAATCCACAACATAATCAACATGAAAAAGGAGGAGGGTCGGCCGTGTTTATGCGGTCCGGTCCCCTCGCGTTATTTGCTAACAATTGGACAAATTTCACGAAGAAATAATCACGGGTATAAATCGTGAACAAAGGAATAAAATAAACCCCTACCTCGGTTTCAAGTGTAGAGCACGTCAACAAGCCGCGGAAGACAAGCGTCACGGAGGTCGGGCGTCGCGAAAACCGAACGTCGTTTCTGTTGACGTCGAGGTGCGTCCGAAGAGGTACGTCACTGGAGAAGCTTCGTAAGCTGATGGAGATTGTCTGAGGAAGAAACAGTGCCTCCTTTCGTTGACACGGGAATAAGATCGAAGATGCGGCATCGTCGATCTTCGGAAACACACCGGCTACGAAGAAGAGAAGCGGCGTTCTTCTTCGGAGCGTAAGTGTTCTTCGTCAAGGTTGAAGAAGATGGAGAGAACTTCCCAAATCCTCCCAAGGTGTCAAAGGATACCAACCAAAATAAAATAACTTAAAGCTTATTTTATATACACAATTAAACAACTTGAATTTCAAAAGTTTGAAATTAAAACAACACAACTCAATAAATAACACAAGTTGTCAAGATTAATTAAAGATGAGTTATAGGGAGTTTAAAGGGAAGATGATGTGTTAGGGTTCGTGTGGGCCCCACCACACTTAATCCTATCAAGGGAGGTCATGTGGGTGTGGGTCCCACAACTAACTCCCTTTGGGAGTTTATAACCAACTTGGATAAAAATAAAATGTGTTTCCACATTTTATTTAACTTCATTTTTAATTCCCAAAAACTAACTCTCAACCCGCAAAAAACTCAACCTCGGAAAAGGTATCCTTAAGTGAATATCAGTGATGTGAGTTCATCGGTGCCCTCATAATTCGATTCCGGGCACTAGTTCAAAAGTTAGAAATTCCCGCTCGTTCGTTCACTGAACGTACCCGAGCCAAACATCGGAAATTGATTCCGGGCACTCCGGGCTTCAGAATCAGGTGATGTCAGAATCCGAGCTCTTGTAAAATTCCGAAGAAAATTAAGAAAAAATTTCCCTTAAATTTTACGGGTCATTTCATTACTCCCACCTCAGGGATTTACGTCTCCATAAAGATACATCAAAACTAGGGAAACAAATGAGGGTACCGAGCACGCATCTGAGCCTCCCGCTCCCAGGTGCTCTCCTGGAGATTCCCGTGCTGCCATCTGATGCGCACTAGAGGAATCGAACGTCCATGTAGGACCCGCTCCTATCGATCCTCGATCTCCACCGGGACCTCCGTAAAAGTCGCCCCATCGTCAACGTCATGCTCCCCATGGTCAATGATGTTCGTCGGGCCGTGCACGTATATCCTCAGTTGAGATACGTGGAAGATGTCGTGCACTCGGTGTAACTGAGGTGGTAGAGCCAGGCGATAAGCCACCTCGCCAATCCTGCTGAGGACGTGGAAGGGTCCGATGAAGCACAGAGATAACTTGCTGCCTCAGCCAAATCTCTGTATACCACATCGAGGTGAGACCCGCAAGAAGACGTGGTCGCCATCCTCGAACTCTAGTGGCCTCCACCTCCTGTTAGCGTATGACTTCTACTGGCTCTGAGCTTTCCTCATCCGCTCCTGGATGACCTGGACCTTCCCTATAGTGGCCTAGACCATCTCCGGTCCCACAAGTGCTGACTCCCCAGGGTCTGTCCATCACAAAGGAGATCTACAAGGTCGGCCATACGATGCCTCGTATGGTGCCATCCTGAAGGTGGAGTGGTAGCGGTTGTTGTATGAAAACTACACCAAGGGTAGGTGGTCCTCCCAACTATGAACAAATTCGAGGACACATGCACGGAGCATGTCCTCGAGTGTCTGAATGGTCCTCTCCCTCTGACCATCCGTCTGAGGGTGAATGGATGTGCTCAAACGTAGCTGCGTCCCGAACGCCTCATGCAATCCCTTCCGAAGTCGGGAAGTAAAGCGAGCATCTCGATCGGAGACGATAGAAGATGGCACACCGTGAAGCCGCACAATCTCCTGAACGTAGAGACGTCCCAAGATCTCCACTGTGCCCTGCTCTCTAATGGGTAATAAGTGAGCCGACTCGGTCAGTCGGTCGACAATCACCCAGATAGAGTCGTGACCTATGGAAGTGCGTGGATGTCCAGTCACGAAGTCAATAGATATCCCGTCCCACTTCCACTCCGGGACCTCCAAGGGCTGTACCAAGCCTGCTGGTACCTGATGCTCTGCCTTCACCTGCTGGCAGGTGAGGCATCAATAAACGAACTCTGCCACAGACTTCTTCATGCCCGGCCACCAGTGCTGTCGTATGAGATCCTGGTCCATCTTCGCCACTCCAGGATGTACCGCCAAAGGAGAAGTGTGAAACTCTCTAAACACCTCCTCTCTCAAAATGACTAGTACCATGGTACGTGCTCTGAAAAATATGTTCTGATCTGCTCCAAGGGAGAAACCATCTGGTGCATGTCTCGAGGATATCTGTGCACGCCGTGTCTCACAGTCTGCTTCCTCACGCTGTGCCTCTCTGATCTGCTGCAGTAGTGGAGAGGTGACTATGAGAGACTGAAGGAAGGCTGCTCCATCTCTATCCACGAAGGATATCTGCAAAGAGGCTAGCTGCTCCGTCGCCTCGTCATGTAGCTGAATGCCCATCCTCCTGCTGAGGGCATCAGATACCACGTTCCCCTTTCCAGGAGTATAGACTATCTCAAAGTCATAGTCCTGGAGGAACTCGAGTCATCGCCACTGTCTCAGGTTCATGTCCTTCTGCGAGAAGATATACCTGAGACTCTGATGATCATAAAAGACTGTAAAGCGCTCGCCCATCAGGTAGTGTCGCCATGTATTCAGAGCGAAGACCACTGTTTCTAACTCTTGGTCATGGGTAGCGTAGTTCTGCTCATGCGACTCAACTAACGTGATACATAGGCGATCACTTCCCGCTCCTGCATCAGGACATATCTGAGTCCGGTCCCTGATGCATCGCAGTAAACTACATACCCTACTCCCTCATCAGGCAACCTCAAGATAGGTGTGCTGGTCAACCTCTGTCTCAGCTCCTGGAAGCTCTGTTGAAATCTGTCTGACCACACGAAGGGTTTCCCCTTCTTCGTCAAAGCTGAGAGTGGTGCCACAACTCTAGAGAAGTCTGGCACGAATCTCCGGTAGTATCCAGCTAGTCCCAAGAAACTCTGAACCTCCGTCACGCTCCTGGGTGGCTCCCAAGCTAACACAGCCTCGATCTTCGCAAGATCCACTGCAACTCCCGCCTCAGAGATAACGTGTCCCAAGAATTGGACCTCACGTATCCATAACTGGTACTTCGAGAGCTTACCATAGATCTGGTTCTCTCGGAGTGTGTCTAGTACAACTCGCAAGTGGTAGGCGTGCTCCTCCTCAGTCGTCGAGTAAATCAAAATGTCGTCGATGAAGACCACAACAAATCGATCGAGGTATGGCTGAAAGATCCTGTTCATGAGGGCCATGAAGACTACTAGAGCATTGGTTACACAGAAAGGCATAACCAAGAACTCATAGTGGCCATACCGACATTTGAAGGCCGTCTTCTGTACGTCTTCGTCTCCAACTCTGAGCTGATGATAGCCTAACATGTGGTCTATTTTCGAGAACCACCGTGCTCCCTTGAGCTGATCAAAGAGTTCATCAATCCTCGTTAGTGGATACTTGTTCCTCACTGTCACCTGGTTTAGGCGACGATAGTCAACACAAAGTCGCAAGCTCCCGTCCGCCTTCTTGGCGAACAATATCGGGGAAGCCCAGGGTGAAACATTGGGTCGAATGAACCCCTTTCCCTGCAAGTCCTCCAACTGTACTCGTAGCTCTCGAAGCTCGGCGGGGGCCATCCGATATGCTGGAGTCGATATCAGAGCTGTCCCGGGGTACAGGTCAATATAAAACTCTACCTCTCTATGAGGAGGTATCCCTGGAACGTCATCGGGAAAAACGTCCACAAACTGATCCACCACTGCAGGAAAACCAAGACTTCGCACATCCACTACTCCTAGGATGAGACTAGCCAACTGATGAGTGATGGGCTATCCTATCCTCTGTGGAAGTCCATCCTGTGCTGCGAAGGCTCCCTTCTCACTGGTGAAGGTGAACCTGCTCCCGTCGGTGCGTACACATAGCACCTTTCGCCTAAAACAGTCAATCTGTGAATGGACTATAGATAACCAATCCATGCCTAAGATGACGTTGTAAGGCCTCGACGCTGCTATAAGAAGATCCCAGCCGAAGCTCTCGCCTCCTAGAGTAAGTTCACATTGTCGGAACGAGTGCGTAATCATCGAGTCTGCTCTCGTAGGAGTCTCTAGCCGTAAGGATCGAGCCAACGGCTCTGTCGGAATCTCTGAGCTCCGAAAAAGGGCAGCGGCTATAAAAGAGTGACTCGCTCCTGTGTCTATAAGTACTGCAGAAAGGGTGGAATAGACACAGATAGTACCTCGAAACATCTTGGGCAGGCCGTGGTCGTAGGCCTATGCTGCCTAGAGATTTGCCTGTCTCTGCCCGCCAGCTCCCTGTGGTCGGGGTGGACCTCCTGGTGGTGGTGGTGGTAGAGCCTCAAAGCATCGCCCACCACCTACTGCTCGGCCAACTCCTCTTCCTCATCCGCCTCCTCCCCGCGGACTGCCACAGTCGGCCCTCTGCCTCTGCCTCGGTGGTCCCTCAACCGTCTGCTGCTCCTCGTCACGGCGGGTCGGGCAATCACGAGCCATGTGGCCCTGCCCACTGCATGAGTAGCATTGTCTGCCTCTCGAAAGACTGGCTCCGCGCAGTGTGCCCTGCACTGCTGAGCCAGTGTCTTGAGGACGTCTGCCTGAAGGTCTGGTCTGCCTGGACCTCTGAGTCATCCGTCGACTACCAGCTGCAGAAGACTCTGCCATGTGCCGCCCTGCGGTGGGTCTCAGTGCTGGTGTAGACTCAGCAAGGAAGCTCTCGATCAAAAGAGCCCGCTCCAGTACTCCCGTTTGAGTCGGAATGCTGAGGGAGATCAGCGATGCCCTGATCTCGTGTCTCAATCCCTACTCGATGGTCCGGGCCCGGAATAATGGGTCCCGTACCATGTCAGTCGAGTAGCGCGAGAGATCGGTAAATCTCGCCGAGTACTGTGTGACCGTTATGCTGCCCTGCCACAGCTGAAGAAGTTCCAGAATGTGCACCGCACGAAGGGTGGCTGGGATGAACTCTGAGCGGAAGAGGCTATCAATGTCCGTCCATAGTAGAGATGCCTCATCGTGAACCTAGAGCATCAAGCTCCACCATCATAATGTTGCTGCGTGCAGTAGGCTCGCAGTGAGGATCACCATGAGGTATGCAGGTGTCCTCACAAGCCTAAAAACTCGTACCACTGCCTCCAGCCAGTCCTCTGCTGCCTGGGGGTCCGTCTCTCCACGGAACCTAGGTGGTCGCTGGCGCTGGAACTTGTTCAGATCTCCAAGGCGACATGCATCGTCAGCGGCTATTGCTGGAAGCATCCGGGGCTCGGCGGGTAGTGCTACCGCCGGTGCCACTGCTGACAAAGGGCTCTGCACCGAGGCATCGTCGCTCGGTGGGCTGTCGTCACACTCGAATCACGGAACCCTAGCTGGCTACCGTCGTGGGGCCATCCTGAAAAGGAAACAGGTGTGCCATGGTTAGTACAGTATACAAGGTGAGCTGATACAATGTAATCACAAAGAAAACTTAAAACACACACGCAATCAATGTTTTCGTGCATTAAGTCAGAAATTAGAAGTCAGGGTCCTGGTGTACGGATACGTCGGCCGCCACACCAACAATGGACTCCCTTGACTGATAACCACACTCAATACGCTAAACAGTATTGCTTCACATAGAAAAGACCAGAGTTCGCGGTAGAACCGAACTCCTCTGATACCAATTTGTCACGACCCGCCCTCGGGGCCCGTGCCGTGACTACCCCAAGCCCGCCTTCCATAAGCCAGGGGCTGGCGACTAGCACCAAGGCGTAAATCCCAACAAAAAGGGAAGGAATTGCCTTTGTAAAGTAAACAAGCACCATAGAGTAAGCAAGCGGAAAAGTAAACACTAAGTAAAAACAGATTACAACTGGAGTGCGGAAATTTAAATGGGCCAGTATACAAACCCAAACTGAAAGTAAAGTACAACTCGAAAGGGAAAACAGAAACTGTAAAGTAAAAGCTGCTACACCGAGCTGTCCACTGGAAATCCCACCTGAAGGGTGGGTACAGATAGCTCCACTACTCCTCGGGTCCCGCCGTCCGCTCCGAGCACGTCCCGCCCAGTGGTCCACCTCCAGGTACCGTCCTGCTCAGTAAGCCTCAACCACGATCAATGCTGTCGGTCGTCTACAACCAACACAACGTAGTGCGGGCATAGCCCGTGCCGGGGTGAGTATAAGCTACTCAGTAGGGACCCTGAGACCCATGATGGTCTCCCAAAATCCAAAAAGGATAAACCACAAAGGAAAGATAAAATCAAAAAGTAACAACCGACACTGCTTAGGTATATGCCCATACATATACCTAAGTCATCAATTCCAATACGCTCCAACCTCAAAGCCCATGTACAACTCAGTCCACATAGGAAAGTATATGTATTCCACACAGGAAAGGAAAACGAAATCCACACAGGATAGCACAACACAATCCACACAGGAAAGAAACAGGATTCAGCTCACACAGGTATACTTCTTCGAAAGACGATAGAGATTATCACTGATCCATCTATGTCATCGGACCCACAACGGATCGATAGGTACTAACCCCCGCAAAGACCCACACAGGATCGGACCCACACAGGTTTTGTAGGCGTTGGTTCACACAGGACCGCTGAGCACAGACCCACACAGGATCGGACCCACAGAGGATCGGTAGCACTGATCCACATAGGATCGTTGAGTGCTGTAGTCGCCGTCGTCAAATCCACTAAGGATCTCTACACAGTCGTCATCGTAGTCACAGTAGCAGTCGCAGCCAGCTCTAGGGTTCCCGCATACAGCAAGCTCGTTCGGGAGGGTCCGCCCACGAGCCGAGAAGCTGATACATCAACTGTGTCAAAGTCCATATTTGATGTATCCAAAAGTTCCGTATCGTCAACAGGGACTCAACGCAATAGATTGTGCGTCGATCAGACGCCCGGTCTGAGAGTTATTGGCTTTTTCGTCCTAGGGGCCCGGTTGGGTTTTAAGGCAAAACCAACCCAACCGTACTCCACCTGCGTCCAAACCTCGGGTGGAGTATGCCAAAAGATTCATCTCGCTTAGAGGAACTCAACAAAGCTGACGGCACGTCAATCGGACTTCTGTAGCTCAAGATATTAGCGTTTCCGCTCCGAGGGCCCAGTTGGTTTCGTGTACGAACCAACCCGGCCAAACTCAAAGTATTCTGAAACCTTTAGTGAGATATACCGAAACATCCGTCTCGATCCAAGGATCACATCGCCGCTGACGGCGCGACTTTTTGATGTATGTAGCCCGTGTTATGGGCATTTGAATCCAAACCGCTCGGTAACAGGGGTTTCGGGCCCGGGCTGTCCCGGCCCGAGACCCCCCGATTGGCCCGAATCGGGTCAACCCACCCCAGACAGGGTTGACCCGGCACGGCCCGGCCCAGCCCGACACGACCCAGCCTGGCCTGGCGGAACGGCCAGGCACGCCGATTCGGCGCAAGGCAGCGCGCTGGGCGCGACGCCAACTCGGCCGAAGGCCGAGCTGATTGGAACGGAGGGGCGCTTGCCCCCCCCCTCATTATGGGGGGCCGTTTATTTGGTGTTCGGGAGGTTCAATTCCCCCCGGTTTTCCTCCCTTCCGGCCGGCCTGACCGGGCCATCTGGTTCTTCCTCAACGGGACCGGCAAAGGCTGGCCCCCTTCCGGCTTCCGACAACGGCGTGCTGGCTGGCCGCCGGTCTTCTCATTCCACCGCAGCCCAGAACCGGCCGCAACTTTCATTGTCCGGCATGGCGCGACGACGTCGCGGCCTTCCGCCGCGGCCTCTCTCCGACCGCGGTGTCTCCGGATTTCGTCGACGCGGCGCGACGGCATCGCGTCCTTGCTTTATTATACGACGCAGCGCGACGGCGCCGCGCGTTTCATGCCGTATGATCATGCGCGGTGCGACGGCACTGCGCCGCACCCGTTTCAATCCACAACAGAATCAACATGAAAAAGGGGGAGGGTCGACCATGTTCATGCGGTACGGCCCCCTCGCGTTATTTTATAACAATTGGACAAATTTCAAGAAGAAATAATCATGGGTATAAATCATGAACAAAGGAATAAAATAAACCCCTACCTCGTTTTCAAGTGCGGAGCATGTCAACAAGCCACGGAAGACAAGCGTCGCGGAGGTCGGGCGTCGCAGAAACCGAACGTTGTTTCTGTTGAAGTCGAGGTGCGTCCGAATAGGTACGTCGCTGGAGAAGCTTCGTAAGCTGACTGAGAAAGTCCGAGGAAGAAACGAAATCTCCATTTTTTGACATGGGAAGAAATTCGAAGATGCGGCGTCGTCGATCTTCGGAAACACACCTGTTACGAAGAAGAGAGGCGACGTTCTTCGCCGGAGCTTAAGTGTTCTTGGTCAAGGTTGAAGAAGATGGAGAGAACTTCCCAAATCCTCTCAAGGTGGCAAAGGATACCAACCAAAATAAAATAACTTAAATATTATTTTATTTACACAATTAAACAACTTGAATTTCAAAAGTTTGAAATTAAAACAACTCAACTCAATAAATAACCCAAGTTGTCAAGATTAATTGAAGAGGAGTTATAGGGAGTTTAAAGGGAATATGAAGTGTTAGGGTTCATGTGGGACCCACCACACTTAATCCTCTCGAGGGAGGTTATGTGGATGTGGGTCCCACCCCTAACTCCCTTTGGGAGGTTATAACCAACTTGGATAAAAATAAAATGTGTTTCCACATTTTATTTAACTTCATTTTAAATTCCCAAAAACTAACTCTCAACCCGCATAAAACGCAACCTCGGAAAAGGTCTCCGTAAGAGAATATCGGCGCTACGAGTTCATCGGTGCCCTCGGAATTCGATTCCGAGAACCGGTTCAAAAGTTAGAAATCCCCACTCGTTCATTCACTGAACGTACCCGAGCCAAACTTCGGAAATTGATTCCGGGCACTCCGGGCCTCAGAATCAGGTGTCGTCAGAAACCGCGCTCTTGTAAAATTACAAAGAAATTTAAGAAAAAATTTCCCTTGATTTTTAAGGGTCTTTACAATTTTGTGTAAATATAACAGAGTACATTCACAATTATTTTTTTAAAATCAACACCAATGAATTGGATGTTTAACTCAATGAACAGAAATTGAGTTAAAATTTCTCTTATCTAGTTCGTATTGATGACATGTGAATTTATAAATGTAGTGATTATGTATATAAAAAGTATATTCACCAAATTGGATCGTAAATTACAACATATGTAAATAAATAGTGATTCCACAGATAATGTTGGAGTAAAACAATCATTGAAGTTTTAGTAAAAACGAATGAGTGAAAATTGTAATTTGGAAATCCCTAAATGATTTGGTAACTTATGAAACATATACCGCATGAAAATATGATCACAAAATGATGATGTGAATAACAATAAATTAAATTATACTACACAATGAATACAATCATGGGTAGTATATACACCATGTTAATGGTAACAATGGAAAATATAGCATGAATCTAACAGGAATACATGTGAGATGAAAACCTCTTACCACATTGTAATCAATCGAGTCATTTGAAAAAATGCTAATAACCACAAAACGAATCAAATAATACCATGAATATAAAAATATTCATTATAATATATATCAAATGGAAATAAACAATTCTCTACATCCATTAAATAATTGGCAAACATTGGAAATATCACAAAATTTAAAGTGAGATAAGAAACCCCTAACCTTGTACTTTTACTTAGTATGGGGTAGGTTAAACTCTGTTATAATGGTTATCACATTGTTATTATATTATAAAACAACCAAATTCATAAATATGATATTATAAACGATCTTCTAATATTGCATTGTTAATGATATTTCAGTAGTATCATTTGTTTGGTTGTTAACTGATTTATTTTCATTAATATGTTATGTTACCTAAGAATTGATTGATAGGTATAGGATTTATTTGATTCATATCCAGAATGATATTATGTTCAAAAAAATTATTTCTAAATCATCAAATGAAATTTTTTCTTCATTTTTTATGATGGGGAATTAATCTTATCACGTTTTATGAGAGGGTAATCCGTACGTACACACGAGCGAAAATATTATTCAATTAATGGTAATACCGTATTTAATTGGATGGTATATAATATATAAAGAATAATTAACAAGTTTTATTTGGTATTTTCATCAATTTTAGTCATTATTATTCCAAAAAAAATAATCAATTGTTGGATAATAAAATACACGACAACGTGGAGACGATAAGTCGTACGTACACACGTCTGGTGACTTTATCATTCAAAGGATGGATAGAATAATGAATATGGTAGTAAAATATTTATTATAACATCACAATATGTATAAGGTACCAATTTTATAATTTTGGTATTGAAACAATAAATAATGATGAAGTGTAATAAGAATAGAACTCTGAAAGAGTCGGTGAAATTACTACCTCTTTTTTGGGTGCATCCTTTTGATTTGAACAAAAGGGCTCCTTAGGATGGATTTCTGATCAATGAAATGACTCTAGGTTAATGAGATGGTAGTTTGAAAAATATTTGATCTGGGTTTGGCTGAGTCAAATGGCATTGGAGATGTGAAATTAAGAGAAGGGGATGTACCCATTTTTAAGAGAGGTGGATAACACATTAGGAATGGATTGAAATGTCATGTTATTATATAATCATTTTATTTTTATAATATATAAAAATTAATTTATTTTGAGGATAAGTTGGTTATGGGTCGAAATACATTCATCCAAATAGTTTTAGAAATGTTTAACTCACCATATTAACCTTATCTTTTAGATTTAACTCCATGTTAATAAGTTTAACTTTTACCATGTCTTCTTGTATTCTTACACTATATGTTTAATAAACATAATAAAAACTACCAATCGAACCTCAAGTTGTTCATTAATGATATATCAATCATTATATATGTCCTTTCATAGTACCATGGATTTCTTGGAATATTATATCATTTAATAATATAATATTTTTTTAAAAACACATATATGGGAATATTGTCATTCCATAGTATTTGGTTTTTTGAGAAAGTAATTGTAGCATGATTATACAAAAAATCATTTAAAAAACCATAACATGTCATATAAATCTAGAAAATTCTTGGAATGCATCAAAAGTTTCTATTTAAATTTATTTTGATATTTATAATATCAATTATTTTAATATTTCATTAATAATGTAATTGCAGCATCGTCATTGTGTCGTAAATAAATATATTTATTTAATTTCTGAAAAATTATAAGTAAAATACCATGATTTACGATGTATTTTTATATTTCTAATGAATATTTATAATCAAATTTATCTTACGTATAATCATATATTAAAAATGTTTTATTTATTAAAATTTACATTTAACACTTTTATCTTTTCTTTAAATAAAATAAAAACAAACGTCCTATTCTAATCTCCGTATAGTAAAAATGATCATATTTTATTCATGAGAATTATTTTAGTCGAAAACAGTCATCCAATAAAATTAGTACATGTGTTAGGGTAATTATAATATTATTTTTAACATTAATTAAAATATTTACTTTTAACTACGTCTAATAAATGTCAAATAATAGTTTTCATGAAAAAATTATTTTCATCTAATTGAACCATGTTTTACGTACTGATGTCAAATGTGTCTCTTATTTTTTGAAATTCAACTCACAGAAGTGGTAAAATTAAATTTTTGTAAAATTTGCTAATTTCCCTAGTAGGTAGGAAAAACGTTAAATAAATTCAATAAAATTCGATACATCTTATTTTATTATTAAATGACTCCAATGAATTACATTTAACTAATATAAGTATTATTTATCCGTTTTATGTAAAATTAGTTTAAATAAAATTAATAATTATTGAAATAAATTGTCAGTTTTTAATCAATAACATATTGTTTTTCACTTTTCATTAGAAATTTATAGCTTTCAGAAAAATACCAAAAATTCACCATATGATAAATATGACATTAAGAATAAAAAAAATGATGTATATTTTACTAAATTAAAAACATAGAAGTTGCATTAAATAATTTAAATTTTTTTCCCGTTGTCAAAACTTTAAAGCACATTTTTGAGAAGTAAAACTATAAAAAGATTTATATGTGTTTATGTATTATTTAAAAGTGAAATTACATCCGACGACCAACATTGGATTAAATGATAAAAATATAATCTAATTATACATAAAAACCATTATAATTTATAATTTATCACTTTAAATTATTTTTATTATATTTTTTCTTTTATTGAAAATTTAGTATCCTTCATTATTCATCAAAATATGATAGTTATTAGAAAAACACGAAAAATATATCCAAGATAAAATTTTATGTCTTTCATATATTAACATATTTAATTTGATGAAATTTATTATATTAAAGCGTCAAATATTGTATTAGAAAGGGTGCTCAATTAAAAGGAAAAAAAGCTTCATATTTTTAAAAATATATATTTTATCTGAAAAATTGAATTTATCCTTATATTATGTCTATGAAACACAAAATATGAAAGCTAATATTATATGGTATATATATAAAATTCAACATGTGGAAATTATTATTCGTAAACACTTTTTAAATTGATACATTGATAGGTCATGGTTCACTTTAACACAATGTTGCGTACATCACACACTATTGTAGTATTCTAAGAGAATCGCACCATTGAAGCATGGGGTGTTAAAATCATTTTATAATAAATTAATATTTTATAAATTTTCTAATGTGTATCTCATCCCTCTTACAAAAGGCCACCGACTCTACCCACTTAGTCACAACACTCAATCACATTGGAGCATCCAAAATATTCTAAAATAAGCTCTCCAATCCCTCCCATCCTTCAAGAGGACACAATTTTTGAATATTTCCATCCTATGGATACCTTTTGTGAAAATTGAACGGATATTGTCAAAAAATAATATGTATTTATTTTATCACCTATTTCAAAAATCATTTCTTCTTATACTTCGTCTTCGTATGACATTGCATTACTAATGTAATAAATACAGTATCTTATACATGTTGAGATGTTATTATAGTTATGGTACTACATTAAACCACCTTTTATATATCCTTTGAATAACAATATCACAATATTTACATATGTATGACTTACTATCTCTATGCCATTGTGAAGTTTTTCATTAAACAATTATAAAATTGGATTGGTATAATGATGAGTATACTAGATTAAAAAAATTTATATATCAAGATAATTATTCTTCATATTAAATATACAATCCAATTCTACACCCTTTAACAATTAAGTGAATTATATCGTTGCTCGTGTGTATATAATACATATCGTCCCCATAGTGTGATGTGATTATTTCAACTAGATATTCATTAAAACGTGATTATATACATGAATGGAATGAGTAAATATGATATGTATTATATTTATATTTTCTATATTCTTATTCAATTTTTATTTAAAACATTCTTTTATGCATTCCATATTGTGTCAATACGATATTTTCATTTCAGTAATTGTGGACTACTTGACCCTCAAAGTGATACGACTCATTCATTACATACATGAAACGTATAAATGATAGAATTAATAAAATTATGTAACATATATAACATATATATTATAATTTAATTATTATATACCTATGTATCAATTAGATTTCATTCCATTAATATGATAAAGAAATGAATTTAGCTGTCAAGCCTACGTACGACCTACGTCTCCATGAACGGTGAATTTCATTTATTTTCTAAAAAGTTATTGACTATTATAAATACATATATAATGGATATATATATATATATATAATATTTTAATCATTACTAATATTTTTTATATGATGGCCTTTATACCACACAAAAAATTTACATCAAAAAATTTCATTTTCGATTCAAGTACAAAATACACACAAAATGACAAATATAATCCTAAATAATATTGTTATTTTTATAAAATGGTAATATGTGATATTAAGGGAAAATAAAAATTAAAAATATTGTCATGAAATTATATATAATTCTTTGTTTATTATACTAGAAATTAAATAATGAATGAGACAAGTCGGACACAATGCAAGGAAAATTTATAACCTTATTTCCATTTGTTGATATAATCTTCTACTTCTTGACAATGTCATGCTATGATAATGATAGAAATAAATTTTTATAACCATTCATGTATTTATAATTTATTTAGGTATATTTATACTGAATACGCATAATTAATCTGTTTTATTTACAAGATGATCATTGTAATATAATTTCAAAACACAATTTCATCTCATTATGTTCTATGAATACTTCATTGATATTATTATTCCAAGATTATTTTTAGAATCAGTGATTATTTATTTATGTTGTTTTTTTGCACTTCCGTTTTTATGGTCATAATATTTATACACATAATCACCACATTGATAAATGCTTACATCATTTATATAACCATTGTAGGGGAATCATAACCCAATCTCTTTCTATTTAGTAAAAACTCCATGTCATTTGTTTTGTTTTTTCAAGAATATGTGGGAATAAAATTTTACTATTTTACACAAAATATAGACTTATATATATGTACTTATATTTTTCAGACATAATTATGTCTTTTACATATCCTTAATCTAAGGATATAATTTTTGTAAGATATGTTTTTCAATATATATTCAATTGAGTCTTGCTAGTTGTTATGCATCAATTCACTTTTATATGGTGTATATACTACCCCTTGATATATTATATAACTAATCTTATAATTACAATGATGTTATATGTTTTGTTTGAAGTTATTATTTAATTATTATTTTTCAATTATTCCCTCAAGTGGTAAGACACAATGTAGCGAAAACATTGTTTTAAATGATTTAATGATTTAATCATATAAATCCTTCTATTCCATTACCAGGTTTTCAAAATCAATTTAAGGACATGTTTATATGGAAATTAATGTTTCTATGTGTAAATTACATTCAGTGGTTTCAATGTGTGTTGGGTAAAATTGATTCAAAAACATTTTTTCAAATGTTTCAATTGTGTTTTAAAAAGGGGATGGATTATTTCCATAAATTAAAATGTTTTTTATTGATTAGTCATGAATGAAATTTCTCACTTTTATGTCTTTATTATGAATTATTGTTTACAATAAATTAATTACAAATAATTTTAAAATAACATGTATTTATTTATGAGTGCACAGATTGTAAAGAAGAAATGTTATTTCAATGTGGAAATGTTATTTTTTCCATAATTCATTATTTATGTAATTAGATTAAGATATGGTTAATTGTAATTGATGATGTCTATGTGTGGTTCCATTATAAACAAAGAGTGGGTGAGCCCATAATTTGTCTCCAATTTATTTGGTAATGTGGTAGAGGTAATTTTTTGGGTTTCTCTGAATAGATTTAGGGAATATAATCTGATGGGTATTCCAAACATAACCATGAAGTTAACTCCATATGTATATCTTAAAGCTACAATATTAGTTTTTTATGGATTCCAAAAGTAACCATTATGATTTATAATTTCAATGAATTAATCGTAAATCTTATGATTTCTGGAGTTATATTAAAGATGATATGTTTTATGAGGAAAAATTATGATTTCATTTATTTGTATGTATTGTGGACTGATGTTTTATTTCCTTATATTATATCCCATAACGAGATTTTTGTACTCATCCTATTTTTTTGAAATATTTTTCACATGGTATAAGGAAGTGTAAGAGAAATTTATTGTTCCAGATGATATTTATCGAATAAAAAAAAATTAAGTATATTTATTATTGTGAAAAGAATCAGATAGAGTATAAGTGCCTAATTTGTAATATTTGGGATGTAATGTTATTGTTATGACCTAATTCTATAGAAATATAAACATGAAAATATCATTTCTGTGAATTAAATTAAAATTATTGACAATACTCATTATTATGAAATTTTTATGTTTGGGGCCTTTCAATTGATATTCATGAAGGTGGTTTCCTTTGTGAAGGATGATATATTGCTGAAGGTTGGGAGGTGTGAGAAATTTCTTGGATTCATGAATGCAAGTATTTCCCTAAACCAAATATTTCATCTCTCAATGTATATTTTCTTTATGAACAGTAGTGTTTTCAATCTAGTTTATGTAAATATATCATTCATGTGAATCAATATAGAACACTAGTGGATGTAGTGTATCTTGCTAGTTAGAGATAATGACATAAATTTCAATATAATTATTTGAACATCATGTTGTTAAACAGAATAAAAATTAAATTCAGGCAATGGCCGGGAGGGAGTACATGTAAGTCTTCTAAGGGAGTAAGTGTGTTGTCCTTAAAATATGGCAATAGATGTGTCTGTGTAAAAATGTTATTTTATATAAACCACATTACATCACAATTACACCTGAATATTAGTGGATTGAGGTATGAATAAAATAATATTAGTGAATTCTCCTAGGAAAATACTTAACTAGTGAACTAAGTGAGACGGATTTTTTGTCTCGTGGAATGTGACTGATTAATAATTGTATGATTCCATCAGAAATGTTTTACATTTTCTAAAAAATTTGTGAACCTGATCCATTGTTTTAAAATAAATATTTGACACCATGATTCTCCCATACCATATTTGGGTTTTGGGGTCTTACATATATTATTTTAAAATGAACAAATTTAATTTGGAAATGAGTTATAATAATAATTGTAAATATAAAAAATATGATTAAAGGTAAAATGGGATAATGATTGTTAAAAATCATATAATTACATTTCAAAAAATCTATAACATTCATTTATACTATTTTAGGAGAAATTTTTTTCTAAGACTATAAAATTACATATTAGATGTCATATATATCCATTCTACATATATAGTGAATAATATAATATTTACGCATTGATGTCATTTTGTATACTTTAATATGCCATGAATTAGTTCACAATGAAAACAATTAAATACATTAAAATATAAATTGGCATTTTAAAGATAATTTTTTATCATGGTAATTTTTTCCTAATTTCCTGAAATAAATAACATCTATAAAATATTATAATATTCTAAAACATGGATTATTAAATTGAAAAGAATAGAAAATAAATGATATTATTAATATTAATGGTTTTGTAATTTTGAATAATTTTTGAACTTGTACTTTTTTAGGAAAATATGTCTTTTTAATTATATATAAATGGATTATAATCTAAATACTTTTATCATAGTGTATTCAAGAAATAATTAAATGAATGGTGTCAAAATTACATTCATAATATATTTATGGAAATAAAAATCTATTAAATTAATTGAAAATAATTAAAAAAATTAATTACAATAAGTTAGACATGATAAATTTTTCAAATAAATCACTTTTCAATTTATGAGCCAATTTCATCATTAGGGGTAAATTTATAACACTTTTAAAACTGGAAATTGTAATATTGTGGTAATAGATAAAACATGGTAACTAAGGGGTTAAAGAAAAATATATGGTTTAAATCATACCATAAAAAAGTCCAAATATTATTTTTTTTTCATTGTATTTCCACCTCACATTGCATTATATTTTAATTATTATCTATTTGGTTTCATTTTTTTGGGACTATATTTATTATAAATTAATTAGTTATTAAATTTTAAAAAATGTCACTCCCCCACCATTATAAGAGGGATCCCAGCCATTATATTTTCCATGTCACATTAACCCATCATGAATAACCATACCAATAAAAAAACGAATCCTAATTGCCTATATCAACATTATATATATTAGGTTCCTCCTAAAATCTCATCCATAGGGTTCTTAAGAGGATATCAATATTAATTATTTAAAAATGGATATAATCATATTATCAATCAATTGGAATTTTATTTTGCTCAACCTCCACTAAATATTTATTACTATTAATTAAATAAAAATTTAAATAATATTTATATAATGATATATTAATATGAATATGAAATGAAAATTATTTAACCCATTATTTCATCAAATGTGAAGTGAAATTACCAATGCTGCATATGTATGGCATACCACCTTCACATAATGATACATTTCATTTTTTATTAAAATTATTAAAGTATTATTAATATGATGTTTCTAAATGTTATATATGATATATATGACCTAAATAATCTTATTGAATATTAATATCATATATAACATCATACCATCAAAACCACATGAAAATTAAAGTGTACATCATGTGTATTTATTAACTACCTACTCTACGAAGTGATGTGTTTTTTCATTCATCCACAATTTAAATTTATGGTAGTCTAATTTTATTAATGAATATAAATTATGTATGTTATATAATAACTATACTATTATTTTGAATTATTAATTATCATTCCTTGGTTCCATCCCTCAAAATTTTAAATTAGCATTCATGTTTACATATGAACTACCATATGTACCAATAGTAAAATCAATTCTCTATATCTAAATTTATTATGATTATAAATATAAATATATTGAATATATATGATATAATAATTATGTATATTATTTTGGAATAAATTTATTAAAAATTAAAATTTAATATACTTGAGGTTAAAGAACATGCATTGAATGTCATTCTCGAGGTAGGGGATTTCAATAACACTTTTAATTTGTTGGGACACAATCCATATTCACCCGTTGTTTCATTTATGAGGATCATATATTGATAATTAAATAATTTATTGTTATTATTATTATTATTATTAAACTTATATAAAAATAAAATTCCATAAAATTCATTTTCATTGATGGTTGTTACAATGAAAATTTTACCAAAGTGGTATGGGACTTTTATTTCAATAATATTTTAATCATAATTTTTTATGATATAATTTTTATTGATGAAATAATATGATTGTTATCTATTCTAACCCAATAATTATTTATATAATCTAGATATTTATTTGGAAATACAAATTTTACATTTAGGGTCCTTTCCATAATTACAAAATATAGTTGAAATCTATGTTTATAGAAAATGAACATTATTTATCTCCTCGACCAATTTTTTATTAATAAATGTATTTTAAAATATATTGAATTATTGATTCTAATAATTTCATATAAAATATAAATGTAATTTTTTCATTTTTATTATTTTATAAAATGGTATAAAAGTAATATTTTTTTCATTCACATAACGATATTCTTTTTAATGTTGTATACTAAACTATCGAAGGAATGTTTTATTTTATCATATATGATATTAATGGAATTATGATTCATCATGATTGAAAATTCTTTTTATGATTTAATTTTATGTATCAATGTATATTTCGTATGAAATATTATACTGAATATTTTGGATATTTTTTTTATTAAAAAAGATTTTTTCTAAATTAAGATGATAATTTCCTCATGAAACATTAATGTGATCATTTAAATATGTAATTTTTTTATGATAATGTATTATTATGTTACATAATATTTAATTGGGATATGATCCAATGAGACCATATATATTAATTATTTTTCATTTTATATATATATTGATGATATGTTTACGAGTTCCTTTAGTTTTCTTGGGTTATGCTATGTTTTATTGATGAGGTTATTATAAAACCCAGGTCATTTGTATGGGTTATGATGTTTTTATATAAAGAATGTAAATTTTATGATGTGGAACACACACATATATTTTATTATAAATATATAGGGTGGGATTTCAATTATATATCCCTCTAATTCATAAGAAATTATTTACGTCAGATGATATAACTACAAGAAACGAGTCGATGTTCATGATCCATTATATGAAAAAAGTCGATGTGCATGATCCATTATGAGTGAAAATTATATTCTCATAATACATTATAAGAAACATGTGTTGATACCTGATATATTATGTTTTGATGGATGTTAGATCCTATCTTTTTATGGATTCATAATCGGCACATTTTCAGGTACCTTTTAATGTATTTTAAAACTATAAACATAGAGTAGTGGCTTGGGGTGATATTGGTTATAATTTTATCAAAAACTTATTGGGGTGTACTTAGTTTGCGCACGTTTTGAAAAACGATGGGACAAAACCATTCCATGTGTACTAAACTGGACAGAAGATTCTGCATGGTTTGCGCACAGTTTGACAAACTGTGTGACAAAACTGTGCCAACTGTGAAAAACATGGTAGTGGAGTACTCCTAGTTGGAACATGGTTTGTCTATCCAAGTTCTTCTTCCTAGGAAACATTTCATGCGGTTTTGAATATTTTAAAATATCTTTTAAAACCACCAAAACCCCCAATGACTCCCCTATGTTGACCATGCCACAATATTGGAATATTCTAGGAGTTATAAAATCCTTACAGAGGGATTACTAGCTGATCTGAACACTTCTATGTGATATTGAATTCTCAAAATGAAGATCTTCTCTCCTACCTGTAAGTGGATTTCATCCTGATACTTCTCCTATTCTTTCCCCATTTATTATAAAATAATTTCACAGCTGATCATCACCTTTTTCATATATCTAAACCAATGAGTTAAGTTATAATCCTAGGATTGTATATCTAGATCTAGTTTTTCAATATAATTATTTATTTGATCACCATTTTGGTTTTAGGGACTTCGATCCCGAATTTTATCGATGAAATTGTGCCACTCATATTTTAGGGATTTCTGTTGGTCTAACATCCATCAATAGTTAGAGGAAGCTAATATAAATTGAACTCCTACAGTAACGATCTATGATATTTGTATTATTTAGGAAATTTCAAGGATCTATTGATAATTAAATTCCAAAATTAGAGTAATTGAGAATATTTTTTTGACATATGATTTTCCTTGGGAGGTTAATTCATTTTTGATCATAGTTGAAATGAAGGGGGTTGCCCAAATTGATTATTTGTAGAGTTCATATTGTAGTTGAGTAATTAAATTAAATATTAAGTGATAATTAATTGGTGTAAATAAACAATAAAAGGATGTTTGGCTTTGAAGGATGTTGTATTCTGAGAATTAATTATATGCCATGATGTTGAAAAAAGATAATAAATTCAGAGAATTAATTATGTTTCATGATGTGATTACAGATAATTAATTCCGAGAATTTATTACAACATGATGATTTTATAATAGATAATTAATTGTGAATAATTAATAATGGAATGAAAAAGGATTTGATTGATTAATTAATTGATGAATTACTTAATGGGTTATGTGTTTAGTTAATTGTTTAATTACCTAATGAACATTGAAATGTTTTACCAATCATTGGATTAATACATGAATAATGTGGAAAATTCTTGAGAATTTACAAATAATTACATGGTTGAGATTTTTTTGTGCGAGGTATGGTGTCATAAACCACTTAGAATTTGGGACATGTATATAGAGTTCCCCCCAAATAGTTATCCAATCTTGATATTATAGGGTGATAGGCATGACGACCTTCAAAGAATGAGAATAGAAGTGATGGGTAAAAAGACCTACACTCGTGAGATTTGAGGTTCTAGGCTTGAAGACCAATACAAAATGATAAATGATAATGAATGATAATTAAAATGGGAAATGTTAATTGAACATGGTCTAATGTGATGATTAAATATAAAATTAAAATGTGATAACTATTTGTTTTATGCTTTTTATTTATTACTTCATAAAATTGCATGCAATAACTTTTGACAGCACACATTAAGACATTGTTATAGTGGCCTAATGAGTTATAGTCACACCCAAATCAGGATGACTAATTGGAACCTAAGTAGACTTTATTATTTCCGGACGGGATAAGGGAAAGGCCTTGAGATAGATTGATGTTTGGGTTTGCAGCATTTGAGAGGATGGAAACGTGGTTCAAGACCATTTTTGGAGTTTTTGTGTAAATAATTTCAATTTCATTATGGAAATATTGAACATTCATTGTTATATCAAGCTTTACATTTCAGATAAATATTTCATTTTGAAGTTTTGAAAATCATATGTCCTGGAGCTATTATAATTTTCTATATATGCTTTTTTCATAGTTAATTGTTATTCGGTTCTGCTGGTTGATAGTAGTTGGTATATTGTCCCCAAGAATGATTTATCGGACCCTCGTTGATAGTCATCACCCTATGGTGTATGGGGATGCGTGCTTGGGGGCTTGTGGAAAAATAGCTCTGGGCACCATTCAGTGGATTCTGGGTCAGGACGTCAAAATGAGGTATCAAAGGAGGTTTCATTACATCATTCTTCTTTGGTCTTACTATTTTGGGAAAATGTCTATAAGATACTAGGAAGATTTGATGCTTCGTAATGAGATCATGCGTGGGAATTTCAAACCCATGTATGGGCAAAAATCCGAGAACTCAGGGTAGGATTTTTGTGATTGTTGATTTTTTTTACAGTTTCATATTATATCACCATTGGTGACACACATGCAGCATGATGTTTTTTTTGAAATTGTGGAATTTTTATTTGTGGTTTAAAGAGGCAAGATAGTGGAGTCTGCATGCATCATTCTAGGAACTCAAGGTTGTTTTCATTTGCATCATTCATGGAAATCATGGGAAAATGGGTTGTATGTATGTTTTTTAACATAAAATATTTTTAGTGATGTGATATTGAAAAAATAATGCATGTTTCTAATGAGAAACATGGTTTAATAAGTGGAAATTATTAATTAATTAAATGTTGAATTAATTATTTTGAGGTAATGTGATTAATTAATTGTTGATAAATTAATGATAATGATTTTACCCTTGTTAACGAATACCTTGGAGCAAGATGGTTAAGGGTTGTGGTAGGGCCTAGATGATGATCGTGTGGAGATAAAAGGGAGAAATGACATATTGAAACTTGTTGTGTCAGCTTCTTCCCTTACATAAATGTTATATGGTTGTGTTATGATACCTAAGACATATGTTTGGTTTTATATAAATATTCCTTCATGAATCTTGTTGATAGAGAGACCAAGGGGTATTTCTCTGAATGAACCTCCACATTGGGAGCTTGAGGAACCATTGGTGCATGATAAGGAAAGAAGGAGAGAAGTTCTGAGAGAACATTGATCATTTCAAGAATTTAATGGAGAGAGACATAGATATATTTTTTAAATTCATGTCGGAGTTGACAAAGGAGTTTCAGCTGCAGCACCCTCTTACATTTACTTGAGAGTGTGGTCCTACAAGAGATGAAATCTATACTTATTCCATTGAGATAATGCTTGACCATTTGGATACTCTAGTTGAGTGGATGGTCATGTTAGCTGCTTATATTCTGCGGAGATTTGTGAAGCTCTATTGGGACATTCAAGTACGATATGGATAGACTGATGATATATTATGGAATGAATTTTTGGAGATAATCTGGAAACACTTTTATCCATACATGTTGAGTCAAGTGAAGACTTATTATTTAATCATCTGACACAAGTAAGCTATCCATAATTGAGTATGCTATAATTTCATAGATTTATGAAAGTTTTCTCTATCTTTGGTATCATAGGAGGCTATATTATTAAAACAATTTCAGGATGGACTTAAGTGTGAAATTATGTCCTAGATGAATATTATTAGGCTGAAGAAATTATTAGTAGTGTTTAATCAAGATCTTATTTCAGAGAGTATCCTGAAAGAGGATTCCAGTACTAAACATGTAGCTAGACGATCTTGGAGTGGCCCTTCTGAGAGAAAGAAACACCACCATGATAATCTCAGTTAGGAAAATGGAATGAAGAGGGGAAAATTACACTAAATCTTTCGCATGTTCTTTTCCACCAGTGTGGTATGAAAAGAAATTGTTGAATATATTTTATTGGATCACCAGGGTTTTTCTAGTTCTGTGGAAAGATAGGACATCTTCAGAGGTTCTACAAGAAGTAGCAGCAGGTTGGTGCTGATGGAGCAGCTACTTAGAGTCAGAGTGTGGGAACTGGGTCTTCTAAACCATATAGGTATGGCCTCTATAGTTATACAAGAATAGGTGGTAGAGGAATTGGGCATGGTGCATCAAGGTTTTTGTTCCTGTAATAGAAGATTGGGGCTACTCAGGGTATTCAGATTCGGCCACATAGAAGAGGTGCATTACAGTTACTTGTTGTGCATCCTACAAATGTGGAGAGAGAGGTTGGTACATCAACATTGAGAGGTACCATTCAAGTTGATTCTTCTTTAGCTACATCCTTGTTTGATACTTGTGCCTCTCTTTCGTTTATATATTCAAATCAAGTTAAGGGATTTTTCCTATAGGTGGATTCTATAAGAGGGATGATGAATATCAACAAACCGATTGGAAAACAGACTAGTGATATCTATTTTTGGAAGGGATGTTCACTAGATATAAAAGAGTATCATTTCCTTTGGGATATCTATGTCCTCAATATAACGAGATTCGACCTGATTATGGTTATGTACTGGCTAGTTGAATTCCTAGCCCTCATTCATGGTTCCTAGAGGAGAGTTACCATGGTATCTCCTGAGGGTGACCAATATGTCCATCATTGAGAAAGGGATATCCATAATGGATGAGCTGGGAAAATTACTCAACAATTGGGAGAGTTAACAAAACAAGTTGCTAGTCTATTGTTTAATGGTTGGAGTTGTAGGGAAGACATCCTTCCACCTATTGAAATACTATTTCTGGATGTATTTTCTAAAGACATACTAGGGTTCCACCTGAGAGATATGTGAAATTCAATATTGATCTCATGTCGAGGGCTACATTGATTTCTATTCCACCATACAGAATGGAACCGACTGAGCCTCAAGAGCTCAAAACGCTGTTTTAAGAGTTAGATGATAAATGGATTATCCGTCCATGTACATTAGATGGGGGATCACCTGTATTATTTGCAATGAAGGCCAATGGAAGTCTACACTTATTTTTTGATTACTGGATGTTGTATAAAATGAATATAAAGAACCAATATCATATTCCATATATTGATGATTTATTTGATTGGATGAAGGAGGTAGTGTATTCTCAAATATGTATATGAGATCCGGGTATCATCAGTTGAGTGTTCAAACTTCTGATATACCAAAAAATACTTTTTGGAGCATCTATGGCCTTTTTGAGTTTTCTGTAATTTATTTCGAGTTAATGCATTATCCAATAGTGTTTATGGACATGATGAATATGAAAATTCATCTATACATAGATCAATTTGTTGGGGGTATTTGTGGAATACATCATATTTTATTGTAAGACGAAGGAAAATTATGCTCAACATATTTTCATCATCATTGGTACATTGGTAGTGCATCGACTATATTCCAATCAATCCAAATGTTAGTTTTGATTGATAGGGTACACTCTTTGGGGCACATCAACATCGAATAAGTTGAATAATTGGACCCAAAAAAATTGTAGGCAATGATTTCTTTGGAGAAGACCACAAATTTTTTTGATATTTGAAGCATTCTGGGATTAGATTTCTATTACAACAGATTCATCCTAGATATTTCCTTGTTGGCTGCACTACTTACTAGTTTTACAATGAAATAGGTAAAGTTTGTTTCAGCAAAAGCATGTGATAATGATTTCAATGATTTTAATAAGCTCATTACTTCAAAAATAATTTTGATCTTACCTGAGTATTGTGAGGATTACATGCTTTATTGTGATACATCTGGGGTCAGACTCAGAGTTGTGTTGATGCATGGTTCTAGATTCATTTCATATGAGTTTCAGTAGTTGATGCCACATTTAAGGAACTATCAACTGCATTACCTCATGTTGGTCGTAGTGGTGTATGATCTTAAGCATTGGAGAAACTATCAATTAGTTGAAATGTTTGATGTTTTAAAGGATCAAAAAAGCATGAAGTATATTTTTCACAACGGGAACTAAATCATTATCATTGAAGATGGGTGTAGTAAATGCAGTCCGTTGATTTTGAACTAGAATATAAACCCTGAAAGGGGAATAGTGTGGTTGATGCTTTCTGCATAATAACTCAGACTCAATTGGAACATGTGTCTAGTGAATAGTGGAATATGATTACTTTCCTGGCGTAAATTAATGTTGTAATTCAGTAGAGTCAAGAGCAGATGACTCTGGTTTTTGTAGAAGTGTTTCCACACTCTTGAGATGGATCATATACATGTTGTATGAGTATCTAGAGTGTTTATCCATGAGGGAAAGCATTTTTTGTGGGGATAAACCATAAAAATAGAAAATATAAGAGGATGAGATCATTTATGTGAGAAATCGGGTGGTTGTTCCAATGAGTATGTGAGAGGAACACAAGAGAGAACATCATGCATCAAGGTAGGTGGTACATCCTTGGATGAAAAAAATTTAAAAAGGCCTTCGATGATAGTTTTGGTGGCAAGGCCTGAAAAGGGATATAGTAGGGTTAGTAACACGATGTTTCACTTTTCAGTATGTGAAAGGAACCCATCAATGACATGGATGACTATTTCACGTGTTACCTATCCTGGAAGGAAAGTGGGTTGATGTGATAATGGAATTTGTGGTAGGACGTCCAAATACTCTTAAAATAATGAGTTTATTTGGGACATTCTAGAATGACAAAAGAAACTAGAACCCATCTTTCCTATCAAAGAAAAAATTACAGTAAAGAAGATGGGTGAACTGTACAAGAAGGAGATAGTGAATATTCCTTGGGTGTCGCGGACTATAGTCTCAAATTGTGATATCACTTTAGATCATGATTTAGGTAGGGAATACATAAATTACAATGTACATTGGTTATTTTAAGTGTTACCACCCACTAAAATATAGACGATAAGTAATATTTTACAATAAATTTGTTAGAGGATATGACTTGAGCATGTGTGCTTTACATTGGCGGTTCTTTTGAGAAGAACTTTGATTAAATGGAGTAAACCAATAACAAAATTTATCAGGAAATTATACAGATGGAACCATATGAGGATCATTTTGGAAGACCTAGTAAATCACCAATATTTGGTTTAGAGGATGTTATGTCAGAGCTATTAGGACTGGGACTCATTCAAGAGATATAAGAGCAGGTTCAATGGATTCAAAATTATATGGCTACAACTCAGAGTGGACATATGTCGTATGCTAATAGATGGAGACGAATCATAGAGTATACATCGGGTCATCGTGTGTTCCTTATAGTGTCTCATGGATTGGGTGATGCCCAAATCACAGGTCACAAAACATGGAATGTCAGATGGTGGGTTTAGTTATAATGCCCAAATCGTAGGTCACAAAACATGGAAGGTCATTCCCATCACTATATTAAATGTAAATGATGTGGAATGTCATTCCCAAAACCCAACATATGTGTGTGAGAAATTTCATTCTCAATGAAACCCTTGATTGTTTCCCACTGACCATTATACATTGTGTAATAGTAATAATAATGACGAAGTACCTCAATAACATTACAATCATTTATCAAAACATTAATGAGGATATAAAAATTCATATAATCCTTTTTTTTTAAAATGTGACATGTGGCATGGCCTTTCCACCACAATTAATTTAAATAAATTAATTCGTTTTTTAAAAATTTAAGGAAATTAAACTTATGATCCATGAAAAATAGATTGGGGTTTGGGATATATGATCATTTTTGTTAAAGGAGGTAATTTCATTTTGTACACACAAAGGGGTGGTAGTCAATAAGGACAACATCCTTTACTAATATAAATATAGACTATCAGAGAATCTAATCATGGTTCAATTAATTAAATAAATATGAAGATATTTGAAGACATTGAGAGGAAATTAATTGAATGTGTTACATCGATAAATTTTATAAAAACAGAAACATTGAGGAATATTTCTAGAGGGCCTACCATAGGTCTGTAGATGACCACTCAATATATTTCAGCCTATGATTCAATGATGAATGAGTGAAAATGGAAGAACAAACAAAGTCTATAAAAATATCGAATATTATATCAAACCAAAATATTAAATTATATGTGAAGATAAATAAAGATATGAAGTATTCAGATTATGTAAATTCCCATTGTGGATTCAACATGAATAGTGTTGATGAAAATGGAGACCATATGGAGGAGAAATGATAATTCCTAGGTTGAGATCATGAGGAGGATATCTCATGGGATAGGATAGAGGCTGATGAACATTATAAATGTGAATAGAATGAGGATGGGGGTTTAATAAAATAATGCTTATTTTTTATTTCACACCTTACAATTGCAAAGTATTGCTACCCTAGCCTTTACAAAAATCATTACACGTTTTTTAGAAGAATAAAACACCATATTACAAGCCATAGATCATGAAGTTTAGTGTCTTAGACGACTAGGTACAAAATCAATCATTACAAATAGAATTTTATTTAATCACCATAAATAGATCCAATATTCCATAATTCTAATATATCTACATTGGATTACCTGTGGATAACAAAAACAAAGGGATGATCGAAAATCCTATAATGGGAAAAGCATTATAATAATGCTTTAGAAAATGTGATAAAGTCATGGTATAATGATATGAAAAGGCATATAACATTTTAAATAATAAAATATAAACATAGGATCCTATAAAAATGGATTCATAATAATGGGTATGAAACATAAAACATTAATTTTTCAAAATTCAAGGCTGATTTCACATAAATAATCTCATGTCAAGGTTAACCACCAATACTGTTGCACTTGGTAGCACTAGTCATGGTTAACTTCCTAGACCATTGCACATTACATCTCATGAGACTAAACCTTACCCAATTCAATGGATTGATATTTAGGTGAAACCATATTATTATGCTCAGGAATATTTTTTCAACATTGATAATCATACATAATCATTCATACGTAAACTTTACGTTGCCAATGGAATGAAATGGGTATCATAATCATGTCATAATTCATAATGAATGGCTGCATCAAACAAATGTCCATGAATTAAATTATTTTAAAAATATATATACATTAATAAGTTAATATTATAATATATCATAATATTTGATGAAAAATAGATGTGATTACATGTAAATGAGTTCTTAAGAAACATTAAAGTTAGACAATTTTTGTGCGGTTTAATAAAAATGTCAATAATAATTTACAACCCAAAAGTGATTAATATTTTATATAAAACCTAAATTGAACAAAGATTTCTTTCTTGTTAAAAATATTTATATTATAAATATAATGGATTCAATGAAATATATTTTATAATTTACTTGACATTCGGTAAGAATCAGGGTGTTCCCTTAAAACGGGTTTCCTTATCAGGGAGTACTAAGGAGGCAATCAATTAAAAGCATGTATATCCCATAAATAGAGTAATTATGTATATTGATACATGATTTTGGAGATATATATAGTAACTAAAATACGTACATAAAAATAATATAATATTTTAGTTTTAAAAAATGTGATTAAGAATAACCCGAAGAATATTGGATGTTCGGGTAAAATCCCTTACCATAAGTTCGATGTTGTTCTCCAATTGAAATTACTAACCTGAATAATAAAATTAATTCCAATTATTAATAATTCCTATAACCTATTTTACATTTAATTTATTGATTATAAACTTTTTATGTTCATTCATTATATTTTTTATTTGTTACGAGGTTCAATTTCTTGGTTCGGGTTCGTTGGTTTCATTTCAGTTTACATATATACATGAATATTTAATCAAGTAATATGAGGATCAATGTATAGAAATTGATTTATATATTATTATTGATAATAAAACAGGTTAGATGGTTTTAAATTCAATTTGGAAAATTGTATTGATGTTTATTCATTAAAAAAATCTTTACTAATAACCTTCTAAGATAATTGGTGATTTTGGTCACAAGAAAAATATATTGATTTATTATTCCAAATCATGTGTATAAAGAAATTAAAAACCATATATTAGAAATAATAAATATATCATAGTTTGGATCATCCATATGAATGGTTTCAAGAAAACAATTTAAGATGGTAATGGAAATTAAAAATCCATTGCCAAAGAAAGCTGTAAATTAACACATCTCTGATGGTGTTTTCACTACGAGTATAAAGAACTGGTAAATGATAGATGAAAATAACATATAACATTATGATATCAATTTTTATTTAAATATAAGTTATATTAGTTGTCATTAATTTTTTAGGGGGATAAGTATAAATATAAAAGAGAATGAAGGAGCATGAAATAAATCTATAATAATTGAAATGTGGACTTTACCTCTTGAAATAATCATCCTTGATTTCCTCTTAAAGGGAGAGGATTTGTTCTTCTAAAGATTCCAGGGTCTGATAGATTTGTGGGGGGAAGTTTCGAGGGAGATTTCAACATAATTTAGGCAAGTATCAAGACATTAGAGTAGTGAGGTGATGATGAATGGGTGGGTGGTTTTCATATTGAAGGGGAGGATGTGTTTCTTAATATGATAATCAGAGCAATATAATTTCACTATAAGATAATAAATAGTGTTGATTCAATGATAAAAAATAGTAACACACACATTTTATTTGGAACCAATGGTTCTTACATCGACAGATCATCACCCAATACTCTGTAATTAATTAATTATGCTTTTATTGTAAATTATCTTATTTCACTATTAATAAAAAAAGAAGTTTTTTATAAAAATCCCAAATATTCACCCTAACCATTATTCGAATTTTAGAATCAAAAAATGAAATCCATTTTACATAAGTTGTTTTCTATATATGTTTAATTAAATTTTTAACTAAAATCCACATTTAAATTAAAAATAAATATTTTCAAAACTAAAATTGATTTTATATTGATTTCATAAAATAAAAAAGGTCTTATAAAATTATCTTAAAACAAGAAGAAATAATATTGTATTTTTATTAACATCTGTTAAGAAAATTAATATTCATTAAATTTATTAATAAATTGTAATTAGTTAATCAGGACTTACAAGAATACCAAAACTTTTACTACGGTCATATCACTACATATAAGGTGCTTAAATATTATTTATGCATTCACGGGTGAAGTTACTATTATTTTGGAAAATTTACTTTTTATAATGGTCTTATTACTATTCAACATGGTAGGTTACTATTCTTAAGGATATGACAATATTCAAAAAAAAATAAGTTTGTTCCATCAGACTCCAAACATCATACTGATTGCTATCATGTATGCCATATTTTAAAAATTCAAATAATATAAGTGAGAATATTATGTCTGAAGGTCAAATAGTACATAGTAGTTCCTTGATATTTGATTTTATTTTATTTTATGACACGATTAGAAGAAGAGATTTTCCATTTATAAAACATTGTATCCTTAAATTCTTCCCCCTTATGAAAATTCACCCGAGAAATTTCATTTTACATTATACTCCATAAAATGTTGTTGTTAATTTTCCAACATTTCCTCCTCGAGTTCCAATTTTCCCTCTTCGTACTTATGGTTCATCCATAGTACTATGACTAGGTGATTATTATTGTTATGTAGAAAATTATCTCTATGAATCAAGTTATTCAATGGCTACAACATGTAAGAAAGAACATTCTCACTCTATACTACCTCAGAAGAGAATACATTAGAAGGATATAGTATGTACTTCTTTATGTGTGATGCATGGAAGACATCATTTATTTTAGTCATGGTAGGTGGATGATCCAGTCGATAGCCCAAAACCCCAAAATAATCATGATTCTAATAGGGGCAGATTTTCTAGGGACATAGCTTTCTATTCTTCCCATACCTCATGAACATCTTACATAGTTATGTGCAGATGAATACAATGTCTACATCATGAAACTCACGGCCTTGTCAATGATTTTCTACATTACTATATTGATGAATTTGGGATGCATTGATGTGTTGCTGAATGGTGTTAACCTTCTCCACCATTTCATTGGCCATTTTTAGTCCCAATATCTTATGATCCAAAATACAACCCAACACATTGGTGTTTTACAACTATTCACATATGGGGATTCATAATGTTCCGTTCTGATGATCTTGCATGAAATATTTTTGTTCAAGAATATAAGAAGTGAAAGATGGTGGTCCCGTCCTCCATAGAAGTCCATATAACATTTTCTCAACACATATTCTAATGTCAGAAATTTTCACTGATGTTGGCCATCAATTTGAGGATTGTAGGCCATACTTATGTTCATTTCAGTTCTTAGAGCATGTTGGACACTTTTTTATAACATCGAGGTGAAACTAAGATGTATAGCATATTCAATAAATAGTGTAACTCCATTAACCATTATCATGGCTTTGATATATATTTATCAATGGTGATCCAATGGTAATTCCTCTCTAATTTTGATATTTTGAGTTGTCTTTGAATGAAGACCCACAATGACCTACATAGAATTGTTTCGTCAGGATTTCATTAGATGTCTAGTGACAATGTCCATGGTGATGTTTTACCACTTCAATTTTGGCATGGTTAGTGGTTTCATAATCCCATTAGGCTTCTATTATTTATCCATTACTTGTTGATTAACATGGCGAATCGATGTATACTCTCTAACATCCTTCTTATATATTCCCTTCAAACATTCACTCTGAGATCTCGATACATCAATGTTCTCCTTAGGTGAATAGAGATAGATGAACTTTTTTGTCACTCAAAATATCAGTCTTTATATATGGATCAGATGGTATTCATAATTGTGAACTAAATCATACAATTACACCCCCATCAGTCAGGGAAATGTGGTATTTCCCATTTCTAATGGCATGAAACCTTTTCTAAATTTCCACATCTTTTTTCTTTGAGAATCCATTATTTTCTTCATGAGGTTTGGTTGATAAATAATATGATAATGTACTGAGGATGTTCTTCTTATAATGATTACCATGTCCATACACTGAAAATCTAAGAAAATTGGATCCTATTCAATTCTCATCATTGATAATGATAGAGATTCCTTTCTACTTAGAGAATATTCCACCTTATTTTCCTTATCGGGATGGCAGTGGATTGAGTAGTCATAATTCTTGATGAGATCTATCCAAATTCACTGGAGAATATTATTCTCTTTTTGTGTGAAAATATTTTTTATAAATATGTGATCAATAAATATATCTCACACATCTCCCTATAGAGATAATTCTGCTTTATTTTCAATGCAAACATCACTGCGACTAACTCCAGATCATGCATAAGATAGTTATGCACATATATTTTCAACATTATATTGGTGTATTTTATCACATTATTATTTTTAATAATAACATATCCTAATAACATCTTTGAATCATCATTGTACAATAAAAAGTGTTATCCACTTGTTGGGAGTGTGAGTGTTGGTGTTGTAATTCCCTAACCCCAGTTACCCAAAGTAACTACATTATTTTAATACATTGGCATGATTAAAAGGAATAAATTCACGAAGTATTTATTAGTTTAGCAATATTGGAAAATATATTTCATATATTAAATTACATTACAATAGAAAAACGAAATCAACAACAACATTTTCTACATTGACGACATTCATATCCCTTAGTCTATCCTCGCATGATTGTCATAATATGCTTCTTAGCATCCTGGAAAAAATAAAACATAAAAATGAGTGTGCTTAGATGATTAGTAAAGATAAATATATGGTGGAAACATTCATAAATTAGCCTAAACATTTAAGGCAATGTATAAAACTAAAACAAAATCTTTTTGAACATAAAATTCAGCATATTATGGAAAATATAAATCCTATAATTCCATTTAATTATTCACATTGATATTATACTATTCTAGTAATCACATGTAATATCAATAGCCAATTTTATAATAAAGGAATGCATGATGCCGGACATCATAACCACATAGTCAGGGCCTAATACTAAGAGTACAAATAAAGTTTTTTCAAGGACTTGTACCAAGACTACAAATAAGATTTTTTCAAGGCCTTATGCCAATACACTAGTATGTCTCATGAGACCCACCGATGCATTGAGGAGATTAAGTGGGTTCCACCCATCTCTTACTATGTCCAATGAATTCTTCATATTAAATGGTTGGAATATATAATAATAATATGTATTAAAACTAGAATACAAAATTTCAATACATTAACCGTAAACCATGAATGGTATAATAATTAAAAAATCCATAGTCAAACATATCACAAAATCTTCAATACAATATGGATGATATGTATCATAATAAATCAACATCAAACATGTATAAAATCCATTAAATATGTTTACATAGATGAAATAAAAACTATTTGAGAGAAATATCTCTTTCTATTTTGAAATCATTTAAAAGTCATGTAATTATTAAAGAAAACATTTATTTTGGAAATATTCATAAAATTTTGTAAGGGATGATTCCGAGATTTTATAACGATAGAGAATAAGCACAGTCACCTTATATGTGAAAAAAATTCTTACCTTAATTTGTCTAAAAGGTCATAATGTACCTTTTTTGGAACAAAGTAGAAAGATTCCTTTCAAACAATTTTATAAAAAGTCAAACAAGAGTATAAATGAAATTAAACAACAGTCTAGTAAATAATATAAATGTTTTGAAATACATTTTTAAGAAACACATATGTGGATGATAAAGAGGTCCTAGTAGATACTTACATAAAAACAACCTCAGTTAGTAAATAAATTGTGAAATTAACCATTACCTTGTACTTTTCTGTGGTCGAGGGTTTGATAACCTATTATTTAATAGTTGAATTGAATTTAATAAATTATTCAAAAACCAAAAACACTAATATTATATCATATATGATCTTTTAATATTACTTTGTAAATAAAATTTTAGTAGTATTACTGTTTTGAGTGTAAATTGATTCTTTTTTAATTATATGTTTTGGTACATTAGTATTTTTTGTTATTGATATGATGTATTTGATTCATACCAGAATGATATTATGTTCTTAAATATTATTTTTAACAAATAATTGATAATTATATTTCAATGGTTACAATGGGAAATGAATCTCATCAAGTTCATAGAGACGGTAATCTGTACGTACGCACGGACGCTACATCCATTTCATTTTTTCTGTTTTTAAAGGAATGAAAACCAAATGATACATAGGTGTATTATAATTACATTATAATAGAATAAATTATATATTTTACTTATGTTCATTAACACAATCCTTTATGAATTCCATGTATGGTATAAACAAGTCATATCACTTTGAGGGGGCAGTAGTCAATACTTCCTCAAATGAAATGTTTGCATATATACAACATGAAGAGAATAATGGTATACAATAAAAGAGAATTAAATAATTTTATTGATAAAATAAATATAATTAATAACATATATAACTATTTTTAGATCTTAGTGGACACCATAAGAGGTGGTAGTATAAGATTGAACAATCATCATTTCATGAGGTAGTAGTTCTCCTTCAACTGAAACATTTTGTTCAATACCCATTAGATTGAGGTGTGTGTATGTGTACTTCAAATTATTCTCAAAAAAACAAACCAATATATTTAGGATACTGGTGTTTTTATAAAATAAAAGAATAATGTGAGTTTAGGGGGTTAGAGAAGTAAAATAAAAGAAAAGAACTTAAGAGGATATGTTACCTTTAAATCGTGTAACTACCTTTGGTTTGAACCAAAAGGATTCCTTGAAGTTCCTTCTTCATAAGGTATGGATTCTAAGATGAAGGAAGGGATGAAGGGAGATTAATTGGGATGAGTTTTCGTGAACCAAGGGGCCTGATATGAGTTTGAAATGGGTTAGAGGTGAGGGCTTTTTATAAGGGGGAGGAGTGGCTCTTTAGAAATATTTGAAAATATTATTTTATTGTATAATGATTTTTTGTTGATAAGGGTATAAAACTCATTAAAGACAAATATAAGATGTCTCATGTTCTAAATAAAATAATCCAATAATAATTGGGTAGGTTTAAATATTTTTTTATTTTTTATAATCACATTTATTTAAATCATTCTTTAATGAGGAAAACAGTACATCATTATTTTTTCATAAATAATTTTTTTTACTGGAAGACTATAAATTATAAATCATATACCATAATGTAATAAATATTTTTATCTTTCAAATGAATATTTATTGTCTTATATATAACTTATATTACCCCTTGTAAAAATCATTATACTAAAATATATATGTTTATGTCATTTTATTCTTTTCTTAAAAATAATTAATATAACGTGTCATTATAACTGTCATGTAAATACATAGGGGCCCAAAATCTACCAAATGATGCCGATGTTTGGAAATGTATCAAAAAATAGTAATAGGACACATTTTAGGTTAATTTGATATTTTTATAATAATATTTGTTTACCCTTATTAACAGATTTATAATTTAACCATTGTATATAAAATATTTAATGAAATAAATATTCATAATGTCTAAAAATAAAAGATACACATATACACAATTTGTACCTTCTAATTCCAAATATGGAATCCATTTTTCCCCATAAAAAACATAGAAGTGGAAGAAATTAATCTAAAAATAATTCTTTTTTTCAAAACAGAAAGCATGTTTTTAAGAAAGAATGACTAAAAATATTTACACTTGTTTATGTCCACTTTAAATGTGAAATTACATCCAACGACCTAAATTATAATAAATAATAAGAATATAATCTAATTTTACATTAAATTTACTCACACTTTTAATTTAATACTATAAATTATGTCGATTAAAAAAGATGTTTTCAACTAAAATTTAGTATTTTTCACTATTCATCAAAATATGAATGTTATTAGAAAAGTACCAAAACATTATCCAAACTAGATTTTTATTTACCGCTTCTAAAAAATAATTTAATTTAATTAAATTGATTATATAAAGGGTCAAATATTGATTTTAATATACGTTTTCCATTAAAGTGCTGTAAAATTGTATTTTTTTAAAAATAATTCGTATATCTGAAAAATGAATTTGATCTTATATTATGTATGAAAAACACATCATATGGATTCTAAAATTATATAGAGTATATAAAATTAAAAATTCAGTTAGTACTATTTAAAACTGCTTTTTGAACGACTAGTTTATTATGTTGTGGTGCACTCGAACTCGTTCTTGCAAGTGACCAAAGTTATTAAATTTATTTGAAGAGATAACGTACAGTGAAATCTTGTGGTTTTACATTGGCAGAAATGAGAAACCTAGAAATAGAGGAATATTTAAATATTTATATGGTGTTATTGAGGAAATCAATCACAAACAAGTGTAAAATTGAGGTCCTCAAAGAAATCAATCTCTGATGATTTAAATTATAATCGGTTCAACAAAACATAAAGTATTAGGATAACACATTTTCTGTTTTGAAGATCCATTCCCTATAGTTTAAGAATTAATTTATTCAAAGAATAAAGGAAAAAATACTTCAAAAGTATCATTTTATAATTCAACTAATTTCTACCACAAAATCATATTTCACTCCTTAAGATAATTGAATTCAAAATTATTCTATTTATCTTAATCGTATAGGGTTCCTAAAAAACAATTTATAATTAATTTTTCAAACTAATTAAAACACTTCCTTATACCTTCAAGGACTTCACATAGTCCCGTGGAAGTTGATGTACCCTTTTCACCCATTGGTTGCATGTTCAAGTCTTGTGGCCTTTTCAGAAACGATGGGTTGTCTCCCAACCTCTAGGTTACCCTTTTTTGACAATCCAAAAATAATCTAAAGAAATAATTTAACATTATCAATTTTATCCAGTTTCAAATTTAATATATTCAATTTTTTATAATTATTCAGAATAATTCTATACGAACTCACCATAAAAAATTTATAAGGAAGGTCAAATAATATACATATGAAAACATTCACTGTGTATTCTCATAAAATGTGGTAATAAATTAAATTGACAGAAAACCATATTTGAATAGGTATATACATCATTATTCATTCTATAAATCATAGAAAAAAATATATACACCGTAAATCCAATAATTTTGTAAACACAATCAATGATGTAATAAAAAACCCTAATTAGTTCCAAGGTACTCAATAATATCCAATATAATTTATGAAAACCAATCATCTTTTATTCCAATATCAATACCACAGTATCAGGACCATATTCAGGTTTATCTATCCTCCAACCATGTATTTTCCAGAAATATTAACTTTTTATTGAGTAATGTTTCTTGGGAACACACAATCTCATATCCTTAATGAAATATTACTTAAATACAGTTATTATACATCCATAATTATTATAACAAATACGTCATTGATACGACAGTAAAAAAGAAATGATATTATTTCTTTATATGATTATAATACGTGAGAGACTATTTCCCCTAAGAATGTTGGCTTAGTACCATGAATGATATGATCCTTCTTACTCTTTGGATTATGGGTATTTTTGGAGTTCTCATTCCATGTAATGGTTGACATTTCTAAACAATGGCATACATTAGGTTCGTTGATGAATTGTAATACATAATTCCAAACATGTAAAACACATCACGTAATTCGATGAGATTATGAAAATAATTTATAATCATAAAAAATGTTTTCTTTTAGGATGTATTTACACCTAAATCCTTCTGAATGGCTTGTAAAGAAAATATGAATTATCCTAAGCATATCCCCTAGGAGTGTCATATCCAAGAGTAGATAAAGGCCCATTGTCATGTACCAGGATACCTTTGGTCATAAACAAAACTCCTTTTCGGAGTTTTCACTCCAATATACATCTATGGCAGATCCACCTCTACCTACTTGAATCCCGAAAGATATGTATTTCATGGAAAATTAACAAATTCACTACATTACCAAAATTCTTGGATGTTCTTATTTACTAATCCAAATAGTTTATTTTAGGGTAAGTTTCTCTAATCAGAGTTTTTCTAAATCTCGATTCCAATGTTATTTCTAAACTTCCTATGATATCAACTTTAACACCCCAAAACCAGATACCCAAATATGGTGTATTATTTTAATACATTGGCATGATTAAAAGGAATCAAGTCCCGAAGTACTGATCATTTTAGCAGTCTTGGAAAATAGATTGCATACATGAACGTTAGATTACATTGTAACGTGAAAGAAACATCATTTTTTCATTTCACCACATTAATATACCTTGAACTATCCATGAAAGTCAATCATAATATGGTTCTTCACCTCCTGAAAAAAATAAAACAATAAAAAGGGTGAGCTCGGATTCTCTGAATGGATAACACTATAGCAGAAACTTTTATAAATAAGCATAAACAATCAAGGAAATGTATAAAACTGAAAAAAAAATTAATATTCAACTTCAGCATAATATGGAAAATATAATTCAAATAATTTCATTTACTTATTCACATGGATATTCTACTAGTCAAATAATCACATGTAATATCAGTAGAAAATTTCATAATGATGGAATGCATAGTATCAGACAACTTAACCACATAGTCAAGGCCTCATGCCAAGACTACAAATTATATTTTCTCAAGGCCTTGTGCTAAGAAACTAGTTTGTCTCATTAGACCTACCGATGCATCGAGGATATATTTCAGGCTCCACCCATCACTTACAAATTCCAATGCATTCCTCATATGTAAAGGTTCAAACTTAACATTATCATTCGTATTAAAACTAGCTTACAAAATTTTAATACATTAACCATAAACCATGAATGGTACAAAAATAAAACGTCCACAATTAAAATTATAACAAAAACTTCAATAAAAAATCAAATATTTGTATTATAATAAATCAACTTCCAAAAATTATAAAATTCATTGAATGATGATGACATAGATGAAATCAAAAATATTTGAGAGAAATATATCATTCTAGTATGAAATCATTTAAAAGTCGTGCAATTATAAAGGAAAACATTTATTTTTAATATATTCTAATATACTTGTAAGGTAAGCTTCAATGGTGTTATAATGGTGAAGAATAACCACACACACTATAAAAGATAAAAAAATATTCTTACCTTAATTTTCCGAAATGGTCATAAAGTACCTTGTTAGGTAAATGATAGAAAGATTCATTTCAAATAATTTTACAAAAAAGAAAATAAGGGTATAAATTAATTTAAACCATATTATTTATAAATATTAAAAATGTATTGAAATACATTTTGGTGAAACAAGAATGTGGATGATAAAGAGGGCCTAGTAGATACTTATGTAAAAACTATCTTAGATAATAAAGAGATCGTGAAATTAACCATTACCTTGTAATTATCCTTGGTTGAGGATACGCTAACCTCATGTTTAATACTTAAATAATTGTTATTTAATTATTGAATAACCACATACATAAATATGATATCATATATGATCTTCAAATATTAATTCTTTATGATAATTTTAGTAGTATCATTGTTTTGGGTGTTAACTAATAAATTTTTCCATAATATGTTTTGTTACATAAATCAGGTATATTATGGATAGGATGTATTATATTCGTATCTATAATCTTATTATTTTCTTTAATATTATATTTAATTACCAAATAAAAATTATTCTTGAATGGTTATGATGTAGAATGATTTACATCGTTTTCATGGAGACGGTAATCTGAACATACGTGTGGACGCTACTTCCATTTCATTAATTTTATATTAAATGAAATGAAAAAATGATAGGTACTTATATTTTTATTAAATTATAATATAATATTTTATATATGTTATGTATGTCCCTTATCACCATCCTTTATACGTTCCATTTATGGTATGAACGAGTCCGATAAATTGGATGTGGCGGTAGTCCGCACTTCATCAAATTAAATTATCGTATATATAAAACTTGAAATGAAAAATGGTATGATATAAAAGATAATTACAGAAGAATATAGATAAAATATATATAATAAATATAATATATTATTATAGTTTCATCATAATGGCCACCACAAGAGGTGGTAGTAGAATATTGAACAATCATCATTTTGTGAGGTTGTAGTTCACTGTCCACAGAAACATTATGTCCTATACCCATTATACGGAGATGTGTGTAAGTTTAGTTCAAGTTATTATCATATGAAAAACCTATTATATTGAGTTTAATTTTTTTTATTAAATAAAGTAATATATAGAGTTTATGGGGTGGACGAAGTGTTATAAACGAAAATAACTTAATAAGAGATATTACCTTTAAATCGGGTAACTAGATGTTTTTTGAACCAAAATGATTCACTGAAATGCCTTCTGACTAATGTATGGTTTATAATAGGAATAAAGGGATTTATGGATCCTAATTTGGTAGATGTTGTATGAGACAAGTGGTTTGAGAGGTTTGAGAAATGGGTTAAATATGAGGGATTTTCATAAGGGGAGGAGGCGTTGTTTAGGAATTTCTGAATATAATACATAATTATATAATAATGTTTGGTTTCTAGAAAACAATAATTCAATAATGATGATAATAATATGACTAATTTTTGAAATAAAATCATATAACAATAATTGGATAGGTTTTGGATATTTTTTCAATTTTTATAATAAAATTTATTTAAATCGTTCTTTAATGAGATAAACAGTGCATCATTATTTTTTCATAAATTATATTATTTATGTGATTTCTTAAAATTACAAAAAAAATACCATGAGGTAAGAAATATTATTTTATTTCAAATAATAATTTATAGTCAAAATGAAAACTTTTATATCCCCTTGTAAAATTTATTTTATTAAAACATATATATTTATGTCATTTTTTTCTTTAGTTTAAATTAATTATTATAAAGTGTCATTATCACTATCATGTGGATCCATGTGGTCCCAAAATTGTCCGAAGGTGGACCATGTTTAGAAAAGTATCAACCAATAGAAATTGGAATGATGTTGGGGTAGTTTAATACTATAATAATAATATATTTACCCTTATTTACCAGATTTAGCCATTAACCATAATAAATAAAATCTTTGTTGTAGTAAATATTCAAAATGTATAAAAATAAAATTTACCTATATATGTAATTTGGACCTCCTGATTCCAAAATTGGAATCAATTTTTCCTAATTCATATTACATATTTTGGATAAATTATTTCAAAATTAATTCACTTTACCAAAACAAAAAAGCATGTTTTTAATATATAATAACTATCAAAAGATTGTCACTGGTTTTTGTCAAGTTTAAAAGTGAAATTAAATCCACTGGCCTAAATTATATTTAATGATAATAATATAATTTAATGATACTTTAAAAGAAATAAAATGTATAATTTAGTACTATAAAATTTTTTGATTAAAAAAGATGTTTTCAATTAATATTTAGTATTTTTCACTATTTATCAAAATATGAATGTTATCATTAAAATACCATAAATTTATCCTAACTATATCATTTTTTCCCAATTATAAATAGTAATATAATTTCATTAAATTGAATATATAAAAGTTTCAAATATTGTTTTCTAAAACGGTTCCCCATTAAAAAGAGGAAATATTGTATTCTTTGAAAAAATACTTCTTTCATATGAAAAAATGAATTTTTTGTTATATTATTTCTAAAAAACACATACTATTGATTCTAAATTTATATGGGGAATATTAAATTCAAAATTCAGTTAATACTATTTATATCCACTTTGTGAATGCCTAGTTTGGTAAGTCATTGTGTGATCAAACTCGGTGTTGTGTGTAACACAAGTTATAATATTTCATTGAAGAGATAACGTACTATGATATCTTGGGGTTTCACAGGTGCAGTGATAAGCCTCATTTTCATGTCCATATATTATTCTTCAAATTATTGAATATTGACGAACTTCACTCCATTTCATGTCCTTTTGGTCAATGGGATTGAAAATAGTGTGATGTTCTTCAAAAATCATCTATAATATGGAGTGAGACCAAGAAATTTGTTTATCTGTTTTTCAGTTATTATCTTAGGACAATATTAAATTACCTTTCCCTTGTAAGGGTCCACAGATATCCCTTTGCTAGAAATAACTTGCCCCTAGAATGACAGTTCCTTCATCCAGAACTCACATTTACTATAGTTGTTATAAATTTTCTTCCAATGATATGTCACTAACAATGTATTCAAATACTCCAAATGTTCCCGCATGCTCTTAGTGTATATTAGAATATCATCCAAATAGACTACCACAAACTTTTCATGGTAATCTAAGGAGACTCAATTCCTTATATCTATGAATATTTCAATAGAATATGTGAGTATGAATGGCATCAATATGAATTTGTATTGTCCACACCTCATTTGAAATGTAATTTTGGGAATATGATCCTTCCTCTCCATTAATTGGTGATATCCCTACTGAAGGTCTGCCTTAGAAAAATAACTATCCCCAGAAAGCAGATCAAACAAGTCTTCTATCTGAGGTTGGGGATAAATGTTATTTATCATTATTTTATTTATCACATGATAATCAATGTTTATGCATAATAAACCATCATACTTCATGAGGAAAAGGACTGGCATATGCAATGGTTATGCACTCGAGCTAATAATATTGATTTATAGATTCCCTTGTAACATAATCATTATTTTTTACATTTCTACGGTGTCCATTGGATAAGGTATCTTTGATGTTTTTAGGGATTTAGGGACAAGATCAATTGAAAACTCAACCACTCGATCAGGAGGAAGACAATGCAACTCTTCAGATAATACATCAATGAAATCCCTCCTGATGGGAATATCTTCGAGAAGTATCATATCATTTTACTCAATAATTTGAGATCGACATGCTTTCCTATAAGTATAAACTATCTACACATGAGACAATTATTCTAAAAGTGATTAATCATCCTTCTTACACATTTAAAGAATTGGTGGATGCTTTGTGATGTAGAGAGTGATCTCCATTTAACGACCATTAATATTGTATTTTAATAATGATAGATAATCCATGCCAAATATTACATCAAACACCACTAATGGATTAATGAAATGATGTGATGGGATGTTCAATCCCCAAAAATTTTCTGAGGAGCTGTTATTAACCCTGGATGAAATAATTTCCCCATTCACTATTCTTGCAGATAACTGACCCCCGAAATTTTGAGGTGGTGTATGAATAGTTCAACTATACTTGCATGATATGAATGAATGCATATGACCAGAATAAAATAATATGTTCTCCAGTATTTAATGATTAAATACTGTATATATCACCACATCATTGTCCAGCTCGCCCACACTATTAGTGATATCATAAACCCATCCTTGTTTCCATGGAGGTTATTGTTGATTTCCCCTAACAACCCTTAGCATAGGAAAATTGTTTGCATAATTCACATGATCCTTGAAGTTGTAACACTTCCCTACAAGATGAGAATTTATTCGAGCCATACATTCTACTTCTACCCTAGTGGGGTTCATCATATCCCTTTAGAAGATATTTTTTAGATGTCCCATCTTTCTCCATTTTAATATATTCATGTTTCTCATTAGATAGTCCGCATGATTTTTCTTCCCACTATTATGACATTCGGGTTATTCATTCTTCTTTACATCATGGGATTTATTTTCTAAACCCCACTTATTAAATTTGAATTTCCACCTTTTGTCACTGTTACCAAGAGTCTACCTAGAGTATTCAATCTCCATTTCAACCATGAGGGAACCATACAAAATCTCTTCATACCTATCCATGTCGTGAATCTCTAAATCTATTCATATATTCATCTTTTGTTCGCTAAAGAAGTTATCCACCACTCTTTCAGTCATAGTGAAAAGCTGGAGGTGTATCTTTAAGGCCTTGTAGTGTTTGGTTTATACACCCCGATGGACTAATCATCCTTTAACATAAGTAATACGAATTATCTTTTCATCTTGACACAGAGGATTAAGGGAATATATTTATTGAAATCATTATCCTGAATTATTCATAGTCCATGTAATCAATTTTATCTTGGGTCATCGTATTATTGATCATTGTCCACCACTGATTATCTTCCAATCAAAATGATAGACCATATATACCAATTTCTCTTATTTTGAGAACAAGAGAAAATATAATATCTTTTCAATTGTGTTAATCCATTAGTCCATGGGGAGTGGATATGAGTATGTAATATACATGGGAGTACATTCCCTAATGATGGATTTAATGACAACATTTTCTTTCTATAGAGGAGGACTCAGTTCCACATGATTGAACTAATTATTCATAACATGATCTTGTTGATAAATTATTGTCATGATGTTTTCAGCACCTTCTCCCATCATATTTGGAATATCCTAATACAAATATTCACATTCCCAATCCCATTGATTTTTAGAACATGTAATTCTATTTCCTACCACTAACTATTAAAATAACATACAATTTTAGGGATAGAATTCTTATCTATAAATAATAAAATTGAAACATTGAACATGAAAAGGGAAACATGCAAAGGAGAAGTATTTCCTAACATTGGATTCCCTATGTTAAAAACTAGGTTATCCTCGGTCTATTTCATAACATATATTTTTATGGGATATTTTTTATTCCCTAAATTTTTTTAATAAGATCATGAATTCACCAAATCATATCCCCCCAGAATATAAAACCAAATAGTTCATCAAAGACCATTGTCATGCACATGTTCCTGTTTGAGTCTAGCTCAATGCTATGTTTTTAGGTTTTACCGCTATATAAATCTGTGCTAGAGGCACCTCTACATATTTGTATCCAAAAAATGATGTATTTTCATGACAAACCACATACTCTATACATAACAAAATTTATGGTTGTTTTCTTATACATTTTTTCATCCTTAAGGTTTTTACTAATGTAGTCTATTCTTAATCTCTTAAAATAACTATTCCATGCCCTAATACCAACTACAGTGACTGCATCCATTTACACATTTCATTTTATGATTATAATAATAATTAATCATCATAATACAAGCCACGGATCATGAAGTCAAGTGTGTTGGAGGAATAGATTAATAATCAATCATTATAAAACAACTTTTCATTTAATCTCCATAAAGAGATGATATCTTCAATTTTACTCATACATCGGCATCAGATATGCTGGGTATAACATGGAAAATGTGATGAGCTAAAATCCAATTGAGGATAAAATCATAGTAATAAAGAATTAGAACATGGGTTGGAAGGCATGTAAAAACTATATAAAAAGGCATCTAACATTTGAAATAATAACATTTAAACATGAGATAACATGAAAATGGAGTCATAATAATGTGTAAACAATATAAAACAAGAATTCAGCATGATTCAAGGCAGGTTTCACATCGAGGATCACATGTTAAGGTTAACCACCAAGATGTTTCACATAGTAGCAGCTGTCAAGGCTCACTGCCAAGACTATTGAACAAAACGTTGCATGAGATGCAAAATAACCAAGTGAATTTGAGTGTTATCTGAGTGCAAAGATCATATTATATTCATTAATATGTTTTCCACATTTAGAATCATACATAATCAATCATAATTAAACATATATGTACCCATGGAAAGAAATGGTTATCATAATCAATCTCTACAAATTTAGGAATTTGAATATTATACAAGTGTCCATGAAATTAGGGGAATTAAAACATACATAGATAATAACATGGTTCCATAAGTATATATCATAATTAGTGATACAATATTTTAGTCATAACATGTAAAATGTTTTTCAAGAAAGATTAAAATTAAAACATCTTAGTGTGGGTTAATGAAAATATCAATGATCTATTAAAAACCCTAGTAATAATATTTTATATAAATACAGAAGTGAACAAAGAATTATTTCATTATTAAAATTGTGGTTTTAATAAAGTTACGGTTGCACAAAAATAAATAGTATAGTGTGCATCAAATTGGGTAAGAATCAGGATGATCTCTTAAAACGAGTTTGTTTTTCATGATGTGTTGAAGATGGAATCACATCAATGAACATATATCCCCAAAAGAGATTTAATAATGGATATTGATACAAGATTTTGGACACAAATAAATCAATTATGTGATGTACATAAACACAATATAGTAATTTTTTCGGGTACAAAATAATATGATAACCCAATGGAATATTGGAGGTTCGAGTAAAATCTCATTCCTAAAGTTTGATGGTGTTCTCCACTTGATATTAATGAAATGAATAAAAAAAATATTTTAACTAATTAATAAGTTTGGATCCACTTTTACATGTGATTTATTTATTTTAAAAAAATATAGTACATTCATAATTTGTTTTATTTGATATGTGGTTCAATTTCATTGTACGAGTTCATTTGTTTCATATTCTGTTAATATATATACAAGAATTATTAATCATGTAAAATAATACTAGTTGACTAGAATTGGAGTTACATTTTATTTTTGAACACTAAGATGGTTACATGGTTGTAAATTTAATTTGGTTACATGGAATATAGTTGAATCATTATATAAAATAGTAGTGATATCCTTTTGGGTTAATTGGTGGGTTTTAATCACAATGAACATATTTTGTTTTATATATCAAAATAATGAGTATAAAAAGTTTAATATCAATATACAAGAAATAATAATTATATTATAGGATTATTCATAAATAATAATGATTTCATTCCTAGAATTTATGATGATAATGGAAATTGAAAACCCATTATCCTTGAATGTGGTAAATTTACACATATCAGATGGTGTTTTTTCTATTATTATAAAAGAACGGTAAATGAGATATGACAATAAATTATTCCATAATCATAAAAAAATTATAGTATATATAAGTCACTGGAGTTTTCATAACATTTGTAGGAGGATAGGTAAGGATAGAAAAGAAAACAATGGAACATTAAATGAATGTAAAAGAACAGAAAAGATGAATTTTCAACTTTATTTAATCTTCCTTGGGAGCCTCTTATAGGTTGTGAATTTAGACTTTTGAGAAGACCATGGGATGATGGATGTAGGTGAATATTTCCCAATGATATTTGAGCTGAATTTTGGAATTTAACATGGCATGAGATTATTGAAGATAAGAGGATAGAGTGGGAGGTTTTTATAGTAGAATTGAGGATGGTTTTTTTAATATTTTAATCATTAATTTATTATTTCTCCATAAAACAAATATTGATGAATCAATGAAAAATTGTAATAAATGCATGTGACTTCAAACCAATGGTGCATACATTAGTAGAACATCACCCATGACACAATAATTAATGTATTTATATTATTTTAAAAATTTAGTTATTTACTTCTTCATAAAAAAATAAATTATTTTCGAAAATACCAAAATTCCATCCAAACAATTTTTCGATGTGTATAATCCAAAAATAAAATTTATTTTTTAGAAATCAATTTCTAAATATGATTAATTTTATATTTAATAAAAATCATAAAATATTTAAAGAATACAGATTTTAAAATTATAACTGATTTTGTAATGCCAAAAGTATCATAAGTTCTTATAAAATTATCATAAAACCAGATGACATAAATTTATTAATTTATGAAATCTGTTTAGTACTATACATTTTCTTATAAATAAATCAATTAATTGTAATTAATTATTCCTGACATATAAAAATGCCAAAACATATTCTATGATTATATTATCATTTATAAGATACAAAAATTTTATTTATACATTAAAGGGTGAGGTTACTATTCTTTTGGATTATTTTCAGTTCATAAATGTCATTTTACTATTTATAATGATAGGTTAATATTCATAAGTGTAGGTTACTATTTATCAAAAATAATTAATGTTCCATCATGCTCAAAACATCTTACAGATCACAATCATGAATGTGATATTTTCAAATTTCAAATCACAAATGTGACAATATTATGTCTAATGTTCACACAACAATTAATAGTTCATTGAGTTTTTATTTCACAGGATAATATGACAAGATTATAAGAAGATAGTTTGCATTTATAAAACATTGTTTCATTATAAGATTCACGGTTTACCTATATGGTTGCCTAATCCGTGCTCTAATCATGATTCCTCCACTATCCAGTAACTACACTCACACTATAATGACTTGGATTTATCAAAACATATGAAATAATTAATTTTTGGTTTAATTTCATAATAATGGCCTAGTAAATATTTTAAATAGGGGAGGTCTAATGTGTGTTTAGGGACCATTCGAATATTGAAGAATAAGATAGGACGAGATCAACTGGGCCCCACTATATTTATAAAATTGTATAATGAGGTTACATGAATGTGTGGGGTTAAAGATGATTACGATAGATCCCAAACATATTTATTGTGCATGGTTAGTACAAATGCCCACATAACAATGTGAATTTCCCGTTACAGTAGTGAATAGATCTTAGCTATTGCATGGTTTGGAAAAACATTGTTTTCAAATACTTTACCTGGTAAAAATGGTTGAAAATAAAAATTTTACATTCTTTTGTGATATATTTATCCCCATATTTTATTTTATTCCTTATCTAGAGTGGTTTCCACCATCAAATCATTTGTGAGATTCCTCCTCCATCAGCCAATGGGTTTTGAGTTATCTACCTGAATTTCCAATTTAATCCTCCACCATTGGAAGCTACATAGTCATCTTGTTATGACCTTCCATATACACCCTATTAGTTATTGTTTACTCTTTTATCTATTATGAAATTTTGGGGGAACAAAAGTTTTTCTCATTTGGGGATATTAGAAAAATACTTCGATATATTCAATTTTATGTTCAATCAAGGCCTGCTAATGGATGAGTAAAAATATATTAAATCAAGGTAGTGGGTTTATACTATTTTACTTCAATTAGTGACGTTTTAGTTGATGTGTTAATGTTCATCATGTCATATTCTTTGGATATCACTTATTCTTTCCATAATAACAAAATTAAATTATTTCCTTATTTCTATAGTGACCCAAGATTTTTGAGAAACCCATACTCTGGTGTTCTCCATGACCATGTCCACCGTTTTGGGTATTCTTATCAAAAATGGGATATACTCCCATAAATCATTAATATAACCATCTTTGGTGATTGTGTTGCACCTTGTTTATATAACTTAAATTTACTAAAATATTTTTTATGAATAAAGAACTATTAGTTATATCTTATTGGAAGGGAAAATCATTAATTATTATTTTTGGCACTATGTTTGACACCATATTCTGTAAATCACGCTTTTGATACATGTTCATTATATAAATAAAAAGATTGTAGATTATTACATATTTTGTACTTTTTTCCTTAATTTGTTATTTTGATTAATGTCAATGTTTAATGCTTATACTAGTGTTCCTATGTTTTAGTCATATTCCATACCATGCTATTTACCACAAGAGTATGATACATGGTTCCTTAGGATTAATTTCTTATTTCATGATTTGTTTGACTCAATTTAATTCATTTCTTTGTCAGTCATAAAATTGTGTGCAACTGAAATTTATTTTATGAAATTTGAAGTGAGGGATGTCAATTCCACCTTTCTATTTTTAAATTCCACTATTTATTCACAATTCTTGTATCCCAGTGATCATATTTTGTAGCATAAATGGTAAACATGTGATTCATTCGTTACACATTATTATAGGTAAATTGTCATATATTAATTTCTTATCAGCATTTTCATGATTTATTTGTAAATGAATGTTATTATTTAAATGTTTTTCCTTGTGATGAGTTCTTGATGATATGGATCACTTTCCAAAGAACTAGGGGAGATCCTGGTTCCCATAGTATTGAATCTAAGAATGGACCTTCCATTTTCATTTTGATTCATGTGACATTCTAAGATTGATACTTTAGTTTTCCAGGTATGGGCTCTCTGTGTGGTATTAATTATACACTTGAGTGAGTCCATTTACATATGAGAGCATGTGATGAAGGTCCCGTTTAGAAAGGTTGTTTTGACATGCATAGAGTGATGCATTATCACCTATGTGAGACAACCAATACATACATAAAGTCAACATACCCTATGTTATATAAGAAAAACTACAAGGGATTCCTTGGAGATACTCATATGTATTAGGTTTTTTTATAGACACCCACATCGACCCTCGAAATTATATTATTATTGAAATTAAATGATAATGGGACTCTACTATTAGATTTGAATGTTGTATGAAATTTTTTATTATATATATTTGATGCACCCATTTTCCTTTGATACAATTCATATATAATCAAATTAAAATGTGACCTTGAAAAATTAATTATAATCTTGGATACATCTTCTTATGTTTGTTGATTAAATTGAAATAGACATTTTATATACACAAAAACATTAAATTATTTATTTTTCATACTTCTGTCTTATGTGGATGTTGATTTTATGGGATAAATTTCCCTATATAATCCTTGAACAGGGTTTCCATGTTTTAATTATTTAATTGTATTATTTAATTTATTTATGGCACGTGATGTTATTTACTAAATGAAATGGATATGACTATATATTGTGGGTGTCAGCCTAATGTGATTATATATCATAACATACTCGGGTACCATTTGGTACAAATGTAGTCTTAATGATGGTAGTTATGGATAAATGAGAGTGTTCTTCTCTTTATGGGAGATTTAGTTGCAACATATGAATTATTTCTTGGAATAAGACATAGCCTATCGTAAAGATGATATGTATCCATTTTTTCCTTTTTTTTTGTTTTTTATAAAAGGATGTATATTATTTTTTTCTCATGTTTTATGGTGACTCCATTTTTTATAGAATCATTACATGGACCTTATCTTTTTTATCCATTTATTTATTTTTATTCCACATTGTTATTTATAGTACATTGTTTATTCCATTTTTCTGACATCTATCTATTATCAATCATGATTCTTCTTTAAATAATTATGGACATCCGATGAGTTATTTGATCTATGAGGAAATAATATCCCTATTGATACACCTATGTCAGTCACGTCTATTTGTTATCCTCTTCCATTCAGGGATATATGCCTGAGATCAAATGGTTCACCATCAAGGGGACCATTTCTGTTTCACATAGGGCGAGATGCTACAAAGTTATATTAGAGGCAAATTTTTCTATTGTATTAATTATTGGGATTAGACAAGGGTCTATGAAAATGTAATATGGAATTGACCTCATAATTGGGAATATCTAACCCATGTATAGATGAATCCCAAATTACCTACGATTGCAAACTATAATGACTGTTTCTTCCACTAATGGTTGACACGACTTCACCATTTTGGGGATTGACATGATTTTTTTTTATTATATTTGTATAATTGAAATGATTATTTTTATTACCTAATCAAAATTATATGAGGTAATATTAAGGAATTATTTATATTAAGAACCAAAAAAATTAAATTTCATGAACATTTCTTTCTCATATCTAAATTTCATTGTGAATTGCATGATTGCATGGGATTTCTATTAAATCATGTTCTCTTAATCATGGAAGTTCCTATTTTGATATATTTATAGATTTGTGCCAATTAACCATGCACAAAATTCATATAAATTAGGATATGTAGACTCTCAATTTTAATTCGTTTGGTGTATGGGAAATTATAACTTGGAATGTTAACTCAAATAAGTCAATTTGTTAAAATGGGGTTGAAACATAATTGAATAAAAATTAATATAACACTTTAAAATGAAATAGAAACCTTATATGAATATTTTGAGACTTGGTCTTTGATCATACCATATAAAATGGTTATAGTTTATGTATCTTGTGATTGTTATAATGACTTTTTCTATATATATAGAACTGTATCTCACACTAGGTTTTTGGTCAAGTTGTGTTCAATTAGGCATTGTATATATAATTATTATCATTTTCATGATCATAATTCCTATATTTTTTTGAATTTTGTCTGAGTATTTCACTTTGAAATTATATACTAATGAAACCACAATGACTTTGTGATATATTCCGAGAGAGTGCAAATGAGAATAATCAAAAGGTTGAGGCATGGTTTGAAAATGCAATTGGGTATAGAAGATCTAATAAGCAGTAGGTGTCAAAAATAGATCGATGAGAACTCTAAGAAGAAAATACATGTGTATGAGGATATGTTACAGTCTTGTATCATTGATTTTGGAGGCTTCTAGTAATGTCATAATCATAATTTTGAGATTTCTTACAGTAACGGTTTCACGAAATATTTAAAATTGGTCTATATGAGGCCCTATATGGTAGGTTGTTTTGTTCACCATTGTGTTTTATTGAGGTAGGTGAAACAAATCATATAGGCCATCATCTAGTTTAGTATGGTTCTGAGTAACTCCTTTAGATTCAGAAGAATATTTATACAGCTCATTCTTGGCATAGGTCTTCAACCGATCATCATTTTTGACCTATAGAGTTCCTTTTGGTAAATCTAGTTCATCTATGTGTATCACGTAGATTGTTTCATTTATTAATTAGTACATATTGAATATTAATACCTCAGTATATCAATACCGTTGAGATAAAGAAGATATTTGGCCTAGTATCCTATCAGTTACTATTACATAGTAGATACCATGAAACACATGGCGTACTCCACATATCTCATCTTCAATTGTATCCTCTAGACTTGTCTCATTCATTTGACACCGAGGATATCATGTTGGGGGAATATACATCTTTTTTTGCATCAAATTTTTATTTTAAATCCTAGCATTATGGTTATAAATGCTAGGCCTGTTACTTTGGTTCGTGTTATTTGGAATCATAGATACATGTAGAATGAGACCTATGAGTGGTAGTCTAAATTACATTTACAATTGATGAATATTATCATAGAATATGTTGTACCACCCACATAGGCATAACTCAGGGAGGAGACGTCGTATCATCCAATCATTATCCAAATTATAAAAGCATAATTTTAAATTTAATCATTTAATATGACCCAATAATATATGATGAAGAGGATAAATGAGGCCTCGAGTGTCTCTAGGGACTATTCAAAACCTAGAGTCTGAAATAGGAGGAGTGAAACATCACCACATTGTTTTTCTACGACCATGAGACCAAGTGCGCACGGTGGTGCACGGTTTAATATGTATGGGAAAGATCAAAATTGAACATTATTTCAATTTTTAGTCAATCAATGTTTCCAACAATGATAAATTCCAATTATATTAGTTAATGATCCATGGTCAGTGCATAGATTTTCCACAACGTGTGTCTAAACCGTTAACAAGGTAAAAATCGTTTAAATTAAAATTACTCCCCTTTTTAATCATTTATATCTCTGCCTAATATTTTATCTTCCATCTCCATTATATTTCCTCATTCACATCATGTGTGATATTCCTCCTCCCATACCAAAGGTTTTTTGAGGTATCACCTTCATCCAACACTCAAATCTTACACTATTAAAATCTACATAACCATCGTGGTATACAATTCCTTTCCAACCCTAAAACATTATTTTTCAATATTCAAGAAAAAATAATGTAATTTATATTATTTTCAAAATAACAGCCTTAACAAATTTTTATATAGTTGTTTAAAAAATTATCATTCCTTTTTATAGATGTTTTCTAAAAAATAGAATATTATCTTATATATATATCATTTTAGATTAAAAAAGATTAGTTTTTAAGGAACATTATTATACATGACACTTATAAAATCAAATTAATGTTGATATACATATTTTATCCTTTATTATTTATATAAAAGTGTTGTAAAAATATTTTAAATTAATATAAATAATATAACTAATACATTGTTTTATTATTAAAATTATATAAATTCTTATTAAAATACAAAAATCATTTATTTCTGTCTGTATGTAAAATTAACAAATTCTTCTCAATTAAATATAAAATTTCATATGAAAAAATATTATAAATATTATTTTATGAAATAATTTTTTTATTTATATGGATTAAATTAAAATGTATGTAACTATGGTCTTGATTATTTTCCCTTTTTTAGACCTGCATATCCACTAAGTTATAGGTGTGAAATGTTTCTTGTTTTGTGGGGTAGATCAACTAAAATCAACCGAGTAATCCCCAATTACATTAAATTGTACTATATTTGATTTATTTAATTATTCACATAATAATGTTGAATTTTGGAGTGGTTAGGTGAAAACCTGAGTGAAAATACCTCCATACCCATAATAGAAAAATGGCTTCAAAAATCACGAATATTCTGGTCGGATCCATATATTATCCATTCTATATAAATAAATATTTTCACTACAACTTATAATAACTATATAATGATAAAAATATAAACCAAGGGTATATTTATCAAAGATCAAATTTACTTTTGGTCACATTGACATTCATATATATTACGGTCGAATCATGATGTAACATTTTCTTTTATTATCAATAAATACATATTCATTTATTTACAAAAAATTCAATACAATTTTTTCCTTTTTTATATATTAATTTATTATGATTTTGGTTGGTTTAACAATAATTTTATCATTTATATAATTTTTTCAATTGGGTGAAATGGATACAGTTTGATGGGTTGTTCTATACATTCTAATTTCATCAATTCTATTTTATATTTCTTTGTCCTCTTGTAATGTCTGTAAATTTAATTGGTTTCGTATCATAAAAAATTTATGATAATTATTTGTAAGATAAAATTTTATTAGTGTATCTTTTTAGGCATATAATAATATATGATATGTTATAAACATTTATTATGGAAATAGATATCATTTAAAAAAACAGGGTTATTATAATATTCCACCCATAATAAATTTTGATAATGAAATTTCAACATGTTTTCTATGGGGATAGAGGGAGATTTTATTTAATTATCATTGTATCATCTATTTAACATTATACATCTTCATTTTTATGGTTCTTCCACACCACTTTAAAATACTGGGAAGTCTTTTGTGTAGAACTCTGTCTCTACGGTCAATAATCTCCACCGATTGATCTCCATATGAGTGGTAATGTTCAAATTTTACCATCATTAGTTTCGAAACATGTGATGTATCATATAAATACATCATCAAATGATAAAAATGGGATACATCATGGAAATGAATAAAATTTTGGGAAATATATAGTCGATATGAAACATATATTATTGGAGGAAGTATTTCATTAGGGATAAAGTACCTATGGATGAGCTTCCAATTCATTCCAAATATTATAACACTACTCCATGGGTATTTATGACGGAAATTTTTCCACAAATCTCAAAATACATTTCCCTTCATTATTTTTCTCCACAATCCCTCTTTTAACTCTGAGAATCCATTATATATTACAAGATGTAATGAACCTTTTTTGAAATCTTTTTCTCATGATTGGTCCCATGTATCATTATCTCTCTAAAACCATCCCAAAAAGTAGTACTTCCAATTAATTTTTTAAATATATCATCATATGGTGCTATTCGAATACAATATTACAAGATTTATAGGTATGATAACTCATAAAATGTGATTTTTTTATCCCATGAACCATTAAATTAAATTGATCATGTTCATTGCATATCCTAAGGTGTCTGAATAGTCCTTCAAAATTGGAAATAATTTCATTGGTGAAAGGATATAATAATATTTAATTTATTATTATTATAATGTTGATGAATTATGTACAATATATATGGGAACATCAGATCATGGTAATAAATGATAGAATGTGCCACACATTAAACCTCACAACAACTTTTAAATATATCATGGAATGATGGTCAATAGTGAAATCATAACAAATTATGATGAAATGGGATGTGTTGGTGAGATGATCCACTATAACCCATATCACATTGATTCCATTGTATTTTTTGGGATACCAGTGATGATGTATAAATTTATGTTTTCCCATATATATGTTGGTATTTTTTTCGGTTTCAATTATATGGCCCTAGCCTTAAACATTAGTTAATCTTGAGTTATTACAAGAATACACATTGAGGATCTTTTCAGGATTATAGTGTTTGAGAATTAGATCATAAATCATGCATTACATTCCACATTTAACAAGGTGGTTACATAAAGACGATATTCCTTTTTTCCCATCAAAGGAAAACAAATTTAAAATAAAAAAATGTTTCTTTCTTGAATCTTAATAGACACTATCATCAAATCATGTACTTTTTCCTTGTCCTGTGAAAAACATTTTAAAAACATGGGATGATCATAAAAAGCACAGTAAGGGATTTTAAAATATGGAAGGAAAACCTTAGTCCATGTATACATAAGAAACAATGAAATCATACATTACTCATAAAACATAAGCACTTTAACATACCTCATGAAATAATTAAATTTATCAATAACTCATAGAAATCATAAGACATAAAGGTAACTTGAGGCATTCATAACATTCTTATGAAGGGAGTAACCCTCATGTTTATGTTTGGAATACCCATCACATTATATCCCCTAATTCCCTATGTGGAAACCTTAGCATTTTCCCCCTTCGCATTCCCCAATGCATTGGAGAGCTATATCAGTCTCACCCTCCCTTAGTTTATCACGGAACCGCCCGTCTTCATAAACAATGCCCATGAACCATAACATAATCGTACCACATAAAACATGCATAATGGAAAAATAACATTTCCACATTTCAATCACAAGATATCAGTACAAAACATTGATATAATAAAAACATTATCAAACCCATTTTCAATAAAAAAATAAATGAAAAGTAAAAAATGGAATTTATTTTTCATTTAAAAATAGGTTATGGCTTATAGAGGAAGCCGAAACTCAAATAATGGTCACGACGCCGAAGAAGTCATTGTCACCGCATGCGTACGACAAAAACATTCCCTTTTGTAGTTTAGTAAAAAACATCATATAAAAATATTACTATTGAATAAAAGTAAAAGTCAAAGGGTTTTATACACCGTATAAAAGGATGTTTTGTATAAAACAAAATATGCCTCAATGAAAGGATATTGAGACGAAGTCCTTTACCTCGTGTCTGACTTGACTTGATCGTTCTTTAATCTCATGAATAATAAACATGAGTTAATTTATACTTTCTTAAGATCCTTTTCTGAGTTCATTAGTTCTTTCATATCACTTAGTACCCTATTATGAATAATATGTAATTATATAAGTTAATAACAGTCGTTTGTCGATCATTGCTACAAGAGTCAAAAATAAACTCTTTATAATTACAAGTTGTTCATGTCGTTAAATATCCATTATATCTAGAATTATATTCATGATGTAGATATCATATATATCATATATATCATATATATCCAGTATATACATGAATTTATAATATTACATTGCATTTAGGGGTAAGAAATGAAATGCATCGTTCATGGAGACGGTAAGTCGTACGTACGCATTAACGCTACTTTCATTTCTATTTCATATTTAATGGAAGTAAATCATAATGATATAAAGGTAAATTATAATTCCAGTATAATATCATATATAATATTATTGAATCCATCCATTACACATCCCACATATGGCATTAAGGATTCAAATCACATTGAGGGGGCGGTTGTCCACACTTCCACAAAATGAAATTATCTTGTTTATCCATAATAGAAACCATAACGGTATGCCATAAATGAAAAATACAGAAGCATAAGGAAACCATAAAAATATTATATATCATATATAAATATAGTGACATATTAATGGCCACCATTAAAGGTGTTAAAATAATATTGAACAATCAACGTTTTGTGAGGCCGAAATTCGCCATCCAAAAAAACAATATGTTCTTTAAACATTAGATGGAGTTGTTTGTAAGTGTAGCTAGAATATTTATTATAAAAACATACTAGTATATTTATGATATTGTTTTTTTTACAAAACAATGGAATAAAAAAGAGTTTTTGGGGTTAGAGAAGAAAAATAAAAAAAAGAACATTAGAGAAGACTTTACCTTTAAATCGAGTAACTCCCCTTGGATTGAACCAAAAGGGTTTCATGGAGAGATACCATTATAAGGTAAGGATTCTATGATAAATATAGAGATGTGTAGAAATTAAATGAGCAATGTATGGCTGCGCAAATGGCCTGATATGTGTGGGTATGTTGGTAGAGGTGGTGGCCTTTTATAAGAGGGAGGAGGGGTACTCTTGGAAAGTCAAGAAATGTTACATTATTTTTAAAATTATTTTAGGATTTTAAAGGCCCAAAATTGATTTATTTCGAGGATAAGGTCAAAAGAGTTTGAAATATACTCATCCAATAGGTTTTTGATAGGTGTAAGTCTTATATTGTACATTATCTTTTCATTTTATTTAAATGTTTCATTAATGTGGTAATCACTGCATCATCATGGTGTAATAAATATATTAAATTATTTAATGTCTAAGAAATATAAAAAACTACTAGGATATAGGAAATATTTTTATAATTACAATGATTATTTATAGTCTAATAGATAATTTACACAGGCAAAACAAAAATTGTTTTACTTAGGTGTTACATACTTTTTTTGGTATTCTCCTTTCTTGAAAAATAAACAGATAAAGTGTCACTAGCACCCAAAAGTGATTCCATGGGGTCCCAATGATTTCGACAATGCATCCCATGGTCGGCCATGACACAACCAGTAGCATTAAGATACATTTTGGGGTCATTTTTTATAATGATGTTATTATTCTATTACCCTTAACTACCCGATTACTAATGAATCACGATTATTAAAGATAATTATCGTCATTACTATTCATAATGTCCAAAAAAAAAGAATGTTATTTACATAATTTGGAAATTATAATTCAAAATATGGAATCCATTTAAACAAATTACAAACATAGAAATTTCCATAATTAATTTAAAAATAATTCCCATTGTCAAAACAAATAGCAGGTTTTTTTGAAACAATATATATGAAATGTTTGGCACTTGTTTATGCCTAATTACAAATTGAAATTAATTGTAATATCCACCATTGGATTAAATGTTAAAAATATATTCTAATTAAAATTTAAAACCATTTATAAAGATAATATAACCATATAATTAAATTTGATGAAAAAGCAGTATTGAAGTAAAATGCAGTACTTTTCACTATTCATTAAAAAAATGCACATTGTCAGAAAATTTTTTTTTATCCAAAGTAAATTTCAATGTTCCAATACTAAATACTCAATTTATTTTAAAAAAATAGAGCTTATAAAACTGTCAAAAGTTATATTTAAAAAAAAATTTCCATCATAAGGCAGTAAAACAATCTTTTAAAAAATATTAGTGTATTACATGTTTAAGAATATATTTATTTTCATTTTAAGCCTCTAAAACAATATATAATTAATAAAAAAAATAGATAACAAAATCTATTATTCATTACATACTTGGGATGTTAAATCCATCCCCCATTATAATATTGTGTCCTCGTAATTTATTTACACATCAAATAAGTGGGGGTATTTATCTCTCATTGCATTTTCAGATTTCCATGTTGCCTCTTCAATCATGTGGTTTTCCAAAAAATCCTTTACATGATGAATCACCTTATTCTGCAACACTTTCTCCCTATGGTCACAAATCTGGACTGGTTGTTCCCCATTAGATAGGTTCTCTTCCAGCTGAACTACCTCTATACACAAAAATGAGATGGATCTATCATGTTCTTCCTTTACATTGTTACATGAAAAAAATTGTGTGCATGATATAAAGTCGAAGGTAAAGCCACTCAGTATTCAACGGATCCAACTCTCTCAATAATTTCATATGGTCCCATGAACCATGGACTCATCTTTCCTTTCATACGAAATTGCATCACACTCTTCCATGGAGATACTTTGAGAAAAACATGATCACCTGCCTCAAAAGAGAGATCCATCCTCCTATTGGTTGCATAAATTTTCTTCCTACTATGTGCAGTTCTCATGTGTCTCTATATCAGCTGAAATTTTTCTTCCAACTCTTCTACCAATTATGGTCCCATAAACTTCTTTTCAACTACTTCATCCCATAAAGCTATAGTTCGACACCGCTTCCCATATAATGCCTCAAATGGTTCCATCTGTATACTTAAATGAAAACTGTTATTATAAAAAAACTCAACCAAAGAAAGATGTTTGTACCAACATCCCTGATAATCCATCGAACAAGCACGTAGAATATCCTCCAATGTCTGAATTTTTCATTCTGATTTCCCATCGGATTGGGGATGAAATACTATACTAAAATTTAATTCAGTACCCAACGACTTTTATTGGCCTTTACAAAAATTAGAAGTAAACCCAGGATCACGATCAGATACAATGGAGAGGGGAACTCCATGTAACATGACTATCAATTTATGACACAAAAAAGAAAGTTGATCTATGTAAAAAGTATCTTGTATAGCAAGGAAATGAGCAGATTTAGTCAAGAGATCAATAATAACACAGATTGCATTATTACCTCGAGGTGTCTTCGGTAATCCAACATCGAAGTACATGGATATATTCTCCAATTTCCACTCAAAAACTGGTAAAAGCTAAAGTATCCCTTTCGGTAACTCCCTCTCTACTTTAAACTATTGAAAAGTCAAACACTTCACATTAAAAACAAAAATATCTCTTTTCATTACATCCCACCAATAATACTCCTGAATATCTCAATACATCTTAGTACTCCCTGGATAAACTGAAAACGGAGAAATATGAGCTTCACATAACAATTCTCTCTTCAACTGTGAATCACAAGGCACACAAAATCTCTTCCCAAATCTCAAAACACAATCATTATCAATCTTGAATTTAGAAAACTTACCCTCATAAACTTTCTCTACCTCTTTCTGCAACTCCTTGTCTTCCTTATGTTCTTGCTTAATTCTGTCTGATAGAGAAGATTTCACTGATACATGAAAAAAAACAGAAGAACATCCTTCACCAAAATATTCTATGCCAATGTTCTTCAAATCCTTAACCAAAGTATCACATTCCATATGATACTTTGTTAATGAAGCATTACATTTCAACTCAAATCATCCACCACTTTATTTTCTTTTCCCGTATGGTAATGAATTGTATGATCATAATGCACGATTAATTCCAACTGTCTCCTCTGTCTCATGTTCAATTCTTTCTGAGTGAATATATACTTTAAAATTTTGTTATCGGTATATATTTCACACGTTACTCCATAAAAATGATGCCTCCAAATTTTGAAAGCGAAAACAATAGAAGATAATTCCAAATCATGTGTAGGGTAATTTATCTCATGAGTTTTCAACTCGCATGAAGCATAAGCAATTACTTGATCATTCTGCATTAAGACGCAACCATGTCCTTTCAATGAAGCATCACTGTAGATAACAAACTAACAATTCTTGGAAGGTAGTTCCAAAACTAGAGAATTCACCAATATTCTTTTTAGGTCTTGAAAATAATCATCACATTCAATTTTCTAGATAAACATAACACCCTTCCGAGTTAGCTAAGTCATTGGACTAGATAACCATGAAAAAATTCGAACAAACCTTTGGTAATAGCCTGCAAAACCAAGAAAACTATGAATCTAGGTATCATTTGTGGGTCTTGGCTATTCATCTAGAACCCTTTTTTTGAAGTTTCAATAGTTATCACATCTTTTGAAACAATGTGGCCAAGGAAATTAATTTGTTGCAACCAGAAATCACACTTCCTAAATTTTCCATACTATTTATTTTCTTTTACAGTTTAAAAAATAACTCTTAAATTCCATTCATTCTCCTCTTTAGTTTTATAAAACACCAAAATATAATCAATGATAACAACCACAATTTTATACAACAACTCATGGAATATTATATTCATATGGTCCTTGAATACAACAAGTGTATTGGTAATCCCAAAAGGCATTACTACAAATTCATAATGGCCATATCCTGTATGAAACATGGTCTTTAGAACATCTACATCATTTACCTTCAACTGATGGTACCCTAATCTCAGGTCAATCTTTGAAAAATACTGAGCTTCCTGGATCTGCTCAAACAAATCATCGATATGAGGCAAATGATATTTGTTCTTAACAGTGATGTTATTCAAGTCTCTATAATCAATGAAAAGTCTCATTGAACAATCTTTCTTTTTATCAAATATGACAAGAGCACCCTAGGGCAATTTTCTAGGTCGAATGAAACCTTTCTCTAATAAATCATGTAATTGCTCTTTAAAATTTAAAAGATCAATTTGATCCATTAGATAATGGGGTTTTGAAATTTGATTAGCATCCAAAACCATGTCAATGGTAAATTCAACTTCCCGATCTGGTATTATTCAATGAAACTCACCAGGAAAGACATCAGGATACTCATTTACCACCTGCACATCATTTATCTGAATAGTTCCTTTCTTTTCAACAATATGTGCAATGTAACATTCATTTCCATATTTTACATGTTTTTCAGCCTCTTGAAATGTTATGAACATTAAGGGTTTATTCTTGTACACAAACTTAAAGTCTTTCTCAAAATAAAAATCTTCAGCTCTACAGTCAATCTTAGCATGGCAAACAGAGAGCCAATCCATTCCTAGGATAACATAAAACTGTACTATAGGTAAAACTATGAGGTCTTAAATTAGGTTCCTTCCACGGATAAGGATAGGAAGATTCTTATATATTATTTTTGGCTCAACATTTCCCCCATGTGTTTTTACCACAAATTCATGATTCCTTTATTGAGATGGTATTCACAATTTACTAGAAAATTTTTTAGAGATGAAATAATGTGTAGACCCTGAATCAAACAACACACTGACATAATATGAAAAAACAAAGTACCTGATACAACTTCATTTGATGGCACAACATCTACGGAAGTAGTTTCAAAGGATTTCACCATCCCTTTCTGCTTATAGTCTGACTGCTTCCCATCACTCGAGCTCTTTGTCGGACACTCGTTTGCATAATGACCCATCTCATTGCACATAAAAAATTTCACTAACTGTAAATCAAATTTGGTCTTACCATCACACATATCTTTTTCAGTGCAATCATGAGACTCATGTCCCGTTATACCACATCGGTAGCACTTTCCAGAATTCAAAAGACATTCCCCAGCTTGCTTATTACCACACTTATCACAAACTGAAAACGTGGTTTTCATACCATTAGACCTTTTTGAAGGATTCTTCCCTTTCTCTTGCTACCTCAGTCTCTTATTATGTTGGTTGTTATAGAACACGTGTTCATCAGAAAACTCCACTTCCACCTTCTCATCACATCAAACAATATTTTCATAACTTTTGAACTCATTAAAATCCATTTTCTGTTGTTATTTTGGCATTAATCCTGAGTAAAAATGATTGATTTTACTATCAATGTCTCGGATAAAATTTGGAGCATTAATTTCCAATAGAGTGAACCATTCTTCATAAGCATCCACTAAGTCATCATATATCCTCAATTCGACGAATTTTTTTCCATCCTAAGTCGAACAGCCATAGGAAAATATTTCTCAAGAAACATATCATTGAATTCATCCTACTCAATAGCATTGATGTCATCGGTATCCTGGATATTTTTAACCATAAACCACCACTGATCTGCTTCACCCTCCAAATAGTAAATATCAAGACTAACATTTTGATTTTCTGAACACCCCATGACATAAAAAATCTTTTCCAGTTCTTTATTCCACCATTCTGCTAGCACGTGGTCATGTGATCCTCTAAATGATGGGGGATTTTGCCTCATGAAATGGTCCACCACTGACATGTTTCTCTGCGGTTGATCCCATTGATCTCGTGCATGGATACCACCACCATTTATCGCTTGATTCAATTGAACTATTACTTCATCAAACTGTTAAGATCGAATTCTGACCATCTCTGGATGCTGATTCGAATGGTCATTTCCTTCAATATGCCTTCCAATAACTACTTTGTTATTTCTTATGAGGAAAACCATTCTGAAAAAACATGTCTCATATGAAGCAACATGGTAATCTTCAAATGATATATCATTTCAATTTTACCATAAAATATATTTTTAGATAATAATTTTATAGAGTTTTAACTCGTAAAGTTATCTAAACCGATCTTTGATACCAACATTAATGCCCCAACCTTAAAACTTACTTAATCATCAGTTATTACAGGAATACACATTGTGGATCATTTCAGGTTTATAGTTTTAGAGAATTAGATCATAAATAATGCATTACATTACACATTTAAATAAGGTGGTTACATAAAGACGGTATTCTTTTTTTCCTATCAAAGGAATAAATATTTAAAATAAAACATGGATTCTTTCTTGAAACTTCCCCGACACTATCATCAAATCATTTAATTTTCCCTTGACCTATGAAAAACATTTCAAAAACATGGGATTAGCATAAAAATCTCAGTCAGGGATATAAAAATACGGAATGAAAACCTTAGTCCATGTATACATAAGAATCAATGAAATCATACTTTACTCATAAAACATAATCACTTTAACATACCTCATGAAATCATAATATTCATCAATAACTCATAGAAATAATAATAAATAACAGTAACTAGTGGAATTCATAACATTTTTACTTATGGAATAACCCTCACGGTTACGTTTGGAATACCCATCACATTATATTCCATAAATCGAATTGGAGAAACTATAGCGTTTAACCCCTTCATGTTACCCTATTCATTTAAGAGCTATATCGGTCTCACCCACCATTAGTTTATCCCGGAACCACCCATATTCATAAACAATTCCCATGAACCATAACATAATCGTATCACATAAATCATGCATAAAGGAAACATAACATTTCCACATTTCAATCACAAGATATCAATACAACACATTGATTTAATAAAAACATTATCAAAACCATTTTCAATACCAAAATAAATTAAAAGTAAAACATGTTATTTATTTTTCATTTAAAAATATGTTATTGCTTGAAGAGGAAGCCGAAACTCAAATAATGGTCACGGTGGTGGAGAAGTCGTTGTCGCCGCATACTAACGAAAAAAATGTTCCCTAGAGTAGTTTAGTAAAAATATTTGTATAAAAAGATTCCTTTTGAATAAAATTAAAATTCAAAGGGTTTTATACACCCTCTTAAAATAAGTTGTGTATAAAACAAAATATGCCTCCATGAAAGGTGATTGAGACGAAGTCCCTTACCTCGTGTCTAAGTTGACTTGATCGTTCTTTATTATCCACAATAATAATCTTGACTTAATTTATACTTGTTTAAGAACCTTTTCCATGTTCTTTATTCCTTTTATATCACTTATTACCACTTTATGAACACTATGTAAATATTTATGTTAATAACGGTCGTTTTGTCGATCATTGGTACTTGAGTCAAAAATAAACTCATTGTAGTTACAAGTAGTTCATGTGGTAAAATATCCATTATATATAGAATTATATTCATGATTTAGATATCATATATATCATATATATCCATTATATACATTAATTTATAATAATACATAAAATTTAGGGTTATGAAATGAAATGCAGCGTTCATGGAGACGGTAAGCCATACGTACGCATGAACACTACATTCATTTCTATTTAGTTTTTAATGGAATAAAATCATATTGTTATAATGGTACATTGTAATTCTAGTACAATTCCAAATATATTATTACTAATTCCATCCTTTACACGTCCCACATATGGAATTAACGATTCAAATTACTTTGAGGGGGCGGTAGTCCGCACTTCCAAAAAATGAAATTATCGTGTTTATACTAATGGAAACCATAAAGGTATTCCATAAATGAAAAATACAGAAGCGTAATGAAAACATAAACATATTTTATATATCATATATATATATAGTTACATCTTAATGGCCTCATTTAAAGGTGATAATAGAATATTGAACAATCATCGTTTCGTGAGGCCGAAATTCGCCATCCACAGAAAAAGTATGCTCTTTAACCATCAGACGGAGGTGTGTGTAAGTGTAGCTCGAATACATCTTATAAAAACTTCCTAGTATATATAATATACTTTTTTTTACAAAATAAAGTAATTAAAAGAGTTTACGGGGTTGGAGAAGAAAAAAAGACCAATAGAGAAGGCTTTACCTTTAAATCGGGTAACTCCCCTTGGATTGAACTAGAAGGGTTTTTTGAAGTGCTTCATGACTAAGGTAAGGATTCTATGATGAATAGAGGTATTTTGAGAAATGAAATGATCGTAGTTTGTCCGAGACAATGGCTTGAGAGGTGTGGGTAAGGAGGTAGAGGTGGGGGCCTTTTATAAGAGGGAGGAGGGGCACTCTTTGAAAGTCAAGAAATGTTACTTTATTTTTAAAATGATTATCGGATTTTAAAGGTTCCACATTGATATATATCGATGATAATGTGATAAGGGTTTTAATATACGCATCAAATAGGTTTTTGATAGGTTTATGTATTAGATTTTACATTATCATTTCATTTAATTAAAATGGTTCATTAATGAGGTAATTGGTGCATCAACATGGTGTCATAAATAAATTAATTTATAGAATGTCTAAAAAATATAAAAAAACTACTATGATGTAGGAAATTGTTTTAGCTTTCCAATGACTATTTATAGTCTAAGATAAAATTTACACAAAAATACTAAAATTGTTTTACTTAGGTGTTACATACTTTTGTGATATTCTCCATTCTTTAAAAATAAAAAGATAAAGTGTCACTATCCCCCAAAAGTTATTACATTGGGTACCACATTTTGGCACAAAGAATCCCATGGTTGGACATGAAAAATACAATATCATTAGGACACATTATGGGGTAATTTTTTATTCTTATGATATTATTCTATTACCCTTAACTACATATTACTAATTAATCAGGATTATTAAGGATAATTACTGTCATTACTATTCATAATGTCAAAAAACAAAAGAGTCTAAATAACATATTTTGGATCTTATAATTACAAATTTGGAATCCATTTTACCAAATTACAAACACCGAAATTGAAGTAATTAAATTAAAAATAATTCTCCTTGTCAAAAAAATAGCGGGGTTTTTTGAAATAATAAATATGAATAGTTTGGGAATTATTTATGCCCAATTCCAAAGTGAAATTAATTATAATGTCCACCATTGGATTAAATGGTATAAATATATTATAATTACACATTAATAGTAATTATAAATATAATCTATACATATAATTAAATTAGATGAAAAGTAGTTTTGAATTAAAAATACAGTATTTTTCACTATTCATTAAAAAATGAACATTGTCAGAAAAATACCAAAAATTTGTCAAAAGTAAATTTCAATGTCCCAACACTAAAGAATAATTTTATTTTGACAAATAGAGATTATAAAATTGTCAAAAGTATGATTTAAAAATGGTTTTCCATAAAAAGGAATAAAAAATATTTTAAAAATTATTAGTGTATTTAATGCTTAAGATTGGATTAATTCTCATTTTAATCATCTAAAACACAATATAATTGATAAGTAGACATAGATAAAAAATAGTATTCATTAGTTACATGGTATGTTACATCAAAAACCCATTGTGATTTTTTCGCTCAACTTTAACATATAGACACACCATGAAACTCTTAGTATAGTTTGCAATTTATATCCTCATATTATCCAACAAAAAATGATCATGACTGTTCATATAAATTCTAGATATTCTTGGAGTTATAGAGTATGTAGATATGTGTTCTTAACCAATAATATCCTCATTTATCTTCATGGTATATGGAACACAAATCCTTGAATGAAATTTCAATACATCCACTAGATTAATTATGAAATCAATAAAATTATCATTCATCCCAGATATTTTAATTTTTGTAACAAATGATAATTTGTTTATGATTTGATAATGTTATCTAGTATGGGTGGTTGAGAAATAATTTTGGGTCTGGTTGGTGATTCCCCTTCTCTTATGATTCCAATGTCCAATTTTACTAGGTCTGTGATTGAAGGATCTCCTTTAATACACATCATTGTAGAACGAATATGTGATTCATATATAATGAATTAGTGAATTTGGATTCAATTCCAGGTTGACTATGAATTGAATAGTAATATTCTTTTTGAATTCCAAACTTCACCATTATCTCATGTTCATCACAGTTTTCATTAAAACATATTTCAAACCTTCTTGGACTGTGCATATATTATATTTATCACTATAAACATAGTGCCACTATATTTTTAGGACATAAATCCCACAAAGAGATCCAGGTCATGTGTACTACATTTATTTCACATGAATTTATCTTTTTTAAATGCATTATAAATCACCTTTGAATTTTTCATAACGACCTACCCAATCCCTTTCAATGATTCATTTTTATAAATAAAGATTACTTCTTTGATAGAGTGTGTAATTAACTGAAGTTCTAAAACTAATAACATCTTTTGTTATAGGAAAAAAAATTAACACTCATTTTTCTAGATGAACATGTATCCTTTTTGAGTTAACATGTGTAGTTTCTCAGAATTATGGGAAATTTGTTTCACAAATTCCCTCTAATATCATGATATTGTAATGAAACAATAAATCATAGTTATTTTTTAGGATGAGGAAACGCCTCTACTACCTTATTCATCATATGGTATACTATTATTCTTTTATTGGTTTCCATGTGCCCAGATAATTCATCTTATTGTAACAAAATTTCAAATCTTTTTATTTTTAAGATATGATTATCCGTCCTTAGAGTACCCAAAATTACACTTAGTTGATCCTCGTGCTCCAAATGGATTTTGGAAAATAACATGATATTTTACAAAAAAAATTAACATGAATTTATCAAGGTAGTTCATAAAGATTATATTCATCCAACATATAAATATTGTAGGAGATATCTTCAATCTTAAGGGAATATTAACAAAATCGTAGTTCTTATTTCTTCATCAACGGGTGGTCTCGAGGATATTTTATCTCTTAACCATAAATTGATGATAGTAAGATCAATGGTGAATCTTAGAGGGAAATTGAGCCCCACAAGTATAGTAAAATAAATCATTAATTTATGGTAGATGTTACTTTTTATTCATTATTATCCCATTATGTTCTCTTAAATCAATATATATCCACACTAATCAATATGTCTTCAACAGAAGGAAAATACGTTATCCCAGAGAAGAGGCAAATGTTAAAAAAACTAAATTATATATATAATATTGATGTTGATTATATGATTCATCTAATATATACTTTCCATTATATATGGGTTCGTTGATGTCTACATGAATCATGGTATGAGTTTTATAGGGAAATCTACCACTGTTTGGGGAGGTGTTCCAAGAAAATCATCAAGAAGTATATAATTATATTCCTAAATAATTGGTGCTTTCTATGTATTTATACTGTTAATTTATTATCCCTCTTCACTGATAATATCCATAAGGAATGATAGTGGGGGAACATTTAGGAAAATCCCAAGATTAGATATATCTCCTGGGAAAATCAGTTTAGGTTTGGAATTCATGTCTACTAAAATTTACTAACATATATAGTTTAACTTATCAATATATTTTTGGAACCCACACATTCACAGTATAGTGTAAAATTACACCTTGTCAATGAATACAATATTTTTTATGAGATTATACTCACCAATGATAATACAATATTTTAATACACTATTGATTCATGGATTATCCATCTAGGAGTCATGACTAATAAATCTAGTTCTATAATTTCATGGATTGATTCAATATTCATTGAAAACATGGATGAAGTAACGGAATTTTGAGAACTATAATTAGACATTTTACATTCTACATATGATATCACAATGAGAGTATCTACTACCACATCATGCAGATCAAATAATTCATCCAATGTGATATAAAATTCATGACCTTCATCTCTTGGACTATGTTTTGGTTTATGGTTGTTCACCTCCATTATCATCTGATTTAGACCATGAATGGAAAATTTCCCAATGATTCCAAACTTAAAGAATTGGACTTACATTTTGGCCTACACCATAATCTCTTTTTTATTACTCTTGTTTTGTTGAGTATTCACATGACCAAAATAGTTCTTAACTATATAGTCATCACTTATACAACTGTTGAAAATTCCACATCCAATCATATTGTTACATGAATGATTCTTCCCACATTCTTTCACATGGGATGTTTCATTTTAATTCTTCCTATTCCATGATAGTTTTAACTCTCTGAGTTTTTCCTTTTCTCTTTTATTTTAATTTCTAATATTTGAAAATTTCATCTAAAAAATATGAAATCCGACCTGCATAGCACCACACACTATCTCTTAATTGATTTCATAGTATTAAATTACAATATTCCATTGATAATGGGGCCTGAATCAGTTGAATAATCTATAAATCATTACATTAAATTAAATAAAAACTTAGGGGTTTATCATGGAATTTTTGTAAATATTATATTTTTAATTACAATCGATTAATTTTTCATCTTGGTTTTTTCGATGAATTCATTATCTGTTTTAATTTGAACAATGGGGAAAATATTTATTCAATAAAATTATTTTTAACTCATAATATTCTATGGAATATAAATCCCATCTTTTATTCTTGATTATAATTAGTGTTTGAAAATTATAAAAATAGCATTCTATGTGGTTTAAAACCAGGTTGAATATTTCGTACTTCAAAAAATATTATAGCATATAAATTTTAAATAGATATTATTCATATTTCAACAATCAATGGTTTTGAATATCAACTGAGTGAATGTGGTAATTGAATCACCAAGAACACGGTATAATCTTGTTCTATTCAATGTGAATCTGATTACTCAAATTGATTCATATTATTTTTTATAGATCATGATAGTTGATTCATCATGTTCATGAAGTTGTCACTTCCAACATCCATTGAATCATCACCCGTGCATCATTTTTTGCACTCATCATTTATGTTGTTAATCATACTTTTGAGTATTTTCCTCAAATAATTAAACCATAGTGAGAAACATCTATATTTCTAGAATATTATAATTCTAAAGGGATTTTATGATTTAAAACATCAGTCATAAATCTTTTATAAATATTCTATAAGAAAAATAAATTTTTATATATCCTCTATAATGGTTCAAAAAATATTATGATTAAAAAAAATATCTGAAGAGTATCGTAATAGGTGTGTATCAAGGACCGTTGACATGCACCATTTATAGTTCCAGGCTAGATCAATGTTGCATTATCAGGTGTTACCCCTTAATACATTTCTTATTGATAAACAACCACATATTTATATCCATATTTTGATTTTTTTCCCAGAATCCCCTTACATAATACTTCTCTGAAATACAAGGATATTTTATTATATATATTCTTTTATGTAGTGTTATTATTATAATTTTCATGTCTGAATTTTTACAAATAAATACATTGTATAATGATTCCAACTATGAAGTCCCTCCTATCAATTACATAACATTACATTACATTTCATAAATACAAGATCTTTTTAGTTTTAGTTTCATAGAAATAAGTTACATAATACCTAATATGATAAAAAATTATTCAAAATCCACTTGAAATACATCTTTATGGGATCACTCATAAGTTAATTAACTACATATCATATACTATGGACACACATCAATGGAAATGGATTACAATGATTCCAAAAAATACAACAATCAAGAGAGACATATATCATGTGTTCTTGAGACATATAGATATTAACATGAGGAATAGTGATAAATAATGAGAAGGAGTCATATATTAATAATAATAACATTGATCATAAAATTGAAATGATGGTATAACATATAATTGATATATTCATATGAATACGACTATGGTTATATGGAAAGTATTATAAATCAAATTTAAAATGGGTAGTAACTAAGAAATCATAGAACATATCATTTATTGAGATTAACGACATTACCAAAACCATTGAAAAGTTATGAGGGTTTACCATTCATATGAATTAAATTCATGTGATACACATAGATTATAATAAATAATTTTATTAATAACCCATGGAGAAAGAAGTATGTTTTTGTTGTCAAAATATAGGCATAAAAATATAATAAATATATGATCATTATATTATTAATAACCCATGAAAGGAAATTTGAGTTTCATTTATGTAAATCCAAAAATAAAAAAAATCTAATTTAAATATATTTTATAACCTATTGATTATAAAAGTGTTGTTTATATTAAATTTATTATGAAAAGTTAATTTCTCACGTTTGAATAGTGAAATTTGGGAGGTAAATCTAATAGGATGATGGGTATAATTTTTTTATAATATCATATTTTGATTCTGATGAGGGAAAACTACTAATAAAAGACTATTATTACATTAAAAGGATAATATAAAGATATAAAATGATTTTTGATTTGAAATTAGACGACATACCAAATTCTAAGGGGACATGAATGGAAAAGGGAAGTGGATATTTCCTTTAACATGAAGAGTTTTGTTTAAAACATTTTGATTGACCCTTGTGTGCTTGATGTCACATTGTCGTGAATACTTGGGAGAAAGGAAAAATTCATATTCATTGAGTATGGATTTGGAGTGATAGTAAATGGAGACATTGGTTGATATTTATAGTATAATTACATGATTTTTAATATTATTTATAAATAAAGGCCGTATAAATCATGGTTTTGATACAAAACCCATTCGATTGCCCAATATTTGTTTTGAATTATTTTTGACATTTGGAAATCTTTTTTGGATATTTTAATCCTCTAAAAAAAAGAAACTGTTTATCAATTGTCATTTTTCCATGTAAATGATATGATTTGACAATGTAATGTTTTAATAATTAATTATCCTATTTTAGACCTTATATAGTAATTTATAGTTTTGGAAAATGAATTAAATTTATGAAAAAACATTATTATAAAACACAGAAAAATTTAGGCCATGAATTATGTTTAAATATTTATTACATTGATAGGACATAAATAAGATGTCATATACTATCCCAAAACCCTAAAACTATATTAGTCACTAATCATTAAAATTTAATGTATTGTTCAAAATTTTAAAAAATTTAGAATTCCCTAATTTAAATATGACAATTTAAATAATGATTTTCAATTTAACAGAGAAAATCTCCAACTATAACAATTATAAAGATTAAGTTTAAAGGTCATTGTTTTTTAAAAAATGGCAGTATTTGATCCCCAATATAATTTATGACACTTATAAAAAATTACATTGCACATTATAAATTCTTTTTATCATTTATTATTTAATTAATTTTTTTAAAAGATTGTATATTTAATAAAATAGTATTTGGAGTACCATTTTTTACTATAATCATTTTATATATTTTCTAGAAAGAACATAAATGATTTATTTTCATAAAAATTGATCTTATGAAATTCATATCATTTAAAAATATAATTTATTAAGAATACTCGTTATTATGAGTAATTGATTGAATACTAATTTTATTTTAAAAATGAATTTACATGTTATGTAATTAATTTTTATACATGTAACACCTCATTCCACCTTCATACGCCCTACGAGTAAGGTTGGTATGGTGGTAGTTTTGTAGAGTGGATTAAATAACATCAACTAGGTGGTAATGTCCTCTAACGTGATATTTTACAAGAGGATATTTTTTTAAGAATACATTATTGAAGCTCTTATTGGGATTTGATAATTCAATCCCCAGTAACAATACCTCCCTCACAGGTTCACAAAAATGGACCTTATAATCCATGACACTACATGTATGGGATATATTTTATTCTTTATATATGAATTAACTTTTCAAAATACTAATTTTAAACACTATATATAATATTAGAATTATATTAAAAATAAATTTTATAATCATTGTAAAATATCATTAAAATAAAAGTTTAAAAATGAGAATCCAATAATTTATATTTATCTCTCTTATCATATGATTCAAAATAACTCTTTAGTTTCCATTCAAAAATAAAACATTTAACGGTATTCTCTCTTTAAATTCACAATCTTCCTAACATTATCAGAAACTAAATTACATGTTTTCTAGATGTGAATAAATATAGAAATCCACTTCCTCTAAAAAAATATTATATATGTTTGATGCCACAAGAGTCCCAAGTAAAATACATATTCATATTTAAAGTGTAATTGCTTAACCAAAATGAAGACTTGTGTGATGAAGATAGGACAACGAGGTTGAGGGTGTTCATGATCATCTAGAATAAAGATATTGGGTGACCAAAAAACCAAAAAGCACCCTCTATACCAGATTTCATTAAATCACGACCTATGCATTATATAGTAGGGTAACATTAGGAATGTAAAGACCTACAAAAAAAATAATCATATTTAGAGGATGAAATATGGTGGGGACTTATTACATGGAGCTCCTAAACAAGAAACCATGATACACTGAACAATGATTACATTATAGCAACCACAACAATGAAGCCGAATAAGAAATCAATCAGAGAGGAGGAAGAAAAAAATAAGAAACCATAGATTCTAGAGCTGAATCTTTTAAGAAAAGATTTAGGAGAGTGGAGGAATATATAATCTTCTATGGGGGAATGAATGGAATGATGCATAACGTTTTTTTAGTCTTCTTTATAAAATATTGGGGATGATTTTATTATTTTTTAGGAAAATGTTCTCATAAAAAGGGGTTTTATCCATACTAATACAATTTAAAATTATTATAAAACCCCAATTTGAGTGCTTTTTTCACACTGATAAATGCATATAATAATAATTTAAAATATTTTTTTATAAAAATAATTTTTATTATTTTATGATCATTATACATATATTTATATAAATATTTATAATTATATAACTAAATATAATTATAAAATATATATATAATTAAACTGATTAAATATATTCATTATTTAGATATATTTATTTTAAATTTTTAATTATATACATATATATTATTTATTAAATATTAAATTATTATTTAAAAAAAAATTAATTTTTACTATTAAACATGAGTTTTTATAAATATAGTACAACATCGTCATTATTTAAAATTATTTATTATAAATTTATAATTATATGCATATTATTGTCAAAATTTATATTTAAATATTTTATATATATTTACAAAATATATATATATATATACATAAATATTGAAATAATGATTAATAAATATTGAAAATTCTAAAAAATAGTAATGAAATATATATATAAATATATTTAAAATTTATTAAATTAAAAAAAATTAATAATTTTTAATCATAATAACAAATAATAACTATAATAATTTATAATAAACAAAGAAATTACCTAGTAAAAAAATCAATATGTTAAATATATTATGTTTCTAAATCATATTTTAATATTTATATTAATATTTGAAAAAATTGTATAATTAAAAGGTCTGGGTGTTTCTATATAAAATTTCATTAATTACATAAATATTTTTGCGTCTAAAATAAATGTGTATATATATATACTCATAATTAATATCTGTTAAATTTATAAATATCTATATATAATATGCACCTTCTATTAAAGAAATAAATAATAATAAGAAGGAATAAATTTATAAAATGATTTAATATTAATAATTATATTGATTCTTTTTAAAAATAAATTTTATCATTTATATATGTGAACTGGAAATGAATATATATTATTCATATAAATTAAAAATAATATTTAAAACATTAATTTTTAATTAATATATATGTATAGATAATTATTGAAAATGGATAAATTTTATAACAAATGGTATAATGATGATTTAAAAAGTCAATTGGTTACAAATATATTTAAAAAATAAATAAAATTATCATTGAATACATAATATTAAATATGAATAAGTTGGAAAAAAGATTTCAAAGAAGTAAATTTTTTATATTGAATAAAAATTTAAAACATGATAAAATAAACTTATTAGAAAATGAATACATATTAAATATGTTATGTTACTAAGGATAACTCTAAAATGAGTATTAAAAATTGAATAAATTAAAAAAATTAGACATTTGTATGTGCTGTATAAAAAATTGAATTAATTACATATATGTATGTTTGAAATCTAAATAACACATGTTATATATGTTTTAATTTGACAAAACAAACGACGTTAAATTAAATTTGCATTACATGACATAATTACATAGTAATTATAATTAATATAACTGTTTAATTTCATTTAAATTATTCACTAAATATATTTCTTATTTAATATAAGGATAAATATGTTGTATCATTGAAATCCAATTTTTATAATGATTCTATATATTAAGATATATATGTATATATATATATATATGAATAGTTAAAAAATGTTGGTTTTTACGGGATAATGGGTATTTATAAGAGGTGGGATTTTGAATGAACTGTGGAACGACCCCTTGACCCATACCAAATGACCTCATGACATATGGTTTACTACAATGTTTATTAGGGACCACACCATAACCCATGTGGTAAATTCATGTTCAAAAATCTATTTATCCACCATAGGGAACATATGGTCTTCATAGGGTAGGGACTACGATGTAGCCTCTAACCAAATATTTAAATACTCCCAAATCAATGAGAATTCAGAAATGGAAATTGATTAGCAATTATAACTACACCACTTTTCATGACCACAAAAATGGGACTACTCCAAAGCCAACAACAATTGGAAAAATACGACCAATTTGAATGTATCATCAGAAACTCATTTTGAGCTAAAAGATGTCATATAATGGTGACCACACTATAGAATCCTATCATATAGTGAATCCCATGTCTCTATGTTATGACTTTTACTCTAATTATATTTTGACATCCCTTTCACAATTTTTCTTAATAATCATTGATATATCCTCTAGGATTCTCCAAAACCCAAAACCCAAAAAAAGGGAAACTATGTTTCAGAAACATTCATCTGATACCTGTTAAAAAATTCTCATTCTAGAAAATGTAAAATAAATAAATGAGATAATTATGTGAAATTAGCAGTATAAAAAATGATTCCAAAAGAGGCCAATGAATGATCTCACAATCATATGAACAATTCCACCACAAATCAAGAAATAATCACAAAACCACAAACTAGATAAAACTATATCATATAATCGATCATAGTGTTCATATATATGAAAGTATATTAAGGATAGAACAATGAAAAAAATGTATAAAACTAATTCAAAATATAGAAAAGTTCAATGTCCACAATGTAAATAATTATATGAGAATTCATAAACAACAAAAAACAATGAATTTTGGACCCATATCTATGAATCATTTTCCAATGTTCTCTACCCCATGCCATTATTACCCATAATACATGAAACAATTGAATAATAAGAAATCACAACATCTTCTCTTGGGGTTCCAATCTATATATATCTAGATATTTGATGGTCACCTCATCATCATCAATTCCATTCACACCCAAATCCATTATGTTAGAGTCGTTATGAAGAAAATGGAAATTTTATGACACATGGATGACATCATGTTTCTAGATCACATTTGGGGTGAGTTCAATACGATACACCACATATTTTAATATCATCTAATTCCTCGAATGTCTTGAAAAACTTAAGAGAAATTTTTATTTCACAAAAAATATATAGGTCTGATTATAAGGATTCACCTTTAAGACCAATTCAGATCCAAATATATTTTATATAGGTCTCATCCTATCTATAGAATAATATTTATGATGATATTTATCCACTGTTATCATCTCATGTATCACATGATCTTTCTATGTTGTATTAAATATAGTTTCTATCATATGATATTTTACCACGCTAATCTATATTCTGCCTAACATATAATGTAATTATTATCAATAAAAAGTGTCGACTAGGTTCATAACAATAGTGGAGTGAAAATTATTTTTGTTTAAAATTTTAACAAAAAGATAGTTCCACATCTATGATACTCAAAACTATAGGAAATAATATCCTAGAATATATTAATGAGTCTATATAATGTAATAAATATAACCTTCCATCTTTGGTGGAGTAGTAGTTCAATGGAATTATTGAGATCGAAATGTGTGATATATTATTTTCAAAACCGATGAGTTAATATGAGATCTGATAGGAGATTTGGTCATCATAAACACACCATTCAGTCTCATCACAAATCCCTAATAATTCCCCAATAAATAGAACATTGAAATAGACTAACAAATTTCTACCAAGATGGTAGATTTAATTTAAGGATCCAATATTATCCATATAGCAAACTTAACCCTAAATTCTCTATGTAATCCATTAATTAATCACATAGATATATACTTCAAATTCACTTATGGAATATAAAATGACTAGATAATTTCATCAAGAACACTGTAGTTTACATTACACATTTGGAGACATGGAATTTATAAACAATATCTCCCACTGCATGCTTCCACCTAGGGCACAAAAAATTACCTCTAGCAGGTTGTTACATATTTTTCACATTATAATTCTCCTTCGATGATGATATTGAAAGTCAGGTAGTACCATATAATGAATCAATTTATGTATGAAAATTCATCAATGGAAAACCCATGGGGTTTTAAATTCTCATGAAAACAATCAATGATATCATAATATAAAATTGATCTCTCTAGAGATCTATATCAGAATCCCCCCATCTCAGACACCCCTTCCTGGTGCTTCCAATTTGACTAAATTTTATTTCCCAAAAATAAATCCTCTACATTATTTCTCTCCCATATATAAATTAAAATCTAAGAGTTCATCCACCACACTCTTTAAATATATAGATTCTGGCATGAAATCTGACCCAACACAACCTCCAAAAAATTTCACTTACCCAGTCTTTGTGAAATCATAAAATCATATTCCTCAATGAAATATTTCAACCATCACTATCATAGGATTCTATAACATTTTCATTAGACATACAACATTCGATTATGATTGTTACCAAATTAAAAATTATTGACGATGAGGTAATGTGACAACAACATCAAGAAAAAAACAGTAGTTTTGAATTTGATAACATAGTATTTATTGTTAGGATCATGGGGAAATAACTATCAAGATCCATTAGAAAAAAATAATCACTTTGAAATAAAGACACAAACCCTGTACAATATGTTAATCACTGTAGAGAACAATGAACTGAGTCCCTCTTTGAGGAGAATATGAACTACTCTGCAGAAAAAATTTCCTTTCTGGTATATCAAAACTTCTTATAATTTTTATGTCTATAATTACTATATATCCATTCAACTCAATGTTGTAAATAGAGATATTATTCAAGGATAATAGTTTAAGAAATCCTATGGTAGGATTCAATTCAAATAAATCTCCAACCCGGTATAACATTATTTGGGTACCCAATTGCTGACTTCCATAATCATAAAAGGTTTCATAAATACTTGTTTATGGGCCCCCACATGCCACATGACAAACAATTCCCTTACCCCAAAAATAAAACTTTAACATATTACGAAATAATTTTTAATGAAAAATAACATCATGAAATGTTAAAATATCTTATGATTGATCAAACTAATATAAGAATATAAAATGGTCTTATTGATGAAAACACTCTAAATCAATCATGAAATATTCTTGAACACTAAATTATTAAATCAAACTGTACAATGATGGAGCATTTGTCCATCCGAATTATTACACCAATAAATTATTATTCCCATAATAATATAATAATATTATCTATAGATCATCAACATATTTCAACCACATATAGTGATATCCCGAGAATAGATTGACCTTCATGAACATACATTTTCCTTTGATAAGATCAAATGTATAATAATTCTTTCTAAAGGACAATTTTTCAATCATTTTTTTTGATTCATGTGTATATATTTGATATAAATTCACAAACTTCTAGTGGCATTCATCATGAATGAAACTGGTGCACCCCTTGGTGACACACATAGCCAAAAAATTCCATTGTAATATATCATCGATCCATGATCCTAGTATTCCCTACAAATAAGGATCCATCTTATATCATGAAATCAATATCAAAGAAACACTTAACATATATCAATCCCAAAATTGATACCCATTTAATATGGAAATACTAATGGCTCATAAAAAATCATATTAGGGTACACATCTATCAACCCAAGATACTCCATGAACTAAAACTATGTTGGAATTTAATAAGATCATAAATTATCTATATAAGACAAGAACATGTCTATAAGTCCAATGAGTTTTTCAGTATCTAACAATCAATACATGATATCCATTAATATCAGAAAACAAATCTTGACTCCTAAATTAACCCATGAAATAGAGAACTAAATAAATCTAATTCACAATGTCAAATATCTTGTAATTAATCATTATATAATATTGTTGGTTTATCCAAGAATTATGTTTCCCCATCATTATGACATAATATATAAAATATTTATATAGGTATTCTAGACATCCATGTGGAATAGCCAATGCATAGGGAACTAGAAGCCAACCAAACATACGCCACAATGAATTGACATTGGAACATGGTATGATAGACTGTATAGATAATGAATAAATAAAATCATAAATCCATGTATAAAAAAAGAAATTAGTATATGAGACAATCTCCATCATGAATGTTATATAAAACAATAAACATTTATTCTCACCATGACCAACTTCACGTCCTAATGGTCCAAGATTAAGAACACCTCCTTGGACTCACTCTTTTCTCTGTGGATATGGGTATCATGTGGTTGTCCTCAAAAAACCATATCTATATCTAATGGTCCCAATATGGAGAATCCTACTACTACTTCTTCGGTTAAAACTATTTATTTAGAAGACGGATAAGTTAAATATATACTTTAAAATACATTCATAGATAATTGTATTAATATATATACTGATAAACATATTCTTCATAATATAAACAATTGTATGATACATTATAAAAGGCCAGCTAGTAAACTCCTATAGAGAAACAATATTAAGAATGTTTAGACCAATCCCTGACTGTGTAAAACTCTAATTTTCGGAATATTGGAATCAAAATATCATTTCTCTACATCCTGAGGTATCTTAGTGCCACCTATCTAAAAAACTATAATCTATCTCCAGTGTCCTCTCTACAACCTCTACTTTTGATAAAGACATTAGATATATCTTCAATATAAATATGGCGACCTAGAGGTCGATATATGGATGAAAGGACCCTTCAAATATAATAATCATTTCCATCTCAAAAAGAAATTGGATAAAACTATTGGAATATACTGTGAACCCCCACATTATAGATTCCACATATCTTACTTTAGGAAAATATTGGGGATTATATACCTTCAATGTATAATAATGGATCTATAAAATAATCTAGATTCTAAGCATATGTCTTCTTTCTTTTTACTCCTCTTGATCCGTGGTGAACATGATACACCACTACCTCGATTATACCTAGAAAAAAAATTAATTATTAGTAAATCACAGTTCTCCTTCCCATCATGGATCAAATTGAATTATATCTCAACCACCTCTAACTAGTCTTCAGTCACTGTGATCAGAATTGATTCTTAAATTAATGGTATACTTTAGTGCTAAAACACTATGTTATTCCTCTTCGTTGTAACACTATCGATGACCTCAATTCTATGGTGATATTTTATAATATCTTCCCATTCATATTTCATGAAAACCTGTTGAAAAATTTACTATTAACCAGTACAAAAATAATAGTAAATGGACATGGATTGAAAAACATGGAATAGAGAGGGCATAATATTAATTATTTATTCAATTAATTTATTTTATCATCATATGTATCAAGATATACAAATGAATATCTATTTACAATATAGTAATAATTAAAAATGATATATGATCATTTAAAAGGTCTCATAATAGTATCTTGTGTCTATTTTATTTGTAGGTTCACAACATATATTGTATTTTTCATTAAATCAAAATGGAATAAAAATTACATGAATCATACATTATCCATTTTTAATCCCATATTATGTATAGATAACCCCCTTTACGTAAAAAAACTTTTTTCCCTTACTAGTTTCTTACTCTAGACACTATCACATCCTACTACCTAAAACATTTAAATGACTCATCCCTTCCCCTTCTCATAAAATGTACCACTATTGTGATAACAATTATAGAATGAAATTAATGACTACATGAAACCCACCTCCAAAACTTCCACTTTTAGTTAGAAATAACCAATTATATAATGACCAAACATATGGAAGGTGTTACACTCTAAAATAATATAGGGATGTGAGAGAACAATATAAACACGCCAATCAACTGTAAATACCAATGAAAAAATATCTACCAAATTCATATAGGTTCATTCATCGAAGACTAAAATAATAGGAAAATAAACTATAAATACCACTAGATGAACTCTAAAATAAAAACATGGATAAATAGATCGATTAAAATTATTAACTAGTAAAATCCCTCAAAATATATAACATTATCCCGTATTCTAGAAAAAAATTCCACATTGGTTATCATATTTGGTTTTGTAACGACCTCACCTGATAGTTCCTTTGGCGCTGATGGATAGTGCAGCTTTTATAACCCCATGCCCTCGTCTTATAGGTTTGAGGTTATTGATAGGAGAAACAATGACATAAGAAACAAGGGGGAAATATTCATAAGTGCTAGTATCGAAAACCACATACATATCAATGCAATAATGTAGACTTACCATAAAATAATGAAAACATATAGTGTAAACATGAAATTAAATATCCTATATGAAAATAAATATTAGCATACAATAGATAACATATTTATATATATGATGATAAATTTCCAACTAGAAATCAATAGGGATCCTAAAAAAAACTGAAAAGTATATATTGATTGAGATCCAGGCTCTATATCCCAGTGTTTAACCAAAAAACATGGTCAGTAAACCACTTCCTTTTATGTAATAAATATAAAAATTCCCTTATATTTCCAACTAATATATATTTCATATTCGTATATCACAATGAATTTTGGTATTTCCCCTATATGGGAGAGTATACTTACCCAATTGGACACATCGATATCAGAAAACACAACACATCATATATGGTTCATCTCATAACCACAAAAATATATCTTTTCACCCATTATTGGAATGATATTTCCCCCATGCTTAAATATTAATGATTGTCTCTACAAATGGATGTGACTCATTTTTGGCATCCAACAATAAATTATTATTATTGTTATCTATTTAATTATAAAATAAGATATTTATAAACATATATCCATTTTTATATGATTTTTTTGTTATTATATACATTAAAGATAACTATTATGAAAAACCAAGAATTATTAAAAGGAAAATAATACAAACAATACTAAAAAAATTAAACATTTATAAAAAATTAGTAGTTTATTGTTATAAAAATATCATATATGGTTTCATAAATATGAATAAACATTTATTAATAAATTAATAAAATTGATAAAAGAAATTACAGGTTGTTAGACAATATCATAAAAAGGATATTTTGTTGGGAAGGGGTTCTATTTCTTTTGATATTTCATTGATACAATTTTGTCAATATAAACCAATTCAAAATTATTTGCAGTATATAAATAATTCTTTATATATTTAATGTAAATAAATATATAATCTTGATTATTAATTTATCATTTTATGTTAATGATTTAATGGGCTTCTATATAAAATTTTCCAATATTGTAAGATACCATATTGTAAAATCCCACTTTTTTTGTGATTTTTTGTGTTCTCAAGAAATAATGACATTCATGAGATCATTTTTCAAAAGAAGTTATATTTATATTAAATATAAAAATTATTTTATAATGGATATGAATATTTCCCAACCCTTATACAATTTGAAAATATGGTGTTTAAATTTATTGTTTTATGACTAAGTGAGAAATATATATACATCTATATCCACTACTCAAAGAATGTATTTAATGTAAATGAATATTTTTCTGTAATTAAATTGGTTATTCAATATATAAGAATTATTTGTAGATTATGTTAAATATGGGGATGAATTATAGATATCCCCTCGGTGCATTTACTGGACTCATGAGGCAAAATGGTTGGCCAAATCCAATGGGTTTTACCTATAGTTTGTAACTCTCTCAAGAATGGTCTATCCATAAGAGGTATCATATTTCATGATACCATAAAGTCTAATAATTAAGCATTACCATCATTTAGAATCAAATCATTATTATTATAATACATTTTAATATTCATTTTATACTCTATCTAGATTAATTTCATTCTCATTATATTGATTATATGGAATGTGTGTTCAATTAGATATATTTCTATATTAGTTATGCCTTATTTCATTTTCATGTTATGGATAAATGTTCACATTTATTATCTTATACACCTTTAAATATTTAATATTATCTATTTACTCATAATATACTACAATTTATGTAACTATTTCATTTAATTTTAGATCTTACTTATTTTTTCCTATCGATTGGATATAAATATGTATTTTTTAATGAGTTTCAATGTTTCATTTTATTTGAATTTTTGATGAATAATGATTTATTTTATTAATTCCCAACATAAAATTTGTATCATATATGTATATTATTCTTCATGAATATTAAAATATTTTGTCAATATGTATAATATCTCTTGATTCTAGTGAAAATGTAAAAAATCAGATAGTGGCTAGGTGTTAAGAGAGTTGTGGTCATTATAATGGTTCCTTGTGTTGCATTGTGGTCATTTTTATGGACCCCAAAACACCATGATGTTGGAGGGGTGATAAAGGGGTAAAAAATCATCTAAATTTAAGGAACTAGTTACCATGTTGGTAGAAACCTATAAGATATATCTGATGAAAATTAAGAGTAAATAATAAATCACATGGTAGACTCATCAAATTAATTTTAAATTCATTACCACTAATGGATAGTTCATGGATCATATGATGACAATGTTTCTCTCTTCCTTAGATCCACTGAACAATAATACTTTTAGAGTATATGATTTTACATATGTCCACTATGTTCTAGGAACACATTAATTAATATATTTTTGGAATAACTCACTAATTCCCTCGAAACACAACCATTGAATCCCCTGTGTCACTACCTCAGAGAAATCAACAGACATTTTATAGACATATAGGCCCTTAATTTGAAAAAATATTTCATCCTCATCTATAGATAGATTCTATATTTATGTCTTTTATTCATAAAAATATGTAATCCTCTTTTCCGTACACTAATAGTATGAGAACTGTTTCTCCGTAAACTGTCTTAGTTCCTCCACGAATTGTTCTGCTCTGTATAGTGTGTCTGAATCAAATTCTACCGCAATATACCACCTGTACAAACCACATCTGTTACCCACCACTGTATAATGTATCACATGAACCGTCTCCTCTGAATCATTTTCCATTGACTTATAAAATTCCCCACAAAAACCATTTCACAGACTGTCTTCATGGACCACTTCTCCTTTAGTGGATTCATGGTTTCGAACCACTTCTCACTCGATTGATTTTTTCGTGAACCACTATGGAAATCATCAAATTAATCTTGTATTTCATATATATCACTATATTCATAATGAGGAGTTTAGTGAACCATATATATGGTAATAGATCAAAAAATATTTCTAAACCAAATTTTCCAAATGTTAGATGTTGTATAGACACCACATATTATATTCCTTCAACAAATTTTATCCCTATGTGGTCTTCATACCACCTCTCTCCCTTCATGTATTCACAAATTACTGACTCATTTATACAAATGGTGAGGCATATTATGATTGATTTTCCTTCTTTGTACTGCAAACCTTATCACAGACTCTACATGTCCTGATAACCATTTTCCTTTTGTGATTTGAGTACCATGCTTTTATACGGAAATCACATTCCATTTACATCCTTTAGTGATCTAAGAATTTTTGTTGTTATTCATTATCCATTATTTTTAGAATCCATTAAATAAATCATTCCTTTTCAAAAAGGATAAACTCTTAAAATTCTTAAAGAATAATCATTTTATTGCAAAGAACAAACATGGTACAAATAATATCCTCTTTTGGTATTGTTGGAAATATGTTAATAAAATATGTAAAGCACCATCAACTATTGTAACCTGATAGGCTGGAAAAAAACATCCACAACTTTTTAATTAATGGATTAATTCATAATGTAATAAATGGTAATCGTGAATTATGAACTCATTTCATAGAATTCTTACTAATGTCTAACCTAGGATCATACTATTTCCTTAAAATATTAAAAAATAAACATGTCCTAGAACCTTTTCATGTTTTCTCAAAAAACATGAAAATAATTAATCCTTCATTCATTATCCTTCCTCCAGTAGAAAATGAATTTTTCATTTCCTATCACCTTTTAGCAATTGAGTACCATTGAATTTATTTATTCTCATCCATTGGAAGTAAACCCAAAAACCAGTATTGGTACATTGTATAGCTTAGAAAATACTCCCCTATATCGTATCTCCCCCATTAACCAACTTCCCATATACATATAGTTGAAAATATTAAATACAACTCAGAAAAAGGAAACAAAAATGACCTTCTCATGTACTAGGAGGTGGATGAACACTTAGGTTTATCTGATGATTCTCAAACAGATGTGCTAGAAACAGGTTCGTTAGTATGTTAGCCACGTGATCCTTAGATATAGAATGATCTAATTTATTAATTTCATGTTCAACCTTTACCTTGATAAAGTTATATCTGATTTCAATTTTTTCATACTATAATGATGAACTAGATTCTTACTAAGGACAATTGAACTCTTCTAATGAAATTTATTCACAACTGGTTGATTGAGATCATCACCAATATCAATCAGTGGTTGCTTCATCTAATGTCATCTGGTGAATGCATTTTTAGCCGAGATATACCCAAATTCATTAGTACTAACATAAGAAAATTATTATTTCTTAATCAATAATAACACACATTTCATACAAATAAATAATTTTGCACCACATTTGGATTTTCAATTCACCACATCTCTATCCCATTCTCCCTCAAAAAATTCAGACAATTCATTATCTCTTCTTGTAGAACAATACATCCAATAATTGTGAGTACCTTGAATGTACACCATGATTACATTAACTATTATCATATGTTATTTCATAATATTACTATGAAATAGGTCTATTTAGCATGTTGAAAATACAATATATATCTATGTTGTAGTTAATTACTGTAAGGTTCCAATTATTCTATTGTAAATGGTAGGATCTATAGAACTATCATCCGGATGCTTTCCATGTTTTGTCTATACGTCGATCAATGTCATCATTATTTTGGGGTGATGCATATTGAATTTTTTAGAAACATTCGTTAATAATTTTCCCTACAAATAAAACTGTATTCTTTCTCCTGAATCACTTATATCACAAATATATATTTTAGTTCACAAGGCATATACATTTCATATTTTAATTTCATCAGATTTGAATATTTATCAACTGAACCATGCTTTATTATGCCAAATATAATATCATATATCTACACTAGTACCATAAACAGATCGTTTTGAGAAATATTCAAATAGATATTGTGATCCACTCAACATTTTTAATTTTTTTATTCTTTAGATATGAATCTATTAGTGGGTACAATGATTTTTGTTATTGAATCAATCCATAGAGTTCTTTCTTTATTAAAAAAAGTATCATTTAATCATTAACAAGTGAAAAAATAGGTTGTTCGATGCTTAATTATTCCTCAAGAACATCATTGAAGAAATATATATTAAAAACCATTATATATAATCTATATCCTCTATTAATTACCATGTCATGAAAAGTTATGATTTACTCAAGTCTATCCAATAATGAAAATGTTTCTTCAACATCAACACCTTCAATCTGTGAGTTGAAATTATACACCAATCACACCATATTTCTAATCACATTTCCATTGTTATCAAATTTTTTAAAAGTTTGATTTTGTACCAATCACATTTTGATTTCTAGGTAACATAACTAGATATCATGATTGGATCATGTTGATATGATCAAGCTCATCATTCATGGATTTAAGACAAGATTTATCTTTTGTAGATTATTAAAATGAGGATGGTTCCATAACTAATTAGAAGGTATATTTCTCATTATTACTTATTATCCTTGCCTATGTGAGTGTAGTCAAATTGATAATTTTGTTGGAATGATCAATTTCTACTCTCCTATTTCTTTAGTGCGTTTTAAGGGACTTTTCATTAGCCATGGAATCCTATTGTAATTATTCTTCTTAATCAACATTATTTTGTGACTTATTATTTTTTTACACTCATTCCTCAACTTAGGAATTAGGATCTATTCTATTTATATCATCTTGTATATATTAAAAAAAATCATCATAATATCTTATCAAGATATCTATGGTATTATCTTATATGATCTTATCAACATTAATTTCCACAATTCATGAAACATGGTGATTGAAACATTTTTATGCATTGTTATTCATTGAATATATAAGAAATATACTTTTTTATGTAGCCTCATCAAAAATCCCATGATTTGCAAAAAATATATGAATGAATCGCTTACATCTGAATGCATGAAAATAAATCATACTGTCCTTACATCCAAGCCACAACTCATATAGTGTCAGGAATTTTATTTGTATATAATGGGTTAACACATTTTAAAACATAAATTCATGATCTAATGATTCTCATGTAATTTCTAATGAAATAGATAAATGAATTCACATAAAATACATACATATTCAGTTGGATTATTATATTCTCCATCCAATAATTTTTTCTAAATTCATCCATAGGAATATTAATTAGAAGAGTTATTGTTAGTGGATATAGACAGAGATGAAATGATTATTTCACCTCTCTAATTATAATTAATTATATATCATCTACATGAATACTAATTTTCTTCACATTATAATAAATTTATACATCATATATTGAATTGTAATATATAAAAAGATTATATCGAATTCAATATAGGTAAATAACAACATCTAAAACTAATTTTTGTTTATGTAATATAATAGGGATATCCTGACACACCCTTGTTATAGTGATATTTGAAATTGTATTTTGGACTAACAACTCCTTTACTGAGGTTCTAAGGATGTATTTATTTTTCATATAAAAAATTGATGTAAAAAAATTATTTTATGATCCAAAAAATAATAATAAAATATAAATACATAGGTAAGGATTAAATTAACTACCGAAAATTCATTTTGTACTTCCACCTCTTTTATTTTTACAGCATAAGCTTTGATTTCTCCCCTTAGACTTTTCATTATTATATTACAATTACTCTCTAGTTATTTTTTTTAATGCACCCCTTCTCCCTACATTTCAAACCTTGATTAGATTTTCTTCCCTACAATTTATATTCTATATCATTATAACCCATATATCCTTATTTATAAAAAATACATTTTCATTAAATAATATAATATAATTTTATTTCAATATTTTTCAAATGATATAATTGTCTTTTTTCTATTTTTCTTCTTTGGAAAAATTCATTTTTATGGGTTCACATTCATCCTCTTATTTTCTCAAATACTATTGAACATTTTGGATGTAAAAAATCATTTGTTAGTTTTGATGGAACATTATACTATATCATCATATGATAAAAAAATATTGAGAGAACACTGTTGTTATGATATGTTAAATAATACCATAAATGAAATGGCCAACATTATATTATTTGTTACATATGTATTCTACTACATACATAGTTTGACCAGTAATGTTAGCATTATATTCTACCAAATTTTTTATTTCATTTTCCCTTAATCAATGGATCAGTCTCATAATTGTAGGGAATTTATCATGAGGGAAATCTGGGAAAATGAATGTAACATTAACATCATCATATTCCATTTGTTCAACAATCTCTTCATCCCCTATATTCTAGATCAATGAACACCACTTATCTACATATCTATTGATAAATTTCATTATAAGTGAATCCTTTTCATTTTCATCACATCTCTAGGAAATAAATATCATCCCCAGAGATTTAATACATCACTCAAATACCATTGTATTAATAGTCACACCCAATGGTGGAGCCCTATATCACATATAGAAATCCAATATATGATATTCATTCTCTGGAAAAATAAATTTCTATATTTGGAAATTTTTAATTTTTATAATATAATTATGATCTCTTATCATATCAATTTTCATAGTTTTAAATGAATATGTATTTTTAATCCTCAAAAGGAAAATCTCCACATTGGATTTTATTATTTATACCCATCATTTATCGAAGATTAATTTCTAACCAACATCATCTATTGTATTATATCACAAAATTATGAATTTTAAATCATAATAAATTTTCCTAAATCTACTATAGTACATAACATAAATTTAAAATTTATACATTTTCAACATCATGATAAAAAACATGTTTTCTTATGGATGTCATTATTTTCTAATCCATTATAATATTTTAAAAATAAAATTTGACTTAACCAAAGAATATTCCTAGGAGAATCAGAGTAGGTTCATAGTAAGTCAATGTTTCTATACCTGTTAATGATTCAGTCATGCCTAACATGCCATATTCATTGTTATTAACCTTTGGTAATTCTATTATAGAACCATGATAACATATAGTGTACATAACTGGATTCATATATTGGAGAAAACAAAAAATATATAACACACCAAAACATTGGGTTATTATTATATACTTATCTATATAATATATCATAGGGATATTCTCATAAAACTATGTTTTCATTATTCATGTTCTCAAGGATTATATTAAACATTCACTAATAGTAACTATAATGACCCAAAATCTTGTTACCATCAGTTTGTGTTTATAGTATTCTGTTAACACTAGATACTAGTGATCACATCCCAATCAACAAATTTTATTGTATTCATGAATAACCAGATATAGAAATGATACACATTTTATATTAGTAATATAAAAATAAAAAGCAATACATTATAATGTCCAAATTTCATCATTGTATGAAACTCATTCAATAATATATTCTTCATATGCATGGAAATGGAAACCAAATAGGGATGATATAAATACCAAATAAGGTATACATATAGAAGAATATATAATTTTAATGTAAATAATAATAAATATATCATGTTGAGCAACAAAAAAAATGACATTTCATACCTATTGTTTTCATTATATAAAACAAAAAAATATGGAAAATTAAAATGATGACTAAAACTTCCATTTAATAAAAAACTACGAATTAAATACATCCATTGGAAATATCAATGAGATAATATCATGGATATTAATAAAAAATGATTTAAAAATAAAGTTGTTTTTCAATTATTATATATAATGATCTTATGAATCATGGTACCTGTACAGTTAATTCCTTTCAAAAGAGAGTTTAAAACCATAGGAAACATCAAATATGAATTTTCCAACTGTTTTTCCCATAATTCCTATGAATACATTGAGGGGTCATATAAAACATGGAACACAAATATAATTATAAATAAATAATTCTACACATGTAGAATAATGAATTTAATTATTAAACAATATGCATTATTATCTAATAATTCTATTATGTAAAGGATATAGATTAATAAATATTTCCCCATTTATTAAAAACACTCATATTATGCATCAAATGTAAAAAAAATTATAATAAAGTAGATATTAATTTTCTTCATAAAATAAAATAGATATATTATTGTATTTTAATGTTCAATGAAAAGTGATATTTATAAAGTTGTTATTTTAATAGATTGTAAATAGTCACAATAGAAATATAGATTGTAAAAAATATTTTTACTAATTTTGTATCTTATCATTTTGACACCTTAATGAATAAACATTAAAAATGATAATTAAAATTAATAAATAGGTATTGATATTAAATAAATAAAAGGGGTGTATATAAACTATATAATGGTCAATATTCCCATATTAATAAGTGTGTGTTAACGAAATTGAACTTAAGATGAAAAACCTTACATAATAATTTACAATTGTTATTAATGATTCAAACTCATATATATTTTGGAATGAATGTTATTATTTTCTAAAATATCCATAATATTATTTATAATAACATATATCATCTTATTATTACAGTTCACAACACCTTTTTAAATAATATTTATATTTTTCATGGTTTCAGGAGTTAATTGTCTTATCTTCTCATGATTGGTTTATCATGAATGTTCTGGTTCTTCCACGTGGTATTTTAATCTATCATATCCATAACTATAATAATTTTTTAAAAATAATATTTACTCATTAGATACAATATTATAACCATTATCTAATGTGAGTAATGAAAAATGTGTCGCATCACTTCATAGAGATGCTAGGTCGTACATACACACGATAAATGATATCATTCACATTACATGTGAATGTGTAAAGAAGATTATTAAGTATTAAATTTTGATAATTTATATCATTCCTTGTTAATGACATTTATTCATTAACATTATCATTATTCTCTTCTAATTAAAATATCATTGAAAAATTAATCACATCACTTCGTCGAGAAGTAGTGTGTTGTACAACTGAGTGATTAAATAATAATTAAAAAAAGGAGTTTATAAAGGTTTATGTTACCTTAAAAATCCTGAATTTTTTTATAATAGGTATTATATATTAATAATAAATCCATAATTATATTCTTCCATGAATTATTTATATGGAAAACTAATATCATCACCCTATGAGGTGGTGGTCCGTCTTAACCACTATCAGTGACATTGATTCTAATTCAACAAAATAAGGGAATGCTATAGTATTTAAAATCAACATAATAAAACAATCATATATGGGATATAATTTGTAATTATGATACCATGATTTAATAAAATATTATGGTTGTTGATGAAGAATTAAAATAAAATTTCTCATTTATGAACATAGCATCTTACTTAGACGACCTCATTTAGATTACACCAATACCCATACTAATATGGATTAATAATAGAATAATGTCTCTATGATGTTAGTGTATGAGTTTGTAAGTTAATTTGGTCAGTATTGGTTGATCCGAATGGATTTTGATATTTGATTTATGGATGATAGAGGGTGTCCTTTTATACATGAGAGAGAGCAAACAAATAGATATTTTAAATGATAGTGTGACACCCAAATTTTCATAATGAAACAAGCCCCCCAAAATGTTTCAATATACACACGTAAAAGGGAAAATATTCTACACATGTATATAAAAATGATGGTGGAAATATGATAGGCCATTTTCAAAACATATTATCTTACATTAACCCTTAAATAAACATATTTTTACCATAACCTTGGAATTTAATTTTTATTTCGTCTACTATATATAATTACAAAAAATAATTACATCTTCTATGAAAATACAATTTACGATAACTAGAAATTTGGAATCCATTATTCTAAATTATATTAAAAATTTGTTAGATGATACTATATAAATATATATATTATTTATCATTCCTCGTAAACATGTCTCCCCCTAAGGTAAATTATTTTCCCTCTATAAAATACATTCAACACAATTTTCTCAATAAAATAATAAATTCAACAGATTTACAATATGTTTACCCTAGTGCTCCCACATAAAAAAGTCCCCACTTACCCTCATCATTCAATGTCTATCACCCAGGTATACCTTTTCTACTGTATTTTCCAATTTAAGATCCAACACAACCCCTTAGTATATCTTTCCATATAAGCCAATTTCTACATTTCATTACTGGGTTTCTATCCTATAAAAATTAAATGTTTTCTATATAATAGTAAATATATCTCTATATTTATTTATTGATATCCCTAAAGGGTAATACAATCCCCTTATGTAATTTTCATCATGATACAAAATATATTTATAATTGACATCTTGATGTTATTCCTTCCTTTTTCCACACATTTTGAAACTGTAGTCTATGTGTTTCTCTATACTTATTAATATTTTAGAAGAATAGTTATTTACTCTCTATGTATTACAGAACTATGACTTTTATCACTATGTCTTTGAAAATCAATGAAACATTTATTGTTACCCATACAAACCATTATTATTCATATCTTATAAATATATTATACCTCTATTCATAAATTTTCAGTATTCCTATTATATTTTGAAATTATCATATTTAATTTAAATAAATATATATTTTAAATCATCAATTATAACATAAATTTAATTCAATCAGTCATCATTTATTTACCTTTTTTAGGGTACACACATCATAGTTCCATGACGTCAAAATGAGTATTAGTGTAGTTGACAGTAATTGGTTTTATTCATTTATTAATATATACATGAAAGATATTTTTTTTCATTGAGATTGTATATTTTATTGATACACATTTAATATAATTAAATTTTAGTACATGAATAATGTAATTTATTTTTTCTATTATAAATTATATTATATGTTTTATATATATAATTATGTTTATCATCAATTTTTAATCCATTATCAAAAATTACAATGATATAAGTTATAAATGTGAAATCTCTATATAACTCTAGTTAAGAAATGTTTTATCAAATAATAATAAGGAATTATTGAATATATGATTTCATATATGTATTTATAATTACATGAGATTGATTAATAATTTATGACATGTTCAATATATTTATTCATTTAATTTTCTCAATTGAATGTCCATCCACTCTTGTATTTTCATTGATTTCATTTACTGTAATGTATCAGACTAATTTACCTGATATAATGTTTTCCTATGTTATAAAGGGGTGGGAATCATTCATTCAATTATAAACCATATATACAAGGCGAAAAAATAAAAATGGATCAATAACAGGTTAAAACATTTTCTCTCAATTTTTTTGTACTATGTTAATGTATTATGATGGATACATTTATACATATATAAAAAATGTATTTATTCATTGAGTTTTTCTTATTACTCATGATATCTTAGAAGAAAGAACTTATAATTTTATATATTCAAAACATCTCTCATCATCATATTAACTTTAAAATCATTTTGATTCACAATATATTCTCTATAAATTCAATAAAGTTTCATATTCATTCAAATTTTAATAGAAATCATTTCACTAATAATGGTAGGGTGAATTTTAATTCACTTTTAATCCTATGTATTTTAAGAAATAAATTTCAAATATACAATTTTAAATAAAATTATATGAAATATATAGTATAGTTTATTATAGTATAATTTATTATATACTACATCTGAACTTATACAATTTATTTTTTTTATTACTAATTTTTACTAGTCAAATCTGCAATGAATCATATTATGTATGGATGACATGTATAAATAAATGGGGTGTAATAGCCAGTTTCTCAATTTATAGGTATGTCCAAATAAAAGAAATTTTTTAAATATTCTATGTTTAATATCACCATGAATATTACCAAATACAATGAAAAAACAACTTTTTTAAAATTGGTTTCTATAGATAATTCAACATTACTACAAACTAAGGTTTACACAAGGTTGTTTACCCACTAAAACAGTCTCAGTAATATTATAAAATAGTAACAATTTCTCTAATAATATTTTTAGTTTTTATTTGTATAATATAATATATTTTAAATCAAAGTATATTATGATATTGGTGATCCATATATTGATTTCCAATATTATGGTTAAAAATTTTGGTTTTTGGAGTGAAATAGGAAATGGAATAAAAAATTAACCCATGATCAACATTAAGTTTCTCATGAGGAATGATTACATTGGACATAACTTTAGCATACTGAAAATACAATAGAACATTAATTTTCAATAATACCTATACCCATGAGATGAAAATTCCAAAAGAACATTATCATTTAAAATGTTGTGTTTTCATTCGCATCAATGGGTTTGAGGATGATCATATTATCAATGATTATTGGTGTCTAATCATATGTAGATTAATGGGAAAGACTACCATCACATATTTAGTTTCTTCCCTATTAATGTATAATCACCAATGATTTCACAAAATTATGTATACGATACAAATAATGAATTTTAAAACATAGTATAGGCTATCCAGTAATTGTAAAATACATTATAATATTTATTGATAAAATGGATTTTGGTTTAATGTATCATATTTAGTGACAAGAATGTAAAAGAAAAAAATTAATGGTAATAATATTAATATTTATGATAATCAATAACAAATTCATCATGAGAACAATTATTTATCTCATCATTTTATAATATAAAAAGTTTGTTATCATGTTTCCTAAAATTCAAAATTTAATGTTACAACTTCTTAAATGATGAATAATTAACGAAATTACATATATCAGAAGAAATACTTCATATATTTAAAAGTTTATTATTGGTGAGATTGAATATCATAATCCAGAAATGGATATAATACTACAATGAAAATGTGGTGATCTACATTTCGTAAGAAACTACGATCCATTGTACCTTCCATATGAATGGCTGCTAATTTTCAAAGGAATCCATGATGGATATGCATACAATTTATATCATCATGGTGAAACCTTATGTTATAGTTCTATAATATGAAGAGAAACAATGAGAGGGTATTATTCTTATCACTTGAAATATCATTCCATTGATTCATCAACTCTATTACATTCAAGATGGATCTATGAACAAATTTTTGTAGGTTCCTATATAATTATATTTCTTTAAATAATATCATTTATTTACATTAATAAAAAAGTTATTGAGTGTTTCTCTTTACAATTTCTATGATATTCACTTCATAGAGTTTATTTTTATTAATATTCATCTAAAAAATATTATTTTACTATTAAAATATTTAGGTGATCCTAGGTATATGATTTAGAATTAACATTATGTGATAAGAATTTATATTTGGGAAAGATGTCTAGGATTGTTCTTATCATTATCATTTAAATTAAACAGCCTATAGTTTTTATATTTGTTACAATAAAATATATTAGACCTCCTAATTTCCCTCATATTCTATCAAGATTATTAATTCTGATGGTTAACCAAATTATGGACTATTTATCGTAATGTTAATTATATAGACTATCATTATATAGTAATGAACATCAGAGATAATATTAGTGAAATTTAATTAATCTATTATTTTCATATAATTTTAATTGTTTTTTTAGTAATCATATAATTTTTCATTTAGTTTTTCATATAATGGAATTTAAAAAATGATAGTTTTTTATTTTACATATTCAACTATATATTAATGTTGAAAAAAATGTAATTAATCCAACATAAATTAATATATTTGTTTCTACAAAAATTAATTTTAATGTTAAATTATAATGGCATAAATAATATATTTAAAATATTATGATCCCTAAAAAATATTTCGATTATATTCACTAATCTCTAAATATCATAATGATAAAATATTAACAGATACACTGAATTAATTTTTTTAAATATAATATGTTGTTTACAATGACTATGTTACCTATAAAATTATGGACTAAAGACATACAATCCTTTGGAATGGTGTTAAATTTTACAATATGATTATTATCCCTTATAATCTAATGTTTACCTTAACTTATCGATATCATAACAATGTAGATACTTTAAATCAAATCATTTGATAAAATAGTTTTTAAATATATTAGTTATAAAGTCACATCTTTAACATATGTACGAATTTCATTAATTTTTTGGAAGACATAATAAATTATGAAACATACTCCCAAAGACAGTATTTGATTAGTGCCCATTGAATCATGGAAATATAAATTCTTCTACATTATTGAGAAAAAATATATCCCAATAGTTTCTCCAATAGAGTCACCCCTCCTGGACATATTGTACATGAAATATTTCATCCTAAATTTGTGAAGTAAAAAATGAAAGTGGTTATCTAAGATTCTTAGTAGTGGTAAACAAGGTTGTTATGTCATCGTGAACATGATCATAAGGGTAATAGAATGTGATTATAAATGTAGAATATCATACCCTGAATATCATAGATGATAAATATAAATCATTGAATAAATATTAGTAATTAATTAAATATTAATCACAAGGGAATCAATAATATAAACCATGTGAACATATCATATCCATATGAAATAGAATTATTTTAATACACCTAAACACATCACATCATTCCATATAATTAACGACTAATTTTCAATAACATATTTGAGGAAATTAAGGGGACTACACCTATTTGGTGGAAAATGACACCATCCCCAGTTGCATTCCATTCCATTTAATGGATTGAGTTTCCATATCTTCCCATAGTGTATTACGTTTCCCTATCTTCTAATAGTGTAATTGGTTTCCAAATATTCCGATAGTGGATTGATTTTCCCCATCTTCCCATAGTTGGTCGATTTTCCTATTTTTCTAAAAGTGGACCATGATTACCCATAATCCCATTGTGGATCAAATTTACCCATTTGAAGAAGTGAATTTTTATTTCTCATATTCTCATAGTGTGTAATATTTCCTCATCTAACCATTTTCTATCTAGGTTCCCCATATTTTCATAGTGTATTACACCAATCATATTGAATTCAATCACTATCTATTGGGATATAAATATTCACCCAATTCATTAGTGTGAGATATATTCTCAAACCATATCATAATTAAATCAATGAAATATATTCCACATGATCATAAATATTCATATCATTACCCATTAAAGAACATGTGTTTCCATAACATTTCATCAAATCTTAACATGTTGAATGAACGTAATGTTTTCAAAATCAATTCACCAAATGATAACCCATGAAAAAAACATGTATTCATAAGAATGTTACCAATTATTAGTAAATGGGATTAGTAAAATAATAACATTATAATGGGAAATGGTTTTCTTAAACATCCTGATGTCATCACATTAACCATTCAAAGAATCAATATGAATTAAACCTTTAATCATCTCCCTTGAAAGGAATGAATAACACCAATGGATGGTATTTTAGTTGGTAAATAATTTCAAATGATCTTTGAAAAAAATTACAGTAGTAAAATTACATTTATTATTTGAAACTTTATTATTAAAACAAAATCCCTTTTGAAAAACACTTTCAAAATAAATAAAAACTTATTAAATATTATTTCATATCTTTTTGAAACCCTTATTAATTGAAAACTTTTAATGAAATCATGCAAATTATTTGAAAAAAAATTCCTTCAAATCATATAAATTATTTTTCAAACCATTTTGAAAACCATATATATGAAAATTCATAGAAAAATTAAAAATACATTATAAATACCATATTCATTCCAAACATTGAAAAAAGTTGTAAATGATTTAAAAACATTATTATGTGAAAATAACTTGAAAACATATAAATAATTATTGAAATCAATTCAAATTTTTTTTTCTATTAAAATGAATTATAAAAGATGATAAATTATTGAAAATAATTTTACAAAACAATTCTTTTAAAGAATACATATTTTGTACTAAAGAGAAAGTTATAGTCTGAATATCATAAAAGCACATTCACAGACACATAGTGTACAAAAGAATCTAAAATGATACCAATACCTTATTATATCATGAATAAATCGAGGATATGAAATATTTCTAATGTTTTTTAGTTAATAATTATAATATTTCATTAATTAAAATGTAATCATAAATAATCTCGTTAAAAGAATAGATGGCTTTAATAAAAACTCACCACCTTGTAACATGTAATTGTACTCCCCATGTATGAAAATAAAATTATATTAAGACTAAAATAAAATTTAAATTAGGAGATTCATGATTAATAAATTTTGAAATTGTGGAATATAATCCTCGTAAAATATTTTTTGTATATAACACGACTTGTGTATCAAAGAATGAATATTGAGAAAAATTTAAAATATTTATTTGGTAAATTTTGAAACCTAAGCCCCATGAATTTAATTTAAACAATAGAGATTTAAATTCCAAAAATATTGGTTTCATAATCCTAGGAATAATTCAAGGACTTTAAAGAAGAGTCATATCAGCAATATGCTCTGAACATGGACTTTGTCTCACAGATAACAAAACTATCATGGGAGAACGCTAACTAGATGAGTGACATTATAATCATGATTTCCATTAATCAATAACATGAATATAGACAATTTAAATATTTAAATGTGTTAAATTAACAATATAACATTCAATGAGGATATATATACACCACACAGATGAATCAGTTGATAAATATGGAATGTTTTTCAATGAAATAAAAGAGAGATTAAATTCCCTTACACTGAGTCTGACAGGTCAAGATTATCTTTATATTCATGAATATTAGATTTATGTAAATTTTATACTTTATTAGGAAACATGATAATTTTTTTTCAGTATTTACTATGTTTTATAGTACTATATATAAAATTATGCGTATATATGGTGTTTTTACCAAATTCTGTTTATATGTTAAAAGAAATCTGGTATCTCGACTATGGTCAAAGTGTTCATTATATAAAAATATCCATATTTATAATAATTAAATAGTTATTATATTTATAAATATATTATAATTTTTTAAAAAATCATTGAATACAGTTATGAAAAATTAAACTACGTTAGAATAAATGAGACAATATGTCATTTGTATACATAATTAATGTTCTAATTTTTTAACGCTCATTTGGAAAAATGATTAAAAAGATTAAATCATTTTATAATGGTAAAAATATTATAAATATAATTATATATAATTTTATATAATTATTTATTTAATTTAATCGATGTTAAATTAATCACATCATGTTGATGAGGTGGTGGACCATATGCCCTCAATCGATGTTATCACATTTTTTGTGTGTGAAAAGTGTAATAAAGAAAATTATATAAGTTATTTACACAATAATATTTGTTACCATTATCATACAAATTTATATTATGTCACATATTTTTATTAAAACCATCTTTTAATGATACATGTATCTCGTTAATGAATAACATTTCTTTGAGGAGGCAGTGGTCCACACTTTAACAAATGATGATTTAATATTTACAAAAAATAGAAAGAATGAAGGTACATGTTATATAAAAATAAAAAATTACTATGAAAATGTAAATATTATATATATATATATATATAATATTAAAACAGTGGTTCAATCATCATTCCCTTCTATGTGATGTGGTATTGGAAAAAATTAACAATATTATTTCATGAGGCGTTAGTTCGCCGATTATAAGAAAAGAAACTTCATTACCCCATAGATAGAAGTGTTTGTAAGTGTTGGTAAATCCTTAAAATGAAAAATCTTAGTATAATAAGGATACTAAGGTTATTATATAGTAATTTAATAAGAATATTTTTGGTGGATGATGAAAATAATATAAAATCGCTTTAGGAATGTGGTTACCTTTTTTTTGGGAAACCTCTTATTGGTTTGCCCCAAAAGGATTCCCCGTAAGTATTTCAGCACAGTATTAAAATTCAAAGAATAAGGGAGGGATTATGGAAACTAAATTGGGAATAAATTGGTATAACCTCTGTTTTTTAGATGTGTGAATTCTGGGGAGATGTTTTTTCCTTTTATAATTAAGCGAGAAGACACAGAAGAAATTTTTTATTACAAGTTTAGTGTTCCTAGTATTTTACATAAAAAATGTCATAAAACCACGATAAATATAGAATAGAAAATTTATGGACGAAATAATGAAATAAAATAGGTTTTTACAAGATTAGAGGCATGTTTGGTAATTATGATTTTATTTCAGTCCATTATTATGATTTATTTTAGCTAAATCATTTTAATTAATTTTAATCACCTTCATTAATATATTTTGTGAATAATAAACATGGAATTAATAATATATACATTTTATATACATTAAAACCATTTGTTTTAATTTTTAGTTTTTTTTGCCTATTCGTCAAAAAATGAAACTTCTATGAAAAATACCAATAATTGACCCAATGTAAAATTTGATATTATACTATCACAAGTTTTATTTTTTATTGTGAAATAAAAATATATTGGTTTCAAAAATCAAATTTAAAAAGGGTACTTCATTAAAATGGGGAAAAATTCCATTTATAATAATACATTTTATTATCCATAAAAATGGATTGATTCATATTTTATGCAAATAAAATATATTCTATTTAAATAAAATAAAATATATTAATATATTATATATTAATTTTATTTTATATATTAATAAAAGGTGGTTCATTTAATATCACAGTATAATGTTATGTTTTTACATTGAATGTTAATTCACTTATAAAGGTAATTTCTTTATTTTGAAATTATTGTTTTGTTCACTTATACCATTTTATGAAAAAATGATTCATTTTATATACAAGTGTAAATTAATTTTACCCAATTTAGGTAAAATTATTAAAAACAACCATTCTAATGGCTGTTTTTTATCTGTAATAATATTACCATAAATAGATTAATAGTATATATTAGTTTGGGGAAAACATTACCTTGCGTGTAACACAAGATATCATAGAGACTCGATATTCTATATAATATTTAAAAAAGAGTCATATTAACTAAAATATAATATAATTATAGTCTATAGTTTTTGATTAACATTATGTCTCATATAAAAAATTTATTGATTTAATATAAATAATATATATTCAATGTTGTATGAAATAGAAAATATGAAAATTATTAAATTAATTTCAAAAGATATTTCTCAAAATCAACAAGTGTTACATTCTATAATTATTAAAATGATTTTATCACAAGAAATTATAATAGGTTATTAATGGTTTTATACATTAAATTCCCCTTCTTGGAAACCAGCATAAAAATGAATAATAAACATCAATTAACCAAGGGAAGTTGAAACTATAATGGTATCCCAATGTAACTCATAACTAGGTTTCAAAAGATGGTAAATTGGTGGTAAGTGAAAACATAGACATGAAAAATAAATATTACCATTTTTTTTTATAGATAGTGATAGAGAACTTGTTTAAGAAATATTTAACAATCCCAAATCCATAAATTTTAGAAGATCTAAGGGGAAATTTTATTCATAATTAAAGAATATACTAAGATAGCCTTTTGGGTTGAGGGTTCTTTTCCCAGATTAGATTAATATTCGTGATAATATATAGTCAATTGATTCAACACAATATCACCCATTATTATGACTTAATCAATTCCCACTTCACCTCTTTCTCTAAAAAATTTATGTGAATTTTTATTTCATAATGCACTAAAATATCATGAGATATATGGTAAACTATCCCATCTATCATCAGTTACCATGAAGACAAAAAATATTGGAACATGATATAAAATATGACTAAATCATAATGTGGTGAGATTATATATTAATCTCACAGACACCATCCACTGATTTACATAGACTCTTTATAAATGGTTAATATTTTAACCATATGAAATTTTAAAATCAAAAAACATTACGAAGAATGTAACAAAATCCTTTCAACATTGATCCCCCATATATCTCATTTTATCTCCTGGTTGAAAAATTCCAAACATGTGAATACCCTGATCATATATTATCTTGAAACAATATAATTACCTGAATTACCTTAAATCATTTTTTAAAACATTCATGCTTCCATATACCAATGATAACTGTATAATTTTTTAATATCGAAGATGTTTAAAACATTATCCTCGATGACATAGACCACATTGTTAAAAAAAGTATTTATCAATTCTTGGGTAATCAGTATTATAAAGTTTACATTATCCATATCATTCATCTCCTCATCCAAGATAAATACAATTTTCTCAACAAAAAGGACACATTTTGGGTTACCATCCCTTACCCAAAATATTAAATTTTCTTTAAATCCATTTTCTTGGTCATCCACACCACTCAGTATATCTCATACAAATAAAAAATTTAATTCTTATAATTCATATATTATATAGAATAATTTTTTATTCCCATATATATATACACTTTAGTTATCTAGGGTTATTCATAAGATATTACTCTGGGATCTTCATATTATCCCTTAATTACAAATTCATAGAATATGAAATATAGGTCATGTCTCTAGGTTTCTCAATCTCAATGTAATCCTGCAATTTATTTTTTAATTAAATTTTATGGGAAGTAAATACCAAACATATCACATGTTAGTTGTAGTCTTTTTATCTTCAGTAGTATACCCAATACTCATAGACCTTCCTAAATCCATTCATGATATTACCACATCTAAAATCAATCTTAATCATTCTAATATACAGCATTTCTGAACCATTAAATGATAACCTACTTACATATAGATACCATTATTTGATAAAAATAGAAAGAATATTCTAAGAAACACATTTAATTATAAAAAAATCATGACAATTTACATATATAATGTCTTTTTAAGGACACCTAATTTTAATTTATGAATCCTTTTTCCATAGGTTATTCATATTCATCTTTAATTTAAACCCTTCATGATTGTTCATAATTTTTTTTAATTTCAAAAAGTATATCCCATATGGGAGTAAAATTAGGTGTGTGGCAAGGCCCCTTGATGTGTACTAGGTTTTGCTCGAGTTAGACCCCATGAACATTGTAAGTGTTGTTTATCATATGTACTTATATTCCAGAATGACAATCATTTATTTTCTATATAAAGTGACGTAATTATAGGAAACCACTCACTATATAAAATAACAAAATTCCAGGACATTTTCGTACACATTAACTCATAGTTAAACATTTCGTAATAGAAAACGCTATATATATCATTAGAAATATCTCTATGGATCTCAGTAATTCATTTGTATAATAGTTCTAAATATTGAATAAACCACTTCTATGATAAAAAATATAATGAACCAAACTTATCATATGTAGAAACCTAATTATTTTTGGGATATATAATACATTAAAAATGGACATCAAAACACTATATTTGTTTTGTGCCTCTGGATACATGGAATCATAAAATAAACAACATGAGTGAGCTAAATTATCTCCCACTATGTTCTCCAGGTCTATTAATGTAACACCCCAGGTAAATAAAGAATATTAAATTTATATATTTATCCATATTTGTGAATAAAATATTAATATTACTTTAAAGGGGACTCTATTCTCGATGGCGTACCCAATACACAACAACAAGTTTCTTGGGAATCTTACGTTGCACTCTAGTAATAAAATAATATTATTTTAATTGGTAGTTAACGCCTAGCTGTTGTGATGGCAGGAATGAATAAAAATAACTAAAAAATGATTATATATGTTTGTTAAATATTTTTAAATTTTAAAATAAATGTTAAGGGATTAAAAATGCGAATGAATCCAATTTTAAAAGTAAACATTCTATTATTCTTTAAAAGGTCGATTAACCGCCTTTTGATGGAGAACCTCTTTTAAATCCAATTTTTTACAATTTTATGTGTTATATTTGACAAAATAAAATTATTCTTTAGAATTAGGACATCAAAATTTACTTTGTGTAATTTTTTTGTATTTTTCTGAAAAAGATCAATTTTTTATGAATAGTAAAAAATGTTGTATATTAATTCAAAACCTATTTTTAATCTATTTTATTTATATGATTAGATTATATTTTGAATTGTTTTTAAATTAAAAATAGAATATATTTTTACCATTTAATCCAATAGTGGTCGTTGGAATCAATTTCACCTTGAAATTGGATTTAAACTAGTGTCAATCTTTTGATACTTATTGTTTCATAAAAACACGTTATTTGTTCTTACTGCAGGAATTAATTATTAAATTAATTAATATAACATATATGTTATGAATTTTTTAAAATATACATCACTTTTGAATTCGAAATATCAAATATATCTTAGGGTGAATTTTTGGTAATTTTCTGAAAAACGTCAATTTTTTATGAATATTGAAACCACTATGTGGTACTTATAAATACTGATTTTCCGTTTAAATGAAATTTTTCCAACTTTTGGTTTTGAATTTAAAAAATCCGACGTACATGTTTTTCATTAAGAAGTAAAATTTTGTTCAATGGGATTAAAATATTTTTTTGATGAATAATAACTTATTATGTTTTTAATCGCGATTAGAGGTAATTAGTGTAGTTTAAGGTAAGAATAATGTTTTAATAAAATGAAATGACCTAGACACATGTCCTAACCTCATTGGATGAGTCATGGCCGACCAATAAAATCCATGGGTCAACTTGGGGACCCCATGGAGCCACATTGGTTGGAAAATGACATAAATACCTATTTATTTAATGTTAAAGTAAAAATGACACAAACATGAAATGTTTTACTAAAACAATTTATACATGGGGTTATACAAGTCAGATTTTTGACTATAAATAGTAATTGGAAGGATAAAAATATTTCCTACATCATAGTATTTTTTTTATAATTTTCATACCTTAAATAAAGTAAATTATTTATGACATCCTGATGATGCACCAATGACCTCATTATTTAACGATTTAAATAAAATGGAAATATAATGTAAAATATAAGACCTACACATGTCCAAAACCTATTGTATGGGTTGATTTCGAACCCTTATCACCTTATCCTGGAAAAAAATCAATGTGGGACCATTAAAATCCGAAACTCATTCTAAAATAAAGTAACATTTCATTAGATTCCAAGAGTGCCCCTCCTCTCCTCTTATAAAAGGCACCCACCACTACCTCCTTACCCACACATCCAAAGCCTTTGGATCGGCCAACCCCTGCCCATTTTGTCTCTCCACATCCCTCTATAACTCCTTCAAGCCTCAATTTGGGAAGATGTCTTCCCAAAGAAGCCTTTGAGCTCAATCCAAAGGGAGTTACCCGATTTTAAGGTAATGACTTCACTTGAGTCCTTTTGTTTTATTTTGCTTCTGCAACCCCCTAAACTCTTTTTATTCATTTATTTTGTAACAACTACAGTATCTTCAATATACTAGGATGTTTTTATAAGAAGTATTAGAGCTACACTTACACACACCATCGTCTAATGGTTAAAGAACATACTGTTTTTGTGGTTGGCGATTTTCTGCCTCACGAAACGATGAATATTCAATAATCTTTTAACACATTTAAAGGTGGCCATTATTATGTAACTGTATTTTATATATGATATATATGGTATTTATGTTTACTATATGCTTCTTTATTTTATATTTAATCCTTACTATTATTCTTTTCACGTTATGTAAATGTGATAATTTCATATGAGGAAGTGTGGACTACCGCCCCCTCAAGTGATGTGACTCGTACATGCAATACATGGAATGTATAAAGAATGAAATTAATGAACATGTGTGAATTATATAACATATATATTTTACTGGAATTATAATATAAATATAAATATCATTTATTTTTAATTCCATTAATATGAAAAAGAAAAAATGAAAGTAGCGTTCAGGCATACGTACGGCCTACCGTCTCCATGAATGATGCTTTTTGTTTTTAATCTTCAAATGATATGGAATAGTATAAAATGAATTTTTACTGAATATATAAGATATTTTAATCATTAATACTATTCTGTAAATTATTTACTTATAACTACATGGACAATCATTTTTCCAACAAGTTCATTTTTGACTCATGTACCAAACATCGGCAAAAACGTCTGATATGAACTAACATTATTAAAAAATTATTATAAAATTATAATATGTGATATGAAATGAATAATAATCCCTAAATGAGGTACTTAGGAAATTATAAATTGACCAAAGTTTATTATTCAGGAATATAATGAAACGAACAAGAGAAGTCGGACTAGAGGTAAGGGATCATACTCCTCTCTTTCTTTTTAAGTACACTCTTTTATGTAATTCCTTTCAAAGCTCATCCTTATTGTGATTTGGATGTTATTTTATATTAATATTACTATAATTTTTCTGTTCATATGATGAGAGACCCTATTCTCTCTCATCAATCCACTTTGAAAGTTTTGAGTGGCGCTGTTAGGCTACCGAATTTTCGTAAGAGATCTAACCTCTCTCTTTCTTTTTAAGTACTCTCCTTTATGTAACTTCTTCTAAGATCCTCTTTGTTATGTTAGGGGATGTTTTTTTATATTACTATTGCTGTAAAAGTTATTTTAATATGATGATAGACCATATTTGATCTCATCAATCCATTTTCTTTAAGTTTTAAGTGGCGCTGTTAGGCTGCCGTGTTTTCGTAAGGGGTTTTTCATCTCACTTTTATTCCCGTGAGAGTTATACTAAATTTCGAACAACTTCCTTTGAGTGGTGTCTGTACTACCCATTATTTTACTCATTGTGTAATATACATCCATTTATGAGTATTTACATCAATGTTGTATTTTCCTTCTTTCACGGGGTGTATGTTTCGAAAGATACCCATGTCGATAAGGGAACCTTTCACCCTTCTCTTTTTAAAAGACTACTTTTGTTATGTCTTTTAATTCAAATAACATTAATTTGGGATATGTTCTTATATATCCTTAGTGATTTAAATTTTATGTCCAAGTGATGAGATTCCCTTTTTATCTCTCATCAACTCGTTTTCTGAATTTTGTAGTGACGCCGTTAGGTTGTCAAATTTTTGCAAGGGAACTTCTTAACCCAATTTTGATTCTTTTGGATAAGATTGTACTCCTTGAATATGTCATTCTATGAATATGTTTGAATAACCTCTGATTTTTTTACACTTAATATCCACTTATATTTTATGTATTAGTTTTTCTGACAAAATTATGTAATTGATTTACCTTTAATCTAAGGATATCGTCCTTGTATGGGACTTCATCTCAATCTCCTTTCATTGAGACATATTTTGTTTTATAAAAAACCTTCTTTTATACGGTGTATAAACCCCTTTGACATTTACGTTTATCCTAAAGGAATATTTTTTATACAAAGATCTTTAATAAATGACAAAAGGGAATGTTTTTTTCGTATGTATGCAGTGACAATGACATCTCCGCCACTGTGACCATTATTTGAGTTTCAGCTTCCTCTACAATCCATACCTTTTTTTAAAAGAAAAATAAATACCATGTTATACTTTTCTTTTATTTTTGTATTGAAAATGGTTTTCATAATGTTTTTATATCAATTTTTTGTATTGATATCTTGTGATTGAAAAGTGGGAATGTTATGTTGCCTTTATGCAAATTTTATATGATATGATTATGTTATGGTTCTTGTGCATTATTATGAAGACAGGTGGTTCCGTGATAAACTGAGTGTGGGTGAGCCCGATATAGCTCTCCAATGCATTGGGTAACGTGAATGGGTTAAACATTAAGGTTTCTCTGAAGAGATTTAGTGAATATACTTTGATGGTTATTCTAAACGTAATCAAGAGGGTTACTCCCTACGTAATAATTTTATGAATGCCTTTATTTACCTTTATGTCTTATTATTTCTATGATTTATTCATGATTTTATGAGGTATGTTAAAGTGATTATGTTTAATGGGTAAGGTATGATTTCATTCTTATGTATACATGTACTCATGTTTCCTTTCCATGTTTTTATATCCCATACTGAGATTTTTATATTCATCCCAGGTTTTTGAAATGCCTTTCATAGGTCAAGGGAAGGGTACATGATATTATGATAGTGTCAAGGAAGTGTCAAGAAAGAATCCATGATTTATTTTAAATATGTTTCCGTTGATGGGAAAAATGAATACTATCTTTTATGTAACCACTTTGTTTAAATGTGGAATGTAATGAACGTTTTATGATATAATTCTATAAAACTATAAACCTGAAAAGATCATCAATGTGTAATCGTGTAATAACTCAAGATTAGTCAAGGTTTATGGTTGGGGCCTTATAGTTGGTATCAATGGTCGGTTTAGACAACATTAGGGATTAGAAGTTTTTTTTGACACATGGTTAGTCCCTATATCTATTATTTCAGTTAAATCCTTATTTTATAACTTTTTTTCAGGTCAAGTAATGTCGGTTACGAATGGAAGGAGAAGGATCTCAAACGACATTCTTATCTCTTCCTGATGACATGCTTGCAATAATTATTGCAAAGTCATGTTCGGATGATTGTGAAACTTTTTCTAGCATAAAACTCACTTGCAAGCAGTTGTTTGAGATATCAAACACCTCCACTATACCTTGTTATCATCATGAATAATGGGTTGTTTTTAGAAAAATACTATTTTCAAAATATTCTCATATTTTCAAGAAAGGTAAATATTATCAAGGTATTTTCAAATATTTCAGCTTATCACAGGAATTTAAAGCATATTATGATTTTAAAAATGTTGCTGAGGAAGGAGACCCTTGCACAACCTATTTATATTTTCTTTTAAAATATAGTCTCTCAGCACATACTTATGGTATTTTAAAAGGACCAGAAATAGAATGTTTCAACTCAAATTATGTCCGACTATTTTATAGAAATAATGTTTTATAAGATGTTTTGGAATTATATGTCATACATTATTATTTTCCAAAAGTGTTTTTCTGTGAACACCCATATGACCCATGTTTTACAAGGTGTGTTTGGATGGAGGAAGAAAATTATTTTGAAGGATCTCTAAATCATTGTTGTAATGCATGGGACTTCTACCTACGTGAGAAAGATGACGATGAAACCGAGGGGACGCCATGATCAATGTATGATGTTATTCATTTTGGGAATCATTTTATTTTATCTTATGGTGGTGAAATAAAACTTCATGAATTAAGATCTTGAGATTGTAATGAATTTGGATGAAAATGAGAGGTATAAGGAAACTATTGAGGTTAAAACATGTTAGGGTAATTTTTGGAGTTTTATAAAAAGGACAACATGAAAACCGTGTGACAACCCGTCACGTCGGAAAAAGCTGCGGGAATCGAACCCACAACCAAAGTGCGACTAGTATTTATCACCTACCATTGGACTACGTGAAGTCCCTGGTTAGTTTGACTGATTATTTTTAGTTAGATGATTTTATGAATTAATCGTAAGTTGATTTTGGGTTATCTATGGAAATTTATTAACCTATCATGGAGGATATGTGATTAGGTTAATTACTTTTCAATACAAGACTTTAAGAGCAACTGATTTTGTTTGGAGATAAATGTTACGATATAACTTGGAAGACTATGTGACTAAAACCTTCAAATATTTGGGTTTTAATCTTAGTTTGGTTTACTTTGAATAATATTATGGACAAATTGTTTATCGAATGGTCCTCGTTGAGCTTTGGGTTTTGTTGGACAAATTTTGGAGATTACGAATAGATTTTCTTTTTATAAAGGTTTATCCTTTTCTGGAATATCTGATCTTTAACTAACCTTTTTGGTTTTGGTTTTGGTTAATGTCTAAAGACATGGGAAGTATATAGTTCTCTTTTGTGGATTAGGTGATTCTCTAGAAGTTTATTATAGTACTCTTAATGTGAACAAGCCATCCTAAATACTTTTATTTTGGAGAAAATTTGAGTTTGTGTAAGGAATCTAATAAAATTTGAAAGTCAACATGATAAGTGATTATGTTTCCTTATGAATAAATTCCTCAATAAAAATTAACTTAAAACAAAAAAGTTGTCTATTAACTTTTCCTACTGGGGAATCAAATACCGTTTAACCCATCACAATGTTGTGATTTTCTTGTGGTTAACTTTCTCCTAAACATGTTTTCTATCACTCCCCATCAGAACATGACCCTATGTTTTCTCCTCCATGTCCATGTTTTCCTACATGGAATCTTATTATGGGTTAAATCGGGTGACCTCTGTACTTCTCTTTCTTTATTTTAGATTGATTGTTTTACCGACTCTTGTTCAGATGTGGGACTTTCAAGGATGCTTCCAAGCCCAATTTTAAAATTGTGAGGACGCAATTCCCAAAAGGGGTGAAGGATGTAACACCCCAGGTAAATAAATATTACGAAATTTTTATATTTATCCATACTTTTGAATAAAATATTAATATTACTTTAAAGGGGACGCTATGCTCGATGGGTACCTAATACGCAACAACGAGTTTTTGAGAATCTTACGTTGCACTCTAATAATAAACAATTATTATTTTAAATGGTAGTTAACACCTAGTTGTTTTGGTGGCGGGAATGAATATAACTAACTAAAATATGATTATATATGTTTGTAAAATATTTTTACTTTTTACAATAAATGTTAGAGCACTAAAAATGAGAATGAATCCAATTTTAAGCATAAACATTCTAATATTCTTTAAAAGGTCGATTTACCACCTTTTGATGGAGAACCTCTATTAAATCCACTTTTGACAATTTTATGAGTTATATTTGACAAAATAAAATTATTCATTAGAATAGGGACATCAAAATTTACTTTGTGTAAATTTTTGGTATTTTTCCGAAAAAGATCAATTTTTAATGAATAGTGAAAAATGTTGTATTTTAATTCAAAACCACTTTTTAATCTAATTTATTTAAATTATTAGATTATCTTATGAATTGTTTTTAAAGTAAAATTAGAATATATTTTTACCATTTAATCCAATCGTGGTCATTGAATCAACTTCACCTTGAAATTGGACTTAAAATAGTGTCAATCTTTTGATACTTATTGTTTCATAAAAACACGCTATTTGTTCTAACAGCGGGAATTAATTATTAAATTAATTAATGTAAATTATATGTTATAAATTTTTTAAATAGAAATAATTTTTGAATTGGGAATATCAAAATAGCTTAGGGTGAATTTTTTTTTAATTTTCTGAAAAACTTCAATTTTTTATGAATAGTGAAACCACTAAGTGGTACTTATAAAAACAGATTTTCCGTTTAAATGAAATTTTTCCACCTTTGTGTTTTGAATTTCAAAAATACGACATAAATGGTTTTCATTATGAAGTAAAATGAGGATCTATGGGATTAAAATTATTTTTTGTGGAATAGTAATTTATTATGTTTTTAATCGCGATTAGAGGTAATTAGTGTAGTTTAAGGTAAAAATAATGTTTTAATAAAATGAAATGACCTAGACACATGTCCTATATTCATTTTATGAGTCATGGCCGACAAAGACATTCCATGGGTCATCTTGGGGATCCCATGGAGCCACTATGGTTGGTAAATGACATAAATACCGTTTTATTTAATGTTAAATTAAAAAATGACACAAACTTGAAATGTTTTAATAACACAATTTATACATGGGGTTATACAAGTCCTATTTTTGACTATAAATATTAACTGAAAAGATAAAAATATTTCATACATCATAGTATTTTTTTATAATTTTTAGACATTAAATAAATTAAATTATTTATGACATCATGATGATGCAGCGATGACCTCATTATTTAACGATTTAAATAAAATGGAAAGATAATGTAAAATATAAGACCTAAATATGTAAAAAACATATTTAATGGGATTATTTCGAACCATTATCACCTTATACTAGAAACACATCAATGTGGGACCATTAAAATCTGAAACACATTCTAAAATAAAGTAACATTTCTTTACATTCCAAGAGTGCACCTCCTCTCCTCTTATAAAAGGCCCCCACCTCTACCTCCTTACCCACACTTCCAAAGCCTCTGGCTCGGCAAAACCCTGCCCATTTTGTCTCTCCACATCCCTCTATAACTCATTTAACCCTCACATTGGGATGAAGTCTTCCCAAGGAATCCTTTGAGCTCAAACCAAAGGGAGTTACCCGATTTTAAGGTAATGTCTTGACTTGAGTCCTTTTGTTTTATTTTGCTTCTCCAACCCCCTATACTCTTTTTATTCATTTATTTTGTAAAAACTCCAGTATCTTAAATATAATAGTATGTTTTTATAATAATTATTATAGTTACAATTACACACACCTTCGTCTAGTGGTTAAAGAACATATTGTTTCTGTGGTTGGCGATTTTCTGCCTCACAAAACGATGATTGTTCAATAATCATTTAACACCTTTAAAGGTGGCCATTATGATGTCACTGTATTTAATATATGATATATATGGTATTTATTTTTACTATATGATTATTTATTTTATATTTAAAACATACCTTTATTCTTTTCATGTTGTGTAAATGCAATAATTTCATATGAGGAAGTTTGGACTACCGCCCCCTCAAGTGATGTGACTCGTACATGAAGTACATGGAATGTAAAAGAATGAAATTAATGAACATATGTGACCTATATAACATATATATTATAATGTAATTATAATATATATATATATATATCATTTATTTTTAATTCCATTAATATGACAAATAAAAAATGAAAGTAGCGTTCATGCGTACGTATGGCCTGCCTTTTCCATGAACGGTGCCTTTCGTTTTTTATCTCCAAATGATATGTAATATTATAAAATTAATATGTACTGTATATATATGATATTTTAATCATTAATACTATCCTGGAAATTATTTACTTATAACTACATGGACAATCATTTTTCAAAGAAGTTCATTTTTGACTCATGTACCAAACATCGGCAAAAACGTCTGATATGAACTAACATTATTAAACAATTTTTATAACATTATAATAAGTGATATGAACTGAATAATAATATCTAAAGGAGGTCCTTATGAAATTATAAATTTACCAAAGTTTATTATTCAGTAATATAAATAAATGAACAAGACAAGTCGGACTTGAGGGAAGGGATCCTACTCCTCTCTTTCTTTTTAAGTACTCTCTTTTATGTCATTCTTTTTAAATCGCATCTTTATTTTGATTGGGATGTTATTTTATATTACTATTACTGTAATTTTTATGTTCATATGATGAGAGACCCTATTCTCTCTCATCAATCCTCTTTTGAAGTTTTGAGTGGCGCCGTTAGGCTACCGAATTTTCATAAGAGATATAACCTCTCTCTTTCTTTTTAAGTACTCTTCTTTATGTCTCTTCTTCTAAGCTCTTAATTGTTATGTTGGGGTATGTTCTTTTATATTCCTCTTTATGTAAAAATTATGTTAATATGACGAGAGACCCTATTTGATCTCATCAATCCATTTTTTGTACGTTTGATGTGGCGCCGTTAGGCTGGCGAGTTTTCATAAGAGATTTATCATCTCACTTTTATTCCTGTGAGATTTATGCTACATTTGCCACAATTTCCTTTGAGTGGTGTATGTACTGCCCATTATATTGCTCATTGTGTAATATACATTCTTTTATGAGTATTTTCATCAATGTTTTATTGTCCTTCTTTCACAAGGTGTATGTTTCGATAGATACCCATGTCGGTAAGGGAACCTTTCAACTTTCTTTATTTAAAAGTCTTCTTTTGTTATTTCTTGTAATTCACATAACATTATGTTGGGATATGTTATTCTATATCCTTAGTGATTCATATTTTATGTGATATTCATGAGATACCCTTTTTATCTCTCATCAACTCTTTTTCTGAATTTTTTAGTGACGTCATTAGGCTGTCAAATTTTTGCAAGGGAACTTCTTAACCCAATTTTGATTCTTTGGGATAAGCTTTTACACCTTGAATATGTCGTTATATGAATATGTGTGAATAACCTTTGACTTTTTTACACTTAATATCAACTTATATTTGGTGTATTAGTTTCTCACACATAATTATGTAATGGATTTATCCTTAATCCAAGGATACCGTCTTTGTATGGGACTTCGTCACAATATCCTTTCATTGAGGAATATTTTGTTTTATACACAACATTCTATTATACGGTGTATAAACCCCTTTGACTTTTATGTTTATCTGAAGGGAATATTTTTTATTCAAATCATTTTAATAAACGACAAAAGGGAATGTTTTTGTCGTATGTATGCAGCGACAATGACTTCTCTGCCGCCATGACCATTATTTGAGTTTTAGCTTCCTCTAAAATCCATACCTTTTTTTAAAAGAAAAATAAATACCATGTCTAACATTTATATTATTTTTGTATTGAAAATGGTTTTCATAATGTTTTTATATCAATGTGTTGTATTGATATCTTGTGATTGAAAAGTTGGAATGTTATGTTTTCTTTATGAATGATTTATGTGATACGATTATGTTATGGTTCATGGGCATTATTATGAATACGGGTGGTTTTGTGATAAACTAAGGGTGGGTGAGCCCGATATAGCTCTCCAATTCATTAGGTAATGTGAAGGGGTTAAACATTAAGGTTTCACCGAAGAGATTTCGGGAATATACTATGATGGGTATTCCAAACGTAACCAAGAGGGTTACTCCCTATGTAAGAATGTTATGAATGCCTCAATTTACCTTTATGTCTTATGATTTCTATAATTTATTCAAGATTTTATGAGGTATGTTAATGTGCTTATGTTTTATGGGTAAGGTAGGATTTCATTCTTATGTATACATGTACTCATGTTTCCTTACCATAATTTTATATCCCTTACTGAGCTTTTTATGCTCATCCCAAGTTTTTGAAATGTTTTTCACAGGTCAAGGGAAGGGTACATGATATGATTATAGTGTCAAGGAAGTTTCAAGAAAGAATCCATGTTTTATTTTAAATATGTTTCCGTTGATTGGAAAAATGAATACTATATTTTATGTAACCAATTTGTTTAAATGTGGAATGTAATGCACGTTTTATGATCTAATTATATAAAACTCTAAACATGAAAATATCCTCAATGTGTAATCTTGTAATAACTCAAGATTATGTAAGGTTTTAGGCTGAGGACTTATAGTTGGTATCAAAGGTCAGTTTAGACAACTTTAGGGATTAAGAGTTTTTGTTAGACACATGGTTTGTCCCTATATCTATTATGTCAGTTAAATCCTTATTTTATAACTTTTTTTTAGGTCAAGTAATGTCAGTTACAAATGGAAGGTGAAGGATCTCAAACGGCATTCCTATCTCTTCCGGATGAAATGCTTGCAATAATTATTGCAAAGTCATGTTCAGATGACTGTGAAACTTTTTCTATCATACAACTCACTTGCAAGCAGTTGTTTGAGACATCATACACCTCCACTATAACGACCCATACTATACATACATTGTTATTAAATCAGAATTGTAGCATACTTATTACAATATATAACAAAACCACTATAGGACCGTATAGGTACAATGTCTTTAGAAACTGGGAAACATAAACAACTAGTTCATAAAGAATCTACATTATCTCCCATTTATTTCATCATATCTATAGACCCTTTTGGCATATCTTACTTAATAAACTTTTCCTGACCTAGGGGAAATAAAACATACAAAAGGGTGAGCTCAAATGCTCAGTATGGGTAAACAAAACAAAAATCAATCACATCATATTCATAAGAACATAACATTTTGGAAATCTTAACCTGCAAAAGAAATCATAATTTCATAACATGGGAAAAATCATGGCAGTGAAATGTCATCACAATAATCATAACATAAAACATGAAACTTTTTGGAATACACACATAATCATAGAGAATCATTTCTTATTAGTCAAGACTCATTTCCAAGACTATCTTAGTGGACAAAGTCCATTTCTGAACCGAGTTCACTCCTCGTTTCAGTCCTGTTTTACTGAACCAGCATAACCTACCGTTCCCGCCATGTCTATCTCATGAGATATAAAATATTTACCCAATGCATTGGAGGGAGATATAGGTCACACCCATCTCATAATGATACCATTCTTATGTGTGCCACAAAATCATTAATCATACATCATTCCATAAACCATGTAATAAAAATGGGAATCATAAACATCATGACATCATAAAACAATTCATATAAGATAATGGAATTCATAAAATATATCCATCACAACATATTCAAGTAAATGTAATAATATGGATAGAAACAGAACCCTATATTATCTTAGATGGAAAATAATTTTGATAAAACACTTGAACTCCATTCTTGAGTAAAATATACTTTCTACTTCAAAAACATTTTCCTTTCTTAACATTTCATACAATTTTAAACTAAAAGAAGTTGATTAAAAATAAACATGAAAACATGTAAAGGAAGCTTCTTGGAAATAATGTTTTAAAAATCCATTCATGTCGTATACGTTAAAAAACATTCATCTCGTACTTTTGTCAGAAAAGTCAAAAAGTACCTCGTATGAAAAATGACAAACGATTCATTTCATAACTTTTAATAAAAACTCAAAGAAGGGTAGAATTTGATATAAAGTATTGTATAAGTATATAAATATTACATATTTAGGAAACATGGATGTGGATGATAAAATACACCCTAGTAAATACCAAAGTATAAACAATCTCGGATAAAAATGAGATTGTGATATTTCCATTACCTTAGGTCCAATTTGCTTCGTATGTGTCTGAACCTCTTGTATAATGATTTAAAGAATGTTATTGACTTATTCAAGAATCATAATTATTTTTATGATATCATATATGGTAATATTCTTAGCTTCATTTAGTAATATTTCATTACTACTTGTTATTCGGGTGTTTATTACTTTTTTGTTTTTATGCGTGTTTGTCAAATAAATTCTTATTATTCTCTTTAGGTTATAGATACCTCATTTCCATAATGGTATTAGTGTAATATATATCATATTCATTCATTCAATTCATTTATATAATCATTATGCAATGAATATCATATAGAACGAATCACATCACATCGTGGAGACGGTATTCCGTACGTACGCACGAGCGATGATATCATTCCCATGATCGTGGAATAGTATTGGAGTGTATATTTACTATTTTAGAATCAATAACACTTTACAATAATCATATATATTCATTACTTTCACCCTTATACATATCCAAGTAAGGTGGTGGTGGAAAATAGATTACACCACAGCGTGGAGACGGTATTCTGTACGTACGCATGCGCGATGATTTAATTTTCCGTAGGATGGATAAGAGGTGAAATAGGGTTGTTTCATATTTATAATAACATATCATTATATAATTTATACAGAAGTTATTACCTCATAATGAAACGACTAAAGAAGATGTAGTAGAAGAACAATGGAACATGAAGAAAACGGTAGAAGGTATTACCTCTTTCTCGAAGTGCCTCCTTTAAACATTCTCTTAAGGCACCAGAGAAGGTCTTTTGATAAGACCAGTACTTCTAGTAGGGTTCTAAGGAAGTGGGGAAGTGAAATGGGCAGGGTTTGGCCGAGCTTGAAGGCTCAAATCTGTGTGAGGAAGAGAGGGAGGAGGTGCCCTTTTATAATGGAGGAGAGGGGCACCTTTGGAAATATAAGAAATATTAGTTTATATTAAATCCCAACCCCACATAAAAACTTCCAAAATGACTCATATCCTAAGATTAGATGAGATAGGGTTGTAATCTCATCAACAAATAAAATTTAGACATGTTAGGCATTTATTTTAAACATTATCAACTTGATTTATCCTTATTTATCAATTTAATTTAATTTGTGGTAATAATATTCTAAATTTTAAATTATTATAAATAATTACATATATGTTGTGAATTTTCCATAATTTGACACTTTATAAAAATTTATACCATATAAATTTTAATTTATAATTTTTAAATAATTTTGTGATTTTTAATCAATTTTATAATATGTTATTTTTATAAAATAACAATAGTGTCAATTTTGACACTATTCATTTATTTGAATTTAAATAAAATATATATAGAAGATATGTTCAAAATAAAAGCTTTAATATATTCATAAAATGTCATATGTATCTAGAAAATTAGTGTATCACATTAAATAGTTCATATAATATTTATTTTAATATTTTTAAAACAATTTATTTGATATTTTAATTAATAAAATAATTTCAACATCACTATTGTGTCATAATTAATGATAATTATATAATCCCTGAAAATTCTAAATAAATTCTTATGATGTAGATAATTGTATTATCTTTCTGGAGACTATTCATTTTCAAAGTTTCATTAAGTTTATCACCAATTTAAAATTATTATACTTATAAGATTTAAGAAAGTGACATGTTGTCACATTCTTTGGTTTTAATAATAATTAAATTATTTTCATGGAAAAAAGTCCATTAAATGAATCTAATCCGACCCTTAGCTGATATGGGTCGACTTTTAGTCATCCAATAGGATTTTGGCAGGTTTTAGGGTTATTTTATAATCTTATATTTACCCTTAATTACCCGATTTACCTTTAACTATGGTAAATAAAATTACAGTAGTTACTATTCATAATGCCCAGAAATAAAAAGTATTCTATGAACATAATTTGGACCCAGTGATTCTGGATATGGAATCCATTTTTCAAAATTCAAAACATATAAGTTTCAGTAATTAATTTAAAATAAATCCCATTGTTAAGAAAACGGGTTGTAGAAGTTAAAACATTGCCAAAGATTGAAATGTTTTTACCTATTAATTCAATGTGAAATTAATGATACTGACATAAATTATATTAAATGGTAAAAATATATTCTATTTATAATTTAAAACAATTCAATATTATAATTTATCCATATAAATTATCTCAATGAAAAAAGATGTTTTTAATTAATAATTAGCGTATTTTTACTATTCATCAAAATATGCAAGTTATCAGAAAAATATCAAAATTTTATCCAAAGAAAATTTTTATACCCTGATTCAAAAAAATATTTTATTTTGTCAAATTGAAATTATAAACATGTCAAAAACTAGATTTAATGTTGGTGCGCCATCAAAAGGCGGCAAAACTATATTTCTTGAAAAATATTTCTTTTATCCAAAAAAACTGATTTTGCATTTATACCTCATTCTAGAAAATGTATAAGATGAATTGAAATGTTATAAAATTAAAAATTCAGTTAGTACTATTCATAATGGCTAGTCTTATTAATATTTTAATAGCATATCATTTTTTAGTGAAACTCGGTATTGTGTACAACGCAAGCTATCGAGGAAGGCCATGGTTGCGTGTAAAGTAAGCCAAGCTAGTGTTGTGTGTAGTGAAAGATTCCTTTGATGATTTATATAACATAAAAACACAATATTTCTAATAAAAGTATCTGGTGTTACATTCTACCCCCCTTAATATGAATTTCTCTCTCAAAATTTGTCACTATGTAACAAATAGATGAGGATACCTCTCCCTCATCATATCCTCAAGCTCCCATGTAGCTTCATCTAATTGGTGGTTCCTCCATAAAACTTTCACCAAGAGAGTGGTCTTGTTTCGTAGGACTTTTTCTCTACAATCCAGAATCTCTATCGGCTGTTTTTCAAAAGAAAGATCTTTCTCCAGTGGTACAACTTCTGAGCTGAGTACATGTGAAAGATCAGGTATGTACTTTCTTAGGAGAGATACATGGAACACATCCTGCACTTGAGAGAGATTCGGTGGAGGCGCCAATCGGTAAGCTACCTTCCCAAAACGATCCAGTATTTCGAAATGACCGTTATATCTAGGGCTCAACTTCCCCTTCATTCCAAATCTCATGACCATCTTCCAGGGAGATATTCGTAAGAACACTTTATCACCCACTTCAAACTCTAGGTCTTTTCATCCGTTGTCGGCATAATTTTTCTGTCGACTCTGAGCTGCTGTTATGTGTTTTTGAATAGATCAGACCTTTTCTGCCATTTTATCAATGAGATCAGGTCCTAATAGCTTTCTTTCCCCAACTTCATCCCAGCATGTTGGTGTCCTGCATTTCTTTCCATAGAGAGCTTCATAAGGAGCCATCTGAATACTGGAGTGAAAGCTATTATTATAAGAAAATTCAACCAAAGGTAGGTGTTGATCCAAAACACCTTTGAAATCCATAGAGCAAGCTCTCAACATATCTTCTAGAGTTTGAATTGTTCTCTCAGACTGACCATCTGTCTGAGGATGATAAGATGTGATGAAACTCAACTCTATGTCCAGAGTATGATGAAGTCTTCACCAGAACTTCGAGGTAAGTCTCGGATCCCGATCAGATATAATAGAAAGTGGTACTCCATGGAATATTACCACTTACTTTACATATATCCTGGCAAGCTGATCCAGAGAGAAATCCTCTCTAATAGAAATGAAGTGTGCAGACTTTGTAAGATGATCAAATATGACCCAGATAGCATTATTGCCTTTGGATGTTTTCGGAAGTCCTATGACCAAGTCCATAGTTATGCTTTCCCATTTCCATTCGGGTATGGGTAATGGTTGTAACATCCCCTTATATTTCTGTCTCTCAGCTTTAACTTGCTGACAAACCAAGCATCGAGAGACATATTTAGCAACATCTCTTTTCATACCATCCCACCAGAAGTACTCTTTCAGGTCCCTATACATCTTCGTGCTTCCAGGATGAATAGAAAATGAGGAACTACGAGCCTCATCCGCAACTCCTTCTTTAATTCCGGGATGGGAGGAACATAAACCCGATTCCTGAACTTTATTATCCCATCACAATCAAGGTAGAATTGAGGAACATTTCTCACCTTCTTTTGCAACTTGACATCTTATTTCTGTGACTTTTTAATCTTCACATGTATAGATGGTGGAACATTCATTTGAGAAAGATAAGATTTTCCCCTTCCATTATAATTACAAGATCCATCCTCTGTAAATCCATAAATATTGGATCTTTTGTGATCCTCATCATGGATAAACTGACATGGTCTATTCGACTTAATGCATCTGCCACCTTGTTTTCGTTCCCAGGGTGGTAATGGATTGAGCAGTCAAAATCCTTAATCAGCTCCAACCATCTTCTTTGACGCATATTCAGCTCCTTTTGTGTGAAAATATACTTTACACTTTTATGATCAGTATAAATGTCACACCTTTGTCCATAAATATAATTCCTCCAAATCATTAATGCATAGATTACCGTAGCTAACTCCAAATCATGTGTTGGGTAATTTTCCTCATGGATTTTCAACTGTCGTGAGGCATAAGCTATCACCATATCATTTTTCATAAGAACACACCCCAATCCCTTCTTGGATGCATCACTATAGATCACAAACCTTTCTCCACTACAAGGTAGTGTGAGCACAGGTGCACTGGATAACCTTCTTTTCAACTCCTTGAAATTCGCTTCACATTCTTCCGTCCAACCAAACTTAACTCCTTTCCGAGTCAACTTGGTGAGTGGATTAGATAATCGTGAAAAATATTTCACAAAACATCGATAATATCCATCCAAACCAAGAAAACTTCGGATCTCAGTTACTGTTGTTGGTCTCGACCATCTTTCGATTACCTCTATTTTTTATGGATCCCAAGATATCCCCTCTTTTGAGATTATGTGACCCAATAATGCAACTTTTTGAAGCCAAAATTCACACTTGGTAAATTTGGCATAAAACTTCTCCTTTCTCAGGGTCTTTAATATAATTCTCAAGTGATATTCATGTTCTTCCTTTCTATTTTAATAGACAATAATATAGTCTATAAAGACTACCACAAATTGATCAAGGTAGTCTCTAAAGACTCTATTAATCAGATCCATGAAGATAGCAGGGGCATTAGTAAGACCAAATGGCATCACTATAAATTCATAGTGTCTATACCTTGTACAAAAAGTCGTCTTTGGTATATCCTCCTTTTTGACCCTTAATTGATGATAACCTGAACAAATATCAATCTTGGAAAAGTATTTAGCTTTGCGTAGTTGGTCAAATAAGTCATCAATGCATGGGAGAGGATATTTATTCTTGATAGTGATCTTGTTAAGTTCTCGATAATCAATGCAGAGTCTAATTGATCCATCTTTCTTCTTAACAAATAGAACAGGTGCTCCCCAAGGTGACGCACTAGGGCATATGAATCCCTTATCAAGATTCTTTTGGAGTTGCTTGTTCAATTCCTGAAACTCAATTGGGGCCATTCTATAAGGTGTCTTTGAAATAGGCAAATCACACTTTATGAGTTCTATTGAAACCTCAACATCACGATTTGGTGGAAGACCCGGAAATTCCTCCAGAAAGACATCATCAAACTCCCGTACAATGTGAATATTCTTAATTGTGAGATTCTCACCAACCATTTGCGATAAATAACCCTCATTTAGTGGAATCAAGACCCATAAGATGGATGAAATTTCCACTGGAAGGTTATGTAAATCCTTGCATCGATAGACGATCATAGATTGATCTGGAATATGAAATGTGACCTACCTTCTTTGGCAATTGATATGATCTCCATATAAAGAAAACCAATCCATGCCAAGAATCACATCAAATTCCACTATATGAAGGATCACATGATTTGCAGGAGGAACTTTCCCACAAACTTTAATCGGGGAAGAATTATAAACTTTTGATGTGACTATTGTGCCATTAGGTGTTGTCACAGCTAACTCAACTTCTAATTGTTGAGGTAATACGGTGATACCCTTAGAAAAATCTTCAGAAATAAAAGAGTGGGTGGATCCAGAATCAAATAAAACATTTTCTACTTCAGATTGGATGGTGAGTGTACCTTTCACCACATCATTATCGTACTCCACATCGCTGATAGAAATTGCATGTGACTTTCCTTTGTCCTTAGCCTTAAGATTTTTTTGATGTCGATCATCATCAACAACACTTGGATTAGTGAATTTATTGGCATAATTCCCCCATCTCCTTGCACTTGAAACATTGATGTGTAGTAGGTTCATTCTGTGTGTCCCTTCCTTTGTTTGCATCATTAGACATCTTCTTCCCATCATTGTGGCATTCAAATTCCTGATGACCTTCCCTTCCACATTTGAAACATTTACTTGTCCCTTTAAGACAACTCCCTCCATGTTTCTTTCCACACATTGAGCATAAGGGAAAGCTCATCTTCTTTTCAGTGCGCTCTTTAGATTTTCCTTTGAATTCCAATTTCCTCTTCTTATCAAACCCATATGACTGATGGGTTACTCCAATATCCATCTCGACTTTGAGAGCACATTGAACGATTTCCTCGTAGCTATTGAAGTCCCTTATGGATAACGCCCTTCGAAGACTTGGTTTTAAGCCACTAAATAATCGATCGATCTTACTTTCATGTTGGATAATAATACCAGAAGCGTACCTTGCAAGTCTTGACAAATTTGCTTCATAGTTACCAACAGATTCATCATCCTTTTGCTTCAGTTCAAGAAACTCTTTCTCCATCTTTTTTTGGAGAATACGAGGAAGTACTTATTGAAAAATAAGTTCTTGAACTCGTCCCATTCCATGGACTCAATTTCATCCCTTTTCCTCGTATTCTTAATAAGATTCCACCATTGATCAGCATCTCCTTCCAAACGATACACTGCTAGGATGACTTTATCATGTTCAGAACATTGAAGAACTAAAAATATCTTTTCAGTAGTAATAATCCATTGTTCAGCAACTAATAGATCAGTAGACCTGCTGAATGAAGGTGGACACTACCTCAAGAAGGATTCAACATAATGTTTCTCCTTCCTTTGCTCGTTTGGAAGTCTTGCATGATTCATAGATTGAGAAAGTTTTGTGATCATGGCTAAAAGATTTTTCATTCCATCTCCCATAACGTTTGGTTGCTCAGCGGAACAATCATTGCATTGCCCGTCGCATTCCGCATTAACACGGTTCCTTCGGGTTCCATCCATTGACTAAAACCAAGAAGAATAGTGTGAGAAACACTAATTACAATAGGAAAACCACACAATCAAGAATAAAATTTCACACTTATGGTTGTATCCTAGGTTATTCAGGGTCATTTCTAAAACACTAATACTGTGTTCTATGCTTAGACATATCCTTAGGATTCTTACTAAGGCTTCCAAATCCTAGTTTCCAAAGGTTGACTATACCTTTCCTCTGATACAAACTATAACGACCCATACATTACATACATTGTTATTACATCAGAATTGAAGCATACTTATTACAACATATAACAAAACCACGAAAGGACTGTATAGGTATAATGTCTTTGGAAACTGGGAAACATAAACAACTGGTTCATAAAGCATCTACATTGTCTCCCATTTATTTTATCATATCTATAGTCCCTTTTGTAATATCTTACTTAATAACCTTCTTCCTAACCTAGGGGAAAGAAAAAATGCAAAAGGGTGAGCTCAAATGCTCAGTAAGGGTAAACAAAACCAAAATCAATCACATCATATTCATAAGAACATAACATTTTGGAAATCTTAACCTGCAAAAGAAATCATAATTTCATAACATGGGATAAATCATGGCAGTGAAATGTAATCACAATAATCATAACATAAAACATGAAACTTTGTGGAATACACAAATAATCATAGAGAATCATTTCATATTAGTCTAGACTCATTTCCAAGACTATCTTAGTGGACAAAGTCCATTTCTGAACCGAGTTCACTCCTCGTTTCAGTCCTGTTTTACTGAACCGGTATAACCTACCATTCCATCCATGTCTATCTAATGAGATATAAAATCTTTACCCAATGCATTGGAGGGAGATATAGGTCCCACCCATCTCATAACTATACCAATGTTATGTGTCCCACAAAATCATAAATCATACATCATTGCATAACCCATGTAATAAAAATGGGAATCTTAAACATCATGACATCATAAAAAAAATCATATAAGATAAAGGAATTCATAAAATATTTCCATCACAACCTAATCAAGTAAATGTAATAATAGTGATAGAAACATAACCCTATATTATCTTAGATGGAAAACAATTTTGATAAAACATTTGAACTCCATTCTTGAGGAAAATATCCTTTCTACTTCAAAAACATTTTCCTTTCTTAACATGTCATACAATTTTAAACTAAAAGAAGTTGATTAAAAATAAACTTCAAAACATGTAAAGGAATCTTCTTGGAAATAATGTTTTAAAAATCCATTCATGCCGTATAAGTTAAAAAACATTCTTCTCGTACTTTTGTCAGAAAAGTCAAAAAGTACCTCGTATTAAAAACGGCAAAAGATTCCATTCATATATTTTAATAAAAACTCAACGAAGGGTAGAATTGGACATAAACTGTTGTATAAGGATATAAATATTACATATTGAGGAAACATGGATGTGGATGATAAAATACACCCCAGTAAATACTAAAGTATAATCAATCTCAGATAAAAATGAGATTGTGATATTTCCCATACCTTAGGTCCAATTTGCTTCGTATGTGTCCGAACCTCCTGTATAATCATTTAAATAATGTTATTGAATTATTCCAGAATCATAATTATTTTTATGATATCATATATGGTCATATTCTTAGATTCTTATTAGTAATATTTCATTACTACTTGTTATTCGGGTGTTTATTACTTTTTTGTTTTTATGTGTGTTTGTCGAATAAATTATTATTCTTCTCTTTAGGTTATAGATACCTCATTTCAACAATGGTATTAGTGTAATATATATATTATTCATTCATTCAATTCATTTATATAATCATTAATCAATTAAGATCATGTAGAACGAATCACATCACATCGTGGAGATGGTATTCCGTACGTACGCACGGGCGATGATATCGTTCCCATGATCGTGGAATTGTATTGGAGTGTATGTATACTATTTCAGAAACAATAAAACTTTAAAATAATCATATATATTCTTTAAATTCACCATTATACCCATCCAAGTATGGTGGTGGTGGAAAATAGATTACACCATGGCATGGAGACGGTATTCCGTACGTACGCACGCGCGGTGATTTCGTTTTCTGTAGGATGGATAAGAGGTGAAATAGGGTTGTTTCATATTTATAATAACATATCAGTATATAATTTATAATGATGTTATTACCTCATAATGAAACAACTAAATAAGAGGTAGTATAATAAGAATGGAACTTAAAGAAAACGGTAGAAGGTATTACCTCTTTCTCGAAGTGTTTCCTTTAAACTTTCTCTTGAGGCACTATAGCTGGTCTTTTGATAAGACCAGTACCTCTAGTAGGTTTCTAAGGAAGTGGGGAAGTTAAATGGGCAGGGCTTGGCCGAGCTTGAAGGCTCAAATTTGTGTGAGTAAGAGAGGGAGGAGGTTCCCTTTTATAAGGGAGGAGAGGGGCACCTTTGGAAATATAAGAAATATTAGTTTATATTAAATCCCAACCCCACATAAAAACTTCCAAAATGACTCATATCCGAATATTAGATAAGATATGGTTGTAATCTCATCAACCAATAAGATTTATACAGGTTATGAATTTATTTTAAACATTATCAACTTGATTTATCCTTATTTAACAATTTAATTTAATTTGTGGTAATAATATTCTAAATTTTAAATTATTATAAATAATTACATATGTGTTGGGAATTTTCCATAATTTGGCACTTTATGACATTGTAGACCATATAAATTTTAATTTATAATTTTTAAATATTTTGTGATTTTTAAACAATTTTATAATATGTTATTTTTATAAAATAACAATAGTGTCAATTTTGACACTATTCATTTATTTGAATTTAAATAAAATATATACAGAAGATATGTTCAAACTAAAATCTTTCATAGATTCATGAAATGTCATATGTTTCTAGAAAATTAGTGTAGCACATTAAATAGTTCATATAATATTTATTTTAATATTTTTAAATCAATTTATTTGATATTTTAATTAATACAATAATTTCAATATCACTATTGTGTCATAATTAATGATAATTATTTAATCCCTAAAAATTCTAAATAAATTCCTATGATGTAGATAATTGTATTAGATTTCTGGAGACTATTCATGTTCAAAGTTTCATTAAGTTTATCACCAAATTAAAATTATTATACTTATAATATTTAAGAAAGTGACATGTTGTCACATTCTTTGGTTTTAATAATAATTAAATTATTTTCATAGAATAAAGTCCATTAAATGAATCTAATCCGACCCATAGGTGATATGGGTCTACTTTTAGTCATACCATAGGATTTTGTCAGGTTTTAGGGTAATTTTATAATCTTATATTTACCCTTAATTACCCGATTTACCTTTAACTATGGTAAATAAAATTTACCGTAGTTACTATTCATAATGCCCAAAAATAAAAAGTAGTCTATTAACATAATTTTCACCCAATGATTCTGAATATGGAATCCATTTTTCAAAATTCAAAAAATATATGTTGCAGTAATTAATTTAATATAAATCCCATTTTTAAGAAAACGGGTTTTAGAAGTTAAAACATTGCCAAAGATTGAAATGTTTTTACCTATGAATTCAATGTGAAATTAATGATAATGACATACATTATATTAAATGGTAAAAATATATTCTATTTATACTTTAAAACCATTAAATATTATAATTTATCCATATAAATTATCTCGATGAAAAAAGTTGTTTTTAATTAAAAATTAGCATATTTTTACTATTCATCAAAATATGAAAGTTATCAGAAAAATATCAAAAATTTATCCAAGGCAAATTTTTTTACCCTGATTAAAAAGAAGGATTTTATTTTGACAAATTGAACATATAAACATGTCAAAAACTAGATTTAATATCGGTGCGCCATCAAAAGGCAGCAAAACTGTATTTTTTGAAAAATATTTCTTTTATCCAAAAAAACTGATTTTTCTTTTATACCTCATTCTAGAAAATGTATATGTTGAATTAAAATTTCATAAAATTCAAAATTCAGTTAGTACTATTCATAACGGCTAGTTTTAATAATATTTTAATAGCATATTGTTGTTTAGTGAAACTCGGTATTGCGTACGACGCAAGCTATCGAGGAAGGCCGTGGTTGCATGTAAAGCAAGACAATCTAGTGTTGTGTGTAGTTAAAGATTCCTTTGATGATTTATATAACACAAAAACAAAAAATTTCTCATAAAAGTCTCGGGTGTTTCATCCACTATACCTTGTTATAATCGTGGATCATGTGTTGTTTTTAGACAAATACTATTTTCACAATATTCTCATATTTTCATGAAAGGTAAATATTATCAAGGTATTTTCAAATATTTTACCTTCTCACGAGAATTTGAAGCATATTATGATTTTAAAAATGGTGTTGAGGAAGGAGACCCTTGAGAAACCTATTTATATTTTCTTTTAAAATATAGTCTCTCAGCACATACTTATGGAATTTTAAAAGGACCAATAATAGAAATTTTCTACTCAAATTCTGTCCGACTATTTTATAGAAATCATGTTTTATCATATGTTTTGGAATTATATGTCATACATGATTATTTTCCAAAACTATTTTTCTATGAACACCCATATGACCCATGTTGTACATGGTGTGTTTGGATGGAGGACGAAAATGATTTTGAAGGATATCTAAATCATTTTTGTAATGCATGGGACTTCTACCTACGTGAGCAAGATGACGATGAAACCGAGTGGACTCCATGATCTAGGTATGACGTTATTCACTTTGGGAATCATTTTATTTTATCTTATGGTGGTGAAATAAGACTTCAAAAATTAAGATGTTGAGATCGTAATGAATTTGGATGAAAATGAGAGGTAAAAGAAACTATTGATATTAAAACATGTTAGAGTTATTTTTGGAGTTTTATAAAAAGGACAACATGCAGACCGTCTGACAACCCATCGCGTTAGACAAAGCAGCGGGAATCGAACCCACAACCAAAGTGAGACTAGTATTTATCACCTACCACTGTACTACGTGAATTCCCTGGTTAGTTTGACTAATTCTCTTTAGTTAGATGATATTATGAATTAATAGTAAGTTGATTTTGGGTTATCTATGGAAATTTATTAACCTATCATGGAGGATATGTGATTAGGTTAATTACTTTTCAATACAAGACTTTAAGAGCAACTGATTTTGTTTGGATATAAATGTTACGATTAAACATGGAAGACTATGTGACTAAATCCTTCAAATATTTGGGTTTTAATCATAGATTGGTTTAATTTGAAAAATTTTATGGACAAATTGTTTATCGAATGGTCCTCGTTGAACTTTGGGGTTTGTTGGAAAAATTTTGGAGATTAAGAATAGATTTCCTTTTTATAAAGGGTTATCCTTTTCTGGAATATCTGATCTTGTACTATCCTTTTTGGTTTTGATTTTGGTTAAAGACTAAAGACATGGGAAGTATATAGTTCTCTTTTGTGGATTAGGTGATTCTCAAGAAGTTGATTATAGTACTCTTAATGTGAACAATTTTTCCTAAATACTCGTCTTTTGGAGAAAATATGAGTTTGTGTAAGGAATCTAATAAAAGTTTAAAGTAAACATGATAAGTGATTTTGTTTCCTTATGAATAAATTCGTCTATAAAAATTAACATAAAAAGAAATGTTGTCTATTAACTTTTCCTACTGGGGAATCGAATACCGTTTAACCCATCACATGTTTGTGATTTTCTTGTGGTTAAAATTCTCCTAAACATGTTTTCTATCACTCTCCATAAGAACATGACCCTATGTTTTCTCCTCCATGTCCATGTTTTCCTACATGGAATCCTAGTATGGGTTATCTCGGGTGACCTCTGTACTTCTCTTTCTTTGTTTTAAAGTTATTGTTTTACCGACTCTTGTTCCGATGTGGGACATTCAAGGATGTTTCCAAGACCAATTTTAAAATTGTGAGGATGCAATTCCCAAAAGGGCGGAAGCACGTAACACCCCAGGTAAATAAAGAATATGATATTTTTATATTTATCAATATTTGTGAATAAAATATTAATATTACTTTAAAGGGGACGCTATGCTCGATGGTGTACCCAATACACAACCATGAGTTTCTTGGGAATCTTACGTTCCACTCTAATAATAAAATAATATTATTTTAAATGGTAGTTAACGCCTAGCTGTTGTGATGGAGAGAATGAATAGAACTAACTACAAAATGATTAAATATGTTTTTCAAATATTTTTACTTTTTACAATAAATGTTAGAGGATAAAAAATTCGAATGAATCTAATTTTAAGTGTAAACATTCTAATATTCTTTAAAAGGTCTATTAACCGCCTTTTGATAGAAAACCTATTTTAAATCCAGTTTTTGACAATTGTATGTGTTATATTTGACAAAATAAAATTCTTCTTTAGAATCGGGACACCAAAATTTACTTTGTTTAAATTTTTCGTATTTTTCCGAAAAAGTTCAATTTTTAATGAATAGTGAAAAATGCTGTATTTTAATTTTAAACCTCTTTTTAATCTAATTTATTTATATTAATATATTATCTTTTGAGTTGTTTTTAAAGTAAAATTAGAATATATTTTTACCATTTAATCGAATAGTGGTCGTTGGAATCAATTTCACCTTGAAATGGGACTTAAACTAGTGTCAATCTTTTGATACTTATTGTTTCATAAAAACACGCTATTTGTTCTGACAGCGGGAATTAATTATTAAATTAAATAATGTAACTTATATGTTATGAATTTTGTAAAATGGACATCATTTTTTAATTCGGAATGTCAAATATATCTTAGGGTGAATTTTTGGTGATTTTCTGAAAAACTTCAATTTTTTATGAATAGTGAAACCACTAAGTGGTACTTATAAAAACTGATTTTTCATTTAAATGAAATTTTTCCACCTTTGTGTTTTGAATTTCAAAAATCCTACATACATGGTTTTCATTAAAAAGTAAAATGTGGTTCAATGGGATTAAAATAATTTTTTGGTGAATAGTAACTTATTAAGTTTTTAATCGCGATTAGAGGTAATTAGTGTAGTTTAAGGCCAGAATAATGTTTTAATAAAATGGAATGACCTAGAAACATGTCCTACCATCATTGGATGAGTCATGAATGACCAATACAATCCATGGGTCAACTTGGTGATCCCATGGAGCCACTTTGTTTGGAAAATGACATAAATATCTTTTTATTTAATGTTAAAGTAAAAATGACACAAACATGAAATGTTTTATTAAAACAATTTATAATTGGGGTTATTGAAGTCATATTTTTTACTATAAATAGTAATTGGAAGGCTAAAGAGAATTCCTATATCATAGTATTTTTTTTATAATTTTTAGACATTAAATAAATTATATTATTTATGACATCATGATGATGAAGCGATGACCTCATTATTTAAGTATTTAAATAAAATGGAAAGATAATGTAAAATATAAGAACTATACATGTCCAAAACCTATTGTATGGGTGTATTTCGAACCCTTATCACATTATCCTTTAAACAAATCAATGTGGGACCATTAAAATCCGAAACTCATTCTAAAATAAAGTAACATTTCGTTACTTTCCAAGAGTGCCCATCCTCGCCTCTTATAAAAGGCCCCCACCTCTACCTCCATACCCACACATCCAAAACCTCTGGCTCAGTGAACCCCTGCCCATTTTGTTTCTCCAAATCCCTCTATAACTCCTTGAAGCCTCACTTTGGGCAGAAGTATTCCAAACAAGCCTTTGATCTCAAACCAAAGGGAGTTATCTGATTTTAAGGTAATGTCTTCACTTGAGACCTTTTGTTTTATTTTGCTTCTCCAACCCCCTAAACTCTTTTTCTTCATTTATTTTGTAACAACTCCAGTATCTTCAATATACTAGGATTTTTTTATAAGAAGTATTCTATCTACACTTACACACACCTTCGTCTAATGGTTAATGAACATAGTGTTTTGTGGTTGGTGATTTTCTCCCTCACGAAACGATGATTGTTCAATAATCTTTTAACACCTCTAAAGGTGGAAATTATGATGTCAATGTATTATATATATGATATATATGGTATTTATGTTTACTATATGCTTCTTTATTTTATATTTAAACCATACCTTTATTCTTTTCATGTTGAGTAAATGCGATAATTTCATATGAGGAAGTGTGGACTACCGCCCCCTCAAGTGATGTGACTCGTACATGCAATACATGGAATGTATAAATAATTACATTAATGAAAATATGTGACCTATATAACATATATATTATACTGAAATTATAATATATATATATATATCATTTATTTTTAATTCCATGAATATGAAAAAGAAAAAATGAATGTAGTGTACATGCGTACGTACGGCCTACTGTCTCAATGAACAGTGCTTTTCATTTTTTATGTCCAAATGAAATGGAATATTATAAAATGAATATGTACAATATATATATTATATTTTAATCATTAATTATATTTTGGAAATTATAAACTTATAACTACATAGACAATCATTTTTCAAACAAGTTCATTTTTGACTCATGTACCAAACATTGGCAAAAACGTCTGATATGAACTAACATTATTAAACAATTTTTATAACATTATAATATGTGATATGAACTGAATAATAATATATAAAGTAGGTCCATAGGAAATTATATATTGAACAATGTTTATTATTCAGGAATATAATGAAACGAACAAGACAATTTGGACTTGAGGTAAGGGATCCTACTCCTCTCTTTCTTTTTAAGTACACTCTTTTGTGTCATTCCTTTTAAAGCACATCTTTCTTGTGATTGGGATGTTCTTTTATATTACTCATTATGTATTTTTTATTTTCATATGATGAGAGACCCTATTCTCTCTCAACAATCTACTTTGGAAGTATTGAGTGGCGCCGTTAGGCTGCCGAATTTTCGTAAGAGATCTAACCTCTCTCTTTCTTTTTAAGTACTATCCTTTATGTCACTTCTTCTAAGCTCCTCTTTATTATGCTGGGGGATGTTCTTTTATATTTATCATGATGTAAAAATTATTTTAATATTATGAGAGACCCTATTTGATCTCATCAATCCATTTTTTGTTAGTTTTAAGTGGCGTCGTTAGGCTGCCGAGTTTTCGTAAGGGATTTTTCATCTCACTTTTATTCCCATGAGATCTATGATATATTTTCCACAATTTCCTTTGAGTGGTGTATGTACTGACCATTATTTTAATCATTGTGTAATATACTTTCATTTATGAGTATTTACATCAATGTTGTATTGTCCTTCATTCACGGGGTGTATGTTTCGAAAGATACCCATGTCGGTAAGGGAACCTTTCACCCTTCTCTTTTTAAAAGACTTCTTTTGTTATGTCTTTTAATTCACATAAAATTATGTTGGGATATGTTCTTCTATATCCTTAGTGATTTAAATTTTATGTTCAAGTGAGGAGATACCCTTTTTATCTCTCATGAACTCATTTTCTGAATTCTGTAGTGACGCCGTTAGGCTGTCAAAATTTTGCAAGGGAACTTCTTAACCCAATTTTGATTCATTGGGATAAGCTTGTACTACTTGAATATGTCGTTCTATGAATATGTGTGAGTAAACTCTGATTGTTTTACACATAATATCTACTTATATTTGGTGTATTAGTTTGTCACACATAATTATGTAATTGATTTATCCTTAATCCAAGGATATCATCTTTGTATGGGACTTCGTCTCAATCTCCTTTCATTGAGGCATATTTTGTTTTATACACAACCTTATTTTATATGGTGTATAATCCCCTTTGTCTTTTACATTTATCTGACATGAACATTTTTTATACAAATCATTTTTATAAATGAAAAAAGGGAATGATTTTGTCGTATGTATGCGGCGACAATGACTTCTCCGCCACCGTTACCATTATTTGAGTTTCTGCTTCCTCTACAATCCATACCTTTTTTTAAAAGAAAAATAAATACAATGTTTTGTTTTTATTTTATTTTTGTATTGAAAATGGTTTTCATAATGTTTTTATATAAATGTGTTGTATTGATATCATGTGATTGAAAAGTGGGAATCGTATGCTTCCTTTATATATGTTTTGTATGATACGATTATGTTATGGTTATTGGTCATTATTATGAAGACTGGTGGTTCTGTGATAAACTAAGGGCGGGTGAGCCCAATATATCTCTCCAATTCATTGGGTAACGCAAAGGGGTTAAACGTTAAGGTTTCTCCGAAGTGATTTAGGGAATATACTGTGATGGGTATTCCAAACGCAACCAAGAGGGTTACTACCTACGTAATAATGTTATGAATGCCTCAAGTTACCTTTATTTATTATGATTTATATGATTTATTCATTATTTTATGAGGTATGTTAAAGTGCTTATGTTTTATGGGTAAGGTATGATTTCATTCTTATCTATACATGTACTCATGTTTCCTTTAAATATTTTTGTATCCCCTACTGAGCTTTTTATTCTCATACCAAGTTTTTGAAATGTTTTTCATAGGTCAAGGGAAGGGAACATGATATGATGATAGTGTCACGGACGTGTCAAGAAAGAATCCACGCTTTATTTTAAATATTTTTCCATTTATGGTAAAAATGAATACTATCTTTTATGTAACCACATTGTTTAAATGTGGAATGTAATGCAAATTTTATGATCTAATTCTCTAAAACTCTAAACCTGAAAAGATTCACAATGTGTAATCTTGTAATAACTCAATATTAAGTAAGGTTTAAGGCTACGGCCTTATAATTAACACTCATAGAAATATCATACATGAAATATTTATTCATAAACTATGATGGAAACAACCAAATGGATGAGACCAGATTGTTTGTAAGGGTAAATAAGGGAGATATGTAAGTATAAAGATAAGCATAAGGTTATGATAATGTTATAATAACATTATATGGTCATACCATGCTTATCAAAGATCATAAAAAAGAATTCTTGTATAATGATTATAAATTCACGATACATGAGTCATACGATAATCAATAATATGAATCATAAGATCATCTCTAAGTCATAAAAAAGAGAATTTGGGGTATACTTATAAAATTGTTACTCCATTACCTATATGTTAATGCTCATTCCCATAGCATATCATAGAACATCATGGGGACTTCACATATTCGGATGGACATACAATAATCCCCTATATTTTTCCATTACATGTAAGGGATCAAGTTTACAGTTCATCCTTTTATGTGTTGGGTCTCCCCAACTTCCCATAGTAGACCATGTTACCTAATCAGTCCATAGTTTTTTGGGTTTCTCTATCTTCCCCTAGTTGATCTGGTTTCCCATTATTCAAATAGTTCAATGGGTTTCCCCATATAACCATATTGTATTGGGTTTCTAATATTCCCTTTCTGGATTTGGTAGCCCCATATTCAAAGAGTGTATTGGGTTTCCCTGACATCCAAAAAAGGATCGGGATTCCCTATCCTCTAATAGTGGATCAGGTTTCCCCATCATATTGTAATTGATCTTGTTTCCGCATATTATCAGATAAGATTAATTAATTAGAAATGAATCCCATAATTATCTCAAGAGATATAAATCATTACCCAATACACTTATTAGATATATAGGTCATATCCATCTCATAAATAAAAACAATAATACATGTTCCATAAGATTTAAAACAATCATATGAGAACCCATGAAATTAGAAGGGTGTCATAATCATCTACTCATTTCCTAAACTGTTGAAATTGAGATATGTTTCATAATTATTTCATCAAAGAATAATCTATGAAAAAGTAAGGTTTTAGAAGCATATAACCAAACAAATAATATATTTTAATTATTCAAATAACACGTGGAAGTGAAAAGGGGTTCATAAACATCATCAAATGAAAACATAAATCATTCAAATAATGAATATGAATGGATCCTTTGGATTATTTCCCTATGAAGCCATCAGTAACACTGACAGATTACCTCATAAATGGGAAATAATTTGGAATGGTATTTTAAATTTTTTTCATGATTACATGAAAAGTAATCAATTGAAAAATTATTTTTAATTTATAAAAAACCTTGAAAACAGTTTTATTGAAAATAAACATGAAATATTATAAATAAAGTGTAAAAGTCATTTTGAAAACCTTTTTCATTGAAATATATTACATAAATATTGAAAACAAAATTAAAACTATTTTCCTTGAACACTTATAAAATAAGATCATAAATTTCTCTAAAAAATTTCTTTTAAAGTACATTAAAAACTGTTCAGAAAATATTGATAAAATTTTAAATACAATTTTTCCTAGATATCTTATACAATAAAAGTTTACATTTTTTCGAATAATTTTTATTTGAAAAAAAATTTAAAACATATAGCTAATTTTTAAAAATAAATATTTTTTAGAAAACTTTGATTTGAAAGAACACATATTTCTGACTAAATGGAGAGGTAAAGTCAAACATTCCTAAAAACTCATTAATAACCATATTATGTACATAATAGTGGTAAAATGGAACTAATACAGAAATATGTCATTATTATTTATAAGATATGAAATTAATAATATTTCTTGAGAGGTGGATCATAATATTTAATAAATAAATTCATAATCATAAATAATCTTGATTAAAATTACATTGTTCAAATAAACATTTACCAATTTTTTTTATTAAATTATAGTCTACATATAAGAAAATAAAATTACATGAAGAATAAAATATCATTAAAATAATATGGATAATGATATAACATGTAAAATGTTTTTATATAAACATCAAGGATGAATATATGTTCATAACATGATATTTATCTCAAATAAACAAAATTGAGACAGAATTACATTACCAATTTGGTATCTTTTGACACATAAACACTATTAACTATTTTCCATAAAATAGTTATATAAATAGATTTAATTTTATTTATAATAATCATATATTACATCAATTTTATGTAAATATATCACATATAAGAAAAAGGTGGTGAAAATGTTTTGTGTCTTATATAAAATAAAAGAGAGATGAGAACAACCCCACTATATGAGTAACATTAGAATTGTGATCCCCAAAAAATAAAAAATAAAATAAAACATTTAATATTATTTAATAAATTAAATTCATCTTAAAAATTTTCATAGTGTAGTATATACACAACACATAATAATTGAGCGGAGAATATAAAATGTATCTCAAAAAAATATAACATGTGATGAAATTCAAGTACCTGGTTTATGTATTTTCACATTTATCTTCATCTTTATGAGTTATAAATATATTTTAATTATTTAATTTATTAATTACCATTTAAATTTTTATTGTTAATTTGAAATACATTATTAAAATGTTTTATACAACTACTTAGATAGTTATGTTTACATCAGATGTTTCACTAAATTTCGTTTAAGGGGATAAAAACATTTGTAGGCCAACTTTAGTTATAGGATCACTATATATACATTTATGAATAATAATAATAAGATAATTATCATATTTATAGAATAATTATACCATTAAAAATAATAATATAATATGGTTATGAAAAATTAACAAATGTAGCAATCAGGGAGATGGCAAGTTATACATATGAAAAAATTACATTCTCATTGGCCTATTATTTTTATGGAAGGAAAGTAATATACATTATAATAATAAAGAATAACAATTTCATAATAAATATAATGTTTTTTTATATACTATTATATTGAAATCTTCTGATTCCAAATGAATCACATCGTGTCGTGTAGGTGTTGGCCCATACATCCACGAACAATGTTATCACCTTTTTATTGTCTAAAAAGTGTATTAAATAAAATGACATATTATATGTAAATAAATGAAATTATTTAATGAATATATTATATATTTATTAAATGTAACATATTTTTATTAAAAATATCCTTTATACATCGAATGAAAAATGTTATAGAATCACATCGATTTGAAGACATGGCAGTCCATACTTCCACAAACGATGTTATTACATTTACAAAATGTAGGAAGAATGAAGTTGTGTGTTATAAAAATAACTATTAATAAGAAATATATACCATATATATCATATATAAATATATTAAATAAATCATAATGTCCAACTATGTGATGGGTAAATGATAAAAAGTGAACAATTCCATTTTGTGAGACAGTAGTTCACTATATACAAGAACGATATGTTCACTACCCATTAGATAGAATAATTTTTATGTTTAGGATAAAACCATAAATTCCCTAAATATATTGATATTAAAGTAATTTATTTTTTTATTAAATCGAATAATAATAATATTTTATGTGGTGGAGACTGAAAATAAAATAAAATATCATGAAGAAGGATGTTATATAATCTTTCTGTAACTGTTTTGGTTTTCACCAAATAGAATAATTGGATGGATTTATGCCAAAATGGATTATTAAAAGAGGTAGTTAGGGATTTTGGGAACATGATTTGGTTGATATTGGAATAGCCAATTTTTTAGATTTGTAAATGCGGGGAGGAGTTGGTGGCCTTTTATAAGGAATATAGGGGACACACTTTGTCTATTTTAAAAAAGAATACATTTGTTCACACATTTATAAATTAAATTAATCATAAAAAATAAAAATCATGAATATGTGGTTTATGGAAGATATATGGCCATAAAATGTGTGATGGACATGATTATAGGTAGTTCTATGCCTTAAGATAACAATTTACTCCGTGCGTAAGCTTAATTTTATGAGAATTGATATAATACATTTTAATCAAATTCGTTAATATTTTTGGAAAAAATTCATTCCACATTATTAGAAAATAAATATTCAACTAATTAAAAGATTGTTTTTAATTTTTTCAAAATTCAATTCAATTATTCTAAAAAAATTTGTTTAAACCTAATCCAATATGAGTGGCGAGAATGTCGGGGTTTAAAGTGAAAATGTCCAAATGTTCATTATTAATTTATATAGAAAATCAATACGAAAATGATTCTAATGAAGTATATTAGATTTATAGATTTATAATTTTTCTATTAGTTATTTCTATTCCACAGAAATATATTTTTACTATGTAAATAAATTTTATGAAAAAGTATGTTTGATTATAAATTTACTGTTTTTTCACAATTCATCAAAAAATTATTCTACTCATTAAAATTACCTAAATTTACAGAAAGTAATATTTTATATTTTTCTTTCAAAATTGGAGTTTATTTTTTCAAATAAATATTATATATATTTAAATAAAAATATTTCAATTGGGGTCTCTATTAAATGGGGAAAAATTTACCTCTTTGAAAAATATAACATTTAGTCAAAAAATTTGAATTACTATTAAATTATACTTATAAATTCATTAGGATGAGTGTTAATAATATATGTTGAATATATATATATATATATATATATATTATATAATAAATTAATCATAATTGTAATTCTAATTTACTATGAATAAATTTTATTTGTACATAGAGATATTTCTTTCATAGAAAATTAATTTATATATTTTCAAATAACTCTCTCATTCACATATAGAATTTTATAACAAAATTATTCATTTTATATACATTTCTGAATAATTTTATCTAATTTAGTTAATATTATTCATAAATTATATTCCAACAGCTAGGTGGTAGTAGTAATAATACATTAATTATCTTATTCAATGTATATTATAATTTGGAACAAATGGGGATACCTATAAAGCAAGATATCTAATGGTCTTAGTATTTTCTATAATAGAAGATAAAAATAGTGTTTAATGTACCTAAATATAATCTATGTGTTGTTTTTAGTTAACTATTATCTTTTTTTTGTATAACATAGTCCAAATACAGTTCACTAAAATAAAAATATATTTTCAAATTTGTGTGAAATAAAAAATTTACAAAATATGAAATTGATTAAAAAAAGACTCACATTGTTACATTATTAGTGGCCATGATCATGTTGAAATAGCACATTATAATACCAATATAAGTCACATGTTTGAAAAAATGTATATATGATTATAATTTATTATAAAGTTTGGTAGATGTTTTCTTTAATTTTTTGTAGAGGATTTTTACTTATGATATATATTATAGATATCCTTTAGTAGTGAGATTTAATTTATAATTACCATGATTTAACTCATTGACCAACAATAATGTTTATACTAGTGAGGATATCTTGAGAAAAATATTTAGTTCTAGAATAATTCTTACTTCATGGTTGGATAGAAATTCAATGTATGTAGTAGTCGATGTTCTTACAAAATTTTAACATTCAATTTGATAATTTTGTATGTATAATTAATTAATGTTTTCAAAAAAATAGATATTTTTTATTGGTAGAATGAATTATGTTCCTCTCATTATTGGAGATCTTTATTTCATTAGATATTTCTTAGAAATATGGAATTTGATATTTTAAATCATTACATTAATGTTGTGAACAACATTATTAACTATACATTAATTGATACATGATACAATATTGTATTAATAGCTGCTGAAAAGTGATTATTAAATTTATGAAAGAGGTTTCACATTGGGGTATTGGACACTCCTTATTCAAACTCCTCACTAGAAAGTTATTCTCAAATAATAATTCTCATCATAATAATTTTTGGGATGATTATAGTAGAATCGTAAGTGATGATTTTTATATTCCCAACGACATATGTTAAAAATTGATTCTATATTATTTCATTGTATTTGTCATTTTATAATTAATTATAAGTGATGGTATAAATGTTTTCTAACATTTTATTTAATTACATTTCACATTATATGCTCGAAAATGTTATATAATGTATCTAATTTTTTAATACATGATTTACATATCCATAAAATAATATGCATCAATTTATTTTAATTTTTTTTAAATTGATTTATTTTATATGGAGTAATATTTTTCATAATAAGTAATATTATTTTACTTTGATCAAAATAAAAATTTCATAACATAGACATTAGGACACATATAAAATTAAAAATAAAAGTTAAAAATTGTTTTAATCTACTGTCTTGAATGGTTCATAAATAAATACATATTCCATTCAGTAATCATTCATTCAATTACGTATTAAAATGTATGAATTTCATGGAATATATATTATTATATTAATTGAAATTTTAATTTACATGGAATTACATGGTATGAATCTTTTTAAAATTCCATTCTTCAAATTATGTACATGATTTTGAATTTCACTAATACATCATGAGAATTAAATTCAAACTATTTTCTTCCAAATATCACTCAATACATATAATTTTTTCTTAGTTTCATAACATAATTATTCTATAAAAATTGTATTATTAGTTATTATAAGTCTATATTTCTGTTAATAAGATTTAACACTCCCTGATTATTAATGTAATATGTATTATTTTCATGAAATATATAATATTCAATGCCTCAAGGGAAGATCTATTAATTCTTATCATCAAATTGTTGTTATGAATTTTTTAATTTATAATCATATAAATTATTTAGTCTTAGAATAACATAATTATAAAAAAATCATTTTTCGAAAGGAGTATTAAAAAACTAAATTTCATTTATCTATTGAATAGAAATAGGTGATTTGTGACATTATTTCTTCATTATCATAAACATTGAGTTATATATTTCATCATTGATATGGTATAAATGGGTTATACATTCATGTTTTGAGTTTGGAGATATCATCTTTTGTAAAAAGTTATATTTTTTGATATAGTATATTTTTTTAGAATATAATAATTACACCATTATAGTGATATGATGACCCACTCCAAAATCATTATTCCAATATTTGGTAATGATGACTGGGTATGAAATATTTAAAAAGGTAATGGTCTTCCAGATCATCATCAAATAAAATACTAATTATTTGGGATGAGGAAACGATGATTCGTAAATAATATTTTGAATCACATAACTATTAATCATGATATATATTGTGATAAAAAATTAATAATGAATCAAATTTATCTTTTGGTGGCCTAAAGTTTTTGTTGGTAGGGATTTTTAATAAATATTACTTGTTATGACTGGTCGTTATCGATGTGAAATTGTGATTGAATGTATAAACTCATCATAAATGAGGTTAAACTATTAAAATATATCTTTCAAAATGAAAATTATATTTTATATATGTACCTACATTGTTCATTTAGATGAAGTATATTTAAGAATTTTCAAAAAGAATTTTGGATATTGGTGAAAGTCCAATTATTGTTCCTAAGGATAGTGAATATGTCATTAAAATACAATCAACACATCCCAATGCATTATTTGATAACCTAGTGAATGCAACTTTTTACTAGACATGATCTTTTTTTTGATAATAATGGTAATATTAATTACATGAATGATTTTGAAATTTTATCCCCAATATATGGTTTTTTTTCAGTAAATGACGTCATGTTACCTTTTACAACCAATGAAACCATCGATTAATTTAATTTTAATTTTTTGTATAATACATGTTTTGATATAGATTTTCTAGAAAACATAAACTTGTCCAACATTTTAAACATTAAAAATATATCTATAATGCCTAACTGAAAACTATCATTGAATTTTGGGGTACCAATTATATTTATTAAAAATGAAGATCAATATATGGTTTTATGTAATGTTACTCAAAAATAATTTCACACTTGTGTGAGCATGTCACTACAGAATATGATTTATGTCGATTTCATTCTTGGCATCTCGATTTTTTTAAAATAAAAAATATGACACAATTTTATTCAAGTTGTCCTTCCAAAATAAAAATAATATAGTATACATTGATTTTATCATAATCATTTACTTCTAAAAATTTTCAAGGAAAAAAAATTTATTCTATTGTGTTATAATATTGAAAGACTCTATTGTCTTGAAAAAAATATGTTTTCATATATATATGGTAATATAAATAATTGTTTTAAATTTTTGTTAGATGAAAAATAATTTATGCTCTCTAATTATCGACTAATCATTTCCTACATCATAATTATTGATATCAATTATTACATATCCATTATATTAAATTAATGAAATTTGATTGTGGTTTCTCAAGGAAAATAGTTAGAAGATCTTTGTTAAAAATAGTTATTACAATTTAAAATTTATTAAATTGATTTGAAAGATAAAGAGCTGCCAAAATATCATGGTCAATAACTCCATTGAATGAGATTACAGATGAAGATGATGAAACACAAATAATACAATTTATAAATTTAAATATGTGGTTTATATTATCATACATGTACTCTAATGATTCCTTCAATTATGACCCACTCTTATTAAGAAAAATTTTATTTTAACATATAAACAAAATATATTTTTAGAACTATTCTACTACTATATAAAGTTATTACATTACATTACTCATCACTAATTAAATATAATAATTTTTTTATATATTGTATAATATTTTAAAATATATTGTTTTGGGAATGACGATTTAGTGACCAATCATTGGAAATAATCTAATGTAAATCTTAAAATTAATTTTCCATGGAGTCTTTCACTATAATATGTTGAAGTCCATTGTTACTAAAAATATAGGAAACATATTTGAAACTAGAAATTGGTTCATAATTATGTTTTATCAACCAACCATTTCAAGCCATGTGATGTTCTATGGACACTATTTAGTTTTTATTTTAGGTCGTTTGACAATTTTATTCAAAAAGGGTTCCGGAATAATAATTAATAGGTAATTATTAATTTGACATCAATTATTATATCATATATATTTTCTTCATGCACATTTAATCAATTTATATAAAATACATATTTATAAAATATATGTTCACTTAATACTATTTATATTTTAATTAATCTTCAATATAATGTATTAATAAAATTGAAAAAATTCATTAACCTAGTTTTAATTTACAATAACAAGAATATATTTTTTTAGTATATTATTGATACATTATTGTACATATCATTACTACCATATGAGTAAATCTATGGGGAATTTCATTATAATGATTTAATTTTTTCTAATGGAGAAAAGGTTATCAATTTTTTTATTTTACATTACATTTATAACAATTAACCATTTATAATTAAATTTAATTATTCTATTTCAATGGGTTATAAGTAAAATGTAGTGTTTGGGGTTATTCTATGAACCAAATTACCAATTAAACGGAAAATAGAATTGATTCATCTTCTATTGTGTGAATAAATCTATCCATGTAAAATAAATTGAGTGGTATGATTTTTATCTATTCATTACCATTTTTTATCAATGATTAGAGTATTAATTTTTAAAATGTAGTCATAATAAAAATCTCATATTATTTTAAAAATTACATGCCACATCAGTTATTTTGAAAACATGCATCAATTAAATGAAATTAATTTTCAACTCTAATATTCAATCCATCAAAATATTCAAAAGTAAATACCATTTTAACTGAAATTATGTATCATTCATATCTATTTAATAATATCTACATAATTGAATTATTCTAAACTATTTATAATTAATAATATTTCATTATTTTCAATTATCTAGTTTTTATGTATAACTCTATCATTGTTTTTTTGTCAACATCCAACATATTCATATACTTCAATAACACATATTTGTTATTATAAAAAAATATCCATGATATCATAATGTATCATGAAGAAAATAATAATATATAAACATTAGAATTTTAATGATATGTATTTAAAAATAATCAAATATGTTTTATTACATTAAATAAACCGAAATTATCTCACATATTACAAACCTAAAAGGTGTCTTAGTTGTAGAAAAAACATAGAAAATTTAAATCACCAATAGTTGAAATTATCTATAATGAAAGCATTTCGTGAAGGATGTTGACATATATAATGGATGTAGTTGGTACCAGAATTGAGAATGAAATATTAATAGAACTACTCTAATGATTGATTTTTTTTTCATTTTCAATTTTTTATCTCTTCTATATTTTCCTAGTTCGATGATATTATTTTTTTATAAATATATTTCTTTTAGAATTTTAAAATCAAATAGATTTAGAGTGAAAATGTGTGTGACTAATCACAACGAATCATATTTACTATTTCAATTTGAGATGAGTGTAATTTAATTTACGTATAAAATTCTCATATAGTAGAGAGAAGATTTAATTCAGGTACAAATAAGAAACTATTTACATAATGTTAGTAAATTTATATTTTATAAAATAATTTAGTCTATTTTTTCAAAGTAGGAAAATATTGAGTTTGGATTCCATCTATATTTCAATATTTTAATATCAAAGAGATATTTTTTATGTATTTACATAAAGAATTATAATATTCAAAATTGTCACTATTCTTCAAAACAATTGACAATGTCCTTTTTCCACCACAATTTAATATGAAATCATGAATTTTGATCACTTATTTTTTGTTTTTCACAGACTACAAGTTTCAATTTCATAAATTTCATTTATAAAATGTAACATCCAGAAAACTATATTATTCTGATCTGTACTATATAGGAACATGATAGAAGTGCATCTTAAAAATTTATTTGTATCATTGGACATAATAAAGAACTATTGTTTTCAATTTATTAAATTTCATTGAGGAAAAAATGAAAAACTCATTGAAATTTTAATTTATTTATTATACCACATGTTAATCAGATTATTTGACCCTTATGAATTAGTTTAGCACCCATTATGGTTTTATTAAATAAAATGGGAAAATCTCATATACTCTTCTGTATACTGAGACTCATAATTGAATATTATTTATATTGATACATTAGAATTGAAAAATATGCCTTTTTTATTTCAATATTTTATACATTAAAACAATTAATTTCATTTAATATTTGTAGTTGGAAAATGTAATCTTTTTTATTTCTGATTATCATATTATAAATATCACTAATATAAACTATTTTATCATTTAACTCTATTCTAAATATAGAAAATCAGGTTCTTTATTATTAATGGAGAGGATCAATGTAAAGTAATATTGCAATGTGTGGGGACACTAAGTCAACAAAATCCATGAAATTGGAATAACATTCTATGATAAGATATATAAAAAAGAAGATAAAATAATTGACTAAAATATTCTGATTCTATATCAAGAAAATATAAAGAACATGATTTACACTATGTTGTTTATCATATATTTTTCATTTTGTTGTACATATTTCTTATATTACTATTAAATATTTGTCTATTGAAATGTGAATCATACACTACATTTTCAAATTGTTATCAATTCAATATTTAATTATACATAAAATAATTATACATAGTATTCCAATATTTTAATATTTTATATACATCATTAATTAAACATACAAAAGAAATATAATTTATGAAAAAATGGGCATAGTGTTTGTATTTTAGTATGAATTCATTTTCATATACATGTAATATGTAATTTACAATTTGTAACCATAATTTATTTTAGTAATTATCTAATATTTTACACAAATCAGTAATTACTTTTCTTATATATTATTAATAACATGTTGAAGACCTATTTTGAACAATGATAAAATTTATATTTCCATGATTCAAATGAATTTTTTTTGTTTAGGGCGTAGTGTTTCTAGTAATTGGGTAATATATGTATCTGATCAACAATATTATAAATAAAACCATCATTTAAAATGTGGAATAAATCGTATATTAAAATTTCCAGGACTTCAACATGATATTTCGAATGATATCATGATTACTCCACTAATGACATTAATAATATTTTTAATTGGATAACATGAAATTCCATATTAAATATAATGATTGAACTTGATGTTTTTATATTCTTGATTATCCTACATCAACCACTGATGTTAAAAGATAATTTTTAAGACCTTTTTTTCATTTTTCATTTTCCATAAAACTCATTTTTCAAAAAAAATTACTCATAAACAATATAATATTACTCAATTGTCATGTGTTCTAGCTATGTTTAAATTCCATTTTATAATAATATCCAATTTTTTTACTCTATAATATGTTATAAATTATCATTCAGGTGGAAAATTGTGTAAGCTTTTCCCTAAAAAATTTAAATCTCATAGAGTTTATTAATTAGACTATATAAAGTACATTTATTAAATCACTCTACTCTTTTTTGTATATTTATATGACAGTTATTAATATATATCACTTTCATTTCATTGTGTTAAGTTACATGAAATTCATTCCAAACCTGATTTTTAATAATGATAATAATTTGAATTATCTATTTGTATAATTTTTTGATTGAACTAATTTAATTCTCCTTCACAAATTTCTAATATATGTTGTTATTTTAGAATTATTGACATAAATATTTTCCTTTATATGGTTTACCAAAAATTTATCATCCTTTATTCAACTATTATGTTACACAAATGTATTGGAATATGTTCAATATTAATATGGACTACAAATTTTTAACAATATGACTCATTTACTGAAAATAATAATAATTTTTTAGCATCATGTGAATTCACTGGCAATGTACTAGTTCAAGTAAAAAATCACAGTGATGCAATGAAAATGATGTTTAAAAAATAAAATTTCCCAATTTCATGGAATGTTTTTATATTTAAATTGAAAATAATAATTATTCCAATGACATGGGTATGTTAAATTATAATATTATTAATCAAATCTTGGGTTGAATTTTAATCAAAATATATATTTTTTGTAAATAATTTAAATGAAAATATTGTTTTCAATTAAAAATATTTTTTTTAATTCATGAAAAACTGAAAAATCCCCAAAATACACCCAAATAAAATGTTGAATTTTAGATTTATATTCTAAATTTAATTATAAGTTATAAAATATCTAAAAGTGGTAAAATTTAATTTTATATTTTCTACATGAAATGTGACTAAACTACATTTTAGAATATTAACATATTTTAGAAAATATTTCCTTTTTCTATTTAAATGATTCTTATTTTTGATACAATTAATAGATAAGGATTGAATTTATTTAATAAATGTGTCAACCAAATAGGTTTCATCATCTAGTAAGGTTTGTTCATACATTCATACATAACATCTATGTTATAACGGTCATGCTTATGTAATATTTTAATTGAGTATCGTATATTAATTAAAACTAGAATGTAATGAACTTTACGATATAAAATTACTAATATAAGTTAATTTAAATATTTAATAAAGTATCATGGTGTTGTGACTATAGAGAACCACATTTTTATTACATAAATATTTTATTTAATTAACTATCATTTCAAAATAAAAAATATATTTTGGGGTTTAGTGTCATCAAAATAGGAATATAAAATATGGAAAATTTGTAATCATAACATTATTATAATGTGAATGAACTAAATAATCATAGTTGCATCCTATGTTCCTTTTAATACATCTTATATCCCATGGACATCATTAAATTAAAGGGTTAAATATAATTCTGAACAATGATACAATCAAACGTGGTACTAAACATATAATAATGAGTCTTATCAACAATGTATGATAATATAAACATAATTCAGATAATATTGTAATGAACATGAATCATAACATGTAAATGAGTCCAAAATATAGAAATTATACATAAAAATTTGTAGAAAAGAGGGTTTTCATTAGTGTGTTATAAATTATATTTTCAACGGTTATTCCCAAGTTATCATAAAACATTTAATCTATAAAGATTATTGAATTACCCAATGTGATATAAATCTTTTAGGAACACCGTTAATTTATATTTATTCAAGTGAGACAGATTTATAATATCAAATAATTTCAATAATAAACCATTTAATATAATTAATGTGATTCATATCAAAATCATTGTGTATAGGGGATTAAATTTGTGAACAAAATATACTATATATCCCATGAGAAGGGAAAATTGGTTTCTTATATCTATGTCTGTAAATAAATAATACAAATTTACATGTAGGTGATTACCCATTGAAATATAAGTGGTTTGGGTATTCCAAATTATATAATTTCTCATGTAGAAAATATGAAATCACGAATAGAATTATTCAGCATGACAGTAAACGTAACAGATCATAGAATTCATATAATGGGTGGTATCTAAGGTATGACATGGATAAATCATATCCCACTAATAAAAAAAATCATTAATATTAACAAAAATGTGTATGATTATAAATTTAACTAACATATAGAAGGAATATAAATGCGGCACTGTAATGTCCCTAAGATTCCAAATTATGTATTTAATTATACTGAATTATTTTAAGACTGTGAAATTTGACAGCGCACGATTCTGAGGCCCAGAGTTCCTGGAATGATATGTTGAAGTTTTGTTAAGCATTAATTAGCATGTGTAAGTAGTTTTCCTAAGAAGTGCAATAACTCTTAAATGGTTACTCGAATCTAAAATATGAGGGAGCCTTTGTTCTAAGGATAGAAGGTTTACCGTAGGTGCGACTTATGTTTAGTCAGCACATACATCCTGTGAGAATACCCAAAAATGGTATAATAGTAAATAAAATAACTATATAAAGTAATTTTATTTTTCAGATGATTATAACTCACAAATGGTTACTCAGATTAAAAATATGAGACCATAGATGAATTTGTGAGGGTACACTTTCTTTGTGCAGATACTAACATTGGCTACTGCGGGCCACCAGTGAAAGTTAAATTTAAGACTTAAATAAAACAATTAAGTGACAATTATATTATTCTAAAATACATAAATTTTTAACAGTAACTCAGATTGGAAATACGAGAGTATGGTTGGGATTTTTGGGGTGTTTTTCACTTAGGAAAATCCTAACCTCAACTACTGCTGGTCGGGGGTGTCTGTTAATAATTTTAGAAACTTTTTTTGGGTATATTCAGTAAATGCGTGAGCGGAATTTTCACATTTTGAATTGGTGCTCATAATTAAAATCAGAGGGCACCGATAAACTCACAATACCGATATTTTCTTAAGAAGACCTTCACCTTGACCGTAGTTGGTCAATGGTAAATGTTAGTTTTCCGGCATTTTGTGGGAAAATAAAATTAAAATAAAATAAAACAACTTTTAAATTATTTCTTTAAAACCACCCATTTTGAATTCAATGGTGGGGACCACCCGGCCCTTGAATTCCCTCTTTAATAGAGGAGGTGACTCGTGCCGCCCCCCCCCCCAAATTAATTGTGCTTACTTAAACTTAATGGTTGTGCCAACTACATTTGTTTCATTTATATGTTCTCTAATCAAAATTCTCTATGTTGGGAGAATTTTTGGAAAAGAGATCACTTGGAGTGAGAGCTTTGGGGAACATTATCTAACAAAGGAAGTCCTACAATGAAGAACAAGGAGTCGATCGTGGAGCGTCTTCTTAGAGCGAAGAACACCGACTCTTCAACGTCTTCGTCTACTTCATCATGCAACCTCCAACAGAAAATTGATGTAGGGGATTTATTTATGTCTGAATATACATTATTGATTTGTTAGATCCTAAATTCATGATGACAATGGCCAAACGAACATGGCCATCGTCCCACACATAAATCTTACTCCCCTTTCTTTTTATTCATTGTGTGTTTTTCATGATTTCTTAAATTCATAATATTTATTGATGTTGGAAACACGGTGTTTTGATGAGTGTGATATAATGACACAGATCCCTTGATGCAAGGATCGTGAATATGAGATCTTTTAATTTTTTGGGTTTGGAACGAAGCCGTAATGGCTCACGGAAGGATGCGGCTAAAAATTTATTAATGCTGGAAACACCGAGTTTTGAAGAGAATGATATATAGTCTCGGAGCCCTCAACACAAGGATAATTAATATGCGATCGTTTAGTTTATCAGGCACAGAATGAAGCCTCAATGGCTCGGGGAAGAAATCGGTGGTCGACACCCAGTCAGCTATGGGGAGTGTGGGTCGGGGTGCGTCTGCGCCTCTGGTTGAGGAAGATGCCATGGCCCATCAGCTGGTGCGGAGCAATATAGGGGCCAACATCCGGCCGACCGGCCGTGCAGTGGAGCGGCGAAGTGTGTTCCTGCCACCGATGGAGCAAGAGGTCGTGACCACTGGGCCACGGCGGAAGACAAAAGCATCTGGTATCCGACAGTCCGTGGTGGAGCAGCGGCCCGTGAATGCGCTGCTTTGAGAAAGGCCCGGCTGGCCTACAGGCAGACCGCGCCACATCGAGTGGGGTTCCAGTAGCCGAATGGTCTATGGACTATTTGAGAAGACTGGGGTGGTGCCTCCTGCCAGGTTTCAGTCATGGAAGAACCTGCCTCGGCGGACCGCCAGCCGAGCAAGCTGCACTGTAGCTGGCTGCACCGTACCGGGCGGCACCGCAGTGGGTTGCGCCTCTAGGCGGGCGGTGCCAGTGGGCCGCACCAATGGGCTGCTCCGGTCTATCCCCTTCGTGGTACGGGCCAGACCACATCGCAAAGAGTCGGGCCCACCAAGTCCTACGCTATCCAAGCCAACCCCGACTCTGGTTGGGTCGGCCAAAACCAGTTCGGGTCATTATGACCTAGTCGGACCATACTTGAGCCCATCATGACCTAGTTAGGCCTTTGTGGCCCTAACATCTAGATCGAGCGTCTATTTGACGAACTGTCTATGGAACCAGAATCCTTGGATCGAGATGGTAATATTGGTATAGTACACATTAGTTTTGGATATGTTTTGAGTATGGGTGGGTTGGATCGGACCCCGAATCTAACCGGGCCCTTAGAGTAGAAACACTAAAAACATACCCACCGAGCATCCCATTAACGCGATGTATGTTGTGTTGGGTCCCTTAATACGTGACGAACCATTGTGATACTTCTTTTTGGGACATCGGGTTGGTTTAAGAATGGCATATGGATTGGGGAGTGGTACTCCCAAACACGCTACGTACAGAACCCTCCGACATACTGATATCTGATGACTGTTGACCATTACGACTCATAGTGACTAGAAAGGGCCAGTGGGGAGCGCCTCTATGTGATGCGGCAGACCCACGGTGGGGAGCTAATCTCTGTGACTTGGAAAACCCATGGTACTCGATAGGAGAAGTACCTCAACAGGCCACACAGTGGAGAACCTTCGTGTGACGCGACATTCACATGGTGGGGAGCGCCTTTGAGTGACGCGGCTGACCCACGGTACTCGACAGGAGGAGTACCTCAGCAGTCCAAGATTAGTTGGATGCGCCTCTGTGTGATGCAGCAGGCCCACTGTAATCAATAGAGGAGTAGTTCTCCAACAGCAATGGTGTTCAACCATGTGTTTAGGAATGTTACTTGTTACTACCCCTAGAATAAATCCCGGTGTGAGTTATTTTTAAATTTTCCTTGTGATTGAGGTTATGCTATGTGATACTTCACCTTTGTGGTGTAACCTTCATGGTATACATTACACATGTATGGGATGATTAAATCTTGATATCTTAGGTATATGTATGGGAATATACCTATGTAGTGTTGAGCTCTATCATTGTGATCTTTCCATTGTGGAACTCTAGGTGACCTTCGAGGTATCGGGGTCCCTTCAAAGTATCGATATACTCACCCTTATATGGACTTCTCACGCAACTTGTGGTGTATTTTGTAGACAAAATACAATATTGATCGAGGATGAGGGGGCCATGACTAGGCATTACTCGAAGGAGGACCGTTCGGCATGATGTGACATAGAGAATACGAGCAGACATTGAGTGTTGAGGAGGCCATATGTACCTACCCATCATGTTGGATCCTCGGAGGACGACCCAGTAATTGTTTCCTCTTTCTTTCAGTTTTATTGTATTTTCATTTGTACTTGTACCTTTACAGTTGTGTTTTTATTGTGTACCCTTTTACTTTTATCACTATTTTACTACTGCAGATTAATTCACATTTTCTTCATGTCATATTCATAGACCATGTTCTTGGACCGTGTGTTTGTCCTTGTTTGTTGGAAATTCATTAACATTTTATGGAGTATGCCTTTCGGAGCTAGTCACTATGCCATGCCCTATGGATGGAGAGCATGTGGTGGTCGCGAAATAGTCCCCAGGGGATGTATCGTGACAAATTGTTATCTGAGGAGTTCGTATGTACCAAAGAACTATGAATATGATCTTTTATGTGTAGAAATAGTGTTACGTGTTATTTGTGTGGTTTTCAGTTCGGGGAGTCCAGTGTTGGTGCGGCGGCTAACGTATCCATGCACCAGGACACTAACTTTTGATTTCTGACTCAGTGCATATATACTTTGATTGTGTATTAGTTTTTGAAATGTTTTCTTTTGATTTATTTCTAGTCAACTCACCAGGTATAACGTAATGACAATGGCAGACCTCTTCCGTATCAGCATGCCACCACAATGATAGCAACTCATGTATAGTGAGAGAGTACATGATGACGGTCCACTAGGAAACAATGCCTCAGTGCAGGGACCTCTTACGACATTAGAACATTATGGTGGTGTACCAGAAGGATCAGTACCTGTTGGATGAGTGTTTCCACCAGCCCCACCATTAGAGGATGCATGCCGCCTGATCTTATTGCATGAGTTATAGCAGCCGAGGCAACCGAGGTTAAAGGGTGAGATAGACTCCCAGGTATTAGAGGACTATATGGAGGCTGTGTAAAGAGTTTTCTTTCCTAGTTGAGACATCGGAAGAGAATATGGTGATCATAGCTTCTAGTCTTTTCTAGTGAGTGACCACGAGGATGGTCCACATAGTGATAAGGCTTCAGTATGTGGATTGTTTCTTGATATGGTACATTTTGGTAGGGTTCCATCTATATCACTACCCCTTGGTTAGTAGTTATAACTGGCAGTACCGGTAGAGGACACATATATGATTAGTGCCTTATACGTGTTTCATCATCATATACACATCAGGTTCCAAGGTGATCCTGACTCATAGATTGCTAAGGACTGTCGTGAAGAGTTGGTTGAGTTTCCATCTAACTAGGGAACCATTCTATCAGATGGTGGTCCAAGTAGATAGCCTTCTACCTAGCTCAATAGGATGATGATAGGCTATATATTACCCTGATCTTGAGAAGAGGTTACTTTTCTACGGATATGATTGATATCCTTTCTCAGAGAAGTGGGTTTCTTTCCATAAAGAGATAAGGGATGAGAGTTCTCTGGAACTTCAAAATCTACAGTATAATGACATTCCTGTATCCTAGTGTTCATCGAGGCATTCCATATTTTCCTTGTACTCGATGAATACAATATTTTTAGTGATTCATGGCTCGGACCTCTGAGCGAGGTGTGTTTAGGGACATCTGATCCAGCACTATTATTCTATGCATTCCTACTTATGTTTGGGTGCTAGAGAGAACCTTTGATGTTGAATATTCTTCGGCTAAGAGGATACAACCAGTGATTGTTAGTAGTTGGAAAATTAGGATACTGGCACCCGTATCAGAGACTTAGTCTTGTAAAAAAATTTGGGATGAAAATATTTTAGTGATAGGTGAATCTGTAGGGATGCAGATAAGGAAATAGAGCTAGGAGAGTAGCATGAGGTGGTGTAAATTTCGACATGTAACAACCACCCCCTTTGTGGTCCCCACCAAGCTCATGTATCTACAGGACAATGGAAGGGAGAAGTTGCATATGCCAAGGAGTGTGACCCAAGGGCTAGAGAAATGATTCGATGAATGGTCAGTGTCTACAACTAGCTGTCGTTTTAATAAAAATAGGCACCAGTCATTTCATCCGTCCATGAATTTTGCCCAAGACCTAGAGTTTATGGTTAATCCGTTGACTTGACCCTCACCTCTATATATACCATCAGAAGGAGACTCGATAATCACACATACGCCGATTGTTTGAACTGGCCCTTGAGGTGAGAATTTCGGTTGGAAACTCTTGGTAGCAGCATCAATGACTTATGATGTCTGTTTAGGTATGGATTGGACATCCACAGTTCAAACTCAAATTGACTATATTAAAAAAAATGTTGTTGTTTACCTACAACGTTGGAATGATATTTTCTTTGGTCGATGAAAAAGGAAAACTAGGAAACACTAGATAAACTCATTCATTGGAAGGTGCAATTGATCACTCATGAGTCGGTCATACTTACCCTCATGGAAGTAGGAGTTTTTAGTTTTTAGTTTCAAAAAATGTGGCAAAGCATAAGGACATCTTTTCAAAATATGTTTGCAGGATTACCTCCCCAATGGGAGAGGGACGTCTGTATTGGCTAGGTACTACTATAGATTTAAAGTAGTCTTCTCCACGGTAGTGACACCATCGTTATCTTTGACGAAAAAGTTGGATCCATTCCTGTGGATGGAGAAGTGTCAGCAGAGCTTTCAAGAGCTGAGAGAGAGATTGAAAAGTAGAAATATGCTACCCATGACCTAGAGTTACAAATAGTGGTCTATGCTCTAATGATTTGGTTGCACCACTTGATTGGTGAAAGTTTTAAAGTCTAAACTGATCACCAGAGTCTCGGGTATATCTTCTCTCGGAAGGACCAGATCCTGAGACAATGACGTTGGATTGTGTACCTCTATGACAATAACATCAAAATAGTCTATATTTCCGGGAATGGGAATGTAGTAGCATATGCACTTAGAAAAAAAGATCTAGAATATAGTTTCTTAGTGAGGAAATAAAGCATCTTGCTGCTTTGTGGATATCCTATGTGGATCGAGATGGAGCAGCTTATCTTTATTCTCTAACAGTCACACCCCCACTCTTTCTCCGAGTCAGGGAGGCGCAGCTAGGGGACAATGGTCTGCAAGGGTCGACGTGCTCAGATATCCTCAGGGCAGTAACTTGATAGATTTTTTGAAGCTGGGGAGCACGTCATCCTCTCCAATGGATGTACTATGGTACTAGTGGAACAATGTGAGGAATTGTTGAAGGAATTCCATTAATATCCATTAAAGGTACATCCAGGAGTGGCAAAGATGTACTTGGACTTCCTACAACAGCACATGTGGCCGAGAATGAAGAAAGCAGTGTGTGATTTTGTCTCTCAGTGCCACACAAATCAGTAATTGAAGGTAGGGAACATTGTTCCAGTAGGCTTGGATCATCCAATAGAGGTTCTATAGTGGAGGTGGGATGATATTTAAATAGACTTCATTATAGGAAATCCATGCACATCCAAGAGTCATAATTCTATCCTGGTGATCATTGATCGAATCACTACGTCGGCCCACTTCCTAACTATCAGAGAGCAGGGCTCATTAGAGACCTTGGGATGCCTCTACGTATAAGAGATTGTACGGCTTCATGGAGTGACATCTACGATTGTCTCCGAACGTGATACATGTTTCACTTCCCGACTATGGAAGGGGTTGTATGAGGATTTCGAGATACAGCTTCGGTTGAGCACATCATTCCATCTTCATACATATGGTCATACATAGCAGACCATTCAGAACCTCTAGGACATACAACATGCTTGCATCATTGATTTTGACTGTAGCTAGGATTATAACTTTTTTTAGTGGAGTTCACGTACAATAACAGCTATCACTCCACTATCGGTATGGTAATATTCAAGGATTGGCACGAGCTACCACGGTTACGGTGCAGATCAACGAGGAGCGGATGAAGACTACACAAAGATGGCAGAAGTCCTATGTGGAAAGGAGGTAGAGTCCTCTTGAGTTCTAGGATGGTGACCATGTATTTATATGAGTCTCCCCTCAAAAAGGTTTGCAGAGATTTGGCAAAGGCCGGAAGATATCACTGAGATTTATTGGTCCCTGTTTGATACTTCGTATGATTTGTAAGGTAGCATACTACTTGGATCTTCCACCGTATTTAGAGAGGGTGCACGACGTCTTCCACATATCCAAGATGAGGATATACTTGTATGACCCATCTCGCATCATCGACCTTTTCGAGTAGGACATCGATGATGGGGTGACGTTTGCATAGGTTCGAGTGAAGATTGAGAATCGACAGGATCTTGTCTTTTGTGTGCGCTGGTTACTTCTAATACGTGTACGCTGGTTGCACAAGAACCTCTAGGAGAGAACATGGGAGAAGGAGGCTCAAATTCGTGCTCAGCACCCTCTTATGGTTTTTTTCCTTTGTTTTAGAATTCGAGGATGTAAGTCCCTAAGGGGGGGGGGAATGTAATGTCTCATAAATTCCCAATAATTTTTTTTTTAAATTAGACGGTATTATTTCAGGACTGCAAAATCTAACGGCATGTGATTTTATGTCCCAAAGTTCCCAAAATGATCTGTTGATGTTATGTTAAAATTTAATTAGCGTGCATAAGCAGATTTCTTGAAAAAGTGGAATGAATCTTAAACGGTTACTTGGATAAGAAATCTGAGGGCACCATTGCGCTGATGATGGCGGGTTTACCGTAACCACGATTTATGTTTTGTCGGCTCATACCTCCTGTGAGAAAACATGAATACAGAATAACCATAAATAAAATTATTAAATAAAGTTATTTTAGTTTTTAAATACATATAACTCGCAAACGTTAACACAGATTAAAAATACTAGATCATCGCTGAACTTGTTAGGGTATGATTTCTTTAGGTTGATACTAACATTGGCTGGTGCGGGCCACCAGTGACTGTTAGTTTTTGGACGTAAATAAAAAAATTAAGTGAAAATTATTTTATTATAATATCCATAACAATTAAATAGTATCTAGGATAGGAAATCATAGAGTACAATTGGGTTAGTTGGAGTGTTTTTCACTTAGGAAGAGTCTAACCTCGACCAATGTGGGTCGAGGGTGTCTGTTAATAATTTTCTGAAATTTTTTTCGAGTACGTTCATTGAACGCGTGAGAGAAATTTTGTAACTTTTGGTCCATTTCTCAGAATTGAAATCGGAGGGCACTGTTGAACTCGCAATGTCAATATTCTCCTAAGGATACATTCCCCTCAACCATTGTCAGTTGAGGGTAGAAGTTGGTTTTTTGGATTTTTTTTGGGAAAATAAATATAAAATAAAATAAAACAACTTTTATTTTATTAGGTATGAAACCTCCCATTTTGAATTCGGTGGCGAGGACCACCCGAGCTTGCAACTTCCCATTTTAAAATTAATGGGGGGGCACTTGTCCTATGAAATAACTATTTAATGTTCGGGTGACTCTTGGTTTATCCACCAAATTAATTGTGCTCACTTAAACATAATTGTTGTGGAAACTCAATTTTCATAGTTTATATATTGGATCCTCACCTTGATCTGGGATGGGGGAATAGTTGCAATGAAGCGAACATGGAGGGAGAGCTTTGGAGAATATCATCCAACAATTAAATTCCTCCAATGAAGAAAGTCTTCCCGAAACAAAGAACGAGGAGTCGACCATGGAGCGTCTTGTTGTAGTGACGAATGCCGACTCTTCAATGAATTCTTATACTTCATCGTGCTACCTCCTATAGAAATTAGAGGTATGGGTTTTATTTATGATTGAATTTACTTTATTGAATCTTCATATCTGAAATTCATGAGGACAATGGCCAAATGAACATGGTCGCCATCCCTCACATAAATCATTCTAATCGTTCTTTTTATTTTTCTCATATTTTTAATGTGTTCCTCAACTCCTAAAATTGATTGATACTGGAAACATGGTATATTTTAGTGTGAGATATATGGAAATAGAGCCCTCGACGTAAGGATCGTGAATATGATATTGCTTAATTTTTTGGGTTTGGAACGAAGATGTAGTGGCTCGCAGAAGGAGGGGACAAATATTTACTGACACTAGAAACAATGAGTTTTGCTGAGTGTGATATATGGATGCAGACCCCTCTACAAAAGGATCATGACTATGTGATCATTTAATTTTTCGGGCTTGAAACGAAGCCTCAATGGATCGCCGATGAAATTAGTGGACGACACCCAGTCGGCATTGAGGTAGGTGGGGCGTGGTTTGTCCACACCGATGGTTCAGTAAGTGGTCGTGACCCATCGGTCGTGCCAGAGTAGCATAGGGGGTAGCATTCGGCCAGCCATGTGGTGGAGCAACGGCGTGCATCTGCGCCGCTGATAGAGCAAGAGGCTATGACCGTTGGGCCACGGCGGAGGCCGAAATCTGCCAACATCTGATCCGCCGCAGTGGAGCTACTGTGCATGACTGCACCGCTAGGTGGAAGACCGGTGGGCCTTCCGGTTGACCGCGCCTCAACTCGTCGGACCCTCGGGGGTCCCGCGTTCCAGCAGTCAAACGGTCCACATAACTTTCGGGATTTCCTGGGAGTGCCTCCCCTCAGGTGTCGGTCACAGCGGAACCTGCCTCGGCAGATCGCCACCTGAGCAGGCCACACCACAACAGGGTCGTACCATAGTTGGTTGCGCCGCCCAGAGGGCAGTGCTAGCGAGCTGTGCCAATGGGCTGGGCCGGGTCATCCCCTTCACGGGCCAGCCAGGTGCATGGCTCAACGGGTTGGGCCCCCCAAGGCCCAGGACATCTAGGCCAGACCTGAATCGGGCCAGGTCGACGGAAACTAGTTCGGTTCGGCCAAGGCCGGGTCGGACTGACCGGGTCGGACCAGACCTGAGCCCATGCTGACCCAGTTATGCCTTTGTGGCCAAAACATGTGAACTGCATGTCCGTTTGATGAACCGTCTATGGCACCAGAATCCTTGGATTGAGATGGACCTTTTTGTATACTCCACTTGAGTTTTGAATAAGGTTAGAGTACGGATGGTTTTGATCAAACCCCAAATATAATCAGTCACTCAGAGCAAAAATGAGAATAACATACAGACCGCACGTCTGATTGACGCGCCATCTATTGGGTTGGGTCCCTTAATATGTGGACGAATATTTGGATACTTATTACTCATATATTAGAGTGATTAAGTGATAACCAGTGGCATGGGGAGTGGTTATCCCAAGAGCGCTACGTGCAGAACCCTACGAGTGACGTGGCAGAACCATGATACTCGATATGAGGAGTACCTCAGCAGGCCACGAGGGGGAGCCCCTCTGTGTGACGCGACAGACCCATAGTGGGGAGCGCCTTTGTGTGACATGGCAGACCCACGGTACTCGACAGAAGGAGTACCTCAGCAGTCCAGTATTAGCGAGAAGCACCATTGTGTGACACAGCATGCCCACTGTTCTCGATAGAGGAAGGGTTCACTAGTTTCGGAGGTCTTCGACAATGTGACTGTGAATTTTACTTGTAACTACCCATTGAATAAATACTAGTGTGAGAAGCCTTTACTTTGGGCTTGTGATTGAGGATATGCAATGTGATACTTCACCTTTGTGGTGTTACCTACATGTTATATTTTCCACATGAATGATATGTGTAATTCTTGATAACATAGGAATATGTATGGGCATATACTTAAGTAGATTTGGTCTCTTGCATTGTGGTCTTCCCTTTGTGGAACTCTAGTAGACCTATGAGGTCTCGGGGTCCCAATTGAGTATTGATATACTCACCACTACATGGGCTTCACCGATAAATTTTTTAGTCTTGTGCAGATGATGTACAGCATTGATCGAGGCTGAGGGTGCCATGACTGTGTATAGTCATAGGTGGAACATTCAGTGTGACGTGATACATAGAAGATGAGCGGATGTGGAGAGTTGTGGAGGCGATCTGTACCTACCCTTCTAGTAGGATCCTCAAAGGACGACCCAATATCTATTTTTCTTTTTCTTTCAATTGTATTGTATTTTCAGTTGTACTTATAACTTTATAATTGGGATTCTATTTCTTCCCCTTTTACATTCAGCAGTCTTTTACTACAGTATTTTGCTTCATAGTTGTAACGCCCCAACCCCAGTTACCCAGAGTCGGTGCATTATTACATACATTGGCATGATCACAAGAAAGATAAAATCTCGAAAGACTGATTAGTTTAGTATCCTTGTAATCACTATATATATTCTTAATGTTTTGAATTAAATTACAAAAATTAAAACTACAACAACATAGTCTCCATATTCCGCACTCTTATCCCCTCATACTATCCCTGCAGGTCATTCATGATTTACTTAATAACATCCTGGGAAAAATAAATCATAGAAAAGTAGTGAGCATAAATTCCCAGTAAGGATAAAAATATATCAGAAACTTTCATTAATAAGAATAAACATTTATGTCAATGTAAATCTCAAACAAAACCCATTTAAACATGAATATCAACATATTATGGAAAAAATAAAAGTAAATAATGTCATTTACTGATTCACATGGATATTCTACTAATCAAATAATAACATGCAGTATCAATAACCACTTTGATAATGATACAATGCATAATGTCAGACTATCATAACCACAATGCCAAGGCCTCGTGCCTAGAATACAAAGAATATTTTTCCAAGGCCTTGTTCCAAGACACTAGTTTGTCTCATTAGACCTACCAATTCATCGAGGAGCTATAGCGGGCTCCACCCATCATATATTAAGTCCAATGAATTCCCATATGAAAAGGTTTAAACATAACATAAACATTAGTATTAAAAATAGCATATGAAATATAAATACTTCATCCATAAACCACGAATGGTATAAAAATAACACATCCACAGTCAAACATATCTCAAAAACATCAATATAATATAGATTTTTTGTATCATAATCAATTAACTTCAAATAAGCATAAAATCCATCAAAGGATGTTGACATAGATGAAATCAAAACTCTTTTTAGAGAAATATCTCTTTCTATTTTGAAATCATTTAAGATTCATATATTTATAAAATAAAACATTTTATTTGAAAAGACTCTTATAATCTTGTAAGGGAATATTCGATGATTTTATAACGACGTAAAATAGCCGCATCCACCATATAAGATAAAAAACATTCTTACATTAACACTGTCGAAAAAGTTAAAAATCATCTTGTTTGGAAAACGATAGAAAGATTCCTTTATAAACCTCTTATAAAAAGTCAAACAAGGGTATAAATGACATTAACCCATATTCTTGTAAATAGTAATTTTGAAAAATACATTTTTAAGATACATGGATGTGGATGATAAGGAGATCCCTGTAGATTATTACTTATAAACAACCTCGGATAATGAAGAGATTGTGAAATAAACCCATACCAATTTGGTATCTTACGAAACATACACTCCATGAAAGAGGTATCATACAATGAATATGTAAATACACATAAATTAACTTGTATTACACAAATAATACAATTATGGTAAGTACATACACCACACAAAAGGTAATAGTGGCAATAAGGCATGAATCTCACGAGAATATAGAGTGAGATGAAAACCCCTTACCTTGTACATTTCCTTGGTTGGGGGTAGGTTAACCTACTATATAATGGTGAAATTATTGTTATTAAAATATAAAATAATCATATACATAATTATGTTATCATATATGATCTTTTAACATTGCTTTCTTAATAATATCATAGTATTATCGTCATTTCGGGTGTTAACTTACTAGTTTTCTATTATATGTTTTGTTACGTAAGCCATGTTTTTCATAGATAGGTTGTATATTATTCATATCCAAAATGATATATGGTCCTTAAAAATTATTTTTAAATCATAAAATGATAGTTATACTTGAATGGATATGATGGAGAATGAATCTCATCGCGTTCGGGGAGACGGTAGTCTGTACGTACGCACGAGCGACAATATCATTCTTTTGATATTAAAATAATATATAATTGGATGGTATATCATATATACAGAATAATTATCATGTTATATTTATTATTTACATGAATTAAAAATCATTATTATACCCATCCAAATAAGCATATATTGAATAATAAGTACACCACGACGTGGAGACGGTAAGCCGTATGTACACACGTATGATGACATTTCATTCAAAGGATAGAAAGAATACTGAATATGGTTGTAACATATTTATAATAATATTACATTATATAGTATATACTGGATTCATTATTTTATAATGGTAATAACAAAGAAATATGATGTTGAAGAAGAAATGAATTTGAAAAAGGGTGGTGAAAACATTACCTCTTCTTCGGGTTCTTCCTTTTGATTTGATCAAAACGGCTCTTTAGGTTGGCTTTTGATCAAACTAAGGCCTCTAGGTTGTATTTAGGGAAGTTGAGAGAGTATTTGGGAAGGTTTTGGCTGATCCAAAAGGCTTTAGATGTGTGACATAATGAGAAGGGGGAGTTCCCTTTTATAAGAGGTGTGAGGGGAACCTTTGGAAAAGCTATAAATATTATTCTATAATAAATTCAAATTCGGTATATAATGGCTCCAAAGTAGACTATTTAGAGGTTAAGGTTAGAATTAGTTGAAATACACTCAACTAATATAATTTAGACAGGTTTGGGTCATTATATTAACCTTATCTTTTAGTTTTAACTCTTAATTAGTTAGTTTGACACCTACCATGTGACTTTGTATTTTTATATTATGTAGTTAATAAACATAATATATATCTCCAAGAGACCCCCAAGTGGTCCATTAATGAAACACCTATCATGATATAAGTCTCTTGGCCGAACCTTATATTTTTAGGAATTAAATATCAATTAATAATATAATATTTTTTAAAAAACTCTTTTATGTCAATTTTGACACTATTTGGAAAATTGATTTTTTTGAAAATCAAAACAGAATTATCAATTCAAATAGAGTTAATTAAATAAATCCTAACATATAATTTTACCCTAGAAAATTAGTGTAATACATAAAAATTATCAAATTATATTTACTTTCCTATTTATAAAATCAATTATTATAATTTTCTACTATTATGGTAATTACTGCATCATCATTGTGTCAATAAAAAATTTAAATTATTTATTGTCTTAAAATTATAAATAAAATATCATTATGTAGGAAATCTTTTTATATTTCTAATGAATATTTACAATCTAATTTACCTTATGTATAACCCTATATTAAAAATGTTTTGGTAAATAAACATTGATTTAATCTCTTTTAACTCTTCTTTGAATTAAATAATAATAAATGTCCTATTCTAATCCAAGTGAACCTAAATGAAAATATTTGATTCATAAGGTTGTTTTTGGTCGAGATACACATGTAAAATAGAATTAGGACATGTGTTAGGGTAATATTAATATCATTTTTACCCTTAATTATCCTATTTACTTTTAACCATGGAAAATAATAGTAAAATGCGACTATTCATAAAAATTATATTGATCTCATTGAACCAAATTTTACTCCTAGATATTAACTGTGCCTTTCAGTTTTTCGATATTCCACTCACTGAAGTGGTAAAATTAATTTTTATGAAAAATTTATTTTTCTAACTAGCACTTAGTGGTTTCAGAATTCATATAATAATGAAGTCTTTCATATAAATACCAAAAATTTACCCTAGGGTAATTAAGAAATTCTGAATCCAATAATTAAGTCCATTTTGAAAAATAAAATTTATAAATTTCAAAAAGTGGGTATTACTATTCATAACGGTTAGTTTGATTGGTTATGGGGTATTAAAACTCGGTGTTGCGTACAACACACGTTGTATCATTATTCAAAAAGAAGCGTACTATAGATGGTTGAGGTGTTACATTATTCCCTCCTTTAAATAATTTCTTTCTCGAAATTTATAGAATACTACTGCATGAAAAGACTCGGGTAGTTTTTCATTATATGTTTCTCAGGTTCCCACGTTGCCTCTTCCATCATATGGTTTCTCCACAAGTCTTTTACTAGACGAGTCGTCTGGTTTCCCAGTACTTGTTCTCTCATATCAATAATCTTGAAGGGTTCTTCACAATAAGACAGATCAGGTTCCAATTCTAATTCCTCATAGGTGAGTACATGTGTTGGGTCAGGCATGTATTTCCTCAATAGTGATACGTGGACCACATCGTGACCTTTGGAGAGATTTGGCGGCATTGCGAAACGGTAAGCTACAGACCCAATTAGTTCTCGAATTTCGAAAGTTCCGATGTACCTGGGACTCAATTTACCTTTCCTACAAAAACATATGACTCCCTTCCATGGAGATACCTTCAGGAAAACATGATCACCGACTTGGAATTCCAAATCATTCCTTCGATTATCGGCATAGATCTTCTGCCTACTTTGAGATTCTTTGATATAGTTTTGGATTACCTTCACCTTTTCCATTGTTTCCTCCACCAGTTCTGGGACTACAAGTTTTCTTTCACCAACGTCATCCCAACAGGTTGGTGTGCGACATCTCTTTCCCTATAACGCTTCATATGGTGCCATCAGAATACTGTAATGGAAGATATTGTTATAGGAAAATTCTACCAGGTATAAATATTGATCCCACATACCCTGAAAGTCAAGTGAGAAGGATCTCAACATGTCTTCTAAGGTTTGAATAGTTCGTTCTGATTGTCCATCTATTTAAGGGTGGTAGGCATTGCTCAAATGAAGATCAGTATCCTAGGATTTCTGAAGACTTTTCTAGAATCATGAATTAAATCGGGAATCACTATCCGAATCAATCGATATGGGTGCTCCATAAAGTGTCACAACTTCATTATTATATTGTCTTTCTAGTCATTCAAGTGTTAAATATTCCCTTATAGCAAGAAAATGTGCTGACTTGGTAAGAAGATCAACAATGACCCATATTACATCATTCCATCTAGGAGTCCTTGGTAGCCCCGTGACAAATTCCATCATAATATTTTCTCATTTCCACTCTAGAATTGGAAGAGGTTGCATGAATCTTCCAGGTTGTTTCCTTCCAGCATTCACTTGTTGACAAACCATACATCATGACACAAAATTAGCAATCTCCCTCTTCATGTTGTCCCACCAAAAAGTTTCCTTCAAATCTCTATAAATTTTGGTGCTCCAAGGGTGTATAGAGAAATTGGAACTATGAGAATCATCCAACAATTCCCGTTTTAGATCAGGTCTATCAGGAACACAAAGTCTCTTCCCAAATTTCAAAATTCCATCTTTATACACAAATTCTCTCAATCTCCCATCATTCACAACATTAATCTTCTTTTGAAATTCTTCATCATCGGTCTGAGAACTCTTAATCCATTTTATTAATGATGGTTTGGTAACCATTTGAAAAAGCATTGATGTTTCACCATCCCTGGTTATTCCCATGTCCATCTTCACTAGATCCATGAAAATTGGACCCCTTTAAATTCTCATATTTATCAAAACTCCATGATCTTTTCTGCTCAAAGCATCGGCCACCTTGTTTCCCTTCCCCGGGTGGTAGTGTATCATGCAATCCTAATCCTTGAGTAATTCAAGCCATCTCATTTTCCTCATGTTGAGTTCTTTTTGTGAGAAAATATACTTAAAACTCTTGTGATCAGTATAAATCTCACATTTTTCACCATAGAGGTAGTGCCTCCATATCTTCAAAAAAAATATCACAGCTGCTAACTCGAGATAATGTGTAGAATAGTTTTTTTCATGAATTTTCGACTGTCGTGATGCATAGGCAACAACCCTACCATTCTGCATATGGTAACAACCAAGTCATTTATTCGATGTATCACTATAAGTAACGAACCCATCATTCCATGATGGTAGAGTCAATATAGGTGCATTGACTAATCTTTTCTTCAGTTCTACGAAACATTATTCACACTCTTTTGTCCAAACAAATTTTTCCCCTTTACGTGTGAGCTTCGTTAATGGGTTAGACCACCTGGCAAAATTCTGGACAAAACGTTGATAATTACTTGCCAAACCAATAAAACTACGTACCTCAGTTATAATCGTAGGTGCTAGCCATTATTGGATTGCCTTAGTCTTAGAATGATCAACAGAGATTCCATCTTTAGAGACAATATTTCCAAGAAAAGAAATCTCTTGAAGCGAGAATTCACACTTGCTAATCTTTCCATATAATTCATGCCTTCTAGGAGTCTTCAGGATAATGCGCAAGTGATTTTCATGATCTTCGTAGGTTTTGGAGTATACCAAGATATCATGAATAAATACCACCATAAATTCATTGAGATATTCCTTGGAAAATCTATTCATCATATCCATGAATATAAATGGTGCATTAGCCAATCCAAAAGGCAATACTGTAAACTCATAATACCTGTACCTGGTTCGAAATGCTATCTTCAGAATGTCTTCCTCCTTCACACACAACTGATGGTATCCATATCAAAGGTCAATCTTTGAAAAGTATTGATCTCTATTCAGTTGGTCAAATAAATCATCAATTTGAGGCAGTGGATACTTGTTCTTTCTTGTTATAGCATTGATCTCCCTGTAGTCAATACATAACCTCATATATCGATCTTCCTTTAAAAAAAAGAACAGGGGCACCCCAGAGAGAAACACTAGGGAGAATACATCCCTTATTACTCAATTCCTTTAGTTTTTTCTTTAGATCAACGTATTCTATAGTGGCCATTCTATAAGGGGTCTTCGATATAGGCCTTGATTCTGGAATTAAATCAATGGAAAACTCAACTTCTCATTCTGGAGGATGTCCAGGTAAATCTTCTGGAAACACAACTACATATTTTTTCACAACAGGTACATCCTCTATTTGAACATTCCTTTCCTCACCCATAGTTATATCATCCTCTTCCTCCCCTATAATTGAATTTAGTTGAGCTACTGGGGGTGAATCTTGATAAGAATTAGGTGGTGACGATTCTGCTCTAAATATATGGTTTTCTTTATCATCATCATCAAAAATTGTAACCTCCTTATTCTTACAATAAATCTTCCCATCATGGTCCGAAATCTAGTCCATTACAAGGATTATATCAAACTCAATCATAGTTATGATGATTAGATCAGCAGATAAAGAACATTTATGTGCTCTACTGGGGACTGATTCACAAAACATTTTTGCAATGATACTCCCCTTAGGAGATTTAATTGAAAACTCCCTTGCTAAATCAAATTGGAAATATCTAATTTTATTAGTAAACCATGAATATATGAAAAAATGTGATGATCTAGAATCAAATAATGCATTTGCTAAACTTGAGGAAACCATTAAATTACCTACCACCACGTCTTTTAGAGCTTCTACCTCAACAGCAGTGATAGAATAAGCTTGGCCATGATCCCTTGGCCTTTTCTGAGTTATGTTCCCCTAAAACATAGGACATTCATTTTCATAATGTCCCATCTCCCTGCAATTGTAGCACTGAACATTGGTATCATCCTTCCTCCCTTTGCAATCACGAGATTTGAGGCCTTTTTAACCACACTTGTAACAGACACCCATTCCGTTCAAGAAAATACCAGGGTGTTTCTTCCCACATTTACCACCGGATGGATATTCAACCATTCTGTTCTTCCCCTTATTTCCATTCCCAGATTTATCCGCAGATCACTTATTCTCTTGTTTTTCTATAAAGTCACAAGACTTAGAGAATTCCTTTTCTGTCTTGATATCACATGAGACGATGTCTTCGTACGATGAGAAGGATTGTGAGACTAATTCTCGATGGAGAAATTGTTTTAATCCATCAATGAAACGATTAATATTACTTCTTCGGTCACATATATAACCTCCAGCATACCTCTATATCCTTGTAAAGTTAGCCTCATACATTGAGACATTCTCATCTTCCTTTTGTCTCAGACCCAAAAATTGCTTTTCCATATCTACACGATGGTCATGAGGAATGTAGTTTTCTAAAAAAAGATCTTTGAACTCCCTCAATTCCATATTTCATACTTCATCATCTTCCTTAATGTTTTGAATCAATGACCATGATTGATCAGCATCTCTAGTGAGGCGGTAAACTGCTATGATAACTTTTTCCCTTTCACTACTTCCCAATGCATGAAATATTTTCTCTAGGTAACTTATCAATTTCTCTTCTACCAATAGATTTTTACTCCTATTTAATTTTGGTGGTTGTTGACTCATGAAGTGATCTAACATTGACCCTCCACACTGTGGATCTGGGTGCTCCATTTGGGTAAGGTTATTATTCATAACCTGAGTGAGTTGTCCTAGTATGGTGATTAGTTGATCCGCACCAGTTGCATCACCAACTCAAGTATAATTATCATGAGCTAGAGGAAATTCCCTACATGGATTACGTGCATTGATACGGTTTCCAATTCTTCCTCTAGGCACCATTTTAAAACAATGGCATAAACTAGATCAATTTATGAATCAAAATACATAATTCCATACATATAAAACACTTAACATAAATTGAACTATTTATGGATAAAATCCATAATCATAATAATGTTTTCTTTGAGGAATAATATACTCATAAACCCTTCATAATTATTTGTAAAGAATATGAGAGTTATCCTAATCATATCCCCTGGGAGTGTCGTAACCAAGAGTGGAGCAAGGCCCGTTGTCGTTCACCAGTTCCCGTTCGAGTCTAGCTCAAAGAGGTGTTTTCAGGTTTTACCCCTAGGTACTCTTGTTCCAGAGCCGCATCTACCTGCTCGTATCCAGACAAGGATGTATTGCTTAGAAAACTCACAAAATCTCTACAATACCAAAATTCTATAAGGTTATTCTATACTAATCCTCAATGTCCATCTTAAATCTATGTGCTCTAATCAGAGTTTATCTAAATATAGCTTCCAAGGTATATAATAAACTTCCTATGATACCAACTGTAACGCCCCAACCCCAGTTACCAAGAGTTGGTGCATTTTTACATAACATTGGCATGATCACAAGAAAGATCAAATCTCGTAATATTGATTAGTTTAGTAGCCTTGGAAACACATGATATATATTCATAACGTTTTACATTAAATCATAAAAATGAAAACTAAAACATCATAGTCTCTATAGTCCACACTCTTATCCCCTCATACTATCCCTACAGGTCATTCATAATTTAATTCTTTACATCCTGGGAAAAATAAAACATAGAAAAGGGGTGAGCTCAAATGCCCAGAAAGGATAACAATATAGAGAAAACTTTCATAAATAAGAATAAACATTTAAGGCAATGTGTAAATAAAACAAAATACTTTTAAACTTGAAATTAAAAATAGTATGGAAAAAATAAAATGAAATAATTCCATTTACTTATTCACATGGATATTCTACTAATTTAATAATCACATGCAGTATCAATAACCACTTTCATAATGATGGAATGCATAATGCCAGACCAGCATATCCACATAGCCAATGCCTCGTGCCAAGACTACAAATAATATTTTTCCAAGGCCATATGCCAAGACACTAGTTTTTCTAATGAGACATACCTATGCATGGAGGAGATATAGCAGACTCCCCCCATCACATATTATGTCCAATGCATTCCCATATGAAATGGTTTAAACATAACATAAACATTCGTATTAAAACTAGCATACTAAATGTAAATAATTCGTCCATAAACCACAGATGGTATAAAAATAACACATCTACAGTCAAACATATCACAAAACATTAAATACAGTATAGAAGTTTTGTATCATAATAAATCAACTTCAAATAAGCTAAATATCCATCAAAGGATGTTGACATAGATGAAATCAAAAGTTTTTTAGATAAATATATCTTTCTATTTTGAAATAATTTAAGAGTCATATATTTATAAAATAAAACATTTTCTTGAAAATATTCTTATGAGCTTATAAGGGAAGCATTGACGGTTTTATAAAGGTGGAAAATATCTGCACCCGCTGTATAAGTTAAAAAAACAGTCTTACCTTAATTTTGTCAAAAACGTTAAAAAGAACATTGTTTGGAAAATGACGGAAATATATCTTTATAAACCTGTTATAAAAAGTCAAAAAAGGTTATAAATGAATTTTAACCCATATTCTTGTAAATTTTTTAAAAAATAAATATATTTTTATGAAACATTGATTTGGATGATAACAAAATCCCAGTAGATTATTACGTATACACAACCTCAGATAATAAAGAGATTGTGAAATAAACCATTACCAATTTGGTAACTTACGAAACATACACCCCATGAAAGAGGTATCATACAATGAATATGTAAATACACATAAATTAAAGTGTATTACAAAAAGAATAAAATTATGGGTAGTACATACACAACAAAAAAGGTAATAGCGACAATATGGCATGAATCTCATGAGAATAGTGAGTGAGAAGAAAACCAATTACCTTTTACTTTTCCTTGGTTGGGGGTTGGTTAAAATCATTTATAATGGTGAAATAATTGTTATTAAATTATACAAGAATCATATACATTATTATTTTTTCATATATGATCTTTTATCATTTCTTTGATAATAATATCTTAGTATTATCGTCTTTTCAGGTGTTAACTTGCTCATTTTCTTTTATATGTTTTATTATGTAAGCCATGTTTTTCATGGATAGGTTGTATATTATTCATATCCAAAATAATATCAAGTCATTAAACATTATTTCTAAATCATAAAATTATAATTATACTTGAGTGGATACGATGGAGAATGAATCTCATCGCGTTCGTGGAGACGGTAGTCCGTACGTACGCACGAGCAACAATATCATTATTTTGATATTAAAATAATATATAATTGGATGTTATATCATATATATATATAGAATAATTATCATGTTATATTTATTATTTACAGGAATTACAAATCTTTATTATATCCATCCCAATAATAATATTTTTAATAACAATTACACCACGACGTGGAGACGGTAAGCCGTACATACGCACGTATGGTGACATGTCATTCAAAGGATGGATAGAATACTGAATATGGTTGTACCATATTTATAATAATATTAATTTATATAGGAGAAACTGGATTTATTACTTTAGAATGGTAATAACAAAGAAATAAGAAGTTGAAGAAGAAATGAATTTGAAAACGGGTGGTGAAAACATTAGCTCTTTTTCGGGTTCTTCCATTTGATTTGATCAAAAGGGCTCATTAGGTTGGATTTCTGATCAAACTAAGGCCTATAGGTTGTATTGAGAGATTTATATAGAGTATTTGGTCAGGTTTTGGCCTATAAAAAAGGAATTTATGGTGTGAATTAATTAGAAGGGTGAGTTCCCTTTTATAAGAGGGGTGTGGGGCACCTTTGGAAAAGATAGAAATATTATTTTATAATAAATTCATATTCGGTTTATAATGGCTCCAAATTGGATTATTTAAAGGTTAAGGTGGGGATGTGTCGAAAACCACTCAACCAATGGAATTTAGACATGTTTGGGTGATTATATTAACCTTATCTTTTAGTTTTAACTCTTAGTTAATTAGTTTGACACTTACCATGTCAGTTTGTATTTTTATATTTTATAGTTAATAAACTTACTATATACCTGTATGAGACCCCAAAGTGGTCCATTAGTGATACACCTATCATGATATAAGTCTATTGGCTAAACCGTAGATTTTTAGGAATTGAATATCAATTAGTAATATTATATTTGTTTTAAAAACTCTTTTATGTCAATTTTTAAACTATTTGGAAAATTGATTTTTGTGAAAATAAAAACAGAATGATTACTTCAATAAAAGTTAATTAAATCAATCCTAACATGTCATATTATCCTATAAAATTAGTTTAATTTATAAAAAGTCTCATATTAAATTTATTTGGGTATTTATAATATCAAATATTTTAATTTTTCACTATTATGGTAATTACTGCATCATAATTGTGTCATACATAAATTACATTATTAATTGTCTAAAAATTATAAATAAAATATCATTATGTAGGAAATCTTTTTATCTTTCTAATTAATATTTACAATAGAATTTACCTTTTGAATAACCCTATATTAAAAATGTATTAGTAAATAATCTTTGATTTTAAATCCTTTAACTCTTCTTTGAATTAAATAATTATAATTGTCATAATCTAATCCATGTGGACCTAAATGATAAGTTTTTTTTATAAGGTTGTTTTTGGTCGAGAAAAACTTGTCCAATAGAAATAGGACATGTGTTAGGGAAATATTAATATCATTTTTACCCTTAATTACCCTATTTACTTTTAAATGTGGTAAATAAAAGTGAAAAGTTACTATTCACCCAAAAAAATCATCTCATTGAACCACATGTTACTCATTGATATTAACAGTGTCTATAGGATTTTCAAAATTCCTCTCATAGAAGTAGTAAATTTAAGTTTTATGAAAAATTTAGTTTTTAACTACTATTTAGTGATTTCACTATTCATCAAAAAATGAGGTTTTTTAGACAAATACCAAAAATTTACCCTAGGATGATTTCGATATTCCGAACCCAAAAATGAAGTCCATTTTGAAAAATAAAATTTATAAATTTCAAAAATTTGTTATTACTATTCATAACGACTAGTTTGATTGGTTTTGGTGTGTTAGAACTCGATGTTGCGTACGACATACGTTATTGCATTATTCAATGAAAAGTGTACCGTAGATTCTTGGGGTGTTACAATAGTTGCTTCTTGATGTTTTCATAGACAATGTTCATGGACCATGTGTTTTTACAGGATTAAAGGCAATGCCTTCATATTTTAGGGAGTATGCCTTTAGGTGCTAGTCTCTATCCCCTGGCCTATGGAAAGGGGGCTTGGTGTAGTCACGGCAAGGGCCCCGGGGGATGGGTCGGGATTGGCGCATGGATATAAAAGGTGAATATTATAATTATTTAACCATGGATATGTTCATCATAAACTAATAGGTTCAAACCATAACACAATGAAGGAATGTTATAAGGTCTATTCTAGTAGGAATATTCTAGAACATCGTGATATTTATGTTTGAGTAGCTTGGAATGGATAATGCGTGTCATTTATACTATAAGAGGGGTGGTTCTATATTTTTCCTAAAAATGACATTTTAATCATATAAATCAACCAACTAATAGAAAATTTAATTACAGAATAATTTATATATATTTTATGAGTTTTTAATTTATGGATGTTCAATATCATCCAAAATTAAACCACAACATGAAGCCAACCCCATAATTGTTTAGAATCCAAAAAATGAATTTTAGTTAAAAAATACAGTTTTTTTAAAACAATTATGAATAGATTACTAAAAACATTTATATTTATAAATTAACTGATATACATATTAAATGTAATTTGTATTGAAAATTATGTTTCATTAAATTTTTAATCATGATGGAAGATTAATGATTTCATAGAATCATAGTGTTCAGGTTTTGAAAATTTGCACTCGTTCGCAAAAATTTCAACATTCATTGAAACTTTCAAAAAAATTCAACCAATGTAAAATTAAAATTATTGAGTCCAAAAAAGAAATTTATATAATAATTATTTTCTATGTGTTATAATTTTATATTTATTGAAAAAATTATTTTATATGAAAATTAAATAATTAATTTCAAATTAAATATTCTAACCATTACAAAAATCTCATATTGATTCAATAAAATATTTTACAATTTAAAAATTATTGTATAAGATAAACTCATAAAATGAAACTTTTATTTGAAAAAGTAAAATAAAATATATTTTAATATAAAATTTTTATGTTATCCCAAAATAATAGAATTTTTATTATTATATTTAATAATCTTGATGGCCATGGATTTTTTTTTAAATGGTTTGGGCCGAAGCCTCATTTTATTATTAAAGCAAAGACCTCTTTAGACTGGGTAGAGGGTGACCCATTACATAGGCTGAAGGCCCAAGGCCAAGTGGCCTGCATATAAGGCTTGAAATCCCATTTTTTGCGCAAATGACCCCTCTGTGAACAGTACTGCTACAATACCCACACTGCTACAATAATAATGACAAACTATTTTAAACCACAATAATAATGAAAATTTATTTTATTGAACAATGGTCATAATATTGGTCATCATTATTAGTTTAAAAATATTAAGGATGATGATCATATTTTCCAACAAATAAACCCTCATTATTTTTATTTATTAATCACATAAATATTATTTGATGAATTGTATCATTCCCAAAATGAATATATTATTACTAACTATCGTTTCATATAATATTGTGATTATGGTGAGTGAAATGATTCTAACTGATCGTGGTGGGCCAAAAATATATGTTTGATGTTATATATTCTATATCTATCTCCCATCATAATATTGGCAATGATATTTGGTGTTTTATAAACCTAATGTTGCATTCTTACATATTTAAATAATGTGTTTCAAGTTTCTAATAATTTTTTTAAATCCCCATGTTGTTCCTCGTTGAAATAGCTTATATAAACACATGTTGTTTTAATTTCTAAGGTAAATTAAAATTATTTCTCTATGTATGTTTTCTAAAACACCAATACATATTATTACAAATAATGAGATCCATTCATAATAGAATAACAATTTCTTTTACATTGTGACATAGATCAACCATTTATGAAATTTCTCCATTGAAATTTATATTTCCCATTATAATGGGGATTTTAATGATGTTATTTCTACCATATGTCTTCTAATGGTTCACTAGTGTCCCTTTCAAGATTTTTATTTTATTCATGGACCATCTCATATCGTATTTTCTTTTTCATCATCAAGTGTTCCCTTATGTCAAGGATATCGATGAGTTCTGATTTTTTTTAAAAATTAATTTCTAAAATGAACAACCTTAGTAACAAGCATATATGATTTGTAAGAAATATAAAATATTAGTATGGACCCATGGAATAAATCATCGTCATTGTAAGGAATTGGATGCAGTGATAATCAATAGTCAACAGCTCCAACATGTTCAAAATTTTAAAAGGGTCTATCATACCATGAAATTAGTTTCTCCTTGATTATTAATATCATAACTCCCTTACATTGACATATATTGGGTAAAACATGATCTAAAACAAAAATCTATAATTCCTTATTTATTTTGATTAACTTTTATATAGACATTTAGAAGACTTATTTTGTTGTCAATGTGTTTAACTATTTTCTGTAATTTCCTTCAAAATATCAGTGCCCAAAAGGGGACCCTATCCAATTTTATCAAAACATGTTTATGTTCTAAATCATTTTCTATATATAACTTCAAAATTATCAATTTTAATTAATGATTGGGAATTTTTTCATATTATAATCTAATATGTGTACGATGATTATCCAAAAACCCATGAAAATAAAGATAGTTCTATCATACCATATCGTAAATATGATTGAATTTTCCATAAAGACTGCACATTAGTTTGAGAATAATTGGTTTTGATTATGATTAATCATGTATTGATATCATTTTGATGGATCCTCGATGATTTAGAATTTAATTTTAGGTCTCAGTAATAAAAAATCATTAATTGTACCCCATCGAGTCTTACGACTTATTTAAATTATAGGTGAGCTAGCCACTCCTTGAACAAAACCTACCTTATCTAAATGAAATTGAAAAAAAATCAATCTATCAGTGATTTCCAAAATTTCATCAATAAACATGAGTTTCTTTGTACGAATAGTGAAAATTTTAATTTTGATTCCATCTCACATCAAAAAATGTATGTATTTTGGTTTTTAATACCCTTTTGGGAATTTATCATTCCTCGTTTACATGTTTACACACCAATAACAATATAGTGTTACCAACAATCCATATTTTTATATTATGGAACAAAAAAATTTGTGAGGGTCACAATAAATTTTATTGATTTCAGGTTGAATTTAGGATGTACACTTATGAGATATATCCATCAGATCATTCCTTATATCTATAATATATGGGATACATACCTTTTTAAAAAAAATTAGTTCACATACATGATCAATATTGACTTCAAGATACGTACAATTTTTCATAGCATCAATCATCATTTACATATAATCATCATATACTATATCTTTCTTGATATTCTTTAGTAATGTTTCATGAGAAAGAGTTTTCATAGGATTTATAATCTATATTCCATTATTATTTCAATTTCTAATAATAATAGGGCCTTTATTAATGGTTCTAATTTCTCAATATCATAACAAGAACACTGGGATCTTTCCAACTCAATACATCTACAACAATATTCATTATTGTAGTGTGATAACGAAATGAACAATCATAGTATTTTAGAATCACTATCCTTCTCTTTGGTCTCGTGTTTTGTTCTTTATATATGAATTTATACATAAAAATTTGGTTGTATTTTTTTATATAAAAAACTCTCGATAAATATTATGTATCTATATATTTAGAGAAAAAATTACTGCAACTTATTCAACATCATATGTAGTGTTTTTTATATTTATTTAAGTACAATGATTTGTATGAAATCACTTTTCCCAATTTCTTTATTAAAAAACGATTCTAATTTCATCATACATTATTACAAATGAAAAATCATTCAATGAAGTCGACAATGTCGGAATATGTGCACTGAGAAAACTACCACTCAAGTATTGTAATCTATCATTTCATTGTTTATTGTATATTATCATATCTCTCTTTCATGTAAATAATGTTAATAGATAATAATTCAATGAATGTTATTTCAAAAATATTCTATATAAACTTTATAGACCATGGAAGCTATGAATAACTATTTCAAGTTTGTTACATGGAATGACCTCTATGGATAAATTATTTTTTTAGATCAATTGAGATTTATTCAATTGGCACGATGTGTCCCATGAATTTAATATGTGGTAACTAAAATTCCCATTTTCTAAATATACAAAAATAATTCCTTCCACAAACATCAAAATGGCCATTAAATTATCCTAAATCTATATATATATCTTTTTTAATGAATCCCAATATCATCAATAATGGATTCCATGTTATTATCATGATACTCCTTAAATATAATGTTATGTAAATATATAAATATAAAAGGAAAATTATTTAATAATAATTTATAAGGCCCCAGCCTTAAACCTTACTTAATCTTGAGTTATTACAAGATTACACATTGAGGATCTTTTCGGGTTTAGAGTTTTAGATAATTAGATAATAAAACTTGCATTACATTCCACATATAAACAAAGTGGTTACATAAAGATAGTATTCTTCTTTCCCATCAATGGAAACATATTTAAATGAAAACATCGATTCTTTCTTAACACTTCCTTGACACTATCATCATATCATGTACCTTTCCCTTGACCTATGAAAAACATTTCAAAAAAACTTGGGATGAGCATAAAAAGCTCAGTAAGGGATATAAAAATTTGGAAAGGAAAAATGGGTACATATATACATAAGAATGAGATCAAACTTTACCCATAAAACATAAGAACTTTAACATACCTCATCCAATCATGAATAAATCATAGAAATCATAAGACATAATGTTAACTTGAGGCATTCATAACATTCTTACGTAGGGAGTAACCCTCTTGGTTACGTTTGGAATACCCATCACAATATATTCCCAAAATCTCTTTGGAGAAACCTTAACGTTTCACTCCTTCGCGTTACCCAATGCATTGGAGAGCTATATCGGGCTCACCCACCCTTAGTTTATCACGGAACCACCTATCTTCATAATAATTCCCAAGAACCTCAACATAATCGCATCACATAAAACATGCACAAAGGAAACATAACATTTCCACCATTCAATCACAAGATATCAATAAACCACATTGATATAAAAACATTATGAAAACCATTTTCAATACCAAAATAAAAGAAAATTAAAACATGGTATTTATTTTTCTTTTAAAAAGAAGGTATGGCTTGTAGAGGAAGCTGAAACTCAAATAACGGTCACAGTGGCGGAGAAGTTGTTGTCGCCGCATACGTACGAAAAAAACATTCCCTTTTGTCGTTTAGTAAAATGCTTCATATAAAAAGATTCCTTTTGGATAATTGTAAAATTCAAAGGGGTTTATACACCGTATAAAAGAAGGTTGTGTATAAAACAAAATATGCCTCAAAGAAAGGAGATTGAGACGAAGTCCCATACCTTAGGTCCGACTTGACTCGGTCGTTCTTTAATGTCCTGAATAATAAACTTGAGTTAATTTCTACATGTTTAATAACCTTTTTCAAGTTCATTATTCCTTTTATATCACTTATTTCCATGTCATGAACACTATGTAATTATTTATGTTAATAACGGTCGTTTTAACGATCATTGGTACTTGAGTCAAAAATAATCCCTTTATAGTTACAAGTTGTTCATGTATCCATTATATCCAGAATGGTATTCATGATGTAGATATTATATATGTCATATATATCCAGTACATGCATGCATTTATAATATTACATAATCATTTAGAGGTAAGAAATGAAATGCACCGTTCATGGAGACGGTAAGTCGTACGTACGCATCAATGCTACTTTCATTTATATTTCGTATTTTATAGAATTGACGCATAATGATGTAAAGGTATATTATAATTCCAGTATAATATCATATATAATATCATAGTTCCATCCTTTATACATCCCACATATGATATTTAACGAATCAAATCACTTTGAGGGGGCGGTAGTCCGCACTTCCTTAAATGAAGATATCACGTTTACCCATAATGGAAACCATAAAGGTATGCCCAAAATGAAAAATACAGAAGATTAAGGAAAACATAAACATATTATATATCATATATAAATATAGTGACATATTAATGGCCACCTTTGAAGGGGTTAAAAGAATGTTGAACAATCATCGTTTCAGGTGGCATAAATTCACCATCCACGGAAACAGTATGTTCGTTAACCATTAGATGTAGGAGTGTGTAAGTGTAGCTAGAATAAATATTATAACAACATCCTAGTATATTGATTATACTGGATTTGTTACAAAAGAAAAGAATAAAAAGAGTTTAGGGGGTTGGAGAATCAAAATAAAACAAAAGGACTCAAAAGAAGACATTACCTTAAAATCGGGTAACTCCCTTTGGTTTGAGCTCAAAGGCTTACTTGGGAAGACTTCTGTCCAAAGTGAGGATTCAAGGAGTAAGAGAGGGAAGTGGAGAGACAAAATGGGCAGGTGTTGGCCGAGCCAAAGGCTTTGGGAGTGTGGGTAAGGAGGTAGAGGTGGGGGCCTTTTATAAGAGGAGAGGATGGGCACTCTTGGAAAGTAAAGATAAATTACTTTATTTTAAAATGAGTTTCAGATTAAAAATGTCCCACATTGATATAATTCGATGATAAGGTGATAAGGGTTTGAAATACACTCATCAAATTGGGTTTGGCCATGTGTAGGTCTTAGATTTTACATTATCTTTCCATTTTATTTAAATCGTTAAATAATGAGGTCATCGCTGCATCATCATGATGTCATAAATAATTTAATTTATTTAATGTGTAAAAATTATTAAAAAAAATGATGTAGGAAATATTTTTAGATTTCTAATGAATATTTATAGTCAAAAATATTACTTGTATAACCCCATATAAAAATTGTTTTAGTAACATAACTCATGTTTGTGTTATTTTTACATTAACATTAAATAAAAAGTTATTTTTGCCATTTCCCAACCAAAGTGGCTCCATGGGGTCCCCAAGATGACCCATGGCTTTTCATGGTCGGCCATGACATATAAAATGAGAGTAGGAAATGTGTCAAGCTCATCTCATACTATTAAAGCATTATTTTTACCTTAAACTACACTAATTACCACAAATCGCGATTAAGCACTTAATAAGATACTATTCACCAAAAAATTATTTTAATCCCATTGAGCCAGATTTTACTTCTTAATGACAACCATGTATGTCGGATTTTTGAAATTGAAAACACAATGATGGAAAAATTTCATTTAAACAGAAAAATCAGTTTTTATAAGTACCACTTAGTGGTTTCACTATTCATCAAAAATTGATGTTTTTTCAAAAAATTACCAAAAATTCACCCTAAGATATATTTGATATTCCAAATTCAAAAATGAAGTCTATTTTACAAAAATAAAAACATATAAGTCAAATTAATTAATTTAATAATTAATTCTCGTTGTCATGACAAATAGCATGTTTTTATGAAACAATAAGTATCAAAAGATTGACAATCGTTTAAGTCCAATTTCAAAGTGAAATTGATTCCAATGACCACCATTGGATAAAATGGTAAAAATATATTCTAATTTAACTTCAAAACCAATTCAAAATATAATCTAATAATATAAATAAATTAGATTAAAAAAAGGTTTTGAATTAAAATACAACATTTTGCACTATTCATTAGAAACTGAACTTTATCGAAAAAATACCAAAAATTCACACAAAGTAAATTTTGATGTCCCAGTCATAAATATTAATTTCATTTTGACAAACATAGATTATAAAATTGTCAAAAGATAGATTTAAAAAGGGTTTGCCATTAAAAGGCAGTAAAACAATCTTTTAAGAATATTAGTGTATTCCATGCATAAGATTGTACTTATTTTAATTTTAAGCCTCTAAAACACTATATTAATCATTAATAGACATAGATAAAAATATCAATTATTCATTACTTACTTGGGATGTTACATCCTTCCCCCTTTAGAAAATTATGTCCCCGCATTTTATTAACTTATCAAATAAATGGGGGGTACTTATCCCTCATTGCATTTTCAGATTCCCATGTTCCCTCTTCCATCATGTTGTTTTTCCACAAAACATTTACCTGCTTAATCACCTTATTCCGTAACACTTGCTCCCTGTGGTCAAGAATCTGGACCGGTTGTTCCTCATATGATAGGTTCTCTTCTAGCTGAACTACCTCTGGACTCAAAACATGAGATGGATCTGTCATATACTTTCTCAACATCGAAACGTGAAAAACATTGTGTAGCTGAGATAAACTCGGAGGTAAAGCCACCCGGTATGCAGCTGATCCAACTCTCTCCAGAATTTCATATGGTCCAATAAACCTTGGAATCATCTTTCCTTTCTTACCAAATCTCATCACAATTTTCCAAGGAGAAACCTTGAGAAAAACATGATCACCTACCTCGAAAGATAGATCCTTCCTCCGGTTATCTTCATAACTCTTCTGCATGCTCTAAGCTATTCTCATGTGCTTCTGAATCAGCTGAACTTTTTTCTACCATCTCTTCTACCAATTCTGGTCCCATAAACTTCCTTTCACCCACTTCATCCTAGAAAGCTGGAGTTCGACACTGCTTCCCATATAATGCCTGAAATGGTGTCATCTGTATACTGGAATGAAAACTGTTATTATATGAAAATTCAACCAAAGAATGATGTTGGTCCCAACTTCCCTGATAATCCATAGAACACGCTCGTAGAATATCCTCCAAGGTCTGAATTGTTCGTTCTGACTGCCCATCTGATTGAGGATGAAAAGCTGTACTAAAATTTAATTCATTACCCAACGACTTCTGGAGGCTTTTTCAAAAGTTAGAAGTGAACCTGGGATCACGATTAGATACAATGGAGAGAGTAACTCCATGTAACCTGACTATCTCATGAAGATACAATTGGGAAAGTTGATCAAGGGAAAAAGTATCTCGTATAACAAGGAAATAGGCAGATTTAGTCAAGTGAACAACAATCACCCATATTGCATTATTACCTCGAGATGTCTTCGGTAATCCCACAACAATGTCCATGGATATATTCTCCCATTTCCACTCTGGCACTGGTAAAGGCTGAAGCATTCATTTTGGTAACTACCACTCTGCTTTAAACTGCTGACAAGTCAAACACTTCATAGTAAAATAAGCAATATCTCTTTTCATTCCATCCCACCAGTAATACTCCTGCAGATCTCTATACATCTTAGTACTGCCAGGATGAACTGAAAACAGAGAACTATGAGCTTCACATAACAACTCTCTCTTCAACTGTGAATCACAAGGCATACACAATCTCTTCCCAAAACTCAAAACGCAATCATTATCAATGTTGAATTCAGGCAACATACCTTTCTGAACCAGCTCTACCTTTTTCTGCAACTCACTGTCTTGCTTCTGTGCATGCTTGATTATATCTAATAGAGATGATCTCACTGATACCTGAAACAAAACAGAAGAACTTCCTACACCAACAACTTCTATGCCAAAGTTAGTCATGTCCTTAACCAAAGGATCACGTTCCAAATGCAACATTACTAATGAGTCATTACTTTTTCGACTCACAGCATCAGCCACATTATTTTCTTTTCCCGGATGGTAATGAATTTTACAATCATAATCCTTGATTAATTCAAGACATCTCCTTTTTCCCATGTTCAATTCTTTCTGAGTGAATATATACTTTAAAATTTTGTGATTGGTATATATTTCACTCTTTACTCCATACAAATGGTGCCTCCAAATTTTTAAAGCAAATACAACAGCAGCTAATTCCAAATCATGTGTAGGGTAATTTACCTCATGATTTTTCAACTATCATGAAGCATAAGCAATTACCAGATCATTCTACATTAGGATGCAACCGAGTACTTTCAATGAATCATCACTATAGATAACAAACTCACCATTCCTGGAAGGTAGTCCCAAAACTGGAGCATTCACCAATCTTCTTTTCAATTCCTGAAAACAATCATCACATTCTTTTGTCCAGATAAACATAACACCCTTCCGAGTTAGCTTAGTCATTGGACTAGATAACCGTGAAAAATTTCTAACAAACCTTCGGTAATAGCCTGCCAAACCAAGGAAGCTACGAATCTCAGTTACATTTGTGGGTCTTGTCCATTCTTCAACAACCCTTGTTTTTGTAGGATCAATAGTTATCCCATCTTTAGAAACAATGTGACCAAGGAAAGAAATTTTTTGCAACCAAAACTCACACTTTATGAATTTCCCATAAAATTTCCTTTCATTTAAGGTTTGCAAGATAACCCTTAAATGTCTTTCATGCTCCTCTTTACTTTTAGAAAACACCAAAATATCATCAATGAAAACCACCACAAACTTATCCAAGAACTCATGGAAAATTCTATTCATTAAGTCCATGAATACAACAGGTGCATTGGTTAGCCCAAAAGGCATTACTTCAAATTTATAATGGCCATATCTTGTACGGAACATGGTCTTCGAAACGTCTGCTTCCTTTACCTTCAGCTGATGGTACCCCGATCTCAACTCAATCGTTGAAAAATACAGAGCTCCCTGGAGCTGATCAAAAAAATCATCAAAATGAGGCAAAGGATATTTGTTCTTGACAGTGATGTTATTCAAGGCTCTATAATCAATGCAATGTCTCATAGAACCATCTATCTTTTTAACAAATAAAATAGGAGCACCCCATGGTGATGTGCTAGGTCGAATGAAAACTTTCTCTAATAAATCATGCAATTGATCCTTCAAATCTAAATGTTCAATTTCTGCCATTCGATAAGGGGGTTTTGAAATTGGCTTAGCATCAGGAACTAAGTCAAGAATAAACTCAACTTCCCAATCTAGTATTATTCTAAGAAACTTATCAGGAAAAACATCAGGATACTCATTTACCACTGGCACATCATTAATCTGAACAGTTCCTTTATTTTCAACGATGTGTGCAAGGTAACATTCATTTCCATATTTTACAAGTTTCTCAGCCTCTTGATAAGTTATCAATAGTAAGGGTTCATTCTTGTACAAAAACTGAAAGTCTTTCTGAAAAGAAACTTCTTTAGCTCTACAGTCAATCTTAGCATGGTAAATAGAGAGCCAATCCATACCCAGGATAACATCAAACTCTACTAGAGGTAGAACAATAAGGTTTTCAAGTAGGTTCTTTCCACAGATAAGGATAGGAATATTCTTATAAATTCTTTTTGCCTCAACATTACCCCCAATGTTTTTACCAAAAGTTCAGGAGTAATTTTATAAGATGGTATTCCCATTTTACTAGAAATTGTTTGAGAGATGAAAGAATGTGTAGACCCCGAATCAAACAACACACAGGCATAATCTGAAAAAACAAACAATGTACCTGATACAACTTCATTTGATGGCCCGACATCTACTTAAGTAGTTGAAAAGGATTTCACCACCCCTTTCTTCTTGTAGTCTAACTGCTTCCCATCACTCAAGCTCTTTGTCGGACACTCATTTGCATAGTGACCCATCTCATTTCATTTAAATCATTTCACTAACTGTAAATCAAATTTGGTCTTACCGTCACCTTGATCCTTTTCGGTGCAATCACGAACCTTATGTCCCATCTTACCACATCGGTAACACATTCCATAATTCAGAAGACATTCCCCAGCATGCGTTTTTCCACATTTATCATAAACTGGAAACTTAGTTTTCTTACCATCAGACTTTTTTGAAGAATTCTTACCTTTCTCATGCCACCACGGTCTCTTCTTTTGTTGGTTGTTATAGAACACTTGATCATCGGCAAACTCCATTTCTACCTTCTCAGCACATCGAACAAGCTTTTCATAACATTTAAACTCACGAGAAGCTAATGCCCTTCGATATTTTGGCTTTAATCCTGAGTAAAAACGATTGATTTTACTATCAAGGTCTCAGATAAAATTTTGAGCATACCTTTCCAATCGAGTGAACCTTTCTTCATAGGTACCCACTGAGTCTTCCTCTTGCCTCAATTCCAAGAATTGATATTCCATCCTAAGTCGAACGGCCTTAGGAAAATCCTTCTCAAGAAACATACCTTTGAATTAATCCTAGTCGAGAGCATCAATCTCATCAGCGTCCCTGATATTTTTAACCATCGACCACCACTGATCTGCTTCACCCTCCAAATGATAAATATCAAGACTAAACTTTTGATTGTCTAAACACCTCATGACATCAAAAATCTTCCCCAGTGCTTTAATCCACCCTTCAGCTTGCACATGCTCAGATGATCCTATGAATGATGGGGGATGTTGCCTCATGAAATGTTCCACCACTGACATGTTCCTCTGCAGTTGATCTGGCTGATCTCGTGTATGGATACCACCGCCATTTATCGCTTGAGTCAACTACGCCATTACTACAACAAACTGTTCAGTTCCAATTCCGACGATCTCAGGATGCTCATTCGGAAGGTTATTTCCTTCTGTATTCCTTCCTAGCACTGCTTCCCTGTTTCCTCTGTAGAAAACCATTCTGAACAAACATGTCTTAGATGAAGCAACATGGTAATATTCAAATGCTATATCATTTCAAAAAAAATATTTTTGGATAATCATTTAATAGAATTATAACTCTTAGAGTTATCTAAACTGACCTTTGATACCAACTATAAGGCCCCAGCCTTAAACCTTACTTAATCTTGAGTTCTTACAAGATTACACATTGAGGATCTTTTCGGGTTTATAGTTTTAGAGAATTAGATCATAAAACTTTCATTACATTCCACATATAAACAAAGTGGTTACATAAATATAGTATTCTTCTTTCCGATCAATGGAAACATATTTAAAATAAAACATGGATTCTTTCATGACACTTCCTTGACACTATCATCATAACATGTACCTTTCCCTTGACCTGTGAAAAACATTTCAAAAAAACATGGGATGAGCATAAAAAGCTAAGTAAGGGATATAAAAATATGGAAAGGAAACATGGGTACATATATACATAAGAATGAGATCATACTTTACCCATAAAACATAATCACTTTAACATACCTCATCAAATAATGAATAAATCAAAGAAATCATAACACATAAAGGTAACTTGAGGCATTCATAACATTCTTACGTAGGGAGTAATCCTCTTGGATACGTTTGGAATACCCATCACAGTATATTCCCTATATCCCTTTGGAGAAACCTTAACGTTTAACTCCTTCAGGTTACCCAATGCATTGGAGAGCTATATCAGGCTCACCCACCCTTAGTTTATCATGGAACCACCCGTCTTCATAATAATGCCCAAGAACCTCAACATAATCGTATCACATAAAACATGCATAAAGAAAACATAACATTTACACCTTTCAATCACAAGATATCAATACAACACATTGATATAAAAACATTATTAAAACCATTTTGAATACCAAAATAATATAAAATTAAAACATGGTATTTATTTTTCTTTTAAAATGAAGGTATTGCTTGTAGAGGAAGACAAAACTCAAATAACGGTCACGGCGGCGGATAAGTCGTTGTCGCCGCATACGTATGACAAAAACATTCCCTTTTGTCGTTTAGTAAAATTCTTCGTATAAAAAGATTCCTTTTGGATAATCGTAAAAGTCAAAGAGGTTTATACACCATATAAAAGGAGGTTGTGTATAAAACAAAATATGCCTCAATGAAAGGAGATTGAGACGAAGTCCCATAACTCAGGTCCGACTTGACTCGGTCATTCTTTAATGTCCTGAATAATAAACTTGAGTTAATTTCTACTTGTTTAGGAACCTTTTTCAAGTTCATTATTCCTTTTATATCACATATTGTCATGTCATGAACACTATGTAATTATTTAAGTTAATAACGGTCGTTTTAATGATTATTGGTACTTGAGTAAAAAATAAGCCCTTTATAATTACAAGTTTTTCATGTATCCATTATATCCATATTGGTATTCATGATGTAGATATTATATATGTCATATATATCCAGTACATGGATTCATTTATAATATTACATAATCATTTAGAGGTAAGAAATGAAATGCACCGTTCATGGAGACGATAAGCCGCACGTACGCACGAACGCTACTTTCATTTCTATTTCGTATTTTATAGAATTGAATCATAATTATATAAAGGTATATTATAATTCCAGTATAATATCATATATAATATCATAGTTCCATCCTTTATACACCCCACATATGGTATTTAACGAATCAAATCACTTTGAGGGGGCGGTAGTCTGCACTTCCCTAAATGAAGATATCGTGTTTACCCATAATGGAAACCATAAAGGTATGCCCAAAATGGAAAATACAGAAGCTTAAGGAAAACATAAACATATTATATATTATATATAAATATATTGACATATTAATGTCCACCTTTGAAGGTGTTAAAAGAATGCTGAACAAACATCGTTTCGGGAGGCATAAATTCACCATCCACGGAAATAGTATGTTCGTTAACCATTAGATGTATGTGTGTGTAAGTGTAGCTCGAATACATATTATAACAAAATCCTAGTATATTGAGGATACTGGAGTTGTTACAAAAGAAAAGAATAAAAATATTTTAGGGGGTTGGAGAAGCAAAATAAAACAAAAGGACTCAAAAGGAGACATTACCTTAAAATCGGGTAACTCCCTTTGGTTTGAGCTCAAAGGCTTCCTTGGGAAGACTTCTGCCAAAATTGAGGCTTCAAGGAGTAAGAGAGGGAAGTGGAGAGAAAAAATGGGTAGGGTTTGGCCGAGACAAAGGCTTTGGGAGTGTGGTAAAGGAGGTAGATGTGGGGGACTTTTATAAGAGGAGAGGAGTGGCACTCTTGGAAAGTAAAGATAAGTTACTTTATTTTAAAATGAGTTTTGGATTCAAAAGGTCCCACATTGATATAATTCAATGATAATATTATAAGGGTTCTAAATCCAATCATCCAATTGGGTTTGGCCATGTGTAGGTCTTAGATTTTACATTATCTTTCCATTTTATTTAAATCGTTAAATAATGAGGTCATCGCTGCATCATCATGATGTCATAAATAATTTAATTTATTTAATGTCTAAAAATTATAAGAAAAACTATAATGTAGGAAATCTTTTTATATTTCTAATGAATATTTATAGTCAAAAATCGGACTTTTATAACCCCATATAAAAATTGTTTTAGTAACATAACTCATGTTTGTTTCATTTTTACTTTAACATTAAATAAAAAGTTATTTACGTCATTTCCCAACCAAACTGGCTCCATGGGGTCCCCAAGTTGACCCATGGCTTTTCTTGGTCGGCCATGACATATCCAATGAGGGTAGGACATGTTTCATTCTCATCTCATACTATTAAAACATTATTTTTACCTTAAACTACACTAATTACCGCTAATCGCGATTAAGAACTTAATAAATTACTATTCACCAAAAAAATTATTTTAATCCCATTCAACCACATTTTAAATCTTAATGACAACCATGTATGTGGTATTTTTGAAATTAAAAACACAATGATGGCAAAATTTCATTTAAACGGAAAAATCAGTTTTTATAAGTACCACTTAGTGGTTTCACTATTCATCAAAAATTGATGTTTTTCAGAAAATTACCAAAAATACACCCTAAGCTATATTTGATATTCATAATTCAAAAATGAAGTCTATTTTAAAAAACTCAAAACATATAAGTCACATTAATTAATTTAATAATTAATTTCCGCTGTCATGACAAATAGCGTGTTTTTATGAAAGAATAAGTATCAAAAGATTGACACTAGTATAAGTCCAATTTCAAAGTGAAATTGATTCCAAAGACCACCATTGGATAAAATAGTAAATATATATTCTAATTTCACTTCAAAACCAATTCAAAAGTTAATCTAATCATATAAATAAATTAGATTAAAAAGAGGTTTTGAATTAAAATACAAAAAATTTCAATATTCATTAAAAAATGAACTTTATCGAAAAAATACCAAAAATTCACACAAAGTAAATTTTTATGTCCCAATCATAAATAATAATTTTATTTTGACAAGAATAGCTTATAAAATTGTCAAAATATAGATTTAAAAATGGTTTTCATCAAAAGGCAGTAAAACAATCTTTTAAGAATATTAGTGTATTCCATGCATAAGATTGTACTTATTTTCATTTTAAGCCTCTAAAACACTATATTAATCACTAATAGACATAGATAAAAATATATATTATTCATTACTTACTTGGGATGTTACATAATGTCATTAGAATAAACTCTTAATACCCATTACTAGAAAAAAACAAATCCAGTGGTTAAAATATTTTTTATACCCACAATTGATGATACCAAGATCATATACCAATCATTGAATTGAATTGATATCAATGATGTCGATCGAGGAAAATATTAATCCTTTAATGAGGATATTTGTTTTCTATTGTGGTATAATTATGTTCTCTTTAACATATTCACTTCCACATTGATCATTCATTATTCATTATATAGGGAAAACCATCAATATAATGAGATAAAAATGATCATATTATACCCTTCCCCATTATATAACTATTTTTATTATTGAATTCCTATATATCCATTAATGTAATTCTATATAGTTTTTTTCTATTAAATTTAAACTAGGTAAGAGTTCAAATGGAATGACATGAGCTGGTAAATCAATACATTAATCATGATTAAGGGTTTCCCTTAACAATTACTAAATCTCCATTCATCTAGAATTGATCTTGGAAATTTAATTTTACATAATGTCCATCCCATGAAAAATGTATTACCCGACCATAAGAATGATGAACATGTTTTCAAAGAGATTGTTCTCACAAAAGATAATTTGGAAATCCGTATATATCAATGATTCAAAAATTGTCCCTCATGAGTATTAGAAGACAAAAAATATATTTTCTTAGAGTTATGCTTGATCTTCTTGAAAACAATAATGAAATTAAAGAATATATATAACCATAACCAAATAATTTATGACATAGATTTGATAATTCTATGTGAATATATTTTACAAAATCATTTGGATCCTCAACATCATCGCTTATAATTGTAAATCAATGAACCTTATGTATTGATATTTTTTCTAATTAATGTTGTTTTACATTTATTTTATATTTATTCACACATTTGATAATTAAATCATGAGGTTTCTGTTGGATCAAATATGTAAAAATGAGATGCTCAAATACAAGAGGGGGGATGGTTAATTGTATACTTTAAAAATCCCAGAGGATTTTTTTTTCATAACCAAAATTCACAACAACAATAAGTTCTAATGACATTCATGATTCCGAAAAAGTGATTCCAGTTATGAAACATTACAAATGTTTACAACAACTAAGATACTACCATAATGCGTATAGAATCCTATATAATCAGTGTAAAAGTATAAGGAAGTATAAGATAGTTATAGTTTCCTCAACATTAAAAATGCAGCTAAAAACTTGTAAAAAAGCATGTAAGAAGTACTGAATCTTTTTACCCAAAGAGAAGTGTATCCGATAACCTTGAAAAAAGGACACTTGATTTATACATTCATGAAAGTCTATCTTGTCCACAATAGGATAAGTCCTCGATATGAAGACCGGAGTCTATCTTGTTATCCACGAAAGCCCTCATCTTCAAGGTAGTCGGGACCTCTGCCTTCCTCATCATGGAATCCCTCAACTTCAATGTAGTCGACACCTCTGTCTTCCTGTCCCCCAAATCCTTCGATTGTACACATTAACAATTGTGTCTCACAAAGAAAATCTGAACCAGAAGTTCCATACGCACTATGAAATGAATGTATCTCTTTAGAAATCCCTTCATATCATGTAATCTCTAGAGTCATCGAACAGTTCATCAATGTTATGAGCTCTTTCAAATGAGCACTTATTTATAGGCACATCTTCAATGGTCGGCACCCTCCTCCAATAGTTATATTTTTCCAGGAATTTTGGAGGGACCTATACACATGTATCTTAAAAAATAGTTAGTTTGTAATGGAATACATGAAATCATTTTTAAAAAAAACAGGTGTAAGAAAAAATATGGTTAAATAAGTAAAATCCAATATTTGGAGTGTAAGAAAACAAAATTTTGTAGTCTATCCAAAATTGAATTCGGAGTATGATACAAGGATATTAGTATTGTGTTTTCTAGGAATTCGGAACCTGAACTCTTTAAAATTCTGGAGTCTGAATTTGAAGGAAATTCAGAATATAGATTTACTGGAATTTGAAACCTGAACCTAATATTTTTGGAGTCAGTGTTTATAAGAATTCGGATTCAGAAATCAAAAGAGTTCGGTGTCTGTATTCATTGAACATAGAGTAAGAACTCAGAAAAGTATGTAACCAGAATTCATTATCAGAATTCGGAGTCAGAACTCAGAAAAGTTTGTAACTAGAGTTCGTAATTAGAATTCGGATTCAGAACTCAGAAGAGTCCGTATGCAGAATTTGTAATCCATATTTGAAGTCAGAACTCAGAAGAGTTCATATGTATAATTTGTAATTATAATTTGGAGTCAGAACTCAGAAGAGTTTTTATCCCGAATTCGTAATCAGAATTCAGAGTCAGAACTCAAAAAAGTTCGTATCTAGAATTCTCAATCAGAATTTGGAGTCAAAAGTTAGAAGAGTTCTTATCCAAAATTCGTAATTAGAATTCGGAGTCAGAACTCAGAAGAGTTCGTAACTAGAATTCTTAATTAGAATTAAGATCCTAATACAGAATGCTTCATATATAAGTGATTATGGGATTCTATGGTTTTGGTTTCAATCCGAATTTTACAATTAGAAAATTTATGATATAAACAATAAATCATTGTAAGGATAAATTTCCTTTGGGAAGGAAATTTTTATTTATAGAGGTAAAATATATGGTAAAAAGAGTTATTCCTTTAGATAAGGTGTTTGTGATTATCAAAACAAGAAGAAATGTTGAAGTCAAAATGAAACCTTTATGTCTTAACAATATCCCCTAAGTATGAAGGAAATGAAAAGTCATAAGAAAAAAATTATTGACTCAACAAATCTCCCCCTTTTTGGTATGACCAAACACCTTACGAAAAATGAATATATGTAATTAGAAAATATTCTACTATACATTGAAAATAAAACATATCTCCCTTTATTCATGGAAAAAGATGAATACGAATAACTCCCCCATAGGCTTTGGAACACTAACGATCTTATTCTAGATTTTCAGAATAATAATTTTCATTATCCTGAGTATAGAAATCATCGTAATTAGAACACCCACTTACATAAACTCCCCCTTACTTAAGGATATTTCTTATTTATTTGGAATTCTTTTTCCTTTATCCCCCTTTGTGAATTTTGAAAAAAAATATGGAATGGAAAAGAAATATGTTACCTGAAATATTAGTACAAAAATCCAAACAAAACGAGCAACCACAATTTCATTAGGATTAGAAGAATTTGTATAAGGAAAAAACATATACAAAAAAAGATCGGTGTTGGATATATTTTGCTTCTTTATCATTGGGTATCAGCTTATTCCCAATGGTATTCAACTTATTTATATCTTTATGATTTTATGGTACATTCTTATCTAAGGCTTTGATCCTATCATCTTGATCCTTCAGAACCTCTGCTCGAGCCTTCATCAATTCATCTTGCTTTACTAGTTTTTCTTGAATCTAGATCTGTAGATCCCTTTCTGTTTTCTATCATTGGACAACATAATTCAACATCCCATTCAGATCAATGAAATCCTGAATCCGAGTATTTTGTACTTGATTTATCTTTTCCTCAAAGATATTTGTAATATCATTGATTTTGGTGTCTTCAGTATCAAAATATTCCTTGAAATCTTTATGAAATTGATCATGCACTCTCAAATATTCAATGATCGTCTTCGACCAACATGTCATTTTCTTGCATGATTTTTTGTGGGCTTCAGATTTGATAAGGAAAATCTTGTGTTCGGACTCAATATATTGACACATATCCTTCACCATGGATACTGAGTATGATTTCTGATTCATGCTATGCTGGAGCATTTGGAATATGGATTCAATAGTTGGAATGATCGGAATGGTGTCCACAATCTTCTTCAGGGACTGAATGACCAAATCATGTCCTAGAGCTAATGACTCTGAGTCTGACACTCTACTTGGATGTGGTTCTTTACGAGCTCAACAAACTTCCTCTTATAGGATCCTCCAACTTCCTTCTTCCATATAATTTCATTGGTTTGGGTATCAAAAACCACGTGTTTCCCCTTGTTGGTTTTCAGAATAGCTTCTTCGTCTTGAGATACCTTCTCACTCTCAGGAAACTGAAAAATCCTATCTTTATCAATTTTTTCATTCTCAGGTCTTTCCTCAATATAATCTGGGAGAATGAAGTCATGACTAAGACTATCTTCCTCAGATAACTTGTTCACTTACTCTTCAGCCTTCTCATTCATTTCAGGAGTTGCAAGTTTCAAAGATCCGTATTGAGATGTCTGAATTGAAACTTTTTCTAAATCACATTCCTTCTCATGAAAGTCTTATACTTTAATTATCATATCATCTGTATCATCAATGTTTTGAGCTTCATGAACTTCTTCTACAACTTCCTTTTCTTCAACACCCTTCACTAGTAATTTTTCCGGAGTCATGAACTTCTTCACCAGTGCATAAGATAATGGTTCTACTAGGATTGTTTTTGGTAGGGGAATGTTCTTGAATTCAACATCAATAGCCTTCAAAAGAGGTTGCACAATCTCTGCCTCTAAAATATTATTTTTATGCTTCTACTTTTTGGTTTGCTTCTCCAGCTCTTCAGCATCTTTCTCTTTCAATGATTAGGCCTCTATGGGGTCTAGGCCAGACTGAGGGTCCCCTTCCTTACAATTCTTTTTATTCTCCCTACATTTTGCTACAACCTAATCCGGATAGGAATTCTGTTTCTTGGCCTTTGGAGGTACAGATTTGGTTTCTTTGGCCATAGGGGGTTTCAGTGATTCTTCCACTTCCTTTCATTTCCTCTTCTTTCCACCTATCCTTGATTGTTCAGCCTCTTCTGTATTTTTTGGAATGACTTCTGCTTTATCCTCTAGTAGATCATAAAACTAACCTGATTCCTTATAAAACCCTAATTTTTCCTCTTGAGGGTTTCATCACTGATGATAATTACTTTTCACTTTCTCTTCTTGGAACTGCAAGGGATCTTGAAAGATTCAATGCATAGAACTATCAATTTGGAGAGTAGGGAAGGATACATGATTATCTGTGCTATCTGATTCCTATTCTTTATATTTTTTATCGTAATGACAATATTCTTCATCGAATTGATTTTCCATATAATTACCCAAAAATTTAACATATACATATCACTTTTCTTAAGAGCTTCCTTGTCACCCTTTCACTATATGATAAAACCCAGAACCCATAACTCTAGGATCCGATTGTTGGTAGATAAGTGATCAATTTTTTTGGTCTTGAGACATTTCATAGCCTTTAATTATAAAAAACTCAGATGAACATCTGGTAACTTGTGAGAAATTTCTTTTGTATATCCTTCATAAAATAACCCTACAATGATAGAAGCCTTGGTGTGAGAGAGTTTATAAGTTTTTCCAAAACTCTTGTAGGAAAATTGTTCTCTACCATCTTCCTTAAAGAAACAAGCTGACTCATAAAACTCTATGAGGAGATCTGGATACACAAGATCCTGATCCCCTTGCTTCGAAATGTATACACTCTCCCTTCCATTAATCTTGATATTCATTGAAATAATATATTCAAAATTAATGAATATGTTTGGATGAACCAACCTCTCCCAGTATATATTCCACTCTACAATCGGCTTTAGAATAGACATCTCTTGAGAATAAATTTCACCAGACAATAAGAATTGAATATTTTGGAAATGTTCGGAATGATATTTTGTAGTGGGGAAGAGAATAGACATGAAAAATCTTGAGAACTGATGTGGGACATCTATTGGGAGTCCCCTTTTTATAGGTGTTGAAGCGATGGTTGAACATCCCATCTGAATCCAATGGATGAGAATTATTCTGGTTAGATCTGAGGGTTGAAATGATAGCTATAAGGAAAATTTGGTAGGATCTGATCTCTTGATGTATTTTAAAGGAAAAAATTCAGATTAAAGGATACTAGAATCTGGGAAATTTTAAAAAACAAAAGAAACTAATAGCAAGTAAAAAGTTATTTTGAAAACTTATGAAATATTCATACCTCTCGAATTTTTAAGAGAATTATACGTATTGCGGAAAATGTTTCGTTAAGGAAATTAGATTCAGAGAAAAGAACTACAGCACGACAATGAATTGAGTACCTATATCTTCATTACGAAAAGTTTCATTACGAAAATCATCTTTACTAAAAAGTTCATTATGGAAATCCTCAATACGAATATTTTCATTACAAAAAAAATCATTATGAAAAAATTTGAAAAACATTATTACGAAAAATATTAAATACATGAAATAAAATGTACTCCCCTATGAAAAGGAGTTTATTCCTATAAGGATATTTGTTTAATAGAATGTTAAAAAGGAGGATTACTTTATGGTTACCATTCCTAACTTCAGTTTATTGTATTCAAATCTATCAGATGGTAATGATTTTGTGAAAATATCTGAAAGTTTATTTTGTGTTCTGATAAATGGAAGAATGATGTCTCTGTTTTGTGTGTGATCCCTAGGAAAGTGATGCCTAATATCTATGTGATTTTCATGAGAGTGATGTACAATGTTTTTACTAATGGAAATGTCACTTGTATTATCAAACAAAATTTATGTTTTGGTAAAACTCATACCATAGTCTATGAGTGTGTGTTGTATCAACAAAACTTGAGCACAACAACTTCCAACTGCTACATATTTTGCTTCGGTAGTGGAAATTGCTATTGAGTGTTACTTATAACAAGACCAGGATACTAATGAATCTTCTAAAAAATGAAAATTTCCAGATGTACTCTTTCTATCCATATTACATCCACCAATGTCATCATATGAATAAAATTTAAAACAAAATCATTTCCAGATGTATAAAAGAGTCCTAAATCCATGGTTCCCTTTAAGTAGAAAATTTTTATTTCACTGCCTTTAAATAAGATTCCTTAGGATTGGATTGATATCTTCAAAATCAGCATATTGAAAACATTATGTCTGGATGACTAGCTATCAGGAAAAGTAAACTTCCTATCATAACTCTAAATGATGTTTGATCTTCTGGTTTCCCAGCTTCATCAAGATCAAGTGCATTTGAGGTACCAATGGGAGTACTTATACTCTTAGTGTTGTCATATACATAATTTTTATGAAGATCATTAATAGACTTATTTTGAGATATATATATTCTATCTGGTTTTTGAGTGATTTGAAAACCAAGGAAAAATGTTAACTCACCCATCATACTCATTTCAAACTCAGATTTCATTAAATCGACAAAGGAATCAGTTAAAGATTGCTGTGTTGAACCAAATATAATGTCATCAACATATACTTGAACAATCAAAATATTTATTATATATTTAATTATAAAAAGTTTGGGATCTGAATTTCACTTCTCATTGTTATTTTGAAGAAAAAATCATCTATGTCTATCATACCAAACTCGAGGGGCTTGTTTAGGTCCCTACAAGGATTTGGTACGTTTAAAAACATGATCAGGATGTATCATATCTTCAAATCCAGGAGGTTTTTCAACAAAAACTTCCTCTTGAACATAACCATTAATGAAAGCACATTTCACATCCATTTTAAATAGTATGAAAATGAAAAATGCTGCAAAGGCAAGAAAAATACAAATAGATTCAAGTATAACTAATGGAGCATAGGATTTTTCATAGTCTATTCCTTCTTGGTGATTATATCCTTTATCAACTAATATATCTTTATTTATAACAATGATTCCATTTTCATGACACTTATTTTTGAATACCCATCTTACTCCAATAACAGAATTTTTGTTAGGTCATTCGTCCAAGGTCTAGACTTTATTTCTTTCGAATTCAATTATCTCATTTTTCACAGATTTAATCCAATCATCATCACTTAAAGTTTAATTAGTGTTTTTTGGATTTAATTGGGAATGGAATGCTAGGTGTTCTACATCATTTCATAAGGAACTTCTATTATTTAAAAGTTTATTTACATCACCATTTATGTTATCACTGGGATGATTATTTAGAAACAACTGATTTGGGTTTTGTAAAACATGTTCATCAACATAGGGTATGGAATCTTCAGGGATAAATGCATCAAAAGATTCTTCATGAACATTTTCCTAATAAGAAGTATCTTCTATAAAAGGTTGATAATACGTTTTTGAAATCACATCCGAAGATGTATGTTGGGGTTGTTTAAAAACAAAAGGATTGGTTTCATCAAATTTTACATGTATTGTCTCTTCAACAGTACAAGTGTTTTTATTGAAAACTCCATATGCCTTAGAAGTTGTGGAGTAGCCTATGAAAATTCCTTAGTCAGATTTTAGAGAGAATTTATGTAGATTATCTATATTATTCAAAAATAATACCATGCAACCAAAAAACATAAAGTAGGAAAGTCTTGGATTTATACCATTCCATTTCTCATTAAGTGTTTTTTTCAGAAAATTTCTAATCAAAACTCGATTTATAGTATAAAAAGCAGTACATACATCTTCATCCCAAAAATTATTTTCTACAGAATACTCACTCAACATGGTTCTAGTTATATCTTGATGAATTTTATTTCTTCATTCAACAACAACATTCTGTTAAGGTGTTCTGGGTGCTGAGAAGTTGTGAGAAATAGCTTTTCTACTACAAAAAGATTCAAAATCATAATTTTGATATTCTCCTCCATGATCGTAATGAATACATTTAAATGGAAGGCTTTTCTTATTTTTAACTTGGGCTCTATAACATTAAAAATAATAAAAAGATTCAGACTTATTTTCTAGAAAATAGAACCACGTAAATCTAATGTAATCATCAACCAATACAAATACATATTACTTGCCTCAAATGCTTTCAGTTTGTGTTGGACCAAAAAATACATATGCACTAGCTGTAATGCATCAGTATTTGAGACTTCACCAACTGATTTAATACTTGATTTATGTTTCTTTCCATATTTAGAAGGATCACAAACTTTTGAAGAATCAAATCTAAGAACTTGTAGATCCTTAACTAATATTTTCATAGAGAGTATTCGTAAGTTCCTATGGGTATAGTGACCTAACCATCTATGCCATTACAAAGAGTGATCTTCTATTTCACTAGGGAAAGGTAATTCATGGCTGCTATTGTCTTCTATGTTTAGAGTGTAAACATTCTCTTTACTATAGGTAGAAATAATGAACTCTTCCTTGTAATTGTATTCTAAGAACTTGTCATTCCTATAATTCACAAGATAGCCTTCATCACATAATTGTATTATGCTAATGAGGATGTACTTAAGACCCTTAACAAATAAAACATTTGAAATCAATGTTATTCCAAGAAGAATGATGTTACATATTACAATAATTTCTCCATGATAATTATCTCTGAAATTTACTTTTCTTCTTTTTGTCATGATAATCTTTTCAATATAGTTTTTTTTACCAGTCATATGCCAGGAACATCCACTATCCGTGTACCATGGATTTCTGTTGGTACACTCAATACATTCTTGAATACAAAAGAGTTAGAGATTCTGAATCCCAACTTTCTTGGATCCTGAAATTTTAGAATGAAAATTTTTAGGCACACACATCTTCTTAGAAAAATTGGCTTTATGAAATCCTAAAGACTGGGTTTATTTATAGAACAAATCCTTTTCCAATGTCCACCACACTGGCACTTAGTACATAATGGTGCACTTTTAGGAACAATGTAATTGTTACTACAAATTGGTTTAGAACTTGTATAACCAAAACCAGAACTATAACTTAGAGGTCGGATTTGAGAATACATTTTATGAAAATTTTATTTAGCTAAGGTAATGTTTGAAAAACACTTCCTCAAGAAAAACATTTCATATTTGAGTTTGATAACCTAGTTCTTATTGTCGAAAATATTTGAATTTGAACTAGAGCTAGGCGTGAAAACATTTTTCATAGAAGTTACATTTTCTAGATCTTTAGAATGTTTATTCTTATCAGAAATTACTTCATCGTGATTTTTTGAAATACATTCAAAATCAACATTTTTCTTATCAAGATCTTTAGAAATATCTGATATTTCATTAGTAGGAATAGTATTCCTATAATTTTCCTTATATTGTTTTTTCACGAGTTTCGAATTCTCAATCTCAAGAAGATTGTCAAACCTAGAAACTTCTTTATAAGAAGGTAAAGTATCATCTTCATCAGAAGAAGCTTCTTCATCTGAAGAGTTATAATATTTATCATTACTATAATATTCATTTATTGAAAAATTGGTCAATGATCAGAATTGTGTACCTTATTAATTAAACAATGATTGTTAATAGGTAGTTCGGCTATTAGACTAATATTCTTTTGTCCAGAAGATTCAAAATCTGGAGATTCGTCTGATGAGTCTCCACCACTAGCACACCAGGGTTCATTAGCTTTCCAGACATTCTTAGACTTATCCTTCTAATACTTATTAATGTTCCTATATGAATTCATTTCCTTTCTTTCTTTTCTCTTTAGCATAGGACAATCAGGTCTTATATGTCCAGCTCTCTTCCATTCATAACATGTAACTTCTGAATCTTTCTTATATTTCCTTTCCTTTTTCATATATCAAATTGAAAGTTATTATGTCCAGCTATCTTCTTTATCCTTCAAGAATGATTTTAAAAATCATTTCTTTGAGGATTCACATTCACTATATTTAGATTGGATAACAATTTCTTAGATTTGGATCTAGTAACTCTCTCAGGAGTCTTGATATTTATAGAATTAGATGTTGTAGTAAATAAAAACTGACATTTTCATTATGCTTAATTATGTTACTAGAATCTATCTTCATTCTAGTCTCATTTTGTAGAAGAGTTCCAAACACTTCATCTAATTAAATTAGAGTAACCTTTTTGTTCTCATCAATAGTTGTCCTCTTGGATTCCCACTCATTGGGCATGATGTCTATGTTCTTATCAACAAGATCTTCATTGTGTAATCCTTTATCACCCAAGGATTGTAAAATTTTCACAATAGTCATGAATATTTGTTTCAACTTACATATTTGTTATTTATATGAAATTCAGAAACCATGATATTCAGCTCTGAGCATGGCTGTTTTGGTTTCAATTACGTTTGAAGTTTCAAAGTGTTTAACTTCACGATTCATCCACCTAAAATTTGCTTCTTCACAAGATGAAATATGATATATATATTTCTAGTCCTAGAACAAAGCAATGTATTTTGAACCATATAATTCAGTTGATATTCATGCTTTTCATGATTGGTAAATATACTAACATCCTTTGCAGGGATTTTATATCCTACAGTAAGCATAAAAAAATTATCAACATCAGTATTGATAATTAAAGTCTTCATATGATCCCTCCAATATTCGTAATCATTTCCATCAAATATAGGTGGTCTAGTTGGACTGAGATTGTCTATGGAACCAACATTGATTCCTTCCATATTAAAGAAACATCATTCTACAAAAACATGTTAATATAAAATGTTCATAAACAAGTAAAATATTCCTAATCAAGGAAAATATATTAAAAGTGTATCTTGAAGTAAAAATAAATCCAAATAATATGATTCTGAAAAACTGATTCCAGAAAATTAGAAGAATAATAATTATCTTCTGAATCTAATCGTGAGATTAATTCCGAGGCCACCTCCTCTGATACCAATTTATGGATAAAATATGTAATAATGAGATGCTAAAATACAAGAGGGGGTTATATGTATACTTCAAAATTCCCTATGGAAATTTTTTCATAACCAAAATTCACAACACCTCTATGTTCTAATAACATGCATGATTCCGAAAACATGATTCTGGAAATGAAACATAAGAAATGTTTACAACATTAATGATTCTACCTTAAAGCATATATAATTCTATATTTTCAGAGTAAAAGTATAAGGAAGTATAAGATAGTTATACTTTCCTCAACAAGACAAACGTAGCAGAAAACTTGTAACAAAGTAGGTAACAAGTAGTGAATCCTTTAACCCAAAGAGAAGGTTTTCCTACAACCTTGAATAAAGGTCCCTTGATTTATACATTCAATAAATTCTGTATTAGCCACACCAGTATAATCCCTCAATAAAAAGATTATAGTCTATCTTATTATCCCTGCAATCCCTCAACTTCACGGTAGTCGGAAGCTCTATCTTCCTCCGCAAGGAAGCCCTCAAAATCATGGTAGTTGTCACCTCAGTCATCATATCCCCAAAATCCCTCTATTATACACATTAACAATTAGAGTCGCACAAAGAAAATATGAACCCGATGTTTAGAACGCACTATGAAATGAAACTCTCTCTCTATAAATCACTTCAACAACATGTAATCTCTAGAGTCATCGAAATGTTCATCAAAGTTATGAGCTCCTTCAAATGATCACCTATTTATAGTTAAGGCTTCAATGGTCACTCCCTCCTCCAACGGTCATATTTTTCCTTGATCATCGGAGGGACCTATTCATGTGTCACTCAAACAAAGGATAGTTAATAACAGAACACACGACATCATTTTATGACAAAACATGTGTAAGAAAAAATATGGTTACAGAACTAAAATCCAATATTTAGAGTGTAAGAAAATACAAGTTCGGAGTCTAACCAAAATTGAATTCCAAGTATAATGGAAGGATATTTGGATTCTATTTTATAGGAATTCAGAACATGAACTCTATAGAATTCCAAAGTCTGAATTTCATGGAAATTCGGAATCTGGAATCACAAGAATGTGTAACCTGAACTTACAATGTTTGAAGTCAGAGTCCATAAGAATTTGGAGTCAGAACTCAAAAGAGTTCGGAGACTGTATTCTGAGAACTCAGATTCATAACTGAAGAAAAGTTCGTAACTAGAATTCATAATCAGAATTTAGTTTCAGAACTCAAAAACATTTGTAACCATAATTCGAAATTAGAATTCGGAGTCCGAACACAAAAGAGTTGGTATCCAGAATTCGTAATCAGAACTCAGAGTCAGAAAATAGATGATTTCGTATCCAGAATTCGTAATCAGAATTCGGGGTCAGAACTTAGAAGTGTTCGTATCCTGAATTTTTATTCTGAATTAAGTATTATAACTTAGAGGAGTTAATATCCATAATTCGTAATCATAATTTGGATTCAGAACTCAGAAGAGTTCGTATCAAGAATTCGTAATCAGAATTTGGATCCTAAAACAGAATTCTTCATATCTAAGTGATTATAGGATCCATAGGATTTGGTTTCAATCAGAATTTTACTCATAGAATAATTATGATATAAACAATGAAACATGATATGGGTAAATTTCTTTAGGGTATAAAATTTTTTCATATAGAGGTAAAACATAGGGTAAAAACTGTTTTGCAATGAGATAAGGTTCTTGTGATGTTCAAAACAAGATAAAATAGAAATCCCAAAATGAAACCATAATGTTTTAAGAATCTCCCCTATGTATGATGGAATTGAAAAGTCATAAGGAAAACCATATTTACTCATCATTTTTTAATTATTGAAGCATTTCACATATAATTATTTATGCACTATATTCCAGTTTTCATTTTAAAATAAATGTTGAGGATTTATATATCCATGAAATTTTATTACTATATATCAATCTCATCAGCAGATTAATAACTTTTTTCTTTCATAATATATATTAAAAAAATTAATTTTATCAAAAATTTTACAAATGGGATTTTGAATATTCTTCACATTTGTATTCATCCTAAAAAATTATTACATAATTCAACTTTTTTCATTCTCTCCATGAGTTCTTTTAGAAAATAAAAAATCCATTTAAACATTGAATAACACCATACCATCTCTTTGTAACTCCCAAAAGCTCATATTAATTAATCGTCCCATTGATAGTTTCTTTTACAACAAAATAATTGATCAATATCCCCATTAAAATGGATGATAATACTTGAAGAATAATTCCTAAGAATTTTAATTTTCATCTCATAATTCCTCACCAATTCATTCTATATTTATTAATTCATATCTAATTACATAGAAAAAATTATTAAAAATATGAGGAAAACACATGATGAAAAATAACTTTTTTACGTCTACCCATCCGGTGACGCTGTGGATGGTCTCCGACGGGCGGTTCTCGAGCTTTCTATGATAATGTAGTGATGGATGGATGTTGATGTCTGGCGATGGTTATTTCAGTAATAGGACAAGATGATCAGTGCGATGGGTATCTTGAGGAAGATATGTGTCAAGATGGGTAATGATTTTTGAAATTTGTATGTTTTGGATCTCTGAGTGCTGGTAATGGCGGTATTGGATTAGACTGGGTTTGTTTTTGAATTTTGAATTTTTTATGTTGTAATTTTTATGATCTGTTGTTTCTATTTCACATTTACCCCGAAAAAGGTGTCACTAGAAAATATAAAAAATATGGATTGGATGGGAAAAAATGATTGAACTCTTACTTTGTCCATCTTCGGTGAATTATTACACAACAGCTGACTTTGGTTTTGGTTCATCAACTGTGTTAATGGAATCATCATCACCATGATGTGTTCAACTACATCTCCCAACATGTTGACAAGGTCCTCACCATTGTTTCCACATTATATATTGTTTTAATATGTTTTTCTAGATCCTGAAATCTTATTCATGAAATGGAACACCTATGGGGGATATATATATTTATTTTGGAAATAATAAAATAAAAATTCTAATATAATTATAAATATTTAAATTTTGTAATATCATGATTCTATGATGATATACATCAATATTAATATTTTTTTATATAATAATTATATCTAGGGAATTGATTTTTACATGAATGTAATTATCCAATGAATATCTCATTTGTGTGTCAAGAAAATAATGTAGTAAGGATTGTTGCCATGTACTAGTCCCGATGCAACCTATCATAATAAATACATTTATTTGTATCATTCCATGTTATATATATTCTAGAGCCTCATTAACATGTCATATCATGTAATGGATTGTTTTCATTAAATCTAATAACATATTACTTTGTTATATACCCCGATAATTTATTATATCTGATCAAATTATTTGAGTTTTTACTAATTATTTATAATCCTAATTTTATAAAATAACTAAACCAACATTTTATATAATCAATGGAGACCTAACTATTTATTACTAAATATCACATTTGAAGAAACAACATATATGATTAAAATGTTTATTTTTTGGGGTTTATATCATGGATAGAGAAAATAATACATTAAAATTTGTAAAAGAATGATTTTACAAATGCAAATGAATGAAATAATACATGGTTTTTTCATTTGTTATGTTGATTTTATATTATATCCCGAGAACAAAGATAAAATAATCTATAGAGTATTAATACAAATAATGAAATATTTGAAGGAGATACTAAGAATATGAAACTGATGTATCTCAATATGTAATGGTCATATAAGTATGAAGAAAATCATAATATAAATATGATTAATCATATCATAAGGATTATTATAAAACAAAAAAAATTATATATTAAAGAGCATATCCCCATGGATTTCCACCACAGTGTCATTAATCTTAATGAACTTGGTTATTTACCCATATATCATAAAAAAATACCATGTATAGAGATCATTTCTTTACCTAATTCATTGTTCTGTCATAATGTCCCACCATAATATGTATTAATCCATCTACAAATCATCTTTCATAAAAAACATCACATTAATAACATGTTGAAAAATGTGCTTCATATAATAAAATTTTGTAAAAGTGTAGAAATATTGTAACATAACACAATTTATATCCCTTGATAAATGATTATGGGTTTATAAATGTAAATAATAGTATTTAACATACATTTGTGTGTCGAGGTGAACTACCATTGTAACATACTATTTCAAGGTTCAAGAAATAGTTCCCCAAGCTGGTTCTCCACACGACTTCCCGAATTCCAATTCATATGCTTGTGGCTTCCTACTAGCAATGAGGAATTGGTAAGAAATTCGTGAGGAGACTATACCCTCTTTTATCATAATAGAACAACACTTGTAGAAAATAAACAAAGAATATATAACCAAATCAATACTCATGTCATAAGATAACCAAATAGGAAATTAAATACTCAAATTAAATGGAAAGCAAGCTATTACAATTAATGTGTGAAGTGTTTATAATGAAACATAAATTAAATACAATAAAACAAAATAATTGGATTCCAAACCATGTTTGGTCTCCTCATCCATGATCCATCTTAATCATCCACCGACATTTATGCTTTTTCCCTCATCCAACCCTATAATAAAATAATCTATTCAGGTACCGATCCGGCATCCCAAATATGTTTTGAGTAGAACCCAGTTAGGAACCACCAATTGTGTCTAAACAATTCCAGTAAAATGATAGTTCATGAAGTTCTATATTGAAACATATACAATGTAATAACAAATAGTTTATTACATTTTCATTAATACTTATCTGACAACATTAACTATATGGTTACCAAAGATAAACGTGCCAAAACTCTTACATCATCTCATATAAGATAGAAAATTCTTCCTTAGTCAATATCATATCTTCATACCAACTTCTTACTAAATATTTTTATATTCATGGAGTTATTATATCGGAGTATGTAAATTGACTCATGTTGGTGTTTTAATATTTTAATGTTTGGAAATTACTCAAAGTGTCACTATTCCAATTCATTAATTTATGATTTATATGACATATTTCCAATGTTACCAATTTAAAAAATGTATGTATCATGATTTTGTTACAAATCATAATCCTCAATAGAATTACCATGCTCTTATTCACATTAATCATATGTATAATTTCCATGATACCATGTATACTTCTCCATTTAGAATGACCATTTCCCATTCAGTTTCCTCATAAGTATAATTTCCATGTTATTATTTGTGCATCACAATTTATAATTATCGTATTCTCATTCTTTATTGTATAATTAATATATCAATTAATTAACCACCTTATACTTATTTGTAATTCATCAATTTGTCAAACACATCCATTACATTAACATAGTTTTTTAGACAATTAATTAATTCATCAAGTAATTAATTATTATCATGATTAAAATTCCATAATTAATTTTGCAAAATTAATTATCTCTTTCTAGTCTAAAATTCAATAGATAATCCCATAATTAATTATTTTGATCAAAATATCAAGCCACATGTTTAATCAATAATTAATTATATCAATTTAACAATTTCAAAATATAATAATTGACCCCTCAATTAATTTTCTATATTAAAAACAATAAATCATATAATGAATTCCCCCAAATTATCTCTCCAATAGGGAAGCCCCTTAGTCTCTTGATTAATTCCCCAATTAATCACTGATTTCAACAAAGATTCAACTAATTAATTAGTCAATCAATTAAACTCATTTCATGAAAATAAATTACTAAAGGTTGAAATAAATTCGACAAATATATATATATATATATATATCAGATCCAAAACAAAGGAAATTAGATTTGTACCACCCACCTTTTTTGTTGGTGGATTCATTCCCAATGAAAATCCCAAAATCCATGCAGCACAATGATGTTGATAACTGTTCCGAATCTAAATCCCTATAACAAAAACTAATCAAAGACATCAATATCGGACAATTCTATAAATATTTCAATTATACTATATCTATATATCACTAAAATGCTTTAGATCCAAATAACGAGTGGACATATTCAATGAAAAGATCAATGTATGAAAGAAGTATGAATGGTAGAAGCATAAGTATGAAATCTAATCATCAGGAGAAGAGAATATATTCAATTTGGGAATTTGGTCTCAATGAACGGTTCTCATGTGGCATTAGAATCCCTCATGGTTTATGGGAGAACATTCTGTTACCCTTTGTAAAGTCAAATTACGATTTAGTTCAACATATGAGGTGAATAATGTCATTAAAAGTTGAAACTGAATAAGATATAAAATTTTAGGATCTCACAGTTGGTACAAACACATTTTAGTAACATTGTTAGAAAGACTGTGTGTGAATCATGTGTTTTTCACTACTTCAAGGGGGAATTCCCATGGCTACCTCACACAGACTCACAAACATTGATTAATCCAGGTCGAATCAACTTCCTCAAAAGGACCAAGATCGAACAGTTTCTCCTAGACATGTGCTCGATTATTACAAATCTTATTCCAACCATGCATAGCCAGATTTCCCCAAAAAAATTATAATTCAACCACTCACAACTTAATTGACAACTAAAATCAAATTTTCATATGTAAAAACATATATTACATAAAATCATGCCCATGATATTTTCATCAAAGGTTGGGTTCCTACAATCATCACACCTTATAACAGATCATCATTGATCGATAGTTACGAGAAATTATAATATTTTCTACCAAAATGTTTTGTCCATTGAGCCCCCATAACTCCTTACCATTCCCATGTTTCTTCTTATACATTTCTATGTGGTCATAACACATGGAGTATTGAAAAGTGTTTCCCCACAATATTTTCTCATAATGATAAAAAAACACATCAGATGCTACTTGAAGGACACATCTATCCCATGGTCAAACTAATCCACATTGATCATGTGAGAAAATTCAGGGTGATACTTCCAACGTTTTGAAACTTATAAAACATCATGGATATCACTGTATCTCATTGTTGTAGAAAATTGGTACACCATCAGATTAATTCTCTCAGCCATCATAATCGGCGCAACAAACATGGGAACCAAATTGGGTTGCCTTTATGTCATGCAGTGACCAAACCATGAAGATACCCAATGGAAAACACTATAACTGAATGTAAACTCTATGGGACATATCACTATATCTGGATATGAAACATTTCAGCTCTGCTCTATATCTATACATTTCTAAATCAACTATACCAGCTCCGAAGTCTCCTACCCGATACTCAATACCAACAACTATGACTCAACATTATCCTTTTATAATACCATTAATCAACATGGCCTACCATAAAGACAATTTTATGGTGACATCTATAGAGTATTCTGATAACAAATGTCATAGAAAAAATACACTGAATCCAAGTTCTTTTTCCAATATCCACTGATGACAATCATGAATGCCCAGTGCATACACTACTGGAAAACTAACCTATAGCAATGGTTTGGAACTGTTGGTATAGGCCTCCAAACCATTGGTATAGCCTATACCAACGGTTTGGAGAACCATTGACAAGTTAGCCGTTGGGATAGGTCTATACCAAGGGTTTTGGAAAAACCATTGGTATAGACCTATGCCAATGGTTTTGGAAACCGTTGGTATAATTAATATGAAAATCTATACCAACGGTTATGGAACCATTGGTATATGTATTTCAAAAAAAACATTCGATGGGATTTGATCCCAGGACCCCTTGTTTATTATTCAACGACATAACCACTAACCTAACATGAATTTTTTGAATATAATTACATAAATATATATATGTATTCTCATAATTATTTTAAATTTTTATTTATATAATGTTCTGGGTAAGAAGAAATGAAAAAAAAATCAAAGGATATATACCAACGGTTGTCAAAACTGTTGGTATAGGCCTATACCAATGGTTTTGACAACCGTTGGTATAGATTTAGATTCTGGATTTTGATTTTCGGTTAAGGTTGATTTGTGGGGGACATTTCCCAACGGTTTTGGCAAACCGTTGGGTTAGGTATACCCTTTCCCAACGGTTTTGGCCAAACCGTTGGGAAAGATGTCCACAAAGTGGAATTTTCCCAACGGTTTGGCCAAACCGTTGGGAAATGGTATACCTATCCCAAAGCTTTTGCAAAACCATTGGGAAAGGTGGCCAAAATGTGGGATTTCCCAATGGTTTGGAAAAACCATTGGGAAATCCATACCATTTCCCAACGGTTTGGCCAAACCGTTGGGAAAGGTGGCCTCAAAGTGGGATTTCCCAACGGTTTCACCAAACCGTTGGGAAAGGGAACCAATACCAACGGTTTTTAAAAACCGTTGGTATAGAAGCATTGGGAAAGGTCAGATTTCCAGTAGTGATATCCTCAAGAACCTATATAATACATTTGGACATCCCATGTCTCTATGGGTGAAAAGTTGTACATGATAATAACTGTGTGCCAAGATAATTTACCAATCCATGTCATAAATGTGATGTAAAGTGTGGATCATGATATGAATCTACTATTAGTGTAACTACATTGAATCAAAAAATCTCTTGAATGTATAGTTCTCCCAACCAATCTACTATAATGGTTTCCCTAAAAGCTATGATATGCACTATCATTGTCAATCGATCAATAAGGAAAAAATAGAGTCATTCATCATAAGAATCGTTGAGAGACCCACCACAAAACTATGGTCATATAATCAAACATCTATTCCAGAATATGTAATGGTTGTAGTAAACCACATGGTCTTTTATTCTCTATAATCACCTGCAGATTGGTGATGCATCTTTTCATAAACCCTATGGTCACTTTTTTCATGTCTAGCCACCAAATCTATCATAGTAGGTCATTGATCATTTTGATATACACCTTTATGCACCATGAATGTCATGGAATTAAATTCCCACAAGATATCCTCTCATATTCTTGTATGTACCACAACTCAATTATGCACATTGATGATCTAATATTCATCTATCAACCATTCTTTAGTTGTCTCACTGCCTTCCATGCTTTCCATCAAGGCTATTCTATACAGATCCTCAAACATTCCATCCCTTCCACGTCTCAAAATATTAGACTCCACAATTACTGAAACCATAGCCGTATTCTATTTGAAGACTTTAACAACCACATGCATCTTACACTACATTGTCACCATCTTCCACTCTTCACTGGACACCTGAACCATTTGAGTCTGAGTTTTATTGCTCAAGGCTTTAGCCACACTATTTTTTTTCAAGAGCATATATTCCGATTAATAATTAAATGACCTCATATAGTCAACCATATCTGCATGTGATGATTCAAATATTGTTGTGAAAATATATACTTCAATATGTTGTGATTTGTATAGGATGAAAATGTTTCTCCAAAAATATAGTATCTCCAACACTAAATAGAATAAACTAATACTGCCAACTTTAGGATGTGAGTAGGGTAATGCCATTCCTGAGGCCTCATCCAAAGAGACCAATATTCCATAATTCTATCACCCTTAACCATCATATATTCAGGTTGGATACTCGAATCATCACAATAAACTGTATACTCCTCACTAGACCCTGGTAGGATCAAAATTCGTACTAATGATAAAACCCTTTTAGAATCCTGAAACTTTCTCTCACTAGATTATGAATGTTCAAACTTTATTAAATTTTTATCCAATCTCCAAATATGTCTCTATAAAATGGGAAAACCGTAGTTAAACCAACAATAAAATCTTGCAAATCATAGGAATCATGAAATATCAATAAAAATATTGGGCTACTCCAAAGAAACAATTCCCCAATCCTTCTCTAGGGGCACTGACACACCTTCCTTTGAGATTATGTTCCCCAAGAAGTTTACCTTGTCAATCCAATACTAACACAATGATAGATCTAGGTATAACTGACTTTCTCTTAGTGTACCAAAGGAGATTTCATGATTTTGGGCATGATCGTCACAATCATTAGAGTACACCATAAAATCATCCAAATACATCACAATGAAATGATCCAGTTATGGATTAATGATCTTGTTCATCAAAATAATAAACTATTATTGTTCATCTATCAACCCAATTGAATTACAACAAATATATATGGGCCACACATGTTTCTAAATGCGGTCCTCAGTATATCAATAGTCCTTACTCTCAACTGATGATACCCAAATCTCATATTGATATTTGAGAATATACAATATCTCTTCCACTGGTCAAATAGATATTTGATACATGGAGGAGGATAAACGTACTATATATTCATTTTGTTCAACATATTGTAATCAGAGAAAAAATAACCTCCCGATCACATTCATTATGAACAAAATAGGTTATCCTCAAGGTGAAAGACATGGATGGATAAATACCTTATCCAACAACTCCATAAATCGAATCATATTCTCTTGATGATCTATTGGTGACATTCATTATGGTTGTGTAGATAATGGATTAGACATATGTATACTCTCATTAGATAATTTTACATCTCTCTCAGGTGGTTTCCATATGAAGTCCTCAAAAATGTCATCCTAAAATAGTTCCACTTCTAGTGGAATGATATATTTCCTATTTACCCCATCATCCAACAATAGAAAAAGAACATTGACCTCTCCGAGATTATATGTAATTGGAATTACTTAGACTTCCTAGATATCCCACAATCCACAGTGAATATACTGGTCACCCTTAGAAGATGTTAATGTAACAGTCCATCAGTAAAAGCCCATATGAGATCATTATGAGACTAGCCAATCCTTACCCATAACCAAGTCGAATCCCACCATAACATGATGATAGATATTCCATATGAAATGAAATTCGATGATCTCTTGTGAACATCCCATAAAAAATTGGCATCTATAGACCATACACCCAACATTATAACTATAGTCACAACCCCTCTCACAATCTCCACATACATGAAAAAATAATTAGCAGAATTTTAAAATATAATGGATTGAGAGGAACAAGTATGTAACAATGCTGTAGATAATATAGAATCTACTTGGACAGTTTCACTCACTATTGATGGTCTATCCATGCAATCTACAACTTTAAGATATACATCATTTAATTATGTTTCCCCAATTCATTGTGATGTTGTCTAACTCCCCGGAATAGCACCACTCAACTGATGTGGGGGCTCCTACAATGAAGAACCATGTCCACTAACTCTACTTCCTCATCGTTTTGAACTGAAACTACCATCCATATTAATATTGTAGAAGACCCCATCCCACTCTCTGATTCTTTATATCTTCTCTTTCATTACCTATCTATCGATGTGACCTAAAAATCATCTATAGATGTCACAAATTTCAATAGGATCCAAATACTACTAGTGGTAGGTAACAATGTCGATGATAGTGTCCCATCATACAACACTAATGACATATCACCCCATTAAGGTCCAGTCCAAATCAACCTTATGTCTGCATACTCATCTTCCCACTACATTGGTAATTTTTTTCATAATGGACCTTACTACTCTCGGAGGTCGTATCTCTTGATCATCTAGTAATAGCTCTTTCTCCAACCCTGAAACAATCCCTTAGGGTCCCTTCAAATATGAGAGTTGGGTCCACTACATTAATAATCCTTTATAGCCTGGAGACATTCACTTGGGATATAATCCGAGAGTTATGTCAATATTGAAAACATTTCATTGCAGTTGCCACATGTCATACCAATGCAGGGGAAATGTGTTGTAAATATATGCGACATCCAACATAGAGAATCACTGAAATTCTACCCTGTGTTAGATGCATGAACTCAGTATCATTAACATGTATCATCCTTTATGGATAATATGTTCAAATATCCTCTCCAAGATGTACTTCAATAACAAACCTTCAATCAGTGCATTTCAAACCTAAATATTCCACTAGAACATCATTTATTCACTTTGTATATATATGACCAACATGAATATCCTCTCTACTGGTGTATCCAAATGGTCATGTATTGTCTCTATGAACTCACTCCAGAATTCACCTCCCTCAGGTCCACCCTCTCTTGTAAAAGTCAAAGAGTGATACTATAGAAACTGCCTAGTCAAATCATACATACATTCACATGTCTCCCCGGGTCTTTATTATTTATTTTCATAGATTGTGAAATGTTCTCTTAGAACATCTTCCCATAACCCTCTGCTAGCACAATCAGTTCCTAATGATCTGCAATTGGAAAATCATACCTAGGCACGCCCCATAGTCGTCCCCTCAACAAGGGTCATGGATGAATACTCTCTTTTATCACTAATACATGAATTTGGTCACAAATATAACAATATAACAATAATGTATGATAAAATAATCCCAATGGGCATTTTCTCTCAACCACACCAAAATGTCAAAATTGAGGCACTATCGCTACCCTTAAACATCCTACACTGAGGTTTTTAGTTCATAATAATATTTTTGAGATTGATACCCAAAAATTCACAATTTTTATCATTTTAAAATATTTATAAATTCATTTTTCACTCTAATTGTCATTTTAATCCCAATGAAAGGTAAGTTGTTCATGATTAAAAACATACAATAACTTGTTTCCCATTGCGTGCCTAAAATGGATAGTGTCACAACAACCTAGTGTTCCTTGAATGATGAATGAAGTCTCAAATCCCATTCAATTCTATAATAAAAATCTAAAATCAAAAAAATCCCAAAACAAAATATTCACACCACACCACAAGTAATTCACCCATTGGGAAATAATATTAAATTGTAAATGTAAAAAACAACAATTATAATCCCACCATAAGTACATCGGTTTCCTCCATACATGGGATTCCAAATACCATTGATGAGCTCCTTACCAATCCCAGACACTTCTAATTATATAGTATACCATCCCCAATATAGTTTTAAAAAAGAAGAAGAAATAAAATCGGTACTCTGATACACATTGTGATGTCTCGACCTAAGTTATACGCAATGGTGCCCGAGCCATTTCTCCACATGAGATCATGCACACCTCCGCATAATCCAAAGTCAATTACTGGAAAGGATGATCTAGTAAGTCATTCATCGAGAGACTATACATTCTTTTATCAGATTGAAACACCAGCAGATGTAAATAAATAGTACATATAAGCGTATATAATTTGAACAATACTCATGTCACAAGATAAACAAATAGGAAATACAATAATCAACTAATAATAAAAACACACTCAGCCAATATAAGTGTCAATTTTCCATATTGAAATGGAAATGAAAGACACTAAAACACCAAAATTGTGTTCTGATCCATGTGAGGTACCCTTATCCATGATCCATCCACAATCATCCCCTTATCCTATAGCCTTTTACAATATAAAAATATAAAATAATATAATGTATTTCGGTACATATCTTGATGTCCGAATAGGTTGTGATTAAAATTCAGTATTTCACCACAAATAGTGTCTAATTTTAATCAATAGATAGTGAATTTATTAATATGTGGAAACAAATACAAATCAATAATAAATAGCTTATCACATTTCCATTTTTTCTTATCCAACTACATTAACACCTGGGTTCCTAAAGGTACTCTATCCTCAATACTGAATACTTATCTTACTAGAGACTTATGTGATCCCATTGTAATATAAAATCATAATGCATGATGCTTGATGAAGCATGAAGTATTAAAGGGGTTATGATATCTCCGTACCTGATTCAACTCATGACGTAGTTAAAATATTTTCATGTGAGGCAATAACATGGAGTGCCATTATTTTGATTAATTAATTTCACATTCAAAATCCACATATTCAAAGATACCTATATCAAAAACATATGTAATATGACATTGTAACATTTCTTACTCCTCCATAGAATAAAAATGTTCCAATTAACTTTAAACATAAGTATAATGATCATCTTACCATGTATACATCTAAGTTTATTATAACCATGTTCCCATTCTCATTACTCATAAGTATGATGTGTAATGGCCCGGACCCACCTATTCCATTACTTTTCCAAAACCACGACTCCATAGAAATGATGTAACCATGACGGTAGCACACCAGTCATAGTGGCACTAATCATGGTGGCACAGTGATGGTGGCACCAGTGACAGTGGTACCGTAAGGGTGACAATGTGACAATGGCATCGTGAGGGTGGCACCGTGACGGCGGCATCGTGTCCTCACCATCCAGCTCCCGACCTTTCTGCTCATGAAAAATATCCTTTGGTGTAAATATTATTTAATTCCCTCTTACATGCCATTTAAAGCCCATAAATAATATCAAAAATCACCCATGATTCGGGAAACCCTTTACATACCAAAACGTGTGGTTTTTCCTCGGTGTCACGCCCTTCCCCGTACCTTCTACTTTTTCCCCTGTTACTCGTTTCTTTATGGTTAATTAGAATTGTTTATAGCATAGCCGTTATGACAACCCCTCAGAGGAGAATTGTTAAATGGATTAGTTCCATCATGCATAACTTCCCAATCGCATGGGGAACCACGATCTGACTATAAAGTAGTTAAAATTTACATATCCCGTAACAACGAGATCTCATCCTTATATCACACGAGAATTCCTTCTTCTTCATCCTCTTGGCTTGCTTCCTTTTTCTTCCAGGTGGGCTTGGAGTTCCCCTTCCCGAGGCAAGTTGTTCACATGTGTTGGATCCTTTCATCTAACTCTTAGAGTCCCTGTCATTCCTCCTCTACAAGTCATGCATCCCCAGTTCATGGTGCATGGGGAAGAACTTCAATCCTTGATCAACCACGTTGGGATTTTTCCTTCATCTCTCCTTACATTGAATCATGTGGGGGTGGGTACGCTACTGTTTCTGTGGGAATGGATGAAACCAAACCTTAACAAAGATAACAAACAGACAGTTTAATAATGATGGTGTGTGTTTGACATTTTTGTTGTACTCTTTTATAATTTCTATATATTTTGAACTGCATGGGCTTATACTCACTGAAAATCATGGACATTTGTTTTCTTTCCTTGATCAGTAATAATCCCCTGTTTTCTATGATGACTAAATGATTGTAACATGGAAATTGGTTAATCACCAAAACTCGATTGGTTAAATGGATGCCCAGTGAACATCAATCCTTGTGTGGTCACCCCGGTTAACCAATATAAAGAAGAACCTAATGGATGATGTTATTGAACCTAGAAGTTTCCCTACTCTGTTTTTTAGTAAGTGTGTTGTTCTATTTGATGATTCTGGGATGATGTGGACAGGGATGGGATCCTCTGTTTTGGCGTGATTGTTGTTCGTGAATCTGAAGTTGTGTGGAGATGTATCTTGAGGCTTTTTTTGGTTCAAGTACATTTAGGGATCTCATGGATCCCTTTGTTGGTGTGACTTCAAAAGAGAACCAGGTGTGAATGTATAAATTTTTGTTTGGCTGTTTCTCATTCTCATGATTTTGGTCATGCCGGTTAGTTTCCAAGTTGTGTATATTTCACCTAATTGGGATAACTTGAACATGAAAGAAAGAATGGGTGAAATGGGGAATTGGTTTTGGGAATGAGTTGTGACTAGGCCGTGAGTGATTTTCCCATCTTTTTTGAATGAATAGTAACGAGGGGGTTTGCGTTTCGGTTATCTTTAGAAACCCTAGGTTCAGATGAGTTCTTGTTACCTATACATATAATTTTATTTCTTATGTTTCTTTTTCATACCGAACCCATGTTGAGCACTTAGTGCTGAACACACCCATTTCATGGGGGAGGGTGATTTCCCAACACTCCATTGAGTGGCTGGTTATTAGCTCCTTTTCAGCTCCCTTTCCTGAATAGCCCAAGACTCGTTGGGTAGGTTGTGACATCCTGAGGTCTATTAAAGCCCAAGATTATTTGGGAAGGGTAGTAATGGTGGTTGGTCTAGGTGTGTGTGGGCAGGTTGTTTCCCAAGAGTCTTTGGGATGAGGCACATGTGTCTGCGGGCGTGGCACTAGTTGTTCTGACCCAGGTGTTTGCGGGCATGGTTACGAGTCGTTGTGGAGGCCCATGTGTTTACAGGAGGGATGTCTGGTTGTGGCCCAGGTGTGTGCAGGTGGGGTGTGGTAGTGGGACTGCATTGAGAATGGCAGGAGTGGTTCGATGTGTAGGATGTCTTCAATAACCAGTGGGAAGGTGGTGCGGGGTACCCAAATATCGATGTTCTATTACTATATATTACTTGAATTTCATTTTTTGGGGAGTTTTCCTTGGTGAGGTTTGGGTGGATGGTTTTCCTTGAAAGGTTATTGGTTATCTCTTTTCTCACAGGGCATTAGAATGACTCCCAACTTAGTCATTGTTTTTTTCAAATGAGTATACTTCTATGCTCACCCTACATATATAAAACTTCTTTCAGGTTTCCAAGAGGACTATAGGGATCGTGTAGGGTCGTACTAGTTTAGACATTAGGACAATTCCTATTGCTGTTTTTCTTTCTCTTGGTACTTTGTTTGGGGGCATTCTTTTACTTTTGTATCATTTACATTTGGAACATGCAGATGAGGAAGGTTTATTTTGGATTTACATGTACTTCCACTTTTTTTGTTGTTTGGATTTACTCTCTTATCTCTCGATCCTATTAAATAAAATGTTTAATGCCTTCCATCTTGTGTGTGATTCTATACCCTTTGTTCTAGTCTCCACTATGGGACCTATTGAAGGGGGGTCTCAGGGGTCATTATCTCTCCTTTCACATGAAGAAGGAAGGGTCTAGAAACATGTTGTCTCTTCTCGCATCGTGGTGAAGGAGGGTCGTGATATAATGGTATCAGAGGAGAGGTTCAGAGATAGGGTGGAGGCAGGAGTTAGGCACAATGAGGATTTCATGGGATGGTAGGGAAAAAGTGTTGGTTGATCTTGGTTCATGAAATAGGCCAGAAAAGGATGGCTAGGACATGGGATTTTAAGGCCCCTCGTGATCCGATTCAAGGACTCTGGTCCAACCGAACGACCAAGTGAGGGTGCACTGATTGTGGGTAAGAGACCCTAGGGAAGGTACAGGCATAATAATTACTTGTGTTCTTGTGTTTCATGGGTATATTGGGGGGGTGATTTAAAAACAATTAAGAAGTCTATTAAAATGTAAGAGAAATATTATACACTACTCGGGCTTAGGCATTCCTTGTTTACCTTACAGCTATGGCACCTGGGAGATGACCACGAGTCGTGCGGGAGATCGAGGCCCAGGAGGTTGACATGGCTAATCCATGGAGGGATGACTGAGAAGATAAGGACGATCAGTGGTAGAAGGCGCTTCATGCCTTTCAGCATGAGACCCTAAGGAAGTATTAGGGCATGATCTCTGACATGGAGACAGAGAGCTAGCTAGAGGACCTGGTGATAGCTTTCATATTGATCTGGTCTCTCATGGAGTACTGGGTTCCTTTGGTTGTAAACCATATTTGGGGAGCAGCACGTTAGTGGTGGAAACATTATCTTGGGGAGAAGAGCGAGGCTGAGGTGATGTGGGCTGATATAGAGAGGGATTTCTATGCCAAATTCCACTCATCCATGAAGAAGGCTAAGAAGTGGATAGAGATACTCTCCCTCGAGCAGGGGAGAATGTGAGTGAGATTGTTGGGGATCAAGTTCAAGGATATCCTACGCATTACTCCGGACCTATTTCCAGATGAGGAGTCCCAGGCGAGATGTTTTGTGGAGGCACTCCGACCTTCTCCTCAGTATGTTGTTACTCCGTTCACTCTACCATTGTACATAGAGGTCCAAAAGAAGGAATAAATATTAGATATGATGAACACACTGGGTGGTGTATCACGAGAGGAAATCCAGTTGGGAACATTGAAGGGGAAGGTCGTCAGCAGTCTGCCTCTATCACAAGGTCCCTCTAGGTTTTGACCAGTAGGAAGCAGGCCTCAGCAGTTCCTGTTCTGATCTCTTGGCCCTCGCCCATTTATTTCCGGCCCATGGCCGAGATGCTTCATTTGTGGAAGCCATGGGTACCTTCGAAATCAGTGCCTGAGAAGAGTACATTACGACGGGGGTGGTCAGGTTCAACGCCCACCTTAGCAGCAGCAATTTCCAGCTATGCCCTTTTAGCAGCAGCAGTAGGGGCAGCAAGCTCCCAATCCTCCAAGGGAAGGGATTGTAGGAGGGGGCCGACCTTAGGATGCTATTTAGGGATGTTTACCAGTGTGTGGTAGGGGAGGAGGATGATAGCCAGGGGGTATGGGAGATGGGCGTGGACTGTTACGCACCACGGAGGCAACAGTTCCAGTAAGGCTGAAAGTCGTTTGAGGTATGACCATCATGTTTAGTACTCTTTCCCATGCTGTGTTTGATATAGAAACCTCGCACTAAATTGATACACCGAGTCTGGCACGCTCTCTGGATTTAGATGCTCAGAGTCTTCCAGTACCCCTGGTGGGGAGCACGCCGGTCAGAGGTCAGACCAACTTGTTTTATGTTTTCCAAGGGTGTGGACTGATGATATGGCCATATCAATCAATCAGGGGTCTTATACTATTACAGATACATCCATACGATGTCATCCTAGGCATTGGCTAGTTGTTCTCTATATGTGCCATCATTGAATACTTCAGAGGAATGGTCATGTTTTCAGATTTGTGTGGTTGGCGTGTAACATTCATCAGCGATCAGAGTTTCCTGAAAAGCATTAGGTGAGAGGATCCCCTCCTTTCCTTGATAGCTGAACTATCAGTGGAGTCGGTGGATGTAAAAATGGTGGAAGTCCCAAGGATCATTAGTGGGTTTAGGGATATCTTACCTAAAGATGTGGCGACTCAACCCCCTCGATGTGATGTTGAGTTCAGGATACATTAGAAACCACGTGCTCATCCGATTTCAAATGATCCATACTAGATAGCACCTTTAGAGTTGCAGGAGTTGTGGATTCAAATTGACGATCTGATGAAGAACTGTTTTATTTTATCATGTGCGTCAACATGGGGTGATCCAGTCTTGTTCGCAAAGAAGGATGATGGTGGTCTCATTCTCTGCATAGAATACTAGAGACTGAACCAGGTAACCTTCAAGAACCATTACCCCCTCCCGAGGATAGATGATCTATTTGACTACCTGAGGGGAGCAGGTTGGTTCTCTAAGATCGATCTGTTATCTAGATATCATTAGTTGAGAGTGAAGGAGGGTGACATCTCGAAGACTACCTTCAGGTGCATATATGGGCACTTCATGTTTGGGGTCATGTTATTCAGCATTACAAATTCACCAGCTGTGTTCATGGTTCTCAAGAACTCCTTCTTCCAGGAATACCGGGATTGGTTCGTAGTAATGTTTATTAACGACATCCTGATCTACTCAAGATCAGTGGAGGATCACGCTGAGCACCTGAGAACAGTTTTAGAGGTCCTACGATAGTACAAACTCTATGTAAAATTGTCCAAGTGCATGTTCAAGATGTGAGAAGTGTGCTTCCTTGGGCACGTGGTGTCTGAGCATGTAATAGTGGTGGACACATCAATGTTTGAGGTGGTTGATTCATGGACATCACCTAAGAATGTTACAATATTTCATAGTTTCTTTTTACTAGAAGGCTACTATCGGAGGTTTGTGCCCAACATCTCTCAAGTTGCAACACCTTTGATAGATTTAACCAAGAAGGACCAGGCTTTCATGATGAATGGGAATTGTGAGGCAACCTTCAACTATCTAAAGGAGAATTTGGTAAGTTCCCCAGTACTGAGGTGGCCAGAAGAAGGGGCGGTGTATGAGGTGTTTTATGATGCCTCAGGGAAAGGCCTTGGGTGTATGTTGATGCAACGAAAAGGGATGATCTCTTATGGGTCTAGAATGTTACGTCCTCATGAGAGTAATTATGCTACCCATGATATGGAGCTTGCAGCGGTCATGTTCGCACTAATGTTGTGGTAGTATTACCTCATCGGGGAGTGCTTCGTGGTCTTCACGGATGACAAAAGTGTGAAGTATATCTTCTCCCGGCGGGACCTAAACATAAGACAACGAAGGAGGATGGAGTTCCAACAAGACTATGACTTCTAGATTTCCTACACCTCAAAATAAGGGAATGTGGTAGCTGATGCCTTGAGTAGGAAGTAACAAAAGTATGTGGTTCGATAGTCAGTAGATTCTTGGAAGGTGATGGAGGAGTTGGCTGCCCTGCACGTGGATGTGAGGATGGATGGTGGTAGAGGTTTCCTATATCAGATAACAGTGCAGTCTTCTCTATTGCGGTAGGTAGAGGATTCTCAAGGGGGAGACTCGGAATGTGAAGTGATGTGTAACCGGTTAACAAATGCGATTCTCTGGAAGGGTGGACGAAGGATATCCAGAATCAGATTCGTTTTTCTAGGGAATTTGATTGTTCTATAGGAGATGCACGAGAGTGTTCTTGGTGAGTTTCAAAACTCACCCATGTCAGTACATCCGGGAGCTTCCAAAATGTACCAGGGATTAATAGGTCAGTTTTGGTGGCCCGAGGTAATGTGTGTGGGGGCAGAGTTCGTGGCCAGGTGCCTATTGTGTCAGTATGTGAAGGCTGAACACCATGTTCCAGGAGGTTTGTTGCAGCCTTTAGATGTCCCCAAGTAGAAGTGGGATGAAATCTATATGGATTTCGTCACAGGGCTACCCATGGTTGAAGGAGGTTGTGATGGTATCTGGGTAGTGGTTGACCGGTTGACCAAATTGGCTAACATTCTGGTGATCAAGGAGTCAGGTGCAGTGGATGCCTTAGCACAGAGGTACATGGATCAGGTTGTGAGGTTTCATGGAGTTCTGAGGTCCATAGTCTCGGATAGGGATGCACAGTTTACCTCACGAGTCTAGAGGGTATTGTAGCATGATTTTGGCACCCAAATACATCTTAGAACTTCTTTCCATCACTAGACAGATGGACAGAAAGAGTTCACCATCGAGGCATTGGGGGATATGCTATGACATGTATTATAGACTCTGGGGGATCGTGGGAACAAAACATTCCTCTAGTGGAGTTTTCCATCAACAATAGCTATCACTCTACCATTGGCATGCCTCCATTCGATGCTTTGTATGAGAGGTCGCGTCGCTCACTCATGTGCAGGAAAGAGGTCAAAGAAGTAGGTGTTCTTGGACTAGAGGTGGTGCAGAGCACGATAGAGAAGGTTCAGCTTATACGGGAGAGGATGAAGGCGGATCAGGACCGGAAGAAGTCATATGATAATAATAGGAGGAGACCGATGGAGTTTGAAGGACTACATGTTCATGAAGGCCTCCCCTCGGTGTGGGCAACAGAGGTTCAGCAGGGGGAGTAAGCTTTCTCCTAGTTTCATCGGACCATTCGATGTCCTGTGGTTGGTCGGAGAAGTGGTTTATCATCTAGTGCTACCACCACCACTACTGAGAATACATGATTCCTTCCATGTGTCACAAATATGACGGTATCTACAAGAATATTCAAACGTCCCCGACTAAGGAGAGCTGGATATTGATGATGACATGAAATTTGTGGAAATATCAGTGAGGATCAAGGATCGAGAGGAGACGATGCTCCGTGGATGGACTAATCCATTGGTTGTGTGTTGTGGAGGCATGGCAGGATCTATGAATTTTCCTGGGAAATGGAGACACAGATGTGCACCCAGTACCCATAGCTGTTTCGTGTTTTGTTATGTTTTGTTTGTACTTGTTTGTGATGTAATGATTTACTTTGTTAACTATGGAACATGCGGTTTTCCTTATTATGTGGATGTGTGTGAAGAGTCCTAACTATGGGGAGGGAGGACCTGATCCCTAATCAAGATGCATTAAAGTGGATGCGATTAAACCCGTGCAGGAAACTCAGTTCCACCAAAAGCAGATAGTATCATGACATGGAGGAAGAAACTCCCTAACCCATATGACAGGATAATTTAACCCTCAAGTGTTGTCCGGTTACTTGAAGATGTGGTGTTCCTAGATGACGATGAGGTTTACTCTTGACAGGTATCTTCTGAGGTGGTTGATCGGAACCCCTCTTTTCTTCGAGTCTAGTATTGATTCTCGAGGGCGAGAATAGATTGAGAGGCATCTGATGTAATGGCATGGACCCACCTAGTCCATTACTTTTCCTAAAACATGGTTCCATAGAAATGGTGGAACCGGTCACGGGGGCACCGGTAACGGTGGCACAATGAGGGTGAAACTGTGATAGTGGAACTGTGAGGGTGGCACTATGACAGTGGCACTATGTCCTCACCTTCCATCTCCCGAACTTTCCACTCCCACTACATATCCTTTGACATAAAGATGATTTAATTCCCTCTTTTAAGCCATTTAGATACCATAAATAATATCAAAAATCCCCCAAGAGTTGGGAAACACTTAACTTACCAAAACATGTGGTTATTCCTTGGTGTCACGCCCTTCCCTATACCTTCCAGTTCCGCCCCTATTAGGCGTTTCCTTATGGTTAAAGAAAACTATTTAAAGCATAGTCGTTATGACCACCCCTCCAAGGATAATTGTTAAATGACAATTAATTCCATCGTGCGTAACTTCCAAACCGTGTGGGGAACCACGATCCGACTTTAATGCCATTCAAATTACCATATGCCATAACAACATGATCTTATCCTTATATCACATGGGAATTCCATCCTCTTCTTCCTCATGGATGGTTTCATTTTCTTCCTGGTGCATTTGGAGTACCCCTTCCTGAGGTAAGTGGCGCGCCTATATTGGAGCCTTTCTGCTCATGCATGGAGTCCCCGAAATTCCTCCCCTGCAAGTCGTGCATCCCCAGTATTTGGCACGTGGAGAATAACTTCGATACTTGTTTAACCACATAGGTATTTATCCTCAGTCTATCCTTACAGTGTATCATGCAGGGTGGGTAAACTACTGTTTCTGTGAGAATGGATGAAACCATACCTTAACAAGGATAATAAATAGACTGTTAGTGAATGATTCTGTGTGTTGGACAATTCTGTTTTATTATTTTATAATTGCTATATGTTGTGAACTGTACTGGAATATGCTCACTGAAAATCATGGCTTTTGGTGGAAATTCCATACACACTAATGTACACAAGTATTCTGTGATGATTAATTTACGGTAACATAGAATTTGGTTAATCACCTAAACTCAGTTTGTTAAATGGATTCCTATTGAACATCAATCCTTGTTTGGTCACCCTAGTTCACCAATAGAATGATGAACCTAATGGATGATGTTCTTGAACCTTGAAGTTTCCCAACTCTGTTTTTGTAGTAGGTGTGTTGTTCTTCTTGATGCTTATGGGGTGATGGGGATGGAGATGGGATCCTATGTAGTAGAGCAGTTGTTGGTTGTGAATCTGAATGTGTGTGGTGATGTATCTCATGGCTTGGTTTGCTTCCAGTACTTTGAGGGATCTCACATATCACTTTGTTATTGTGACATCCGAAGAGAACCAGGTATGAATGCTTAAATTGTTGTTTGGCTGTTTCACTTTCATTAGTTTGTGGTCATGCTGGTTAGTTAACCAATAGTTCAGAATTCACCTAAATGGGATCAATTGAACATTAAACCAAGAATGGGTTAAATGGGGAATTGGTTTTGTGAATGAGTTGTGACTTGACTGTGACTGTTGTTCCCTTCTTTTATAAATGAATAGTAATGAGGGTGTTTGTGTTTTGGTTGGCTTCAAAAATCCTATGTTGGGGTGAGTTCTTGTTACCTATACATATAATTGTAGTTCTTATGTTTCTTATTTGCGCACCACCCATGTTGAGCACTTAGTACAGAACTCCCCCATTTCATGGGGGAGGGTGTTTTTACCAACACTCATATGATTGGCTGGTTATTAAATCCTTTTCTGTTCACTTTCCCAAATACCTGATGACTCTACGGGCAGGCTGTAACGGACTGAGGTCCATTATAGCCCAACATTCATCGGCCAGGGTAGTTGTGGTGGTTGTCCTAGGTGTGTAAATGCAGGTTGTTTCCCAAGAGTCTTTGGGATGAGGCCTGGGTGTCTGTGGGCGTGGTAGTAGTTTTTCGGGACCAAGTGTTTGTGGGCAGGATGTGTGGTTTTGGACCAGGTCTGTGTGGGAGGGGTGTGGTAGTGGGACTTCAGTGAGAATGGAGGGAGAGGATCCACGCGTAGGATGTCTTCAATAACCAATGGGAAGGTGGCGCGGGGTACCCAAATATTGATGAGCTATTACTATACATTACTTGACTTGCGTTATGTGGGGACTGTTTCATGGTGAGGCTTGGGTGTATTTTTTTCCTTAATAGGTTCTTGGTTATCTCTTTTCTCAAAGGGAATTATAATTCCTCCCCATGTGTGCACAAGAGTCTTTGGTTTTCCCTACCGAGTATACTTGTATGCTCACGTTACGTATATAAAACTGCTTTCAGTTTTCCAGGAGGACATCAGGGATTGTAGAGGGTCGTACTAGTTCTGACGTTGGGATTTTTTTGTTGTTGTTTTTATTTCATTTGGTACTTTTTTTTTGGGGTTTTCTTCTACTTTTTTATCATTTACATTTGGAACATGCATATGAGAATGGTTTGTCATGGATTTGCCTGTACTTCCTCTTTTGGTGTTGTTGAGATTTACAATCTTATTTCTCGATCCTATTAAATAAAAAGGGTAACTATTTCTATCTTGGGTGTGATTATATACCCTGGGTTCTATTAACCACTGTAGGACCTATTGAAGGCGGGTCTCGGGGGACATTGTCTCTGCTTCAACTTGAAGAAGGAAGGGTTTGACAACCTGCTGTCCCTTCTCTCAACTTGGCGATGGTGGGTCATGACATGATGACTCTGTTAAAATCTATTATTCACAATTTAGAATGATCATGTTCCCATTATTTATCACTTAATTGATTTATCAATTAAATGTCCACCTCAAGTTCATTAATAATTGAACAATTTGTTAAACACACCCATTCCATTTGTTAACAAAACAATTAACCAACTTCATCAAAAAATAAATTAATTCATCAATGAATTAATTGATATACAAATTTATATTCCATAGTTAAATTGAAAAATAAATTTATCTCATAATAATCTCAAATCTAAATAATTATTTCTTTAATTAATTATCTAGATCATATTTTTAAAAGCACATAATTAACCCACAAGTAATTATTTATATTTAGCCATTTCAAAATATCATAATCAATACCTTGATAAATTTTCTACATTAAAACCCCTACCTATTATAATCAATTACCCAAGTTAAATATCAAATTTAGAATACCCATTGTCTCATTAATAATTAAACAATTAGTCACTAATTTAAACAATGCTTTGATAAATTAGTTGGTCAATATATTAAACCCAATTCAAGAAAATATATTTAAAAATAATGTAAGGAATTATATAATTTCTCATATACATATAAAATACATGAGTATCGGAATTAAATTAAGAACACCTACTTTACTTCCATAACAAATTTTTTCCTAACAGAAATCTCCAAAATCAGAGTAGCACAATAACATTAATAAAAAGTTCTAGATCTAAATATTTTAAGCAAAATAAAGATCAAAGACATCAAGGTCTCTTAAGTCTCTATATATTCGACAAAAATAGATATAGATATCACCAAAAAACATAAGATTTAATGAAATAGAGGATATCTTCCAGGAAAAGATAAACAATTGATATAATAAAAATTGGAGAATCATAAGTATGAAATCCACATAATGGGAGATGATAGGATCTTCAATTATGGATGTTGATCTCAATCAACGGTTTTTAAAAGGACTTGGAATCCCTACGGATTGATGGGACAACCTTTATTTACTGATATGAAAGTAAAATCCCATGTTAGGGAAACATAAGAGGTGAAACATGTCATTTAATGTTGAAAATAACTAAGAACCATAATTTTTACGATCTCACCGTTATCCCGTGTAGAGTTTAGTCTCATGGTTAGATAGATTGTTCACTAACCATGACTTAGCAACTACTTCAATGGGGGAATTCTCCTACCTTTGTCAAATGACCTATCAAACCATTATTTAAATTTGTTTAATCCATTACATCAAATGGCTATAAGGCACACAATATATCCCAGGTAGCCACACAGTTTGTAAAAACTATGTGCCAACTGTGCATGTCCCCTTTTCTCCAAAATATTCTTAGACCACAACCTAAAAAATCCCAAGTCACTAATACCATCAAAAGTAGTTTTGAAAAATAAATAAGTACCTTAAATAGTTATTGAGATAACTAGAATGAACTTCCGAATCTTATACCCATGGAAATTTAAGAGTTTTTGGTATTCAGAATATGATAATTTCTTTGGAATTATGATTAAAATCTAAATATGAATTTGGCCGCAAAAATTATATGTATTGTGTCTTTTTGAATGTTTATAATTACATGTAACAATGTTATCCCATTGATAAAACATAATCATTTATTTGATGGTAATATATTTTTTTGATAAGAAATATAACTATCGTATTTAATGTATACCAAAATTGGTTAGTTTGATGACAGAGCAGACGATGATAATTCCCTTACTGAGAATTTTATCATCCTAAAACATGGGTGTGATACCAAGATATATTTTGGTAACATAATCTGGACTATTTTGGATAAAAAATTTAAATAAATCTTTATATTATGAATTTTAACAACAATTTAATTGATAATGGGTGGTATATATAAATTAGGAGGGGTTACTTTGAAAGAATACAAATATTAGTTATTTTATCAAATAACCCATCCACAAGTGGGTAAATTTATTACCCATCCATTTATGGATAATAAATGTCGTGGGATAATATATGGATGTTAAAGGCCTTCCAATATCCATCAATTCATTCGATACGGCACAATAGATTTCCAACATAAAAAAATACAATTTATAAAAAAAACACTTTTTGGTTTAAAAAATAATTTATTAATTTCCATATAAAAATGAATATTTAGGAACTCATTTTTATATTATTAAATAATATTTTTATTGAAAAAAAATTTCATATACTTTGCAATCACGAGGATATTATATTGATTTCATGAAATCACAATGGTCATAAATAATCAATTTTTATTTCTTCCAAATATTCATCATTATTAGAAAATTCCCAAAATATAAGCCTACACTAATGTAGACGTGTTGAGTCATAGAGTGAAATTTACTTCTATAAATTATTTTCCATGTATTATAATTTTTTCATTTATATTAATATTTATTTTAATTATAATTAACATTTTAATAAAAGAAAAACATTATGACCATTATAAAAAATACCCAGGGCTTTATTTAAATATTATATCTTTTTCAAATATTTTAATTTGATATATTCATGAAATATTTTTTACAAAAAAACTTCTAAATAAGAACATTTTTAAAAAAGTATATAATATCAGAATATGTTGGTGATTTTGATTATATAATTACATAGTCTACATGATCGATAAAATACTTATATCTAATAAAACATAAAAATGATCAACTTTTTTATTGAGAAATAATCAGAATATTGATCAACCATATTTATTGAAAAACAAAATTGATGATAATAATTTTTACTAATAAATACAACATAATGTTTTAATATTCAAAATTCTATTAAATTTGAGTCAATGTACAATGTAATTTATAGAATAAATATTTATTTTCAATGTATTTATTCCACTATTGTAGTGATATTTACAGTTGAATAGATTCTAGGGGATCAAATTGGTCCAAAAATTTACATTACACATTATTTATCATCCATTATATCCCCATGTTAATATTTTATATGATTTTGGCCATTTAATAAACCAAATTTAATGTTAATAATAAATCAAATAGTGTGTTTATCATTTATGGTATATTTTTATCCGCCTTCATATTTCTAGTTTTACTAGTTTGTAAAAAACATGATGTTCACTGTTTATATGAATATTATCACTCTTTAATGGTTATATTATTGGAAAACACAAGAATACATTTTTAAAGGTAAGAGATCCATTAATAAAATAATATTATTTTCATCTGATCCTTACATAAATTTCATGGCTTCTTTAAATATGGTGTACTATAGGGAATCCTATTTGACTATGCCACATCCCCCATTGGTCAAAGAGATTCCAAAAATAATGAACCACATTGTTATTGCACTATTATTCATATGAAAGGGGAACAAGATATATAAAACAACCCATATCATGTCTACCCATTAAATAGGAACATTTCCCTAAAATGGCTATGTAAATACCATATTCTCCCCATTTCAGTGATTGTATACTAAGAAAGACTTATCCTGCAAAGAAAGACCATAGTGAAACCCCATTAATTTTGGTAAAATTATAAAAATTAATCATAATATCATATTTGATACATTAGGGATAACAACCCCCAACAAAATCCAAGTATACGATCAAATCTAGGGTTCCACACCCAAGAAAGACCACATATGGTTGTGACACCACCTTTTAAATATTTATCCTCAAATAATTATTGATATTATTTGATGTGAATACATCTTCAAAAATAAGAAAATGTAATTTTCATTTACTTATTTTACCTTATAATTAATATATCACTTAATTAAATTGAAATAACCAACATTGATAAGATTATCTTAAAAAAAATTCATTAGAAATTACAATTTTTTAAAATATTATTAAACAATATATGGGATAATATTATAATTGATATTTATCTCCAGAAAAAAATTAATTTACATTTAAGATTTTATAATAATTAACCTTTAAAACAGTATGTCGAAATAATTGGAATATTAATTTATTTAAATAAAAAAAAATTGCAGAAGAATAAATAGTTTCAAAAAAAACATAAATTGTAAATGTATATAAAATCTATGTGAAAAAAACATAAATCAAATTTTAAAAGATTATAAAAAAATGGATGAGACGTTATCGACCCAATTTCATTACTATGTTTGAAGTAATCAAACATTAGATCCCTATGAATTTTGAATATTTGTTTTACCATTTATACTATTATTAAGGTGACACTCTTCGTGCTTATAATATAATCCACTAACACACATTTTATCCCCACACCACGTCACATTTATTTAACATATATATACCGATATAACATCCCAAAAACATTGAAATATCTTATTTATCTTTTATATATATAAATAAACCATTTCGACAAAATTTTAAAATTTTTAATGTGGATCCTAAAATATGTATGTCAAAATTACTAATTAATCCCTCTATATTTCTATTTAATTATAATGTAATCATCTTCCAATAAATCTAATATAAACACATTAACCTATATATATATTTAATATATTTATTCTTAAATTTTTTTATGTTTATTGTATAAATTTTTTTCTACATTCCTCTAATCCATTTTAATAGAAAAAATGTTCTGTTTGTTAGGTTTCGATTTCGATGTCCATAAATAACATGATCCATTTTTTCAAACACCCTATCAGGGATATTTAAATTAGTTAGTAATTAGTAAATATGATAAAGAAATATTTTTTTTTAATAAATAAACCAATTCCTATAGTAATTTAAATTTTAGAACATTAGAATGTCACTAGTGTGTATGAGTATACTACCATTTATATAAAAAAATGTTCTTTTTTCTTTACATTTAGTAATTTATTTATTATCCAAATATCATAAAATATTATTAAAAACCATAAAAACATCATTTTAATGTAATTTTACAACTTATATGAAGATATATTGATAAAGTAATCACATTAACATACACACGGATCAATGATAAAATGTTTTCTTGGGTTAGTTTGACAATATATCTGATTGTGTTATGAATTTCTATCATCAATGAGTATAAAAACATAAGTTTTAATATAATTAAATTCAAATGATAAAATAATTATTTATCACTCTGTAAAGGCTTGATTAATATCTATCTTTGTATTAGTAAACCACTTCTTAATGATTACATATTAACTAAATTATTATATTCTTAGAGTATATTAGTAAAATATTTTACATGGATTCATTTAATAGGATCATGGGGATTTATAAGTCATTTAAATATAATTATATTTATATAATTTATATTATGTTAATTTTGAAGATGTTATTCTTGATTATGGATAAGAAACTTCTACTACAAAATATTTCTGACTCGTTAAAATTTTATAACACTCAATAATGATGAATAAACATCATAAAATATTAGTAATGTATGATTAAATTTGAATAGAAAAAATAAAATATAATTATTAATATTGTATTAAATTAAATGAATTATTTTTATATTATATGATATTAATGTACATTTTTAGATGATAATAAATGTTTTTGTAATTGATATCTAAATAAAATTTTATAGTGTTATAATGATATTTCATATACATTTTTTTAACTGTATAATACATTAATCCTATTGATTTTATAATATTGAATATCTTATTTTTTTGTCTATTTACACTAATTTTACTCTTATAAAAACCCTATAATATGATTATTATTCAAAAATATTGTGATTGTAGAAAATAATCTTAAATAAATTCCTATTCTTAATACATAATGATGAACTATTGACTTGGATTTGAGACAAAAAATCTTATATTCTATGATTATATTATAATGTACATCCTCTTTATTTTATATGGAATTAAATTTATATATTTACATAATCAAAAAATGTTTGATGGAAAAAAATGTGTATTCTTTATATGAGATTTAGTTATGTTATGAAAATATAAATCCTTTGAAAAAATTTGTCCATTATAAATTAAAATATAAATATGTATTATTTTTGGTAATATTTATAATTGTATTTTCCTCTGTTGTAATTAAATAATCTTCTCACCCATTACAATGTGGGGTTAAATAATATTAGTTTCACAATAATAAATGAATTTCTATTTTATGATATTATTTTATATTTAAGACAGTTTCATCGTTATCATGATTCAAATTTATCTCTTTAATTTTGAAACTAATGTTTGAAAATGTATCCTCGTTAATATTTTAAAAACAACTATGGGAATGTTAATGGAAACACAGTCATTAAATAGAATGGTGAATGTGTTTTCAAAAAATACTTTTCTATAATTTATTTTACCATTATTATCTTTCTTCATAATGAATTATGATATTTCATTTTTAAAAATGTTATTCAAATTTACTATAATTCATAATAATTGGTAAATGAAAATTAATATTTTAAATATCTCAAAATTAAATTACTAATTTTTAAAAAAGATTCATGGATATTAAAAATTGATTTTATATATTAATTTTTAATTTCATTAATACAAGATACTATTATGTTTTCTCAATGAATTTTTTTAATTGTTTAATTGATATATAGTTTTCTTATATAAAATTACATTTTATATTAAATGAAAATTCATAAAATTATTATCAACTCCATGAATTTCATTTCAAAAAATAAAATTTATAAAATTTTATAATCATTTAAAATTGTATAATTCTTCATGTATTTAAAATATTTTTTATCGAGTAGTTGTAAAATTATATTATCATATTTTTTAATATCCATTAATTTTTCATATATTAAACTGCTGATTTGTCCTTACAATCTCAGCCATATTATTCTTCATTATGGATTATGAAATGTTCCATGTATTGTTTCATGAAACTAGGCTATATATTCCATAGGTTAATTAATTGATGTTGTAATTTGGAATTTTTATACGAATCCAAACGAAAACATTAATGGATTATCATTTTTTGAATGATCGGGCCCTATGTGACCCTGAATACATTGATTCATGATTTATATAGCTTGAGATAATTATTTTCTATATGTTGTTTGTTGAAAAGACTTATTCATTCAAATATTTTCTTTAATTAATTTATTATTGATATTTATCAATTTCTTCATATATGTTTTGAGAATAGTTTCTTCAATAAAAAGATAATTGACGTATATTTTTTCAAAACATAGATTATAGGATCATTTTTTCCAAAAATATCATTATGGAAATTCTATTTATTGAAAACATGAAGAGTGTAAATTTTGTGCACTCAAATTTATAAAATATCAAATGTTATTTTTTATCATACAAAAGAATGTTATTGTTCATTTTTTTCCTGAACCATACATTTTTTATGTTATTATCTCTTCTCTAGTATTCCATCGTTTAGTTTTATTTCATAGAGATTTAATATACTTCATTATTTACATGTACAAATAAATTCATTAATTCTTTTTATTATGATAATTATTACATCCTCATGTGGCACAAATTCTTTTGATCTTTCCCTTTGAGAGAGTTTTTTTTTTTCCATTACATGTGTTTGACCTCACCAACAGAATTTTTTTCTATTCTCCATTTTATGTAGATGAGTATAATATATAAAAATACAATAATAGAATCCATTTTGCTTCATTTATGAATAAATGTTGGAAGTTATCATATAAATTCCTCTTTATTTTATAATTCTAATTACCAAAGCAGTAATAATTGAAAGTTTCTTTTTAAATGACTAGATGCCTTATAAGGAAATAGAATTATAGAACCATCATGCACTAAATTCTTTATAATTGACAATGATATGGTATTTAATATTTAAAATATTTCTAGTAAGAATAAAAGATGATTATATAGTCATTTTATAGGGAACATTCCAATTAGTATATTAAGGGAGATGATAAAGTCCATTCGACATAGACAAAAGAGACGATGGCGTTGACCATCAGGATTATACCCTATAAAGCCCATTTTTTTACTCTAATTATTTAGATTATATCACTAAGAATTCTACCTGACCATGACCAATGATATATTTAATAATTGAATCATGTGAAAAACAATTTATGGAGAATTTCAAGATCATCGATATCATGTCTCAAATCATGTTCATTGAATTATCCCATTAAAATATCACCATTGAACACTATACGACTTGGAAATTATCTACTCTTATAATTATCTATGTATTGGCACAATATGAGTTCCTATTTTTATATATTATTTGAAAAATTCAATGATTATATTTCATAAATTTGTTTACATTACAAAATGATAAATAACGTGTTTGATATAAATTGGGTATCAATTCGGAAAATCTCTAGTTTTTTTTCTGAGAAATATATTATTTCAATTACTATAATTACTTGGAAGAATTAATGGACACATAAAATTAAATAATGTAATTATATAATATTTATGAAATGTAATTTAGAAAAAAATGTTATGATTTAAAAATATAAGAATATAAGGGTCCAAAAATTGTTATGGTTAATTTTTTGTTAATTTTTAATAACATTATATTCATATTTAAAAATTAAAATTATAATATTTACAGATTTTTTATAAAAATAATATAATTTTTTAAATCCTAATTTTGAAATTATCTAACAATGATCATTTCATAATAATTTGAGTTAATAATTTTATAAAATATTAAATATTATATAACTATAAATTTACATTTATGATACAATAATGATCAAAAATTGTTTTAATATATTCTATATAAGGGACCCAAGATCAAATATATATTTCCACCTTTTAAATAATTTGTTTTTAGGAAATATAATTAATTTTAAAAACCCCATAATTAATCCTAAAAAACATAATTTTAATTTTCCATTTTCAATGACAATTATTTATAAACATGAATCACTTATATAAAATCCATTGTATTATTAAAATAATATTAATTATTATACGTATAAAATAAATAATAAAATTAATATTTTTTACAAAAATAAGGGAAAAATCATGTAATGGGTTTTGACATTTATTGCATTGCAATTTTGAGTCCAAACTTAGTAATCATATATTAATAAAGAAATATTAATTATTATTTTCAAGAGTCCCACCCAAAATTTTATTCCACGTCTCTAATGCCGTTTTAGAACTAAATATATCTAAATTTACCTCTCTATGTCATTTATAAGATTCAACCATTCACCTAAGAAGCTCTTCACAAGATTTTAGTTCATTCATATCAATGAAAGGAATCCTCTTCTCCTCTTCGTTATTCAAAAACCTACATTGTATTATTCCCATCAATTTCAAATTATTCATGTTTATGTTTTTTATAATATATTTCTTAATATCCTTGTAATTTTTATTTGATGATAGACACCTTTTACTCTATTTATTAAAATCTATGATTTTTTATGTTTAATTGTTATGATGAAGATATTATTAGGCGATTTTTCATGCCAAATTTTCTGAATTGAAAACCCCTGGTCATATCAACTCTAGGGTATTCATCAAGATGTAACCAACCTTAAATTTATTGGGGATTGATTTTGTGCATTTTAAACTCAATGATTTTGGGATTAAAGTTGATTAAATATATGATTCAGTTATATGATCCATGTAGCTCACATAAATAAGTATTATGTCTACCTAATCTACAAATGAAATAGAGATTCATGATTTTTAAGATTTTATTATGTATATAATTTTGTAATAAATCATGAATTAAATTGTATTAAATATATGTGTTGTAAAATTATTTATCAGGTGAAATCATAATTATTGTATATATTTATATTAGAGAACAATAATTAAATAATTATCGATAATATTAATCCTAGGATAACATCAATGAATTGTGTTAAATTACGGGGTAAGTGGTTTCTAAGAAAATTAATCTCCGATATAAACTAAATGTTTTTATATATATTATAGTCATGTTTATTAGTAAAAATCTCGATAAAGGTTAATTAATCGAGAATTGTTCTTTATCATGTGCATGAAAAAAATAATTTCTACACACCTTTATTGACACTCCTGGGGGATATGATTTTGTAAAATCAAACCCTCTTTATGAACCATTACTAAGGGAATAATAAATACTATAAAATTATAATTTTTAAGTATAATAATATTATCAGAAATTTAAACCTATAAATACCATGGTTTAAGGGTATATTTTATTTATTAATTTTCCCATTAATGTTCATGGATTCTTATTTATTTTATTAATAGTTTAAAAATTCACACAATATATTTTAGCATTATTTTTTACTCGGTGGTTTAAAATTGGAGGAATCATGTAAAACACCAATTGTAAGTTCATTGTAATGAATGACCAAATCAAAATTTCAACATGAAAGTACTAAGAATCCCATGATTTATGATAATTAATTCTGAATGAGCAAATGTTTTGTATTGAAACATGTATCATGAGTAAATCCAAAATCAGAAAAACAATAATCATTATACAAATGATACATTTCAACCCTCATTCAATCAACCATTAGTTCAATTTCATGGGACATAAAAAACTGTGATTTAGGGAAATAATCAATAGTTTTTCATCAATAACTAACAACTACAGATTTCGTCTCCAGGAGATCAAGGGGAGTGTATTACATCATAGCTGTATTATGGATCCTTACAATTATGTGGTTATAGTTAATCTTGTTAATAATTCATGCATATAAAATATACTATTTGATTATCTTACCATGTATTATTCATCTTCAAGAATTTTTATTAGATTTATTCAAACACCACATAAAATCATTGAAGTAGATTAATTCAGTGATGAAAAAATATGGGTCAATTGTTGAAAACTAATCATATTACTCATCCCATGTTGATATTTTCATTTTGAATGAACCGAAATAATTTTGGATACACTACTTCTTTTAATTTATTTTAAAATAAATGTATTTATTATATCACAATATATAAAGGCAATATGAATTTATGAGTTAATTAAATAAAATCAGTATCGTAAATCATATTATGATTCTATATATGTTTTGGGAGAAGGATGATTCTTCATTGGAATCCTATTCTAAATCATGTAAATTATTTACTTGCAATAATGTGTATCAAAGATTAATTATTGAGAATAAATAAATTATTAACCACGAAGACATTACCATTGGGAGGGGAGTCACTAATATTATTCACATATAATTTATTTGTCAGAATTTTAGTCATGACGTCAATTTCACAATGTAGCACATAATTATATATTTTCCAATATCTCTGAAAATATATGTAATTTAGATTTATGATCCTGATTTGATGATGAATCATTTTTGGGGAATATTGATAAAGGGTTTATATTCTAATTATCATTAACATGTGGTTTCTCTAATCCTCTTTGTCACGTGACTTTCCAAAAGATGATGATAATGAATTGGATTATTGTGCCACAATTTATTGAATTTGTTGATAACATATTCAGTTCTCAGCGCCAATCATTGGTGGATCTTCGATCATTATGTTATCGTGTATATATTAAGAATGATAATGTCCCCAATAAAACATGTTGTACATGTTATGAGAAATATTTATTGATACTAATTAAATTTTGACTCACTAATGCTCCATTTATTTTAATGGACATAATGAGTGGATTCATTAACGTTTACACAGAATAATTCAAGGTTGTCTATATAGATAATATTTTTATCTTCTCCAAATTTTTTTATGAACATTTCATGTATTTATATACCATACGTGTGAAATCATGGAAGGAAATGTTATATTCAATGTTATGTGACTGTGTTTTTTGGTTAGATCTTGAATCTTTTTTGTGGAATTTTATTAACAAAAAACATATATTCGTGGATCTATAAAAACTTGTGGCACTAAATTCATGGAATATCTTAGTATATGAGGTAAATACAATGATTCCTTATATTAGATGGGTACTATCATTTAAATTTTTTAAACATTTGATTTTTTTCATTCCCACTAATAGAGATTACCCTAAATGTGTTAATGTTTTTATAGACATAAGAGTGTGACTAAATAATGCAATTACTAATTTTGAAGCTACTCACTGAACTTAATCTAAATTTACCCTCTATTGTGGACATATTTTTAATATATATTGAATTATCCCAAAAATGACATTGGTTGTGTACTAATGAATGATGAAAATGTTATATACTATACCACACTCCAATTGAATATATGTGTATATAACTAACTAACACATTTTATAGAATTTTATGCACTGATATTCACATTAATTATTTCGTGACAATATATCTATATAAAAAAATATGAATTATTTAAAAACCAAAAAAAATTCTACAATATTTTCATGGAATAAGATAAAATGATTAAATAATGAATTAGATTATATATAATCATGGTTTATGTATTTTTATTTCATTACAATGCATTAAAGGTGAATAATTATGCAAATGAACTATATAGAATGGATCCTACAACCCTATCCATGATAAGTATATTGTAGAATCCATTCATCAAAAATATGAAATGGATTGACAAGGGAATAAGAAATGTAATTATTATAACCATTCCAAAAAACTAATAAATCTTATATTTATTATATGATGAAGGGGACTCATGAGGATGATGATGTGATACACAAAAATGAAGTGAATTGTTCAATGTATGACTTTTATAAATGTATAGTCGTGTGATTTTTCACTACGATATGTGTCCCATGAAAACTAGAATTGAAGTGAATTTTTTTTGATGATTTTAAAATCTAAGACTTCTCTATTTATTTTTTAATTACTATGATTAACAAGGATTTGTAATAAAATATTTATTTGTATTACATGAAGTGGGTGGTTGTAAAAATTTGTTTCTCATTTCATGGCATGCTAAGAAGTCAAATCTTAATGACAGATGTATAAGTGTATGAATAATGCGTTTTATATTCTAGTATGGAAACGATAATACACATATATAGATTCATCTGTTTGAATTCCCAATACTCCTAAAGTAAATAATTCTATATGGTTGGTAGTCAATATTCCAAAAAAAGGAAGCACATTTAATTTCAATGAAGAATGGTTTCTATATTTTGCATATTTCAATTGTAATCATTATGGGAAGTTGTAATACTACATGGTGTTTTATTATCTACATATTTTCAATGTAATCTACGGGTAACTTTGAAGATTTTGTGGATATATCATTACAATCTAGACATATATATAATATCAATCAATTCTATTCACCCTCAAATGGATCGATAGTCAGAAATAAAAAATTTAAACTCTATAGGATGTTATGATAACATGTTGAATGTATACTTAATTTTATTGGAATCATCAACATCCATCACGAGAATTATAAAATTACATAAGTTTACATTATACCATATAAATGGATTTGTATGAGTCATTATATATGATTTAGTGTTTGACCCCATCACTATTGGATGATGTTCGTGAGTGTAAGATGATGGGGGATGATATTTTATAAGAAATTAAATATAATATTTGAGCTATTTACTGCCATTTAAAATATTAATTATTTCAATAAAAAATCAACATATAAATCCATTTATGCATCCTGAGATTATGTTTTTATATGAATTGTTTCTTTTTTAACCATGGATGATATTCATGAGGTTTATGAGGAAGAGAAATCTTGTTCAGAAATACATAATCCCATTTGAGATCAATGACCAAATCTGAGCAGTGACCTATTTACTAGAACTCCTACCATGCTTATCTCATGTAAATGATTTTTTCCTTGTATCCATCATATGGAAGTAAATTCCTGACACCTTATGTGTAGTAAATTATGCAGTAGTACCATTAGGAAATGTTTTTTCTTATGAGTATTATCCATTGAATATCTGAGATCATAAAGACATATTTTTACAGAATAAGAGATGTCACCATGTCAATGTCTTATAGTGGTACCACAAATTATAGGATGTGACCTCATAATTTGAAAATGTGATAAAATAGATGTACCTTCAACTTTAATATTTTAATAAATTTGAATTTAATGGGGGAATTATTGGAATGGGGGAATTTGAAATGAACATAACTTTTATAAATTAAATTTTTTTAATTAATGAATATATTATTATTAATTGTATAAATAAAAAGAACATGCACATAGTTTGTTAATTTTTACTGTTACATTGTCTATAAAATATAAAATTAATTTAATAACTTTAAAATTGATAATATGTTTTATTTATATTGAACATTGTTATTAGAATTTTTTGTTTAATGATAATGTCTATTATTCACTAATTGGAGTGGAGGAAGCATTGACTAGAACGATCATACCAAAAAACCCATTATTAAAACAAATTTGTTATATAAAATCCATAGTAATTAAACATAACCATGTAGAAGATGATATTGATAAAAAAATTCATCAGTGAAACTATTTATGAGATAATTTCATTCTCCCCAAGATCGTATCTCAAATAATGTTCTCTATACACAATATTAAATTCTATCCACCACACACCATACACAATGGATAATTTATAATGGCATAAATTAATTTGAATATCAATAATAAAAGTATAATTTTTTATATTATTTCATTAAACTATCAATTATATTGGTTATTGTTTATCAAATTACAAATTACTAAATAATAAGTTTGATTTATAGTAGGTTTTAATAAAAATTGAGTTTTTTAGAAAAAAAATAGTTTCAATAAAAATAATATCATTTTTAATTAATTTTTAAAATAATATAATTATTAAGTAACATTTATTAAATATAGAGGATTATATAATTTTATGATGAAAACAATAATTATTATAATAGTTATGAATCATTTCTTGTAAAAAACTATTATTCATTCAGTATATGTGGACTTGAATTTTTAAAATAAATATTATAATGTTTTTATATATAATATGATAAAAAAAATGAATTTTATTTGGTAATGTAAATATGATATTTAATATTATAACATTGATATTATGAAATTATTCCTTTATCATAATTTTCGAAGGTATCCAATTTTTCGGTTAAAATATAAATATGGTATTAATATATGTTGTTATTTTGACATTAAAATAACCCAAAAGTTTTGTAATATATTCCAAACTAGTGATAAATGGAAAAATATATATGTAACCATAATTGTTTTAGGATATGTTATTAATTATATATTCCCTCATTGAATCCTCTAGAACATAAATATATTATTAGGATTTTAAAATTAATAGTTTTTAAACACGACTCACATCCACTTCACCATGTGTTTTATTTTTATTAGATCAATTTTAAGCCTCATAATGTTAATAAAAAATTAATATCTTATAGAATCCATATGAAAAAATCATGGGAGTTTTAGTAGTTTTTAATAATCTATTATATATAATCCTAAAATATGTGTTTACAAATTAATAAAAAACAATCCAATAAATTTAAATATAAAGATACCCAACATACACTTCCAATTCAGAAAAAAACCCATGAATATTGAAAATACACATACATTCTATCTTTATATCCTTCCCATATTTCACATAATCTCTTAATAATCTAATTCCATGACTTTAGAATATCCCACTAAAGGAAAGTGATCCTCTATATTAACGTTTCCTTAAATAACCATATTCATATTATAACTTTTACATTTTAATTTCTCATGATGGATTATATTATAACTAGAAACTATTAAATACTTATTATTTCCATGTAATTATAAATTCCATTCACTCTCATAAATCCCATATACAACTCAATATGTACCTTCGATACGTTGTAGAATATTTGCTTGATTTTTTAGCTACGAAATTGTGTATTCTTTGAAAATACCAATTTACCCAAAATGTCATTCACTACAGTGATCCATTAAATAATTAATTTGTTTAATACATATAATAATTTCACAATTTATTGTAATGAGATTAAATTTTATTTAATACATCCTTATATTATAGTATTTAAGGGGTATTTTAATTCATGTACATTATATGAATATGATGGATGTGCCATATATTATATATCCCTCCATAGTGTTGGGTAATGTTTTTATATATAGATGTTCACATTGGGATAATATGATGTTATCCCAATTATATTATTTAATGTTTTATTAGATGATATATTTTAAATATGTTTATGATGTAATGCTTTATCTTGTTTTCAAATTTCCTTGTTTCCATAATGTTATGAAGTTATATCATAACTCATTGTTCCATATTGTGATTATCACCCATCTTAAGCTACCTTGATATGCCTCTTGGGTCACATTTAACTCTATTCCATATTCTATTTTTATTCCATAACTAAATTTTTTAGATCAACCTTTTATTACAAACATCCAATGGTTTTCACATGTATCTTTATTATAATAATGGAATTTTAGGATAATGTTAATGAATTTTCCTATAATTTATTTATTTTAATTATACAAGTTATTGTTTGGTGAACCTAAATTCATCGGGACCCTAGTGTTGGAGATCTTTTTCTATTATATTATTCATTTCATCAATTAATAAATACATTAATATGTTTTATTAAATATATTGTCTGTAATAATCATTATAGAATCCAAATATTCAATTCCTTGGATGTTAATTGTTTTTGAGAGATTCTATTTAATGTATTTAAATGACATAAAATATATCTACATGAGTATTCATCTAATAAGATGGTATTTAAGCCTATGATTAATGTATGTGTTTTTACCATCAGATCTGTGATTTTGGGTATATAACACCTCACAGATCACCTTGATGGGGGGCATTAATAAAACTATATAAATTAAGAGGGGCAGTATGACCTACTGTAGAAATTAAATAAAAGTAAAATAATCATTTTACATAATATTGAATAAATTATAATTTTAAGGGATAATTTGTAAATATTGAATAATGTATCAAATAAATATTTTCTATGACAATAATCTCATTCTCAATATACATGTGTGCCCAATATATGTATTATTTATTACATAAATTATAAGTCATGATAAATAAAAACTAACATATGTGATTTCATCAATATCTAAAATTATATAATATGGAAAACAATTCACAAAATTAAAATTAATATATTTTCAGTATATTTAAAATATAATTACAAAACAATAATTTAAATGAATATTTTAATGGATTCTACTAAATTTATCACTAAAACATAAAAAGTATCTATTGAAAAAATATCATATTTTAAATATAAATTGAATTTTAAAAAAAAAATCAATAAACATGACTATAAAATTATTTATTGGTTAATGGTACAAACAATATATATTTATATTACGTGTAAAATTATTTGACTATTGGGGAATTCACTATATGAAATGCAATATGACTATTCAAAGAGTAAATTGATCCCTAATATAAAAACATTTCCATCACATTGATCCAATATAATTTTATTAAATTATTAAATATTAATATATGAAATATATATAAATTATTTTTTAAAAGATAAGATATGTGAAAATATATTCATCTAACATAATGAATATTAAAACATAAATGTAGATCATTAGATAAATTTAATTTTATTATGATAATTAAATCTTAAAATTAGATTTTATAAAATTTAAATTGCTATTATAAATAAATATTTATGTATATATACAAATTTATACAATTTTATAAAGTCATTATTAATTTTCATTTGGGTTATAAAATAAACACCATATTAAGAAATATTTTTATAAAATAATAAATAGATTTATTTAGAAATAAATTTATAAATTCTGGAACCTTTTTAGAATGATATATTTTATATTTTTAATCATTATATTTAATATTTTGTGATTAATTTTTGGCATTTTTAATGATAAATAAAATAAATGGGTAAATTGTAATATATTGTAAAAATTTGGTATTATATAATTTAATTTCATCTAAAATTATAAAGGTTGAAATAATTAAATTAATATTATTAAAATAAATTTTATATTAATTTATAAATCCTATAATTTTGAATTATAAGTTATATGAACGTTTATAAAAATAATATTTTATTAACAAATTTTATTCAAAATGATTCCCCTCCTCTTATTAAAAATACATCCGACAACAACACCACATATTTTAAATGTTATATTTTCAAATTTTTCAATGATTATATAAAATTGACAACTTCATTACTCTTTTCAATAACTTTAAATATCATGTTTCATGTAATGTAAAACATTTAAATAATATTATACTTATCCAATGTTTATTCTAAATGAGTGTTAAGAACATCACGTTATAAATATTCATTTACCTTCCATTATTTATTTATTTCCCTCTTTAGAAATAAAATTACTAGGTTCCTTATTGGGAAAAATAATTTTAATATATCATAATATGATTTTTTTATTTCAGTAAATAATCATAATATAAGTTTTAATAATAAACATGAATCCATAGTATCTATAAAAATAGAAATGATTGTTTTAATTAATCAAAATTTACATAAATCATGCTTAGGTATAATTAATGCTTTTCTAGTAAAATGTTAAGGATAAAATTTAATTTTATATTTAATCATCTTTATGAATTAGAAATTACAGTATAAATAAATGAACATTATTATGTTCATTAGTGATCTTTAATCTCTCAAAATAATCCATCTGTTGTGTGTTAAAAATGATACTCAATAAATAATACATATGGTTGAACTCTCATATATATATATATAAACCCACTTGAAATCCTATATGGAAATGAAATAAATTACACTACAAATCAATATTTTTATAATTTTTTTAACAATATTTTTTCAATGTGTTCATATGTCATTATGGCCTCTGAATTTTGAAAATCATATGGAAAATGGATATGAGATAAATGTTGAAATAAATTGAATAAAAATGGATATGTAATTTTTTAAACAAATTAAGGAAGAACATATATGTTTCAAAACCAATTTTTTGATAAATTTAATTTGATTAGTTCACGGAATGATGTATATACTAAACCATTTCATGTGTCAATTTAAAGGAACTCCCCAAAAACCATTATACCAATAGGTTACGCTATATATATATATATATATACTTGTCTATATTATCTTTATTATTGATATAGTTCGACTCTATATTCAATATATATGTTTTGTACAAATAAAAAAAGTGTGTTTTATGATTCTTTTATTGATATATTCAATTTTATCTGTTTTTTATTAACTCTTCAAAAAAATCATTATAAAATTTTTCATTTTTTATTCCTATTTATTATATTTTAGCACAATAGAGATATTTGTTATAAATTGTTTAATAAAATCCCTTGATTTTATGGTATATTATTTATTTATAATTTTTTTTAATCCATATAAAATATAATAATTTTTTGGTATCTTTATACATTTTAATAACATTATGTGACTAGGTTATTCAATTAAATATTTCGTTACCACTCTTTAGGATTTATCAATCACATAAACATTATAGTCATGAATTAATTTTGGGACACTCATAATTCAAAACTACATTATATTCCTAAGAATACTAATAATACATCATTTGGTCATACATTTTTAATTGACTTGGAAAAACATTTCTTTTTTTAACTTTTTTATATGTTACTAAAATATATTGTTTTTCATTATATTTGGGACACTAATAGCAAACATATTAGGATTCTATAGTTTAGAAAAAATATATATCCCTTAATAATTTGATTGTATCAACATATATCACAGTATCATTATGTGTGAGAATTAAACGAATAGCTTTTTCCATAATCATATGTTTGGTAAGGTTGTTTTTTTCATTGTCTAGATTATTTTTATGACATAGATGTGATACATGATATATTTTTATAGTAAAATATCTTATATTTTGTTGAATTCAAAAAACTAAAACAATTTTTAGGTAATTTTGTTAATATCTTACCAATATTCTGTTTATATGACATAATAACTTTATTCTCAATTTTATGATGATGTTTTTTGGATATTGATTCTTTTCAAATATCATTATAGATGATTATTATGAAATATGTTAATATTGAGGAAATAAATTTATAATATTCACTCTTTCATTAAAAAATATCTATTATGATACAAAACCTTGAATGTAAGGGATCCCTTTTTTCTATGATTGATAAATAATTTTTAAAATGATTTAAATATATTGATTTATGTTTAAGATATTGGAAATTATAATTTAAAAAAAAAATTATTGGTAAATAATTATTTTTGTCATTATCACTAATATTAATAGAATTCCAATGAATTATGGATAATTGTGTACCCCAACCTATTGAAATTAAAATTTCATTTTATTGTTTTATATCCATGAATGTTACTATTCATGATCATTGGGAAATAATTCATGGAAAATATATATATAAAATTCTCCATGATAAATTTATCCCAATAGTTATTTGTTTTAGTCATCATTGGACCATAGGTTAATAATTCGACATTGCATTGTAGGATAGATCCAGATCAGACCCCCTGAATCCTGAAGGTTTCTCAAAGGATGAAAGGATCATAAATAATTAATTAATATGAGGATAAAATATGAAACAAAAGATGCAGATTATAATAGATTTGATATTTGAGACTGATGGAAGTGACAATATCGATTAGATATGTGTGGGTTGAGAGAAGACCCACCATGAAGAACATATACCGATTTACGGGCACCATGTTTCACAAAAAAGTGAACATAGGTAGATCCATAATTTTTTTAAAATTGAATTCAAGATCCAAATGAAGAAACACAACATCTAAATCATGAAGACCGTATGAGAAGCTCTTCTAAAATGTTTAATACATGTAATGTAATTCTGAAGAAGACAATACATGTTTCCCCTTGTCAGGGGGAGCTAAGTTATCTGGTGAATTAATAATACCATCAAATTTGGGAACACCACAATCCATGTAACATTGTGCTATAAAACATAGAATATACTCTAGTAGTGCATGGGCATGAGCATGTCTTGGTCTATTCCATGTACCAAAGTACACAGAAAAAATTAAGGTGTACTAGAAAGGACCTATAATTTCTTGGAAAATCTATGTAGTTCTAAATAGTTTCTGAGTAATTTACCACCATGTATAGTGATGAGTGATGGATTTGGACCACATGTTGTTCGGTTCCCCATCATCTCATTTTCCCATAGTTTCCTTTTGAGGAAACATCAACCTCTCATATCTCTTTCATTTAGACACATATTTTTTATGAATATAATATCATAAGTATTCTAATACAAATAATGTAATGGTTTTATATTTAATCTATCTATTATTAAATGTGATATGTTCCTGTCTTTGAGATTACATGGGCAATACTCAATGAATGAATGATACGAAGGATTATCATGTCATTTTGAGTGGCACCCTTCAATAGGGACAGGCATGGGCCCTCGATGACTATACTAACACCATAATGTGAAGACACGACCTCGGTCCTCATCCTTCCAAGTGACACTCCCCATCCAGGATGGGTGTGGGTCATTAATGACTATAGAACCACCCACCAACAGAATCATGGCTTGGGTACTCATCCATTTGAGTGGCACCCTCTAAACATGTTGGGCATGGGTCTTTAAAGGCTACAGTGGCACCCATATTTCGAGACATGGAAATAGTTCTAGACCTTTAACGTGGAATTATATAGTTGGCCTTGGAAATGTCCTTAATTACTAGAGTTTCATCGTCCTATAGAGATAAGGCATCAGTCCTCTACCTTCTGATTAGTACCCTACAGCTGGGATGGTCATGGTTTCTTGTTGACTAGAGTGTCACCCTAATTTTGAGATATGGAATGTGTCCTCGATCATCTGACTAGTACTATCATGTCTTGATTTCCATGATTTCACTATGAAAATATTAGATCCATATATATATAACAGGTATGTGTATATGACCAATAATGATGAACACTCCTACTTAATGAGCGAATTAGTCATCCACCAAGAGATTGTGGCCCCAAGACTATGAGACACAGTGTGGAGGTGGGGATTTTCATAGATGTTTTCTATTGGTAATTCATGTACTATTATGGGAATATTTAATGGTAATCTAGAATAGTTTCACATCATATGTGAAATTTTCATCCACTTTCTCTTCCATTAGGGATTTATTCACTGAATTTATATATATATATATATATATATATATATCCATGTAGAAGTATTTTACAACTCTCTTACTATGTGTGGTATATATGCGATGTGCAGTCCACCTACATGAATTTTTGAGCACCCAATGATTGGATGATGAAACCTTATTGATTTTGGACGATTTATTCACAATTTACTATTTACTATATATCATCATTCAATTCCTATTATGTCTCTTAATTTCCCACTTTATTAGTTTAGGGAATCCAACTAGTTATGTATATACCCACCCTTACATGGGACATTTGTAAAACTTTCGTGACCTATTTAGATGACAAATAGGGTGGTTGTGTCAATTGAGAATATTTTGGATACTTATTGAATTAAACCATATTGGGTGGTCAAATCATGGAGATAATGAGTTTATCTCCCTCATCATATTAGTTTTTACATTTATCATGTAGGGACATCTTCTGATTCAGTGTGTAAATTTTCCCTTTATATTTCATTTTTTCACTATTCTGTTCTTGTAAAAAATAGTGGTTTAACATGATGGAATCACATTCTACATATTCTATATTTAGATTATTTTTTATCTCCACATATTCATTTAGTGTTTCAGTTGTGTGCATAAAAGTACATTAAAGGATCACATTTAGGACATGCATGTAGGCTCTTATCACCACCCTTGGACTACGATGGTAGGTATGGGGTAGTTACAACTCGATCCATAGATTTGGACAGGTCATGATATATTTGTATCAGAGATTTTATTTACATGGTAATATGTTTAGATTAGTCCATTTATTATTATTTTTTATTATAGAAGATGTGTAAATTTTTATCATGTGAGGTTGTAAGGCCTAGATATCTATTGATGTTACAAGAGACCAAAAAATACAATCAACAAGTCCTCGAATAAATACTTTTGAAATCAGCATATTAATAACATAATTATACGGATCAATGGTAAATGAATATTATAGGAATTAGTGTTTTACATTAAATCTTGAGTGAAGTTTCAAAGATATATATATATATATATATGCTCATCTGATCATGGAACATATTGATTGAAATTTTTAGGATCATTCCATGTGGATTTCCAGTTAGGATGGTAGTTCTAGATTATGATGTTGAATAGATGAGTAATGAGCACCCAATTTAGTGTCCATAAAATGAGATAATTTTACTATAATGATATGTAGTGAAAAAATTACATGTCGATTTTCTGATCATCAGATCAAATAAATATGAGGAGGCATGTAGGCATAGCAGACTACCTGAGTTCAATTTTTATTGGTTGTTGCGGTTATATGTGGAAAATTATCCATTGGTAGTGTAGGATTGGATAGATATAGTGTTATATATGTTCATTATTATCCAATAACATATGTATTATATATTTATTCATGAAGATATTGTTTTTCGTGGAGCAGCTGGGTGTTACTGGAGTTATGCTACCCAGAGACATGATGAGTGTACACTAACATAGAATGACTCCCAAAAGTATTTTTATATGTCATAATACCAATATTTTTTGTTCATAGTTATGATTAATAATCTTGTGTATATGTATTATAGAGGAATTATAATTGTTTTTATGAATTTCGGTTCACTGACATTTTACAGTTGTCCCTTGATATGGTCTGGGATGGCTACCTTAGAGGTGAAAATTTGAGTAGTTACATCATTTAGAGAAACATTAGATCGGTTTATCCTTGTAAAATCCCTTATATATCATGTTTTTGGAGTTATTACAAGTTATATATAGATTTATTTCAGAGAGCCTCTATGGTATTATAGGTTGTAGTAGCCATCATAGAGAGCAGTCCTCTAGAGCAGTAAGAAGTTTTATATTGATAGAATATTGATAAATGAGTTCTTCCCAGTGTCAGGCTTGGTTTTGTAGTAAGGGAAATCATAGGGAACCAACATATACTTGAGACAGTATATTCTATGATTATGATGAGAGAGGTCACTATGATGAGACAGCATGACCATACATTTTATGGATCACATGTAGATTGAAAATGTACCACAATGACTAAGTCACTATGGTGATCATGGAAATCTAATGTGAGCATATGGTGGCCTACAAGGAGGAATATCTGTGAAAAGAGATGTGAGATTTTTGGTTGGTCCAAAATTTAATGTGATACTTACATCAATACCACTAGGTGTCACATGTTATGATTATGGATCTGGTGGTTAGGATTGAAAATAGGTGGAGGTTATGGAGGCTTATGAACCAAGTGATCATGTTATTATTAAGGGTATGATCATTGTACTTTATACTCTTTCATCCTTTTTAGTAGACATAATTTTGATTCATTCGTTCATATCTACAATTATAGTGTGATATATAGATCTCCAGGATGAGGCATTATCACCACATCTTCATAAGGATGTTCTTATTGAAATAGTTTCATCTATCTCATTTATCTGGACTATAGTACGAGGTATTGGACGGTGGATTTTGGTTCATGTTGGACATTTTGGTCATCACGATGGAACCCTATAATGTTTTCTTGTGATTTTATTTATTTTCAATGATCTGATAAAAGATTTAATTTCATCATAGATTATTTAGATTCCTTGTAATTGATGGGAGGAGATTCACATTTATGGTTGAGAGAGATATCATGGAGGAAAGAGTTGGTTTTTATAGTAGGAGGGTGCATCCCTTCATAGATATATTGGAGTGTCTATACCACAGAGAATGTGAATATTCATGAATCCAAATTCTATTATTTGTTGATGATTTTATGTACTTCATCCTTGATGATGTTTTAGGACTACCTCTAATGTATGTGATGGGTTTTTGTGTTAAAATACATCCTTATATCACTCTTATATCTTCTGTGATATATCTAGTGGACCCTATCGAGATCTGAGTGATACAGTTTTAATTGAGGGACCATTGTAGGTTGACTCTATCATGAAAAATGTGTCAACATGGTAGCTTTAGTGTTTTTTTTTTGTAAAAATGAAAGATGATAGTTTGTTGCTTTTCATGAATTTTCATCATTAGAATCAGGTATATATATAGATCATTAACTCCTTATTACGGTTTGAGAAACTATTTTACCAATTATGAGGAATTAAATGGTTCTCAATGATTAATATCTAATCTATTTTCCATTAGTTGTGAGTTTGTGAGGTTGATATTTTGAAGCTATCATTATAAAGTTGTTATGGAAACTATGATTTCCTAGTTAATTCATTTGGTGGGAAAATTTCTTACATCCTAGTTTTTTATTTGAGTAATTATTTAATATATATATAATTAGACCAATTGGATGTTGTATCTATCAATGTAATACTTTTAGAAACTATGTTAGAGAATGAGATTATAGAGATCTTGAGGATGGTTTTACATATTCATTGGGAGAACCATATTTATGATAATATCTCTAAATGAAATTTGTATATTAATGTGGTAAAATATTATGTAATTTCATTTTTTGGAATGGTTTTCTCAATGAGATGGGGAAGATCAATGTAGTTCTTGAATAGGAGCCCCACAATATTATGGTAGAGGTTTGGTGTGACCATGTCTTAGAGAGGTACTACCTAATAATTTTTGGAAGGCTTTTCAAGGATTTCACCATCATTGACAACATGTACATAGAATGGGAATCCATCTATCAATAGCATAATGTTCGAGATATCATTCAAGGATTTGAGAATATGATGGAAAAGACCTATAATTTTGAGACTACTAGGATTGGGATGATGTACGTAGTGTTTTTCAATATAATAGGTGTTAGGTTTAATTACATATTCAAACAGTAGTTGGAAGCTAACACATACATGTAAAGGTTCTTGTGACCCCATAAGAAAATCTACATATCTTCTTACCATGACCATGAAGTAATAATCCAAACCATTTGAATATGAAGGTACTAGATTATGGGATATTTTTTTGTGGTTTACACAGACCATCAATGCCTCAAGTATGTAACCATAAAGAGGGAATTGATCCTAAGAAATTTTCACTAGACAGAACACATATAGTACTACAAATTTTATATAATCAATATTATGGATAATGGAAATTCATAATTAATTCCACTTATTAGAGATTTCTAGGCATGTTTGTTGTATGAGAAATAATATAAATTGGATTCTATTTAGCCTACCCACGCTTGAACAGAAGGGTGTAAAATTTGAAATCTCAATGGTGTTGACTCATCCACTTATTTACCATATGTGTGATTCCCATCTATGATACATTAACTATTAGTATCTGTATGACTACATAACCATAATAGATTATATAGATATATATTCTAATGGATGGAATCAATAATACATTTTCATAGGACTGACAATTGTCCATGTAATGATGTTGGAGATGATGAAGTTACACTACCATGAAAATCATTTGACCATATATCACAGTGTGAGTAATATGTATAGATAATTTTAGGTTTAGTATTTTTGGTCTTGCATGAGATGGAGTGTGGGTGATTTCCTATTTTGGTGCATCAAATATATGAATATGAAGGATTGGAACCATGTTTCGGTAGGTCTGTTATATCCCCTTGACGTCCCTTAGTGGAAGCGTGATCCATATCCATTGTGTTTTCTATAGGGATCCCAAAGACAATGAAGGTTCACAATGAAATCTGGGTGATAGTTTACAAACTCACAATGTCGACAGACATTCTTGTAATTATGGAGTATAGTTTGTCGAATATTTTGGTGTCATTGTATATAAAATACATTTTCAACGCCAAGGGTTTCTTTCAATGATTTTCACAGATCATGATGTGTGGTTTATGTCATGGTTTTGGAGAGGAATGAAAATTTAATTCACGAGAAATATAATAATGAGTGCATATTTTCAATAAAACTCAGATGGGTAGAATGAGAACACTATCATGGTGATGAAGGACACATTGAGGTCTTTTATATTAGTATTCATCCATAAATGGTAAGATTATATGTCATTTTCAATATTATCATAAAAAAATAGTAACCTCTATTATATGAGGATGGATCCATATTTTTCCAGGAATGGGAGATCCTAGAGTTCACCTTGTCCAGTATAGTGATGAGTCAGACATCTCTTGTATGTCCAGAGTTGGTGCAGATGATGAAGGAGAAGGTCTTCGTCATCCGTGAATGGGTGAGAATAGCCCATAGTAAGATAAATCATAAACTCATCACCATTGTCGAACCATGGAGTTCATGGAGGGAGGCCGCATTTCCCTTAGAGTCTATCCATGATAAATATTGTAAATTTCATCATGGGAGGAAAATATCCATAAGATTTATCAGTCCATTCAAGATCTATCATAATGATGGAGAGGTTGACTACCACCTCTCCTTATTCCCATAGTAGGAGTGGATGCACACAATCTTCCACTTTTCACATTAATCTAGATATGTGCACAACCCTAATCAAATCATTTTCATGGGTGACATGTAATTCAAGGATATGGGCACTTTTCCAAAGCACTCAATAGCAATTTTTCATTTATAGGAGAAGGCCTTGCTTGGATTTAACATACCCATGGATCAAATGTTGTGGAAATAGAGGAATCTCTATGATAGATCATGAGAGTTAGATACATAGAAGTGGGATCAGTATGATGAATTGTTTTTATAGTTATACTTTTCAAGGATGAGAAACATTAATGACAGATCTATGTAGAGACCTTTTTTCATTTTCTATGTTTAAAATATTTCTACATATTATTTTAGAGTAAGGATCAATGTTAAAATACTATGTTGATTCCCAGTGTTCCTATATTTAATTCATCAAAAATATTTTATATAATTTATATTACACAAATTTGGTTTCTTTAATAAAATGAGATGACACATAAACAAAATATTGGAACCAAATTTTGTACAATGATTGAGTTCTTAATGTGAGGTTTACCCAATATTCAACCTAATATACTTAAACATTTTTCATTTATATATGTTATCTATGGAAGGTATATTTATTAGATTAATTGACTTAATAGATTAATTAATTTCATAAATTGATGAAATGTGTTTCCTTTAAACATATTTTTATAAAAATATTCCTAGGGTTAGCTATTGAATACCATGGAATATATAGAGTGTTCTTCCTCCTTCCATTAAAAATTTAACATCCACTAATGGTGAATCTATGGATCAAACTGTATCAAAGAACATTAAAATAAATAACACCTCTCACTAATTGGAGTGTAAATGATTTTTTTACCTTGAATATCATGAGAGAAAGGGTAGTTTGGTGGGAGGACCCCACATTTGATATTTTATAGATTAACAAAATAAATTATAATAGATGATTATAATGATTACTAAACTATCATGATTGTTGGGAGCCTATTCCGTTAAATTTTAACATATCCCCCCAATGATTTATGATATAGGGATTGTGTGAAGTTGTGGATCAATACTTCATAGAGATAATGGAGTATCCCTATGCACTGAAAACCCAATTCATTATTACCATGGAAACATGATTAGAAATTATTTAAACACTACGATGATTGATTTAGTTGATTTACTCATAATGGTTTTGTTGGAAATTATTATCCATTCATGTTTCTTAATGATTTTTATATCTTCATACATTATTTGAGATGAAATTTTCAACATAATATGTAATGATAATTTAAAATTTTTTAAGTATATTTTTCAAATTAAGTGTAAATATAATTACATTACAGGTTGTATTTTTCACACACTACATTTTCCTTCGTAAATTTTAATATTTTCTTCTTACAACTCTAGGAAAAGTGAAGGTACAATATAGTGGTCGTGTGTGTACTTGATTAGTGAGAAATTAGTTGTTGGTAGTGACTAGTTTTACATTATTTCAACTATTTTTGGGGATTTTTATGATTAAAAATTGTAATATTGTTGATAAAATTAGATGAAAATGATCTTTTTTGATTTATATCAATCAAAATGTGGTATTTTATCTCATGAGGAGTGTTTGGAAGAAAATTGGTTAATATGTTCTATTTTTTCATGGACATGAGTTGTTATTAATGACATAAAATTTTTCCATCATTATTGTATTTATTCGCTGGTCCTAGATCACAACCCATGAGATCCGGAATTCCCCTTTGTCCATGTCATGATTTGTTCAGATATTTTTTTAGAAGGTTATATAGCCAATTTCAAAAAAATAAATTTAAAAAGCAATTTTCCTCTTCATTATGTTCATTTGTAGTTTAGGATGTATTTATATATATAAGAAACAATTTATATAATTTATATGGTATGTTATGGGTGAGGTCCCAGAAATATCATATAACAAGAAGCCAAATGATAGAATTGGATATTTGGAAATAGTTTCCTTTTGATTTTGATTGATATAGTTCTAATTATATTTAAAATAATTTACATGTATTTGAGTTTCTTAATTTAAATCTAATTTATATAGTTTTTAATCTCATTTTTCATGAATGATATCTAATTTTGTATATGATGAGTTTGTGTAGTATTATTCGACCATGAAGTATTTTATTATTATTGAATTGATTTCTGGTAATAATCAATGGAAAGAGAGTCATGAAGATGATCATATCATTATAATGGTTTTTGTGTCTGTGGTCTAGGATTTTGTTCTAGAATATGCACTTGTTCCTACTCAGGATATAGAGGTAATTCCCCATAGGTATGAAAACATATAATTTTCCCTATATTTTCTTCATCATAAACATAATATTTCTAGTTAACTAATTATCATTATCAAGAAAATGATTGTTTAACTAATATTGTGAATCACAATGAGTTATTAGGTTATCTATATTTTTTATTGTGAAATTTCACAAAATTAAATTTGAATGGTTGTGGAGAATATACTGAGATATAAATGCTCACTCTAGGAAGATTGTAGTCTTGGAGTTGAATGGATTCAAGACTATATTTATGGAAGTGTTATATATTTGATCAATTATGTTCTATAATAATAGAGATTTCCTCAAAATAATGAAATGGTATCAACCCATGACGTAGAATATAATATTATTTTCAGATAATTTTACATTATATCTTGAAAGGACATCAAATATGAAAAAAAATCCTACATAGTTGATATGGGTTTTTACATGTTATGATTTCATATTTTTTTCCTATTAAATCATTATTTATATGTTGATTTATTTGATAGTGTATTGATTGTGGAACATGACTTGGCTCGTTTTTCTAGTTTGATATATATTCCTTCTACTCCCAAATAGAATATGATGTTTCACCCTTAATGGGAAGAAGAATCATGATGCGTCTCATGTAAGTATATATTTTATTAGATCTCGATAGTATATATTTTTTAAAATTCCTCTATATTAGTTTATAAACGATTTATATCATCCTTCTAGTTTGAAAAAAATAATAACTTTATGTGTTCTCATTTAAATACACTAACTATTTGTAGATCATTGGTATTATGAGGTCACCTATAAATGTTTTACAATATAATTGCACATTATGTATTGATATGGGACTAATAGTACTATGATGATAAGGGGTGTAATTGGATCTTTTAATAAAATTTCTGTAATCTATATGATTCAATAACAAATCATCATCATATAGTGGATGAGTATCCAATGGATATTAATACTACTATTATGATAGTCTGAGGTATAAATAATACTTATAAAAAATTATTCTATATTTTATTTTATGTTTGTTCCGCTTATTAAAACATATGCACATTTATTTCATAATATTTAAACTTTCAAATGGATCTCATTCCATATGTTATGTTTACATCTACATGTGTTTTGATAAAGTAATTAATTGGTCACTAGTACACTTATTGTTCATTACCATTATCGAAAATATATATTTCATGTGAACTTTTTGTTCAAAACTTGAATCCTCTAGAAATTATTTTTTGAGTGGATTTTCTGATTTCTCATAAAAAGTTTATCCAATATATTCATTGGTTACTCTCATTTATATCCCCAGATTGTGTGCTCTATGTCTTTTAGGGAAGTTGGTTTCATAGGTAAATTAGAGCTGGACCACTTGTACATCAGTTGTGTGGGACTATATTTGTGTATATTATTATACTAGAGAAGGATTAATCATTTGGATATATTCATCAAATAGAACATATGATTCCCGATTACCCTCAATATGAATTTTATATTTTTCACCATTGAGGGAGGTATATTTCTCTACAGTCTTAGTACTATGTACCATTATTATTTATATTCACTAATAACATATGAAACCAGAAAAACATAATGTCATAAAAAACTATATGAGTTATTTAGTGTCTAATAGTTTAATTCACAATATTCTACCAACATGTTATTCTCCAAGGATTTTTATTTGATTCATATATAAGCCTTATTATTTTGTTTATTATCAAAATAAATACCGAATCACATTTATCAAAAATCTTTTATTTCCAATTATTAATTTTGGATTATAATAGATGAATTGAACAAAGTTGTTTTCAAGAAATAACCATTGGTCTTGTTATCAACAACATAATATATAACATTATGATTTCCCTATGACATCTCTCAAGAGATGGTTGGTCCATTATGAGAAAATTTTTTTCACCCTAATTTGAACAATTATCATCAGGTGTTCTTGGTACTCAATAATATGATTCCTTATTCGGACTATTGTCTTATTTAGTTTCTCTTTTGGTCATATTTCTTTATTGTATTATTATTTATGGTCAGATTCTTCCCATGAGAGTAGTTTATGACATTATGGAAAAAACAATTTGATGATATTTTTAGTTCCTTTTTTTTAATTAACCAAACCCCATATCCATGATTTACATTTATTTTATTATATTGGAACTACATTCAACCAATCAAATCCCAATGGGCTGAATAATTTAGTAGTCTTAAAAAACCCGATTCCAACATGATTCCATGATGAAATCATAAAGAAACTATTTATATAATAAAATAAATATGTCTTTCTTTATTTTATTCCAATAAAACCTTAGTATGAAACATAAAAGAAAAAAATATTGGATTAGATTTGTTTATTAGTAAGGTTATTCAAATATCAAATAATTACAATTCATGAAAAAATTGGTATGAATAAATGATGGTAAAAATTATGCCATATGAATAATAAAACTAATTAGAAAATCATTTATGGATACAAAAGAAAATCAATATCTTGGATATAAATAAGTAGTTTATTCATATTTTTGAACATATAGAATAAAACATTTGACTCATAGGCCAAAAAATTTGACAACATTATATTTAGAATAATTTACATGAATTTGGGTTTCTTAATATAAATCTAATTTATATAGTTGTTGATCTCATTTTTCATGAATGTTATCTAATTTTGTATATGATGAGTTTGTGTAGTATTATTCGACCATGAACTATTTCTTTATTATTGAATTGATATCTAATAATAATCCATGGAGAGAGAGTCATGAAGATGATTATATCATCATAATGGTTTTTGTGTGTGTGGTCTAGGATTTGGTTCTAGAAGATTCACTTTTTCCTACTCAGGATATAGAGGTAATCCCCCATAGGGATGACAACATATAATTTTCCAAATATTTGATTCATCATAAACATAATATTTCTAGTTTACTAATTATCAAGAAGAGGAAAATGATTGTTTAACTAATATTGTGAATCACACTGACTTATTTGGTTATCTATATTTTTTATGGTGAAATTTCACAATAATAAATTTGAATGGTTGTGGAGAATATAGTGAGATATAATAGCTCAGTCTATGAAGATTTTAGTCTTGGAGTTGAATGGATTCAAGACTATATTCATGGAATTGTTATATATTTGATCAATTATGTTCTATATTAATAGATAGTTACTCAAAATAACGAAATGGTATCAACCCATGACATAGAATATAATCTTACTTTTATATAATTTTATATTTTATCTTGACAGGACATCGAATATGAAAAAAATCCTACATGATTGATATGGGTGTCTACAAGTTAAGATTTCATATTTTTTTCCTTCTAAATCATTCCTTATATGTTGATTTATTTGATAGTGTATTGATTTTGGAACATGACTTGGCTGGTGTTTCTGGTTTGATGGATGTTCCTTCTAATACCAAATGGAATATGATGTTGAAACCTTAATAGAAAGAGGGATCATGATGAGTCTCATGTAAGTATATATTGTTTTGGATCTTGATAGTATATGTTTTTTTAAATTCCTATATTGTATATTATAAATGATTTATATCATGCTTCTAGTCTAAAAATAATAATATCATTAACTGTTCTCATATAAAGACACTAAATATTTGTAGAAAATTGGTATTATGAGGTCACATAAACATGTTTTACCATGTAATTACACATTAGGTATAGAAATGGGACCAACAGTACTATGATGATATGTGGTGAAATTGGATCTTTTATTAAAATGTGTTATATCTATATGATTCGACATCAAATCATCATCGTATAGTGGATGAGTATCCGATGGATATTAATACTACAATTATGATAGTCTGAGGTACAATTAATATTTATAATAAATTAATCTATAAATTATTTTATGTTTGTTCCTCTTATTAAAACATATCCACCTTTATTTCAAAATATTTAAACTTTCCATTGGATCTCATTCCATATGTTATGGTTACTTCTACACATGTTATGATAAATTAATCAGTTGGTCAATACTACACTTCTTTTTCATTATCATTATAGAAAATATATATTTCATGTGATCTTTTTTTTCTAAACATGAATCCTCTAGAAATTATTCTTTGATTGGATTTTCGGATTTTTACTAAAAAGTGTATCCAATAAATTTATTGGATAGTATCATTTATATCCCCAGATATTGTGCTCTATGTCTTTTAGAGATTTTGGTTTCCTATGTAAATTATAGATGGCCCACATGTACAATAGTTGGGTGGGACTATATTTGTGTTTATTATTATACTGGAGGAGGATTTTTCATTTGGATATATTCATCAAATAGAATATTTGATTCCCCGATTACCCTCAATATGAATTTTATAGTTTTCACCAATGAGGGAGCTATATTTCCCTACAGTCTTAGTACAATGTACCATTACTATTTATATTCAATAATTACATATGAAACCAGAAAAACATAATGTCATAAAAATCCATATGAGTTATTTAGTGTCTAATAGTTTAATTCACAAGATTCTACCAACATGTGATTCTCCAATGATTTTTATAAGATTCATATATATTCTTTATTATTTTGTTTATCATCAAAATCAGTACAGAATCACAATTTTGAAAAATAATTTATTTCCCCTTATTAATTTTGAATTATAATTGATGAATTGAACAAAGTTATTTTCAAAATATAACCATTGGCCTTGTTATCAACAACATAATATATAACCGAATGATTTCCCTATGACATCTCTCAAGAGATGGTTGGTCCATTATGAGAACCTGTTTTTCCACCTAGTTTGAACAATTCCCATCAGGTGTTCTTGGAACTCAATAATATGATTCCTTATTCTGACTATTGTTTTTTGTAGATTCTTTTTTGGTCATGTTTCGTTAATCTATTATTTTTTATTGTCATATTCTTCCCATGAGAGAAGTTTATGACATTATGGGAAATCAAATATTTATGATGGTATTTATAAATACATTTTTTAATTACCCAACCACCATATCCATGATTTACATTTATTTTATTATATTGAAACTACATTCAACTAATCAAATCCCAACAGGCAGAATAATTTAGAGGTCTTAAAAACCCAATACAAACATGATTCCCTTATGAAATCTTAATGAAAAAGTTGACATAATGAAATAAATATGTCATTATTTATGTTATTCCAAATACACCTTTGTATAAAATTTAAAACAATAAAATATATTTTCAGATTATATTATTTATAAGTTTATTCATATATCAAATGATTACAATTCATGAATAATTTTGTATGAATAAATTATGTTAAAAATTAGGCCATATAAATAATAACACGAATTAGAAAATCATTGATGGATACCAATGAAAATCAATATCATGTATATAAATAAGTAGTTTATTTATATTGTCGAACATCTAGAAACATACTTTTGACTCATAGCACAACACATTTGACATCATTATTGAGGCCTTCTTCCAATACCTATGAAAATAAATGGGTAAGGCCTAAAATAAATAACAATATTTTTTTAAATATTTGACCTAATAATGCATCTAGTGGGTATGTAAATCCCATATTAGTAGTTAAAACTTAATATTAAATCTACCTATGAATACAAATTACTATGAACTCATCATTCCATAAGTGTCAATAATAATTTGTATTGAAAGAACTAGAATAATGAATATAAATACATTGCCACATAAATCTAATAATAAAATTACCATATAATTATGATGGATTTTATCTTTAGTTTTCATCGACAATATAATTTAAAACAATGTATATTTATCTATATTTAAAAAAATCAATGAAATTTAAGGGAAATTTTTTTAGGATAGAACATTTTTCATTTTGAAAATCATTTTTTATAAAATTTATAAACATTAAAAATATTAAGGAAAAAATATTGATTGAAATGAACCTTGATTATTTATTAATAATTTGTGATATTTTTTTCGTTCTTGGTTAATGTAAATTATGTTCATACCAATAAATTACCTCATTCAGAAATAAAACAAATATATTAAAATATATTAAATTTATTAGGCATAGTAAATGATTTCATTCATAAATATAAAAAGGATAGTAAAAATATTCTTGAGAACATTTTTAAAAAATATGTATATGGATGATAATACTTCAGTATCAAAGACGATCCCAGATTGCGATGTGATCATACAATAAAACATTACCACATATACATCATTTTAATTGTAATCCCCATTAAATAAATAACATAAAATATATCACTAAATACTATATTGATAAAAATATTAATAATATAACTTATTAGAGTGGTCTTATATAATAAAATAAATTAAGTGGTGAATATTTCATTTGTCCCAATGATGTAAATTACAGAAGAGATAACATTTACTCATGTTTGACATAATTTATAGGTGTCAAAACATATTATATAATAAATATATATTTATTATAATTATATTATCCAACCATAATAACATATATCATTTCATATATGACTTCATTATATCATTTTCATCAATTTATTAATAATTATGTATTATAATTTTTTTGGTATATAACTACTCCGTTTCCCAAGTATATTTTGGTCAAGTTTTTTCAATATTTTTACATTGATCTAGGATAAATATTCATTACAATATAAATAATGATATCTTTATATGAAAAAATTAAATACATATTCTAATTCATTATTATAGTTTATAGACAGAATAATGAGTTACATTATTCATAGATAAGGTATGCAATATGTACACGAGAACATTGTTTTCATCATTTGGGGATAGAATTAAATAATGATAAATCATAAATCATAATTTTATATTCATTATAGTAACATATAAATTATATATAATTTTTAAATTACTTCATTGTTAAATCCATGTTAGATTGGTATGAAAAATAAATCACACCACTTTGTGTAGGTGGTGGTCTTCATGTATACTACATTCATGATATTGTATTCCAAGGGATTGTAAGGAAATATGGTTGATGTGATATTTTAATTCATGTTTTATAATAATTTCATACAGTTCATATGTATTCATTAAACCAATCATAATAACCATTGACTGAATATTGGTTTGGAAAATGAATTGTAAAGCTATGTGGATATGGTAAACCGTATGTATGCGTCAGAGATAATGAAGGATCCCTCTTTTTGGGAATGGAGATGGATAATCCTTCATTCAATACCATAATTGCATTATAAAATTCATAGAATAATGAATAATTTTTTTTGTGATACATACAATTTATTTAGATGAGTTTAATAAGATATAAAAAACAACATTATCAAATAATGTGATTACATTTCTATCATGATTACACCGTTATATATTTTTAAAGGTTCATAAATCAGAATATTGAAATGCCCATAACCTCAAGAACATGTGTCAGTATTTTTAAAATTTTATTATTGTTTTGGTCGATCTATATGTTTCAATGTGAATTAATGAGTTGTGGTTGGATATTCACTTTCATATTTTAGGCTGCGGACTCATATGGAATTAATTAAAAACAAAAATTATAATGAATTCAATATAATGTAGAATTATTGAAAATGTCTAGGTATCCAATAATATGAATTTAAATAGATTAAAAGTCAAAAAAATATTTTTATTTTTATGTGATGTGTGTTAAAACATACCTTCTATTTTAATCATTTAATTATCTGAATTTAATAATAAAAGTAACTACATATTTTTCATACATTAAGGCTCATAATATTAAATATAAAACAAAAATTTAACTAATAATTGTACAATGGGGGATATTTTAGACCATATAATATCCCTTTTATCACTTTTGATTATTTTAAATATTTTTAATTGATTTTAATATTTATTTTTACGATAAATTATAATTTTTTTCAGTTTTTATTATACATATTTAATTTGAATAAAAATTCAACAAGAAAATTTTCTATTCAAAAAACATATCTTAAAAAATTACTATCATATCATAATCATCTGAAAATTTTCCCGAACACTATCAATTAGACATATTCATTCACTGGTATGAATTTAAATATTTATTTTTTACTTTTTCTTTTAATTATATAAATATTTTTTAATACATTCAAATAAATTTAATTTCAATATTTAATAATTGATTTTTATATATAAATTATAATCAAGAATATAATTTATTATCAAAAGTTTTTTACAGTACTATTTTTTATTTATATTCTTTTGTCCTAATTTAAATATTATATTGGTCTTTTTCATAGAACGTTGTGAAATAAATGTATATATTTAGAGACATCTTGGATAATTTTCTGATTTCTTATATATAATGTTAAATAATATGAAATATTATGACCATATTATTTTTTAAACCAATATTTACCAGATTCACCCTTTACTGATAGGATATATTTAACCACAGTTACAATTAAAATTGACATAATATGAAAGGGAATAATATTCAAAATTATTATATTTTTGTTTGAAATAATAAATTTAATTATCAATGATCAACTTATATTTATTTTTCAAATTAAATTTTAAATGAGTTTTCATACATAATATATGTTTTTAGGGAAACATCGCTTTTACTATTAGGTGATAGTACTGACATTTTTCGTCAGTTGATATCTAATGAAATTGTTTTTTAAAAGTGTAAAACATATCTTTTAATAATTTATTTATTATAATTCATAACAAAAAATTATTATCTTGGTGACAATTTTCAAATTAAATAATAATTTATTAATAGTATATTGTGGTTCATTTAAACTCAGTATTTTGTGTTGTGTATTAAATTGAGTATAGTGTTCTCTTAAAATATCAAGGGGTTATATTTTAAAACCATTAAATTAATTGATTCTTTTTAATTTGAACATATAGTTCATAATATAGTTTTTGATATTATAAAATAACATTATCTAAATCTAACATCATTAAAATGATTAATAAAACATCATCCAAAAAAAGTGTAACTAAAGAATTATGGTCCCCAACAAACCAGTTTTCAATGATTGAAAACAATATTAGGAAGTGAAAACATGGAAATTGAGAAAATAAATAAAATATAAGGATTAATAGACCGTGATACATTATATTTTAATGAAAATGTAACCATCACAAAACAAAAAATCTATGATGGTTAAAAATTCTATTGATTTACCAATGAGAAAATTAAATGGAAAATGGTTTCATTTCAATGTTCGACTTCTTAAATGTAGGGATTAATTTCAAATCTAGATAAATCATTCCATTATTTAATCTTACTTGATTTATTTGCTTTATATAAATAATAATTATATCCTTTCTTTCATTGATCAATTTCACATCATCACTTACACTATGAAATGGTTATTAGAGATGACTAATTTTATTCTTAATGATGTTTTAATGAATATTATGATCTAAAAGAATATCTTTCAGTCTCTATGTATTTACAAAAAATAATCTGCTTGTCACCTGAAATCCAATATTTTTTATCACACTTTACCCACAAATAATAATTTATAAATTTCAATTCAATCTATTCAATAAGTATTTATCCTTACCACTCCCCCAATATAATTCTATCCATAATCAAAATGATAAAATATGAATTAATATCAATCCCCAGAACACAAAAATAAATAACTTATGCCACATTATAATAATTTTAATACTAATAACCTAAATAAATATTTAAATTATCTTTATTTCACATATTCAATAAGTCCAAAAATGTTGTAAACACCTTCAATTCACTAACCATTTTCATAGACACCCAGAACATCCTGATTATCACATTAGTAAAAATAATATAATTTTCACCCAAATAAAATTTAAATCATTATTTGTATCATATTTCTACCTATATGAATTAATCAAATATTCATAAAAAATATCACCTCTTCACTAAATCATTCTTTATTGGTATAATTTAATAGTGCTTTCAATTATATAAATAAAAACTATTATTATATATTCCTTATAAATTTAATGCTTACATTAATAATAAATGCATTGATATAATTTTTATAACATATAAGCAACTGATCCAAAATACAAAAAATATTTTATTATTCACCTTCTCCAATAGAACAAAAATTACATTAACAATGAACCGTTTGTTTATATTGGTCTATATTACCTTGAATATTGGAGAATAATATTCTACAGTAGCCAATCTCCATACAATAGAATCATTTAATATTTGAATAATCATAATGGAACTTGTAATTATCAACTTTCTGGACATCCTCTATACACAAGTACGAAAATACCATTTATTCCAAATAAGTATCAGGTTGTTTATTTCCCAAATCATGGTATTTTAAAAAACCATTCATTCACTTATCCCCAATATCCATTTTTTATATATTGCTTTTTAATTATTTACCATTCAATAGAGGGAATAAAACACATAAAATTATTTTTATATATTGATAGTAGTGTATACTAATTTTTATATGATTCTATTATTTTAGGTGAGTAGTTATCATCAAAGAATTTCTATATATCCATAAAATAAACAATAAATATTACAATTTATATTATACATGCGTTCCTTCACATGACTTTATAACCATGGAAAGTTATCTCCATACTTTGAAATATTATACCATTAATTTCATTATTGAAAACAAAATTAAGCATATTTGAACTTTTTTTAATAAAATATTTTCCTAGTAAATGATAATTAAATTTATACAATTAAATTCCAGAAATTTCCTTATTATGATTTGTGTTTTGTACTAATGACCACAGATAATCTTCATACCCAATGATATGATAATCATCGATGAAGTTTTTCTATATTTCAATAAAATCAAAAAAGATAAATATTTTTCAAAGGAACATAACTATTTATATAATAAAAATGGATTTGTAATCCCATTGAATAATATAGCATTATAAAACATAATATAGTAAAAAATTTAAATTGTATTGGGGATATATATGATGATCCAAATAGAAGGTGATGTTTTTAATTACACATGCAATCTTCTAAAATATCGTTATAAATTATTTAGATCCAATTTCACTCTAGGTAAGGCTTCATTATTTTTCATAGGAATGGAAAAAATACATGGAAAACTAATATTAACAATGAATCATTTTGATTCCCTATGAACTATTTGAAAAAACGGAATACATTAGATTTTATCATATTCTCATAATCCATATTATATAATTTCAAGATTAGTGAAAAAATTACATAATTTGATTTTTTTTTTCTTACTAATATTAAAATCATAAAATTGTTTTCATTGGGAAAATTTTCAATTTACGCACTAGGTAATATTCCATAATTTTTTTTCCAAATATAGAATCTAAAGGTTTTTTCAATCTTTCATTAATACAAACATTAATTATTAAATAATGTAGATAATACATAATGTTTAATTCATTACATGGAATCTATATATAAGTAATCATATTCAGAGAGGCCCAATAATTTTTAACTCTTGATGAACTAGACAAAAGTTTGATTCATCTATTATATTGAAAGTATAAAATACAGGGTGTAGAATAATTTATTCTAACACATTTTAATTCATTATAACCTTTATTATTTAAGGGATGAAGGAAACAAAAAAATACTGTGATTTAATTCTTAGTAAGTGTATATGTAAAGTAGATGTAAATAAGGAACGAATAATTTTAAAATAAAAAATTATGGTTAAAATAATTCCTTATAAATAATAAAATCTAGTAGAAACCCATTACACAATTAAAAAAATCCTTAACAAATTATATGAACAAAAAAAATAATTTCATAATTATGAAATTCCTAATAACGACTATTTCAAACATATGATTGAGACCCAGTACATCTGAAAACCTTGCTACATTTGTACCAAGGTAACTGAAAATAAATAATGAACGCATCTACCCAAACCCCATAAATTTTGTATCAGGAAATATATTTATTAATCAAGGGGATATAATGATCCCACTGATCACAAAATTCCCCAATTCATTATTTATATGAATAAATTCTACATTATAATCAACACGCCATAATAATAAATAATTGACCATATTACTCAAATTAGTATATGAATTGGTAACAAATTCCTTAGTGAAACAGATCATAATTCATCTTTAAAAATGTATTGGATGGTATAATTTTTGAAAATAATCAAAAATATAATCATCAGATGATGTTTTCATATATGAAAACACATTATAAATATTAATATATTATTTCATGATGAAAATTCAATTTTCATATTCGATATCATTTTTTCATAAAATCTATAACCATTTCACTTATTCAACAAAAAATAAATTTAAAAAATAGCCATGTAAAAAATATAATATTTCTTTCAAAAAATATATAACATTAAATGGTTTGAAATTTTATTCATTAATATGAATATAAAGAACATTCCTTATACACTTTTGGTAAAAGTCAAATCGTACCTCATTTGGAAATAAAAATTATATCTATGGAAAATAAAATTTTATAAAAACACAAAAAAATAGAGAGAAAATCCACTATGAAATAATATTAGGATAGTAAAACTATATTTTATAATATTTTTTGAAATTATTTATGTGTATGAAAACAATCCTCCCTCAGAAAAATTTTCAAATAGTGTTGAGATTGTGAAATAAATCCTTATCTCAATGGTAACATTTGTTTTATAAGACCGATGAATGAAATAACATAAAATGTAACTTTATATACCAATTAAATAAATAATTTAATGATATAATATGTTATAGGTTCAATATATACACCTCAGAAATGATGTAAGTGTTCAATATGACTTATGTCCCATAAAATTAAAAGTGATATGAGATACTCGTACCATGGGATAAATATCCTACATATTTCCCATTACCAATTTTTTTAAAAAATATTTATTACATACATTTTATAAACATAGTCACATATATCATAAAATATATGATTTGACTATTGAAACAACCATATACTAACAAAATAATCAATGCTTGATATCATTCAATATATGCTACAATGAACTTCAACGAACTGTGAAATAATAATATTTTAAAAATGAAAAATGAAAATTATCTGTTAAATTTTAGGGAATGAAAAAATTTAACATTTTATGATATATATATATAGTATGAAATTAATTTATAGTTTGATTCTTTGTAAATAATAACTCAATTTCCATTAATGACATTTTATTTAATAGAAATATGTTTTCTTCCAAAATAATAATTAGTATTGTTTTTTGTGAAAATATTATAAATAAATTATAAGAATTTTGGAAAATAACATTTATAAAATTTATATTAAAATTTAAATCTTCATATAAGAAATATCATTGGCTGAAAATTTAGTATTTTTTGAAAATTATTTATTTTTGAGTGAATAACAAAAATTACATATTTTTATGAAGCTATAATTTCTTTTCTAAAAATTATGTAGTACATGATTACATTAAGATTTTATTTTTACTTATATTTTAAATTTTTTTATTTATATTTAATCCATTTAATTTCATTTATGAAAAATTTATATGTTATTTTATTTAAAGTTTATTTTAATGATTAACAATTATATTTTCTTCAAACTTTTTTTAAGTGCATAGTGTTTCTTAATATTAATTAACTAAAAATACACCAAATGACGAATTATTTAAATGTAATATATATATTATATTAGAAATTTTGAAATTAAATGCATTCAATTTTAACTATAATTAATGGAGTTAATATAAAGTAATTTATTTCTTGAGAAATACTTTTCTTCAATATTCATTTTTTCATCATGCATATATATTTAATTCAAAATAAATTAATACAAAATTTTAAGAAAATATTGTAATAAGATTTAAATATTTTAATAATATTTTAACATTATATAATATTGTAACACTAAGTTTTGGTCACAATGAATATTTAAAATATTAAAAAAATTACAACGAATAAAGAAAAATGAATTTTTTGGGAATAAAAATCATAATGTATGAAATGATCTAAAAACACTTCTCAAATTCATTATATGTATGTTTTACCCCTTATATTGTATAAGGATTTATAATTTTCAATTTTTGATACCTATATAATGTGAACACATAATTTATTATTTATTATTTTCAAATAAACTTGATTTCTACTCACCTCACAAAAAATTGGGCATCCATATCCTCTCTATTAAATACATTAAAAAAATTGTATTTTCAATGTCCTTCCATAAAATGTTCATATTTCCCACACCATTACATAGGTTCCATGGTTTTATCATCAAGCACTCATGTGAATTCTTTTGGTAAAAATCTATGTATATTGTCCAAAAAATCAGTATTTTTTTAGCTGAGAGTTTTTAATTTATTTATTCACCCATATTGTTTAAGATATATTTAATTATTTTATCAATATTAAAAAAATATCTAAAATATAATGAATGTTTATTATTTTATTTTAAAAAAACTAAATATATCTATACTTTTGAAAATAGGTAATGAAATAACAATTCGGGTGTATAAAAGGCTTCTACCATGTGTATAAATATTATTTTTTTCAGTAGAAACTCCAATGGTTTCTTATAATTATGGATTTAATTATTATGTATTATATTTTAAATATAATTATACTCCAAGAATTATCATATAAAATATATATTCTTATTATCCCATTTTTTTATAAAATAATGACACTCGTTGGAATGGCGGACTATCACATGTGATGACAATGTGACTCATTTTCCCCTAACACATTCAAAAAAGGGAAATACAGAAAAATATAATAAATATATGTGACAAAAGTATAATAACTTTTATATACATTTAATATGTATCATTATTAAAATATTTTAATTCAAATTTTCATACACTGAAAAATTATAATGTCATTCGTGAGTACGTGTGGACTGCCACCTCTATGATGTGATGATATTCTTTTATCATGAACAAATATATTGGACGATATATATTAGTATAATTTAAAAAAAAATTTATTTATGATTTTATTATAATTATATTAATATGAAATAGTTCATAACAAATTTCTATAATTATCATTAAATATTGAAATGTTGCTCTTGCTTATGTACATCCTATTGTCTCCGTGATTATAAAAATTTTATTTTATTTCATAAACCATATTTTTTAATTTGCTTGAAAATAACAATTGATTTATCACAATGAAAATTATTTCATATTTTTTATTTATCAGATTTTTAAATAATGACATATTTTAAAATGCTAAATATAAATAATTTTTTTAAAACAAATGTAATCAAATGTCATCCAAACAAATGACGAGTTTATAATTTTAATGTACATAAAAATGTAAACACAAATAAATAAAATAATTTTTATAAGTATATGTTATTATACATATAAATGGTTTTATTATATCAAATTTTGTATTTGTTTTCATTTTATTGGAGTTAAATTTTAATACCTGGAATCTCTAGACTAAATCTAATGAAATTCATCTCAATTTCAATTCATTAATGTATATTTTATTATCATCAAACTATATTCTTTTATATGTTGTATATATTCACACTATTAGTTAAATTATTCTTAAAAATCTATATATCATTCCATATTATGTTTCATTTTCAATTATAACATTAAAGTTGATTTGAGTTGAATGTTACCTTGTGGTAAATAATTTAAAACTAAATTTATTTTTATTGGTTTATATTAAATTATCATTGTATTTGATATTATAATAATATATGTTTAATTACCTATGATTATCAATATTCATTATTTATATATAATTTATCTGTATTGTCATTTGAAAAACCTAATCAATAAATTTATGAATTCCTATTATCAATAGTATAATCTATGTAAGGACTATTCATCTCAAATTCTCTATCATGGAAATATAAATTTAGGAGACATTTATTTTCAATTTTAAGTGTATATACAACCCTTTCAACATGATATATAATGAATATAATTATTTAAATGATATTTTATATTTTTTTATAATATTTTTTTGGGAATTACAATTTAATAGTTACCGAAGTGTAAAATGACATATTATACTATATTTTATCATTTTGGGATTCTATATCTATAATTATCCATTAGAAAATGTGATGGTAATTTTTTTGAGCCGTATATTTTTTTATAAAAAATTAATTTACTATATAAATTTGATTTTCATTTCTACAATTATTCATAAAATAATTATCATGATTTTTTTCAGGTGATTCAAATATTATCTAGATTATTTGGATCATGAATATTTGACTTCCATATTATGTTTTTATACTATATATTCAAATGTTTACATTATTAAGCAAAAAATAATTCCAAAATATCTATTTACTAAAATCGGAATTTTTGATAAATTTTTTTGAATGTGATTTTCAATTATTTTCATAATGGTTACAATTGACGACTTTTAAAAATAATATTTGTAAAAAAATGATTATTTTTAATTTTTATGACATCAACAGATTACCCCACCATCATGAAAATAATTTTATTTGGGATATCATTATTATTTTTGCAGGTTATTTTCAAAGGGAATTATATTCCAATAATTTGTGAATTTTTATATTTTTAATGTTATTTTCAAAACAAAACACGTTTATTATCATCTATAATTTTATAAATGATCATTAAATGTTATTTATAATAATCATAATCAATAATACCCAATGTTACTATTTCTAAATTAGTTATATATTATAACTATACCATCCTAAAGAGGTTCTATTTATTCATGATATTGCTTTTTTAAATATATCTATTATCATGATTGAAATATAATGGATAATGATTATTTGTTTTATATCCTTGTCCCATTGTTAATGATCAATTAAATTACAGATTTTTATTTTTCCATGATTTATTGGTATTAGTAGTATTATGTGATTTTCATTAATATTTTTTTTGTTATCTTACCATTATTATAATATTTTTATCACCATTAGAATTCAGATTATAATGACATTGTTTACCCGTATGGGAAACATGACGTATCGGTTAAGTGTATTTTATTAATATAACATGGTAATTAATTACTCAAATATAGGAAAAATATTCATTAAAATGAAAATTTTATATTATTAAATTCATTTATAATAAAGTAATTTTATTTTTCAATCATATTTTTTTTATGGTTTCTGGATGTTTTCTATCTCAATATCATTCAATGTCTTTTTATCGGGGATCTATATTACAATCTAAAATGATTTGGGAATTGTTGTTTACTTCTATATTCATATATTCACTAAACATAACACCTCTCTTATTTGTATCCTAGCTCTGAATTTCTCTATATGACCTTTGTAAATCCTAACCTCTCTTTTCAGGAGTAGGTTTTATGAACCCTTTTTACAATATGGGTTTCTAAAAATTGATTTTTCATTTCAATAATATCATTTACAGATAAAAAATTCACAACAAGAGGATAGAAATTTTTAAATAGGTGGGGAGAATGTAACAACCATATTTAAAAAAAAAATCATTAGTCTAAAAAGCACGCAACATCGTGATTAAAAAACCATACAACAATATTATATAATATATGGCCATTATAACAAAATCTATAAATTGGTTTATATGAATAATATTATTTTATTTGAAATATATACAGAAAAATTTTACCACAAAATATAAATATTTCAATAAATTATATTAAATATGTAATCAATTTTCATTGATTTGATTTTATTCACCATAATTAATTTTATTCAAAAACGTTTTATATTAATTTTTGTGAGAATATTTAATAAATTATTTTTTTATTTTTTAATTATCATATTATAAATTTAAATCCAATATAAAGATAAAAATAAAAATATAATCATAATTTGATTGATTTTTTTGATATGAATTTTCCAATGAATAGTTCAAATTACATATTTTTTTAAACCTGTAATTTATTTTCATTAAATAATGTTATATAAAGGACCCATTATGTTTTTGTTTTTGTTTAATGTAAAATATGTACTTTTTTGTTACATTTAATCCTTAAAATTACATTTAAATCATATTTATATTAGATATTACCATATGAGTATTTTGGATTAAAAATAGGATAATTCTAAAATCAATTTTGTAGAGCATAATGTTTGTTCATTTAAATTATTAGAAGAACCCCAATTGTTTAATTATTTAAATTAAATGTATAGACTATATATATAAATATAATTATTTGTATATATCATTTGAAAATTATATAATGAATAATTTTGAAAGAATTAATAAGTTGAAAAAGAATTATGTGAAAATTCACGTTTTCCAACAAAATTTCTTTTTTTATTATGTCAAAAATCCAGTTTTTGGTTAATTGGAAAAGAAATCAATATTCCATGCATTACACCAGAAAAATCATATTCAAATTGGAATTTTTTTTCCAAATTATAAATTAATGTTGTATTGCCACCTTAAACCACATCCAAATACGTGTCACAAATACATATAGAAAAAATCACATCATCACAACATGTTAACAGTGGGTAAAAACATCCAAAGTCTAATGTTGTCATTGTAATGACACCATCATCATATAAATCATTAAAAAATATCCCCACAAATTCATAACTATCATCAATGAAAAAATTTATGGAGGAAAGAACTACCACTTCTATAGGGAAAGAAAAACAAATCCCAATAAATCGTAAAAACTATGAAAATAATATATTCCACAATCTATAACAAATAAAAAACCCTTCAAGGTCTGATGAAAAATGAAAATTCTAAAACTAAGAAGATTTTAATACAATTCCATTGATTGCTTGAACCTCACATATCAGAATTCTTTGAGAACAACCATGCTAAACCGACTGTGATAATCTGGGTGGAAATCATGATATTGTGAAGGGAAGGAAAAAATGATGTCATGAAAACAGATATGTGACAATATCCATGTAATAATTATAAATATAACCAACCAAAAACAAAATAAATATAGAGTCATTATCGACATTTCTAGCCGTCAAAATGAACAAAACACTGAACCCCACAACCTCTATTAGGGATAAAGAATTGTAGGTAATTGTTATTAGAAAAAGGATGAAGAATAATTGTTGTTCAAGGATGAAACATTTAACCTAGAAATACCAAATAGTTAAGGGTACATGATCCCATGTTTGTTAGGCACCAACCTCAATATAACCGACTGAACTAAACTGTTAAAAATCATCAGATAAAGACAAATAGGTCAGAATTATGGACATATATTAAATCAATGTACATGAGATCATTCCCCGAGGTCAGTTCACATTAAATTGAAGATGGGACTACTCTAATGAGGGGATAATTGTTGAAGATGTTTCAGGAAGTGAGGACAGAAAATGATTCTAGATGTTTGATGAATCGATCAGGGAGCGCATGGATGAAGATAAAGAGGAGGAAACTGACAATGAGGAAGAAGAATAAAACTATAAATGTTTCTACATATTCAGGCAAGAAAACCATATTAGGATAAGAAAATCCACTGGGAGAGAAAAGCGATAGAGAATAGAACCATAGCTTTCCAAAAAAATGAAATCCTTTAAAATTACAATTTTTGAAAACATTCTTTTTATCACATCTAAGAGCATAATTAAAAAATTAATTATAAAAATTATTTGAATTAAATTTCTATAAAATGGATTCAATATATTGAATCATCATAATTTATAATATCTAACAATTTCAAAATAATTTATACATGAGGAATAGTGAAAATAGTAAAAGAAATATTACTATAGTTAACGGAATAACAAGTTCATCTATGGGTAAACATAAAAGATATACAGGGTAAAAGTACTGAAAACATGCCTAAAAAATATTTTCTAGACATATATATACGTTATTTTGTATAATTATTTATTATGGTCTATATTGGATCCTTGTGTCATTTTAGAAATATTAGTTTCACTTATTATTTTAAAAAAATAATAGTGTGCAACTCACCCAACTTATAAAAGGACACCACCTCTCATCTCCACTTCACACATTCAAACCATTTTGTATCAATATAGAAAACAATAAAAAAAATTAATAAATACCACAAAATGAACTGGATACCCTAGATTATAAAAAATTCCATCCAAAGATGTATTTTGGTGCTAAACTATAGTTGTTGTTCAAAGAAATGTTAGAGTTCCAAACCTTGAATTTTATTTATTTCTACTTACTCCTCCATAGAATATTATTTAATTATGGTGATATAATCAGAAAAGAATATCCAATATACTAAGAAATTTTTATGTTAATTTAATTTATAATTTTCATCACCTCTCGTGACACCCAATGATTATACAATTCATATTTTTTTTATATAATTTACAAATTCGATAGCTTATGGTTCACACAACACTAATAAAAAATTAATAATGAAATATTGTTATGGGATTATTATAAAATATAAAATAAGTTAAAAGTAATAAATTTTATTTTAAAAATTATAAGTATATAATTTTCAATATAATCGTTAACATAGAAATTAAATATTATTTAAGAATTTCAAATTTTTTAGTAAAATAAGATGTATCATTAAAAAATAATCATTCATTAAAATTGATTTTATGTAATTTTGTGAGTATTTATTATAACAAATTTATGAATCTTATGTTAACTTCTTTTTTAAAAACTAATATCATTTTTTAAAGGAATTCATTATTATTTTATTTTGTTTATTTTATTTAAATTTCTCATAAGATTGATTTTCCGGTGAATAGTAAAAAATACAATATTTTATAGAACATTCAAATTCCTTATATTAAATGTGCCTTTATAATTTTAAATTGAACTGAATTTATATTATTTTATATTTAGTTATAAATAATATAATCAATTTTAATTCAATAATACTTAATACATATTTGGTAGAAGTAAATCTTTTGTTTTCAAAATGCATATTTTGTAAAAAATAATAATTTTCCACTAGGATTTGAAAGATTAATTAATGTAATAGCCCATAATTCCCTGGAAATATTTAATATTATATATGATTTCCATGAAACCAATCTCTGAGATGGTAGGAAACTCTATGGCCTAGAGTTGACGAAAAAGAAATTTTTATCTTTTTTATGATTATTAATTAAATGTCTTGGTTGGTTTTTTTATTGTTTGAAACAAGGCCCGAATAAAAAATATGAAGGAACTATTGAACATTGAATGGAGAGATATTCCTGTAATGGAATTAAATTTGACTAGCATAGGATGACTGGAAATATTAATTTTTATTCCATTTTATTGAATATGATAAATAACACAAACATGATTTATTTTATCTTGTTTCAAATTTCATAATCCAAGAAATAAAAGGAAATTATACATGAGGGTAACAGATAAGTTGATTCATTTATGAAACAATATAATTGTGAAAAGATGAAAATATAATGAAAATGATGTGACACATTTCTTCTTAAATGAGGTGTTGTTTTTGGTGAAACAAAGCTAGATATGAATTTATATGATTGAATAAATAGGGATTCTCTCCATTGATGGCCACTGGAGAATCAATAAGGACTGAGGAAACCTTTTGAGGTCGAATCTGGAATTGAAAAAAAATTAATTCCAATGACATCAGAACAATGATTCGAATCAAACTTAGATGAATGATATAAATGTCGAGACATTACTCATCTATGATTGAACTGAATCTATATAGGGGTTGTTAATAGAATTTATCTTCTCGATTCTGGGTTTCAAATGATGAATGTGGATCTTCCCCTAAACAGGTTGACCCACAGTTCAATCCTTCTTACGATGGGGATCCTTTTATCGGTTTTAACTATGATATCTTTGTGATGAATGTTTTGGTTAACCCTTATAACTATAACAAACTTGATCGACATGAACATTGATCGATGTCCGCTCAATCATTGTTTATTTTTTCATTTTCATCCCTTCGTTCATTGTTTTCCACGGTCATCCATCACATGGCCCATGACTCAATGCATGGAGATCACTCGTTCATTGTGCAGAAGATACTTAGTTCAATGATATGATATCGTAGATTATGGATGGACATGGCATTTCAATGGTGCAATGATGGTGGTGGCGACCCAAACTAGGCGCTGCGAGAAATATCAATGCTTGAATGACATTGCATCCAGTGGTACGCGGAATATGATGTCAGCGCCCGCAGGAGTTAGTGATAATGGCACCCATGGCCGAAGCCATAGTGGGACTGGGACTCTTGGAAATGTCATGGGTCGTTCCAGCTAAACCAATCCAGTTGAGGGGATTTGTTAAAAAAAGTGGCTGGGCTTGTTGGCATCACCTTGTGTGGGATGGATGTGGTTATTCAACATTTGGTTTGGAGGTGTCGGCCAAATATGATGTGAGTCGTCATTCTGCTAGTGGGGCGCACTAGGCTATGTGAGCTAGGAAAGCAGTGGGATGGACCTCCGACCCAGCGGGCCGGCCCCAACAAGGTGGGTTGGACAAGTGAGGGGTCGGACCCGTGTTAGGTCGGTGGGACCATGGTAGTGTCATGTTGGGTCAGTCCGCCCAAGTCGGACTAGACCCATACCCCACAAGCTCCCACTTAACTAAAAACATTGTATCATTCAAATGTTGAGTCAGATTGATGTGTCGTATATGGATTTGGAACCCCTGTGATGTTTTTTCCCTTTTGAGATAATCTTGGTGTGTTTCTGATGTTGTTGGAGGATGTGAATGTTGTTATTTGTGTAGTGTCTCATGGTAACAGAATACATTTTGTAGATTCATGGTTGCTCTCTTGAAGGTATTCTTGTACGGTTACTCCCTTGACCGCTGAGGGCTCGAGTTCATCTTATAACTTTGATTGAGATGAGATGAGACTCTCTGTGTTATGGGTATGATTTTTTTCCTTCATGTTGTTCTCTTTCGTGGTGTTACTCCCCTGAAGGATTTGGGGTGGATTGATGGAGATGTTTGTGACGGTAGAGTAGGATCTCCCCAATGGGACCAAGGAGCAGATTATTTAACATCGGAGTTGGTACTCCCATGAAGGAAACATGCATGGTTCATCTATATCTAACAACTGTAGAGTTGGTACTCCCCTACCGTGTAGGGGGAAGGTCTTCTATTGATGGAGTCAGTACTCCCCTCCCATTCTAGGGTGTAGGTACTACTTTTGTAGTGTTCTGGCAGAGTCGGTACTCCCTTGTCATTCAAGAGATTGGGTCCTCTACCATGGGGTCCGTACTCCACTATCATATAATGGTGAGGGTCCACCATAGTGAATAAAGAGACTGAGTTTGTACTCTCCTAGTACTAGGTTTTGGGTCCTATAATCATTGGGTTTTACTCCCCTAGAGGATTGGGTGTTGGTCCTCGATATATGAAGTGGTATACCTATATTATAAATGGGTGTTGGTAATTCATCACTATTACTCCCCTATTCGAACCAGGGAGCATGTCCTCGCTTATTGAGTAGTACTCCCCTGTCTCTGAGTAGTGACGGGGAGAGGGTCCTCTATAGGAGTCAGATCTCTCTTGACTATAGGAATAACCTATTAAGAGTGGACCCCTATACATGATGTGAATGATACCTATATATGATCAGGTAATGATTTGACGTAATATGGTGTGGGACACAACTTAGCGAGGAGCGGGAATCTCCAAATGGGTTTTCATAGTCTTGCGATGGGCATAATACAGTGATGACCGGACCATTGGTTCTATACATGAGAGATGGTTCTAGTAGAATGATCCCAATAGAGCCTGATCTCTTGTTCTAACCATTTTGAGTTGGTAAAGTTGTACGTGATTGAGTGAATCTCTCATTCCGGTTCCATTAGGGATGGAAATGCTCATGTAGTGTGTTTTCCTTATGTGTCACCTTTTTAATCATCAATGAGAATCCAGATGCTAGATATAAGGGTGGGGTCATAGTTTACATAGTTAATGAGATGAGTATATTTGGATGACCATGGTGTATGTTTGTCCATATACCTTTGTAGAGATGATGGTGTATTTATTTGTGGGTTTCCTATTGTGATTATCTGGTCTGGTTTCAAGATCCCTTTCTGAGCATTATTTTACTCACCCCTACATGGGCTCTCCTAGTATGTGCCATTTCTTATGTAGACGACCGACACTTTGATGGAGTTTAGGGAGGACCCAGACCAGGTGGTGATTAGTTAGAGTGGATAGACGAGGCAAAATTTTATGACTTTAGGAAGCTACCATCCACCTACAATTCTCGTATGTCTCACAAGGGATGAGTTTTAGAGACAATGGGTTGTACATGTGTTCGTTTTTTCCATTGGAGGTCTTGTATACTGGCATAAATTTTCTCCATGTACATCACTTTCTATTTTACTCTGGTTGTGGTTTCCTTAGTGGTTTCATGTAATTTTATACCGTTCAATTCCTATTTTGGGATGTGATTGTGTGTTTGTTTCTGTGTGTATAGGTACATAGAAAAATGCCTCCCACATTTGGAATAATGGCTTCGGTGCATGTTTCTATCCCCTATCCATTGGGGGGAGGGCTTAGTGTAGTTACAACATGGGCCCCACAGGACTGGTTGTGACAAATTGGTATCAAAGGTTGTTGGTTCTACCTATAATACCGGGGGAATTTTTTTTTTGGTTTTTGGAAATAGTGTTATATCCTTTGAATCTGGATGTCGGGCTAGGTACTCTAGTGTTGGTGAGGAGGCCGACATATATTTAAACCATGACTCTAAACACCTACTTTACAATTTGGTACATGGAATCACTGGTTGTGGGGAAATAAAGTGTACATATATAACCTAATAATGGTTGTGACTTCCATTTCATTATTGAATCATCTCTCTAGATATAATCTTTTAATCATTGTTCATCTTGATTCAATTCAGGAAGCCTCCATGATTACATCTAGAATGGATGTGACAGTGCGATCATAATGACGATCTACCCAGAGTAGACACTTCATTAAATTGAATTAATTCGAAGGCGTTGCCTATGGGTGGATCATTGATGATACCAATTCCCTTTGATCAGTAGTGTGTATCGTCACTACAAGTAGAGGATGCACACAGGTTGAGTGTGCTACACGAGTTCCAGAGATAGAGGCCTCCTAGGTTCTAAGATGAGACATATCCTTAGGTATCTAAGGATTGGATTGAGGTGTTTACAAGAGTATTCTACCAAGGGAGGAAACCTATTTACTTGATGGGGATCATAGCCACATGCCTTATTTAGAGATAAGTATGGAGATGATGGAGCCTAATGATATAGTTACATGACGAGGAGACCCTCACCTGTTGTGACTTTTAGCACCTCTTGAAGATAGAGTACTTCTCGTAGACATACGCTCTGTGAAAATACTAGATCTTATGTACCTATGAAGGGGAAGTATGATAGTAGTAGATTATTCAGAATGATTCATGGATTTTTATCACTAATCGATAGATATGGTGAAGTACCCTTACATCAGTGCATGGAGATTTAAGTAGGGACTACACCAGTTGATCTGGGTGTTAGTGATACACCGTAGCATCCCAAAATAAATTAGGGAGATGGAGAAATCCATGGTGGTTGAGAGTTTCCTAGAGGAGGAGCATATGGATTTGAACTACAATAAAGGTGACATGATTGGAGGAATCTCACTAGATATTTTCCAAAACTCCCTTCTGCTGAGAGGGAGCCAGCTGATGAACCACCATGGAAGAGACAATTCTTGGAAACTGTAGTTCTACAAAATTGTGGGTGAGATAGAAGAGTTGGATGTGTATCAAGTGGTGGTCAGCACTATGCTTAGGGAGATAGAGTTTTTGGGAAAGGAAAACTACATGTGGTCATCGGTTATGGCCATGATTCTCCAAGAGAGATTCCATATATTATCTGTGCCTTTTTTGGCTTCCATTTCAATAGAAACATGTGTAAGTCATTCTCATTTTTTTCTATAAGATCTGTTTGAGAATTACTAGTTTCAGATAGACCATGGACTTAATCATTAAAATTAGTGACTCCTGCAAGAGTAGACCAATATATCAAACATTGATGTTGATATTTTAATCTATTTCATGGTGGTGAGAGTTGTCTTTGGGACCATTTAGTCATGGCGTCTAGGCCATACGACCTCATTCTTGATAAGAACTTCTACAGTTCATACCGGAATTTATAGTATTACAAAAACAATGTGGTGTGTCAGTGATGTTGAAAATATGATACCCTTCAAGTGAAAGGGAAACTCAAAAAAAATAGGATGGTCTATCAAGAATATTTGTTCTTGGTATCTTTCCATGGTGTCAGAGTTAGACCCCATGATGTTTCTACTGTACAGAATGGTTACATACTTCAATACTCAGCTGGGATACAACTACTAGGTGTGGAAGTGTTCTTGCTTTTGAAATTTGTGTGGCCACCAGTGGTTCTGTACAGAGGTCCTAGTATGACCCAACATTCACTCATTTTCTACCCAGTTTTGTTCATAAAAACCCCTGCGTGTTTCACATCATCCCTAAATGCATAACGCTTGTGGGGGATTTAGTGCAGTTCATCCAATGATGGATTTGAACAGTGTGATTCTCATTGTGTTTGAATTGTTATAAGAAATTGGGGATCCACTAGACCCCATGACATTATAATGAATGCACTTCATGGTTCTTTTCACACATGTCGTGACTAAAGAATCGTGTGCCCATCTCTGAACGATGTAGACCTACCAAGAAATGACACGATAGTGGTCCTTCTCGGTGGTTACTCAAGGTGTATGCTTGTATAAAGTGTAAAAATACATGACAAATTTAGTTTTCTTCAATTGAAAATGGTCTTTTTCTTTTCAAGGATAAAAATTCATATGGTGTGGATAATTTAATGGCCCAGAATACCATAGATTTTATTTTAAATTAAATGTGATCTTTAATGCTATAGTTAATGGAATTACAAGTTCATCTAGGGGTAAACATAAACATATACAGGGTAAAAGTTCCAAAAACTTGTCTAAAAATTATTTTCTATACATATATATGCTTTACTTTGTATAATTATTTATTAGGGTCTATATTGGATCCTTGTGTCATTTTAAAAATATCAGTTTCACTTATTATTTTAAAAATGTTAGATTGTTCCACTCACCCAACTTATAAAAGGACACCACCTCTCATATCCTCTTCACACATCCAAACCCTTTTGGATCAATATATAAAACAATATAAAAATTAATAAATACCACCCAATGAACTAGTTACCATAGTTTATAAAAAATTCCATCCAAAGATGTATTTTAGTGATAAACTATGGTTGTTTTTCAAAGAAATGATAGAGTGACTAATATTGAATTTTATTTATTTCTACTTACTCTTCCATAGAATATTATTTAATTATGGTGATATAATCAGAAATGAATATCCAATATACTAAGAAATTTTTATGTTAATATAATTTATAAAATCCATCACCCTTGTGACACCCAATGATTATACAGTTAATATTTTTTTATATAATTTACAACATCAATAGCTTATGGTTCACAGAACAGTAATAAAAAATGAGAAATGAAATATATAATGGGATTTTTATAAAATATAAAATAAATTAAAAGTAATAAATTTTATTTTAAAATTTTTAATATATATAATTTTCAATATAATAGTTAATATAGAAATTAAATATTCTTTAAATATTAGTAAATTTATAGTAAAATCATATGTATCATTAAAAAATAATCTTTCATTAAAATTGATTTTATGTAATTTTATGAGTATTTATTATAATAAATTTATGGATATTATGTTAATTTATTTTTTAATAACTAATATCGTTTTTAAAATAATTCATTATTATTTTATTTTATATATTTCATTTAAATTTCTCATAAGTTTGATTTTCTGGTGAATAGTAAAAAATACTGTATTTTAGAGAACATTCAAATTCCTTATTTTAAATGTTCATATATAATTTAAAATTGAACTCAATTTATCTTATTTTACACATACTTATAAATAATATAATCAATTCTATTTCAATAATCCTTATCCATAGTTGGTAGATGTAAATTTTTTGTTTTTGAAATGCATATTTTGTAAAAAAAAATCACTAGGATTTGAAAGATTAATTAATGTAATAGCCCATAATTACATGGAATTATTTAAAATTAAATATGATTGTTATGAAACCTATCTCTGATATGGTAGGTAATTCTATGGCCTAGAGTTACCGAAAAGTAATTTTTATCTTTTTTATGATTATAAATTAAAAGTGTGGATTAGTTTTTCTATTGTTTGAAACAAGGCCCGAATAAAAAATATGAAGGAACTGTGAACATTGAATGGAGAGATATTCCTGGAATGGAATTAAATTTGACAAGCATGGGTTGACTGTAAATATTAATTTTTATTCCATTTTAATGAAAATGATAAATAAAACAATGTTGATTTATTTTATCTTATTTCAAATTTCATATTCCAAGAAATGAAATGAATTTCCACTGGACGGTAACAGATAAGTTGATTCATTTATGAAACAATATAATGGTTTAGTGATGAAAATGTAATGAAAATTATGTGACACATTTCTCCTTAAATGAGGTGTTGGGGTTGGTGAAACAAAGATGGATATAAATTTATATGATGGAAGAAAGAGGTATTCTCTCTATGGATGACCACTGGAGAATCAAGGACTGAGGAAGCCTTTGGAGGTCGAATTTGGGATTGCAGAACAATGAATGCCAATGATTTCAGAACAATGATTCGAATCAAACATAGATGAATGACAAAAAACATGGAGACATTAATCATCTATGAATGAACTGAATCAATATAGGGGTTGTTATTAGAATTTATCTTCTTGATTATAGGTTTCAAATGATTAATGTTGATCATCCCCTAAACAGGTTGACCCACAGTTCGATCGTTCTTATGAGGGGATGGACATGGCATGTCAATGGTGAAATGATGGTGGTGGTGACGAAAACTAGGCGGTGCGAGAGATATGAATTCTTGGAGGACATTGCACCTAGTGGTACATGGAAGATTATGTCGGTGCACGATAGAGGTGGTGATAATGGCACCCATGGCCGAAGACATAGTGGGACTAGGACACTTGGAAATGTCATGGGTCATTCCAGCTAAACCAATCCACTTGAGGAGACTGGTTAAAAAATGTTGCAGTGCTTACTAGAATCTCATTATGCAGGATGGATGTGGTTATTCAGCATTTGGTCTATAGGAGTCGGCCAAATATGATGTGAGTCGTCATTCTGCTAGCGGGCGCACCGGGCTAGGTGAGCTGGGAAAGCAGTGGTCCGGACCTCCAGCCCATCGTGCCAGGCCCGACAAGCTGGGTTGGACATGTGAGGGGTCGGACCGGGGTCAGGTCGGTGGGACCAGGGTAATGTCATGTTGGGTCAATCCACCCAGGTCGGACTGGACCCAGACCCCACTAGCTCCCACTTAACTAAAAACCATGTATCATTCAAACGTTGGGTCAGTTTGATGTGTTGTGTATGGATTTGGAACCCCTGCGATGTGTTGGTCCATTTGAGATAATCATGGTGTGTGTCTGATGTTGTTGGAGGATGTGAATGTGGTTATTTGTGTATTATATCAAGGTAACAGAAGACATTGAGTAGATTCCGTGTTGTTCTCTTAAAGGTATGCCTGTACGGTTACTCCCTTGACCGCTCAGGGCTCGAGTTCTTCTTATCCCTTTTATTGAGTTGAGATGGGACTCTCTGCATCATGGGTATGATTTTTTTCTTTCAGGCTATTCTATTTCGGCGTGTTACTCCCCTAAAGGACATTGGGGTGGGTTGATGGAGATGTTTGTGATGGTAGAGTAGAAACTCCACTATGGTACTAAGGATCATGTTATTTAACATCGGAGTTGGTTCTCCCATGAAGGAAACATGAATGGTTCTTCTATATCTAACAAATGTAGAGTTGGTACTCCCCTACAGGGTAGGTGGCAGGACTTCTATTGATGGAGTCGGTACTGCCCTGCCATTCTATGATATAGGTACTACATATGAAGTGTTCTGGGAGAGTCGGTACTCCCTTGGCATTCAAGAGATTGGGACCTATACTGTGGGGTTCGTACTCCCCTATCATACTATAGTGAGGGTCCACCACAATGAATAAAGAGACCGAGTTAGTACTCTCCTAGTACTAGGGTGTGGGTCCTCTACTCATTTTGTATTAATCCTCTAGAGGTTTGGGTGTTGGTTCTCAATATATGAAGTGGTATACCCATTTATAATTTGGTGTTGGTAATTCATCACTAGTACTCCCTATTTGAAATAGGGAGCATGTCCCCGCTTACTGAGTAGTACTCCCCCATCTCCGAGTAGCAACGGGGTGAGGGTCCTCTACAGGAGTCAAATCTCCCATGACTGTAGGAAATCCCTATTAAGAGTGGTCCATATACATGATGTGAATGATACCTATATATGATCATGTATCCTTCGATGGACTACGGTGTGGGACACAACATAGTGAGAACTGGGCTTCTCCACATGGATTTTCATAGTCTTGCGATGGGCGCAATACAGTGATGACTGGACCTCTGGTTCTAGACATGAGAGATGGTTCAAGTATAATGATCCCAATAGAGCACGGTCTCTTGTTCAAACCGTTTTGAGTTGGTAAAGTTGAACGCAATTGAGTGTATCTCTCATTCTGGTGCCATCAGGGATGGCAATGCTCATGGAGTGTGATTTCCTTGTGTGTCACCTTTTTAATCTTCAATGAGAATACATATGCTAGATATAAGGGTGGGGTCGCAGTTTACATAGTGGATGAGATGAGTATATCTAGATGTCCATGGTGTATAAATGTCCATATACCTTTGTAGAGATGATGGTGTATTTATTTGTGGGTTTCCTAATGTGATTATCTGGTCTAGTTTCAAGATCACTTTCTGAGTATTATTTTACTCATCCCTACATGGGATCTTCTAGTATGTGTCATGACTGGTGTAGATTATCGACACTTTTATGGAGTTTAGGGAAGACCCATACCATGTGGTGATTAGTTAGAGTGGATAGAAGAGGCATAATTGTATGACTTTAGGAAGCTACCCTCCACCTACAATTCTAGTATGTTTCACAAGGGATGAGTTTTAGAGACCATGGGTTCTACATCTGTTCCTTTTTTCCATTGGAGGTCTCGTATACTGGCTTGAATATCCACCATGTACATTACATTCTATTTTAATGTGGTTGTGGATTCCTTAGTGGTTGCATGTTGTTATATAAATTTCAATTCCTTTTTTGGGATGTGGTTGTGTGTTTGTTTGTGTGTGTACAGGTACTCAGAAAAATGACTCCCACTTTTGGAATAATGGCTTTGGTGCAATTTTCTAGCCCCTAGCCATTGGGGGGAGGTCTTGGGGTAGTCACAGCATGGGCCCCATGTGATGGGTTGCGACAAATTGGTATCAATGGTTTTTGGTTCTACTTAGAATACTGGGGGTAAAGTTTTTTCTTGGTTCTTGGAAGTAGTGTTATTTTATTTGAATTCGGATGTCGAGCTAGGTACTCTAGTGTTGGTGCGGAGGCCGACATATCCATACACCAGGACTCTAAACACATCCTTTAAAATTTGGTATATGGAATCACTAGTTGTGGGAAAATAAATGGTACATATATCACATAATAATGGTTGTGACTTCCATTTAATTATTGAATAATCTATCTAGATATAATATATTAATCATTGTTCATATTGTTTCAATTCATAAAGCCTCCACGATGACATCTAGAAAGGATAATACATTGTGATCATAATGATGATCTACCCAGTGTAGATGCTTCATTAAATGGAATTAATTCGAAGGGGTTTCCTCTGGGTGGTTCATCGATGATACCAATTCCATTTGATCAGTAGTTTATACCATCAATACAAGTATTGGATGCACATAGGCTGAGTCTGCTACACGAGTTCCAGAGATAGATGTCTCCAAGGTTCTGAGACGAGACATATCCTTAGGTATCTAAAGATTGGATTGAGGTGTTTACATGAGTGTTCTACCAAGAGGGGAAACCTCTTGACTATATGGGTATCATAGACACAAGCCTTATTCAGAGATAAGTAGGTAGATGATGGAGCTTGATGATCTAGTTTCATGATGAGGAGACCCTCACCGGTATTGACTTTTAGTACCTCATCAAGTTTGAGTACTTATCATAGACATACTCTCTGTGAAAATACTAGATCTGATGTACCTATGAAAGGAACGTATGATGGTAGCAGAGTATTCAGAGATATTCATGGATTTTTATCACTAATAGATAGATATTGTGTAGTACCCTTACATCAATGCATGGAAATTTAAGTAGGGACTACACCGGTATATCAGGGTGTCATTGATACCCCATAGCATCCCAACAAAATTTGGGGAGAGGGAGAAAGGAATTTTGGTTGAGAGTTTCCTGGAGGAGGAGCATATGGATGTGAACTACAATAATGGTGACACGATTGGAGATTCTAATGGACACAATAGCTGACTGGAGATAGGATAACATCGTAGGAGTCATACTCATTCCCAAACACAGACACATGGGTCACTAGTACATGAGTAGCGCAAAGGAGATGATCAGCCACCTAAGATGCAATGTAATTGCTTCAATGTCTATAGGAATATCACTATATATATTCAAACACCCCATCGACTAAGAGGGAGCCAGCTGATGAGCCACCATGGAAGAGAAAATTCTTGGAATAAGTAGTTTTATAAAATGGTGGGTGAGATAGGGGAGTTGGATGTGTAGCAATAGGTGGTCTGCACTAGGCTCAGGGAGATAGAGTTTGTGGTAAAGGACAACTACATGTGGTCATTGGTTATGTCCAAGATTCTTTAAGAGAAATTCTATATATTATTTGTGTCTTTTATTTTGGCTTCTATTTCAATAGAAACATGTGTTAGTCATTCTTCTATTTTTTTCTATATGATCCGTTTGAGAATTAATGGTTTCAGTTGGACCATGGACTTGATCATAAAAATTAGAGACTCCTGCTAGAGTAGACCAATATATCAAACACTAACTTTGATATTGTAATTTATTTCATGGTGATGATAGTTGTCTTTGGGATCTTTTAGCCATGGCGTCGAGGCCTTACGACATCATTATTGATAAGTAATGCTAAAGTTCATACCAGAATTTGTAGTATTAAGAAAATGATGCGGTGTGTCAGTGAAGTCGAAAATATGATATCCTTCAAGTGAAGGGAATACTTAGAAAAAGTAGGGTGGTCTATCAAGAAGAGTGGTTCTTGGTATCTTTCAATGGTGTCAGAGTTAGACCCCATAATGTTTCTACTATATGGAATGGTTACATACTTCAATACTCATCTGGGATACAACTACTAGGTGTGGAAGTGTTCTTGTTTTTGATATTTGTTTGTCCACCAGTGTTTGTGTACAGAGAGCCTAGTAAGACCCAGTATTCACTCATTGTCAACCTAGTTTTGTTCATAAAAACCCCTGTGTGTTTCGCAGCATCCCTAAATGCATAACGCTTTTGGGGGATTTAGTGCAGTTCATCCAATGGTTGATTTGAACTGTGTGTTTCTCATTGTGTCTGAATTATGATAGGAAATTGGGGATACACTAGACCCCATGACAGTATAATGATCGCACTGCATGGTTCTCTTCACACATGTCATGACTAAAGAATCGTGGGCCCATCTCTGAACGATGTAGACCTACCGAGAAATGGACACGAGAGTGTTCCATCTCAAGGGATCCTCAAGGCGTATGCTTGTATAAAGAGTATAAATCCATGATGAATTTATATTTCTTCCCTTGAAAATAGTCTTTTTCTTTTTGGGGATAGAAATCCATATTGTGTGGGGAATTTAATGGCCCAAAATACAACAGATTTTATTTTAAATTAAATGGGATCTTTATTAGATCGTTCTCTAAGACTTCTTGTAATTTTGAGGCCTGGAGAGGCCATATTATATTTTTTAAATTTTTTCTGTTTATTAATTAAATGTGTGATCATGTTTCTTTATATTTTGAAAAAGTTCCCTGATAAAAAAATATGAAGTCAACATTGAACTATGAATGGTTGGATTATCCTAGAAATAAAAAACATAAAATTTTCAGTTTGACCGGAAATGTTATTTTTCAGAAATTGTTTTTCAAATAGTTTAATAAAACAAACATGATTTATTTTATTTCATAGGAAAATTCTAAATCATTGCAATGAAACAATTTTCCATGAAAGTGTAACTAATACACCTTTTCATTTATGATACACCATAATGACACTACGACACAACATAAGAGAAATGATGTGACATAATTCTCCATTAATGAGGTGTTGAGGATGAATAAATGTTGTTGGATGTTGATTTAATTTGTTGTATGGTAGAGGGATTCTCTCCAATGATGAACGCTACTAAATTGTGATGTTTCAGCGACGGCATTGGAGAAAGAATCTAGGACCGATGATCGGAAGATTTAAACAATGATGAATAAATGTTTCAGATAAAACATAGATGAATGAAGACAACAAAAAGACATTCTTTGATAGTGAATGAACTAAATCAATGTAGGGATTATTATTTGAATTTATCTCCCCCATTCATAGTTTTAAATGATGAATGTGGATCAACACACGAAAAGGATGACATATGGTTCAATCATTCTTGTGAGTGGGTTCATTTTTTAGGGTTTTTATATGAGATCTTCTTGAAGATTATTTTTTTTAACCATTAAAAAAACAACTATCTTGATCAACAGAAATATAGATCAAATGCTTCGTAATAATTGTTGACATGTTCATTTTCCTTCCCGTGTTCATCATTTGTTGTGGTTATTTTTCAAATTTCCCTCAACTCAATGCATGGAGATTTATCGGTAATTGTGCAATTAATATATAGAGAAAATATTTCATATTATGGATTTGGTATGGACATGGAACAATAAATGGGCGGTGACTCTGGTGGTGACCAGAAAAAGGTGGTGCTACAAATATCAATGCTCAAATGACATTGCCTTAGGATGTATCACAACAAGGGTTTGAACCCTAGGTAGTGAAGATGGTGATCTGAGGGTTCCAAAACACCCTTAGGATTGAAGATGGGTCCATTAGAGCACGTCTGGTGGTCCGCGTAATATGTTGTCGATGTGCTGGTATAGATGTCATCCACCTGATGGAAGAATGGGATCCATACCTTGGTGGTGCATTGAAGAGTGGTTAATGGTGGAAGTAACATTTTCCCCTCATGAAGGAGTCACTACCGAAGACACAGAGTGTCCTGGAAACTCAACAAAGCTGCTTGTTTTGTTGCATGAACTGAACCCTATGATTAGACAAATTGACAAAAGGTGGCAGTTGAATCCAGTACCACCAGGAGTGGGATAGAAGCAAGTATGTCGTGTCTGGTATGGAGGAGCTGACCTAGTCTGTTGGGTACTAGGATTATACTGGCGGGCCACACCCTGCCTGGCGGGGCAGACCGGACCCACGGTCGAGTGGGCTAGGCTGGGCTCATCCTGACCCAATGGGTCGGGTCAGACTAGGGATAGGTCGGACCATGGCAGGTCCAGACCCAAGTTTTGTCAATAGGCCCCGGGCCATGTCTGGGCTGGTCGGTCCGACCACATCAGACCGGACCCGGACCCCACTGACCATCGTTTCTCTAAGATGCTCATAACGTTGAAAATCAACATCTGTTTCGTGAGCCTTCTATGGTGTTGGAACCCTTGAGATGATAAAACCAGTTTGAGATACTCTAAGTGAGTTTTTGTGGAAGTTTGACAATATCTTATTTATTGGAATGTTAATCTCTCTCGTTATGAGAAGATGTTGAGAAGATAATGGGTAGTTCTCTTGAAGAGATTCCAGGACAGTTTCACCTTGACAACTTCGGGAACAAGTACACATTATCCCTATACATATGTAGAGGGATGACCCCCCATTTCATGTGTGTCTGTTCATTTACATCTTGTAGTTCCATTAGGGGGTCCTAGACCCTTGATGGACAAGGGTGTGGGTTCTTGGAGATGATCGTCAAGTCATAGTAGGTACTCCCCTACGGGATCATGGAGCAGGTCCTCAATCCATAGAGACGATACTCCCCTAAAATAATAAGGTTAAGGTCCTCCATATATAACACATGTAAAGTCAGTAGTACCCCACCATGTATGTAGAATGTCCTCTATTTGAGGAGTCAGAACTCACATGCCATTCCTGGGTGTGATTCCTCCTTAATCAGTGTTCTTGTAAATTCAGTAAACCCATGTCATTCGAGGGAGTGGGTCTATGAAAATGAGATCGGTAATTCCCTATAATACTAGGTTGTGGGTTCCACATAGTGAATAAACTAATATAGTCGGTACTCCCCAAGTCCCATGATATGAGTCCTTGAGTCACTATGTAGTACTCCCATATTGGTTAGGGTGTGTCTCCTCGATATAAAATGTAGTACTCCTCTATCGTAATATGGTGTGGGTACATCATGAATAATACTCCCATATTGTAACCGTGTCACAGGTCCTCAGATATGGTGTAGTACTCCACTATCGCCAAATAGCCCTGTAAAGAAGGACTTCAAATGAGATAGATCACCAGATACTGTTAGACACATCTACAAGAAGAGGGGCCATCCATGAGATGTGAACGACACGTAGATAGAATATAGTGCTTCCTCAAAAGACCAAGGAGTGGGACACATCTTATAGATGCAACTAGGGTATCATAGGTCATCCTGGAGCAGTGTTCCCTCAACTGATCATAGTGGAAGGTAGTGGGCCTCCCAACATGGGTTTCCATAGACTTGCGATGGGTGAAAGACATTGGTGACTAGACCTCATGTGATGGGCTTGATATCTAGTCCTAGTAGAATGGTCTCGATATAGTACGTTCTCTCAGACGTATCATTTCGCGTTGGCAGAGATGTACCAAATGGTTTATATCTCTTATAAGGGTTCCATCATGGTTGGATAATCATGTGGAGTGTGTTCTCTTTGTTTTTGTTTCACCTTTCAAATCATTAATGGGAATCACAATACTACCTATAAAGTGTGGGTAGTATGTTACTTATTGGATAATATGAGTATATATTGATGATGTTGGAATATGTTTAGACATATTGATAGGTAGAGTGGATTGTGCATTTCATTGTTATTTTTCTCTTGTTATTTATCTATGTGGTTTTAGGATCCCCAACTGAGAGTTGGTTTACACAACCATGCACGAGATTTTACTGAACGTGTCTTGTCTTGTGCTCATTAAAAACACTCTGACAGAGTCCATGGGGGACAAGGACTACGTGGTGTTCAGTAAAAGAGGTAAAAAGAGGCATACTCCTACAAGTTCGGGCAGCTAACCTCCACTTACACCTTAGGTATGGTTCTCGGTTGACAAGTTTCAGAGAACATGGGATGTACTTGTGTTATGTTTTCCCTTAGGGGTATTGTATACTTCCCCAGGTTTCCACCTTGTAGTTTAATTTTTTTTTTACTATGGTTGTGGTTTACATAGTTGTTTCATGTAGTATTTAACCTTTACAATCTTTTTTAGAGATGTGGTTGTGTGTGTGTGTGTGTACAGGAACTCAAAAAAATGCATCCCACATGTGGAATAATGGCATGGATAATAGTCGGCAGCCCCTAGACTTTGGGAAGCAAGCTGGGGGTAGTCATGGAACAGACCTCGAGGGACATGTCTTGAAAATTAAATTCTAAAACATATGGGTATTGACATTTGGGAAATTTATTCTGTGTTTGGTTTTAGAATGTACAAATATTTTAAATACTAACATTTTATTTTTGAAAAAAAATAGTAACAGTGGTAACATTTTTAACTACAATAATCGGTAAATTATATAATTATAGGTTAAAATAACATTAAAAATATCATAATTATTATGAAAATTATGATAATATTTTTTCCGTAAATGTATTTGAAATATTTTGACATGTATTCTCAGATCTGGGTATTGGTATGGTGTGCATTTCCACAGATAGGTGTGACAATAATATATTTTACAGAAATATTAAATACATTTTTTATAACACGTGAATATATTCTTAATAAAAATTAAAAAACACTTAACTGGTTTCATGAAAATAAATACAAGACCATGGTTTCTTATGAAATGGGAAATTTACCATTGGTGTGGAATAATATCATTTGGTGCGGGGTATTTAGTTAAAATAATTCATGGGATGTTGTGTTTTGTTAAATACTTATTTTATTTTTTTAATTTTAAATAAATTATTTTATAAAGTTTATCTCTATGATAATTTTTTTTAAAGGATCTATTGGGTTTTCCGGATAACCTCTATATCTATTTGTACTATCTTATGGCGATTGTCATTGGAAAATCAGATTCTGAAAATAATGATCCAATATATTCAATAATATCTATTAGATGTAAATGATACTCTATATCTAATTTTTTTGTTAGCATTTTCTTCGATGATTTCTGATCCCAAACTAGGTAGAAATTTTTAAAAAATTGTTTAATAAAATATAGATTATATTAATCTAGTAGGATCATATTGGATATTGATGTAAATATGAATTGAACCATTTCATGTGCAAGTGTGTTGACATTTAAATCTTTTCTTACTTTTTCACACCTTTAATATATGTAATTAATATTGTAGGTTGAGAAATATTGTTCAACGATCATTCAACCATTTTTGTGATTTCAATTCATTTTATTTTTTACTTTCATCATCATTGGGATATATTTGTATTTCTCGACATCATTAGGTGGTAAATATCGGGATCGTACAACTGGATTTGTTGAATAATTGGATACAGAGAAAGAATTATTTAATAGTGGGAATATATTGATATTTTAAGTGAAATTGGTTATCGATATTTTGGATTTGTGATTCTAGACTGAATGGTGATGGAAGGAGGAACACATAAGGAGATATGATCAACCATGTTGGAAGGATGCTAATTTGTGGCCACTTGGAGACCTGAAACATGAAAGAGGGAAAGATCAACAACATTCAGCTGGATTAATGGTATTATCTAAAGTTAATTCCATTATCCTAGTCCATTACTAATCGATCTAAAATTTTACCAAACACAAGTCTATAGTGAATGTATTCCTAATATCACATTGAGTGTAGTGCCTTGGAAACAATGTCGAGGGTTTCACATGTTTTTAGGTATCACATTTTGTGTAGGACCCCACATGTCATGTCACCATTTTTCTAGTTACCTAACTTCTATTCCAAGAATACGTAGTTACATGCACTACCAGGCTCACACATTATTTAAAAGCACACGTACCTGGAAATCCTACACAGACATAGACTTGCAGTATAGGAAGGAACCCGACTAGGTTAGACATGCCAGGTAGTGCCCCAACACACCATACAAGGAAACATGGGAATTGATCCCTGTACTTCTGGGGACACATCCATGTGATGGAGTGGGACAACATGGCATGCGAGTCCCTTAGATATTGTGTAACCCTTTATTCATTCTAATGATACATCATCCTCTCATATCTCTACCATTTCAACTTATTCTTCCCCTCACGAATATCTTATCCTTATTTTTATTGGAATAGAACATGATGGAGTCCTCAATAATTGATTTTTTGATATGTTGCAATATGTAATACTCCTGAAACTTATTTAAGAGGCACTCAATTATTGTTAGGATCATAAATGATTGTTAGATTATTTGAACATGAAAGACTATGAAATTATTCCTCTTCATATACACTGAGTAATACCCACTAACGGGTCAACGATCATGATGGGTTAGTTAATCTTGGTTCCACACTATCATATAAGGTCTGGATCCTCATAACACATGTTTTTACCCCCTGTGGGTCTAGGAATGTATCCTATACATTCAGATTGGTACCCTTATGGAATTAAGGTGTGATTCCACTATCTACTATGTGCAACATCCTTATTTAATTTGTGAACAATTCAGTTCCTTGAATGGAACCCCCCCCCCCCCACCTATGATATTAGGGAACAATTTTACTATCTACTATGTTATACCCCCTTTTTGAATTATGGTCTTAGTACTCAATCTACTACGTGGTACCCCTATGGAATTAGGGTTCATTACTCATTCAAAAAATTGGTATCTCCATATAAATTTAGGATGAAGGTCCTCTATATACAAATATAATCCCCCAATAAGATAGGGTGTGGGTCTTCCTTCAATTATGTTTCAACCTGTTGTTCACTTAGGATAATATCCTCTACATGGATATTGATTCCCCTTAACTACAAAACATAGTGGTGAGGCATGAGACCTCCAAAATATTACTTTTTCTGAATTGGAATACAATATACTGCCCAATGATGATAGAAATCATCAAATATCTGTATTCATTTGTTTTACTGGGAAGAGATATGGAGATCCCCATTTCAATCTAATTTCATATTTTTTTGAGAAAATATATATATTTGTATCCATGCCATTGGACACTATTTACACTATTTTATTTTATGGAGCTATCTTTTGACTTTTTATTTCTACCGTGTCACTTACTTATCCCTCTTCATTTTTGGGCGAGTCATACTAAATATGTATATACACATCAATATATAGAATTTTGCCCCCTAATTATTTTCTTAAATTGACAACACACATGTATGTTCTGACTACACAAGTGCTTAGGGATACCTGTCTCATCATCCCACGCATGATGGTCAGATACTTGAGATTATGAGCTGTTCTCTATAAGAAAATTTTATTTCCAATTTTTTTCAGGTTGAGATATTATTTTTTTGTGTTTATTTTTTCATTTACATTCAGTTTTCATTATTTTACATTTGTACACCTTATAGTTTTTCATATGCCAATTTTATTCAATAAAGTACATATTTTTTAATTATTAATATTAACTTATTCCTTGAGTGTGTTCTATTTTCATCATTGATGTACATCAGTCAGAGAGCTCATATTCTAGATATTCATTTCGACACTTGTCTCTAGAGACTCGTGTATCAAGGCAAGCTTAGGGTAGTCTGTACTCTATCCAAATTTTGTTGGTCCATGACAGATTGGTATCAATGGAGGTTTGTCCCAAGTGAAAAAATTTGTATTAATCTTCTTATGATGATTATTTTGGGTTTTATGTAAACAGTGTCTATGTGCCTTGAGTTTGGGTCACAGAATGGGGAACTAAGTGTTGTCGAACTGGTGAATATAATAATTCACTAGTAAAATTACTAGAAGCTTGTTAGCTCGACATACCATGGAATTTGATGTAGTGATCAATGGTACATGTATCATATTGGATTTATTCCATTGAATTTGCATCTTGATTCATATATTCATAATATATATGTATATATATATATATTCTCATATAATCACGGTACGTATTGTATGCATTTTCATTATGCATCTATGATTCTAGCTATCCTGGTTAAATGTTCTAGATCTTGAAAATGATATGATAAGAAATGAAGATTAAATCCAAGAACCATCCCTTGTGATCCTTCCTCATGGTTTGTTATTAGAATCACCCCTAATTATCGGCATAAGATTATATAATCAAATATTGGCTGATGGTGCACCCATGATTAATGCTCTCCATGAGTTTTAGTGCCAAAGGCCAGTAATGTTCCATAGAACGATAGATCAACAGAAATCAAGGGATTGGATAGATTATGTGGTCTATATTTTAATGAATTTTCCAGTCACATAATAATCTTGTGGATTTGAAAATATCATTCTTTTTCTATAGATGTGTTGGGAGCTGGTGGAGTCTTATTACTTAGATGTGTAATGAGTCAATACTCTTATGGACCAACAATGAGTAGTTATTCCATGACAATTTCTAACCCTACAGTTCATGATTTATTTTGATTCAAGATATTTTGGAGATATAATATGGTGTGATACCAGTGGGAATGTTTTTTTATGCTTCACATACAATTCATTGTAATCCATTAATATGTGGGATGAATACTTCCCAGTAAGAAAATTAAATAGGAAATCTAGAGAGATATCTACATCTACATGGTACCAATGTGCATTCCCACCTATGATGGGTTGTTAATGTGTGAACTGGTGAAGGAGCGGTTTTTATGGGAGGGTCGAAAGGATGTGGGAGTTGGCACTTGCCATTATAGATCATATTATTCTACAATAGTTACTAGGTTCCTATCAACCAGATCTCGACATAAGAGATCATTCATGATTGACGATATAGCACTTGGTCATTGGTAGCACAATGGTCCCAGGTATCCCTGATATAGGTTGTGTAAGGTTTATTATGAGAGAGTACACATGGTATATGGAATATTATCTATCTGTGCTAAGGATAACATACATATCTGTGATGGGACACCATGGAAGTGGGAGTTTTATGATCAAGGTTATCTAAGGCAAGGTCTTGGGGGATCATGGAGAGGAATAGGTAGTATAGGATCATGTAGAGCTCCCAGAGGATATGTTTTGTGTGGTATATGAAGATATGGGATCCCCACAACACCACAAATAGTAATCCTATGTTTTTCTCAGATAAATGGATGTTAGGGACACATACAACTTTAAGCTAGGAAGGATTATGACCCAACGTTATGTGAGATGATTATAGGTAAGATATATTCTTACTTTGGTCTTTCCTCAAAATTAGGATGCACATGTTCATGTCATTCATTCAACTATTTAGTCATGTTGTGGGAGATCGAGTATTCTTTGGAGGAACAAGCCCAAAATATTTTCTATTCAGTTTTCCATTAGAATTGATTTTTCTAATAGATTTTATCTGTCAGAAGTGTGAGCTATTTCTTGGTAGATAGATTTTATAGAATGATATTTTGGTCATCTTGATGGATCCATATAATATCATATTTTTATGGATTAATTTACAGTGTCCGAGCCTATATATGTTATTAACACCATTGATTAAAATGAATTTTCAGTAATTTGTTGATATTCACGTTTGTCGGTGAAAGATATCTTATGGAGGGATGATTGTCTTTTGTGGGAGTGTTGATCCAGTCCATCACAAATTAATTAGTTAGTGTATTTCTTGGATGGATGGATCTTCATGAATTTCTATTCTTCGATTCATGGGTTATTTTATGGATTTCTTCCCTAAGGATATTAAGGAAAACAACTGATATGGGAGATAGTTATTTTATTGAATTTTATCCTAATAAAACTATAAATACCCCATTTCCATTTGCCTGAATCCCATGAATTATTAGTAATATGAAGAAGAGATCACATCTGAAATGAATGAATAAGTTATAATCATTAAAAAACAAGTTTCAAACATATGTATTTAATTACATCATGAAATGTAATAGAAAATAGTTACTCCATTTAAAACATATTATTATCTTATATTATTTATGAATGTTATTAATACTATACTTCTTAGAATCCTATAGAAAAATAAAACATATGAAAGGGGTGAGAATTGATTCCTTATAATGTTATAAAATAAAACATAATATATTTACATAAATAATAAGTAAAGGTTAATATCTAGGAACACATTTCATTAAAACAAAAACATGAACCAAATTTGACAGGAAAAAAATATGATCAAACTTATGACATAAAAACAATAAATTTAGTATGAATTGTAACTATGGAATATATAATCATCGAATAATAACAAGGATTATCAATTACTAATAGCATTATTAGTGAATGAATATGGTAATAAATCATAAATATAACTCCATGACATTATCTAATACACTATACATTAATGGGTAAAAACATGGCCTAGTTTGGCTCATGAGAAATACTGATTCATAGAGGGGATATATTAGGAATTTACTTCACTTGTCACATACAATGAATACCACTTATGAAATGGGTGGAACATAATAGAAATAAACAAACTTAATGATCTAGAAAATTAAATATTAATAACTTTTACTAGACAATAAGCATTATCATAAACCATCCATAGTAATATGTCAAATGGTATTAGGATAAAAAATACAAAAAAAATCATTATACATTCCATAAAATATGGTATATGGAAACATAATATATTAGTATCAATTAATAGTAAAATTCAATAGATTTTTTTAGATATTTAAAAATAATTTAATAATATCATTGAGAAATTATCGGGAGATATACCATTTTACTTTGGGAAGAATAGATCTTTTGGAAAATCTTTTGTATTTGAACTAAAAGTAAGTTTGGGAACATGTATATCATCAAAAATAAAAGAATAATCTATTATTTTTTAGAGATATTAAAATAATTTTCATAGTAATATTTGGAAACATAATTGAAAACATGTAAAAACTGTTTTTGATAATAATTATAAATGAGAATATTCTGTGTAGTTTAATGGTAAATATAAGTGAGTATTTAGATTCTAAAAATAAATAATTGTATTAATAAAACAAAACATATAAATAATATAGAATATATTTCAAAAAAAATTGATTTTATATAAATATTATTGTCTTAAAATATATAATGATGTTTACTTGAATACGGTTACGAAATTGGGATGTTTACATTAATCGTTCATGCTTATATGGAGGAATGAAAAATGTATCCATGAATATCATGGATTTCCCATATAAAATATGACAAAGTAAAATGTGTATGCAACATCTAAAAAAAATTTAGGATGAGTACATCATAATAATTAACAATTACATTAAGTATAAAAGAAATAAATAATTACCCAAATGAAAATTTTACATTTGGGAAGAAACCCTTTCTACTTTTAAATAGTCAAACTGTATGCCTCATAAAATTTATGATCACCAAATGAATCCTTGAACATCATGGAAATAAATATATATAATGATATAATATATTAAATGGTAGTACATATAAAACAATCAAAATAAAGTCTTCTGAATAATGTATATGTCAAATAAATAAAATATTGATGAGAAAACCCTTACTTTATGTCTGAAAGTGTAATGAACATGCTCTTATTTTCATTGATAATTTAATTAGATTCAATAATTGTTTAATTAATTACCATTTCAACTTTAATTTTTTAACATAATATAATTAGGATACTTTACGTCATTTATATGTGTTATAAGATGAAATTTTTTCATTCATGACTGTTCATTTCCATGGAATTCATGATTGATTCGAATGTATATATGTATGAATGTTAATGAAAAATAGTTAATCGTTACCTATAATTGAAATTATATTTTTTAGTTAACCTATAGTTGATGAAATGGTCCGATATATATATATATATATTTAATATATTTGAATTACCAAACCAATACAACATTAATTATCATCATACTAATTATTTTGGAATTTTTTTCAATAATTACACAATGTTTTTGTTTTATTAGTTAATATTGTGTATATATACTGGTTTAAGAAAACTAAATAATTTTTAATACAGATTTTAAAATATGGTGAACTAATAAAATTTATTATGTGAAAATCATTGTAGATGATATTGGAAAACCATAATAGATCGTCTATAATGTCGATAAATCGATACATCACATAGGATGTTTTAATTTTTAGAAGAAAAGGGTTAAGGGAAGTAGTTTGTTATAGAATATTACATTAAAAAGAAATCTATAGTATATATATTTATGATACTAGAGTTATAATTCCACTTGGATAATGGTAGGTTAGGGTAGAATAATAATTTAATTTGAAAAGAAAATAAAAGAAAACAAAATAGTATTTTACCTATGGTACTAACTCTCCTAGAGAAAATTCTTATGGAAAATGGGTTTCATAATCTCTTGAGACAAAAAAATATTTGAAATTGGGAATAGAATAGGAATGATTTGGTAGAATTTTGTTATGATTCACAATATTAGAGGTGTGAGGAGAATAAGGGGGTTTGGGTGTTATTTTTAATTGGAGGAGAGGGCTGATTTCATTAATTTGATTATTAGTTTATTATTCTGGAACAAGTATATCAATAGTGATATTTCTAATAAATAAATATAGTTAATAGATATAGATTATTCTATATTATGGGATTACATCAGCCAAACATCTACCAATACATAATAATTCATGTATTTGTTAAATACATTAAAGTCTTGTGTTTCACTATTCACCACCAAATCAACTATTTAAGAAAAATCCCCACATTTTACCCAAATTATTGGTCAACAAGTAGTTTTATGAAATGTAAAAATTTTATGAAAATAATTTTCAATATATGTAAAATTTAGTTTTCTTAATAATATCATCATTTACATCAAAAATTCATATTTGAATATTATAAACAATTTTAGGATAGTTAAAAAATAAATTATGGTATAACAATAGTATAATATAATCATTGAATATCATAAAATTATATTCTTAATGTATTTCTAGAAAATATTTTTTTTCAAATAAACAAATTAAATAATAAATTTAATACACATTTACATATCAAAATTATAAAATTACTTTATTTATCATTAATTAAAATATTATTTATTTATTCTATAATATAAATATACAGTATTTTTTTCAAGATACCTTAATTTTATATATAATTTCATAGGGTAGGATGATATTACATTTGATAGATTACTATTATTATTTGTAAAATGGTTCATCCTAGGTTTATGTTAATATTTTATAGTATATCATAGTTTCATATTTTGTGTTATGTGCAATGTACCCTATTGAAAATTTAAAAGTGACATATCATTAATTATTGGAGGGTTATATTCTCCCATGAATAAATCAAATTCCCCTAAATTTATATATTCTCACCTCATAAATATATTTGGGTAGTTCTATATCATATTTTCATTTGGATTCCACATTGCCTCTCTAATGTTATTATTTTTTAAAAGAACATCTACTATCTAAGTAGTTTGATTCCTCAATATCTTCACTCTAGTGTCCAGAATCTTGATAGGAGCTTCACAACAATACAAATTAGGTTCTTGTTCTATTCCATTAGATGTGTGAACATGTATTGATTTTTTTTAGTACATCCCCTGCAAAGAGATGTGTAATACGTCTTGAACTATAGATTAGATAGGGAGAATTCCCAAATGATAAGCCACATCATTAATAATTTTAATTATTTAAAAATGTTTAATATAACTAGTTCTTAGTTTCCATTTCATTCCATATCTTATAACACTGTTCAAGGTATATATTGTCATGAAAACATGATATCCCACATGAAACTAAAAATATTTTATTTGGTTATCTAAATAGGTTTATTCCCATCTCTGACCTTATTTCATATGTTCCTAAATAGTATTACCATTATGGTAATTTCTTATACAATTTTTTTTCCTGTAAGTATCCTTACACTATATTCATCCCAAAATGTTGTTGTATGACATCTCTGTCCAAATAATGATTCTTACGGTAAATATCAATAATATAATGTAAATTAATTTTGTACCATAATTATACCAATGGTAAATACTGATCCCTCATACCTTGAATTTAATGTTACTCAGACCCCAAAATTTATTCTATTTTTTGGAAAATCCTTTTAAAATGCCTCATAGAATGGGGGTGATAAAAAATTAATTAATGAAGCTCATGATCCATAGCCTTTTGAATTTATTTCCATAATTTTTATGTTAATAATGGGAAAGTATAATATGAAATAGAAATAAATTCTCAATTAGGTATTATAATTTAATAATTATAGAGTCATGAAAGGTTCTCCAGTGGAAAATACATCCTTATAGTGGGGATATGTTAATATTTATTATGTTGATAATCAATTACCCATATTGCATCATTCATTCTTGGAGTATTTATTCAAAAAATAATAAAATCCATACTAATTTCATCCTAATTCAATTTAATAATAGTTCAATGTTTCATGACTCCCTTAGGATTTTGTCTTTATTACTCCACTTATTGAAAAACTAAAAATGTTGATACATAATTTAAAATTTCAACTTCATGATATCTAAGAAAAAATTTCTTTAAAATGTATATTCACCTTATTTCTATTAGGTTGTATAGATAAATTTAACCGATTAGAATTATCCAATAATCATATTTTTAGCTTAGTTATAGGGGGAACAAAATCATGTTCCCAAAATTTCATAATATCATAGTCCATGAAAAGTCTCCCAACATCCCATTATTCATTTTATTAATTTTTTATTTGATATTCTCCTCTTCAGTATGATAAAATTTTTTCATTTCCAAAAATTATTGTTTTGAAACCATATGAAAAAAGTAGTGATGTTTCACCTCTAATGATAATTCCAAATTCCATCCTTACTAGATCCATGTACATATGATCATTATCAATACTCAATTTTTTAAAACACCCCGATCCTTCCTGGTTAATACATTTTCTACCCTATATTCCTTCCATGGGTGGTATTGTGTTGAAAAATCATAATCTTTGAGTACCTATATCCACCTCTTTTTCCCATGATGATTAATTTATGTGGTGTGATGTATTACAAACTCATATTATCAGTTTATATCTCACATATTTTACCATAAATATAGTGTGTCTATATGTTCAACGTAATGATTACAACTGCTAAGTCAAGATCAGAAGTTGAATAGTATTGTTCGTGAGTTTTATCCACCATGATAGATTTCAAGAAATCAATCATTATACATAAGGTTAGAACCATGTCCTATATTCAAGGAATCACTATAAATCACAAAACTACCAATTCAGGTTGGTGTATTCATAATCATATTATTCACAAATTTTATCTTCAATTCCCCATAAAATTCATCACATTATTTTTTCCATACAATCATGACATCGTTATATGTATTCTTGGTTAATAAGTCACCTAAATGGGAAAGATTCTTAAACAAACATTGATTGATACCAACTAAACCAAAGAAACAACATATATTGGTTATTTATATTGGTTTAGTGAATTATTGGAATTCATTTGTCTTAAACAATTATTCCATACATAGTTAAAATATGTAGAATAAAATAAATTGTTTGAAATAAGAATTTAATCATTCTAAACATCAAATATAACAATTTTCTTATAAGAGTCTCAAGAACAATCATCTTATTGATCTAATAGTCCTCATTACTTCTGGAGTAGACCAAAAAATCACCATTATATAACAAGAAATTATCGAGATATTCCTTTAATGTACTATTCATAATTCCCATAATAATAAAGGGTTCATTAGTCAGCCCAATGGAAAAAATATGAAATCATTATTCCAATAATTTCTTTGAAATGATGTCTTTAGAATATCTTCGTTATTTAAAGGGAATTAATGATATCTATAATGATGATAAGTATTTGAAAAATATTATTCCATATAATTTTTTTCAATTAAATCCTCAATGTGATGAATATGATAGTTGTTATTTTCAATAATAGAATTGATATCCATATAGCCCATACACAACCTCATAGATCCATTTTTCTTCCTAATTAAAATAAAAAGAGCATCCAAAGGTGAAATAGTAGGGCTTATAAATCCCCTATTAGTTATTTCTTATAGTTGTTTCTTTAACTATATTAACTCCAACACATCCATTCTATAGGGATTCCTAGAAAGAGGACATCCATCTAGGATCAAAACTATGTAAAACTCAACTTCTTTCTCTTAATAATGTATATGTAATTCATCTGTAAATACATTAGTTTATTTTTGTACAATAAGTTATTTCTCAATCTGTTTAATAATTTCCTCATCCTTATATTATTATTTATATGAATATACAATGATTTCATTCACTTCAGTTACTAGGGGTGGATATGGATTGAATTAGATGATGATGTATCCCCTCTAAATTTAGAAATTGAATAACATAATTATGAATCTTAATTTAATTATAATTATAAAAAATTAATCCATTATAAATTGAAATCCAATAGACACCATGGATTATATCAAAATCAATTATAGGAAGGATAATAATAATAGAAATTATAGCATGATTATGATATATAAAATGAACATCATGACCCATAATTGTTGCAATAAGGTATCCACATGGATTATTGACTATCAATTCCGCTGTTAAAGTGAATTGGAAATATATATATTTTTAGAAAACTAGAATGATATAAATTGGTGCACTGGTACAAATTCAGATAAATATTTTTTGAAATTAGAGGAGATGATTAATATACCTACCACTACAACATTATGAACACAATCCATGTATTTATTGATATTATAATAATTTCCTTGTTCTCTTGAAAATTACGTAGAAATGATTTCATTAATTTGAGTACAAACATTATTATAATGTCCCATGAAATTAAAAATAAATAATTTCATGTAATCATCTTTCGTATATCCTCTATCATCCCCTTTTTGGTGGAATTTTCCAAACATATTGAATAAAAATCTCATCCCTAATAAGAATATTCCATGATCTTTTTTTCTGTTTATTTCATGGGGTAAATTCATTCCTTCTCTTCTTCCATTTTTCATTAATCACATTTCCAGAGTACTCATAACCCGTATTCTTTTTTTAAATCACTTCAAATACATTTGAATTGGAAAATTCATTATCTATTTTGATGGAACATGATATTATATCCTTATATGATGATTTTTAAGACTACATCCGTTTATAGAATTAGATTTTTTTTCCATTAAAAATACAAAATATTTTATTTGGATTACACATGTAGTCCCCAATTTTCATTTATAGCATTGTAAAATTGAAATTATACACGGATATATTTTCATCAACATTCTATATCTAACACATTAATTTTCTCTAAATATCTTCATAATGTTCATTAGGGAAATAATTTTAATGTTAATTTACATAACATACTTCTATTCCATATTCACAACTTCATCATTCTCCTATGTGTTCTGACTTAATATTTAACATTAATCTACATCACTCGATATATGATAAAACTCCATGATAATGTTCATCCATTTGTTACATCCCAATGTGAAAAATTTATTCCAGATGAAATTATCCTTTTCTTAACTACAAATGAGTTTGTAGTCCCATTATAGGTTGGACGTTGCTGCCTATGGAGTTTTCTATCATTGTTACATCGCATTGTAGATCGACCTTCTCCATTCAAGTAATGTTACTGTTCAAAACCGGATTCAATTATCACTGTTTAGTTATATGTAGTTCATTTCAAGTAACAATTCCTATTTTAGTAACATTATCTTTCATAAGACGTAATTTCTATATGGGATACATGCATTGAAAAGGTTTTAATTCCTTTTTCATTGCACGATGTTTATATATTAGATTAAAATATTATGAAACATAATGTGTATTCATAAAACTATTAAATCACATAATCCTAAATTGAAAATTAAATAATCACTAATCTATAAATAATAATGTTGGCTTCTTTGGAAATATTTCAAAATAATTTTATAGGGTTTTACTCTTTATACATGGTTTTCATAAATTTATATTCAATATATTCTAAAAATGATTATATGATACCATCTTTAATGGCCCTGATCATAGTATACTAAAGATGGTTTTTTAATTTATTACATAATTAATACAAACAATTGATCATATCCCAAAGGAATGAATAATATATTATCTTCAAAAAACAACATAAAATATAAGTATTAAATTATAAATTGAAATTAAAGAAAACCACATAAGCTATATTTCATGAATAAGCACATGGATTTTCAGTTACTAATATGATACTGTGTAAATTCTTAATTAGGGGAATCATAGACACACAGTCCACATCTCATCCAATACCCAATATATAAATTGGTATAAACCATTTCTAGTGTGTCTCATTAGAATTACCGATGAATTGAGGGGCTATAGTGGTCCCCACCCATCATATATTATGTCCAATGCATTCCTCATATTAAAGGGATGTATCATAATAAACACAGACATTATTATTGGAGTTATCATATAAAATATTAATAACATTTCCCGAAATATAAACCTATTTATAAACCTTACAAGGTAATATATCACATGGTATCAATATAATTCATACTAAAAATATTGATAAATAATTAAATGAAATATAAAATCTACTAAAATAAATGGAAAATAATATTTAAGAAAAAAATCAATATAATTTTTTATAGATAGCTAAAATTACACTAATAACATCATTGAGAAATTCATAAGAGAAACAGGGTTTTACATTAGAAGGAGGAGTTATTTTTAAAATTAATAAGTATTTGACATGAAAATAAAATAATAAATAAGTCTATACAAGAGAAAATTGTATGTAATAATATTTCTATAATATTAAAAGAATATTCACACTAAAATTTGGAAACTGAAAAAAATACATGTAAATTGAGTGTTTGAGAATGTTTATAAATTAAAAACATCATTGCAATTTAAAATAAAATATATATGAGTTTTTAAACATAAAAAATGCATAATTTTTTGAATTCACTAGGATATTAACTAATATAATATTCAATGATAATGATGGTGATTTTATAAAAAATTTGGTGGCTAAAAAGGAATTATATAGTGTATATGAAAATGTGTAATAAATTTGTATGTCCACATTAATTGTGTTCTCTTAACTAGATGAATTAAAAAAAGAACCATAGAAACATGTATTTATCTTAATATAAAGATAAATTGAGAACTATAAACATTTTTGGAACATACTCTTTTAATATAGTTAGAGTAAATAAGAATAATTAGGAAATGCATTTGGGTTAAGATTGAGAAATCATGACCCGATGTAAAAAATGGTTGTTCGGGATGAAAACCATAATACTTTTAAATAGTCAATTAGTATACCACCTATGATTAATGATCACCATATAAAAATTAAAATAAGATAAATATGAATAGAATTCATGATAAAATATATAATATTCAATTATATATACGCAAAACATATGTAATAGTGGAAAAAAAGGCACGTTTAAATGAAATAAAACTAATATGAGGAAACATTTAAATTATGTACAAAATTTTTATTCCCATGAGCATAATGTCATGGATGATGAAATTTTATTTTTTTCTAATTAAATTAAATATAAATGAATTTTTTTATTTAAGATAATTTTGTTATGTTCATTTCTGTTTTTATGATCAGTTATAAGATTCAATATCATTTTTTATGAGGGTTCATTTCCTGGATTTTCATGATTGGTTCCCTTGTATACAAGTACTAATGGACAAGAAAAATTTGAATAGTAATCTATAATGTATTTTATATATTATTATTTAACCTTCATAATATTAAATGGCCTTATATATAATTGTTTCCTACTTTATTAGGATGATTCATTAAACAAAAAGTTAATGATATCCATTTATAAATTTTTAGTGTTCTTTCAATCATCATGAACTAGTTTTTTTCATTATATATATATATACTATGTTGATAACACTAAATAAGTATAAATAAAATTTTATGATATCATTTAAAAAAATGGATTAATGACAACTCATGGATGAAATATTACAAAATTAAATAACATCCTCTCTGATGTCGGTAAATTAATACATCAATAAATATTTTTTTCATTTTTTTAATAAAAGGGATTATCAAAGAAATTTCATAATGAATAATTAATTAATAGAATAAAATTAAATTATATATATTAATAAATTATTCATTTTCCATGGATAAGGGAAGGATGTGAGATGATAGTTAAATTAATTAAAAATACCAACTGAAAATGAAAGAGGATTTTACCTCTTGAATGTATTCACCTAGAGGATGTCCATAGGGAAATAGTGATTTGACTTATAACGATACAAAATATTCTTGGACATGTGGTAGATACATTTAAATGGGACTACAATGATTTTGGAAAATCTTCCTAGATTTTTTGGTGCGAGGAGGAGATGTAGTGAGAGGTGATATTTATTTGGCGGAGTGGTGTTTTTGTTTAATTTATTAATACTTTTTTTATATTGGCTAAAGACAAAAAAAAATTATTTTTTACACGACTAATAATAAAGAGAGAATGGTATTTCATTATTTTTTTTACAATATCTATGAATCAATAATTAATTAATTTTGATAAATATTTTATATTGCATTATTTCCCAATTCAAACAATATTATTATATTTTCTAATAATTCCAAAAATTTAAAATTAATAATTATACACATGGAGAATTAAAAATCAATCATAATTATATGAAAATATTTCTCTGTCTATGTGAAATTAATTTTTTATCCAATTATCATTTACATAAAAAAATTATATTATAACAGATTTTATGACACATTAAAAAAATTAATTATTGTCTATCAATATTATTGTGTACTCATAAGAAAAATATTAGAAAAATTTGGTATTTATATAATGAAAATAAATTCTTCTTTAGAAAATTATATTAAATATAACATTTGTATACACATTTATGTTTCATATACATACGAACACCATATTTATCAATTTAAAAAAGATGATTTACATATTCCATTATATAAATATATTACATTCATCATTCTTAATATACATAATTTTGATGAATACTTTCATAGGGATATATTCTATTCTATTATAGGGATTACTATTTCTAATGGTCATATTTGAATTTTGATGGACTTTTTAATATTTAATTGAATTTCATGGTTTTAAACTATGTGTTGTGTAAAAATAAGATACAAATGATTTAAGATAAACATACCATTATTTCATGGGGTATTACAAAAACTCTAATATCACTATGGGCATATCAAATGTATTTTTCTAAGCCCTACAAGCATTGGTTATAGTTGGAGGACCATATATTGAAGGGGTATAAATGTCATAGTTTTCCCACATTAGATATATAATTTAATTCATTAAAAAGGAATATGTGATAGTAATGGATTTTGTGCATCATATTCAACTAAAACCAGCAATGATAATGAACAATAACCTCATTCCAATGATTGGATACATCTTTTACCAATTGTGTGGTCTGATATGGTTCTTGATTCTTAATTATGCTCTTAATACCAAATTTTTGTAGTTTATATAGCTGGTATTATGATGATGTAATTTTATTATCTATAATGAAATTATGAGTTCCTTGTGATTCTGTTTGATGTAAATATTTCCTACATCATGTCTATCAATTTGATGGACTGGATTCTACAACTATACTTGGACTGGTTGTTGGCTCACATCATTTATGATATAAACATATACTAATTGTCAAAATCACCACATTATGAGATCATGAAGATTGTATGAAATTGGATACATGGTAACATGATTTATGATATGCCCTCGAATTGCTAGTTTTGGATTCCTATTGTTTTATTCCATAGGATTTTATTAATGATATTGATTTATCTATGGACCGATAAAATATTGGGTCAATGATTTCATGGGATCGACCCAAGAATGTGTTAGTTGGTTAGTGTTTTTTTTCAATTTGAATGGTAGTACTGAAGGTTTGTGGAATAAATTTCTATGATTACATAACCTTTTACATCCCTATCATAAAAAGGAAATCCACATACCTAGACTGAATTCTGATAGAGTTATTTTTAGGATTTGATGATGGGGTTGTTGAGTGATCCTATTTTGAGACTACATGAAATTAGTGTGGAGTGCATAGTGTGTTAAGAAGCCTCAAGTTATGGGATCTTCCCATGTAGATTCAACGGTAGGTCATTATCACATATGGGTGGAGACAAATGAGACCCCACAAGATGAAGTATTAAAATAATGACCTAGGGACGGTAAACCTAGTCTTTGTCTAGAGTATTTGGAATAAGATTCTTCTGTGATAGACCATCATGTTTTACTTGGACCATCATAATCCCAAGCATTTCTTCAAATAGATGGACATGAACATGAGATAGAGGTGTTGGATGGAGTTTCTAAATGACTATGACTTTATTATTTTCTAAAATATTGGGAATAAAAACGACTAAGAAGATTCCCATAGTGTGAATTTATATGATCATTTGGTGTCGAAGGTGTATGTGCATTTAGAATCCTTACAGCTAACCCTAGTCAAGTAGGAGATAAAATGTTTCTTTAGTTGATGGTGTTAACCCATCCCTTTCTATGGAATTTTACAAAGATATAGTTCTGATATTTCTAATAAAAGGCATTTTATGACAATATAACCTCAATAGATACACTAGATGATATTTATGATGGATGGAATCACATCAACCGTTTCATGGGGAAGATGGTGACCCAAGTCACGAAGAAAGATGAGGCAATCACAGACATACCTAATTCCCCATTACATGTAAATCATGGATTGGGGATTATGTACAATGACATTCAACATCTATTTTATTCATCCTACATAATAAAGGGTTTGGGAATGTCTCTCTCCAAATTATTCAATTATTTATAGGTGATGGTTGAATGTTATGTTCCATGTTGTTTTTTAACAATATTGAGATCCTATAGTTGAAATGGTATGAAATATCCATGTATTTTGTGATAGGTAGTCGATAGTTAGTGATGATCCCCAACATCATATGGGTGATAGTGGACTAACTCACGAAGTTTTTACATAACATTTCTATTAGAGAATAGAGTTATGTGGAGAGTTAGTAAAAGATGTACGTATGGGAGGCTATTCAACTTTATAGAATTTCCCCATCCATTTTCTACAATAATGATGCATGGTCCACAAAAAGTTGTTAACGAGGGTGAAGGAGGAATTTAGGACCATGTTGACAATGAGTACATCCATCCAACCATAGAATTATTCACAGACCAAGATTACTGCTCATTTTATGCAGGCTAGGCTTACATATTTCAAATTTGATTTCATCATCATATGGGATGATCAATTTAAGATTGTGGTGATTTCATAAATAATTTCCACTATTATACTGTCTATATGGTAAATTTTGAGGCCCTATACTTGAGTCCCTAAAGGTCACTCTTTTGATATACAATGACCGGTGAGGGATCTCATGTGGTTCCATAAATGGTGTAGGTGATGACAGATATTGTTTAGGAAAACTATGAGTGAAATTAGACAAACTATTGTATCCCTAAATCATTAATGGAACCAACATCGAAGTACCATGATATTCTGGAAAAAAGAAAATTATTTATTGAGAGTCTCCCTATGATGAAGATTGAGGTGATTCAGCCAAGGTGGAATAATAGACGTTATGTTCATAGTCTAGTCAAGTTCATTAATAAGGTAAGAATGGGTTCTTACTATCTTTCCATACCCACCACAATTTGAGTGAGTGCTCAAGGGATTCCACTGGTCACACAAGAGGAGATACGTGCATGACCCAACAAATGTTATTGACCCAGGTGATATGGAAAATGAGATCTAGTCACATTTTCATAGAACCCAATGGGTATCTTAGATTTTTTGGAGAGAACCATGTGTGTATGAAAAAATCCCATTAGATTGTGTTCTATAAAAACAACAGAGCATGCAAGAGATATACTTATAGGGGAGAGATAGATGCGGGATGAATATCCTAAGTTTTTTGTTTTTTGTTATTCTTTTCATGGACAAAATTATTTATGGAAGAAATGATGTATAGATATTTTTCATTAATTGAATGTATTTTAAATATTTCAATGTATATTTTCAATGATAAGAAATGAAATAAAGTTCAATTCAATGTCCTTGTGTGGTCAAAATAAATTTCATAAAAATAATTATTATATATTATATTACATGGGTGAATTTACATAAAAATAATTGGACAACACTTAAACATAATATCACATCTTAAATTTGAGACCACGGATGAGAATATAATGTAATTTTTACCCTAGGGGAGAACTAAAATAGGTTGGTTAGGGGATTTCAAATAAAACTATTCGAATCCTAGGAATTTAAATTAATAAATAATTAAATTTATTTATTTTAAATAAATGAACTTATGTAATTATTTTCCCTCAAGATATCATTATGGAATGATCTATAGGGTCATTCAAATTTCCGAAGAATCATTTTTTGGTGATTTCATCATCATGTCAATGGAAAATAAGATCTAGAAGATGTTGAACCTCTAAATCCCAGATGATCAACACGTAGTGAACACAATAAAATATTTTAGTCAATAGATAGTGTGTTATCTGATGAAGAATGATACTATTCCATGAATGACTCGTAAATTTGGGGTTTTTTCCTTATTTATTAAATTTTTTTGGAATATATTTATTAATGGTACACATATGAATTGAAACAATTCTTGTACCCATGCATTGACATTTAAATTGTTTATTCAACCTTGTCAGCATAGATGTCGTGAATTTTGTTCATTATCCATGAACACATTGATGAATATCATTCAACCTATTTTCAGTTTTTTTTATTCTTTTTATTCATCATGTTGACAAATTGTACTGATCCTGACCAAACCTCTAGATTTTCTCCAGAGACACGTATAATGTATGAGTCCACAATCAATGGGAGGATTGGGTTGTGTTTTGAGATATGGATGATGAATCATATTGATTTGGGATTCAATACCAAATTGAAATTGATTGAGGTATGTGATAGGGGTTATGGACATCCATGGTCGATGGATACCAATTTTCATCCATCAAAATCATAGAATATTGATTAGTGGAAATTTATAATGTTTTCAATTGGCTCGAAGGCATGATCTGATGAAATTTATACCTAAATAGGATCATTGGAATTGGTCCAACACTCTACTGAAATCCCAACTAAACGATGTTTATTCCTAGGAGCACATTGCATGTAGGGACATTTATATGGAGTATATGTTTTCATGAGTTTATAAGCATCACATGTTGCATGGGACCACCAAAAACTATGTGACACATGTGTTGGTGAACCATTCAGTACTCCTATAGAAATTGAGAATTAAAATTGACATATACACCACCTGTTCCAATGTACATGGACTTGAGTTGCCTACACATGAATTTCCAGTGAGAAATGGAAGGAAAATGAGTGGCTTCAAAATATATTATATTCTCCCTATATTCATTGTAGGGATTCAAGGTCATTTAATGGGGTACATGCATAGACAAGACTAGGTGATAAAATGGGAAACATGTCTTGTGGGTCCCCATACATGTCGTGCACCTATACATTAATTCCAAGGAAACATAAAACTATATTATAATTTTTTCATGAACAATAATTTCAGACATTGAGTATCATATCAATAATTGTTTCGGCTTATAATGTGATGGTGGGAACTGTAATAGATTTTGAGATACGATGTGAGATGTTCCGGGTGGGACACATATTAATATGGGGATTGATAATGGTAGTAAACATGTTGGATCTTATGATTAGTACCCATGCGATAGAAATTAGTGAGTCTGCTCTAACTATACACATAGAATCCCCGCATGATGGATCAGGATGCAGATCATCTGCCAGCGTAGTTGTAACTCCTATCATAAAGGGTGTGGGTCGACATTTAAAAGTCTTTTACCCCAGAAAGATTAGGTTTTGGGTACTATGATTTAGGATTGCTACCCCAAGGGAGTTATTTCAATCATTCCATATATACTGAGTGGTAAACTCTTATAGAATTATTATATGGTTCATCGATGTACTTAGTGGTACCCCATATGGTAGTATGGTCAGGCACCTCTATGTGGAGAGGGGTAAACAAATTACGGAATTAGTGAGTGATTACTATATCTAGTGAGTGTTAACAATATATGTAATTGGGGAGAAGGTCCTATATCTACAGAGTGTTACCCCCCACCACAAAACACAATTATTGTGTGGGGACTGTAGTCAATGATTAGAACCCCCTTCCAGATAGGTTATTGGTCCTTCATCCAATGAGTGTCACCCCCTTATACACCAAGGAATGGTTCCTATTATTGGATATTGTCTCCCATTGACTATGCATCCCTAGTGTGATGTGTGGTGCATACACACTTCCACTTATTTGGAATAACATGAAACCTTTTGGGTGTTAATGAATGAATTTTGAAACTATTGGTGCACTTTTTCATAATATGGGTTGTGAGAAAGATAAAACCACTAATATATTGTTTACTATTATTTTGTTTTTGAATATATATATATATCCATTTCTGTGGGATCTATTTACCTTTATTCATTTGATTGTGATTTCTACTATCCATATATTCATATCATGACTCTATCTAATCACCCATCATCTTTTTGGGCATCATATTGGGTATCGATATACTCAACCACGCGTGGGATTTTCTTGCATGTGTTAGGTCTTATGAAATCAATTGACATGTCAGTGGTGACTACATTGGACCATATGGACATCGAGTTCATTGGACCAATTATACTTGTCAAAGGATGGATATCATGAACTTATCTCTCTATATACTTTCAGATTCTAGTTTTTTGGTGTTGTCATATTTCTACTTGGGTGTGTATTTTTTCACGTTAATTTTAGTTTTCTCTATCACACTCTTGTACTACATAATGTGTTTCCCTATAAATGGTTTTATTCAAGTTCTGGAACTATTAATTATTACACCAATAAACATCGTCTTTAATAATTCTTGGTTCTATGTATGTTCTTATATTTGGCAATGGATTCCCATTCTAGATATGTTTTTTGACAAATTTCAACAACCCCCAGCCTATGGAGACAGGATTGGTGTAGTTGCTACTCGAGAACCATGGACTGTGTTTTGGCTGATAATGATTTTAAAATTACACTTAAACTTCGTAAATTTTTAATTTTACTATATCATTAGATGAAAGTCATATATTTGTTGAATTTATAATTGATTTGATCCATTTGGTAGACATTAATTCCCTTATAGTATTTTAGTTATTGAACTGTTAAACAAGTCATACTATAGTTTTTAAAAAGTATATAATTTTTATAAATAATGTCATATAGAATATATGATTGACCATAAATGGTATTTTGAAAGACAATGTATATATCATCATCAAGAATTTTTTTTTAAAATTTTTAGGGAATATATCATTGCATTAACAACAATGATGTCATATTTATTGAATTAATGGAAAAATCATATAAATGATATCCAAAATTTAAAAAAATTTATATAATTAATGTCATTCAAACATTATATTGAAGTCATTTACATATTGGGATAGTATTAAAACATTTTTTAAAATTCATATTGATCTATTGGTTTAATAAAAAACAATTAATGAAAGTTCTACAAACTGAAATGGTGAATATTTTTTGTTATATTAAATTTTATTTAATCATTAAAATGTTTAAAAAATAATAAAATTTTCCAAATAAATGAATTATTTTTAATTACACTGATCATAGAAAATTTATGGGTACTTTGATAGTAATATTTTGGACCCATATGTGGTATAAATTTTTAAAAGTGTGAAAATTGGGAAAATATTTAAAGGGTGGTTAAAACAAAATGATACATGTATAAAAATAATTTAACATTACAAAAAAAATTATTATTTTTAATTAATTAGACAATTATCACCTTAACATTTAGTTTATTTTTATAGTGGAATATTTTCCATGAAAATATGTTTTATATTATCTAAATAAAATATTTTTGAAAAATGTCCATGTCTGTGTGTTTAATTTATATTATGTGTTCACCTTGGAAAATTATCATGATATAAATTTAAATTAATTTATATTATTATATGAAATTAAATTTCATTATAATAATTTATTTTAAATTTTTATTAATAATTATATTTTAATAAATTCATTTGAAATTGTAAAACTGATGTTATTTATTTAACAAGAAAATAAAATAAATGTTTTTAAAATTGTTATTTTTTATATATGTTTATTGATTGATTATTCTAAATGAATTATATAGGTCAACATAATGTGTTTAGGATATTATAAATTACATTTTTGAATTGGAACTTTTTAATTGATGATTTTAATATGAATTTAATAAATATTATCAGATTTGATAATAATGATTTTTTAGGGACTTGATATTTTACATAACATTTTTAAAATCAATAAAATATTAAATAATCTCGGAGGTCATAACAGATGGACTGAAATTTTATCTAATATTCATTAATTAAAATTTTTTATGCCTTTGGATCTATAATTGTAATTTTATATTTTAATATTTTGAGAAATTCTAAATGTTCCCCACACCTAAATTATAAAAATTGAACAACAATATAACATATTAAAAACAGATTGATCTATCTAGAAAAATAAAACTCTACTCATTTTTCATCCCCATATAATTAATCATGTTCTATAGGTTAAGGTATTTTATTAAAACTATCTGTACTGTCTATAATAAAAATCTAATTAAATTTCTTCAAAGAGGTAATTATTATTTTTGAATCATATAATGTTATTTTTTTATACATCACTTTATTTGATGTACCCATACAAATATAATAATTCCAATATAATAAATATACTAATGTGTTATTATTTTTAAGGGACATCCATTTTCATTCTATTCTCAATCATATGAAAATAAATAACATCACATATGTGTTCGTACGACTAACTATCTCAACGTAGTGGTGTAATTCTTTTTTCAACACCACATTAGTCATATGGTTATAAATTTTGAAATTATTTTTTTATATGATACTCATGACATTAAAATTGACATGGAATGATTAATTAATTTTGAAACATCTTCCATTGCACCTTCCAAAATATGAAAACAAATTATAGGCCTACGTATGACCTACAGTCTCCATGAACTATGTAATTCCTTTCAATGTAACTAAAATCTCATGATTACTATAAATACAAACATATGGAAGATATGAGATTTTAATATATTTAATAACAATATTTATATTATTAAAACATGGAAAAAGTAGAATTATTGAGACATGTGAATCAAAAAATACTTGAAAAAGGATACCTTTATCACTCATCATAGTAATTTCATAATGTATTGATTTAAATGGATGATAATGCAGTATAAGTAAATAATAAATAATATAATATATATGATAATTTCATTAAAATATATTAATAATAATACACTATTTATTATATAATTTTTTTACATGTATAATGGAAATCATATATATGGTAAGGGTTATGTATAAACACCCGTCATTATTTTTCATTATTTCTATTTATGACTCTTCTATGAAATATTCATCCTCGATGTCCATTTTTATGAAAAATTAAATCAAACATGATGATTCTATTTTCTAATGATTTTTATAGTCATTTTAATAGTTTTTGAATTTTAGAAATATGTATTAAATGGAATCTCAATATTATTTTCCTAATAAGGTAATGTATGAATATTTCTACGAAAATATTAGAGGAATATTTTTCAAACATTTACAATATAGAGTAAATTTCCCCCTTTCATGAAACCACAATAATTTAAATATTACATTACTTGTCTAAAAATATGAGTTTCAATGAAAATTATATCTTTATTAATTCCACATTATTATTTTTTAAATAGTCAATGTAAAATGGTAATTTTCTACAAGATATAGTCCATTAATCTATCAAAAATTTCTGTTACTATTCCATTGTCCTTTACTGAATCATATATTTAGAATTAAATCTAATGAAACAAATCATAACATTTATTTATATGTGTATGGTCAGTTTTGATTTTTATGAATTGTTATTCTTCATGGCTATTACACCGAATACATATTATTATTTATTTTTCTAAGATATATCAATGTAGTGGTATTAATTGTTCATTTGGGGAAGGAATCAGTTTTAGTAATTACCTCATGGGGACCATTATATACCAGCAATGCACAATTCGAAATAATGTTCCAAAAATAATAGGTTATAGGTGAGGTCTTACACAATTATTATATAATTTCTTTCTCAAGTCAATGATAATATGTTTCAGATGTTTGAGATTATGAATTCCAACATTATGAATTTAGTTATTGATTTCCATGGGATTTTTTGATTAGTAAAATATTAATTGTTATGGTTTCTATATTATAAGATTATTTAAATTTTATTATTTTTGAACTACATTTCAATCAAATTATTTTTACATTAATTATTAAATTACATATACATCAATTATATAGATTTTCATAATTTTTTTTCATTGTTTAATCATAGTTTTTATGGTACTCTAACACTAACTAGATTATTTTATCTCACCCCATTTTTAGGTTATCTTATTCCCATGTCATGAGTGTGATGGCCCAAACCTAGAGTCCACTTAATGGTGCCCCAAGCCCCATAGGCCATGTGGACTCAATAACATTTTCCAAAATGCCAGAGCCTTTTCGATTAGCAGTGAGGGCCTAGGGTGTGTCTATGGGTAGACTATTCCCTCATTAGTAGAGTGTAGCATAGATGATGTGATATCAATGAATAGTAAACAGCAAAAGTAGTATAGATAAATAGTGGAACCAAACTGATGCAATATATAAACAGGGGTAACAATAATTGTATCAACTAAGGAATAATAATGCCATGTCATGTCACTATAAAACTAGAAAGAGATAATAAAAGACAATAAGCATAAGATGGTCAAAAAAAGTAAAATAAAAAAATTCTACTCCAACAATCTGAAGATCCTACTCGACAATCTGCTATCAAGATCCATATTATCATCACACAATCATGTATTGGATGTTGCAAGATTACCCTTGTCAATACCTGCAACAATGTAATCTACTCTGGGTACCAAATTTTTCCTAGAGAGGGTGAGAAATAAATCTCAGTGGACCACCACCAAAAGGGTCTCTAACATATGGAACTTTTAATAGAATATATTATTGCGCAGGAATATATATAATGTATAGAAAGAAGTAAAAATTAACTAAATAACCATGTTCTTTCTTTAGCCCTTGCCTGGTGTATGAAAATGTAAACTATTCATTAATTAATCAATATTAATTGAAGGTTAATAGGTTACATGAGGCATATATTGCACTGACATCACCTTGTGATAGTATAAGTAGTCATGGTCTCAAGATGTAACAAGGCAACAAAACAATGATATCTAATGAAGGATCCCAAGGGTAAAAAAATGTAACTTAAAATCACCTAAATAAATCTTTGTTGTTTCTGAATATAGCTAAGGGGTAAGAGGGTAATCCATGGATCATAATCTAATGCATTCCATAGTAGGTATCCTATTGAGTCCAAGGTGGTCGACCTTGGTAAAACATGTACATGAAAAGAATTGGGCCCGATGGGCTTTCACCATGGAACAAAATAGTCAATGGTGTATCTAAGGAATGTATCTGAGGTATCCTATTTGAAGAAACAGACCCAACAGAAGTATATCTGGTTTCCAAGGAATATAAACGAACCAGATTCATGGTGGGTATCAACCCAAGAAAACTGTATCCTTGAATCGGGATGGGCTTCCCGAGACCCAAGGTACTATCCTCTTAGAATACAAGGAGAGGACAAGTCATTCCATTCCTATTTGACATTCCATTCATGTAATAACTCATTTGGATCAAGTCTTTCCTTCGATTAGTGTAAATTGGTTATGTATAGTTGAAACATTATTCCATTCCTTGTCTTTCATTAGTGTGGATATGCAATGTATAATTGCAACCATTTTATCAATTCATAGATAGCAATTAAGGAATAATCAGTTATTGAGGTTCACTCTACTATCTTTCAACAACATGTAATGGGGTGTTATGTACATGTAACCTTTATTCAATCTATTTTAATAGTATTGTTATGTACTTATAATACATGTCATTTTACATTTCTTATTTCAAATTTAATAAAAAAATTAAGCACTTGCATTAGGCGGGTCAAGTTGTAAGAATACATGGTACATTCCATAATGAAATTCTCAGAAATAGTAAGCCATTTGTTATAAGGGGACTCGTCATTAAAATGTTCATGTAAAGAAACACCCAAACAGTGTCTCAAACAAGTTGAAACACTAATTTCCCAATTGTTGGATGACCATCAACATGAGGCGGATTTAGTTGTGGGTGAATCCACGAACAAAAAATCACATATTTGGGAGGAGCATAACCATATGATTATAATTAATTTAATCATGGAATGTTAATTTTTGAAACGATTACAAAAACACTGGTGGGACCCACACAAAAATTTCAAAACAAATCGAACTATATTGTTGAGTTATAAACCTCCCACCATAGGGTTGTACGACTTTCCTCCTCTAGTATCGGCCCTTGATTTTACTCGGATTAGTGTAGATCTAGGAAAAGGTGAAAGACATTCACATGGTGATATCTAGGTCGAGAGTGTAAGAGATGAATAACAGATAAAGGGGAATCGAGTACTTAACATTGTGCATCCAAAGTGATGAATGAAATCTCCATCGGATGCCGGATGAAGAATATCTCTTGATTTCAGGGTTTGATCTTCAAAAAACACCACAATTGAGAGGGAACATGGTCTATCATGCATAAAAATAGATTATGGAGGAAGGGGAGAATTATTAAAACATTAAGGGAACTTTGGACATTTTACACATGTTTTTTCCTATACAATGTTTTCAAAAATGGTTTTTCAAACCGTGGGCAAACTGTGAGACATGGTTCTGCCCTAAAAAACTCCCCTACAACTTTTAATCAAACTGTGTGCCTCCCATGAATGGAATCCTGTGAAAATGGGAGTTCGCATAGTTTTTATATACGGCTCTGTGCCATCCTTTGCAGGTGCCATTGTTAGAAAAAACACAATGTGTACGGTTAGGACAACCATGCGCTAACCACGCGCAAGCTGTGCAATATGGCATGTTTTCTATAAAAGAGTTCTTCTGAGCTCCAAAAAAGCCCTAGACACCCTCAAAACCATTTATAAATCAATAAGAATATATATTAGGTCCAAAGTAGATTTTTATATTGAAACAAAGGGATCCAAACCTGAGTGAAAAACTGGTTTCCTACATTCTTCCCCCCATAAAAGACCCCCCCTCCTAGTACCCCTTCCATAGGAATGTAAATATTGTCTGAAACAAACTCGGGAAATTGCACATGTACACCAGCTTCCCTTTCCCAAGTATCATCTTGTACTTGTCCATGCTTCCAAATCACCCATTCAAGAGGTATAGACATGCCTCATAGAATCATCATGCTTTGGTCAACGTTGTGTATGCAATACACCTCAATGGTGGCATCAACATCTTACATAACTTCTCTAGGATCAAAGGTATGATTGGGGTCAAAATGATATTGAAAAAGCTATGAGACATGAAAGACCACGTGCATGAAATAATATCTCTATGTTAGTATAATTTGATTAGTTCGTAGACAGAAACTCTCTAGAATCTCGAATGGCCCAATGAAATGGGGAAATAGCTTACCCTGCTCTTATAACCATCTATGACCAATCTTGAGTGATTCATAGTGAAAGACATGATCCCTAACCAAAAAATCAATAGGTTGTCTATGTTAACTAGCATAAGATATATGTCTTGACTGAGGAGTAGTCATACTCATCCTGATCAGCTGGACCTATTTTGAAGTCTCTTGAACGAGACGAGGACCTGGTAGGGCTGCCCGTTGAGTTAATAAGATTTTCCTTATGAAAATTCCATTTCATCTTGTTTTGAAAATCACAAACACCTTATATTTATGAAAATATGTTTTTACCCCTGTTTTAGTTATAGAAGGAAAATTTCCTTCCTTTAGGAAAATTACCTCTATCTTGTTTTCTTTGTTCATATAAATATTTTTCTTAAGAATAAAAATCGTATTTATATGTATATTCTTGGAGTCGTATAATACATAGATATGAAGAATTCTGTTTCTAGATCCGAATTCTCATTCCGAATTCTGTAATTAATTCTCATTACAAATTCTGATGATGAATTCTCAATACGAATTCTAATGCAGAATACTCATTACGAATTCTATGATGAATTCGAATTAATAATTCAATGATGAATTCCCATTATGAATTCTGATGACGAATTCTCATTACAAATTCTGATGATGAATTCTCATTACAAATTCTGATGATGAATTCTCATTATGATTTTTCTGATGAATTCTCATTAAGAATTCTGTGATGAATTCTCATTACGAATTCTGATGATGAATTCTCATTACGAATTGTGATTATGAATTCTCATTACAAATTATGATGATGAATTCTCATTATGAATTTTTGATTAATTCTCATTATGAATTCTGTGATGAATTCTCATTAATAATTCTGATGAGGAATTCTCATTATGAATTCTGATGATGAATTCTCGTTACAAATTCTGATGACGAATTCTTATTTCGAATTCTGTGATGAATTCTCATTACAAATTTTGTGATGAATTCTTATTACGAATTCTTGTTTTGAATTATTATTATGAATTATAGATATGAACTTTTCTAATGTTCAACACCGAATACTTATGATAAACAGAATCCAAATATCCTTGTAATATATACACCTAATATATTTTTTTCCTATACTCTGAACTTTTTACTTACACTCCGATTTGTTAAGTTTATTAAAATCAGTTCGCGCTTTCAGTTACACTTGTTTTGTTATAAAACTAGGTCATCCATTCTGTTTTTAACTAACCATTTGATTAGTGACACTTGTATAGGTCCCTCATAAATTTAAATAAAATATGACCGTTGGAGGAGGGAGCTCACTGTTCCAACCGAGCCTGTAAATAAGAGATCAGTTGAAAAATCTCCACAATGAAATTGAAGAAGTTGATCACTCTATAGACCACACGTTGTTACGGTGATTTCTAGAGAGTGATGCTTTTCATGCCTTGTGGATGGTAAACTGATCGTTCAGATTGCTTCATGCGACTCTGAATGTTGGTGATTACATTTGAGGGCTTCCGGTGATAGGAAGAAAGAGGTTCTGACTAACTTCAAGTTCGAGGGCTTCCTTGCTGAGGAAGATAGTGGTTCCAACTACCATGGAGTCGAGGGCTTGTGGGGATAGCAAGATAGAGAATCCAATCATCATATCGAGGGCTTTCCTGGGTGTGGGTAATATAGACATTTTTTAAATTATAAATCAAGGGACCTTTATCCAAGGTTGTTGGATACCCTTCTCTTTGGGTTAAAATATTTATATCTTGTTACTTGTTTTTGTTACAAGTTTTTTCACTGCATTTTGCATTGTATGGAAAGTGTAACCTTCTTATATGACCATACACTTGTATAATCTGATTCAGTTAGATTATATATGATTTAAGGTAGAATATCATATTGTCAACATTGGTTAAGATTCATTTTCCTGATCCATATTTCCAGAACCGGTTTTTCATAATCACATTCCAGATTTAAGAAAGTGAATAGAACTAGAAGTTTGTAACACCATACTTTGTCCCAATCAGTCAATTGGTGTAAGAGGTTTTGTGAATTTTCATAGTTTAACTTTTTTAAACATAGATCTTTCCTTGTGTAAGGAAATTTTTAAAGTGTACAATTCACCCCCCCTTGTATATTGAGCATCTACATCATTATTTTGATCCAAAAATTGGTTTCAGAGTGAGGTTTCTGAAATAATTATACTCACAAATAAGTTTCTCATGCTCACTTTTTCATTGTTCTAAATATTTTCCATGCTTAAGAATATTCTCCTTGAATATAAACTTTTTTTATTAACATGTTTTTTTGTAGAAAGATTTTTAGGATGGAAGGAATCAATGTTGGTTCAATTGACAACCTAAATCCTACATGACAACCAATTTGTGATGGTAATGATTATGAGTATTGGAGAGATCTAATGAAGACATTCGTTATCAATAATGGAGTAGAAAACATTTTTATGCTTACTGGAGGTTATCAAATTCCTGATAAGGAAGTTAGTACTTTCACAAACCAAGAGATGCATGATTATCAACTCAACGATAAGGTACTCAACACATTACTTTGTTCAATGACTAGGAATACATATAGCCAAATTTCTTCTTGTGATGTAGCTAACTGTATATGGAAGAAACTTGAAGTTACTCATTTTTGTATACCCAAAGTGATTGAGACTAGAATCTCTATGCTTAGAGCTGAGTATGATGGTTTTAACATTCTTTATGGAGAACCCATTTGTAAGGTTCTACAAAGATTTATGACTATCGTAAATAGAATACAGTCAATGGGAGAGAAAGGTCTGGAAGATGATGCTCTTGTTGAAAAGATCATTGATATTATGCCCAATGAGTGTGAATCAAAGAGAACTACTATTGATTAGAACAGGAAGCTTACTCAAATTTCCTTAGATGATCTATTTGGATCTCTTCTCCAACATGTAACAAGGATGAAAATAGATGCTAACAACATCAAAAAGAAGAATGGGAATGGTACTGTCAATTTTACTACAACATCAAATCACATGAAAGCTAAGACTCCTGAGAGAGTAACTAAGATCCAAATCTAAGAAAGTTGTTATCCAATTCGAATCTATTGAGAGTGAAGTCTCAGAGAATGTGTTAGAAATGCTTGCTCAAAGGATGAACAAAATAGCTGGGCAAAGAAATTTCCAATCCAGGTATAAGATGAAGGAAAAGAAAGATAATAATGATTCAGAAGTCACATGCTTTGAAAGCAAGAGAGCTGGATACATATGACCTGAATGTCCAATGCTCAATAAGAAAGGAGGAAAAGTGAGGAATTCTGAAAGGAATAGGAAGAAGTATTATAATGCTAAAACTAAGAATGTTTTTAAATCTAATGATACATGGAGTGCTATTAGTGGTGACTCTTCAGATGAATCTTCAGATTATGAATCTTCTGGACAAATGATTCTTGGTCTTATAGCCAAATTACCTATTGAAAACCATTGCATTGTGGATAAGGTACACAATGGTGAATCGTTGACCAATGATTCCTTAAATTCGAATGATAGTAAATATTATAACTCTTCTGATGAAGAATACTATTCTGATGAGGAAAATACATTACCTACCTATGAATATTTTTTTAGGTTTTCTGATCTTCTTGAGAATGAGAATTCAAAACTCAAAAAAAAACATGATAATTCAAATTCTAGAAATACTATTGTTACTAAAGAAATATCATATCATTCTAAAGTTCTTGATAACAAAAATCCTGATTTTATAAGTATTTCAAAAAGTCTTGAGGAAGCAAATTATGGGATGAATAATCATTCTAAAGATATACAAAAAGTAATTTCTAAGAAAAGTGTTTTTCAACATAGATCTAGATCCAAATCTAATGATTTTGAAGATAAAAACTTGGTTACAAAATTCATGTCTGAAATATTTTTCTTAAATAAGTGTTTTTCAAAATTTACCCATGGTAATGAAAATTATGATAACATGTATTCACAAATATGACCTTTAAGAAACAAATCAGGATTTGGTTATACCCATGAAAAACCAATTTTCAGTAACAATTATTTTGTTTTTTCAAACTGCCCCATTTTGTACCAAGTGTCAATGTGGTGGTCACTAGGCAAAGAATTTTTCTTTAAACAAAACCCAATCATTAGGGTTTCATAAGGCTTATTTTTCTATGAAGATTTGTGTACCCAAAATATTGCTTTCCAGCATTTCCGGATCCAATCAAGTCTTGATTCTGAAAACGTTAATTTTTTATTATTTTCATGAAGATAATGGAAGTACCAAAAACAGTACATTGTACATGGATAATGGATGTTCCCGCATATTAATGGTAACAAAAACTATTTTCAAAATATTATCAAGACAAAGGAGGAAAAGTAACATTCGAAGACAACGCTCAGGGAGAAATTGTTGGTATAGGGAATATTGTTCTTCTTGGTAAAACATTAATTTCAAATGTTTTGTTTGTTAAGGGTCTTAACCACAACCTCATTAGCATAATTAAATTATTTGATGAAGTATACCTTTTATATTTCAGGAATGATAAGCGCTTAGTACAAAATTCCAAGGAAGAGTTTTTTCTCTCATCCCATATGGAAGACACTTTGAACATAGAAGACCTTAGGAGCCAAGACATACCTTGCATAAGTGAAATGAATGATCATTCTTAGTTATGAAATAGAATAATTGGTCACTGTAACCTTATAAACTTATGTAATCTCTCTACGAAGAAACTAGTTAGGGATCTACCATAACATAGATTTGATTCTTCTAATGATTGTGATCCTTGTCAATATGGCAAGAAACATAAATATAGTTTTAAATCAATTGATGAAGTCTCTACAACTGATGCATTACTATTGGTTCACATGGATATTTTTTGTCCAACACAAAATGGAAGCATTGGTGGAAAATACTGTGTGTTTTTTCTGTTTGATGATTACACTAGATTTACAAGGGTCTATTTTCTAGAAAAAATGTCTGAAGATTTTTCTTACTTCAAAAGTTTTAGAGACCATGTTAAAAATGAGAAAAACCTTCCATTGAAAAATATTCATAGTGATCATGGAGGAGAATTTAAAAATTATAATTTTGAATCATTTTGAAGTAGAAAAGGTATTGCTCACAACTTTTCAGCACCTAGAACTCCTCAAAAAAATGGTGTAGTTGAAAGATGAAACAGAATTTATCAAGATATAACTAGAACCATGTTGAGTGAATATTCTATAGCAAGAAATTTCTGGGATGAAGTTGTAAGTACATTTTGATATACTATAAATTGGGTTTAGATTAAACCTTTTCTTAATAAAACTCTTAATGAGTTATGGAATGGTAGAAAACCTAGACATTCCTACTTCAAGGTTTTTGGCTGTAAGGTATTCATCCTGAATAACAAAAATAACATACACAAATGTGAACCAAATTATTTATGATGGAATTTTCTTAAGCTACTCCGCAACTTCTTAAGGCTTATAGAGTTTTCAACAAAAGCACCTGTACTGATGAAGAAACATTGCATGTAAAATTTGATGAATCTGATCCGTTTGTTTTTAAATCGTCCCAACCTCCATCCTCAGATGTGCTTTCTAAAACTAATTATCCACAATTGTTATAAGATCATTCTGATAAGGAAAATGTTCAAGAAAATATTTTTGAAACATTTACCCCAGAATATTTTCTACCCTATGTTGATGAGAAGGTTTTAAAAAACCCAAGTTAGGTGTTTCTTAACAATCATCTTAGTGATAGTATCATTGGTGATGTAAATAACCCTTTAAGGACTAGAAGTTCCTTGAGGAATAAAGTATAACATCTTGAATTTCTTTCCTAATTAGAACCAAAAATAACTAATGAAGCTTTAGGTGATGATGATTCGATCAAACCCGTGTAAGATGAGATAAATAAATTTGAAAGGAATAAAGTGTGGAACGTTGTTGAATGACCTAAAGAAACTTCTATCATTGGATTATAATTGGCCTTCATAAATAAATGTGATCAAAATGGAGTCATTATTAGAAATAATGCAAGACTAGTTTCTAAAGGCTATAATCAGCATGGGGGAATGGACTATGATGAAACCTATACACTAGTAGCTAGACTTGAATCTATTCGTATCTTACATGCCTTTTCAGCATTCATCAATTTTAATATTTTTCAAATGGATGTGAAATGTTCTTCTCTTAACGGTTATGTCCATGTGGAAGTTTTTGTTGAACAACCTCCAGGCTTTGAAAACAAAAAACATCCTGATCATGTTTTTTGACTTACCAAAGCTTTGTATGGACTCAAGAAATCCCCTCAATCCTGTTATGATAGACTAACATTATTTTTTCTTCAAAATAACTATGTTAAGGGAAATGTAGATCCCACCCTTTTTATAATGAAATACAAGAAAAATGTTTTGATTATTCAAATATATGTTGATTACATCATATTTGGTTCAACTAAGCAATCATTAACTGATTCCATTGCTAGTCTAATGAAATCTAAGTTTTAAATGAGTATGATGGGTAAGTTAACATTTTTCCTTGGTTTTCAAATTTCTCAAAAACCGGAAGGAACCTATATATCTCAACATAAGTATATTAATGTTATTCTTAAAAATTATTGATAGGAAAACACTAAAAGTATTTTTATTACCATTAGTACCTCAAACACACTTGATATTGATGAAGAGGGGAAACTAGTGGATAAATCATATTTTAGAGGTATGATAGGAAGCCTATTATACTTGACAGCTAGTCGTCCAAAAATAATGTTTTCAGTATGCTTATGTTCCAGATATCAATCCATTCCTATGAGTCTCATTTAAGGGCAGTGAAAAGAATTTTTAGCTACATAAAGGGATCCACGGATCTAGGATTATTTTATACTTCTGGAAATGATTTTATCTTAAAGATTTTTTCAGATGTTGACTTTTGTGGGTGTAGAATGGATAGAAAAATTACATCCAAAACTTGTAATTTCTTTGGAGATTCGTTAGTTTCTTGGTCAGGAACGAAGCAACACTCAGTAGTACTATCCACTGATGATGTTGAATATGTAGCAGCTGTAAATTTTTGTGATCAAGTGTTTTGGATGCAACACACACTCACAGACTTGGGCTTGATCTTCACTAAGACTCAAATTTTGTGTGATAACACAAGTGCCATTTCCCTTAGTAAAAAAACTGCACATCACTACCGTGAAAAGCACATAGATATTAGGCCTCACTTTCTTAGGGATCACACACAAAAAGGAGATATCATTCTTCAGTTTATTGGAACGCAAGATCAACATGCTGATATTTTCACAAAATCTTTATCTTCTGATAGATTTGAATACATCAAACAGAAGTTAGAAATGATAACTATAACGACCCATACTTTACATATATTGTTAATACTTCAAAATTGAAGCATACTTATTACAACATATAAAAAACCACTAAAGGACCGTATAGGTATCATGTCTTTAGAAACTGGGAAACATAAACAACTGGTTCATAAAGCATCTACATTATCTCCCATTTATTTCATCATATCTAGAGTCCCTTTTTGGCATATTTTACCTAATAGCCTTCTTCCAGACTTGGGGAAATAAAACATACAAAAGTGTGAGCTCAAATTCTAAGTAAGGATAAACAAAAGAAATATCAATCACATCATATTCATAAGAACATAACATTTTGGAAATCTTAACCTGCAAAAGAAATCATAATTTCATAACATGGGATAAATCATGGCAGTGAAATGTAATCACAATAATCATAACATAAAACGCGAAACATTGTGGCATGCACTCATAATAATAGAGAATCATATCTTATTATTCAAGACTCATTGCCAAGACTATCTTAGTGGACAAAGTCCATTTTTGAACCGAGTCACCCTCGTTTCAGTCCTATTTCACTGAACTGGTATAACCTACCATTCCAGCCATGTCTATCTCATGAGATATAAAATCTTTTCCCAATGCATTGGAGGGAGATATAGGTCCCACCCATCTCATAATGATAACATTCTTATGTGTTCCACAAAATCATAAATAATACATCATTGCATAACCCATGTAATAAAAATGGGAGTCTTAAACATCATGACATCATGAAACAATTCATATAAGAAAAATGAATTCATAAAAATAATTCCATCACAACATAATCAAATCAATGTAATAATAGGGATATAAACAGAACCCTATATTATCATAGATGGAAAATAATTTTGATAAAACACTTGAACTCCATTCTTAAAGAAAATATCCTTTCAAATTCAAAAACATTTTCCTTTCTTAACATGTCATAAAATTTTAAACTAAAAGAAGATGATTAAAAATAAACATGAAAACTTGTAAATTAAGCTTCTTGGAAATAATTTTTTTCAAAAATCCATTCATGCCGTATAAGTTAAAAAAAATTCTTTGTACTTTTGCCGTAAAAGTCAAAAAGTACCTCGTACGAAAAACGAAAAAAGATTCCTTTCATATCCTTTACTAAAAACTCGCCGAAGGGTAAAATTGGATTTAAAATATTGTAAGTGGATGGAAACAATATTACATATTGAGGAAACATTGATGTGAATGATAAAATTCACCCTAGTAAATACCAAAGTATAAACAATCTCGGATAAAAATGAGATTGTGATATTTCCCTTAACTTAGGTCCGTTTTTCTTCGTAAGTATCCGAAAATCCTGTCTAATGATTTAAATAATGTTATTGACTTATTCCAGAATCATAATTATTTTTATGATATCATATATGGTCATTTTCTTAGCTTTATAGTAGTAATATTTCATTGCTACTTATTATTCGGGTGTTTCTAACTTTTTGTTCTTATGCGTGTTTTGTCGAATAAATTACTATTCATCTCTTTAGGTTATAGATACCTCATTTCCAGAATGTTATTAGTGTAATATATATCATATTCATTCATTGAATTCATTTATATAATCATTATGAAACGAAGATCATGTAGAACGAGTCGCATCACATCGTGGAGACGGTATTCCGTACGTACACACGAGTGATGATATCGTTCCTATGATCATGGAATTGTATTGGAGTGTATGTATACTATTTCAGAATCAGTATAAATTTATAATAGTCATATATAGTCATTATTTATACCATTATACCCATCCAAGTAAGGTGGTGGTGGAAAATAGATTACACCACGGTGTGGAGACGGTATTCCGTACGTACGCACGCGCGGTGAATTATTTTTCCGTAGGATGGATAGATGGTGAAATAGGGTTGTTTCATAATTATAATAACATATCAGTATATGAGTTATAATGATTTTTTTACTTCATAATGAAACAACTAAATAAGAAGAAGTGGAAGAAGAAATAAATATGAAAGAATCGGTAACGGAAATTACCTCTTCTTTGAAGTGCTTCATTGAGACCTTCTTTTAGGGCACTAAAATTGGTCTTTGAAGAAGACCAGGACCTCTAGGATGTCTCTAGGGAAGTGGAGAGGAGTAATTGGTAGGGTTTTCCCGAGCTTGAAGGCTCAAAGTGGTGTGAGAACGAGGGGGAGGAGGTTCCCTTTTATAAGGGAGGAGAGGGGCACCTTTGGAATAACAAAAACTATTATTTTATTATAAAGTCAAATACGGTATTAAATAGCTCCAAATTGATATATTTTGAAGCAAAGGTGGGTATGTGTCTAAATCTTCTAATTCAATAGAATTTAGAAAAGTTTAGGTCCCTATTTTAACCATATCATTTAGATTTAACATTAATTTAAATAATTTTACTTTTACCATGTCTTCTTGTGTTCTTATACTATAAGGTTAATAATCATTCTATAAGCTGCCAAACGAACCCAAAGTTTTTTATTATTAATATATATAACCTTATCTAAGTCATTTGGTAGATCCTTATATTTTTATGAATAAAATAACAATTACTAATATAATATTTGTTTTAAAAACTATTTTATGTCAATTTTGACACTATTTAGTAATTGGTTTCTGTGAAAATCATAATAGAATTATTAATTAGATCCAAGTTAATTATATCAATATTAACATGTCATAGTAACCTAGAAAATTAGTGGAATTCATAAAAAGTCTCATATTATATTTATTTGGGTATTTATAACATCAATTATGTCAATAATTCATTAATAGGATAATCATTGCATCATCGTTGTGTCATAAATAATTAAATTATTTATGTTTAAAAATTACAAATAAAATACCATTATGTAGGAAATCATTTTATCTTTCTAATTAATATTTATATTCTAATTTATCTTATGTATAACCCCATATTAAATATGATTTACTTATTAAACTTTGATTTTAACTATTTTAACCCTTCTTTAAATAAATTAATAATAAATGTCCTAATTTAATCCAAGTGGGCCTAAATGGTCATATTTTATTCCTAAGTTTGTTTTTGGTCGAATTACACTTGTCCAATCGAATTAGTACATGTTTTAGGGTAATAATAATATCATCCTTACCCTTAATTACGCTATTTACATTTAACCGTGGAAAAAAAGTAAAAAGTTACAATTCAACAAAAATTATTTCCATCTCATTGAACCACATTTTATTCCTTGATATTAACTGTGTCTCTCGGATTTTCGAAATTCCACTCACAGAAGCGGTAAAATTAAGTTTTATGAAAAATTCAGTTTTTTTAACTACAACTTAGTGGTTTCACTATTCATCAAAAATTGAATGTTTTCAGAAAAATACAAAAATTTCACCCTAGGATAATTTCGATATTCTGAATCCAAAAATGAAGTCCATTTTGAAAAATAAATTTTATAAAATTTTAAAAAGTGGTTATTACTATTCGTAATGGCTAGTTTTAATAATATTTTAATAGAATATCATTGTTTAGTGAAACTCGGTATAGCGTACGACGCAAGCTATCGAGGAAGGTCGTGATTCCGTGTAAAGAATGCCAAGAAAGTGTTGTGTGTAGAAAAATATTTCTTTGATGATTTATGTAACATAAAAGTCTCAGATGTTACATTATACCCCCCTTAAAATGAATTTCGCCCTCGAAATTCGTCACTTTGTAACAAACAGATGAGTATACCTCTCCCTCATCATATCCTCAAGCTCCCATGTAGTTTCTTCTAATTATTGGTTCCTCCATAAAACATTCACCAATCGAGTCGTCTTGTTTCGTAGGACTTTTTTGCTACGATCCAGAATCTCAATTAGATGTTCTTCATAAGAAAGATCCTGCTCCAGCGGTACAACTTCTGTGCTGAGTACATGTGAAGGATCAGTTATGTACTTTCTCAGGAGAGATACATGGAACACATCATGAACTTGAGAGAGATTCGGTGGAAGTGCCATTCGGTAAGCTACCTTCCCCACACGATCCAGTATTTCGAAAGGACTGATATCTCTAGGGCTCAACTTCCCCTTCTTTCCAAATCTAATAACCCTCTTCCAGGGAGATATTCTTAAGAACACTTTAACACCCACTTCAAACACTAGGTCTTTTCATCGGTTGTCGTCAGAAAATTTCTGTCGACTCTGAGATTCTCTTATGTGATGTTGAATATGTAACGCCCCGACCCTAATTACCTAGAGTCGGTGCATTATTACATAACATTGGCATGATCATGAGAAAGATCAAGTCTCGAAAGACCGATTAGTTTAGTAGCCTTGGAATAACTAGATACATCCATAAATTTTTACATTACATCATAAAAAAACATCTTGTCTTCATATCCCCTCATACTATCCCTGCAGGTCATTCATAAATTACTTCTTCATAATCCTGGGAAAAATAAAACATTGAAAGGGGTGAGCTCGGATGCTCAGTAAGGATAACATTATAGCAGAAGCTTTCATAAATAAGCATAAACACTTAAGGCAATTTATAACTAAAACAAAAGCCTTTTAAATTTAAACTTCAGCATAAAATGGTGAAGGTAAAATGAAGTAATCCAATTTACTTACTCACATGGATATTCTACTAGTCGAATGATCACATGCAATATCAATAACCACTTTCATAATGATGGAATGCATAATGCCAGACTATCATAACCACATAGCCAAGGCCTCGTGCCAAGACTACAAATAAGATTTTGCCAAGGCCTTGTGCCAAGACACTAGTTTGTCTCATGAGACCTACCGATGCATCGAGGAGCTATAGCGGGCTCCACCCGTCACCTATTAAGTCCAATGCATTCCCATATGAAAAGGTTTAAACATAACGTAAACATTCGTATTAAACTAGCATACGAAATGTCAATACTTTCACCACAAACCATGAATGGTATAAAAATAGCACATCCACAGTCAAACATAATTCATTCGATACAATATGGAAGATTGTATTGTATCACATTAACCTCAATCAAGAATAATGAAGGATGTTGACATAGATGAAAATAATCATCAAAACTATTTGAGAGAAATATCCCCCTTTTCTTGAAAACATTTAAAAGTCACACTATTTGTCAAGAAGCTATTTAAAAGTATATTTTTGAATCAAAGTGTCCCATACCACTTTGAAACTTTTAAAAGGAGTTTTAATTTTAAAACTTTAATGTCCATATAAATAAATCCTTAAAACCATTTTTAAAATATGGACATTAATGAGCATGATTTAGAAGAATAATTCTTTAAAACATTTTAAAATGGTATTTTGGTTAGAGTTTATAACCAAAAGAGAGACACTTGAATACAAATAATTGAGGTAATCAAAACATTGTAATATCATGAGAATAAAGGAATTCATGATATACTATGTCAAAGTACATTATATACACCACATAAAAGTGATTTGGTGTATATCATCAAAGAAGTCTCAATGGAATGTAAATTGAGATGAAATTTCTCAAAAAGGTTGTATCCTTAGGTTAAGGATAAATCAATGACATAATTATGTGTGACAAATATAAATACACTAAATATGATTGGATATTCAGTGTAAAACAATCAAAGGACATTCACACATATTCTTGTAAAAACAATACCAACGAATTGGATGTTTAACTCAACAAATGGAGAATGAGTTAAAATTGCTCTTATCAAATTCATATCAATGACTTGAGAATTACCAATGGAGTGATTATGTGTACCAAACTTCTATCCACAGGAAGGGGAGTGGAAATTATGACATAATCAAATGAATAGTGATTCCACACATAATCTTGGGGTAATATAATCAATGAAATATGTGTAAAGCCAAATGAGTGGAAATTGAAATCTCAAATTCCCTTATCGATTAGGTAACTTACGAAACATACACCCATGAAAGAAGTATCATACCATGATGATGTAAATACCCATAAATTATAGTATATTAAACAATTAATACAGTCATGGGCAGTACACATACACCACATGCAATAATTAAGTGGTGATCAATGGAATTCTCACGGAATTAAAAGTGAGATAAGAAAACCCTTACCACGTTAATCAACTGAGTCGCGTGGCCAAAAGTTAATAACCACCAAATGATTTACAGAATAACATGAATATAAAGTGAATCATGATAATATATATCAAATGGAAGTACACAATACACCACTTTCAATAATTTAGTAGCGAACAATGGAAATCTCACGGAATTGAAAGTGAGATAAGAGAATCCCTTACATTGTACTTTTTCCTTGGTCGCTGGTAGGTTTACCTCCTGTATAATGGTGAAATAATTGTTATTGAATAATAAAAGAATCATTTACTTTAATATGATATCATATATGATCTTTTAACATTGATTTGTTAATAATATCTTAGTATTAACGCTGTTTCGGGTGTTAACTTACTCATTTTCTTTTATATGTTTTGTTACATAAGTCATGTTTGTTGTATCTTATTAATATCCAGAATGATATCAAGTCTTTAAACATCATTTTTAAATCATTAAATGATAATTATACTTGAATGGATACAATGGAGAATGAATCTCATCGCGTTCGTGGAGATGGTAGTCCGTACGTACGCACGAATGCTACTTCCATTTAATTTTTATTTTAAAAGAATCGAATCCAAATGATACATAGGTATATTACTATTCCAGTATAATATAATATTTTATATATGTTACTTAAGTTCATTAACACCATCCTTTATACGTTCCATGTGTGGTATAAACGAGTCATATCATTTTAAGGGGGCGGTAGTCCGCACTTCCTCAAATGAAATTATCGTATGTATATACAACATGAAACGAATAATGGAATGAAATAAAATGGAATTACAGAAGCTTATATATAAAATATATATCATTAATATCATATTTAATTACAGTGCCATCATAATGGCCACCATGAGAGGCGGTAAGATGTTTTTGAACAATCATCGTTTCGTGAGGCGTTAGTTTGCCATCCACAGAAACATTATGTTCATCATCCATTAGATGGAGTTGTGTGTATGTGTAGTTTGAATACTTCTTATAAAAACATCCTAGTATATTGAGGATACTGGTTTTGTTACAAAAGAAGGGAAATAAAAAGAGTTTGGGGGTTGAAGAAGCAAAATAAATGAAAATAATTTAAGAGAAATCGTTACCTTTAATTTAGGTAACTCACTTTGGTTGGAACCAAAGGACTTGTTGAAATGCTTTCTGCCTAAGGGGAAGCTTCAAGGATGAGTAGAGGGATGTGGGGAGCTTAGTTGGGCAGAGTTTAGACGAGACAAGTGTCTTGAGAGGTGTGAGGAAATGAGAAGGATGAGTGCCCTTTTATAAGAGGGGTGAGGGGCACCTTTGGAAAAGCTAGAAATATTAATTTATAATAAATTCATATTCGGTTTCCAATGGCTCCAAAGATGACTATTCAAAGGTTGAGGTGGGGATAGGTCGAAAACAACTCATCCAATAGAATTTAGACAGGTTTGGGTACTTATATTAACCTTATCTTTAAGTATTAACTCTAAGTTAATTAGTTTCACTTTTACAATGTCTCTTTGTATTTTTATATAATATGGTTAATAAACATACTATATACATCCAAAAGACCCCCAAGTGGTCCATTAATGATTAACCTATCATAATATAAGTCTCTTGGCCGAACCTTAGATTTTTAGGAATTTAATATCAATTAATAATATAATATTTGTTTTAAGAACTCTTTTATGTCAATTTTGAAACTATTCACTAGTTGATTTTTGTGAAACTCATAACAGATTGATTACTTCGAACAAAGTCAAATAAATCAATCCTAATATATCATATTATCCTAGAAAATTTTTTTAATTCATTAAAAGTTTCATATTATAATTATTTGGGTATTTATAATATCAATTATGTTAATTTTTTACTATTTTAGTAATTACTGCATCATCATTGTGTCATAAATAAAATAAATTATTTAATGTCAAAAAATTATAAATAAAATATAATTATGTAGGAAATCTTTTTATATTTCTAATGAATATTTATAATCTAAAATCCAACATATATAACCCTATGTAACAATTGTTTTTCTAAAAGATATATGCTTGTGTCATTTTTGTATTCATTTTAAATTAATTAATATAAAGTGTCATTATCACTTACAAGTGGATCCATGGGGTCCCAAAATTGACCCAAAGATGCCCATGGTCGACCATGTATCAACCAATAGGGTTAAGACATATTTTAGGGTAATTTATTATTATTATAATATTATTTTTTAACCCTTATTTACCGGATTTACCCTTAACCATGGTAAATAAAATATTTACCGCAGTAATTATTCAAAATTTCTAAAAATAAAAGTTACCTATTTACACAATTTGGACATCCTGATTCAAAATATGGAATCCATTTTTCTAAATTCAAAACACAGAAGTGGCAGAAATTAATTTAAAATTAATTCCCGCTGTCAAAACAAAAAGCGTGTTTTTAAGAGATAATAACTATCAAAAGATTGACATTTGTTTATGTTCGGTTTAATTTTAAAATTATGTCCAATGACCAACATTATATTAAATGGTAAAAATATATTCTAAATATATTTTAAAACCACTCAAATTCACAATTTATCACTATTAATTATTTTGATTAAAAAAGTTGTTTTTAATTAAAATTTAGTAATTTTCACTATTCATCAAAATATGAAAGTTATCCGAAAAGTACCAAAATTTCACCTTAGGCTAAATTCGATATTCCGAATCCAAAAATGAAGTCCATTTTGAAATATAAAATATATATAATTTCAAAAAGTAGGTATTACTATTCATAACGGCTAGTTTGATTGGTTGTGGTGTGTTAAAATCTCGAAGTTGCGTACAATGCACGTCATTGCATTATTCGAAAGGAAACATACCGAGGAAGCTTGGGGTGTTACATTCTCCCCTCCTTCAATAAATTGCGTCCTCGCAATTTTTAAAATTTTTCTTGGGAATATAATGGAAAGTCCCACATCGGAAAAAGAGTCAATAAAACTATCACTTTAAAAGAAAGAAAGAGAGGTATAAGGGTCATCCAAGATAACCCATACTAGGATTCCATGTAAGAAAACATGGATATGAATGATAAACTAAGTGTCATGTTCTGATGGAGAGGGATAGAAATCATGATCAGGAGAAAGTTAACAATGAGAAAACCACAAACTTGTGTTGGGACAAACGACCATTAGTCTCCTAGTAGGAAAGTAAACGGACAACATTTTTTTTAAGTTACATTACATAAGGAAGAGGAATTAATTTATGATATTGACTAAGAACATTATGAGATATACTTACATTTTAAGTAGATTTTCATTCTTTAATAAATTTCCACCACTAACTCATTTTTTTTAAACGATGAGTATTCAAGAAGACTTGGTCACAATTGAAGAGATAGAATAAACTTCTATAGAATCACATGATCCATGAAGGATAAACAATATATTTACATTGTCTTTGAAGATTAATCAAAACCAAAATGGTCAGTGAATGATCTAATGATACCCCAAATGGATATTCATTGAGATAAATATGCACTAATCTTAATTTCTAAAATTAAACCAACAATACCCCAAAGTTAAATAGATACCATTCAATAACCAATTGTCCTTAAAATCCTTTAATATAATCCAAACTAATATTGAAACCCAAAACATAGAAGAATTTGATTATGTAGTCTCCCATGTTAAATTGTATCTCCAAATGACATCAGATACTCTTAAAGTCACATACTCAAAAGTAATTAACCTAATCACATATTCTCTATTATAGGTTAGTCATTTCCATAAATAACCCAAATCACTATAAATCCACAATAAAAACGTAGATAAAAATCTATCATTACTCCACAAATGAAACCCCATAGTATTCTATTTTCCTTGGGCATATAGTGTTCCCAACAAAGCGAATATCTTCCAAAATAACATTTATCACTTAATCACCAAATCATTTTCCTATACCAAGGGTATTCTTTTGATATGAAATAAGAACCCAAATCAACTTATTATTGATCAATAAAATCATTTAACTAAAAAAAAGTCACACTAACCAGGGACTTAACGTAGTCCAGTGGTAGGCGATAAATCCCAATCGCACTTTGGTTGTGGGTTCGATTCCCATAGCTTTGTCTGACGCGACGGGTTGTCACACGGTCTACGTATTGTCCTTTTTCAAAAACTATATTTTATAATATTGCCAAAATGAGATAAATTCCTCAAAATACTATATCATAAATTTAACCACAAATGTTATATCATACCTTGAATCTTCATCCCAAATTAGAATAACTTATAATTCTCTCAAACCCCAATGATCATATAAATCAAAATGGTTATTTATACCCTTATCCACAAGAGAAGAGACAATTCTTCCTCAAATATCATTCTCACATGGCAAACTGCGGGGTTACAAATACAAGAGAAAATTATTCCATAGTACCCATCAACAAGGAGTGCTAATACTTTTTAAACATTTCTCCAACCATTTATTCCCACATAGCTTCTTCTTTGACCAAAAAAATATCCTATAGAATAGGACATTCACTCGGGTAATGGCCAGGTCCCCTACATTTACGGCAAATGACTGTAAATGGACTCTTGGGACCATTTTTATCTTCTTCCATAGTACTCTTCATTTTTCTTCGGAAATTCTTTACTTTATGTCCTTCCTTCCCGCACGTAAAACATTTCGTTGTCCCATTGAGACACTTTCCTGGGTGTCTCTTTCCACATTTCCTGCATGATGAAAATTGAGTGTTCTTTTCTCCATGGTCTCCATTGCTGGAGCTCTTATCATTTATCACCTTTCTCTTCCTTGTTGAGTCTGGGAGTTAGTTAATATATATGTTGTTGATCATATTTTTGGAAAACTGATTTGGCATAAAGACGATATCTTTTACGCCTATCAACATTCCATTTTGTTGCTCATTGCCACCACCGTTCCCATCTTGTACATCATTCTCAAAGTCACTATGACTTCCTTGGAATCCAGCCATTGACTAAAACCATAAAGCATTGTGTGAGTAATAGTAGTCGTAAAATCATTTAGAGATTAAAATGTCACCATATTCTCAATTTGAAACATATTAGGATTAACCAAGGTCATTTACTCTCATCTTATATATATATTACTTAAATTGGTTTGTAAAGAAAATGTAAATTATCCTAAGCATATCCCCCGGGAGTGTCGTAACCAAGAGTGCAGCAAGGCCCGTTGTCGTGCACCAGTTCCCGTTCGAGTCTAGCTCAAAGCGGTGTTTTCGGGTTTTACCCCTAGGTACATCTGTGCCAGAGCCGCCTCTACCTGCTCGTATCCAGACAGGGTTGTATTGCTCGGAAAACTCACAAAATCTCTACAATACCAAAATTCTAGGAAGTTCTTTTATACTAATCCTCAAAGTTCATCTTAGGTCTACGTGCTCTAATCAGAGTTTATCTAAATCTAGCTACCAAGGTTTGTACTAAACTTCCTCTGATACCAACTGTAACGCCCCGACTCTAATTACCTAGAGTCGGTGCATTATTACATAACATTGGCATGATCATGAGAAAGATCAAGTCTCGAAAGACCGATTAGTTTAGTAGCCTTGGAATAACTAGATACATCCATAAATTTTTATATTACATCATAAAAAAACATCTTGTCTTCATATCCCCTCATACTATCCCTGCAGGTCATTCATAAATTACTTCTTCATAATCCTGGGAAAAATAAAACATTGAAAGGGGTGAGCTCGGATGCTCAGTAAGGATAACATTATAGCAGAAGCTTTCATAAATAAGCATAAACACTTAAGGCAATTTATAACTAAAACAAAAGCCTTTTAAATTTAAACTTCAGCATAAAATGGTGAAGGTAAAATGAAATAATCCCATTTACTTACTCACATGGATATTCTAATAGTCGAATGATCACATGCAATATCAATAACCACTTTCATAATGATGGAATGCATAATTCCAGACTATCATAACCACATAGCCAAGGCCTCGTGCCAAGACTACAAATAAGATTTTGCCAAGGCCTTGTGCCAAGACACTAGTTTGTCTCATGAGACCTACCGATGCATCGAGGAGCTATAGCGGGCTCCACCCGTCACTTATTAAGTCCAATGCATTCCCATATGAAAAGGTTTAAACATAACGTAAACATTCGTATTAAACTAGCATAAGAAATGTCAATACTTTCACCACAAACCATGAATGGTATAAAAATAGCACATCCACAGTCAAACATAATTCATTCGATACAATATGGAAGATTGTATTGTATCACATTAACCTCAATCAAGAATAATGAAGGATTTTGACATAGATGAAAATAATCATCAAAACTATTTGAGAGAAATATCCCCCTTTTCTTGAAAACATTTAAAAGTCACACTATTTGTCAAGAAGCTATTTAAAAGTATATTTTTGAATCAAAGTGTCCCATACCACTTTGAAACTTTTAAAAGGAGTTTTAATTTTAAAACTTTAATGTCCATATAAATAAATCCTTAAAACCATTTTTAAAATATGTACATTAATGAGCATGATTTAGAAGAATAATTCTTTAAAACATTTTAAAATGGTATTTTGGTTAGAGTTTCTAACCAAAAGAGAGACACTTGAATACAAATAATTGAGGTAATCAAAACATTGTAGTATCATGAGAATAAAGGAATTCATGATATACTATGTCAAAGTACATTATATACACCACATAAAAGTGATTTGGTGTATATCATCAAAGAAGTCTCAATGGAATGTAAATTGAGATGAAATTTCTCAAAAAGGTTGTATCCTTAGGTTAAGGATAAACCAATGACATATTTATGTGTGACAAATATAAATACACTAAATATGATTGGATATTCAGTGTAAAACAATCAAAGGACATTCACACATATTCTTGTAAAAACAATACCAACGAATTGGATGTTTAACTCAACAAATGGAGAATGAGTTAAAATTACTCTTATCAAATTCATATCAATGACTTGAGAATTACCAATGGAGTGATTATGTGTACCAAACTTCTATCCACAGGAAGGGGAGTGGAAATTATGACATAATCAAATGAATAGTGATTCCACACATAATCTTGGGGTAATATAATCAATGAAATATGTGTAAAGCCAAATGAGTGGAAATTGAAATCTCAAATTCCCTTATCGATTAGGTAACTTACGAAACATACACCCATGAAAGAAGTATCATACCATGATGATGTAAATACCCATAAATTAAAGTATATTACACAATTAATACAGTCATGGGCAGTACACATACACCACATGCAATAATTAAGTGGTGATCAATGGAATTCTCACGGAATTAAAAGTGAGATAAGAAAACCCTTACCACGTTAATCAACTGAGTCGCGTGGCCAAAAGTTAATAACCACCAAATGATTTACAGAATAACATGAATATAAAGTGAATCATTATAATATATATCAAATGGAAGTACACAATACACCACTTTCAATAATTTAGAAGCGAACAATGGAAATCTCACGGAATTGAAAGTGAGATAAGAGAATCCCTTACATTGTACTTTTTCTTGGTCGATGGTAGGTTTACCTCCGGTATAATGGTGAAATAATTGTTATTGAATAATACAAGAATCATTTACTTTAATATGATATCATATATGATCTTTTAACATTGATTTGTTAATAATATCTTAGTATTAACGCCGTTTCGGGTGTTAACTTACTCATTTTCTTTTATATGTTTTGTTACATAAGTCATGTTTGTTGTATCTTATTCATATCCAGAATGATATCAAGTCTTTAAACATCATTTTTAAATCATTAAATGATAATTATACTTGAATGGATATGATGGAGAATGAATCTCATCGCGTTCGTGGAGATGGTAGTCCGTACGTACGCACGAATGCTACTTCCATTTAATTTTTATTTTAAAAGAATCGAATCCAAATGATACATAGGTATATTACTATTCCAGTATAATATAATATTTTTTATATGTTACTTAAGTTCATTAACACCATCCTTTATACGTTCCATGTGTGGTATAAACGAGTCATATCATTTTAAGGGGGCGGTAGTCCGCACTTCCTCAAATGAAATTATCGTATGTATATACAACATGAAACGAATAATGGAATGAAATAAAATGGAATTACAGAAGCTTATATATAAAATATATATCATTAATATCATATTTAATTACAGTGCCATCATAATGGCCACCATGAGAGGCGGTAAGATGTTTTTGAACAATCATCGTTTCGTGAGGCGTTAGTTTGCCATCCACAGAAACATTATGTTCATCATCCATTAGATGGAGTTGTGTGTATGTGTAGTTTGAATACTTCTTATAACAACATACTAGTATATTGAGGATACTGGTGTTGTTACAAAATAAGGGAAATAAAAAGAGTTTGGGGGTTGAAGAAGCAAAATAAATGAAAATAATTTAAGAGAAATCGTTACCTTTAATTTAGGTAACTCACTTTGGTTGGAACCAAAGGACTTGTTGAAATGCTTTCTGCCTAAGGGGAAGCTACAAGGATGAGTAGAGGGATGTGGGGAGCTTAGTTGGGCAGAGTTTAGACGAGCCAAGTGTCTTGAGAGGTGTGAGGAAATGAGAAGGATGAGTGCCCTTTTATAAGAGGGGTGAGGGGCACCTTTGGAAAAGCTAGAAATATTAATTTATAATAAATTCATATTCGGTTTCCAATGGCTCCAAAGTTGACTATTCAAAGGTTGAGGTGGGGATAGGTCTAAAACAACTCATCCAATAGAATTTAGACAGGTTGGGGTACTTATATTAACCTTATCTTTAAGTATTACCTCTAAGTTAATTAGTTTCACTTTTACAATGTCTCTTTGTATTTTTATATAATATGGTTAATAAACTTACTATATACATCCAAAAGACCCCCAAGTGGTCCATTAATGATTAACCTATCATAATATAAGTCTCTTGGCCGAACCTTAGATTTTTAGGAATTTAATATCAATTAATAATATAATATTTGTTTTAAGAACTCTTTTATGTCAATTTTGACACTATTCACTAGTTGATTTTTGTGAAACTCATAACAGATTGATTACTTCGAACAAAGTCAAATAAATAAATCCTAATATATCATATTATCCTTGAAAATTTGTTTAATTCATTAAAAGTTTCATATTATAATTATTTGGGTATTTATAATATCAATTATGTTAATTATTTACTATTTTAGTAATTACTGCATCATCATTGTGTCATAAATAAAATAAATTATTTAATGTCAAAAAATTATAAATAAAATATAATTATGTAGGAAATCTTTTTATCTTTCTAATTAATATTTATAATCTAAAATCCAACATATATAACCCTATGTAACAATTGTTTTTCTAAAAGATATATGCTTGTGTCATTTTTGTATTCATTTTAAATTAATTAATATAAAGTGTCATTATCACTTACAAGTGGATCCATGGGGTCCCCAAATTGACCCAAAGATGCCCATGGTCGACCATGTATCAACCAATAGGGTTAAGACACATTTTAGGGTAATTTATTATTATTATAATATTATTTTTTAACCCTTATTTACCGGATTTACCCTTAACCATGGTAAATAAAATATTTACCGCAGTAATTATTCAAAATTTCTAAAAATAAAAGTTACCTATTTACACAATTTGGACATCCTGATTCCAAATATGGAATCCATTTTTCTAAATTCAAAACACAGAAGTGGCAGAAATTAATTTAAAATTAATTCCCGCTGTCAAAACAAAAAGCGTGTTTTTAAGAGATAATAACTATCAAAAGAATGACATTTGTTTATGTTCGGTTTAATTTTAAAATTATGTCCAATGACCAACATTATATTAAATGGTAAAAATATATTCTAAATATATTTTAAAACCACTGAAATTCACAATTTATCACTATTAATTATTTTGATTAAAAAAGTTGTTTTTAATTAAAATTTAGTAATTTTCACTATTCATCAAAATATGAAAGTTATCCGAAAAGTACCAAAATTTCACCTTAGGCTAAATTCGATATTCCGAATCCAAAAATGAAGTCCATTTTGAAATATAAAATATATATAATTTCAAAAAGTAGGTATTACTATTCATAACGGCTAGTTTGATTGGTTGTGGTGTGTTAAAATCTCGAAGTTGCGTACAATGCACGTCATTGCATTATTCGAAAGGAAACATACCGAGGAAGCTTGGGGTGTTACATTCTCCCCTCCTTCAATAAATTGCGTCCTCGCAATTTTTAAAATTTTGCTTGGGAATATAATGGAATGTCCCACATCGGAAAAAGAGTCAATAAAACTATCACTTTAAAAGAAAGAAAGAGAGGTATAAGGGTCATCCAAGATAACCCATACTAGGATTCCATGTAAGAAAACATGGATATGAATGATAAACTAAGTGTCATGTTCTGATGGAGAGGGATAGAAATCATGATCAGGAGAAAGTTAACAATGAGAAAACCACAAACTTGTGTTGGGACAAACGACCATTAGTCTCCTAGTAGGAAAGTAAACGGACAACATTTTTTTTAAGTTACATTACATAAGGAAGAGGAATTAATTTATGATATTGACTAAGAACATTATGAGATATACTTAGATTTTAAGTAGATTTTCATTCTTTAATAAATTTCCACCACTAACTCATTTTTTTTAAACGATGAGTATTCAAGAAGACTTGGTCACACTTGAAGAGATAGAATAAACTTCTATAGAATCACATGCTCCATGAAGGATAACCAATATATTTACATTGTCTTTGAAGATTAATCAAAACCAAAATGGTCAGTGAATGATCTAATGATCCCCCAAAAGGATATTCATTGAGATAAATATGCACTAATCTTAATTTCTAAAATTAAACCAACAATACCCCAAAGTTAAATAGATACCATTCAATAACCAATTGTCCTTAAAATCCTTTAATATAATCCAAACTAATATTGAAACCCAAAACATAGAAGAATTTGATTATGTAGTCTCCCATGTTAAATTGTATCTCCAAATGACATCAGATACTCTTAAAGTCACATACTCAAAAGTAATTAACCTAATCACATATTCTCTATTACAGGTTAATCATTTCCATAAATAACCCAAATCACTATAAATCCACAATAAAAACGTAGATAAAAATCTATCATTACTCCACAAATGAAACCCCATAGTATTCTATTTTCCTTGGGCATATAGTGTTCCCAACAAAGCGAACATCTTCCAAAATAACATTTATCACTTAATCACCAAATCATTTTCCTATACCAAGGGTATTCTTTTGATATGAAATAAGAACCCAAATCAACTTATTATTGATCAATAAAATCATTTAACTAAAAAAAATCACACTAACCAGGGACTTAACGTAGTCCAGTGGTAGGCGATAAATCCCAATCGCACTTTGGTTGTGGGTTCGATTCCCATAGCTTTTTCCGACGCGACGGGTTGTCACACGGTCTACGTATTGTCCTTTTTCAAAAACTATATTTTATAATATTGCCAAAATGAGATAAATTCCTCAAAATACTATATCATAAATTTAACCACAAATGTTATATCATACCTTGAATCTTCATCCCAAATTAGAATAACTTATAATTATCTCAAACCCCAATGATCATATAAATCAAAATGGTTATTTATACCCTTATCCACAAGAGAAGAGACAATTCTTCCTCAAATATCATTCTCACATGGCAAACTGCGGGGTTACAAATACAAGAGAAAATTATTCCATAGTACCCATCAACAAGGAGTGCTAATACTTTTTAAACATTTCTCCAACCATTTATTCCCACATAGCTTCTTCTTTGACCAAAAAAATATCCTATAGAATAGGACATTCACTCGGGTAATGGCCAGGTCCCCTACATTTACGGCAAATGACTGTAAATGGACACTTGGGACCATTTTTATCTTCTTCCATAGTACTCTTCATTTTTCTTCGGAAATTCTTTACTTTATGTCCTTCCTTCCCACACGTAAAACATTTAGTTGTCCCATTGAGACACTTTCCTGGGTGTCTCTTTCCACATTTCCTGCATGATGAAAATTGAGGGTTCTTTTCTCCATGGTCTCCATTGCTGGAGCTCTTATCATTTATCACCTTTCTCTTCCTTGTTGAGTCTGGGAGTTAGTTAATATATATGTTGTTGATCATATTTTTGGAAAACTGATTTGGCATAAAGACGATATCTTTTACGCCTATCAACATTCCATTTTGTTGCTCATTTCCACCACCGTTCCCATCTTGTACATCATTCTCAAAGTCACTATGACTTCCTTGGAATCCAGCCATTGACTAAAACCATAAAGCATTGTGTGAGTAATAGTAGTCGTAAAATCATTTAGAGATTAAAATGTCACCATATTCTCAATTTGAAACATATTAGGATTAACCAAGGTCATTTACTCTCATCTTATATATATATTACTTAAATTGGTTTGTAAAGAAAATGTAAATTATCCTAAGCATATCCCCCGGGAGTGTCGTAACCAAGAGTGCAGCAAGGCCCTTTGTCGTGCACCAGTTCCCGTTCGAGTCTAGCTCAAAGCGGTGTTTTCGGGTTTTACCCCTAGGTACATCTGTGCCAGAGCCGCCTCTACCTGATCGTATCCAGACAGGGATGTATTGCTCGGAAAACTCACAAAATCTCTACAATACCAAAATTCTAGGAAGTTCTTTTATACTAATCCTCAAAGTTCATCTTAGGTCTACGTGCTCTAATCAGAGTTTATCTAAATCTAGCTACCAAGGTTTGTACTAAACTTCCTCTGATACCAACTGTAACGCCCCGACCCTAATTACCTAGAGTCGGTGCATTATTACATAACATTGGCATGATCATGAGAAAGATCAATTCTCGAAAGACCGATTAGTTTAGTAGCCTTGGAATAACTAGATACATCCATAAATTTTTACATTACATCATAAAAAAACATCTTGTCTTCATATCCCCTCATACTATCCCTGCAGGTCATTCATAAATTACTTCTTCATAATCCTGGGAAAAATAAAACATTGAAAGGGGTGAGCTCGGATGCTCAGTAAGGATAACATTATAGCAGAAGCTTTCATAAATAAGCATAAACACTTAAGGCAATTTATAACTAAAACAAAAGCCTTTTAAATTTAAACTTCATCATAAAATGGTGAAGGTAAAATGAAATAATCCCATTTACTTACTCACATGGATATTATACTAGTCGAATGATCACATGCAATATCAATAACCACTTTCATAATGATGGAATGCATAATGCCAGACTATCATAACCACATAGCCAAGGCCTCGTGCCAAGACTACAAATAAGATTTTGGCAAGGCCTTGTGCCAAGACACTAGTTTGTCTCATGAGACCTACCGATGCATCGAGGAGCTATAGCGGGCTCCACCCGTCACATATTAAGTCCAATGCATTCCCATATGAAAAGGTTTAAACATAACGTAAACATTCGTATTAAACTAGCATACGAAATGTCAATACTTTCACCACAAACCATGAATGGTATAAAAATAGCACATCCACAGTCAAACATAATTCATTCGATACAATATGGAAGATTGTATTGTATCACATTAACCTCAATCAAGAATAATGAAGGATGTTGACATAGATGAAAATAATCATCAAAACTATTTGAGAGAAATATCACCCTTTTCTTGAAAACATTTAAAAGTCACACTATTTGTCAAGAAGCTATTTAAAAGTATATTTTTGAATCAAAGTGTCCCATACCACTTTGAAACTTTTAAAAGGAGTTTTAATTTTAAAACTTTAATGTCCATATAAATAAATCCTTAAAAACATTTTTAAAATATGGACATTAATGAGCATGATTTAGAAGAATAATTCTTTAAAACATTTTAAAATGGTATTTTGGTTAGAGTTTCTAACCAAAAGAGAGACACTTGAATACAAATAATTGAGGTAATCAAAACATTGTAATATCATGAGAATAAAGGAATTCATGATATACTATGTCAAAGTACATTATATACACCACATAAAAGTGATTTGGTGTATATCATCAAAGAAGTCTCAATGGAATGTAAATTGAGATGAAATTTCTCAAAAAGGTTGTATCCTTAGGTTAAGGATAAATCAATGACATAATTATGTGTGACAAATATAAATACACTAAATATGATTGGATATTCAGTGTAAAATAATCAAAGGACATTCACACATATTCTTGTAAAAACAATACCAACGAATTGGATGTTTAACTCAACAAATGGAGAATGAGTTAAAATTACTCTTATCAAATTCATATCAATGACTTGAGAATTACCAATGGAGTGATTATGTGTACCAAACTTCTATCCACAGGAAGGGGAGTGGAAATTATGACATAATCAAATGAATAGTGATTCCACACATAATCTTGGGGTAATATAATCAATGAAATATGTGTAAAGCCAAATGAGTGGAAATTGAAATCTCAAATTCCCTTATCGATTAGGTAACTTACGAAACATACACCCATGAAAGAAGTATCATACCATGATGATGTAAATACCCATAAATTAAAGTATATTACACAATTAATACAGTCATGGGCAGTACACATACACCACATGCAATAATTAAGTGGTGATCAATGGAATTCTCACGGAATTAAAAGTGAGATAAGAAAACCCTTACCACGTTAATCAACTGAGTCGCATGGCCAAAAGTTAATAACCAACAAATTATTTACAGAATAACATGAATATAAAGTGAATCATGATAATATATATCAAATGGAAGTACACAATACACCACTTTCAATAATTTAGTAGCGAACAATGGAAATCTCACGGAATTGAAAGTGAGATAAGAGAATCCCTTACATTGTACTTTTTCCTTGGTCGATGGTAGGTTTACCTCCTGTATAATGGTGAAATAATTTTTATTGAATAATACAAGAATCATTTACTTTAATATGATATCATATATGATCTTTTAACATTGATTTGTTAATAATATCTTAGTATTAACGCCGTTTCGGGTGTTAACTTACTCATTTTCTTTTATATGTTTTGTTACATAAGTCATGTTTGTTGTATCATATTCATATCCAGAATGATATCAAGTCTTTAAACATCATTTTTAAATCATTAAATGATAATTATACTTGAATGGATACGATGGAGAATGAATCTCATCGCGTTCGTGGAGATGGTAGTCCGTACGTACGCACGAATGCTACTTCCATTTAATTTTTATTTTAAAAGAATCGAATCCAAATGATACATAGGTATATTACTATTCCAGTATAATATAATATTTTATATATGTTACTTAAGTTCATTAACACCATCCTTTATACGTTCCATGTGTGGTATAAACGAGTCATATCATTTTAAGGGGGCGGTAGTCCGCACTTCCTCAAATGAAATTATCGTATGTATATACAACATGAAACGAATAATGGAATGAAATAAAATGGAATTACAGAAGCTTATATATAAAATATATATCATTAATATCATATTTAATTACAGTGCCATCATAATGGCCACCATGAGAGGCGGTAAGATGTTTTTGAACAATCATCGTTTCGTGAGGCGTTAGTTTTCCATCCACAGAAACATTATGTTCATCATCCATTAGATGGAGTTGTGTGTATGTGTAGTTTGAATACTTCTTATAACAACATACTAGTATATTGAGGATACTGGTGTTTTTACAAAATAAGGGAAATAAAAAGAGTTTTGGGGGTTGAAGAAGCAAAATAAATGAAAATAATTTAAGAGAAATCGTTACCTTTAATTTAGGTAACTCACTTTGGTTGGAACCAAAGGACTTGTTGAAATGCTTTCTGCCTAAGGGGAAGCTTCAAGGAGGAGGAGAGGGATGTGGGGAGCTTAGTTGGGCAGAGTTTAGACGAGCCAAGTGTCTTGAGAGGTGTGAGGAAATGAGAAGGAGGAGTGCCCTTTTATAAGAGGGGTGAGGGGCACCTTTGGAAAAGCTAGAAATATTAATTTATAATAAATTCATATTCGGTTTCCAATGGCTCCAAAGTTGACTATTCAAAGGTTGAGGTGGGGATAGGTCGAAAACAACTCATCCAATAGAATTTAGACAGGTTTGGGTACTTATATTAACCTTATCTTTAAGTATTAACTCTAAGTTAATTAGTTTCACTTTTACAATGTCTCTTTGTATTTTTATATAATATGGTTAATAAACTTACTATATACATCCAAAAGACCCCCAAGTGGTCCATTAATGATTAACCTATCATAATATAAGTCTCTTGGCCGAACCTTAGATTTTTAGGAATTTAATATCAATTAATAATATAATATTTGTTTTAAGAACTCTTTTATGTCAATTTTGACACTATTCACTAGTTGATTTTTGAGAAACTCATAACAGATTGATTACTTCGAACAAAGTCAAATAAATCAATCCTAATATATCATATTATCCTAGAAAATTTGTTTAATTCATTAAAAGTTTCATATTATAATTATTTGGGTATTTATAATATCAATTATGTTAATTTTTTACTATTTTAGTAATTACTTCATCATCATTGTGTCATAAATAAAATAAATTATTTAATGTCAAAAAATTATAAATAAAATATAATTATGTAGGAAATATTTTTATCTTTCTAATTAATATTTATAATCTAAAATCCAACATATATAACCCTATGTAACAATTGTTTTTCTAAAAGATATATGCTTGTGTCATTTTTGTATTCATTTTAAATTAATTAATATAAAGTGTCATTATCACTTACAAGTGGATCCATGGGGTCCCAAAATTGACCCAAAGATGCCCATGGTCGACCATGTATCAACCAATAGGGTTAAGACACATTTTAGTGTAATTTATTATTATTATAATATTATTTTTTAACACTTATTTACCGGATTTACCCTTAACCATGGTAAATAAAATATTTACCGCAGTAATTATTCAAAATTTCTAAAAATAAAAGTTACCTATTTACACAATTTGGACATCCTGATTCCAAATATGGAATCCATTTTTCTAAATTCAAAACACAGAAGTGGCAGAAATTAATTTAAAATTAATTCCCGCTGTCAAAACAAAAAGCGTGTTTTTAAGAGATAATAACTATCAAAAGATTGACATTTGTTTATGTTCGGTTTAATTTTAAAATTATGTCCAATGACCAACATTATATTAAATGGTAAAAATATATTCTAAATATATTTTAAAACCACTCAAATTCACAATTTATCACTATTAATTATTTTTATTAAAAAAGATGTTTTTAATTAAAATTTAGTAATTTTCACTATTCATCAAAATATGAAAGTTATCCGAAAAGTACCAAAATTTCACCTTAGGCTAAATTCGATATTCCGAATCCAAAAATGAAGTCCATTTTGAAATATAAAATATATATAATTTCAAAAAGTAGGTATTACTATTCATAACGGCTAGTTTGATTGGTTGTGGTGTGTTAAAATCTCGACGTTGCGTACAATGCACGTCATTGCATTATTCGAAAGGAAACATACCGAGGAAGCTTGGGGTGTTATAGAATAGATCTGACCTTTTCTGCCATTTCATCAACGAGATCAGGTCCTAGTAGCTTTCTTTCCCCAACTTCATCCCATCAAGTTGGATTCCTGCATTTCTTTCCATAGAGAGCTTCATAAGGAGCCATCTGAATATTGGAGTGAAAGATATTATTATAAGAAAATTCCACCAAAGGTAGGTGTTGATCCCAACCACCTTTTAAATCCATAGAGTAAGCTCTAAACATATCTTCTAGGGTTTGAATTGTTCTCTCAAACTGACCGTCTGTCTGAGGATGATAAGCAGTGCTAAAACTCAACTCTGTATCCAGAGTATGCTGAAGACTTCGCCAGAACATTGAGGTAAATCTCGGTTCCCGATCAGATATAATAGAAAGTGGTACCCCATGCAATCTTACCACTTCCTTTACATATATCCTGGAAATCTGATCCAGAGATAAATCCTCTCTAATAGCAATGAAATGTGCAGACTTGGTAAGATGATCAACTATGACCCAAATAGCATTATTGCCTTTTGATGTTTTAGGAAGTCCTGTGACAAAGTCCATAGTGATGTTTTCCCATTTCCATTCGGGTATGGGTAATGGTTGTAACATCCCCTTATACTTCTGTCTCTCAGCTTTAACATGCTGAAAAACCAAGCATCGAGAGACATATTCAGCAACATCTCTTTTCATGTCATCCCAGCAGAAGTACTCTTTCAGGTCCCTATACATCATCATGCTTATAGGATGAATAGAGAATGAAGAACTATGAGCCTCATCCAGCAGCTCCTTCTTTAATTCGGGGATGGGAGGAACACAAACACAATTCCTGAAATTTATTATCCCATCACAATCAAGGTTGAATTTAGGAACATTTCTCACCTTCTTTTGTAACATGACATCTTCTTTCTGTGCCTCTTTATTCTTCACATGTATAGATGGTTTAACATTCATTTGAGAAAGATAAGATTTTTCCCCTTCCATTATAATTCCAAGATATATCCTTGGTAAATCCATAAATATTGGATCATTTGTGATCCTCATCATGGAAAAATTGGCATGGTCTTGTCGACATAATGCATCTGCCACCTTGTTTGCTTTCATAGGGTTGTAATGGATTGAGCAGTCATAATCCTTAATCAGCTCTAACCATCTTTTTTGGCGCATATTCAGCTCCTTTTGTGTGAAAATATACATTAAACTTTTATGATCAGTATAAATGTCACACCTTTCTCCATAAAGATAATTCCTCCAAATCTTTAAAGCAAAAATTACCGCAGATAACTCCAAATAATGTGTTGGGTAATTTTTCTCATGGATTTTCAACTGTCATGAGGCATAAGCTATCACCATATCATTTTTCATAAGAAAACACCCCAATCCCTTCTTGGATGCATCACTATAGATCACAAACCTCTCTCCACTACAAGGCAGTGTGAGCACAGGTGCACTGGATAACCTTCTTTTCAACTCCTTGAAATTCTTGTCACATTCGTCCGTCCAAACAAACTTAACTCCTTTCTAAGTCAACTTGGTGAGTGGATTAGATAATCGTGAAAAAATATTTCACAAAACGTTGATAATATCCAGCCAAACCAAGAAAACTTCAGATCTCAGTCACTGTTGTTGGTCTCAACCATCTTCTGATAACCTCTGTTTTTGCTGGATCCACAGATATCCCCTCTTTTGAGATTATGTGACCCAAAAATGCAACTTTTTGATGCCAAAATTCACACTTGGTATATTTGGCATAAAGCTTCTCCTTTCTCAGGGTCTTCAATATAATTCTCAAGTGATATTCATGTTATTCTTTGCTCCTTGAATAGACATGAATATAGTCTATAAAGACCACCATAAACTAATCAAGATAGTCTCTAAAGACTCTATTCATTAGATCCATGAAGATAGCAGGGGCATTAGTAAGACCAAATGGAATCACTATAAATTCATAGTGTCCATACCTTGAACGGAAAGCCGTCTTTGGTATATCCTCCCTTTTGACCCTTAATTGATGATACCCTGAACGAAGATCAATCTTGGAAAAGTATTGAGCTCTGTGTAGTTGGTCAAATAGGTCATCAATGCGCGGGATATGATATTTTTTCTTGATAGTGATCTTTTTAATTTCTTGATAATCAATGTAGAGTCTCATTGATCCATATTTCTTCTTAACAAATAGAATAGGTGCTCCCCAAGGTGACGCACTAGGGTGTATGAATCCCTTATCATGATTCTCTTGGAGATGCTTCTTCAATTCCTGCAACTCAATTGGGGCCATTCTATAAGGTGTCTTTGAAATAGGCCAAGCTCCCGGTACGAGTTCTATTGAAAACTCAACTTCACGATTTGGTGGAAGACCCAGTAATTCTTCTGGAAAGACATCATAAAACTCCCGTACAATGTGTATATTCTTAATCGTGAGTTTCACACCAACCATTTGAGATAAATTGCCTTCATTTAGTGGAATAAAGACCCATAAGGTGGAAGGAATTTCCACTGGAAGGTTATGTTCATCCTTGCATTGATAGACGATCATAGATTGATCTGGAATATGAAATGTGACATCCCTTATTTGGCAATTGATATGAGCTCCATATAAAAAAAAAGCCAATCCATGCCAAGAATCACATCAAATTTCACTATAGGAAGGATCACAAGATTTTTAGGAAGTACTTTCCCACAAACATCGATCAGAGAAAAATAATAAACTTTTAATGTGACTGTTGTGCCATTAGGTGTTGTCACAGCTAACTCAACATCTAGTTGTTTAGGTAATATGGTGATACCCTTAGAAAAATCTTCAGAAATAAAAGAGTGGGTGGATCCAGAATCAAATAAAACATTTTCTACTTTAGAGTGGATGGTAAGTGTACCTTTCACCACATCGTTATCGTACTCCACATCGCTGATAGAAATTGCATGTGACTTTACTTTTTCATTAGCCTTAAGAGTTTGTTGACGTCGACCATCATCATCAACCCTTGGTTTAGGGCATATATTGGCATAATGTCCCATCTCCTTGCACTTGAAACATTGATGTGTAGTAGGTTCATTCTGTGTATCCCTTCCTTTGTTTTCATCATTAGACATCTTCGTCCCATAATCGCAGAATTCAAATGCCTGATGACCTTCCTTTCCACATTTGAAACATTTACTTGTCCCTTTAAGACAACTCCCTCCATGTTTCTTTCCACATTTTGAGCATAAGGGAAAGCTCATCTTCTTTTCAGTGTGCTCTTTAGATTTTCCTTTGAATTCCATTTTCCTCGTATTATCAAACCCATATGACTGATGGGTTACTCCAATCTCCATCTCAACTTTGAGAGCACATCGATCAATTTCCTCATAGCTATTGAAGTCCCTTATGGCTAACGCCCTTCGAAGACTTGGTTTTAAGCCACTAAAGAATCGATCGATCTTACTCTCAGGTTGGATAATAATACCAGAAGAGTACCTTTCAAGTCTTATAAAATTTTCTTCATAGGTACCAACAGATTCATCATCCTTTTGCTTCAGTTCAAGAAACTCTTTCTCCATATTTTTTCGGAGAATACGCGGGAATTACTTATTGAAATATAATTTCTTGAACTCATCCCATTCCATGGAATCAATTTCATCCATTTGCCTCGTATTCTTTATAAGATTCCACCATTGATCAACATCACCTTCCAAACGATACACTGCTAAGATGACTTTATCATGCTCAGAACATTGAATAATTGAAAATGTCTTTTCAGTAGTACTAATCCATTGTTCGGAAACTAATGGATCAGTAGACCCGCTGAAAGAAGGTGGACACTGTCTCATGAAGGATTTAACAGAATGTTGCTCCTTCCTTTGATCGTTTGGATGTCCTGCATGATTCATAGCTTGAGAAAGTTGTGTGAGCATGGCTAGAAGATTTTTCATTCCATCTCCCATAACATTTGGTTGCTCAGGGGGACAATTATTGCATTGCCCGTCGCATTCCAAATTAACATGATTCCTTCGGGTTCCAGCAATTGACTAAAACCAAGAAGATTAGTGTGAGCAACACTAATTATAATAGGAAACCCACATACTCAAGAATAAAATTTCACACTTAAGGTCTTATCCTAGGTTATTCATGTCCATTTCTAAAACACTATGATTGTGTTATATGCTTAGACTTATCCATAGTGTTCTTACTAAGGCTTTCGCATCCTAGTTTCCAAAGGTTGACTATACGTTTCCTCTGATACCAACTATAACGACCCATAATTTACATACATTGTTAATACTTCAAAATTGAAACATACTTATTACAACATATAACAAAACCATGAAAGGACCGTATAGGTATAATGTCTTTAGAAACTGGGAAACATAAACAACTGGTTCATAATGCGTCTACACTGTCTCCCATTTATTTCATCATATCTAGAGTCCCTTTTTGGCATATTTTACTTAATAACCTTCTTCCTGGCCTTGGGAAATAAAACATACAAAAGGGTGAGCTCAAATGCTCAGTAAGGATAAACAAAAGAAATATCAATCACATCATATTCATAAGAACATATCATTTTGGGAATCTTAACCTACAAAAGAAATCATAATTTCATAACATGGGATAAATCATGGCAGTGAAATGTAATCACAATAATCATAACATAGAACATGAAACTTTGTGGCATACACTCAAAATCATAGAGAATCATATCTTATTAGTCAAGACTCATTTCCAAGACTATCTTAGTGGACAAAGTCCATTTCTGAACCGAGTCACCCTCATTTCAGTCCTGTTTCACTGAACCGGTATAACCTACCGTTCGGGCCATGTCTATCTCACGAGATAAAAAATCTTTACCCAATGCATTGGTGGGAGATATAGGTCCCACCCATCTCATAATGATACCATTCTTATTTGTGATATAAAATCATAAATCATACATCATTTTATAACCCATGTAATAAAAATGGGAATCTTAAACATTGTGACGTCATCAAACAATTCATATAATATAACAGAATTCATAAAAATAATTATATCACAACAAAATCAAATAAATGTAAAAATAGGGATATAAAGAGAACCCTATATTATCTTAGATGGAAAATAATTTTGATAAAACACTTGAACTCCATTCTTGAGGAAAATATCCTTTCAAATTCAAAAACATATTCCTTTCTTAACATGTCATACAATTTTAAACTAAAATAAGTTGATTAAAAATATACTTGAAAACTTGTAAAGTAAGCTTCTTGGAAATATTTTTTTAAAAAATCCATTCATGCCGTATAAGTTAAAAAAACATTCTTCGTACTTTTTTCGAAAAAGACAAAAAGTACCTCGTACGAAAAACGACAAAATATTCCTTTCATATCCTTTACTAAAAACTCACCTAAGGGTAAAATTTGATTTAAACTATTGTAATTGGATGGAAACAATATTACATATTGAGGAAACATTTATGTGGATGATAAAATACACCCCAGTAAATACCAAAGTATAAACAATATCGGATAAAAATGAGATTGCGATATTTCCTTTACGTTAGGTCCGTTATGCTTCGTAAGTGTCTGAACCTCCTGTATAATGATTTAAATAATGATATTGACTTATTCTAGAATCATACTTATTTTTATGATATCATATATGGTCATTTTCTTAGCTTCATAGTAGTAATATTTCATTGCTACTTGTTATTCGGGAGTATATAACTTTTTGTTCTTATGCGTGTTTTGTCGAGTAAATTCTTATTCTTCTCCATACGTTATAGATACCTCATTTACAGAATGTTATTAGTGAAATATATAACATATTAATTCATTAAATTCATTTATATAATCATTATGAAATGAAGATCATGTAGAACGAGTCGCATCACATCGTGGAGACAGTATTCTGTACGTACGCACGAGTGATGATATCGTTCCTTTGATCGTGGAATTGTATTGGAGTGTTTGTATACTATTTCAGAATAAGTATCAATTTATAATAGTCATATATAGTCATTATTTATACCATTATACCCATCCAAGTAAGGTGGTGGTGGAAAATATATTACACCATGGCGTGGAGACGGTATTCCGTACGTACGCACGCGCGGTGATTTCTTTTTCCGTAGGATAGATAGATAGTGAAATAGGTTTATTTCATACGTATAATGACATATAATTATATGAGTGATACTGATGTTATTACTTCATAATGAAACAACAAAAGAAGAAGAAGTGGAAGAAGAAATAAAGATGAAAGAATCGGTAACAGTCATTACCTCTTCTTTGAAGTGCTTCTTTGAGACCTTCTTTTAGGGCACTAAAATTGGTCATTGAAGAATACCAGGACCTCTAGGATGTCTATAGGGAAGTGGAGAGGAGGAATTGGCAGGGTTTTTCCGAGCTTGAAGGCTCAATTTGGTGTGAGGAAGAGGGGGAGGAGGTGCCCTTTTATAAGGGAGGAGAGGGGCACCTTTGGAATAACTAAAACTATTATTTTATTATAAAGTCAAATTCGGTTTTAAATAGCCCCAAATTGATATATTTAGAAGCTAAGGTGGGGATGGGTAGAAATAATCTCATCCAATAGAATTTAGACATGTTTAGGTTCCTATTTTAACCTTATCATTTAGATTTAACATTAAGTTAAATAATTTTAATTTTACCGTGTCTTCTTGTGCTCTTATACTATAAGGTTAATAAACATACTATAAGAATCCAAACGAACCCCAAGGTGTTTATTATTAATATATATAACCTTAAATAAGTCATTTGTCCGAACCTTAGATTTTTTGGAATAAAATAACAATTACTAATATAATATTTGTTTTAAAAACTTTTTTATGTCAATTTTGACACTATTTAGTAATTGATTTTTGTGAAAATCATAACAGAATTATTAATTCGAACAAAGTTAATTAAATCAATAATAACATGTCATATTAACCTAGAAAATTAGTGTAATTCATAAAAAGTCTCAAATTATATTTATTTGGGTATTTATAACATCAATTAGGTCAATATTTCATTAATATGATAATTACTGCATCATCGTTGTGTTATAAATAAATTAAATTATTTAATGTCTAAAAATTACAAATAAAATACCATTATGTAGGAAATAATTTTATATTTCTAATTAATATTTATAATCGAATTTATCTTATGTATAACCCATATTAACAATTATTTACTTATTAAACATTGATTTTAACTATTTTAACCTTTCTTTAAATAAATTAATAATAAATGTCCTAATCTAATCCAAGTGGGCCTAAATGGTCATATGTTTTTCCTAAGTTTGATTTTGGTCGAATTACACTTTTCCAATAGAATTAGGACATGTGTTAGGGTAATAATAATATCATCGTTACCCTTAATTACCCTATTTACTTTTAACCGTGGTAAAAAAAAGAAAAAACTTACTATTCACCAGAAATTATTTTCATCTCATTGAACCACATTTTAGTCCTTGATAATAACTGTGACTCTCGGATTTTCGAAATTCCACTCACAAAAGAGGTAAAATTATGTTTTATGAAAAATTCAGTTTTTTTAACTACCACTTAGTGGTTTCACTATTCATCAAAAATTGAAATTTTCAGAAAAATACCAAAATTTCACCCTAGGATAATTTCGATATTCTGAATCCAAAAATGAAGTCCATTTTGAAAAATAAAATTTATAATATTTCAAAAAGTGGTTATTACTATTCGTAACGACTAGTTTTAATAATATTTTAATAGCATATCATTGTTTGGTGAAACTCGATATTGCGTATGACACAAGCTATCGCGGAAGGTCACGATTCCATGCAAAGCAAGCCAAGAAAGTGTTGTGTGTAGAAAGATATTCCTTTGATGATTTATAAAACATAAAAGTCTCGGGTGTTACAATAACTGTAAGGTATTCTTCCTTCATTAACTTCTTGTTGAAACAATATCCTTCCAATAATAAACTACTTTTTATAGAGGGAGTACATTTATTATTTAGATTTTGAAAATTTTTCTTAGTGAGGTTTTGAAAAAATTTCTTATTGAGCTTTTGAAATTTTCATACAGGACCTTTCATAATGAAATTTTTGTACTGGAACATTAGTAATGAAATTTTCATACTGGAACATTCTTAATGAAATTATCATACTAAAAATTTTGTAATGAATTTTTGTACTAAAACTTTCGTAATGAAATTTTTGTACAAGAACAAGCGTAATGAAATTTTCATACTGAAACATTCATAATGAATTTTTCGTACTGAAACTTTCATAATGATGTTTTCGTACTGGAACATTTGTAAATAAATTTTCATACTGGAACTTTCGTATTGAAATTTTTGTAATGAAACATTCGTAATGAAATTTTCACACTGGAACTTTTTTAATGAAATTCTTGTTCCGGATTTTTTTTAATGAAATATTTCATACTCATGTTTTTTGCAGTATTTTTTTCATAGTAAAATTTTCATCAAGAAGAAAATAACCTATTACGAACAATATTTCTTTCAAATCCAAAAGGTATGATTTCCTTACTTACGTTTTTGTAATCATATATTATTTACTGGTACATTTATATGTGTTTTTAAAATTTCTGAGATTCTAGTTTTCTTAAATCCAATTGTTTTTCTTAAAACCTCAAAAGATCAGAGTCATTTTTTCCTTGCGGCTTGTTTCTCAACCATCATATCAAAACTCAATGAATCTCAATCATTCGATCTACTGTGGAAGCTGAACTGTCGCCTCAACGCATATATAAAGGAGATCCTCGAGGGTTGTCTCACATCGGATATTATGCTTTTGCGTCTCGAAGCTCTGCCCACCTTACTTAATGTCGTTCCAATCTTTCCCAAGCCCGTTCGGATTTATTCAGAATAGTTCAGTTCTGAATGTCTGTAGCAGTCACTTATCAGGTTATGTCAACTGTAAAGACTATCTCTAAATGGTTAGTTTACATGAAGATATTAGTGAATCCGAAATTCTACAAGTATGATTCTCTTATATCTATGAATATCAGATTGAATGGCTATGGGGAAGTATGATTATAAAAACCAGTGAATCAGGATCCGGTTTATACAGATTTGCTTGTAGACTTTTATGAGTCTGTTTCCATCCTTGAGGAATATGATAGAGATATGTTTTCATTCAAGTCCTATGGGATGAATTACAAGCATTCATATACCAAGGATGCAATCTTGATGGATCTATCATATGAATGTGATGCTGAATTATTCCCAAATACGCTGCCAGATGAGCAAGTATGTTTTAATAATGTGAAGGCTAATGAATGCCTTGGACTTAAAGATGTCCAGACCACTAAGATTGCTTATCTCTCTTCGAATAATCAGATTCTATAGGTGTGGGTACAAGGTTTTTTCGTACTTAGAAGGGGTGATAAGGATAATCTCAAGAAGAGTGATATTTACATCTTAAATTTTTTGTTAAATCTATGGAATTTAAATTTGATGAGGCAGGTTTCGATTATAGTTAAGAATATTAAAGAAGGAAATATGAAAGATCATATTATAATGTATCTGGCCATTCATTCTATGCTGATTATCATGTGCCTTGATTCATTTAAAATTTATTGAACTTCCAAGCCAAGAAATTTCAAGGTAATGCTGGTTAGTGATGATATGGTGAAGAGGATGAAAATTGGTTTTTCTATTGAATCCAGAGAATTTTACCCTTTACCAGAGGAAGAGGCTTAAAAATCTCAGAAAGATCAACAAACTCCGGAACCCTAAACAAAAACTAGGAAGAAAAGGAAATTGAAGGAAGTGGAAGTTGGTGAGAAAACCCCCAAGTATAAGGAAACTCTATCCGCACCCCCCAAACCCAAGAAACAAAAGTCTTATCCCGATGAGGTGATTTCCAAGTGGAGGAAAGATAATGACAAAAGGAAATAAGGGGAGCCACAATTTGTATTGGACCCTACTGAGGCTAAGGCCTTGAAAGAGAAAGTGGATGATGAATTGGAAAAGCAAGCCAAGGAATAGAATATGAAGAAGAAAATGTCAAAGGTGGAGATTGTTCAATATCTTCTGAAATCCACTGAGGTAGCATCTGAAAATTTACCCATTCTGATATCCTTTTTGGTTAAAGGTTTTCTTGAAACTATGGGTGCGATGAATACGGAAAATTCTAAGAATAAGAAAGCTTAGTAGGAATTTATTGTGAGAGTTCAGAAAGTTGTGGAGGAAATCCAGGAAGTAGAGAGCAGTGGTGGCTCTTGTGGTGTAATAAAACATGTTGAAGACCATCATGAGAAGGATAATGCTTCTGAGAAATTTTCAGTCTGGACTTCTCAAGATAGATCCTAAAAAATTGCTACACCTACAGTTGATGACAAAGGTGAAGAGGAAGTAAACATGTCATCTGAGGATGAAAGTAACAATAATGACTTTATATAGCCTGAGGATATTGAAGCTGGAGTAGAAAAGTAGAAAGTTTATGAAGATGAGATTGTTCAAATATCTGAGAGTGAGCAAGAATCTCCTGATGAACAGACTGTTCCAATAGTTGATATGGACAAGAAAGTGGTTGTTGACACTCCAGAAAAATATATTATAAGAATGAAATAAGCTAGAGGATCATCCAAAAGGAAGCTAATACAGTCAGAGGAAGAACCATCTCCAAATAGAATATCAGATTAGGAGTCATCTGCCTTTGGACAGGACTTTGTTGAACAGTCCCTAAAAAAGCTGATGGACGTCATTTCGATTTTTCCAGCAATAGAATCCCGATTCCAGATGCTTCAACATAGCATAAATAAAAAATCAGTCTCTATATCCATGGTGATGGATAGGTTTTCTAAGCTTGAGGCTGATCATAAAAACATTCTTATCAACTATGATGCTCATAGGTTATCTTAAAAGAAGTTAACCAAGTTGTCTAAGAAAGTTGTTCAAGACATGGGAGACTTTGATCAATTCCAAGTAGATGTTAAAGATGCTTTTGATGTCGAAGACTAGAAAATCAAGGATCATACAAATTCTTTTGAGAATAAGTTAACTATTGAGCATGATGTTTGGATTTAGGAGGTTAAAGATCTGAATGGAAAGCTATGTTCTATTGTCTAGTATTACAGGGAAGAAAAAGATCATTGTTTTCCGTTTGAAGAAACGGTTCTAAAGCAATATGAAACTCTTAAATCTCGGGAAGTGGAAATGGAGGCTCAAGATACAAGAATCATTTATTTTGAGAAGAAAGTGGATGAGGACCACAAAGAAATGAAGAATCTAAAGACAATTGTCAAAATTATTATGCCCATGGAAAAAGAAACAAAATAGACAACATTGATCTCTTGTTGTACTATTTTCCTTGTTCTATTTCTTTCCAATAGTAATGAAATTTTGGATACTTATATTTTGGTTGGTTGCGTGTACTAATATTTCAGATACTTTATTATCTTTTCCATTCCCTCGATTCTTTTTGAAAATCAAAAAGGGGGGGAAGGAAAAAGTATTACACAAAAGAGAGAGAAGGAAGAATCTATAAGGGAGAAGAAAAATTTCTAATTAATGACGAATTATCCCTATGTAAGGGGGGCTTATCTAAGGGGGAGTATCTCATTACGAACTTTTTCATTCTTATGATAATGAAAATTCCATTCTGGAAATCCAGAATATAATCCTCAGAGTTCCAAAGCCTTAGGGAGAGTTAGTAGTATTCACTATCATCCATAATCAAAGGGAGATAAGATTTAATTTCAAAGTCTAGAAATTTATTCTATGTCCTTATATTCACTTCCGTAAGGATGTTTGTTCTTTACAAAAAAGGGTAGATTGTTGAGTCAATATTATTTTCCATATGACCATTCTATTTCTTCTTGTATTTAAAATCACAGACACCTTATCATTATGCAAATATATTTTTACCTCTGTTTTACTTCTATAAGGAAAATTTCCTTCCTTATGGAAATTTTTCTCTATCATGTTTTCTCTATTCATATCAATATTTTTCGTATGTATAAAAATCGTATTCATATCTATATTATCAAAATTATATAATTCATAGATATGAAGAATTATGTTTCAGGATCCGAATTCTCATTCCGAATTCTGTAATGAATTCTCATTACGAATTCTGAGGACGAATTCTCACTAAAAATTCTAATGCAGAATACTCATTTCGAATTCTGTAATGAATTCTCATTACGAATTCTGTGATGATTTCTCATTAAGAATTCTGAGGACGAATTCTCATTATGAATTCTGATGAAGAATTCTCATTACGAATTCTGATGACGAATTCTCATTACGAATTCTGATGACGAATTCTCATTACGAATTGTGTGATGAATTATCATTATGAATTCTCTAATGAATTCTCATTACGAATTCTGATGATGAATTCTCATTACGAATTCTGATGAAGAATTCTCATTACGAATTCTAATGACCAATTCTCAATACGAATTCTGTGATGATTTCTCATTACGAATTTTGTGATGAATTCTCATTACAAATCCTGATGAAGAATTCTCATTACAAATTCTGATGACGAATTCTCATTACGAATTATGATGACGAATTCTCATTACGAATTATTTGATGAATTCTCATTAATAATTCTATGATGAATTCTCATTACGAATTCTGGTTGTGAATTCTCATTATGAATTATGGATACGAACTTTTATTATGTTCGACTCCAAATTCTTCTGATAAAAAAAATCCGAATATACTTGTAATATAGACTCCGAATATAATTTTTGGTTAGACTCTGTAATTTTTACTTACACTGTGATTTGTTATTTTTGTTAAAACAATGTCGTGCTTTCAGTTACACATGTTTTGTTATAAAAATATGTCGTCCATTATGTATTTAACTAACCTTTGGTTTAGTGACATGTATACAGGTCCCTCCAAAATTTAAGAAAAAAATATGACCGTTGGAGAATGGAGCTGACCATTCCAACAGATCTAATAAGTAGGAGCTCATTTGAAATAGGTCAACAACGAAACTAAAGAAGTTGATCACTCTTGAAACCACACGCTGTTAAGGTGATTTATATAGAGAGAATATTTCAATGCCTTGTATGTAATGAACTACTCGTTCAGATTTCACTGTGCGACTCTGAATGATTGTGATTAAATCAGAGGGATTCCAGGGATAAGAAGACAGAGGTGCCGACTACCTTGAAGTTTGAGGGCTTCTTTGCTGAGAAAGACAGAGGTTCCATCTACCTTGAAGTTGAGGCCTTGCGGGGATAGAAAGATAGTGACTTTGATCTTCATATCATGGTCTTACCTGGGTGTTCGTAAAACAGACTTTCATGAATGTATAAATCAATGGACCATTATCCAAGGTTGTTTGATACCCTTCTATTTGGGTTAAAAGATTTATATTTTCATACTTGTTTTTGTTACAAGTTTTTCCACTGCATTTTGTATTGTATGGAAATTATAACCTTCTTATATTTCCTTACACATGTATACTCTGATTCAGTTAGATTATATACGCTTTAAGGTTGAATATCATATTGTAAACTTTTGTTAAGTTTCATTTTCCGAATCCATATTTCTGGAACCGGTTTTTCGAAATCACATTCCAGATTTGAGCAAGTGTATAGAACTAGAAGTTTGTAACTTCATACTTTGTTTGAATCATTGAATTGGTGTTAGAGGTGTTTAGAATTTTCTTAGATTATCTTTTTTAAACGTATATATTTCCCTGTTTAAGTAAATTTTTAATGTGTACAATTCACCCCCCTCTTGTATATTGTGTATATACATCATTATTTCGATCATACATTGCCTCCCCTACCTCTAGCCAACACATGGGTGAACAACATGTCATACCATATATAGACTCAAAAGGTTCCTTATGGATCATCTCATGGGAACTATTATTTTAGAAAAACCTTACGAGAGTGATATGGTTCACCCAATAACCGTCAAAATCATGTATGGATGCTCGGAGCATATCCTTTTAAACCTGTATTATTGGTTACATTTTTACATCAGTCTAAGGGTTAATTTCTAAGCTTAGAAGCACCTGAGTTCCCATAGATTTATAAAAACCTTATAAGAACTGTTTTGTGAAACAAGAATCTTTATATGAAACGATAGTACATGGAACCCTGTGTAGTCGTACGATCTCACAGACATACAGTCTTCCCAACTCAACAACTGGGAAAGTCACCCAAATAAAAATAAAGTGTGATCATTTTTTTAGTCGGTCAAAGACTACCCTGATAGAATCACTGCCACTTGGCGACCTAGGTATACCAACTATGAAATCCATAGAAACATCTTCATATTTTTATTCCGGGACTGGATGTGGCTATAACAAGCATGCATGTCTCCAGTGTTCCGCTTTCACCTGCAGACTTGTAGAACACCTAGTGATGAAGCCTGCAATATGAAGATTCATCCCAAGCCACCAATACTGGCATCTCATATCTAGATACCTCATTTAGATTACTAGATAAACTACACACTATGAAGCGTGGGACTCTTTCATCAACTAATCTATCACATTTTCAAGAACACATATATGTCCACATGGACGTAGGATGTCATCTCTATCCAAACACCTATCTGATGGTGGGTTATCTCCTGGTGTACTCTCATGGAAAACCAGACCTTTAGGATCTGAAAACTGCCTACTCTTCACATTCTCAAGGATATAAGATGCAATTATAAAGGCTAAGAGGTAAGACTACTAGTTACGGTGATGTAACTCTAGAAGAATCCTATAAAATAGGGCCATTAACTTCCATTCAACATTGGATTCATGTACGACCTATGTTTGAGGTTTTTGACTTATTTCATCCACATCCATGTTTAATTTCCAGGGGTATTAGAATTCTCAAAATAAAATGATTTTAGATTTTTCACACATCTTCGCTATAGGAGATTCACCTCAGGATGAGAAAAGTTAAACTTTAGGCTTTTGCGATTAGTATACACCGAAAAGCACTCATGAAAGTGATAATGTATCTATCAACAAAAGGAATTGACAACTGTTGCTATCTCGAGGACATGAATTATGTAATTTTTCTCATGATGCCCCCAATTCCATGATCCATATGAAAAAACATTGTATTAATACATCAAAATTTCTCCTAGGACAATTTATGATGAATTATAGAATGCAATATAACCTATACCAGGTTTTTGAAGAATCCGAATCGGTGTTGAGAGAAGTCTCTCTTTTAACTCCTGAAGGGATTTCTCACATTCTTCGGACCATGTGAACATTACATCCTTATTAGTAAGTCAATTGAGATGCTTAGAAAGATGATAAACGTCTTGTATGAAATGCCTCTAATATTTATTAAGCCATAAGAAACTTCTGATATCAAACACCTTCATTGAATGCTCCCAGGAAACTACAGAAAAAACCTTTTCATGGTTAATGGATACACCAAATTCTAAAATAATATGTCCTATGATGTAGACATTATCGATCCTAGTAGGGTCCATCCTCTGTGGAGGAATAGACAATGTAGCTTTTCTTAGAACAACCTCAATTATAAACAGTACATCTCCATTAAAAGGTATGCCAAAAAATTCATCCCGAAAGACATCCCTAAAACAATCAACTAATATTGGGAAATAATTGTAAAGAAAACCTAGATCCTACATGATATGATTTCTTATCTGGGCAGTCAATATACCTAGCTCATGATTCTTTGGAAATGAAATCCCATCATTGACATCCCACTAACCTTTGAAATGATAATTGTTGCCTTTTAGTGATGTAAAAGAAACCCTTCAGTGATAACAGTCTACAATGGCATGATAGTGGACTAACCATTCCATCTTGATAATGACATTGAATAACGTCATCTTGAGAAGAAAAGGATTCCCTAACAAATGGTAAATTCCAACCTCAAGTGGAAAATCACATCACTGGCGTATGCCCTTCATCCGTATTCCCAATGGTGTATCGAGGTTCATTACACCATAAAGATATTGTATATATTGTCTGACACATTCCACGTTATATAAAAAAATAAATTTGTTTTAAGAACTAGTATCAAACAATGCATATGTTAAATTATAGGCTACTTGAATAGTACCATGTACTGTAGATGGTCAGCAGCCTGATCCTCGGGTATCGGCTGTAAGGCATGCAACTGACATGATCCATAGCCTTGTGTAATAGATGGACTACCATGATCATGAATGCTCTACTGGTGCTGCTAGTGATCAATGATCATATTACCACGACCACAAAATCCTCCAAAAATAGACCTAATGTTGATACTCCAAATTCCTACCTGACGTGGCATGAATGAACTCGCTCCTGAAGGTGGAGCTGAAGATGATCCTCTTCTACTCAAAGCTGGGGGGAAAGGTCATACAAAAGCGCTGAAGATAACCCATATAGCTACAAGCCCGACACTCTATAGGGTTTCTATCACACGAGGGATTCTTATGCCATGGATTTCCACAATGATAACACACTATAGGGCTATTAAACTGGATACTCTAGCTTCCACTACCATGATGATAATCCCCGAGCGAACGTTTCCTGTCACCGGATGAACTACTGGCCTGATGTGGTACTGATTCTTTAGACCCAGTGCCCTCTCCATCCCTTAGGTTACACATAGTGATAAGGGAATGACCATCTGTTTCACTGAAGGTAGAAGTTGAAATAGATTCACCAATTTTCAGATGGTGTACTGGATCTCATCATCAAAAAATCTTGAAAGTGAATGCTCATCACCGACTTGAAGCAGTGAAATGCAATGTAAATTAGTAAAACAGGCTTAATTATTCATAACAGACATAGAACCCACCTATAAATACATGAACTCTCTAGATCTGTCGGATCTCAGTGACTGAGGAAATAACTGGTCATAGTATGCAGTCTAGAAGTCAACCCATAACATGCCCTAATGATATTCAGCCTGAGTAATGACATCCCACCAACACACAAAAAAATACCAATGAATATATATATATATATATAATGCTTGACTCCTCTCTCTGTATGAATTTTTAGATGATCCAATATTGACAACATTGCCTCTAGCCGAGACTCAGTAGCCTGAGAACCTCCATCCCTTGAAAAAGTAGGCAGATGCTGCTGCGAGAACTCACATGTCAGATCATCCATTTTAGGTACAACCCATGGAGCACCATTCATGGACTGCATTAGATGTAAGAAATCGTCCCATACATGGTCATTATTGCCCAGATTATGTACACTAGGCAGTGCCTCAAATTACAATCCTGAATGAATGAATGGCACTTCAGGGCCCACCATGTCTGTAGCATGGTGGTCTCCACCCTCCTAGGAAAATATATGTGGATGTAGTGTTGGAATTAGTCAATAAATTCCAAGAACAAAATTATAACATGAATAAATGAAAGGTGATATCATCACAAATAGAATATGAATGCAAGAAAACTCACTATCCATGACATACTACCGAAACAACCTTCATAGACGACCAGGTATCGGTATGTTCTCAAGAATAAGTCTCATGTAATTTGTATTAAATTCTTTGGGTCACTACATAACCTTTCATAAATATGAAAATTCTGGATACTTATGTGCAACCAATTCATTTTTTATTTCCGGATTCACATTAAAATGGATATTCATTTCCGATGAATCAGTTCCCATACACTTATCACCATAAACGACACCCATTTTCTTTTAGAATAATTGATTGACTCGGTAAATTGCTCATTCCAACCCATGAAGGCTCATAAATGTCATGAATTGTGTTAGTAAATCCATCAATTGAAGACAAATTAATACAGTTACATGTAACTGTCAAAACATCAATCATCAATCACATGCCTATCAATCATTAGAAAGTCGTTAAATGCATCAATATGTCATGGAATCATGATTGAAATGTGAATTATAGGTTCATATAATAATGCATATTGCAAAACTCCTTGCCCTCATATCATCAGAAAATGTAAAAAATAAATTCTTATAGATTAATAATCAAAAATACCACAAAACATGTGAGTCACCCCATGGTGAAATAATATAAATTGTAATTGAAAAAATAGAATAACCATTACATAATGGGTGACTTTGATTTTACCTCGAACTTGGGTTCATAACTCTCCTGAACAGATTATTAAAAAGTCCCAAATATTCTAATTCTCAAATATATTACCTTAAAATTGTCATGAAAGAAAAGAAACCACCTCAGATACCACACTGTGATGAACTAGAACTAGATGCTACTTAACAGTGCTCCAAGCCCGATGGGCCACATGGCCTCAATCACATCATCATGAACGCCAGATGTTGCAGACTAGAAACGATGGACTAGGGTGTGTCCATGGGATGACTATTACCGCATTATCACAGTGTAGTAAAATTGAGGATATACAAATTTATAGTAAACAAATCAAGAAATATAGATAAATAAAGGAAGAAAACTAATACAGTAGATAAACCAGGATAACAATAACAATACCAATTGAATAATGATAATGTTATGTCAAGTCACTATAAAATTGGAAAGCATGGAAAGAAGACAATAATAATATCATATTCCATATGAAAAAGAAAACAATGAATACTCCATGAATTCCAAGATCCTAATGGGTAATATACTATCATGCTCCATTCTGTTAGCAAACAATCATGAATTGGAATTTGCATGCTTACCCTTATCAATACCTACAACAATGTAATCAACTTCGTATACTAATCTATGCCCAAATAGGGTTTTAAACAAATCTCAATGTGCCTCCACCAATAGTGTCTATAACATTCAGCCTGTGTAATGTAAGATAGTAGTTTTCATGCATATATATATATATAATGTATAGAAAGTAGTAAAAAATATCTAAATAACTATGTACTTGTTTCATCCCTCAACTGCTGTATGAACATGTAACTAGTTCATTAATTAATAAACTACCATTTAATGTTAATAGTTCATAAAAATCATATCCAAAAATCACATGAACTCATGATTTTATAAAATGTGATGGTCCAAAAACCTATCAAGGGTACCAAAAAGTGATATCCAGTGATTGATTTCCATGGTAAAGACCAAGGTAACATGAAAACATTGAAATAAAACTCTGTAGTATCTGAGTATAACTAAGGGGTACGAGTGTAATTCAAGAGCATAAACCAAGGAATTCCATAATATGGAACCTAACAAGTCTAAGGTGATCGAACAAGGTAAAACATGGCTATTGAAAAGACATGGGCCTGATGGGATTTCACCATGGTGTCTACTTGTCAATTTTGGGATCCAAGAAGTGTATCAGAGGTATCTGTATGAAGAAAGGGGCCAAATGGTAGTATACCTGGCATCCATGAAATATACAGGAAATTGAGTTTAGGTTGGTATCAACCTAAGAAAACTGTATCCTTGAATCAGAATGGGGTTTCTGAAACCCAAGGTATTCTCCTCTCAGAATCCAAGGTGAGCATGAGTCATTCCACCCCTATTTGATATTGTATTCATGTAATAACCCATTTGGTTTATTTCTTACCTTCCATTTTCATGGATAGGTCATGTAGAGTTGAAACCATTGGTCCAAGCCTAGTCTTCCAATATCGTGGATAGGCCAAGTATCATTGAGACTATTTAATCGTGTCATTATTAATAATTAGGCATAATCAATTATTGAGGTTCACTCCACTACCATCCTTCATCACGAAAAGGGGTTCAACAGATGTGTAAACATTACTCAATAACTTTTAATAATTCCATGTAATATACATAGTATACATTCCATTTCACATTTCATATTTTACATTTAATAAACATTTGTATGAACTTAACTTAGGTGGGTAAAGTGGTAAGCCTAAAGAGTATATAACACTAAGATATTTTAATAAATATCAATCCATTTATTATAAGGAGACTCGCCTATAGAAATTTCATGTAAAGGAACACCCGAACAGAGGATCAAACATGCCGAAACACTAAAAACCCAATTATCACATACCCTTCACCATGAAGCGGATTGAAATGTGTGTGAAACCACTAAAAAATAGTCACCTAATTGGAATGAGCATAACCATATTATTCATATGAGAGTTATCATGGAATGTTAATTTATGAAACGGTTCCCAAAAAACTAGTGGGACCCAGATAAACATTTAAAAAACAACGAACATTAGGGATTAGTTATAGACCACCCACCTAAGGTTTGTACGATTCTCCCCCTTTGGTATATGCCCTTGATTTCCATTGGATCAGAGTAGATCTATGAAATGGTGACAACGCCCCCATAGAGATATCCATGTTGAGACTTTATGAGATGAAGAAAGACAAAATGGGAGTCGAGTACATACCATTCTGCATCCAACGTAACAAACAAATTCATGATCAGAAGATGGATAATGAATATTTCATGATTCCATGATTTGATCTTGAAAAACCCAGAAATTGAGATAAAAATTGGTAAATCACATATAAAAGTGGATTATGGAAAAGGGGGAGGATTAATAGATCAATATTGGAATTTTAGACATTTTACACATGTTTTATCCTGTGGACATTTTTCCGCATGGTTTTTCAAACCGTGCCCAAACATTGCGATATGGTTCTGCCCAAAAAAATATTACTTTTCACGGTGTGACACCCATTCATGGTTACCAGGAAAAAATGAGTGTTCGGACGGTTTGGATACATGACTGTGAACCAACCTTGTGAGGTTCACCAGTTTGAAAAAACACATCCCACACAGTTGGCAAACTGTGTGATAACCGTGAGGAAACCATGCAACATGCCCTTTGTTCACAAAAATATGTGTTTTGTGCTCTAAAAAAGAACTAGATACCCTCAGAACATTTTCTAACACATTCAGAATCCATATTAGAACCAATGTAAATATTTATGCTAAAATATAAAGGATCCATACCTGAGTGAAAAACTGGGATCTTAAATGAGGAATTGTTTTATGATTTATTAGGTAGGATTTTTTTAAATGAAAAATGGAATTCTAAATTAATTTATTTTTTTGTATTTCATGGAATAAAATATAATATGATCATAATGTTATGTATACCATAAAAATACTATGAAACTATTTGGTCCTCTATGACACCATTCATTTTTTCTTCTTCAAATGTACCGATGTATTCACTAGTTCAAGGATATTGGATATGTGGTCTCTATAGTTTCTGTAAGAGTAAAATTTTTCAAAACCTTGGGATCCAGATTTAAGAAAACATGGATTAAAGAACGAAAACATGTTATAGAACTTTAAATATTCCAATATAAATTATTTTTTTGATTTTTAAAATACTTATACAATAATTTTCAATTTACATTAATTAGTTCACTGATATGAGAAAATACATTATCTTTTATAATTATTTAATCGATTATAATGTATATAAATTCATTGAAATACAAAATAGATGAAGAAATTAAAATGATAACAATTTTTTTATGGATTATCCTAGTACAAAATATAATAATTTGGATCTTCTTATAATACTAGAACTTAAAAATTTATAACTATATTATGATAGTTGACTCTGATTATGATAAATATACTTTCTCGTACAGATAAAAATGTTGACCAAAAATGTGTTGTAACAATGTAAGACTACTTTTTTTGCTTCAGATACATCAATTATTTAATAGAATTATAAATCCATTTGTAGATGTGTAATGGATAATTCTGTAGAAAATATATTTCATGATTTTGGATGTAAGGAAAGAGATATGTTTTTCCTGGATATTTTTCATCTATCATGTGATTCATATCAATTGTGATCATTGATACAAAAATCTATGGATGAAAAAAATAACAATCATGGAATGGAAGGATATTAAGTAATAATACATTGAAAAATATTTTCATTGTGAACAACATGTTGTTCTAGAGTGACAATTCATGAGTCTGATAAAAAATAATGATAATGGTGTTTCTACGCCTGAATCCAACATGAAAGGATTATCAAGTCATGTTGTATACTTTTATGAAATACAATGAGACATATTGAACTGTTATTTAATGGGATAAAACAAATTATTGGGAAGGAACTAGTTTGAGAAATTTCTTCATCATATGATGAGATAAAAACTTTTCATAACAAAAAAATGGAATACTTATCAATGTCTTTTGACATTGAATGAAGAAAGAGAATAGGAGGACAACATTGAAATAGATGAATGGAGGGGTGAAAGGAATAATGTATTTTTTTACATGTGATTGGTGTGATAGGAAACAACATGGTTTTTGTTTGAATGGAATGTTATTTTTGAATCATGTTTTGATAGAAAGGCTACCATGCTCATGATTTCAATGGAGTTAAGGCAGTCATGTAATGCTTCAATTATATGGTGATGTCGGACTATGTGAGTGAATTTCCCACGCGTCAAGGGAATAAATAGAATATGAAGAAATTGGATAATGGAAATTATTATGTTTTCAGTAAATTAAAAGTTGAATAATTAAATAATTTTTTGGATTTAATAAATATGTTGAAAATTATTAATCAATGATACTATGGTAAGAAGATTCATTATATATATTAGGATTTTACTATAGTAAATTTTCATTATAGATTTGGAATCATTCATCATTTATCTAAGCTCTCATTTTGATAACGGTATTTGAAAAATTGATAAATAGAAGTTAACTTTAGGTTTATTTTTGAAACTTATTGACCATGCATCTAATTATTTGTGACTTTAAATTTTTATAAGTGTATTTTTTATGAGTCTAAATGTTAACTAATTATATAATGGATTATGTTTTTCTTTGGATATTATTATTTGAGGGCATTGTATGTTTTATCATAGTAAATAACATATGATAAAAAAAATTGATAAATATTTATTAGATGAAATAATGAATTGTTTAGAATATGTTTTATAGAAAGATATTTCGAAATAAAAAATTCATCTCAATTATCTATTTCCTGGTATATGAGATAATGTGAAAACTGATTGATGCTTAACCAAAGGATAAAAATATTCATATTACGTAGATATATATCAAAAAAGTATATTTTGTCATTTTATATATATTTATTGTAATGGAATTTATCAACTCTATAAAAATACTTACATAAAAAAACATTACACATTTAATTTTATTCAAACTCAATTTCCCAGAAATACCCTTATTTAAATATTGTTATCGATATTTTTTTTCATTATTTTCGTGATTAAATAAAAAATTTATTTCTAAAATATCTATATATTTTATTATATTAAAAATTAATAAATTTTGAAATTAGAATAAAAATAATCTTATAGTGATATTTTTGTAATTTTTTAGAAGATTGATTTTTCAATGAATAGTTAAAAAACTAAAATTTTCAAAAACCATCATTTTTTAATTATTTAAAGGTTATTAATGATTTAAATTTTATATGAATGTAACTATTGTAAGATTTTATTAAATATAGTATTATAAATTTAATTTCAATCTTCTATATAATCTATTTTTGGTATTGGTATATTTTTTGGAATAATATTCTATTTTTTAATGAAATGTATTTTTTCATTGTGTTTTGCGGGATAAATTTAATTCAACGTATTATGGGATTTAATTATTATGAATTAATTCCATAATTTTATTCATAAGGTCAATAATTAGTATATTGTTTCCTTTATGTTTATTTGCATTTGGTTAGTATTCTTGGTTATTTTCATTACATCATTATAGGGTAAATCATGTAATTATGGGTGAACAATAATAATAATAATATGACAATGAGTAGAAAATTCAACTAAATTTTTTTAAAAATTTATATTATAAGTATTTTTTATCCAAAATCATCCGGGATTCGTATTTATATCCTCTTTAAGCCACTTTATTTATATGATGTTTTTTATTGTATTTTAGTAAAAGAGAATTCAATCGTACATACTCTTGTTTTTAAGAAGTATAACATATTTAGAATCTAGTCATCCAAAATATATAATAAACCATAAATAGTATTATTAAATCTAAAATTTTTACCTTCATCATTGTAATTTATTTTTAATTTTTTTGGATCATATAGTTACATTAAAACCATTAACAATAATGATTTATTAACTATTAAATTAATGGGAAATTAGAATAAATGATATTTTTTTAAAGTAAATATTAATTTATATTATTATTTATATCCAATAATTTTTCAATTTCCATCAAAATATTAGGTACACATAAAAATAGTTCTTTCTAAGAATTTTTTTTAATTATTTATATAATTGAAATGTAATGAATAGTTTTAAAATTTGAAATTAAGAATATTTTATATTAAATGATATTTTATAAAATAAATAAAAATACTAAAAAAATATTTAATTAGGACAAATTATTAGAATATAGTAAATTATATATAATATTGTACGTTAATTGATCTTTTGGAATCTCACAAAAGTTTTATTGGACATTATACTGTAGAATCTTTTAACTGTAAAATATTTTTCAAGAGTAAACTGATTATTAATGCCAAAAATAAATGGTGCAACAATGAACTAAACATTCCAAATAATAGTTGATGAATAATATTATATGATTATCATGGTAGGATATAATATTATTTTTTAATGGTCATTGTCCCAACAAAATAACATTATTATTATTTATATAAATGATATTTAGATTGTATATATATATATCTTTGTATTTAATGACATAAATGTGTTAACATAAGGAAAATATCAAGATATTAATGATCCAAAATATATATATTAATTTTAATTAGCTTAGTTTTATTATTTAAATTTTCATTTAATTTTTATAAATTATCATATAAATTTTAATTATTGTTAAATGCTAATACAACATGTATTTGATGAATATAAAAATAAAATAAATGAATTTAAAAATATAAAACTTCATAAAAAATTACGTACGTTTTATGTCAACCTAATTTTCTACATGAGCCTAACATGTTTAAGATATAGTAAAAAAAGTTATCAAATTTTATTTTTTTTCTCTATATTTTTTGTTTCTTGTTAATTAATAGTGTGAAATTCGGAAAAAATGATATTTTATGAAATTATTATATTATTAAAATATTTTAAATTAAAAAAATTATTACCTAAGAAAAAATTGAACATTATGTGGATGAAATTATGATAAAATATTTATTTATAGTCCATTCAGAATAAGTTGGCTCTAGAATAGATGTATAATATCTCTATATTTTGAGAAATTCCAAATGTCTCCCTCATCCAAATTATAAAAAGTGCACAACATTATCACTTATAAAACTCACATTCATCAATACAAATTGACCAAAACAAATAAATTTCCCTTCCCAATGTCCTTATTAATTCTATTGAGATTCAGGAATTCCAAAAATGACAACCATTTTTTCTCGATGAAGATATCTAATGGATGTTCTCCGATGAAGAGGTCAGCATCTTTTCTTACACTATAATTGTTATTTAGTCACCTACATTACCATTATATGTTTCACCCATCGAAAAAATTACTCCATTATGAAAATAATAATTATATGTTTTATGTCTATGGGATAAACATTTTACAATTCTTCTATATCCTGAAAAAATCAAAAAAATTGCTCGTCTGTACATACAAATTTTCTTTTCAACATACGGGTGTAATTTGTATTTCAACACCACATTACTAAGATATTTATAAAGATGAATCTAATTATTATATAAACAATTATTTTTTATATAAATATAATTCACTAAATATTAATTACTATTTCCCTTTCTTTCATTCTATTTATAATATTATTGGATGTACGTTTATGAGTATGTAAGGCCTACAATATACATGAACGATGATGATCATTTTTCGATCTATAAAATCTAAGGATTACTATAAATAAATTTTGAAAATATATATAATTATTATGATGATTAAATTTATTTATTTGATTTATCTTTTACCAATTTACATGTATAGTGATTTTAATATCAAAACATTCATGAAAAAGGAAATAGTTTTCACCCGAAATAGTAATTTAGTAAAGATTGTTTTTTAATTGATGATAAAAGAGAATAAGAAAATAATATTTTATGTGATATATAAATTAATAGATTTTAATATATTTTATTAAATAAAATTTATTATATTGGGGTTTTAGAACCATATGAAGTAAATTCTACCGTATTTAAGGGTATAATTACAATCTCATAAATATCACAGATTTATTATGTATATGACTCCACAAGGAATTATTTATCATCCTTTCCCATGCGTTCTAAAACAAAATTTCACAATATTTTTTATTATTCATTAATTATTCAGTAGAGTCAATTTTATAAAATTTTATCTTATTATTTTTTTTTAAATAGATTATTGTAGTTGTTTTCCAATGTAGAGAGTTTATGAATTTTCCTAAAAAAGTGTTATAGGAAATTTAGTGTAACTTCAGAGGAAAAAATGTAATATTATAATGTAATTTAGCTATAATGATTTTACCTTTAGTTTACATGTTTACAAAGTTATTTTCAATTTAAAATTTTAATTATCATGTTATCGTGTTTTAGATTTTAATAATTATTAAAATAGTAAAATGAGTATTTTTATTAAAAAATATGGTGATAATCACTCTAAAGTATCTCTAATAATGGTGAAATCATCTATTGATTATTGTAATTATAATGTAAACTAATGATACCATTCCTCTTTTTTTATGGTTATTGTATTATTTAGTGGTGAAGTATTGTTACTTCATAAGACCTGTTATTACAATACGTACTGTTATAGATTTTTAATTTGATGATGATTCAATTCAATCAGTTATCCATCTATGGAAATAACGAAAAAAATTAAGTGACACATGAGGATGACTATAGCCATTAAATTAATCAATATATATCAAGAAATAAACTACATTGATTTTTGGATTATGGATTACCCATTTATTTATAGATCTCTTGTTTTTTCCATGATAGTTTGTTTCAGATGTCCTAAATTATACATTCAGTCATTATGAACTCAATAACATATTTCCATTTTTTATTTGATTTGATTAATATTGATATTCAGGTTTTCATGATTATATTATTATTTAAAATGAATTATATAATTATATAATATTCATTCCAAATAATTCAAATGTTACTAATAAAATTGAATTTGTTTTAGTAATTTTTCATAATATAATTTTTATTCAATGATTACTCACGTATTTTTAGGTATGATCACCATAAATAAGATTTTTATCCTATCCCTTTATTTTTCTTATTTTCTATAGGATATGAGGATGCTTTTTAGGATTGGTTATTAATTCTATTTATAAGTGGATAACGGCATTCTAAAAAAAATTATTTTATTATCTTATGTTCTAAAATGAAATTTGAACATTAAGTATGTAACTTTTTTACAAATATTATTAATCTATTTGGTCATTTGGGAATTATTTCATTGTATATTATGTAAATTTATTAATGAGGTTACTACCTCAGGGATACTGGGTTTATGTCTCTCTCCAATGAATGACTGAAATTTTAGAAAAATCCTTTGGAATTAAATTTAGGAAAAATTATGTAAATTAACATTACCCTATTATTGAATTTTAAAATATTAAATGTAAACCAATATTATTACATAGGTATTATTTATATGAAAATTTTCAATTTCACTCATCTGTTTTACAAGTTTACGATTATAATTTCGTTTCTATAATGATATAATCAAATCTAACATAATCCGTATTTAAAAATTGGAACAGAGAAGAATGAATAAGAACTATATGAATACTTGTTGGGATTTTCCTCTTAATCATATAATTAAAGAGTGGTAGTTTAAAAAATTATAACTATAATGGGATTTATGAAACAGGTTATAAGCAATAACCATTCTTGTTTGGAGCATACTTCACATCCACATGTGGTGTAAGAATATTTGGCATCAATATGAATCATTAACATCTATAATTAAAAGTAACTATGATGAAATTTTTAGATTGACAATCGATATGTTTCTTGAGGAAGATATTTATTAATTTCAAGTGTAACAAAAGGGATGAGGGTTTCAGGTATGTTTATAATATCACATGGGATTTCAATCGATGAGGGTAATTAATTCAAAATACTAATTAAGTAGAAGAAGTAAAATAAATATAATGGATTTAATTTAAGGAAACTTTATTGGATGATTTTTTTCCTCGATAAAAATGGGTAAATTCAGGGAAAAATTATTGATATTTACATAATTGGACGATGATAATGTGTCTATTTATGAATAAACATTTAAATTTTTATCCCAACATGTTGTGGAAAACATACGAAATTCAGATAATATGATTGATTATTTCTTCAATGGTATAATTTCAATTCGTCAATGAGAACTAGACTAAATAAATTTCTCATCATATGATTATATAATATCATTTACTACGTTGATAGAGACATAAATATACATGTCTTTTTAATTCCTAAAAAAATAAAGATAAAATGTGTATTACCCAGAGAAAGAAGGATGGATAAAAAAAGAACTACGTATATTCCAACATTTAACCTCTATAGAAAAAAATTATTGTAAATGCTTAAAGGTAATTGTAGTTTCTTATATGTGTTGATAGAAATCCACTAAGACTATTATTTCAAGGGATAAAATTAATTTGTACAATAGATCAATTTTAAGATGATGGGGAAAATTAAAAATGAATTTCTTGAGAATCAATATAATATAACTTATAACAAGTAAAGGGATCAATGTCAATATTATGATATTAATAATGTTGATGTGGAATAATAAAAGTGTTTGTGTCATCGGATTCAAAAATTATGTTGTATAATTATTTTATTTATGATATTATGGTTAACAGAATCCTGATATATATATATACAAAGATGTACTATGATACTAATTTATCAAGGATTTAGAATTATGCATGTTTTCATAAAGGAATTATGATGGAAGTGGAATTTATATATTTGGTATGTGAACCTAATGTTAAGACGATTTAGGATATTTAGTTTCCTTCCTTATAAATATTTTTTACTATAAATTTGGATAGATGTATGTCAGATGAGTCATATTGTCAACTATCTATGAAAAATAAGATGAACATTGGATGTTATTATTTGATATTAATGTTTTATTTATATATTGTATAAATTATGATAACCATGTTGGTTTTCTTAAATACATTGAGTATGACAGAATGATATTTGTAAATTATGGTTTATTAAATGTTCATTAAGAATCAGAATATCATATAGAATATCCATTTACAGATTAATATATAAAGTGAAATTTGCTGAAATCCCAATAAATGAATGAGATTTTTCTTATGAAATAGAATGAAATCAAGTATATTTAATTTTTCAAGTGATTTATCCAGGTAGAATAGGAATCAACCAATTCTTGATAATTGATATCGGAATAAAACTATTATATGTATAATTTTATTTTGGATAAATCAATGGTTTTTTAATGACAAAAAATTTAATTTGTTGGGATGTTAAAATTTCTAAATACCGGATTTCTTATCACTATAGCTTATAAAATTATAGTTAGATTTCACTTTGATGTATATATTTTCACATCCAAATTATTATATCATAATTGAAATTGTAGTTTTTTGGTGACCATAGTATTTTACATCCCCTCTTTTTAAGTTGAAATTTTGTTAACATTTTATATGATTTGATTTTCCCACAATTAAAATCATCACATTTCAACATCTTATTTTAGCAGTGTAATTTATTATTCATAGGATTCAGATTATAAAATAAGATTTAAATTTAACACACCATGATTATATTGTATATATTTTATAAATATATTATCTCTTTAATACATTATGTTGCACACATCAATTTTCATATAGAAATAGTGAAATATTATTATCTGAAAATTATAACATCAGAGTTAAATTTGTGGGAATAAATATTATTCATCACATTAAAGAATATATAATATTACAATCCATTTAAAATGTAGTAAATAATTCTTTTTTATAATCTCTTAATGTTCAGTAAAATCATTTATTTATTCAAAAAATCTAATTTTTTGAAATTGTGTTCCTTACATTTATTACTAAATATTATAATCAATTTTTTGAAATTATATAAATTCTATTTTATAATTGTAATATAATTTTTTAATTCACCCTATTTATATTTTTATTACATTTTTTTATATTTTTGATGATGAATAATTTTCTAGTGAATAGTTAAAAAGTATGCTTTTTTATAAAACAATCAATTTCATTTTCAAAAATCCCCCTTTATAATTTAAACTTCATATCAATGTAACATAGTTTATAATTAAGTATAATTAATTAATTTAATTCAATTTTAATCATCCTTTTACAATATTTTTCTATAACTAAATTTTGGAAATAAAAGAGAATGTTTTTCATGAGAAAAATTATTTATTCAATTTCGCATATTTAATTAAATTATGAAATTTATGAATCATCAATTTATTAAATTATTTTTATAATTTTCATTCTAAAACTCCAAATTAATTTAATATGTCCCATTTATTTTAATCCAATAATTTTTTTGACACTGGTATTTGTTTTAACACTATAAAACATAAATTTTATAATTAATGTTAAATAATAATATTATTATTATTATAATGACTATGGAATTATCCATAAAAAAATTCATCCTTATTTTCCTAGTATGTTTCAACAGAATTCATCTATATGTCGAATTTATGACATCTTTTAGCCAATGTTTTTAAATAAGTTCATGTATAATATTTTGTTAAATAATTGTACAACATGTCATTCACTTGTTTTTAAAAATTATAACTTTTTTAATATGTGGTAATATAGAAGAAATTTACAACCATAAATATTAATTTTAAATTTTAATATTTTATAGTCCTCAAGTTAATTTATTTTAACTTTTTAGTGATGAAATTATTACCTGAAATTCTTGCATAACAATTATGAAATATGATTTTAATTAATAAATGAAGTAAAATAAAATATATTATAAATAATAATATAATTAAAACATGAAAAAATAATTTTCAATCAATAATTGATTATGTGACCTCGAAATATTAGAGACCTATTAAAAACAATTTGATGATATATTGTTAAATTGTTTTTATTAATGTCAAAGTTATGAGTATTTATAAAAATTGATATTATTAATATGTTAAATTATGTAATATATTATCAGTGGACTATAAACCCAAAAAATAAAAATTTATTCAGGATAATGTTTATAGGTTTAATAAATTCTACAATATTCAATTTATGGGACATCATTATTTTTATAGTAACATAAGTTCCCCTTATGTTGTAGAATTTATTTTGTAAGATAATCATTAAAAAAGGATTGCTTCATGTTAAAGAAATATAAGTGTATGAAAATGACCTAAACTTTTCAATACAAATTACTCGATGAAGAAGATTAGACCCTTGAAATAATATAGTAAATTTTTTTATTAATGGAATAATGTAAAAACCTGGAATTAGGGTATAATTTGTTTTATTATACGGAATTATTATGAGACAATGAGCTCTAATGACATGTGATTCTGAGACACAGAGAGCCCGTAACAAAATTTTAAACTTTGTTATGTTAAATTCAATAAACCCACATATGGGGTTTTTTGTCTTTTGAACTTGTACTTGGATCAAAAATATTAGGACACCGATGTATTGAAAACATCATGATTCACCTATAATTGTCATAACAACGCCGAAGACGTACATATGGAAATTTTTATTGTCATATTTTTCAAGAAAAGTAATTATAAGACATAAAAACGTATTTTTTATTCCTTCTCATCCATTGACTAGCATACAGTAATGTTGTAGTGTGACGATGAAGCTATAATTGGGTGTATTAATGAGGACAATTTGTGGAGTATATCATGCTCTATACCGATTCAATAATGGGTGTATAAAAGCAACAATAATTCATAAATGAAAAAGTGTGACGACATGACCTCACATCGTAACTGAAATGATGCAACATGATTCCTTTAATTATTTGGGGATGTTGTAGATGACAAAATTAAACCATGGTGACTCTCTGGAAAATCTACAACAGAAATTCCACTCCAACAATGAATGATGAAGAATTCCAGTGTGATATCACTGATTCTGACGAACCTCGAAGAAGGTATCAGGATGTGTTGACCTCAACTCCGTGAACTATCAAGTACAAAAATGTAGGCATCATACATCAATGTGGTAGGGGTTTGATTTTTATTTGAAAGTCCATCCCTACTTCTCTTTTTTTAGAAATGTCAAACACTGATCAATCCATGAAAAAGTTCATCTATAATTCAAGTGTTTAGGTGGGAAGGTAAATTATCATGGGTATTTATCATTTGGGATTCAAACCATTCATGAAATTGACGAACTACAATCCCAGAACCTCCCATTTGATTTAAACATCTTACACAAAGGGCCTGGGACGACACAAACACGGCCCGACCACCTCCACTTGTGTGCTTATTATGACGTCATTATCAAAGATTATGTAATTCGATTTCGGGCCCTGAGGAGGTATAAAGGTGACCTGCGAGGCCCATAGGCACAACGAGTTTGGAAAACAGACCACTAGAGAATCTTCACAGGCCCACGAAAGGTGCCACCAGTGTGGTGACATTTGTGACTAATGGGGGAGGTCAACCCATTCTAGCCAAAAGTAGGGTTGTCTCCAACTGGCACTGTGGAACCAGCAGTGGCGACCGACCCTCACTGGCCACACTAGAGGTCGGCAGCGTTTTTGTTGTTGTGTCGCAGTGGGAGTTAGAACGCTCTGTGGGCGCTGCGTGGAGGGTGTGGCACACATCTGGGCCAATCCTAGCTATACCAAACCCAACACGAACTAGGTCAAGTCATTAACATCTAATTAAACAAAGGAATGTGGGGCCCTTTTTCCACATTGGCCTCATCGGTCTAACCGTGTCAGACCAAGCCCCGTCGCAACTCCCCCCTTGTTTACTAGAACACCAGTATCTTGCAAACCACAAATCCAATTGACAAGACATTTGGGGAATTGGGACCATCATGAAGAGGTATATGTTTTTAAATGATTTTTGGTGACTTTAATTGATATTGGGATGTTACAAAACACTTGAGGAGAGGTTCTCCAAAATACTTTACATATGGAACCGTGTTGTTGAATGAGAATTGATTACTACTCGATGACAACACAGTGGGAAGAAGATCTGTGTGGCCCGGAAGGCACATGATGGGGAGTGGCTATATGTGACCTATCATACACATGGGACTAATCCAAGATGAGTACCATAGTAGTTTATGGTTAGTGGGAAGAGGCTATATGGGACCTGGCAGGACAAATGTACTCGGTAGAGGTGAAGTTCCCCAGCAGCCAAGGAGTTCGATGATATGACTAATGGTGCCACCAACACAGCCCTTTGAATATACTTGTTGTGACCTTCCATGTTCCATGTGATTTTTCTTTGGGCTTTACATTGAGGATTTTTTTTTGTATTTCATATATTTTGGGTTCCCTACTGAGTTTCATGTCACTCATCCTTGCACGGTCCCCATCCATGCATGTCATGTCCCGTGTAGATGATATGCCCTTCGATAGATCCCTTGGTGGACCAGGACCTGATTGAGCCCAGTGAGATAGAAACGATCATCTCTTATATAGTGGAATTGGTTTCCGAGAACTAGGTGGGCAGCAGTGCAACTAGACAAACATGACATACTACTTTTTCATCCAATTTCTTCACTATAGTCACGATCAAGCAGGTTTTTCTTTGGATGGCCATCTGAGCTCCTTTTAGTACATTGTTGATTCATTTCATTTTGTTGGTCTTGTTTTATGTCCCAATTTTTATCATCAATACTTTTTTCGTAGTCTTCTTTTATTATTATTTGATTCCCCATTCATTGTGTAAGGAAATGGTTGGGCATGTGTGTGTACATGTACTCATGAAAATTCCTCTCACTTACATTTTGACGCATTCGACACTAGTCACCAACCCCTGGCCTTTGGGAGCCGTACTTGTGATAGTCATGGCATGGGCCCTAGGGGGTCATGTCGTGACAAAGTTGTATCAGAGGGAAGTAGATTCCCCCTCAAAGACTGATATTCTGTTTTTTGTTTTTGGGAAACAATGTTATGTGTTGTGAGTCTGATATTCAGATTCGGGGAGCCCAATATTGGTGCATTGGCAAACATATCCATACACCGGGACCATGAATTCATATTTTCGGCTCAATACATGAATACATATGTTTCATAAGTGTCTCATTATGTTCTATTGAATAAGTTTCATCTCATCATATATGACCTTCTGACTATGGTACATCTTGATCTATTTCAGGTTGCCTTCACATGGACGACCAGTCAGGATCGTGATATGAGGTTGTGAGGACAACCCACCAAGAGATAAGGTTTTCATTTGACGACCACTTCTTGAGATGGCCCCACCGGGTGACACAACATTTATACCACCACCCAATGGTGCATAACTAAATCTAGATGTTCAGAAGAGGATGTTCATATTCTTAGTTCCCTAAATGAGTTTTAGAGACAAAGACCTCCCAGGTTCAGGAGAGAGACAGATCCTTAGGTCGTGGAGGACTTGATAGAGTCTATGATGTGGTTCTCCCGCATAGTGAGGACACCACCTGACTTGATGCAGATCATGGAATCGAGCATATAGTAGGGAATCATGATGGTGGGTGAGTACTCAGTGAGGTTCACCGTGCTATCATGCTACTCCACAGACATGGTGCGAGACCCATTCATCAGGGCTTGATCCTTTGTACAGGGACTCAAGTGGGAGATCAGGGCATCAATGTTGTATTTTAGCATCCCTACCCAGGCTGGGGTGCTAAAGAGATGTCATCATATAGAGAGTTTCTTGGTGGAGTAGCCACTGACAGTTAGATTCGCCAACAGACCCCAAGTGTCAATGTTTATTGAGGGTAGCAAACAACTGACACAGGGGCCCAAGCAGACTAGTTCCTTTAGAGGATGAACCTAGGACACAATTTCAGTAGTGTGTGGGTCCTAGTCCCAAGGGAGTCAATAGAGATCCAAGAAGTGCTTTACGTGTGGTGGCCAGGGTAGTTACCTGAGCGGCAGGTTGTGGGAGATGGTTTGAGGTGTTACCATCACCACCCCTAGGAAGTCCACCTCAACCTCAGGGAGCAGGCGGGAAAGGTCGATCTCTACTCTAGGACGTTTATGGAAATGTCCATAGATCTACATAGATGATCTGATGTATGATTTATGTCTTCTCCACCCTACAATCAGTTATTATAGAGACATGGGATTTTCACTCCATTCATTACATGGATCATGTTCGAAGCTCGAAGATTCTGGTGTAGCCATAGGTTTGATCTTTATTAATAGATACTCCTACAATAGAATATTCAATAATTAAACACTTCTATTGGTAGTGTTAGATTACTCTAGGAAAAGAGATTTTCAGCTGGGATCTCCCAGTAGTGGCGTCAAGGCCATACGACGCCATCTTTGGTATAGATTGGCTATCCATTGTCCATTCTTAGATGGACTGTTCTTGGTGTACAGTGTGGTGAATCCATGGAGATGGTGCCATGTTTTCCACCACTGGTGAGAAGGAAACCCTTGCAGTACCGGAAAAATTCTCTCGGAGGTGGGTTCATCCTTTCACATAGTAGTTTTCTAGACTCACCCTTTTTGTAGTGGCCGAGAGGAGTCCTAGAATCCCTATAGTGGTGGATGATTATGATGATGTCTTTTTCTGAGGTTGTTTTGGGACTACATCCTCATAGGTAGGTATAATTGTTCATCAAACAATACACCAGGACATCACGGATATCCACACCGGCATATCAAATGGCTCCCATGGAGCATCGCGAGCTAAGTGTATAGCTAGAGTAGTTGTTGGAGAACTAGTTCGTAAGGTGAAATATTTCACCATGTCTATCATCAGTGCTTTTCTCCAAGAAAGAAGATGTGAGTTTGAGGTTGTTTGTGGACATCCAACACATGAACCAAGTGACCATGAAGGACAAGTATCCATATCTGATAATTGATGACCTCTTCGACCAGATGATTGGGGAGAAGTGGTTCTCAAACATATACCTCAGATCAGGCTATCACCTACTTCAGGTGTGGGATGATGATATACTTAAGACAAAATTTTGGTTCTCATATGACCACAATGAGTTCATGGTAATGCATTTCGATGCAAAAAATTCCCCAGAATTATTCATGGGACACATGAATCGGTTCTTAATGTTGTACATTTACTGAGTCATCGTGGTCTTCATTGATGAAGTCTTTGTGTACTCAGCGTTAGTGGAGGAGCATACTACAGACATGCCGATAGTTATTTATATACGCAGAGAGAACAATCATTATGTTAAAATATCAGAGTGCCAATTATGTATCTTAGGGATCCTCTATCTAGGAAACATCATCTCAGAGGATGGAGTTGTGGTAGATTTAGAAAAGATAGAGGCAATCCTTGGTTTGGACCACCTAGGAGTGTGATTAGGGTGCAAAGATTCCTAGGGATGGAAGGTTACTATTGGAGGTTTGTTCTTGAAATTTCCATAGTAGCATAACCCTTTTGAGACTTGACATTCAAGGGACTTCCATTCACATATACAAAAAAAACTCGAGAGATTTCTGGAGCTGATGTGGAGACAGACTATTGACCCCATCTTTATAATACTTGGGGTGGTTGTTGGGTTTTTAATTTACATAGATGCATTAGGGATCAAAATCGGTTGGGTCCTGATTTAGGATAAAGTAGTGATCCCATATGGATCACGGTAGTTAAGGAATCATTACATGAAATACATGACCCACGACCTATAGTTAGTAGATTTTTTCTTTTCCTTGATGAAATGATTACAGTAAATGATGGCTGAATGGTTTATAGTTTAGTCTGACCAGAACAGTCTAGGTTATTTCTTCTCACATAAGGATGTGAACCTGATACAATGGTGATATATGGTATTCCTCCATGAATATGACATTGAGATATTCTACACTCTAAGAAAGGGGAACACGGTGGCATACATGCTCAGTAGGAGGACTGGTTTGCAGCTACTGAGTGAGGCGACAAAGCATCTTTCTACGATGCCGATATCATTTGTGGATAGTGATGAAGAATCATTCATCGAGTATATAACTATCATTCCCCCACCCTTATAGTGAGTATGGGAGGAACTACTTGTGTGTCACGACCCCCTCCCTCCAAAGATGTCCCTCCTGAGCTGGCAATGGTGAATGGAAGATAATGACCCCCGATTCCCGCCTCCAATAAGCCCCGGGTTGGCGACTAGAACCAAGGGTATGAGTTTTCTCAAATATGGGAGGCATTACCCTTTTATTATTTTAATATCGGGAAATTGGAAAAGTCAACCTCTAAAAAGGAAAAGAACAAGTGTATAGAAATAAACCCAAACCAATCCCACAAGCATGTTTTAATAGTTCTGAAACATTGTACAAGTAAAATAAAAATCAAAAGTACAATACCAAAAGAAAAAAATAGTACAACAACTGCAACAACTCCAACCGTCCGACTAGTAGGGTCCCGCACATCCCTGGTAGTCCTCATAGAAACCTGAAAGTAAACGTAGGGTGAGCATCCAAGTATACTCATTAGGGAAAACTAAAGCACTTATGCACACATGGGGAGACATCCAAATGTCCCGTGAGAACAACAGAAGAAACCTAGCATGGAATTCTATCCACCCCACCTCACTGGCCACACTCACCAAAAACATAATCAACACAGGTATTAGTATATTAGAACAAGAGTATTGGGTACCCCACACCATTTCCCTTTAGTGAGATGATCTTCCTAATGGCGAAAGTCCTGACGCTGCCACACTCTCCCCGCCCGCACACACCTGGGCCTCACAACCACATATCCCACCAGCAGACACCTTGGCCTCACAACCACGTATCCCGCTCGCACACACCTGGGCCTCACAACCAAGTATCTCGCCCGCACACACAAGGGCTTCACAACCACGTATCCCTCCCACAGACACCTGGGCCTCACAACCACGTATCCCACCCGCACACACCTGGGCATAACAACCATGTATCCTGCCCGCACACACCTGGGCCTCACAACAACGTATTCCGCCCTCACCCACCTGGGCCTCACAACCAGGTATCCCGCCCGCACACACCTGGGCCTCACAACCACGTATCCCGTCCGCAAACACATGGGCCTCACAACCATGTATCCTGCCCGCACACACCTGGGCCTCACCCCGAAGATTCTTGGGAAACAGTAAAACCTGCCCGAAGAGTCTTGGGCTAGAACCACACTAATTGAAACCTACCTGAAGGGTCTTAGGTGTAAGGTCACCTCAAGACATCACAACCTATGGAAGAAGGATCAGGAAGGATCTCGAAACTAATGGGAAAAACACCTTCTCCCATGAAATGGGAGTGTTCGACACTAAGTGCTCAACATGGGTGGGATGCGATAAAACACAAAAGATACACATATATATATGTATACCAAACACACATCCCCACCTATGGCTTCTAAACAGAGAAACTGAACACATTCCGCGACACTACTACTAAGAAGCATACATACAACAAACAACCCCAAACCCATTTATTTTTTCATGTTTCAGCAGAATTAGTTTATTAGTTCCTTAACTACTAGGCAACTATATACAACCAACCCCATCGATCGTTCGTAGAACATATCCCTGCCATCCACAAATCAAGTAATGAAAACACAAACAGTACAACAATACCCTTCTTATCAACCAACCAACCCATTGATTATTAATCTCATTCCATTACCATGACCCACCATTCATTAACTCATCCACTTCTTATTTATTATTCACAACCCATAGCCTGTTCACATTCAAACCCATTCCTGCAGCCCTGCTGCCAACTACCAAAACCAAAACTGCACCGTACATCATTATCCCTTTAATACCATTTATCACAACCCCACTGCCCATCACAAACATAGCATTCACACCAACCCACAACCAAGCCAACCGTAACCCCGCTGCTCACCCAATCCACAACAACCCCCAAAACACCCCCATCACATACCACGTATCCAAGACAGCACACACATGTTAATTATTCCATTTTCTTCAACCAGGGTGAATACACAAAGGTTCCAGATTTTAATTATCCAACATTACATGATTAACCAAATTCCACATTCCACAAGGTTCCATTTACAAAAATGGTTTAGAATATAGGGAAACATTTAATTACGCAAGAAAATGCCCCTAATGAACATTATTTTCATTAGACATAAGCCTATTCAATTCATAACATATCAATAGGATAAACAACGGTAAACATAACAACTTTCCCATCCCAGTTCTTTAACCAATTATTATCTTTATTTAATGGTTCAACTTTCTCTCATGAAAACAAAAGGATACCCACCCTGCATGATGCACAAATTAAAGAGATAAAGGTAAGATCCATACCTCAACGGGTTCTGACCGCAACGCTCCCCCGGATCAACCTTAGAAGATGTTTTTCGGCGTCCGTCACTTCTATCAAGTCCCAGAAAAACTTCCTCGGGTGGAAGTAGGAAAGTAAAGGCCGAAGGAAAGACAACAGATCCAAGCTCGGATGTTCTGCCTCGTCGTTACGATCCTATGGCCGCTGATGAATCGTAAATAGGAGCTCAGATAGAGAAGTTATGGAAGAAAGAGACTTCGAGTCTCTTGGGAAAACTCTGCTTAGAGGAAAGGGGAGGAGTGGGGTGAGTTGAAAAGGAGTAGGGGACCCCTCCTTTTATAGGCGATAAAAGAAAAAGTACACGGCGTGTACTTTATGGTACACGGCATGTACTCGGTTATTTCACTTGGTCTCCACGCGGCTTCCAACATGGCTCCACAGCCTTTGACTGGTGAACACACGGTTTGAGGGTAATGAATACGCGGGGAAGGACTACACGGCGTGTAGTTTGGACACAGGACCTGTACTCAGTTTTTTCACCCGACTCCAACACGACACATGGTCGTTGACTGGTCAACACATAGTAATGCGTACGCGGGGAGATACTACATGACGTGTAGTATTGGACACACGGCGTGTACCCATTTATCTCACACGGCAAGGACAGGACCATCAACACAGGGTATACCTGGCAAGGGGGTACACGGCGTGTACTCAAAACTACCCGACATATAGTTTCAAAATTATGTAAAGTGTGGGAAAAGTCCATCATACCCTCTAGAACAATACATGTTCTTCTTTTGACAGAGGAATGTGCCAGAGAGGTCCAGGACATTACATCAGATACCTCATAAAACATTCTCGTCCCTGAAAATTCAAAAAACCAACCCAGAGGAACCCAAAAAGATACCTCTTTGGGTTCTCTATATAACAGGAACCCAACCAACGACCCTAATCATATGTGTTAGTAAATCCTTCTCCTATGTCGAGATATTATCCGTTTTAGGCGGCACTAACTCACCATCAAGGGTTTAATCACATCCTCATTAATGCGTCACGATTAAGAGTCAGGTTTTTCCCTTTACCCACACATCCGAACATGCTACACACTTCTAGAGAACAAGGAAACAAAAGGTCTTACATCCGACAAGCCAATAATTCCATATATCAAAGTTAAATAGTACAACATAAACACAAAGCTCAGAAGAATAACGGAAAACACAAGTCAAAACAACTCTGGGTACTGAGCGTGCATCTGGGCCTCCCACTCCCAAGTTCTCTTATCGAGGCCACCATGCCTTCACAACACATGAACAAAGGTAATGGTTAGTCCACGAAGCACCTTCTCTTTATGATCCTCGATCCTGACTGGTCATTCCTCGAAGGTCGCGTCATCTCCCATATCTAACTCTCCCCAGTCTATAACGTGAGAGTCGTCGTGTAAGTACCGATGATGTTGGGAGACATAGAAGACGTCATGAACCTTCTCCAACTGAGGTGGAAGGGCCAGCTGATATTCCACCTCCCTGACTCGCCTCAGCAATTCAAAATGTTAGATGAACATAGGTGAGAGATTTCTCCCTTTCCCAAACCTATGCTGCCCCCGTCAAGGGGAAACCTTAAAAAACACATGAGCTCCCACCTCGAACTCCAAAGGCCTCCTCCGACGATCAGCATAAGACTTCTGTCGGTCCTGAGTCGCTTTCATCCTCTCACGTACAAGCTGGACTTTCTATGTGGTGCTATGCACTACCTTTAGCCCAATAGAACCTGTCTCTCCTACCTCTTCCCAACAAATGGGTGAATGACATGGTCTTCCATACAAGGCCTCAAACGGTGACATGCCAATAGTAGAGTGGAATATTTTGTTTAGGAAATCCCTACCAATGGAATGTGTCATATCCATGATCCTCTGAAATCCAGAATGCATGCTCGCAACATATCCTCCAATGTCTCGATAGTCCGCTCTGTCTGCCCATCGGTCTGGGGGTGGAAAGCAGTGCAAAGGCGTAGCTGGGTGCCAAAAGCATGTTGTAACCCCCTCTAGGCTCGTGAGGTAAACCGAGTATCCCGATATGATACGTTAGTCTTCAGGACTCCATGTAACCGCACAACCTCTTCTACGTACCTCTGTGCTAAGGTACTCACTGGGCCTGACTCCTTAATTGCTAAGAAGTGAGCAGATTCTGTCAGTCGATCCACCACTACCCAGATAGCATCATAACCACCATGAGCTCTGTGTAGTCCTATGAAAAAGTCCATTAATATTTCATCCCACTTCCACTCAGGGACATCTAAAGGATGCAACAAACCCCTAGGAACACGGTGTTCAGCCTTCACTTGCTGACACAGAAGGCATTTAGCCACAAACTCCGCCACGGCCCGTTTCACCCTGGGCCACCAAAACTGTTCCCTCAGGCCTTGGTACATTTTTCAAACTCCTGGATGTACCGAGAAGGATGAGCTATAGAACTCACGGAGAACTCCCTCACGCAACATCTCCGGGACAAAATACCTTCCATGGAAAAGCATCTGATGCCAGCTTTCCTCTGACCATCTTTCTGGAGCGTTCCACTGATTGACACAATCCCGTATCACTTCCACCTCGGAGTCCCCCCACTAAGACTCTTCCACCAATTGCAACATGGAGGACTGCACCGTCATATGAAACAAACATCCTCTAACACCTTCTACCCTGGCATCCAAGTGAAAGGCATCCAACTCTCCCATCGCCTTCCAAGCATCAGTGGATTCCCAAACCACTTCCTTATGCGACTTCCTGCTCAGGGAATCAGCGAGAACGTTGCCCTTACCTTCAGTGTAAGAGATCTCAATGTCAGAGTCTTGGAGAAACTCGACCCATCTCCACTGCCGTAGGTTCAGGTCATGCTGGGAGAAGATATAACGCAGGATCTTGTGATCCGAGAAGATGACAAAGTGCTCCCCAATGAGGTAATGTCGTCGCAACATCAGTGCGAACACTAATGCTACAAGTTCTAGGTCATGGGTGGCATAGTTATTCTCGTGATGGCGTAACTGCCTGGAACAATAACAGATCACTCCTTTCATCTGCATCATCACACACCCCAGACTAAGGCCAAATGTATCACAAAACACTTCATACAATAACCCTTTCTCTGGCTACCTGAGTATGGGAGCACTGACCATCTTCTCCTTCAGTTAGTCAAAATCCTTATGGCATTGCTCGCTACATAGGAAGACCTGGTTCTTCCTAGTCAAAGCATTCAATGGAGAAAAAACTTGAGAGATCTCTGAAACGAACCTCTGATAGTAACCTACTAACCCTAGGAAACTACGAACTTCTTCCACGCTCTTCGGTGCTGCCCAAAAAACAACTGCCTCCACCTTCGACGGGTCCACTGACACTCCATGCTGAGACACTACGTGCCCAAGGAAGGCTACTTCTTGTGTCATGAACATACACTTCGACAATTTCATGTAAATATGGTGGTGTCGTAGGACTTCCAAGACTCCCTGAGATGCTCAATGTGCTCCTCCTCTATTCTTGAGTATTTCAGGATGTCATCAATAAACACAACGACGAACCGGTCCAGAAACTCTTAGAAGACAAAGTTCATAAGTCCCATGAACACAGCTGGTGCATTTGTAACTCCAAACAGAATCACTAAAAACTCGAAGTGCGCATACCTGAACCTGAATGTTGTCTTTGATATGTCATTTTCCTTTACCCTCAGCTGATGATATCCAGATCATAGATCAATCATGGAAAACCAACCGGATCCCCTCAGTTGGTCAAAGATATCATCTATCCGTGGAAGGGGGTAACAGTTCTTGACCGTTACCTGGTTCAACCTTTGGTAGTCTATGAATAGCCTAAGACAACCATCTTCCTTCTTCACGAACAAAACTGGAGAACCCCATGGCGATACGCTCGGTCGAACGAAACCCTTCTCCATCAGATCATCAATATGAATCTGCAACTCCTGAAACTCCGAAGGTGCCTTCCTATAAAGGGCCATCTAAATCGGATGGGAACCAGGCTGTAAGTTTATCCCGAACTCAATGTCATGTCAGGGAGGGAGAGTCACAACCTCCTCAGGAAAAACATTGAGGAACTCCCCAACAACCTCTGGGACATCCATCATCTCTATATCAGGAGGAACCACTGATAACCCACCTAACAATGATATGAGAGGCTTCACATGCCGGCTTCCCACCTGATAACTCCTCTCACCAACAAAAGATATGTGATGCCCATCCACATCGGAGAACACGACACTTATCCGGAAGTAGTCAATTACAACAATAACAGAAAACTACCAGTCGATGCCTAGGATGACATCGTATGGCTTCATCTGTAATAGAATAAGGTCCACACTATATTGATGTGGTCCCAACGTCAGCCCACATCTCCGGCAAACACAAGATATGATAGACTAGCCTCCAACAAGTGTACTCTGCACCAGTGGTATGGAAAGTCTCAATACGTCTAGTCCCAAAGCATGGGCTAGACCAGGTGAAAAAAAAGGAGTGCTAAGATCTTGAATTGAACAAAGCAGAAACAAGAGTGCTGAACAAACAAATCGTACCTCGCACAACCTCTAGTCATGTTGGAGCTGTCAAATCTAAAATGTTCAACTGTCCACACCCAGATCCTCTGCCTCCCTAATGTCATCCACCTCCCTGACCACGCCCTAGTTGAGGTCCCTGAGGAGCACCTGAGGTCGGCCTCCTCCCGCAATGTCTCCCCTCAGTAGAGCATGGTCCTACTGCTGCTGGAAGGGCCTCGCTGGCAACTGGTGCTGCTGAGGTGGGCAATGAACCTGCCCACCTCCACCGTACTAAGGTCGGGTCGGGCACCAACTCTGAAGGTGGCTGAAACCTCCACAAGAAAAACATGTCAGTCATGGGCTCGTGAAAAAGGGATGAGGACCCGAAGATCTGAACTAGAACTACTGGGGCCTGCTCCCCACTGGCCTGAACATGGAAGGTCTCGTTGTAGGAGACCTACTGCTGACTACCTTCCCCATTGACAAGCCCGGCTGGATCCCCTCTCGGGGTGCACCTCCTAGCGAGTGCATCCTCTCTACAACCTCTTCCTTATTCTATTCCGCCAAGTACATCGGATGGTTGAAGGGGGTGACATCATACTAGAGCGAATTATGAAGCGCCTCTTCCAAACATCTCGCCCGAGACTTCTCATTCGGAAAGATATTTGGGGCAAAGCGCATGAGATCCTTGAACGTGATCCCCAACTCTCGTACAGACATACTCCCCTGCTGAAAGGAGTGTAACTCCTGCCGCTTCTCCTCCTTGATCATGGAATAAAGGAATTCCTCTCGGAATTCATTCTCAATGTCAGCCCACGGAACCTCTGCCTCTATTCTCTCTCTGAGGTAGAGCATCCACCACATTCACACTACACCTCTCAACAGACTAACTTCATGGGGAACCCAGTACTCCCTCGGAGCACGGATCAAGGTAAAATCAATCCCTAGCTCCTCAAGCCACCCCACCATATCCATATCCGAAGTACTACCCTCCTACTTCTTGAGGGTTTGCCGCTGGAAAGAACAGAGAGTCTTCTGCCACTGGCTATCTTCCTCCTATCGGTCAATCCTCAAATGATCGACCACCTGAATCTGCTGGGCCTCGGCCATCTGAGCCACCCTGAGACGACATCCAGGTGCCATAGCTATACAGTAAAGAAAGATTTCCTACGCCCAAGTATCAATGGTTTTATCAAGGTTTCATTTTATCATTTTATTTCAATTTCTTTCCCAGAACAACCAAATCATGTAAAACACAATCATGATGATGCATGTACCTTCCCTTGGGTCTCTACACTACAATCAATGTAGTCTCACTTGGTCATTTGGTAGGCTCAGATTCCATGCATCTGATCACGGGGGGCCCTAAAATCCCGTGTCCTAGCCGGTCTTCCCTGGCCTATGTCACGCACCATGATTAACTAACATTGTTTCCCTACCATCCCATGCAATCCTCACTATACCTAACTCTAGACTCCATCCTATCTCTCAACCATCACCTTTGATATCATTCTTTCATGACCCCCTCCCACCAAAGATGCCCCTCCTGAGCTGGTAATGGTGAAAGGGAGATAATAACCCCCGAGTCCCGCCTCTAGTAGGCCCCAGGTTAGCGACTTGCACCAAGGGTATGAGTTTTCAAAAATATGGGAGGCATTACCCTTTTATAATTTTATGATCGGGAAATAGGAAAAGTCAACCACCAAGAAGGAAAATAACGAGTGTATAGAAATAAACCCAAACCAATCCCACATTCATGAATAAATAGTTATAAAACAAGGTACATGTAAAATAAATCTCAAAAGTACAATACCAAAAGAAAAGAAGAGTACAACAACTCAATCAACTCCAACTGTCCGACTAGTAGCGTCTCGCACAGCCCTGTTAGTTCTCCTGGAAACCTGAATGTAAACGTAGGGTGAGAATACAAGTATACTCATTGGGGAATCCTAAAGCTCTCATGCACACGTGGGGAGACATCCTAATTTCATTTGAGAACAACACAAGAAACCTGAAAAGGAATTCTATCCACACTACCTCACCGGCCACACTCACCAAAAACACAATCACCACAGGTAGTAGTATATAAGAACAAGAGTATTGGGTACCCCGCACCATTTCCCTTTAGTTAGCTGGTCTTCCTAATGGAGAGCGTCATGACGATGCCACACTCTCCCTACCCGCACACACCTGGGCCTCACAACCATGTATCTCTCCTGCACACACCTGGGCCTCACAACCACGTATCTCGCTCGCACACACGTGGGCCTCACAACCACGTATCCCGCCCGCACACACCTGGGCCTCACAAGCACGTATCACGCCCGCACACACATGGGCATAAAAACCTCTTATCCCACCTGCACACACCTGGGCCTCACAACCACGTATCCCGCCCACACACAACTGGGCCTCATCCTGAATATTCTTGGGAAACAGTAAAACCTGCCCGAAGAGTCTTGGGCTAAACCACCCCAATCAAAACCTACCTGAAGGGTCTTAGGTTTATGGTCACCTCAATCCATCACTTCATAGGGAAGAAGGAGCAGAAAATAGCTAGTAACTAAGGTAAAACACCCTCTCCCATGAAATGGGAGTGTTCGACACTAAGTAATAAACATGGGTGGGGTAAAATAAAACAGAAAATATATAGATATATATATATGTATACCAAACACACGGCCCAACCTATGGCTTCTAAAAAGAGAAACTGAGCACGTTCCCCAGCACTGCTACTACGAAGCATGCATACAACAAAAAACCCCAACCCCATTTAGTTATTCATGTTTCAGCAGAATTAGTTTATTAGTTCTTTAACTACTGGGCCACTATCCAAAACCAAACCCATCGATCGTTCGTAAAACATATCCATTCCTTCCACAAATCACGTTAGGAAAACAAAAGCATCACAAGAAAACCATTCTTATCAACCAACCAACCCATTGATTATTGATCCCTTTCCATTACCATGACACACCATTCATTAACTCTTCCACTTTTTATTTATTATTCACAACCCATGTCTCGTTCACATTAAAACCCATCCATGCATCCCCACTTCCAACTGCCAAAACCACAACTGCATCGTACATCATTATCCCTTTAATGTAATTTATCACAGCCCCACTGCCCATCACAAACATAGCATTCACACCAACCCACAACCAAGCCAACCGCAGCCCCGCTGCTCACCCAATCCACAAAAACCCACAAAACACCCCCATCGCATGCCACATATCCAAGCCAACACCCACATGTTCATTATTCTATTTTCTTCAACCAAGGTGATCAGACAAGGGTTCTAGATTTTAATTAGCCAACATTACGTGATTAACCAAATTCCACATTACACAAGGTTCCATTCAGAAAAATGGTCTAGAAGATAGGGAATCATTTAATTGCACAAGATAAGGCCCCCAATGACTTTGATTTTCAGTAGGCTTAAGCCTATTCAATTCATAACATATCAATAGAATAAAAAAGGTAATCATAACAACTTTTCCATCCCCGTTGTTTTACCAGTTATTATCTTTATTTAATGGTTCAACTTTTTCTCATGAAAAAAAGGATACCAACCCCGCATGATGCACAAATTATAGAGACGAAGGAAAGATCCCAACCTAAACAGGTTCTGATCGCAACGCCCCCTGGATCAACCTTAGAAGACGTCCGTCGGTGTCCGTCACTTCTGTTAGGTCCCAGAAAAACCTCCTCGGGTGGATGTCAGAAAGGAAAGTCCAACTTAAATACAACGTATCCAATCTCTGAAGTTCCACCTCGTCGTTATGATCCCATGGCCGCTGATAGATCGTAAATCGGAGCTCGGACGAAGATGTTATGGAAGAAATAGCTTTTGAGTCTCTTGGGAGAAATCTGCTCAGAGGAAAGGGGAGGAGAGGGGTGAGTTGAAACGGAGGAGGGGACCCATACTTTTATAGGAGAGAAAGGAAAAAGTACACGACATGTACTTTATGGTACACAGCGTGTACTCGGTTATTTCACACGATCTCCTCGTGGATTCCCACATGGCTCCGCAGCCATTGACTGGTCAACACACGGTTTGATGGTAACGCATACGCGGGGAAGGACTACACAACGTGTAGTTTGGACACACTGTGTGTACTCATTTATTTCACATGGCTCCAACACGGCACACGGCCATTGATTGGTCAACACACGGTAACGCTTACGCGGGGAGAGACTACACAGTGTGTAGTATTGGACACACGGCGTGTACCCATTTATCTCGCACGGCAAGGAAACGGCCTTCAACACTGGCTATACCCGGCAAGGGGGTACACGACGTGACTCAAACTACACGGCGTGTAGTTTAAAATTCTATAAAGTGTGGGAAAAGTCCATCTTACCCTCCAAAACACATCGTGGCCTTCTTTTGACAAAGGAATGGGCCGGAGAGGTCCGGGCCATTACATTGTGGATGTTGACTGTGAGCACCTATGTGGTCATATATCCTACAGACATGATCCTGATGAACATTCTATGGGTGGGGATCACGCCATCCTTTTTAGAGGGCACATTATAGCACTAGTGATGTTGCATGATAAGGTGTTGAGGGAGTTCCATATGTCCCATTTAAAAGTACATCCTAGATTTTTGAAGATGTCCCAGGACCTCCAACATCAATATTGGTGGTCGTTGTTGAAGATGGCGGTGGCCAAGTTTGTTTGATGATTCCCCATTTATTAGTACGTGAAGGCCAATGTTCATATTCCAGTTGGCATTGCCCAACCATTTGAGGTATTGGTGTAGAAATGGGATGATATAACAGTGGAATTCTTGATGGGGTTATCACATACATCCAAGGTCCATAAATCTATTTATGTGATCATTGATCGATTCACGAAGTCAACTCACATCCAACCCATATCATAGCAGGGAATATTATAGGGCTTCAGAAACGTTTACATCATGAAGATAATGGGGATCAACGGGGTTTATTTAATGATCATATAATACCATGATTCATGCTTTACATCCTTTCAGTGGAAGGGATTATAAGAGACATTTGAGACTCTCCTGCATCTGATAACATCTTTTCATCCCCAGACAGAAGGTTATACGGATCAGACCATACATACCCTGGAGGGCACGCTTTGTGATATTTTACCTGAATTTGGTAATAGTTATTAGGACCACCTTCTTTTTGAGGAGGTCAAATAAAACAATAGATATCACTCCACCATCTGCATGACACCATTAGAGGACCTTTATGTGTAGCAAAAAAGATCACCCATATGATGGAAAAACCTAGGGGTTCAACAATCATGGGTTTGGATTTTTTATTGGATACCACTGAGAAGGTAAAGAACAAACGAAAGTAGTTGTGGACTTCACATAGCAGGCATAAGTCTTATAATGATAGAAGACATAGATCCTTGAGTTTGAGGGTGTAGACCATGTGTTCCTTTTGGTTTCACTACAACGAGGTTTACATAGATTTGGCAGGGCGATAGGCTATCTTCGAATATCATCGGACCCGTTTAGATCCGGAGTAGACATGGGGAGGTGTCGTACAACCTAGCCCTTCCCCCAATAATGCACTAGGTGCATGTTGTTTTCCCTGTGTCACAGCTGAGGAGGTACATGCATGACCAATCGCACTTCATCGAATATGGTGAGCTAGACAGTGACAATGGGGAGATATATGAGGAGTTCTCAGTTGAGATAGATTACCTACTTGAGAAGGTCCTGTGAGGAAAGTTGATTCCTGTAGTCCTTGTTTTGTGACAACACCAAAGTCTCCTGGAGATAACATGGGAGGAGGAGGCTAAATTCATGCTCAGTACACACATCTCCTTGTGTAGTTTTTGTTTTGGATTTCAGGGATGTAAAGACCCAAGGTAGGGGGAAGGTAAAGACATATAATTTCCATATAATGTTTTTTATTATATGGAATTATTTTGTGACTGCATGCTCTGATAACACATTATTAAGTGACTTAGAGAGCCCGAAACAGAATATTGAATTTTTTGAAGATAAATTTAGTAAACACACAAACATGTTTGTATAACATTATAATCAACACTCAGATCGAAAATTTGATGACACCATTGATCTTGGAATGTAATGATTTTACTAGAATGAAAATAACATTTTCCAGCAAGGACTGAATGGAAAATATTAATTTCAGACTTTTAGAGAAAAATGACAAAATAACATAAGAAGTTATTTTATATTCATTGTCATCCATTGAGGAGAAGATAGAGTTGATATGGTTCGACGATGAAGAGGAAAAATGAAGTATTAATGAGGATCATTAAGGGACCATATCAAGCAGCGTAATTATGAAATAAGGGGAGCGTATCAATGACATTATTTCATAAATTAAACAGTGTGATGAAGAGACGTTAGAACATAATTGAAATGTTAAAACATGTTTTATTTAAATATTTTGGCGCATTAGAGATGAAGAAATTAATCCTTGGTGGCACTTTAATGATTCTAAAATAAAAATTCCTCTCTAACGATGAATGATGAAGAATACTAGTGAGACATCAGAGACATTGACAGACCTCAATGAATAGAGTAGTATGTGTCGACATCGACACCTGGAACTCTTGAGGACTAACACATCAGCCACGAATGTCAATGGTGTAGGGGTTCTATTTATTATTTTAATTTATTCCCCGCTCATCCTTTTTTTAGAAACTACAACAACAAATCAACCCATGAATAAGTAGAACCGTTATTCATACGTTTACGTAGGAGGGTGACTTTTCTTCAGGATTTATCATCCACGATTCAAAAAATGCATGAAATGGTTTAACTAAAATCTATGATCCTCCCCTTTGATTTAAAACTCTAATGCGGAGGGCCCGAGATGACATGTATAATGCCAGAGCTCCTCCTCTTGTGGTTTCTTGGTGGCTGCATTTTCGAAGTTACAATAATTATATTTTGGGCCATGAGCATGGATGGAGGTGACCTGAGGGGCCCGTAGGCGTAGATAGATTAGAAAATGGACCACTGGAGAAACTCTTGTCTCCCGTAAAAGGTAACACCAGTGTGGTGGCGGCCAACAAAAATTGGTTGCATGAAAGTGGTAGCGACAAATGGTGTTATAGAAGCAATATAGGTTGCTGGCCCTTATCGACCACGCTGGAGGACACATGCATGCCACATTGGAAGGAGGTCATAGTAGGGGGAATCACGGTGCCAGGTGGGCGCCACATGGAGTTGGTGGTCCACCTCTAGGATATCGAGTAGTGTGGGCCACGATACATCGACTTTGGCTAAGGGCCCCCCCTGTCTGTCAGGCCAATTAGAGCTAGACGTGGCTCAGCTGCTGCATCATGGTTGGGAGATTCACCTCCGGTCATCCCCCTTGCGGACTAGAAAAATGCAAACGAGAAGTGCCCTCAGCATGGTGGGCCATGCCCCCATCGTAGCGGGGTGCACCACAACCCAATGGGCCATGCCCTAGACCAGCGGGCTGCACCCTATTCCATGTAGGATATACCTAATCCTAGTGGGCCATGCCCCTCACATAGTGAGTTGGGCCAGTCTCGCACCTAGGGGACCGAACCTGGGGCCTATTAGTCTAAACTCGCCCCTGTGGGATGGTCCAACACCCAGTAGGCTAGAGTAGCTTCAGCATGCCAGACCCGCACACTTCATGCTGGGCCACACTAGATAGGGTTGTTAGGAAACCCGGATGGCATTAACCTCATCCAAACTTGGCTGGGTCCATCAAGGATTATTGGTCCTTTCTCATTGTCTAGTCCGGACCAGACAGAACAATACAAGAATGAGGTCATGTAGAGTAATTTAAATTAAACCAGGGCATGTGGGGACCTTAAGAAAGGTTGGTTCATTGGGTATGACATGGTCAGACTGGGCGTTGTCTCAACCACTCCAATATTTATTAAAACGCATGTATCATGGATACCATACATTTGATTGACATGTAATTTGTTGTGTTGGGACCCTCTTGATGAGAAATAATTTTGGAATATTTTTTGTCTTTCATGGACATAGAGATGAGATGAAGGGCTTGAGGATCAGTTCAATCAAATGTGCTTTGTATGGAACCGTACAGTTGGCTGATACTAGATTACTATTTGATGAAGACCGGATGGAATGCGGCTCTATGTGACACGACAAAACCATGGGGGGAGCGACTTTTTGTGACCCGACAGACTCACAATACTCAATAGGAGGATTAAATTTGTTAAGCCTATGTGGTATGTTGTATTGTGTGACCCGGCATGTCGATTATGGGGTGTGACTCTTTGTGAAACAGCATACCGATGGTACACGTTAGAGATGAGTACCATAAAATTCCATGGTTAGTGAGAATAAGTTCAGTGTGAAACATAAGACACACTATACACGACAGAGGTGGTGTTCCCCAGTAGCTGAGGAGTTCAATTATTTGACTGATTGTGCTACAATCACTACGCAAGAATATACCTTGTTTGAGCTTCCTTTATCTATGTGTTTTGTTTCAGGCTAGGATTAGAGGATTGTTGTGTGGAATTTCCATTTTTTTGGTGTCTCTACTGTGTTTCATGTTTCTCACCCATTCATCGGCCCCATACAATCATGTCATGTCTTCAACGCATTATTGATGCTTCGATAGAGACCTTGGTAGGCCAGGACTCGGTGGAGCCTAGTGATAATGGTCAGATCGACGCTTCGACGGGTGACATGGTGGCCTTGCACTAGGTGGTTCCCAATAGGACCAGGTTGAAAATACATACTACTTCTGATTCCAATAGCTTCCCTACTCTCACAATTAGGTGGGGTGTACATCAGATGACCATTAGATATCTTTTTTGTACCTTTATATTTAAGTTATTATTTTTGGTTTTTATTATGACCTAATTTCATTTAGCTGTAATTTTGACTTAGTCTTGTTTTAGTATATTTTTTTACCCCTTTTAGTGTGTTCAGACGTGGTTGGGCATGTTTGTGCATACATGTACTCATGAAAAATCCTTGCACTTGCAGGCTAACACCTTTAGCAGTAGTTGCAAGCCCCTGGCCATTGGCATGCGTGCTTGGGGTAGGCACGACATGGGAACTGAGGGACAGGTCATGACAAATAATATCCTTGAAAATGAATAATATATTTTTTAAATTAATTTTAGTGAAAAAATCATTTATCTTGTATTTTACATATTTAATGTGTCCACATAAGGGAAAAAGCATTGTATAAATGATCATATATTTATAAATAAATTAATCATTAAGAGATTAATTTCATTATATATATATTTATTTTTAATTTTTCGAAATTTTATTATTATCTTAAATGAATGGTAAAATCCTAAAAAAAATTAATTTGATGAAGTAAAAAAACAATATAAATGATTTTAAATAATTTATTTTAGATATAATTTGAACAGATTATTATTTAAAATGAATATTTTTAGTTGGACTTGAAAATTATAGAATATAATATATTATATGGAAAATATAATTATTTTTCATGATTTTAATTTCAATGAAATTAATAGTATAACATTTGGAGATAATGATGTTATATTGAATAAATTTTTTATTATGTTATATTAATTTCAGAAAAAAAAATTATTAATCCTAAATTGATTAAATTATTGTCTATAATTGTATTCCATATTCCATTATATAAATTTTTTAGTCTATTCCTCTATAATATAATTATATAATTTTAATACATTGAGAAATTCCAAAAGTGTTTGACACCATAAATATAAAAATGGCACTAATTTGTCGGTTTTCCATGCCACAATGAGACATCAATCCTGAAGATTCCCAAAACATTTCTCAAAAAAATACATTAAAGAATTATATAGTTTAACTTTTTCCAAAATACCAAACCCAATGTCACTAACAATATATCTATAAAAATTTCTCTGAAGAACATGTAATCACCTTTTTCAACCCATTAATGTTTATTTTATTGCATCTACTTCCTCTTCATGTGTTGAAACCATATAGAAATAAAACATTCATTATCATGAATAAAATGATATCTCATATTGTTTATTGGAAATCCATTTTCCATCACATCTCCATAATTAGAAAATTTAAAACCTCACTTTGACGTATGTATGGCATACCGCCACAAAATACCAGTGTAATTCAATTCTCACCCCCACTTCACTCAGATGCTCCAAAAGATGAAAAAATTATTATATGGGATATTAATGATGTAAATATGATTATTTTAATAGTCATTAATATTATTAATTTTTCAATACCTTCTTCAAATTATTGAAAAAATGTTCATGTGTATGTATGTCCTACCAACTCCATTTATGTTGTTGTTTATTTTTATATCTCAACATTTTAAGCATTACTATATATATGTATATAATGAACATGGATTATATTAATATGGGGATTAAAATTATGGATAATTTCTAACCATGGAAAATGTACATTGACTGAGACATCTGAACCAAAAATATATGTGAGAAATGAAGTAGTTGTCACATGTAATAGTAATTTAATAATAAATTATTTTAAATGGATGATAAAACGGGATAAGTAAATCACATATTATATGATATATATGAAAATTATTTTATTATCTATGTATTATAAACATATATTTTTTAAAAAGTGGGTTCAAACCCATATAAATGAAATCATACATAAGGTAAGGATTTAATTCACAATCTCATAATTATTCGAAATAGGTTCTGTTTAAGTATCCATTGGATAATGTTAATATTCCCTATACATGTGCACTATGAATGTTATAAAATATTATATCAAAATTATACAATAAGTTTTTAATGTAATTTTTTTTCATATTTACTTTTTACAAAATGTTTTAAAAGTTATATTCTCATTGTTTTAAAAAATACAGTTCATGTTAATTTTAAAAGAGTTTAAAAACAATTTTTTCGTTATTATTATGAAATGAATGAAACATACATCCATAAGGTTTCATTTATTATTTAAATATTTATCTACCATTATTCATGTTTCATTTCAAATAATTATAATTATTTATTATGTTGATGTGATTTGGGTTTTTAAAAGTATATTCAATGTAATAAAAGTATTTTCCTCATGAAATTTATGTATAATACATCTATATTATATTAAATAATTAAATAAAACATTTTTGAGTCATAAATCACGAATTAAATTTATATATTCCATTAATATTTTATCATTTTATGGTTATGGCTAGTTGGACATGGATATCATTGATATTTCATATGAGTAGATCTTCTAATGAGGAAAATTATTGAGTTTGTAAAGACATATTGTTTGATTAATTTTAAATACTAACATGAAGAATGAATTGTAATTAATATGTGATTAAGGATTCCTACAATAACCCATCTATATATTAAAAGGCCACATGAGATCATATGAATTAGGTTTTAGCTGAGGCCATACACATTTATTTACATATGACTTGGTTGAGGCACTACTGGTATGTTTCAAATTTCCAAAATTATGTATTCCAAATCTATGAATTCAGTTGTTGATATCAAATTGATTATTTTATTACTATAATACCAATGTGGGTGTTTTATTTCATATATGGTTATATATTTTTTATTATTTGATCATATTTTTTTACTAATGAAATATGATCATGTTACTGATTAAAAATAAAATTTCTTTACTTATTTTCCATTCTATACTATTTATGCAATTTATATTCATATCTTATTTTGTATTAATACCCTTACTAAAACATTTATCTCACACCATTAATTAATTTTATTTTAAATAGGATATGAGGTTTCTTTTTCTAATTCATCATGAGGGGTTGATCAAAGGGGATAATGGAAATTTAAATGAAATTATTTTTATTTTTAATTTGATAAAATGTATTGTTAAATTCATGTGTGTATATAGTAAATCAATACCATTATACTATTTTTCATATTTTATGTTATACATGTTATATTTTTTCTAATTAATTAGTTATTCAGAAGCTCGGAGCTACTAGATTTGGCATATTTATTATTTACTATTAAGGAATTATTAGAAGAAACATTTGGAACATAATTTTGGAAAATGCATATTAGAGAAAACCACTATGATAGAATTTTGAAATGCTTCTAAAAACCCAATATTATTATTTAGTTGTTAGTAATACCTTTATTTTTAATTTATGTTAAGTGATTCAGTAGTTTAATATTATAAATTATGATTCATAATAATATGAGCTATTATAGTGAATCCCATTGTTTAAAAATGGAAGATAGGAGAAGCAATAGAATCCATATCAATGAATATAGGTACTATCCTCATAAGAAAGATAATGATAATGAAGGTAGATATGTATCTAGTGATGAAAAAATTATAAAAATATTATGAATTATAAAACATTTTATGATAAATAATGAATCCCATATTGAGCTTCCCTTTTATCCATAATGTGGTGTAATAATTTTTGATTTCATTATGCACCAGAAACAACCATTATAAAATTCTACAACAAAACTATTTTTAGATGTTTAAATGAAAATTTCATTAAAGAAGAGATTTATCATCATTGGATATAATGATAGGTTGTAGTTTTTCAGGGATATTTATCATCTAATGTTGAATGGAGATATATAGTTTCATTGATTAAAAACAGTAAGGATATAAATGAAATAAAAATCCTAGAGTGGTAGGATTTTAATATAATATTCATGTAAAATATTTTCTTTAATAACCATTAGTGGATTATGAGAGGGAGTTTTTGAGAATGATACTTTTGGAGGATGAGAATGTTTCTATGTATGAATCCAACATTAAGATCATTAAGGAATATTATGGTCTATGTAATTAATAAAATGATCTATTTTTATCATTTCATTAATGATAATAATAAAATTATTCAATGTTAGATATTATGAAAATATTTCTCAATATATGAGGAAATAATATAATCTGCTATACAGAAAAATAAAAAATTATCCTTGTATTATAATATTGAAAGGAAGAAAGAGAATAAGAGTTCAAAAGATAAAAATATGTTTTTAGGGAAGATAGGAAATATGGATTTACACCCCATGTGTTTGTTGTGGATAGAAACACCCTTGTATATTCATGAACGGAATGGGGGTTTGCAACATTTTTTTAGAAAACTTACACTGATATTGTTACATAAAAGGAAATAAATAATCCATTTATTTACATAACTATGAAGAGATAGCGAACTACATATTTAAATTTCCCATGCATAAAGGGAATATAGATCAGAATAATTAAATTGATCAATGTTAATATTATTATAATACTATAGTGTATGTTAAATTTGAATTACCGAGTAGGGCCAGTGCATCATAGATATGGGGAGGAGTGAATAAGTTATATCCTTAAATTTAGGTTTCATTTGTTTAAAAAAATCCCACTTATACTATTAAAGAGATACCAATTTGATGAGAACAAAAATATAAAACATACATAGAAACATAAGAACATACAAGTACCACGACTTCATAAGAGTATATATGTCCTTGATATTGTTTGGAATCAATCTTATACCATATAATATTCAGGAAAAAAATTCATTTATGTGGATACAACAAGAATGATATACCCCTACACATATGTAGAACGTCGATAAAATGACAATGCTTATTCATCAATTATCACATATTTATGTATTAATTTTTTTAAACAAGATAATAAAAACTCACTAAAATCATAAAAACATGTTACTCTAATTCCGGGTCATCTTTACAAATATTATATTCCTACATATTCTTCACATTCAGGCCAAGTTGCTAATAAGAAATTTTTTTGAGATCATAATGACACTCAGTCTGACTCCCATGTATGATTCGTTAGTCTGATGGCTCAATTAAAAAATATATTTAATCTAAGAAAAATTTGTAAAAAATTATAAACAGATTTTTTCTCAGTTTAGAAATCATAGTAAAATTCATAGTCTGATGACACTATCCATTTGGGTACTCACTAAATACAATATTTCTTATTTATTATCTGTCTAAAACACATCCTCTCAAATGAAAATTAGGAAATTTAATGTCTCAGAAATTCCATGTATTTTTTAAAATGATATGGAATTATTCTCAGACAATACACAATGAATAAACGTGATTCTATGGCCCGTTGATCATAGACCAATATATTGAACTTTTTTAAGGTATGCTCAGTTAACGTGCGAATGGGGTTTTCTAACATTTGAACTGGTGTTCTAATAAAATATATAAGGGCACCGTAAAACTCAGAACATCGAGATTCACCTACAAATGATTTATCATCAGCCAGAAGGGCCAAAAGAAAAGTTAATTTTTGGACTTTTCGTAATGAAATTAAATAACATTAAAAATTTACTTTCTTTTATTTTCTCATCTGTTGAGAGAATGATGAAGACACTGAAATGAAAAAATGAAGCACAATTATGAGGCTCATTAAATTCTCATATACTCTCAAAATAATGACGCTTTAATGTGGTGTAAAAGCAATGTGGTTTAAAAAATGAAACATTGTATCCACGTGATGTCACAGTGTAACAGAAGCATTATAATGTGTTTCTTGATTATTTTTTTGACATAATGGTGGATCGAGGAATTTAACATCAAGGATTATTTTATGAACCTCCATAAACATCCTCTATAATGAAAAATGACAAACGATGAAGAACATCAAACAAATTTGACAGACCTCAAAGAACAGAGTTGGAAGCAACAAATAACGCTGATGCCTTGAATCCTCGATGACATTACAATGCGGCATTGAATGTCAAAGTGGTAGGGGATATATTATTTGAAACTATTCATAGTTTATTTCTAGAAATGAAAAATGTGGTTGAAACTAGGAATATTTTGATATGAAAATCTTGTGTTTTTGTGGCAGGGTATCTTTTTTTGGATTTTCATTATCCGGGATTAAAATAATCATTTAATGATAAAACTGAAATCATCCGACCTCCCATATTTTTAAACAACTAAAATGGAGGGCATGAGATGACACTACCATGTTCCTAGAACCTCTATCATGTGTGTTCATTGTGTTTGTATCCTCAATGTGGTGGAAATTGGAATCTGAGACCATGTTAGTGATGGAAGTGTCATGGGAGGCCCATTAGTGCAAATAGATCCGAAAAAGTTCTACTAGTACATTTCTGGTGGCCCACAGAAGGATCCAGAAGTGTTCCAAAACTGGTGGTAGTGGCTACTAATGGTCATGTCTGGATGACCGTGATAGCAGGGTGAAGTGGTGCTAGTGAGGCACCGCACGGAGAGGGGGGCATATAGGGCACTCGGGTGGCAAGCATGCCTCAGACGAATGACCACGGCAGGAGGATCCCCTCACATTCGTGGGGACACCAATAAGAAAGGATGTGGACGAATTCCACATCCTAGGTGATCACCCACCCATGCACCAATGAATCTAGTATTTGTGGTGGCGTGCTATGCCCCCAGGCTATGGGTCACGCCCCCAACTAGTGGGCCTCGCCCCCAGCCATTGAGCTGGGCCAATCCTGCACCTAGTGGGATATAAACGTGGCCCAGTTGGCTAGACCGGAACCGGTGGGAAAGAACCACATCCAGTGGTACATACTCATGAAAATAATCTAGACCCTCACCCTTAGGGATGGGGTGGAATAGACATGGTCACCAGGTGACCCGACCGGCTGGATCTTCTGCCTAACTATGCTGGGTCCAACAAGGACCATTGGTCCTGGAACACGGTCCAGGTCAGTCTTGATTAACCTCGACTCAATCTAGGTTAGTTCTAGTTGGTTTTATTAAATCAAGGTATGTGGGACACCCCATCCTGGGTTGGTCGGGTCGTTCCAACTGGGTGGGACCGAGCTAAGATAGAACTAATGCATGTTTACTAAAACTCTAATAACATCAAATCCATGTGTCTGATTGATGTGTCGTTTACTAAATTAGAACCCGATTGATGTGGATGATTGTATGGACTTCCATTAAGAGGTTTTCATGGATGCTATGAATAATTTAATGTGAAAAAATTATCCACTGTGTGATATGTAGGAAACCCTACTGTTGGATGAGACCTAAATACTGCTGACATTCGACTCTGTGATACTCAATTATATCATAGTGGGCATCACTTCTGTAAGACATAGTAGTCCCATGGTGGGAATCAAATATGTGTGACTTTATAGGACCATGGAACGTGGGGAGGGGGAGAACTTTAATTGGCCATGATTGGTGGGAATCACTTATGAGTGAATTTTTAGGCACATGGTACAAAATGAGGAGGTATACCTATATAGACTAAGGTTAGCTAGAACCACTTCTGTGTTACTTAGAAGGCCCACCGAACCTGATAGATTAGTAGTTCACTGGAATCCGAGGTATTTGACGATGTGACAAAAGATAATTCTGTCACTACCCAATATGTATACCTAGTGTGAGATGTATTGTCAATCCTGATTTAAATTGAGGATTATTGTGAGGTTTTTTATTTTGGTTTTTGGGTCCCTATTGAGTATTTTGTTACTCATCGTATCATAGTATTTTCCAACACCTGTTGTGTCTGGTGCACCAATCAATGTTTTGATAGAGACATTGGGGTAACAGGACCTAGATGTGCTTAGGGATATGGGACCATCAAACACTACGACGGTGGACACGGTCGCCTAGGACCATGTAAGGCTTAGTTGGATCAGGTGGATAAGATGTTCTTCATTAGCTTAATTTAGCTACACTACTCTCAATATCAGGTTGGGTTCTCCATGGATGTCCATCAGAGTTTCCTATTTGAATATTGTTGTTTTTAGTTCATTTGTTGCGTTTTCATTCTAGCCCACATAATTTAGTTATACTCATACTCATGTTTTTTAGTGATACTTGTTTCCATATTAGTGTGTGGGAATTTTTTTGGAATATGTGTGCATATAGGTAATTAGGAAAACGCCTTCGACTTGCAGGTTGATGCTTTCGGCACTAGTTTCTAGCCCCTAGACATCAGGCGATAGAAATCAGTTACTCATGGAACATGCCCCGAGGAATGGGTTGTGGCAAAGTTGTATAAGAGGGTGGTTGGTCCTACCAAAATGACTTAGATTTTATGTTTTATATTTTGGAAATAGTGTTCTATGTTTCGAGTCTGACTTCCAGATTTGAGGAGTCCAGTGTTGGTATGTCAGCAAATGTATACGTACACCAGGACCATGAATTCTACTTTTTGGATAAATCCAAGAAAAAACAGTTGCATTAGTGTCTCCTTATATTATTTTAAATAAAATAAATATCACCATGTATAATCTTCGAACCGTGGTACATCGTGATCTATCTCCGGAAACCTCAATGTAGACGACCATCCAGGATCCTGATGTGAGGTTGTGAGGATTGTCTGCCTAGCAACCAGGCATTCATTTGGGGGCCTATTCTGGCGATGGCCCCACCTAGGGGTGTACCGGTGCTACCACCACATGATGTTTCATATATTATATCTGAAATTCTAGAAGAGGACAAGAACAGACTTAGTGCCTTGGATGAGTTTCAATGATAGAGACCTCCCATGTTCTGGTGAGAGAATTATCCTCATGTCTATAAGGAATTGAATTTGGTAGTGATATAGGCCCTATGAGTAGCAAGGACACTACCTAACCAGATGGAGTTCTTGGAAATGAACCTTATACAGGGCTCAACATGGAGATGGCAGAGCATGAACACCAAAATTCATGAATTAATGACCCTACCCAGGCCCGTCATCATAAATATTTTACCGGAGGAGGGTTTCCCCATGACGTTGAGCTCTGTGCGCATTTAGGAGATTATTTTCCATAAATAGGGAAACATTATGGTTGTTGAGTACTCAATGATGTCCAACGAGGTATCTTAGTACTCAATAAATTTGGTACTATACCCTTTCGTTAAGGATGGAGCTTTTAGTTAGGGACTCATACAGGATATCCGGGCACCAGTGTTGTCTCTCAGTATCCCAACTCATTTCAGGTTGATGGATTGAGCCCTTCTGGTAGAAAACATCGTGGAGAAGTAAGAACCCACAACATGATCTACCAACATACCCTAGGTGGAAGAGTCCTCTATAGGCAGTAGAAAACATACAAAAGGAACCAAGGAGGCCATGTCTTTCAAGAGACAACCCTAGCACTCGTGGTTGGTTGCGTAGGGCTCTTAGAGCAGAGGGCATCATCCTTGAACCAGGCATATCATCTCATGTGGTGGGAAGGGACAGATGGAAGGTGACTACCCGACCCATCTTGTAGATGACCAATAGATGATAAAGGGGCCACTGAGGATGAGGCAACACTATGATCTAGGAGGTCTGTTGGGCCGCAGACATGAAAGAGGGGCACGTCGAGAAACATGCAATGGGTGATGGTTTGAGGTGTTACTACCACCACCCACAGATTGTCCACCCAGACCTCATGGAGAAGGAATAAAAAAGGAATCATATCTTTAGCTGGTAGAGGATTATAACTATGTCGGTCTATTAATGATCTAAGTCACGATTTGTGTCTTCTCCACCATAACATCAGTTCTTATAGACACATGTTCTAGTGAGTCCTTTATTTCCATAGATATCATTCTAAGCGTACAGATTAAGCTCATGCCATTGGATCAATCCATACTGCAAGAGACTCCTAAGAGATTGGATTCAATGATTTCACACCGGTGAATGTATAGTGTGAATACTCTATGAGATGATATCTTTAGATGGGATATCCTAGAAGTAGGGTCATGGTCATACGACGCCATCTTTGGTATGTACTTGTTATCCATAGTCCATGTCCAGATAAACTATTTTAATCTTATAGTGTGGTGTGTCCATAAGGAATTGACCGGTTTTTCCTTCACCAATGAAAAGGAAACATGGGCTGCACAGGATGGAAATTATCATAGAAGGTTGATTCTAGTAACTCAAAAACTGTCTAGCCACACCTTTGGGGTAGTAGATGAAAGGATTCCATGTTTTTTAATTTTGGTGGAAAAGTATGATGATGTTTTTCTTGAGGATGTTCAATGAATACCTACTCGGAGCGAGGAAGAAATCTAATTCGATCTGTACACTAGGCCAACACCAATATCCACAATTAAATATCATTCGGATCTTGTCGAACTTGGTGGGCGATGGTTATATATGGAGGACTTTCAGGTGAAGGGGTTTTTATGTCCTAGCATATCACCAAGGGTAGCCCTTGTTCTTTTTTCCAAGATGTAAGATAGTAATTTGAGGTTGTTCCTGGACATTCAACACCTGAACCAGGTTACCTTGAAGAACAAGTATCCACTACCGAGAATCGATGATCTCTTCAACAAACTGAAGAGGGAAAAGAGGTTGTCAATGTTAGACCTTAGATCAAGCTATCACCTACTTTGGGTACATGATGAGGATGTACCGAAGAAAGCCTTCAGGTGCTAATATGACCACTATGAGTTCATAATGCCTCCATATGGAATGACCAATGCCCCAGAAGTATTCATTGGACTCATGAATATGATCATACAGCCTTACCTTTACCGGTTTGTTGTGGTCGTCATTACTGACCTCTTAGTGTTATTGGTATTCAAGGTTGAGCACGATGCACACCTACTGATAGTTTGTGATAAACACCTAGAGCAATAGTTTTTGGTAAGCTATCAAAGTTTCATTTTTTGATAAGCAAGGTCCACATTTTAGGACACTACATCTCAAAGGCAGAGGTTGTAGTAGATCTAGTGTTCTAAGAGGCAGTGTTTGCTTGGATCCACCCAAGAAAGTGACTAAAAGGTATAGATTCTTGGGGTTGGTTTGTTTAAATTAGATGTTCATTAAGGAATTTCTTAGAGTAACATCACTCTTATCCGCTTTCACACCAATGAGAAAACCCTTTTTTACATATAATAGTTATTAGGGTTTACAGTAGCTGAGGCAGAGACTGACTAGTGTCTTCATTTTAAGACTACCATAAGAGGGCGTTGGGTATGTTGTTTATAGTGAAACATCAAGGAGAAGACTGGGTTGTGCCATGATGCAATAGAAATCAGTGATATCCTATGGCACATTATAGTTGGGACAGAATGAGCAGAACTACACAACCCACAACCTGGAGTAAGCAGTAGTTTATTTTTCATTCAAGATGAGGTGGAACTATATGATTGTTGAACTATTTACAATTTTCTCTTCCTAATAGAGTATCTGGTATATCATCTCACCGAAAGAACTGAACATGAGACACTAGTGGTGGAAAAAGATTCTCCAGGACTATGATGTCGAGATATTCTATACTCATAAAAAAAAGGAATGTGGTGGAAGACACGCTCAGTAGGAAGACCAGTTTGTAGCTATTGAGTGAGGTGACAAGGAAGTTGGACATGATGATTAAATCATTTGTCATTAATGGATAATGTTCTTACATTTAGTTGATGACTATTACTCCCCCAATCTTACTGTGAGTTAGCGAGGGACATCTAGTGGATGTTTACTGTGAGGCCTGATGTGATCAATTATCCTTAAGATGAGATCCTTATATAGTTTTGATAGATGAGGAGCACATCATCATTTTCAGGGGTTACATCATAGTTCTAGTTATGAAATTTGATGTGGTGTTGAGGTATTTACATACATCCACTATGGTGGTACATCATGGATTGGTGAAGATGTACAGGGACTTTAGAAATCAGAACTGGTTTCCAGGGATGATGAAAGTAGTGATCGAGTTCATTTCACGATTCCACACTTGTCAGTAAGTGAAGGATGGGAATTAGGTTCTAGCAGGCTTGGCCTAGACACTCGAGGTACCAGAGATGAAATGGGATATTATCTTGATTGACTTTGGGACATGGTATCCAGGTACATCCAAGGGCCATGACTCTCTCTAGGTGATCGTGGAACAACTCACCAAGTCGGATCACATCCGACCCATCAGGGATTAGGGACTGATTGAGGGAATGTGAGACATCTAATTCTAGGAGATAGTGTGGATCTGAGAGATTCCATCGATGATCATCTTATATCGTGAAACTATCTTTACTTAGTAGATATGGAGGGGATAACGTGATTAGTTCGGGAGACAGATGTGATTGAGTATAGCATTTCATCCTCAGACTGATGGTTAGACAGAACAGATCATTCAGACCATAGAGGAAATGCTATGTGATGGTGTCATGTCTTTTTATCATAGTTGGGAGGAGAACCTACTATGAGTGGAGTTTTCATACAATAATAGCTATCACTCCACCATTGGCAAGGTACCATTAAACGCTATGTATAGGTGGCCTTGCAGATCACCCCTATGAGGGACATACCCATGGGAGTCTCTACTCATGTGTCCAGAGATGGTATGGGCTACCACTGAGAACATTATAGTCATCCAGCACCAGACGAGGACTACACAGAGCAAGCAGAAGTCTTATGCTGAATGTAAATAAAGACCCTTGATTTTTTTGGGGGAGATCATGTATTTCTTTGGGTCTCACACAGATGAGGATTGGGAAGATTTGGAAAGGTCGGAAAGCTTTATATAAGGTTCATTAGACCTTTTCATATAATGAGCAGTGTTGGTGAGGTGGTGTACTCCCTAGCTTTTCCCCCATAGATGCAAAAGGTGCATGCTGTTTTCTATGTTTCATAGATGAGGAAGTATATACATGATCTATCACATGATATTAACTGCAGATAGCTATAAATTAATGATGGTGAGATGATTGGGGAGTTCCAAATGGAAATATAAGATCAACAAAATTTGGTCCTACATGGCCGGTCGATTCCACTTGTGAGAGTTCAGTGGTAGCGTAGGAATCTCTAGAAGATCACATGGGAGCAGGAGGCTCAAATTAGTTCTTAGTACCACAATTTATTTGAATAGATTTTGTTTTGTATTTTAGGGATATAAATCCCCATGGTGAGGATAATTTCAGGTCTCATAAATTCAAGGTAAATTTTTTTAAATTATATGAAATTTTTTTGAGACCATATGCTATAACGATATGTGATTCAGAGGATCAGTGAGTCCAGAATGAACTTTTTTAAAATTTTTAAGGTACATTTAGTAAATGTGTGATCTAGTATTTATAACTTTTGAAGCAGTGATCGAATCAAAAATATAAGGGCACCATTCAATTCAGAAAGCATGGATTCTACTAGGAATGACATAACATTCAATGGTATAAGCCGAACTGAAAAGTAATTTTTTTCCTTTTTGGAATGATATAAAAAACACTAAAAAGTTGATTTCATTTATTGTATCATCCACTAAGTGTCTGGTGGTGATTATGTGATGAAGAGACAAATTTCATTGATATGGCCCATTAATGGCACGTTAAATCCCAGTGTGACTACCCTTTAATGTCGCGTAACAGTGACGTTGTTTCATAAATGAAACATTTTAACGACATGATGTCATAGTGTATCATAAATGCTACGATGTATTTTCATTTTATTTTAGTTGATGTGTTGGTGGAAAAAGTAATTAAACTGTGAATAATATCTAAGGAACCTTTATCTACCTTACTCTCCAATGAAGATAAAAAAATGCTAACGAACATCAAACATCAGAGACACACCTCGAAGAACGGAGTTAGAAGAAACGAATGACATCGATGTCATGACTCCTCGAGGATGTAACATTGTGGTAATGAAATGAAAATATGAAGTTCTTATTTTATATAATGTTCTTCCCCACACATTTATAGAATTGATGATAGTAGATCATTAAATAAAATGGAATATCCATGAATCACGCTTTTATGTGGGATGGTAAATTTTTTGGGGATTTTTGTTATCTATGATTGAAAATATAATTTTTTGTTATAGTTGAAATCGTCATATTTCAGATTTTTTAAACCACTAATGCGGAGGGAAATAGTTGACAAGAATAAGGCCCTAGAACCTCTATCATGTGCATTCATTGGGGTTGTATGATCAAGGTGGCAGAAAAGGAAATCTGGGGCAATGACAGGGACGGTGGAAACTCGGGAGTCCCATAGTCATAGATAGAAAAAAGTGGGCCACCATAACAGTTACGGTGGCATGCGGCGACGAGTGTGGGTGGAGGAGGGATATGCGCCTGTAGGCAAGCTGCAGCCAGCCGGCCACACCAGTAGGGTGAAGAGGTCCCATGCTGGTGTCGTATGGAGGGGTGGCTCACATTAGGGTCTCCCAGGTGGTTGCTGAGCCACGATCACCAAACAACTGTTAGAGGAGCCCCAAGTGTCTGCGGGTCAAGGGGAATGACCAGAACCGGCTAGCTGCCACATCTGAATAGCTCCCCACCCACCGCTCATGTGGCCAGTCATTGGGATAGTGGTATGTGCCCCAAGCCATCAGGCTCAGCCAGTCCCAAAACCAGTAGGTTGAAACCATGTTAGCGGGCCAGACCCAATGCCCGACTGGCCAGACCCATGCTGGCAGGCCGAACCCGGGCTGGTGGGCCAGAAAAATGGCCCTTGGAGCCATACCAGTGCCAGCAGTCTAGACTCATACCCTACCGGTCGGGCCGAAGATTATTGGGTCATGGGTGACCCGGGGGGCTGGATCGTCGGCCAAACCAGGCCGGGTCTAGCAAAGCCAATTGGGCCTGACACACTTGAAAGGCCAGACCAGACTGACCTAGACCTGAACTAGATCATGCCGAGTCAGTCGAATTTTATTGGTGTATATGGGACCCCCGTACCTAGATGGCTGAGTCTATCCAACTGAATCAGACTGGGTTGAGACATAACCGACCTCTTCTTACTAAAACACTAAATACTTAATACAAGGTGTCAGATTGACGAGTCGTTTGAGGATCTGGATCTGTTTTGACGATTTGGATCTTTTCGAATTCAATTAGGATGTTTTCATGGAAGTTGTGATTATATGAATGGCATGAGGAACGGTTCACTCATGCATCCTACATAATAAATTCTATGGTTACTAAGACCTGAATAATGCTAACATTCGACTCTGTGAGACTCGATTATAGTCCAGTGGGAATCTTTTCAGTGTGACTTTGCATGCCCACAGTATGTGACGAGGAGGAGTACCTCAGTTCGCCAAGATTAGTGGGAATCACTTCAGTGTGACCTTGTTGGCCCATGTTACGTGTTGAGGAGGTGTACCTAAGTAGTTTATGGTTAGTGGGATTCAAATTTATGTTTCCTGAAAGGCCCACTATACTCAATAGAGGTGGAGTTCTCCTGCATCTCTGGTATTCGACGATTTTAGTAATGATTATCCTATCACTACCCTTAATGTATACCCGGTGTGAGATGTCTTCTTCTTAGTTAATTAGATTAAAGATTGTTGTGTGGTAATTATTTATTGTTTTGGGTTCCCAACTGATTATTTTATTACTCACCCCTACACGGGCATCGCCTGCACATGTTGTGTCTAATGCAGAAGATCGACCTTTTGACCGATAATTTTGTATTCTAGGACCCAAAGGTGCTCATAGAGATGAGACAGAAAGAAGCTACGATGGTGGAGATGGTGGCCTAAGACCATAAAGGTCCTAGAAGAATATGTTGGATAGGATGTTCTACTTCTGCTTCATGTAGCTACACTTCTTTCACAAACATGTGGGGTTTTCCCAAATGGTTATTCATACATCCTCTTTATACTATTCAATTTTTATTTATTTAGTTTGGTTTGTATTATGGGCCATTAATTTTTTTTACTTGTACTCATCTTCATTTTATAAATACATGTTTAATTTTTAGTGTGTGAGACATGGTTGGGAGTGTTTGTGAGTAAACACACACAGGTAAATGCATCCTAATTTCAGGTTGACTCCTTCGACGCTAGTCACCAGCCCCTAGTCTCCGATAGGTTAGATTGTGGTTATCAAAGCATGGGCCCCAGGGGATGGGTTGTGATAGGAAACTACTTCTCACTAAAAACATTCATCTTTCACCTTTTGACATCACCTCTTTATAGTACATGTCTCAAAAATTACTATGTACTATCCTCAATTTTTAGGTGTATGAAAAATCATTTATTTTGGATTTTGAAAATATTTACTTCTTAATAAAATCTCTAAAATTTAAAACTACTTTAAATTTATGATAAATCATTAACAAAATGAGGGATTCTCAAAACTCCTTGATTATTATTGAACATTCAAAAATCTTATCATGTCATAACTCGATTCATAATTTCTTTCCATTTTTCAGAATTTTTTTGATTTCTGTTCAAATTTCATCCTTCTAGTTTCATAAAATTTCATTCAATTTTCATTATTATGATAATGATAAATGATAAATACATGATTCTTATTTACATTTTTACAAACAAATTAATGCATATAAAAATAAATTGACCACTCATTTTTATGCACAGTACTAACTAAATATTGTATAAATTGAAATTAACCTTCCCTAAATACCTCAGAAACCTGTAATGATCCCTAAAATTCCATTGAAACACTTTAGTACCATCATCACACACACATGACAATAAATTTTCGAAATTTTATTATTTTCATCTTCCTCCACATATCGGAGATATTCAATATGATGATGTTATTAGTGTTAGAGTATTCCTAATAATTCTTTTTATTCTTTACACTGAATGATTTTTGTATCCTCTAACCGGATAGCCTCCCCCACATAATGTACAATGTCTCATTACCATTTTTATAAAAAATATTGGTTCATATTTTTTATTAACCAAAAAGACTCAAAACAAATCGTCTTGAAAAAAATGGTTGACTATATTAAAGAATTATCACTAATCACATTTTTACCAATCTCAACAACATCACTTAAACTTATTTTAATTGGTCCAAAAAACACTCAATAAAAATAAAGAACGTCGTAAAAAATTATACCTCTATTTCACTTTTTCAATAATCACCTTGTCGGATGATCAGTGTCATGATTACTTTAATGATTAGTGGCAGACCACATCCTATGAACCAGTGTTAGCTTCGACATGTTCCCTCTTCTATTTATGATACATGAACATTATATAGTCATTAACATCATTCTATGATAATTTTTTTCTTGTGGATTGTTGGACTTAGTGAAAATTAGATTTCATATCATTTCACATGCAAGGAAAACACATCAAATCCTTAAAAAAATTCATCATCTGATATTGTCAACCAAATGAACCAATTCTAAAAATCGTTGACAACAAAAAATTATTCTTTTTAAAATTCTTCCAAGAAATCATATCTTCCACATGAATTCTAAATCATTAAATACCTGATTATATTAATCTTACTTACATTATAATATAATGGATATTTCTATCCATTCGAAACATATTTCTTTCCACATTCTATTAGAATCGCTATTTCTAACACGTCCTTCAAAAGGATTGAATCACATGTTTCCAGTCAAGATATTAGTATTTTGTAACACAATAGAGTAATGAATGATCATACTTACATTGGATCAAACAATAATCCAATACACCCGCTCTTTACAATCAAAACATTCATTTCACAACCAAGTTGAGAATGATGAATCTCATTTTCCAAAAAACTTTTTCACATCCCCCAATGAATTTCGTAATCATTTTTCATATGACTGCGTATTTATGATAATAATTCTGATCATCAACATTTACAATGTTGGGTGATTTCTTTTACATGAAAACACAGTACCTTTGTAAGAACCAGGTTATTGAGCCTGTATGAATTTTAAATTTTTCTTGATGTTATTCTAGAGCAGGGAATTCAGAGGGCGTGTGATTCTGAGACCTGGTGAGGCTGGAAATAAAGTTCAATTGGGTTCATAGTAGACATGCCAAATAAACCGAATAACTCATAACCGATTGCACAGATGGTCAAATCGACAGCACTGTTGAGTCCGGAATCTACTGTTTACCATAGGATGGGTGTAACTTTTGCGGGTGTGACCCTTCTATGGAAAACACTACCACAGGGGTTTTCGTAATTTAGAGTCCTAGAGCATGAACATTACATCTTCTGAATTGAGGCTCGACTTAAAAATACGAGACCTCTATTGCGCTCAGAACGAGGTTTTTACCCTAGAGGCGACTTATCCCCGACCCCGCAGAAAGTTCGAGTATGGATCCTAACAGTGGACGTTTAAGTGTTTTCATATTTAATCATTTATCGTCTACTCCACCTCCCCCCTTGTTTCTCTTAGGAGTATCCCTATCAATAATAATCAAGAGCCTCTACCCACCTCTCCAAGGAGAGGTGGATCTGGCGGATCGTCGGAGAATCTATGGGCTACACCAAGCGAGGTAGGAGTTGGGTTTTCGTTTTTTTAAATTATGCATATACTTATGGAATAAAATTCTGCAGTCGAATTGTTGTCCAATTTTTGAGATATGGTCATATTGGCGTAGGTATATATATGTGCTTCCCAACGATCCTTTCAGATCGAATTTTTGAGTCCCGGAAGTTCTAGGGGTTTCTAACAGCTGGCACGGTAGGATTATGGTGGTCTGGGATGGCGGCGCAGTAGCAGGCTTCTCAGCGTGGAAGCGGGATCCTCAGCGGCGGTGGCAGGGACTTGAGCGGCGACGGCGGGCTTCCCCGGCAGCGGTGGGCTCCTAGGTCGCCGGTGAGCTGTGCGATGGGGGTCGTGGCACGTGAACCCGTGCGAGAGACATAGGCCCACCGAAGGCAGGTATCCAATCAGACCAAAGATTGGTCACGAGGGCCGGTTGGTGCAGTGGAGCATGGGACCGCGGCCGGGCCGGTCCATCCCAAAGGGGTTCATCCCCTTGACTTCGGACACCCATAACATCCATTATGGGTGTCCATATTTTGTTCCATCTATGGAAGTGAAATACGCAGCTCGAGGAAATGTTTTTGAGATGGTCTCGAGAATTTTCAATTCCCGAGATAGGGGTTCGGTGATGCGGCATGCTCGTTAAGTACTACGCCCGGATTCTTCTTTCGAATGGCGTGAACACATCCGGAGTCTGTTTAAGGCACCGTCAGTAGTGTTGTGACCCAGGCATCTAGAAGTAGTGGTCAAGGGAAGATTCAAGCATTGAATCCAGAGATGATGTGTGGTCCCCACATGATGTCTTTTATGCTGTGAGCAGCATTTTGTGACTTTTTCATAAGACGTCCGTTCAGGGTGAATGAGCAGTAGTTTTGGCGTGTTTTCCAAGAGAATCATGTTGGAACAGTTCACCTAACCTATTTTGGGACCGAGGTGTGGGCCCTACGAGATGTCGTTTGGGTATAATATAGTGTTTATTAACATTTTCTTCAAGAGTCAGTTTCCAGCGAGTAAGTAGTCTATCTCGCGTGTTTTCCCATGTGGACTACAACAGTGTAATCTGTTTGGGTGTACAGAGCCTATTTCGAGATTTCATTAAATTATGAAACCTAAAGGAAGTTGTTTGGAGATTGTCGCACTCCGACCCAATGCATGGTAGCGATGTTAGTGACACCCAGTGATGGCATGGGAAGTTTGGAGTTATTGGGCCCATTCTGGGATTGCCCTCTAACGGGTCTAGTCTGTGGGTTAGCCAACAACATTTTGGGGGTTACCCTTCAGTGAGGCTGGGTAGTGGGTTACTCGTTGACCGTAGGGTTTACCATCCAGTTGGGTTGGGCAGTGGGTTACCCATTGACTTTAGGGTTTACCCTCTAGCAGGGCTGGGCAGTGGGTCACCCAATGATCATTTAGGGTTTACCCTCCAGTAGGGGTGGGCAGTGGGTCACCCGATGACCTTTTAGGTTTTACCCTCCACCAGGGCTGGGCAGTAGGTCACCTGACGTCCCTTTGGGGTTTACCCTCCAACTGGGCTGTGTAGTGGGTTACCGTACGAATTCAGTCATACTTATCCGATTTCGATGAGGCTAGTCGGTGGGTTTTATCTATGACTACCAGAGTGGGACTTTTGGTGGTACAGTTTAGCGATGAGGCAACTTTGACGTGCAGGACTTTTGGGCATCAGTGATGGCTACCCTCAAAACTGTAGGCGATATAACCAGTGCTAATCATAAATATGGAGATCCCATAACACACACATTCAGGTTTCTTGTTGATCATATATATATACACACAACCTAAACTTTATCCCACTCTTTTTGTTTAGAAACTCTTTTCCTAGTAGGGGTGAATACACGCAAGGTATGACACATGCTTTCTGTGTCTAGTTCCTCGTGGTTGGAAGATTCTACTCCCTTTCTCCTATTAGATTGATCTGCAATCTATTTATTGTACTCTTTTACTCTTCCTTGTTTAGTCTTCTACACACCGTTTTGGTACCTCCTTTGTTGCTTCCTAAAGCATTCGAGGCATCCTTCTGAGTATCCTTATACTCACCCTTGTTTGGTCTTTTCCCGAACATGGTGTTCCATTGCAGACAATAGACAGGTTGATCGAGACTACAGAGGAGCATAGATGACACAAGAGCTTGGGCTGTGTTCAGTGGATGTAGTAGGACATTCAGGTGTGAGACTCACTAGGTGTTTACTTTTGTTTACATATTATCGGGTTGTGGCACCTTTAGGGTTGGGCACTTGTTTTGCCCCTTTTTCTATTTGTTATCTCTCAGTACATTTCAACAATTTACTTTTTCATATTTAGACACTAATTCATGACTATGGATGTGTTATAGTTGTTTTCCATTTGGTTTTATTTTAATCTTCACTTCTCTATTGAGTGGGATGTGTGGGTGTGTATAGGTACTTAGGAAAAGGCCTCCCTAGAGATTGTTACGCCTTTGACACTTGTTGCCAACCCCTAGCCTATGGAGGCGGGCCTAGGGTAGTTGTGGCTTGAGACCAGTAGGTTCGGGTCGTGACAAAGTGGTATCAGAGGTGGTTCATTCCCTGGGGTGTTGTTCATACGTCCATAAAAAACAATTCGTCGGGATTTAGGAATATAGTGTCGACATGTCTCAAGAGAGGCTCTAAGGCTAGAGAGTCCAGTGATGGTACGGGTGGCCGAAGTATCCATTCACCAGGACCCTGAAAACCCACTAGTCAACTCGGCACTCTGAGACACTTGTTGAAGGGAACATTGGAACATGCATCCATTATGATTGAGTATTTGACTATCCTTTCTGAGTCTGCTTCCCATTATTATTACTAATATATGTGTACATGCTCATCTGATCATGGTAATCCTTGACAATTTTTATGATGCCCCCATGACATCAGGAAGCACAGTTACCTATCCAATTCATGACGACGACCTGGTGAACAACGTGGGGTCAGTTCAAGGTCCCTCACATGATCTCCTTCGACCCAATGCTTCAGAAGTGGCCCTCCACCTGGAGAGAGGCAGATAGTATCGGCAGTACATGCTGAGGTTGTGCGCCGGCTCAGTGCGGTCTTAGATAGTCAGCTTCAGCGACCGAAAATGTTCTGTGGGGACCTGGATCCCTAGTCAGCGGAATACTGGCTAGAGTCTGTGGACTTCCTTTTTAGGCTGTTACAAACTGCAGTGGACTAGATAGTAGCTCTAGCAGACATCGTTTTACACTGGATGGTCGGGCGTTGGTGGGGGTTGGTAATGCAGACCCACGACGAGTCATCTCTTACATTGGATAGCTTCCAGCAGCTCTTCCTGGAGGAGTAGTCACCCTCTTGTTTATTCTCTGTTCGGATTTAGGAGCTTCTGGAGCTGAAGCAGGGGGGATTACCGTGACGTATTACTTGGCCCAATTTACATATCGGACACGCTACTCGCATGATATGTTCAGCGATAGTGACATTCGGCCCCGAAAGTTTGAGTAGGGTCTTCACAGGGAGATCTATTCTAGTTTTGTGCCCTGGTGAATCCCTACTTATTCTGGGGTGAAAAAGAGGGTGCTCGTGAAAGAGAGCTTCCTCGCTGAGGGATGCCAGCTGACAGGGCCTAGCAGTGGCCGCTTCATAGGACATTCTTCGGTGACATGCATGCGGAAGAGAGGAGAGCCACAGTTGAGGAGGCCCTTTCATGAGCAGACTCAGGGGTAGGGTCATACAATGTAGTGGTTCTGTGGATCACCGGGGTAGGAAGGAGAAATCTTGTGCTATGCCTTTGACGGGTGGGGTCACCTAGCATGGGACTGCCTGACTCGGCGTACCAAGTAGCCGTGGAAGGCATTGGGCACACCAATGTGGCAGAGGCAGCGCCATTACCAGGGATCCCCCAGGCAAGGATAGGGTGGTCTTCAAGGAGGCGGCATAGGAAGATCAGTAGGACCTGGAGGTCCAGGACATCGTTTTGAGGTCCTTCCACTACCACCACCAGGCAACCCACATCAGGCTCAGGGAGCTGGCGGTAGGGGACACAAGCAGCTTCAGGATAGGGGTGTTCGTTACCCTCCAGCAAAGAATATAGTTAGAGGTACACTTTTTTTTACTCTACTCTTGCTCCGGTACTAGTAGCCACATGTTCCAACCACTCCTTCATATCGCTGCTTTTGATAATGGAGTTGGAGCTTCTAGTAGAGGCGCTGACACCTATGCTTAGACTCGAGGTTCCTATAGAAAGTGACTCATTGGTGAAATTTTTTTGTAGACAGTGCAAACTGTCATTCGGAGGAGGGTGTTTCACGTGGGACCTACACGTCATCATGGTATATCCTTACAACATCATCCTGGGAATGGATTGGCTTTTTATGGTTCACGCCCAAATCGACTATCATCACAGATGAGTCAGAGGTGAGTATTCTGATGGGATAAGGTTCATCATCCTTGGTGAATGAGAACTCATGGCATATTAGATGGTTAATCTGAGTAGGAGACAACATCCTTTTCATCACCAGTTGGAAAGCATAAATCTCGGAGTAGCAGACGCTACTGGCACCTGGATCCCTACACTTGCCGACGACTGCATGGATGTCTTTCCCTAGGATGTCCCGAGACTACCTCCGAGGTGAGATATGGAGTTCTGCATTGACTTGAAACTGGGGACTTCCCCGATATCATGTGTTACTTATCAAATAGAACCCACATCGCTTCGTGAGCAATGAAATTAACTAGACAACCTTCATGATAAGGGATTCATCAGGACTAGTGTGTCCACCTGGGAATCTCTAGTTTTGTTTGTGAAAAAGGCAGATGGGATTTTACGGCTTTGTGTGGATTATCATCACCTGAATCATGCCACAATAAAGAACATGTACCCTTTTCTGAGGATCGATGACCTCTTAGACCAGTTGAGAGGTGTGAAGTGGTTCTCCCAGATTGATCATCGATCTGGCTTCCACCAGTTGTGGGTTCGTGAGGCCGACATCCTGAAGTTGTATTTCCTTTGTCGATATGGTAATTACTTGTTTATAGTGATTCCATATTTCGTTACGAATGCCCCTACCATTTTCATGGATTTGATGAACCAGATCTTCAAGCTGTACTTGGAACAGTTTTTGGTTGTATTTATTGAAGACATACTCATATACTCCAGGATGGATGAGGAGAACACAGAGCATTTGAGGATGGTCCTAGACTTGCTCCGGGAGCCCCAGCTGTATGGGATGTTCTCGAAGTATCAGTTCTGGATTCATGAGGTTAAAGTTTTGGGGAATGTCATTATGGAGAAGGGATTTTCCATAGATCCAGGAAAAATAGAGGCAGTGATTTCTTGGGAGCCACCCAATAATGCATCAGAGGTGTGGAGCTTCCTTGGTTTGGAAGGGTACTACATGAGGTTTTTGGAAGGGTTTTCCATTATTTTTTCCCCTTTGACCGCATTGACACGGAAGGGGAAATTGTTCACCAGGACTGATTAGTTCCAGAAGGCCTTCCAGGAGTTGAGATGGAGGTTGACTAGTGCGCTAGTATTGAGGATTTTAGATGAGGTCCTTGAGTTCATGGTGTACTATGATGCTTGAATAGATGGGCTCAAGTGCGTGCTGGTGTAGTAGCAGGCAGTGATTGCATATGGGTCGAGCCTGTTGTGGCCCCATGAGCATAATTATGCAACTCACAATTTGGAGCTGGCAGCGGTGGGCCTAGCATTGAGGCTATATAGACACTACCTTATGGGTGAGCATTTTGTGATCTACTCAGACCACCAGAGTCTCAAGCACATCTTCAATCATAGGGATTTGAGTCTCAGGAAGAGGCGCTAGATGGAGTTTCTCAAGGACAATGATTTTGAGATAGTCGACACTCCTATGATGGTCAACGTAGTAGCAGATTCCCTATGCATGAATTCCTAGGTTCATTTAGTATGAGAAGATTTAGAGTAGTTGGATTCCCTACAACTGACCTTGGTGGAACAGGTGGGTACAACTTTTCTGCTGTTGATGGGGTTGAATCCTTTTTTCCTTGAGCGTGTGAGAGAGTCGTAGTTGTGGGATGTCTACAACGAGGTACTGGGTGATCAGATATCCAAGGTCAATGCAACTGATGGGTATTTTTATGGAGGGAATCATGAGATCTTGTTCTAGGGGAGAACTCTAGTACCAGTGGAGATGCGAGAGGAGGTGATGAGGGAGTTCCACATTAATCCCTTGGTTGTACATCCCAAGGTGGGGAAAATGTACATTGACCATCAGTGGCGGTTTTTGTGGTCTTTCATGAAGCAGAGTGTAGCTGAGTTCGTTTCACGGTGTCTAACCTATCAACAGGTGATGGCATAGCCTCAGGTTCTAGAAGGGTTTTTGCAGCCCCTTGATATCCCTGAGTGGAAGTGGGATGGCATATCTATGGACTTCACCACAGGGCTCCCCTGCACAGTGAAGGGCCACGATTCCATTTGGGTTATAGTGGACCGACTCACGAAGTCGGCACACTTCCATTCCATCAAGAAGAAGAGCTCAGTGGAGAGTCTAGGGCAGCTGTATGTTCTGGAGATCGTCCGCCTTCATGGAGTACCCTTGACGATCTTCTCCGACCGTGACACATGGTTTACGTCGCGTTTGTGGCGAGGCCGGCCGGAGGAATTTGGAACTCGGCTGTGGATGAGTTCAAATTTTCACCCCCAAACTGACGGGCAGACAGAGCGCACTATCCAGGTGTTGGAGGATATGCTTAGGGCGTGTGTGTTAGACTTTGGCCTGATCTGGGAGGACCACCTGCCTTTGGTGGAGTTCACTTACAACAATAGGTACCACTCTACTATCAGCATGACACCTTTTGAGTCCCTCTAGAGGAGACCTTGTAGGTCACCTTTGTTCTAGACGATGTATGGGGAGACCTCCCTCATGGGCTCGGATTTGGTGCAGGTGACGACGGATAAGGTCAATTCATTCGGGAGCGGAAGAGGATGGCTCAGAGATAACAAAAGTCCTATGCAGATCATTCTTGCAGGCCTTTGGAGCTCGAGCAGGGGGACCATGTCTTTTTGAGAGTCTCTCCATGGCATTGAACACAGAGGTTTGGCCTGGGTTGCAAGCTATCCTTGAGGATCATTGAGCCCTTTCCTATTGTGCGTAGGGTCAGTGAGGTTTCCTACCGTCTTGCTCTACCCCCAGAGATGGAGAGGGTGCATGACATCTTCCACCTGTCGCAGTTGAGGAAATACATGCACGAACCCATGCACATTATCGACTGGGAAGAGATGGACATCGAGGAAAGATCCACCTTTGCGGAGCTCCCAGTGGTGATTGAGGATCGGTAGGGGCAGACACTGTGTGGACGGACCATTCCTTTGGTTCGTCTATTATGGCAGCACTGGAGGGTGTGGTAGAGCACCTGGGAATGAGAGAGATAGATGTGGGCTCAGTATATCATGTTGTTTTTGTAGATATGATTTTATGGGATGAAAAACATGAATGAGGGAATGATTTCAGAACTCAGGTATTGAGCTAGTAAGACTTTGAAATTTTCTTGATGTTATTCGAGAGTAGGGCGTCCAGACGAAGTGTGATTCTGAGCCCCGGTGCGGCCTAAATTAAATTTTAAGTGCGTTAAAACTAGACATTCTAAATAAATAGAATAAATCCTAAAGGGTTGATTATATTGGAAATCCAAGGGCATCGTTGACTACGTAATGTGCCGTTTACCCTAGGAGAGGTGTAACTTTCGTGGGCATGAGCCTTTGGTGGAAAACGCCACCAGGGGCATTTTCATATTTTAGAAGCCACGGGTGTGAACATTACAAATTCCAAACAGAGGCACATAATAAAATTTCGAGACCACATTTGTGCTCAGAACGAGGTTTTTACCCTAGAGGAGGCTTAACCCCAACCCCGCCAAGTTTGGGTATGGAGCTTACCGTTGGATGTTTAAGTGTTTTTCTATTTAAAAACTTCTTCTCTCCTCCTCCTTCCACCCATGTTTCTCCCTGGACGATCCCTCTAAAGAATAATCACGATCCTCTCCCCACTTCTCCAATGTGCAGTGGTTCCTGCGGAATTTCGGAGAAGCTACTGGCTACGCCCAACACGGTAAGAGTTGTGTTCTCATTTTTTTATTTAACCATATACCTATGATCTCAAATTCTTGTGTTGAATTTCTATCCATATCTTGATCCATAGTTATATTAGTGTAGGGCTTGATTTTTGTTTCACAATAATCATTTTAGATCAAATTTACACGTCCATGGCTGTTTGTGGTGACTCATGGATGTTTTCCAGCCAAATTCTAATTCTTCCAGTGGTTCAAGGGGTTTCCAGTAGCTGGTGTGGTGGGATTCAGGTGGTCCGAGATGGTGGCGTGGCAGCATGCCCTTTCAGCATGGTGGCAGGATCTTTATCGGTGGCGGAAGTCACCTCTGCAGTGGGCGTGGTCTTCCCAGGCAGCGGCGGGCTCCCAGGTTGCCGGTGCGACGCGCAACGGGGGTCACGACACGGGACAACGCGCAGGAGATAGTGACCATCCAAGGGCGAGTCTCCTCGCGGACCAGTGACTGGCGACAAGGGCCGGTCGGTGCGGGCCAGGCTAGGCTAGGTGGACCGGCCAGACCAGGCTGGTCCAGCCCAATGGGGTTCATCCCCTTAACCTCAGACACCTGTAACATCCACTACGGGTGTCCCTTTTGAGGTCCATATATGGAAGTGCAATCTTCGTCTCGAGAAAATGTTATTGAGATTGTCTCATGAATTTTAAATTTTCGAGATGGTGGTTCGGTGGAACGACACACTCGTTATGTACTACACCAGGATTCTTCCTTTGGAAGGCACGAACAAATCCAGAGTCCGTTTAAGGCACCATCAGCGGCGTTGTGACACTCGTTTTGAGACGAAGTGGTCTAATTTAGTTTCAGGCGTTGAACCCGGATTTGAGGCTTGGGCCCCACGAGACCTCTTTTAAGCTGTTAGCAGTGTTTTTCAAATTTTTCATCATACATCTGTTAGTGATGAATGAGTAGACGTTTTGGTGTGTTTTTCTAAGAGGATCTCAATTGCGCAGTTTTCCTGACCTGTTTCAGAATCGAGGTGTGGGCCCTATGTGAAGTCGTTTGGGCATAATGTGGTTTTGATTAACTTTTTCGTCGAGAGTATGTTTCTAGTGATTAAGTAGTCTATCTCGCGTGTTTCTCCATGAGGATTACAATGGTGTAATCTGTTTGGGCGTGTAGAGCCTCTTTCAAGATCTCATTAAATGTGGCATCATGAAGTACATTTGTTGGAGGTTGACACACTCCGACCCAACACACGATAGAGATGATAGTGACATTTAGTGATGACATGGGAAACATGAAGTTATCGGGCCTATTCCGGGCTTACCCTCCAGTATGGTTGGGAAGTGGGTTACCCACCGACGTATTAGGGTTTACCCTCCAGTGAGGCTGGGCAGTGGATAACCCGTTGACCTTAGGTTTTACCCTCTAGTTGGAATGGGCAGTGGTTTACCCATTGAATTTAGCATTTAACCTACTCTAGGGCTGGGCAGTGGGTCACCCAATGAACTTTTAGGGTTTACCCTCCAGGAGGGCTTGGCATTGGGTCACTCGATGACATTTTATAGCTTACCCTCCAGTAGGGTTGGGCAGTAGGTCACCCGACGACGGTTTGGGATTTACCCCCCAATTTTCATGGGCTGTGGGTTACCCGACGACTTCTTTCAGACTCATCCCCTTTTGATGAGGCTAGTCAATGGATTTTTCCTTGATTACTGGAGTGAGAATTTAGGTGTTATGGTTTAGTGATGAGGCATCTTTGACATGCGGCATTGTTGGGCATCAGTTATGGCTACCCTTAAAAATGTTGGAAAATTATCCTGGGATGAGCTTAGAGATGGAGATTCCCTTACACACTCATTCTGGTTCCCTATTGAGCATTTATATATATATATATATATACACACTACCTTTTTTCCCACTACATTAGTTCAGTTACTCTCCTCCTAGGAGGGGCAAAGACATGCGGGGTATGCCACTTGATTTTCATGTCTAGTTCCTCTTGGTTGGATGAGACTACTCCCTTTCTTCTGTTTGGTAGAGCTACACACTATTTACTGTAATCATTCAGTGTCCATTTATTTTTATACTGCTCACCGTTTTTGTACACCCATTGTTGCTCCCTTGAGCATTCAGATCATCCTACTGAGTATCCTTATACTCACCCCTTCTTGGGATTTTCATGCACTTGGTGTGTCGTTTAAGATGACAGGCAGGTCAATCGATACTAAAAGGGAGCGTAGAAGACACATGAGCTAGTGCTTCGTTCAATGGACGTAGTAGGACATTGAAGAGTGAGACTAACCAAATGTTTGCTTTTGTTTACATGTTGACGGGTTGTGGAACATTTTAGGTTGGGCACGTGTTTTGCCACATTTATCTGTTCAGTATCTATAAGTACTCTTTAGTACTTTACTTTTTCCTATTTAGAGGTTGATGGATGATTATGGTTGGGTTATTGTTGTTTATCCTTTGGTTTTCTTTTAATCTTCACTTATTCATTGAGTGGGTGTGTATAGGTACTTAGTCAATATCCTCCCTAGAGATTGTTACACCATCGGTGTTTGTCGCCATCCCCTTGCCTATGGAGCCGAGCCTGGGGTAGATGCGGCTCAGGACTGTTAGGGTCGGGTCACGAAAACCTTTATCAGAAACTTTTTTTTCAGCATAGTCCCAACAATATGCGGCTTTAGATTTTTTTCAAACCTTGTTCATAAATAAGGTATCTTTTTTTCCCGTCGAATTGAATTTCTTATCAAATGTTTTAAGGTAATACAAACCAAATCATTGTCAGAAACAAAAACTGTTGATAGAAAAACCATTTTATCCAAATGTATAGACTCATGAAATGTCATCTATTTTACATCATAATTTTCATCTCCTCTTCCACTAAAATATAAACATAACTTTCATAAAACCACTATAAATAACTATTTGAATACTATTTATACTTATATTATTAATTCCTAGACAACCTAGAACTACACCTACACACACACTTTCATAAATGTTTTATAACATAAAAAATGGAGCAATTTATTAAAAATAACAACCAGAAAATAGTATCAAAAGTAAATATAAGAGAGGGAAAAACACATACCAAAAACGTTATGAGAATGATGTTGGACACCCATGTTCAACCTAGACATGAAAAAATATTCCTTCAGAAATGTTTTAGTGAATATGTTTTCAAATATTTATAATATCATAAAATACACAATCATGGATTCATTTTTACCCACATGATATTTTATTAAATGATTTTTGACATCAATATGTTTTTAATGAGAATGTTTTACCAGATTTTATTATAGTTCATTGGACATTGGTTATCATATCCTAAGAGGATCGGTAACAGCACTCAAATCATTATGTACTCAACTTATTCACCATCCAATAAGGTGAGTATCATATTTATTGGATGAAATATAGAAATAATTACCCACACTAAGGGTTAGTAAATTTTGTTTCATTTTATTCCAAAAAACAGAATGTTATACCATAAAAAAATACACATAATATTTATCTTCTATCAAATAAAATTCATGACCTACAAGCATATGAATACCCAAAAATTTCAATAAATTTTATGATTTCATACCTTATTACAAAACATATTATACTTTGATATATTTGATAATTATTTTTTCCATACAATTGATCTGATTCTTTTGGAGAACTCTAAAATAATTCACACAATGTAACAACATAAATGATGTTAGGTATTGACGATATCAATGGCAACAACCATCTAATCTGATTTGGAAACTCCATAAGATCAACTATTATTTCGTTCCCATATTAGTCATATTTGTTCCCAATAAACATTTTTGTGGAAATTAGTTTCATAATTTCTATGTTGAAATTCTTAAGATGATAATTATATAATTTTTCATGAAAATGATTTAATTTTCTCAATTTGTGATATTCTTAACCCTGTAATGTATTCCAATTATCCTACCACTGACACCTCAAACTACTTTTCCAACTCTTCCTCAAATCATACACATGATATTTCATTATTTCGAGAAATGATAATGTCATCAACATATACATATAAATTGATGAAAATATATTTACATTAATTAATTTAAATATTAATATCAAGACTTCCATTCATAAAACACATATTCAAAAAGAAATTATCGAATTTGGTATAATATTCAATTGGATATTTCATTTTACTAAACAAGGATTTATTCCAAATTCACACATAACACATATCGTTCCCCCAATAATGTTATAAATTTGTTTAATATATAATTCCTCATCCATATCCACAATCCCAAATGAATAATTGAAACACGTATGAAATATTTTGTATCTTTAATTGGTATAAATATCATGAAAGATTCTTAATTTTTAAAACCATTACACCATAGAACAATTTTACTCAAAATCAATTAATTCAATATGTGATTATCATTTCCACTCTAATATTTATATTTTATCTATCAAATCAACATATTATTTTATCTTGTTCCTAAAGACCCATTTTTTACCAATATCATTTTTTTGGGTTGGTGTTATCATGTTTCATTTTTGTCATGTTTCTCTAGCTAATCATTCTTAGACAGAACCCATTCTGGATGCTCATAACATACACTCAAAACATTCAACTCAATTTTTTTATATAAATAATTATGAAGAATTATATTTGATTTTCAAATTATTTTAACCATCTGATGTTGATAATAAAATATGTTTTGAGCTTCCACATTCTTCCTAATCCTATTATGTTATTTCCATGATTTTATCTCCTCACTAGAAATTTTTTATTTTGATTCTTATTCTTTATTTGGATTATAATAGTCTTCATCCATATTAGTATCTTAAACAATAATTATATCATTGTGTTCATATTCTTTATCTATAAGTGTATATTTAGATTCATTATCATATTTCTCAATATCATTCATATAAAATGGGTCAAATTCTATTCCTGATTATTTTTTTCATACATCTATATCTGCTTAATTATGAATCCCATCCAAGAAAATTCCATCTTTAACTCTAAAGTGGAATATCCACCATTTTTCGTCATACCACTTCATGACATAGGGACTTCGAAAATTTCTAAAGTGTTTCAAGAATATTTTTTTTTCATAAGTCATTTCATAGAGAGTTATATTAGAAATTTTTCTATAGAAATAATAGTTTTAAAAATAAAAAGCAGTTATCATGGCTCGTGTCCAAAATTAATGAAAGAGATAATGTAAAAGTAACATTGTTCTCTCCATTTCTTCCATACATCCATTTTTTTTCATTCAGAAAAACTATTTTTTAGCGAAGTGTATTATATATATAACTCATTCCAAATTACATTCATCTGAAGATAACATTGAAAATATATTTTTATATTCATCATCATTTTATTTTCCCAAAATCATTATCAAATACCCCCATTCCTTTTAGCATTGATCGTAAAATATTTAATCCTTTTAAAAGTATATGACTTACGATTTTCATACATAACATATGTATTTTGAGTAATGTCTGTAATGAAATTAATGAAGTTCATATCTCAATGAGTTTATTGTTTCCCCGATGGCCTGTAGATTTTTGAATGGAAATGTTCCTGATGATATTTTGAACAAATACAATAATTATTATGCATTGGGTTTGAAATAATTTCCTTCTAACTAATATTACAACACAAATAAATTCATCTAGACTTATTAGGAATTCTAGAGACAGAGTCTATCTTAGAAAAATTCCTCATGTTTCTATGAAACATGTGTCCCAATCATTTATTTTGGATCTAAAGAACGTATATCATACGCTTTTAATGAGATTTATTAACCTCACTAACCTCTATTATGTTACCTTTTGTACATTGGCATATGTTTACAATTTATTCATAATCCTCTCTTTCACAAAAGGCAATTTATTCAGAAAATAATTTTTATTCCTTCATCAAAATGTTTTGACTCCCACGACATTGTTGTGTTCCCCCCCCCTTAAATAAACATGAAATTCTTGGACTTTATTATTTCATCTGGAAATATGGTTGGCCTATCACCTTTGATTCTTAGGAAATCATTACTAAAAAATATTAATGTTCCATTTGTTATATATTTCAAATTATTATAATATTTTATGTCTCCTATCATTTGATATGAACAACAATTATCAATGATCAATATTTTTCTCCTTTTATTTCATTGAGACTGTTGAATCTCACTAAAATAAATCTTTCTATAAATATTGTAATAGTATTAATGATGTTGGTTAAAACAATTAATATTTACCATATATCTAAACCAACCACAATACCAGAAATATCTATAGAATAAAACATTTCTTATGTAACTTCTATATTTTCTGATTTCATGATCAGGTTTTCCAAAATCATTCTTATGTTTCCCACTAGTAATCTGGTTACCACTATCCTTTCTATTATAGCCTAGAATATTATATTTCAATTTGAATCTCTTATCCACGTTATTAGAAACAGATATTGTTTGAACTTTTAAGGACTCAATATTATTTGAAAAAACATACTTCTCTACATTTTTTGTTTTCACAAAATACATAACCTTCCTAGATTTATTTGCTCTCATAAATAATTTTTTTTATTTTTACCCTTTTAAGGTATCTTTTAATCATTCGTAGTTTTATCTATTTCTATTATATTCACTAGCATCATATATATAATTATTGAAACATATAATCTTCTAAGCATGTTATTAGGAACGATTTCCATTTCATGTTTTTTATCTATCAAATTAACATCCATATTAACATTTTTGTTCATTTCATTCTCATGAAACTCTAACTAGTAATCCACCTCTTCTAGAAGATTATCATTATCATAATGCTACAATTCATGAAGTTTTTAGTAACATTCATTTTTTAATTTTGTGATTTCATTATGAATATTCCTAAACATTGTCATGCATTCATTCAATTATTGTTTCCATTGGAATTGTAATTTAGTTTCTCCTTCTTCAGAATAAATCCTTCCAAAATTATCATTATAAATAATTGAAATAAAAATATTCACTCTAAATTTCTCTAAATATTATCCATATTCAGCTTCAATTTTCACTTCTCCATCATTTTTAGACAGAAAACATATCTAATTCAGTTTGGAGAACCTTTTCTAATTCCTATTATAAAACTATTTATTATTATCACATCGTTAATGCCATGATCTTCTTGGTCATAATTCTTCATTATTAACTATTATTTTTATTGAAGAAAATTACCCCAAGTTCCCAATCTATTAAAATGAAAATCATTTCAATGGGTGATCCCCCATGTATTTACATGTTCCACATTCCATATTTAAAAAAAATACATCATGATTTTTACATACCTCATATTCGAAGTCAGAGTGTTTTGTATCATCATATTCTGGAATATTCAATGACATTACCATCATAATATCCTTGAAAGGAATATCACTATCGTGTTTGGGTTTTTTTATATATTCACCCTTCCCATTTCATCTGTAAATAGAGTGCTATAAAAATAATTCATAAATATTTTTTATGGATATATATTTTCCTATAGGGAAACATTGGAATAAAATATGTGTGTAACAATTCTCATAATAATTTCATCAATGATAGAATATTCATAAATTTTATCCAAGACATCTGATAGTGATAACAATTTCGTTCACCCTGATAATGATGTCAACAATAAATTCATACTCACTCATTTTTAGATCTTCAAACTTGAGCCTCTAAATTTGTAGCAAATTCATGTTTACCTATTAATTTAGTTCATAAATGGTCATTAAATTATACTAGATATACTTTGTAGGGAAACACCCTTCACTTTTTCAAACTCTAATTCAGAATGTGATGAGAATAAATAATTCATAGATCTTCCATCATTCACAAGATTATTATTTGCAATAGATGTGAACTGTAATTTTTAATCAGTTGGAGGAAAACCATATGTTGCAATGTCAAGAACATTATAACCAAGTGATATATGAAAATGAATCAATAAATCACTATAGATATTATAGTTGTTAACATCATTGACTAAATTTTATATTCAATTCATAAAATTCATATTTTTTTGTCAAAAAATAAATTTTAAAAACAGTACAAAAGAGTATTCAATGGATCCTCCACCCTGACACCTAATTGAATTTCCCCTGTCAGATCAGTGTATAACTGAGAGGGGGTGTGGTGAATTAGTGATAGAATTTTTTTATGATTCAAACCTTTTGAAATAACCATTCAACCATATAAATATTTATCACATATCTAAAAAACATTGACACATCTAGAAGAACACAATAATTTATAAGGACCACTACACAACATGAGTAGATACATAATAGGAATGGTTTGTTAACAATCCTTTTTGTTGATACAATTAGTATATTATACCCAAACAACTGAGTACCACTGTGTTCAACAGAACCATGAATGTGAATCTCATATTCTGTAATAAAGAAATACAAATTTGAGCTAAAATTTAAGAATAATTATATCAATTCATCAAAATTAGTTATTATTATACCTTTTCAACATCAAAAAAAATTTAAATTCAAAACATTTCATTAGTTTTGTACCAATATATATGTATGAAGATATTTGTACATGTTAATGAAACTCAGTCTGATACCCTAGTCAGATTCCTTAATATGGTTTCGCAATTCAGAAATAAAAATCTACTAGAATACCACTAAAACAATTGTGAACATATTTGTTGTCAATCATGTAATCCCATTTTGATTCCTAGTATGATGACTATATCTGGGGTGATAATCTCTAAATACATTTTTTAATTCGTTTTCTATGTTATGAAAAAATCTGTTCGAATTCCAAATCCATAAATATATTTTATCTGAAAACATTCAATACTCTTAATTCTATCATCAATATTATAGTGTAAAAGATTTATAAATTACAATGTACTCTCATCTTTTATAGGAATTCCATAAATGGTTTAGGCAGGATTTTGAGAAGTTTCCACATTTAATTAAATTTCAGAAAGTTTAATTTCCCATTTATTTCTTCAGTCTTCTCAACTATTCTTGATTCCCATAAAACATTATTGAATCCCCTCATAACATCATTTAACGTCTTTATTTATAACAATGTTTTTATTCTAATAACTATTATCATTTATATTATTTCATTATATTGAAAAAATAATTTTTTCCCGTATGATGCACAAATCTAATTGTAACATATGAAAATAAAATTACAACGGATTATGATTTTCATTACTGTGTGATAAATGTAAATATACAAATTATACATTAATAAACATGTTTGAATCATCTAAATAATCATGAACATCCTCAACAACAATTTTTGAACCATCCCCCAAAACCCATGACAAACATCATAAAAATTTCAAATATAATTTATTCTTCACTAGACTAGTGATGTTTCTTATGATAAAGTTATTAGTTTTAGGGAGTGTATAATAAATTTTTCACTTATTTACTATAACAGTTCTGTGCCACCTATAGTTTTATAGTCATCACCACTTCATGTATGTTGTATCATTACCAATTTGATAAAAATAATTAATATTATATTATTGTTAACACAATTGAGTGAAATCAAATCATCCTAGTGAAAATGGATGACTAGATTATTATTTTATCTCCGATATCATTTTGCATTAGTCTCAAAAAAATATAACTTACTTTCTTTTTCATTGTTCCAAAAAAATGTAATGAAATCATTCACCATCAAAAAACATTTATACCTATCATTCCCTTCGGCGATCACCTATACATCTGATGATCAGTGTTAGGATTAATCTACTTCTTTGTGGTACATTGCAACTGATGAAGGGGTGACATACATTGCTTCATCCCTTTTCTTTTCATGAAACATAGACTTACACATTCATCAAATTATTTATTTGATGAATTTTACCTTGTGGATTATGAAGTTGATTGATAATCAACATATTCATATTCTCACATCCTAGAACAACATCACATCCTTAAAAAAATTCATTAGTAGTCTCACACCAATGAAATTTGACTAAAAAGATATTAATTCAAAATCATTATTCTTCAAAAAACTCATTAGAATCATTACATGTTCAGGAATTTGTGAAAATTTATTATCATCATAGCTTCATCATAATTAACATGTTATATATGTTATCTTCACATCCTACCAAATATATAATTCATTCAAATTTTTATTGAATTCACATTCTTCTCCCCCTTTCTTCTAAATTGATTTTATCCCATGTTATTAGTCAAAAGATTGTTTATTTTCGAATTTAAAATAAAAATTCATCATGGGATTTATATCATATATATGAAGACTCAGATGCACATACTCATTATTGTCAAAACAACCATTCTTGATCATATTTATGTCTGATGAATCCTTTATATCAAAATCATTCTTCCCAAACTAATTTACATTGTCTAGAATTTTTCATATGGTTTTTTATAATAATGGTGAGTATGACCACCAACCATTGAAATGTGATGTGATTCTTTTGACAAGAGGAGGCAAAAAATTTATCCTAAAATAATATTCAACATGGTACCATCCTAGAATAATTAAAGTATTTGTGTCTTTAAAAACATGAATTATATTTAACTGGTTTTATATATGTTATTATGGTTAAATAAATCGTGAGATATATAAGTATTTTTCTACACAAATTCTTATTTATGGATTTAGAAGAATACATGTTTTCATTATGGTTTTTAGATGTTTAATTTATTAATATATTATGTATGGGTAATTTAAGGTAATTTTTTTTCGAATTACAATGAACATCAATCTAAATATATGGACTTTGAATTTGGATAAATTTTATTTGGATGAGTCTTATTGTTACATACATATAGAATATATTGTGTCAATTTATAGATATTATTTTTTGATATTAAATAATGATTTATTATGTTTGAATATATATTATAACCACTTTTTATATGTATATATAGAGGATGACTGATTTTTTGGTGGATCATATAGTTTATTAAAAGTGCATTATAAAAGAAAACATCATCTCGAAAACCCATTTTTTCGTAATAGATAACATTAAAATAGATCATAATACAATGAATGTATTATATTATGCATATTATATGGAATGAAATCATGTATATATATTTTATGATGTTATTTATCATGATAGTAAAATAATACCTCAAATCTATTAAAATTATTTTACAAAAAAAATGTAATATGTTACCTTCTATTTGAGAGAAATCAATGGTTTATTAACTACTCACATATTTTTTTTAATGGTTAATATTAAAATGATAATGTTCAATATAAGTATCTATAAGTAAATTACAAATATATATCATTTCCTTTTTCATATTGTAACATCCTTATAATGTTATCATAATCATAATCCTAGTTTTTCGTTTACCACCACATTTTCCTTCCCTTGTTTTTTGAGGAAATTTCATTATCCCATTTTATGATGTGGGTTTCTAGGAATTGAAATTTCATATGTGTACATTTTAATTTTTAAGTAAAGTTAAAATTTTGAGGACATATTTTATTAATGGAGGCTAATTTGAAACATCCCTATATTTTATTGTATTCCCCTTTGAAAAAAAGTTATCTCTTTGATATCATTTTCATGAAACACGCATATTATACATGAAATGAAATATTATTATGTGATCCTTATAACATTTTCATTAAATCAGAAAGAACAAATAGTATTAATTTAATAAAAAATATATAATTATGAACACATTGTTAATGTTGTAATTAATTCAATTTGAATAATTGATTAACTTTTAATAAAATCAGTTTATTCTTCATGAAACATGCTTTCATAAATAAATGGGTTTCATGATATCTATGAGATTATATTATAATCAGTTGATAAAACATCATTAAATATTCTTTTTAAAATAAAATCATTTTTAAAATCACAATATAAAAATTACCGAGTGGTGAATGTTTTGTAATTTTTCATGAAATTTTATTTTTATCGAATAGTGAAAAATATCGTTTTTTATAAAAATATCAATTGATTTGTATTAAAAGTGAATTTATGATTTTAATTTGATATCATTGTAACATATTTAATAATTTGTTATAAATAATGTAATTACAATCATTTTATTCATGTCTATAGTATATTTTTTTAAGTATATTTTATGGGTTAGAAATTCAATTTCATCGAAACAAACTATTTATTGATTTTGTTTGGTGGGGTAAATTATTTTATGAAACATATTGGTTTATAATTTTTAAAAATGGATTCATTATGGTTACTTATAAAGTAATTTTATATAATAAGTCAATTTTTTATTATAAATATGAATAAAAACCTTCATATTTGTTATTACCGTAGAAAAGTGTTAATAGGGTACTTAAAAATAAATAATAATACTAATATGATGCTAATTATTAGAATGTTACCCTCAATATTTTTATATTTTTATTTTATGAGTGTTTCTAAATATATAATTTGGGTATAATTTATATCCTCCTGAAGCCACTTAGTTGAAATAATGTTCTATATAGTATTATAGTTAATCAAAATTCCAACACGTCATAATGTTTGTTTTTTAAAAAGTACAACAATTTTTATATGTGGTCATTTAATATATATTTTAGAAATTAAATATTATTTTCAAATCTAAATGATTTGTATTCCATATGAAAATTTATTTATAATTTTTAGGGAATACAAATTTCTATTAAATGTTTCCCATAGTGATGCAATTATTATAAAATTAATTGTAAAATTAAGATAATTATATTTATATTTTTTATTATATATATTCAAACAATTGATTTTACCCCTGAAATTTGTATATGAAATTTACAAATTAAGGGTGAATTGATTGATTTTCTTCAATGATATCATTAATTATTAATTATGTTAATGTCAACATAATGAATAGTTATAGAAATTTAATTCATAAATTTTTAATTATAAATAATATTTTATTAAATAATTAAAAATATAAAAACCATAAATTAGGATAAATAATTGAGATATAGTGAACTAAATATATCAAATTCTACATATGGGTATTTATTATTTATTTTATAATGTTATTGTCCATTATATAGTAGAACCTTTTAATAGTAGGAAATTTTTCAAAATGAGTTAATATGTGTTTAAACCAAAACAATAACGGTATAACCATTGCTTAAAATTGTTAAAAAAATATTGGATAAGTATTATTTTAATTGTATCGTCTGTATAATAATTTTAAGTTGTTTAATGGATACTTTTCCTTGATAATAAATTAAAAATAATTTATATTAATGATAGTTACCAAATTTCAAAATATTTGTATTTAATATCTTTTATGTGTTCAGAGAGGGAAAAATCAACATAAGAAATATTAAAAATTGTTATATTATTTTTATTTAAATTAACACATTTTATAAATTTATATTTAATCGTAATATATTATATAATAACAGTATATTCATGTTTAATGCTATTACATAATTTATTTATTTAATTGAAAATGAAATAAACTATTACAAAAAAAAAAATTTTGATATAATTTGATAGATTTATTATGTGAAATGAATTTCAATTATGATCATGATCTCTTAATGATATAATAAAATAGTTATATCAAATTGGACTTGTTATTTATTAGGTTTTTAATTTCAATGTAATGAATTGAATCAAACATGAAAATAATGATATTTTATAAAATCAATATTTTATTTAATCATTTTCAATTAAATTAAATATTAAATAAGTATAACGTGTATAATATATGTTTTAAAATTTCTTATGTTATACATTTATTGGATATTTTAATTTCATTTCATCTAGAATAACCTCATTATATTTTTATATCCTCATAAATTCTAATTTTGGCCATTAACTCATTTATAAAAAGGGATCCCCCCTTCGTCAATTCTACACACCAAATTGACCCATATATCTCAGCCAAACCATAAACATTTCTCTTAAAAACATCCTTAGCCATGTACTGTAGGTAAAAATTTTCTCTAAAGACAAACTTAATTTTCCCTATAAATATATCCAAAGAATGTTCTCCGCACATGAGGTAATTTTCTTTTCCATCTCATACATGTTTATTTCTTATTCGACTTTTATATCATGTGTAGTAACTATTATAAAATAATAAGAACAATATAATCAATATATTGAGATGTTAATATTTATATGAGAAAACAATTTAAAATATGTTATCCAACCTTTTAAAATCCTAAACTTCGCTCATTCGTACGTACAATTAACAGTCTCCACAATGTGATGTAAGTCATTTTCAAACACAAATTTACTGGGATTATTATAAAAGTTCATGTAATGAGTATAAATGTAATCTATGAAATAAATATGCTTCTAGATCCCATTTATTCCCTTATTTCCTCCAAAATATGGGTATAATGTTTTTGTGTAGGTATGACCTACCCTCTCGATGAATGGTTACGATAATTTCTCAATATTTTCCATTAAAAGAGAATTATAATTATTTTATTTAACAAATATGATATCAATATTATGGTTCAAATTACTTAAATTATGTACCTAATGTTATAGTTCATGGATTATAATTTATGAGTCGAAACATATAGTGAAAATGATGTAGCTATCTCCTTGAATTATAATTTAATAAATATAAGTTCTTAATGGCTGATAAATGGGTATATGTAGATCATACCTTTTACGATATATATGAAAATTGTTCTGTAATAAATTTATTATAAATATATGTTTATAATTAAATTTTATATGAAATGTAGGAATTAAATCATACACAAAGGAAGGGTTTAATAGATAATCACATAATTATTTTGGATAGCAACTCTTTAACCATTCAATGTGTAATATTTATCTTCTATTTCCATGTGTTTTAAAAATGTATTCATAAATGATTCCACTAATTTTAATTTGTTTTTAGTATATCATTTATATTTTTTAGCTTATTAAAAATTGTTTAAAATGTAATCATCTCTATTTTCCGAAACAAGGTATATTATAACTTTTCTTACAAAAGTGTAAAAAGATTTTAGTTTTTAAACATATACAACATGAATAGAATTTAAAAAAATTATTATACCATATTTTTTTAATTCTCAATTTATTATTTTATTGGTTATTTTTTAAATAAAATTATTTTATTGTTGCATCCATAGTATTTAGATATTAAAATTTATTTTTATAATTAAAATAGTATTTTTCTGAAGATATATTCCAATACTCTCTCTATATTTTCGTAATCTATTTCATGATCCTTTTATGAATATTATGTTGATATTTTAATATTTTTATACCATTCCTAATATTTCATTCAATGTTTATTTTCATTTTTATAGGGGATGTAATGGTATTACATATGACTAGTTCTTATATTATGGATATTTATTGACATTGACAATGAATATTGATTTAGTTCTACTACTTAGTCAATTGAAGCATTCATCGAATGTAATATGTGATGGTAGGTGAACACAATTACCCCTAAATACATGTGTATGTATCATGAGACAATCAATAATATATTTTGGCTGAGGTATTACTTATATATTTTCATGTGACTTGTCTGAGGATTAATGGTATGTTTCAGATGCCTAAAATTATGATTTCCATAATTATGAATTCATGAATTCATGTCCATGTGACTATTAAATTAGTATAAGACCAATGGTTAATTTTTCTCGATCATATGATTATATAAATATGTATTCTTTTTATCATATTTTATTCATGAAATGTAATATTAAATTTTTTGTTTAAATGTAATGTGTTTTAGTTATATACCTTGTCATATTGAATATGCCTCGTATATTCATATCTCCAATTATACGCATAATCATACTGGGAATTTGAGATCGATCGTTTCATATTTTAAATTTTCAAAATCATAATTGTATGTGTTTTATAATTGACAATGAATGGTTGTGTTAAGGGGATAATTGAGTTATCAAAGAATTTATTGCTGTATTTTATGTTTTAAAATGTAATGAAAACATCATGTATATAATTGGTTTACAAATACTACAAAACTACTCATCCCAATTGGATGTGATTCATTTTTTTATGCCAATGTAATATTTTAGGCACCAACTCTAGGATATTAGGGAATGTTTCTGTTGAGCAATGTATTGTTTTCAAACAATTCAAAATAATGTTTTTTTAAAAAGGGGGAGATTATTTCAAATAATACTCTGTCTCTTTATGATGATTTTGATTCTCACAAATACCCTTAATTATTTACTAATTATTTCGTTGAGTATTTTGCAGGAATTTATTTTATTTATTTATTTCATACAACGAGATTTCATACTTCATTTATTCCGAGATCAATTTTAGCGTGTTCTGGAATCACTGTAGCGCAAGATCAATTTTAGCGTGTTCTGGAATCACTGCAGCGCGAGATCAATTTTAGCGCGTACTGGAATCACTGTTCATACCCTACGTTGATGAACGTAACGTATGGATGAAAAGTTTACTTTTTATGTTAAAAGAAACGTATGGTTAAGGAACCTTACGTTATTTTGAAACGTATAGTCAATGAATCTTACGTTGTTTAAAAGTATGGAAGAAGAACATTATGTTTGGAAGGAACCTTACGTTTTCGTTGTTGGACAAGTATGGAAGAGAAACCGTACGTTAGTTTTCAGTGTTGAGTTTGTTTCTCAAAAGTATGGATCATCAACCTTACTTTTATAATCAACCGTACGTTCTTTGGAGAGTTGAAGCGAGACAAAGTATGGATGATCAACCCTACGTTTGAATGCTGAAGAGAAAGTATGTACGTTCTGAACCTTACGTTTGTGAACCTTACGTTTGTGAACCCTACGTTTGGAGCCACGTCATCAACCCTACGTTTGGCGTCGGGATATTTTTGACAGACGTTTTTTCCTTTTGCATTGGTCAAACAAGCGGATTATTAAGCGGATTTCGAGCCGATTCTTATGTACGACTTTTACTGAATCAAAGACGATTTTCAACGGATTACTGATTGATTTAAACGGAGCTTTTTATGCCGATTCCTCAGGGGAGTTACAACGGCTCTATTATTTCATTTAATATCGCGAATCTAAAGGAGATTTTCATGGATCTATTTATGCGGAAGATTTTCTCAGATTTGAATATATATGTTCTATCTTGGAAACATCGGATATATATATATACACAGAAAAGTGTGTGAAAGATATAGATTGACCTTTTAACGAGCAAGAAACAGAGACTGTGTAAAGGCGTTCTTTTCTGGTGATCGAGAAGAAGTGTAAATCCTTTATTACCGAAGGAAGATCTTGATAGCAGATTCACGTGTTCTACATCGACTATCTGTTGTGAATCTATTGCTGCTGAAGTTGTGAAGTTTCTGGTAATATCTATTGCAACTGGATCGACTCAGAACTGTTTTGATTACAGATCTTTATTTTCTGAAGACAACGATCTATCTACTGTCAATTGCATTCTGTTGCAATTGTGAAGAACAACTGGAGAAGTGTTTTCTTTATCGAAACCCTTTTTATTTTTTGAGTGATCAGCTTGTCGTTCTAAGCTGTGTGGGTTCGTGTTTGAACCAGGAAGGCTGTGTTTGCCTGAATCTTGTAAAGGTGTCAACTGCCTTTACTCAGTTGTGAACAGGTCTGTGGAAACGAGGACCAGATAGTGAAAATCGCCAAGCTCGTGGATTTGAGCGTTGGTGGAGTGGACTAGGGGCCTTCTGTTCCCCGAACCACTATACATCTGTGTGTTCATGCTTTTACTTTTTCCGCTGCATATTTAATCGTGCAAAAGCATAGTGGACAGAATTTGTCTAAATTGAAGAGATTGTAATAATTTTGAAAAGACACAATTCACCCCCCCTCTTGTGTGTAATCCGTAGATTCAGATCCAACAATTGGTATCAAAGGAGGAGCTTCTTAATTTTTAAAGTCTTATCAAGCTAGAAGTATTTAAAGATTATACATAGTGTATCATGGCTGATATGAGAGAGGGAATGTCAATGGTCAGAGCACCTTACTTTAATGGAGATAATTATGGCAGCTGGAAATCACGTATGACTATTTATCTGAAAAATCTTGGTTACAAAGTCTATTCAAAGATTCTGACTCCCTATGAAATTCCTGAAAATCCCGATACATGGAGTGCTGCTACAGAGGCTGAGTATGACATAAATTCAAAAGCTATGAATGCAATCATTTGTGGTCTAGGACCAGATGAATTTAACAGAGTATCTCAATGCCCGACTGCATATGAAATGTGGCAAACAATAGCTGTTGCTTATGAAGGAACAGATAATGTAAGACAGATGAGATATGCAACTGCTAAGTTAAAATTCGATACTTTCAGAATGATTGAAGGAGAGAGCATCACTCAGATGAATGGAAGATTGACAGAAATTGTCAATAATATAACAGCTCTAGGAGAACCAATCAAGCAGGCTGATCAAGCGTTGAAGGTACTGAGAGTACTTCCTACTCGATGGAATGGAATCTCTGCAGCGATCAGACAATCAACTTCTGTTAAAGATCTAACTATGAGAGAACTGATTGGTACATTGATGATGTACGAAGCTGAAATGCAAGATGAGGTAAATGAGCATAAAGTCTACATAAAAAGGGAAAATACTGCTTTGAAAGTGACTTCTCAACAAAAGGATAGAAAGATGAAGAACAGAGAAGTAAGTGCTAAATCAGAAAGCTCTGATTCTTCAAATTCGGATGAAGAACTGGCTCAGCTAGCCAAAAAATTCAGAAAGTTCTATAGTAAGAAGAAAGACTTCAAGAAATCCTTCAAAAAGGATAGCAAGGAAGTGAGATGTTATGAATGCAATAAGATGGGACATATCAGACCGGATTTCCCAAAATTGATAGATGCAAAGAAGAAGAAATTCTTCAAAAGAGATGATTATGAGCAGAAAGACAAGAAAGCTATGAAAGCTACTTGGAGTGTTTCTGAAGACTCAAGTAATTCTTCTGAATCAAGCTCAGATAAGTAGAAAGCCAATATAAAAGCAAATATGTGTTTCATGGCTGAAACTGATGAGGTACACTCATACTACTCCTCTGACTCAAATAATGAATCAAACTCTGAAACAAGCTTCTCAAATAAAAAACTTGCAGCTTACTGCAATATGCTTGAAGAAACGTATGACTCATTATTTAACAAATATAAATCTATAAAGAACTTGCACAAAGCTATTTTAGATAAGAGAAATACTTTGCTAAAACAACATAAGGAATTAATTGACAAATACAACTCTGCTGACTCAAATAAAATTAATTTTGAATCAAAAATAAAAACTCTACAGGATGAAGTAGAATCTTATAAAAAGGATGCATTAGTTTTTACAAAAGGAGAAAACACCTTAAATGAGATACTTGGAAAAACTGTAATTAAAAAGGAATGGTTTGGAATTGGAAGTAAAGGAGAAAAACCTAAGTTATACAAAAATTATTTTGTTCTTTGCACTAAACAGGTTGTTTGTAACTTCTGTGGAACAAAAGGTCATATAGCTAAAAACTATTTTCTAAGACAACCTCAAATATGTGGAATTAAGAAAGCTTATATTTCCAATGATCTATATGATTCAATCAATTTTAAGAAAACAAAGCAAATCGGGATACCCAGATCACTGCTTGCTAACACTCCTGGACCCAACAAAATATGGGTACCAAAGCAATTTGTTTGAATGTCTTTGCAGGTAGCAGGTCACCAAAGAAAGAAAGAAATATGGTATATGGACAGTGGCTGCTCAAGACACATGAGTGGAACTTCATCTAATTTCTCTTCTCTTTCTCGAAAGGAAGGAGGACTTGTCACCTTTGGTGACAATGCCAAAGGAAAGATTATTGGTATTGGAACAGTTGGAGATCCAGAGACAGTCTCAATCAACAAAGTACTTTATGTACAAGGGTTAAAACACAATCTGATAAGTATCTCTCAACTCTATGATGATGGATACACTATTGATTTTACTAACAATAGTTGTACTGTTTCTAAAGATAAACTGTTTAATTTTAGAGCACCCAGAACTGATAATGTTTATACTTTGGATTTGTATTCCTTGTGTAAACAACAAGTAAACTACTTAACTGCTAATATAAGTGAATCCTGGATCTGGCATAGAAGACTTGGTCATTGCAATATATATGCTTTACATAAATTATCTAAGAAACATCTAGTTTCTGATTTGCCTAGTCTCAAATTTGAAAATGACAGATTCTGTGATGCATGTCAGCTTGGCAAGCAACACAAATCATCATTCAAATCTGTTAATAAAGTTGCTACAACTAAACCTCTAGAACTTATCCATATGGATTTGTTTGGACCTTCAAGAGTAGCAAGTTTAGCTGGTAAATTGTATGTTTATGTATTAGTTGATGATTATTCTAGATTTACTTGGATTTACTTTTTGAAATTTAAAAGTGAAGCTTTTAGTTTATTTGAAGGTTTTTGTAAATCTATTCAAAATGAAAAAGGTTTTAATATAATCTCATTGAGAAGTGATCATGGTGGAGAATTTGAGAACCAGGAATTTAATTCCTTTTGCTCAAACATGGGTATTAAACACACCTTCACTGCTCCAAGAACACCTCAACAGAATGGGATTGTAGAAAGAAGAAATAGAACTATTCAAGAAATGGCTAGAACTATGTTAAATGAATATAGCCTACCTATATATTTCTGGGCAGAAGCTGTTAATACAGCTTGTTATATAATGAATAGAATTTTAATAAGACCTATTTTGAAAAAGACACCCTATGAACTATGGAATAACAGAAAACCTAAAGTAAATTACTTTAAAGTTTTTGGATGCAAGGTTTACATCTTGAATACCAAAGATAATCTTGGTAAATTTGATCCAAAATCTGATAAAGGTATTTTCTTAGGATATTCTGCAACCTCCAAAGCTTATAGAGTCTATAATAAAAAGTCAAGGATTGTTGAAGAATCAGTTCATGTGAAATTTGATGAATCTGATCCTTTTGAGAAAAGGATAGAACAAATAGATGAACCTGATTCTAATGAAAACATGAGACTTGAGAATTTAAAGAATGATTTTGAAAATGATATAAAAGAAATTCAGTCCAGTTCAGAAGAACATGACACTGAAGAACCTTTGAATGTAATGCCTAGACAGTCTTGAACCTTAAAGAATCACCCTTTAGAATCTGTGATAGGTGACTTAGAGACTGGTATTCAAACTAGAAGAAACTTTGGAAACATAGTTGAATTCTCTGCTTTCCTATCCCAACAAGAACCTAAGACCATAGAAGAAGCCTTAGATGATGAGAGCTGGGTAATAGCAATGCAGGATGAATTGAACCAGTTCAAGAGAAATAAGGTTTGGGAATTAGTTGAAAGACCTCATGATTATCCAGTAATAGGAACTAAATGGGTCTTTAGGAATAAACAGGATGATCAAGGGATAATAACTATAAATAAAGCAAGATTAGTAGCTAAAGGATATAATCAAGAATAAGGAATAGATTATGATGAGACCTTTGCACCTGTAGCCAGTTTAGAAGCCATTAGAATCCTTTTAGCCTATGCATCTTATATGAATTTTAAATTATTTCAGATGGATGTTAAATCTGCCTTTTTAAATGGTTATTTAATGGAGGAAGTTTATGTTGAGAAACCTCCGGGTTTTGAAAATTCTCAAAAACCAGATTCTGTTTTCAAACTTACTAAAGCTCTTTATGGCCTTAAACAAGCACCTAGAGCTTGGTATGAAAGACTATGTTCTTTTCTTTTGAAAAATGATTTTACTGTTGGACTAGTAGATCCAACACTCTTTAAGAAAACTGTGAAAAATAATGTTTTGTTGGTTCAAATTTATGTTGATGATGTAATTTTTGGATCGACCAATAAAATTCTTTGTCATGAATTTTCAGAATTAATGCAAAAAGAATTTGAAATGAGTATGATGGGAGAATTAAATTTCTTTTTGGGTCTTCAAATATTTCAAAAATATTTTGGAAATATTTTAAATCAATGCAAATACATTACTGATTTACTTAAGAAATTTGGACTTGAAAACAGCAAGACATTTACAACTCCTATGTGTACTAATATAAAACTTGATTTGGATGAAACTGGAAAATCAGTGGACAACAAGTTATATAGAGGTATGATTGGTAGTTTGTTATATCTTACTGCTAGTAGACCAGATATAATGTATTCAGTATGTCTTTGTGCTCGATTTCAATCAAATCCCAAAGAATCCCACTTAACTGCTGTTAAACGAATTTTTAGATATTTAAAAGGTACTATTTATCAATCTCTGCTTTATCCAAAAACCTCTGATTTTAATTTAATTTCATATTCAGATGCTGACTTTGGAAGCTGTAGATTAGATAGGAAGAGTACTTCAGGAACATGTCACTTTTTAGGAAAGTCTTTAGTATCATGGTCTAGTAAGAAACAACACTCAGTTGCCCTGTCAACAGCCGAGGCAGAATATGTGTCTGCAGGTAGTTGCTGTGCACAGGTGTTGTGGATGAAAAACACTCTTATGGAATTTGGATTAAATTTCAATAATACACCTATTTTATGTGATAATACTAGTGCAATTAATATTTCAAAAAATCCTATTAGTCATTCTAGAACTAAGCACATTGATATAAGACATCAATTTTTAAGAGATCATGTGTTTAAAAAGGATATATTTTTTAAATTTGTAAATACAGAAAATCAATTAGCATATATTTTTACTAAACCACTTCCCACGGCAAGGTTTGAATTTATTAAGGGGGAGTTAGGTTTATTTAATTTTAAATAGTTTTTTTTATCTTATTCTGTTTTCGAATTCTGCTTAATTTCTGTTTCCCGCTATAAGTAATTTTATTTTGTTTTAAATAAAAGTAATGATTAGTGATTACACGGGAATCAAGGCTGTCAGAACCGTTTCACCTTCTAAACTGTTTCACCTTTTTCGGAAACCCTTTCGAAAACCTAAAACTGCACATCTGCTCCAAAACCCTTTTCTGAATCTTCAAACCCTAAACTTACGAACCTTCAGAAATCGTTGTTGAAATGGCAAAGACTAAGCGTCCAGATGATGCTGAGAGCAGTGCTGCAAAGAAACCTAAAGTAGTTGGTCGGAAAATACTGCAAGGTAAAGTCATAGATTTAGAATGACTGTTTGAAACTAATTTACTGTTGAAGCAAGCGTTGTCGTTTCAAAGCCTTGAGCAAGCTTTTAATAGTGAAATTTCTGAGTTTCTATATGAGGCAGAAATGAGACATTTCTTTAGAACTGTTCAGTTTAGCCTTGGAGATACGGAGGATAGTTTATTGGCTCAAATAGAGGATAAGGACTTTTCCATATCATCTGTAGAGATAAGTCAAATTCTTAACTGCCCTCACGAAGGAGTTTTTCATTTCGATTTACGGAATATTGGAGATTCTGTACATAAGTCTGAAGACATTATGTCTTTTCTGTTTGGAACCAGAGTGATAAAGAAAATGTTTATTAAAGATTTGGAGCCCGATCAGAAAATCTTGGTAAAATTTGTTCAGACTGGTTTAGCACCAAGGATGGCTGAGATGGAGAAAATCCTATACCCTGACATGTACATAATGTATCTTCTGATGTGTGATATTAAGTTTAATTTTCCTCGGTTTATGATAAGATATCTGAGATACTGCTGTCATAGTGAAGCAAGAATGACCTTTTTCCCTTATGGAAGGTTCATTTCTTTGTTTTTGTTTAAAAGAGGAATGATCAGATTGGTAGATGCTGGGGTGAAATGTCACCACAGTAATGTTTTTAATGCTGGAACATTGAGGAATGTAGGATACTTCTGGAGCACAATTAAAGGAAAACTCTTACCTGTTGGAGCTGAGGAAGACTCGGAGAGTGCTCAGGCTCAACCGGCTAAGTCCAAGGAGGGACAAGCAGAATCAAGGGTTAGTACAGTGGCAAGGAGAATTCGCTTTGAGATGGAGGAAGTTGAGGAAGAGAGAAGTCAAGAAGGACTTCAATCTAGAAGGAAGAGGTCAATTGATGAAGAAATTATCTCTCCTGCCTTGAAATCCTCTGAACCGGTAATTTCTTATTCATTTGTGAGAGAAGCTGTTGTGGAGCAGACTGCACCGATAGAGGAACCAGCAGCTCAACCGGAAATCCAAAAAGAACCTCAATCTGCTGCTGTGGCTGTTGGAAAAGCAATTCCACAAGAACAACTTATGGAGGCAGTGCCTGGTGAAGAAGTGGCCCGACCTCAAGATTTACATGAAATTATTGTTCTTGACCATTCAGTAGAAGTCAGAGAGACTACTGTTCATGATGAACGTACTTCTGAAGCTAATACAGAGGTACTTCAGGAAGATTTTTCAGTAGAAGAGTTTCAGGCTTCAAAAGCTAGTTCAGTGGATCAACCTTGTCAGGACAAGGACAAAGAACAGTCAGATGCAGATTCTTTACCACTTGCCCTGCCTCATAAACCTATTTCTAGACATGAGAATAGAGCACAGGGTGCCCCTGATTCGAGAAAAGAAGAAGTTGTTGAGTTGTACAAGCGTATCTCTCAATTAGAATCTGAGAATGTTAGTCTCAGAAATTCTCTAAACTTAGAGCAGTTGAAGTTTCAGAAGCTGAAAGAATCTACTGTTTCAAGACAGGAAGTAGATTTGTTTAAGACTGATATGCTGCATGCTGTTGATCAGTTAAAATCAGAGATGGTAAAGAAAGATGATTTGTCTGAGATGAAGATTTACATGGAGAATAAATTTGAGTCTGTTGCAAACAATGCTGTGAGTGGATCAGGCTCTTCACCTGATTTGATTCGGATATTTCAAGCAATTACTGCAGCAATGAGCAATATGAGTGACAGATTACACGATCTTCAGTGTAATAGTGCCCCTTTGTCATTTTTGCTAGATAATCAGAAATTTTTAGTGGATCAGTTGACATCTGGAGAGCAACCGATTAGGATTCTTTTGAATCATTTATCAGAGAAACTGGCTCTTTTTGTTGAAAAAGAAGAAAGAATGCATGAGTTTTTCAGAGTTAATTTGATTGAAGATATTTATATGACTCAAGAGAACAGAGATCTTATCATCAAGTTAGGAGATGGGATGATGAAGAGGCTCAGAGAACAGCTTACAGAGATCAAGACCGCGATTCAAAGGAGATAGACACCCTTTTTTTCCCCTGTCTTATCCATGAACCTTGATTCCTCTGTATATCACAATCGTTTATATATAACAGCTTGTGAATGAAAATTCTTTTCTTACTTTTTTTTGTTTTGTTGTTTATTGATTTATGATTAAGTTAGCCAGTATAACAAATTCACTTATTCATACACAGTTAATTATAGCATTTACTTATAGTTCAGTGCAATATTGAATGTGTTCAAATCTGTAATTTTTCATTCTTTTTTGATATCACAAAAAGGGGGAGAATTTGGATAAACACAACATTTAAATTCATTTGTTTCCTATAAAGAAATTTGGATATATAGGAGAAGACATTTATCTTTTATCTATTTTTTAGCTGAAAATTTATCTTTATGGGGGAGAAATTTTATTATAGTTAAATATTGTTTTAATCCGTTCAGAATTCTAAAATTTTCTAAAACTAATTTTTCAATAAAGATTTCAATTAAATTAGTTCTATTATTTTATGAGTTTTGTGATCATCAAAAAGGGGGAGATTGTTGAGCAATGTATTGTTTTCAAACAATTCAAAATAATGTTTTTTTAAAAGGGGGAGATTATTTCAAATAATACTCTGTCTCTTTATGAAGATTTTGATGCTCACAAATACCCTTAATCATTTACTAATTATTTCGTTGAGTATTTTGCAGGAATTTATTTTATTTATTTATTTCATACAACGAGATTTCATACTTCATTTATTCCGAGATCAATTTTAGCGTGTTCTGGAATCACTGTAGCGCAAGATCAATTTTAGCTTGTTCTGGAATCACTGCAGCGCGAGATCAATTTTAGCGCGTACTGGAATCACTGTTCATACCCTACGTTGATGAACGTAACGTATGGATGAAAAGTTTACTTTTTATGTTAAAAGAAACGTATGGTTAAGGAACCTTAAGTTATTTTGAAACGTATGGTCAATGAATCTTACGTTGTTTAAAAGTATGGAAGAAGAACATTACGTTTGGAAGGAACCTTACGTTTTCATTGTTGGAGAAGTATGGAAGAGAAACCGTACGTTAGTTTTCAGTGTTGAGTTTGTTTCTCAAAAGTATGGATCATCAACCTTACTTTTATAATCAACCGTATGTTCTTTGGAGAGTTGAAGAGAGACAAAGTATGGATGATCAACCCTACGTTTGAATGCTGAAGAGAAAGTATGTACGTTCTGAACCTTACGTTTGTGAACCTTACGTTTGTGAACCCTACGTTTGGAGCCACGTCATCAACCCTACGTTTGGCGTTGGGATATTTTTGACAGACGTTTTTTCCTTTTGCATTGGTAAAACAAGCGGATTATTAAGCGGATTTCGAGCCGATTCTTAAGTATGACTTTGACTGAATCAAAGACGATTTTCAACGGATTACTGATTGATTTAAACGAAGCTTTTTATGCCGATTCCTCAGGGGAGTTACAACGACTCTGTTATTTCATTTAATATCGCGAATCTAATGGAGATTTTCATGGATCTATTTATGCGGAAGATTTTCTCAGATTTGAATATATATGTTCTATCTTGGAAACTTCGGATATAAATATATACACAGAAAAGTGTGTGAAAGATATAGATTGATCTTTTAACGAGCAAGAAACAGAGACTGTGTAAAGGCGTTCTTTTCTGGTGATCGAGAAGAAGTGTAAAACCTTTATTACCGAAGGAAGATCTTGATAGCAGATTCACGTGTTCTACATCGACTATCTGTTGTGAATCTATTGCTGCTGAAGTTGTGAAGTTTCTGGTAATATCTATTGCAACTGGATCGACTCAGAACTGTTTTGATTACAGATCTTTATTTTCTGAAGACAACGATCTATCTACTGTCAATTGCATTCTGTTGCAATTGTGAAGAACAACTGGAGAAGTGTTTTCTTTATCGAAACCCTTTTTATTTTTTGAGTGATCAGCTTCTCGTTCTAAGCTGTGTGGGTTCGTGTTTGAACCAGGAAGGCTGTGTTTGCCTGAATCTTGTAAAGGTGTCAACTGCCTTTACTCAGTTGTGAACAGGTCTGTGGAAACGAGGACCAGATAGTGAAAATCGCCAAGCTCGTGGATTTGAGCGTTGGTGGAGTGGACTAGGGGCCTTTTGTTCCCCGAACCACTATACATCCGTGTGTTCATGCTTTTACTTTTTCCGCTGCATATTTAACCGTGCAAAAGCATAGTGGACAGAATTTGTCTAAATTGAAGAGATTGTAATAATTTTGAAAAGACACAATTCACCCCCCTCTTGTGTGTAATCCGTAGATTCAGATCCAACAATTGGTATCAAAAGAGGAGCTTCTTATTTTTTAAAGTCTTATCAAGCTAGAAGTATTTAAAGATTATACATAGTGTATCATGGCTGATATGAGAGAGGGAATGTCAATGGTCAGAGCACCTTACTTTAATGGAGATAATTATGGCTGCTGGAAATCACGTATGACTATTTATCTGAAAAATCTTGGTTACAAAGTCTATTCAAAGATTCTGACTCCCTATGATATTCCTGAAAATCCCGATACATGGAGTGCTGCTACAGAGGCTGAGTATGACATAAATTCAAAAGATATGAATGCAATCATCTGTGGTCTAGGACCAGATGAATTTAACAGAGTATCTCAATGCCCGACTGCATATGAAATGTGGCAAACAATAGTTGTTGCTTATGAAGGAACAGATAATGTAAGACAGATGAGATATGCAACTGCTAAGTTAAAATTCGATACTTTCAGAATGATTGAAGGAGAGAGCATCACTCAGATGAATGGAAGATTGACAGAAATTGTCAATAATATAACAGCTCTAGGAGAACCAATCAAGCAGGCTGATCAAGCGTTGAAGGTACTGAGAGTACTTCCTACTCGATGGAATGGAATCTCTGCAGCGATCAGACAATCAACTTCTGTTAAAGATCTAACTATGAGAGAACTGATTGGTACATTGATGATGTACGAAGCTGAAATGAAAGATGAGGTAAATGAGCATAAAGTCTACATAAAAAGGGAAAATACTGCTTTGAAAGTGACTTCTCAACAAAAGGATAGAAAGATGAAGAACCGAGAAGTAAGTGCTAAATCAGAAAGCTCTGATTCTTCAAATTCGGATGAAGAACTGGCTCAGCTAGCCAGAAAATTCAGAAAGTTCTACAGTAAGAAGAAAGACTTCAAGAAATCCTTCAAAAAGGATAGAAAGGAAGTGAGATGTTATGAATGCAATAAGATGGGACATATCAGACCGGATTTCCCAAAATTGAAAGATGCAAAGAAGAAGAAATTCTTCAAAAGAGATGATTATGAGCAGAAAGACAAGAAAGCTATGAAAGCTACTTGGAGTGTTTCTGAAGACTCAAGTAATTCTTCTGAATCATGCTCAGATAAGGAGAAAGCCAATATAAAAGCAAATATGTGTTTCATGGCTGAAACTGATGAGGTACACTCATACTACTCCTCTGACTCAAATAATGAATCAAACTCTGAAACAAGCTTCTCAAATAAAAAACTTGCAGCATACTGCAATATGCTTGAAGAAACGTATGACTCATTATTTAACAAATATAAATCTATAAAGAACTTGCACAAAGCTATTTTAGATAAGAGAAATACTTTGCTAAAACAACATAAGGAATTAATTGACAAATACAACTCTGCTGACTCAAATAAAATTAATTTTGAATCAAAAATAAAAACTCTACAGGATGAAGTAGAATCTTATAAAAAGGATGCATTAGTTTTTACAAAAGGAGAAAACACCTTAAATGAGATACTTGGAAAAACTATAATTAAAAAGGAAAGGTTTGGAATTGGAAGTAAAGGAGAAAAACCTAAGTTATACAAAAATTATTTTGTTCCTTGCACTAAACAGGTTGTTTGTAACTTCTGTGGAACAAAAGGTCATATAGCTAAAAACTATTTTCTAAGACAACCTCAAATATGTGGAATTAAGAAAGCATATATTTCCAACGATCTATATGATTCAATCAATTTTAAGAAAACAAAGCAAATCTGGATACCCAGATCACTGCTTGCTAACACTCCTGGACCCAACAAAATATGGGTACCAAAGCAATTTGTTTGAATGTCTTTGCAGGTAGCAGGTCACCAATGAATGAAAGAAATATGGTATATGGACAGTGGCTGCTCAAGACACATGAGTGGAACTTCAGCTAATTTCTCTTCTCTTACTCGAAAGGAAGGAGGACTTGTCACCTTTGGTGACAATGCCAAAGGAAAGATTATTGGTATTGGAACAGTTGGAGATCCAGAGACAGTCTCAATCAACAAAGTACTTTATGTACAAGAGTTAAAACACAATCTGATAAGTATCTCTCAACTCTGTGATGATGGATACACTATTGATTTTACTAACAATAGTTGTACTGTTTCTAAAGATAAACTGTTTAAGTTTAGAGCACCCAGAACTGATAATGTTTATACTTTGGATTTGTATTCCTTGTGTAAACAACAAGTAAACTACTTAACTGCTAATATAAGTGAATCCTGGATCTGGCATAGAAGACTTGGTCATTGCAATATATATGCTTTACATAAATTATCTAAGAAACATCTAGTTTCTGATTTGCCTAGTCTCAAATTTGAAAATGACAGATTCTGTGATGCATGTCAGCTTGGCAAGCAACACAAATCATCATTCAAATCTGTTAATAAAGTTGCTACAACTAAACCTCTAGAACTTATCCATATGGATTTGTTTGGACCTTCAAGAGTAGCATGTTTAGCTGGTAAATTGTATGTTTATGTATTAGTTGATGATTATTCTAGATTTACTTGGATTTACTTTTTGAAATTTAAAAGTGAAGCTTTTAGTTTATTTGAAGGTTTTTGTAAATCTATTCAAAATGAAAAAGGTTTTAATATAATCTCATTGATAAGTGATCATGGTGGAGAATTTGAGAACCAGGAATTTAATTCCTTTTGCTCAAACATGGGTATTAAACACACCTTCACTGCTCCAAGAACACCTCAACAGAATGGGATTGTAGAAAGAAGAAATAGAACTATTCAAGAAATGGCTAGAACTATGTTAAATGAATATAGCCTACCTATATATTTCTGGGCAGAAGCTGTTAATACAGCTTGTTATATAATGAATAGAATTTTAATAAGACCTATTTTGAAAAAGACACCCTATGAACTATGGAATAACAGAAAACCTAAAGTAAATTACTTTAAAGTTTTTGGATGCAAGGTTTACATCTTGAATACCAAAGATAATCTTGGTAAATTTGATCCAAATTCTGATAAAGGTATTTTCTTAGGATATTCTGCAACCTCCAAAGCTTATAGAGTCTATAATAAAAAGTCAAGGATTGTTGAAGAATCAGTTCATGTGAAATTTGATGAATCTGATCCTTTTGAGAAATGGATAGAACAAATAGATGAACCTGATTCTAATGAAAACATGAGACTTGAGAATTTAAAGAATGATTTTGAAAATGATATAAAAGAAATTCAGTCCAGTTCAGAAGAACATGACACTGAAGAACCTTTGAATGTAATGCCTAGACAGTCTTGAACCTTAAAGAATCACCCTTTAGAATCTGTGATAGGTGACTTAGAGACTGGTATTCAAACTAGAAGAAACTTTGGAAACATAGTTGAATTCTCTGCTTTCCTATCCCAACAAGAACCTAAGACCATAGAAGAAGCCTTAGATGATGAGAGCTGGGTAATAGCAATGCAGGATGAATTGAACCAGTTCAAGAGAAATAAGGTTTGGGAATTAGTTGAAAGACCACATGATTATCCAGTAATAGGAACTAAATGGGTCTTTAGGAATAAACAGGATGATCAAGGGATAATAACTAGAAATAAAGCAAGATTAGTAGCTAAAGGATATAATCAAGAAGAAGGAATAGATTATGATGAGACCTTTGCACCTGTAGCCAGGTTAGAAGCCATTAGAATCCTTTTAGCCTATGCATCTTATATGAATTTTAAATTATTTCAGATGGATGTTAAATCTGCCTTTTTAAATGGTTATTTAATGGAGGAAGTTTATGTTGAGCAACCTCCGGGTTTTGAAAATTCTCAAAAACCAGATTCTGTTTTCAAACTTACTAAAGCTCTTTATGGCCTTAAACAAGCACCTAGAGCTTGGTATGAAAGACTATGTTCTTTTCTTTTGAAAAATGATTTTACTGTTGGACTAGTAGATCCATCACTCTTTAAGAAAACTGTGAAAAATAATGTTTTGTTGGTTCAAATTTATGTTGATGATGTAATTTTTGGATCGACCAATAAAATTCTTTGTCATGAATTTTCAGAATTAATGCAAAAAGAATTTGAAATGAGTATGATGGGAGAATTAAATTTCTTTTTGGGTCTTCAAATATTTCAAAAAGATTTTGGAAATATTTTAAATCAATGCAAATACATTACTGATTTACTTAAGAAATTTGGACTTGAAAACAGCAAGACATTTACAACTCCTATGTGTACTAATATAAAACTTGATTTGGATGAAACTGGAAAATCAGTGGACAACAAGTTATATAGAGGTATGATTGGTAGTTTGTTATATCTTACTGCTAGTAGACCAGATATAATGTATTCAGTATGTCTTTGTGCTCGATTTCAATCAAATCCCAAAGAATCCCACTTAACTGCTGTTAAACGAATTTTTAGATATTTAAAAGGTACTATTTATCAATCTCTGCTTTATCCAAAAACCTCTGATTTTAATTTAATTTCATATTCAGATGCTGACTTTGGAAGCTGTAGATTAGATAGGAAGAGTACTTCAGGAACATGTCACTTTTTAGGAAAGTCTTTAGTATCATGGTCTAGTAAGAAACAACACTCAGTTGCCCTGTCAACAGCCGAGGCAGAATATGTGTCTGCAGGTAGTTGCTGTGCACAGGTGTTGTGGATGAAAAACACTCTTATGGAATTTGGATTAAATTTCAATAATACACCTATTTTATGTGATAATACTAGTGCAATTAATATTTCAAAAAATCCTATTAGTCATTCTAGAACTAAGCACATTGATATAAGACATCAATTTTTAAGAGATCATGTGTTTAAAAAGGATATATTTTTAGAATTTGTAAATACAGAAAATCAATTAGCATATATTTTTACTAAACCACTTCCCACGGCAAGGTTTGAATTTATTAAGGGGGAGTTAGGTTTATTTAATTTTAAATAGTTTTTTTTATCTTATTCTGTTTTCGAATTCTGCTTAATTTCTGTTTCCCGCTATAAGTAATTTTATTTTGTTTTAAATAAAAGTAATGATTAGTGATTACACGGGAATCAAGGCTGTCAGAACCGTTTCACCTTCTAAACTGTTTCACCTTTTTCGGAAACCCTTTCGAAAACCTAAAACCGCACATCTGCTCCAAAACCCTTTTCTGAATCTTCAAACCCTAAACTTACGAACCTTCAGAAATCGTTGTTGAAATGGCAAAGACTAAGCGTCCAGATGATGCTGAGAGCAGTGCTGCAAAGAAACCTAAAGTAGTTGGTCGGAAAATACTGCAAGGTAAAGTCATAGATTTAGAATGGCTGTTTGAAACTAATTTACTGTTGAAGCAAGCGTTGTCGTTTCAAAGCCTTGAGCAAGCTTTTAATAGTGAAATTCCTGAGTTTCTATATGAGGCAGAAATGAGACATTTCTTTAGAACTGTTCAGTTTAGCCTTGGAGATACGGAGGATAGTTTATTGGCTCAAATAGAGGATAAGGACTTTTCCATATCATCTGTAGAGATAAGTCAAATTCTTAACTGCCCTCACGAAGGAGTTTTTCATTTCGATTTACGGAATATTGGAGATTCTGTACATAAGTCTGAAGACATTATGTCTTTTCTGTTTGGAACCAGAGTGATAAAGAAAATGTTTATTAAAGATTTGGAGCCCGATCAGAAAATCTTGGTAAAATTTTTTCAGACTGGTTTAGCACCAAGGATGGCTGAGATGGAGAAAATCCTATACCCTGACATGTACATAATGTATCTTCTGATGTGTGATATTAAGTTTAATTTTCCTCGGTTTATGATAAGATATCTGAGATACTGCTGTCAGAGTGAAGCAAGAATGACCTTTTTCCCTTATGGAAGGTTCATTTCTTTGTTTTTGTTTAAAAGAGGAATGATCAGATTGGTAGATGCTGGGGTGAAATGTCACCACAGTAATGTTTTTAATGCTGGAACATTGAGGAAAGTAGGATACTTCTGGAGAAAAATTAAAGGAAAACTCTTACCTGTTGGAGCTGAGGAAGACTCGGAGAGTGCTCAGGCTCAACCGGCTAAGTCCAAGGAGGGACAAGCAGAATCAAGGGTTAGTACAGTGGCAAGGAGAATTCGCTTTGAGATGGAGGAAGTTGAGGAAGAGAGAAGTCAAGAAGGACTTCAATCTAGAAGGAAGAGGTCAATTGATGAAGAAATTATCTCTCCTGCCTTGAAATCCTCTGAACCGGTAATTTCTTATTCATTTGTGAGAGGAGCTGTTGTGGAGCAGACTGCACCGATAGAGGAACCAGCAGCTCAACCGGAAATCCAAAAAGAACCTCAATCTGCTGCTGTGGCTGTTGAAAAAGCAATTCCACAAGAACAACTTATGGAGGCAGTGCCTGGTGAAGAAGTGGCCCGACCTCAAGATTTACATGAAATTATTGTTCTTGACCATTCAGTAGAAGTCAGAGAGACTACTGTTCATGATGAACGTACTTCTGAAGCTAATACAGAGGTACTTCAGGAAGATTTTTCAGTAGAAGAGTTTCAGGCTTCAAAAGCTAGTTCAGTGGATCAACCTTGTCAGGACAAGGACAAAGAACAGTGAGATGCAGATTCTTTACCACTTGCCCTGCCTCATAAACCTATTTCTGGACATGAGAATAGAGCACAGGGTGCCCCTGATTCGAGAAAAGAAGAAGTTGTTGAGTTGTACAAGCGTATCTCTCAATTAGAATCTGAGAATGTTAGTCTCAGAAATTCTCTAAACTTAGAGCAGTTGAAGTTTCAGAAGCTGAAAGAATCTACTGTTTCAAGACAGGAAGTAGATTTGTTTAAGACTGATATGCTGCATGCTGTTGATCAGTTAAAATCAGAGATGGTAAAGAAAGATGATTTGTCTGAGATGAAGATTTACATGGAGAATAAATTTGAGTCTGTTGCAAACAATGCTGTGAGTGGATCAGGCTCTTCACCTGATTTGATTCGGATATTTCAAGCAATTACTGCAGCAATGAGCAATATGAGTGACAGATTACACGATCTTCAGTGTAATAGTGCCCCTTTGTCATTTTTGCTAGATAATCAGAAATTTTAAGTGGATCAGTTGACATCTGGAGAGCAACCGATTAGGATTCTTTTGAATCAGATATCAGAGAAACTGGCTCTTTTTGTTGAAAAAGAAGAAAGAATGCATGAGTTTTTCAGAGTTAATTTGATTGAAGATATTTATATGACTCAAGAGAACAGAGATCTTATCATCAAGTTAGGAGATGGGATGATGAAGAGGCTCAGAGAACAGTTTACAGAGATCAAGACCGCGATTCAAAGGAGATAGACACCCTTTTATTTCCCTGTCTTATCCATGAACCTTGATTCCTCTGTATATCACAATCGTTTATATATAACAGCTTGTGAATGAAAATTCTTTTCTTACTTTTTTTTTGTTTTGTTGTTTATTGATTTATGATTAAGTTAGCCAGTATAACAAATTCACTTATTCATACACAGTTAATTATAGCATTTACTTATAGTTCAGTGCAATATTGAATGTGTTCAAATCCGTAATTTTTCATTCTTTTTTGATATCACAAAAAGGGGGAGAATTTGGATAAACACAACATTTAAATTCATTTGTTTCCTATAAAGAAATTTGGATATATAGGAGAAGACATTTATCTTTTATCTATTTTTTAGTTGAAAATTTATCTTTATGGGGGAGAAATTTTATTATAGTTAAATATTGTTTTAATCCTTTCAGAATTCTAAAATTTTATAAAACTAATTTTTCAATAAAGATTGCAATTAAATTAGTTCTATTATTTTATGGGTTTTGTGATCATCAAAAAGGGGGAGATTGTTGAGCAATGTATTGTTTTCAAACAATTCAAAATAATGTTTTTTTAAAAGGGGGAGATTATTTCAAATAATACTCTGTCTCTTTATGATGATTTTGATGCTCACAAATACCCTTAATTATTTACTAATTATTTCGTTGAGTATTTTGCAGGAATTTATTTTATTTATTTATTTCATACAACGAGATTTCATACTTCATTTATTCCGAGATCAATTTTAGCGTGTTCTGGAATCACTGTAGCGCAAGATCAATTTTAGCGTGTTCTGGAATCACTGCAGCGCGAGATCAATTTTAGCGCGTAATGGAATCACTGTTCATACCCTACGTTGATGAACGTAACGTATGGATGAAAAGTTTACTTTTTATGTTAAAAGAAACGTATGGTTAAGGAACCTTACGTTATTTTGAAACGTATGGTCAATGAATCTTACGTTGTTTAAAAATATGGAAGAAGAACATTACGTTTGGAAGGAACCTTACGTTTTCATTGTTGGACAAGTATGGAAGAGAAACCGTACGTTAGTTTTCAGTGTTGAGTTTGTTTCTCAAAAGTATGGATCATCAACCTTACTTTTATAATCAACCGTAGGTTCTTTGGAGAGTTGAAGCGAGACAAAGTATGGATGATCAACCCTACGTTTGAATGCTGAAGAGAAAGTATGTACGTTCTGAACCTTACGTTTGTGAACCTTACGTTTGTGAACCCTACGTTTGGAGCCACGTCATCAACCCTACGTTTGGCGTCGGGATATTTTTGACAGACGTTTTTTCCTTTTTCATTGGTAAAACAAGCGGATTATTAAGCGGATTTCGAGCCGATTCTTAAGTACGACTTTGACTGAATCAAAGACGATTTTCAACGGATTACTGATTGATTTAAACGGAGCTTTTTATGCCGATTCCTCAGGGGAGTTACAACGGCTCTGTTATTTCATTTAATATCGCGAATCTAATGGAGATTTTCATGGATCTATTTATGCGGAAGATTTTCTCAGATTTGAATATATATGTTCAATCTTGGAAACTTCGGATATAAATATATACACAGAAAAGTGTGTGAAAGATATAGATTGATCTTTTAACGAGCAAGAAACAGAGACTGTGTAAAGGCGTTCTTTTCTGGTGATCGAGAAGAAGTGTAAAACCTTTATTACCGAAGGAAGATCTTGATAGCAGATTCACGTGTTCTACATCGACTATCTGTTGTGAATCTATTGCTGCTGAAGTTGTGAAGTTTCTGGTAATATCTATTGCAACTGGATCGACTCAGAACTGTTTTGATTACAGATCTTTATTTTCTGAAGACAACGATCTATCTACTGCCAATTTCATTCTGTTGCAATTGTGAAGAACAATTGGAGAAGTGTTTTCTTTATCGAAACCCTTTTTATTTTTTGAGTGATCAGCTTCTCGTTCTAAGCTGTGTGGGTTCGTGTTTGAACCAGGAAGGCTGTGTTTGCATGAATCTTGTAAAGGTGTCAACTGCCTGTACTCAGTTGTGAACAGGTCTGTGGAAACGAGGACCAGATAGTGAAAATCGCCAAGCTCGTGGATTTGAGCGTTGGTGGAGTGGACTAGGGGCCTTCTGTTCCCCGAACCACTATACATCCGTGTGTTCATGCTTTTACTTTTTCCGCTGCATATTTAATCGTGCAAAAGCATAGTGGACAGAATTTGTCTAAATTGAAGAGATTGTAATAATTTTGAAAAGACACAATTCACCCCCCCTCTTGTGTGTAATCCGTAGATTCAGATCCAACAGTTTCATGACAAATATTCTATCAAATGGAAAACTAAATCATCATTCTAGTGTATAATGGACTACTAGCTTATGAATATATACATGTTATGTCCCATAAACACATCCCATAAATTATTAAAATGATGTCTGTAATGTAAAAACATATAATATTATACATTATTATACTCCTTTAATTATGATTTTAAACATACCATATTAATTTTCGATCTTTTGGTGATATGATATCATCTCTCATGTATATGGAAACACATACCCTCATGAAGGGATGTGATTCTTTTTTAACTAAAATTTAACATGGATGATAATAAGGATATATTTTTGGATTCTATGTGATATAAATTGAATAGATATTCTATTAATGGAGTAGTTATCATTATTAACTAAAAATATATAATTTTCATTCCTCTATAGGAAAATGATAAAGGTTATCACATGTACATGTGGACGAGAACTTCCATTAAGAAATGCATCACTTTTTTAATCACGACATCAAATTTATAATATATATAGTTATAGTTAATGAAATTAATTTGTATTAATGGTAAGATTATTATTATTGGAAGATAATATTTTACATATATTTTTTTCATAATGTTTTCTAATAAAATTAAATGTTTTTGATTCAGACATACAACATATCATCTCTATGATTTTAATGGAATACATTACTTTATAACCAACACATCTAGTTTTCTATAAAAATATAATTGATGTATAAATTTTATAAATTTTCATGTAAATATTATTCTCTAAATTTTAGAATAATTACAACTTTTACTTTGATCATCATATATATGCTCTATTAATGAAATTAAATAAACACTATCAAAACAATTAACATTGATTTGAATGATTATAAAAATGACGCTTTCATTGGAAAAAAAATTAATGATTTTATATAATATATTTAACCACTAATATGATATTTTGAAATAAAATAATTTGTATAAGTTCATTAAATTGGTTTTAAGTGGACATAAATGTAATTCTTACACGCATGGTATGCTTATTTTTCTCAATTTCTCTTCCTTGAGTAATTTTTTAATGTCATGCACCTAATTTTGTTTAATGGTGTTTAAAAATACCATTTTATAGGAAATTTCACGAATCATATATAAATCATGTTTTTATTTATAAACATAAATTATATCATCTTATGGGATTTGACATAATAGTTACCTTGTCAGAAATAATTTAATAAAAAAATACATTTCTTATAGTTATATTACTTATTCGTTGAATTTTATATTACATTATTATTTGAGTAATGAATATTGATAATATTATGTTTTACAAACACTCTATTTATGTGTACAAAAATTATAAACATAACATATTCATTGCTTAATTATCTGATTGAATAAGATGATCATTTCAATTGATATTCATCTCAAAATATCATTATTTGAGATATACATTTGATATATACACTTTAATAGAATTATGCGAAATATATACATACCATGTGACAAAATATATATTGAATAATATTATTAAAATGATATTTTACATTTCATTTGATGATATTATTTTATGGGAAATACTATTAACGTGTTACCATTGGGGAAAAAAAGTTATGATATAATCTCATTACTTCTATAGGATGCTTATGATCATGGTTCCTATAGAAGAAATAATACGCCTTCATTTTCCTAATACACATATACCATATTATTATTTTGTTTTTAATGTGTTTTAGGAATTAAATTTCACTTTTCACCCATATTTATTGATCAAATACAAATAATTTTTTAGTGATATAGATGTTGTATATTATTTTTAACCATGATTTTAAATATTTTCTATCTATATTTTTCATTTTTATAAAATTACATAATTTCGATATTTAAAATATTTCATAATGATATTTTTCATCATATTTGACCATCTCATAATATCTTTCACATGGAAATTTCTTAACATTGTACAAATTCGACCCTATGACTTCCCTAAAAAATATTTTAAAATAATTAATTTTTTTATAATTTATGGCATACAAATAGTTTCATACCATCATGGTGGTTAATTTAATTTATCTAAACAATATATTATTCTGATTTTATTCTAAAAATAGTTTATTTTCTCAATATTTATCAATATTTAATTTTTGAAAGTTATTTTTAATTTAACCATTTTTTTTTCATCAAGAATTTTTTAATTATAGTTTAATGGTAATTACAATCTTCAAGGTTAAAAACCCATGATTTAAGCTATTATAAAATATTATATTTTCTAATGATATCATCCATATTATTTAATTAGAGGGATTATGATTTCTTTTAAAGAAATTCTATGGGAACCCATTTTTTTATGTTAAATCATTTATCAATGTGATTTCTGTGGATTTCATTTCCCATCTATTGGAAAATCATTTTATAAAGAGGCTTTTATGTAGGAAATATCTTTTCCATAGTTTAATGAAGTTATTAAATAAGTAATTATTGTAAATATGATTTTCATTCTGAGATCCAATATCTATGAACATTATTTTTGGTTTGTTTCTAAATACTTATTAATGAAGTGTTGATACCCATTCTAGAATACGGTTCATCCCCATTTCACTTATATAATGTGATTACCTGGATAAGTATCTAATTCATTGGTTATGGAAATTTTACATTTCGGTGTCAAATTCATTAGTGTTCTAGGATGATAATTTTCCATGATACCAACTTTTTTTCATTATTCTTTCAAGGGGGTTATAAATGTTTTAATGACCAATATTTATATCACATTGATCATGATTTATGAATATAAATATTCTTTATATTCTAAAATATTTTTACCATTCTACGTGTTTCTTGATCATGTTTTGATAGGAAAGAGTCATATTATGTTACTCTACTCCTGTTCGATTATGAAATCACATCATTATGCTCATCTTTTTCTCACCAATGACATCCAATTATTAATGCATTTGTTTACCCATACAATGCCTTTGGGAACACTCATCGTTTTTTATTTTTCCTTAGTATTGGTATAATAATGTAAATGTATTTTTTCATAAAAGGTATTCAAAATTGAATTTTCTATTGAAAATACTGATGAATTGTTATAAAATATTAAATGATGGGTATTAGGGAAAAATGACGAATTGAATTCATCATTGTTGTTTATGTATGATTGTTTCAAAACTAAAATAAAAAAACTAAATGGTTATACGGAATATTAAGATAAAATATTTTAATGCGATGTTTTAATTTATGGATGGTGAAAATTACGTAACATTAATTACAATCAAATACAGATATGTAAGATTTTGGATTTTATCCAAGTATATAGGAGTGTTTATTTTGGTATATTATTAGTATAACATTTTGTTAAACATTTATTAATATTTATTGACTTTAATTGTTGTCCAATGTGATTAATTACTAATTTTCATGTATTTTATTGTTCATTATATTTGTTACTTCTATTTTTATCATGGTTCAATCACATCCATAATGGTTATCATGATATATTTATCATTTATATCTCTTAAAAAATATATTTAGGATCATCTATAATGGTTCTACATATAATAATAAATTAAAACACATGTGATGGCCAGACCATACACGTCCATTAATCTGTCAAATTATGGTGTATCTGGTTTTCTGGGAGGCAATGATGACCCATTTATATAGTTTGTCAGAAATCCATTTTTTCAAATGGTATATGAACTAACGTTGGTTTTACCAATGAGTCGTAACACTGACATTAACTCGCATGTGGTGAGTGTAGGATTAAATTGTGGGTCATGATAATATCTCACAATGGTGAGTCATCAACTAGTAGAATAAAATGGTGTGTCATGATAGTGTGTCACTAATGGTTGGTCTCCAATGTTGACTCATCCATTGGTGACTCATGAAGATGAATCATCCAATGGTGATTCACGAAAGTGAATTATCTAATGGTGAATTTCGACTGTGACTCATCCAGTGGTGACTCACGACATTGAATCATCCAATAGATATCTCCCAATAGTGACTATTACATGGGTTGTTAACCTAATGGTGAGTTTCTCAATATCAAGTCATCCATCTATTAGTCATTTCAAATAGTTTTACAAAATTCCAAAACATCAGAGTTTTCCAGTTTTTTATAGTTTCTCCAATTTAGCGTTTTATTTGACATTAAATGAATTTATATCTATATTTATGTTGTTTTGAAGAAATTTAAATATTTAAAATAATGCCATTGGATCCTATAAAATTCATAGGATTTTAAATTTCCAAAATGGGTGGTATTAGTAAGGAAACATCTTTATTGGCTTTTAAAAAATTTCTCAATTAATATAGGAAATAGAAACTATAAAGATGAGATCCTCTCTTGATGGAGTGTTTTCTATTTATATTGACATTATTAATTACACATAATTCTTCTTCTTCAAGCTATCATGAATTTTGTTGTGTCATTCGGACTGTGTATCCTTGTATCCATGTGCACCCCATGTTTGCTGCAATGATTACGTATTGATTTTCTGTTTCTTATGATATGGATCCCATCACTTCTCTTTATTATTATATCATGTAGGGTGGGCGTAAGAATTTTTCTCTTGTTAAAAATGAATAATTGTGTTCAAATAAACATAATTAAATATATTTAATATCAATGTACAGTTGTTGGGAAAAAATTTATGAATACTCTTTATTTATTATTTTGTTGATGATATTTTGATTTGAATTGTATAAAAACCCAATAAAAACCCTTGATGTTTGTGGGATTTATGTTCACTCCTATAATGGATTCTGATGGATTCTAATTGATCATTTGTTGAACTACTATATTTATGTAATCTACATACCACATATATTATGTTAAATAAATGGTTTCCCCATTATTAACCTTGTTCTGTGATCAACAATGAATTTAAAATTGTAATAAATGATTCATAGCCTTTTTAAATCTATAACATGTATTGTCTATGGTTATGTTATCTTTCAATTAAGAGTACAACAATGTGTGTGGTGGTTTGGGTGGTGTAATGTAATATCATGTATATATATTAATTGATTATATAATTAATTAATAGTGTTCTATTGTGGGACTGTAATCAGTTTGGTTATTTTCTGTGATATTGGATGTGGTGTGTTTTTGGAATTAGGCAATCGATGGATTCAATAAGATTAGTTTATGGGAGTGGCTTTGAGTTATCTAGCGTTTTGTTGTGGTTAAATTGGTGGACTAGGAAAATAAATTTTAATAATGACGATGAACGTTGTTTTCATGGTCGTAATGTCAAGAGGAATTGTGGAGTGGGCTATATTAGCTTCAGTATTTTTCCTCTGTGGGGTTTATGCTTTGTGTCTTGTGATTGGAATTTCTTGGTAGCATCCCAATTAGGGATGAGATGAATAAATAGTTTTCTTAATAATGAAATATAATTTTTTAAATGAGTTGGCTGGGGTTATGAATCGAATTGTGGCATACTCTGTAGTTGTAAATTTATAGGAAGAATCAAAAGATGTTTTGGTGGTATGGTAGTTTATTTGTAAATACCCATAGGTTTGGTTGAGTTTTTTAAACCCATATATATATATAGTTGTACTTAGTTGTTATTTCAATACACACCCCACAGTAGTTGATCACTATGTTCCAGAAACACCAATTGTCATGGGCGATCTTGACTTTTGAGAAAATCTTGATGGGGCGATGTTTGGTTACTTATTGGATCTTTTTTATCCCTGATATATGTGTTGGTATCCCATGACTATTCGGGTAGGTTGTGGTGTGGTTTTTAAGACAATGTGTCTGTGGGTGAGGGGTGATTACCCTGGTGTCTACATGATGAGATGTTGTTGTGGAATATGAGTCTACGTCTTAAATATTGTATGGTTGTTTCCTATGTTTCTATGTGTGACACATCGTGAGCATCATTTTCCCTAGTTTTGGTACTATCTCAAAGCCCCATGTGTGTGCGGGCAGGTTGTGACATGGGGAATATTGAAGAGTGTGGAAGTTCTAGGATTATTTCTGTTATGGTATGAGAATTTTACTTGTTGGAGGAGGTTCAGGGGGCCCAAAAATCGATCTTCTTATTATATTACTTTACATGACATTCATTATTTTGTGGGAATTCCTTGGCTATGTTGGGATGCATAGTATTCCTTGTTCGGTGTTGTCAAATTCTATTATTTTATCATAAGAGAATTAGCATGGTTCTCCCACATGTGCATAAGAGACCTTGGATATTCCTACTCTAATGTTTACTCATATTCTCACCATACATATCTAAAATTATTTTTAGGTATCTAGGACGACTACATGGATTGTTCTGTGCATTACTATATCAGAATTTTGGACATATTTCGTGTAACTTTTTTACCTTGATTTTGGTATTTACATTATACATTCTATATTCAAAATTTTTATATGTTAAATCATTTATGTGGATTGATTTTGGATTTATTTTATATATATATATATATTTATGTGTGTGTGTGTCTTGGAGTTGTTTTTGGATGAATCATATTATCTTTTGTTCATTTTTATTATAAATATTAATGCCTCGAATATTGGGGGAACATTATTCCATTTGATCTATTCTCCACATCGGGACCTTGTAGATGATGGACTTGGGGTTAATTATCTATCTTCCTTCATTTTCTACCCAGGAAAAGATTCTTTGGAGAGTTTCAGTCTTGACAAAATCGTATCTGAGGTTTGGTTGAGGGATTGGATGGAGTTTGGGGTTAGTCACTATGAGGAATACATGGGATGGTATGCTAATAATGTTAGGTGATCTTGGTTCATTGCATAGGCTAGGGAAGACTATCAGGGAAACAATATTTTATGGCCCCACATGATATGTTGAATGGACTATGTGCATATTGAATGACCAATTAAAGCTACACTATTTGTAGGTTAATGAACATACATGCATTATAATGTCTTGTGTTCTTGTTTGATTTTTTTTGGAATTTAAATAAATACTAAGTTGAAATGAATCTTATATAAAACTACATACAACTCGGTCTTAGGATATCCTTGTTCCTCTTATTCACTAATGGATCACCATTATTTTCCATGTCTGGATTGGGTTGTTAATGCTCATTTGGTTGATCTAGTTGATCAACTGAGGGTTAAACTATTGGGGATGGATGAACAGTGGAATAATTTTCTATGTTCATTCCGACGATAGACTCTTGGAATGTATGAGGGAAGAGTTTTAGACATAGAGATAGATGATTGGATCTAGGAGCTTATGATAACCATAATAATTATTAAGTAACTGACGGAGTATATTGATCTATTAGTAAGGATCCAGATGTTGGGAGATCTGTGTTAGTTGTGGAAGTTGTTCCTATGGGAGAGAAATGATGATGATGTTATATGGATCGATATTGATAAAGAGTTCAGTAAAAATTCCATTCATCAATCATGATGGTTGACAAGTGAAACGATTTACTCTCCCCCAAATAGGGTAGTATTTTGGTATAGGAGTTGGAGAACAAGTTCCATGATCTCTTGTATTTTGATTAATGTTTTTTTTCTGGATAAGGAGTCTCGTGAGAGATTTCTAGTGGAGGAACTGTGTACTTATCACTATTATGTAGATACTCTGGTAACCTTACAAACGTACTAATATTGGGGTGCCAGTAGGGTTTTTCTAAGAGATGACCTACTAAAAGAAGGTATCATGTTCTAGGGCCTTCTAGGGCCTCAGTAGTACGTATTCGATGTCAATAGTTCCTATTTCGGCCATCAGGTCCTCTACATTTTCCGATAAACATGGGACCGAGGTGTTTTTATTATAAATCATGTGGAAATCCATATAGTCAGTTCATGATTTCCATTTGAGCTTAGTGTGTTGGAGGTGGGACAGTTTATATACCACCCCAGCAATGGTTTTTGGTAGGCAAGTTCTAGTAGCCGAGACTGTTGGCACATACTCCACTGAGGGGAGATAGAGTATGTAGAGGATAAACTCAGGTTTTTCCTCAGGGACATCGACATGGGAATGGTTTATGATAAGGTCTTTAGAAGTGAAATAGAATATATGGGCATTGTTAGTTACACGTAGCATAGGTAGCATTTGTCGCAATTCAATTGATCGTTCGAAGTACAATCAACTTGTTTAGTACCATTACATGTACATTGTTTGATTGAATAGATTTTCACTCATTTGTTTCACCAATTATAACCTATACTTTGGGACTAGTAATAGAGAGGATTCTCATTCCCATTGTGTTGTGTATAATAGTTGGAGGTCAGAACCCGCTTGTTTGATGTTTGTTTGGAATGTAGATTGATGATGTGACTATATCAGTCACGTGGGGATATTTTATTCCTATAGGTGAAATAATATGATGTTATTGTCAACATAGATTAGCTGTATTATGTGAATTCCATTGTCAAATGATTATGGTGAAGAGTCGTTTTATTGAAGTGGATGGTCAATGTGTGTATTTTGTCGATGAATGAAGCTGTCAGTTGGGTATTCAGTGTGTGGAGCTACTTCATTCACTATTGGATGAGATTTTAGTCTGTGTAGTCGATTGTGAGGACCCTATTGTTATTTGGGTGTTCATTGATATACATATAATTGTACTAAATACACTATTCATGTTCATGGGGATTATGAACTTCATATTTCATGAATACCTACAATGGTTCAATTTCATATTCTTCAATGGCATATTTTTCTAATTGAAGTCAGTGGAAGAGCTTAAAAAGAATCACATGAATATTTTATAGGTCCTTAGACGCCTCCATATCTATATAATGTTTTCAAATAGCATGTTTTGGACAACAGAGTTTCTTTTCTATGGGTCGGTGGTTTCCAATATGGTGTAGTAGTTAACCAGTTGAATTTTAAGGTTTTGGTTTCATGGGTAGCACCCAAGAATGTTGGAGAAGATCTCTATTTTCTCATTATGGTGTGCTATTAATGGAGGTTTGTAATCAATTAGTATCTATTTTCTGTTAAATTTATGACTTTTACTAGTAATGAACATTATTTTGTGTGGATTGTGTAGTTTTAGGTAGTGTTCAACTGTCTAAAGGAGATATTGGCTACCGCTCAAATGTTCTTGTTTCCAGAGGAAGGGCAGATGTTAAAGGTGTTTTTGGATTCTTCCCAAATAGTATTGGGATTCATGATGATTCACCATTGGGGAGTGATCTCTTATGAGAATAGGAAGTTATAACCCCATGAACATAACTATTCCACCCATGATCTTGAGCTAGTAGCAGTCTTGTTTACTCTGTTGATGTGGAGGATTAACATCATTGTGGAGTGCTTTTTTTCTTCACTGATAAAAATATATTGAGGTATATATTTTCCTACTATGAAGTAAACCTGAAGTAATAGAGGTTTCTGGGGTTTTTTCCAGACTACAACTTCGAGATCATTTACACCACAAGAAACATGAATGTCGTGTCTAATGCATTTATATGGATGTCACATAAGGAGGTTTTTTGGGAATCCATGGATTCTTGAATGTATATGGAGTAATTTTACTCTTTTCAATTAGATAAATGAATGGATGGATGCAGAGACTGTATATTTCAGTTGAAACTATGGTCTTCTCAGAGGTAGTAGGTGGAGGAGTCTAAGTGGGGATACTTAGAGTCAGAGGTTGCACATAATCACGTTGATCATAATGATGCATTGTTGGTATGGTCAAATCATGGTATTAATTTGATGTTTTTATGAGGAAGAATATTTTTTCTACTGAAATTGAAAATTGAATTCCTTTATGAGTATAACATATCACCATTAGTGGTACACCTATTTGTTTCTATGATTTATCAGGTCCTGGGGATGCCATTTCAATGTCCCGTAATGAAAATTGATGTATCATAGTTTGTGACGAAGATATTTGAGTTCCAGTAGGTGGGGGATAAGGACTGTATCTATAGTGGTTTCTCGTGAAAATATTTGTGTACACCTAGTTGTAATTCAATAATGAAAAACATCCCCACAATGTCCTGAGTAAATCGAGGTCACATAGATTTTATGACAATCTATACATCATGGGTCATTTCATCTAAAAGTCTATAGTGTCATTGAAACTAGATAAAGTGGAATCCATGACATCATCGAAGTGGCCAATGAATGACTCCGAGATTTAGTGATTTTTGGGTCTAGAAGGGCATTATCACAGCCTTATCAAGATCATATACCAAATGGATGAATTGATAATTGGCCTAACCATGAAGGGAGTTAATTGTAAAGTTTGGAAAATTTTGATTGATCATTTTAGGAGATTAAATGAAGGATTACTTTATAACCCAACCTCATTTCACATGCACTTGGTAATGAATGTGACTTGTACTATGACAAATCATTATATAGAATCAAAAAAAATCATGGAGGATGAGATAGTTTTTTCTAATTTCTCTAGAATCCTAAGAATGAATGAGTTAAATTATCCTACTCATGGTATAGATTTAATAGAACTGGAAAATCACCTATGGTGATAAAGTAATTAACTCACTACTGATAGTATATTTGTAAATGATAACCACAAGAGCCTCAGGTAAAAATTTTCTCTTTAGGATCTGATTCTTCAATAGAGGAGGTAGGTTATATATTTAAGGTCATTATACATCATGTTGAATTATACAATGATAAGGGGAAACATCATTGATGATGGGTTATGATGAATTATATATATAGAGGTAATGGAAACATTTTGTGTCGAGTGTCGGATTATAACGCACATTTTATTCATTCATATAGATGGTCCAGATTCCCATGGATGAGTTCCTCTTACTTCAACAACTATTATAACAGTTCATTTCGAATGTATTAATAAATATAGTTTCACTGACTTGAGAGAATAGTTGAGAGTGAAAATTTATTTTGTAGGGATACACCACCAGGATAATCTATTTTCATTGAATATTATCTTCTTTTCCATTACTGAATATGGGTTCTGATATACTTCAATGAGATGATGATGAAGGAATTTCATGATTCAATAATGGTGTTACATCATGGTTTTACAAATAAATAACACGATCTCCATTGCCATTAATAGTGGATAGGAATCAAGAAGGAGGTAGAATGTTTCATGGAATGATGTTTAACTTTTCAGTTTGTGAAAGATGAAAATAAAATGATTGATAGAAATTTTTTTCCATTTCCCATTTATGAGTGGAAATGGTATTATTTAACTATGTATTGTGTGGAAGGATTACTATGCACAACCCATAAGAATGATTTAGTATGGGTGATTTTGGATCAACTAATGAAGTTAGTACCCTTCATTCTGATTAGGGTTACCATGAAAATATAATATATGTGTACTTATCATTTGTATAGGGTAGTTCAACTACACGACATAATGATGAGTATCATTTCAAATAGAGATCCACATTTTTCATCATAGTTTGGGTAGGTTCTTTGTAAGCATATGGGATCATATGTTCTTTTTAGTATAATCTATCTTCCATGGAATTAATGTTAATATGAGTATAATATTCATATTTTAGTGGATATGTTACTTGCCTTTTGTTTTTAGCTTTTTGTTGTTCATGGAAGCATTATATGGATATAGTGTAGTTTGTAATAAAAACAACTACTATGAATATATAAATATGGATCTTTTATAAAGAATTTATGTAATTACAATCCTTTATACTTTTTATTGTAGGAGGAAGGTGGGTAATTTATTTTTGGGCCTACTATCGTGTATAATACATCTAATTCAGTTTAGTTGATTGGGAGATGATTGGTGACTACATTGAGCAGGAAAGAATCCAACATAGGCAACTAAAGATGACCTCTGTACATTGAGGGTGGTCATTGTTTATTCATTTCTATATATCTTATTAGGAGGAAATCATTTGTAAAATGGAAAACAAAAAGCTACTGTATAGGTTTTTAGGCTATTGTGAAGAATCCTTGATATAGTATTATACATTGTGTTCGTGTGTATTGGAATCATTGGCTTCATAAGAATCAAAACTCAGAGAAAGAGTTTGATATATAAGAATAATGGCCAAACATTTTCACTATGACTCCATAGTGATGCTTTGAAAATATCGGGGAAGATATGTTTTATGGTAGGGATAATGTAAGATCCATTATTTTATATGTTATGTACATATATTTATTTTTCATTTGAACTATATCGTCTATTTATTCCTTAGAGATATAGAGAACTTATTATGAAACATTATATAATTCCTAACGAATAATGTTTGTATAAATTATAAATCTCAATATATAAACATGTTAAATTTAATTATGTGGTGTATCCATGCTGGAATGAATATTTAAGTGGTTTGGATACATTCAGATAAGCTGGGAAGAGTGTTGTCGACATGGGATATAATTAAATTTTAATAGTAATTGAAGATGTGTAGATTCCACCAGACACGTGTCATTAAAACAATATAATGAGTTTATCGGCAACACATCCTATATGAAATTCACATCATGTAATGTTTTGGAAAATTAATAATTCATCAATGTTGATGTTTTTTTCTATAAATACCTCTAAAAAAATATACAGTGTTTTTAAATGTGTTACATGTTGTTTAATTTCCCGAGAATCAATGTTAATGGTTTGTGGTGTCTACTTTCATTATTTCATCTACTGTAACCATCATCCTCTCAAACCTAGGGAATTACTGATGTGATTTAGTGATACTTTCCTCTTCTTTGAGCATCCTATTTCTCAGATAAATCACTAATTAGTCATTTTATTCAGTATCCACTTCCTATTATTTTGTTTTCTATTAGGGTAGTAGAATCTTTGGTCCTCGTTTGGGTTTGAATTAAATGATAATCTGATTTGATCTAGGATTCATCTAACAATGTAATTCTCTCTTATTTCCATTATCTTGGACCTTTTTTGGTGTCTCATTAATCATATTATTGAGGTATGATGGACAAATATTATCCCTATGGAATGATTATTTTCTAAATGTGTTAATATTTTAATTTCAACAACATCAAATGTGACAAAAAATTAAATGTCGAACTCGATTATTCTTTAGAATACCTTCGAATCCAATTTTCTTAACACGATTTTTGGCTACCCATTATCTAAGAAAACACTTGATTAAAATTAATTGTATAATGGTTTATGTGTCTTTATCATGGTATGATACCTTATATGATTAATTTTTATTTAATCCCTAGAAAATTTATTATTTATTATTCTAATGACCCTGGATCAATTTGGATATAAATGAAATAAAAATATAAGATAAATGGTTATTTCCATTAATTACCATTTTCATGTATTTTTTAAATATATTTATATCAATGATATTGTTACTTGTTGTATTATCATTCTTTAATGATTATATTAAGAGGGATCTATCTAGTCAAATATTTTAATTCTTAAAATATAATTATCTTTTCTCAATCCCATGTTGTAATGCATATTTTAGGAGGGATATTGCAAGGTCCCATGTTGTAATTCATATTAATAGCAGGGTATTCCTTGTACCATTCTATAATGATAATATTGAGTGGGATATTACTAGTCCCATGTAGTAATAATTATATTTATCAATCCATACCTAGTCTTTAGAAAAAATTCTTATATTGAGATGTCACTTCCCATTATAGAGCTAAAATTATTTTATAATGGGTTTCAAGCATGATTTGATTGATTTTATCATGGTTTTATGGTTGTTGGTTGGATTGATGGTTCAACATGATCTGCGACATTCAGGATGGGATCCAAAGTGCTTTGATTTGTTTATTTTATTATTTGATTATGTAATACAACTATAAATAAATCTATTTTATATAATTATTATTAGAAAGGTAATACATAGGCATGATTGTTTTATCCTACTGTTTTATGATCACACCATACATAGGCCTTTGTTTGGTAGATGAGAAAATTATATGGATGCATGACTTGAAAAGGGAATGAGACCTTACAATTGATTTATTTCATGGTATATGTGATGTAGTTTATATATGGTACAGACATAGGATTCATTACAAGAGTCTTTTGGGTTATCTTTTTGTCTAATAAATTCCATTATAATTTGTTTTTTTGAGATTTACATACAACTTAGCTTGTCAATATATGAGTCATTCATATTGGGCATTATGTTTTCTCCATTTTTCATATGTATATGGGATATTTTTTAAACATTTCTATTATTCTAATTATGTTATTTATATTTTTTATTTCTATGGTAATGTTACTACATACCAATGGGAATAGGATAATTACAAAATAAATCACACCCCAGACTATAGTAAGTAGAAACTAGAAAACGAGGAGGAATTCTTGAGGTCATATAACCAAACCACAATGCCCATGTGGTGGAGTTTCAGATCGGTGGACATTACATCAATATATGTATATATATATATATATATGGATGAGAAAGTGATTAATTCAAAAATTGAAATCCCATAAAATGTTTTATATTCCGTACTATTATTTATATTATGAAATATAATATATTATAAATAATGGAAGTGGTCCATTAAGAAATTTCACATATACTTGGAAGATATACATCTTGAAGTGGACAAAAAATTTCATCCTCTATTTGAATCTTCTAACAGTGAATACAACTGCTCTAAAAACTAAAGATGAATATATGTATATTATAGGAATAATCTACAAACATTGATTTTTTTTAATTTTTTTTATATTTCTTATTCTTCATATGTTATGATGTTCTCAATTTGAAATGGGTTTTGTCTGTACACATTCCAGAATGTTTCATAAATTTTACATATAGATATATTATTTACTTTATAATAATATAGAATTTTTATTCTAATAGTTTTATTAAAATTGAAATAAAAAATTTAAGTATTTAATAATAAATAAAAATTTTGTTTTAGAAATATTTTCATAAAAAAAAATAGATAATCCCTGATCTCATTATGGAGGAATAAAACAACATAAATTTAAATACTATATGAGGTAGGAGAGGAGACATTTAAAATAATGATTGAAAATAGGAGTTAGTAAAAATATTTTAAGAATGAAATTTATATCATCATAGAATACCATTAGAAGAACTATAAAAATGATAATTATAACTTCCATAAAAAACATTATTAATATAAAATACATCATTATAACTAAATGAGAGAATGTATTGAAATATTTTGTAGATATATGTATGGAAATATAATATTTTAATCATATTTTTATGTATATTTCAATTGGGTGTATAATTATTTACAATGTTTTCATTGGATATGTAGGAATTGGATAATATTTTATCAAACAACTATATTTGTTGACATGGAATTCTATATATCCTATTGAAAATATTATTTCTGACATAAATTATATTATTTTAGACTAATCGAAAATAATATTAATTAGTATATAAAAATATTTTTATTAATAATAATTATTTATTTTAAAAATAATATAATATATTTTTTAGAGATTTATTATAATAGTATTAAATTATAATCATATAATTGTATGAAAATAAATATTTAATTTTAATAGAATGTAATTAATGAAATATAGTTTGAAAATTTTATATTTTTTAAAGATATTTTTAAACATTTTAGACATGTTTTTAATAAAATAAATTGATAACTATTAATGGAATAATATTATTAAATTTAATGAATAAATTTAAAATTTATTAATTTTACTTTTATATAATTTTTTTATATGTAGAATGAGAAAAATTATTGAAACTGAAAAGGTTATGTATAAATAAGTAAATTTTCATTATAGTTTATATTTTAAATTATATTTTTAATGTATTATATTTTAATTTTTGTTGATGAAATGGAGAAAAAATTATTAATATAAAGAATAAAATTATATATAGTGTTCAATTTCATAAGTATGTATAATAATATATTAAAAATGTAATGGATTGTCCCTCAATATTGTTAACATAAGGTAAATGATTCCAGCTAAGGGGTGACTATGAATAATATATTAAACACTTAACACTATGTTATTATATATGTGATTTATAGTCCCCATTTTTCCTAAAATTATTATATTGTCACCATGGTTTCACATTCCATTTAAAAAATATATATCATTCACATTATGATGTCGATATTTTTTATACAATACTCTGATGATCACCTACAAATCAACACTGCCACAATCTACCAATATATTTCAACAAGTTCCCTTAAATTATATACATAATCACAAACCCAATTCACTCCCTAATAATAATATATGATATTTAGGAAGGTATTGTCAGATGAAGATACCAAAAATACATCATATACTAGTGGTTTTCAAATATAAGTTTCATAATATATACAATATTTCTCATTTTACTTAAAAATCAATATGAATTAAAATAATATTTTCCCAAATAAATACATTATTTTAACTAATAAATAATTTATAAAATTAATATTATTTCTATAAAATAATATTTCCATAAATAATCAATCATTATAGTATGTTCCATTTCTTGGCTGACAATTGTAGCTATATGAATATTGAAATAATTTTTACTACTAGAATAAGTAATAAAACATAAAAAAGGTAATTCTATGTTAATTTTATTAGAGTAAGCACTTTTTCTATTATTTATTAGTAATATGACCATATATATTCAATAATTTATTTAAATTTTTCATATATTTAATGTTGCTTGAAATACATACTTCTTTGTTTCCCAAAACTACTATGGCTATATGTCCCCACATATGAACAAGAAATTCCAAACCAGTATGGAATACATTAACAAAACCGTTAACAAAATTATATTTATGTTGAATCCATGATCCTTTTTGTGGGAATAGACCCCCCACAATATAGAATTTATTGAAAGTTATTTAATTATTAAATATTAATTTAGAAATTACTAATTAATACCAAATTTATAAAAATCTAAAATCAAATTGTATTATTTAAAATAGATATGAATAATGTGTATATATATATATTTGAATAACAATTATGGATTTATTATTCATTGATTTAGAACATGTTGGATCGGGCGTAAACCTTAGGTTATGGTTTCATTTCCAATCCAACATTATAATCGAAATTATTTGTGAATAAATACCTATTGAGCAACATAATATGTTCACTCTCTATTAAAGCCAATCAATATACAATATCCCCATGTATATATTATTTAAAATTATTTTTAGCCATATTTGACAACATGTTTTTTTAATGACACTATCTATAAATATTATTAATAAAAAAATGGTTAAATATACTAATTTTATAACCTATTAATCATGGACTAATTCTAACAAAATTAAAATTTCAATTTTTAGGACTCTTCCTTCATATGTATGAATGGTTGTCAAAAGTAGTATTTATTTTAGTGATTAATAAATAATTTATTTTGATTTGAAATTTATTAACTATGTGAAGGGTAATTCATATTAATTTTCAGTGTGATTTTACAATTCTACGATAAATAGTATTTAATATATGTGTATATACATTTAATATTCACAGTAATTACAACAAATATTTTCTACTAATATCTTATAACATACCTCTAAAGTTGTATCCTGAACAATTTGTTCGTATGTTTTCAATATAATAAATTCATTTCGATGGGTTAATTTTAATCTAATATGGAATTATAAAATTTTTTATTTTCATATTGAACACATATATATGGGTTTTTATATTCTGAATGGTGTTAATGGATTTTTATGTCCCCCCAATGTAATCATAAAACTGTCATATCTCGTTATATGGCATGTAATGTTCTTTTGACTAATCTTAATTCACTATAAGATTGTATCCAATATGTCATGATAGTTCTATTTTTATCCATTAAAATAGTAATTTTTTTGTATGGTTATTTATATTCTACATTATTATTCCAAATATATATTTTATGAAACATGACGGTGATATATTATTATGGATCATTTTTATTGCCTTTTATTTCACAGTCCTTTTACATAGGATAATATTATTTCAAAAAAAAATATTTATTGAATCTTAATTTTAGATTCACATTGTATTAGGTATAGTTATATTTTATTATGATCATGAACATTTGTTATGTTTTCAACATATCATGATAAATTTATTCTCACATAATATCTTTTTTTTCTATTATAAATAATATTTTTCGATAGTTTATGATCAGATGTTATTATTATTTCTTTTATCTAGGATATGTGGCATATTTTTATTCATTAATCATTGAGAAGGGTATCTTGTGAGACGATCATTTCAAATGTATAATGAAATTTTTTTAAAAGGATATAGTTATGTAAATTATCACAAATATCACTAAACATATATGTTATAGGGTATGATTCATTTTGAGATATTATGATACTCATGTTAAATTAATTATTAGGAATTTATATTATTATTAGTTTTCATTATTTAATGTCTTTGATGAATTTTGTTAATATTTAGGATTATTTCCTGAAGGATAATAATAGAAAACATAAAATAACATATATTAAAATAATAATGATTTTTGATGGACCTAACATTTCATTATGTGAAAATTTGTTTTTTTAATTATGGACATCATATGATTATGTTTATTTATTATATGATTTATTAGTCTTGAAATTATATTGTAAAACACACATCAAGGAATTTTTAATTCGATGTATTGGTCTAAGAGAAGAAATGTAAACAATAAATACAAGTACGAATATGTGGACTCCCATGATAAGAAAATTAATGATTGGGAGATGGTGGTGAAAATATAATTAACATGATCACCCAAATATATAAATCTATTCCCATTAAAATAAAACTTATTTAATTCATCATTACATTGATTGATAAACCATCTATTCATTCATTCATAAATAATAACCAAAACGCTTTTCATTGTCTTTTATTTGTACTAAATAATGAGAAGTGCATTATCATCGAATAAAATATATTAACTATTTTTTGGTTGTGATAGAATGATATAGCAATTGAATTAATTAATTATATTGAGTGTTAGATATATAAATGGTATAACTTAATTAATTTCATATAGATAATGGAATAAATAAACTTTACTAAATGGAGGAATTTCTGAAGAAATTTAACAATTATTATTTCTCATAACCATTGTAATAAAAATAAATAGGTAATCATGAGTGATGAAATAAATTTATGACTAATCCCTTGGTACGTATGAATAATAAAAAAATACCCCCACTATATGAATTTAGTTTAACAATTAAACCTAAAATTAATATCAATCATTCAATAGTGGATCAAAACATTGACAATTTTTTTCTAAAATTGAACTTTTCATTAAATGAAGTAATTTTTCTATGGTATGTCACTATTGAAAAGCATTTTTGATGAATCCATTAGTCAAATGATATTTCTAAATATATATATAAAAATAAAAAACTTTATAAACCCAAATGGTAACATATGTGAGTGGTATTGTATTCATAATTTCACTTTTAGAAATTGTGTGAGCTTGCATGGGATTTATTCCATAAAAGAACAACTAAATTACCCATGTGTGGAAGGGATAAAAATATGTCATTTGAATACTGGAGATATATTTACCAGAAAAGTATTGAATTATATAGATAAGAGTCTATACATATTTCACCAAAAACACTTCAACATATAAATTTTAATAATTGTTGGAGCTATATGTACCAGCTAAAAAATCCAAGGTAAACTGATATAAAAAATGTCAGATACCTCTAATTCAAAGGAGAATGGTTAAAAATTAAATATTCACAATCATAATAGTGGTATATGAAAATTACATGACAATGTTCCACTTATATTTCAATGAAGAACAAAAAAAACTCAGGTTTTTATATTATATTAACCTCCAGATCATTTTTAGAATGTATTCTAAAAATATAAAATCACCCAGAAGAAATATATATAGAATTATGAATCTAATATCTAAGGTTTTTTTATGATTTTATGTCATGTTAACATCTTATATATGAAATATATTTACTGGATTATTGTTAAATTGAATCTAATTAATAAAACATTTTAAAAATTAATTATATTATTCCTAAATAATTTATCCATCTTTGTAGATTAATTATTAATTATAGAATTTGGATATTACATTTTATATAACCAATCATCAACTCATTTCATATAATTTCAAGGATAAATATGAACTCAATATTCTATAAACATCTCATGTATGGCTATTGTTAGCTAATAAATATGTAAATGTAATAACAATGGTTGGAGAAAACTCAATATATATGATCACAGCTTATTATTAATATTTTAATTTTTTCCGGAATACATCACATGTCATCCTCCCATATCATGTGGTTTAATTTTTTTATAAAACCAAAAATATATTATTTTATTATATAAAATTATTATCATAGCTTAAATTAATTTCATGAATTGAATAATAAAATACATGATAATCATGGAAAGATATTTATTTCATCACATGATTCCTAATGTGGTATATCATTTCACGTTTTTTGGATAAATATATATCAATGCATCGTTTCATTGATTTGAATGAAATGTGAAAGATCAATATCTTGAAAAAAACACAAACAACATTATGTCGATGACGTACGTGATCAATTACAAGAAGATAAATACCTCTCAATGACTGAAAATTGTTCCATATATCATAAAATAACATTTAAAGCAGAGTATATACATATGATAACCTCCATCTAAAGATAAGTAATTTATGGAAACATTTTTATACCTTCAAAATTTTATTTTTCCGATGAAAAAATCAGCTATATAATTATTTAAAAACTATATATTTCACTGATCAACATATTACAGTATTAGTAGATTGAAAAATATAATACTCTAGAGTAATTAAATATGATGATGATTAAAATTGGATTGTGATAGAGTCCTTTATAATAGAGAAATAGTATTATATGATTAACATGTTTGAATTTAAGATACATAAATTGGAATTCCTCTATTTTCAATGAAATGAAAGGGTATACAAGTTGATTGAACTGAAAAATAGGTACGTGAATTTCATAATAAAACAAAAAATATAAATAAGATCCATATATTTATCATGATATTATAAAACTATCAATATATTTTAGTAAATATATCAAAACTATTAATTTCCATAAAAATGATATTTAGGACGTTATTCAAGTTCCGTTGTAATAATTAATATGTAGAAAAAAAGATAGGTTACTAGTTTAGATTGTTTATTTATCTTATACTCAAACATATTTCTATTAGACTTGTTGTTTTAATAAATATATTATCACTTCATATGTTATAAGTAGTTTTAAAAAAATAAAAATTTAATAGCGGATGGTAATACATCATGTATTTATTGTTCATAGAGAAAAATTACTATATACAAAATTTAGAGAATGAAAATGAAATATTTGATATTAAAATATCAAGGTAATATTGTTATATTTTATGTATTTTATATATTTTAGACATAATAACCTAATTTATACATTGACATTGAAGCATTTCAACATGTTATAATAGAGAATGATGGAGTTGACCATGTACTATTAAATCACAATACATTTCAAACATAGATTGTTAAACAATGTGGATACTACTCTGATAAATATGGATAATGCTTTATGATCAATAATCTGGATATAAAGATATTGAATTTTATTTTATTTTCAATGGAATCCCCATAATATAACACGGTAATGGGAAAAATATGATCCATACAATGTTGTCCATTAACCACCCATTCAAGTTAATATTAAGCAAGAAAAAATAAAAAATATTGATATTTTGAAGCATGTTGAAAATATTTAATAGTTTATCCACTAAATTTATAAAAATTAATTATTTTTTAAATGAACATATATCCCATAAGTTCAATAGTAGTACAAAAATCTGTATTATGTCATAGGAAACAAATTATTCATTACATACCCTGGAATCAGAAATATTTTTACACACCACAATGTGTATTTCTAGTGGTACAACATAAATCAAAATATTTCATAGTAAATATACTAATACAGTGTATTCTATAAAATTAATGTATAAATATGGATGTATATGGGGATTATGAAACTATTATTGTACCTATTTAGTAATTGTACAACATTAAGTAAGATTTTTTCTGTATTTATAAGCTGTATAAAATCCATACATCAATTTGGGTTATATTTTATCCCATTGTAAAGTCATCATGTTTTTTATATACATCATTATTTCACAGATGATTCATTTTCAATTAAATGAAAAAAATTAAATATTAATATAGTAAAATATTACATAATATGTAATTAGTATTTGAAGTTTACCGTGATGGTCTCTGTAAGTATTCACCATCTAGTGAAAATAGATTTAATCATTATTCAAAACAAATTATCAATAGATATATGGTCATTATTAAAGGTTTATTCATATATTATTAGATATACATCTATTATATTAAAAAAATCAGTGATGGTAATGTAGATATCATTCATTATAGGAGTTTTTAAAAAGAGATTAATTAATATTTTATTATCCAAATTGTTTCAAAATTGTTTTGTTTAAGAAGAAATTATGAACTAAAATATTATGGGAAAACATTTTAGACAATATTATAATGTTGATAGTACTCCCACAAGTTATGTTAGGGAATATTCAACCAATAATATGAACAAATAAAATTTTAATAATATTTATTAGAGTTGTTGTTATAATAATAAGATATATTAGAATTTCTCTTTCAAATTTAATGTATTTCATTTAATAAAATTATCATATGGTTATTTGGTATTTTTAAAAAATATAACGTAGTGATTTGAATATAATAACACTTTTTTAAACAATAATCGATTGTGGATTGTATCCTATTATCATTCACTAAAATTTATTGTCGGGAAATTTAATTATATGTTTCATGAAATTATTTTAAGGAAAAACATTTCAGATATAATTCATGTACATAAGTCATATGTCTTATAGTTTGAATAATATCTATCTCAAGATGAGTAAACCATTTATATATTCATTAGGAAGATAGAATAATATATTTTTTGGAATTAATTGTTTCATTGTGTATCATTGAAATGCAATGATGAAATGATTTATAAGTACCGTAATTAGATTCCATACATGTAATATAAATTTCAGTGTGAAATAATTTTTTCGTTTTAAAAAATACCACCCAATGATTTTATTTTGTATTTATCTTCTAATAAATATATTTTTGTATAAAATTTTAATACACACAACACATAATCCATTTTAAAATTAATTATTCTTTTAGGACAACAAATATCAATACAAACCATATAAATTATGAGAGATCTAAATCAATCCTTATTATGAAAATTAGTAATGTAGTGAATCCAAAAGAGAATAAAAATACTATAATGATTTATTTGTAATCTTATTGATATTCCATGATGATTATAAAATAATGAAACAAATGAAAATAATATAATAATATTTTGCGAAGTTAAATAAATTGATAATGTAATTGGAGACTATGGTGATTGATTATAGATATATCTATATTAATACATATATTGGAATGTATTATGATAATTATATATATATATATATATATATATATATATATGTTAGTTATATTTTTATTTGATATATGGTTATTCCACATATGTTCTATAGGGACCCAAGCTTCTCATGGATGAATATTTTCTATTTTATGTTGAGTATTCAATACATTAAAAATGAAAGTGCATGAGGACCATAATATTTTATTTTAGTTGGAATCAAGGATGAGAAAAATCATACATGTTGAAAATCATCAATGTTGACAAGAAATATATTAAATATAATTACTTCTATATATAATATTTCATCATAAAATGGGGAATGAAAACATAAGAAATTATGATATAAATTGATCAGTATGGGTAATCAACATATATATAAAACCAAAACATTAACATTAGGGTATGGTAACATGGTCATAACATTTAAAAACCATACAAAAAATATCAATGATCACAATTTTGTGTAATGGCATAATGAATATCATTTCAAATGAAAAATTTCCTCATATAATAATTGAAAATATGGGGTGAGAGCATAGTTTTGGAATAAGACATAGATTTGTGTAATGCACATAATCCATGAAAATAATTTCTATATTAGTTGATGATTAATGACTAGTTTATAATAATGTAATGTTATCTCTACCCAAACCATCATTTTAGTTTACGATCACTCCCAAGACAATCATAATAGACAGAGTCCCTTACTAAACTGAGTTCACTACCCAATCCAATCATTTCTTACCGAATCCAATAAAATCCATGTTTAAGTGTTATCATACTGAAAAAAGAGCACACCCCATTATAGTAATTTCTTAATGAAATCATGTTCACTCAACATTCCAGTATTGCCTTACTAAACCATCTTCACACTGAGTTTTTGTTCTATCATACTGATGCATGTTTACTACTTAGTCCAATCTTACCATAACAAAACATAAACACTCCCTATTCTAATACTATTATGACCAGGAGATATAAATATTTAGCTAATCCATTGGAGGTAGATATATGTCCCACAATTATTTTTTTATAACAGAACCACAATCCATGGTAATAATAAGCCCCAATTTTTTTATTGCATAACTACTGTCACATAATAAAAATCTTACATATATGTTACATAATATCATAAATAACTCATCATATCATATCCAACGGAATGAAATGTGTTTCATAAAAATATCATCATAACATAACCTATTGAAAATAAAATATTTTCTTGATAATTTCATCATTTCATAAAATAATAATGTTTAGAAAATGAGGAGAGTTTCACATTTCGTTTTTGATGGAATAATTAGTAGAAGAGAAAATTGTTACATAAAAATATTTTTAGTAAAAAAATTAACCATTATAAGAAATAATTAAAATGGAATCATTTGATTATATCCCCAGTACTTCATTTGTAACATCAAATTTGGTATAGTAATATGGAAAACAATTTTTACGAATGCATAAGACATTTCAAAGGTTAAAGGTTTTTCATTGCAAAAAAATTTAATACATAAAAAAATTAATGGAAATAATTTTCTATTAATATATTTTTTTTATACTTTTAAATATATATTTTTAGAAACAATTAAATTATTTCATGAGGAAAACATCCATTCATCTTTGATATCTTATTTTATCAGCATGAAAAGCATTCAAAATCCTTCTCACTTTGATATTTTTTATATAAAGTCTAATAATTTCATTATTATTAATGAAATAATTTCATTTGAAAATAAAATTTAAAATGTGAAATGTAATCTTGAAATCATTGACCAGTCATCAAAACTGGAGAAAATTTAATCTCATTTATGTAAAAATTATACTTTTAACATTTTGGGTTGATTCAATAAATTTTTTTTTTGGAAATCAAATTATTATTAATTTTTTCTTTTTCTGTAAACATTAAGATATGATTAATGAAATATATACAATAAATCACTTTATATTATGTATATACTTCAATGGTTCGGGTTCCAAAATCCTTTTCCTAGGGTATTATCCATCGGTTTTCCATAAATCGTTACTAACTTGACTATATAGACACAATAAGAATTATATGATTATATTAGAGTAATTGGGAAGTGACTTCATAATAAATAGTCAAAACTAATTAGGTGTAAAGCTTTCAATAATCAAGGATAGGGGTGACCATTTATATTTTATGGAGATAGCACACATGGTATTTTGAAAAGAATTATGTGGATGTCTTTTTTTTAATGTCCAAATGATAAAAATAGACCATTTAAGAACTGTGAATGAGTAATGGACAAAATTTTTGAACAAAATTGTTTTTATTCAATGGAATATGTCATTTTAACCATTATGATATTAGTTTTACCATCCGATAAATCCATTCATACATTTATTGTGAAATGTTTTTTACTCCATTGACTAATACTAATAATGAAAACTCAAATTGAAAATATGAGATAATATAAATAATGATGATTCCAAAAATGGGATACATTATTCTATATTATATTCATATAAGAATCAAATTTCAATTTATAATTATTCATTTTGAATTAATGAGAATGTAAGGTTTGTAATGAGAAAATGTGTTAATGTTTAGAATTTTTTTACATAAAAAATCAATAAGAAAATTATTGAAAAGAAAAAAAATTAATAGTTGTATAATTGAAATAATTTTTCATCTAAAACAGTTTATATTGTATTTTTTTTAAAAAAATTAGTTTTCTTTTATCAATCGAAATTTTATATAGTTAACCAATCATTGTAGTTTTATAAAAATTCATAAAATTATCAAAGATATAGTATTGATATTACAATTTCAAAATTAATTTTTATATTTCATAATTATTTTCTATAAGTATAATTTTTTTTAAAACATGAATTCCATAATAAGGATAAAAAACATCTTTTTAGATAAATAAAATTGATTGAGGATAAAATTATATTTACTCATATCAATTCTCAAGTAATGAAAATATGAATCTTAATTAGTATGTTGAATATATATATATATAATAAATATTTAATAATATTAATTCTTAATTTTTAGTTTTTCAATTTATTTATGCAAAACACATTTTTTGTAGTAAAAATGGTTTTTGAAATAATATTTTCCTTATTTTCAAATAGTTGTTATTTTTCGAAATAATTAATTAGTCACCAAAAAAATTTATATATATATATATCTTAAAAAAATTCATAATTTATAAATCATATTTACACTATGAATTCCATGCTATTTATGTGGTACCTATCATAGGATATAATAATATTTAAAATGTATGAAACTATAATTTTAAACTCAGGGTTAGGTGTAACTAAAGGTAAGATCTATATTTTTTCTAACAAAATCAAAACATGGTGTAGAATGTAACATAATAAAAATGAAATGATACTTGTTATCGATTGTAATGTGAAATTTTTAAACCTAAATGCCATCTAAATTAACTTGTAACTTAGATTCATCATTGGAGAATATATATAGAAAGTGAAAATTTGGACATGGTTGGAAATCCTAAATAATTAATGTTAGAGATATAGATGATTGACTAGAAGATAGTGCATAATCTTGTGAATTTTAATTACCACAAAAACACAAATCAACGTTACAGTAACAATGGTTATTAATATAATTAAAACATACTATAATAATATATGATTATATTTCCTGTTTAGATGAATAATGTTTGTAATTTTAATAAGAACATATACTGACATGAATTAAAACTATTTCATAAGCACAATCTCACCCTATGGTTTTCCAATGATCAATTTAAACATCATCAATTACTCCATTAAAAGAACATGAATTTGGTAATGACAAAATTTCTAATGGATGATAATATCCACAATGAATGATAATTGATTCCTTCTATCTGCAGTTGTACCAAAAATATAATTTTTATAATATGATATCCAATATGAATGAAATAACAGAATAATCAATATGATCTAATTCAATGATAAATATTATCCATTTAATGAATAGTTAATTTAATGAACTATACAAAATAATAAAATTTGAAAATATAGAAAGGAAATTATATTTTGAAAATAAACATAAAATATATCCCTAAATTGAATGAGATATTTCACCACCCCCACACTAAAAATATTACCCCTCCTTTGCTAGAAATATAAGAAGAGGGATAGTGACACTTGAGTCATGCCTCTAGTAGGCCTCAGGTTCATGACAAGCACCAAAGGTATAATTAACTCATATATGGGAGGCATTACCCTATAGTAGAACACAAGGGAAAAAGATTGATATGATAGAATATAACTAAATCCTGAAAAAACTCTAATATAAAAGAAAACCCAAATGCAAATATGTAATTTAAAGGATGAACGATTACAACTAAAAGAAAAACTGAAAGTACCAAGAGTGTGTAAATATGACAGATACCATGAATCCCAAACATCTCTTGCTAAACACCATGCTTGTAGAAACCTGCTTGATTTAAAACCATCCACAAATAACAAGAAAAAAATTATATATATGTTGGGTGTGTATAACACTATACTTATTAGGATCCTCCCTAGAGACACTCATTAAATCATAGAGAGAGAGTGATAATGCACATTCATCACCAAGTAAGACTATCTCATCATCTAAACATATACAGTAAGATCCCAGCCTCACCATGTATTCCCTCACCAAGTATCTGATACATGAGAAAATAAATTAACAAAGAATATCTAGGGAACCCCAATACGAATTCCCCACTACTTTTTTGCAATTCCTCAAGGTTGCATGTTTTATGGATATCTCTTCAAAAGCTAGCCCGCATACTGCCAGGTGAAGCATCACAACATGCACCTCATGCAACACACCACACATCCATATAACCAAAAGTAACAATATACTTTCAGGGGGATACCATAGACCTATATCACATATCCTAAATTAGGTATTATACCTGAAGCCATCACAACCCACACACCAAGTATGGATCCTCAAGCCATCATAGCCAATAATAATTATTCCTATTATAGTCCATAGAAAATTATATATAGAATAAATATTTGTGAAATATCTGGAATCAATTACAGGACAATACACACATATATGGTGAAAAATAACTGTCATTCATACCAGTATAATTATCTATCAAGATAATATATCCATGAAAAATGTGGTTTTCATCCTTCCATTCTCCTCCCAAAATGATGGGGAAACAAATATAGGGCTCATAATCCCAGAGGTCATAGTTTTTCGGAACGAAATGTGGATTAGCTTATAGAATCAAAAAATATACATGATATAATCTTTCTCACAACCACAATATGGGTATAAAATACTCTAGGACTCTGATGTAGCTAACATTTCTCAGACTCCTGACTTCTAGTACTATTACTAGATATCCTATTAGAACACGCATACTTAAGGAGACCCAATATGTTACTTTATTCAATTATATATGTTGTAATTTATATTTGTTGAATTTTTAAAAATTAATTAACCATTAGAAATTTCCATATTGTATTACATTATCATCAAAATAATTCTCAATTCCCTCAAGGCATAGGGAAAAAAAGTCCATAGCATATCAGAATTATAACCTTATCATTGCATCCCAGCAACCTCCAACCCCATGGGATGAAAATTAATTAAGTTATTAACATCATTACTTTACAAATTACTAGATATTCTAAGAAAATTTATAATCTAAAAAATACAATAGAAACGAAGAACATCCATCAGCCTCACGTAGTGTGGAAAAAATATCGACAAATAGCATGGATATCATCCAATCAGTAGATTCAAACAGGCATATGACATTCATATCAATTGGTATTACCAATAATTGAACCATTCCATCATATCCTAATGAATATAACATTCACCTATGTCATCAAATTCCACCACACCTAGTCCTCCCATAACCTCATACCTAAATAACTCCAGGATCATCCATCCCATGCTAACAACACATCTGGCCTCCATACCCCATAAACCACAATAACCGTCCTAGATAAGACATCCCAGGATCATATCACAAGAAGCATGGACAAAAAAACAGATATAATTTCCCTAAATAAGGCATCCATCCTTTACACACAATGAGTTGACATGGATTTGAAGAACAATATACTTGGCGTATACAAGAAAACTGGAAACATGTGAACTTCCATAAAATTATATTTTATCAGACAACTGATTCTTATTCAATATTGAATTAAATGATTAATTACTAATGGTTTGAACAATGGGAACCCAATTAAACAATATCTAAACTATATAATATAATAATTAAACAACTAATATAACATACCTTTAATTCATTTATCAATAAACAATATCATTCTTTAGTTTCTTTAAAAGTTTAATTAAACAATAATACTTACATAAAATAGATTACCATGAAATTACAACAACAACAACTTGAATCATTAACCATGCCTCTTTTATATTTTAGACCAATAGTTATCAAATAATTATTGATTTATATTATTTTACAGATGTAAATCTACAACAACAAGATAATACTTTAAGGGAACAAACATCACACTATCTGGAAAAACAAGAGGTAAACCATTATCTTGGTATGAAACAACAATGTCACCAAGAAATTGTTACCAATTATTCAATCTAGTTTATGTAATTATTAGTAAAATTTAATTCTGTTAGAAATGTTAAATCATGTTATCTCTTATATTTAACGTAAAAATAGTGAAACAATGAATCCCCAACCCCGAAACTGGTGTGATTGTTTTTCTCCCATGAAGGAAACACAGAACAAATATATGATCACCCATACTACCATAACTGCATCCATATAAAGATTCTACAACACAACATTAACAAAAAAACCAAGAGAAAACCCATTTGAAACATAGTGGATCATGATCCATCATATTATATTAATATCGAGCGGAAAAAAGTGATCAAATTTGAAAAAACCACAAGAAAATGAAAAAAAAAACACATTGGATTAACTGGAAGAGGTTCCTTTCTGGTTACCTAGAATGAGAGGAAGGCACATCACATCTGTAGGGTTATGAATAATCTAAATAGATAAAAATATTTATAAACACAATATGAGAGATTTAAATGATTTCTAATCCTCATTCAAATCAATTTATCCTTGGGGTTCAGTTTCTACTAGAAAAAATGTCACCAGTTAATTTTATGTATCCCTTTAATCTTACACATAGAGAACATGTATTACATGACATGTAATTCAACCAACACACATCAATTTATAGACAATTAACTCTATAATTCCTCTGATCCTCCTCTGAGATCCTTAGTCATTGGAAACATGAATATTTGTGATTCACATGGATTAGAGACCTTAAAATAGATAAATCTCAAAACATTTTAATCATGTAAAATCCAAAACCAACCTAACAAGGAAACAAAAATGGGGTCGTTCAAACAACAACCCCATGAGATACCCCAAAGAATCCCTTGCCTCTATAGGGGCTCAACCACAAAATCCAATCATATGGGGTATAAAAAGATGAGTATATTAACTAGTCATCGAGACTTCCCAACCTTTATAAAGAGATTAGTACCATCTAATCTCCAGAAGGTAAACAAGGAAATAATGTTGCATACCCTATGCATGTTCACCTCCCATGGAAAGAGATTAATCCACAACAATAACTAGAGAGGGATACATCTCATCAACCAATAAGAGGTATGTGAACACAAAAGAACATAATTAGATGATATGATATAATAATTAAATAGATCAGGGTACTGAGTGCCTATATGTTACACAGAATATCATTTTATATTTTCTATGCCATTGTTCCACCCAAAAACCAAAACCAAGGGGATATCATTCACACACAACACCTTCTCATGGTGGTCTTGGAACACTACCGAATACAACTCAACTGTCTCATCCTAATTAACATCGATATCACCACATTTTATTAAATGAGAGTCCCCATGAAGATAATAATGGAGTTCTGACACATGAAAAACACTATGTATGTGGCTATCCAATGATGGAAGATATATCTGATATGCCAGGGCCCCAACCCGAGCCACCACCATGAAGGTCTATAAAAAGAGGTTAAATCATACTCAAATAGCCAATCCTTCTCTTCCATTGATGGTGACCCTCCATTAAGAACACATGATCCCCAACTTCAAACTTCAGAGTTCTCTTCTTATGAGCTTTAAAGGATTTCCAATTATCAGGAACTACCTTAATCCTCTCACGAATCACTTGACCAATTTTTTTCATCTTTTATACCAATTCTGGCCTGGGAATTTCTAACTCTAGGACCCCATACTAGAATAATGTACAAAATCATGATTTTAAAAACAATTCTTGAAATGGTGATATATATATGGTGGTGTAAAAAGTATTGTTGAAAGAGAACACTACTAGGGGAAGGATCCTCACCCAGAAACCTCCAAAATCCATGACACCAGATCTTAACATTTATTCATGAGTTTGAATGGTAGACTTTTTCTTCCCATTTTTTTCATATGAAAATTTGTGTTAATACAGATTTGATAATCAAAATCATATTGGATTCCTCTCCACACCATATTAAAAAAATGGTGATCTTGATTGGAAATGATCATCCTAGGTAAGCTATAGAGTATCTCCATCTCTTCCAGATACATCCTCGACAACCCTCCACTTATCTCAACTTCTTGATCACTCTAAGGTGATATGGTATATTAAAATATTTAACTACTAAAACATATAACACCAAACCCTAAATGAGACTAAGGTAAAGTGGTAATAACGACCACTGATATTTCATCACACATCCATTTAGGAATGTCTAATAGCTCGCGAAACCCACCTAGAACATGTATCTCGACCATCAGCTTATAATAGTCCAATCATCAAGACACACACCCAATAACATCACATTTCATCCAACGACACAAAAAATGACATCTCAAATCTCTATTAATCATTTTCACATTAGGAGTTTTTGTAAATGGGGAACTATGGAACCATATTAGAGGAATATCCTGCATAACCAAGGTGACTAAAAGACATCAATAAAACAACATTTGGTTTTTCTCATCCTCTGTCAAAACATTAGGGGACTCTCCACAAAAAAATCTGTATCTCCTAACCACCACCTAATGATCGCACAACTGGGACTCCTCCACAAGATATACCACAGTTGACCACACTACCATCTTAAAATGACAACCTATTCTCTTAGGTTCTCTCATGTATATAAACAATGAACAATGTTCTTCCATCACTCTCTAAGAATCCCATGATTCCTACAGTAGCTGAATTCCGGAATTCATTCTTAGTGAATCAACTACAACCTTCCCTTTTCTGGGTGTTTAATAAATCTTAGTGTTTTTATACTATAATAAACCCATCCTCTACCATTGTATCATGTCAAATTCATGTGGGGGTAAAACATTGCTCATGATCTTGTGATTTGGGATTACCCAAAAATTACTTTTTTGTGGTATTGTCTCCATATAATTAAGTAAAACACCATAGAAACTGATGAAAGATCATGAGTGGTATAGTTACACTCCTGGGGATTTAATTTCAAAGGCCCCTTAGAAACAACTTGTCTAAGATACATCTGAACAGAACCCATCCCATGAGGAGAAAGGTGACAATAAACCCAAACTAAACCCATTATAATGGAAGACAATGAACATTATAACAAACCAAAATATCCTTCAGATACCCATAAGATGTATAACATTGATCTTTCCATAGGATCAGTAGATCTGTTCTAGTTTGTTCTGTCAGAGTAGTCATATTCTAAGAGAAATCAGATATAAACTTTCTATAATACCATCAAGACCAATGAAACTTCACACCTCTAACAATGGCATGGGGGATTACCAATACATAATTTATTCAACCATTAATGGTTCTAGATATATTCCCTATTGGTATACATCATGACCCAATAAATATACTTATCATTCCCAAAACACACTCTTTGACAACATCCCAAACCTCTCCACATGACGAAGAATTCCCAAAATGGTACATAGATACTCTGCATGATCATCCTTATAAGTTGAGTACATTATGTTTTAATGATTAAATCCACCAATAATTAATATTGGAACTCATTAAGCAGAACATTTTTTATCTCCATGAAATTATCTATGGTATTCTTCACAATGAATGGAAAAAATGAACATGTAATGCGAATGAAAATAATGGAATGAAGTCGTCATGATACCCTCATCCTTCACAAACAAATTATGATATCATGGAAAAAATAGATCTTATATAACCAGCATTCATGTATCATTTTATTGAATAAATCATCAAACAATGGATGAGGATAGTGTAAATTCACTATAGCATGGTTCCAGTAATGATAATCAACACACAACCACAAAAATTTGTTAGCCTTGTTCATGAACAACACTAGTGCATCCCACCGTGAGACACTCATCTAAAAAACCACATAGAACGAGACATTCTAGGTATATATATATATCACCCACAACATAAAATGCTCCAAATTATATAGAGACATCGTGATAGGAGTCATACCTAGCGTTAGAAAGATCATGAAATCAATCTCTCAACAAGTGGTTAACACTACAACCTCCGATTGAAATATAGAAGGGTAATCTTCTATGAACATGAGATATACTGACTGTTGAACCTCTAGAGAATTAAATATTAGCTCATCCATCATGTATTACATTGATGTGACATGCCTCTAGAAAATATGGCAGTATCTCTCACCAATAGAAACTGATGGATATCCATCAGCATTTATGAAAACAACCTACCTCTAGAAGAAATACATGATAGTGTATGTTGAATACATCCAATTCATTAAAAGGATGATTTCATATGGTTTTTTCCATAATCATTGTAAATCCCCCTAATTGATATTTTAAACGATAAATATTTATCCTTTTCTAAATATATGAAACTTGTAATCTCGACCTATAAATGGAAGAGTCAACATCAATGGAATAGTAACTATATCTACCTTGAGTCCCAAAGCATGGATAAGGGAAGGAGATGTGATGAAGTACATCAATCATTGATAAAATAACACATTAACCCATGTAAAAATAAATATAAGAGTACCTCTAACAATGGCGGGCTCACTTAGCACAAATAATGCTAAACCTTGATGTCGAAGCCGACCTACTTTGTGCCCTCTCAGACCATGCTGAAAAATACCTTCACAGGATAAAAATTCATCTGACATACTCTCATAGGAAAAATATCCACTACCTTTTCTAAATGAGACATTTAGTATTGGGAACCACTATAGAATAAACGTAATCTCTTATTTCCTGACAACAGGGAACTGTTGACTAGATCCCTCCATCATATGGAATCATTATGAGTACCCACATTTGATGATCCAGTTTGGATAATGTCCTCTCAATGATCTCTTCTCTTTCTAGAATCTCATGATATGAAAAAATCAAAAATGGGGTGTCCTTGGGAAGATATTTTGATGAAAAGTCTCCTTGAAATTCCACAATAAGGAATCCTCATTATAAAATAAGTCCTAAGAATATCACAATAGTTTCCGAAAATCGAACACAAACACTTTCAAACATTACATCCCCTACTGAATGGTATGTGTCTACTAGTTACTTGTCGCATTCATAGTTGATGAAATAAAATAATATTTCGACTGGTCTAGGAACTCTTCCCATGAGACTACAGACCCCTCTCAATCTCTGAGGAATAAGAACATCCATTGTCTCACTACCCCACCCAATAGTTTCAGACCCAATGATTCTTCATGATCCTTATGATAATAGAAGGAACTAAAGGCTATCTCAACATCATCTAACTAGAATTATGTTATTTCATTTTGAACATATCCCTCAAACTTCTATACTCTATGGAACTGAAACACTTAGAGTGTCTTCCTCCTTGTTTCACCATCGCCAACCTCTACATTGAAGTGATATCCTAGCGATACCTGTTGACAATATTTTTCAAAAACTAGATAATGACGTTGAACTGGATCTATACAAGAAAAAATTAATCCAGTAGATTTCCAAGACTAGGAATATGGAATAATTCAACAATATATTTTTTATTTTATATGGGTTAACCTATCACATGGTCTTCCCATTCAAATATCATCACAATGAAAAATGGTACAAGAACCTCTACTATGAATCCACCAGAAAATAAATATCACATAATTTAGTTGCCAATGCAAGATTCAATGTTCATGAATCCTATTATAGGGTCACCTAAATACCTTGGTCTAATATGTTATTCTAAGATTACATCGATTTCTCAGATAGATGATATTGTTTCCCAACCATCCCAGGAAACCTCACCTGCACCAAAATCCAAAATCAATCATATTGCTGATCTAGATATCCATTACGTCAGTATCATAACCCGTCCACAAAATGTGCACCTCTCCATAGCGCACAGTGGGAGAAGAGATTTAGTAACACTCGAGGCCCACCACTAGTTGGCCCGAATTTGGTTACTAGCACCGAACGTATAATAAACACGTAGATGGGAGGCATGCCCATCATAGGGAACACATACGAAACATATAGATAAGGTAGATAAAAAACAAATTCTCTAACTCCAATATAAGAGAAGTCCCATGTGTACATATATAATGTCATGAAAGAACTACTAAAAACTAATGGAAATTTTAATGTACCAAACGAAAGTAAAGATGGAAACAACCACACATCCCAAACAGATCCTGCTAAACCCAAGCTAGTTGTTGCCATCCTGATATCCAAACATCATCAAATCAATTAAAAAAATTTATTATATATGTTGTGTTTTTTGATAGTTTACTATATTTTATCATCCCCATATCCACTTTTACTATAGTTATGAGAGCATGGTAACGCATATTAAACAACAATTGAAACTTACTCATAACCAAAACATGTATACTATGTTCCAATCATTAAAATGGATAATCTCACCTATTATCACATACAATATTACACAATATATTAAAGAATATCATGGGTACCATATCACTACTTACCTACTGCTTTTACTCTCTTCCCAAACATTGCACATTCTATGAATCGCTCTACAAAATGGTTATCCCACAAACACCTTGGAGACGCATTAAAACACTCACATCACGCAGTACACCACCTATTCCATGTAACCAACAATAAACACTTAGTTTCTAGGAGCCACCATAGACTCTATACCATTTATCATACATAGGGTAATATAACTAAAGGCAAACAATCCCATAAACCAAATAAGGATCCCCAACCAATCACTTCCTATTAAAATTATACCTATCGTAGTCCTTAGGGAACTGTTTTATGAATAGATGGGTGTGAAAAAATTGAAATCCATTATAGTGCACTATAAACACATATTGGGAAAATATCCTCCTTTCATACCATCCCATGTAAATATCAAGAGAAGTGTGTGGGGCTAAAGGGTGTAGTAAGTCATTCATCATCTAATAATGATGTTGGGGAAACACCCCCTATTACTAAAAATCTTCGAGGAATCAGGTTCCCTAACCATCATTGAGGAGTAGCATATATAAACACCAGAATAAATTGATATATTATATCTCAAAAGCACATTATGGGCATAGCCTAGTCAAAAAATAAACTGATGATAATGTATCTCGAAATCCAGACTTCCAATGCTACAAATATATATTCTATATGTATACATATTTTTTAAGATAGACATTAAGTTATCATATTACTTTTCAGTTATTTCATATTAAAATAATTAATTATTTATCAATTAATTAACAATTACAAAATATGGAATTAGATTGTATTGTAATAAAAACAATTCCCTATTCCCTCCATGTATAAGAAAACCAAGTCCACATCTCATTAGAATTATAACATAAATATCTCATCTGCGTAGTCTTCGAACCCTAGGGTTTAAAAATTATTAATTTATTAACATCATTAATATCAATATTATGAGGTATTCAAGGAAAACAACATAATATATAAAACAATGAATATAACAAATTACATCTATCTTCCTCATGTAGTGGAAAAAATGAACATAATAAGAAAACATTGTCATCGCCCTATAAATAAATTCAAAAATTCAGATGTCATTATAAAAATGGCAAGCCCTGATTTTACCCATTCAGACAAACGCAATTTACTCTCAGACACCCACATGCATATCATGATGCAACACTTCTTCACAAGCATCGTATTTTAGCACAACAACTGATGCTACAGACCCCTCATTCCACAACATGCCTCTAGGATAACCAATCCTAGGGTCACATCACATTATAGTCTCCCAACCCCATAAACCAAAACATCATTATTTGATAATCCATCATGGTCTCATATCACAAGATGTAGGAAATAGAAAAGAAATCATGCTATTGAAAAAAACAATGAATCCAACCTTAACACAGAATGATCTCTCACAAGTCCAAAGCACTAGTCACACAGACTATCTATGAAAAATGAAAAACCATTCCGTTCAATGGAATTATATTTTATATCAATACCAGTTTTTATTCATCCTGAATAAAATGATTCATTATAAATTTTTCCAACTATGGGAATCATAATAAACATGCTATCAGAACAATCACAATTTAATTAAACAATTAATTTAACATGACACAAATTCTTTTATCTTCATGAATTAACATGATTTAGGTTCTGTAAACAATTCCATTAAACTAACATTCATGCCTCACCATGATAAACATAAAATTATAAAAATAATCCAATTCAATAAAAATGTAAATTAATATTTTATCCAAATTAATTATCAATTAATTATACCATTATGGACTTTACGAAATATCATTCAAGAAAGTAATTCTAGTTGAAACATGTCATAAACATCACACTATCTAGCAATACATTATTTAATCCATTATCATAGTTAAAATATCCACATAACTATGTCTATGATTCCAAATCATTAATCCAGTTAATGTAATTATTAGGTTGATTTAATGATCATCCAAAAAAATCAGTATATCTATTTTATTTAAAAAAATAAATGGATAAGCAACAAATCTCTTACCTCATAAGGGTTTTAATGTTCCTCCCAAGACAATGAACCAAGCAAGAGATCTCTTATCACAAATCCTATAAGAACTAAATTCATTCGAGGATATTTCATCACAATCACACCAACAACATCCCTTTGAAACCAAATTAAAAGTATAGTATATTTTACTCCATTCAATGTCAATAATAATAGGGGTGGGGAGATAAAACTATAAGAAATATCTGAGAAAAAAATGTAAAAATGCACCTTAGATAAACCCTAGTCACCGTGGAAGAAAGATGGAGGCCTGATTATCTATTCTTATTGAAGGGATCTCAAAAAAGAAAAAGTGTGGGCGGTCATGTCAACTAGAATTAGGATAGACAATGAATTAGTAGGGTAATGAATAACCTAACCAGATATAAATTATTAAAATAGAATTATATTAGTAAATTACATGATATATATTCTCCTTTGACATTAGGTAATCCCTAGGGTTCAATTTCATCTAGAAAAAATATCACCTCTTCATTTTATTTAACCTTGAAAACTTACATATCATCAACATGACTATGAAATGTGTAATTATACCTATTTAAAGAAATTAATTTCAAAACACCTTATGAATTATTTTTAATCTCATCTAAGAACCTCAACCTTCGAAAACACAGAAAGGGTTATTCCACGCGGATCCATTCTATTACCAGATATCTTTTGGTTTTCACATTCTAAATAAGTTAATACCACTATCAAGTTTTATTCTAAAATTGAAATTTCCATAAAATATTTTTGTAATCCTACATGTTTCCACATTTCTTACATAAAAAATTTATTATTACATATATTATTTTATTGTAGTAATGTTTTAAAATCCATCAATGATATAATCAAACTATTTTTAAGAATATCATTAATCATCTCTAAAGAAATCAATAATGTCTAAAAAAATAATGCACATCAATAATCTCATTCTCTCATCACCATTATCTGATTATCCAAACCATATTAAGTGTTTTCTAATAAATTTTACATTTTTAGAAAAACCTATATTAAGTCCGTCTACATCATCCAACATTTCCATTCATATCATTAATGTAATTCTTATATTGTGTAATAAATAAATATTTCATTAATTTTCTATCATAACCATAGAATTATAATAAATTAATAATATATTCATCCCATTTCATTCTAATACAATATATTTTATTTATCATGTAATTCTTTTATACCTATTCCCCTTCAAATTTCATTTATAATTTTTATCATGTGATTTCCCAACTGAACATCGATTTTTATAATTCACATACATTAGCAATTTTAAACATAAATATTCTAGGATATCATAGGGAGATATATATTTTCATTTATTGTGATATATCAATTTTCCCCCTTTCTTGTTAATTTATTTTTTTAAATCTATTCCATTGTGAAAACATAATTTATATTCTCCTATGATGTTAACTTTGGTGCTTTATTCCACACCCTCTATACATATGAGTTTGAATGATCTTTCATTCATGGATAAAAACACTTAAACTATTATCGAACTAATTTTATTTCTTATATTTGGAGTTGGATGGTTTTTAAATGTGCTAATTGTTAGTCATGTTCCATGAAAACTAATTAATAATAAATACAACATCTTTTATATTAGTCATCATCCAATATGTATGCTCGTTATCAAATATTCCATCACATTCAATGTTAATCTAGTTCCATCCATTTTCAAACAATACCTATGACTAGAATGAATAGTGTGAAGAACACAAATCATAATAAAAAATAACAAGTATTGAAAAATAATTTAGGATGTCTAAATAAGGAAATTTTTTTAAAATACATGAAACAATACTATTGTCCTTCATTATTAAAAGTAACCATATAAATAAATCCATTATGATGTTTTTTAAGTATTTGTGATTTTCGAAAGCATATCCAATGGGAATGTGAAACCAGGAGTGTAGAAAGAACTATTATCATGCTCTTGTTTCGGATGATGTCATAATTAATGTAGGTTTTTGGGGTTATTAAGCATAGATTCATATGTTTCAGCACCACATCCAATTATATTTCTAGATAGGGCTATAAAATCCTAGAAACAACTCCCTATATATTTTTTTAAAATTCCATTATACTTTCATATACAATAAATCATATGTAATCATATCCTCAGTGACATTCCTAGACAGGTCATTCAAAAAACCCATATGGATTTAATTATTTTTTTCTCATCCTCATTTCAATAGTTAAAATAAACATTTTAATTGATAAAACATATAGAAACCTAGGATAATCAAACGTGGAAATTATAACTTTTTAGGTGAATATTAAATAAATTTATCAAAAAAACAACACAGAACCAGAATAGTTTTGTGTCATCGGAGATTGTGTACTCTATCATATAACATGGTTAAGGATATTCAATTTTTCATGACCCCTCAAAAAAAATTGTACACCTCGTGGGCTAGAAAAATGAGAAGGGATATAAGGACCCCCGAGTCCGGCCTACAGTAGTCCCCAGGCTGGCGACTAGCACTGAGGGTATAATAAACATACAAATGGGAGGCATTACCCTCTAAGAGAACACATAAGAAAGAGAGATAAGATAGACACCAACCAACTCCAAACTAACCAGTAATATGAATGAAATCCCAATTACACATAATAAATTTCATAAAAAACTACGACAACTGAATGTGGAAAACTACAAGTACAAAATATAATGTAAAATAGAAGCAATCACAAGCCCGAACAGTTCCAGAAAACCCAAGATAGTAGTAACTAGCCTGATCTATAACATGCATCAAGTCATCTGAAATGTTGTTTATATATACATTGGGGGAGTATAATAGTATACTCAGTAGGATCCTCCCAGAAGCCTCTCGTGAAAAAGTAAAGAAAGCATGCTAAAGCACAGTGAACAAAAAGTGAAACTGACTTGTCACCTAAACAAGTATACTATGTTCCCACCCTCACCATGGCTACTCTAACCAAGTAATGCATACCAGAATATATTATATAATAATGTATATCAAGGTTACCCTGCTACTACTTCCCCACTAGTTGGACTCTTTTACCCAATGTCGCACGCCCCGAACATATCTCTCCAAAAAGGATTTCCTGCCGACACCTGGCCGAAGCACCACAACATGCACCTCATGCATAAAAACCACCACTTCTATGTAATTTACAGAACCAAGTAGTTTTTGGGAGCCACAATAACTTGCATAACATTTATCATACGCCGGGTACTATACCTCAAGCCATTACTACCCATACACCGAGTAAGGATCCTCAATCCATCAAAACCCATACACGTTACACCTATAGTAGTCCATAGGAAACTATATTGAGAATATATGTCTGTGAATTACCACAAGCCATTACAGCACTCTACAAACATATATGGGGATAATCTAAAAATTATGCCTACCAGTACATGTAACTTCCTAGAGAATATAGTGGGTCCAAAGGGGGTAGACAGCCATTCATCCTCCCACCATAATGTTAGGAAAAACACCCCCAGGCTCTGAAACCTAGGGGTGTCAGTTACCCTTATAGACAGGGTGGAGTAGTGTATAGAAACACAAAAGTACAGAATATATTATAAATCAATACCACACTATGTGAACAACCTTGTATTAGACTCAACTGAAGCTAACGTCTCTCAGACACCTATCTCTTACTTCTAAGAATATGTATCTTATATGCACACAACCATTTAAATATCTATAATACATTTTTTTATTCTATTTTTATTAGTTCAACTTTATGTTAATTAATTATTTAAACATTAATTAACTAATAACAATTCCACTTTATATTTCATTAGCATCCCACGCAAAGTCCGATGTCCTCAGCATTTCATCCCAGCAAGCTCCAACCCCTTGGGTTAACATCATTTATTCCATTATTTGTTAACATAATTAATTTCAAATATTACTAGGCATTAAATAAAAAAATTCTTTGCTACATAACACAAGGGGGCTCAACTCGATGAGTAGATGGACTACCTGTCATGTCTTTTCCGCCTAATGATAGAGCGTAGACCCATCCTCCCTTGAGAACATAAAAACAGAAAGCATGTGGCATACCCCGAATGTCATAACCCCTTTTGGAAAGAGGGAATGGAAAACTAGCTTCCTTAAGCAGTGGGTAATGTAAAACAAATAAACAACCAAGAAGACCAGCAAGCATCCAAACATTCACATCCAACATGTTCTATCATCCCTTCTGTCCTCCCGAACACCCACATTAAATAACCGATGAATCTCGCCACTCTAGGCATCAAATGATACCACAAACAGTAGGCCTTCCTGCCCCCGCATATAAAAACAACCATCCATTCTCACATCATAACACAAGCAGCTTGAAAACAATAATCACATCAATTAGATCATGACCCTTAAGCAATCAGGAGGGTAACTCAGAACCCTACAAGGAATTATATTTTATCTAACCACTAGTTCTTTAATCAATCTTGGATTAATCAATTTATTATTCCTAGGTTACAACTTTTGGAAACCGTTACAACAAGATATCAAAAATAATTAAACAAGGTCACTACAAAATTTTGATTAACATAAAATTACAACAAGAAGAAAAAAATTTATTTACATGCCTATTTATCATAAGCTAAAAAATTATCAATAAATTTATCTTTACGTTATTTACCAATTTCCATCATGACTGAACAACTATACAAAGAAAGCATAGATATCACACTATGTATAAAAATAAGAGGAATTACATATGATCGATATCAATTAATTTATCTGTTTCAAATATTTTTTGTGTAAATTCCCTTGTGATCCAGTGGGATAAAACATGATAACAATATATATGCACACAAAATAAAAAAGAAGAAATTAATCCACCACCTCAAACTATTCTTTTCGTTCTTTATACAAGAATGATCCACACAATGAATCGGGATCACCTCCTCCCGTGACAACTGTATCCACCCAAGGATGATGTGGTACGACCGCACCAACCGAAACCCATGAATACTTCATTACAAGCATGGAGATCACATTCTATAATATGTAAAGGAGAAATAAGAGAATATGAACCCCAAAAGAACAACTATAAAATATACCTTATATCAAATGTAGATGTATACTTATGGGTTGCACTGAAACATGGGCTGCAACTGTAGCAAGAAGGATGTTGAGTGAAACTGATCCACGAGGAAACATTTAATCTCACATTTCCTATGGGAAGGAAAGAAATGTTCAACTATGTCACACTAGAGAACATGGAGAAAGAAAAAGGGAGTAAGATATATTGTCCCCTTTGAATATTTAATAGAGACACAGTTTAAGACACACTTGATGTCCCATTAAAAGTGGATGGCATTAAACAACTCAATTTGACCAAGTAATAACATCATGAGCCATTGGATAAATTAATATAGCAGTTATGGCCATTGAATCGGCCTTATTGTAAATAAAATAAGTATTTAAATGCAATTTCTGTCAGAGGAAACATTAAAGGGGTGAAACTCTCGGAAGTTGGAAGCATTGTTCACAAAAGCAAAATTTGGAAAAGGAAATAACAGTTACCGAAATAGGTTACCAATAGACCTCACCATTCTGGAAACATAGTTCACAAACTCAAAATTTGGAAAAGGAAATAGAGTTTACCTATAGACCTCACTGTTCTAGATACACTTTTCATGGATTGAAAATTTAGAAAATGAAATAGAGGTTACAGATAGAACTATTCACTGATGGAACTATTCATAGAATTAGAAATTAGGAAATGGAAATATAGGTTACTATTAGAGATTACCCATTGAACTGTTCACGAATGGATCTGTTCATAGAATTGGAAATTTGGAAAAGGAAAGAGAGATTACCATTAGACCTCACCGATAGAACTGTTCACCGATTGAACTGTTCATAGAATTGGAAATTTGGTGATAGAAAGAGAGGTGACTGTTAGAGGTTACCGATATAACTGTTCATAGAATTGGAAATTTGTAAAAGGAAAGAGGGGTTATCGTTAGACCTCACTAGCAGAGCTGTTCACCGATGGAACTGTTCATTGAATTTGAAATTTGGAAAAGTAGATAGAGGTTACCATTAAAGCTCAACGATAGAACTGTTCCCCGATAGGATTGTTCATAGAATTTAAAATTTGGAGGTGGAAAGAGAGGTTACAATTGGACATCAACATTGGAACTGTTCACCGATGATTACTGATGACACTATTCACATAATGTCACTGTTTCACTGTTCACAACTATCTACCATTGGAACTGTTCATCGATGGTCATCGTTGACACTATTCACATAAGGTCACTGTTCCACTATTCACCTATTGTCACCGATGCACTGTTCTCATAATGTTACCGTTGCACTGTTCATAACTGTCTAATATTAGAACTATTCACAGAACTGTAAAATTGGGAAAGTGATGAGGATAAGTCACATTGACCTTTCGAATCACCTCATACACTTGATTTTCACAAAGGAATGGACCAAAGAGGTATGGCCCATTACATCAGATACCTCTCAAAACATTCTCGTCCTTGAGAATTCAAAACCCACCTGAAGGGAAATCAATAAGGGGTATGAAAAACCACCCATCGAAATACCTCTCAAAAGAGAGAAAGCCACAAGAAGCAACAAAAGAAATCCATATTATAAATAGGAATGGTCCATAACCAGAAATGGTACTTCGATACACGAAAAGTGTTTAACATCAAAAAAACTCTGGGTACTGAGCATGTATTTATGACTCACATTCCCAGGTACTCTCCTCCATGCCACTGTGTTTCCACAAGACACGAACCAACGGGATAGAATTCCCACATAACAAATTCTCTTTGTGGTCTTGGATATCCACAGGTCGCTCCTTGAAGGTCGCATCATCATGAATATTGATCTCTCTCCAATATATGTCAAGAGAGTCATCTTGATGATAATTATGGAGCTCTGATACATGGAAAACATAATGTATCTCACTCATATGAAAGGAAAGTGCTACTCGATATTCCACATCTCTAACATGAGGTAACATCTTGAAAGGCCCAACAAATCGGTGAGAAAGATTACTCCAATGACCAAACCTTCGCTTCCCACAATGGGGAGTCACCATCAGAAACATGTGATCCCCAAAATAAAACTATAAGGGCATCATCCTTTGATCGTCATTTGGTTTCTAATGATCTTGTGATGTCTTCATCATCTCACGAATCAGCTGAACCATCTCTGTTGTATTATGCACCAGTTCCGGTCCGATAAATTTTTAATCTCTCACACCAGTCCAACACAAAAGAGAATGGCATGGTCAGCCATACAATCCTTAAAAGGTTCCATACTGATGGTGGATTGAGAACTATTGTTTCCTGAAAACTTTACCATGGGTAATTGCCTCATCCAAGAACCTCCAAAATCCTGGACACAAAAGTGTAACATGCTTTCAAGAGTCTGGATGGTTCGCTCTATCTAACCATCTGTTTGTAGATGAAAAGTAGTGCTAACGCATAGCTAAAAACCAAAATCATGCAAAAGAACACTCCACACACTAGACATAAAGTGAGGATCTCAGTCCGACATGATCGTCCTTGGGACTCCATGAAGTCACACCACCTCATCCAGATACTACCTCAACAAAAATTCACATGATCTCGACTCCTTTATTTCAGTAAAGTGGGATGATTTTGTTAAATTATCCAATACCGTTGAAATGGAATCATTTCCTCCAGGTGCTCAAGGTAAACCAGTAACAAAGTCCATTGATATGTACTCCCACTTCTACCGAGGAATTTCTAATGGCTGGAGCAGACCCCCATGAACCAGGTGTTCAGCCGTCAACTTCAGGAAGACCAAACATCGAGACAAAAACACTGCAACCACACGATTCAGCCCGGGCCACAAAAATTGGCTTCTCAAGGCTCGGTACATCTTTGTCACAACAAGATGAAACACTAAATGATAGATATGAAACTCTCTGAGAACCATCTCTCATATCATCAATGGAATACAAAACCTTCTGTGATACAACACTTGGTGTTGTTCATCCTTCGACTGACCATCAGGGGCCTCACCACAAACCACTCAGTCTCTCCATACCACCACCTCAAAATCGTCCAACAGGGAATCTTCCAGTTTCTTCATGAGAGATAACTGGACCATCATCTGAAAAATACAACCTCTTCCCCCCATATATTCCTATATCAGGATGTCATGTAGATAGTTCTTCCATTACTCTTCATAAGTAACCAGATTCACGCACTGAATCACTTCGTGACTTCTGACTCAATGCCTCAGCTACAACATTCCCTTTTCCAGGTGTATACGATATTTTAATGTTGTATTCCTATAAAACAACATCCACCGACATTGTCGTAGGTTCATGTCATGCTGGGAGAAAAAATACCTCAAATTCTCAGGATATCTGAAAACCAAAAGGTGCTCACCAATGAGGTAATGTCTCCACAACTTCAGTGAAGACACCACGGATTCCAAATCAAGATTTTGATTTTCATAGATACGTTCAGGCGGACTTAATTGCCGAGCCCCATAAGAAACACCATATATTTTCGGCAACAAAACACAACCCAACACTATATGTGAAGCATTTTAGGAAACATCAAACTGAACTCCCTTAGCTTGAAGACAATGTAACAGAGCACTTACTAAATTTTCATCTAGATACTCGAAAGATGCCTGACACTGATCAGTCCATATGAATGCCTGATGCTTCATGTTCGAAGATGTTAGAGGAGTCTCCACTCATGAGAAATCAGATACGAACATCTTGTAGTATCCTGCCAGATCAAGGAAACATCGCAACTCCAAAAATTTATTAGGGGCTTCCGAATACACAACTGTTGAGTCAATATTTTTTCCTTATGAATTTTCTATTCCTTCATGTTTTGAAAATCACAAACACCCTATGTAAAGGAAAATTTCATTTTCCCTGTGATTTTTCGTAATAAGTAATATTTTCCTTCCCCGAGAAAAATTTATCCTTACCTATTTTTTATTGATCATATTTTAGTCTCTATAAATATAAACTTTTCTTTCCAATGTGAAAATATTGTTTTCACATTTAAAACATTATAATTATAAAAGTACATAGATATAGCATATTTTGATTTAAGGATGAGAATTTAGATTTCGAATACTCTGAAATTTAGACATAGAATTCTCAGAAATTTATACTCATAATTCCTCATATTCCTAACTCTGAATTTCAAAGAATTTAGACATTGAATTAAAAAGAAATCATACATTGAGTTCCTCGGAATTCAGGTTCCAAATTCCTTATAATTCACAATGACTCCGAATTATAAAGAATTCTGATTCTGAAATCCTTGATAATAACAATCCAAATATCCATGAAATATATAATCCAAATGTTCATTCTCTTAGAATCCTTACATTATTTTTTCTTAGACTCCGAAAAATGAATTTGGTTGAGCTACCTTTTTTCAAATTCTCTTGTTATAGTTTTAAAATGATTTTATTCATTCTATTTCTATGTAATCATTGTTTGAGTGACACATGTATAGGGCCCTCCGAAATTCAAGGAAAAATATGACCATTGGAGGAGGGAGGCGACCGATATAAATGTTCCTATAAATAGGATCTCATTTGAACGAGATCAAAAGTCAGATGGACTGTTCTACAACTCAAGATATTATATGCTGATGTGATTTCTAGTCACATACTGTCGTGCTTTGTGCGTACTGAACATCTTGTTCAGATTGATTCTTGTTACTCTAATTGTTGTTGTGTACAATCTATGGCTTCTGGGAATAGGAAGATAGAGGTGCTGACTACCATAATGTTCGATGACTTCCATAATTTGGAAGACAAAGGTGATGACTACCCTGATGTTCGAGGGCTTGCAGGGATAGCAAGACAACCTCTAATATTCCTATGGAGGGCGTACCCTAGTGTGGCTAAGATATTTTTTTTTGAAATTATAAATCAAGGGACCTTTATCCATGGTTTTTGGATACCATACTCTTTGGGTTAAAAGATTTATTGTTATATGTATTGTTTCAAGTTTGTTTTACACCACATTTTGATTAATAAGGAAAGTATAAATATCTAATACTTTCTTGTACTTGTACTATGATTAGTTTGACATTACAAAATTTTAGGTGGAATTTGTGTCCTTGTAAACTTTTCTTATGTTTCATTTCTGGAACAATATTTCTAGTATCTAGAAAGATTATAGAATGAATATGTCTTGGGATTTTACCTTGTTTATCATTGTTTTACAATAGTATGGTTTTTACCATATTTAAAAATTCCAATGGAATTTCTTTTTATGTATACAATTCCCCCGACTCATCTATATTGAGCATCTACATCATTTTTTGATAATGTAATTTTTATCAGAGTAGGTCGCTGAAATTCTTATTTACACATATATGTTTTCTTGCTCAGTTTTCATTGATCTATTTTTTCCTTGCTTAGGATATTTTTTATCCTAGTTTACAAACTTCTATTACTAACAAGATTTTGTGGAATCATATTTTCAATGAGAAGGCATGAATGAATGTTGGTTCGGTTGACAATCATAATCCTACTAGACCACATATATTTGATTAGAATGATTATGAATATTGTAGTGATCATACAAAGACTATTTTCATTAATACTGTAGTGGATAACTCAGTAATGCTTACTGGATATTACATGATTCTTGATAAGGAATTCAAAACATTTACTAATCTAAAAGAGGCAAACTATCATCTTTACTACAAGGTACAAAATACTTTTTTGTGTTCCATGACCAAGAAATTATATATCCATATTTTATCTTGTGAAGATACAACTTTTATTTGGAAGAAATTAGAGGTTAAACATTTTGGAACATCCAATGTTATAGAAACTAGAAGAGCTATGCATAGAGATGAATATCATAGATTTCTATTTCAATATGTAGAACCAGTGCGCAACATACAATAGAGGTTTATGACCATTGTCAGTAGTCTATAATCTATGGGTCAAAAAGGTTTAGATGATGAGGCACTTTTGGGCAAGATTATAGATATCATGCCTAATGAGTGGGAGTCAAAGAGGACAGCTATAGATGAGGATAGAAAATCTCAAAAATTACTCTTGATGATATTTTTGGAACTCTTCTTCAGCATGAGAATAGATTGAAAAGAGCTCCTTATCGAAATAAGAATAATAATGTGAATGGAAGTGTTTCTTTTTCAACTAATTCAAATCATATAAAATCCATGACTCCTTAAGGAGTTACAATAACTAAATCTAAGAGGACTATTATTAAATCCGAATATAGTGAATGTGAAAATTCTGAGAATGAACTAGCTAATATTGATTGAAGGATGAACATGGTATTTGGGAATAATGACTTTTAGTTTAGATACAAGAATAAATAAATAAAGGATAAGAAATACTCAGATGTCACAATCAATGAATGAAAAAGAGCACGGAATATAAGAGTAGATTGTCTTATGATTAAAAGAAAAGATATAAATGAAAATCATTCTGAGAGAAATAGAATTAAGAACTGCACAGCTAATTCTATGAAGGTTTTGAATGCCAATGACACATGGAGTGCTAGAGGTGGTGACTCTTCTGAAGTATCCTCAGAGTACGAATCTTCTAATCAGATGAATTTTGGTTTACATGCTAATCTACCTATTGAAAATCGTTGTTTAATGTATAAGGTTCAAATTTATGAATCCATCACAAATGTATCATTGAATGATAATTATAATGATAGTAAATATTATGAATCCTCTGATAATGAATCTTCTTATGAAGAAGATAATATGTTACCTACTTATTAGAATGTTTCTAGGTTTACTATGATATTTGAGAATAAAAATTATAAGGTCATGAAAATGTATGATAAGGCGAATTCTTGGATTTCTATTCTTTTAAGTAAATATTAGATCGTTCTAAAAATAATGATAAGAAATACCTTAATTTTGAATGTATTTTAAAAAACTATAATGATTTTAATTCGTAAAAGGATAAACTTTCTAAGGATCTAGAAAAATTAATTTTTAAGAAAACTATTTTCGAGACTAACTCTACTACAAAATTTAATGTTTTTGATTATTAAAACATACTTATTAATCTAATGTCAGAAATATTTTCCTTGATAAAGTGTTTTTTAAAACCTACCTTAGGTAAGGAAAACATCGATAAGTTGTTTTTTCAAATTCATTCTCTAAGTAATAATTCTGGATTTTTCTATACTCATTAGAAACCAGATTTTAGTAAACATTATTTTGTTTCTAAATGTACTCCATTCTATAGTAAGTGTCAGTGTGGTGGGAATTGGGAAAAACTTCTTCCATTAACAAAACTCTATATTTAGGTTTTCATAAATATTATTTTTTAAATAAAATGTGGATTCAAAAAAATTCTCTTTGATGTTTATAGATCAATGAATAATTGATTTCTGAAAGTCTAACACTCTTACCGTCAATAATTTAAAGAAATTACCAATAGAAATACATGGTACTTGTGTAGTTGATGTTCCTGACATATTACTAGTATCAAAAACATCATGGAAATGATTATCAAGATGAAGGGAGGAAATGTAACTTTTAGAGATAATGCTCAGGGATAAATTATCGGTACAGGTAATATTGATATTCTTGGTTAAACATTGATTTAAAATGTTTTCTTTGTTAAGGGTGTTAATAACAACCTTATTTGAATAAGTCAATTATGTGATGAAGCTTACCATGTGAATTGTAGGAATTAAAAGTTTTTTGTACACAATACCAAGGTCGACTTTATTCTTTCTTCCCATAGTCAAGAGAATGTTAGCACACAAATCATAGAACACCATAGTAGCCAAGATCTACCTAGTCTTAGTGCAAAGGATGATCATTCTCTGTTATGGAATAGAAGGTAAAGGCATTTTAACTTTAGGAACCTATAAAAAATATCTATGAAAAGGTATGTTAAGTATCTACTGGAGCTTAGATTTGAATTTTCAAAAGTTTGTGATCCTTGTCAAAATGGCAGGAAATAGAAATCTTGTTTTAAATTGATCGGTGAAGTCTCAACTACTGATGAAATACAATTATTCCATATGAATCTTTTTGGTCCAACACAAACTGGATTCATTGGAGGAAAATATTATGTATTTGTATTAGTTTTCAGTTACACTATATTTACATGGGTCTATTTTTACCAATGAAATATGATCCTTTTTCTTATTTTAATAATTTTAGATCCCATGTTAAAAATGAGAAAAACCTTCCATTGATAACTATTCATAGTGATCATGGAGGATAATTTCAGAATTCTGATTTTGAAACTTTTTGTAGTAGAAAAGGCATTACGAATAACTTTCATCACTATGAACACCTCAAAAAATGGTGTTGTTGAAAGAAGAAATAGAATTATTAAGAGATAACAAGAACCATGGTTAGTGAATATTCGGTAGCTGTCATGACCCGTCCTCGGGGCCCGTGTCGTGACTACCCCAAGCCCGCCTTCCATAGGCCAGGGGCTGGAGACTAGCACCAAGGTGTAAATTCCTGGTAAACAGGGAAGGCATTGCCTTTATAAGTAACAACCACCACAGAGTCATCAAGCGGAAAGTAACTACAAGTGCAGAAAAGTAAAGGGGGCCGGAATACAAGCCCAACTGAAAGAACAACTAAAAGTAAAGAACAACAACTGAAGAAAAGACGGCGGCCTCGTGTCGTCCACTGGCAATCCCACCTGAAGGGTGGGTACAGATAGCCTCCAGGCTCCTCGGGTCCCACGTCCGCTCCGAGCACGTCACGCCCAGTGGTCCATCTCCAGGTACCGTCCTGCTCCACGCCCCAACCGTGATCAGCGCTGTCCGTCGTCTGCATCCAACACAACAAGGTGCGGGCATAGCCCGTGCAGGGGTGAGTATAAGCTACTCAGTAAGGACCCCGAGACCCCCGAAGGTCTCCCGAAATCCACAAAGGATATAGCACAAAAGGAAGATGCAATCACGAAGTAACATCTGACTCAACTTAGGTATATGCCCATACATATACCTAAGTCCCCAGTTCTAGCTCTGCTCACGAGCTCAAGAACAACTCAATCCACAAAGGAAAGCAAGACTCAAATCCACAAAGGAGAGTAAACAGTAAATCCACATAGGATAGTTCAACACAATCCACAAAGGAGAGTAACATAAGATTCAGCTCAACCAGGTATACTTTTTCAGATGACGTCAAAGATGATCACTGATCCATCTAAGTCGTCGGACCCATGAAGGATCGATAGGTACTAACCTCCGCAAAAGACCCACATAGGATCAGGCTCACACAGAACCTGTAGGCAGTGGCTCACACAGAACCGGTAGTAAGGACCCACATAGGATCGGGCTCACACAGAACCTGTAGCACTGATCCACGTAGGATCGCTGAGTGCAGTAGTCGACGCAGTCCACTGAGGATCTCTGCACAGTCGTCGCCGCAGTCCACAAAGGATCTCTGCTCTGCCGTCGTCGCAGTCCACGGAGGATCTCTGCTCTGCCATCGTCGCAGTCCACGGAGGATCTCTGCTCTGCCGTCGTCGCAGTCCACGGAGGATCTCTGCTCTGTCGTCGAAGTCACAGCCAGCGCTAGGGTTCCCGCACATAGCGAGCTCGTTTAGGAGGGTCCGCTCCATGAGCCGAGAGGCTGATACATCAACTGACACGTAGTCCGAAGTTGATGTATCCAAAAGTTCCGTATCGACAACAGGATCTCAACGCAACAGACGGCGCGTCAATCGGACGCCCGGTCTGAGAGTTATTGGCATTTTCGTCCCAGGGGCCCGGTTGGTTTTTAGGGCAAAACCAACCCGAACGTACTCCCCCTGTATCCGATCCTCAGGCGGAGTATGCCAAAAGTTCCGTCTCACTTAGAGGAAACTACCACAGCTGACGGTACGTCGATCGGACGTCCGCAGCTCAAGTTATGAGCGTTTCCGCTCCGAGGGCCCGGTTGGTTTCGTGTACGAACCAACCCGGCCGAACCCAAAGTCTTCCGAAACCTTGAGTATAATATACCGAAACGACCGTATCGATCCAAGGATCGCATAGCCGCTGACGGTTCGTCAATCGGAGGTCCCAGGCCCAATATATGGGCGAATGACCGAAGAGGGCCCGAAACGGGGGTTCTGGGCCCGGGGCGACCCGGCCCGAACCCCCCCTGGGTCGGCCGAACTGGGTCGGCCCGAACCGGGTCGGCCCGACCCGGCCCGAACCCCCCCTGGGTCGGCCGAACTGGGTCGGCCCGAACCGGGTCGGCCCGACCCGGCCCGACCCGGATAGGCAGGGTCCGGTCCGGCCTGGGCGCGGCCCGGCCGACCGGACCGGCCGGCTCGGCTTCGGCCGAGCGGCCGAAGCAACCGCCGCGGGTTTGACCCGCGGCTTGGAGGAAAACACGGCCCCGCGGGGGGCCGCCTGTCACGCGGAAGCGGCCGGGCCGCCGCGTCCCTCCCCGGTTCCGCGCGGCCGCGGAACTGGCCGCCGCCGCCGCGGCTTCAGCCGCGGTGGAAATCCTCCACGGCGGCGCGCCGGGCGCCGCCGCCTTCCGCGGGCCGCCGGAGTTGCTCCGGTGGCCCGTTTTACCTCCCGTCTGCGCCATTGCTCCTCCCCGGGGCCGATCTTCACTGCGGGATCAACGGATCGCCCTTTCCGCACGGTTCGTCGTCGTCCGCCAAATCCGCACAACAAAAGATCGGCGGAGGGTTGTCGGGTCTTGTTCGTTAGGCCCGCACCCTCCGCGTTAGTCATAAACTCAACGGGGGAAAAGGAAAAACCAATCAACAATTTTAAATAAATTAAAATTGTTCTGTGATCGGGTTCTTTATTTCAACAGAATAAACACGGGAAAGAATCATCAAGGAAATAAACCCCTACCTTGTCGTCGTCGGACGTGAGGTCGTCGCGGAATCGCTTGTCGCGGAAGGGACGTTCGTCGCACCGCGGGAAAAACGTCGCGCCGACGATCTCCGGATCTAGAACAAACGGATTTAATTAATTAAATCCGTTGTTATTGAAAATAAAAAGGGAGAAATAAATGATTCGTTTCTCATCTTAATTGCCGAACGAGGATCGGCCACGGAAGAAGAGGCATCGCCGAAGAACGTCGCGGGTAGAGCTCGTCGACGTCGCAGATCACGGTGTGCGTCGTCGAATTCCGGTCGCCGGTGTTCTTCGCGTTCTTCGCGTTCTTCGCGTTCTTCGCATTCTTCACGAGGAGGGGAGATGAAGAAACAAAGGTCCTCTCAAATCCTTTCAAAGGATTTTTAGGTTGGTCTTATTTTATAAACATGCCAACAAACGCAAAAGCGTAAGTAACGACCCATCAGTTCGTTGAATTAATTCAACGAGCGAAACAGCCCATTTAATTCACGAAATAAACCGCCCAATTAATTGGTCTGTTAAGAAATAAAGAAAATGCGTCGGTTGACTTTTCAGTTACTTTGACGGGTTTTCGCGGGTGCGTTACTTAGCGAAAGAAACGGCGGGGCTCGTGTGGGCCCCACTGCACAAATATCCTAACAAGGGGTAGGATATTTCCGGATAGCACCCTATCCGCTTTAACTCAGTTCAAGTGGCTTCCAAGTGACTTCCAAGCGGCTTAAGTGAAATAAAATAAAGTTGTCGCACAAACTTTATTTTATTTCTGACTTAAAGCCCCAAAATTTAAAAACCACTTCTGAGAAAACACAACTCCGGAAGAGGCGTTTGTAAGCAAATACCGGCGCTACGATTTCATCGGTGCCCTCAGAATTCGATTCCGGGCACCGGTTCAAAAGATAGAAAAACCCGCTCGTCCGTTCACTGAACGTACCCGAGCCAAACTTCGGAAATTGATTCCGGGCACACCGGGCCTCGGAATCAGGTACCGTCTGAAGCTGCGCTCTTGTAGAATTCCAAAGAAAATTAAGAAAAAAATTTCCTTGAAATTTGCGGGTCTTTACATTACTCCCACCTCAGGGATTTACGTCCCCGTAAAGATACATCAAAAACTAGGGGAACAAATGGGGGTACAGAGCACGCATCTGAGCATCCCGCTCCCAAGTGCTCTCCTGGAGGTTCCCGTGCTGCCATCTGACGCGCACAAGAGGAATCGACCGCCCACGTAGGACCCGCTCCTGTCGATCCTCGATCTCCACTGGGACCTCCGCAAAAGTCACCCCATCGTCCACGTCCAGCTCCCCAAAGTCGATGATGTGCGTCGGGTCGTGCACGTATCTCCTCAGCTGAGACACGTGGAAGACGTCGTGCACCCGGTGCAACTGAGGTGGTAGAGCCAGGCGATAAGCCACCTCTCCTATCCTGCTGAGGACCTGGAAAGGCCCGATGAAGCGTGGAGACAACTTTCCGCCTCTGCCAAATCTTCGTAAACCACGTCGAGGTGAGACACGCAAAAAGACGTGGTCGCCATCCTCGAACTCTAGTGGCCTCCGCCTCCTGTCAGCATATGACTTCTGCCGGCTCTGAGCTGTCCTCATCCTCTCCTGGATGATCTGGACCTTCTCTGTCGTGGCTCGGACCATCTCTGGTCCCACGAGTGCTGACTCCCCAGGGTCTGTCCAGCACAACGGTGATCTGTAGGGTCTGCCGTACAACGCCTCGTATGGTGCCATCCCGATGGTGGAGTGGTAGCTGTTGTTGTACGCGAACTCCACAAAGGGTAGGTGGTCCTCCCAGCTGCGACCAAAGTCGAGAACACATGCACGGAGCATGTCCTCGAGTGTCTGTATGGTCCTCTCCGTCTGACCATCCGTCTGAGGGTGGAAGGCTGTGCTCAGATGGAGCCGCGTCCCAAACGCCTCCTACAACCCCTTCCAAAGCCGGGAAGTGAAACGAGCATCTCGATCGGAGACGATAGACGATGGCACACCGTGAAGCCGTACGATCTCCTGGACGTAAAGACGTCCCAAGCTCTCCACTGAGCCCTGCTCCCTGATGGGTAAGAAGTGTGCCGACTTGGTGAGTCGGTCGACAATCACCCAAATGGAGTCGTGACCTCTGGAAGTGCGTGGATGTCCAGTCACGAAGTCCATAGATATGCCGTCCCACTTCCACTCTGGGACCTCTAAGGGCTGTACCAAGCCTGCTGGTACCTGATGCTCTGCCTTCACCTGCTGGCAGGTGAGGCATCGTGAAACGAACTCTGCCACAGCTTTCTTCATGCCCGGCCACCAGTGCTGTCGCCTGAGATCCTGGTACATCTTCGCCACTCCGGGATGCACCGCCAAGGGAGACGTGTGAAACTCTCTCAGCACCTCCTCTCGTAAAGCGACTTGTACGAAGGTACATCCTCTGAAAAGGATGTCGTGCTCTGCTCCAAGGGAGAAGCCATCAGGCGCCTGACCTGAGGATATCAGTGCACGCCGGGTCTCACAGTCAGCGTCCCCACGCTGAGCCTCTCTGACCCGCTGTAGAAGTCGAGGAGAGACTGTGAGAGACTGAAGAAAGGCTGCTCCGTCTCTATCCACGAAGGATATCTATAAGGAGGCTAGCTGCTACGTCGCCTCCTCAAGTAGCTGAATGCCCGTCCTCCTGCTGAGGGCATCGGCTACCACGTTCCCCTTCCCAGGAGTATAGACTATCTCAAAGTCATAGTCCTGGAGGAACTCAAGCCATCTCTGATGTCTCAGGTTCAGGTCCTTCTGAGAGAAGATATACCTGAGACTCTGGTGGTCAGAAAAGACTGTGAAGCGCTCGCCCATCAGATAGTGCCGCCAAGTCTTCAGAGCGAAGACCACTACTACTAACTCCAGGTCATGAGTGGCGTAGTTCTGCTCATGCGGCCTCAACTGACGTGATCCGTAGGCGATCACGGCCCGCTCCTGCATTAGGACGCACCCGAGTCCAGTCCCTGATGCATCGCAGTAAACTACGTATCCAACTCCCTCCTCAGGCAACCTCAAGATAGGTGCGCTGGTCAATCTCTGTCTCAGCTCTTGGAAGCTCTGCTGACATCTGTCTGACCACAGAAAGGGTTTCCCCTTCTTTGTCAAGGCTGAGAGTGGTGCCGCAACTCTGGAGAAGTCCGGCACAAATCTCCGATAGTATCCGGCTAAGCCCAAGAAACTCCGCACCTCTGCCACGCTCTTGGGTGGCTCCCAAGCTAGCACTGCCTCGATCTTCGCGGGATCCATTGCAACTCCCGCCTCAGAGATGACGTGCCCCAAGAAATGGACCTCACGTAACCAGAACTGGAATTTTGAGAGCTTGCCATAAAGCTGGTGCTCTCGGAGTGTGTCTAGCACAACTCGCAGGTGGTAGGCATGCTCCTCCTCAGTCGTCGAGTATACCAAAATGTCGTCAATGAAGCCCACGACAAATCGGTCGAGGTATGGCTGGAAGATCCTGTTCATGAGGCTCATGAACACTGCTGGAGCATTGGTTACACCGAACGGCATAACCAAGAACTCATAATGGCCATACCGACACCTGAAGGCCGTCTTCTGCACGTCCTCGTCTCGAACTCTGAGCTGATGATAACCTGACCGGAGGTCTATTTTCGAGAACCACCGTGCTCCCATGAGCTGATCGAAGAGGTCATCAATCCGTGGCAGCGGATACTTGTTCCTCACTGTCACCTGGTTCAGGCGACGATAGTCGACACACAGTCGCAAGCTCCCGTCCGCCTTCTTGGCGAACAAAATCGGGGAAGCCCAGGGTGAAACACTGGGTCGGATAAACCCCTTGCTCTGCAAGTCCTCCAACTGTACCCGCAGCTCTCGAAGCTCGGCGGGGGCCATCCGATATGCTGGAGTAGATATCGGGGCTGTCCCGGGGGACAAGTCGATGTAAAAGTCTACCTCTCTACGAGGAGGTAGCCCTGGAACGTCGTCGGGAAAGACGTCCACGTACTGGTCCACCACTGCAGGAAAAACTGGACTCCGCACGTCCACTGCTCCTAGGATGAGGCTAGCCAACTGATGAGAGATGGGCTGCACTCTCCTCCGCGGAAGTCCATCCTGTGCTGCAAAGGTTCCCTTCTCTCCGGTGAAGGTAAACCTGCTCCCGTCGGTGCGAACACATCGCACCTTGCGCCTAAAACAGTCGATCTGGGCATGAACCGTGGATAGCCAATCCATGCCCAAGATGACGTCATAAGGCCTCGACGCCGCTACAAGGAGATCCCAGCCGAAGCTCTCGCCTCCTAGAGTAAGCCCACACTGCAGGAACCAGTGCGTATTCGTCGAGTCTGCTCCCGTAGGAGTCTCTAGCCGTAAGGATCGAGCCAACGGCTCAGTCGGAATCTCCGAGCTCCGAACAAGGGCAGAGGCTATGAAAGAGTGACTCGCTCCTGTGTCTATAAGTACTGCAGCAAAGGTGGAATAGACACAGTTCGTACCTCGAATCATCTCTGGCATGTCGGGGTCGTAGGCCTCCACTGCCTGGAGCTGGGCCTGTCCCTGCCCGCCAGCTCCCTGTGGTCGAGGTGGCCCTCCTGGTGGTGGTGGGGGTAGAGCCTGGAAGCGTCGCCCACCACCCGCTGCTCGGCCAGCTCCTCTGCCTCGTCCGCCTCCTCCCTGCGGACCGCCACGGTCGACCCTCTGCCTCTGCCTGGGTGGCCCCTCCACCGTCTTCTGCTCCTCAGGTCGGCGAGTCGGGCAGTCACGAGCCATGTGACCCTGCCCGCCGCAGGAGTAGCACAGCCGGCCTCTCGGAAGGCTGGCACTCCGCTGTGTGCCTCGCACTGCTGAGCCGGTGTCCTGAGGCCGTCTGCGTGGGGGTCTGGTCTGCCTGGACCCGAGAGTCATCCGTCGGCTACCTGCTGCTGAAGACTCTGCTACCTGCCGCCCTGCGCTAGCTCTCACCGCTGAAGAAGGCTCTGCCAGGAAGCTCTCGATCAAGAGGGCTCGCTCCAGCACTCCCGCTTGGGTCGGAATGCTGAGGGAGATCAGCGACGCCCGAATCTCCTACCGCAAGCCATGCTCGAAGGTCCAGGCCCGGAAGAAGGGGTCCCGTACCATGTCGGTCGAGTAGCGAGATAGGTCAGTGAACCTCGCCGCGTACTGAGCGACCGTCATGCTGCCCTGGCACAGCTGGAGAAGCTCCTGGATACGCACTGCTCGGAGGGTGGCCGGGACGAACTCAGAGCGGAAGAGGCTCTCGATGTCCGCCTAGAGCAAGGATGCCTCATCGTGAACCTGGAGCATCAAGCTCCACCATCGTCCTGCCGCCGCCTGCAGGAGGCTCGCCGCGAGAATCACCATGAGATCTGATGGTGTCCTCACTAGCCTAAAGATCCGTACCACCGCCTCTAGCCAGTCCTCGGCGGCCTGGGGGTCCGCCTCACCGCGAAACCTGGGCGGTCGCTGGCTCTGAAACTCATGCAGTGCCCTGAGGCGACGTGCATCGTCAGCATCTGGTACTGGTAGCATCGGTGGCTCGGCGGGTAAATCTACCGCCGGGGCCACTACTGGCAAAGGGCCCTGCACCGAGGCCTCGTCGCTCGGTGGGCTGCCGTCGCGCCCTACACTCGTAACCCTAGCTGGCTGTCGTCGCGGGGCCATCCTGAAAAGGAGAACAAGAGCACCACAGTCAGAATAGTATACCTGGTGAGCTGGCACAAGTAATCACAAGGAAAACTTGATACTTTCATGAAGCAGATCAGTATACCCGGTGAGCTGACACAAGTAATCACAAAGAAAACTTGAAACACACACGCAATCAATGTTTTCATGCATTAAGTCGGAAATCAGGAGTCAGGGTCCTGGTGTACGGATACGTCGGCTGCCGCACCAACACTCGGCTCCCTGAACTGATAACCACAATCAATACACTAAACACTATTGCTTCATATAGAAAGAAAGGAGGATCAGAGTCTGCGGTAGAACCGACCACCTTTGATACCAATTTGTCACGACCCGTCCTCGGGGCCCGTGCCGTGACTACCCCAAGCCCGCCTTCCATAGGCCAGGGGCTGGCGACTAGCACCAAGGCGTAAATTCCCGGAAAACAGGGAAGGCATTGCCTTTATAAGTAACAACCACCACAGAGTCAGCAAGCGGAAAGTAACTACAAGTGTAGAAAAGTAAAGGGGGCCGGAATACAAGCCCAACTGAAAGAACAACTAAAAGTAAAGAACAACAACTGAAGAAAAGACGGCGGCCTCGTGTCGTCCACTGGCAATCCCACCTGAAGGGTGGGTACAGATAGCCTCCAGGCTCCTCGGGTCCCACGTCCGCTCCGAGCACGTCCCGCCCAGTGGTCCATCTCCAGGTACCGTCCTGCTCCACGCACCAACCGTGATCAGCGCTGTCCGTCGTCTGCATCCAACACAACAAGGTGCGGGCATAGCCCGTGCAGGGGTGAGTATAAGCTACTCAGTAAGGACCCCGAGACCCCCGAAGGTCTCCCGAAATCCACAAAGGATATAGCACAAAAGGAAGATGCAATCACGAAGTAACATCTGACTCGACTTAGGTATATGCCCATACATATACCTAAGTCCCCAATTCTAGCTCTGCTCACGAGCTCAAGAACAACTCAATCCATAAAGGAAAGCAAGACTCAAATCCAAAAAGGAGAGTAAACAGTAAATACACATAGGATAGTTCAACACAATCCACAAAGGAGAGTAACATAAGATTCAGCTCAACCAGGTATACTTTTTCAGATGATGTCAAAGATGATCACTGATCCATCTAAGTCGTCGGACCCACGAAGGATCGATAGGTACTAACCCCCGCAAAAGACCCACATAGGATCGGGCTCACACAGAACCTGTATGCAGTGGCTCACACAGAACCGGTAGTAAGGACCCACATAGGATCGGGCTCACACAGAACCTATAGCACTGATCCACGTAGGATCGCTGAGTGCAGTAGTCGACGCAGTCCACTGAGGATCTCTGCACAGTCGTCGCCGCAGTCCACGAAGGATCTCTGCTCTGCCGTCGTCGCAGTCCAAGGAGGATCTCTGCTCTGCCATCGTTGCAGTCCACGGAGGATCTCTGCTCTGCTGTCGTCGCATTCACGGAGGATCTCTGCTCTGTCGTCAAAGTCACAGCCAGCGCTAGGGTTCCCGCACATAGCGAGCTCGTTTAGGAGGGTCCGCTCCACGAGCCGAGAGGCTGATACATCAAATGACACGTAGTCCGATGTTGATGTATCCAAAAGTTCCGTATCGACAATAGGATCTCAACGCAACAGACGGCGCGTCAATCGGACGCCCGGTCTGAGAGTTATTGGCATTTTCGTCCCAGGGGCCCGGTTGGTTTTTAGGGCAAAACCAACCCGAACGTACTCCGCCTGTATCCGATCCTCGGGCGGAGTATGAAAAAAGTTCCGTCTCACTTAGAGGAAACTACCACAGCTGACGGTACGTCGATCGGACGTCCGCAGCTCAAGTTATGAGCGTTTCCGCTCCGAGGGCCCGGTTGGTTTCGTGTACGAACCAACCCGGACGAACCCAAAGTCTTCCTAAACCATGAGTATAATATACCGAAACGACCGTATCGATCCAAGGATCGCGTAGCCGCTGACGGTTCGTCAATCGGAGGTCCCAGGCCCAAGAAATGGGCGAAAGACCAAAGAGGGCCCGAAACGGGGGTTCTGGGCCCGGGGCGACCCGGCCCGAACCCCCCCTGGGTCGGCCCAACCGGGTCGGCCCGACCCGGCCCGACCCGGCTTTGCCGGGTCCGGTCCGGCCTGGGCGCAGCCCGGCTCGGCTTCGGCCGAGCGGCCGAAGCAACCGCCGCGGGTTTGACCCGCGGCTTGGAGGAAAACGCGGCCCCGCGGGGGGCCGCCTGTCACGCGGATGCGGCCGGGCTGCCGCGTCCCTCCCCGGTTCCGCGCGGCCGCGGCTTCAGCCGCGGCGGAAATCCTCCACGGCGGCGCGCCGGGCGCCGCCGCCTCCGGTCGCCGCCGCCGCCGCCTTCCGCGGGCCGCCGGAGTTGCTCCGGTGGCCCGTTTTACCTCCCGTCTGCGCCATTGCTCCTCCTGGGGGCCGATCTTCACTGCGGGATCAACGGATCGCCCTTGCCGCACGGTTCGTCGTCGTCCGCCAAATCCGCACAACAAAAGATCTGCGGAGGGTTGCCGGGTCTTGTTCGTTAGACCCGCACCCTCCGCGTTAGTCATAAACTCAACGGGGGAAAAGGAAAAACCAATCAACAATTTTAAATAAATTAAAATTGTTCCGTGATCGGGTTCTTTATTTCAACAAAATAAACACGGGAAAGAATCATCAAGGAAATAAACCCCTACCTTGTCGTCGTCGGACGTGAGGTCGTCGCGGAATCGCTCGTCGCGGAAGGGACGTTCGTCGCACCGCGGGAAAAACGTCGCGCCGACGATCTCCGGATCTAGAACAAACGGATTTAATTAATTAAATCCGTTGATATTGAAAATAAAACGGGAGAAATAAACGATTCGTTTCTCACCTTAATTGCTGAACGAGGATCGGCCGCGGAAGACGAGGCGTCGCCGAAGAACGTCGCGGGTAGAGCTCGTCGACGTCGCAGATTACGGTGTGCGTCGTCGAATTCCGGTCGCCGGCGTTCTTCGCGTTCTTCGCGTTCTTCGCGTTCTTCGCGAGGAGGGGAGATGAAGAAACAAAGGTCCTCTCAAATCCTTTCAAAGGATTTTTAGGTTGGTCTTATTTTATAAACATGCCAACAAACGCAAAAGCGTAAGTAACGACCCATCAGTTCGTTGAATTAATTCAACGAGCGAAACAACCCATTTAATTCACGAAATAAACCGCCCAATTAAATGGTCTGTTAAGAAATAAAGAAAACGCGTCGATTGACTTTTCAGTTACTTTGACGGGTTTTCGCGGGTGCGTTACTTAGCGAAAGAAACAGCGGGGCTCGTGCGGGCCCCACCGCACAAATATCCTAACAAGGGGTAGGATATTTCCGGATAGCACCCTATCCGCTTTAACTCAGTTCAAGTGGCTTCCAAGTGACTTCCAAGCGGCTTAAGTGAAATAAAATAAAGTTGTCGCACAAACTTTATTTTATTTCTGACTTAAAGCCCCAAAATTTAAAAACCACGTCTGAGCAAACGCAACTCCGGAAGAGGCATTTCTAAGCAAATAACGGCACTACGATTTCATCGGTGCCCTCAGAATTCGATTCCGGGCACCGGTTCAAAAGATAGAAAAACCCGCTCGTCCGTTCACTGAACGTACCCGAGCCAAACTTCAGAAATTGATTCTGGGCACACCGGGCCTCGGAATCAGGTGCCGTCTGAAGCTGCGCTCTTGTAAAATTCCAAAGAAAATTAAGAAAAAAATTTCTTTGAAATTTGCGGGTCTTTACAGTAGCCAATCATTTTTGGTATGATACTGTAAGTATTTCTATCTATAATATAAATCTTGTTTTGATTATACCTTCTCTTAATAAAAATCCTTACATGTTTTATAATGGTAGTAAATCTGTACTATCTTAATTTTTGGTTGTTGGTTACAAGGTATTCATTATGAATATTAAAGATAATCTACACAAATTTTCACCTAAATCTGATGATGGAATTTTAAGAGGATACCCTATAACTAATAATGCTTATAGGGTTTTCAATAAAAATACTTGAACTATTGAAGAAAACATAGATGTTAAATTTGATGAAACTAATCATTTTGTTTTTAAACAACCTCAACATACATCTTTGATGTATTTTAAATAACTTATTATAAACCCTAAATAGAAGATCCCTTTGATATGAAAAATGTTCAAGAAATTGTTTCTGAAGCATTTACCCCAGAGATTTATTACCCTGTGTTGATGAACAGGTTTTACAAAACCCAAATCTGTTGTTTCTTAGGGATCATCCCAGTGATAGTATAGTTGGTGATGTAAATCAACCTGTAAGGACTAGAAGTTTCTTAAGAAATGAAGTTGAACGTCTAGAATTACATTCCCAATTACAACAAACAATTACTGATTAAGCATTAGGTGATGATGATTGGATTAAATCTATGCCAGACGAGCTAAATGAATTCGAATGATATAATATCTGGATCCTGGTTAAAAGACCTAAGGGAACTTTTCTTATTTGATTTAAATGAGTCTTCATAAATAAGTGTCATAAAAATGGAATCATATTAAGAAATTAAACTACATCGGTTGCTAAAGGATATAATCAACAAGAAGGAATAGACTATGAAGAATCCTATGCTCTAGTATATAGACTTGAATCTGTTCATATTAAAATTTCCTTTGCCTCATTAATTAATTTTAAACTTTTTCAAATAGATGTTAAATGTGCATTCCTTGATGGTTATTTTCAATATGATGTTTTTTTCGAACAACCTCCAGGTGTTAAAGATACATAATATCAGGAACATGTTTTTAAACTTATCCAAAGCATTATAAGTACTTAAAAAATCCCCAATAGCCTGATATGATATACTTATAAGTTTTTTACCTCAAAATAATTATGTTAAGGGAAATGCAGATCAAACCCTTTTTTATAAAGAAAGATAAAAATTTTATTTATTGTTAAAATTTATGTTAATGAAATTATATTTGGTTCAACTAAGAAATCTCTAACTGATTCCATTGTGGATCTAATGAAATATGAGATCGAAATGAGTATAATGGGTGAGTTAGCGTTTTTCCTTGTTTTTCAAATTTCTCAAAAACCAGAAGGAATCTATATATCCCAAAACTATTATGTTTTAGATCATCATGAAAATTATTTATATGAAAATACTAAGAGTATAAGTACATAAATTGGTACCTAAAATACTCTAGATATTGAGGATGCTGGGAAACTAGTAGATCAAACATATTTTAGAGGTATGATATGAAGTCTACATTACTTGACAACTAGTTGTCCAAACATTATTTTCTAGGTATGTTTTTGTGAAAGATATCAATCCAATCATAAGTAATAAAATTTATGTTCATCTAAAATGGTTTTCTATAATTAATGGGATCCATGGATTTAGGACCCTTTTATACTTCTGGAAATGACATTGTTTTAAAAAGTGTTTCTGATTCTTACTTTGGTGGATATTGAATGGATAGGAAAAGTACTCCCAGATCTTGTTATTTCATAGTAGATTCATTAGTTTCTTGTTCATGTAAAAAAGAAACACTAAGTATCCCTTTCCTCTACTAAAGAAGAATATGTAGTAGGTGGAATTTGTTGTTCTCATGTGTTGTGGATGCAACAGACACTCCCCGACTATGGTATGAGTTTTACAAAAAAAAATTATGTAATAATACAAGTGACATTTCCTTTTGTAAAAAACCATCACATCACTCTCATGCAATACACATTGATATTAGGAATCACTTTATTATGGATCATATAGAAAAGGAGATATCATTCTTCAATTTATCGAAACATAAGATCAACTTGCTGATATTTTCACAAAATCATTACTATCAAATATATTTGAATTCATAAAATATGAAGAGAGTAATGATAACTGTAATTTAATATTGTATATTAACTTCTGTTTTAAACATATCTCTTAATAGTAAGAAAATACATTTCATAGGCGGAGTACATTTGCATGTTATTCAAAATTTTCGTAGTTAAAATTTTCATAGAATAATTTTTTTTGTAATATAATTTTATGGAATCTAATGTTCTTCAAGAAGAAATTTCCTTATTATGAATAATCTTCCTAGATATCTGAATGGTATGTTTCCTTTTAAATGTTTTCATAATCAACATTGACATGTTGGAATTCTCATTTTGTATTTGAAATTTTCGGATTCAATATTCCTTAAATCCAAATGTTTTATCTTAAAAAAACCTCAAAATATCGGAATCTATCAGAATCCTTCTTCAGCTGTCATCTCAAATGTTAGATCTTCTAAAGAATATTTCAATTGATGGATCAATCAGGGATGCTGAACCATCACTTAAATTGCCTATATAAAGGCCCCCCCAAATATCCATCCCACATCAATTTTCAAGTAATCACATGCTGAAGATCTACCACTTTTTTTTAAGGTCATTCCGATTCGTTAAAATATGATTACTTATAAATGACTACTGAATTCTATTCTCAGAATAAAATGTCATCTGTTAAGGAAATCTCTTAGTGGATGATCTATAGAGAACAGTTAGTCAATATGATGTTTAATGCCAAGTTTGATTCCATTGTTTCTACGAATATCAATTTGAATATTCGATAGATTTTAGGTATAACTAATCCAAGTGGACATGATCCGGTGTATCCAGAATTTCTAGTGGAATTTTATGAGACATTTATTTTTTTCAATGAAGGAGGAATAGATATATTTTCTTTCAAGAGCTATGGAAAGTCATACTATCATTCATATAACATGGAAGAAAATTTGATAAGAATTACTTATGAGGGATATGAAGTGTTTTTCTAACACAAGCTACCTGAATAAATAAGATCTTTTGACAAGACAAAGTATCTATCTTGTCTTGTTCATTCAGATTTATAAACTTTGAAAATTATCAATCTTTCTATAAATCATCGGATTCTTCATCCATGTGTTCATGGGTTTCACATTCTGAGAAAAGGGGACATGGATAATCTAATGAAAAGTGATATGTATCTTATGGATTTACTAGAGATCCTATGAAAGATAAACCTGGATAAGAATATCTTTGTTAATATTGTGATTATAAAAAATAGAACTTTGATGTCTTATATTATCATGTAACCAGCCATTCTTTCAAAGATAAATGTTCTTTTTCTTCAGTATTTAATGATTCCTTCCAGTTGTATGCCGATAAATTGTAAGTTGATGCTTTGTAGTGATGATAATCTATGGAGGATGGAGATTGGAATTAATAGTAAATATTGAGATTTTTATGATTTATTTGATATAGAAGACGATGCACTTTCAAAAAATTTGGAAGTGGTTGAATCTTCTATGAAAGGTACTTGGAAGAGGAATGTTAAGGAACCAGAAGATAAAGGAAAATCTCAAGTGGGTAAGGAAACTCAGTCACCACCTCCAAATCCAATGAAGCAAAAATCATGTTCTGATGAAGTAGTGGCTATGTGGAGAGAATATTTGAAGAACAGGAAGGAAGAGGAGACATTTTTTGGCTTGGGACCAACTGAGGAAAAATCATTGAAGGAAAAGGATTCTGAGAATCTTGAAAATGATCAAAAATAGAAGAATCAAATGAAAAAGCTGCATGAGTCTTTCTTAGTCCAACCCCTTCTTAATGCTACAGAAAATGTCTTTTAAAAAATTTCGGTAATATAATCATTTTTTATAGAACCTTTACCAGAGACTGGAGGAACTAAGTTAGTGATTTTGGAAAAACATCAATAAGAATAAATAGTGCATGAAGAAGAAGTGGAAGAAGAAGTGGAATATGGATGTGGGGATACCGAATATATAAAAAAGAAATTAGAAGACTATAATGAGAAGGAGAGTCCTTCTGAGATGTAATCAATCTGAACTATGGAAGTAGGGTCATTAAAAAATTCTCCCCTAGGTAAAGAAGAGAAGGTTGGGGAAGAAGTGAATAAGTTGTCTGAAAATGAATGTAGACATCATGATTTCATTTACATAGGGGATGTTAAGGCAGGAGCTGAGATGGAAGAAGTAGATGAAGATAAAATTTTTCAGCTATCCGATAGTGAACGTGAATCACTTAATCAAAAGGAAATCATTTCGAAAGATGATACGGTAAAAAAGGTGAAAGTTCACACACCTAGAAAATATATTTTAAAGAATAATGCAATGAGTGCTTCAACAAAATTAAAGGATGTTGAAATTGAAAAAGAATCATCACCAACCAAAGTCTCGGATTCAGAATCATCTTCACTTAGACATGACATTTGTTGTTCAGTCTTTGATGAAGCGGGCTGGGACTATTCCGATGTTCCCTTGTATAGACTCAAATATTCATAGGCATCATCATATGTTAAATAAAAAATCGTAATTAGTATCCATGGTGTTGGATAAATGTGTTAGTCTAGAGGCAGACATTAAGGCTTTTCTCATTGGTTACAAAGAACATTAAATATCCTAAAAGAGGATGACATCTTGGTCAAAGAAGACAATATAAGAGATGAGAATCTTTGATGAATTTCAAGATAGTGAAAAGGATTCAGTTGACATTAAAGATGTGAATATCAAAGATCTCAATAATAGTTTTGAGTAAATGATAACTCTTGAATAGACTTATCGGAATAATGAAGTGAACGATCTGAATGGGAAGCTAATTTTATTTTCCCAGAGTTGGAAGAGGGAAAGGGATCACGGAATTGAGATAGAAGATAAGCGTGTTAAGAATGAATATGTTCTGAAGGCCCATGAAGAATCTCTTAAGGCTCAGGAAGAGAAAATTAAATCCTTAGAGAAGAAAACTGAATAATAAGACTAGTTTCTCAAATGCCTGGAAGAAGATCACAATGATCTCAATATGCTGATGACTATTGTGAAGAAGTTGATTCCAAAAGAGAAGGAAGGATAATCCTTTTCAAATCTGATATTTTTTGGTATTTTTCTGTTGTAAAGAATCTTCCAATATTAATTAATTTCTTATTTCACTTCATGTTAATGGCTGTTTAGTAATGATATTTCAAGTATCAAATTACATTTTCATTTCCTTTATTCCTTTTTGGGAATCACAATGGGGTAGAAAGGAATGTAAAAAATAATACTATGTAAAGTTGAAATTTCTCTCTAGGGGGGGGGGATTATTTATCATGATGATTGTCATATGGAAGAAAATGTAAAATATATTTCATAAAATCAAGGATACGATCCTTAGGGTTTCAAAAGACTAATGGGGAGTTAGTCGTATTTACAATTAACCATATGTAAAGGAGGATAAGTCTTTATTTACAAGCCTGTAAAATATCTAAGCCCTTATATTATTTTTCGTAATGATGTTTGTGCTTTCGAAAATGGGGCATATTGTTGAGTCAATAATGTTCCTTATGACTTTTTCATTCCTTCATGTTTTGAAAATCACAAACACCCTATCTTAAAGAAATTTTCATTTTCCCTAATAATATACTTAATAAAAAAAATTCCTTCCCCATGGAAAATTAATCCTTAAATGTTTTCATTGTTCAAATGCTAGTCTCTCTAAATCTATCCTTTTTCCCTAAGTGATAATTTTTGTATCACATTTAAAACATACAAATTCTATAAATACATAGATATAGTGTATTCTGTTTTTAGGATCCAAATTATGATTTAGAATTCTCTGAAATTCAGACTCCAAATTCTATGAAATTTAGACTCCAAATTCTCTGAAATTCAGATTCAAAATTCACTGAAATTCATACTTATAATTGCTCAGAATTCAGACATTGAATTCCTCAGAATTCAGGTTCAAAATTCCTTAGAATTCATGTTCCAAATTCCTTAGATTTCAAACTTGAAATTCCTTACAATTCAGACTTTGAAATACCAAGAATTCAGACTCTGAAATCATCTAAATTCTGACTCTGAATTCCTCATAATTCAGAGTACAAATTCCTTAGAATTAAGAAACTAAATTCTTCATAATTTTGCTTCCAAATTCTTAATAATTATGACTGACTCTGAATACTATCGAATTATAATTACGAATTCCTTTATAAAAAGAATCAAAATATCCAAGCCATATAGAATCCATATGTTCATTCTCATAGACTTCGAACATTATTTTTTCCATGGACTCTGAAAATTGAATTTGTTTGATAAACCTTATTTCTCTTACTCTTGTTATAGTTATAAAATGATTTTGTGCATTATATTTCTAACCAACCATTTTTTGAGTGACATGTGGACATAACCCTCCAAAATTATAGAAAAGATATGACAGTTGGACGAGGGAGCTGACCATTAGTGATGTGCTTATAAATATAATCTCATTTTAATGATCTTAAAAGACATATGTACTGTTATAAAACACTAGATATTACGTGATGAATTGATTTCTAGATAGAAACTATCATTCTTTTTGAGTACTGAACATCTTTTTAAGATTGCATCATGCGACTCTAATTTTTGTTGTGTACAATAAAGCGAATCCATGGGTATAATGACAAGGGTTCAGACTACCATAAATATCGTGGAATACCTTGATAAAAAAGACAGATGTTCTGACTACCATTATGTTTGAGAGATTGCGGGGATAGCAACAGAGACTCCGATATTTCTATCAAGGATGTACCCCTATGTGGGTAAGACAGACTTTCTTAAATGTATAAATCAAGGGACCTTTATTCAAGGCTATTAAACACCGTACTCTTTGGTTTAAAATACTTCTAATTTGGTACTTGTATAGTTTCAAGTTTGTTTTCGGCTACATTTTGATTAATAAGAAAATTATAGCAAACTCATACATTCTTGCACAAGTACTCTGATTAGTAAGATTTTATACTCATTAATGTAGAATCTTTGTTCTTGTAAACATTTATTATGTTTCATTTCCAAAACCATATTTCCAGAATCTAGCATGTTTTTATAACTAAGAGGTCTATTGAATTTACCTTGATTAAAATTGTTAAACAATAGGTATGTTTATTCCATAATAAAAAGTTCCACAGATTTTTTATAAAGTATACAATTCACCCCCCACCCTTGTATATTGAGCATCTAAATCATATTTAGATTCTACAACAACTGCTTCTATATTCGATGGATTCACATCTACTCCCTGATGGGACACAACATGACCCACGAAATTGACTTCTGGATGCCAAAACTGACACTTCAAACTCTTCCCAAATAGTTTTTGTTGATGAAGGTCTCCCAAAGTAGCGTACAGTTTCTCTTCATGCTCCTCCAAAGACGTGGTGTACATAAGGATGTTGTCGATGACAACCACCACGGTCTTGCCTAGGAACTCATGGAACACATAATTCATTAATCCCATGAACGTAGCTAGAGTATTAGTCACACCAAACAACACTACAACGAACTCATAACGCCCATGACGAATACAGAAATCAGTCTTCAGGATATCCTATTCCTTCAGACACATCAAATGATATCCTGACCGAATGTCGATCAGTGAGAACCAACATTCACCTGTCAGTTGATTGAATAAATCATCAATGTCAGGAGAGGATAGTGATTATTTATTGTCACTTTGATTATGTGACGATAATTGACACACAACCTCAAATTTTCGTCAGCCTTCTTCACGTACAAAACTCGTGGACCCTATGGTGACCCACATGGACGAACAAAACCACATGGTAATAGGCCATCTAGCTATATACGTATCTATTAAAACTCTTAATGGTCCATCCTATATGGATACATAGAGATATTAGACGCTCCTAGTTGTAGGTTGATCCCAAACTCGATCTATTGTCAAGGGGGTAATGCGACAACCTATTCTGGAAAGAATCATTGTACTCTTCTACAACCCTATGAAACGCCATCTGCCAAACCTCTAATGAAATCAGAATCATCTCATCCATCATTGATGATATTGATAGAACACACCTATGACCCATCCGAGGATCTCACATACCAACAAACAATGTTGGATCTCCATTCGCACTAAATAAAACGAACTTCTTCCTGATGAAATCCATGATAGCCTCCACCAAATACAAAAAATCCATGACGAGGATGACGTTATAAGGTTGTATTCATAAACATAGGAAATCTCCCCAAGATAGGTGCTACCCCAACACCAGCTCTAAGTTTCTACATACTTCAAACAAGTCAGCTCGACCTCCAACTGGAATAGATAACACCAAGGGCACGGGAAGGGTCTCTACCTCATGCCCCAAAGCATTCAAAATGGTAGGTGATATGATGGAGTGTGTCACTCCTTAATCAAACAATGCATACACGAAGGCTGAAAACAAGAAAAGGGTACCTGGAATGACGTCTTGATCGCCTGGAGCTAGAAATGATTGAGAATGAAGCTGATAGTGACCTCCTCCACGTCCTCTATGACCCAAATGATGACCACCACCCCGACCATGCTCTAATCTATGAGGACATAGAGTGTCACATAGTTGTCCTTTGCCTGTCCCATCTTTCCTCTACTGATATAAAGTTGGTGCAACCAACTACTACTGCTTCGATGTGAACATCCTCATTGGAGGAACCTGGAGCGGAGCACCTGGTGCACGTTGACGACTCTGAATGATCGGGCACTCCCACTGCTGATGACCACGGCCACCACAATAAAAATAATCACAAGAACCCTTAGAATATGCATGGAAGTTGATACCTCTAGAGAAATGAGATGTGAAGGGATGGGACCTACCCACAGCAGAACAGAATCTCTTGTGCCCTGAAAACAAGAAACCCAAGTCCACAAATCTACTTCATGAGGAATCACGATGACTCGCCTCTTGTAATTTTTGTGATCTGGCTAAAGTCTTCACGACAGCCTATACCCACAATAGCACCTAAAGATATGTCGTCATCATAAATTGGGTGACCTTGAACTGGATCTTTGGATGCAAAGAATCCTTGAAATGCCTCACCCTGGCGACATCATCTAGAAATAGGTCCATAGTATATTGTTAAACGTTCCTGAGATGGATTTCAAACTCTCGCACACTGGAGATCCTCTGTCGAAGGATAAGAATCTCCTGGCGATGGGACGCCTTTATGGTCGATGATTGAAACTCGACTCTCAAAATGTCTCAGAACTCATCCCATGAGATTGCTGACTCCTCACAATACTCGAGGAATAAGAACCACTACTGCCTCGCTGCTCCTCGCAGCATCGTCACAACCATGAACACCCAGTGCCCCATTCATGCACAGATCAAACTGATGCCAATATTGACCTCCTCTAACATATCTTCCATGAATTCATCTGAAATGGTGCCCAAGTACTTCTGAAGACTATGGCACTGAAACTCTTAGAGTGTCTTCCTCCAAGTGTCTTCGTCGTCAACCTCTACCCTACGGTGATCTGCTGGAAGAGCCTTCTAGACATCTTCTATGTGTTCCTAAAGGGGACGTCAACCTGCCACCAAACCTATAAAATAAAAAATTGTTTGGTCTCCTAAACCTGGAAAATGGAAGAATCAACATTAATTAATAAATTGATTTCTTTTATTAATTTTAGATCAACCTATCCTAAGGTCTACTAATTCAAACATAGGAACAAAGAAGAATGATGCATGACCCCTTCCTAGGTCCATAACCTGCAACTAGTATCACCACGTTTAGTAGCCATTGTAATCATAAAGGTCTATACATTAGATCATAAGGGTACTTAAATGACTTTTTATTAGTTGTTCTCCAATGGTTACATCACTTGCTAATCATGAATGACATTGTGTCTCTACCAACACATGCGACCTCACCTATCCCTAACTCCAATCTTCATCCTATCCCTCAACCTCCATCTGATACCAATCTGTCATGACCCCCTCCCCACAACGTGTACACATCCTAGGCTGGAAAAGTGATAAGGGATATAATGACCTCTGTGTCCTGCCTCCATTTGGTCCTGGGATGGTGACTTGAACTGAGGGTATAGTAAACACACTAATGGGAGGCATTACCCTCTAAGAGAACTCATGAATAAGAGAGAAAATAGAGACACAAAGCATCTCCAACTCAACTAATAAGATGAATAAAATCACAAGTACACATATTAAATGTCATGGAAAACTAATACAACGAAAAGGGGAAAACTAAAAGTACCCAAAAGTGAGTAACACAACAGCAACCATAATCCTGAACAGTTCTTGTAACTGCAAGCTAGTAGTAACCATCCTAATCTCCCTCCTGCTCCATGTGACATGAAAAGAAATTTATATATTCATAGGTAGAGTATAACTTTATACTAAGAAGGATCATCCCCAAAGCCTCTTGTTCAAAAGTAAATAATGCATGATAAAGCACATTGAACAACAAGTGAAACTGACTGGTCACCTAAACAGGTATAATATGTTCCAAGCCTCACCATGGATACCATAACCATGTAATGAATTAAAGAATATATCATATAATAAATAATATCATGGTTACCCCACTACTACTTCCCCACTGGTTTGTGACTTTTACCCAACGTCAAACGTCCTGACCATCTCTCTCCAAAAAGGCATGCCCGCAGATATCTGGGTGAAGCAGCAAAACATGCACCTCATGCAACGAAATCACCATATCCAAATAAAAAAAGTAAAAAGGATGTTTCCAGGATCCACCATAGCTTGCATAATTTGTATCATATATCTTGTATTATACCTCAATCTATTATAGCCCATACATCGTGTAAGGATCCTCAAGACATCACATACTATACATGTTACACCTATAATAGTCCATAAAAACTATATCCACAATATATATGTGTGAATAAACACTAGTTGTTACATCCCTCTACTCACATATATGGGGAAAAACTAAACACGGTTCCTATCAACAGAAGTAACTTCCAAGAGAAGAGTGTAGGGCCAAAGGGGGTAGTCATCCATTCATCCTCCCACCGTAATGTTGGGGAAAACACCCCCAGGGCACAGAATCCCCATGGTGTAATTTTCTCTTTCTGACAGGGCGGAGTAGCGTAATGAAACACACAAAGTACAGAATATAATATATCTCACAACCACACTATGGGAATAACCTATACTAAGACTCAATTACAGATAACGTCTCTTGGACTCCAAGCTGTGACATTAAAGTATAGGTATTCCATAAAGACCCCACCATTTAAATAGAATTAAAACATTACTTCATTCCCTTTTTATCATTTCCACATTATGTTGATTAATTCATTAGTCATTAATTACCCAATAACAATTCGACATTAAATTTCATTAGCATCAAACCCAATGTCTGATGTACTCACCATATCATCCAAGCAAGCTCCAACCCCATGGGTTGACATAATTTATTCAATTATTTATTTACAACATTAATTTCCCATATTCCAAGGAATTCCAGAAAAAAACTATATGCAACTAAACACAAGTGGGGATCAACATACTGAGTAGAAGGAATATCTATCGAGTCTTTTCCACCTATTGAAAAATATTAGACCTTCCTCCATTGAGTAGATAAACACAGAAAGCACATGGCATCCCCGTGCGTCTTCTCCCCTTTCGGAAGGACGGAAATAAAAACTAGATTCCTTGAACATTGGGGATAGTAAAATAGATAAACAACCAAGAAGATCAGCAAGCATTCAAAAATTTCAATCCATCCCGTTCCATCATCCCTTTTATCCTATTAGACACCCACATGCATAAACTGATGAATCTCGCCACTCAATTCGTTAACTACTGCCACAACAAGTAGGCCTTCCTGCACCCACATATCACAACATCCATCCATGCTCACATCTCAATAAAAGAACAAGGAATACAAACATCAGATCAACTAGCTCTTGGACCTTAAACAATCATGAGGATAACTCATAACCCTACAAGGAAGTATCTTTTATCAAATCAAATGTTCTTTAATCCATCTTGGATTAACCGATTTATTATTCATGGATTCCAACATTGGGAAACAAAAATAGTAAGCTATAACAAATAATTAAACATGCTTAAGCACCAATTTGATTAACCTCAAATTACAACATGTAGAACCTGATACATTTAAATGACTCTTTATATTTAGCCAAACATTTAGCAATTAATTACTATTTACATTCATTACCAATTTGCATCATGAATAAACAATTATAGGTAGAAAGCATAGATATCACACTCTCTAGAAAAACAAGTTGCAATAACATATGATCAATATCAATTAATTTATCCAGTTTAAATATTTATTGTGTCAATTCCATTATTATCCAGTTGGATAAAACATGATAACTATACATTTTCACATAAAATAAAAGAGAACAAATTAATCCCCGACCTCAAACGGTTCTTGTTTTTTTATACAAGAATGATCCACATAAAGAATCACAATCGCCTCCTCATGTGACAACTGTATCCACCCGAGGATGTTGCGATACAACCACACCAATAGAAACCCAAGAAAAGTCTATTAGAATCATAGAGACCACATGATATACGAGGGAAAGGATAAATATGTGATGTATAACCCCAAAAGAATGATGATAAAACATACCTTATATTGAAGATTGATATATACATCTTGGTTGCACCAAAACAGGCAGTGCAATTGCAGCGAGAAGGACGTAGAGAGAAATCAATCCTCAGGGAAAGGATTGATCTCCCGATTCCTATGAGAAGGAAGGAAAGGTTCGAGAAAATATCACCACAGAACAAGGATGATGAACAAGGGAGGATGATAACTTTTCCTTTTTGATTATTTGATTGAGAGACTGTTTATGATACACAAGATTTACCATTAAAAGTGGACCGTATTAAACCATGTCGTTTGACCAAGTAAAAAAAACTCGAGCCTTACGTAAAATTAATATACTAGTTATGCCCTTTGAATCGGCCATAGAGTCCTTAAAATATGGAATTATATACATTTTACCTCAAATGAATCATTAAATGGGATAAACTTTAAGAACCTATAAACATTGTTCAAAAAATGAAAATTTGGCAATGGAAATAGAGGTTACTGATAGAGGTTACCCGTAGGGGTTACTGATAGACCTCATCATTATGGAAACACTATTCACAAACTCGAAATTTTGTAAAGGAAATAGAGGTTATTGATAGAGGTTACCGATAGACATCATTGTTCTAAAGTCACTATTCATAAACTCAATATATGGCAAATGAAATAAAGGTTACTGATAGAACTGTTCCCCGATGGAACTATTCATAGAATTGGAAATTTGAAAAAGGAATGAGAGGTTACAATTAGAGGTTACAGATAGAACTGTTCACTAATGGAACTGTTCATAGAATTGGAAATTTGGGAAAGGAAAGAGAGGTTACCGTTAGACCTCACCGATAGAACTGTTCACCGAGGGAATTTTTCATAGAATTAGAAATTTTGACAAGGAAAGAGATGTTACCATTATAGGTTACCAATAGATCTATTAACTGATGGAACTTCTCATAGATTTAGAAATTCGGAAAAGGAATGAAGGGTTACCGTTTGACCTCACTGATAGAACTGTAAAGCAAAAGAACTGTTCATAGAATTTGAAATTTGGAAAAGGAAAGAGAGGTTACTGTTAGACCTCACTGATAGGACTGTTCACCGATGGAACTGTTCATATTATTGGAAATTTAGAAAAGAAATGATAGGTTACCATTGGTCCTCACTGTTGACACTATTCATAGAAGGTTATCGATGACAATGTTCCCACAAGGTCACTGTTGCAATGTTTATAACTGTCTACCATCAGAACTGTTCCCCGAAGGTCACTGATGACACTATTCATATAAGTTCACCATTACAATATTCACCTAAGGTCAATAATTCACTATTCATATATGGTTACCATTGCACTATTCACTACTGTCTATCGTTGGAACTATTATCCAAACTAGAAAATTGGCAAAGTGTTGGGGATAAGTCATCTCGGACTCCTGAATCATCTCTTAAACGTGATATTCACAATAGAATGGAGCAGAGTGGTCTGGGCCATTACCAAATTAATCACATAATCATATTCTAATTTTTACTCATATATATCATCATTATTCAATAAATATGTATAGGAAACATAAAAATGGGTTTTTTTAGAATAATCGTAATGGAATACAAAGAAGATGCATAAAAATTAGATAAACATATCGGTAAGAGAACATGTGAATAACATCTAAAAATCCTACTCTGTATATCACTTATCATAATACCAAGTTATTGAATATTTACTGGAATATTATAAGATTTGAATCATATGATAATCAACGAACATGATCCCAAAGATCATTATATTATAAAATGAAATTGATTTGTAGAATATAAAAAATAATTTAAAATAATTCCAATATTTGTAAAGGCTCATTAACAAGACTATAATTTTGGATTATTTTCATTACTAAAACCATCATAGTTGTAAAGGATCACTCCTAAGACTGTCATAGTGGAAAAACCCCCTTATTGAATTCTTTCCACTCCCCATTATAGTCCAATATTATTGAACTGTGTTCTCTCTCCATTACATTACATTCTCATAGAATACAGTTTATTTCCTATTTTAGTTTCTTCTTACTAAACAATTTTCATTGCCCCATTAAATTATTATATTACTAAAAAGTGTTCACTCCCCTTACTATCATGTTCATATTGAACCACGTTCCAACCTTGTTCTAGACACATCATAATGAATTGTTTTCAATCACAGTTCAAGTCATGTGCCTATCTTCATATATAATTCTCCACTCATTTCATTTGTTATAGATACAACTACCACACATCATTTGGTAAAATATATTCACATTCCATTATTATAACATATCTTCCATCCATTTTTATAATATAACCAACATCACAAAATGAAAATAATACATATGTGTGCCATAAGATCACAAAAATTTCAATATATCAGAACCAATAAAATGATGTTGAATTCAATAATATATTATCATAACATCACATGCAAAATATAAATATGTTTCACAAGAATTTAATCATGTTATAATAGTATAACACATGGAAATTGAAGCATTCATCAAAATACATGTATCTTGGTATATCCAATGTAACAGAAACATGTTTAATATTGGTATGTGTTCGCTACTAAAACCATCATAGTAGTTATGGTTCACTCACAATACCATCACAGTCGATAGAGTCTCTTACTAATCTATGTCTAGTTTTCATTCCATTCCTATCATAGTGAACCATGTTCTCTCCACATTCTATCACATTCTCACTAAATTATTTTTATCGGTCAATATCATCTTATAATAGTAAACTATGTTAAATCCTCATTATATTTATATAATTATTAACCATGTAAACTCCCCATTCTTTTTGGATCTTACTAACCAAAGTTCCCTCCCCATTTATTTCATATAATAATTAATATAGTATAATAATTTTTCTAGTGGTATCCATGTCATCAGATATTATTCATTACCCAATCAGTTATTTTGAGATATATGTCTCCGCAATAATTGGATATAATGTAACCACATTCATTTCATATAAATTTTCCACCATCATTAGATATAATAGATACATCATCAAAATATCAAAATCACACATATGTGTGCCACTAGATCACAATAAATTCATCATATTAGAACAAGTAAAATGAAATGGGATTCATGAAAATTTCATGATAATATAACCATGGGAAATTAAATATGTTTCCCAATCATTTCAGAATATTATAAGGGAATAACCCATTTATATAGAAGAATGATTCACAATACATTTATCATTTTATATCCCATGGAATAGTAATTAGTTTCACATAATTCATTTCAACATAATATTAAATAATTAAAATAATTAATTTTAATGGAATTCTAAAATTATATGTCAATTTAATAATAAAAAAACAATTTTTTTTATTTTAGATAGAATATAATATTTACATATAATAGGGAACATTTCAAGTGGTAAATAGATTTTCATTGAATATAAAATTTTAAAACATTAAAAAATTATCTAAACAGTTCTTATTGAAAATAAACATTTATTACAATGAAATATTTATAATAATTTTATTAAAATTATTTCTAGAGTAAAATAACATTTCCAATTTGAAATTATCTTTCTTCAAAATATAGAACACATTAAAAAATACATTTCACATTAAATTTGTAAGTATAAAATATGATGATTTCTTAAATTTTATGGAAATAATTTTGATTTAAAGGAAATAAAAAATATATAAATAATGTTTTAAATCAATGAGTGTTCGGGAATATGAGATATATTGTTCTTATAATGAATATACAAATAAATATCTTTTTTTTGATTTTCATTAAAATCAAAAAAGGAATTATTTGAAAAATGAAATTTGTAGTACATTGAAATATTTTTTGTAAAAATAAAATCTTTAGTAAAATAGTATCTTTAAAATCCAATAATAATTATAAGAAAATTGTAAATGAGTTTATAAAAAAATTATAAGAAAACATATTTCAAACCTAATAGAAAAATAATGATAGATTATTTTTATTGAGATATTATCGATTTTTTTAGATCCAAGGAGTGTCAAATGGTTATATTACATGAATATACCATGAATAAGAAGATTATAAAACAATTGTGAGTTTAATGAGATGTGGATCATAATATTATATCATTATATGCCTAATCGAATAAAATCCTGATAAATGATGCTATTTTTAACTTCAAATTATCACATCTATTGTAAAAATGAATGATAATCCCATAAATAAATAACATTAATATAACATAAAATATCATGAGAATAATGAAATTCTTTATATTTCAAGTAATATGGTCTGTGTGTAAACTTCATGATTCATTGTAGGTTCATTCGTCAATATTAGTCTAAAAGAATAAAAATTGAGGAAAAGTTTATTTACGATTTTCTATACCTTGAACTGTAAAACAAGTGAATAATATATCCTAAAATAGATATTTTAATTAGAATAATTTTAAATTTATCCATTATAATATAAATTCATTAGAAGTATATTCACAAAATTTAATAAAAATTTGGTGGATAAGGTTTATGTCTCATAAAAAATTGTGATATGGGAAATCCCACACAACAATAGTAATCATTTCAATTAGACTCCTGAATAAGGCATAATATCAAATGAAATCTCAAATATATTTGATATAGGGGATTCATGATATAAAATTTAAAAGGGGTCACATATAAACTGAAAAAATGAAACTAGAATGTAATTTTAATATTTATCATAGAAATAGAATTGATACTATAAATCTCCTAACCATATGCATTGAATTACATAATACAAGTTCAATCTTCTTCTTATTAGGGTATACTAATTATGATTAGTCTAAGACCTTCTCATAGTGGATTGTATCCCAAAATAAGGCTTCTTTAATGGGTTTAAGGAGGTTTTAAGTGATTTAGTAATGTATTGGATGAACCAAATAGGTTTGAATGTGTGAACAACAGTTGACATAGGGCAATAATTTATATTTGATAGAGAGGACATAATTAATATTTTACAAATGAAAGGATTGATTCTGTATTTTTAATATGTTATAATTGTATAAATAATAGATAATTATAGAACCATATAATGATCATGTTTTAAATAGGTCCAGGAAATTGTTTTTAGAGTAGTTTGTAGGTCAATTATAACCCTATTCATTTATCTTATCCCCCGGTAAACACATTTTTACCTTTACTATAGAAATACACTATTACTAAATTCAATATTCATTTAGGTGAAAAATAAATGTTTACCATATTATATAATATAAATTATTGTATTTAAAAATATTTAATTCATTTTTAATAATTCCATTCATAGATGTGGAAGAATTCAATTTAAAATTAATCATGCTTTTATGACTATAATGTAGGGTTTTAAAAAAAATGAATCAAAAGATAAAAATATTTTCATATCAATATTCAATATAAAATTGCTTCCACTCACCAAAATTAGATTATTTTATATCTAATTGAACTAATTTAACATTATAATGTATTTAAAATATAGATATTTTTATAATTAAAAAATGAAATGGATGTTTTCAAATTAAATATAGTTTTTATATTATTTATCATAAAATAAACATTTTCATAAAAATCACATACAAATATCCCTATTATAATTTTTATATTCTAATATAAAAAATGATGTCAATATTTATAAAATTTATATTTTAAAATAGGAAAAATAATTTAAAAATAAATTCCCCTTAAAATAGGGAAAAAGCTATTTTTTAGAAATTCGGTTTTAAGTATAAAACTGGAATAATTCTTATTTATTTTATAGAAATAAAAAAATTTGAACATTAAATTACTGAATAAATATATAAAATATATACATTAATGAAAAAATATAGACCAAAAGTAATCTTTTATTTCATTAAGGTTAAACACAATTGTTTTCATGAAATAATTTTTTATAAAATAATTTCATTCTTCTTCAAATATTTTTTATTTTCATTTATAATTAAATATTTTCAAATAAATATTTATATATACATGTGTAAGTAATATATTAATAATTTATTGTTTCTAATTCATGCCCGACATCTAGCAGGTAAATTCATTTATCATATTAAAATGTAAATTTTCAATTGTTTGACACATTTAGTTTAATCTATGTGTTGTGTGTAACACTAGATAAAGTTAGTATTTTTTGTGACACAATCAAAAATGGGATTAAATTAAATGGAATATAAACACATTGTTACACAAAATAAAATCCAAATGTAGTGTTTCCTATCACACAATACACTAAAGAGATCAAATATATTAGAAAAATAATGTATTTCACATAATCTCGATGTAAAACATGTTCTCTGGAAATAAGGTCATTTAATAGGCACATTGAGGTCGCATAATTGTTAGGAAATATTTCATTATAATAAACATAAAATATATTTTTTATATCTAGAAATAAATAAAAATAAAATGAATTGCTATTAAAATTAGTATTTTGTTTAACTAATATATTTTATTAATGATTTCATATTTTTTTCAAAAACTAAATATAAAACGAATTTGTATATATAAATTTTTTGTTATAAGGGACATTATTAATTATAATTACTTGAATTAATAAAAAATATTATTAAAAATGAATATTTTTTCGAATATATTTTAAATATATAATCAATTTTTTTAAAATCTTTTATCATTTTAAATGAATATTTAAATTAAAACATATCTATTTTAATAATTAAAATTAATAATTAATAATCATATACTTAGTTATTAATATAAGAATTTATTATTAACACTAAATGATTAAAATTGTTTATTTCTATAAATTTAATTTTTATATATAATAATGTTTTCATTTAAATGTATAATATTTCATATTTATAAATTGAATTAAACTAAATGAAATCCATGATTTTAATCATATTAAATAAAAATTTAATGGTGGAAAATTTTATTTACATTCATATAGATAAATTTTATTAGAACACTAAGTCCACACATTAAAGGAAAACATAAATGTAATATATTATAGTTAATGGGAAATGAAAAAATGTTATAATTTATTATATATATGTATGTTTAATAAGCAATTATCAACCAAACCTTGTTATATATCAATTATTTTTATAATTATTTTCATTGATTCATGTAAAATGAAATTCATTACCATTTATGGGATGCATATATTTAATGATTCATCTAATTGCCACAAATAAAAGTACCCATTTGATCTTCAAATAGGCCCCAATATTTTATTCATTAATACATGAATATAATATTAAATTTTATACATGAAAATGAAATTCATGATAGATTATATGAATTCACAATATTAAGTGATAATTCATTCGTATCTCGAAGGATCACAATGAATATATTTATATCTTCCACAAAAGTGTTATCTACCCCTTAATAGTTTTCATTACATTCTTCACCTCCCAATTAATAAAACAAAAATCTCATGTAAATTATTTTCAATGAAACTATATTCTTCAATAAAACATACCTTATTATAAAACTGTATAACTCTCAAAAAAAATATCGTTATAAAATAGTATTGTTTTAATCATCTTCATAATCCACAATAATGATGTTATATCCTTTAAATGTTAAAATATTAACAATATTTACTTACAAGTAATATAAAATATTAATGATTAATTTTTAGTTGTTTTAAAAATATAAAATTTTAAATTAATAATCTATATTGAATAATTAATTTAATTATTCTGTGAATTTTATAATTAAAATTGATGATATTTTTATGAATTTCTTGGGAACAATATCTATTACTATAATTAATTTAAAACCGGAAAATATAACTCTATCGAACTAATATCCTCCATATTTATATAAACTTTATTTATTATAAACTAATCATCTTCAATCATGGGAAAAAATATCCAATGAGAAGAACACATGAAAAATCAAATAGATAAGATGAGAATATTAAATTTTAAAAAATTTATATATTCGTTTTGTAGGAATAATAATGATTTTATTTTCAAAAATTTATAATATGATATCTAATATAAATATGAAAAATAATTAAAAAAAATTCAATATATATAGATTTATATTATATAACTAAGATGAATTATGTGATAAAGGTATCATTTCTAATCTATCTTTGTAATCATGATTTTCTATGACTAGATATCTCTTATGGAAAATTATAATGTTATTCACTCGAATGCCCTTATATATTTTATTATCTTCAATGTATATAATCATTATATTATTTTTTTAATAGACTTATAAATTATTTTATAATATCTTTTTTTAATCTCTAAATCAATTACATTTAAAGAATGAAGCATGAATATAATCTCATTTTTTAATATTCTCCACAATGTAATTCTTTTGAAATATTATTTCATATTAATATAGAATTCATACTAATCATGAATTCATGGTGTTCGTATGGATATTTTATCTAATTTTTGAATAAATTACTTAATTTAATTTAAATTTAATTTATATTTACTTTATTATATTTTTGTGAAAAAATATGTAATCAATTTTTAATGATACTTCCATATTCATCGATATCAGTCAAAATTTAAAAGTATTACTTGAGAATTTTCTCTATTGATATCATCCACCATCATTTTCATGAATACTCCTGATCATATATTGTTGTATTTTTCTTTAAACCCCTATCATTATTATATGATAATTAAAATTATAAGGAATTATAGTTAGTAACAATTACATGTGCAACATGTATATATGATTTCTCATTGTGTCGTGGGTGGGACTATGCTAAAATACCACTACTATGTGTTATATATGTAATTATATGTCATGTTATTATATATCATGGATTTATAATTCAATAATATTCACCATGGGAATGTATCCTATTTGTATATTATAATGATAATTGTACTGAATCCCCCATTGGATTATGTTTATTATATGTTGATAGTCCTAGAAATTTTAATTTTTTTAGGAAAATGTTTTCTAGAAATATTATTATGAAACATACATACTCCATATGTATATGTTATTTAGTGGGACAATTTTTTTCATCAATTATGATTATTGGATCATGTTCCCACACTCCAATATCTTGTGTAAATGTTATTCATAATGAAATATTTCATGGATAATGATTTAAAAATTCATATTTTTTATGGAATGATTTCATTAAATTATATTCATACACTATAAATATGTTCTTATACACACATTATCAGCGTGTTCCCACATATACTATTAAATTACTATTGAATATGAGAACTATTATTTTGGAATTTGATCTCACAACATTATATTTTTTCTTTTACCATGTATATAAGTATGTGTTTTATGAATGAAATGAGTAGTATTGAATCATGTTTGAAAATAACATTCCATATTTGTGAAGGAATGTTTAAAAAAAAATATTGTCTTATAAAAACTTTATAAATATATCTTAATATAGGTTCATGGGTATGATTTAAATTGATATATTATAATAATAGATGATAATGCATTATTATATATATATTATAATATGAATGCTTTTTTATTACTTATGAATCTTCTATGGGAGGGGAAATCTTTAGAGAATTTATTTTGAATTGGAGGATATATTATTTGTTACCACTCAATTTATAATTCATTTTTTCTTATACATTCATGATAATATTGAAGAAATTATTTATTTTGTTTAAAAACAAAATCATCTAAAATCAAATGTAGTTTATTCTGATGACATGGATGAAAAAGACTATTATATTTTAACAATTTATATTCGTATGTTATATTTTTCTATTCATATATAAATAATAATTTCTACATATAATCATTATTTGATTTACAATCACACCTTCATTAGTAGAAAAATAATTTTATACCTATAACACATATATGATTTGAATCATTACCTTACCAAAAATATTTTTTTATTTCCACTTAATAATTTTGTGTACCACTAAAATCATTATATACCAATTATTTTTCCCTCAATGATCCCCCTAGACCTCCAATTAATTTTCATGTCTTATCTTAAATACATTTCATTATTTATACAGTGATGTAATCTTATGGGGTGTTTTTGATAGTGAATGATATATCAAATTTCTAAAGTATACATTTTCGATTTAATTTTATTTTATGAAATAATATTACCAATAGTAATTTTTAATGTTTTTATCCATTAATTTTAATGAATTTTATAATATAAAAATGTATTATTAGTTTAGTTCATAATAATTTTCACATAACTTATACTAATATATAAAAATTCAATAAAATCAATTGAAATCAAATAATCAATAAGAAATATATTATATTGTAAAATGGCATGAAATTTTATACTATAATTTTGTAACCATTAAAACACCATAAGAAATGAAATATCATTAGATATGACCACTATATTTTACCTATGGTGGCTATATAAGTCATGGAATTCCAAAAATATAATAAAATGACAAATAATATGTATTCCGTATAAAAAATTAAAAAAATGATATCCTATAAATTTTTAATGACAACATAATTAACCCAAAAAAATTTCGACCTCTCCAGAAGAATAATTTTATATTACTGAATAATATATATACGAATATATATTAAAATATTGTGATTTTAATTTATAAAAAATAAAAGCCTAATTTATTTTACATTTTTTATCTAGATATATTATAAGGACCCGGCCTTAAAACATTACTTAATATTTATTTAAATGAATAATTCACATTGAGGATCTTTTCAGGTTTATAGTTTTAGAGATTTAGGACATAACTATTACATTTCAAAGATTACAAAGTATACACTTCAACTAAGTTTCTATAAAATAAAAACTCTTAAAAAGAAACATGTCTAGTTCCATGTTTTAGATAGCATGTATTTCCTTGATCCCATCATTTAAAATATTCATCTTTAAGTCATGTGGAAAACATTTCAAAAACTTGGGATGATCATAAAAAGCCCAGTAAAGGATTAACAAAGAAAGAAAACTATTAGTTTTTAAAAACAACAAGTAACCCAGGAATACTTTATCAATGTAATACTTTTCACCTTTATGATGTAGTAAAAAACACTTCATTGAATAAAAGATCATTACATACCCTTTTTTAACCAAAAGATCACCATAAAACCCATATAAAAAACACATAACATATAAAGGTAACTTGTGACATAAACATACTTAAATTGAATAACCATACGGTCGACTTCCACTCATATCACTTAATTGAATATCCATATATCCGACTTCCATACCCAATGTATTGGAGGTTATAACATAACCACCTTTCCTGGTATTCACAACACCACTCATCATATTGTTTATCACATAACCACCCGTCAAATGTCCAAGTACCATTATAAAATCATAACACATAAAACAACTATAAAGGAAAGAACACATTTCCACATTTAAAGATAAATATATGACATGACATAAAAAATCCATTATCAAAACCATTTTCAATACCAAAATACATAAAAGAGTATATGGTATTTATTTAGTTTTTAAAAAATATATCGGCTTATTGAGGAAGCCAATGATCAAATAATACTTGCGGCGGCGAAAAGGACATTGTCACCGCGTACGCTAAAAAGAAACATACTTTTTTTTATTTAGTAAAATGCTTCGTATAGAAAATATTCCTTTCGAATAAAAGTATAAGTAAAAGGGGTTTATAAACCATATAAAAGAAAGTTTTGTATAATACAAAATATTCCTCAATGAAAGGAGATTGAGATGAATCCCATTACAAACTCGGTATCGTTAGATTAAGGATAAATCAGTTACATGATTATGTGTGACAAATATGAATACACAAATTATAATTGGATATTAATTGTTAATAAATCATACGTCATTCATACATAATCATGGAAAAAAAACCAATGACATAGATATTTAACTCAACGAAATGAGATTGAGTTATCATTTCTGATACAAGTTCTTCTAAATGATGTAAGAATTTATCAATTAGATGATAATGTGTATAACTATTATATCCACACAAATGTTTGTGGAAATTACAACATATAGATTACACACATAATTTCTGAATAATAAAATCAATAAGTAGAGGTTTATCCCAAATAATTGAAAGTGGGTTAACAAGTTCCCTTATAGAAATCTGATAGCCCAACAACGTCACTTTACAATTCAGAAAATGAGTTGATGAGAGAGAAAATGGTATCTCATTACTTGGACATAAAATTTACATCAATAAGGATATATAAAAACATATCCAAACATAATATTAGGTGAATTAAAAGTCATAACAAAAGATGTCTTTTAAAAAGAGGAGGGTGAAATGTTCCCTTACCGACTTGGGTAACTTTCGAAACGTACAACCCATGGAAGAAGGGTCATAAAATGTAGATGTAAATACCCATAATTGAAATTATACTACACAAATATTATAATAATTTTCAGTACATACACCACTCAAAAGAATGGTGGCAAAGGTAGCATAAGTTTCACAGGAATAAAAGTGAGATGAAAAATCCCTTACGAAAACTCGGCAGCCTAACGACGACACATAAAACATCAAAAAATGGATTTATGAGATCAAATAGGTTCTCTAATAATATGAACATTAAATTTAAAGTATGATTAATATAAAATAACATCCCCAAATATATGAATGATGAACTTCAAAGAAATGACATAAAAGAGAGTACTTAAAAATAAAGAGAGAGGTTGGATCCCTTACGAAAATTCGGCTGCCTAACGACGCCACTCAAAACTTGCAAAATGGATTGATGAGATAAAATAGGGTCTCTCATCATATGAACATAAAAATTACAGTATGATTAATATTATGGAACATCCTAGTCATATTCAAGATGAAATTAAAAGGAATGACATAAAAGAGTGTACTTAAAAAGAAAGAGAGGGGTAGGATCCCTTACCTCATGTCTGACTTGCCTCGTTCGTTTCATTATTTTCCTGAATAATAAACTTTGGTCAATTTATAATTTCTTAAGTACCACTTTTAAATATTATTATACAGTTCATATCACATATTATATTGTTATAATAATTTGTTAATAATGTGAGTTCATATCAGACGTTTTTGTCAATGTTTGGTACATGAGTCAAAAATGAACTTGTTTGAAAATTATTGTCCATGTAGTTATAAGTAAATAATCTCCAGAATAGTATCAATTATTTAAATATCATATATATCCTATAAATAATAATTTTATACTACTCCATAACATTTGGAGATAAAAAGAAATGAAATTCACCGTTCATGGAGACAATAGGCCGTACGTACGCATGAACGCTACTTTCATTTCATTGTCATATTAATGAAATTAAAAATAATTGAGAGGTATATATATTATAATTCTAGTATAATATATATGTTATAGAGGTCACATATGTTCATTAATTTCATTCGTTATACATTCCACGTATTGCATGAATGAGTCACATCACTTGAGGTGGCGGTAGTCGAGACTTCCTCATATGAAATTATCGCATTTGCACAACATGAAAAGCATAAAGGAATAATTTAAATATAAAATTCATAATTATATAGAAAACATAAATACCATATATATCATATATAAAATATAGGGACATCATAATGGCCACCGTGAAAGGTGTTAAGAGAAGATTGAACAGTCATAGTTTCTTGAGGCAGAAATTCACCATCCAAAGAAACAGTATGTTATTTAACCATTAGACGAAAGTGTGTGTATGTGTAGCTCGAATACTTCACATAACAACATCCTAGTATATTTAAGATATTGGTGTTGTAACAAATAAAGTAATAAAAATAGTTTAGGGGGTTTGTTAAGCAAAATAAATCAAAACAACACAATAAAGATATTACCTTAAAATCATGTAACTCCATTTGGTTTGAACCAAATGGGTTTCTTGAAGGGTATTCTGAAAAATATGAGGCTTCAATGATGAAGAGAGGTATGTGGAGAGATGAAATGGGCAGGTATTGGATGATGCAAAGTCTTTAGAGGTGTTGGTAGGGTGGTATAGGTGAGGGCCTTTTATAAGAGGAGAGGAGGGGCACTCTCGGAAAGTTATAAACTTTTACATTATTATAAAATTATTTTAGGATTTTAAAGGTACCAAAATTATATATTTCTTGGATAAGGTGATAAGATTTCGAAATCCACCCATCCGATAGGTTTTTGACAAGTGTAGGGCCTAGATTTTACATTATCTTTTAATTTTATTTAAATCATTAAATAATGAGGTAATCGATGCATCATCATGGTGTCATAAATAATTTATTTTATTTAATGTATAAAAATTATAAAAATCATATCTTGACGTAGGAAATCGTTTTAGATTTATAATGAATATTTATAGTCAAAAATATGACTTGTATAACCCCATGTAAAAATTGTTTTAGTAAAACAATACATGTTTGTGTCATTTTAATTTTAACTTTAAATAAATAGGCATTAATGTCATTTTCCAACCAAAGTGGCTCCATGGGGTCCCCAAGTTGAACCATGGATTGTCTTGATCGTCCTTGACTCATCCAATAAGGGTAGGACTTGTTTCAAGGTCATTTCATATTATTAAAAAATTATTTTAACCTTAAATTACACTAATTACCTTTAATCGCGAATAATAAAACGTAAAAGTTACTATTCACCAGAAAAATTATTTTAATCTCATTGAACCAAATTTTATTTCCTAATGACAAAAATATATGTAGGATTTCTGAAAATCAAATCATAGACGTGGTAATGATTCATTTAAACAAAAAATCTGTTTCTTAACAACCACTTAGTGGTTTCACTATTCATAAAAAATTGATCTTTTAATGAAAAATACCAAATATTCACCCTAAGATATATTTGATATTCCGAATTCAAAAAAGATATGTATTTTACAAAATTCAAAACATATAAGTTGAATTAATTAATTTAATAATTAATTCCCATTGTCCAAACAAATAGCGTGTTTTTAAGAAACAATATCTACTAAAAGATTGACATTAGTTTAAGTCCAATTTCAATGTGAGATTAATTACAATGACCACCATTGGATTAAATGGTAAAAATATAATCTAATTTCACTTTAAAACCTAATCAAAAGATAATATAATAATATAAAAAATGTATATTAAAAAGTGGTTTTGAATTAAAATACATCATTTTCACTATTCATTAAAAATTGAACTTTATCAGAAAAATACAAAAAATGTACACAAAGTAAATTTTGATGTCCCGATTCTAAAGAGAGATTTTATTTTGTCAAATATAACACATAAAATTGTCAAAAAGTGGATTTAGAATAGGTTCTCAATCAAAATCCGGTTAATCGACCTTTAAAAAAATATTAGAATATTTACGCTTAAAATTGGATTCATTCACATTTTAATCCTATAACATTTATTGGATAAAAGTAAAAAATATTTGACAAACATATATAATAATTTTGTATTTATTTCTGTTCATTACCTCCATTAAAACGGCTAGGCGTATACTACCATTTAAAATAATATTATTTTATTATTAGAGTGCAACGTAAGATTTCAAAGAAACTCGTTGTTGCGTATTGGGTACGCCATCGAGCATAGCATCCCCTTTAAAGTAATATTAATATTTTATTCACAAATATGGATAAATATGAAAATTTCATATTTTTATTTACATGGGGTGTTACATCCTTCCCCCCTTTTGGGAATTGTGTCCTCGCAATTTTAAAATTGGGCTTGGAAACATCATTGAAAATCCCACATCGGAACAAGAGTCAGTAAAACTATCACTTTAAAATAAAGAAAACGAAGTACAAAGGTCACCCGAGTTAACCCATACAAAGATTCCATGTAGGAAAACATGGATATGGAAGAAAAAACAAAGGGTCATGTTCTGAGGGAGAGTGATAGAAAACATGTTTAGAAGAAAGTTAACCACAAGAAAATCCCAAACATGTGGTGGGTTAAACGGTATTTTATTCCCCAGTAGGAAAAGTTAACAGAAAACACTTTTGTTTTTATGTTACTTTTTATTGAGGAATTTATTTTTGAGAATAACTAAATCATAAGGAAACATACTTACTTGTCATGTAGACCGTCATTTTTACCGGATTTATAACAAAAACTCATAATTTCTCCAAATGATGAGTATTTAGGATGACTTGTTCACACTAAGAACGCTATAGTCAACATCTAGATAATCACTTAATCCACAAAAGAGAACTATATACTTCCCATGTATTTAGACCTTAACCAAAACTAGAACCAAAAAGGTTAGTATGAGATAAGATAATACCCAAAAAGGATAATCCTTTATATAAAAAAAATCTATTTTTAATCTCCAAAATTTGTCAAAAAATACCCAAAGTTCAATAAAGACCATAAAATATACAATTTGTGCATTAAATTAATCAAAGTAAACCAAACTAATATTGAAACCCAAATATTTGAAGTATTTATTCACATAGTCTTCCAAGGTACAAATTAACATTTATCTCCGAATAACATTAGTTTCACTTAATGTCTCATATTTAAAATTAATTAACATAATCAATATCCTCTATGATAGGGTAATCATTTCCATAGATATCCCAAAAATAAACTTAATCTTGATTACTAAAATCATCTAACTAAAAAGAATCAGTCAAACTAACCAGGGACTTCACGTAGTCCAGTGGTAGGTGATAAATATCAGTCGCACATTGGTTTTGGTTTTGATTCCCACAGCTTTTTCCTACAAGAAGGTTGTCACACGGTCTGCATGTTGTCCTTTTTCTGAAACTATATAATTCATATAACATTCCCCAAAAAACGATAAAATCTTCAAAAATAACCATAACATAATTTAAAGTCACGTTTATCTCATGTCTTTCATATTCCATCATAATATATAGTAACCCATAATTACCTCAAAAGTAAGGATTATATAAACCATAATGGTTACCTTTAAAATTATTACGTGAACTTCCACATCTATTGGTCATCTCATACATGATGCATTAGATAAATTACCAAGGTTCAAGTGGTTGATCCGGACTCCTTGATAGTTGTTTTAGAAAAACCACGAGTTTCCTCATTGAATCCCCCATTTCATCCAGTCTCTTAATCAGAGAACCACCACAATTTCCTTCAAACCCAATGTCACTTTGGTGCCTGCTAGATCCATCCATTTACTAAAACCACAAATGTCAGTGTGAGTATATCAAAAAAACCATCATGTACTAATGAGGAAGATAAACACTCAGATATACTAACTCATTCACGTTATCTAAAATTAGGACTCTTTCTGAAATCCTAACCATTATGTTAATTTCACTTATGCTTAGAGGATACACTAACCTATAATGTTATCTAAACCGACCATTGATACAAACTATAAGAACCCTACCTTAAAAAATTACATAATATTGAATTAAATGAATAATTCACATTGATGATCTTTTGAGGTTTAGAGTTTTAGGGAATTAGGACATAACTATTACATCACAAAGATTACAAAGTATACAATTCTACTATGTTTCCATAAAATAAAAACTCTTAAAAAGAAACATGTCTAGTTCCATGTTTTAGATAGCATGTCTTTTCTTAATTCCATTCTTGATCATATTCATCTTTAAGTCATGTGGATAACATTTAAAAAACATGGGATGAGCATTAAAATCCAAGTAAAGGATACACAATGAAGGAAAACTGTTAGTTTTTCAAAACAACATGTAAAACAAGAATACTTTATCAATGTAATACTTTTTACCTTTATAAAGTAGTAAAAAACTCTTCACTGAATAATAGTTCATTACTTACCCTTTTTTAACAAAATGATCACCATAAAACCCATATAAAAACACATAACATATAAAGGTAACTTGGGACATAAACATACTTAAATGGAATAACCATACGGTCAACTTCCACACATATCACTTAATGGAATAGCCATTTGACCGACTTCCATACCCAATGCATTAGAGGTTATAAAGTAACCACCCATCCTGGTATTCACGGCACCACCCGTCAGATGGTTTATAACGTAACCACCCGTCAAATTTCCAAGTACCATTATAAAATCAAAACACATAAAACAACTATAAAGGAAATAAAAAATTTCCACATTTCAAGCACAATATATCACTTGACATAACAAATCCATTATCAAAACCATTTTCATTACCAAAATACAAAAAATAGTATATGGTATTTATTTACATTTTAAAAAATATAACGGCTTGTTGAGGAAGCCAATGATCAAATAATAGTTGCGGCGATGGAAAGGTCATTATCACCGTGTACGCTAAAAAGAAACATACTTTTTGAAATTTAGTAAAATTCTTCGTATAGAAAAGATTCCTTTCTAATAAAAGTATAAGTCAAAGGGGTTTATACACCGTATAAAAGAAAGTTGTGTATAAAACAAAATATGCCTCAATAAAAGGAGATTGAGACGAAGTCCCTTACCAACATGGTATCCTTAGATTAAGGATATATCAATTACACGATTATGTGTTCCAAATATTAATACACCAAATATATGTGGATATTAAGTGTAAAAAAATCAGAGGTCATTCACATATAATCTTGGAAAAACAAAACCAATGACATAGATATTTAACTCAATTAAATGAGATTGAGTTATGATTTCAGGTACAAGTTCGTCTAAATGATGTAAGAATTTATCAATGAGATGGTTATGTGTAGAAATAGTATAACCACACAATGTTTTGTGGAAATTACAACATATAGATTCCACACATAATATTGGCATAATAAAATCATGAAGTCGAGGTTTAACCCAAAGAATTGAAAGTGGGTTAATAAGATCCCTTACAAAAATCCGACAGCCTAACAACGTCACTTTAAAATTCAGAAAATGAGTTGATGAGAGAGAAAATGGTATCTCATCACTTGGAAATATAATTTATATCAATAAGGATATATAATAACATTTACCAACATAATATTAGGTGAATTAAAAGACATAACAAAATAAGTCTTTTAAAAAGAGGAGGGTGAAAGGTTACCTTACCGACTTGGGTAACTTTCGAAACGTACATCCCATGGAAGAAGGGTCATATAATGAAGATGTAAATACCCATAATTGAAATTATACTACACAAAGAGTATAATAATGGGCAGTACATACACCACCCAAAGGAAATGGTGGAAAACGTAGCATAAATTTCATGGGAATAAAAGTGAGATGAAAAATCCCTTACGAATACTCGGCACCCTAACTGTGCCACTTAAAACATCCAAAAATGGATTTAAGAGATCAAATAGGGTCTCTAATGATATGAACATAAAATTTACATTATGAGTAATATAAAAGAACATCCCCAAATATAATAAATATGAGCATAAAATAAATTACATAAAAGAGGGTACTTAAAAATAAAGAGAGAGGTTGGATCCTTTACGATAATTTGGCAGCCTAATAGCGCCACTCAAAACATCCAAAATGGATTTATGAGAGAAAATTGGGTCTCTCATCGTATGAACAAAACAAATTACAGTAATATTAATATAAAATAACATCCCAATCATAAGAAATATTCTCTTAAAAGGAATGACATAAAATAGTGTACTTAAAAAGAAAGAGAGGGGTCGGATCCCTTACCTCAAGTCTGACTTGTCTTGTTCGTTTCTTTATTTTCAAGATTAATAAAAATTTGTCAATTTATAATTTATTAATTACCTATTTTAAATATTATTATTCAGTTCATATCACATATTATAATGTTATAAGAATTGGTTAATAATGTGATTTCATATCAGACGTTTTTGTCGATGTTTGGTACATGAGTCAAAAATGAAGTTATTTGAAAATGATTGTCCATGTAGTTATAAGTAAATCATCTCCAAAATAGTATTAATGATTTCAATATAATATATATCCATTAAATATTCATTTTATAATACTCCATAACATTTGGAGATAAAAAGAACTGAAATGCACCTTTCATGGAGACGGTAGGTCATACGTACGCATGAACGCTACTTTCATTTCTTTGTCATATTAATGAAATTAAAAATAATTGAGATATATATATATAATAATTACAGTATAATATATATGTTATATAGGTCACATATGTAAATTAATTTCATTCTTTATGCATTCCATGAATTGCATGAACGAGTCACATCATTTGAGGGGGCGGTAGTCCACACTTCCTCGTATAAAATTATCGCATTTGCACAACATGAAAAGCATAAAGAAATGTTTTAAATATAAAATTCAGAAAAATATTGAAAATAAAAAAAATATATATCATATATAAAATATAGTGACATAATAATGGCCACCATGAAAGGTTTTAAGATAATATTGAACAATCATCATTTCGTGAGTCAGAAATTCACCATCCACAGAAATAGTATATTTTTTAACCATTAGATGACGATGTGTGTAATTGTAGCTCATATAATTCACATAAAAACATCCTAGTATATTTATTATATTGGTGTTGTTAAAAAAATTAATAAAAACAGTTTAGGGGGTTGGATAAGCAAAATAAATCAAAAGAACACAATAAAGACATTACCTTAAAATCAGGTAACTGCTATTGCTTTGAACCAAAAGGGTTTCTTGAAAAGTACTCTGAAAAAGTTGAGGCTTCAATGATTAATATAGGTATGTGGAGATATGAAATGGGTAGGGGTGGGCTGAGACAAAGTCTTGAGAGGTGTGGGTAAGGTGGTAAAGGCACGTTCCTTTTATAAGAGGAGAGGAGGGGCACTCTTTGATCGTTAAAAACTTTTAAATTATTATAAAATGATTTTAGGATTTAAAAGAACCCAAAATTATATATTTTTAAGATAAGGTTATAAGAATTCGAAATACACCCATCTAATAGGTTTTTTACAAGTGTAGGTCTTAGAGTTTACATTATCATTTAATTTTATTTAAATCGTTAAATAATGAGGTAATCATTGCATCATCATGGTGTCATAAATAATATAATTTATACAATGTCTAAAAATTATAAAAAAAATATCTGGATGTAGGAAATTTTTTTATCTATCTAATGAATATTTATAGTAAAAAATATGACTTGTATAACCCCATTTAAATTTTTTTTAGTAAAACAATACATGTTTCTGAAATTATAATTTTAACTTTAAATAAAAAGGTATTAATTTCATTTTCCAACCAAAGTGGCTCCATGGGGTACCCAAGTTGAGCCATGTATTTTCGTGGTATTCCATGACTCATCCAATAAGGGTAGGACACGTTTCAAGGTTATTTCATATTATTAAAACATTATTTTTACCTTAAATTTCACTAATTACCACTAATCGTGATTAATAAAACTTAAAAGTTACTATTCACCAAAATATTATTGTAATCTCATTAAACCACATTTTACATCCTAATGACAACCATGTATGTCAGAATTTTGAAAATCAAATCACAAAAGTGGTAATGTTTCATTTAAACGAAAAATTAGTTTCTTAACTACCACATAGTGGTTTCACTATTCATCAAAATTTGATGTTTTTCAAAAAAATACCAAAAAATCACCCTAATATATATTTGATATTCTGAATGCAAAAATGATGTGTATTTTACTAAATTAAAAACCTATAAGTTGAATTAATTCATTTAATAATTAATTCCTGTTGTCCAGACAAATAGCATGTTTTAAAAAACAATATCTATTAAAAGACTGACAGTAGTTTAAGTCCAATTTCAAAGTGAGATTAATTCCAATGACCACCATTGGATTAAATGGTAAAAATATATTCTAATTTCACTTTAAACCCAATTCAAAATATTATAAAATAATATAAATAAATTAGATTAAAAATTTGTTTTGAATTAAAATACAACATTTTTCACTATTCATTAAAAATTGAACTTTATCAGAAAAATACCAAAAATTTAAATAATGTAAATTTTGATGTCCCGATTCTAAAGAAAGATTTTATTTTGTCAAATATAACACATTAAATTGTGAAAAAGTGGATTTAAAAGAGGGTCGCCATCAAAAGGCGGTTAATCGACCTTTTAAAGAATATTAGAATATTTACGCTTAAAATTGGATTCATTCACATTTTAAGCCTCTAAAATTTATTTTCTAAAAGTAAAAAATATCTGACAAACATATATTATCATTTTTTAGTTAGTTCTGTTCATTCCCGACATTACAACGTTTATGCGTTTAATACCATTTAAAATAATATTATTTTATTATTAGAGTGCAATGTAAGATTTCAAAGAAACTCGTTGTGACGTATTGGGTACGCCATCGAGAATAGCGTCCCCTTTAAAGTAATATTAATATTTTATTCACAAATATGGATAAATATGAAAATTTCATATTTTTATTTACCTTCAGTGTTACATATATAATATTTGAAAAATATCATAATTAATATAAAATATAACATATTAAATATTTTTAATATGGAAATATATTGCTTTAATGGATGCAACAATCAATATTGTTGCACCTAAATTAATAATATAGTCAATAAATTGAAAATTGGAAAAGAGATACATAATTACAAATGAATGGATAAAATATCTAGTTATTTAATGAAATTTAAATTTATATTTCAATTAATGAACATTAAGAATTGGGGAATTTTTAATTAAATGAAAAAGGATCCAGAAGTGTTCTATTATTAAACCGTCTAAACATATATTGGCAATCAATAAAAAACATTTAATAAAAAGAAATAATTGTTATCTCATTTTAGAAAGATTTTATGTTTAATTTTTTTAATAAATATATATCATATTAGTTATATAATTATAACACATTATTCTTGGAATAAATATTAAATAATCCAAAATTTTAATTTAAAAAACATAATTTGATTCATCTAAGAAGGTGGATATTATCATAGCCACTTCCATCCAGATATACCCCTCTTTGGATGATAACGAATAAAGGGATAAAACCACTCTCGAGTTCTGGCTTCATTAGGTCCTATGTGGGAGACATGCACAAATAGAATTTGAATCACAAAATTTGGATGGAATTACACTTTTTACTAAACAAGATCGGAAGATATGGTGGATCGTCTACAAAACAACACCATGACATAATATAAAAAATCATCCCACATTCATGTGAAAAAATAGATTTGATATAAAAAATTCCCCAATGTAATGTACCCACAAGAAAGCTAAAGTAGAGACTCAACAATTATCCCAATTTTTGAGATAGAAAGTGCAGTACAGTCCATGTAATCAAAATGAAAATCCAAAATAATGTTTTTATACATATGCTGAGAATACATGTATACTCTTTTAGAAATCCAATGTATTTATGCACAAGTTAAGGGAGCATACTAATGCCGCAATTATAAAATATAAGAACCAAACAACATCTAACATGTATACTAACCATCTCGACCTCCCCACGAATCTCTCACCAAATAATGAAAGTCTTGTAATATCATATAATGAAAATTGATGACATGGATCCCTCATACACTTCCCACATATTATCTGCTCCAACCTAACTGAATCACCATCTCACTCCAATTTCATCTTAGAGTAGCACATCCTAACACGAATGCACTCGCATGAGTCCCAAAAACCACATCACATCCAGCCTGCAAACACTTATATCTCATACCACATTGCATCCCACCCATAAACACTAGGTACACATACCACATGAATTCACACAAGATATCACTTGGACCACATTCCACATCACATCAGGACCATATACACCTGGGCCACATTCCACATCACATCCCATCCATAGACACTAAGGCCACACTCCACATATCCTCCAATCCTGAAGACATCTGGGAAAGCACAAATCATCTCATCCCAAAGACATATGAGAAATAAATACTCAATCGTACACACCAGGTCCTCAGAAACCACAAATAGATGGAATAAGATTGGGCATTCACTACCTGGAAGTGGGAGTACTGAAGTGCGGGTGTTTGGTACGTAGTTCTCGACTATGGTGGGATTTATATAGAAATTAAAAGGAAAATATAAATATGATAATATATGATATCAAACACCCATTCCCAACATATGGGATCTCAATAAAACATCCATATAAAAATATTTTCATCTTTTTTACTACCTCTAAATTCATAACACCACACAAAAAAAACTATAAAGTCTTCACAATTTCAAACAAATTCCAGTTAAACAACCCATTTATTATATTATTCAATAGTAAGAACACAACTCATAATTTATTCATCCAATAACCATTTCTATTCTTTTATCCAAACCCTTAAAACCACTCCAAATTATAATTATTAATTATTTATTCATTCAAACACTACATGGGATAAATCTAAACAAAACGCACTATAAATAACAAAAAAATCATTTTGAAAGGTGAAGAGACTGATAAAAATTACAATAAGTCAGATCCACATTAAAGACACATCTTCCAGAATCCTGTGTGCTTAATACCAATTCATTTTGTATCATAAATCCAAAGAAGTAACCCCAAACTCACAACCCCATCTTGTGTCACATTACTGCACAATCATCTATCAATCATACTACACAACCCCTCTCATCCACAACACAATGAATTAATATCCCAACCTGATATTCCATAACATAGCCAGACGAATGTATCATCTACATGTTTATCCATAACACCACCCATGTCAACCCTCAGCATATAATTGTGCTCATGAACACACCACATAAAAAACCTGAGAAAATCCACACATCTAGTTATGTCAACATCACATTTCATTTGTCCCATTTACGTAGCCACAACTATTCAACACATCTCAATGTAGGCGATGATGTAAAAAAATTTCATATTTAAAAATGTGGATACATATTTAATTCCTCATTTTTGTTTATGGGATTTATCACCCAAAGCAATTCATGGGGTGTTCATTCATTATCCATATTTCTTGTGATCAACCAAAATTTCATATATATGTGTTATACATGAATGCAAAAACCTACAACCTGATTATTTCAAAAAAGGGACCATAATGGTTTTGATTTTTAGTGTGGCATTTAACCTATATAATTTAAAACATCACAATCATAATATCAATATATTACAGGCATAAAAAATAGATCACACTACCCAATTAAATTTCATTTAATTGATTCTTATCATTTATTAACATGAAGAAACAATGAAAAATAGTAGAAAAATGTAAATAACATCTACATGATTAAAATTGAATAAAAATACAAGAAATCATACATCCATGAATCTTTTCAACTCATCTGTGCACTGTAGGGTGAAGAAGAATGCACACATGCGACTGCTGCACCACTAGAAACATGGATCAATCTATTACACAACCGTGGATTAACAGAATTCAATCCAATAATCCACCTAAATGAAAGCTATACCAAGGAACAAAATATTAGGGGATGAAAAAAAAGAAATTTATTAGATCAAGGAGAAAACTCACCATGGATCGATCACGATTTGCAATGTAACCACTACCAAGATCAATAGGTCAAAGAGGGTGTAGTGGGGTTCGATGGATTCATCAAGGCACATAGGGTTCATCTAAATTGAAAGGAATAATCAAGAAGGGATGAAAAAATGTGGTATTGAACTGAAATAATTTAAATTTTTTTCATGATAATTTTATTACCAGACATGTATTCCCCTTTCGTGTCATGTAATAACCGGGGTAATTTGTTCACCGAAAATTGCATAACCTTTTTATTAGATTTTATTTTTAAAACCATGATGTATTAATAATTGTGAATCTCTTCATCACATTGTTTAAAATATTAACATATAGTGAAACGTCCTTGAAATTCCATGAACAAGACCTTAACCACATGAAATTCGATTACCCGATGTGTATTTCCCCTTATTCCATCCATTAGTAACTAAACAAACCCAGACTCCTTCGGATACACCTTGAAACACACTAACATCCAAAACATGAAAATAATTGACTTGGACGGAACAAACCATTATAGTGGATACCTCTCAAGCAATTTGATCCCTTCAAAATTAAAAACCTAACCCAGAAGAAAGACATTTCTAAAAAACCACCCTGAGAGATACCTCTAAAGGACCTTGCTACACCCGAAACACCACTAACAACCAATCACATTAACATTCAATGATAATCCATCTTATTTTGTTTGAAATCTGTAGATAAAACCTCTTTATCCCTGAACACCCCATCCATCATCAGCAATCATATTTTACCATATCAACCCCAACAAATGAAAAACTAATAATATCTACAACCAAATATTCTGAACATCCAGACCAGGAAATCCATCATCCATGTAATGAAAATAATCATTCTGGGTGGCACTGACTAACCCACATGGGATTAATTGCAATGAAATTAATGATTCTTTTTTTAAAATTTTGTGATTCCCCATTCCACATGTCAATACATTATCATAAAATATAACACACATAACTCTACCAAGGGAAAACAACTCATCTCATGTAATAAAAGTATCATGTATTTCAAAATAAATATGACAAAAAAATGATCAAAAATAACTATGGAAAATATGAAAAAATCTGTGTTTATCACTCCAATGTACTATCCTCCGAGCCATCATTCTTCCAAATCAATGACTCATCCATATAACAACATCTTTTGACAACCCTTGATCTCCACTATCCATTACAGAAATTTTACGTAATCCTCGATACCATATCTCCACAGTCATGAATGTAGGATTCATCCTGTTGATACCTATGGATCACTGAGATATGTAAGAATTCATGGATCATACCAACTATTATGGAAACTCTAACTGTTATACCACCTCACCAACTCTCCCTAACACATCCAAGTGCCCAATATCCTGGGATAAATATTACACCCTACTCCAAACCTGTGCAACCCATTTCATGGGGACACTATTAAGAACACATCGTCCCAAACATAGAATTCTAATATCCACCTTTGGTGATATAAATACATTTTACTCTCGTCATGAACTACTTTAATCATATCACAAACATACAAAACATTCTCAGTTATGATTTTCACCACATCCAAACAAATAATAGCTCTCCCGCAAAGCACTATCCAAATCAATAAAGAATGACAAGGTCATATATATAAATATTCAAAAGGATACATAAATATTTAAGAGTGATAAATATTATTATAATAAATCTTTTCCAATATATGGTTTGTACACACTAACAACCAATGTCGAAGACACATACTTGCAACATATCTTGAAAATTCTAGATAGTTTTCATTATCTTCAAATTTTTTTATGGTTGAATGAAGTGATGAGGAGTAACTGGGTTAGAAAATCATGTCGTAATCTCTATAGATTTGTAAGGTAAATCACATGTCCTGATTTGATACAATTTACCTTGGAACACTAGGACACTACACCATGATGTCCACTTACCTATTAGCCAAAGCATCAACAGTTCCATACTCCTTAATATATATGATGTGGGCCGAATTCATCAACATATACAGTATAAATTTGATATAATCATTTTATACTAGAGCTCTAGGTTAACCTATGAATAATTCAATTGAGATTTTGTCCCATATCCACTCAGGGAATCTAAGGGCTGCAACAATCCATCGGGAACAAAATGTCAGCCTTCACCTGTGGGGAAATTAAGAACCTTTCAACAAACTCCTATCCTTATCATTTCATCCTAGGCCACAAAAATTGAATTTTTATTCCATAGTACATATTAGATACTTATTGGTGTATCACAAATGATGAGATATAAAACTCATGAATGACTCCCCCAATCATCACCACCAGAACTGAAAACATCCCATGAAATGACATATAATTCTTACCATCCTCGAACCATCCCTCTGGAGAATCACTAAAGATTACATGATCATGAAACACCTATTCCTCTGAGTCTCCCCACTGAGAATCTTCCAGTATAGGGATTAGAGAATACATAATTATAATCTGAAATAAACATCCATTACCACTATCCACAATTGATTCCATGTGAAATGATGTTAACTCAATCATTTCTCTCAAAGAATATGTTGATTCCTGAAAAACCTACTTATGATACATCCTAATAAAAGAATCATCCATTAAATTCATCTTTTCCTAGTTATAGGACATCTCAAATCATTGTCCTGACGAAACTCCTTCTTCCCCCACTATCAGATGGTTAGATATCACTAGTAAAATATGACACACAAACTTTTGCAATTTGTGAAGAAGACAAAGCGGTCCATAATGAGGTAATTCCCCCCAACATTATTGAAAACATGACCAATACTATATCAAGATCATGGGTGGAAGAGTTACACGTTTGGGGATATTACTTCTTGGACCAAGAATATATCACCACCCATTACTGCGTCAAGATGCATCCCAAGCCTAGATGGGAATCATCACCAATCACCACAAACAACACCCCTTACTCTCGTAACTGAATAACTGGATCACTGGAAAAATCACCCAAAAAATATCAAATGGATGCGTATAAATACTCAACCCACAAAAATTCAATATCCATCTTCGACATAGTATTCAATTGATCAACAAATCTGGAGAAATCAGATACAGAATTTTCATAATAGCATGAAATACTAAGAAAACTACAGACTTCTGCCACATTGCATAGTGATTCCATATAAAAAACTACTTCATCCTATGATGGGTACATTCAAACACCCAGTTTAGACACCAAATTCCCATGAATATAATCCTATTGTGTCTATAAAAAACACTTCTAAAACATTCTATAGATTTTATGGAATCAAAGAGACTATATGATAGTTCCACAATGCTCAGTATGATTTCCCTTTGATTTTGAATAGATTAGGATATCATCTTGGATTGTGATAATGATATGATCCAAGAAATAATGGAATATGGAGTTCATAATCCCCATGAATACAGATGGTTTGTTCGAAACATTTAATGACATGAACACGAACTATAATTTACCATACCTTTATTTAAATGTATTCATTGAGATATTTACATGCTCCACCCACAAATGTAAATTTCTAGACCACTTATCGATGAATGATAACTAAATTTCCCATATTAGCTAGTTGAATATATCATTTATTCTCAAAAGTTGGTAATGTTTTTTCTTGTCACCATATTAAACCTCTGGTACCCAATTAACAACCTCATACCACTAGCTTTCTACTTTGCGAACAATATGGGAGCACACCATATTGACACACTATGCTTGAAAACCACATTTTTCATCGATTAATCTTTATAAATTCTCATCTATGATAACTTATAAGGTTCGATCTGATTTGGAGACATTGAAATTGGAGAAACACCAGGATGTGAGTCTATCCTGAACTCAACAACACATCAAGGGGGAATTATCATAGCCTCCTTGGGGAAATATCCTTAAACTCCCATATGACTCAGGGACACTCTACCAGTTTAGTGTGAAATGATTATAATGGAATCTTATCCAAAAAATACAGAGGGTATCGAAGCACTATCTTCTAACCTGATACCCACACTCGCCAATGATAACCATATGCTGACCACCCACATATAAAAACCAAAAAATCATATGGAAATAGTGAATAAAATCACATAAAGAATACAAGAATTCAACGGTAATATTGACCTAACATTGTTTCCATGGTAGAAATATGAGATCCCCATAGGATTATTGTGGCCCAATCATCAGTCTACATCCCCAAAATACCTCAAACAAGTGGATCGGGATTCCATATGGGGTTCTCAACACTTGGTACATGAGAAGTATCTCTATGTCTAGTACAAAATTATGGGGTTTAGTGGGTGAAATAAAAGACTTTGAGTCTGCTAAATCATACATATTACAAGAATGAGTACTAAAGAAACTTATCATACCTATGTTGATCATAAGACCTCATGGGACTACACCCTTAAATTCATGCAACTAACCATGCCAAAATCATCATCCTCTCAACTGATGGATTCTCTCCTGACCATGCTCATGTTCAGGACCCTAAACATAATAAATATCATGTGGTTGGAATATACATAATGAATCTCCCATCATTAGAGAAAAATCGTGATGTCCTTGATTTCGAAACAATCTCACTAACAACTTATGTTGAGGATGACACTGAAGATATCCTCATCCACCAAGCTGAGCTTGAATAGTTTTTTTGTAATGCCCTAACCTAGTTACCCATAGTTGGTGAATTATTTCATAACATTGGAATGATACAAGGAATCATGTCCCGAACGATAGATCTGCTTAGTATCCTTGGATGTATTAGATACATTCATAACTCTTAAATTACATTATGAAATAAAATCATCAACAACATTATCTCCCATTTTTAAACACACAAATCTCCTTAGACCATCCCTCAAGGTCAAACATAAAATAATTATTCACTTCCTTGGATAAAAAAAACATAGAAAGCGGTGAGCTCAAAATCATAGTAAGGATAACAATATAGCTGATACTTTCATAAATAAGCATAAACATTTAAGGCAATAGATAAGCCTAAAACAAAAGCCTTCTAAACTTAAACATCAACCTAATATGGAAATGATAAAGTCAAAAAATTCAATTTACATATTCACATGGAAATTCTAATAGTATAATAATCACACGCAATATCAATATCCACTATCATAATGATGGAATTCATAATTACAGACTTCATAACCACATTGACAAGGCCTTGTGCCAATACTACAAATAATATTTTTTCAAGGCCTTGTTCCAAGACACTAGTTTGCCTAATGAGACCTAACGATGCATCGAGAAGCTATAACATGCCCCACCCATCAAATACTATGTCTAATTCATTCCTCATATGAAATGTTTGAAACATAACATAAAAATTTGTATTAAAACTAGCATATGAAATGTCATTGCCTTTTCCAAAATCATTGAATGGTTTAAAAAAAGCACATCCACAATCAAGCATAACTCAATCAATAAAATATGAATGATTGTAGAGTAATAGATTATCCTTAATCAAGAATAATGAATGAAATTTTTATATATTAAAATAATCATCAAAACTATTTGAGAGAAATATCCCCGTTTTTATTGAAAACATTTAAAAGTCACAGTATTTGTCCAGAAGCTGTTTAAAAATATATTTTTGAATCATAGTATACCATACCACTTTGATATTTTTATAATATATTTTAATTTTAAAACATTAATGTTCATATAAATAAATCTTTATAACCACTTTTAATAAATAGGCATTAATGAGAATGATTTAGAAGAATAAATTTTCAAAACATTTAAAATGATATTTTAGTTAGAGTTCATAACCAAATGAGAGGCGCTTGAATACAAATAATTGAGGTACTAAATTCTTTATAATATCTTGAGAATAAATTATATCATTATATACTATGTCAAAGGATAGTATATACACCATATAAAATTGAATTGGTGCAAAACAATGAAGAAGACTCAAAGGAATGTAAATTGCGATGAAATCACATATAAAGACAGTATACTTAGATAAAGGATAAATAAATTATATAAGTATTTCTGAAAAATGTAAATACACTCAAAATAATTGGATATTCAATGTAAATCAAATAGTGTACATTGAGACATATTCTTGTAAAAAATATACCAATGAATTGAATAATTAACTCAATGAATGGAAATTGAGTTAAGGTCATGATTATATAAATGAATTGAGAAATTAAAAATGGATTGATTAATTGTTTAATATTTATATCAATATAAAGGGGAGTGGAAATTACTAAATAGATAATAAATAGTTATTCCACACATAATCCTGGAGTAAAATAATCAATGAAGTATGTGTAAATCCAATTGAGTGGAAGTTGAAATTTTAAATTCCCTTATCGATTTGGTAACTTATGAAACATTAAAACCATTAAAAAAGGATCATAAAATCAAGATTTATATACCCATAAATTAATTTATATTGCACTAATAATACAATCATGGACAATACATACTCCACACAAAAGTAAATAGTTTCCAATATAGCATGAATCTGATTAGAATAAAATGTGAGATGAAAACCCTTACTTCGTTGTAAACAATTGAGTCGTATGACAAAAAGTTAATAACCAAAAAATGAATCATAGAATACCAGGAATATATAGAGAATCATTATAATATATATCAAATATTAGTACACAATACACCACATCCAATAAATAAGTGTCGAACATTGGAAATCTCATAGAATTAAAAGTGAGATAATAATCCCCTTAACATTGTACCTTTTCCTTGGACGAGGGTAAGTTAACCTCCTGTATAATAGTTAAATCATTGTTATTTAATTATAAAATTACTATATACGTAAATAAGATATCATATATTATCCTTTAATATTACTTTGTTAATAATATTTTAGTAGTATCATCGTTACAGGTTTTAATAGATTTGTTTTCCTTTATATGCTTGGTTACGTAAGCCATGTTTTTTATGGATAGGATGTATATGATTCATATACCGAATGATATTATGCTTATAAACAATATTTTTAATCATAAAATGAAAATTATTATTTAATAATTACAATGGGGAATGAATCATTTCTCGTTCGTGGAGACGGTAATCCATACGTACGCACAAGCGACAATATCATACTGTTGATATTAAAATCATATATAATTTGATGGTATATCATATATACAGAATAACTATCATGTTATATTTATTATTTATATCCTATTTACTCATTAGTATATACATCCAAATTTTGATGTGTTTGAATAACAAACTTCACCACATCATGCAGACGGTAATCCGTACACACATATGGTGACGTTGTCATTTATAGGATGGATAGAATAATGAATATGGTTGTACCATTTTTATAATAACATCTCATCATACAAAATATACTGGAGTTATTATTTTATAATGGAAAAAACAAAGAAAGAGGAAGTGGGAGATAAAAGGAACCTTAAAGAGGTGATGAAATATATACCTCTTCATCAGGTTATTCCGTTTGATTTGATAAAAATGGATCCTTAGGATAGATTGATGACTAAAGAAAATCCTATAGAATTAATGGAGGACAATTCAGATGATACTTGGGGAGTGGTTGGCTGAGCAAAATGTCTTTGAAGGTGTAACTTTGAGAGAAAGGGAATTTCCCTTTTATAAGAGGGGTGAGGGGTACCTTAGGATAACATTGAAATATTATTTTATAATAAAAACATATTCGATTTCTAATGGATCCAAAATGAATTATTTAAAATCAATGTTGGGTATGGGTTGAAAACCATTCCACCAATAGTTTTTAGATAGGTTTTAGTCACTATATTAACATTATCTTTTAGATTTAACTCTTAGTAAAATAGTTTGACATTTAACACATCTCTTTTTATTTTTATATTGTATGGTTCATAAACATAAAATAAACATCCTAAGGAACCCCATGTGGTTCATTAATGATATAAATATAATTATATAAGTCTTTTTTCCAATCCTCATATTTTTAGAATCATTATATCAACCAATAATAATGTATTTTTTTAAAAAACTCATTTCATTCAATTTTGAAATTATTTAATAATTGTTTTTTGTTAAAGTTCTCAAAAATTTATTACATTGAACTAAATAAATTTAATCAACCATACAATTTCCTATTAACATATAAAATTATTTTACCTTATTAATCATCTCAAATTACATTTATTTGGATATTTATAATATCATTTATTTTAATATTTCATTATTAAGGTAATTAATACTTCATGAGTGTGTCCTAAATAAATTAAATTATTTAATGTCTAAAAATTATAAATAAATTTTTTATTTAGTAACTTTTTTAGCTTTTTAATTAATATTTTTAGTCTAATTTATCTTATGTAGAACCCAATATTACAAATATTTTAGTTATTAATCTTTGATTTTACCTCTTTTAACTCATATTTAAATAAAATAATAACAAATGTCCTAATAATTCCATGTGGACCTAAAGGATCATATTTTATTCCTAATATTTTTATGGTCGAATTACACTTATCCAATAGAATTGGGACATGTTTTGGGGTAATTATTATTTCATTTTTACCCTTAATTACACTATTTACTTTTAACCATGGTAAGTAAAAGTAACAAGTAACTATTCATCAAAAAATATTTTCATCTTATTGAACCAAATTTTTCCTAATGATATAAACAATGTATCTTGGATTTTTGAAATTCCACTCACAGAAGTGGTAAAATTACATTTTATGCGAATTTGCAAATTTTTATAGGAGGTGGGTAAAAGACGGTAAAAAGTTTAATATAATTTTTAACATATAATATAATTATAAAACTACACCAACGAATTACATTTAAAATCTATAGTTATTATATTTCTATTTTTACTTAAAATTAATTTTTTATAAAATAAATCCTTATTTAAATAAAAAGTCGGTTTTAAACTTTAACATAGTGTTTTTTACTATTCATCAAAAATTGAATGTTTTCAAAAAAATACCTAAAATATTACCCAAACATAATTTTGATTTTCAAAATTAAAAAATGAATTATATTTTACCAAATTCGAAACATAGAACTTGCATTAAATAATTTAATATAAATTCTCGTTGTCAAAACTGAAAAGAGGGTTTTTAAAAATTAATAACCATCAAAAGATTGACATGTGTTTATGTCAAATATAAATGTGAAATTACTTATAATTACTTAAATTTTATGTACTGATAAAAATATAATCTAATTATACTTTCAAACCATTCAAATACATAATTTAACAATATGAATTATTTCGATTAAAAAAGTGGTTTTCTATTAAAATTTAGTATTTTTCAGTATTCATCAAATTATAAAAATTGTTAGAAAAGTACCAAAAATTTATCCAAAATAAATTTTTTTTCACAATTCTAAAGAAGATTTATATTTCATTAAATTGAATATATAAAATTGTCAAATATTGGTTTTAAAAATGGGTTTCAATTAATGTTGGTAAAATTACATTTTTTTAAAAATTCTTCTTTTATCTGAAAAAAATGAATTTGTTCTTATATTATGTCTACGAAACACGTAATAATGATTATAAAATTATAATTGTTATATAAAATCCAATATTAATTTAATATTATTCAAAACTGCTTTTGAAGTGCTAGTTTGGTAAGTCGTGGTGCGTTCGAAATCAGTGTTGCGTGTAGCGCAAGCTATTGAATTACAGTAATGAAAATAACTTACTATGAAATCGTTGGGTGTTACATTTTCCCCCTTTTGTAAATTATGTCCTCGTAATTTTAAAATTGGGATTGGGAACTTCCTTGAATGTCCCACATCAAAAAATGAGTTAATAAAAGTATCTCTATAAAAGAACGAAAGAGTAGTACAAAGGTCACCAGAGATAACCCACAATAGGATTTCATGTAGGAAAACATGGATACAGAAGATAAAATAAGTGTCATGTTCTGCTGGAGAGTGATAGAAAACATGAATAGGTGAAAGTTAACAAAAAGAAAACAATAAAATTGTGTGAGATAAACGTTCATTAGTTTCCTAGTATCAAAAGGAAAAAAATAATGTTTTTTTATGTTCAACTTCATAAATTTGCAAAAATTATTTATGAGATTAACTATGAATATAAAGATATATACTTAATTTTTTTTTGTAGAGTTTCATCATTTAAAAAATTAATACCAGTAAATCATCTTTTTTTTCAAAGTATGAGTATTCATGATGACTTAGTGACACATGAAGCTCTAGAATCATCTTCTAGAGAATCAAAAAATCCACAAAGATAAATTTAATATATTTACCTATTTTTATAGATTATCCAAAACCAAAATGGTTAGTATAAGATCATATGATCCCAAAAAAGGATAATCCTTTAAGGAAATAAATAATTATCTTAATTTTTAATATTAACCATACAAAACACATATTTCAATAAATACCATTTAATAAACAATTGTAATTAAAAATCATCAATATAATCCAAACTAATATTGAAACCCAAAACATATAATAATTTTTTTACACAATATTCCACGTTAAATTGTATTTCAAATAAAATTGACTACTCTTAATGTCACATACTTAAAAGTAGTTAACCTAATCACATATTCTCTATTATAGGTTAATCATTTCCATAGAAAACCCAAATCACTATAAATCCTCAATAAAAACATAGATAAAAATCCCCCATTAATCCTCAAATGAAATCCAATAGTATTCTATTTTCCTTAGGCATATATTCTTCCCAACAGAGCTAACGTCTTCTAAAACAACATTTATCACTTAATCCCCAAATTATTTTACTATACTATGGATATCAATTAGATAATACATGAGATCCTGAATCAACTTATTATTGATCAATAAAATCATTTAACTAAAAATAAGTTGTCACACTAACTAGGGACTTCACATTGTCCACATAGGTTCTTCCGTGACCAAGGGATTATCCCATAGAATAGGGAAATCACTCGGGTAATGCCTAGGTCCCCTAAATTTATGGAAAATGACTGTAAATGGATTCTTGGGATCATTTTTATTTTCTTCCATAATACTCATAATTTTTCATCTGTAATTCATTAGTTTATGTACTTTTTTTCCACATATAAATCATTTCATTGTTCCACTAAGACACTTCCCTATTTGTCTCTTTCCACATTTCCTGCATGATAGAAATTGAGATTTATTTTATCCATAGTCTCCAATACAAGAGCTCTTATAATTCACCTCTTTTTTATACATTTTTGAGTCTAGGAGTTGGATAATATATATGTTGTTTATCATGTTTTTGGAAAACTGATTCGGCAAGAACACAATATCTGTTACACTTATCAACTTTCCATTTATTTTTTCATTTCCTCTGTCATTCCCACCTTGTACATCATGTTCAATGTTACTATGACTTCTTTGGAATCCAGACATTGACTAACACAAGAAATCATAGTGTGAGTCATAAAATAATTTAGAAAATATCGGTACACCTTATTTTCAATCAAAAACAACATAGGAATGGAAATGTCATAAGGAAAACCTTATTGACTCAACACAATAGAGTTTTTTTTATGAAGGAATTTCTTAAAGGTGGGGAGTCACCTTCTGGGTGGACATTCAGAGATGATAGGGTTCTTTATCATCATAGTTGTGTTGTAGTGTAAATAAGATGTATGTGAGGAGTTGATGTGTGAATTTCATGTGTCAAAGTGGGTAGTGTATCTAGGGTTGAATAAGTTGTATCATGATCTACAACAGTATTTTTGTTGGCATTGAATGAGGGAATAGTTATGTGTATTTGGGAATGATACCTTCGCTATCTATAAGTGAAGGTTGAACATCCGCATCCTTGTGGATTTCTGTAGCCCTTATGTATTCTAAAGAGGTAGCGGAATTATGATTAAATAGACTTTGTATTGGTAATTAAATGGATGGACAAGAGAATGTATTGTGTAGGAATAGATTTGGCATAGTGCGGGTTTTATGGCAACATGGTTAGATTTAGGAAGAGACTAGGGAACTTGAGAAGGAAATGAAAGAGCAGTGGCCTGAACTCTGTTTGGCTAGCAAGGGATTTCAATTTTCAATGAATAGAAATACCAAAGGATGATAGAATGTTGTATCCTCGGTATCAGGTAGATAACCCCCTTTCATCGTGTTTTTTGGTTTCCAAAAAATAGAGAGTTTCCATAAAATAGAGTATTTCTAGAAAATCAAGAGGTTCCATAAAATTGATAGTTTCAATAATATATACTGCTTCAATAATATAGAGAGTTTACATAAAGTGTAGTGTTTCCCTATAGATTGGTGTTTCTTTAAATAGGGGTGTTTTTATAAAGTGGGTTGTTTCCATAATGTGGGGTGTTTCCATAAAGTGGGTTGTTTCCAAAAAGTGTGTTGTTTACATAAATTCGTATGATTCCCTAAAATGGGGTAAATGTTTAGTATGTAGGAATTTGGTTGTTTTAAGGTGTGTTGGGACCCAAAAAAATAGCATGATCCATACATGATTGGAAAAAACCATGTGGTCAAATCTCTCACCGATGTCAAATCTAGATCATATTTTCTATGAGACTACTCGTCATTGGCTCTATTTATTTCTTTCTTGCTTCAATACGCCCCTAATTAGAGATTACTCTCAATAGATGGCTTTATAACCCTCCCCACCCGATTTGAAGCCATTCTTAAAACTTTCATTTGGTGATATCGAGTCCGATTCATGAGGTATGTCACCATTCATTATAGATTTTTCATGTTTTCTTAGATTTTCGTAGATCTACTACTCTGATATTCATTCTTTCTCAGATATGGACCTATAGTGTGTAGATCTACATTTTTGTATGCCAAATATTTCATTTTTGAGTCATGATCTTGCTAGGATATGAGATATATGGCCGCTCTTGGAGAATCGACATGTTTCCTTGTGCGATCTTCTTCTGTTGTTAATGTTTTGTAAAACAATTTGTGGTAGGTGGCTTCTCTCTCGACACATCTTGCATGAATTGATTGTATTATATTCAATTTGGTTTATTTGTTCTAAAATTCATGTAAAATTATTCAGTTGGTATGATTCATTGTTTTTGTGAAATTCCATTATATTGGGGAATAGTTGTGCAAAAGGGGGTTTAATTTAAAATATTGATTTTAAATTTTGGATTTTCTGGAATTTCAAAATGGTTGATGAAAAAGGTGTTTTCTATAGAAATATTTTTCAAAAAAAAATGGAGTTTTACTCAAATGGTTTGGAGTTGTAATGGTTTTTGATTGAAATGGTTTTGATGGAAATAGTTTTCAATAAAAATGTGTTCTTATTGAATGGTTCATTTTGGATTGATCGTTGGGAAAATGTGTTGTGTGTTCATATTTCATATACGAGGCATGGTTGAAATATTATCTTGTGCTCGGTGCCAAAGGATTTGTGGCACCGGGGAATTGCATATATAGGGCTTGGATGAAATATGTCCTTGGGATCAGTGCCAAAGGATTAATGGCACATGGGTAACAATTACCTTAAGACGGCATGGTAGATCGTCATACACCGCTCATGATTATGGAACTATCATAACGTATCATTCTTGGTTGGTATCATGGGTTTGAGTAATGGTTGTGTATTATAATATAGGGATTTTTGGAAGTGGTTGTAAATATTGTTTGGTTATTTATCTGAACAAATATCTTTTTAGAAAAAATGGTTTCAATGTTACATGTATGGTTTTGTTAATGAATGGTTTTTGGAAACTTGTTCATATTTAGTGATAAAATTCTTCTGAGAAATTTTTTTATATAAACCATTTTATATAATTGTTTCTAACTCTTCTATCATAGTGGAATGTGTTGGGAATTCATTGGGGAAAAACTACTAAATTTTGTACCCACTCCTGCTTTGGCACTTTGGTGCTTTTTTCGTTGCTATGTTTTGGAACCGAGGAAAAGGTAACGTTTCACCAGTGTTTAGCACTACCTCATGATGTTGGGATATTTGGAGACTTTTGACATTGGAGCATGTGGTGCATGGTGTCTTTAGGTATTTAGAGAGTCTTGTGTAGTTTATACTTTGGGTACTATGATACATGGTTATCTTTCTGTTGTTGCTTACATTGATTTGGTATTGAGTGCACGATGTTGTTGGGTTGTCTTTAATTTTCTCATGTGCCATACAATTAATTTTTTGTTTATGGATAATTGGTTTATTGGATTATTTCCTAAAGGGTAAATCACCCCCACTTTTATTTGAAACCCTTCGGCATTTATTGCCAGCCTTTGGCATCATGGGGTTGTCGAATAAGGCCTGGTATTGACTTGTTGATCTCTCAATCCAATGATAATTGGTGGGTCAATAAAAATAGACTAATTTATTTTTTATAATAATTATACTAAACCATATATAGTGAACTCTATGTTAGTGTGGTTTGTGTAAAATCCGTTTTTTACCACGTTACGTACGCTTGTGTAAAATCTAATTTCCAACAAAAATGTTTTATTTTTTATAAATTTCATATAATATAATGAATAATTTGGTTCAAATTATTTAATAATTATAATTTTATTTACTGTATATTTTTTAAATTACCTAGTTTAAAACTTTTTTTTACTATAATGAAAAAACCAAAATTAAAAAATATTGTAACATATATGTAAAAGAACAAAATGATTAAAATAACTATTATATTTTTTGGTGGAGTTGTGAAATGACCATGTCATAACAAAAGCTATTTAATTATTAGATTTTTCTCTACACGATTTATGATTGACCTCCCTATAGATAATTCTTTTGAGTTTTCAGAAGATTGAAACTTTTCCTCGGCTATTAAATTGAACTCAATCAACACAATTTTTTAAAAAATAAAAAAAATTTATAATATAGTACCTTCATAGATCAGATAAATAATAAATCATGCCATCCTATAATCCTAATATTGTGAATAAAACTATCCATGACTAATTTATTTAAATTATAATAAGGATACACCAAGAGAAGGTAAGGGTTTTCAATGAGAATCATTATTTTACATCCTTCTACACCTAATTAATTTTTTATTAATCCATGATGACATAAAAAATTATTTTTCATCAATATAATATGATATTTTTATTGAAAATTGATTACCCAAAACCGTATCTGCTTCCATCAAATGGCTATGAAAATCATCATTTCATTGTATGGTGGACTATCGCCTTGAAAACATTAATCCTTTTCCTTCCCATTTCCACCACTTAGTGTTTGGTATAATGATGGTTGTATAAAATATATTTAAAATTATTAACATATTTATACCTTTTTATACATTACATATTATATTTTTTTACCTTTCATTCACAAGGAGATACGATAATATCGCTCTAGTGTACGACGAACTACTGCCTCGCAATGCGATACGAGTTTACTTTCATTAGCTCTTAACATGTACGGTTATATTGATAAGTTTAATGATTATATGTGATATAAATAAAATATGTATGATATTCATGACATGTTAGTAATTCATAAAAGCTAATATATGTCATTTTATTTTGTCCTTGTTCACTTTCATAAATATGATAACATCATCAACGTACTTATGGAAAATAAACTTCAAAGAGGGATGTTAATATCTTTTCATCACCAAACCACATTCAGGATACGTCTAAGTATAAAATATGTTATATGTATAATTATTTTATTTATCTAAATAATCTAGATTATGCTCTATCTTACCTTAATGATCATTGCTAAATGGAAATGATACTTGTGTGTATGTACGACCTACCGTCTCCATGATCATAATGTACATAATAATTTTTTAAAATGTAACATATTATTGGATTTAAAATTAAAATTTTAGTAAATATATCTTATTTAAATAATTAATATTAATATATTTATTATTTAACAATATAATATGCACATGAATTGAACATTTTAAGATGAGAAATGAATGAGAAAAGAAGGATATTAATACCCACTACAATGATAATAACGAAATATTATTAATGAAAATGTAATAAGATAATTAATATGGGATTGGAATAAGATTATAATATTTTTAATAACACTACACATGAGGTTAAATAATTATAATCCAAAAGGATGTGTGAGGTGTTATATTCCATCACAATATACATTTTATAGAGTCTTATTTGTTATTATGAACTAATTCAGTTTTATATACTACATTTATCTCCCATTGATACGAAATATCCAAATCCATTCATTTTTTACTATTTATTAAAAATAAAATAAAATTATCTCATCGATGGATATTTGAATTGAAAAAAACCTAATGGTAAAATTTATTTTATAATATCATCTTTTTTATTTTTATCTTTCGATTGAAATAAACATATTATTGTAATAATTTACTATTAGCCATTAAATTAATTATAAATTACCATGTCATTGGTTATTATTATTATTATTTCATAAAACATAAGTATGTATCATTTAATCAATATATATACTTGATTATATGGCACACTGGTCACATAATAAATATATTATTTGAACTATAAGGAGTTATTTTTTCATAAAAGTAATGGGTTGTGGAATATTTATAAAAAACATATCAATGCATCAATAGTCTCATGAGATGGATCAGTTGGACATATCAAACGAGTTTTTAAATATTATGCTTTAAACCCTATTATGAACGATTCTGATGGTAAAAATATCACATCCTTATGAATCAAGAAATATAATAATATTTAATTTTCATAATTTATAATTCATTTATTTTTTCATTATATTTTCCTATTGATATTTCATATATATGATTTTTTCACTCAATTTATTTATAATAAGTAATATGTTAACTATTATTTAACATTCTGTGTTGATTATGCTTAATCCAATTATTTTTGTGTCTTTTGTGTTTTGTTATTTACCATTATATATTGATTGTTATTATTGATTAATGATATATTCCTCAATGAATAACCCTTATTGATAATTTTATCTTACCCTATTATTTTTCTATTCTCTCAAGTTATGAAGATGATGCATTGGAATAAACATCAATAATGATGTGAATTTTAATGTTTAATTTTTCATTCCAATTATAGAATAATAATATTTTTATTTAACATGTTCTCTATAACTACTAAACTTAATGTTCGTTATAATTTATCAAATTATGTCAATGATAAAGTAATGTAATAAAGAACCATCTCTGACTACCAACATATAGGTAATTACAACACTCCAACGGTACATATGAATAAAGGTATTTCGTAAAATTATGAATTATCTTATCATTGATGATTAGATAATTTTTTTTGTTCAATCAACCAATTATGTTCTCACACATTATTTTATATCTGATATGATTTCAATCTAGATCAATATTCTAGAATATATATTAAATACATGGTCAGGTTTAATGTTTTATCACAATTCATTGTATCGGATTTGGATATCATGATCCCTACAATATTCTAGAGAAGTCTTCCAAAGGACACGAATATAGTGATATGTTTCATAACTATGTATTACCCTCAGTCAAAAGTTTAGTATGAGAAAATAATTAAAACCATATAATATATTTTTATATTGTATTCAATGTATTTAAAATGGTAATTAGGATCAACATAATCCTATAGTAATGTTTTCATAAATTATAGTCATTATTAATATGATTTAGATGGATCCTTAAAAATACCATTATTGGAAGATGTTTATAAATCCAAATTACTACGGTGAAATTTTAGAATGAATTCTATTACGACATCAAGTAGATGAAAAAATAGAATATAAGGATTGATCAGTTCATCAACAAATACGTTAATTAAAATGTGAATGAAAATTTATAATGAAATACATTGATGTGACCTAGTAATTGAAGGTGGGTGAAGTTATATCTATGAATTTCTATTTAGACAAAATAAGGGGATACTAGTCCATTCATATATTTGTACATTTCAAATGATAGATTGTTTCCTGAAAGGCAAATATAACATCAATAATCCATAGAAACTCTCTCAATTTAACAATGTGTTCCACATATACAACTTAAGTTATTACATCTTTGCTCTTTTATATATTCTAATATCTATGATTAGACTGTAGAAGCATGATATTTCATATGTGGAACAACTAGGTAAGAATTTGGGCCACGTAGATAATGTTTCATGAAACCAGCCCACTCTAATAGTCAAATTACTTGTAAGGATCTACCATCATGAGGGATATATTTGGGAAATGATTATTTAATCTGTCATAAGTATCATTAGTTGTTCTAACATATGTGATTAATTTCCAGGAAACTTTTAATTTTAACGGCGAATAAGGTATTAAACCATGATTTTGATTAATTTTTAAATACAGTTATTCATTTAGATTTTAATTGACATATTAAAAAATAAATTTAACAATAATTATCGAAAAAAAATATTTTGGATGGAATTAGATGAAATACATTTTTTATCAATAATTACATGATACACTGTGTTTACACAAAAATTGGCATAGTAATCAAATATTATAATTTAATTAAAAATTGTCAACAATCATATGGAATGTTGGGTTTGAATAATATTATCTGAATTATAAAAATAAAATTTGTATTCATGTATATAATATTATTTAGTTAGTGAAAAATTAACAAGAAATCAAAATAAGAACCATTTGAAAATAAAGGAAATAATTTTGAAAATTTTTTATGCAGAAAAAAAATCTTTTTTAAAAGAATAAAATAAGCATAAAAGTTTAATTAAAGTATATCATTAGAATATATTTGTTTTATATTCAATAAATTATAAAAAATTAATGTTATCTGTTTTCTATGAAAATTAAATGAATAAAACCATTATAAATCATATAAATAATTTTTTTTAAATTGGTTTTCCCTTTTTCCATACATATATTATTATAATGTTTTCAAATATTATAATTATTATTTGAAAAAATGACTACATTTTTTAAATCATCATTTCAAAATTAAGTATGAATGAGTATTTTATAATTTTATTAAAACTTAAAATTTTCAATTAACATTGAATATGATTGTTTGGATTAAAAAATTTAAATTCATTTAATGATTTTAAAAATGTATATATATTAATAATATTTTCATTACTTTTATATAATTTAAATTATATAAATAAAAATTTAATTAGTGTCTTTATTATAATTTTAATTTTAATTTTTTATATAAAAAATATTATATGTTTTCAACTTTATAACTTAGGAAAATAGATTTCTCACCACAAATGCATTATTAAAAATAAATTAAATTTTAGCATTTTAATTATTAAAATATGAAAAAATAGATTATATATTTTGAATCGGAAAAATTTATATTATGTAACAAAATAAGTTTAATTTTTTACCATAATTAATAGTATAGACAGGTAAATTTATTTACCACAAATTAGCTAAAAATTGGTTTCTGATGTTCTTAATATAAAAAGATAACAGTTATAAAAATACCAAAACATTTAAAAAACCATTTATGGACTTATTTAGAACATATTTCTAATATTCTTGATAATGGACTATTTAGTGTCCATGTATCATGTGAAAAACGTTTTTACACATTTACCTCTACAAAAATTACATGTTATCTAGTCAATTCACTTATAAAAGTCCCCCAATCCACTTCTACTTATACTTTCAAAACTCATTGGTTTAGAGAAACCCATTGCATATCAATTCCGTAATATCATAATATCATTATAATGGCTATATTATGGTCATTAATCCATCCTATGAATTATTCCTTTCAAGCTAAAGGAAGTTGTATAAATTAGAGGTAACACATGTAACCGAGTGTTTTATTTTATATCTTAATTCACATCCAAATTCAATTATTTAATGATTATAATATAATATCTTAATTATATTAGCAATAATTACGTGTAATTAAGGTAATATAACTAAATATAATTATACGTAATAATGTTAATACAATAACCTATATTATTCTCATATTTCATAAAAGGGATACAAAATCATCACTCAAGTGTATGGGGGACTACCGCCATAGACTTCTACATTGACCAATACCATATGACATCACCGATATCTATGCCAGAATATCAGATGACACCCACAGAGCATCGTGAGTTGAGGGTACAGCTGGAGGACATGTAGGGTAAAGGGTTCATATGGACAAGTCTTTCTCCATGGGTATCCCTGATTTTGTATGCGAAGAAGTAAGACAAGGGATTGAGGATTTTCATGGACTATCGACACTTGAACTTGGAGACTGTGAAGACCATGTATCCACTTCCTTGAAATAATGATATCATTGATTAGCTGAAGGGATATCAGATGTTTCCAATTATATTCCTTAGATCAGGATATCATCAGCACAAAGTACTTGATGAGGATGTACCCAAGACAGCCTTCGGAATATGGTATGACAACCATGAGTTCTTGGTGAGGCCTTTTAACATGTAAAAAGCTCAGGCAGTGTTATTGGGGATCATGAATAGAATAATTAAACCTTACCTTGATCACTTCATGGTGGTCTTCATTGACGACACCTTGGATTACTCATCAACAAGGTAGAAGCATGCCACTCACATATAGATAGTTCTGGATAAACTCTGAGATCACCCGCATTATGGAATGATCTGAAAGTGCGAGTTCTAGATACGATAGTTTAACTATTTGTGACATTTTATCTTGCTGGCATGAATGACAATTGATCTGGTGACGATAAAAGAATTACATGCTTCGGAGCCACCCAAGAGTGTGACTGAGGTGCAGAGTTTCCTAGGGGTGGTATGGTATGACTAGAGGTGCGTACCTAAATTTTCCAGTGCAGCATCACCCTTCTCAACATTGATAATGAAAGGACGTCCTTTCTTGTGGATAATGAGATTCTAGTTGAGTTTCCAATAGTTGAGGTGAAGACTAACGAGTGCCCCAATCTTGAGGCTACAAAAAGAGGGGTTTGGGTATGTAGTCTAATACGACGCATTAAGGGATAGACTAGGATGGGTTCTAATGATGGAGTGAGTGGTGATCTCCAATGTCTCATGACAACTGAGGCATAATTAAAAAACCAATGACACCCCTGACCTGCAGTTAGCAGCGGTGGTATTCTGCATTCTTAGGAAGGGGAATGTGGTGGAAGACACCCTCATTTGGAGGTTTCGTATAAAGTTTCTGTCTGAGGTGACATAGTAGCTATCTACATTGTAGTTATTCATAATGGATAGTGATAAAGAAACATACATCCAATCTATGAGAATTACTCCCCACCTACTTCTACGAGTTGTAGAGGTACAACATGGGGACATAGATTGTGAAGCCCGACATGTTTAGATATCATTATGACATGCTCCTGATGGATTTTTTGAAGGTGGGGAGCATTTCACCCCTTTAATAGGATACACCATGGTACTGGTGAATCTATGAGAGGAGGTGTTGAGATATTTCTATACATCTCATTTGGAGGTACATCCTGTTGTGGAAAAAATGTACATGAACCTCTGGAGTCAGTACTGGTGGCCATGGATGAAGAAAGTAGTGGAAGAGTTCGTATCGTGATGCCTCACATGTCAGCAAGTGAATGCCAGGATTCAGATTACATCTGGATTAGCACAACCACATGAGGTACAAAATTGGATGTTAGATGGTATATCCATGGAATTTCTGACTGGGCAACCATGTACGTCCATGGTCCAAAATTCCACACGGGAAATCGTTGAACGACTCACCAATTCGGCCTACATTCTACCCTTCCAAGAGTAGGGATCAGTAGAGGGCGTGTGACCTGTCTACGTAGAAGAGAATTCATGGATTCCCGGGGTTCCATTGATGATCATCTCAAATCAAGATAGTCATTTTAATTTCCACTTTTGGAATGTATTACAATAGTTGTTTTAGGACTTTGCTATGTTTGAGCACTGCCTTCCTTCCCCAAAAAAATGGATAGATGGATCAGATATACAGACAATTGAGGACATGTTTCATGATATTGCCCGAGATTTTTGAACCAATTAGGAGGAACACATTCCAATGGTGTAGTTCGCATACAAAAATATTTATCCCTCCACCATCGGCATGGCTCAGTTTGTGGCCCTATACGGGTAACCTTGTAGATCACCACTATGCTGGACTGTCTGAGGGGAGTCAGCAATTATGGTTCTAGAGCTGGTACGGGACACCACTGAGAAGGTGATGATCATCTTGCAGAAGATGTAGACTACATAGAGCCGGTAAAAGTCTTATATTGATAGAAAACAGTGACCCTTGGAGCTCGAGGATGGAGATCATGTATTCTTATGGGTCTCACCTTGACGACAATTACAGAGATTTGTCCAGGGCGACAAGCTATCATTGAGGTTCATAGAAACCTTTGATTTCCTCATTATATTATGTGAGGTGGCATACCATCAATCTCTTACCCCATAGATGCAACATGTGTATAATATTTTCCATGTGTCACAGGTGAGGAGGAACATGCATGATCCATCGCATGTTATCGACTGGGGTGAGATGGACATTGACGAAGGGGAAATGTTCGGGGATTTTCCAGTGGAGATAGGGGATTTACCAGAGTGTGCCCTTCATGGGAGGTCGGTTCGTATTGTGCGAGTTCGATGGTAGCTCAGAAACCTCTAGGCATTCACATGGGAGATGTGGGCTTATATGAGTTCTCAATACCCCCATTTGTTTCCCAAGATTTTTATTATCCTTTTGAGAATGAAAATCCCTAAGGAAGGGAGAATGTGAAGACTCGTAATTTCCAAAAAAATTTAATTTATATTATTTGGGTTTATTATGAGTCTATAAAAATTTAAGGCACCTTATTCCATGGCTCGGTGTGCCCAGAATAGAAATTTGACCATTTTTTAAAAAATGGACTATAAATGTGTGAGCGGAAGTTTATAACTCTTAAACCAATGTACAAAATTCAAATCATAGGGCACCGTTGTATTTAAAATGTTGGGATTTTGTTAATGGAGGATTAACATCAATTGTAGTTGGTCAAGATAAAAAGATAGTTTCACAGACTTTTGGAATGAATAATAGATTTACATAATATGTTATTTTATTTTTCTACCACCTCTTGAGTGCTGGTGGCGGGGACCCTAGAGGTGGACGGGAATTTAATGAGGAGAATTAAATGCTAAGATACACATTGATTGTGTAACCACCCCAAGAATAATTAATGTTGTTCATTAATTACACAAATTAAAAAATCATTAATTGAAATGTGTATTTATATATTAACTCATACATAGGATTTTTTGAACATTGGAAAAGGGAGAGGGTGGTGAGATATTATGGGAGAAATACGACCAGCGCCAATGATCAATCCATCCCACGAAGAATGGATTCTAGGTCGGCATCATCAGGGATTTTGATATATTATTGATGATCATTGGAGGCTTTAATGAATTTTTATTCTTCTCCCACAACCGCGACAGATCCTACAAATTCAAAGGTAAGGGTTTTTGATTAAATTAATGTGATTTTTTTCAATATATAATCCTTCAAAAATGTGACAAATGCAAATTAAACAAAATAACTTAATCTGCGATTCATATGAAATTACAATTTCTGATGCCTTGTTCAGGTCATGCACATCCATCTATAGAAGATGTACAATTGTTGCCCCATATTCCAGCATTCCAAATGTGGCTGGTATCCGTCGCTTATTTAGGGACCATTTCTCTTTGATCGAAACAGGATGACGGTATGTAAGTTTGTCCATCCGTGGATTCCTCCTCAGAACTATTTACCTAGTCTGGGTCTCCCATTATGATAAAGACATGGTTCGTGAATCTTATTCCCAGTGCCATATCTTTATAGACTCTAGATAATTACATAATGTCCTTTAGGAAATTACATGGGGTATTGACATGGTTGCAACCTCTAGTCAGAGTAGATGACAACATCAGGCATGTCAGGGAATCTACGGATGCACGGACACTGGGGAACCTATATTCTTCTTCATAAACGAGAATCTCAAGGGGAATAACCAATGGAACCCCACAGTAGTCAAGGGGTATCTTATGTCGGAGGTAGGTATCTGATGTTTTCCTTAGCTTACCATGTTAAACACGTGGTAAATCACGAGTTTGATGTCTAGCAGAGACAGTTATTCCCAACGTGTGTTCTTCAAGCATTTCCTCAGGTATCTCATGTATTACACAATGTAGGCCATGTGTTTAACATCTCGTGGAGATGAAATAAGTGTGATCAAAACTTCCTATAGAGATAGATCAGATTGGTATATCCCAATGAGGGAACACTTGAAAGATGGATGGATCATAATGCCTAATGAGGTCAGATCCGAGGGGGTGTGTCCCACGGTGTGGAGATGTCACACTGTAACGGCTGATATGAACACGACCGGGGGTAGATTTGGAAGTCCTCACCCCATAATGGGGGAACACAACGGGTTAACATCAGTTGGGATTGATCCTCTTCGAGGTTTCCTACGAACCATATGCCGATGAGAGAGATCAAAACCCACATATTTAGAAGGGGTGATGAATTAGGGTGTACACAGAGGACAGAAACCCAAATAAATGTTGAGTCATGCACATTGATACTAGCTCATGTATTGCTCGGAGTAGTGAGGAGGTGGATGGCACGATTTCAGCAGGATGTGGCTTCCTGAGTAAGAATCGAGATTGTTGATGAATGTTTAATGAATTTGATGGAGAATAAGATGGAACCGATGTGAGGATGACAATGATGATGGTATTGAGCATTGAAGAGACTTCCTATATATCCATGTGGATGGGAATAAATGTACGCGAAGTTCATTTGGATGGTGGGACACATAAGGAGGCAACCCGTGAGAATGGATGCATGGATGGGATCTGGAGGAAATATAACCTCCATGTTAGGGAGTTATCTTCCAAGAACAAATGGTATCAGGTGATAGATCAGGATGAGACATGGGTGATGTGATTGAACCTCATGGAGGATTAATAACTGTCACCATGGAAGGGAATAAATGTCCGCATAGTGCATCTGAGGATAGCTTTCTATTGATTGGGGACTTCAACGGATTACCACTGAAAGAAATTGGAAATGGATTAATACTGGATGGGGTCATAATGGGTCACTGTTGAATGGGGTCACAATGGATTACCACTGGATGGCGTCACAACAGATTGTTGTTGGTTGGGGTCACAATAGCTTTTCGCAGGATTGGGTCACAATGGCTTACCACTGGATGGGGTCACAACAGTTTTCCACTGGATGGTGTCAAAATAGATTACATCTAGTTGGGGTTACAATGGAATACCAATTGTGTGTGTCACAACGGATTACCACTGGATGGGGTTGAACCTCAGTGAGGCTTCTTACATACCTTATCCAAAAGATAATGATCAAATCCTACATAGTTTGGGTTCGGTTTTTGAACCGATGTGAAGATGGTCGGGACCAATGATTGTTGGGCTTCAACCTCATGAAGGCTTCCTATGTACCTAGCATTAAAAATAATCAGAATCCCCGTAGTTCAGGACATGTGTGGGAACCTACATGATGATGGTTAGTACCAATGGGTGTTGGGATTGAATCTCGGGGAGGCTTCCTACGTACCTTGCATTGGAAAGAATCAATGTCCACGTAGTTTGGGTTGGGATTGATGAACTGACATGAAGATCATCAAGACCATTGGATGTGGGCCTTGAACCTCATAGAGGATTCCTACTTACATTTCCATAGAAAGGATCAAATTCTACATTGTTCGGATGGAGTTTGGGGCTTACATTCAAAGGCGGCCTGTAGAGGATGTCCGGGTCGGTGCTTTCTCAGATACCACGCGATTCATGCTCAATGTGAGAAACATGAGGCACCAAAGACCCAACGATCAAATCATAGAAGGTGTATCAGTGGGAGGTGGAATGGGGTCTAATGCATGTTTAGCGGTCCAAAGAGGAAACATGAGCTTATACTTAGTTAGCATCCAAGGGAGATAGAGATTGGTCCTTACTCAATAGTGGATGCCTAGGTGGTGACAAAGCCCATCGAGAGAGGGATTTGGAAACCGGGAATAGTTGAGGAGAATGGATTCAACCTCCTTCTAGAAGAGCTAGGGGCTTACACCAGGGTGGGTTCACTTTCCCCGTAGACAGACGCCGCTCTAATAAAGAGGATGTCATTTTATGTGATGAATGATCTCACTCTAATGGAGAATAGTGGTTGTGCATTATATAAAAGGTAGGGGAACCCCACATCCGATGCACGAGGCATGGTAACAGTTTAACATCATGTGCTAAGGACGATGGTTCTTATAATTTTAATTTGTTATACTCAGACAACGTGGGTTCGCCGCACACCCGAAAGACTTACATAACCAATACCCACATGCCCTTTATGGAAGGAAGGCATCGAAAATTCCATGGTTGGGGGCTGTTATTGAGATATCTATTGGTGGGTCCACCTTAGCATGGCTATGTGAAGAAGAAATAGCGGTTATCATTCCTAGGTGCCACTAAAGAGTGGCAATGATGGATGGGGCTAAGGCAAGGAAGTTGCCAAAGTGCCACTATGAAGCGGAAATGGTTGAAGTGGATTACGCATGGAAAATGCCCATAATGTCATCCTCATACCTGGCCATGATGGAATCCCAACTCAATGGTGTGTGGAGGCATATATTTGACGTCCAAAGGTATGTGCTAGTACACAAGATGGATAATGTTAGGGGCGTTGGAATGAGTCCGAACAAAGGGAGATGAAAAGGGTGAACCACATGCCTGACATTTGAAACACAATGAGGGTGGTGTGAGGATTTAGGAAAACTCTTGACCATGTTTGAAACACAACAACAATATCGCGTTAGCCTGAAATGGGGACAAACAAATGAGGGTCAAATGGTGCTCGTGTTCGAAACAATGGACCTGACTCAATGTATTGTCCAATGTCTTCCAGGGCATTGGCCCAGAACAGTCGGTGAGCCGAGACAGCATGGGACCAGGATTTTAGAGGGTCCCTTCAGACATGTAATATGATGAAGATCCAAAATAAGGACTTAAAAAGCGTGAGGTGGTGTAATGGAATGTTTGAATAGATTCCAATGCTCTGAAAGTTATGCCACTGTGATCATGGAATAATGAATCCTATTCATGGCACATAAGGCATCTCTTATGTGGAACAAGAGGAATCCTATTATTGATTGATAGGACATGATACAATTTATAGTCATTTATGGAGGACTGTTGGAATCACATGATTGCTTCATAATACACATATTACATGGAACAAGAGTCATCCTATTGGTCAATAATAGGGTGTATTACAGTTTATTGTCAGGTAGAAAGGATTGTTGGCATCTTATTCCTGGAGTATTAGGAATCTCTTGTTTAGATCAAGAGGCGTCCTATGTTTGGCACATGCGGTGTACAATATTTTATAGCCATGTCGGATGAACTGATGGAATCTCATGCTTGGAGCATAAAGAATCACTTTTTTGGAGTAAGAGGCACCCTATAATTGTAATAGATGGCGCATTATAGTTCAGAGTCACGTAAAAATGACTGTTCGGCATAAGGTTCCCTAAAATTTTTGGTGTTGGGAATTATGAAATGGAGACCCTTTCTGGTGCAACCTGGCGTAGGAGTAAGGTGATGGGGTTCATATGAGTTTCTTGATGAATGGTTCGACTCATGTTAGTTGGATAATTAATGATGTGAATCTCAACTCATGACATGGGAAACATGCCAAGAGGAATAGGTCGACTCAAGGTGTTTCTTGGTGTGCAAGGGAGTATCCCAAATTACGGTATTCCAAAGGTGGATAGAGGCTGCGTATAAGGGAACAATGGAAAATTCTGATGTCCCAGCCCAAAAAATTCATGGTGCGACTCTCCATTTGATATGGGGAGTTGTGCACACAATATGGGAGACGTGCCTACAATAGGGGGTCGTGCACGTAATATGGAATGAATTGCACACAATAAGAGAGGATGGAATGCAATAGGTAATATTTTAACACAATAAAGAATGTGTGTGCACAATTGGATAGGTATAGCACTGGCGTGCGGAATATTGGGCACAATGGCACTGTTGCGCGAACAAATATTGTTTTTCATGCAGAAATGGGCATGTTGGCGCTTTTGAGTGAAAAAGAGATGTTTTTCACACCAGAGGGGGTTTTACGGGCTGGAAAATGCAGACATACGCACATTAGAGCCAGAGACGACCTCCAGGTACCCTCCCCGAAGAATGGGTTGAACTTGTATTTATAGGTGAAGCCTTCAATGTTAGTGAACATAAAATTCCTTTCCAATTTTCGGCGAAAAGACCTTTTACGTGCAACATTCTTTTTTTATGTGCCAGATTCCATTTTACGTGCAAGATTCCCATTTTTACGTGCAAGTCCATACTTTTCCCCAAAACCATCCGAGATGGCCATTTCCGGTAGCCCAAAATTGAACAGCCATAACAACTTCTCTGTAACTCATTTTGTGCACCACTACTAGTCAAGTCGATGTATGCAGAAAGAGATACACTCTGAGATCCTATATGTATGCATTAGGTGTATTACATGGAAGCATTTTTAAGTGCCAAAAATTATGGGTTATTGTTGTATTTTTTTAGAATGAGATTTAGTCTTATCTTGAAGTTGTTTGACACTCACACTTGTTACATTGTTAACACGGAGGTTGAGGGCCAACCGATCAAGGCCCGAAACCTCAGCCTTTGTTCCATTGATTTGCGTTAATTGTGGGAAATCTAAAAGTATAGCTTTAAGATGAATCTGGGAGCCATACAGTTTTGACAACATCCAGGGAGGCCCGTATGAGAAATTGGAAGGGAAAATAGACCACCGGAGCTCACCTGGTGGCATGCCGAAGCCCCTCTGGCATGGCACCAGTGCGATGAGTGATGACAACTATAGGCTCTCACCGGTCGTTGAAAAAGATGTAGCCTGAAGGAACTGCAATAAACAGAAGGGGCAGAATACCCCATCATGCCATGTCAGAGGGGGTGGGGCTACGTGGGATTTCCATTGCAAACTGAATAGATGAATTTCTGTTCAGGTGGTGATGCCAGATGTGTGTGGCCTTGCAGGTCGTGCCAAAACATGATGGGTCGGGCTAGTCCGTGACCCAATGGGCTGAGCCCGTGACCTATGGGGAAGAGCCCGCCAAATCCCAGCTCACTCAGGTTGGCCAAACAGGTTTGAGCCGGGTCAGGTCAGACCCAGTGTGGACCCAAACCTGGTCAGGTCGGGCTAATTTTGGGCGAGTCTAGGTGGTCTTACTGGGTCAGACTAGACCTGAACCATTTTTTATGATATTTTGCTTAAAAGACTTAATTTGGAAAACCATGCATCAGTTTGACGAATCATCTATGGCATTGGAATACATGGAAAAATAGTGTCTTATTGCGATACTCCACCTGAGTGATATATAATTTTTTAGTAAGGATGGATTGGATTGAACACAAATCCAACTGGTGCTTTGGTACTAAAATGCTTATAATATACAGAACAAGTGTCCGATTGACGTGTTGTCTATCGTGTTGGAACCCTTGCGACATGGTGGCCCTTTGGGTTACTACATTGTTGAACTTTGTTGTATTTGAGGCACAAGAATATATCATGAGTAGGAGATTTTATGAAACTCAAGTACACTGTGTCTGGGGAATCATGTGGATGGATGTCAATTGAGGAGAGACCCTCGGTGGATCAGCATCATAGAGACCCTATGTGGATCCGAATCACCATGAACCTATGTAGATAAGAATAATAATGACCCTCTGTGGATTAGCATCATAGCGACCTAGTTTGGATATGCATCCTAGAGACTATGTGGATGACTAGTGTGCGGCCCGAGGAGGACCAGCCTTAGAGAGGCATTTTGTGGATCAGTGGCATATGTCCCTTTGTGTATCATCAATGGAATAACAATTTAGTGATTATGTTTTCGAACTTCTGAATAGAATAAAATGATTTAGATTAAAACTAATCATAATTATTCCTGATCTCTGGAGTTGTATACCTAGTGTTACCTGACGTTATTTCGTGGTTTGTGTTTGAGGCCATGATTTTTTTTTCAATTGTGGAATTATAAGAGTCCTTTGGGGGTCTCATGGACACCAATGGGTATTGTTATAATCACATATGCAAGGGATTCTTCCCTAGCTTTTCATGTATTATGTAGAAATCAAGTAGTTGTTATGAGTCTTTAGGGACTGAGGACTGGGAATTACACAAAGGTGACTGGATGACATGGAGATATCTCGAGACAAGAAGTAACAACCCTTAAGGTTGGTTCCTTGGTGGGAAATATTTGGTATTTGTTTTCTATTGTAGTTGTATCATTAATTTGGGCTTGTATTCAGATCCCCATTACATTTAGTACAGACATTAACTAATGCACTTTAACTACATGGTTAGAATCTGGTTGTGTTCTTGGTTTGTGTGTTTGTAGGCTTAATGGAAATGCCTTACCAATTTTTGGGAAATTAATTTTAGGATCTTGTCGCCAACCCCTAGCCTATAGATAGCAGGTTTGGGTAGTCACGATAGGGGCCCAGGGGGACGGGTCGTGATAGTGTTCTGGGTAATTGTTAATGATTAAGTCTATTACATATATTTCCCTCAAATCCAATTTTTATTTGTAATTTTGGGGGTGGGTCATATGGATACCCCATGATTAACTACGATGGTTACACAAAAAGGTATCCATGAGGGTGACATATTAAGGTAGTTTTGCAGGTAACAATTCATAATGTAGGCACGATGGTCACAATAAAAGTAAGTACATACCCAACTTAATAGTATGGATATATTTAATTTCTATATATTTTTTTTCAAATCTCATTGAAATTACATGTTTCAAAAATTAGCTTTAAATGGGTGAAAAGTATGTCTTCTAAAAAACATTTCAAAAGATACAAGTAATCGTGGACTAATGTTTTCTTAATTTTATCCCTTACTAAGATTTTTATGGTCATCCCATGTTTTTAAATAATTTTCTATGGTTATAAAGATATATAACACAAGTAAGGATGAAATGAATAATGATATGAATATTTTTCAATGAAAACATGTTTTATTTGAAAAATTATATTTTTTGGAAGAAATGGATACTGTTTTTGTCGTATATGATCTATATGAATGTGGAATGTTATGTTTGCATTATTTCCCAATTCTCTATAAATATAATCTTGCAAGGATCCTAAATATTATAGGACGTTTGTTCTTCACTAATATTCAAGACTATGTATTTAAATAATGCATGGTCCATATATGTGTTGAGAAAAGAATCACGTCACATTATAGAGGTGGTTTTCCACACTTATGCACGAACACTATGATAAATTTTTCGTAATTAAAATGGTAAGAAGATAAATCATATAAAAAATTTATTATAATGAAAAATAATTAATTAAATTAATATATATACAATGATTCACATTTACCACCAGTCTTGAGAGAGTATGATAGAAAAAAGGAATTAAATCTGTTTACAAGGAGATTGTTCGTCGTACATTGAAGCGATGATTTCATATAAAATTTAATTGTTGTTAGGGATAGATATAGGATATCATTTTAAAATAATATAATCATAGTATAATTATTATAATATTTTATTAATTTATAATGGTTGAAAAATACTTGTCTGAGATATAAGTTCAATCATATTCATATTAAGAAGATAATAATTATTCATCTTCTTTGGAATGAAACCATTTATAAACTCCTTATGAATTATAATATTTTTGTTACAAATAATATATGAACAAAATAATTATCCCATGGAATTTATTATTTTATTTTACCATGTCTAGGATGAACCAAATGTGGTGTTAATTGTCAATGATTGGGAAAAATTGGTCCTCTATTATATGAGAGAGGAGGGACACTCTTGGAATTTTTAGAAATACTCCTATAATAATATTTAATTTTCAATTAAAAATGAAACCTATAAGAATGAAATTTAAGGTAATATGTATTAGATAAATCCTCTCATGAAATATAATTGATATTAGATTTATATTTTTTTAATCAATAACATTATTTATTAAATGTAATTTTTCTTCCCTGACTCTTACCATGAAAAAAATGGATTTATTCCAACTAATGGTTAATATAGTTACCAAAAAATGGATAAAAATAAAATTAATATAATATTTATTCTATTTTAGACCATATCTTATTAAAATATAATAATTTTTTATGAATTTTATATCTATTAAGAAATAATTATTTTCAACAAAATATCTGAAATGGAAATTTTAAAACTATTCAATATCTTCAATTTAATAATATCAATAAAAATATAAAATTGTAACATAATATTTTATTACATCCCAATCATGTAATGATCTTATATTCATATAATTTTCCACCTTTTTTCATAAATTTTATTTATTTTATCATCTATATTATCGTTTATTTAATTTTTTCTATTAATTATAGAATTAGATACTCTTTCTAGAAAAAGAATTAAAGTTACTGCTAAAAATTAATATTAAATTTAAATTGTGAATATAAATCTTTTATATTACATTATAGCATTTATTGTAGACCATATCCTCAATATTCCCATATTTTAAAAATATTTCCATTATTAAATACTAGAGGGACATAAGCATGACCTTAAAATAAATAAAATATAAAAATGAATAATCTCTTCTAGGTGGCAACAAAAGGTGGTAAATTTTAATATTTTTTCATTATATATGATATATTCAAATATTATTAGAATAATTCAATTTTTTTGATTAATTTCATTGTTCTTACCATTTAATATATAACCTAAGTTATCTGATTTATTTTTTATAGTGGTAATAATAAGCATTATGTTTTATACTAATATTTTTAAAAATTAAAATGGAAAACTTTCAAAATATGGACATCAAAATCCCAAATATGAAATATATTTTTTTAAAATCAAATTATTTATGTGATATAATATAATATAAAATTTAACTGCAGAAGTCCAATGAAAAATAGTTTTCTTGAAAAATGATGTTTTTAAATATAAAATGGATACATTCTTAATTAATGTTACAAATAAATTAAAAAATAAAATTTAGAAAATAAAAAGTAAATAAATTTTTAATGAAATTGAAAAAATAAAATTTTTTAATTTAATTACATTAAAAATATAAAAATTCAAAAAATTACTATTTTATAGTATTCATGGAAAAATAAATTGGTTTAAAAAATTTAAAAATTCATCTTTAAAAATTTTTTAAATTATTAATTTAGAAATGAATATAATATTAACAAATAAATTTTATAATTCTTAAATAATATATTTATATCATTTCACATAAATAAAAAAAACTTATTTAAAAATATATATTTTATTACATTACTAAATATAGAGTAATTATATACAAAGAAATAATTTGTAAGTTATTTATGATTAAAATCATATATTATTCATAAATAAATTATTATTTTTTTCATTACCACATATTTAAATGATATGGTATAATATTCAAATAAATATATTTTTTTGTTCCCTTGAGGTGAGTGTTATATAAAATTTTTCTTATAGATTTTCAATTTATAATCCCATTTTATTACCAGGACCATCACATTATATTAACTAATAATTTGACAATATTGTTTTTTCATGTTAAAGAATGCATGTCATTATATATATATATATATCAATAAATTTTCCTCAATAAATCCAATAGTATGTATATCTTATTATATATTTTCCTATACAAATAAATTGTCATAATGAATAAATAATTAAAATAATATGTTATTAAATATTTTTAAACATGTGTCTTTTGAAATTCATATTAATAGAAAAATAAATGATATCATTATAAATAGTAAATGTAATATAGTGAAATTTAAATACATGAATAAATACTATAAGGAAAATTAAAAATTCTATAAAAATCACTAGTGGTTGAGTAATACCCCATATAAATTATAATTCAATTTTAAATAAATATATCCCAGAAAAAATCCCTAATAATTTTGAAATATTTTTATTAAAAATGAGTTTCCATATTAAAAGTGTACCTAAAATGTAAATTCATAGCACATTCGAATGATAAAAATATTTATAGTTAATCAAATTATATTATATAAGACTTTAATTAAAAATTGAATATAGTGTGGTTGTTACAATGTAATTTATAACAAGAAATATAGAGATAAAGGAAATGATAAAATTTAAAAATCTTTACACCATCCAAATAAAGCCTAATTTACATAATCATATCAAGAAATTTTAGAGGGGACTCTGGGGGGATGTATTTTGGAATGAAAAAAAGTAGAAATTGAATGTTTTAATGTATATAGTTGACTATTTTGGTTGTTATTTATATTTATATATATGAAATGAATTATTATTTTAATGGACAGGGAAACATAAAACAGGAATCTAGGAAATATTATTAAATTTGAATATTTAACTTCTACGGTCATTGTATTTGACATATAAATAAATTTTGAGTTTCAAATAAAAAACGGACAGAAACCCATATGTTATAACTTTTAAACCATGAAAATTATCTTTAGGATTATATGAATTGTTTTAATAGAGTAAAATATGGTTTAGATTTTTTACATTACTATATAAGAATATAATATTAATAAATTAATATTAAAATCATCAATTTTTAATAAAAAAACATTTTCTCCGTGAAACATAATATAAATATAAATATTTAATTATCAAATAAAATTTTGTTCAAGAATAATAAAAATTTCAAAATAATTTATGATCACCCTTACCTACAAAAATACATTATATCAAAAAAATACAAAAAATATCTTTGGCTTATTTCAATATGATCATTACAATGTAGTAATATAAATTTTGAAAATAAATTTCATTAATGGGGAAATTTTATTTATTACAAAAAACATAATGAAAAAAATAAATAAAATTATTAACGTATATTTATTATTTTATATAACATATAATAACTATTACACAAAAATTCATTTATTCTACTTCAATATATGTATAAATTTATATATTTTCATATTTAGTAATTTAATCAATTAAACCTTACCGTGAATTTCTTAATCCTAAATTCAAGAATTATTTCTATAATTTGTATTTATTTGTCATTACATTATAATTAAAACAATGTTATTAACTTTTATAAACAAAATTTTACCCCCTAATTCATACCCATATAATTAAATGTTTCTTTTTATGATGTAAACTAATTTTTTCTAAACTCACACCTTTTTTATAATATTTTTGACTCATATTACAATGTAGTTATAGGAAGAGTTATATTTAACGACCATGAAAAATATAATTCTATTTTTAGAAAATAAATTTGGAAATATGAATTATCCTTTTTAATAATATTAACGAAAATGATTGTATATGAACATATTTTTCCATATATATGGGATTTAAAATAATATTTTATCATATTAACTATAATTATTATGTTTTTAATTTCCTATGAATATATTTGTCCCCAAATCATTTGGACCCACCTTAAAATAATATTGTTTTAAAATTAATTATATTCATTTTTTTGGAAACTAGAATGCTTCCTCCATTAACTGATTTAAAAATGAACAATACATTGTAATTATGTTTTTAAATTTATAATTTCCCTTTTTTACATTGTCTCATCACTAAATATTCATCATATGATAATTCATTATACACCCTATATTATGTGGTGTTTTGAACATGTGATGGTTCAATCATATATAAAATTTATTAAGAGACATTTAAAGTATCATATATATTATATTGTTACATTTTTAAAGCTTGTGAACTTGGAATACCACAACATCACTTGAAAATTATAAATGGAAAAATGTAACACTAGCAATACAATTCATCCAATGTAGGAGAACATTATTTATTAGATTTTAGGAAAATTGAATGGATAATATATGTCAAAAGTAGATAAGGGTTACAACATTCACACATTAAAAGTTTATCACAATCGAGGGAAAGGGAACCAATGATAAAAATATTATAAATGATCATTCTTGAGTAACATTAGAAGGTAATATGATAAAATCCTTATTCATTTCAAGGAATGTGTTCAAGATATGATAATGTTAGAAGATCCTTATCCACCTTCATATGTATTGGATAATTGGCCAATAGGTGGGGATATTCATTAGGATGAATTTTAATGAATTCATATATGATTTCTAACTTTATCTAGATTTATCCTAATAGATTTTTAAATTAGAAATTTTTTTATAGATATATAGGGAACAATTTTTGTTTTAGGATGGAAAATATTATATTATTATAAATACAAAAATATAAAAACATTTCCCACATTCCATTGATATAATTTATGTTATAATATAACATTTTTAAAAATTTAATGATAGTGATTTGTTATTAATCATACATTTGAGAGTGATATGTTTAATACCTTTTGAACAAAATAATCTATAACATAGTAACAATAGAGTTAAAAATGTCATGAATCATTGATCGTTGTTGAATTCTATTGATAATTTTGTAACATTATGTCATAATACAATTCTTAAATGAAAATATATGATATTCTCAATGTAGATATAACATATAATTTATAAAAGATAAGAATACATGATATGAATTTATATAATAATTCATGGGGAATTACATCTCATTAATATAGTATTATGGATATAAAAAATCATATTTCATATTATCTTATATGTAATAGTCTATTAGAAGTGGTCTCATAATAATATATTGATAACATATTTAATCTATAATGTCTTAGACACTACATTTCATTCTATATATTTAGTAATTTCTTAGATTTTTTAATTTGATTATGTTTTTAAATATAAATAAATGAATTATTATTCATATTTCTATCAATCATTTACCTATAAGTATTACATCATTATATAATGATAGTAAATATGATTAACAATAACCCCATATCAAATAATAGAAAATATTATTTATTGTTATTTAGATTTATTTATTCACATTAGAAAAACAATTCAATCCATATAATGATATATCTTAATCATATATATACTATATTAATCAATTTGAAAAAGCAATCATGGCTAACATATAATATATATATTGTCGTATGTAGGTAATTTAATCAATAAATCGTTATTCTCAATTAACCTTCCATGAAAACATAAAACCCTTACGTGTTTAAATGGGATGTATGTTTTCTAATTTTTTAACTATTAATCATATCACAATTAATATCATATTATTCTAATTAAACTCTATTTTAATGATATAATAATAGGAGTTAATTATTGAACTTCCATCATTATCTTTTAAGGGACAATTGATATTCCATATAGTGGATATGTATTTTGATGGAAGAATGATTTTTTCGATAAAATATGATCTCCAGAACTAGGGACACTCTGTAGTCCCTCATGATGGTGGGAAACATGAACCCAAGTTCCACTCCCCGTATTCTAGTGGCATATAACTACAATTGAGGAACTATAAATTATTTGTGGGGAGACTCTTATATCATGTCAAGGATAATCATAATAGATATAGATATATAAAACATATGGATACCAATATTGGATGTATGGAAATGAATATACAAAACTGGATGTATGAAATAAGCATAAACAACCATTAACAACAATAATATCATAAAATGGGTTTTATCATATATAATAGTATGATGTCATGAAATGAATGTAAAAAGGCGGAAATTATGGACATAAATAGTATACATCAGTAAAATATATTCTATAGAAATAGAAAAAAGAGGGAAAAATGTATCCACAAATCAAATTATTCTAGTCTGTCACATGATACACATCTCCATACTAAAAAATAAAGAATGAAATGTTGGTTTCGTTGGGGGGTCTTCCCCTTTTACATACCTAAAATCATATAATCTAGTCATGTAACAACTAATTCCTATATAGTCAATGAGATAAAACTCAGTTGTTCACTAATAATGTTATAGATATAATCTAATCATTGAATATGAAATATGTTATGTGAATATAAAAATAAAGATAAATGAATTCCATATAATAACTCATGCCATCTTCATCCTCTGTTGGAAATGTTTCTAAACAATATTTCATTTAGTTCATTCATTTGTGTTTGATTTTTTATAGAGAAATCATGTGCATTTATCAACCAAACTGGATTAGATATTAATAATATTAGATTTGGATCCATGGTCCAACCAATTCATATTTAACCATAGGGGTGAAGCCAAATCATAGAATTAACTCATGCAGTGAGTCGATATAGGGTATTATTGTAAGGCAAGGTGTTTTCCCAAGTCTTTTCATTAAAATAATGTGTAATGGATTATTTGGATCTTTTTATAGTAATCTTACGCTAGTATTGACTATGATTAATGCGTTGAATCCATATAACCACATATATGTTGACATAAAGATAGATCCAACGATTATATAAAATGAATTATAATATCTGTATAAGAATTATGGTGAATTATTTGTTCAATGATGAGGAATAAAAATAAATGACAATGACTATATTCCACGGTGGGTATCTCACATTGAAATCAGCTTGATGAATCTGAATGGTGTCTTCTACGGGATGAAGGTATTCCCTTTAAAATCTACTATTGGCACAATTATGACCATAACTATGAATTAAAATTGGTTCATATGTAATAGGCACTTTATAAATATTTCAATATTTAATTTATGAAATTTAATAAAAAATCCTTTTAATAAATATATATGTAATTACCATACATTTCAATAATGCGACATTTTATATTGAATAACTCAATCAATCTACCCATTTAATTACATAAACAATCTATAGCTTCATTATTTTCTTCGTCAATAATCATGAAAATGCGAATATGGACATCAAATCAATTACCAATCAATTACATTCTCATAAGAAAAAGGATATTAATATATATAAACATCCTATGAACCATTAATGATTCATTTATTATGATATTACACAAGGAATGAAATATTTTTTTGATGATTCATTACAATATACATGTGTTAGACATTGCCAATTCATAATTAATTTAAATTAAAAATGACTTACTATTAACATGGTCAATCCAAAAAAATGAATGGTTTATTAAATAATTAAAATATGGTTCATAGTTTCATAACCATGGAGCCATCCTTCTAGGGGAGGAATTAATTTAGTATACAATGTAAAATGGAAAAAAAAAATTTATAGCTGGGGATCAAGAAAATGATCCTAATTATTATAATTAATGAATATGTTTTTTAGAAGCGGTGTCAGGTGAAATTGGCATATTGAAAAAAAAATATTTATAAACAATAACTATTTTATGGAATGTCAAATACCACCTACATCAACTATATATCACTATAATCATATTGTATCAGTCGATAGTTATTCATCATTTAGAAGTGAAAGGAAGAATATATCTAAACACCAAAAATTAATCCATATGAGCCAGTATCAAAATAGAATCATCTGAAGAATGAAAAAGTGTAAAATGGTCATGTGGAATGAAGAGACTACACAGTAGAATCCAACATGATGATCATTGGTCAAATAAAAATTTGGATGATGATGAAATCCAGGAAACTGTGATGGGCAAACATGTGATCTCCAATGGGAATAATTAGATGTTATATCACGAGAATATGATACATGGGAGAGGGTTAGGATTAATTTAATTTTATGGAAATTATTGTCATTTATCCTAAAAATATGGGTTTCAATGTTTTTCCCAATGGATTGAGAAAATGTGCACTAACCATATTCTAGGATATATCGAAATTGTGAACCCACACTGCTTGGTAGAACTATTTGAGAAAACATGTACTGAACATAAAATATACCTCAGAAAAAACTAAAGAGTTTTAGCAATGGTGTCAGCCATTGGGAAAATGGTTAGGGGAAATAATGAGACAATATTTTATATCTAAAATTTCATACATTATTAGGAAATGATGTGTGGGATAGGCTACATGGTTTATTATAATTACATATCCATGCTCTTTCTTCCAAATTTCATTGTTTTAGGCTTCAAAGAAGGCCAATAATTCCTGGAAACATCTGTGTAATTATTAAGAATCTATATTAGTCCACACAATAATAATTTGAAATTTATTTAATGTATATGTACCCTATAGAAAAGAGATATTCTTCTAGTATTTACCCTTAAAGTAACTCTCCCATGAGATTCCCATTAATGTACTCGGAAAAACTCTTTGAGAAAAAATATGTGTACTGGGAATGTGCCTCTACCTCCCACTCCAAATTCTCATCATATAAATGGACTTACATTAGTAGAATCCATATTAGAGGGAATAATCAGCCTCATTTATCCATTAGGATATGATCAGTGATGTGTATGATATACTACTCAAATTAAAAATCTACATCCATTTAAATAAACTCATGATCATATGTATGATACATGTTAGTATGATAATGGTAAATATTGGAATTTGGGTAGAAGGTGTGCGTGGAAACGGCCCTACAATATACTGGGTGATACTCATATGAGAAAATGATCACAAAAGGCCCTACCAAATGTTTTGAAAAATACCCATTCCAATGTATCCACTACTGGAAATATTTCATTTCCCAATACCTGTATACAAACGGTTCTTTTGAACCATTGGTATAGGTGTTCATTACCAATGGTTTGAATAGACCATTTGTAAAGATGGAGATGGGGGAACTTTTCCCAACAATTTGATGAAACCGTTTGGAATACAATGATTTCCAAATGGTTTTTAATAAATGTTTGTACAATATTCCTCAAATTCGACTAAGGCAGGCGACCCCCTGATTCTAGAAGCAGATTGTGTGACTCCCAGAAGTGATGCCTGACTCCTAGAAGCCCCTGATATCCGCCAATATAGGTGCGCATCTTCCATCCGATCAGTTTCAAGGCTAGACTCCTTCCACCTATTCTCAAGGATATCCTTCCACATCTTCTCAAGGATATTCTTCTATTCTCGATGATATCGTTATTCCTTATTTTTAGGGATTTCAAAATAAAATAATGATTCACTACTCCATGAATTGTGTAGTCAAAACACTATATCCAAGAAATGTCTATTCAAATCACTACATCAGTTTAAAAATTGTCCAATTAATGGTTTCATTACACATATACATTTATAAGGGCATGTTGTCTATTTCTTGTGTTCTATTTTTAAGGATTCATAGTTTTTTAATCTCAATGCATCAAATATTACAGATTCATGTATATGAACTCATAATAAATTGTTTGTAATATTTATTCATAGTATTTCATTAAAATCAATGATTCATTATGATCAGGTCAAACATGGTGATGTTATTCTGCTTAATTTTTGTACACTATGTGTATTACATAATAAGTATGTATCATGTTTCTATCAATATATATATATATATATATAATGACACATTGTTTACTTATCCGTTTCATAATAGAAAATATGTTGTATCTTATTGAAATTTTCAAAATAGTATGTGGTCCTTAATTATTCTTCACAGATGAATTAAGAAATATTTAACTATACAATCCAATGTTCTTTATGAATAAAATTTATACAAAGGGATCTCTCAGTGGGACCTCTCCATTTCCCATGTGGTACTTCATATTTCTTCATGAAACCAATTCAATGAATTTCATATTCACAATATTAATAAATATTAGTTTTCCTAATATAACCACTAATCATTCTACCTTCAACATCATACATGAGTTATTCAATCTCCTGTTTTAAACACATTGAGCATTTTCATTTATTTGGGGTTCCTCAAATTGCTTGGGAATATCAGAAAAACAAATGTATTGAATCATGATTCTCATATAGTTTCATGGACACAAGTTCATCTCGAAAATCATGACTGTGTTGTTCAAATATCAAGAGGACCATGTGATTATTTTTATTCAAAAAAATGATGTTTGTTTTCTGCAATTATGTGTTTTTTTCACTTTCGATTTGGCATAATGGGGAGCTTTGTGGTTATTAATCATGGTAATGGGTGGTCATTTAGAATGTAATATAGTATGAATTAATTTTACTTGATATATCCAATATTATTATTGATTTATGTTCAATTTCATTATCTTTTACAAGTGATGTTGTTTAATAAGTTGTTATTAATGGTTTTAATATTTATGATATAGTATAAGGGTTCACATGGTGTGTATAACGGTTTACATGGCATCTACAATAATATAGTTTCCTGGGAATGTACATGGGAATGTACGCACAGTACATGAATTTGTTAAACATGTAAATATACATGGCCAATCCCTTATGGTGAAAAGTATGTTTGACCAAATGGGGTGTCCAAAACGTCCCATTTACACATGGCTTTGTTTCATGGGTATGCCCACATGATGTGTTAGCCATACTATAGAGTTGGTAGTAATTAGCACAATCAAAACACTTTTATCCCTAAAATTCATGACTACCTAGTTAAATAGAAGAACCCATGTGCTAATGACACGACTAACATGGTTTCTAATACACCTCAACTAAAAATAAACTAGTATATTGGTTAAATGCAAGAATTCATCATAAACATACACTATAAATTTGGTTAAATGGTAGAAATCATCCTCAATACTGAATTACATAAACATTTGAAAAAAAACCATCATTCCCGAACATCATTGTAATGTATAGGCTTTTCACAAAACACATATCCCTTAAATGTCATGAAATTACAAAAGGCACTGATTTAAAGTTATCATGTTTATAGGTGGAATCTTTGTAGCTTTGGATAATATATACTCAGATTTATATAGTGGAACCCCATTCGGTTTTCTGAGGTCCACCCAGGACAACCCCCCTCTTTCCTAGACCCAGGAAAACCCCCTCTTTCTTGGACCCGGGATATCCTCCCCACCCTCCTCCCTTGACCCTAAACAACCCCCACCATCCTCCCATGACCCTGAACAGCACCCACCCTCCTTCCTGGACCCCGAACAGCCCCCACCCTATTTTCTGGACATTGGAGAGCCCCCCACCCAGCTTTCTGGACCCAGGATAGCCCCACCACCCTCCTTCCTGGAACCTAGATAGCCTCCCCCCCACCATCCTCCCTGGACCATGGACACCCCACCACCGTTCTTCCTGGACCCTAGATAGCCCAAAAATCATTATTCGTATGTGAGATAAAACACAATAGAACTTGAAGGGCCCTATCCAAAGAGTGGCCATCTGGGATTGAGTCAGTAATGAGTGACATCCTATTTTGGGATGTCATGATTCATGGATATCCTTTTTATATGTTATTCTAATAAAATCCATACCTATAACTATTTAAAGGATCCTCGCCAAAATCAATTGGGACATAATTCAATGAAAAAAACCTACCAACTAATGATCTATGGACCCAAACCTAGGATCCATAAATCCATGTATATGGGGAAACTTGATTAGTCCATAACTACTTTTGATGTGATCCTCATCCTACTCCTCATCCAGATCTCCCTGAATAAGTTAATGTATAAAACTCATGTACTCCCAAAAAAACCATTAAGGATTATGTATTCTTTGATCCACATCCAATATCTTACTGGTAAATCCTTGAATATAGGCATTATAAATTCTGTATCTTATTATCTTATATACACTTTATTTTTTTGTATTTCTTAATATGATTCTCATATAGAGTAATGTGTATGTTATGAATTTATTTAATGTAAACAATTGTCATTTATCTAAATATTAGTTTGATTGAACATCAATATTATTGAATTTCATTGAAATGAATTATTGAAATTTTTTATATAGAATGGATAGAAGTTTGATGCACGACACTGGTCGGATTTCAACCGATTTTCAAAACCAATTGAACAGATTTTTAGATTTTACATTTGAAAAGGCTTCGGATAGTGGTCACATACACTGCCATGTTCTAATTGTGTTGGAAGACCTTGGTTGAGTCGTGAAGTAGTTATCTATCATATAACCCAATATGGTTTCCAAATAAACTATTATGTGTGGTATCACAATGGGGAGAAAATGGAATCTCAAAATTTTGATGATCCAAATCATAGGACTGAATTGGAGTGTTTGAGATATGATCGGTTTCAATTTATTCTACATCATTAGAAGGAAAGGATGTCTAGCCAACAAGATTTCGATACATGTACTCATGATGTGCCCAATTAAAATGATAATGATGATATGGTGAAAAAATAGAATGATGTTGCGACGACTCCAGTATATCGACAATGTGGTAAAATGAAAATGTAGAAATTTTTAATCCGATTGGTCTATGGGAAAACTATGTATGGTATTTCAAATACTATAATCGATTATATTCTTAGAATCTTGAAGGAAAGACTTCCAGATGATGCAGATATTCCCTCAAACCACTATATGGCATAGAAGTTAGTTGAAGAAATTTTATTCTCAAAAAAATCATGCTTACCTGAATGATTGCAGCTTATTTTGGAGGGAAACTGCTGAAAAAAATGATTGTATCAAATGTGGAACCTCCCAAAGGAAGAAAAATGATGATTGGACACCATCTTGTGTGCCATAAAAAGTAATGTAGCACTTTCCATTGATACCTATATTACATATACTTTTCATGTCTGAAGAAGTATCAGTAAAAATGCGATGGCATGACACTGAGATAAAAAATAATATTGAAGAGTTGGTTCACCCTGCAGATGGATTTTCATGGGAGAGATTTGATGCTCGATATCCTGAAATTGCTACCGACATGTGTAATGTGAGACTCAGTGTTTCATGTGATGGTTTTAATCTATGTTGGCAGATGATTACATTGCACAACACATGGCCGGTTTTCATACGCATTTATAATATTCCCACATGGATGTGTATGAAAAAGCCTTTCACTTCCTTGCGTATACTGATATATGGCCCTTCTAATCTTGGAAATGATATAAATTTATACATTGAACCTTTAATAAAGTATTTGATACTTCTTTTGGATGTTGGTGTGCCCACATACGATGCATGTTCGAAAGACATATTTCAAATGCTTGATGTGCTTATGTAGACGATCAATGATTTTCCTGCTTATGCAATGATTTCTGGATTAAGCACAAAATGAAAATATTCGTTTCCTTTTTTATGAAGAATAATCGATCTACAAGACGAAAATTTTGTCATAGTTTTAGTTTTATGGGAAATCAGCATTTCATTCCAATGAACCATCCATATTGAAACAATCATTGAAGATTTAAAAATATCATGGATACTGACGATCCACCTTAGTGTATGTTTAGAATTTATGTGCTTAATGAACTGGAAGATTTCAATTATTCATTTGGGAAGAGTTTAATGATATCTAAGAAGAGGAAAAATGTTTCCAATGTTACCCGTTACAATTGGAAGAAGAAGAGTATATTCATTGAGTTTTCGTATTGGTAAGCCAACTTGTTACGTCATTTCTTAGATGTAATTCACATTGAAAAGAATATATTTGAAATGATCCATTTGATTCTTCTAAATGTCAAGGAGAATACAAAAGTTGATTTACAATCTCGGCGTGACTTGGTAGATTGGGGGATCAGATGCGAATTTCATTTAGTAAGTATTAGTGAAAATAAATGTAAAGTTCCAGGTACATCGTATGTGATGACACCTGATAAAAAAAATCAATTTTTGGAAGTGCTAGATACTATTAAAGTTCCTGATGGATATTCCTGAAATATATCAAAACGGGTCAAAATAAAACAGTTGAAGCTGAAATCTTTGAACACTCATGATTATCATATCCTTTTGCAATAGTTGATTTTAATAGAAATATTTCGTCTCTATTCCAATAATGCAAGAGTCTATGTTATTTATTTGTGCTATTTTTTAGAGATCTGTGTGCTTTGAATTTTTAAAAATCATTCTTGCAAAACCGGTTGTCATAGACACCAATAATTTTGTGTGAGTTAGAGAAAATATTTCGTCCATCATTTTTTACCTGCATGTTGCATCTAACTGTCCATCTTCCAACTAGAATACTTATTGGAGGACCTGTTCATTTATTTTGGAAGAATCGAACTGAACAAAACATATACACATTGAAATCATATGTTCGAAATAGAAATTATCCGAATGGTTCTATTGTGAATGGTTACTTGGCTCAAGAATGTATGGATTTGTGCTCAATGTATTTGCCTGACCACACTACGAGAATAAACAGACCAATGATAAATGAAGAGGAACAGTATGAGCAAATTGAACCTAGTTTTCCATAACTTCCTCAGACACGAGGAATTACGGGATCATATACATTGACGACATTGAGCCTTGAATTGTGAGAGATGGGACATCGAACAATGTTTCTCAATTGTGATTTATTTCATGAGTATATCAAGTATGTAAATTGTACATGTATTTCTTATCTTATCTCTTTTAATATTAAATATTTGTTAAACTATTATTATATTTATATACATTGAACATAAAGAATAGATTTATTGAAAGCATTGTTCTTTATCATGGAGAAAGAAAGATTCTTTTCATAGAAACATGTTTTTTTTCTTGGTTGAAATAGATGGTAAAAATATTTCTTTTATAACTAAATAAAATAATATTTAATTAATTTTTATAACTATTTATATTTTAGGTATCGAGTTTGCCTGCAGTCTTTTTCTGGGGGAATAATAGCTTTGGTTTTTGGTACTAATACCATGGTTTGTGCTTGTAAATTACTTGTAATCATTGTTAATATTTTTAGAACTAGATTTATCCTCTAAATTTTTTTTCATAGAAATATGATTTTCATGATCCTTAGAATGTTTATCCTTCTCATATTTAACTTCATTATTGTAATTAGAAACAATCTCAATGTCAAAATATTTCTAATCAGTATCCTTTGAGTTATCTAATATATCATTTTTTTTAAATTAAATTATTGAATTTGATTTCTTAAACTTCTTTTTTATCATATAATTTTCATTTCCATGTATTATAGAAAATCTTGAAACATCATCAAATAAATGTATGGAATAATCTTCCAATGAGGATGATTCATCAAATTAGGATTCATAATTTTCTCCACTAGAAAAATTTACAATTAATTACATATTGGTTATTGTTTAACCATTGTGTACCTTATCCACAAGATATTGATTTTCAATAGGTTCTCTGGCAATAAGACCAATTCTCTTCTGACTAGAATATTCAAAATCATATGATTAATTTGAAGAATCACCACCAATTCACTCCAGGTGTCATTTGATTTCATGAATTTTATAACCTTAAACTTGTTCTACATTATTCTGTTTCTTTTAAATGATTTCACTTCCTGTATATTCTCTTATGCATAGGAAAACCAGGTCTGATATGTCCAGCCCTTTTTTATTAATAACATGATAGTTCAAAATCGTTCTAATAATTTCTATTTTTCATTATATATCTGTACATTAAATATATCTTTCCCAATATATTTTTCATCATTCATGAAATATTATCTATATAAATTTCATAATTTAATATTTCACAAGACAAAGATAGAACAATTTATTTCTTATACATAGATCTGGAAAACCATTCATGTGTCTTGAATTTAGTATTCGTAAAGGCTAAACATACATTTCCACTCTTCTTTACATTAAAATATGCATCTCTATTCGTTATGGTTTCCTGCTGAAGAAGAGTTCCAAAAATATCATCATGATTAATGTTAGATACTCTTTTGTTCTCATCAATAACTATCCTTTATGATTCCCCCTCATTGGGGATGATGTTAATTATTTTATCTACAATAAATTCATCATTAATAATATTATCTCCCATAGATTGAAAAATGTTTAAAATTGTCAAAAATCAATGTTGTACGTTGTATACAGGTTCTCTATAAGGAAATAAGAACCATTGATATTCTTCCCTTAACATAGATCTTCTAGTTAATATCACATTGGAAGGAACAAAATGTGAAACATCCGGGTTATTCTAGATGTTGTTGGTAGATTCACAATAATATAGTTTTCTGTATATGTTCCTGGACATAAAACACATTAATGTATTCCAAATGTTCTAATTTAGTAGATTTTAGGATTTTTCTTGATTGGTGAATGTTTTGACTTCATTGTCTTGGATTTTGTAATCACCATTGAGTATTCCAAAACTTTCTACTCCAATTTTAATAAAAAATACTTCTTCTAATCTCTTAATTACTCATAATTATTACCATAAAATATTTGTTCTCTAGTAGGATTAAGATGGTCATTAGAACCAGCAATTATATTGGCCATTCTATAAGAAAATATCATTCCCACAAGAACATGTTAATGGAAAAAGTTTATAAAGCAAGATAAAAATCCTTAAGAAAAATGTGAATAAGAATGATTATGAATGTAAATTTAGAAAAATTAATCATTGAAAAAGAGAACATATAAGTGTCTATAAGTATTTCAGAGACCTACTATGATACAAATTGTATGTTCGAAATAATTTTTGGTGTTCCTCAGTTACAAGAGGGGTGAATTTTACCTATATTAACCTATTTTTAATCCATAAGGAAATCTATATTTAACAATGTTAAACAAGGTAAATTAATTTATCCTCTTTTAGTTATGTGTAACAAAATTGCTTAAGGTCCAGAAAAATGTATCAAGAAATGAATTATTCCACTCTAGTCAATATCTTTTAAGGGACAATTGATATTCTATATAGTGGATATGTATTCAATGGAAGAATGATTTATTGGATAAACTGCTATGTCCAGACCTAGGGACACATAATAGACCCTCAGGTTGGTGGGAAACATGTCCCCAAGATCCACTACCAATATTCTAGAGCCATAAAACTACAACTGAGGAACTATAAATTATCTGTGGGGAGACTATTACTTCAAGTCGAAGATGATCACAATAGATATATATATATATAATAAAAGGATAAAAATATTGGAAGCATGAAAATGAATATACAATACTGGATGTATGAAATAAACTTAAACAACCATTAACAAAAACATTCTCATAAAATGGGTTTTGTTATATATAATAAGATGATGTAATGAAAATAATCTAAAAAGGGGGAAATTGAGGACATAATATAGCATACATATGTAAAATATATTCTATAAAAATGAAAAAAATTGGTACTAATGTATCCATAAATCAAATGATTATAGTCGGTCACATGAAACCCATCTCCACTAATAATGTTTTACATATAATCTAATCATTGAATATGAAATATTTAGTGTGAATATAAATATAAAGATATATGAATTTTGTATAATAACTCATTTCAACTTAATCCTCAAATGGTAAAGTGTCTAAACACGATTTAATTTAATTCATTCATTTGTGTTCTGTTTATATAGAGAAATCATGTGCATTATTCAACAAAACAGGATTAGATGTTAATAATATTAGGGTTGGATCCATTTTCCAACCAATGCATATTTAACCATGGGGGTCAAGAAAAATCATTGAATTAACTCATGTTGTGAGTCGGTATTGGGTATTAATGTAAGATAAGGTGTTTTCCCAAGTCATTTCACTACAATAGAGTCTAACTGAGAATATGGATCTTTTATATAGTAATACTAGTAATGTACTGACAATGAATATTAGTTTGAATCCATATAACAACATGTATGATGGCATAATGGTGGTTCATACGATTATATATAATGAATTATAATATATGGATAAGAACTATGGTGAATTATTTGTAATAATATGAGGAATAAAAATAAAATACAATTAATCGATTCTATTGTGGGGATCTCCCCTTGAAAACATCCTGATGAATCAGAATGGTGTCCTCTAAGGGATAAAGGTATTCCCTTTTAAATCTATTATTGGAACAATTATGACCATCACTACAAAGATAAAATGGTTCATATGTAGTAGGCACGTTATAAATATTTCAATATATAATTTAAGAAATTTAATACACCTTCAATTTAATTAATCTATTGGTAATTCCCATACCATTCAATAATGTGACATTTTATATTGATGAAATTAACCAATTTATCCATTTAATAACTTAATATATCAATAGGTTCATTCTTTTCCTCATCAGTGGTCATGAAAATGTAAATATGGACATGATACAAATTACTAATCAACTACATTCACCTATGAAAATCGATATTTATATATATAAACAACCTATCAACCATTAATGATTCATTTATAATGTTATTACTCAAGTCATAAAATAGACTTTTGAAGATACTTTATAATATACATTTTTTAGAAATTGTCAATTCATAATTATTTTAAAATAAAAATGACATTCTATTAACATGGTCAATCCAAAAATCAAGAATGCTTTATTAAATAATTAAAATAGTGGTCATAGTTTCATAACGATGGAGCCATCCTTCTAGGAGAGTAAACAATTTAGGAAACAATGTAAAATGGAATAAAAAAATTTATAGTTGGGGGTCAAGAAATTGATCCTAATTATTATAATTAAGGAATAAGTATTTAAAAAACATTGTTAAGTGAAATTGTGATACTAACAACAAAAAATATTTATAAACAATGACTATTTTATGGAAAGTGAAATACCACCTACATCTACCATATATCACTATATTAATCTTGTATAGGATAATAGTTATTAATGGTTTAGAAGTAAAAGGATGAATATATCAAAACCCTAAAAAATAATCCATATGATCCTGTATCAAAAGAGCATCATCGGGAGATAGAAAAGGGGTAAATTTATCATGTCGAATGAAGAGACTACATATTAGAATCCAACATGATGATCATAGGTCAAATCAAAATTTTGAGGATGTAGAAATACATGAATGTGTGATGGGACAACATGGGATCTCCAATGTGAAGAAGGGTATACAATTTCAATGGAATATGTTACATGGAAGAGGTTTATGATTAATTTAATTTTATGGAAATTTTATGCATTTATCCTAAAAAATATGTGATTCAATTTTTATCCTAACGGATCAATAAAATGTGCACCGACCATGTTCTATGTTGTATCTAATGTGCGAACCCCCACAACTTTGTAGGGCTATTTGAGAAATCATGTCCTAACCATAAAATATTCCTCAGAAAAAACTGAAGAGTTTTAGCATAGGTGTTTGAAATTTTGAAAATGATTTGATGAAATAATGAGTGAATATTTTATGTCAAAAATTCCAAACATGATTTGGAAAATCAGTGTGGGATAGGATTCATTGGTTATTATAACAACATATCACAATTCTTTATTCCAAATTCCATGGTTTTAGGCTCCAAACAATGCCAATATAACCATGAAACATCTGTGACAAAATTAAGAATCAATATAAGGTCCCACATGAATAATTTGTTAAAAATTTATTGTAAATGTACCCTATAGAAAAACTGGGTTCTTATAGTATTTCCCCTTAATGGAACTCTTCCATGAGATTCTATTCAATACAGTAGGAAAAAAATTTGACAACAAATTTAGGCACTGAGAATATACCTATACCTCCAACTCCAAATTCACATCATATACAAGGACGTACATTAGTAGTATCCATATTAGATTAACTAATTAGCCTCATTGATCCATTATGATATGTTACATGATGCATCTGATATACTCCGAAAATGAATACTCTACATCCCTTTAAATATACTGAAGATCATATGTATTATACATGTTAGTATGATAATTGTAAAGAATTAAATTTGGGTATAAGGTGTGCATGATAAAAGGCCCTACAATATACTGGGTGATACTCAGAGGAGAACTAAATCACAAAAGGCCCTACATAATTTCACAACAAATACCAATTTCAATGTATATATTTTGTTCAAATCCAGTGTGATAATCAAAATAAAAAACTATTTATAACCACTTACTCAAGTGGCCACAAACAATTATCAACATAATATTTCTTAGCTAGTTCAAAATATATACATACCCTTCCATGTCAACAAAACCAACTCTAATGTCTCTTATATGAGTTGATGACTTTGAATCACTACCTCTTCGGCCTCTAACCACTAATTGAGTGAACAGAATAACCTAAAATATGATTACTCATATTGATCCCTTCGAGTCACCATATAATTAATATTAATGATGGAAATTTTTATGAGAGGGATATATAGGATCCAAATATTATATGTAGATTCTCAATTAATAGAGGGGGTGAATTTTAATTTTAAAAACATTCATTTTTATCTGTAAGGAAAACAATTTTTAACAATGTTAACTCCGGATTATTCATAAATCATCTTTTTTTTCTATGAATCAGAATCACTTTGGGTTCGGAAAATGAACATGGAATTAAAACTTTAAAAACGTTTACTTTATGATAGATTCTGCTTTAAAGAGTATTTAATCGTATTTGTTAGAGTATACAAGTATAATAAATTATAGTAAATCAATAATTTATTTCTTTATCAAAATTACAATTGAAATAAAAACATGAATAAAAAACAATTGACATGTAGGAAATCATATCACCAAAAGAGTAGGATATCCAATAACATTGGATACATGTCCCTTGATTTATAAAATCATGAATGTTTGTCTAACCAACACCAGGGTAACCGAAATATCGGTTTCTTTATTTCTATCCCCACAAGCCTTTGATCTTTTATGTAGTTATCACCTCTATAATCCTATCCCTGGTAGCCCTCGATTGTACTTAACAACAATCGGAGTCGCACGAAGAAATCTAAATAAGATTTTCATGACTAGAAATGATGTTCATGAAAATGCACAAGGCATGTGAAGTTCTCTCTATTGAAATCACTTAACAACATCACCTAACGTAACATCTAGATAGATTAATAGATAATGATTTTTTTTCAAATGAGATCATATTTGTAGGAAAAACTCCAATGGTTGGATCACTCCTCCAATGTTCATGTTTTTCATTGAATCTCAGAGGGACCTGTACATGTGTCACTCAATCCACGGTTAGACAGAAGCAGAGTAGATGAAATTGTTTGTTTAATGTAACATGTGTAAGGAAAAAATTAATTAGTATAACCCAATATGTATATCCAGTATCAATGGAAAAAACAGAATTTAGAATCACATAATTTAATCAATTGGAATCTATTAAATATAGATATGCAGATTTTGTTTTTAAATGAATTAAAAATCTTAAATATATTGATTCCAATGTCCGAATTCCGATGAAAGTAGATTTTGAAATCTAAGATATTCAGTGTCTAAATTTTTAATAATTCGAATACTGAATATTGAGGAATTTGTAGTTGATTTCGGAGGAATTCAGAGTCCCTATTTTGAGGAATTCAGACTCAGAATTTTGAGAAATTGATTGTCCAAATTATTAAAAATTTAGAGTCTGAATTTAAGAGAATTTATTGTTAGAGATATAGTGAATAAGGAGTCTAAAAACTGGAGACATGATATCCAAGGAACTATAATATTATGAGTTTTTTATAAGGATTTGAATTTTTGACTTAGTAATAAAATCAAAATTGTTTTTGAGAGAACATAAAATAAGAAAATTAAAACCCCTGTAAGTTTAAAAATTTCCTTTGAGAAGGGATATTTTAATTTTGAAAATAATCTTTATAAAAAGATAATTTTCCATAAGACTTTTATTTGTTATTTTTTGAAACATAGAGGGATCGAAAAGTCAGAAATAAACTTTATAGACTCAACAATCGCCCCCTTTTTTGAATGAACAAACAACCCTTCGAAAAAGAATATATGAAATAAGAATTTTTGAAATGATCATTAAGATAAAAAATTATCTCCCTTAACATAAGTATTATGATGAATACGACTTACTCACACTAATGTTTTGAAATCCCTAAGGATCGTATTCTTTAATTCCTTAAAAAGATTTTAAATTTTATGGCATGATATTGTATTCATGATCTAAACTCCCACTTACATTAGGCATTATGTTCTTTTATAATTAGAATTCATTTTGACATTATTTTCTGTGCCTTTGTTATTTTCCAAAAGGAATTGAGATAATTTGAAAATTATACATGTAATATTAGAATAATAAAAAACAAAAAATTTAAGGAAAAATGATTTTTCATTAGGATTGGGAAGATTGATATAACAAAATACAACTAAAGATATGAATTGGGAATAAAAATATAAATCATCCATATTGTCATTCGGCATGATCTTCCTTAAGGCATATTTCAACTTCTTGAGATTCTTATGGTCATCCTTAAAACACATGAGCAATAAATCATGTTTTTGATTATTATTCTCCGGTTCCTTGATTTTTTATATTTATACTAATGGATTTCATCTGAATACATCAGTATCTCTTCATGTTGATTGAACATTCCCCCAATAACTATACAGAGATACATTTCTCTCAAAAAATTTATGGAAACTAAATTAAATAACCCATTTAGATATTTATCATTTGGATTCTGTGATACTTGATCATGGTTCAGTTTCTCTGTAAAACATGTTGTAAAGTTATTTATCCTGGCATATAGAGTTTTAATGGAATATTTCACTGAGTCTCGGAAGTCATCATGAATTCTCAAGTGTTCAAATATTATTTTATACCAATTTTTAATTTTTTAACAAGATCTCCTATGAGTATTCTATCCAATAAATAATGTTTTGGAAATTTACCAAAATATTGATGAACATTTACATGAGCATGCTTACAAAATTTGAATTCTGGTTAATTGAATATTGATGCGACTAAAATAAGTATGATATGATCTAATGGTTGAGATGAATTCATGTGAAGGATTTAATAGATTCTGACCATTTGATGGTTAAATAAAAATTCAGATTTATGAAAGTGAATATGACAAAATTTTAATTTAAATAGTTTTATAATACCATCAATATAAAAAAATTAATTACTAAAAAAATTATGTATGGAAACATAACTTATGTATAACCCAAAAAAATTATCATAAAAAATATTATTCATTAAGAAAATTATATTCAAAAAAATATAATAATAGAAGGAATTTATAGGATCCTTAAATTTGATTTCTGGAAAAAATTTTGAGAGATAATTAATTTTATTATGTGAAAAAAATGGTTATCAAAAATTTGATTAATTTAAAAATATTCCATTATGAATAATTTGATTTATGAAAAAAAAAATTGGTTATGAAAAATTAGATTATTTAAAAAATTGGTTACAAAACATTTTATTATGAAATTTTTTTTTTATGAATACTATTGATTACGGAAAATAATTTGGTTGCAAAAATATTTATTAAAGGAAAAAAATTTCTGAAAAATTTGATAAAGTAAATAATGTTGGTTATAAAAAATTTGATGATTATTAAAAAAAATTTATAAATAATTTGATTAAAGGAAATAAGTTTGTTATGATAAATTTGATTAAGGAAAAAACTGGTTATGAAACAAATGTTCTCCCTCAATGAGAAAGAGTTACTTAATGTAACAAGATAGTTATAAAAAAATGTCAATATGGAAGACTACCTTACAGTTACCATTCATAACTTTTTTTAATGTATTCATAAATATAAGTGGGTAAGGATTTTGTATAACTGTCGGTAAGTTGATTTTTCATTCTTATAAGTTTAATAATGATATCTACTTTAAGCGAGTGACCGCTTAGAATGTGATGCCTAATATATTTGTGTTTGTCATGGGAGTAAGGTGAAGGTTCTTTTCATAGGGAAATGGAACTAGTTTTATCACACAAAATATGTGTTTTGGAAAAACTCATTCTACAGTATGTGAGTGTGTTTTTCATTCCCATCCCTAGGGTAGAGAATCTTCTAGCTGTAATATACTCATCTTCAGTAGTAGAAAGCACTACTAGATTTTTCTTCATCGGTAACCAAGAAACTAATGAATCTCTTATGAAATGAAAAATTTCATATGTACTTTTTATATACAATTTACATCCACCAAAATCATTATCTGAAAAACATTTGAAAAAAAATAATTTATAGAAGATTAATAGTGTACTAAATCCATGGTTCCATTAAAATAGAGAAAAATTCTTTTTGTTGCTTTTATATGTGATTACACTGTAATAGACTGATATCTTATATATAAGCATACTGAAAACATTATGTCTGGATGACTTGATTTCATTTTAGAAAACATCTTATCATACCTCTAAATGTTGTTAGACCTACATATTTCCTATATTCATCAAAATTAAGAGATTTTGAGGTATCGATTGTTGTGCAAATACTTTAAGTGTTTTCATATCCATACATTTTAATAATATCATTAATTGACTTATGTTTTGATATATATGTTCCTTCTGGTTTTTGTGAAATTTTAAAACCTATGAAAGTTGAAAAATCTCACATCAGAATTATTTCAAACTCATATTTCATTATATTCATAAAATAATCAGTTATGTATTTATGCGTTGAACCTAATATAATGTCATCAACATAAAATTGAACTATGAAAAAAATATTTATATCATTATTTATAAAAAGTGTTGGATAAAAAATTCCCCTAACGTATATTTGTGTGTCTAAAAAATCCAATAAGTCTATATTACCATGCATTAAAGAAATATTTAAGTAGATATAAGGGTTTTGTATGTTTGAAGACAATCTCAAGATGTGATTTTCCTCAAACCTAGAAGTTTGTTCAGTATAAAAATCATCTTGAACATATCATTTAAGGAATGAACGCATGACATTTATCAGAAAAAAATTGATATTAAAGAATGCCGCAATTCATATAAAATTCATATAGATTAATTTCAAGATATTGCAGCTTAGGTTTATTCATAGTACATTACTTCTTGTTGATTATAGCCTTTAGAAACTAACATCGATTTATTTCATACTGTGATTCCATTTTCATCACTCTAATTTCTAAATACCAATTTTACTCAAATTATAGAAGATTCATTAGGTCTTTCAACCAAGGATTAGACATTGTTCCTTTTGAATTCATTTATCTCATATTACATGTATTTAATCCAATTATTATCGCCTTAAGCATCAACAATTTTTTATTGTTCTAATGGGAATGAAATGAAAGATTTTTTACTTCATTTATTATGGAACTTCTAGTCCATACATGTTGATTAACATCAGTAATGATACTATCACTGGTATGATTATTTAGAAACATCTGATATTTGTTTTATAAAATATAATAATCAACATACAGTAGAATTTCTTTTGGGGTAAATACCTCAGAAATTTTTTCTTGACCAAATTAGATATCTTAGGAATATTCTGTCAATGGTCGAAGAATAATTATTTTAAAATACATCCAAGGATGTAACTTTGGGTTGTTTAAAAAAGGATTAGTTTCCTCAAATTTATCATGAACTATTTCATCAACATTACTACTATTTGTATTAATATCCCAATAATCCTTATAAGTAATGGACTACCCTAGAAAAATTCCTTCACCATATTTCGGAGAAAACTTATGTATGTTATCATGAGTATTTAGGATAAATACATTGAACCAAAATACATTGATATAACAGATTATTGTAATTAAACCTGACCAAAATTCATAAGTTATTTTTTTAATAAAAGTACTAATCAAAACTCAATTTATAGTATAACAAGTTGTACTAATAGATACAGCCAAAAAATGTTAAGAAACAAAATATTTTCTCAACATGTTTCTAGTAATCTCTTTATGTATTCATTTTATTCTTTAAAAAATACCAATTATTTAGGAGATCTTGGAGCTAAGAAGTTATGAGTAATGACTTTCTTTTAACAAAAAGTTTCAAAATATGAATTTTCAAATTTTCCTCCATGATCACTATGAATAGTTGTTAATGGAATATTTTCTTTTTTTAATATGGGATCTAATGATTAGAAATATGAAAATTATTCAGATTTAATTCTTATAAAATATTCCCATGTAAATATACTATAATCATCAACAAAAAAAATATATAATATCTGCCTTTAATAATTGCATTTTGTTTTTGACAAAAAAGATCTATATGCACTTACTATAAAAAAATATGATGTTGAGACATCACAAATTGATTACATAATTAATTTATATTTCATTCTATATTGAAAAGGACCAGAAACTTATGAAGAATAAAATCTATGCTCTGGAAACACATTAACATGTTTTTTCGTTGAGATTTTTCATATGTTTCAAAGGGTATAGTGTCACAACCTTCTACTCCATAACCAATATTATTCTTCTATTTAAATAATGAAATGTAGATCTTGGATTCTAATGTCTTATATGTTTAGTGTGTACACATTATCATGCCAATGGACAAAAAGAATAATGTCTTCCATTGAATTGTGTACTAAGGATTTATCATTCATAAAATTCACCAGATAACATTAATCACATTATTGAATTATGATAATGAGGTTTTCCTTAAGACCCTTTACAAAAAAACCTTTTAGATTTCTGTTTTTCTAATAATACTAATGTTACCTATACCATCAATTTCTTCATGACCATTATCTATGAATGGTTTTTTTCCACCTATAGATTTGATAATTTTTTCAAAGAAGTATATGTCACTAGTAATATTCTTGGGACATCCAATATCCATGTACCATGTATTATTGTTGATAAATTCTTTATTTCAATGAAAATATATATTTTAGAAATTCAGAATCCAAACATACATGGATCCGGAAATTTTTGGAAGTATGATTTTAAGAATCCACATTATCTTTAAAAAATTATAAATGTGGAAACCTAAATATTTGGATTTGTTTAAAGTATAAATTTTTAACCAATTTCCTCCACATTGATCTTTATTAACAAATGGAGATCTTTGGGGAATAAATTAATTATAACTAAAAATTGGATTCAATTGAATATAACAAAATCAAGAAGTATTTCTTATAAGAAAAATGTGGGAATAAATCTTATCAATGTTTTCATTAACATAGGTAATGTTTTAATGACAATTCCTTTGGGAAAATATGTTTTACTTTATTTTAATATAAAATATAAAATAATCATAGTTATTAGTTTTATAACTAATTTTATCCTCTAAATTTTTGATCATTGAAAAAACCTTATATAGATCCATAGAAAGTTCATCCTTTTATGATTTATCTTCATTAATGTAATTTGAAACACTCCCAACATCAATTTTTTCTGATCATAATCTATTGAGTGATCTAATATATAAATATTTAAACATAAATTTTAGAATTTGGTTTCTCTATGTTCTTTTTTATTATATAATTTTCATTTTCATGTATTATGGAAAATCTAGAAACAACATCAAATATATTTTTGTAATTATCTTCTGATGGGGAAGATTCATCAAATTAAGATTCATAATATTCTTCATTAGAAAAATTTACATTTAATTACATATTGGATAATGTTTTATAATTGTGTACTTTATCCATAAGACATTGATTTTCAATTGGTTCTCTGTCAATAAGACTAATACTTTTTTGTGTAGAAGATTCAAAATAGTATGATTTATCTGAAGAAGCACCACCACTTGCACTCAAGGTGTCTTTTTATTTCATGAATATTATAGCCTTAAACTTTTTATGCTTTATTCTATCTATTTTAGATGATTTTACTTCTTGTATTTTCTCTTAATCATAGGTCAATATGGTCTGATGTGTCCAACACTTTTGTATTAATAACAGGTTACATCAGAATCATTCTAATCATTTCTATCAATTATAATATTTCTGTACAAGAAATCTATCTTTAAAAATATATTGTTCATCATTTGAGAAAGACTAGATACCTCCATTTCATAATGTTATATTTCACTAGACTAAGATAGAACAATTTTTTATTATATATATATCATGTAAACTATTCCAGTGTCATGAATTGTTGTATTAGTAAATTCTAAACATCCCATTCCATTATTTTTTTTTAAAATTTGAATATCTCTTTGCTCTGGTTTCATGAAGATGAAGAGTAAAAAAAATATCATCATGATTAGTGTTATATAATATTCTGTTCTCATCAATAGATGGCATTTTTTATTCCCCTTCATTGTGATTGATGTAAATTATTTTATCAACAAGAAATTCATCAACAAGGACTTTATCTCCCATAAATTGAGGACTGTTGAAAATAGTCAAAAATCATTGTTGTACATTGAAAACATGTTCTATATATAGAAATAAGAATCAATTATATTATTTTATTAACATAGATCTTCTAGTTTATATCACTTTTGGAGGGTCCAAAATGTGCAACTTCAGGTTTATTCCAGTTGTAGTTGGCAGCTTCACAATAATATATTTTACTGTATATGTTCCTGGCCATAAAACAGAACAACGTATTGCATACCTTGTAATTTAGTAGATATTATGAATTTTTTTGATTGGTGATGGTTCTGACTTCCTTATCTATTATTTTTTAATCACCATGGACCATTCCAAAATTGTCTACTCAAATTTGAATAACAAAATCCTTTTTCAAATCTCTTAATTTCTCATAATTATTATGATAAAAAATTTGTTGTTTAGTAGGAATATGATGGTCATTGGAACCAAAATTTATACCGACCATTCTATAAGAAAATATCGTTTCCACAAAAACATGTTAATGGAAATAGTTTATAAACCAAATAAAAATCCTTAATAAAAACATAAATAAGAAAAGATATTAATGAAAATTTAGAATAAGTAAACATTGAGAATGAAAAATTTTATGTGAGTATAAATATTTCAGAGACCTACTATGATACAAATTGTAGGATCAAAATATTGTTTGTAGTTTCTTAGTTAAAAGATGGGTTGAATTTTATATTTAATACCATTCATATTTATCCATAATGAGAACTTTATTTAACAATGTAAAAAAAGTTAAATTCTTAGATCCTCTTTTAGTTATGTGAATCAATATTTCTTAGGGTCCATTAAAATGCATCTGGAATTGAAACTTATGAAAAGTTTAATTAATGATAGAATCTAACATAAACCCTATGGAATCATAATTATCAATGTTTAATAGTACAAGAATGTATAATAAACAATAATTTCATTCTTTATCTAAATTTCATTAGAAATATAACCATTAAAAAATTACATGTAACTAGTTGTAAATCTCTTCATACAAAGAGTAGTGTATTGAACAACCTTGGGAAATGGTCCCTTGATTTATAATTTCATGAATTTTTTCCTTGTACACATTAGGGTGAGCCCTCTATAAGAATATATGAATTTTTCTCTCTATCCCCGCAACACCTCTTTCATTATGGTAGTCAAAAACACTGTCTACCTATCCATGGAAGCCCTCTAGTGTAATCAGAAACATTTTGAGTCGCATGAAGGAATATGAACGAGTTGTTCATAGTGAATAAGATATTCATGAAAACACACAAGTCATGAGAGTATCTCTCTCTATAGTTCACATCACAACATAACAACAGGTAATCTACAGATCGATCAATAGATAATAAACTCATTTAAATGAAATCCTTTTTATAATGAAAACACCAATGGTTGGCTACCTCCTACATTGGCCATATTTTTTTTGGAATCTTAGAGGGACATGTACAGAAGTCACTCAACAAAAGACTTTTTATAAACAAATTTTATGACATCATTTCATAATAATATCATGTGTAAGGAAAATTTATTTTCTTTAACAAATCTATATATTTTGATTCCATGGAAAATATGGAATTTAGAGTCTAATCAGATAGGCTATTGGATTATATAAAACATGGGTATTTGGATTATGTTTTTCATAAAATTAAAAATATATATTATATAAATTATGATGTTTGAATTTAAATAAATTGAGAGTCTGTATTTTATAGAATTATGTTTTTGAATTTCATAAAAATTTTAGTCTAAATATCATATAATTTGGAGACTAGAATTCAATGAATTTGGAGTATGAATTTCATAGAATTTGTATTCTGGATTTTAGAGAAATTGGATTTCGAATTTCAGAAATTTCGACATCTAAAAACACAAGACTCGATATCCACAGAACTATATGATTTTGAGTTTTTTGATCAGGGTCCAAATTTTGGACATAGGTATTAAATTAACTTGGTTTTGGGGGAAAATAAAATAATACATTGAAAACTATGGTAAGGAAAAAATTTCCAAATTTAAGTGAATTATTTCATAAGGAAAAAATCCTTAGAGAACTATATTTTTCATAAGATATTGTGTTTTTGATTTTAAAAACATAGAGGAATTTAAAAGTTATAAGGAAATCATATTGAATCAACACAATACACTTCCCATATGAATATCCTAAAACAAGGAAACATTTTTATCACATTTCCTCTGAGACCTATATTATCTTTTTCATATAGTCATTAGTGTAATATTGAAAATAATTTCTAAGAAGCACCTATGATCCCCTATATAATTAAAAAATCATCCATAATCATGATGTGAGTTGATATTCCCTATTTGAAATAATAAAATTAGTGACCCCTTGCAACCTTAAGATCTCATACAAATATAGAATCCTCATATCAATAATAAGGAATGTCTATGAGATATGATAGAAGTGGGATTCCCAATTTAATATTTCCATGACTACCGAAAATGAATTTCTACATTTTGGATACATAATTAAGATCACTAAAATATAAATTCAAATAAAATCAAATTTTATTTCTAAGAATGTAAATAGTTATAAAAAGATGACATGACACTTCTTATCTCCCTTAACCTGCTTATATGTGGAACACCAAGTGATAAAACCGATTATCTAATCATTCATCAATGACCATCAATACTGGAAGCACATATCATGATATTTCTTTTATTTGAATCAATTAAATACCAAATCGTAACATTATAATATCAAACAAGTTACTCTATTATTTATGTAGGATCCTAGTGATACCCATGTATACAAAAGCTATCACCTCCATCAATATAATAATCCAGAGGAAGGTCCTTAGTATAAATGCTACCAAGAGGAACCAACCCCTATGGATGTGATAACTACCAACTAATTACATAATCAAGGATGTAATAGGTAACATCCATGGATATTAAATAATACCACTCATGACCCTATAAAAAAACTAGTTTCTTCTCATCAAAGGGGAACATCAATTTCCATTCACCACTGGTTTCTTGTACATCATGTACATATGTCATCCTTCTCATCACATCAACAACTACATTTGCCATTCCAAGCATATATGAATTCTGAAATTATATGGAATGAATGTATTCAACCCCTATTAACTATTTGAAATACCATTTAGGTAGTGTAATGATATATTAGTGTATTTTATGGTATGTATACATCACAATGTTCTCACCCATAAGATTGTGCTTCTAGAATCATAAGGAAAAGACAATTTCTACTATAATGAGATCATGTGTTGTCTAATTACACTCGTGAGTTCTCAAATAGAGTGACCGCTATGGAATGAGTTTATTATAATGAATCCGAACTGCACCCAACATGATTCCTGATGCCAAAGAAACTATATATAACCTACTATATGCTATGGAAGAATCAGAATTTGCGTGACAGTAAGTCTTCATTTCAACTTCAAAAATGCATTCTCAAATGTTTCAATCCATATAAACATCACTTATGTCTTATTATGTATGTTATGAGTTATAGTAAGGTATGACATGTATTATATTAAACACTAGTAATATCAATCCATAACTATGAAAATATATATATCAAAAAATATCGGTGCATACTCTTAGGATACCACAAAACTCAACTTCATTGTGAAAACATATACTCATAATTATGATATATAATATGACCCAAAAAAGTGAAATTTCTCAATCCCAACATAGATCATAGAAATTTTAGAATATATCTGATACTTTATTTGTGTATTTAAAATGTTCTCATGATTTTGATCATTTTGTCTTTGTGTATTGGAATGCAAAAATATTTCTTCCACAAAAACCATGAAAATGTAATTCATGTAGGGGTGGAAAACCATATTCCTCAAAGACATGAAAATGGTGGGGACATTCATAAGATAGAACCAAATAAATAGATACTAATAATAACAATACAAACAATAAATTTTCTTACATGACATATCTGATAGACTAAATAATATATAATTGAAGCTGAGAAAACTCTATATCATCATACCTAGATGACTAGCTCATTTATACAAGTAAATGCATATTTGTTCATAACCGAATGATTGAACAACCATTGGTAATCCATTAGCATTTCAAGGGTCTAACACTTCTTTTAGGATAAACTCATAGTTAAACCTTATGATGATGTGATGGGTTACATATGACTTTGGGATTCTAAATCACTTAACTCTATCTTGAGCTTTTGGATTTAAGTTTGTTCCATGATGTATTGAGGACAGATACTGAGTCTTCTCTTATATAAAGGACAATTTTAAACCCTGCATCTCTCATATGAGGTAAGAAAGAAGAATCATCAAGGAATAAATCATTAAAATGATCTAATTTTGGAAGAAAATGTGTCATATGTATTCCTTCTACAATGAAAATATTATCTATGTGGGATGTCACATCTAATAACCCATGATACTCTTTTCCATTTTACTCACTACGACTTGACATTCACCGTTGTGATAATATCTACCACCGTTTTGTGATGTATGAAATACCTTTTAGTTATACAAGGGAAAATAGGACTAGTAGGGAACCAAATAATCCATACCAGGAATAAAATCTATTCCATACATTTCATTGATAAATTAAAACCATGATAATGGAAAATTTTATATGTATAGGTAGTATTCTCTATTTGGTAATATTCCCGCTGTCAGTACACAGAACAGTTTGTCCAAGGTCATCCCCCAAAATTTTTATATAATTTTTTCCCTGATAATTTCCATTATGGATAATTATATAATGGTTTTAGATGCACCAATATTGAAAAAATCAGATTAAATAACAAATTTTACTGAAATAGTACCTCATATGGTCAATGGTCTTCAAATCTGATCCATTGGTAGCTTATATAAAGGATTCAACTGGCCTGATTCATGGCCAAGTGCTAGAGATATATTACCCCGACATTGTTTTCAATTTATTACTTCAATCTAGAATACGTAATTGCATGGTCAAAACTTTCCCTTGGTCCAATTTGGATAGTGCTACCCCAACTCCATGAAAAACATAGCATAACTGATTTTCCCGTGAATATGGATTTGGCGCATATCCTCTTCAACTCAATGTAGGTGGAATGGATTGTAAAAATATTCAAATAAGACCAATTCATAAACATTATCATATGTCAATAGGGTCTGTATAATAAAGAGGCAAGGGAATCCCTAATGTCCTCCCTTATGAAATATATCATAGCATCTAGAGAAGATACTTTGGTTCCAATATTCAAATAATAAATCCCTATGAAATTATTATTTCTATATAAAGAACTACATCCCAAACTAATCACTAAACCTATAGTCTGAGTACTATCAATTTCTCTTATTTTTCATGCAATCATAAGTTCAATATTAACAATCACATCGATTTTACGTAAGATAAAAACATTCACCTAAAAAATATGGAATACCTAAGACCATCATTAATGTGAATCTATCGTGATATATCATCACCAACTAAAAGTATTAAAAATAATTCAAACTAATAAATACATAATTATTTGATCATAAAATTTATATAAACCTATTCTGGGAGTAGGTAATCAGTGGATCAGTATACACATAGTGTTTGAGGGAATAATTAATCATTGATTCTTGTTTGGAATTCCATCGTTACCATGGCTTAATGTCAAACTTCTTATAAAATCAGAAACCATGATCATTTTTCTGAATCATAAATCATATAAGTGGAAATACTAGCACACATCACTAGTGTAATCTACAAATTCTCATAAATAGAATGGTTCACATCTATCAAAATCCCAAAACACTATAGAACACCATCCCCTGAAAAGATACATTGATTATACTTCTGGAACCTGTGTGTCAGAGTATCCATTTTTGGTGAAGGCCATAGAGCATCATTTTCATTTTGATGAGGAATTACGAAACCTTTTCAATGGTAATAATCTATTCCTAGTCGAGTAATATCATGTTTTACACCTTGTGTTAGTTCATGAGGGATCATTATTATTTCTTGGCCCACCACCTCTATATCATGATCACCGCCACCAAAATTGTTCATGACAATAGGACCTCATAGTGGAACAAATAATCCAATTCCCAGAACATAACATCCAAAATATTTGAAAAGAGATAGATGAACTAATGGAAGATTTTAATAATGAATGGATCAATACCCTAGGTATGATTCCCCAATTACTCACAAATAGTTTTAAGTTATTTTTATGTGTTAGAATTTTATTTTCATTAGTTTGAATAGATGAATAGTTAATTATACCATCCCATAAATATAATAGAAACCATTTCATTTTTTTAATATGATATTTACATGTACTCTTTTATGTTACTAATTACATATAACATGGTTCGAAGAAATGGATCATCAATCACTAAAAATATAGGTCCATACGCCTTATAATATATAATGACACTCATTTATTTTCTAATTAGTTTATTACATTATTATTCGGAATATGATGGGTAATATAAGATGGCATAAGTCAACTAATTTCCTATTATAATATATATTGGGCCATATACAATTAAAATTAAAACCAGTAATCATGTGATCACATCTAAAGCACAACTCATGTATCCATTACTTTCTATCTAACATAGGTACCAAATAGTATTTTACAACTCCACCATCAAAAGATACATGAATTAATTAATTACATTGGAATTGAATCATAAAATAACAGATATACTTACACTATTTATGATATTAACAACACATGCATATATAAAAACCAGAATCACTAAACACTCACACATAACAAAGGTAATTCATCCATTACAATATAATATTATCTAATTGAGAATACCTATAATTTGAATTTCTATGTAACTATAATGATGCATGTAACAAATTTCATTTCTCTACCATGTGAATTATAAATATACACAGTGAATTTAAAAATATAAAAATTCAATTGTGTCCCCCAAACGTAAAAGTATATCATCTATAATAAGAGAAACAAAGAGAAACTATTTACATTTCTCAGGAAAATGGGTATTTACCTCATACACAGGTTATATACTGCCCAAATAGCACATGATCTTGTAAAAAAGTTCATAAATCATGACAATATTCATATATAATACAAAATAAAAGTGTTTTTCATTGATACCACTTTGTGACATCCTGACCTGGGATCCACTGTCTTTTCCCATGAGTTTGGCGGCCAAATGGCCTCACGTGCACCTCTGTATATAGTAGAGGATACCAACTAGAAAGGATGACCTATGGTATGTTCATGGGGAGGATATTACCTCATGTTATATTGGATAAAAATAGATATTGATATATATAACATTTTGATAACAATAGACTATGTATATTTTTTAATAGAAAAAACTAGCAGTATAAGATCAGAATACACAAACATCAGCAATAATAAAAAAAATATAAAAAATACAATATAAAAAATATTATTATGTTATTCCTTGTCAAAAAGATGTTATAAATAGTTGATTAAAGATAGTATAATTCAATATAATACATGCTATTAAAAAGAACAAATTTTACCAAAAACAATCCAAGCATCTTGATCTCTAACTCGACCATCATCTACCCAACTCCATTATAAGAAACCAATAATGAAAGTCATGTATCCATGGATGGATCATTAAACTTGTAAATAAAGGAGATCGTATGATCATATCAATTAACAAAGGTGTCCCAGATTGGGTATGAGATAAAACTAAGTAGTTCACTACCCTCAATGTCTTTATATTCCAGTCTATGCATATAAACTGAGTAGTGTGCTGGTGAATATAAATCTGATGAAATTCCAAATAATAGATCATACCTGATTGAGCCTCAACTAGTGATTTCTATTCATGTGATATCATCAATTTAATTCATTCATGTAATTTTTATATATATAAATCATGTGAATCTTCCAAAAAATATAGATTTATAGCATGATAATTTTTATGGACAATCTGTGATTAAATAAAGAACCCAATACATTATGTGTTAATCAAACTCATAGTTGTAAATAATGGACTCTAGAAATGAATATTTATAGTGTAATCCATGGAGTATTATCAAGGCATTTAACTATAAAAGATTCCATCTATATCCTTAGAACACATCCATAATAATCTCATTCTAAGAATGGCTTGTCCCTATGGGTAAAATCCATGGAACCACATTTCAAAATACATTATAATGGATTGAAGTAGTATATCCTTAGAATCATAATATATTGAAAACAAATTATAAGATTTATTTGAACTACATTGATGTTTTTAGATAATATGTCAATAGATAGATTATGTTTTGTGTATCTCCCGGAGAAGAAAACTCAATGAATCAGAATGACATCCTTTTAGTGGTCAAGAAATTCCATTAGGAATACCATGATAGATTTACCATGTATATCTCTAATGAAGATTAAAATTATATATGAAATATGATCCTTATACATCTATTATTTCATTATATAGGATATATTATATTAATTCTATTTAAATGTAAATTGTTTTGTTATGTTCCCTTTATTTATCATAAAACAAATATTGAGGACACTCAACCAATTAACTATTTAATTACACAACCATTCAATAGGATTATTATGTTCCTATTTAATAATCAGGACAAGGTGAACATAAATAAAAACAATTAACAATCAATTATATCCAAAAAAGAAATGTGATATATATACACACTCATTCCAATAACAATAGAAGATTCATTTACTAAACTAGAACACTTACCCATAATGTTGTTAATAGATGAATCTTTTCAATATACGTATGATATAAAATGTCAATATTCAATTAATTTCAATTAAAAACGACATAAAATTAGTAGGGTCTTGAAAACAATCAATAATACAGTCTTAAACTATTAAAACATATTCCAAAGAGGCATAGATATGGATTCACCACGCAACGGGTGGTGAGGGTTGAAGTCACAACATTCCATGAAATTAATGACATTTATAGGTAGGGTTTGAGAAAATGAGTAGAATGGTTATTATTAATGAATATCAATTTAAGAAGAAGCACCCAATTAATATAGAATGTGCACAATGATTATGATTTGTCAACAATGATACTTTTATTGAATGGTCATAGACCACCTTCCTTGATCACATAATAATCGTTTCTAAAAAAACATATCATAGAGAATCATCCCAAAAACCTATATTATTCCATGATGGGGGCTCCAATGTGAGAATATGGATACTAAATCACAAAAATCTGAAATAAGAAAGAGGGTATGGTTAATATGATTTTTATGGAATTTTTGTTATTTAAAAAAATTAATTTTCCCATGTTTTGGCCACATGATTTCCAAATAGAAAAGCACAACTATGCATGACGCTCTACCTTAAGATGGAACCCAAACATTCTAGATTCAAGATTTCAAATAACGTGCAACAACCATGATATATATAATTTGATAGTCACACTATATTTTATTAATGGGATTTCATCCATGGGTGCATTTTTTGGAAAAATATACCCATTAATTTTCCTTCTAAAAATCCAACAAGGTTATGAGAAATTATGAGATCTGGAATATAAATTTTCTACGAAGATTGAATCATGGTTTATTATGGCACTAGTTAGGGTTTTGGAATCAAAAAATTCCTCAGTCACCCCTAAAGAATTTCCGACATCATTATTAATCAGTATTAGGTTCAATATAAATAATTAGACTAATATTTAATGGTTTCATTCCTCATTGGAGAACTATATTAATATAAAAAACAAAAAAACTAATATATAGAACATAATACTACGTTTTAGATTATATACGAATATAAATATTATAATTTAATTTCATCATTATAAGTTATAGTATTATTATATATTATCAATATATACTATGAATAATTTATCCTTGTATATTTAGAATCCATTATTTATTATAAACCTAATAAATTATGGAACCATATTTAGTCATATGGATTAAAATGTAATTTAGAATAGCAATAATATATATAAACTACAACTTTTTTTTTCTTATTTCCAATCCATTATAAAATGTAATCCTATCATAATTCTTATTATTCTGAATAAATTTTACCATGATTCAATTTAAATTTATCTTAAGTATGTGGTCATTTGAACATATTCTTCAATGTTATCTTATCATTCTTTCTATAGATAACGAAACACAATTTTACTGTTCCATTATTCCCCAGAAATAAAATCGATGAATCATATGCTTCAATAATATCATATCTAAATTACTTATATTTATAATGCGGTATTTTTTCCCTTAGTTTACCATTTATTTTGTTTTCAAAAACTATAATTTATTGAAAAATATTTTTTAACAAAGAATGATGTCAATAAATAATATTATATCACTATATAAATAATATATATTCATAAGAAAATCATTTATGTAAACTCATATATTTGGAAATTGTTATATCCTAAAAATAAAAATCCCATATATGATTTCTTCAATATGAACTTCTATACTAAGGATCACATTAAGGTGAAATGCAATGGGTTAGTATTTACATTAATTTGTTAAAATGTATCTGCTCAAGAAAAATTTAATTCAATATTTATATTAAAATTAATTAATTCCTTTTATCAATAGTGACATTCTTCATTGTATGTTTTGAGACTCTCTAACCCCATCATACCAATAAATTCTATGTGTTCTATAACAAAATTCAAGGGAGAATTCTTTAAATTGGTTCTATATCCTCTTCCTAAATCTATTTAACATTATTTATATTTTTATTGACCAGGAACATAATAAATTCTTGGAAACATTTTATTATTTTGTGGAAACAAATTCCACAAAAAAAACTCTATTTTGAAATTACAAATTTAATATTATTATCTATAATATTACATATTCTTTTTAAATATCCCTTTAGGTTATTTATCAAATTATTATACAATTTATAATATTTATTTCATTTAAAAACTACTTGATATTTAATATTACTTTTTTCATGTGACTAAACATTTCAAACGCACCGCATATGTTGAAAATATTAGAAAAATTATATAACTACAGAATCATTTTCATAAAGTATATGAAAAATGACCAATGTTTTCCTATATGTTCAATCTGTTTTCAATAATATTCCTAACAATAATTCACTTTTAAATAAAAGAATACACAAAAATAAATTATTATAGAATCATATATTTTTATTCCCTCTAAAAACATCGCCAATTAAAATAACTTCTCCCTGAAGTACAATTTTAATGATTCACATAACACTAATCCATGACTCCCATTTTGCTATATTGATATGGACAACTGAAAATTCATTGATTTTAAATGTACTGTAATATTGTGGAAATGATATAACTATATTATTAAGGTATTATTTTTATTATTAAATAATTAACTAACTCTAAGATATATTTAATAAGATTATATTTAGATTTATATGTCATTATTTTTCAAATAAAATGATGTAGTTTATATTAATACATGAAATAATTGTAACTAGAATATATCCCAAAATGATAAAATGAGACATAAATCTAAATATAATAAAAAATATACACCACATATACTAAATAACCTCCTATTGAATATCTACAAACAATTACTTTTCCCCATTGAAACTAATCATTGGGGTCATTCTTCAATGGACATCAAAACCATTCAATATTAATAATTATTAACTAAAAATATTTAAATACATTATGATGTGTATGGGTAAGGGAGGGTATATGAATTATTTGTTATTTCAAAATTTCAAAACAATTATTTTCAATGAATAATGTTTTAACAATGATATATTTTTACTCAAAAAAATAATTCCTCACTTTTCTATGGATTTTTTTTCACACAAATTCATTTTTTAATATGAAAATATACCTTCTCGGATTATACAAAATATTAATAAAACACTTAAAATTATATGTAACATGGGGAATACGATATAACATAAAAATGTAACTACATTTTTTATACCAAAGACCTATTATGGTTCATCATGAATTTGTGTGTTTCTTGAAATAAATATGTTTCCCATATACACCAAATATTAATTGGAATATATAACCAATATAAAATCTTAATCCATTCAACCATTCCCAAAAACCAAAAAAAATCTATTCTGGAAATTTAACTAGTTTAAAAAAATATTCAACTTTCGAAATAGAATTCCTAAATATTTCAATAACAACTAATACCTTATATTTTAGGAAATATTAAATAGTAAAATATTTTTTTAATTCATTATTGAAATAGAATTTATATTGTTTTAAAATAATAAAAATATCTTTTTTTTAATTCATTTAAAAACAAATTTTAACAAATAAAATTATTTGATGAAAACACACAACACAGAAACATTAAAAATAAAATTCAATCATGTAGAATTAGAATCCCAATCCATTATGGAATGAATGAGAGAAACATATCTTATATAGAAAATACAATAATTCTCATAAAGTTTATAAAATGAAATTGGTATATCAAAAATGGTGATTAATATAATGTTTAAATGTAACAATATGATGATCTAATCAAAATAAATTGATATAGAAAACACCATAAATCCGATCATATTTGACCATTTTCAATATATATACACGGGGAGTGGGTGAATTATTATTTTTGATATATCAATCAATGAAAAATTTATTCAGTGATAAGTGATTTCACACTATAATGAGTTACAAAAATATTGTAGTGACACAAAAAACGTTCCATCACAAGAAATATAAAAATATATGATTTTTTAATATGATGTTAGTTATTCATTTGAATGTATTTTTTTTATAATTTCATAAAATCTATACCCAATAACAATAATATTGTAATTAGACTTCGGTAAAATGTGACTAACCATTAAGGATACGTAAGAAGATAAACTTTATTCAATAATTTTTTCATTTTTTATAATAAAATGTACTAAAAGATCATTTTTTAATGTTAATGTACCATTACCTACATGATTTGTAGTATAATACAATGAATCAAGTGAATAAATATTCACATAGAATAAATACATAAAATGAGTAAATGTTAGGAACTCCTAAAAAATAAAAACAAATATGAATGCTAACATACCAACGTTACTGGGGTTCTAAAAACATCTACACAATAATATTTTATTCACATTAATGTTACTGGGGACCATTATCCATGATAAAACTAACCATTATCACTATATATGATCTTATACATAAAAAATCTATTTTTAATCAGGCCATGATGACAAAATAATTAAACTAAATGAATACTACATCTGTCAACAATTTTTACCAGTGTACAATAATTCTACACCATCATCACAAAACCATTAAAATAAAAAACCAATATTGTATCAAAATAATTATAAACAACATACGGTTCTAAATGGAATAATATTATACATAATTAATCACAATAATAACTAAATAGGGTTTACTCTAAATTATTAATAATTTAATACATGTCAGATATACTTGTCCATAAATACATTACCTATATAACATGGTACAATATTTAATTACTTATTGAGTAATTTATTTCCATGAAAGATAATCAATCATAAAATTTCACCATATCATACCACACACACAATATTTTCTCATTATAAATAATCATAATAAATATTATTATTATAAACTATCATCAATTATATCCATACAAATATAATATGGGTTTTTCATATATACTCTATTCTAGGAATCAACCACAATCATTCCTCAAATATTTAACCAAAAAATATTGTTTGAAACAATTGTTCAAATACTACAATTGAGGTACTTATCCAAATAAATAAATTTTTAATTTATTTTTCAAAAAATTCCTAAATAATTGAAATAAAATTGTTTTTAAATCTATAGAATATTATTTATGAATGTCCTATAATGTTTTATAGAAAAATTATGATTTCATGTTTTTTTATGTTTATCAAAAGTAAATAATAATCTACTATATACCAATAAAAAATTAGTTTTTTAAACTAAATTAATTTTTAATCGATAAATCTTATACAACATTATATGTGGGAAATTTACATGTTTCGTATAAAAATATGTTATATTCACCCAACCTAATCCATCAACCAAGAATGGTCAAATTCATCTCTAAATTCATCTCAGGTGGAAATGTTTTTTGATTCATTTATTAATATCCCAGTAAAATTTTTCATTTTCAATATTCAATGTAATAAAAAAAATACCCCTAAAAATATTAATTTATATAAAATTTATCCCAAGAAATTTCTAAAACCTGAAAATAGGTCCCAAAAAATCTACCATATCATATACAATTACCAATCAATTTGAGATATGTGTAGTTGTATCTTGTTTTATTCTTACTAAAATAATTATATCTGTTGATTCATGAAACCTTATCACTTCAAAGGTAATAGCCAGTGTATCTACTAAAATAAATTGACATCCTCTTATATTATTATCATGGTAATAACATGTCTATCTAAAAAATAGTTAATAGATTTATCATAAATATACTACCCTATTTATTAACTATGGTATCAAACCGTTATTCAAAAATTATTCATTATAAAATCACATATGTTAAATATTTTAGATGAAACACCATATAAAATGGCTTTTCAAAATCATCCATATAAAAAGATATCATCAAGAATGTAAATCAAAACATTTTATTCAATAAACTCACTAAATTAGTTCTTGTAAATTAAGAATTATATGAAACCTAAACCATTAATGCTATAGTAGGAAAGTGAAATTTGAAAACATAATTTTAATCCACCAATACTATTTATATTATGTTTACATTTCACATTGATAAAATGTTCCATTGAATATTATGATCCTAATAAATCATAAATCCTTTACTGAAAAAATGATGTCTCTAACACTTCATATAATGAAGAAAATACACTATCTATAATTAAATTCTCATTATTTATTATAATTTTTTCATCAAATTCATGAATTATACAACATCAACTTTAACCTGATTAATTAATCAACCTAGCACAATAATTAAATAATAATAATAATATATTGTAAATCCATCATAGAATTTTTTTAATATTAATTCATGTATTTTAATCCAAAATAAACGAGATTGTGAAATGCTATCTTATAGTCATAATTCCTATATTACATAAAACATACCAAATAAATTTCACATTTTCTGATGATATCCTTGAAAATGACTCAAATTATATATCAATAATGAACAATCAATTAATGTAAATATAGAATATATAATAAATTAATGGTTAAATGTCTATATATCCCCACTTTCAATATCTATTATAAAATAATACACATTTATAATAGTTAAAAATTCCAAAAAATTGACATCCCAGATACAAAAATATAATCCATAATAATATTTCATATTACATAATTTTTTCTCGATTAACTTACGTAATTAATAGTTTTCATCGACAATCATCCTCTAATCTATAATAATTAACAATATCAAATTATATATTCTTAATAATGGCTCAAGGAATTTAATGTAGACTCCTTTTATATGAATCATAATAATTGACATAGAAATATCTTCCAAAAATTGGAATTAATAAAATGTTTATATATCTAGCCAGAAATGAAATTTATTAAATATATATATACTTAAAACTAATTTAGATATATGCCATCATTAACTCATTTATTAAAAAACACATAGAACATTTCATAATATATATATATAATAGAATTAAATTAAAAGAGATTTTATTTATTATTTTATCTAATATAGTTTCTAGTAGTTAATGTGTTATTATAACATTCCATCATCCTTTTTGTAAAATTCAATGATGAATTACTAGGTCAACTCCTCAGTCAGATAATTTCATTTTTCCATTAAATCCTAAAAATAAATATTTAACTCCAAAAATATCATAGTTTCCATTATATATAATGAAAAATATATTAAACTCATCAAATGATAAAAGACAATTTCTACGTTTATGTTTGTCTTCAGAGGAAATCTAAATATGTATTCAAAAAACACATCTATTAAATCACATTGTTGTTTTGGAATATAAATATATTTATTTATTCAATACAGTAAAATTTTAACAAAAAAAATTAACTATTCCATACATAATTGATTTAAAAAAATGGTTATTGGTCATCTATAATTAGCATTCTAATATCCATAAAAATAAGTTGCAATACAATTGAGTAAGACTATGGAAACATTATATTCCTCATAGTTAATACTAGACATACTCATCACCATACAATTAATTAAAATTATGATTTCAAATATGTTATTCATTTAGTCAATGATCTCCCTTTATACATTCCAATTACTAATAATAATGTATCAATGTTGACACCAAATATTCATTTCATGTATTTTTTCATGTGGAATCTCAATCTGATGGGAATAAGATATCAACTATAAATAAAGGGTTAACATATAAAAAATGCATGTATACATGATTAAATTTGAATAAATCATATAAACCATGATGGATTTATTTCCCTATAAAAATATTTTATATATGTTTTGATAATCTATATTCACAATTTTTTAATATTAACAAACACCTTATAACATAATAGTTTTTCATATATGTAACATAATATGTTGTAATTTCATAAGAGGATCTATCATGCTAAAATTTCAATGTAGTTCCCTACTATGATGAGAACCCATTAGTGCAATGATAATATTCATAAATACAAGTCAAATAGATAGATTTTATCATTATAGGTACAAAAATGATACATATTATTAGGGTTGGAGACTCATATGACATTGAGGAACCTTTATATGGTCTACTCCCTTGGAATTATATCGTATCAAGTATTGTGATTAAAAGACCTTCTAGTGTTAAATCCCGATTTATATGTGTCATTTGATGTTTATATCTTTTTGTTTGTTCATTTATCAGTAAATGTTATGATTATTATTAATGAATATTAGAAGTCATGTAATTTGATATATTGATGAAAATCATGATGACATGTGTCCACATAAATGTAGGATACATTGAGTGTGTCACGTGTAATATTACAATAATTAGAAATGAGAGAAATATTTTTTCTTGTCTGTTTCTTTATGGAACATAATATGATAGTTTATTTTATTAGAAAGATGTTTCCTAATGAAATATATGGCCTTTTTGATCTATATGAATGTTCAATTTCTAGGTTGTCAAATAAAGACAATCAAGCACACCGTTTGATAGCACCACCATGGAAATTGCTTGACTAGAGATATCATGATAAATGGAACATGTTACATAGTAATCATCCATTTGATATAGTATGTATTTATGTCTGTAATATCTATCTCTATGCGAGCCTTGATATTATTCTACATAAAATCCTTGGATGTTAGGATTTGTTGTCGAATGCCACTAATAAATCTGACTAGAGGGTCATACACTAAGTGTATCCATAATTTCAATTAAAAAAATATAATCTATTATTTATTATTTAAAATTTGTAATAACTATTATTCCTTCACGAGGTTTAGTAAATATTCATGTATTTTATATCACATATTTTGTCACTAGTTATTTGAAAAAATATTATGTGAGTACAATAATTAATAAAAATAAATTTTCGATTTAGTGAATATAAAATTTAATTATTTATTATCAAATTATTAATTGATATTTATTAAATAAATAACTTTCCACTATTCAAGGTCCAATAAATATTTTCGATGATTAAAGGAATGATATTAATGGTGTTGTGAGAAATATTTTATATTTAATATGAATAGAATAAATTTAATTTAATATTAATTCTAAAGTTAATAAAGGGTTTAGAAGGAATAGTATTATTATTATTATTTGACAATCAGTTATGTAGATATTTAATAAATAATGCATGTCACTATTTCAATTAGATTATTTAAACCCTATTATTATATAAACACAAGTATATTATTTTCCATGAGATTTAATTCATTTTTTTGTTTAATGCTCAAAAATTTGGGGAATCATCTCATGACCAAGAGATATCCCTTCTATATTAACACTACAAATAACGGAGAACGATCTTCCTCCAACAAAAACTTCCCTATTATGATATATCATATAGAATGATGTGGAAATAATTCTCATGGCCTTAAAAGGTAAATTATGTTATATAAAATATATATTGATCTTGCACCCAATGATTCCATTATTGATATTTAGATATTGGTGGAAGACATGTGGATCACTGTTAAAGAGAATATGCTCTTGAATAATATAACTTAATTACGGTACACTACCTATATATTTCTTGAATCATCAATGAGGAAATAATTCCAAATTGGTAAATAATTAATTGAGATAAATAAATATGAAAAATAATTGATGATCTTCAATATATTCCCGATTTTTTATATTTTCTCTATTTTCATTGATTCAATCCCATTAATAAAGACATTTATCATTGAGTTAACCTCTGATTGCTCATTAGTCCTGTCAAAATTTAAGGATGGACACGACCAATCACATACATTAGTTGTGCCCAAATAATAAATGTATTATTAGAGTGGCTGAAAAATTATTTATGATTATTTTAAACTCATTGATTTGTTTATTTATTTTGATTTTAGTTTTATATTCCAATTTAATCGTTATTTTAATCCAAATTGGATAATTTTTTTATACCTCTAATATTTCACATAGGTATAAAAAATATAATTTTATGAAAATAATATAATAAAAATTTCATACAGATGAGCTGAGGATTTATTCGGGGAAACAATAGGGAACACAATGTGTAACCGGAGTTTCATGTTCTGTACTTATGTTTAATATACCAGAAAAAATTAGAAATTATTTCAATCCATATGAATCTATTACAGATTGTGAATTTAGTATATTATACTATATACTGACTCAACCATCCTGGTGTCTGATTAGAAAAATTACACTCTATGTAGCCCACAACAACTATTTATATTCCTTTTAAGTAATAATTGATCCATGTATTTCTACACAAAATCTTCCTAACTCGTGGCCATGGGACTCTGAGATCACCCTCCATGTAGTCATTAATACTTTCAATTTAGTCCAATTTTTAGAATCACAATTTACATTCCATGACACTAGGAGTCTACCTCAGAGGGATGGTGAGATACATATATCCCATATAGTATATATATAGACACCACACTCTTATACATAATTTCAAAAAATTAATATTGATTTATTATATACATTTAGTAGTTTCTTGATTGTGGTCATTATGATGATAAGACATGATATGTAATGGATTTAATATATATATATATATAATTAGTAAACATGTAATATTTAGATATTAATATCATGTATTGGTTGTATGATAGATATTACTATACGAGAATTAAATAATAATATGTTATTGTAAAACCATGTAATTAATGAAAAAATTATGTTTATAGTAAACATGAAGAATGTATGTGTCTTTTTATCTATTACATATGTCACAAGAGTAAAAATTATACGAGAATAATAATTTTTTTTGATGATTTGGAATGTTATTAACCATTATTTCTTCAAGGTACCTTAATGTAAACTGTTTATTATAATTAAATTTATTAATTTTTCCAAAATAAAATGGATGAAAATATTAATGAAATTAAGATTATATTAAATATAAAGAATTTAATTAATTAAGTATTATCTTTAGATAAATCGAGCGTGAGTTTTCTAAAGTAATAAAAACTAATAATTCAATGTGAGTTTTATTCAAAGCGCAATTTTTTCACATCCAGGTCAATGATCATTATCATAGAACAATCTTTTTTATGTGACTAGATTCATTAAATTTATTATTAAATTAATTTATTTTCATGTCTTTTATCTCCCCAATTATTATTTAAGGTAGTATGCGCCCATATTTTCTATTATGAAAACCCTTTTTCTCTCACCAGTGTGTGAGTAAAAGAATATGTAATGGATGGTGCTCCCATTCGAGGAGAGTCAGTTTATGTTTGGAGACAAGGAGAATGAAATCCAATAGAGATAGTTGGATCAGAGGAAAGATTTTTCAGGAATCATAATTGGTTAAATGTGTTTTCCCCCTAGTTCAATGGTTAGTTTATCAACCACATGATAATATAACCAATTTATAAACTCTCAGGATCGCCAAATTATAATGTTTTATTTTATTCATGTTTTGAGGGTTTATCAATATGGATTCTTATTCATGATAACAATAATAAATTATTTTAGCATCATTGTAAATTGATATAAAATGTATTTTCTTGGGCATAAAAATAATTTATGAAATGTGTAATAACTTATGTAAATGAAATTAATATTAAACATTATGCAATAACAGTAATATTCATAAATTTAAAAATTAAATGATAAAATACCTTGATAATATATATTATTTAGTTATAGTAATCCAATAATTCTATTAATATAGAACGACATTTGAATGTTCTTGACCAGTCAATGTTGGTGGGATTTTAGTTATTGGGAAATTCTACCATGATTTTTTTGGACGGAATAACAATGTTCACATCAATGGTTAAATAAAAATATAGGACCATTTGTAATAGAGATGAATGGATTGAGGAATTTAAAATTAATGATATTAGTGTTGGGGATTAAAGTCAGTAGGTCAAGGATTTGTGGGTTAGTGGATATGGAATTTGGGTAGCCTACCTAAAACCATTCATGTTTCTTGAATAAACAATTTTGTGGTAATGTGTATTGGAATATGGTTCCTTCCTACTAGAATATGAATTGAATATGAAATTATGATTCCAATAGAGATGGTTATTGGTTTTTGATAAAATATTTGGAGATTGATAAATAAAATATTTATTTATCTGTCTATATTTTATATTATAATGTTCTAAAATGATTTTTATCTTAATTTATATAAATTACATTAATTTGACATCAAACAATTCACCTTGATCCATAAATTAGAATTTTATCCTCCTCACCAGCAAAAATTGAGAAGAGTATCAAATTAGACTATGTTACATTATTTTCAATTAATAGATATTATAAATTCTGGAATAACATTGTACTAATTTACATGGCAATGAGCAATGTGATGAAGAGTAATCCCTCAATGAGAAACATTTAAAAAATTCATCATATGTTCAATAATTTCCGAAATCATCCCATATTACTGAAATTTTGAAGAAACATGAGAATATTGAAGTGTAAAATATGATGTCTCACTTTCGTGATATATAACATGGGAAAGAGAGACAATAGAGGTATGATAACTCCAATAAATTGTTTACTATTATGCATGGAGTTTTTTTTCCAGCCGGGCCACATACAGTGAAGCTTATTTGCTTCATTGAATTCTTATATGTATTAGTTACAAAATTCCCTAAAGTGTTGCATACCCATATCATACATTCCTCACTGGCCAATACCATCCCTATATTTTTTATTAATTATAATGTGAGAAATAATTATTAGGGTCTTTCATAACATCTTACATTATTTTTCCAAGTTGATAAGGGCACGAGGACTAATAAAATCATAATTTATATGGTGAATAATAAATTAAAGGAAATGTAAAAGTGTCCCAATACTCAAAACAAGTACAAAGCTCCTGAACACTGACTTTCCAATATAGAAAATATCTGAAGCAATGGAATGGAAAAAATGATAATATATATTGAGATTAACCAGCCCGACCACTGAAAAAGGAATTAAACATTGAATAAAGAGGATGATAATGGTTTATTTGTTATCAAGTTTAATATTTCAATATATATATATATTGAATATAAGATATAGATTTTGGTTTTAAGATCGGTATCAAACCATGTTATCCAAGTAGATTCAGAATTATTTCACGAGGATTGTTGGATCATAGAGTGGTTAATGGTGCGAAGTTGGACACTATAGCCATTTATTAGAACCACAATTAATTTCCAAAATGAATAAGTTTTGGGATTATAATATTTATATTTTTTATGGACTTTTACTATGAAAATTATTTTTTATCACTCATAGCTAAAAATGGGTTTATTTTTATATTTGGAAATAATGTTTGCTTTATTTATAAGGACAAACTATTTTGTTGTATAGAACATATTAATAGTGTAATTTTTGTACTAAATTACTAAATACATGTATTCTATATCGATAATGAATCAAGTTCACATAAATCATATATCAGCCAACAATGGAATCACAATCATGGTATTATAAATGACAATTATTTGAAAAAGTTATCTCAATATTGTTATTTAATGTATTCACTTGTAAATCCAAATAAAATATTTATTGATCTTTGTTAATAAATAATTACTAAAATAAAATATGATTGATAAGGTGAAAGATCCGTAGTGTGACAACATCATCCCGGTGACAGCATAGACACCCTGCCTTAACATGGAAATTGGGTCCTGGCCCGCCAGGCACAAGCAAGTTTCCACATAGACATGTGGTCCCCACCCTAAGTCCCACCAACATGCCTGAATGGGTCAACCGACTAATGAAAATCCCAACAATAAAAAACATGTATTTTCTAGTGTTATTTTTCCTCAATCACAAACACAATATGAAACATTTTAGAATTTCACCCATCCTAATCACTACTCCAGGCCAAACATGAAAAATTGTGCAGTTTTAATGATGTAGGATCCCAAAATGAATGGTGCACCGTTTGGACATGAGTCATATATATTAATAATTTAACCCTCTTTTATTATGGGGTGATACATAACCCCCCCCCAGTGAAAAATGTCCTCCTTGTGGGCCCTACGTTTCAGCCCAGGCAGTGCACTATACCTAAGGATGGGTACCAACTGTGATTACCAATGTGACAATTGAGTCCTAGTGATAGCATAGACTCCCCACCTTAACATAGCCATCCAATCCCAACCCACTAGGTACCACATGATGCACCATAGGAACATGGTCCACACCTTGGGTCCCACCCACATTCCTGAATGGGTCATCTGACTATGGAATATCCCCACATGCCAACACATGTCATTTCAAGTGTACTTTTTCCCCACTCACACACACCCTGAAAAACATCCCAGAATGTCACCCATATTGATCAATACTCTAGGCCAAACATTCTTAGTTGTGGGGTTCTAATCATGAAGTCTCTTTAAAAGGAATGTATAGTTTATTGACATGAGTCATATCATTTAGTTATTTAACCCTCTATCATTTTGGGTTTTACACATTGAAATTCTAGTATTTGTATAGAATGATGTTTGAGGACGATTATATTATAATAATGAGGTGGGTATACATAAATAGTAAGTCTTACTGGTTAGTTGAGTAGATATAGTTATATCATCTTGATGTGGTAAAAGTTTGATTCCATTGATAAATTCAAAAAATTTATGGAATGAACATAAGTGAAAATTTGAAATAAGATAATGAATAGATGATAAAATAATGATGTTTAATTACTTATCTAATAGTTTATTAATATTATTCATGGTTTTGGGATTCTATCTCAACTCACTCTAACATACACACCACAGTTGAATGGTGTGATTGAATGGATAAACCATACATTTTCAAACTTATTATGGTTGAAAATGAGTCATGAACATATCCCATTTCACTTTATTCATGTGCATTACTTATTAATGCATACCTATTAAAATGAGATCCAAATAATGTGTCAAATGCAATTACCTTTAGGTTATGGAGTTGATGGAATCTCGTTTTGTAAAATACACATGTATGGAGATGATAGGAATTTGTTAAGGAATTTTCTAGCAACAAACTATCACCCCATGACACTATGTATATATTTATTGGGAATCCTAAGGAATAAAATGGAATCTAACAATAAAACCACCCATACAACAAAATAAATGCCTCAAAATAAGTCATATTTCATTATATGGAGAAAATTCTCAAAAAGGATAGTAGTGGATGATTTAATTTGAGGAATTTAAAAATCAATATATATAAGAGTTATTATAGGAACATGTTCCATAGGTCTCCATTGAATATGTAGTTCATTGAACACATGTAATGTGTATGATTACACGAGAGTTAATAGAAAGCGTGAAATATGATTTTCATGTTACTATGGATTGTGAAACATTAATAGATGAAAATGAAAAATATCTATAAAAAAAGATACTATAGAGATCTAATAAGATACATGGTGTAAAGAATCAATGAATTATGAAATGGATTCCATGTATCCGAATTTTTATTGGTTTCTAGTCGATGTTCTAGTAAATGTAAATCCCAGTGGGTACAACTGGGTATTAAAGATAAAAATTACATGAAAGGTTATTTATATAAATCTGTAGAATGGATAGTGGATAATGGTTTTATATAGATACATTGAATTAACTATATTGATACTTTTTCAAAATTTTCCATTTTTAAATCCTTTTAATTTATAATTTTTAAAGAATCATAACATGATGATATAATTTTGTAGAATAAAGTGAAAATTTAACCCTATAATTAGATTATACCTAAATATTTACAAATGACACCACCAAAAGGGTGTGCGATTTAAGTTTATTCAAGAATGAATTTTTAGTTATAGAGATCCATATATGGATTGAAGAAAGCATCTTTTTCGTGGAATAATTGATTTTATGAAGCTGTAATAGAATTTGGTTTCATTAATAATGAATGTGAGTAATTTTTTTACAAGTGGTTTAGTGAGAATGAAATAATTAACTTTTTTATATGTGTTGATGATATATTGAATATTAGAAACAATATTCTAGTATTATATTATATTTAGGTATGGTTGAAAAAAGTTTATTCATGAAAGAAATTGGTGAATCAACCTATATTATAGGGATCATGATCATTCGGGAAATATAAAAGAGGATTCCTAGACAGAACAAATGTACATATGCAAACTATTTATTAAATATATTTAGTATCAAAATAACCAACACATGAATATTTTATAGTAGAACATGGTTTACTTAATTCATTTAAAATGGGTATTTAAAAACAATAAGAGAAAGAGTGGATGAGTTAGAAACCATTGAGATTGCTACCATGATCAATTAAACATGTCATGTTATGTATTATACATGATTTTGACTATATATTGTTCATGTTAGGATTATATCATGATGATCCTTGAAAACATCAATGGTAAACTATTATGTCTATCCTTAGGTATTTCAATTAAATTATGTATATGATATTTATATATGGACTAGAAGATTAGTGGATCATGATGGTTTATACTAATGTTATTATTCTGACTAATCTGAATGAGGAATATTCCGATCAGGGATATATTTTATGCCTTTGTGGAGGAGCTATGTGTAGGAAGTGTTCAAAGTATCCATTTGTTTCGAATTATACAATGAAGACATGGTATATAATATCATCTCATATAATGAATCTATTTGGATTAAAAAATATTTATATTCTCCTAATGTTCCACCTAATATAAAATACACAATCATAGTTTATTTTGATAATACTACAAATAATTATTCATGCAAAAGATCCAAGGACCAACAATGGTTATAGAATATAATTTAGAAGATACACCTCCTGAGGATTTTTTGTTGAATGGGGGATTTTTTAGTAAGTATAGTAAACATAGAATATAATGTGGAGTAACCCTTGACTAAAGGCCTATGTCATTAGAATAATGAGTATAATGTTAGAACTAACATATCGATGGTTGTTTGTCATTTGCTCTAGTAAAAGATGGAGTATGTTTGAGTAATTTTCCTAAAAGATAATTTTGTGTACTATTTGACAAAATTTGTTTATATTTTTTAATATTAATAGACTCATTATCACATAATTATTATTCTTTGACAAAACAAAGTATGAAATAGTATCCTATATGTAGCTTTCATTTTAAAATGTCAATTTAGATCCCTACTATGATGATAATATATAAGTTATATGATATTATTTTTTAATATATTATCTATATTTAGATGATATGATTTCATGGACACAAATAATACATTCTATCATGGGAAGATATTCATAGAACATTGTGGAACCTTCTCAAGCGGTACACCCTTCGCAGTGTCAAGTGTATGATATAATGAGATTGAGAACCGCCAATATGAAATATACATTTACAAGTGTCACTAGATGTTCCATTTTTTCGATGTTTGTATTGATACCAAGAATTTATTATTATTAATAATGAATATTATAAGTTTAATTCATTAATGTATTGATGAAAACCATGAGGAAAAATATTTGTGGGGATGTAGGATAATTTGGATGAGTTGTGAGTAATATTGCATTAATGAATAATAGGATAATGAATCTGTATATTTTATCATCAAAATAATTTGATATATCAGGCCCATTTATGGAGATTATATGTCATGAATGAATATATTTCGATTGTCTTCTATCGTAAATATCAACATATAAGAGTTCAATGATAGAGATATCAAGCACAATGGTTGATGGATCCTACATTCAACCAGCATGATTAGAGATATTATCTCATTATATAATTTAATTCATACTCTATGGCATCCGTGGTGTGTTTCTAGATTCTAACCTTGTAATTTATGGTTTTTTTCATATTTCCAAAAAAATAGGCTTAGAATGTCACACCTAATGTGTATGTAGAATATTTTATAAATAATACATATTATTATTTATTATTTATGGTGATTAATAGTTATTATTCATATACATGGTTTTATAATTATTCTTATTTTCTTGATCCCATATATTCCATCACTAGTTATTATGGATAATAAAATATGATTGAAATATTTATTAAATATATATTTTCATTTTATTTAAAATAGTTTTTATTTATTCAATGGAATATTCTTCAATGAAAACTGTATAGTAAATTCAATCTATTTATTGAAGGCTAGATAAATAATTTTGAGGAATTGCGGCCCTAGTATAATGGTTTGGTGAGAGAAAAATTGAATATTATTTTAATAAACTATATTTAACAATAATTAGATTGTTAATGATGTATCAATAAATTATAAAATTCTTCCTATTATTGGACATGGTGATTTTTAGGGATTATATAAATAATAATTAAATCTTTAAAAAAAATTTATTTTAATCCTAGAAGTATATACACTAAATAATATTTTTTTCTACGAAATCCAATTCATTTTTTTTAATGAATAAAAAATTAGAGACTAATCCCAAGACTGAGAGAGATAACTAATCCAAGAACACTATCAGTAATGGTGATCAATCATCATCCACCTCTCAATACATTTTAAAGAGGAATCAAAGTGAAACCCTTTTAGGAGATTACTTTTCTGATAAAATGATGACGATCAAATAAATATGATATATCATCCTAGAACCTGAATATTCCTATAATGAAATTTGTATATAGATGGACCATGTGTAGATCATCACTAGATATAATCCACTCAAGATTCATTTAATAGAATGCTGATACAGTGTTGTTTTATTGTTAGACACATTCAAGAAGACAGAATATACACAAGGAAATTCTCTTATGGATTAAATTAATTATAAATAATATGTGTTTCACCTCTCTTTGGTGATAACGTATTACCCTTTGCTTTCTTTCATTGATTTAATTTTTTTGATCCTGATGATTATAATTGGGTAAATCCCATATTGATCATCTATCATGAAAAAAGAAAAATATTTTTAATTATTTGACCTTTCATATGTCCGTAAATCGAAAAAACACAGTCGAAACTATAATAAATTTAAAATAGAAAACTATATCACGATAAGAAATAACTTATAACATTCTTGTTAATTATCTATAGAAAATTGACGTCATTGATAATTGTGATCATAAACCAATGAGGATATTAAAAATCCATATGATTATATTTACCTCATAATTTCATTAACATACCAACAGAAAACAATATTCCCTTTATTATGATAGAACAAAACACATTGTATTCCCCTTTAATATAATTCTAAAACATCATTAAATCGATAAAATTTACACAATGATGATATGTCCAAAAAATTTTGTATTATAAATATTTAAATATGTAGTTTTACAAAATCTGTGATTCCCTTTATGTCTCTTTAAATGAAATAATAAAAACAATTTATTATTTATTAAGAACTCCCCCCAAGTGTCATTATAAACAACTTCTTATTGTAAAATAATGTATATCAATTTTTTTTGAAATAAAATAATATAAAATAATATTATAAATTATATATAAATAAATATTGTTTCCTTTTCTAAATTCACATATATATTTATAAATCATGATAATTGACATCAAATCCCTAGTGTGTAAACATTTTCATTGGAAATCATCTTCAGTGCAAGCTAATCTTGCTCTAAATGGCCTAAAAATAGTAGAATAAGTATTTTTTCCTTTTCAATCTATCTTGAATTAAGTGAACTCCATTACTGATATATCAGTAGTATGACAGAATAATGAGAATTTTTTAATCACATAAATACAATCCTCATCATCCTATAATTTTATCCACCCTAATTATTGGGGAATATTTCATATGGAACATATTTTCCTAATTTGGATCCATATTTATATCATATTATTTTCAAATTTCATGCAATTAGAATACATACACAGAAAATCATAATATATAATGAACTGCTGAATCATTAGAAAAATCATTATCAAAAGTAGGTTCCCAATACTCAATCATATGAAAAGAACCATATAATTTAATATTATATAAGTATATCTATAGAAACATCTAATATCTAGGTTTAAATTTAAAAAAATTATCTGTATGATTCCAATAAAAAATCTATATGGCCAATATTTAAATTTAAACTAAATATTTGTAAATGAAATCATTTTAAAAATACAATGAAAATGTAAGTCAACATAAAACCTCCTGGTTATCATTAAAGAACATAGAACTCATAAAGATCCATCATCATTATGGGAAAATATATTTAAAATAATGAAATCATATTATAAGGATCACATCGATCCATTATCAAAATCTAAATAACTAAAATATCATGTTTCACTATGAAGTGATTTTATAGAATGACGATACCTATTAATTTTTATAATATTATTTCTCCCAACATACTTCCTAATATTGATGTACAACAACTGTTATAAATTACATAAAATTAATAAAATATAAAATCAAATTATTTATGTCAATATAAACCACTATATTGGAATAACATAAACACTCCATAAGATTTAAAATAATATAACTAGATAATAAACACAATTAAATTATTTTAAACATATTTAAATTCAACTGCATCATAAATCTATAATAATTATCACAATTGTGTATTAAATTTAAATATGAATAAAAAATAATAGAAATGATATTTTTATTTTCCAAATAAAATTTTAGAAATATTTTGACGGTATTTAATATGAATAGTGGAATATAAAAAATTGTTATTATAGGATTTGTGAAATTTTATAGAGATATGAAATTTTCAACAAAATAATAATTTTGACTATCATAATACAAATATGATTAGTAGATTAATAACTCTTCCATTGAAATTGAAATATAATATTTAGTTATAATAAGAAAAAATATATGGAATATCTATCATATAATTCTTAAATAAGAGATTGAAATTTGATAAAATAATTAATAAAATAAAGAAAGATCAAACATATTTCTTGGAAAAAAATAAATGGGTTAATCTTTATACAATTCATATTAATATAGTAATACTAAATTTTATTTTCATAAAAAATTATTTATTAAACATATTTAGTCTATATATATATTACAATTTTTTTTGAAACCTTAAGAAATTTCCAAAAAAAATAGAAATATGATTATGTAATAAATATTTTTTTCATACAGTAGTTAATTAATTTATTTCAATGAAAATTTCATACATGTATTATATTATTATGTTAAAAATAATCTCATTTATTGAATCATGATGCTAATATTTTTCTGGTAATGGTATTGATATTCACCCTATAGTCTAAAATTTGTAAGTTAATATTTAAATAATATACCTAAAAATTAACTTGTAATATATATTTATTGATTTATTTTTGGGAATTTAAATGTTATAGTATTATATAAAAACCATGTTTCTAATAGTTAATAATCCACATAGTACTGAATTTTACATTTCATCACTTAATGGAGATAAATATTTTTTACTAATAGTTTACTCTCAATTATATCTATACTCCATTTAGAAATACCACCCCTTTATAACCTTGTATGCTAATACATTACAATTTCTATGATGATAATATTATTTCAAATTCTCAGTAAAAAACATCATAATTTTTTTAATTCAATTCAATATGATGCGTTGAGTACATATAGTGGGTATAAATGGATTCATTTAAAAGAGAATGTGGTAAAAATATTATTATATTATTTCACCTCAATTAACTATTTAAATCTTTTTCCACAACCAAAATGTGCTAATGATAATATTTATTAATATGTAACTAATTTAAAAGTAGAAAACATTATATGTCACCATCAAATAGTTAACAATAAACTTATTTAAATATAAAACATCAAATCAATGTAAATATATACACCTATATGAATATTATAATTAAAAAATATTACTAAATTTATTTATAATTTAAAATTGAATTTTTATAATTTTATATCAAAATGATAATGTTATTTCACTATTATTCATATACTGGAACATATAAATAGTAATCAAATTGATGAAAAAATCTATAATCATCATACCATGTAAAACTACATTGTTTAATGATACAAAATTTTTTAATTATCCTTTTAATTTCAAATTTTTTTATTTATAAATAGTTATAATGATATTTTTCATATTTCTGTCTCATATATTCTATTTATTATTATTATTATGATTTTATAGAGATGAATAATTGTATTTTGATTATAATTTAAAGCCAAATTATTAAAAATATGGCTCTTGATTGTATTAAAAGATTTCAAAAAAATTTAAAGAAATTTCATGTAATGTGATTACAATTTATTTCAAGCTCATATATTATTTAATAATGTGGTAATGTTTTATTTAATATTGAAATGTGTGTACGTTGGTCTTTTAAATGATTGACTCAGTTGCATTGAATTTTTTTATCAAATTAATGATGTACTAAGATAGGGATTCCAAATATATGATGTAGTGTTTCAAACTCACATATAAATTACCTGATCTCACATAAAAATAAACCGAAAATATTATTATATTAATAACAAAATATTAAATCCTTATAATATTAACTCAACCTTTTTTCATTGAGTGTTATAATAACCTACAAGTATGATAAATCCATGTTTGATTAAATAAAGGTTAATGCACAAAATATTTCCAAGGAATTCAGCATATTAAAATTGATTTTCTTCATTCATACTACAAGATCATTTATGATTTTGAATTTCATGTTTATTTCAAACATCATGAATAGTTATGGTGATAATGGTAATAGATATATTGTAATTTCATAAAAAGGTAATTAGTTTTTCCATGATAATGATTTCATTTTACAGCGATTGAATTACTTTTAAAACAGAAATATATTTATTTAACTATGTATGATTTTTTGCAATGATTTTTTAAAAATAAGTAGTTTTAATGATTGTTGTCTATTGGGGTGTTATTACTTGCTACATGATGGCAAGAATAGTGGAAAATTAGTATTTTTGAATATACTGATCAAATCTATATTATTGGAACCACCTAAATGAAATGAAAGAATAAATAATTTACTGAGGACACATATGTGTATTATAGTGAATTTTTTTATTAGTATAGGTCATTTTTAAAGGTAAAAATGTTATTTTAATTAATTTTATTAAAATAATATTGGGTTGTGTTTTATTTTAAACCTTAAAATCTCATGTTGCAGAAATATTCTTGCCGAACATAGATTCTAGATGACCATATCCTAGATGTAATGATATAATATTTTCATGAAATATAAATAAACATAGTCAAATAATAATATATAAAATATTTTTAGATATTATTATTTGTGGAAACAATATTTCGTGACATATTTATGAAGATTTATCGATGGGAATGTCATTAAAATAACGACTGGAATAATTATATAATATTGTTTCATGAAAATATTAGATATTTATTTTGGTTGGGAGATTTTAAAAGTATATATCCAATAAAGGATGGTCCAATAAGAATATTGATAAATATTTTTCGATTTACAGTCATGTATCATATACCAAAATAAATAATCACGACCCACTATGTTATAGTTAAATTCATTATTTTGTAGTTTTTTTTTAAAAATGATGGATATGTTCATTCGATTAATAATCAGAATTGACGAATGTTTTATTTTATTTTGTCAATATATTAAAAGATCTATTTGATCTATTCCAACTTCTATTGTTTTTTAGAAACTCCACACTAATAATTAATCCACAATGATTGGATGAAATGAAAAAAATAGAGTATTATTTATGAGAAATTAGGTGTAGCTAATATTAAAATTTTTTACTCAGATCATTAGTTTTTCATATTAAATAATATAGAATATATCAAAATATATATTTTTTTAATTCCCAAATCAATGTGTTGAGAATTAAGGAAAACACTAATATGGTAGGTATGGATATGGATGTTATTGATATTATGATAATTAATTGCTATTAAAATCTGAAAATAGTTTATTTTAATGGTTTAGATTAATGTTAAAATTAATATATTAAAGGATAATGTATTATTCCTAGATATCAACAGAAAAAATTCAAAAATATTTATAATAATGAAACAAATTATGCCTATTAATATTATGAGTGAGGTTAAATAATTTTATATATGGAAAACCTATCTATTGATATTAATCCTCATATATTCATTTTAATTAATTTATTTAACTCATTTAATCATGAAAATATATAATTTAGATTGTATAACATTATATTTCAAATTCAATAACATCACAAAATTTTTATTATGTAACAAATTAACAGGTGATTATTACGATGACTCCTAATATATGGGAGGATTAGCCTAAAAATTATATAATTTTTATATACAAAACATATTTTTCGTTATATATATTTAAATTCTAAATGTTGTGCATTAGGATGATTTATCAATTCTTTAAACCCTCAAAAATAGAAAAACATTAAAAACAGAATTTATAATAATTAAAATATTATATTATTGTCACCACATTATATATTTGAAACTATATATAATATTTAATGTAAAAAAAATTAGATAATTAAATATATATATATAGTTATATACTCATTGATAATGAAATTTTATCGTTAATAATATAATGATGATAAATTTGAATAGTTAAAAAATCATCATGAGGTTGAAAATGTGCATAATGATTAAATAAAATGTCATACGTATATAATGGAAAATTTTTAAAAAATGAGGCAAGAAATGAAAATGTTTTTATTTATTAAAATTAATTTCTCTATTCATGATATTAAATGAAAATAAATTATATAGTCAAAAATCATGGTTATAAATCTCCAAAACATATATTCTCTATTTTTTTAACATATTTCAATCTATAATAATCTATTTTCTTTCTCCCAATGGTGAATTTTATTATATTGTAATATATATATATGTATTTATTGTATATCATTTTTATTCAGTTGTTATTTTATGGGGTTATTCATTATTTATAAAATTACAAAATAATATATGTAAACAACCGTTTTATATGTATACTGTTATCAATAAAAATATTTTTATAGTATATGATTTATTCATTAATTACATCTTAAATCAATAATTAAAATATGAGTTAATTTTACTATGTATTTAAATTATTGATGGAAACCTTATACTCTCTTATCATATATGGTTTTGACCATTTTATATAATAGTAATAAAATTACTCATTCTTGTATGTCCTTCTTTACTGATTATTAGGAATTCTATTATTGATGGGATTTATTTTTAAGAAATATTGTTTAAAAGTGAATTATGATTTTCTAAAATTTAGTAGTCCCTGCTTTTTATAGGAATCATTCTGAAACAGAATTGGAATACTCATTATGACATGATTTTACGATGCATTTTTTTAGGATTTTCCCATGAGTGTGTGTATGTATTATGTCATTATATATAGAATACATTTACTTGACTTATTAATATTTAATTTATTGGAAATATTTCTATATCGATAAATATATTTGATAAAAAAGTTGAATCATAATATACTTTTTTGTGGGAATGATGGGGTTTGATATTTCAACAATGATATCAATGAAAATGATGAAATTAGTGTTTCCAATATTGTTTTAATTCCTCAATAGTGATATACAACTTATATTTACAATGAAATTTCGGATGTCATTTATACACTCATAGTGTTTTCAAGAATACTGTGTCCCATTTTCTGTATATCAATTGTGACATGATTCAATGTGAATTTTTTTTGTTCCTGTTTTTTTGACTCTACACCATTTTTATTATTTCCTATTATATATCACCATCATATTCATTGAAATGTCCCACTATGAGTATTGAAGTATTATTATTTCTTATGTTGTTCACCTTATGTTTTGGTGTGTTCCTGAGTCGTAAGTTTTTTATTGTTTCTAATGATTGTTATGGTGTTATTATCTGTATTAGAGTAGTAAAGAATGAATATTATGGATTTTTCATGGATGAATACTATGTGGTATATATTTTTTTCATCGATTACTAATTTTTTAGTAACTATGATGTGGTGATGATGACTACAAAGAGGTGGGCCAGGGTAGGCTTATCTGTGGTTCTACTAATTTTTTCCATACTGTTTCATGGATGGTAGTTTTCATTGTAGATTTTTCATGGATATTAGGGCCTATCTAATGAATATTACTGAAATTTCATCATCCATTCCTAGGATTTCCATATCTATGGCCTTCACATTTTCTTGTTTCATTGATGTGGATTAAACTAGCCTAATGATGTGTGGTTAGTGTGTTTATTTCATGGTCTGAACCTTATTATTTTTTTCTGTGGTGTGGTCTCCTCCATTATACCATAAATATATTATTTCGATAAATAATGTATTAGGACCACCCAACTTTACATAAAAACCACATATAAAATCATATTCAACCATTCAGATGTTTGGTGCACAATATTAGTGTTTTCTACTCCCAACATATCCTCTTCGTGGATCAATTCGACCGTATTGGATTTTGAACTCTCTTAATTATGTGAAGATTATAATTTATTTAAATAATCTAGTTATTTTCCCTAATTCTCTATATATGATGAATATAACACCCCATGTTAGAATCTAACGTTTTGGAGGTTCATCATACTCATTTTCAAGTACACTTTTTTCTTATTTTGAGAATATCAAGGTTGGGAGTTTCATTGGGATTTCTATAGGTAAGATAGAGGTGATTTAAAATAACAAGGGGATGGTCATGTTTAGAAAAAAATCATACTAAAATGTGTTGTTTTAATAGGAATAAATGCACCCCATTATGTTGACCTTGTAGGTGGCCCATAGGATTTCCAAACCGTGTGACCTCCCACCCAAATTCATCCACCCTTAAACATATATAATTTCCATTGTGGTTCAAGGAATTTCAATAATATTAACCTTCTAGGAGAGAGTTATAACACCCTATGTAGAAGTGAATTGTTAATGAGAGAATATTGGTGAACTAATTAACTCCACATAGAAAATGGTCTGTTGGTTTTAAATTCCACAATAATTTGACATAATTTTTGAGAACCCAAGTATATTTATCCCCATTTTCCCAAGAATGACCAAAAATGCATTACATAGATTTTAGAAGCTATTATAAGTCTTCAAATTCTCCTCAAACTAAAGTCTTGATGAATAGATGTTCTAATTGATGAATCATCTTCTCATTGGTAAGTGATTTTTTCTCTGATTGTTTACATATTTCTCTCACTTCTACTTCTTGATGATGATAGTGTATTTTTCCTATTTTTTTATGGTTTAGATCTAGGTTATAATAGATAATTGTTTTTTATTTTGGTGTTAAGAATTGGATCTATATGTCATTAGTATTTTCAAAATTGACCATTGAACATTAAATTGGGGGTTTTTGGTTTGGAAAACATCTATCAATGTCATTTAGTATGGTGATATAATTTTTAATTGCTATAGTATTTAATAAAATTTATCATAAATTATTGTTACATTACAATTGAAACATTAAAAATTTAATTTTTACATTGAATTTATTAATTTATTTCAAGGTAATTCTGAAATTATTCTGGGGTTCCATTGGACCCATTGATGAATCTAAAACCAAACATAGTGAAACCCCATGGAGTTTTTTGATATAATTTGAATTATGAAATATAAAATAATGATTTTTAAATTAATGATATTGTAAATATTGATTGTATAAAATTTATTGAAATTGGTTGAAAAATTGTTTTCGAAAGGGTTAATAAATGGGTTGAAAATATGAAAGATTGAAATATGATATTTGTGACTAGGTAGTGGGATAAGAATTGTTATTTCAAATACAATTTGGATGAAAAATTTCTTCTCTTGGACCACATTATATATATATATATATATATATATTTGAGTGTGTCTGTTTGGTATTCTGTGTGTGTGTGTGTGATCGATATGTTTTAGGATAGGGAATGCTACTCTAAATACCCATGGGGTTCTAGACTCTACTCTAGGACCCCAATGTATCTATGTAAATTTTAAATTCAATGACTAATTAAATCATGTCATGGAATAAATTGTCATATCCTATTGTTCGGTGGTTCAGACATATGAATGGGCTGAAGCATGTATTCATGGAATGGGTATCACAGTGAAGTTAATGATTTTGTGTTGAAGTAAAAAAATAATTTAAATGTGTAAATAGTTTACATTTAAACTTTTATTTGTTCCATTACAAAATTTGATATATATATATATATATATATATATATTGGATATTATTTTAGATTCCATTGGTATTTTCTATATAATTATCAATCATATCCTACACATTCTTCCTAACCAGTAAAAAAATTACATCATGTTTGCAGGATATATATGGAAAATATCCCATAATTAAGTAGAAGCGTGAGTATACATGTTAGATCATGGAATAGGGAGAATCACATGATGTTGGGACACTCATGAGTAGTTTTATTTGGGTGATTATTTTGGGTTGAATTAATTTGGTGACATGTATATGGGATGAAATATCTATTATTCAGGATCATGTCTTTTATCAATGATTTTGGATTATCATGTGATTTTGGTATTCATTGTTTTTGTATTAATATTTTAATTTTGTATTATCACATAATGAATGGTTTACTTTTGGGAAATAGAAAATATGAATGTGTTTCATAATAGGGATACCACGACCAAGATGAGGGATTTTTTAGGTTAGTGGTAGTTCCCCTGTTTTAATTGTATGTCGGGATATGAAGGTGAATGGTTATGAATTTTTGAAAAATTTTACAATTAAAATGGGGTAATTATGTGTCATGTGTCCTAATTTTTTATTTGGATTATTAGACATTTCCCCCATGAATACGTGGTTTCAGGTTATCATTTATTTATAGTTAGACACTATGATATACCACATAATACATTCAAAAGTAGGTAAAAACTATATGATTTAGTTGTGATTTTTTTAGATGAGGAATAGACAATTTTTTTTTGAATTTATTTACAATATATTTAACTAATACCGAGATTTTATGGTGGTTTTTTATACCATTTTGTACTCTATGACCCATTGTGATCATGAACGTTATTTGGACATCATCTCGAGTACACAAAGAGAGCATCAACTCTATGCTGAAATATCTAACTATATATTTGGTATCAAAAATGACTTTTTTACTTAGTTACAGAATATCATTGTAATGTTTTCAGTGAATTTAAAGAAATTTCATGTAGTATTTTACTGGGAAAATCCAAATATTAAATTTGAAATCCATATTTTTTTGTTTTAGTGGGATTTTATTGGATGTTCAATAAGTAAATTTACCTCATTGAATCACTAATGATGGGATTTATCATGAATGGTTACGTATTAATTGTTTCGATCTAGTGAGAAAAACATCAATGAAATGAAGAATTATTTTATTACCACAAAATATTAGATCTTACCTTAGTGAGTTGATTAGTAATACACATTTTTTGTTGCATCTAAGAACAATCACAGAGAAGTGTTGATTCATGGATATCATTTTCATTCATATTGGTCATGGTATTATGGTTGAATGAATGAAATTACTCTATAACATATATTCAGTTGTTATTGGTGTTTTATAACTTATATTAATGGTGGAATTATCTATTATGAAAAATATTAATGCGCATACCACCGAAAAATGAATTACTTATATATTTTCTTGGTGATATTTGGATGACTAACAATGGAGATGGGTTCATCATGTAATTACATTTTATTTTCATCTAGACTATAATATCACAAAGATAAATATTGTTTTTAATTCAATGGGTAAAAAAATTAACAATTTGGAATTTTATTTATCTAATTTTTAATGATGGAATATTAACATACTATTTGAGATGCAAATTGTAACTATAGTGGGCCAAGAAAATATTAAAATTATATTGGTATTTGTGAATTACATACATTTGAAACTCATCAGGGATAGGCAGTACGATTATCAAGAATACAATTATATAATAGTTATACATGATGGCGGGGAGTCACCATCAAATTTAACTATAGACGTGGATAATATAATATATGTATGGAGCTATATTGTTCTCTCTACATTAATTCTTTAAGTGGTGATTCCCATGTTCTATGACAAAATTTGGTCAGTTCATCCTCATTCAAACAAGATGTACCTTGATATTTGATGATATTATTGATGCATTGGAATGAAAAGGGTGGTTTCAATGTTTTTGGAATGATGTTACACCAGTATGCATATGACAGTCATGAAATATGACCAAAAGAGTTACTAACACCATTTAACATTCAATAGTGGATGCAAGATGATGTTACCATGTACATAATTATTTTTCTTCCTAGGATTACTCAGAACACTTATACTATTTGTGTGATTGAAGACCAATTTACAAAAATAGTATATTTTTTTCTGTCCATAAGAAAAATATAGTTGATCATTTGGGGGAATGTTTGGTCATGTGATAGTATATTTACATGGTGTAATGTGCTATATTTTATTATATCATGATCCAAGTTTTACTTTTCACTTAATGAATAGAGTGTAGAAGGCTCTTCTTTTATTATTGTTTCTTAAAAGGGTTTTCTCTAAGTAGATAGATGGTTAGAAATAACATAATATTAAAGTATTAGTGGGTTTTTTGTGAGTATTCTTCATTAAAATTTGAGAGACATGGGTGAAGAATTTATAACTTGTTAAGTTCACCTATATTAATAGTTATATGGTAAATATTTAGATGAATCTGTATAAGGATGTTTATTGTAGACTATGAAGATCTCATTTATAATTGGTGGAAGTATATGATTCTCAGTTGTTGTGATAGAGTGTCATACTAGATACATCGGAACAAGTTCATTTGATTTTGAAATATCATAGATTAATTGAGGTCATATATTTATAAACATTAATGACCCTTGAGTTTATAGTTTGTGACTATTTATTCATACTATTTTCACAAATATTTGGGGAATAAAGGATTTGGAAACTTGGAATGACAGGTTCCATGTTTTTTGGAGTGTCCGGGATTATGGAGTGAATCGGGCTAGTGTTGTACCTATAAGAACTTCCTCAAAGGTATAGTGCAATGAAATATGTTTTTATGTTTCACAAAATCATTTCTATAAATCTAACATGACTCATGTGATATATTTTGATGATTTTGAGTTGTTGGCGGATGCATCCCAAAACGAGAATATGATTTTTTTTATGGATTATTGTGAGATAGTGTTTTGAGAAATTAATATGCTGATATTATGTGTGTTTTCTGAATATGTTAGTGTTTATGGGAAAATATTGGAGACATTTAAAGATTTGTTGTCTTAGTGTCATGAAAATTTTACTTTATATTATTATATATAATTTGGAGTTTGGTCAATGTATATTTCTTATATGTTTGGGATATTGAATGATATTGACATTTCTAGAGGTATCTTCTACTCATTTTCTAGTACTATTTTATGTTATATTGGATATATCATGTCTGTGATATTCATTTGGATTTTTTTGGTTGATTATACTGATAATTGGAATCCCGTAGAGATGTTTTTGGTTGGCACATATTTATGGAAAATGGTTCAGTATTTCTAAGGAACCAATTCACCCAAATTTGGAGGGACGATAGGTGGAATATTGTTGGCGCATGATCTGGGAAAACCATGGGTACTCCACCCCCAAACTATGAACACACTAACAAAATTTTATTTCATTATTGATGAATGGTTTCTAAAACTCTGTAACACAAATGGGAAAACATGCACCTCAAAGTAGAGGCTCAATTTAAGGTACATGATTTTTAAAACCTTGTTCCCTTTCCAAAAAAACCATGTTTTTATGTTTTAATTAATAGGAAATTTTGAAAAAATATCCAAAACCCATATATTTTTATCCATATTATCCCCACTTATCCCAAATTCTTTTCCATAAATTTTGGATGATATAAAAATTATTATATGGATCCTTAAACCACATTATTGATGAATCAAATATCCGATTGAGGAATCATATCCCCATGGCTATGTGAATTCATTCATCATTTTTACATCATTATATCGTCTATTTTTTCCACTGAAGAGCGATGAGTATTCCAATATTGGTATTGTTTTAGATATAGATTCAAATTCAACTTTTTTGTTTATATTTTCTTCAAATTATTTACATTTACATCACATCGATCATTACACAATTGACAGATCAACATCATGATAGATTTTTGTGTTTTTTGAACATATATCAACAACCATAAATAATGTTTTATAGCCATAACATCCCATAATATTGATTATATCTACTTTTATTTAATTAGTAAATTTTTATTTCGACAGTAGTAAATGAATTATATATTGAATAGAATAGTTTTTTTCTTCTGAGATAGTGAAAACATTCATAGGTTATCGCTGGACCCATTGGTGAATTTGAAACCAAACATGGTCGAAACCCATGGGGTGTCATGATATAAATGATTTGATGAAATATGAATTATTCATGGGTTCTTAATGATATTGTAAATATGTTTTATAATTGTATTAATAAAAATTTGTTGAATAATATTTTATGGAAATAGTTGATAAACTGGTTGTGAATGCAGAACGATGGGATTGATATATGTGACTGAGTTATGTAATTATGACTACTGCTCCAATCACTCATGGTGTTAATGAACATCGAACTACTCCACCAATATATATATATACATTGTATGTGATCAAATTTTTTAGGCAATGACTGCTTCTCCAAATACCTCGGGGTTCTAGAATATTGATTTGGGCCCCCCCTTTATGAATGCGAAAATGGAAATAAATGATTAATGGAATCCCAAAATGGAATAAATGAGTTATTCCAATGGTGGATTGTTCATAATTATCCATGGTCTCATTCAGTTATTGTCAAAAAATGTATCACGAAAAACCAGTGGATTATGTTGTTGATTAATGAATACATTAAATTTAGAATCTATTTAAATTACTAATTGTATTTTAATTCATTATAAATTTTCAAAAATGATTATAGATGGGATATAGCTTTAGGAATAGTTGGTGCTGGGATACTATGTTTTACTCACACCCTAGATGGGATTCCTGATCAAAAAAATGAATAGATTTCATGTTTAAAAGGAAAGTTAAAGGAAAGAGCCTTATATTAGATATATGAGTAGGGATGAAAAATAGATCCTGGAAGATGGAGTAGACATGATGTTTCGACACTCATTGGCATTTTTTCGAGTGTCAAAATTTTTATTTTAATTTGAAACTTAACACTTATATGGAATTAAATATCTACTCTTTCAGTTATGGTGATTTATCAATTTTTTATTTTTAGATGATTTTAGCATTTTTTATTATGATATTATTCATGTTATTTTACATTATCATTTTTTAAAATATGTTGATTTCTTACATTATGGGACTTCTAAAAAGTGGTTATAGTCTCTATGCATATATAAATATTAGTTTTTCGTTACTAGTTAGAAGCTTCTACCGTATGATAAGGCGCACCAGGGGTCATGTAGCCAACCTACATAGGGATCTATCTTGTGAAACCAGGGTTAGGATGTTACATAACCAAACCAACACTAATTTATCTGATGTCAACATTTAATTTATATCTTTATCACATTTTTTGGTGAAAAAATTTTTACTATAGAAAACATGAAAATAGAATGATATATTTTATCACTTCTATTCCCATATAATGATTAGTGTATGAGTTTTATAAAATTTAGGTAAATACAATCCAAAATAAACCACATTTATTTGTATTATCTTTTAAAATATAGTACCCATATTATTTTCTTTTACAATAACCCCTCATCATCATCAATATTAAACCATTAAATAATATATCCATTCATTATCATTCATTATTATCATGTTAAATAAAAGCTTAAGAAGGGTAAACTAAAATTATCAGTGATGGTGAATATAATCATTAACAATTGAACGTAATTAGAGATGACATGAAGTTAATAAGGACATGGTGAAATAATCCTAGTTCGTGGGAAAATAATAAATGAACTCATTCCCATCAATACCTAATTCATTATTAATTAAATATTAAATATGTATATAAAAAGGAAAAGAACATAAGAACCAATAATCATGATCAATGTGATATTAATCATGATCAAAGGAAAAAATATAATCCAATTAAACTAATTTATTAAACATGATGCTATCTTAGAAAAGTTCTTTCATAAATGATGATAATCCTAGGAATGAAAAAACTAGATCAGAGTAAAATCAATAAGATAAACCCTCAACTCACTAAGTATTTCATTACTATCATGAAGCGAATCTAGTCACCCAAAAAACATTCACCAATAATGGCCCATGATACGACCTGATGGGTGTTCCCTCTCCCCACAGTCCGGAACAAGTGTGCGGGTATCATATATTTTTGGTAGGGAATGATTAACCTGAATATGGAAATAGAAAACATCAAAACCAATCGATAAACTCGATGTGAAAAATCATACTAAAAAATATTTAAACTAAATCAAGAGAAGAATATGTAGGTAAAAAATATAAAAATAAGTCCATAGACACTTAAAAAATAGGAGAAAAATATCCCCAGTACTCCACAAAACTAGGGGTCATCTCCCACAAGCAGTCTCCAAAACATTGCACCATTTATGGGAACCAACATCCCAAACTGATATCACCCAAAGCCATTCATTTACCTGTGCCAAGCAAGATTTTTTTTTCATAAACCCATGTATTTTAAGTTGGGTGTGAGATTAATACCAATATTAAAACACCATGATACTCCATAGTGTAAACCATACAAGACAATAAGAATGCAAGTTTTGATAAGCAGATAGTTGTGGAATGAATTTCAAAAGAATGAAATTTTTTAAATGAAAATAGTTTTCACTAGAAATTTTCCAAGACTGAATACTTATAAGTAACAAATATATGATACTATATTCTCTATATAATACCACCATATTCCAAATATAATTAAAAAACAGTCAATGAGAACAAATATTTGGAACAATCCTAGGCTCTATGTAGTATCCGGCCAAATGCACCACATGCCTCGTTGTAAATTAACCCTAGAAAAATCACTTATCATGCATGATCAACTAGTAGGGAATGATCCCATAACCTATAAATCCCAAATCATCATCTATATAGTTTTTTATTGTTTCCATTATACATTTTTCTTAGTTAAATAAGGATAATACCAATTCAGATCATTAGTTTACTAGTACATATCCACCCTCCTAGATACAAGGGCTTCCCCCTTTGTGATAAACCATTATCTAATGATACCAAAAGCCAATATTAGATAAAAACATTAGTTCTAGTCACAATAAACTCAAAACGTTGCTACAAATGTTTTTTACCACTTACACCTCTCAATAAAAACATTAGAATATCAATAAAATAAGTTCACAAGATATAACAATTGTTTTCCACACAAAATCCACTAAAACACGACATTTAACACAATTTTCATACACATATTCACCAAAAAATAATTTGAAGCAACCAAAATATTTCTATAAACACGTTACACTTGTTATATAACATTCCAAGTTATTATAACTATAAATAGACAAGTAAAACACCCAATTTAACACAAAGTTGGTACCAAAACATTCTTTTTCATAACAAACATCACCTAATAAGATTTTTTAGCAAGTATAATGAATAAATAATGTGATAAAAATTTATATTTTTCAACCATAACTCATTTATCATTTAATACACTTTAAATCACCTACCAATAGTGTCAAAACCCTTGAATCTTTGTGAGAAAATTAATCTACACCACCACCACACCCCAAATGACATAGATCAAACCTGAAAGAAATAAAATTGTCCCAGAAATTATGTATCAAAACTTATGTTTGAAATCCTACTTATGGGAAATAAGTATCCTCATGAAAAATGGATGAAACCCTATGATAAATTCTGTATCTAAAAAATAAATTCATTTACATGAGGACGTTTTAAGTTTCTACACAAAATCCCCCATAAAAATTGAGTTCCAATGAGGTTTGAGGATACTCGGAGGCAACCATGGTTACTAGGGTCAAATGGGGGAAGAAAGTGGAGAGATTGGTTAAATCTTGGGAGTGAAAAAATGGAATTTAACAACCTTTTTAATGAGATCGACCACACTGTAAGGTTTCATTGCACGGTTCGGCTAACGTTGCTCCCAAACTGGGAGCCCCCTTCAATCCATTAAAAAACGGGTTAAAAAACATATAAATCCAAGGGGTAATAAGTGAAACATAGGTGGGAATAATATGAGATGAATATAAAAAAAGTACCATAAATGAAGGACATTGGTGTGAAAATTTCCTCCCACATGATAACTTTCCTTTACGAAAAGTCAACCTGAATCTTGATTCAAAAACATGAACGCATACTCTTTTCTCATCCACTGAAATCCTATCTTATTCCACATATGTATCATTAACATACATCAAAAGAATATGAATCATTATAATAGGCATTCCGCAATTCCCCTTTTCATGGATGTCCACTATTCACACCAGACGCTCATAAATAAGTAAATTGGGCTCTATATCGAACTCTTCCAAATTCAATACATGGGATGGATCTGAGTTATATTTCTTAATCTAGGAGACATGATATATGTAATGTATAGATTTTAATTCAGAATTTATGTCCAACCAGTATGCCACCTTTCCAATATGCACAGTGATCTCAAAATGTCTGACATACTACAACGGCTTTTTCCCTTGCTTTCTCAATCGACGATGGCCCAAACAAGGGGCCACATTCAACAATACCCTATCAAATAGAAAATACACTGGGTCTTGATGCCTTTTGTAATAACATAATTAATGGATAATCTGATCTATCAATAAGTTATGTCGGATCATCTTAATCTTCTCAGACGTCTCGTACCCCCTACTTCGCCCCATAAGTGAGGTTTCACATGCCTCATCCTAACACAGGGGGACCGATAAGGATGACCAAAAAGCACATCAAAAAGATACATTTGAATCGAGGATTAGTAAATGTTATTATTTTCAATCAAAACAATTTCGAAATGGATATCCATGGAACCTCCAATGTCTAGATCACATGCACAAAGAATGTCCCCCAAAATCATATTCGCCCGCTCTGTCTGACAGTTCTTTTGATGATGGTATTTTGTGCTAGTATTAATATGAGTCCCCTAGTCTTTAAGATGGCCTTAAAAAAACCGATAATTGGAATGGGGGTTTGTATCAGAGAAAATACTGATTCCACACCATGGATCCTAAACACCTCAGGAAGATATAAACAACACAACTCAACCACTTTTGCATTATCTCCGATCCAAATGAAGTGGGATGATTTGGCGCGATGATAAATCATAACCCAAATGGAATTCTTACGATGAGGTGTACGAGGTATTCCAAAAATGAAATGTGTGGTGACTTCGACACACTTCCAGGATTGATTGGGTAATTGCTGGAGAAAACTGGATTGCCTTTAATGCTCATATTTCATTTGCTGGTATGTTTAGTATCTCTACCCGATATCTCTGATACCTCATCTCATACCAGGAAACCAAAACATCTGACAGACATCATAAAACATCTTTATAGAAATTGGATGGATAACTCACGGATACTTGTTTCTATCCTGCTTCACCACCATCCATAGAGATATCAACACTATTGAATGGTCCATGAAGAACAAGTTTCCCTTGGGACATGACGATCAATATATATACATCTACCCAACATAAATAAATTTCTTCAACCTCAAAAAAATATCATCACAAGATTATTCTCACTGAATTAGATCCACTAAAGGAGTCAACTGAATGTTTCTGAGAATGCACCCCCATTTATTTCATTGGCCTCCAAATGTATCTTAGAAAAGAGTTCCATCAATGTCCACTTAGCACTAGAATTCCTAAAAGCATGTACTGGGACTCTTCTGATTTAGGTGTCAGCCACCAAGTTACCCATGCTAGGGGTATTGACAATGTCAATGTATTTCTCCTACATGTACTCTATCCAACGACACTCCCTAATGTTGAGGTCCTACTGTGAGAATATATATGCGCTGATTTAGTGATTATAGTACACCAAAAACTTCAACCCAAATTGGTAGTGACTCCAAGTCAATAAATCATGCATCAAATATGATAACTACAAGAATTTAATTGGTTAGTTCTTTTCATGTGGTCGGAGTTGTCAAGATCCATAAATCACTACGTGATCATCATGCATAAGAACACACCCAAGAACAAAACCTAAAGCATCCCAATACACCACATACTACAGTCAGCCTATAGTAAAATTAAAATATGGTAGGTAGTCTACCACTTCATCTAATCCTTGTGGGATGCCTGACATTCTGGGCCCCAGAAAAATATAACCCTTTTCTAGTTTATTTCCATCATCGGTGAAGCAATCTAAGAGAAATCCCGAATAAACTGCCTGTAAAAACACCCCATGCCAACGAAACTACAAATCTCGAACTCATTATTCATCTTATCCTAGGAAATAACCACAATGATATTATCAAGGTCCACCAAAACTCCCTTCTATGGGATCAAATGCCCCAACAATTTCACTTCTCTGATCCAGAATAAGCATTTAGGGAACATTTCATAATGGTGTTGCTCTCGCAAGGTTCCCTGAACGATCTATATGTGATGCTCATGTTCCTCCTCAGATCTGGAATAATGTATGATGTCATCCACAAATAACATGACTAATGAATTGAGATATTGATAGAACACCATCTTCATGAGTTTCATAATTACCAGTAGAGCATTGGTCAATCCGAATGGGCATGGCCAAATAATTGAAGTGTTTGTTTCGTTTTCTAAAGGCTAAAATTGGTTTATCTGCCTCTTTCACAATGAGTTGTTGATAGCCTAAACTGCTTTCTATTTAAGATAACCACATTTCAGCCTTCAATAGATCAAAAAATTCATCTATTATATGTAAGGGATATTTTTTTTTATTTTTACCTTATTCATCTTCCGGAAGTCAATACACAAGAGGAGGGATCCGTCACCGATTTTAACGAACAAAACAAGAGAGGACCAATGAGAGACACTCAGGAGAATGAATACATTGGATTCCAATTCATCAAAATGTATCTTTAATTCCCTCATCTCAGTTGGGGACATGCAATATGAGGGAAGAGTTATCAGCTGTGGTACTAACGCCAGATCAATCGAGAAATCCACATCCTACTCCGGAAGATAACCTAAAAATCAACTTGAAATACCTCTGGAAACATGTCAAATACATGAGGTAGTCCACCATTAGAATCATGACCATCATCCACTATTTCCAGATATGTTAACAAAAAAAAACATTTCCGAACTCTAATAGTGGAGGTACCACATGACTAGACTTAGGATCACATTCCCCATGAAAAACATGAAGACTCCCATCAGGTGCCAAAAAAATGAACCACCGCCAATAGAAATCAATGTATTCCTAGAATTGTAGTAGCCAATCCCTAAATATTATTCTGTCAAACAAATCCATATCTATGACCATGAGGTCCCACTCCATATCAACCACTAACATGAAAAGAATTCATGACGACCACCTTAGAACCTTCTCCGTTTTCTTTCCGAATAGTGTATCTAACACCATCGCAATAAGACAACAGATTGATGGAAAATTCAGTATGTCGACAAAATAAGAAGAAATGTATAAAACAGAGGAACTTGTATCAAAATTAGAAGCATCTATAGATGATGCAATCAAAACGGTACATCGAATTGTTGATGGTCCCGCCTCAGATCCATCTGGTTCCTGATCCACCGCATGAAGTGTTTTGGTCTTTTCCTAAGGAAGATTGGTAGTCTTTGGTTGTTCCCTACACTAGTTCTTCCCTGAAGATGACCCAACATTACCCCCACCACCACCAAATCAAGGCCCCCCATCCTCGATGGCTCGGAATGAGCTAGAACTACTATTGAAGCCCATGATCATTCCACGCAATAATGTTGACGTTCCAACCTAAAAAAGTACTGCAAGTGACCCATTCCTCTAAAATTATAATAGGGATTCAGAGAAAGTGTGAATGATTGTTGGATGTGACCGAGTCTCTTGAAATGGTGGCACCTGACCGATCTATCATCAAAAGTGACAGATGAGAACATCCTAGAAGAGTGTCCTGAGCTACCACCTGTCATCATCACATGTTCCACACAATTTATTTTATTTTATGAAGAACTACCACTACACAATACTAATATTGTCCCTGAGAAATATTCCTCCCTTACTAGCCACTCTCAACCATGCAAGATCAACCACGTCTGCATATGTACTCATCTAAAATAATAAAATCTAGGAGTATATCTATTATCGAATGTCTTTCTCGATCCTATGGGCCTTCTTCAGCTCATTTGTGGAAATTTCAGAAGCATACTGAACTAGAACTGTAAAATGGTTGGCATACTCCATCACAAAAAGATCCCCCTGAACAATATCCGTGAACTCACAGTATCTATCATATGCCAAAACTTCATGGAAGCATTGTTCATTGAAGACGACCTTGAAATCTCCTAAGCGCATCTACTCATTCTTCCCAGATTGATGTATCGATTCCCCCCACATACGACTTGGACCCACCATAAAAAAATTTTCACAAATCACCATGAACTCCTCGTGTGTGTCCAAGAACTCAAACATGTGCTAGATCATTTCGAGCCATTCCTATACATCATGGGGTTTTATGCTACCTAGAATGTATGAGGATAATTTTTCAGGAACTCATGTGACTTGTACTTCCTAGAAGCAATCTCATATTCTCTAACATGAGTTTGAATAGGATCCATTATATTACATAGAGCCTGGATAGCTCAAACCATATCCTCAACTAACCTCTGGTCAAGCTGTGTGGGAGAACTATCTCCAGCTTCCTCCCATGGGTGCATGGGAGAATTCTAGGGAGGAATGTTTCTACAAAAAGGAAATAGTGACATGATAAAAAATCATTACAAATGTTTTGAAAAATCCCATCAATATCAAAAAATTCAATGATTCCAAAAAAATTCAACAATAAAATAAACTACTACTTCACACCCTCCTGTTTTCCATGTGTAGTCTGCATCCCACATTTCTCACCTAGAAGTGAAGTCAAATAAACAATTCCAATGTCCCATGGTTAATCGAGGTATTCCAAGATATGTGCAGTCCAAGAACCACACTAATGACCAAAACACCAAGTCTCGATGGTCATATCTCTAGTATAGCCTGAATCATCCCAAAATAAGAATATAATCAAAGAACTATAATCTCTTTTGATACCATTTTTTCACGAATTGAATCTTGTTGTAATAAATACAATTACCAGACCATGACTATGACAAGGCCCAATGGATATTACATATCCCCAATGGTGAAAAAATTGATCAATTATAATATATTTTTATTTGGGAGCGATTTACTCAAATATTTAAACATAAAACATCAAAACCAATCAATAATCCAGATTTGAAACTTCATGCCAAACAATATTTTTTAAAAAAATCTAGTACTAAATATGTTGGATAAAAAATATAATAATATGTATAAATACACTTCAAAATAGATGTAAAAAAACTCCAATGACTCCACATGACATGGTTTCACCATCCACATGTCCTCTCCACAATGCCACTCCGTGGAGGAGAACTAACAACACGAACCACCATCACCCAAAACCTTTTCAGTACCTGTGTCAAACATGAAAAAGAATAATTATATCCTAGTGGTGTAAGTACGTTTTGAGCCTAATCCCAATAGGATACCACCAAGAGACTCCATAAATAAAAAAAACAAGATAAAAAGTATGCTGGTTTTATAATCAGAAAGTGGTGGAAATAATGTCTAAAGTTTGAAACATTTAAATGTAAACAGTTTTCAAAATAAAATTTTCAAGGGTTGAATAGGTTTAAGTAAAACATGTAAGATATTTTAATTTATTTCAAAAACCACCTCATGCTAAAGATAATTACCAAATACTCAAGGAGCACCAATCTCAGGAACACCCCTATGAAATTGGTAGTCTCGTGCCCTAGGTACCTCGTACCTCGGGGTAATGTAACCATAGAATAACCCATCAACATGCATGAGACACTAGTATGGAACCTCACCATGACCTAGAGGCCCCCAATCATCATCAATATTATTTAGTGTTTTTGTTATCCATTTTTCTTAGTGAAATAAAGGTATATCCCATCCAGATCACTAGCATACTAATACATATCAGCCCTCCTAGATACCTGGGCTCCCCACAATGTGATCAAACAATTATATCATGATACCAAAACCAAGTATCAAATAAACACCTAATTTCTGATCACAATATACTCAAAAAATATATAAATTTTTTTTCACCACATTCACCACTCAAAAAAATCTTTAGAATTTCAATAAAATAACATCCCAAGATTATGAAATGATTTGCACACAAAATCCCATAAAATCACACTTTTAACATAATGTACAGACACATATTCACCCAAACATTATTTTCAGTACCCAGAAAATTTATATAAATCCATTAAATGATTAATAAAACAATCTGAATAGGCATAACATAAAATAGACATGAAAAACACACAATTTCATACAAAATTGGTACCAAGAAATCATTTTCATAACAAACATCACGAAAAACAAATATCGCAACAAGGATAAAGAAGAATTATTGTGATAAAAATTGACATTCAAAAAACTTAACTCATCAACCATTGATTACCCATGGAATCATCTACCACAAGTGTCTTCATACTTGAATATTTGTGCGAAAATTTAGTCGGACCATTGACACACAACAAGGGACAATAATCAAGCATAAAACCAAAACTATCGAGCAAAAAGTTCAAGATAAAAGCCTGGTTCAGAAACCCTATCTGCTGGAAATAGGGAACCTAATCAATAAAGGAAGAAACCCCATGAAAAAATGAGGACGTAATGATGAAATTCCATTACATCAGGATGTTTGAGGATTCTACACCAAGCCCCCCTTGAAAATGGATGTCCAAGGAGGGATTGCGGTGATTGGGAGGCTTCTATGCTACTAGAATCGAATGGTAGATGGAAGAAGTGAGTTGGGATAAATCCCAAGGGGAATTAATTTGAAATCATTTTTAATGAGTTGGACATGGTCACATAGATTCTTGAACTATTAGGAAAATAGTGCGCCTAAATCATGTCCCCCCTTTTGTACACTCAAAAATTGGCCAAAAAAATTCAAATTATTGGGGGACTAGGGGAAACAAAGGGTATAATGTTAGGTCATGATGATAAGAGAATATTTTTTTAAATGAAGGACATGGGAGTGACAATTAAACAAATGAAAATATACACATCATAATGTAATGGAATGATATAATTAAGCAAACATCATATTAGATATATCAGGATCATTTGATGTTATCTAGGCACTACCATTATATAATCCTGAATGTGAACACCCAATGATATCTTTCTCCAAACATCTATATGCAATAATATGATCACATGGTTCTATATTGGAACACAAATCGTTTAAGCAATAATGGGATGACGTGAAGCTATATGGTCACACCAAAGAACATCAATAATGTATAAGTTCAATTCAGCATTAATGTACACGAAGCATTAATTTCATCCAAAACACATATAAGAAACATCTATTATTCTCAAATCATGACTAACATGTGTATGTGAAGCATTTTCCTTATCTAACCATTTGAAACATGATAGAAATATGGAAATAAAATGGGTTCCACAAAAATCTCTATGACACATGATTATATAATGGGAGAGAATCAATTAGCACAAAAATATTATTTAATAATAATTTACCAATGGAAGAAAATTGGGTTCTATAATTATTCCTCTGAAGCACGATTAACCAATGTAAATTGAAATGGGGTTTTCAACAATCTATTAAATACAATAATTGTCTATTTAGAGAAATAATGAAGATTTGGACATTAAAAAATATTTACATTTTAGCATAAGGTTCTAAAATTGACCTACACAATTTTAATAAAAAATAAAATTTAAATATGTTTATTAAAATTTTATAAAACAACCTTTTCATTATTTACATGTAATTTAAAAAATTCTCAAAATTATTTAAAAATATTTTTAATATTAATTAAACATTTTAAAATAATATAAAGAATACTCCATGGAAGATAATAAACGTGATGAAAATAAGATGCAAACATGTTATAGTTTATTTAATGGAACAATTTTTCATTATATATTATAAATTTTAGTCAAAGGTGACCCAACTACAATATGATATAGAATTTCCTTTTTAATAAAAATAAAATATGTCAAATGATCTTGTAAAAAAATTCATAAAAAAGTTATATTTTTAATTTTTTTTTAAAAACGTCTTAGAAATCATCGATATGGATGACAAATATACCATATGTAATGGAAAATAATAGATCAGTATCAATTATAGATAAAATTCAATATGTCTCTAAATTCATTAATTAATAAAAAATTCATTTGTTAACCACATTCATATGCAGATCAAAATAAAATAGACATGATTAACGAATGTATGAGAATAGGAATACTTCTAATTGATCCTCGAACATAAATAACCCTGAAAGTAAATATATTTTAACATATGTCATTTTCTGCTTTTGTAACATTTAATAAGAATACTCAATAATGAATAACATCATATGATATATTTAATACAACTAAAATAATTAATATCATGATATAAAATGTAAAATGAGTCAGTATATTCACCACATCATACATGATGTGAATGTTACGTTATTATATTCCCCAATAAATGGAAAGTGAGGCAATGTCCCTCGGTAATTTTATAATATCGTGACCAAAATCACTTGAAAAGGGATAATGTAATATGGATTATTAAATCCAAATAATTTTTATGAATATAATCATATTATACATTTGTTGGATATATATACACATATAATGTATTGGTGAGTATGGAATATGTCTCACAAAAGAAAAACCAAGATCAGAAAACACTTGCATTGAGTCTATACATTTCATGTCTTCCCTTTTACTAATGTATAATAAAAAAATAAATTATATAATATAATAAGAAACCTTTACTATTTTAATAAGTTATAAAAAGTTAATTTATTTTATTTCTTTATAATGACATATTTGATTACATAATTTTTTATGCCCACCTCAGGTGTTTTGAGTCTGCATGGTTCATTATTTTTAAAATGTTCAGCGAGTTGAACCTGGTCAAAGAGGTCACTATTACAAAATATCATGAATAAAAATAATTATATAAATTTGATATATATTCAGCATTATATAATTCAAACCAAATCAATAATTATGGTTTGGAAATATTAACTGTGTTACGATATTGCAGATTGTATGTCATATGTGTGCAAGAGTGACATTTCAATTTTTCAATGAACATTTTTGAATGAAGTTAAGGATTATTTTTTCATTCCATAATGATAATTATATCATACATATCATATCATTTTTTTAATATTATTTTCTACATCATCTTATGATATATAAATCAAAAAATTGAATCACATTTCCACATCGTGGAGGTAGTCCACAGTTACACGAATGACACAATCATTTTTTCATGTAAGAATTAAAATGATGTAATATATTTTCGGTATAAAAAATATTCCCTAAATATAATTATTATTTATTTTATATCAAATATATTATTTTAATTTTTCCTTATTACCATACATGTAAATAGATATGAAAAAATGTATCACCTCGTATCATGAAGAAATTATACATCATACACATTAACACAATTATCATATACCACATGGAATAAAAATAAAGAAGGTATATGTCATATATTAACTCCATGAGTGTAAATATTGTTAAAATAATATATATATGCTTTAAATCCACCATTAACAGAAGTACAGATTGGTGAATATTGAAAATGAATGACATCGGTTCGTGAATCCGCAGCCAAATGTAAACATACATGATGTTTTCACATCCCATTAGATATAATATGATATGTATATTGTATATACCATTCTTATAATAATATATTTTTATATATGATATACATTTTTTACCATATGAATGTATTTTTTGTGGATTTTAATGACATGGAAGATGAAAAATGAAGTCTATTATTTGAAATTTTACCTCTTTTCGTACGACTTATTTTGGATTATACCAAATATATTACTAAAATGGATTTATGAAAAAAAATTATTTTGGATGACAGTATGTTGTTTTATGTTATATGAAAATATAATTTCTTATTATTAATGGTTAAATAGTTATTAATTGGAGAGATGATAATGTGTCCTTTAATATGCGAGTTTAGTGGAATACATTATCCTTTTAAGAAAAAAAATTTGTACCCAAATTTTTTCTCAACAAAGGAGGATATAAAATAGATAATAATAAATCCATATACATCATATGGAAAATTTATTTATTTTAAATATATTTAAAATATGTTTTTAGGTAATTTATTCATTTATATTTTTAGATTAACGGATGAATAAACATGTTTCTCCTTAACCAAGATAAATAATTTTTTCCATTATCAGTATTCATTAAAATAAAAAAATTTATGGTCATGTTATATAATATAATTTATTCATATATAAAATTTTGAATCCAATTTACAAAATTAAATTCAATTAATTCTAAAATAGTAATATAGATTGAGTCCTGTGGACGGAATGACAAATCAGGGTTTCAGGAATTGTATTATACAAGATAAATATTATATAATTTTAACAATTTTACTAATAATAATAATTTTATGAATCTAACTTAATGTTTATAAATATATAATATATAAAGTAAATTTTAATCATCTTCCGTTAGGGTATATTAAATTAAATAAAAGGATAAACATTATATAATTTAATACAATATTCAGAATTATCGTGTATTTAAAAATGTGAGAAAAATATACTAAATTACAATATCAAGTTGATTATAAAAATTATGATGAATAATTTTAATTATAAAATAAATTTTTTTACTTCTAATTAAATTCATGTAATAATTTGACTTTTACAATACATGATTTGTTGAAAATAAATGACATTATTTGAAAATTCTATATTTTCAAAAATAACTAAATAATCAATAAATTTTGAAAATTAAAATAATTTCATGCAATGTAAACATTAGTATATTATTTCATAAATTATGATTATATTGTTAAATACATTTCAAAATGTTCCAAATATTCATTATAATTTTATATTTCATTCAATGATATAAAAACTGATTTTGATGATATATTTATTTATAATAAAATTATATCACTAAACGAATAATGATAATTTAAAGAAAATATATAAATAATTTATATTGAATAGGAAATAAATATATCATTATATAATAGTCATATATTTTGAGTGGATTTTATCCTTGATGTTGACCGTTGAATATGATTTCTAAAATTATGTCCTTTTTCTAAAATATAAGGGTGTTACATACAACCCTTTTACTAAATTTAATTAATTCAATTATTATATTTTCTAGGTAATTAATTTATGATTATTTAAAAATACAATTATTTTGAAATATATGCATAAATGGTGTAAATAAAACATTTTTTTAAAAGTTTGGGAAAGTGAAATATAAATCTCAAAAACAAAACTAGGTTTAAACATCATAGAAAATTGTTGGTAGGTGATGATTTGGAACTTTACAGGATAAATAATTCACAAATAATTATCTATATTTTTTGAGATCCTTGATAATGATAAATTAAATGATCAACATAAAGATATAAACAACAAAATAATATAAAAATGTTGTGTTTAACATGACGTTGATTCCATAAAAAATGATGTAAATATAAAAAAATTCTATTTAATGATACATTTTCTATAGATAAAGATTAAATTATGAATCTATAAGAAAAGAATAATTAAATATACCAACATGATGATAATAATATACTCTATTTACCAATTTTCACTATAATGTCATTCTTTTTTTTAAACAAAGAGAATCCATGAAGATTTGTTTTTATGCCCAAAGAACCAAATATAAAATTAAAATATATATGAAATATAAATATGAAAACCAATCTATTACCCTATCCTTATATATTATCCACAGACCATATTTTTTTAACTTTTTATGCTTTTAAAAAAAATAAGTAAACCACCATATGTTGAAATTATATGTTAATATAAATATTTGATATTAATAACAAGAATTCTAAATAAATAATTTCTATATATCATCAAAATTAAATAGTTTCTTAAAAAAAATTACCTCATACCTTTCATCATTCTTGAAAATAATATATTGTAGTCTTTGTTTTAAATAAAATTATTCAAATATTGGCCAAATCAATTTTCAATCTCGTTGATATATATATGATAAAACTAATGTCCCCATAATTACATGAGTGTTAATGGTCATATAATCCCTAATGTTTATAAATTCATAAAACCTTGTTTCCATAAAATATATATGTATAAATCATTATTTATAAAATTATATTATAAAATAGATCCAAATTAAAAATTTCATAACCATTTAATAAAAAAAATTATGATATCATCAAATAAAACCAAAAAGGGGAGTTTAAAAATATAAAATTATGGTCATATTTAATATTTTACACCATGATGGAATCCATAAAACATATTATATCCTCACATAATACAAAAACTTATAAAAATTTATATAAAACTTTTATATGATACCAACTATAATAGATCTACAAACACAATATTGGATCCAATGATAATATTAAATTTTTAATGTTAATGAAGATGAAGATGACCGCATTTTTTCAATGAAAACGTTCATAAATAGAATGTTATATTCTATCAAATACATTATCAACGAATACATATGTTTTGTGTTTTAGATAATTAAGGAAAAACTATTAAAAATTATAAGTCTATCAATATCCATACATTCATATTTAACAGTAATTTATCATCATCATCAATATGAAAAATATTATTACAAAATTATTTCAAAATAATATTTCATTAACTCTGTAAACCTAAAAAACAATTCTGAACTCACATTATTTATAAGGAATAACATTCCCTTAGAAAAACAAATTTCAACAATGAAAATATTAAGTGAATATGTTTAATACATTATATTCTATGTACAATATAAAATCATAAGAGAATGTCTATTATCCAATACATGAATCATGAAACAGGATATATGTAATATGGATTTAACAAGGGAATATGGAAAAATAATTTATAATGATGATCCATGTGATATAAATCATTTTCAAATGAATCATTAGGATCTAGAAAAATTTATTTATGAATAACTTTATATCATGATATATTTTATTCATAAATTGTTTTAATCAAATTTCATAAATTTGTAGAAGCCAGTTAAATCCATTAGATAAAATGTCATGTAACACCCCCCTCATCTCCACTAAATACAGTGCACATTAATAATGGATCATAGTCATATATAGGCGCACCTGTCATATAATATATGTAATTCTCACACTGAACTATCAAAAAACAGTCAGCATATATGATATAATGATCTCACATAGCATTATCTGGTTGCTCCCATCGTAGAATCTATAACGATCTGAAAAGGAGATGTCTAGTTGAAGCCATTTTAAATATTTTAACAGGATCACCCAATAATATAGAGGTTCAAAAATGATCATATATAATATCCAACTATAGTTTATGACTTAATTATATAGATAAATCATTTCATCATCGCAAACTTCATTCATTTCACAACATGATTAACCAATTTAATGAAACGTGTATCCATAACAATGAATTTGAGAAGTTATTATCTTGTGGAATTTAAATTAGTATCAAAACAAAATATTTAAAAGATTATGCACATTTTTAAAAGGCACATTTTATATACAAGTAATTTTTAAACAAGATTAAATCATGGAAATCAAATAGATTCCCTAATAATCACTTTAAAACATGATTATGACCTATAAAATAAATGGTTTCCACAACAATATCATATATTAAATCATAAAAACTCAAGATATATAATGCGAATTGAGAAAATATAAAATATCCACATTTATTTATTTGTAAAAAAGGTTTAGTATGTTAATGATTTGAAATACCATTAAAATATCAATAAAAAAACATCATGAAAAAATCATTTCATTTTAGAAAAATAATTACAAAATTAATGTTAAAATTTTTTATAAAAACTGATATTCATTAAAAACATCATTGGAAAAATATAAAGGAAAAATAATGAAAATAATATACCTAACGGTCGGAAAATGTGATCATTTCATTTGTGTTGAAATGAAATATTCTGTTCAAAACATTTATAAAACATGATTCAAAACAATCCCATTTAAAATTTGATGAAAAATTTCATCTTAAAAATTATTAAAATAGGATATAATATCTTTATAATGACCCCCTCCCTCAATGGATACCCATAATGGGGTATTGATAGCGTTGTAGGACAACATTAATTCCCTACGGTTCAATGAAAAACAACATTATGAATCTAAAACTATCCTACTCGATTAGTTAAAAAAGGAAGTATTGGTATGTCCAAGGACAAACCCACAGAGACGTTGAAATTATATATGTTAGGTTTTCAAAATATATAATTTTATTAGAATATGGATGGGGATGCAGAATTATTGGTCTGATTGACTTTATGGACATACAAAGAATATTAAGTGGTAGATTGATTAGTTTTGTTGATAAACATTGAAATCATTAATGGGTTTTTTTAATTCTAGGTTTATGTGCAAATTGGATTTTTAGAATATATATTTATTAATTCAGGATTCTTATGAGTTTCTATTTGAATTCAATCCAATTGGCATGATATCCCCTCATCAACACCAGAATACCTAATTTTCATTAGCCTGTTGCTTTACGGGGTTGAGGAATCAAGATTGTCTCGATACCATGATTAAAAATTATTTACAGTAAAGTTTAAAATATTATTTCCATCTACAGGTTTTTCAGTTGTGCAATTATAATGTTCATTTTGATTAATTTTTAAATGTTCATTACAATATAAAAATAATGTTATTTGATGTTGATTGAATAAATCAAATAATCTAATAAATTGAATAAAAAAATAATGACATCCAACGAACCTTCCCCCTTCAGTTAGATAACATTATCACATGGATGGAGTAACCCCAAATATTATAGAAGATTTTTTAGATGGAAATATAAAATTGAATGAAAACATTAATAATAGAACGAACATAGATAGGGTGCAGCAGTTCGCACCAATCTTTTGTCTCCAGCTATATATGAATTCTCTATATCTGTAGGAATGACCTTTTTTATAGGCATTGGATGGAATCTTCCTGGAACAATACATGACATGTAATGGGATCTCAAATCATGTAATAGTGATCATATATTTACTCTATGATTTTTTAATCTCCATTAATCTCACACGAATCTCGTTCGATGATTTTTATCATTGACTCATTTAACATCGCTTGATGGGTACTCATGATGTGTAAACCCAAAATCTTAAGATAATGTGAATATAGATGTATATATTCTCCTATAGAAAATATAAAAAAATGAACACCATGTAATGTAGTTTCACCACATGTAATGGTTTTCCATACATGTAATGACTTCATAGTTTTCATCAATTCATCTAAGTGTGTGAATCAAAATAATAATTAATAGAAATCATAACTTCATTATAAAAATTCACATATCCATAAATAATATCATAGAATAACATATATATATATATATGTGTGGATTTAATTATTTAGGGTATTGTTCTAATAATAGCATGCATGAAAATACGTTGTTCATACACTAAAAGAAGGTGACTCATGGTCCTATGAGTCTTGACCCCTGATCGTTTATATCATTTATTTCCCTATTATGGAATAATCCATCGATAATACATATAATCACGAATTGTGCCATTGCACATCTGAGCTCTCGTCCTAATAGGGATTATCTAGGACCATGGAGTGCAACAATTTTGCAAAAAACATTATCATAAACAATGTTACACAGAAGACCAACCATGATGTGATTAGAATATTATTAATATTAAAATCAATGAATATTAGTTATCATAAACAACATATGATATTTTTCTATTGACCCATATAAAAAATACTCCCAATAGAATTAGATCCTACTTTAAACCACTTCTTATCCACTACCTCACATATAATACTCATGCTTCTGCTATTATTGGGATTTAGTGAATGGGTTTACCATGTTATCTTCTATGGAAACTCGGATCATTTCAAGGTCACCCATTTTTTAAAAATACTACCAAATTATATATTTCTATTTTTTTTGTTATTTTGTTACTCTGACCTTGCCTATTTTTCAATACCCATCAATACAGAATTATCATAATAAAATGTGATAGAGTCTTTACTAATAGTTGTCACATCAAGATCACGTATAATGTTCTGAATCTAAAAATATTCTAGGGCTATATCAGAAGTTGCTTTGTACTTGGACGCTACTGCATAATGAACTACATGTTGATTCTTTTAAATATTCCTGGTGAAATCTTTTTTCCTGAGACAGAAAACATTTCCACATTGTGACATCAGATCATTATAATTTTTCATAAAATCAGAATCAACATATCCTCTAATTAAATTCACCTCATCTCCTCCATACCCCTCGAAAATATCCTAAGTTATTCTTAGATACATAAGGATTTTCTTAAGATCATTCCAAATATTTTCTCCTATATCTTTTTAATATCTTCTTATAATGATCAATTCACAGTAAACATCATGTATATTACATAACATGTCATAAATGATTGATCCTATAAATTAACCATATGTTATATTACTCATTAATTCTTTATCATATTTTTATTTGGACACATTTTAATATAAATATGTAAACTATGACACTTTAACCAATCCCCTCTTGGATTGTTCATTGATAAATCTCATTATTATCTATTCAATATATATATTGTAACTTAGCTAGAGAAGCCTCTTAGATCTATCATGAATGATCTTGATCCCCAAAATGTAGGCTACTTCACCTAATTCCTTCATGGATAATCACTTATTGTAGTATTATTTAAGATATTGTACGATTGGTTTGTCATTTCAAATTTTTAATATGTCATCAATATATAGTACTAGGATAACAACAATATTCCCACTAAACATTTGGTAAACACATGGATATTATTCTTTTTTAATGATACCAAATTTTTTTAAGGATTCATCATATCAAATTTTCCATGACCCAAATGATTTAATCAAACCATAAGTGTTACCTAATTTCCGTCAATGTCGTGTCTTTTCTTTTAAACCAATTCACTCCTAATAGGATTTACATGAACTGGTGCCTCGACCAGAACCTAAATATGATTCTAATACATAAAATCCTTCTCATGATTCATATCTTTTACCCATCTAATATTATTAGTGAAATCTACAACCACATTGTGTGATAGAGGTTCATCGTTATATGATATCAATGAGTCTCAATTATTGGTGACTGGAAATCCATATCGCATTGGTTCTCTTAACTCTCTTGGGATCCTACATAGTACATGTGTTTTAGAAACAACTTCATCCATGGGGACATGTGTAGCTTGTTCTTGTACCAACTCTTATATAACTTTAGCATCAAAAGCACCTATGATAATTTTTCTCTTACTATCCTTTTTGATGATGTACACCATCTCATGAATGATAGATTTTCTATAATAATTTTTAAGGAGTTGTATAGGTAGTATATATTTATTTCTTTCGAATACACTATATAGATACACTTCATGTTCTGATGAGCTAGTTTGTTTCAAAATAAAACCTTAACAAACACCTTGCACCCCCATATATGTGTATATGAAAAAATGGTTTTCATTACACTGTATATCTAAAAGGTAATTCCATTTTCTACATTAGTTGGTACTCATAATAATGTTTAAGAAGTTTTATGTAATTCATCTCCCCTAAAGAATAATTGATGATCTGGATGACTCATCATCAACCTTACTAAGCCCAATAAAGTATGGTTCTTCCTTTTTCTAACACCATTCCACTGTGGTGAATATGGTGGCGTGAGTTGATATAAAATCAAAATCACACATAAAAGGTTGAGGAATTCATTGTAAATATAGTTTCCACCTTGATCAGATCGATGATTCATTATCTTCATAACAAGATGGTTCTTAAATTCATTTTTTAAATCCTTGAATATATAAAAGGACTCATACATATACCTCATCATGTAAATATATCTATATATACTCAAGCCATTAGTAAAATTCTTGAAGTAAGAATATCCCCCAATAAACTATACTAGATATGTTCCACACACATTAGTATGTACCTATCCTTGATGATATGTGGTCGTTTCACTATATCCATTATATTTTGGTTCGATATTTTTACATTTTAAACATTCATGACATCTATCAAGTTTTTTTAGATCAGAATTGTCTAAATATCCACATTGATAGTTTTTCTTGTCAAAGTCTTTACATTTACATTCAGAATTTAGTGATTCCCCAACTGGGTGTTGTAGGAGTCACGTGAACATGATTCGTTATCAATTTCCCAAAGTTGTTTTTCGTATTTTAATATATGAAGATCATTATTTAAATATTTCATAGCACAAAATATGTTTTATTTATAAAAGAAATAATATTTACTTTCAAACATGAAAATTAACCCATATGCAAATAAAAATGATATACAACTTAGGTATTTGATAATCACTGGTTCATATTAGAAATATGTACATCGAAAATCATTCTCATCAGTAATTAAAGATGGTAGTCACCAATGGTAGTAAAATCCACCCATAAAACGTTAGCACCTCATAGTTCCCCTTGGCATCTTGAAATTTAATGAAATCTACTTGGTTCTTGAATTTAGAGACATATGTGAGAACCAAAAGTTGTATCTAATACCCGATGTGTAGAAATAGAATGACTCGACATGATATTGAATGCCCTTCTGGATTACCCTTTCCATTAGGTTTAGTTACTCTACTTGTTTCTTGACTTTTCACATGAAAAACATATTTCCTCCTTTTCAATGACATGCCATTAAATATTTGTATTCTTATTAAAATGGTGTGCAGATGCATTTGACAGTTTTTAATCCTTAGGCCCATTTTTCATTTCCTTCATCTTCTTATTCAACATAAGGACTACGGGTTGGTCACAACCCATGTCCTTATCCCCCTAGAGAATTGTGGTCTGATGTTATGATAGACTCTTCTCATTATTTCTCATATTGCAATTCATTATAAATCTATATAATGACATGGGATGTGATGAATGTAAGAGCTATGTACACAACAAATCATTTAATTTAATCTCTACATTTTCCAGACACTAAATGTATCTGATGAAATTAACTACATGAGGCTCATCTATCATAGAATATCTACGAATACTCATGAACCGAATGTTGGAGATCTCATAACATTCTTGTCCAATATTCTATTGATATAGATCCAAAAGGAGAGACATCATGTTATAAGAATCCATTTCATCATGATGCTTCAAGAGACCATTGGAAATTAATGATACCTTGATGAATTGATCATATTTATCATCCTTTAGATTTTTCTCATACATAGGTATCTTTTCATCACTAACCTCATATCCATTCAAAATTGGTAATGGTTTTTCTAGCACATACCGTTTCCTTAAATAATGATGGATGACCCATTTGTGCCTTTTTCATATTTGGAAATTATTTCTAGTTATATGATTTTACATTTCGTATAAGAACTGCAATGACATAATTGATGTCAATTTTGAGGTTTTTTCAACAAATACGATGAGAATAATTTTAGTAAATTATGTAGTAAAATTAGACAAATAAATATTATATTTATTATCCTCCTACTATTTTATAGAAACCCAATAGCCCTCACCATTGGCTTCAGAATATCCTATTTCATTGACATTTAAGGGACATGGATCTAAACTCCGCTTGTCATTCCCAAAATGTTTGTTCGTCAATAATTATGATAGGTTTTATGTAAAAAAATTTAATTGACAACATCATTAAATCATAGTTCTTTGATCTGATGATTCGGCTCCCCCATATTAAATAAATAATTTATATTTACTAATCCTTTTTCATTTTGATACACTATGTCCTACATTGGATTTCATCCCTTGATGTCAACCATGTTATTTCAACAAAAAACCTCAAATTATAATTCATCGAGAAATTAATGAATCCCAACATTGTCTGGAAAATAACAATGAACTATGTTTTGATTCTAACATAAATTATAAAAGGCTATACAAAATAAAAAAAATTATTGAGAGATTTTTTCCTGCATTCATAAATTTAAAATTATTATTTCTCCACATGCTTTGTAATATTCAGTGTTATATGCTTACGTGATTAATTGTGTCATGAAAAAAATACTCATAAAATATTTTATAATAGTCCATCTTGCATTTTTTGATTCTTTAATTACGTGATTCAGAAATAACATCCAAAAGGAATAACCATGAAAACTGATAAAAATAATATAAAGGGTATAATCATGAGATTGTTATACTTTTCTATTCATATAACGGCTGATAATATAACCAATATTCTAGGGAAGAAACACCTTGAACCTTTTAAGGCTCATGGTTATAGAATTCCAAATGTCCACCATAGTATCTCATGGGATTGGTTGGGCCTCAATTCTAAAATTGAACCATCTCTGCTAGCTTAGTAGCTCCATCCATTACATATGGTTTTAGTCGCATGATGGTGTTTGGTAAAAGGGGGTTTACATATATGAAATCATGGAATTTCATTCCCTACATATTAATGAGGATAGAATTCACATGTGACGATAATTTAATTTTATACTAAATTAAATGGAAACCAATCACATACAAATGTCTGGCCTAGCTCATAATCATCCACACTCATGTAATAAGTAATTCATTTAATAAAACTAGAAATCAATACATTAATCATAATTAAATATGATAAATATTGTTTGAATATTTATTATAATATTTTATCAATCAATCCTTTTAACTTAAACCAATTTATTAATTTCGTATATATTCTCCTCCATTATTGTTTTTTGAAATATATTTAATTCATTTAATATTAACTATTTACATAATTTGTACATTGGAGGTAACCCGCTGAATACCCGCCTATAACTATGTAACATGAATCAAACTTTTATACAAATTATTCATTATTACATATAGCATGACCATAGAATACAAACTATAATACAACTGATACATGATGTGTAGAAATTCATTATAATATAGATGTTAATGATATAAATATATATATTAATGCTTGTCAAATGCAGTGTCCTATGATTATGAAAATTTCATCTACATGTTTCAAGGGTTAAATAATATAATAAATCCTAAATAGGCTCAAATGGTAAATGTACAAGCAGTGTAGATTGGATATACACTTCATGTACATTATCCATTGTGTATCCGAAGGACATGCCTAGGGACTTGTCATGCAAGGTGTATATAAGAATTCTTGGAGTACATGGGGTGTCCATTGGGCCACATTCCATGTCACTCCATGTTATTTGGTCACATGTTAGCTGGTCTTTTGTAGAATACACAGCCCATCCCTGGCCCGAAGGGAAATCATGCCATGTGCAGTGGACTAAATGGTGAGTATTCTAGATGAATGTTCACCAGTATATCCTAGTCTACCATGATATAATCATTCAATAAAACATGCTTCATTAATTTACATGGGTAGATTAATTTTTGATTAATCTCACGATACATTGAACATGGGTACACATCATGTAATTCCAATCACTCATCATGTACTCCTGTGTAATCTTATTAGAATCCTTGGAAGCACCAGATGGCTTCATTAATATTATTTTAATAATAAAATTAATCATATTATTAAATACATGACAAATAATGGAGCATGAATAAGATCTCATAATTCATAGTTAATGAACTATTAACATGAATTGAGATACTAAAATTTGAATCCATAAATTATAAATGAAACTAAATAATTACTAAAAAGGATGCGAACCCTATGATACCACTTGTAGGTTCTAGGTGATATGGAATTATGAGAGAGATGGTGGCCAACATTCCATTTTTCTGTTTTTGATAATCAATCTGAGGTCTCTTCTAAATAAGAACATCAAGACCATCAGAACCGAACCCAAGATCAAGAATGGTTTATAAAACATTCAACTAATATGGAATAGATCCACACATGTTTTTTTACAATTAATTTAACTAAATAAAATTTTCATACAAGGTTATTCATTCATTATTGATGCATCGAGCCACAGATATATAGTACACCTCCATAAAATTTTGGATTCAAATTGTTAGATTACCATATTGGTGATGCACATGTATCTAGATTTCATTAAAGTAGTCTATGTGTGCTAGAATATATGATCCTGATGCTTGGGTTTTCCACCTTAGATTTGCCTAAGAACCACATCTAATGTGCTCAACTTTATTAGGTGTCAAAGGATCTGTCTCTTCTATTATAGCATTATTGGAGAGGTATGGACTCTCTTTGATTGAGATATTTTCTCCAATTCGCTATGCATAATGATTGTCTTGGCGAGGTAAGGTGAAAATATCCGCAATCAGGAATTTATATCACTAGGGTTAAAATAACATAATTACACATGCGAACTTATTTAATATAATAATCCTAAATAAACCACATGAAAATAATAATAACAATATTATTATTATTTATTGACATGTGATTTTTGGGTGACTTATTATTAAATATAATTTAATAATAATATATTCCATATTATTATTTCTCAACAGATGATTGATATCGATCCTCCAATCCTCATTTATATTTATTATACCAGGAATATTGTATATTTATTTCAAAAATAAATGTTACCTCATTATTCTCCACTAAGTATATAAATATTGTATTCACTAAATAGAAAATAAAATTTTATTGATTAATCATCCCACAATATATTCTTTCAAATAACTAGTGTATGAAAATGTAATGGAAGGAAACTCTATCGTACATTCCATTATGAATATAGGGTGTATTTGATGTTCTAGGAGTTCATGGTGACGTATCCCCAACTCTTTTCCAAATTTCAAATTCGTTGAATAGTTCCAACGGTAGCCTTGTGAAAAGTTCAAATGATATCCTTATGTAAACAGTGCAGTGGTAGCCTTATGTGAAAAATGTAATCAGTACCCTTATGTGAATAGTGAAATGGTGACCATATTTGAACACTTTCATTGGTTACATTATCTGTACAATGCAATGGTGACCTTATGTGAACAATGTCATCGGTAACCTTAGTTGAATAGTGCCACGATGTCCATTTTTGTACAGTGTCATCGGTAGAATTAGGTGAATAGTGTAATGGTGACTTTCTGTAAATAGTGCCATTGGTAGCCCTATGTGAATAGTTCAATGTATATGTTTCAATGGTGACCTCTTTGGTTTTCCAAAATTTGAGTTCATGTTCAATTTTTCTAGAACTGTGTGGTTCTAAAGGTGACCTCAATCCTTTGCGAAATATTGAGTTCTTGAACAGTTATTCTAGAACGATGAGGATCCAACGGTGAAAAATTTCGTTTTCCAATATTTTAGTTCACAAATAATTTTTTCATATCTGTGAGGCTCCAATGGTGAGGTTTCAATGATGATGTTCATGAATAGTGTTTCTTCATTGCCAAATTTTGAGTTCGTAAATAGTGTTTCTAGCTTCCTACAGTTTCGCCACATTAATGATTCCTTTGACATAAAAAAAATTTAAAGACATTTTTAAGGATTCATTGGCCGATTAAAATGCCATAACACCTATATTAATTTCCCTATGTCTTGGGATGCTATTACTTGGTCAAACTGCATGGGTCAATGAAATCCACATTTAATGGAAAATCTAGCGTATCTTAAACCACTACTCCATTAAATACTCTTTTGAGATGATATAACTTGATCCCTAGATCTTCCTCCACGTTCTCAGATGTGAGACACTTGACCCTTTCATACCATCATGTTGGAATTTCTAAATCAAACTTTCCTACTCGGATTGGTATCACACTGTTTGTCTTTAACCATTTATTATCAATCAATCTTTGATAAAAGGTGTGATCAATCGTCAGTATTTTGGGTTTATATCCTTCTATTTCTCGTTTACCATTTATGAAATTCTACTACCATGTTATTAATGGGGTTTCTATGGGTGTTGACCAGTGTGGTGGTGTCTCTGCATCCTTGGTTGGATACAATTGTCATGGTGGCAGGAGATTGTAACTCGTTGTGCGTCTCATTCTCATATATAGAATGCCATAAACCATTTGATGTAAGGGATTCATTGATTCAACTTTTTATTAAGTTAAACTATATAGTTATCAAGTATTATCTGATATGATCATAATAAAATTTACATAATAAATATTTGAACTAAATAATAAATTTATATCGATCGTATGTTATTTCCTCTAGATTTCATAGATAGTGCGATATCAATTCTTTCATTTTTTATCATTTATTTCATGGTAGAAATTGGTAAAGAATTTAAATCTATAATTAATTGATAATTATTTGGATAAAGATAAAGAGTCATGTGAATTAATCTGATTGTTTTTGTTGTAATTTGATACTAATAAAATTGTTGCAGTAAGCAGGTTTAATTATTATTGATAGCTTACTAGTTAGGTTTCCTGAATTTGGAACCTAAAAAATGTAAATCAGTTATTCCAAGATGGATTGAAGAACATATAGTTTTAAAAATGATAATTCCTTTATACTTTCTTAGTTACTACATTTCTTGTTTATGTGCCAATAGACCAATTGATATGATGGCTGCCTTCCTGCTGCATGTGTTCTGATGTGATCCTGGATGGTTTTTGGGATATGTGGGGGCTGGGAGGCCTACTGGTTGTGGTAGAAGTTGATGCCTAGAGTGTCATGATGCATTTCATTATGCCTGTAGTTTTCAGGGATGTCACCAAGGATGATGAAAGGTGTTCGATGTGAATGTTTGGAGTCTTGCTGATTCTCATTGGTTGTTTATCTATATTACATTCAACACTTCCCAAAGAAGTGGGTCTTTATTACCTTTATTCTGAAAGGGAAGAGGCATACGAGGTATGCTACATGCTTTCACTGTTTATATTCTCAAGATAGGATGGGTCTATGCTCATGCTATTAGTGAAAAAGAATCGATGGGTAGTACCTCTACTGACCATTTTGAGTCCCATTGTGTTTAGTAGCATAGAATGTTTTTCTAGAATGACTGGGAATATTGGAAGGAAACTTATGTAAGTAAATAAAATGAATAAACTATGTTAACCTTTGGGGTTAGTTCATACTGGGGTGAAATTCAGAGGATCCAATTTGAAGGAATGGTGGACGTTGGATTTGATGCTAATGAAAAATTCTATGGAAATTTTTATGTTTAATTAATTATTAAAGAATTAATTAATGAAATTTGAAAAAAATAAAAAGGAAATGAACTACTGTAATAAATCTGTTTAGGTGGTTGTGTTCCTAATGGATACATATTCTTATATGTGGCATCGGGGAGTCCGAGAGACGTTTGCTGTAGTTGAGTCTAAGACTAGGTTATTCCCATAGTGTGGTTGTGAGCTATTGTATATTCAGTACTTCTGGGGTTTCTATACAATACTCCTCCCCATTTGAAAGGGAAACTGACACCCCAGGGATTCTGAGTCCCGTGTGGGGGGGGGGGTTTCCAAATCATTAGGGTGGAAGGATGGGTGGATGACTACCCCCTTTGGCCCTGATCACTTATCTTTGTAGTTACATGAGCTATTAGGGAAAATGGTTAGTTTTCCCCATATATATGTGTAGATGGATATAATGGATTGTGGTTATTCAGACACATATATTCTGGATATAGTTTCTAATGAACTACTATAGGTGTTACTTGTATAGGCTACGATGGATTGAGGATCCTTACTCATTGTATTGGATTTAATGTATTGATGATTAATGCCCGATGTATGATACATGTTTTGCAAGATGTAGTGGATCCAGGAAACTACTTGATTACTTTTCTTATGTGTACGTGGTGGTTTGGATGCATGAGGTGCATGTTGTGGTGCTTCACCAATGTGTCTACGGGAAATCCTTTTTGGAGAGAGATGATAAGGATGTGAGACATTGGGGAAAAGAGGAAAATCAGTGGGGAAGTAGTATCTGGGTACCCTTGATATTCATTATTATATTGTATAATCATGTATGTCTTATTTGGTGAGAGTATCCAACAGGAGGCTGGGAACATAGTATACTTGTTTAGGACATTAGTTATTTACACTTGTAGTTCACTATATTTTAGAATGATTTCTTTATATTTTCATGAGTGGATTTAGGGTGAATCCTACTGAGTATACTGTTATACTCACACTATTTCTATATAAATGGTTTTTCAGGTCACATGGAGAAGACTGGAGAAAAAGATGGTTTCTACTAGATTGGGGTTGTAAGAAGCTGTTTGGGCTTGTGGTTTCTATTGTTCTTACTTTCTTTTGGGTATTTTTAGTTTAACTCATTCAGTTGTAGTTGTTTTTCATGAAATTACATATGTGTACTTATGAAATTTTTTTATATTTACGTCTGAGTTGGAGTTGGTCGGTGTCTGTATTATCTCTATGTTTTACTTGTTTTGTTCTCGAGGGCCATGACTCCCATATTTGTGTTTACTATAACCTCATTGTTAGTACCCAACCCAGGTCCTACTGAAGGTGGGACTCGGGGGTCATTTTCTCCCTTCTCACATTCAAGGCCATGGAGGGGAACAATTTGTGGGGAGGGGGTCTTGAAAAAGTGGTATGAGAGGGAGGTTGAGGGATAGGATGGAGTTTGGAGTTAGGAACAATTGAGGATGCATGGGTTAGTATGGAAATGATGTCATTCGTATTTAACAAGTGATGTTGACACTGGAGACTGGCTGAGACAATGGAATTAAGGCCCCCTGTGATCTGATTTACGGATCATTACGTTTACAATTGCTACTAAACGATATGATACAAGTATCAAGGTAGAGACCTATGAAAGGATCATGTATTATTTTACTTTGTGCTTATGTTTGAATGTGTATACCTGGCTAAACGTTAAAAAAATTGAGTTAAATAATTAATTAATTAATGATGAGTCTCCTATATTAATGAATTAGGACCTATGAATATATTATATTTTGTATGTATGTATCCAAGTCCTAATCCTTGTTAGGATCACATAAAATAAGTCTTGAAGGATGTCCCAGCGGATTGCCGTCAGGTAGAGGTTGATGATTAATACACATCGAGGAGGACACTCTGAGAGTTTTAGTGCCAGATTCTATAGAAAAATGGGGGCTCCATTTATAATAATGTCATAGATTAATGGTTAGAGGAGATTGAGATAGGATTCAGTACAATCCATGTTTCGAAGGATCACTGGGTTTTTTCGTTTGTGAATATGCTGTGTGGAGTAGCGAGGAAGTGGTGGTTATTATTCCTTAGGGATCGTGTAGAATCAACGATTTCAAGGGAGATGTTATGAGACAAGTTTATTGTAAAATTTCTTTATTTGAACACGAATGCGTCTAGTCACTAGGATCTTATAACCCTTCAATAGGGGATCTCCAGCATTAGAGTTTTTGGAATCCATTTGAGGAACCTCTAATGATATGTTTCGTAATAGTTTCTAGGTGAGGAGTCTAGGTAGAGGCATTTTAAGAAGGGTTTTCATCCAGATATCCAGCATTAGGTCACCCAATTTATGTTGGAGAAATATATTTAGGTGATGGGGAGGAAAGATGTTGTTAAGAGGACTTCAGCCAGAATCATATCATCATGAGAGTGGAGTCATCATGATTACTCATAAATCTTATATGTGGTTCATCATTCGAAATTTCCATGGTAGAAGAGTTTCTATTCATCTGAGTGTAGTTCCCAGTCCTCATCATTATGTTTCTCAAGGGGGTGGAAACTCTCAAGCCTATTCCAATGGATCCAATGCTTGATTTTCTTGTGGTGGTCGAGGTCATATTCAGTGAGAGTGCTCGGCATTTCATAGCAGTCATCGTGCAACAGGTGCTCCACTCGAAGTTCCCCTATTGATGCAGTTCTAGACGAGGTAGCAGCTTCAGGTTGCACCAGCTTTGGATCAGTAGAGGTTCTATGGGGTAGGAAGAGGACATCCCTGTGATGCCCCATGTCCTTATAGAGAAAAGTACGACCGTGGTGCTTGTCGTCATCAGGTTCAGAGAGTCAATGGAGGAGGTCGTGGTCATCTTCATGCTTTTGTTTTATCAGCTCCAGGCGAGCCATACGTCGTTCAAGGTACCCCTTTCTTGATTTCTACTTTGGTGTATTCCTTTTTTGATTCATAAGTTTCACACTCCTTCATATAACCAACCATTTTCCATGATTTGGGACCTAAGGTAGGGAGGCATCCAATGCCATTGTCTTTGACTGCGCCATTTGGAGTCTGAGATGACTTGTTCGATGTACGTATAGACTGCGAGCTAGCGTTGGGGAAGAACCACTCTTGGGGAGATTTCTTATGTTTACGAATACAACCATATGATGTAATCCACATCATGGATTGGTTGTATTCTGTGCATACTATCATGAATTGATTGAGGAGGTAGGTTTTCCTCTTTGATGCAGATGGCGAGCTAGTGGTGTTTATTGGTGGGTGAGACCCTCATATGGGTCAAAGGTGTATTCCTTCATTATAATACAAGATGGCTGATCTGATGATGAGTTCCTCAGATGTTTAGTAGTTGGCATTTCCTACGGTTGTATAAGAGTGCCCTGATGTACTTCCAAAAGTGGTTGTACTATTACCCCCTTGATGAGAGATTGGGTTTGGGATCAATCTATAACCAGGAGTGTTTCCTATAACTTTGTATCCTTATATGATGGCCCCTTCAGAGTTACAAGAGCTACATATAAAAAATTATGGTTTATTATAGTTCGGTTTTGTTCGGGCGAATATGTCACCATGGGGTGCACCAGTTCAGTTCATAAAAAAGTAGTATGGTAGTTTGCGGTTGTGTGTCGATTATCATCGCTTTAACAAAGTGACAATGATGAATCACTAACTAATTCCGAAAATTTATGATTTATTCGATAAACTGAACCATGCGTGTTGGTCATCAAAGATCGACTTGCGGTTAGGATGTCATCAAATGCATGTGTAGGACAAGGATATCCCAAAGAATACTTTCTGTTATCTTCATGAGCATTACGAGTTCATTGTAATGCTATTAGGTGTGACAAATGCTCTTGCTGTGGTCATGTGATTGATGAAATTTTTTTTCATGAGTTCGTAGACATGTTAGTGATGGTTTTCATCGACGGAATCCTTGTCTACTTCAAATCTGAGGAGGAGCATGTAGAGAATCTATATAACTTTTTGGGAGTTTATCATTAAAGTCATCTATTTGGGATGTTGTCGAAGTGTGATTTTTGGGCTCAAGAAGTTCATTTCCTGGAGAATGATGTGTCCTTGTATGGAGTAGTTGTGGATCCATAAATGATTGTAGTAGTTGTGACTTGGGACACCTCCAAGATTGTGTAAGAGGTGAGAAGTTTGTTAGGCCACACAGGATACTACATGAGGTTCGTAGCCGAGTTATATCGAGTTACAACTCCTCAGAAATCATTGACTAAGAAGGATCAGGAGTTCATATGCACTCATCAGTGTCAGGAATATTTCGAGAATCTAAAGGATAAGTTAGTAACTGATCTAGTTCTCTGTCTTCCAGATGAGAAAGCTCAGTTGGACGTTTTTAGCGATGTGTAGCATCTAGGTTAAGGTTGTTCTCTGATTTAGCATATATCAGTTGTTTTTTATGGGTCATGGTAGTTACGTCTCCATGAACATAACTATGCCACCCACGATTATGAGTTGGTAGTCGTTGTGTTTCCTATAATGTTATAGAGACATTACCACATTGGTGAGCACTTGGTGATTTTCAAAAATCATAAGAGCCTATGGTATGTTTTCTCCCCATGTGACTTGAACTTACGACATCATCGGTGGGTGGATTTATTATTGGAATACGACATCGAAATATAATATACACCTGGAAATGGGAATGATTTAGCTGGTGGGCTTAGTCAGAAGCCACATAGTGATGTAGTGCGTGAATCTGGTGACTCCTTGAGTGTTTTGGAAGAAATGTCAGCATTACATCTTCATATAGGAGAAGTTGCGGGAATCTATTTCCTAATTAAAATGATGGTGTTCTCACCTCTGGTGCTACATGAGGAAGAGTCCCAGTTGGGGGATCTAGAGGTGGAGGTCTGGAGAGTCTGAGTTGTTTGTGGAGAGGCCCCTGATGGATGGTCTGATGATGAAAAACACCGATATTTGTATCAAGGAAGGCTTTTTGTTCCTTCGTTTCTACATGAGATGGTTCTTATAGAGTTCAATATTTCACCTTTAGAGTTGAATCCTAGCATTACAATGATGTATCGAGCCTTGGGGAGTCAGTTTTGGTGGCCTAGGATAAAGTGTGCAGTGGCGGATTTTGTGTCCCGATGTTTGGTCTTCCAGAAGGTGAATGTCGAACACAGTGTTCCTGGAGGTCTTCTCCAGCAGGAATATTTTCTTTAGTGGAAGTAGGAGGACAACTCAATGGACTTTGTTACTAGTTTACCTCAAGCTGAGAGATGACATGAAGTCATATGGGTGGCACTAGATCATTTAAAAAAATCATCCCACTTCATAAAAATCAAGGAGTCTAGCTCAATGGATGTTTTGTCGAGGAAGTATCTAGAGGATGTGGTGATACATCATTGAGTTGCAAGGATAATTATTTCTGATCGAGATCCTTATATTACCTAAAGGGTGTGGAGAGGTCTCCAGCATGATTTTGGTTCTCATCTATGCCTTAGCAGTGCTTTTTATCCATAGACGGGGGGTCGGACAAAGATGACCATCCAGACACTTAAATACATGTTATGATCTTGTGTCCTAGATTATGGAGGTTCGTGGATGAGGAACTTAACCTTGGTATAGATCACTTGCAATAATAGTTTTAACTCCACTATTGGTATGGCACAATTTAAAGCATTGTATGGATGAATTTTCCATTCATCATTACGTTATACTAGGGTCGGAGAGTCAGTAATTCTCGGACTAGATCTATTGCAGAATACAACAAAGATGGTTCAAGTGATTCAATAAAAGTTGAAGACTGTACATGATCGTCAAAAATCATATTCCGATCAAATAAGGAGACCCTTATAGTTTTATGTTGGGGATGACATGTTTCTGAAGGTGACTCCTTGTCATGGGACATGATGGTTTAGTCAAGGTAGTAAGATTTATCCCATATTTGTTCGGCTTTTTGAGGTGTTAGCTCGTTTTGGAGCTATAGAGTTTTGAGTAGCACTTCACCCTACAGTTGAGAAGGATAAAAGATTTGTTCCATGTAACACAGGTCTGTTGTTATCTTCATGATGAATCTCACATAATTGATTGGGTAGAGATAAATGTTGATGATGATCGAACAATGAGGAGATACATGGGGAGATCCAAGACAGCTAAGAGAAGGTGTTGTGAGAGTGTTTTATCCACTTGGTTCATGTCTTGTGGAAACCAGGTAAACTCTATGAGATTGCCTGGGAACGCAAGTGACAAATACGTGCTCAGTGCCCAGAGTTGTTTGATGTTTAGATCATTTCATGTAATGATATCCCCATTTTGGTTATAGAAAATTATTGTTTATGAGATGTCTTTCTTTGATTAATTCATGTGGTTTTCTCTCTTTTGAGAGTTATCTCTATGGGTGGTTGTTCAGACATCTTTTCTTTTTTCCTTTTATGTTGGTTTTGAATTCTCGAGGATGAGAATGATTTGAGAGGTATCTAATGTATTGTCCTAGACCTATTTGGTCCATTATATTGCAAAACTCTAGTGACTAAGATGTTCTGGGACATCAAGGTGACATATTTCCAACACTTTTCAAAATTTCCAATTCGGTGAATAGTTTCAATGGTAGCCTTGTGAACACTTCAAATGGTAACCTTATGTGAATAGTGAAATGGTAACATTATGTGATTAGTGTCATCAATATCCTTATGTGAATTGTGAAATAAAGACCTTATGTAATTAGTGTCATCTTTAACCATATTTGAATTGTGAAAGAGTGAACTTATGTGAATAGAGTCACCAGTAACCATTTGTGAAAAGTGCAATGATAACCTTATTTATCAGTAGCCTTAGGTTAACATTGCACAGGTGACCTTCTGTAAACAGTGACAGCAGTAGCCTTTTGTGAACAGGGAAACGGTGAGGGTCCAATGGTAACCTCTTTCTTTTTCAAAATTTTGAGTTTAATAACAGTGTTTCTAAAGTGGTGAGGATCCAATAGTGGCCTCTTTCCTTTGCCAACTTTTGAGTTCAAGAATAGTGTTTCTAGAACTGTGAGGTTCCAATGAAGACCACTTTCCTTTGACAATTTTTTAGTTCATCTACAATATTTCTAGAATGGTGAGGTTCTAACGGTGACCTCTTTCATTTGCAGAATTTTGAGTTCATGAATAGTGTTTTCAGATAGGTGAGGTTTTAACGACGAATTTCATGAACAATGATTTTTCAATTTCCAAATTTTGACTTCATGAAAAGTGTTTCCAACATCCTATACATTCACCCATTAATGATTACTTTTATGTAAAATGAATTTATAGCCTTGTTTTAAGGATTCTAAGGCCGATTTAAAGGTCATAACTCCTTTATTAATTTCCCTAAGGCTTAAGAATCATTTACTTGGTCATACAATGTGGGTCAATGCAATCTACTTTTAATTGAAAATCCAATGTATCGAAAACCATTTCACCATTAAAACGTCAAATGTGATGATATATCTCCCTCCCATGTTCTTCCACCTTGTTTTTGGAAGTGAGATGCTCAAACCATTCATTCCATCCCCATTGGAGATTCTCAATCAAACATTCCCCCTTGGATTGGTTCCACACTATTTTGATGCAACCAAGCAGTATCGATCAATATTCGATATAAGGTATGATCTTTTTTCATTCTTTTGGGTTCATTTCCTCCTCTTTTTTCCTTTCAACTTTTATGGAATGATATCTCTATGTTTCTAATGGGATTTTCCTTTTTTATGACTAGTGTGGTTGTGCCTCTGCATCCTCGGGTGGATAGAGTTGTCACAGGGGGAGGAGATCGTAACCCATTGTGTGGCTCGTTCTTGTATAAAGAAGGTCAAGAACCATTTGAGGTAGGGGATTCTTTGCTTCAATTTTCATTTATGGGTAATTGTATATTTAGCATGTATTATCCAAGAATACGACAATGGAATTAAGATAATAAATATTTGAATCGAATAAAATATTGATATTGATCATATGTTTTTGCCTCTTGATTTTCTAGATAGTGTGATATCTATTATTTCATTGTATAGATTTTCGTTCATAATGAAAATTATTAAATAACGCAACGATTAAAATAATTTTAAATTGTTTGGATAAAAATAAAGAGTCATTTTAATTAAACTAATTGCTTCTGTAGTAATTTAATGCTAATCAAAATGAGGTTAAGAATGTTTAATCATTTGTGATATCTAACAAGGTCGGTTTTCCAAATTTGGATCCTACGAAGTAGAAATCAGTTTATCCAAGATGGATTAATGAATGAGTTGTTTGATATATAAATATTTCATGTAGGGGTGTGAGTTACCCTCTTGATTGTTTAAGGGCCAAGATCCCAATTGATATGATGGTTTTATCTCTCCTTCTTGTGTTCTGATGTGAGCCTGGATGGCTATTGTGACATGTGGGGGCATAGAGGCATACTGGTTGTGGAAGTATTAGATGCTCAGAGTGGAATTATGCCTATGTTTATGCATACTACTGTCGGGTAGGACACCATGGATGATGAAATGGGTTGGATGTGAATGTTTGGATTCTTTCATATTCTTACTGGTTGTTTATCTGCATTACTTTTCCCATATCTCAAGTAAGTTGTTCCTTATTACCCTTCATCAGATAGGGGTCAAGATGTGTGGGGTATTCCACGTGATTTATGTGTTTATATTCACAATGGGCGATGGCTCGATGTTATTTCTATAGATTGAAATGATTCGATGGGTGGTTCATATAATCATCGTTTTGATCCCCCTTGTGATTAGTATCTTCAAATTATTTTCTAGAATGCCTGGGAAAATACCAGGGTAATGATATAAATAAATAACATAATAATTGATGTTAACCCATAGGGTAAGAGCATCATGTGGTGAAATTATGAGGTTTTAATTTGATGGAATAGTTGACATTGGATGTGATGGTGATGAAATATTCTACTGAAATTTTAATGGTTAATTAATGTATAACGAATTAATTATTTTAATGTTAAAATAATTAAAAGGGAATGAAGTAAGGTCATTAATCTATTTAAATGGTTGTGTGCTTATAGGATACCAATTCATAGAAGTGGCAGCCACAAGTCTGAGAGGAATTATATGCAGTTGTGTCTAAGACAATGTAATGCCCATTGTGTGGTTGTGAGATATAGTTTATTCTATACCTTTTATGTTTCTATACGCTACTCCACCCCATCAACTAGGGAAACTGACACTCTGATGATTATGAGCCATGGGGGGTGTTTTCCCCAACATTTCGGTGGGAGGATGGATATCTGACTACCCCCTTTGGCCTCACATTCTTCTCTTGGTAGTTACTTGTGTATGTGGGCATAATTCATAGTATTCCCCATATATGTTTGTTGAGGTCTTTAATATATTTTTCTTATTCATGCACATGTATTTTTAATATAGTTCACTATTGAATACGATAGGTTTAATGTGTATAGGCTATAATGGATTAAGGATATTTACTTGGGGTATGGGTTATAATTGCTTCAGGATTATACCAAACGTATGATACATGTTATGTGAGTTTTGGTGGATCTTATAAAAAACATGGTAACATTGAATACGTGGATGTGGTGTTTTTGATTGATGGGGTACATTTTTTTGTGCATCGCCCAGGTGTCTGTGTGAAGCCTTTTTAGAGAAATATGCTTAAGACGTTCGACATTATGGAAAAGAGGAAGACTAGTGGGGAAGTAGTAGCGAGGTACCCTTGATATTATTTTTTATATTATACACTATTGTAAGGATTATGTGGTGAGAGTATCCATGATGTGGCTCAATACATAGTATACTAGTTTATGTGATGAGTTATTTTAAATTGTTGTTCATTGTGCTTCAGTCTTCTCTCATTACATTTGCATGAGAGTAATTAGAGAGAATCTCAATGAGTATATTGTTATACTCACCCTATGTCTATATAAACTGTTTTTCAGGTCACTTTGAGAAGGTTGGAGATCATGCTGGATTTTACTACATTGGGGTTTCATGAGCTATCAGGGCTTGTGGTTGTTGTTGTTCTTACTTTCTTTTGGTTGTTTTCAGTTTTCTCCTTTCATTTGTAGGAGTTTGGAATTACATTACATATGTGTAATTGCGATTTCTTTTATATTTCATTTTGAGTTCCACTTGGTTAGTGTTGGTATTATCTCTCTTTTTCATGTGTTCTCATAGAGGGTAATGCCTTTCATCTATTTTTTACTATTCTCTTGGGGCTAGTCGCCAACTCGGGGCCTACTAGAGGCGAGAATCGGGGTCCATTATCTCCTTTATCATATTTCCAACCTAGGGGGGATACACATTGTGGGGAGGGGGTTATGATAGAATAAATGATAGATGACATTCATAAATAATAATTAAACCACAATCAGGAATAATATTTATTCAACTCGTTAAATATATATTATTTAACAGAGATTATAGATAAAATTAGTGTGTGACCCTATGGCCTCATTCTGATTGGAATCGGGTAGAGAAGCCTAAATTCTATGTATAGGATATTACAACACGCCATGGAACAAATACATAAATATGTTAAAATGGAAATTAATTGAACCCACATACAAACACATAAAATTTTATATTATCCCTTTATGACAATATCTATAATTGAGAAACATGGATTCTTGTTCCATCATCCTATATGGTCGATATCACTTTCTTTTACTATCCAGAAATAAAAAATTCCTATTTATCACCATGTATATGGATTTATTTGAAGAATATATCATTTCTATAAAAGGGAAGAGATATTATTTTTCAGTAATTGAACATAAAAATAAATATTTTGTCCCATTATTGATTAAATAAATATTACTCTTGAAAGACCAAACATATCCTACCTCAACGATAATATCATTGATCACAGTTTTAATGAATAAATATATGTTTGTGATTATTAATCCTAGTTAATATAATTATAATTTGTCAGGGACAATTGGAAAATTCCCAGAACAGAAAAACAACATAGACATAGAAACATGGATTTCAGAATGTTGGGTATTTTTCTCATAACATCATTAGGCAGTTTACCAAGGGTGTACACCATGAGAAGGTGACTCAAATATAGATGAGTCTCTACCCCTAATAGCATGGATTATTTGTTACCTTCAAATTATATCATTAGGATTTATAACATACATTCACGAATTGATTCATAGAAATTCCGGGTTATGATCATAGTCGTGATCCTCTATGACCCTTTAGTTTGATAGTTACTATTATGACATTATCACATACAGTGTTACGCCGAAATATAAAAATCATTTGATAAGAAATTTATTAATATTATGAACCATGAATATATGTTATCATTATGTTAAAAATATTTTAATGACCCTCCAATTCTTATTGGATTGAGAGTACAATGAGCCATTACTAGGACAATGGGATTAAAACACAACTGGGGGACTATATACCCATTATTAAATGAACCAATAAACCTCATAAAAATATCCAAACATTCACTATATGATGCATGGAAAAATTAAAGACAACTCAACAAATTCATTCACTCAAAACAACGTCAATACAGGCAACCCCGGAAGGATAACCAAATATTTGTGTACATAGCAGATAAATTAAAAAAGACACTCCAAATACCTAAAGACGTCATGATCAACATTCTTCAAGCTCCCAAATCTCCGAACATCCCAACATCATGAGGTATTTCTAATCATGTGTGGAACAATACTATTTCCCCTGTCTCAGAAGATTGCATCTGCAGAAGCACAAAAGTTCCAAAGTAAGGGTGAGTATAAAACTCAGTAGGGTTTCACCAATCACTTCCCTACTGATGCTAATAGGATAGATGATTTAGCAATAATTATATAAATTTTTTTATATAAAACAATTTCTCAAAAGAAGTTTTTAGCTAAATACAAACAATTTTCCAAAACAATTCATTACAAAAAAAATACAAGTGAAATTGATACCAACTTTTCCAGAAATATATTTTCCCAGAAAAATTACGAAACAATATTTACAACCATTTCCCAATATCCCTATATCATAATAACCCCCTTTACTGAAACCCATGAAACCTACCATTCATGCTATGTTATGACCATTCCGTACTCCTGAGCAGTTTCTCGTGGATCTACCAAGCCGTCACAAGGAAATTGATTCCCATGTTCCATTAATAATTTGGATTTGAGAAAACGGTTATATTTCAACCAAGCTCCATATATTCAATATGAACAAACAACACATATGCACAATGATCAAGACAAAATAATCCTTTCAATAAAAATACCATTTTTGTAACTCCCCGATATTTTATGAAAAATATTCTTTTTATTAATGTCTTGTGTTATACGCTACACCAATAGGAGCTTGCACTACATGCATCCTTGACTTTCCTTGCATTACACGCAATCGCGACCTTCCTCGATAGCGTGTGTAGTACACAATACCGAGTTTCACTAAACAACGATATGTTATTAAAATAATATAAAAACTAGCCGTTATGAATAGTAATAACCACTTTTTGAAATTTTGTAAATTTTATTTTTCGTCATGGACTTCACTTTTTGGATTAGGAATATAGAAATTAGCTTAGGGTGATATTTTGGTACTTTTCGGATAACTTTCATATTCTTATGAATAGTGAAAATTACTAAATTTTAATTCAAAAAAACTTTTTTAACAGAAATAATTAATAGTGATAAATTACTAATTTGAGTGGTTTTAAAGTATATTTAGAATATATTTTTACAATTTAATACAGTGTTGGTCATTGGATGTAATTTCACATTTAAACCATTTATAAACAAGTGTCAATCTTTTGATAGTTATTATCTCTTAGAAACACGCTATTTGTTTTGATGACAGGAATTAATTTTTAATTTAGTTAATGTAACTGATATGTTTTGAATTTGATAAAAAAACATCATTTTTGAATTCATAATATCAAATATAGCTTAGTCCTAATTTTTGGTATTTTTCTGGAAACTTTTATTTTTTGATGAATAGTGAAACCACTAAGTGGTCGTTAAAAAACTAAAATTTTCATAAAATTTAATTTTACCGATTTTTTGAGTGGAATTTCGAAAATCTAAGAGACACATTTAATATCAAGGACTAAAATGTGGTTCAATGAGATGAAAATAATTTTTGGTGAATAGTAATTTTTTATTTTTTTTTCGAGGTTAAAAGTAAATAGGGTAATTAAAGGTAAAAATGATATTATTATTATCCAAAGAAATGTCCTAATTTTATTAGATAAGTGTAATTCGACCAAAAACAACCTTATAAATAAAATAATACCATTTAAGCCCACTTGGATTAGATTAGGACATTTATTATTAATTTATTTAAAGAAGGGTTAAAATAGTTAAAATCAAAGTTTAATAAGTAAATCATTTTTAATATAGAGTTATACATAAGATAAATTCAACTATAAAAATTCATTAGAATGATAAAAAGATTTCCTACAAAATGGTGTTTTATTTGTAATTTTTAGATATTATATAATTTATTTTATTTATGACACAATGATGATGTATTAATTATCTTATTAATGAAATATTGACATAATTGATGTTATAAATACCCAAATAAATGTAATTTGAGATTTTTAATGAATTAAACTAATTTTCTAGGTTAATATGACATGTTAGTTTTGATTTAAGAAACTTGGTTCGAACTAATCATTCTGTTATGATTTTCACAAAAATCAATTACTAAATAGAGTCAAAATTGACATAAAATAGTTTTAAAAACAAATATTATATTATTAAATGTTATTTTATTCCTAAAAATCTAAGGTTCGGAATAATTACTTAGATAAGGTCATATATATTAATAATAAACAACTTGGGGTTCGTTCGGCTTGATATAGTAAGTTTATTAACCTTATAGTGTAAGAACACAAGAAGACACGGTAAAAGTAAAACTATTTAACTTAATGTTAAAACTAAATGATAAGGTTAAAATAGGAAAACAAAACTTGTCTAAATTCTATTAAATTTGAGGATTTAGACCCATCCCCATCATATCTTCTAAATAAATCAATTTGGAGCTATTTAAAGACGAATTTGGCTTTACAATAAAATAATATTTTTATTTTTCTAAAGGTGCCCCTCTCCTCCCTTATAAAAGGGAACTTCCTTCCCCACTTCCTCACACCAATTTGAGCCTTCATGCTCGGCCAAACACTGCCAATTTCTTCTCTCCACTTCCATAGAATCTTACTAGAGGTTCTGGTCTTATTTAAAGACGTATTTTAGTGCCCTAAAAGGAGGTCTCAAAGAGGCGCTTCAAAGAAGAGGTAATGTTCATTACTGATTCTTTCAACATTATTTCTTCGTCGACTTTTCTTCATAAGTTGTTTAATTATGAAGTAATAACATCAGTATCACTCATATACTGATATGTTATTATAAGTATGAAACAACCCTATTTTACCATCTATCCATCCTACGGAAAATGAAATCACCGCGCGTGCGTACGTACGGAATACCGTCTCCACGCCGTGGTGTAATCTATTTTCCACCACCACCTTACTTGGATAGGTATAATGGTGTAAATAATAACTGTATATGATTATTTTAAAGTGATATTGATTCTGATATAGTATACATACACTCCAATACAGACCCACAATCATGAGAACGATATCATCGCTCGTGCGTACGTACGGACTATCGTCTCCACGACGCGATGAGATTCATTCTCCACGTTAACCATTCATGAATGATTATAAAGTATAAATAATAAGTAATAATGAAATATATGACATAATAATACTGTATTTATGTTTATATATATGTATTTCATCATACTTAATTCCATTCAACTCAATAAGGAAACGAAAACAGCGTTCATGCGTACGTACGACCTACAGTCTCCATGAATGAGGTATTTCTTTCCATTTACTGATCTATTATATATATGTATATTCTGAATATATATTATATATAAATAATTTTTTACATTCTCAATTTAAGTAATCATGATCTAAGTAATCATATGAATAATTACAAGTTAAAACACGAACGACAAATGAGATGATTTTACCCAAACCGCTCTTTAACATAGAATTTACAAAAGAACGGGTAATATAAAGTCATAAGCGAACCATATATGATATCATAACAATGACTATGATTCTGGAATAAGTCAATGACATTATTTAAATCATTATACTCGAGGTTCGGACACTTACGATGCAAATTGGACCTAATGTAGGGGAAATATCACAATCTCATTTTTATCCGATGTTGTTTATACTTTGGTATTTACTGGGGTGTATTTTATCATCCACATCCATGTTTCCTCAATATGTAATATTATTTCCATCCATCTACAATTGTTTAAATCCAATTTTACCATTTGGTGAGTTTTTAGTAAAAGATATGAAAGAAATCTTTTGTCGTTGTTCGTACGAGGTACTTTTTGAATTTCACGAAAAAAGTACGATAAGAATTTCTTTTTAACTTATACGACATGAGTGGATTTTTATGAATTTATTTACAAGAAACTTTATTTAAAGGTTTTCAAGTTTATTTTTAATCAACTTATTTTAGTTTATAATTGTATGACATGTAAATAATGGAAAATGTTTTTAAAGTAGAAAGGATATTTTCCTCAAGAATGGAGTTCAAGTGTTTTATAAAAATTATTTTCCATCTAAGATAATAAAGTATTTTGTTTCTATCCCTATTATTACATTGATTTGATTATGTTGTGATGGAATTATTTTGTGAATTCATTTATCTTATATGAATTGTTTTATGATTTCATGTTGTTTATGAATCCCATTTTTATTACATGGGTTATGCAATGACGTATGATTTATGATTTTGTGGCACACATAAGAATGGTATAATTATGAGATGGGTGGGACCTATATCTCCCTACAATGCATTGGGTAAATATTTTATATCTCATGAGATAGACATGGCTGGAATGGTTGGTTATACCGGTTAAGTGAAACAGGACTGAAACGAGGAATGAACTCAATTCAGAAACGGACTTTGTCCACTAAGACAGTATTGGAAATGAGTCTTGAATAATAAGAAATGATTCTCTATGATTATGTGTGTATGACACAAAGTTTCATGTTTTAAGTTATGATTATTGGTATTACATTTCACTACTATGATTTATCCCATGTTATGAAATTATGATCTCTTTTGCATGTTAAGATTTCCAAAAGATATGTTCTTATGAATATGATGTGATTGATATTTCTTTTGCTTACCCTTACTGAGCATTTGAGTTCACCCTTTTATGTTTTCTTTTCCCCAGGATATAAATAAAGGTTTTAGGTATGAAAAAAATTAGATCTTTATGAGAGATGTTGAAGATCTTTCATCACTATTAGAAGATTATATTCTGAGTTTCCAAAGACACTAAACTATTACAGTCATTGTTTGTGTGTTTTTGATATGTACTAAGTATTCCGAAAAAGTAATTTAATGTCTATGTACGTCAAGATTAGGGTCTCTACAGTTGGTATCAGGGGAATGGTTTAGTCAACCTTTGGAAACTAGGATGTGATAACTTTAGTGAGATCCCTAGAGATTCTTCTAAGGTATGTCTAGGGATGTCCCTAAGTTTAAGTATACATATAGGTTATAGTCCTAGAATTACGCCAATGATCATAGAATTAAACCTAAGATGTTAGATATTGAAGGTAATCCCCCTTTATTATGTTGTTTTACCAAGCATGATTTTTGCCTCTCACACTATTCTTTTTGTATTTTAGACGATGGCAGGAACCCGAAGGAACCGTGTTGATCAATGCAATGGACAATGCAATGATTTTCCTCCTAAACAAAAAAATGTTATGGGAGATGGAGTGCAAAATCTTATTGTTATACTTACACAAGCTATGAATCATTCTGGACTTCCAAATGAGCAGAGAAGGGAACAATATTCTTTGAGTTCTTCATGAGGCAACATCCACCTTCTTTCAGTGGGCCTTCTGATCCACTTGTTGCTGAACAATGGATCAATACCACTGAAAAGATATTTTCAGTTCTTCAATGTTCATAACATGATAAAGTCATCTTAACAGTATATAGTTTGGAAGGTGAAGCTGATCAATGGTGGAATCTTATCATGAATACGAGTCCAAGAGATGAAATTGAGTCCATGGAATGGGATGAGTTCAAGAACTTATTTTTTAATAAGTACTTCCCTCGTATTCTTATAACAAAGATGGAGAAGGAGTTTCTTGAACTAAAGCAAAAAGATGATGAATCTGTTGGTATATACAAAGCGAATATTACAAGGCTTGAATGGTATGCATCTGGCTTTATCATCCAACCTGAATGTAAAGCTGATCGATTCTTCAGTGGATTAAAACCAAATCTTCTAAGGGCATTAGATATAAGAGTCTTCAGTAGCTATGAAGAAATTGTGCGTTGTGCTATTAAGGTAGAAATGGAAGTTTGTGTTACATATCCATCTCATGGTCTTGACAAGAAATGAAAGATCGAGTTCAAGGAGAAATCTCAGAATAATGATGAAAAGAATATGAATGTTTCCTTATGCTCAAAGTGTGGAAAGAAGCATGGTGAAGATTGTCTTAAAGGGACTAGAAAATGATTTATGTGTGGAAAAGAAGGTCATCGAGCAGCTGAGTATCGTATTAATGGAAAAAGGGTTTCTAATGATGTGAATAAAGAAAATACTACAGAGAACACACCACCAACACTTCAATGCTTCAAGTGCAAGGAAATGAGGCATTATGCTAATAAATTCCCTAATCCAAGGGTTAGTGATGATCGACATGAGAAACCACTTAAGGAAAAGGATAAAGGGATGTCACGTGCAATCACCATTGGCGATGTTGAATATGACAACGATGTGGTGGAATGATTAAGTGTTTATGTAATGGGATTCCAAAATAATGTTGTATATAGTATCGTGGAATATTGGAATATTTATGTATTGGTATATTGTGGTTTTCAATAATTTTATGGTACCATTATCCATGGAAAGTGATAGAGATATTATTGGAAAAAAAGATGATATGCGCATAATGAAGGCAAAATGAGAAAATAAAATGTTTGACAGTATTCATAAGCTCATGACTGATATAAGGAAATAGTTATATCATGTTTTGAGATTTTGGTATGTGAAAAGAGTTAACTTTTGACAGTACTCAGGTTTTCACTAAGATTCAATGGGTATTCATTTTTCAGGAGAATACATGATTAATGCCGTTGAATGTTTTGATTGTGACCAACAATACATATCTTATGATATACGGGGATCAACGATGGTATTAAATATCTGGTAATCGTTTTCACTATATTATGAGAGTGAACTGCAGTATTATGGATAAGCCTAATGATTTCAATGGATTATGTTGGACATAAGTTAGTATTGTTTAAGGATAAAAGTGTTTTCGATATTACTGATGGGATATTATAGTAATATTGTTTTAGAAAAATGAAAACCTATCGTACGGGCGACAGCCCATAGTGTCAGACAAGGCCATGGGAAACGAACCCACAACTGAAGTGCGACTGGCCTTTATCGCCTACCACTGGCCTACATGAAGTCCCTGTTTAGTAGAAACTAGTTTTATTATATTAAGAAGTATGATATATGAAGTATAAGTTAATTTTTGGAATCGTATACTATTAACCTCACTATAGATGGTCTTATGTATTTTTGAAAACTTTTGTAACCTTTTGTTTGAGACAGGTGGAATGACCCATCATTCTATCACATGATCTGCTAACATTTCACGAATAACAAATCCAACTTCATTTCTTTAAGATATGAAGTGGAAATTTTACAAAGAATGACTAACGGTGAGACTATACCAAAATAACAAAAGTATTTCTTCAAATTCCAATTTCATCAACTTTAGGGAAATGATCTTGAAAACCAAAACTTTTGTCCTAGTGCTCTTATATCTGATGAATCAGATGGTACCTTAGATCGTCACAAATTTATGGCTTTGTGATTGCTGGCTTTTCCATAGCCATGTTCTCTACCACTCTCCATCAGAACATGATGGTTAGATTTCTCTTCCATATCCATATTTTCACCTATGTGGAAACCCAGTGATTAGTTTATTTGGGTAACCGTTATGTTTCATACTTTTGTTTTTAAAGATTGGTTTTGGTATTCCTTTTTACGATTTGGGTTTCTATCAAAGAAACTTTCGAATAGTAAACCATTTATAACCCCGACGAATTTCGAGGGCGAAATTCATTCTAAGGGGGGTAGAATGTAACACCCCGAGATTTTATGAAAAATATACTTTTCATTAATGTCTTGTGTTATACGCTACACCAAAAAGAGATTGCACAACACACATCCTTGACTTTCCTTGCATTACATGCAATCGTGACCTTCCTCGATAGCGTGTGTAGTACGCAATACTGAGCTTCACTAAACAACGATATGCTATTAAAATATTATTAAAACTAGCCGTTATGAATAGTAATAACAACATTTTGAAATTTTTTAAATTTTATTTTTCAAAATTGACTTCATTTTTGGATTCGGAATATCGAAATTAGCTTAGGATCAAATTTTGGTTCTTTTCGGATAACTTTCATATTCTGATGAATAGTGAAAATTACTAAATTTTAATTAAAAACAACTTTTTAATAGAAATAATTAATAGTGATAAATCATTAATTTGAGTGGTTTTAAAGTTTATTTAGAATATATTTTGACAATTTAATACAATGTTGGTCATTGGATGTAATTTCACATTTAAACCAGTTATAAACAAGTGTCAATCTTTTGATAGTTATTATCTCTTAAAAACATGCTATTTGTTTTGACGACGGGAATTAATTTTTAAATTAGGTAATGTAACTGATATGTTTTTAATTTTATAAAATAGAAATCATTTTTGAATTCATAATATCAAATATAGATTAGGACTAATTTTTGGTATTTTTCTGGAAACTTTCATTTTTTAATGAATAGTGAAACCACTAAGTGGTAGTTTAAAAACTGAATTTTTCATAAAACTTAATTTTACCGCTTCTGTGAGTGGAATTTAGAAAATCTGAGAGACACGGTTAATATCAATGACTAAAATGTGGTTCAATGAGATTAAAATAATTTTTGATGAATAGTTACTTTTAACTTTTTTTACCACGGTTAAAAGTAAATAGTGTAATTAACGGTAAAAATGATATTATTATTACCCTAACACATGTCCTAATTCTATTGGATAAGTTTAATTCGACCAAAAACAACCTTAGGAATAAAATATGACCATTTAAGCACACTTGGATTAAATTAGGAGATTTATTATCAATTTATTTAAAGAAAGGTTCAAATAGTCAAAATAAAAGTTTAATAAGTAAATCATTTTTAATATAGCGTTATACATAAGATAAATTCGACTATAAGTATTATTTAGAAAGATAAAAAGATTTAATACATAATGGAATTTTATTTGTAATTTTTAGACATTAAATAATTTAATTTATTTATGACACAACGATGATGTAGTAATTATCTTATTAATGAAATATTGACATAATTGATGTTATAAATACCCAAATAAATGTAATTTGAGACTTTTTATGAATTAAAATAATTTTATAGGTTAATATGAAAATTCTTTGTTGATTTAAGAAACTTGTTTTGAACTAATCATTTTGTTATGATTTTCTCAAAAACCAGTTACTAAATAATTTCAAAATTGACATAAAATAGTTTTTAAAACAAATATTATATTATTAATTGTTATTTTATTCCTAAAAATCTAAGGATCAGCCAAATGACATATATAAGGTTATATATATTAATAATAAACAACTTGGGGTTATTTTGGCTTTATATAGTAAGTTTATTAACCTTATAGTGTAAGAACACAAGAAGACACGGTAAAAGTATAATTATTTAACATAATGTTAAAACTAAATGATAAGGTTAAAATAGGAACCTAAACTAGTCTAAATTATATTGGATGAGAGGATTTAGACCCCTCCCCACCTTAGCTTCTAAATAAATCAATTGTGAGCTATTTAAAGCCGAATTTGGCTTTATAATAAAATAATATTTTTATTTTTCCAAAGGTGCCCCTCTCCTCGCTTATAAAAGGGCACTTCCTTCCCCTATTCCTCACACCGATTTGATCCTTCAAGCTCGGCCAACCCGTGCAAATTTCTCCTCTCCACTTCCCTAGAAACATCCTAGAGGTTCTGGTCTTCTTCAAAGTTCTATTTTAGTGCCCTAAAATGATGTATCAAAGAGGCCCTTCAAAGAAGAGGTAATGTCTGTTACCGATTCATTCAACTTTATTTCTTCTTCCACTTCTTCTTCAAAGGTTGTTTCATTATGAAGTAATAACATCAGTATCACTCATATACTGATATTTTATTATATTTATGAATCAACCCTATTTCACCATCTATCCATCCTACGGAAAATGAAATCACTGCGCGTGCGTACGTACGGAATACCGTCTCCACGCCGTGGTGTAATCTATTTTTCACCACCACCTTACTTGGATGGGTATAATGGTGTAAATAATAACTATATATGATTATTTTAATGTGATATTGATTCTGAGATAGTATACATACACTCCAATATAGTCCCACGATCATGAGAATGATATCATCGCACGTGCGTACGTACGGACTACCGTCTCCACAAGGGGATGAGATTCATTCTCCACGTTAACCATTCATGAATGATTATAAAGTATATATATAATAATTAATCATGAAATATATGACATAGTAATAGTGTATTTATGTGTATATGTATTTATTCCATCTACATAATTCCATTCAACTCAATAAGGAAACGAACACATCATTCATGCATACGTACGGCCTACCGTCTCCACGAACGGTGTATTTCGTTCCATTTAATTATCTATTATATATATGTATATTCTGAATATATATTATATATAAATCATGTTTTACATTCTGGTTTTAAGTAATCATGATCTAAGTAATCATATGAATAATTACAAGTTAAAACACGAACAACAAATGAGACGATTTTACCTAAAACGCTCTTCAACATGGAATTAACAAAAGAACGGGTAATATAAAGTCATAAGTGAACCATATATGATATCATAACAATTATTACGATTCTGGAATAAGTCAATGACATTATTTAAATCATTATACAGGAGGTTCGGACACTTACGATGCAAATTGGACCTAAGTTAAGGGAAATGTCACAATCTCATTTTTATCCGAGATTGTTTATACTTTAGTATTTACTGGGGTGTATTTTATCATCCAAATCCATGTCTCCTCAATATGTAATATTATTACCACCCATCTACAATTTTTTAAATCCAATTTTACCTTTCGGTGAGTTTTTAGTAAAATATATGAAAGGAATCTTTTGTCGTTTTTCGTACGAGGTACATTTTGACTTTTCCGAAAAAAAGTACGAGAAGAATGTTTTTTTAACTTATACAACATGAATTGATTTTTAAAAAATTATTTGCAAGAAGATTCCTTTACATTTTTTCATGTTTATTTTTAATCAACTTCTTTTAGTTTAGAATTGTATGGCATGTAAAGAAATGAAAATGTTTTTGAAGTTGAAAGGATATTTTCCTCAGCAATGGAGTTCAAGTGTTTTATCAAAATTATTTTCAATCTAAGATAATAAAGTATTCTGTTTCTATCCATATTATTACATTGATTTGATTATGTTGTGATGGAATTATTTTATGAATTCCTTTATCTTATATGAATTGTTTTATGATGTCATGTTGTTTAAGAATCCCATTTTTATTACATGGGTTATGCAATGATGTATGATTTATGATTTTGTGGCACACATAAGAATGGTATCATTATGAGATGGGTGGGACATATATCTCCCTCCAATGCATTGGGTAAAGATTTTATATCTCATGAGATAGACATGGCTGGAACGGTAGGTTATACCAGTTCAGTGAAACCGGACTGAAACGAGGACTGAACTCGGTTCAGAAAGGGACATTGTCCACTATGATAGTCTTGGAAATGAGGCTTGAATAATAATAAATTATTATCTATGATTATGTGTGTATGACACAAAGTTTCATGTTTTAATTTATGATTACTGGGATTACATTTCACTACTATGTTTTATCCCATGTTATGAAATTATGATCTCTTTTGCAGGTTAAGATTTCCAAAAGATATGTTCTTTTGAATATGATTTGATTGATATTTCTTTTGTTTACCATTACTGAGCATTTGAGCTCACCTTTTTATGTTTTCTTTTCCCCATGATATAAATAAAGGTTTTAGGTAAGAAAAAAAGAAGAAGATCATTATGGGAGATGTTGAAGATCATTCACCACGATTAGAAGATTATATTCTGAGTTTCCAAAGACACTAAACTATTACGGTCCTTGTGTGTGTGTTTTTTATTATGTACAATGTATTCCGCAAAAGTAATGTAATGTTTATGTACGGCAAGCTTAGGGTCTCTACAATTTTATTGACAACTATTTTCGTCAAAACCATTTCAATGCCAACCCATTTCTACTCCAAACCATTGCAATAAAACTCCATTTTTACTAAATATAATTTATATTGAAAACCCCCTTTTCAGCAACAATTTAGAAATTCTAGGAAATCCAGTATTTATAATCATCGTTTTAAATTCATGAAACTAAACCCCATTTTCCAAAACAATTTACCAAGAACATGAAATTTAACAAAAAAATTAAATCATCAAATATTTAGGTTCTTCCATTAATTTCACAATCAATAGAAAAATTTGAATCTTAGACAATCAATCTAGCAAGAGGAGTCGACAGAGAAGCATCTTAACTCAATTGTTTTGATGAATCTTTAATAGTAAATGAAGAAAGATATAGGAAACAGGTCAATTCCCCAAGAGCGACCTTAGATATCTTATCCATGAAAGATCATGACTCAACATTTAATTATGTGGCGTCCAATAATCTTAGATATAGCCACTATAGGTTATGATCTGAGAAATAATGGAGATCAGAGAAGAAGATCTATGCGTATATAAGAAAACATGACAAATTCTTAATCAATGGCGACATATCGCAAGAATCAGACTCTAAATCACCAAAGGAAGGCTCCAGAATGTCTTCAACTCGTGTGGGAGTGTTTTCCAGGCCTCTAGGGAAATAAATCCCAAAATTGGGGGGTTTATATACAAAAATGAAATAAATAGAGCTAAAACAAGAAAGATCGTAGAAAATGGGATCTATATTTGACCTCTGCGCATGATTTGACCACAATGTTTAGTCCAATAGTTTATGGATCATGAAACCATCCCTTTGGACCCAACTCTCCTTAAAAACCCCCCAACTTATTTAATCCTTGAACACTACCCCTTTTTATAGAAACATCACAATTTATGGAAACACTCCACATTATGTAAACAACCCACTTTATGGAAACTCCACACATTATGGAAACACCCCACTTTATGGAAATACCAACCATTATGGAATCACACCACAATATGGAAAACCCCACTTTATGGATACATTCTGTATTATGGAAACTCTATATTTTAGGGACACTTTCTATTTTATGCAAACTCTATATTTTATGGAATAATTTTATTTTATGGAAACCCAAATTTAAAAAACATGTGGAATAGGGGTTATTTATAGATACTGGGGGTAAAACATTCTCTCCTACATTGGTCTTTCTGTCCTCGGAATGTTGAAATCCCATTCTAGCCAAAAAGAGTTATGGACACTACTAATTCATTTCCTTCTCACGTTCCCAAGTCTCTTACTGAATCTGACCATGTTGCCATAAAACCATCACTTGGACGATTCTTTTCCCATGAAAGACTTTCTCATTTCTATCCATGATCCGTAATGGAATATGTAACAGTGAAGCATATGTTTCTAGCTAAACGTGATCCCATAGGATAACAAGGTTAGGATCTGGGTGATACCTTTTCAATTGGGATAATTTGAACACGTTAAGCACTGAACAAAACTGTGGTGGTAATTCCAACCGATATTCCACCTCTCCAACCCGTTATAATATCTAAAAAGTGCCAATGTATCTAGGAGATAACTTTCCATTATTCATAAAATAATGATGTCAATGAATTAAAGAGATCCTAAAGAATATATGACCACTCATAACGAACAACAAAGGTCTTTGAAGACGATCTGAATAAGATCATTGATGATTATGAGCTGTCTCCATTGTCATTGTAATAGACTAGATCTTTTCTGTTGTTTCATGGACATGTATTGGTTTGACTAGTGATGTTTCACTTGTTTCCACCCAGCACAGTGGATAATGACAAGGAGGCCCATACAATTCAACAAAAAGAGCCATATGTATCGAGGCTTGATAGTTGTTATTGTATGATAACTCCACTAAGGGAATATGCTCCTCCCATGAGCCAATATAATCCATTACACAATCCCACAACATGTCTTCCAATGTTTGAATCATCCACTCAGAATGCCCATCTGTTTGAGGATGATACACGATGCTCACAATCCACTGAATTCAAAGGGCTTGCTATAATGATTTCCAGAAATGAGATGTGAACTTTGAATCTTTATCTATGACTATTGACACTGGTACACCATGCCTTTTTACAAAATATTAGACATATATTTATGAAATACCCTCCACCATATGAGTTTCATGAATAGGGATGAAATTGGCCGACTAGATTATATGATCCACTATCACCTAAATGGAATTGTGTTTCTTGACCGTTCATGGAAGACCCATAAGAAAATCCATTTATATTGGATAACATTTACATAATGGGATGGAAATAGATTATAGCATACTTTCTAGTCTCTGATTCTATTCTTTATCCTTATGAAAAGCTAAGCACCGCTAGACGAACACGGCCACCTTCATTTTCATGTTGCTCCACCAAAACTACGCCTTCAATGTAATGACCTAAACTTTCATTAGTGGAAATCTCTCTTCATCTAATTAAATGTGTATTTATGTTACATGTTTATATAAAATATCAAATTATTTTATTATTTGATAATAATTGTGATCGTTGCTAATATATCCATTAAATAGTGATCACATGATTAGTATAAGTATAGGTCTTTAACGAATCCAATTTACTCAGACAATGGAAGCGATGGCCTCATCTAGTAGACGTAGACCATATGGAGCCCATTTTTCGGAACATAGAAATGTGGTGGCTTCAATGGGATTCACTCTTGAAAATCCCAAGCTGAGCTTCAATAGGTTATGCTTGAGCGGGACCTCCTATGATAGAAGTGGAAGGTGATTGAGTGTACCAACCGAGAAATGTTAACTAAGCCACCACAAGAGTCTATCACCATCGCACTCCATACTCTTCAGTCTTATGTGGGTGTTATAAGGGGTTATGTAACAAGACCTCATAATTATGGTTATGTACATTATTTTTGTATATAATAATTAATATACTATCATCTTATAATTGTTAAATTGTAAATATATTTTTTAAAACACCAATAATATTTTTAGTTAATGTTAAACTAAGAAATCTATTTTGATGAATTAATGGATTTTTTTGAATTAAAGAATAATTTAATAAAATATTATTATTTTTATTATTATATTATTTTTTATTAAATATAAATGATCATATAATTTTATGAATTCAACAGTATTTTTTAAGGTTTGAAAGCCATTTTTGTCAAAACTTGTGAATTTTCGATAAATGTCTATTATTATTTCAAAATTAGAAATTATCATCTTTATATAATTATTTCGATAAAATAAATACAATTTCTGGAATCAAGAAGTTGAAATTATCCAACAGTGAATTTTTCATAATTTTCTGAGACAGTCTAATTTTTGGGTAACAATTAAATACTGCTTAAATATATAATGTGTTTTATGACATCATAATGACCCAATAGTGATGTAATAAAATACTATAAGTCTAATGATAGGCCAATATTTGTTTTAACATCAAAATAATGTGATTTTGGGTTTGTTTGACTTATTTTACAATGAATTAATTCACCCTTTAAGGATTATTAAACATCTTGTATTTTTAAATTCTCTTCCTTTGGAGTGTGACTCACCTCTACCTATGCAACCCCATTATTTTAAGATTTTCGGACTTTGGCCTTATAAAATATCATTTTCCACTCTTCTTTGGAAAAATACATACGAAAAAAACATGTTCAGCCTTGTTGTTGGAATTAGTGTATTGTGAGGTGTCCCAACCCTAAATAATAAATAATTCCCTCAACTTTCCTATATAAAGCCACCCATGCTCCCACTTTCAACTCACTCAATGCCTTTGGAGTTAGTCTAACCACTACGCTACTCTTCCTATAATCCTCCCAAGGTGCCCCAACCTCTCCATAATCCTCTCTCAATCCTCTCTCAATCCTTTGGAAGCACACTTCCATGTAAGGTTTTTCATCATTTCTCATTTTGTCCAATTTTCATTAAGTTGTTATGCCATTTTATTTCAATTATAAATGTTGGTGTATGGTTTCTCACCTCCCCTACACAGCTCTATTTATGTTTGAATGGTTGGATACCCCTTTATTTCTCATTAAATTCCTCCCATGTACACCCATTACTATGTCAAAATTTCGAAAGGAATTTCTCTCTCCTCATTTACATTCAAGCAACTCTTTTGTATCATGAATACAAATTCCATTACAATTGTTGGGACATGTATTTATCTGACCTCCTTACTGTCCATTTAATGTAAATATTATGAGAAACCACTTTCTCTCTCATCAACAATTTTTATGAATTCTTCAGTCACGTCATTACACTGCCAAAATTATACCAATTTTCCAACCCAATGTCATTATGTAGTTAATATAATGCCCATTTACCTATCAAGGGTATTCAACATTATGCACATTTACATATTGATTATAATGTTTCATGTATTAAATCCATATTCCATTATCATTGAATAAATGATGATGTTTTATGAATCTATGTTATATGATCCTTGTGGAAAACTTATGCATGAAATGAAATGTTTAAGAAGGGTTCACCCTTATAGCACTCAAATGCATTGGGTAAAGTATAGTATCATGATACGTCATGTGAAAAGGGTGTTGACTAATTATAATTCATGTGAAACGAGGTTTTACTCGTTCTTCATGTGCAATGAGGATTAACTCATGCTCCATCTGCAATGAGCCTTGGCTCATTATAATTCTATGTTAAGTGTTGTTGTCATATTTCCATGTTATGATTATCATGCATTATCATGCCTTTATGTTTATGATCCTCTTGTTCTCTATTGATATTCCTATTGTCTAACATGTATTGTATTCCTCATGTTATTCCATGATTATTCCATTTCCAGGCTTTATAGATCACGCATTTCTTATGCATGTTCTCAGGTAATTCCATGTAGTGATAAGTAAGAGGGAATGTAGTGGTCATGTAAATGAAATTTTCAATAAAGATGTTGTATTTAATGTTTTACGTTGTTATGTAATGTTCCTAATCCCTAAATACAGTAGACCCCTCAATCATCCATGTTGATTCATGTGATGTTTATGTAATAAATCAGGTTTAAGTATTTAAGAAAAGATGGGATGTCATATTCAACACCTTATACATCTTCTGTGTACCTAGATGTACAGATAATCTTGAATGGTTGTAATCATGAAGGAGTTATTCCTAAAATATCATAGCTACAGCCATCTGATCCTTGAAACAGAAAGCTGAACCCCCATCATGTTTCCAGCCCTCAATGGCCTCCCCTTCATTTAGTTTTGAACATACAACCAAAAATTCTGCATCAGATGTTTGTGACTATTTGAACATTTTTACAAAATCGGGAACAAGCATTGTATAAATGAAAATGGTAACATCACCTCATTCTTCACATTCCACATGCATTTCGGCTAAGACTGACGTCAACTACCATTCATATGAAGATTATTTCTCCAACAGAGAATATTACTTCTTCTCAATGCATCCGCTACTGAATTCCATTTCCCTATTGTGTACATAACGTCAAAGTTACACATTTGGAGATACACCATCCATCTTCTTTTCCTCAGATTCAAATCTCACTATTAGAAAATGTGTTTCAAGATTTAGTGATCTGTAAAAAAAGTAAATTTCTCACCAAAGAGATTATGTCTCCATGTTTTCAAAGCATGGACGGCTGCAGCTAACTCTAATTCAGGTGTTGGCTAATTCTTCCCATGCACCATCAAATTCCTTCAACCATAAGAAACCACATGATCTCTTTTCATGAGAACACAGACCAAACCTGATCCTGAAGCATCACAATAATCCGCATACCCTAGTCCCGATTCTTTCATGATGAAGATAGGTGCCGATGTGAGAAAAGATTTTTGTTCTTAGAAAGTCTTCTGACATTCCTCTGTCCATTAGAATGCATAATTCTTTATTTCTGAGCTGTCCTTAGTGAATCTAGTGATGATAAATCATTCACAAATTGTTGGTAGAAACTATATAGACCAATAAAACTTTTTATTTTGAAAACATAATTCAGTGGTTCCAAGAGATAATGGCTTCTATCTTTGTAGGATCAAAAGAAATGTCTTCCTCATAAATTACATGGCCATGGCAATGGGCTTCTTGTATACAAAAATCACACTTGGATAATTTGGAATACAAATGATGATATCTCATGAATTGTAACACTGTCTCCAGGTGCACCTCATGATCATCCATTGTATTTGAATAAACCAAAATGTCATCCAAAGACACCAAAACAAAAGAATCCAGATATTTTTGAAATATTAGATTCATCAATGACAATATAACTTAATGAGAAATAGTTAGATCCAAAGGATTGACTACATATTCATAGTGTCCATATCTACTTTTGAAAGCTATCTCTGGAATATCCTTTTTACGAACACTCATTTGGCGATATCCGGATAACAACTCAATCTTGGAGAACCCATGAGCTCCCCTTAATTGATCAAAAAGATCATCAATGATTGGAAGTGGATATCTAGTCTTTATTGAAACTTGGTTATGCTTCTGATTATCAACACACAACCAAAGAGTTCCATCTTCCTTCTTCACGAACAAAGTCGGTGCTTCCCATGGTGACGTACATAGTCGAATGAAACCATTTCATTCCATGTCCTCTAATTTCACATTCAATTCCCGTAATTATATTGGTCCTATATTATCAGACGGAATGGAAATAAGATTAGTCCCCCAAACGTGATCAATTGTAAACACCACTTATCTTAGATGTGATTACCCATATATTTTCTCGGGAATGTCATCTGGAAATTGATTCACAACATTTGGAAAACTATTTTCCTCGATCTCTTCCATTGATGCCATAGTCAATGTTTCCAATTGGCAAGTTATCGTTCCCAACATTGGTTCTAATAATCTTTTATCACCCTTCATTGTAATCTTCTCTCCTCTAACGAGATGCTCGATGACATCCACAGTCATGAAACATACTATTCTCATATTACAGTTGATTTGATCCTTGAACGTTTCCAGCAAATCCTTATCTAGGATTACATCATAGAAATCCATATCCAACATCGAGAATTCCCATTTTAGATCAGATCTATCAATAGTTATAGTGTATTCTCTACACACAAAGAATTGACATTCTCTTTCACCGAGATGAGTTTTCTATTTCAAAAATGAAGGCATCTTTTCAAGTTCTAAAAATATCTAATTGGTTCCACACTTCCTCTTCATCATAGTGCATGAGTTCTAGGATCCTATAGATAAGAAAATCATTCTTTCTCGACCAAGAGTTTCAGCGGTGAAAAATATCATAAACGAGGAATCCAGTTGTAGTCCCAAATCAACAGTTTGAACACCTTGTGTGATGCTTTGGATCAACTACTGTTCACCTACAGCTGAAGTGAAACCAAATTCTAAATAGGCACTTCAGAAATGTTCTTATGACACCTATGAGGAGACATATTGTAGAACACATACAATCATTATAAGTATCACTCTCTAGAAACTAATGGATTGTAATTTCAAATTCTATCTCTTCAACTATAACTAATTTTTTTTCTAAATCATCGTTTTTCCGATGTTCAAATATTTTTTAAACCACTTCACATGATTTTTAAAATTTAACCATTTTCAAAACACAATAATCATTCTCCTTTTCAAAATCATTTATTTGAAAACCAATTGCATAATTTTCAAAAAATGATCATTTCTTGAATTGATGTATGCACTCCTCATGGGATGTCATTCGACTATAATGCATGGAATGGTAATCTCATTGGATAAACCCATGACAATGATATTTAAAAATACTAGATGTGTCTCCATACAAAAATTTAACCAACTCCCTCGTAACTTTATGTTCATCATAAAATGATTAGTTACATTTTTTTAGGCTATATATTTCATGTTCCTTCAATCCTACTCCTTTATATCATTTTAACACAAGGAATAGAGAAAAAGGGATTTCATCTCCAAAACTAGGAACATTGAAGACTACTTGTTATGAAATGTTCCAACAATATGATAATATTTTTACCAAAAAGGATGGACTAGACTGATACCATTTGTAATGACCTACCATTTCTCATTGGCATGAGTGTACAACGGGTCATCACTAGGCCTTAAGCGACATCCCCAAGATGCCAAATGCTGATAATAAATGGATTAGGGTTTCAAACCCAAGTGGGGGAAGATTTACACTTTTAGAAATGAGCCAATAAAACTACTAACCATAACCAAACATTCATTATATGATGCATGAACATATGATAGAAAACTCATCAAGTTCATGCACTCAAAACCACATCAATGTAAGAAACAATGGAAGGATTCCCAAGTATCTGAGTACCCATTGGTTAAACTAAACAATACTCTCCAAGGACTTCAAGAGTCTATGCTCCACATGCTCCAAGATCCAAAATCTACAAATAGGTCAAAATCATGAGGTAGTTCTAAACATGTGTGAAACATTAACTTAGCCCCTATCTAAGAAGATAGCATCTGCCAAAGCACCAACGTTCCAAAACAGGGGAGATTATAAAATTCATTAGGTTTTCCCCAATGACATCACTAATCTTGCCACAAGTATATAAGAGTAAGTAACAATTATATAAAAAAGTTTATATAATATAATTTCTCAAAAGATGTTTAATGCTAAATATATTCAGGTTTCAAAAATCAATCATTACCAAAACCATACAAGCTCAATTGAGACCCATTTTTTCAGCAAAATATTTTTCTAGAAAAATAACCAAAAAATCATTACAGCCATTTCACAATATGCCAATATCAAAACACCCAACCATTACTGAAACCCATACAACCATACATTCATGCTATTTTATGAAAATTCCATACTCATGAGCTGTTTCTCATCGATCTATCATTTAATCACAAGTTAATTATTTCCCATGTTCCATTAATCCATTGGCACCGAGTACAAGATCAGATTTTAACCAATCACCGTATATGAAATTCCAATGTGCCATTAAACCTTTGGCACTGATCACAATGTCATATTTTATCCAATCCCTATATATGCAATATGAACACACAAAAAATATGGCCAATGATAAAGCCAAAAGAAACCAATCAATAAAAACACCATTTTATTGAAAATTGTTTCTGTCATAACCATTTAAATGAAAAACCATTTCAACTCCAAACCATTTCGATAAAAATCCATTTTTATTGAAAACCATTTCTATTGAAAACACCTTTTTCATTGACCATTTAACAATTCCAGATAATCCATAATTTCAAATCATCATTTAAAATTCATGAAACTAAACCCCCTTTTGAACAACTATTCACCAAGATCACGCAATGTCACAAAAACTATAAATCCTCACAAATGATGGTTTTTATAAGAATTTAACAATAAATAAAACAATTTTAATCTAATACAATCAATTCCAGAAAAAGAAGTCGAGATAGAAGCCTCCTACCTTGAAGGTTTTGATGAAACAATAACAACTGACGAAGAAGGCGCAAGGAAACAAGTCGATTCTCCAAGAGCAGCCTTAGATCTCTTATCCTAGAAAGATCATCACTCAAAATTGAAATATTAGGAATCCAATAACATATATCTACGTGATATAGGTTTAGATATGAGAAATAATAGAGATGTGAGAATCAGATCTACGCAGATCTCATAAAATGTGACAAATCCGTAAATAATGGTGACATACCTCAATAATCGAACTCGAAATCACCAAGGGAAGGCTCTGTAATGGCTTCATCTCATTTGGGTCGGGTTTTTGAGACAATTAGGTAGAGTAATATAAAATTAGGGTCGTTTCTAAACACAAAATAAATAAATAGTGCAAAAACAAGTATGCTCTGAGAAAATATGATCATGATTTGACCTCTATGAATGATTTGACCACACAGTTTGTGCCAACAATGTATGGATCATGCAACCTTCATTTTGGACAAAAAAATAATTAATAAACCACAAATTCTTCCATCATTCACTTTTAGCCATTTTTATAGAATCATAACAGTTTATGGAAACACTCAACTTTATGGAAACAACACACTTTATGGTAACACCCCGCTTTATGGAAATACTCCACTTTATGGAAGCACCCCACATAATGGAAACACACCACATTATGGAAACGACCCACTTTATAGAAAATATATATATTATGGAAACTCTCTATTTTAATGAAACTATCTATTTTATAGAAACTCTCTATTATATGAAAACTCTTTATTTTATGGAAACCCTAATTAAAAAAATCTGAGTAAAGGGGGTTATGTACCCAAAACAGTGGTACTAAAAATATGTTGGTTTTAGGGAACTAATTACAAAATGAATAATTCAATATATTTTTTTTCCAGAATCCTGGGTGTGATTTATCAGCCCATGGGTTTATGGAACTCACATCCTTTCGGGGGGAAATTAGTTTTGTTTATAGTGTAGGGATTTTTATGTATTTTACTGACATTTTATTTTAACATTAACCTAAATGGAATTATGAGATAAAATTATCATTTCAACATACCAGAAGCATATTGTATGAAATTATATAACAGTTTTGAAATCAATTATTTTTATGTGATGATGGAAATTAATAATAATAATTATTATTTTTAATATATAATTATATTATACTATTCTCACAAAGGCACTCGAACAATAGATTTTAGGGATTAGATCAAGATATTTTTTCAAATAAAAGTTTTCTTTTTTTTATGAGACATGGTAAAAAATAGATGTTATTAGGGAATGTTTTAGAAATATTATTTTGATTTTTAATGAAATCCTACTTTTAAATGAAATATAAATAATATAGTATTATCATTAAAACATGAAAATGATGCTATATAAGTAATGTATGAGTTAATAATTTTTTGATACAGTTTTTAAAGTAATATGATATTTGAACAAATTTTATCATCCCTAGTATTCCATCCTCTTATTAAATTCATTGATTAGTTATTTATATATTAAATAATCATTTTGACAAAAAAATGTAATAATAACCCAAATGAGATTCATATTATGATATGAGAATTAGTCAAAATGATATGGTCTTGTATTCTCAACTATATCAAGTAAAATATAATAACATGAACCATATTGGGATCTCTCCCACTTCAATGATCAAAAAGGCTGTGTTTGAGTATTTTATATGAGAAATTCCCCTTATTCTGGCCGATCATCTATTCAAATAATCATATATTATTGTATAAATACTCAAAATCTTATATATTAAATCCTACATATAATTAATAAAAATGTTGTATTACTAATTTTATAATACTTTTTAATGAAATATAATCATTGGTGGGCATAAAATAAGAGCAATATGGAAATGTAATACTTGAACATAATGTAATGGAAAAAATATAAAGAAATGTATTTTAATATATATTTTTCATTTATGGAAGAATATTAAAAATTTAAAGATATTTGGCATATAATATGAGATAAAAGAAAAATCATTTATTTGATATGTTGAAAAACATTCGAAGGATTGTGGGGTATGACAGTGGAATCACTATCATCCTCAAATGTAAGGGTTAATACTTCATTAACGACGTAAAAATGAGTACTCAAAATATGTTACTTATTCTTAAAATTATTAGTTTTAAAAAAATAGTTTGATATTCCTTTGTTATGGATATATTTATATGATAAACTCCATTTATTTTACAGTATGAATTTATGATGATAATAATAGAAAAAAAATTCAAGGATCAAATACTAAACTCTTCTATGGGAAGATGATTTATCTTCAAACGAATCAATAATGCATGGATACACATATAGAGATATATTTATAGTAATATTGAGATGTTTCATCTGTGGATGATATCATATTTATAATATTAATTTGGAGAAGAGATTAATACTATTATAAAAATGGTTATGGAATGGAATTTTCCATTAACCCCCTTCTCCATGGTCTGACATTTCATTATTTATGGACATTGAAACTAGGAAAAAATTCCCCAAAAAATGGGCCAATTACTATATATAGTATCCAAAAAACATAAAATACCAGGTAACACAAAAAGATCATATTAATTCATTATACCAATGGTTAATTTTGTAAATTAATTTTGGGAATATGAAATTGTAATTAATTGATGAATGAAAAAATGTGTTATTCTTTCTTTTATAAAAATTTTTATTGTTAAATGAAAAATTATTAGAAATATTCATGCACATGTAAATTTCATATTGCATGAGTTGTCATTTAAAATAATCAATTATTAAATCATTTATTATCATGTTCATAACTATTACACTATTAAATATTTTCTTTAAATGTTAGAATAATTATCAATAGAGTCTCTTTGGTATAATTTTATGTTATAATAAACAAGGATTATTAGTTCTCATATGAAGAAAATATCAAGCACCGTATCCTTAACCACACAAATCCACCCACAAATTTTATACTAGTATAATGAGAATTTAAAAATTAATTTGAAAAAAACATATCATGTTCGGATATTGAACCATATGAGGAAAATATTATAGATAAAATGAATGAAAATATGATGATCCCAAACTGGATACCTTATCAAACTAATACCATACTCAAACTATCACATATCCCAAGGTAACTCTTGATACCCATATATTTGTGAGTGGTACTCGAGAGTCAATAACATCAATATAAAATGATATCACCCAACTTTAAGAAGACAAAATGAAATACAAATACACAAAAAGGGTGAAATATATGATCAAAAAAAATTAATATGTGAAAAATTAAAAAGAAAAAAAGTGATATAAATCAAAATAATTTAAAACATTTATTAGGAACAGGGAAAAATAGGAATAAAATCCAATAGATAATCTATATGATATATACGGAAGACTCCATCTCAGAATTGACATGATACCCCAAACTAGATGACATAAACTTCACCTTCAAATTGATACAACTTTAATATCCCTACTTAAAATGATATAATGTGTTCCATACCCCACCAAAGTGGTGCATAGTGTCTGAACATAATATGGTCTATAATATATTTCTTATCTGTTCCAATTCAGGTCTCTATTCAAAAATCTAATCATGATCCACATTAAAGAAACCCATGTATGATAAATAGTTAAATAAAATTATATAAAAAATAATGGTTAAATGATCCCCCATTAATTCATTTCCAAATAATAAATGTAATTAGTTTCAAATAATTTCGTATACATTAATTTATTCAAATTAACACATATATCACATATGATATGAAATTAAAAGATTTATAAACCAAATAATTTGGTATCATAATGTTAAATATTACTACCTTTTAGGCTAGCTATGAATATTGTATATATACATAGACAATAATTTTCATCATGTATATAGAAAAATTTATTAAATCCATTAAGAATATAAACACCCTGGAATGTGAACATCCATGTTGTGTCTAACATGTCCCTATAACAAAAAGGATATGTAGAATATGAGAAACCTACTAGTGAACACATATATTGTATTAATAGAGGATTCATATTTCAAAACTAACCATATATTTTCCAATATCTCCCTATATACTACATTTTTCAAAACTATTCATAAAAACCATGAATTGATACAAAATTTTAAAAAAAATTCCATATCACCATTCTATGAAAGTATTTTCTATATTATAAAAATGCAGAAATATTATATTATAAAAAATTCATCTCCATACACACAATTAAATAATTCTAATTCATTTATAAAAAGACTTTTATTACCCTATAAATAGAGACTATCAATCATAAAATAGACAACAATCCACATAACTCAATCTTGGGTAGCACGTTCCATCAAAGGGATCAACCAAAATGAAAGAATAAAACATTATAATAGTTTCCAAAATCAATCCAAAAAATATCATTATAAATTTATAAAAAAAATAGTTGGTTTATAAAATTGAAAAATGCATTACCTAATTAATTCACACACCCAACCGCAACCAAAAAATAGTAAACCTTAAAAAGATGATAACACAATATATCAATAAATAATTAAAATTATTATCAATATAAATCAATGAGTTAATTAAATTATCTTAATTTAGCTACCATGATAAAAGAAACTGAATATGTAGAAGGTTATATTATCTAGGGAGATGAATTGCAACATCTATGAACATCAATCACAGCAAAAATGTCCTTATTAAGAGAAGTTCTGAAAATATCATGGATGATATCCTAGGTCCCGATTAGAATTAAAAAACATGTAATTAAATATTAGTATTCAACATAGTGATATAAAAAACCTATTCTAAAACATTTAGGAAGTCAAACCATTACATGATGTAAATTTAATAAATAACTAAATAAACCAAAACATGTATTTCCCAATGTTAAAAATAATGAATTCAAACGTTTAAAAATGTAGGCAAGATTCACAATGTGTAAATATTTAATATGATGAAAAAATTAATTCCATCTAACTTGAAACCAATTAACCACGTTTAACAATTCAAAAAATAAATATTAACTACAAGATGTTAACAGTCCTTACATTGAATAAATATCCAATACCATCTCTTAGGATATAAAAACGTAGTGAAAATCCCTCAAGGAATTTGGAATATTTTTTACCCGACACCATTAATTAAAAAAAAGATACATTAAAAAACTATGGTTGTTTCCCCAAATACAATATCTCTACCATTTGAATCCCTCAAAAAAATAAAAAATGAAAAGGGAAATGAAAATAAATATAAAAAATACATTAATTAAGATAATAGACATTTACATACACAAAATAATGAAATATTCAGGATGTCATTACAATTATAATTAAATATGAATATGTGTTACAATATTTATATCCCATTATGTTTTGTGATATTGTGTATGTGATGAAAAAAGAACTTATACATTTATTTTTATATCTCTATGTCTATATAGGTTAGATCCTTATTAATTTTAATAGATAATGACGAAATTCAAACAAAAATATTAATGGTTCTTATATGTCGTAGTTTGATTAAAGGTTTTACCCCAATCCTATTTGTCATTATGTGAGATTGGTTAATGGGTCTCTATATTTTTTACCATTGGATAAAAAATTTTCTGATAAATAACATGTATACACTTCAATTGGTCAATGCCTTGTTAATTACTCTATATAGATATATAATATTATTAATAGTGAAATGTATATAGAGATAGGATAATTTTAAGGGTAATATATAGGTTTTTTTAATTATTTATTTTGGTAAATTATGTGGACATAATAACGTCTATATAACCCTATTCAAAATAAAATATTTGGTAATAATCATTATATAAAATTGGAAAGTGTCTTCATAGATTACTTCATTAAATTAATAGGATTAATTATCAGATGTATTCATTAATACTCAAATGAGAGAATTAGAATATGGGAAAATATAGTATTATGTTACAGACATTATCAAACGGATTTATGTATGAGAGTTACAGTAAATAATACTTGTGGGTTTATAAGATGAATTTAGTTGGAATAAAATCATACGAAAGGCTATATTTTATATCATTCAATTGAAAAATGATTATGAAATAAAATATATATATATATATAAATGTTTAAAATATTATGAAATTATATATTTATAATAATTTTTTTTTATAAAACTCTCATTGTTTTCAATTCCACTAATCAAGGAAACACATTATGGAGTAATTTTTTTTAACATACTATTATGATGATAAACTCAAAAATTTTAAGATATTGTTTATCAGTAAACAAAAACTAACACTACCCTTGATTTTTAATTCATTTTATTAATAAGATACTTTTTCAAAATGTTTAAACATATATATACATACAAAATTACCATTTGATAACATATAACTCAAGGGAGTTAATGAATCAGTTTGAAATGTTTCTAACAACTGATCTATAATGTGTGGATATAATAATTTCATTAATGATTTATAAAAATAATATATAAAGTTTTAATTCAATCATATAAAACCGAGGAAATATTAATCAATATATTCAAATAGATGGATCCCAACAAAAAGAAATGATGAGGTTTAAAGTTGATCTGTAAGATTAAAAACCAGAACATTATCATCTTGAAATGGTTAATAATATTCAACATTATTGAATAAGAAGAAAACCTAAGAACATATCCATTATTGGGATTGGATGGAATATAATCATTTAAAAATTGAAATTATGCATATGAGAATAATTAAGGAAAAAATCATCATATGTTGAAAAATTCATTTCCAAACCATTTAAACTAAAGATGATATGGGGATAAAAATTGGATGATGCTGAGATACAAAAGAATGTGGATGAAATAATTTAGGTAAAAATATAATATTCGAAGAAAGAAATGCTGAGAGTTTATAGATGTTGGATTAGATTATGTGTACCATTAGTGGTTGAGATAAATAGTGTAACACTATTTGATAATTAGAGAACTAAATTACCTATCCACTAATTAAGATTAATGGAATATATAGATATATGAGAGAAATTATTGTAAAATAAGAAAAATAATTTTATTTTAGATTATAAATAAAAGAAAACTTGTATTTGTGTAAATTGATTCATAATGAAAAACATCAAGGGAGTAATGAAATAATTTATCGTAACTATATGTTAATAAAATATCATAAACATGGAAATTTATATGTGTCCAAGAAAAACATGTAAATGAGATGATGAAATATGGGTTTTTTCGATCATATTATAGAAACGGATATCATCAACAATATTTAATATTGCTTCTAAATCAATAAAAATGTAATTATATATTCCCATGAACAATTAAGTTTACATGGAACACCACTAGAAATTGAAATTGATTGAGATTGGATGTTAACCTTAATTTAAATAAAAATATTATAAATTTATATATTATACAGTTTAATTTACACATAGAATATCATGCATAAAATTATTTTCTAACATAAATTATCATTCGAACTCTAAAAAACATACATAGTGATTTTTTTAATCAAAATAAAACTAGAATGTGCTAATATCACATTTAGTTCAAATAATAATACAATAAAATCATTTTGCACATACATTATATAGATCTAATTGAATACATCAATTAAAAGAATAATATAACACTCTCATGAAATGATGAACCTGTATAAAAGACTAGTTTTAATCATAATGGTTGGTGGAATGGTAATGAATAACAAGTCTATTTAGTAACACATTTCATATTAATTTATTCAAATGTTGAGATATGGTAACATTTTATATGGGACTAATATATTATGGTTAGTATTAAACAATTCATTTAGATATTTATACATAATATATAAATGGTGTTTTAAAATAGGGTGAATCTAATTCCTATAAATATTTTCAATTCTGCAATTTTATATTTAAATAGTGTTTATCTAATCAACTATCACTCCCAAAATACTTAATTCAAAAATATGATGTTTTCCATTTTTCCTATAGGAAAATGTAGATACCAAATATATTATATATACTAATTTGGGAAGTTGTAAAAATATAGCATAATTAATCATACGTGGTGTAGTTGACAAAATATATTCATTATATATATAATGTTCCAACAAAAATAAAAAACGATACATCCCTTAGATTTAAATGTTAATTTCTGATGAATTAATTTTTAGATTGAATAATTTTTTATTCATAAAAACACCAAACTATAACTTACAAGAATATTCCTTATAAAATTACGTCAATATAATTTAAAATACCATTGATTAAATTAAAATAATAAAAAATAATCCAGTAAAAGAAGAAGAAGAATATTTATTATTATAAAAATGGATATTTTTATTCAATAAATAAATATATTTTAAAAAGATAGTTTTTTTTCTTTACTACCATTGATTTTGTTAAATTTATTTGATATATTATAATTATTTAGTTAAATTTGATTAAAAATATTAGAGGAGAAAAATGATTTTATTTTGAGAAATAATTTTAAATTGATGTTTATATTTAAATATAATATAAATTTATCACCTTTAAAAGATGTTTTTGATAATATTTAATATTTCTGAATTTTATAAAATATATCATTTAAATATAAACTGATATTAAATAATATTATGGACCCACAAAATATGAATTTCAATAGAAACCGATTTTCATTATATATTTTAATTTAATATAAAAAATAAATTTAAATAATTTAGTGTTTTTTATAATATAAAGTGCATATTTAAAATTATCATTCAAATACTACCTTTGATTTTACGGTTCATAATTTTCTAAAAATACTTATTTTTTTGAATATGTGTAATATATAGATATTGAAAATATCTTCAATATATTACAATTTACAAATAAAATATGTTTTTAAAAAATTTAATGAATCCATCATTATATTGACTAAATTTAGGTATAGAATAAAATAAATCATTAAAAAATAAAATTCTTAATTTTGTAAACCCATGTTAAACATTTAAAAAATTTTATAAATTTATTAAATTAAAAAAACAATGTAAAATTTGTTTTTATTCATTTTTATCCAAGAAAAATTCAGATTTTTTTTAAAACCACATAAATTTTATTTTTTCAATAACATACCAATTAATGTCATAAAAAATGTGCATCATGATGAAGAATTGACCCATGAGGACACATATTTATCTAGTAGTATGTCGTGAGTGACACCTCATGCTTGCATCTACTATGATAGGGGTTAGAGGGAAGTGAAATTTATGAAAACCTCTTAAATTTTATTCTTTATCATAATTTATCTACATTTGTGAAAAAAACCAATATCCACGAAATATTATAGAGATATCAGAATAAAATATAACATATATAGTAAAAATAATGAATGAAACAACCTCTAGGGAATACTTAGAAGCGTAACATGGTAATAGAATTGATAAAAATATTTGACAAATGATTTCTCATTTAGAACGGATGTTCCACCCTTTCATATTTGTAGGAAATGGGAAAATGAATAGAGTCCATCTCACAGTACACAATGTTAACAACAAAAAATGTTCAAAACACCAAAATACCAATGTCCTAGCCATTAATTTAATGTAACCTCAACACAATGAGTTTGGAGGACCCACAACACAACACTGGTTGTCATTAATTTTGGATAACTATACTAATGCATGACCCTCTCACTTCATGATATAAATAAGGATATTTTCACTCTACTTTTAGAGGATCGTATCCCCGTTAATGGTTATGGAACACCATAAATAAATAAATATATATATATATATATATATATATGATATGGGGGAAATTCTACTGGGAGATATAGGGGAGGACCTACATTGGTAACACTCCGATGATCATAGTAGAACACTAATTTTTTCTATGCATTTTCGAGTAATGAACCTAGTATAAATCATCTCACATTGTACGTATCAATCATAAATGAATACCATCATTACATGAAAAATAGAAATATTTTCTGGATAGGCTACTCATGGGAGAAAAATATTTGTAATAAATATGTAGAAAAAATTGAAAATGTTTTTGGAAAAATTATGTCATGTTTGTAAAGTGTAACATGATGTGTGGCATCAACAAGTCATCATTCTATATCCTCCTGTGGATATGGTCTTCCCAAAAATATCACATTACATGGTCTGTACATAGGGTCACATGACATTTACATTCACCTTAGCTCTATAGTGGGTACTCATGACTCCATAATTGAATAACAATGTCCATATACATTTCGTGTACCAATATATATAGATCATATATATATTTTAAATTTTATTGTCGTGTTCCATTGACATAGGTCATGAATACCTAGGTAGGGTCACATGATGTGATGTGTTGACCACATCATGAGTCATTTTTATCTCCATCCAAAAAAATATATCCTCCATATGAAAATGACATTCATGGAATGTGTTTCCCAAGGATATGTGTTGTATAGTCATAGATTCAGATAAACATAAATACTGAATTCATGATAAAACCATATCAATTATTTTTTCCTCCCTTCATTATATTTCCCCCCAAAAATTTTGAATAAATCAGGTTTTTCATTGCGAATAATTATTTCCCTTCCACCAGTGGCTAAAAAATAGAATCCATTAACCCAATATATAATATCAATTCTATTGTCAACTAATCTATTTCCAAATCCATCAATGCATAAATTTTAACCTAAAAACCATTTAAATACATCTAGAAAACACAAATATTAAAATAATTTTCACAACCATCAAAATATAGTGGTATTGGCGATGATTGACTCTGGTCCAGAAATATTAAATCAAGACCACTAGGCCTAGTAATGTATAATTTCAGGAATCATTGTGATAAATGCAGAAAAAGGAGGTAAAAATTCAATAGATGATGTTATTCTATCCAAAAATTATATGAATTATTAAAATGCTGAAAAAATGTGTAGAAAATATTGTAGAATTTTTGTTCAAGATGTCATTGATATCATTAATAAGAGAAGAAATCTATTATTATAAAATTTAACAAATGGAATAATTACCAAAAAAAAATTCATACCTTAAAAATGGATTTATCATTGCTAAATGACATGTCATATAAAAATGAATATTAATATCCCAATATGGTCACATTTCATCTCATGATTCTCCTACTTCATTGTCATTGATCATTGTTTTCAGTTGTCAATGCCAATGATGGTCACTCCCACAATCCATTCAACAAGTACATTATTACTAATCATTTTGTTTTCTCAGAATGAAACAAATATTGGCATATATTTATGTGGATATTATAAAAAAATGTATATTGGTTTTCTTATTTAGAATATCATCCAATATGATCCCCCACCAAATGCACGATGCCTACCATATTTGCATCATGGATATGGTAAAATACACATAATATATTCAATTGTTGTATTCTATTTTACATATGATGTCCCAATAAATGGGAAAACAAACATTTTTTAAATGATAACAATATATTAATATTTATATTTTAATACTTTTATATTATAAATTCTTCTGTTCGGTGCCACACAAAACAAAACTCCAAGTCAAATTTAAAATTTACAGATAGACTATAAATTGTAGAAACACTATTACATATAATCAATATTCATTATATGTCCCATAATAAAAATCAATCCAGCCATAATTTCACAAGCTTTAGATAATTTGGCGGGTATAGGGACCTCTACTTGCTCTTCTGCACCAATCAGCTATCAGAGGCTCTCAAATGATGTTGAATCACTCGAACCAAATAATTATTCTATTCATATAGGGTCGTCTACAATCATTTCATATTAAACCATGAGAAATTCTAGAAAATGATTTCATCAAATTTTTCTATCTCTCTATAGTTGATAACATGTGAGGGGTTATTCAAGTCTTTACTCCATTACATCACATTAATGAATAGTTTGAAAAAGAGTACTCCTCAACAAAAAAAACATTTCAATTAATATTGTGTTTTTCTCAATTGTTGATGGAACACATAAACCATTCTCTATCATTTTATGCACCATTTCATTCCCACATTTGGGGTCATTATTATTGGACTCTAGAACACGGGAGAAATTTATTCACTCACATATAGTTATTAATATTGGGACATAATGATCTTAGAGTGTAAACTTCTATTATTTGAATTTTATATTAATTGAAATTTGTCAATTGAATTTTTTCTGAAGATCATAAGTCTAAACCACATCAGTTTCCCCAAACATGGATGGTTTTGAATGACTATACATCTTCATAGTGTATGAACATTGTTCTCGTCGACTAATAGTTTTCAAAATAATCATTCTACCTCCTCCACAACTGTGATTACATCAAAACATCTTAGATAAAAACAAACATTATGTGTACCCATGAAGCTAGATTATCACATTCACCAATTGACACAACATGAACATAAACGAACTCTACTCCCTGGTTCAATGTATTTTTGCTGACATTATAAGTCAATCGATTATCAACCAAATAGATTTATATCCTCTCAGTATCTATGAATTATCCTTCATAAAATACAGTGATACACTATCCCACTTCTAATATTGGATACCAAGAGGTTGAGACAATAATGATGGAACATATAGTTCATACATTACAAGATGAAACATGAAAATTTTAGAGTCAAACTCAACAACCCTCCAACTCAATTAATCCCACCAAAACTATCGTAAATGTTCATTGTACATCCATTCCAAATCCAAATTCATAGGTAAGAGAGTTTTATCAATCTCCACCACCTTCGTCTCTCAAAATATGATAAAAATAACCATTCAAGCTTAAAAAATGGTGATGTTCTCCCCCCCCTCATGAAACTAATATGACGCATCATTTAAGGATATAGAGTCATATATATTTCCCATATAAAAATATATCCATTAAAGATATAATACATGTTGAATAATATGTAGATTTACATTCATAAAATGAAGATAAAATAAACCCCTCAACACAACTATGATCATTTGTAATGAGTCCACTTTCACCAACACATCCTCCAAAAAATGAGTGATAAATTTCTTACAATGTTTATATTCCTTCAGGGTTATATTTCTGATAATATAGGATATCTTGATGTCATATTAACTTATAATCTAAAACAGAATTCCCCTTTTTATGGTTGATTTTTATTTGGGTAAATAAGTAAAAAAATATCAAATGATAATGAGAAATCAATAAAACACTCACCAAGAAAAATAAAATCCCCAAATTATAAAGGTGATTTTTTACACTACCAAAAAAATGAATGCATCACATATCGATTAAATAGGGCCTCAAATATCTATAACCAAAAAAATCACTGGATTCCTCCTCGTTAATGCTCATCTGATCCATGATACATTGGAATATATAAACACTAGACACTAAAACCCCACTATAGGAATTCCTAATATAAGAGTTCTGATGAAGCTATATACCAACCACGTTATTAAATGCGAATATTACACATGTGTTTGTATGACCTACCATATCTATTATAAATTAATAGTTTAATTTTCATTACAATCAATAATATTGGTTTTTATATTATTATTGACTTATAAATATAATTATTATTATTATATCAGTATTATTCTTAATATGATGAAATAATGAACTCTTTGATCTAAATCTACAAAATGAATTTGTTTCGAATTGAAGAACTGAACATCATAAAAACACCTGACCTGGTTTTATCTGATTAATTATTCTAATATTTAATTGTAATGTCCAAAAAAAATTTGTAAAAGTTTTTTTGAAAATTATATGTTCCATAATATATACAATATTTAATATATGATTATTATATTGTTTTTAATGTAAAAAAAAGGAACGTATGGACTCGAGATAAGGGTTCTCTCATCTCTTTTTTACTTCTATGAGTCATATTATTAATTCATCCAATAATTTTATTTTGGGGTATATATACATCTCGTAATTTACTTTTATAATTATTATCTTGAACATAATTTGGTTTAAGAAATCCATGTGAGGTTCACTGTTTTCATTTGAGTTTGATCCAGTGATTTCCTAATCCAAAATTGACTTCACCTAAATAAAAATTCATTGTTATATATTATAATATAAAAAACTTATCATCTTATTTGAGGTTGGTATAGTATTAATTTTCTCATATTATATAAATCTACTTCTTATTTTCATGATATTTTAAGAATATGTTAATTTTTTCATTCATGGTGATTTCGATTTACGATTTACTAATGTGGAAATGGATTTACGTTGAAATCTAATTTTTTGTTATTGTTTATTATAGTATTTATAATGAATGAAATCGTAGTCTCATATTTTATTGATCCTAGTTTATTTTACAACCAAATTTTGATAATATTGGTACACATGTTTATTTTATTGTTACTTCCTTATTTATTAAGGAAACAATAAGAACATCATTTTTATGTAATAAAAATCATGTGTTTATTTTTAGATCAGGTATATTTCTCCCCCATTCTCATATATTATATAATTATTTAACACAAAAATTTCCTGTTTTTCTTATATTCATATTATATTATAATTACCTTTCTTATAAGATAATTTAAATGGGAATTTATTATCATTTTCCAAATGAGCATCAAGGGAATCCCTTTTTTAAAATGATTTGAAATGATTTTTTATTATTAATTCTAATGACATGATATTATTTTCTAACCATGTCATATATTATTTTTATTAATAATTACATTATATGTTTCCATGGATTTTTAAAATAAAATTACTTTTCAAATAATTTTTTGAATATTTTTATTTTATAACATATTTTCTAAATTAAAAGGTTACTATCAGTAAAAATGTTTTTAATAAAACATTTATGATAGCTCCATTAATTATCGTAAATTTTTTTAATATCAATAATCCAATGGAAATGTTTTTGGAATATTAATATCATTTATATATATTTGGATGGATTAATATTTCTTCAAATATATATTTGTTAACCCATTTCTTTTCCAAAATATAATCATGTTACAAAGAGAATGTTAATAAAACAGTCTCATTTTCATGTGTTAACCATATTTTATATAGGTTGTTAGGTAAAATATTTGTAGTCCATTTTTTAATAATGTATCAAATTTATTACTACATAACCTTTTCATTTACAAGGGATAATTATGTTTTAAATATTTTTTCATGGAATACATTTCTTTCAATGGGAGAATCATGGTATTGAAAATTCAATGTTGTTTCATTGATTTTTTCAAGAAATTAATGCTCTATATAAATTATTACTGAATTGTACATGCACATGGATTCTGATTATGTGTACACCTAGATATCTTTGAGAGATTATATTATTGGTTATATGATAGGTGTGCTAGAATAGTACCGTGTGAGCTTGTTATTTCTTATACTCTGGTGTTCATATATTCCACCGGGAGATCACCTTATATGCTATTTTATGGCTGTGTATAGATATTACTAGGTGATCCAAATATATCATGTAGGATGGGTGTTCCTATAGAGAACTCTAATTAATTTGGAGTATTATATTAGAAGGATAGGTATGAATGAGGGAGTCACATGAGTACTTCTTCTATGCAACTGTTTGTAAAAAAATTATTTCTTACATGGGTTTAAAATAGTTTATGATGAAAACGACCTAAAAGAAAAAAAATGTTTATATATTATTTATTTGGGTTTATAAATTTTTCATTAATAATTATTGATATCACATGGATCATGATTATTGATTCTTATAAACCATTAATTTATTCATGCCTTATTCATTATTTGTTGAAAAAAAAAATTATTGAAGGGTATATGTTATTTTATTATTTTATCATGATTTTTGATTATTTCATCATAACAAAATTCTTTTATCATACCTACTACAACTATTAAACATTTAATTATTATGATTAAACAAACTGATTTTTTATCACCATTTTTATGATTCATGTTCCATGGGACATCAAGAATGTTGATGTTTGAATTGTGTATTTATGGTTTTCATATGGGTGAAAACGATTAAATAATTTGAACTATCAAAAAACAAATTATGTTAGAGAAATTTTCATTAGAAAACATTGGAATTTTTTTTCTAATTGTTTTTACTATTTCTATACATTGTAATCTTATAACATCATTGAGAATTAATGTGATCAAATATATAATTTTGTTGTTGTATGCATGATATAGTAAATGTTAGTTCAATATCATAGATAATAAATATTTAAATATTCTCTTAGAACTAGATATCATTGTGGGGGTTTGGGGATGTTATACATATACTTGAAGTCAAGGATTTGATTTAAGTATCTCTTAAGTGGGATTTTTGTGAAAACTAATAGATGTTGGAAGATGAAAAGATAATGTACTAAGCCAAACATTTTATTTTATTTCTTGTTCTAACTATGTAAAAAAATAATCAAAAATGACGATATAATAACTTATGTTTCATACATTCATTGATATGTATTTATTCAAAGGTAAATTCATACAATGGTGTCTTTGTCGTCAAATGGGATTTCAATTCATTGATCATGTCTACAACTCACTTCCACCTCACCAAATTATGAATTTTTTTCCATCCGTGCGTATCAAGTTTGGATTAATTACATTATAAATAATATATGTTTATATATTATTTTTTAAAAAATACACATATTTAAATATATTATCATATATACATTCTTACATTCCATTTCGTAGAGAGTACAGAAACATTACTCGTTTGTGTGATAGATTGACGCACAACAAAGAGATGTTATTAATATTTCATTAACAGTTCAATGGGATGTATTAATTTAAAAGTAATTAAAATATGTAATATATATAAATTAAAAAATATCCAATAATGGTATTATATTATTTATAAATTTGTTGTTTCGATTGATTTAATATATCAACAATGTACATGCGTATGTTTGGAATACAATCTCTTTGAACGATTTATTCAGTTTTATACATATCACATTTGTGATTACTATAATATCATATATTATGAATATATATAATATTAATATCATTTATAAAATTATGGATATTATGTATCCATGATAAATAAAAAAGGATTGGAAATGCAAAAAATGGTTATATTAGTAATGATGCAGTTTTTACCCAAAACATGGTTTTATCAAGGAATAATTCATAAACAATAAATAAATGTGAAAAATTAATAATATTTAGTATGATACATATGATAATTTTTTTATAATATATTTATGATGAAATTATATTTATTATTACAAAGGATTGAATCTTTATAAAGAAAATCAAGACTCATGATAAGTATTTTTTTGCCTCAAAATCCATATTTGGGACATATTTTATTTTATGCACCTAATTAATATTATGTGGACTATATAAGATGATAATACATGTTATATCATGAATATAGAAATCATAGATGTATATAATGTTTAATTTTATGTTAACCATTAATTGTTCTTATGATTAAACATACACCTACGTGGGTATGATTTTTCAATAACAATATCATCATTTTTCTAAACTGGTTAATATTTTTGAATTTTTGTAAAATATTACCAAAATATTCTCTTTCATATTGAAATAAAAGACCATTTTCTATATTTTTAGAGGGATACCCAGTTTATATCATATAGACCCACGAAAATGTGTCCCTTGATCTATCTTGAAGGCCTAGTGTAGCATCATGCATGCATAATCCAATTTGTATCAACGTGCTAGCGTCACCACTTTCCTTCATAATGCATATTCCACTTTCAATTAATCGTCAATCTTGCATCACTTCCTACAATGAAATTAAACTATAGGGTTTTATAAGATTTGAATGATTGTCTTTTGGTATGTGGTATTATTTGATTTACCTCTATGGAAAAGACACAAATTTCATATTAGGATTGTTTATAATTATGATTTCAACGATAATATATTATGATCCAAATATCACAAAATATAAAATTTATTATCATTAGGTTATCTCATTAAAACACTTAATTCCCTACATTTTCCACGCATTATGTTATAAATAGTTCAAAAAAGTTATGAATATTCTCATTTATTTATCACTTTGGGATAAAATGATTTTTATTCCATGTACATGATTTCGAAAAAAATGATTCAATGGATTTTATAAAAATCACCGTATATATTATGAAATATTTTCAACTATTGATCTACTTAATAAAATTTAATTGAATCTTTCTATAATTTTATAGTGTCACACTTTTGACATTTAATGAAAATTTGAATGTAATATGTGACATCCATACCCAGGTTCCAGACACCGATTCCACAACCCCTTCAGTAACATGGGCTTTTGTGGACCACCCCCTATACCATAGGTTATCGAATATTATAGTGGTTCTAATATGTATAATGCGGAAAACGTAACCTATACATCAAAATAGAACAAATACAGATGAAATAAACAATAATCAAATTAAAATAACAAATAACCAGAATAATACCATAAACAATAGTTAATGTTATCACATGATGAACTAGAATAATAAAAAAAATATCCAAACTAAATTTGTTTATATTCCATTCCATTTATGTGTGAAGTTACAATATAGAAATCCAAAAATAAGGACAACATGAAAACTCCCAATAAGGTCCGGACATTATGTATGGTCCTTTCATAAAAGTCCCATCACGACTCATACATCTAGCATAGGTCTCTTTCATGTATCAGATCTTGTAAACATGAAGCCTATTTGGGTACTGATTGGGTAGTCTGAGAAGGATGTTACTACAACTCTACAAGGAACCATTAACAATGTCAAAAACAATATCCTTAAAATAAAAATTTATATATATTTTTTAGGAAAACAATATTATTGATAAATAACCATTTTAAATTATTAAATTATTCCTAAATTAACATCATATTTCTATAGGTCCAAGATAACACCCCAACCATAATAATTTCATTGGACCAATCTAGAAACTATATCGCATCATTAAGATAATCAAAATTAATTATAACACACCCTTCCAATATACAGTTAATTCAATCGTCATATCAAAGATATATAGAAAATCAGTCCAATTCCAATGTCATTTTCACAAAACACCATTCCAATCATCCCATGGTTTTTTAGAGAATCATTCCCACCCCCAAGCCTCATTTATATCCCATATGGGTATTGGGAGAATTAATTTTGTACCGCACTCATTGTTATCACATATGGGTATTTAAGTATCAGACTTTGTCTGTCACTCATTATCTCATATATAAAAAATATCACATCATCACATATATCAGGATTAATGAGGACTAATTATCGTTAAACTTATTACCATATATTGCCATCATAGTATAAAATTTTAATTTTTTAATGATTCAAGTTTCATCACATTAATCCATTTACAATAATATGAACAACTCACCAATAAACAATTTATAAAAATTTTATAATTTCATTCATTAAGCCATCATGGTAAATTACAAGATCCCATAATTCACATTAAGAATCAATCCCATAGTCCAATGGATTAACCAAGTCCAGAATAATGAATTTCACCAAATTCATAATCAAATTATTCCCAAAATCTATTCATAAATTAATTAAATTTCCTATTTGTCAATTTAATTAATGAATATATTTCGATATGTGTAAATTGAAATTACATAATTACATATAGATAATTATAATTATATACTATGGGAATTTAAATATACACCAAATACTTAAATTTTTTCACAGAAAATTATTTTAATGGAAGTAACCAAATTGAATAAAAATGATCAAGGTCCTAATTGAATGGAAAATCGTGAACCAAATCCTATAAAATTATGAAACAAAATAATATCCATGAGAACTAAATTCTGGAAAATCTATAATGCGAGATAAATCATTCCACATCATCCAAAAAGATATATTAGAGAGAGGGTAATACACATGTGGATGTAATCAATAACCATTGATGAGTTGATGTTTTAAACTAATCAAAATATACCCTTGATCAGTGTCTTAGGATATTTGGATCTCTCATATGATATTCAATTAAGTTAATCATGATCGTAGACCATTATATTACAAATTATTGGTTAATTATGGGAGTTCATATTATTATTATAATTTATGTTGGATTAGAATCTAAAATTGGTGGTTTCTTAAATGAGGAACAGTATTTGAAAAAAAATTTACTCTATCTTTCCCCACCACCTAGTGGGGTGCACAGTTACATCTAGGTGGGTTTGGGGTTGAAAATTGTTATGTCTGTGACAACCCAAACTATTATAAACAAAATCCACTAAGTATTGAATGTTTTATTATGTAATATGGTTATAGAAAACACATGAACTAGTTTTTATTTATTATTGATAATTATATTCCAAATGGATTTATGAATACTTTCCATTGATAATATAGTTATTAAAAAGTGATCACCTTATAATTATAAATATTAGGCTATAAAAAATTCAATCAATACATACATAAGAAGTGATGGCCTTATCCAGTATAATCATGATATATGGAACTGACATATCAGAGATACTAAGGGGGACATTGTATTTGGGATTTTACTATTACCAATCCCAATCTATGATCAAACAACTTAAGAATAAGAAAACTCATTTATGGGAAAATTTCATGATCATCAAGATCACGACCCAAACAATGTTCATCGAGTGACCTCGTGGAAGTATAATCTGTATAGACCATTAATATAGGGTGCACACCAGTGTAATAAATTGATTTTTATCAATACCATTATAATAATAATATTTATATTGTGTAGAGTAATGATTTTTTTTTCATTTTTGTAGCTACTATATATATTATATTTTATTTGATTGAATTAAAAATTAATTCTATTATTGGGTAATATAAAAATTTAATTAAGTGATTTATAATGATTAATTAATGTATATTTGATATAAATGATATTTTGAAAATTTGAATAGTAAATATGTTTTATTAACTATAAATTTTCTTTTAAATTTTATGATGTGAAATGTACTTTTTATAAGGGTTCAAAAACTTTTATTGACAAAAACCAAATATTTTTTTCAATAAATATCAAATATTATATTATAAGTGGTCATGAAAAAATTTATAATATTATTTTGGTAAAATAAATTTTTTATTTATCATCTAAATAATGAAATTACCAAATTTTTATTTTTTCATAATTTTCCAGGATAAAGAATTTTTTTTTGGTAAAAATTAAGTATTGTAAAAAATATAAATTTCCTTTCATTAATTCATACTAAACCGAAATGATATAAAAAATAATATAATGGTTATCCGCAACAAAATATAATTTTACCCTTAAAATAATGAAATTTTATGTTTATTTTATTATGTTTATAATTCCATTACGAATCCTCCAAAATATATAATATATTTTATGATTTAAATTTAGTTATTAGAATGTGTTATTAAACTACACATATTCAAAATGAATATTTTAATAATTTTGGCCCATTCCTAAATAGAAAACGAACAAAACACCACTTTGGAAAACTCCATGAGAAAAAACCAACAGAATGTCAGTGGTTTTGAATATTTTATTATATTGATTTGAAAACCTAGGTTTATGAAATATTAAAAAAATTCATAATATTTTCAAATATAAACCCCCCAAGTCATATACTTCTGTTTATAAATTTTTTTTGGATATGGTATTTACTATTTCATCCAGTTTCAAAATTCTTATTAAAGTTCTTAATGATCCCAATAACCAATTTTTTCAGGCTTTTGGAATAACAAACTCAAGTAAGTGTTCTTTCCATTGTCATCATTATCCAAGAATCGTTATCTTGTTATGCCCTTTTATTTTAAATTGGTAATCATTAGGTATGATTTTGAACCTATCGAATACGGGAATAATTATTTATAAAGGATGATAGACCCCTTTCACTCTCATTATTCCCTCCCATGTACATTTGTTACCATACCCAAATTTCGTAAGCATCCTTTCCTTTAACTTATTATTCAATATTAATTATTTTTGTATTCCATATTTTTATAATTCAAAACATCTGGACATAACCTTAAATATACCTATTACTATCAACTTCAATTAAAAATTATGATATACTCATTACCCTCTCATCCACTAATTTTTTTCATTTTAAAAGTGACGTTGATATGTAGCAAAATTTGCACTACGATTTTCTATACCAAACCATAGGTATTGTGAATATCATACCAATTTCTTATCATTTTTGTTCTCATTTAGGCACATATAACCTATTATTGTGGATATAAATATATTTATTCAACAGATATTAATTGTGAAATAAATTATGATGATGAACGAATCTTTGTTATAAGATCAATTTAGTACATAAACGAATAATAATGAATAGAAATTGATGGGTGAAGACAAGAATATATAGCACTCTAATGAATTGGGTAATGGTAATTAAAATGATACATCATATAGGGAATTAATTTTAAATTATTCTTTTATTTTACTTTTTCCGCCATTAAATATTTCCAATTTAGCATTGACATATGTTTATTATACAGTGATTAATGTTGTTTCCACATTTCTCATGTTATGATTATCATGTTATATCATGCCTTATTATACATGTTCATTTATGCCTCATTAATATTCCTTGTCTTATATTTATTATTTTCATTATATTATTACATGATTATTAGTATATATGTCTTTATGTCTCACTCATTTATTATGTATTTACCCAGGTTATCCAACGCAACTTTATTCTCATGAATGATAAAATGTATTTTAATAAAGATGTTTTGAATCATGATTAAAGTTGTAATTATGTGTTCATGATTACCAGATACACTATAAATATTGATCATTAAGGAATTATTAATTTTAAATTTATATAATTAATTCATTTATTAATATTAAATAAAGAGAGTGGTTGTTAAAGTTTGTATCATAGGAAATGATTAGTTATTTTTGGTAATATTATTATAAAAAACATGATAAAGTCATGTGGATAAGAATAAGTATAAGAAAACAACCATAAATTTTAGTTATTATATATTATGTGTTTTATAAAGAAGATATAACTCTTTCGGGATACTACATGTGGTTGTAGTTATGAAACAGATGTACCTAAGGTTTAAAACTCAGTAAAGGTGTTCAGAGCTTAACTCAGGGTAACCAAGTACATGAAAATGGGCCTTATAGTGAACCTAGTTTGACACTCTTTGGTGATATTAATTTTTAATTCAAAAAATCATTACAAACCATTATGATAGGAGTAAAACATTTACCAGATGTGATTATCATTTGGAAATAGATCATGGATAACAAAGAGAGAAGCCTAATAATCCATTAGTTAAAAAAATATATTTAATCTATATGTTATACAATAAATTTCAATAGACTTAAATTTTTGTCTTTAAATGTTAAATATATTTGTCTTTAATTTTCCTTATATTCCACCCAATTGACATAAATATGAGGAATTAGGTAAAAAATCTATGCGATGCGAAATGTGATGACAACCCCAATTAGATCCCCCCCCAGATGGGAGTAGGAATCATACACATCATTATGATACTCTCTGAGATGATTACATTTTTAAATAGAAACCTATATCAAGAGGAGAACCCCACCAAAATAATAGGTCACAATAGATATATTAATGCACCAAATTTATCCTACATTCAATGGGTCATACCCTCTAAACGGTCCATGAGATGTTCATACACACTCCATCCAAAATTTAATAATTAAAATAAAATTCAGGACATCAGAAAAATGTATTAAAAAGATTGTTTAAAATGGTTCCACACACATCTGCATCCAAAAAATGTAAGAAAGGGTCTTGAATAATAAAACAGTGTTAAGAGCATGACTGATAAATGGACTTCTTTGACAAAGCTTCATTAACCTAATTGTCCTCCATGTAGAAATGTGTCACATCAAGAGTTAGGCCATAAGTGAGTTGAAGATATTCAATCCAAGGAAAAAACATCTTCCATGGAATATTCCAAAATCACATCTTCAATATATCAACTACTACGTTGAAGTAAAATTCCGAGCAATGCAATTTCCATCCATGAAGAATAGTATATGTGATAGCCTTGATTATAGACCAAATATCCGGAAAAATGAGAGAACATTGACCTATGTAATGATAGAAGCATCCACAAAAAAAGACTTGATAGGTACAAAAGACACCACAATTTCCTGAAGGACCAGGTGCACCTCATGAAACCCCATAAATGATGAGGTTCATCTAAGAGGGAATTGGGAAAATCCAACTAATCTACTTCATCCACATTAGTTTTTTTATCATTCTAGGGACTCTAAAATTTCAAAAAAATAATGAGATCAATAATATTATTATTAAAACACCCTCTATGGATTTCATAGGTAGTGGTGAAATGCATATGAATTGATCTGATTCCATCCTAGAAGAACGATATTTTGTGTTCAGACACGTTGTCGTATCATGCATTCTCAATATAATAAGAAAATTCTTCCAAATCAGTAAGAAGCAAGATCATCAACTTCCCACTACAATTCACCAAGGTAATTCAATCCCTCAGTTTAGAAAAACCATGAATATGAGGCATATATCCAAGATTATAATGTATATATTTTCGTATCTTTTAGGTGAAGGAACAAAAAAGAAATACAACATCAATTGTATCATCTACTACAAGATGCATGGGGCACATTGTAGTAAGTTTCAAGCCCATTTTTAGCAAAACACTATTAATGGGGGGATTCCATTTCCATATCCTCCATAAAAGAAGATAAATAGTAATGGGAATGAAGAAAATTTGAATTTATATAATCCATAGTGGGCTCATAGTCTCCCCATAGAACTTAAAACAGTAATAGTCCTGGCTACTAAAAAGGAAAGAAGAGAGTGGCATCAATATGAGTGTGTACATATAGATGAAGGAAATAATTTAAATAATAGTCTAAAAATAAGTATAAATGAATGTATAGTTTCCCATGTCATCATCTTGAAGAGCATAAATTGAGGTTAGTATCATGTAGGGAGGAATTTCCAAAACCATGTTAAGCATTCTGGTTATCCATGGAGTCCTCTGTGCATTCAAATATGATTCACAACAGAAAATTCACTTTGAGCAATACATACTACTATTAGAGTAATACATCAAGGATGAACAAATTAAGGAGGAGAGATAAAAAGAGTATTATCCAACAGTCGTGGCCTTAGATTATTTGATAGGAACTCAATTTACATGGCATTAGATTTAACTTGAATCCATGTAAATTTAATTATGTGATCTTCATTGAGGAGGCTCAAATCCTTTTTTCCTAACCCTGCCATATTGTTGGGTTTGATAAATTCATTCCAAGCCATTGTAACATGTACCTTCTCAGTAGTGGATCTGGTTCATATGAAATTTCTAATCAGTCTCTTCAGCTCAATGATGAGGGTTTAAGTCCATTTATAAATAACAAACACATAGAAAAACATGGAGGATAACACCGTGTCTTCAGCTCCATGATGATTATTTTGGTCCATTTATAAATAAAGAACACATAGAAAAACATGGAGGAGAACACCGAGATGACAACACAGATTCCTCTGTATTGGTACATGGCTTCCCCTATCTGTGTCGACAACTGATCTAGGATCCTGGATAAAATACTTTAATGAAAATACTTTTTCACATTACCATTAAAATTGAACTCAATGATAATTAAATGGAAGATATCCTATATTAAATCCAACGGAGATTTCAAATTTTTTATACATTCTGATGGTCACTTAAAGCCCCAATAACACAAATAATTCCTCCTAGATAATGGTTGGTCCAGCCACATCGTCCTAATTCTTGATGTCTTCATTAATCGAAGAGATTGATCTCTAATCGGGAGACATAAAAAAGAGGATGTCATCATCATAAAAAATATGGGTGGGGGTATGAAGTCCCCTTCCATCCATAATCTGATTGTACAATACCTCTTGGACATGGTCATTAATACATAAATTATAGTAATATCCTGCAAGAGAAAACATGATGCCCATGTGGGGGTCGCCTTGTCTGATAACAATGGAGCATTAAAAGATGCCCTGTGGAGAGCCATTGACCATGATTAAGATCCGAGAACTATAGAGAATCGAATGAATCATACTGATGAACATCAATGACAAGCCACACATTTTTATAATTTTATAGATTAATCTCAATTTAATAGTGTCAAAGGCCTTGGAAATATTAATATTAAATTAAAAAATATCATGTTTCACCTTCTTCCTCATGAAAATAATTCATTAAGAAGTAGTAAAAATTAATGATTGAATATTCATCCATGGAATGAAACAAATTTGATTTTGGGTAATATTATATTTGATAATATACCCCAACCTTGTAGTTGGGATTTTACTGATGATTTTGGTGATGGTGTCTCCAATTTCGATTATCCTGAAGTCCCTGATGTCCATTGAATTGTTCTTTATTGGTATATGTACAATAAAATTAGTGTAGGTACCTTAATTCATGAAGGAATTTGTAGAGAATTCCTAAACTGCATTAGTAACCCCATCATGAATAATTTTCCAATATAACATGAAGAACATATTGATTAAACCATCCATCCCTAAAATATAATCAATGTTTAAATAGCACAAGGATTCCTTGACATCTATCTTCCTAGGTGCCTCATCTAACATCCTACTTTTCATGTCATTGAAGGATGGGGTGTTTTTATAGATTAACATTTCATTTTTATCAGCCAAATTCTCAAAATAAGGATCATAAAAATAACTATTCACAAAATTGAAGATATCAGTGGTGAACAATGATCAAAATATAAAGCATTATATAGAGATCGATACAATGGTGTGGTTAGTTTTTCAGAACTTTTTCTATAAATATTTTTTCTTTCACCTTCCATATTAAAATGGAATGGAATTTAATTTAAGTTAGGTCAAAAATATGATGAATCAATTATGTTGTATGAGGAAATCATGACAATTCATTCATGAAATACCTCCAACATTGTTGATACTCTAGAGTGAAAGGTTGACCGCTTATTTGGTATGCTAATATATGGCATACAAAAATCCCAAGTGATCCAAAACATTGTTATCTATGAAGTAATTTCATAATGTTCCATAAAATTGAAATGTAGAACAGAAATATAATGGGTATCCTTGGGATGAGAAGAGGAATGTTGAATTCAATTTTGGAGGTCCGATAGAGATATCTAACAGTGATAAGAAATATCAATATACCACATTCCAATGGTTTGGAATAAAGAACCCAATAAATATCATGTTGGGGGTGAAGAAATTATTTTGGTTCATGAAGGAAGTGAACCTAACCAATAATTACTAGCTTGAGAACCCATCTACTATGATGGAGGAATAAAACTCTCTGGACAACCCTCAACACATTTTTCATTGTTGTAACTGTAAATCACTCTTGAATTTTTCTAACCAATGCACTATGAAAACGTATTTTAGAGACAACCAACAAAATCAAAGGTAGCAGCACTGAGCTTTTTGTCTATCACAACTACAGAATTGGATCCAAATAATGAGGTGCTAAGAGGTACACTATATATTAAATAAATAATATTAATTGTAAATTTTGATTCTAGTTATACGCACTCCATCTTATCATGAAATATTGGAATAACTATTCAAACACCATAAAAATATTGATTTGCTGTTATCGGTGGAGTTGATAAATATGGGAATTATTTAATCCCACGTATATAACTAATAATGTATCACAGTTTGTTTTATAATCATCTTGGAGAAACCAATCATAGCCTCTTTGATGTAATTTTATGCAATTATGGGCTTGGATTAAATTTCCCTATATAGATCAAAAATATATTTCCATAAGAAATAAATCATACATTTATTGGATCTTTGGCTAAGATCATGTTTAATTAAAAAAATTAATAAATAAATAATTCCATGTATTATAAATTCGACCATGATTCTATCCACATGTAGGTAGTAGGTGAATCTTATTTAGAACCACCATATCAAGAATTGGTATAATTTTCCAATTTAAAACCACATCTAGATCCTATTATGAAGCCTATGGAAATAATCATCATAGAATACATGTCGATTGTGAAATAATATGTTGATTTGTTTCCCATGGAATATTTTGGGTTTCCAATTAGATGTCATATAGAATTTATAATTGATCTTATACCATGGGAGTTACCATTATCCATGACTCTATATTGAATGACTATTATGGAACATGAAGAGATGAAGATAAAACTATATGATAATATATATAAAAGTTACATATTCTCAATTGATTCTCCAGGGGGTGCATGATTCCTCTTCAATATGAAGAAGTTTGAGATAATGTCCCTTTACATTGATTATCGTGATCTCAACTATATCATTTAAATGAACATATATCATTCCCTATATAATTATGTATTTTTCAATTAAATATGTTAAAAACCAAAAATTTTAAAGGTTCATATATGGTCCATATATTATCAATTTACGGTAAAGAAGGTGGATATCCCCAATACTACTATTTGTATAAGTTTTGGGTACTACGAATTCCGTGTAATTTGGTTCAGATTTACTAATGATCATGAAATTTTCTTGGAATTGCTTAATATTCAATATAGATATTACATATAAATATTAATGCTATTATTTATAGATGATATTCTATATAAAAAATGAAATAAAGGGAATTAATAGAATTTAAGTACTATGCGGAAGATCTTATGAATGGAAAATGTTTAGTCCATGTATAAAAAGTTTTATTTCTATTTAAATGATGTCTATTTCTTGGTAAATATATTCATATGAAATTCAATATCTATGTAACATTCAATGATAGATGAAATTGAACGATGTATGAGTCCAATATATATATAATCAATGTTTTCTTTCCTTGGGTTGGCTGGGTATTGTGGACGATTTGTGAGAAATTTTGCTGATTTTCAAACCCATATTACATAAATAAATCGTAAGGGAGTAACTTTTTCTCAAAAAAATTATTGAAAAAATCATAATAAATGATTTAAAAAGGAGGCATATAAATATGAATATCCTCACCCTTATCACATGTAGAGATATTTTGGTGTTTTTCACTATGTTTTAAGGAAGTGCATGGGTTGTGTGTTAATAGAAAATGAAAAATTCATTGCATATAAATCAAGGTAGTTGAATGCTCTTGAACAAAACAACCTAAAAAATGGTTTTTAGTTGGATAAAATTATATTTTATTTCGAAATATAATGACATTTTCTATTTTGGATGATTTGTTAAATATATAAGTATCACCAAAGCCTCGAGTATATATTCACACATAGAGATTTGAATATGCACCATCAATGATGGTGTGATTTAATCAAAGACAATGACTGCTCAAACCTCTACCAACTAGTGAAAGAAAATAATGTGGAATATTTTCTATGTATAATGGATACATCAATTTTTTCCTAGATGAGAATTGAAATGGATCCGATCATCAAAGATTTTGAATCAGTGGACATATATATCACAAGGGACGTGACATTATAAATATTTTTACAAATGATTTCTCAAATGACTATTTAGTACTGGATAAATGATTCACAGAGATTAGAAGTTTTTATTCAAATTAAAGTGTATAGTATTTGAAAAGGTAAAAAAATTGATTTCATATGTAATGATGAAGGTGTTGTGACATTTGGGTCATGACTATGTGAACCATCTAATCCTGAGTAAATGAATGTGATATGGATGATTCACATAGTTAAAACATATCCTTTCATCCAGGATGCACATAGATGTATCAATTTCTATGAAAACACTATTGGTGCGACAATATTAAGAACAAGAACATAGAATATACGGCGATAAGTGTTTTATGATAGAATGTGATTGTGGAAAGGAAAAAATCACAAGGGATGATACACAAATTACACATAACTATATTGAAATGAGAAAATATAACAATGGATGTGTTTAGTGATATTTTGAAGACATCAAGAGGGAATAATGCTATATGGGTTGTGGTAGATTTTATAAAAAATGATTTAATCTTTATTATTATATAAGTTGAATTCTCACTTGGTCTACATGCAGCGATATAAATCATGTATGTTTTCAGGTTGCATGGAGTACAAAAATTGATTGTATCTGATCGAGATTCATGATTAAATTCAATGATCAAGATGGTTCCACAGTAGGTTTTCAATATTGATTTTAACTTCACCACCACTAATCATCGTAAATCTAATAGAAAATCAAGGAGGACTATCCAGACAATTGTGGATGTGTATAGAGAATGCTAAATGGACATTAAAGGAGGATGGGATCAACATTTTCCTATTGTTTAGTTATATGACAAAAGTAGCTACAACCTGAGAATCCAAATGGCTTTATATGACGCTCTTTATGGGAATAAGTGATGAACACCTACATTATAACATCATGTTAGGGAATGAAAATAGCTAGGACATAAAATGTGTGGGGAAATATTGGTAAAGGTCCATACAATTAAAAAACAAATCAAGGCTCCCTAGAGGCGACAAAATATCTATATTGATGATCATTTCTGGGAACAAGATTTTGATTATGGCGACATGGACATCCACTCCATATCTCCAGGGAATTAAGTGATCAGATTTAAATGAAGATAATGCTTAATCAATGATACATCCACCCCCTTAAGATCCTTAATCACATCAAAGAGGTGGTTTATTCACATGAAATCCACCCATAATTATTTTTATTCCATGATGAAATCCAAATATAAGTATTAAAGAAGTACATATCTAAGAACTCAAATGAAATCAATCGAGGTGTTTTTCTTTTGGTGAATGATCTATCCTATGAAGAGAATCTGAAGATGATCATAGATCATAGAGACAATGTTCTACAAAATAATACAGTGAACCTTGAAAATGTGTGGTGGAGAAACCACATGTTTGAAGAATTAAAGTGTGACTTGGAAGAAGTGATGAAACAGAATTACCCTCATTTATTTTATCGGGGTGAAATGAAAAATTTGAGTGAATAATTTTTCATAGGGGATGATTTTAATGCCCCAAAATTTTATAAATAAAATTCCAATATGGTTATAGAAAACACATGAACTGGGTTTTTTTATTATATCCAATATGAATCAAATTAAAAATATGAAAATTTACTGTTGACAATATAGATGTAGAAAAATGGTCACATGATTAGTATAAAAATAGGGATTTATCAAATTCAATTGATATGGACAAAGTGATGGACTTATTCTATATAATTGTTCCATATGACAACCCAACATTGGAGCATCTGAGGGAGATAGAATATCTTGGTTTTTACCTTGACCAAGCCCATGATGAGATCAAATAAACATAAACATTAGAGAAACCATTTTTCAGATAATTTCCAACACATAGAGATTACAGCACATACCATGTGTGTCGAATGGCCCCCTGAATGTATCACCATCATGCACCTTAATCTTATAGAATATGCTAGCACAATAAAGGTATGTGTCATATGGACATAATAATATAATTAAATTTATTGTATAAAATATATAATTAATTTTCATTTTTATAATCCGTTTATAAAATAATTTGTTTCTTATTTAATTATATACTAATTTTAATTTCAGATAATATTAAAATTCAATTAATGGAATTACTTTGATAAATTAATTTAGTTTTGAAATAAATTTTATTTTAATAAAATTTTACGATGAAATTAGATTTTTTAATTATAAATTGTACTATTTTTTAATTAAAATGTACTATTTATAAGGGTTCAAAAATTATTATTTTTAAGCATTCAATTTTTTTAATAAATGACTAATCATATTTTAAAAAAATATCATATATAAATATAATTATCAAGATAATATTAGGAATATTTTTTGAATCATAATGTTGAAATTATCCAATGGTTTAAATTTAATATTTTTATGATAGAGTTGAATTTTCGGGTAAAAATTGAATAAAATATAATTATATGTTGATGTTTCATCACATAATTAGGAAAAAAAATGTGTAATAATTAAAATAATGATAACACTCATCCAAATATATTTTTCACACTTAAAATATTCTCACATTATGTTTATTTTATTAATATTATAATTCCATTATGAATCCTTCCGATTATTTTAACATCTTTTATGATTTTAAATTCATTTTTTTAGATTTGTGACTTATTTTTTAAATAATGGTAATTATTTTAATATATTCTTACCATTACCAAATAAAATAATTAAAAACACTCCCCTTTGTATGAAAACATTTTCAGAAACCAGTGTCTGGTTTGTGGTTTTCATTATTTCATTATATAGAGTCCAAAACCTATGTTTGTGATATATTAAAGAATTCCTCATCATTTACTATATAAAACCACATAGGGGAAAAATTATCTTCAATAAAAATTCATTTAAATCATCCTTACTCTTACCCATCGTCTCTAAAATCTTTTTAAAGAACCATTTTCTTATAATAATCACTTTTTCATGCCTTTGGAGTCGCACCCTCATGTAATAGTTCATTCATTTCTAATAATTATCTAATTTAATTATCATGTTATTTCATTTTCATTCAATTAATATTAATGATTAATGTTTTCAATCCTCCACCATAATACCCATATTATTTAGAAATGATGATAGACCTCATTCTCTCTCAATAATTCCTCCCATGTAAACCAATTAGTATGCCAAAATTTCAAGAGCATCCTACACATTTTGTTATTATTGTAGTTTATTTTTTTAACAAATTCTTTATTATTCCAATTATAAATATAGGAATATAAAATTCATTTTATTATTACTATCCACAACGTGTCCAAATTATGAGATACCAATTTCTCTCTCACAAACTCATTTTATGATTTTTTTTGTCATAATGTTATTATGTACAATTTTAACAATGATTTTTCTTTGCTGAACCAATTGTGTTTTGAAAATCATACTCATTTCCTATCAAAGTTGTACACTTTTAAACACATATAACATTTGACTGGAGAAATTTATGTATTAATTACCCAGTTATTCATTGTGTAATAAGTTATAATGATACGTGAATACATGTTTTATTATCTCTTTGGAAAACATATTCATGACAATGAAATGAAAATGACGGGTGCATCGAGAATGATATAGTTCTAAATTACATTTGGTAATGTTAACTATCATGATATTCCATGTTAGGTCACAGGTGTACCAGATACTATTTTGAGAAATTTCTTATGATGTTTTCATGGAATTGTATCATTGAAATATATTTATTGTGGAGTGTTTTATGTGGTTCACACATTTCCCAAGTTGTTATTATAATGTAATATGATGCCATATTATTAATGTTCCTTTATGCCTGGTTGATATGCCTCGTATAACAAGTATTATTATCTTTATGTTACTCGATGTATTTTACAATTATAGGATATATATATCACCTATTTCTTATTTAAATACTTTTTATATCAAATGAAATATTATGTTAAATAATGTTAATGATGTTTTTGATAAAGATGTTGTAATTCATGTTTAATTTTGTAATGAAATGTACCTAATTTACAAAGGAAAAAGACTTCTAAATATTCATGGAAGTATGAAGTGTAATTTTAGGCCATTAAATCATGTATTAATGTTAAATAAAGATACTTTTTGTATTAGTGTTGACCATGAAAACATTTTTGTTTTTGGGTTCACAGTTTTCTAGGGTGGTTAAATGTTTTGGGATAACCATTATCTAAAAAAAACTACCAAAACACCTAAAATACTCCAAAAATCAACTCCACATAATGAAGAAAAGTGTCGACCAATATATATTAAAAAAAATGGAGAAATATAAACAATAAAAGAAGTTGTATACATATCTTAAATTATCCATATCTTTCATTATTCTCAACATACAATTGCTGAACCGAGATTCGTACTCCCAAGAGTCTCTATAAAATTGAGTTAAAAAGATCTGGCCATTGATCTTGCATGTCTTCTACACTATCCAATGATTCCTCCTTTGCTAATCAATGTTTCCAGAATACTCAAACTATCATATTTGTGTTTACTAGATCCATTTTCTACTAATTTCCATAACACGTTTCCAATCCTCCAAAAAATAAATATATGCCTCGAGAACAAAATTTTATTCATTGATCACATTAGAAGGATTATAGTTTAATCAAAAACTCTGGGACACATAAAAATTATCATTCTATGGACTATTTATCAAGGATATAGCATATCAATATACCATAGGGCTAATCCCCTCCAAAATCACAAATGGTTGAAAAAACCCAGGTGATAACCCTCCCAAACTATGAATCATATGATGATACAATATTGGTGTCATATAAAGGAATACATGATCAAACACTTTAATATCATGGGGTCATAGACATCAATAATCATATTGATTCTTATTATTTTTAGTTGAATCCATTCATTTTCAAATTATTTGAACCTACTTTGTTATCTACAAAACCAGACATGGGGGAAAATGTGACTGATCATCATCCATCAAAAATAAAGGTATTCTACATAGCCTACCATACAGAGGATCGTATTTTACAATTGTAAATGATCCTTATAACAATTGTTATAGGATAACATAATGAGTGATAATTTCTTTTAAAAAATTCATCAATTTCTAGAACACATTCTAATAAAATATTCTAAAAAACCTATATATTATGTTCTTGACACCAATCTATTTGATTGTGAAAATAAAATTATAGCAATACCAATATACAAGGTTCACTCCACAATCGTTTCTAGAAGTGGAATGTTATATGTGAGTCATGTAATGAATGCATATTATATAGAATCCCAAAAACACAGAATATATTTTTATCATACAAGTCACCAATCTAATACAATAAATAAGTATCTCAATAGGCATTAAATGTGAATCATTTGTTAGTTCGTCCATAATAACACAATAAGAATCATTCTACTAGTGAACCCATGTTGGACCCACCATGAAGACTACAATGATTTCAGCCCACTTACATTTCCTATTGGGCAATGGATGTAATAAAAAACTAGGATTTTTATGCTCAACAGTCACATATTTATAGGTGTTTCATTGTGTCACTGACCCTATTACCTTCTTTTTAATACATGACCATCAATAATATCAATGTAGGTTAGGGAACAATTTGGTAAATCCTTGATGAACCTCCCACTTTATGAAATGATACTAACATTGTGTCTCCTCTCAGATACTTGTAGGAACAATAAAACCATTTATTAAATTAACGATTTTATTCTTATATATAGTCTTATTTAAATCGACCTCAAGCCTTTAATGATTTCCCCCAGGAAGAAAACACTATATCCTCATATATCCCTTCTCGAATATTACATAAAATTTTGAAATATAGAGATATGAAACTGATGGAAATATTCTTCATACACATTAAAAATACAATATATATCTCTAATAACATGATCATCATCTTGCACCAAGAACTTGTCTCATAAAATTTATTATTTTGTGTTTTCCTCCTTTAGTATTCAACAACAAGGTTTTCCATATTTTTTTTATGTTAGATCAAAATAAATTGAGTGCATATATTGAAACCACTTATTCTACATGAGATTCAAATCTTATTGGTAAAATTATTACTTTAAGCTCAAATGATCTATATATAATTGTATATATTTAAAAAATAATAAGGTCACCAACACATCACGGTAATAACCAAAAACTATATCTCAATGTCATGTATAAAGTAATTATATTCCAATATCCTATACTTCCAGGACCCAAATGCTAAAAATGACCCCCTACAAGAAAAATTCTCTAATCCTAATATTAGACATTCCAAAAAAGTCCATATACTCCTCCCTCGGTATGGGTTTGATCAAGATCTGTTCATTTGTAAACCACTTCATTGGTTCTTGAAAATAATTCTCACATTTTCCACACCATTAAATATGTAATCTCTTATCGATGAATCCTAAATATGGTTTTCTATATAGGAATATTAAATCATTAATATCTTATAATAGGCCAAAATATCCTAGAAGTCTGAAAATTTCATAAAATTTATTGGTATACTCCCAATAAAAAATTACATGCACCTTCTTCAAATTTATAGACACACCTTCCAAAAAGATGATGTGACCTAAAAATTTTACCTCATCAATTCATAATAAACACATAAATATGATAAAATATTCCCAATTATCGTTTAGTGTTCTCAGGATTATTTCATGACATTGTGCATGATCATTATGACTATTGGAGTAAAACAGGATGTCTTCTAGATAAAAATTACTTCAACCCAATCAAGGTATGGGTGTAAAGCTCTTCACATTAATTCCATCAACTTGGAAAGACTGTTAATTATTCAAAAATACACCACAAAGAACCCATATAGGGCATACTAATAAATAAAGTTGTATGTGACATATTAGAATGTCGAATTCAAATTACAAGATACATCATTCTCAATTCAATCATGGAGAAGACATAATATCTTCTAAACATGCCACATATATTTTTCATAATTTAATATGATATTATATCATCAATCTCATTTTTATTAGATTCTTTTAGTCAAAATTCATTAAAAATGATTCAAAAACCTTCTTAGAAAACATTATTTTGAGGACACCATGATGACTCACATTGATGGATAAATAAATTATCGCATAACTCTTCCTACTGATTCTTGATATCCTTAATATCTATTTTTTTCATTAATTATGACCGAATGGAAACTGGATAAGGTAAAATACTATTTCCCTATATTAATTTCAATATGTTTCTTATGTGGTTTCTCTAATAATTCCTTGGTAAAAAATATCATTGAACTGATTTACTATGGGTGGACGGACATCATGTTTCACATTACCATCATCTAGAAGAATACATTCATTCTGAGTAGTGTGATACCATTGTTTTTATTAAAATGGATTTTCACAGCCCTCCATGACATCCAACTATCTATGATAAACATAAATTTCAACCATATGAGTCCTAGAGGCTAGTCTCCAGTGGTAAAAATCTACGTGCACTTTGCACAATACTAGCTAGTTGGTACCCAATATAAATTCAAAACCTGAAATTTCATGTATGAAAATTTTCATTAAGATACCATACTACTAAACATTAAAAGAAATCCCCTTACATAAATAGACGCCTCTTGAATTTAGTCCCAAAAGTTTATCAATATTCATAACACCACTAACAAAATACACTTTCATACTCAACCAATACATAATTTGTGCTGATATAAATATGTGATAGGAATAATTGTGATATAAATAACTAGAAGGTATTGAATATAAAATAATAGTAAATTTAATTTTGGATGATTTAGAGTCATATGTATGATCCACAACAATTAATTTTTCTTCCCCTATTCCATGTGATGTTGTTTAAGTCCCCTATGACTCGCCACTTTGGGTAAATGGGAATTATTTCCTCAAATTACTATGTCATCTAATTTGATTTCCATGACTAGTAGAACTCCAAATTCTAGAATAGTATGAGGATTAATATCCCCATTTATCATTTGGAATATTTCTAAAACCTCTTTCATTAAACACTAATCATGGGTTCTTGTAGAATGGATGTATATTCCTCATTTATCATCAATAAAAACTCTTTATCCATTGTTGGAGAATTGTCTACGGAAAATACCGTGCCTACCACTCAGGTTGAAGAAAACTCATTTAATGTGTTTTGTAACCGAACCTTCACCCTGGGCATTTTTATTTCCACTACAATGGTTAACAATGTCATGGATATGCTAACTACTATCAAATGATGTACATCCATGAATCCAATGGTTACCATACATATCTCACTACAATACCCCTTCGCGTTCCCCTTGTTAATGATTTCATGATTAATTCCATTAAAAAAACATTTCATCCTAAAGTTTTTATTGGGGTAATTAATTTACAATTTAATCCTATCTTAAAAAATTTTCACAGAAGTAGTCTCATATTAAATAAAAAAGTGATCAATAAAATACAAATCATCAAATTTACTAGCATAGTTCATCATAGATATAATCCCTTCCCTCAATTTAATAATCTCATCTTAACAATCATTTATGACCATATCATATTAAAATTGATCAAAAAACTACCCTTAAATTATTTTCAACACTATATTTTCATGATATCCATATCATATCTATATTTTCTATGATCATTTCAATTTTGCATGGAAAATATAAATAACCACTTTGACACAGTTCTCAGAAAGATTCTGTAGGTAGTCAAGGATTGTCTAGATTGACTCAATCCAGATATAGGATTCCTTAACTCCACCCTCTAGAGTGAATGTCAGCGGGTGTTGTGGATAAAACTCCCATGTCATGATATAAATACTCTTCACACCCACCCTTCGAGACATTCCATAAACTGTATAAAACATATATAATTTATCCGGGAACTCCCTTCCTTGTTCCTAAAATAAAACTATTAGTGCCTCATGTTCCACCACTAAAAGAACATATTCACTATTTCCCCATAGCATTGTATCAACATGGATGATTACAGAGGAATATATCTAAAATTACCAACATAAATATTATGAATCATTAAAAAATATTAAAATATTTTAATAAAATGGTTGAAATAAATCCATATTTTGTCATACCCCATAACCTTCCACACGGTACTAACCATCGTGTTATCTATACCATCAACCATCCCTCACCTAGGTCATATATAACATAGGGATAATATATTATCAAATCAATATTTCCCATTATATCCAAATTTATACATTTAATAAACCATATTAAACATCAATTAAAATTTTCAATTTCATATTAGGAACCTTTTCATATAAATTACACATGTAAAGAAAATAATGTTCATTTGAAAAAAATTATTTTTATTGTATTCATAAAATGATAAATGACAAAATAATAATACAGAGTTCCCTGAATAATGCATGTGTGCATATCTATCCTTCCATACATTTCAATGGAGTGAATCAAAAAACCATAAAAATAAAATAAAATAATAGAATCACTTCAGGTAAAATATCATCCAACTATTATAGAAAACATCAATAACAGAAGACCCACATTATGCACATGAATTTTTTCCCAATAAATGTGTTAGAAACTCCATTTCAAGATCTAGTATATAATTACAGTCACATATTAGTCTGGTGCATACCTTTCCAAAAATGTAAGACAAGAAAAAAATATAAATGAAAACATCACTTGATTCTATTTTCTGATTTCCCCACATAGGTTTTATATACTAGTTCACTAAGTGGGTTAGTCAAATAACCTATGGATTTGTTATTTGAACACTAGATGTTGCTAACTAGAAGAAGGGTTATAATTTATAATAGATAGATAATATTCAATATATTTTTAAGCATCAAAATAATTAAATAACTAAACATTAATAAAATAAAAAAACATACAATAATAAAAAAACAATAAGAAATAATGACCAACATCAGATGATGAACAAGAACATAAAAATATATCTAAACCAAATAAATAGATATTCCCTGATGTTAATATGAAATGAAACAATTGAAAAAATAAAAAATAATGGAAAGCTGATAACTTTCATGTGAGTCCCAAAATCTGGTTTGGTTCCCTCATATATTGTCAATCGTAACTCATACATAAATCATAGGGAACATTCCATTATACTATCCTAAAAACAATAAGTCTATTTGGATACAAATCATGAAAACAGAGCATGGTGTATGTAAAACATTATACTCCACAACTAATAATGTCTAAGCAATATATTGTCTTAGTATCATATCTAGTTTTATAATGTATATAATTCACATGATAAATTTCATAGTTTCCACCATTAAATTAATAATTAATATAAAAAATAAATCACTAGGTTAGGGATGACTCCCAAACAAATGATTATCCCTTGGTCCCATTACATAGTCTCAATCACGTCACATAAGGAATAAAATGGATTATAACATTATCTTCCATTATCCATTTATTTTTGAAATCATATAAAAGAAAACATGGAGATCTAGTTTAATTGAAATATCATGGGACTATAACATCATGGTTATCAACCCATGGGTATTTAATGAAAATTCCTTTGTACCACACCTTATTGTTAACACATAATCATATCTGTAGCATCAATTCTTGTACCACAATTGATGTTATCGTATATGGTTATTTGGAGCATCAATATTTTTCCAACATAAATTATGACATATATTAGAAATATCCAAAATTTAACATTAATCAAGATTAATAATATTTAGTCCTCATAAAAATGTTTATCATCTAATCTCATCATGGTATATATGTTAAATATATTAAAAAATCAAAATTAATCATATTAATTTATGTGGAAAATACCATGAATCCAACATTAATCCATTTGTTATCGTTTAATTATATATCCCATTACAACATATATATTAATCCAAGAAACCCTTAATAAAATTATTAATCAATATTATTATCCAATTAATTAAAAATTTCCATTATAATGACATTCACCAATATCATCATCACATTATTATAAAATATCCATAATATGATAATTAATTATCCATGCTTTTAATTAAATTCAATATTCAAATTAAAAATGGCAAAAATAAATCATGGAAATTACATTCAATATATTACAACTCAGTGCTTTGGACATTGTTATATAGACCTCCTACCTTAGGGTCATTGATGTGTTTACAACAAATATAAATCACTAAAATGAAAAAGAATCATAATGGTCACTATGATAAAGATGATTTTAGTAAAAGTCCTTGAATAATGATTAAAAATAATAAGATCCATGAACCTGTAGATCTAAACCAACTCCAAAAATGGATAATCGAATCCACATTATCCAAAAAGAGGGTTGATGTAGAGAAAGAGAGAGTAATCCGAATAGGGAATAAACCATATACCATTGGATAAATATCCTTCAAACAGATCATTGATTCATTTAAAACTATTTAATAGGAAACATATAATATTTATTAGAGAATTAATAAATTATAATTGATTAATGGTTTTACTAAAGAAAATTATAGATAAATATTATGGTTATTGGGAATTGTTTTTTAAATTTTTATTGCTTTAAAATTGGGAATGTATGGTTTCTTGTAATGGGTCCATTGATTCGAAGACTACTTACATTAACACTGTTCCCTTGTAGGGGGGATCATGGTTTCTTCAATTTGGACACACTGATTGAAAAAACACATTCTAAATTTTCAAAACCCCTCTATTTGGTGTGAACTGTCTTCTAGAGTGGGAACATGGTTTTGGAAACCCATGATCCAACCATGTACTAGCCATAACACCTCAAATAAATTATTTCTCTATATAAATATACATATAAATTAGTAATACATTATCTAATAATGAACATGTAACATATCATGAATTTTCAGGATGATTCATAATATTTTCATTAATCTGTAAAATATTAGTGGAAAATTCCACCATCACGAAAACTAAATTTGTTACACCTTCAAATAAAATTTTCCATGTATATTTTTAAATAAAACGATTTAATTAATATTTGTGATGTTTTTTTATTTAATTATGTTTATAAAAATGGAAGAGATTTTTTCCCAAGATATTATTAATGATATTTTATATAATATCAATTCATAAATGACTACATCCACTGGTGTTGATTGTCTCTTACTATGGATATGATTCATTTTTATAATACATATAATTTATCATGATGGAATATGATTATTATTAATTAATGTTTATTAATAAATAAAACTTTTATTGTCTGTCTTATGATTAAATGTACATGAAACCTATTTTGGTCCACAGGTTATGCAATGAATTAAATCTTTTGAAACCCAAATTTTGTCCTAGTTTTGATATTATTAATGTATATTTATTATTGGTGAAAAACATTTAGGATTTTATTATATTTTATATGTGTCCTATATCTACCTCCAATGCATTTTAAAGTAATGTTAATATAATGAGGAAAATATTAATATAATTGTGATTGAAATTAGTTCTTTTAGTAACATTTTCTACTATGATATTCATGTGAGTGAACTGTGAAAAATATGATGTTTTATTGAGATAAAACCTTCTACAATGATATACATATTAATTACACTATACTAATATCGAAATTATTTTCAATTAATATGTTTCTTACAAAATTGCATGTATTATCTCTTCTTCCACTCTCATTAATCATGTTCTTTGATACCCATACGAATAATATCTTATGGACATCTGATCTATATCCCATGAACTGTGTTTATGATTTTTGATATTATGTATTATTCTTTTAAAGGTTATCACCATGTTATAACTCCATTCATCTCATATTATGTTATGTATCTACATTGTTGACCCATTCAGATCATCTAAGATAACATTCACTTTTTTCTGTTTTCCTCTATTTTGATGAAATGTGTCACATAGTTTTGTGTATGATTAGATCTAGTTGAAAATATATTAGTTGGTGATGAGTCAGTCCACATATGATACATTTTTTATATATCCACATTTGAAAATGTATTTAACCATTATGATCTTCATTCATGTGTTTGGGTAATCTAATGAATGTTCGGAAAAATGTTGTAATATATCTTTATGAAAATCATGGTGAGATAAATTATATCTTCCACATTTGGTATTTCTCGAATGAGTATAAATCATTTCGCAAATAAAAATATTAATTTTCTATTAGTTTAATGTTTTTGTATATTTTAATAAAATATATTAATTTTGTGATCAATATTGAATAATATATTTTATTATTGAAAACCTAATTTTTATTAATGAATTCATAATGTTACTTTTTTATATGATTTATGTTGAGAAATGTGGTAAGAAGTAATCTAGTAGAATACACGAATGACCATGAATGGTTTTTTTAAATAAGGGAAAAATAATGTAATTTATCAGGAACAAATAAATGTGCAGTTATATCAATTGATGAAAATAATGTTACTATATTAGATTAATGGGTTGTTGATTTTTTTTAAAATTATAATCTCTGGGGATTATAGAAATCAATTTTTTTTGGGGAAATTCTCATTAAGAAAATTATCATGGTGATATAAGTAATTATTTTTCTTTTGAGGAAAAAAATACTAATAACAGTACATATTAGGTATGTGATGTTTTAATTATTGTGTTTAGGTTTGATTCAATAATAATTATTAATTTTCGTTTTATAATTGATAAAATAATTATTTCCATTTCATATTATTACAAATAGGTATTAAGGAATAAAATAATGTATCCATTTTAAAATGAATAATAATTTTTTTAGATTATATATGTTTTTATGTGTCAGAATTTAATAACTATGTTATATTTTTCTTGAAATATATAAGGATTTATATTTATTTTATTTTTCATTAAGAATATTCACGAATATATTGATTATGAATAAATAACATTGAAATTGATGTAAAAGAAATATGTTATATTATAGATAAAACTTGATTATTATATCATAAACATTACTATTTTTGTGATGTTAAGACTATATTACAAGGATTAAGATTTGATATATACGAATAATTTATGTTTTATGGTATTTTTGATCGTCAAAATAAATAATGATATATTAGAAATGTGGTTTATTTTATCATTGAAAGATTTTACATATTTTTATGATTTATTCAACATATTCTCTAATCCATGGATTTAATCGTGGAATAATTAATCATGTATGTTTTCATTAATGATATATTCTAATTATATTTATTACCATGTTTTTGGAAAATATATGACCATGGTATTGAATGTTTTTTATCTGAAAAGTATGATCTACATTATAATATTTTAGGGATTAATATTATGTAGATTTTGATAATCATGGTTTCATAATATAAAAAAATTTCATTTCTATGGTTTAAAAGGATATCCATATAGTAATGTTGTAATTTGAATATTTTATGAGGTTTTAGAAGTATATGTAATATTTCACCATTTGGATATTTAATCATGAAAGATAACCAATGAATACCATTTTAGTTTCTTTGGAACTAAAAAGAGGTTGAATGAGTGAAATATCATTCCATTATGGATATACTTATAAAATAGTTTTTTAGACATGAATAAATCATTTAATAGTGTAAATGATATAGTAGAAAATTGATCGAACCACTACAAAACGATTTGTTTTTTATTATAAAATAGAATGAAATCAATTAATAATATATTCAAATCATAATTAAACAACATTAGTAAAAAGGATATGGAAAAAAATATCTGTAGTGAAATCTATTATAAACAACTGATAGACTCTTCACTGTTCATATATCTATGTATTTTTTCATTTAATCATTGACATCATTCACATTGTTGGGATAAATTATATATAATACTCTACCTAAGTAAATAATAAATTATTCTCCCTATGTATCTTTAAATTTATAAATTTTCTAATTTATTGAATCATAATTATTTTTTACCCAATTTGAATTTCTTAAATCTTTTTCCATCTTATAAAGAAGTTATTTTAGTGTATTTTTTTAATGTTGAGTCTCCATGAAAGAATTTTCAAATTTCAACCTCTATATGAAAATAAATAAAATTATAAAGATGTAATTTTATTATTAGAGTATAATTTATCGAAACTGATATTTAGTGAAAATTTTTAATATAAATTTAAATTTGTTGATATCCTGGGTTACACAGTATAAAAATTTTAACTATCTATAGTATAATATTTCTATAATTCATTAAACAAGACTATTATAATCGTGTTGCTAAACATTGCACTTCGAAATGTGATAAAATCGTTTTAAATATTAATAGTAATGGTTCAATATAATGAAAACACAATGGAAAAAAGTACACAGTGTTTACTTATGTGTTTATAAGATTTAAGAACACATTAATTATAAATGATTCTGATTTTTTTGGAAAAGATAATAAAATTAATTTATGAATAAAAAATAAACATATTTTGATATAATTGACATCATTATTATAAATAAAATTTTACACTTATATTTTTGTTATGTTTTGGGATTTTTTAGAAATTATTAATTTTATGGAAAAGTTAAAAGTAGTTATTTATATTGAAAAATGTATGTTTTTTTAAAATATTAAATTGTTAAATTTTGGTATAATGTTACATAAAAAATAATATTATCAAAATTAAATTAAAAACAATCCAATATTGACCATTTTAATAAAGTTCACACTGAAGTATTACATAAAATATTTTTAATCCAATGAAAATGTTCTCTTAGAAAAACAAAATTTTCATACCTCTGCAAGATTAATCATAAATTAAATTCTTCTAATTCTGGGATTTTTATTATATAAAAAATAATGCATATTCAAAATAATCACAATAAATATTATATAATATTTTATAAATAATTATTTGGTTTTAGTGACTTATAAATTCATGAAAAATTAATTAAAATGATTACTGTTTTAATTTTTTAGCCATTACATTAATTTTAATTAAATGAATTCTCAAAATATAAATCAGTTTTTAATAAAATGGATATTATAGTGTTAATAATTGGGCCCTTTTTATGTAATAAACATCATTATAATTTTACCCTAAATGAATAAATAACTAAGGTAAATAATTAGATACATGTTACCATGGTGAAAACGTAAATCGAAAAATTATGTAAAGGATGCATGGATTCGAAGACTACTAACATTAACATTGTTCCTGGGTGTGTGTGTTGGGGGGAGGGGGGTCAGGATTACTTCAACATAGACACATTGATTGTTAAAACATGTTCCAAATTTTCAAACCCCCACTGTTTGGTGTGAATAGTTTTTAGGGGTGGGCACATGGTTTTGGAAACCCATGTTCCAACCATATACTGCCCATGAAAACTCAAAAAATTCATGTCTCAATTGTAATGTATAGAAAAAATTTTAAACTATTATTTAATTATGAACAGGATACAAATCATGATTTTTCGGGATGATTCATCAAAATTTGTAAAATATTATCTAATAATGAACATGTGCCAAATTTTTGACGTCTTCTAATAAAATTTTCCATGATTATAATCAAATAAATTAATTTTATTAAAAAAAATTAGGTTTTTAGTTTTAATTCTGTTTTTTCAAAATGGAAGAAAAATTTCCCCAGGATATTATTAATGATATTTTATATAACATCAATTGATAATTTATTACCTCATTTGGTGTTTAGTATTTCTTACTGTGGAGATGATTCATTTTTATAATCTTTATCATTTCTAATGATGTAATATGTTTATTAATAACCAATGTTTATTAGAAAAAACCTTCTATTGTTTGTCTTATGGTTAAATGTACGTAGAACACATTTCAGTCCATGTGTTATGCAATGCTTTAATTCTTATGAATCCCAAATATTTTATTCATTCTGATATGATTATTGTATTTTTAATATGGGTGAAAACAAGTATTATTTTTATTATATTTCTTGTGGGTACTATATCTCCCTCCAATGAATTAGAAAATAATATATATATAATGATAACAACATTAGTATAATTGGGACTGAAATTAGTTTGGTAAGGAACATTGTCCACTATGATATTCATGGGAGTGACTTGTGAAGAATCTGGTGGTTAATTGAGAGAAAACATTCCACAATTAAATACATGTAAATTAACCATTACTCATATAGATATTATTTTCAAATATTATGATTATTTCACAATTATGTGTATTATCTGTTCTTGCACTCTCATTGATCATGTTTTTTATTCCTTTATGAATGATGTCTTATGAAAATACAATCTACATTCCATAAACTATATTTATTACATATGATATTTAGTTTAATTACATTAAATGTTATTACCATGTTATCACTCCCTTCATCTCGTATTATGTTATGTATCTCCCTTGTTGGCCCATTTTGATCATCAAATATTGCATTCCCTTTTTTAACTTTTCCCCTATTTTGATGAATTTTCTTTTGATTAGTCTATTATTGGTTCTAGTTGAGAATATATATGTTTGTGATGAATTAGTTCATCTATGAACCATTTTTTTTGTTTACACCTTTCAAAATGTATAATACTATTATTATCCCTATGAATGTGTTTGTGAAATTAAATGAATGCACAAGAAATTTTGTAATATATCTTTATGAAAATCATTAATAGATACATTATTTTTTACACATTTGAATTTTTTATAATGAATATAAATCATTTCTGTAATGAAAATATTTATATTATATTTGTCATTTTTATCGTATTTAAAAAAAATGATCAATAGTGAAAAATATATGTGATTATTGAAAACCTTATTGTCAATTAAAGAATTAATAATGTTAAAATTTGATTTAAAAAGTTTTAATAATAATAAGTTATTAAATTATTTTATAATTAAAATAATTTGAGATGTTGGAAACAATTTCACATTGATTTCTGATATAAATACATTACTATCTTTTATAATTATTCTCTTTTAGAAAACCATTATTTTGTTGCATTCATGAGGTTTTTACTAAATTGAATAAGATCATTTATGTGAGATTATATAAATAAAAAATATAATTTTTTATTTAGAATAATTTAAATAATATAATATTTTTATATTTATTTTCATTTAAAAATATTAATAATGACATAAATAATTAATTATATTGATTTAGGTTAAGCTTAGTTTTTTTGTCATAACATAAGCTAGTACTTATATTAATTTTTGTTGAATCATAGAATTTATATATTATAATGTGGAGTTAATATTTAAAAAGTGGGTCCATATTATCTAATATTTCACATTTTAATTTTTAACCTAATGGATAAATTATCTACGAAAATAAAAAGATACATTTATTGGGTTGAAATAATTAAATAAAAAATTAAGTAAAATATTTACCTATGTAAAAAAAATTTAAAAAACCTTAATTTTGGTGGTTGATGTGAAGATGGATCAAATAATCCATCCACTAATTCATTTATCATTTTTAGAAAATAGGAAATTGACAGAAATATCATTATTTATTATTATCTACTTTTTCAAAAAACTAATCTCTTCCCCAATTCTAAAATAAAACATCACACCATCAATTATTCACTCATAGTACGCCATTTTTTCCCATAAAAATCTACCACAATCCTTCCAAATAAATTAATTTATATTTTAAAGAAATTATATTTCACTAATTATTCCAACAGTAGTATCCTATATAAGATATCCATATGTGGTTGTTATATGTGAAGTTAATTTCCATTACAACACTCATTCTTATTAATTATAATATAAAAACAATCATTAATGTGATATTAATATAAATATAATAACACAAATATATGTAATATTTAATGATGTTTTTTTGTTAATGAAATGACTTATATTTTTCTCCTATTTGATTAATTGAAAAATGAATCTGATTGTGTTAATGACAGACTTCTTTCTCACGAATTGATGTTATTCATCTTTCATCGGTTCCATTAACTACCTGAAATAATTATGCATTTAATATATTTGTATGATATTATGTATATTATCTTTCATCTGTAATTATTATGTCACATATACATTAAATCATTTACTTCAATTAGAATATGATAACATCGCTTGAGTGTGCCTTGGGAAGCCGCTTAACGAAGCGATGGGATTTATACTTCACAAAACCATAACATGAAAATAATTAGGACATGTTTAATGAGAATATGTTTTATAAATAAAATAAATATTAATCAATATGTTTAATATATTTAATATTTTTTTCATTCATTGAAAAGATGGAAATAATGTTCATGCGTGCATATGACATACCATCTCCAAGAACAATGTATTTAATTTCAAATATCCATCATTATTGGATTAATATAAATAAATATACACAGAATATGAAAAATAGTAATATCATTTCTAAAATTATGGGTATTATTTATCCATTATCACTGTAAGGATATAGTAAATTCGAATTTAGAACATAAATGATAAATAATGTAGTTATTAAATGAACAGTGAATTTAATAAAGAATTTTAAATAAAAGGACAACGAATTATCCATCTATATATTGTATGGTATGATAATTATTTTCATGTGTGTGTATTAAATTCTTAATAAAACCTTATTTATTATATAGGATATTCAGAAATTATGGATAGATGTCAATACATATAGTAGGGTTATTTCTTCTCACTTTAATGTTCCAATGAGAATACTTCCATTTTAACCTCCAGTTTCATTTATGTTTCATATATACTGAAAATTAATTCATTTAATTATTCACCGACTTAGAATATTTATAATATTATATCTATTTTATTATCTCACATTAATGGTGTTTTAAGTTTAAAAAATATCAAAGTGATATATGATTTCCATCATCTCATTTGTTTCTAAGAGGTATACTTTATAATCACCCCAATATTATTTTTTATTGTGTATATAATTCCAATTTGAAATGATATACCATTAATATATTTATTTTCATGTTATTTACAATTAATTTTTTATGTTAGTTCATTATTTATGACAGCGAATCTAAATATTTCTAATATGTACGTTAATGTAATCAATTTTTTCATTCATTGAGACATATGATATGTTCAAAAAAAAATCTCTTTTATGAGGTGTATATATATTTTATTCGAAATATAATATCATGAATTTATTTATTCTCATTATATTTTTTATTATATTTTATTTTATTTTTTTCTTAGACTTATGATTCAATGTTACTAGAGAAGTAATAGTTTTATGATACAATATCGTCGATTATCAGAATTTTTTTATGTTTATGCTTCTGATAATGATATATTATGATCTATTTCTCATGATAATCATGTATTTTATAATCTTCTAGTAATATCATGATAATACTAGCTTCCCTTAATTTATTACTATTTATGCATTCATGATTTCAAAATAATGTTTTCATTGATACTTTTGTTGAAACCCCATTTTATTCAATATATTTTTTAAAAAAGGACTTTGTAATATTTTTATCTTTTTAAAAAAGAATTTTAAAAAGAATTTTTTCTAATTATTTAAATTTAATAATGTGTTTTTTGATTAATCACCATGTCATTTTCCTTAAAAAGAACATTATTATATTTCCAAAAATTTGAAAGGTGTATTTACTGAAATGGGAATTTAATAATCATAATTTCATGCACATGAGTCTCAGCCAAGTGGGTGTGGTATCCTTACGTGAATCCACAAGAGCGAGGTACAAAACTATGTAGATGTGTATTTCTAGGGTACTCTAGAAGTACTGTAGTTGGCACTGTAGCAGGACTGTACAATGTACATTTACTGTAGCACAACTATACATAGTAAAGTTATTGTAGCATACTGCACACTGTGTAGGTACTGTAGTAGGCACTGTAGTAGTTTCTATTTCCTATTGTAGTAGGTGATACTATTCACATTGGGCCACAAATTTGGGCTTAGGGTCCCTAAGGATTTCGGGACACCCAAGCCTTCGGGTCAGTAGGGCCATTGGCCACCATAAAAGCCTTCAGGACACCTCAAAACCTTTGGTCCACAAGCAGTTGCCCCAGACATACTACAAAACATGGCCAGTTACATAAGAGGATTCAGAGCAGGTGCATTCACTAGAGTAGAGACAAATGGATTTTTAAGAATGAGAGGGTATGGCTATAGCATCAGGACGAGGCTATGCTTGCACAGTAAGACTATCCCAATAGACATGCGAAGCTCGATATCAACTATCATGATGCAAATGTTGGGGAGGTGCAGTTCCTTGTAGATAGTCTGGTTTAATTCCCTAATACCTTCGGGTCATGTAATCTCCTAAGCATACGATCCATGTAATCTCTACACCAACGAGCATTGTAAGGGTTCCCCCACATACCTTGACAGGGGGGTTATAAAAAATCCATAAAAATGAAGGCATTCAGGCCATTCAAAATAATAATAATTTCTGACCACAATTTCCAATTATTTATCTAAAGCATCCTTTAGAAGGGTAAAAATTTATTTCAAAAGGAATTTTTTAAAATATTTGAATTTTAATTTTTTATCAATGTAGAAAGGATATTTTCAACATGAATGGTTTCTAATCGTATTTATAGCATCAATTTTTTTCTTTATTTTTATTCAAAAGAGAGTGTTTTAATACGATAAATATTTTATGAATTTTATTTCTTTGTGGAATGGACATATTCCTCAAAATATGTTTTCAAGGATATTAAAATATTCCTCTATATTTTTGTAATGATTTTTTAATGTAAAAGTATTTATAAAATGATTAACTTTTTGAAATGTGAATTTTAATATAGATATGATATTTTCTACATGAAATGAATCATGTGTTCTTTCAAAATAAGTTTCCTTATAATATTCTATCCTTTGATGATACATATTATTTACCAGGGGTAAGAAATAAGGATAATGATTTTATTCATTACTTAATTGGTTTACGTTGTTGACAACCTAATGCTTATGAATCATATTTCTCTTTTATATGTAATATAATGATATAATTCTCATAAAAAATCATTATTTCACTATGTATGCTATGATGAAATTATGAAACAATTATGAAGTGTATTTATTATCTATAGGAAATTAAAGGACTGAATGATTATGAAACCAATTTATCTCATGGGTTTTGATGTGAGTTATGTTTTATGATCTTTTGGATCACTTTTGTACAATTTTAATTATATGAAAATTTTTTCCTATATCTACTATTAATTGATTGATTATTGATTGAAATTCCATGAAATAAAAATTATGAGAATTGGATGTAAACCCAATTAAAAATTTGAATTTTTACACTATAATTGTTTTTGGAGTAAAACATTAATACTATAATAGTATTGGGATTGAATCCATTCCATTATCATAACCTTGGAAGTTATCAATACCTATTATAGAAATTTATTTCTATGCTTATATTTACTACGAAATTTCATAGGATTTGTTAATGTTATTATGACATTTATCATGTTTGTTTACATTTACATGATTTATGTATTGTTAATTTATAATCAATTCTTTATCAGTATTTTTATGTTTCAAATATAGGTTATTTCTTCATATGTTGTTTTCGTGTTCTGATAACCTTATTATTATGATTTTATTAAACATTCCCATTATTTTCCTCTACTGAGTATTTAGGATAACTATTTCTTATGTTTCATTCATCGTGGTTAAGATAATCAGTATTATGTGATTTATTTACATTGAGGGATATTTTTATAACGAAATATGTTTGATATGATGAATACATATCATAAACTAGATGTTTATGTTTCAATGATTTCGATGGAAATATGTCATTAAGATATTATGGCATTGATTTGTGTAATATATTGAATATTTATTTGAAAATATTTATTATATATGACTGATAATACTAGGTATTTATATTGGTTATCAAAGGACATGTTTAGTTATCCATTGAAAAAATAGGATAATAAATAAATATTGAAAACTATAAGGATATGTCTACAGATATGAACATATCATTTAATTTTGATGAAGGATATAGATAGTGGTTTCAGTGAAATTTCACCCCTTTTATGATTTTATGTTGGATAATCCAAATGTTTAATAGTTTTATATGATGATTTTTTGATTTATACATAATGTTGATTATTTTCCAATAATATTCAGCATTCCACAAGAGTGTGGTTACTCACATTATGATTTGGGTAGTTTTTATTGGATAGAACTAGAAGGAACACGGTTTAAAATAATTGTAATGGACAATGTGTTGATGAAAAACAATATTAGATAATTACTAGATTTGTTGATATTGTGATTCATTCCAATCATTTATCTTGAATTTTGATTAATAAAAATAATCATAAGTAACTCTCACACTCAAAAATGAATGTAGGGTATACTTTATTGACATGTTAGGTGGTTGTGACCATTGATGAAAGAATATTTATTTTCATATATTTTGAGAATGTGGTAGGAAGTAATCCAGTGAATTACTAAAATGACCAAGAAATATTTCTTATATTTGAAGGCAAGGAATAATAATGTAATTTATGATTAAAAATGAAATGTGTTGTTAAATAATTTGATGATACTAATGGTATCCTTATGGTTTCGTTGATTGATTATTTTTAAGGTAAAACATTTGGCATTATAGAAATTAATTTCATTATGGGAATTCTCATTAAGAAAATCATAATTGTTATATATGTAATTTAGATTCTTATGATGATGAAGAGACTAATAATGATAAATATTAGGTATGTGATGTTTTAATTATAGTGATTTGGTTGAATGCAATAATAATGAATAATTTGAGTTTTATGATTGATAAAAAATGGTTATTATTTCATATTGATGAAAATCGTTATTATGGTATATGATAATTAATCACTTTTAAAATGAATAATATTGAGTTTTGATGATATAATTGATTATGTTATGGAATTTAAAAAATATTTTATATGATTCCTGAAATATATAAGGATTATTATGTATTTTTTTTTCATTAATAAACTTCATGAATAGGTATAATATGACTAAATAACATAGAAATTTATATAAAAGAAATATGATTTATTATAGATAACTCATTATTTAGGGTCTGTAAATATTACTATTTTTATGATCTTAAGACAATATTTCCTGGATAAATATTTGATAGATAGATAATGTCTGTTATGTGGTATTTTTGACCGTCAAAATAAAATATGATAAATTAGAAATTTGGTTTATGTTATCATTGAAGGATTTTACAAATTTATATTATTTATTTAATATATTCAATATTCCATGGATTTAATCAAGGAATTATTAATCATGTGTGTTTTCATTTAAGATAAATGGTAATTCTATTTACTACAATGTTTTTTAAAAATATACGACCAAGGTATTGAAAATATTTTATCTGAAAAATATGATCTACATTCTGATATTTTAGGGATTAATCATAAGTACTGTTATATAATCATAGTTAAATAATTTTATAAAAAATCGTCTTTATAGTTTATAAGTATAACCTTATAGAAATGGTGTAAATTGAAAATTTGATGAGGTTTTAGAAGTATATGTATATTACACCATTTTGTGATTTAATCAAAACAGTTAGCCACTGAAAATTTTTTTTATTTATTTTGGAAAATAAATGAGGTAGAATGAAAAAATATCATTCTTTGATGGATGTAATTATAAAATACTTCTTTAGACATGAATAAATAATTTTATAGAGTAATACATATAGTGGAAATTTGATCAAACCGTAAAAAGGACGATATTGTGATTATAAAATTGAATGAAATCAATTAATAATATATTTCACATGATAATTAAATTACATTATTTGAAATTATATTAAAAAAATATATCCCTAGTACCATCAATTATGGATAACTGATAGCCTTTTCCTTGACCATATAACTATGGATTTTTTTTCATTTATTCTTTGATAAAATTCAAATTATTGTGATCAATGATATATAAAACTATACATAATTAAATAATATTTTATTTTCATTATGTATCTTTAAATTCCCCAATTTTCACTTTTTTGGAATCTTAATTAATTTTTTCCCAATTTGATCTTCTTAAATATTTCCATACTATACAGAGGATGTTTTATTTTATATTTTATCAATTTTCATTCTCAACGAAGGAATTTTGAAATTTAAAACTCAATAAGAAATAACTAAAATTATAAATATGTAATTTGATAATTGTGGTATAAGTAAACAAATCATATATTTTCTGTTTTTTTCATATAAATTTTAATTCATTGATATCTTGTGTTACACAAAATAATAAATTTTAAAGACCCATTGTATAATATATATATTATTTATAAAACATGACTATTATAACACATTAGTTAAAAAATGTTCCTTGAATATTGATAAAAACAATTTAAATATTAATAGCGATGGTTCAAAATTATAAAAACAAAATGGTAAAAAAGTACACAGTTTTTACTTATGTATTTATAAGATTTGAAAATACTTTTTAAAACTAATTTAGTAATGTATTTAGAATAAGATAATAATATTAATTTATAAAAAATAAATAAAATTTAATTTAAGTAAATGACATCATTTTTTAAAAAATAAAAATAAATTTATATTAGTGTTACGTTGGGATTTTTTTGGAAATGATTAATTTTTTGTTGAATAGTGAAATGTAGTGGTTTATATTGAAAACTGTCATATGTTTAAAAATTTTAAATTGTTACCTTTTGTTATAATATATTTTAAAACATTAATATAATCAAATTTATATTTAAATTAATCTAATGTTGTTAATTTTAATAAATTCCACATAGAATTATTAGAGGAAATATTTTTATCCCATTGAAAATGGTCTCTTTTTAAAACAACATTTTCATCACATATGTAGGATTAATCATAAATTAAATACTTCAAATTCTGGGATTACCATTTGATAAAAAATCCATATTAAAAATATTCTTAATTTATATTATATAATATATTATTACTAATTTTGGGGTTTTAGTGACAAATAAATTCATAAAAAATAAATTAACATGACTAATGTTAGAATTTTTTTAGCTATTACAAGTATTTTGTTTAAAATAATTTTCCACATACGAATGATTTTTTAAATTAAAATGATTCTATATAGTTAATAATTAGGCTTATTTTATATAATAAACTCCATTATATTTTTTTCCAAATTTAATAAAGAACCTTGGTAAATAAATAGATACATGTTACTATTGTGAAAACGTAAATAGCAAAATTATGTAAACCAATAGGTTAATTAATAAGATGTTTCATATTTTTATTGTATTAGATATATCTCATGACCATATCATTTCTAAAATGATTTATTACCATTTTTTGGATCATTGGGTGGGAGTGGATTCCAATTATTGAATATTATTGGGGTTTTACTAAAATGCCACTCACCACCAATTATAAATGGAGACCTTCTCCCCTCACTGATTCCAATATATTAAATCCATTAGATTATAGAAACCCAAAAAAATTTCCTGCCTAAATAGTTATTTTTTAAAGAATATTTTCAACCCAAAACACCAACCATGTGATCATTAATATGATATAGAATGTGGGTTGTATTATGGGAATGCAATTAACTTTAGTGAACTATTTATTTTTAGTAAATTTTCATTACAAATTCATTTATTTTATATTAATTAATCAATATTTAATCCAATTTATATTATACAATGTTATGATATTATTTTAATTTAATGAATTACATCTATAACTTTTTCTTGCAAATATAAAACACAATTATCGATCGACTGTTGGAAAGACAATCGCCTCCCGAACCAAAGTTAATTGTTTTCCATAACCACCTATCAGAGATCAACAAAAAAATTATATTTTAATTTATATTATAATGTCTATAACATTATTATACTTATGTAATTATATTATCACATGTTCTTTCTTACTTTCAATTTGGTGAGAATAAGAAAATGTCACATGTGTATACGTCGAACTACTAGCTCATGAATTATGTGATATGTTATTCCAATATTCACTATATGGAAAATAATAATGATATTTTAAACAAAAATATCTCTAATATATTAAATCTAAATTTTTCATTAATCTTAATATATTATTTAATGTTATTTTTTCATCCATCAAAAATATAGAAACAACTTATATGTATTTGTACGTTCACCACCTCCATGAAAACAGTATTTCATCTTACATATTGAACATTTTCAAATTACACTAAAGGCGTGTATAGTTAATCAATATGATATTTATATCAAATTTAACATTCTACAGGTGATGTAACCACGATAAATTATAGGATCCGAATTTCCAAATCAAAACATTCAAGAATGATGATGTATTTATTGAACAAAACTTTCATTTAACAAGGACTTTTTGATAAACAAATATAAATGTAAATTTTAAATAATATATGGTTTGATATATATTATAATTTATATATATATATATTTTTAATAAACCAATATTTATTATATAGGAATATTTAATGTGTCTTAAATCACTCAAGACAAAAGGTAACAGATTATAATTTAACATTATTTTTCCTGTGGGACACATGCCAAATTAACCAATTTTTTCAATTTTCTTATCTATTAAAAAAAACGAATTTATTTTACGATTAATAACCTGAAATATATGGGTATTTTAAAAAAAAATTGATAATAAATTTTTCGTGGGGTTTGTGATGTATAATTTACCAAATTGGTAAGATATTTATAGTCTCTCTAGAATTTTTGGGAGACATATCTCATATTTACCTATAGTTTCATTTTTTTTGTGTATATACTACAACATTGACATGTTATTTCATAAATATACACATTTATTTTTTTTTACTGTTTATTTCACATTAATTCATTAATGAGGCTTATGAATTTAAAGGTTAAGATATTATTTATTTATTTTCTCCCCATTTCCCATCATTGTGACACATTTTTTTGGAGTATATAAATCCCATTATAAATTTAATATATGTAAATTATTTAATATCATGATATATTTTATTTAATTTAATTATATTTTTTTATAAGGGATTAAGATTCAATGTAACAAACCTGTTAATTGTTTTGCGATACAATCTCATAATTAATCTAAAATCGTTATATTTATTATTTCGATGATGAAATAATATTATCCATATGTACAAATAATCATGAAATTTCTCCTATTAGGGTCATGTCATGAGAATACATGTTTTATCACAATTTCACTATCATAATGTACATATTTAATTAAAATAATGTTTTCTAATAAAAATAATCATTATTTATCTCTTCTGTTGAAACATAATTTTGACTTATATCCATTATTTCTAATAATTAATTAAATATTTGTTTTAAAATTATTCTAATTATTTATTGAACATATTTTACCAATATTTTCTTTTTAAAAAAATTGTTTTTAATGTAATATTCATTAATTTTTCCAAAAAAACATTAATTTGGTTTTTAATGTAATTGATAATGGAATAGATTATTAACATGTATGATATGTATGGAATGTCCCAATATTCTAGAAAAAATATATTAAATAATCATTTTACTGTTTCAAATATTACATTGACTGAAAATTATTATAGAATATTTTTAAAAAAATTGCATTCATAGTGGAAAGAATATCTTCATGAAGAAATATGCTAAATGTTATTGATGGAATCAATTATGGGATTATAATATTATTAAAATAGAAATTTATTTTTAAAATGTTTTAGGTTTTGGCTTTATTTTCCTAAGTGGAATCAATATTTTGTTAATAATTATTTATCAAAAACTTATTTAATTCTTCCATTATATATTTCAAATTTTATAATCAAAGAAAAGGAGTATGATTTTTTCTTTCTTAATAAGGTGATTTTTAATGTTGAATTTTAATTTTTGTCAATAATTGTTCCATGTGAAATTTCAAAGTAATTTTAAATCAAATATGACACCCATTTTTGTTATCAATTATTTATATTGGATATGATCCAAATATTTCATTTTTATTCATTCTTAGAATAGTTTTGGTTTTATATGACATGGTGTTTAAAGACATTGGTCCACATTCATAGGTAATTCCATGATAAATTGATTTTGAATCCTATTAGTATTCTAGTAGATATGCAATAAAAAAGATTGGATTATTAAGATCTATATTTTTTTCTATAGGTGATGATGTGATAAAAAATTTTTAAACACCATTCCTAATCATGGGTACTAATATAATTATTTTTTAATGTTCTTGTGGAAAAAGAATATTTGATTTTAATTAAGTTTTAGGTATGAAATTTATATCTCTATAATGATATAGATAAATATATATCTGAGATGAGAAAAAACATACTAAAATAGGGTGTGAACCTAGATTAGTAACAGAATTCATCCACTATGATCATCTTTAGAGTGAACATATTCTACAATTTTGGTTTGGGGATGAAACCCTTTACACTATGATATCCTAGACAGTGATCCTTGACTACTAACTACATGGAATTTTATGATGATCAGTTTTCCAAAATTCTATATTGTATGTCAATGTTATACGCTCATGGATAATTTTCAATGATTTTTTTTATTCCTGTCTTATGAACATCAAATATTTATTCCATTTTAAAAATATTTTGATCTTTGATATTCAAGGTATGGTTTTAATGGGTAATGATATTTTCATCATACCCTTATTCTTATATTATGTTTACGTATTTCCCTTATTTATGATTACTTATATTCTAAGGAAATCGATTATTATGATTTATTTCTCTAGGTTATATTAAAATTCATTATATGTTACATGTATAATAAGGGTTATATTTATAAATAAATAAGTGGGATACTTTGTTGAACTGTCATGAACTAGTTTCTTTTCTGTGATTCTAAGGGCACAATATTTTTATGATACTAAATCATGTTTTTGTGTTATGTAATTATTTTTTATATATAAATAATTAAATATGTAATATATATGTATGATAATCTTGGGTAATAATAGAGATATTTTATTATAATATTGGGGTGTTACATATTCTTCTTGTAGCACTAATGGTTCAATATATTAGTTCTGCCTCACGCATACCCACTAATGATTTGGTATAGAGGACCTGAACCTCACCACTATGTGTCATACCTTTTGGACAACTATTCCAAGGAGGAACAACTAACCACATGAGATGAATATGTGGTGAATAACCTCATAGATAGAGGTCATATGCCATATATAATGTGGGAGAGTATAATATCTACATGTATAAGGAATATAGTGGTCCTCCACCATAGATATATAAGAACGCACAAACACCAGAAGCACTCTAATAATTACACTCGAACACTCTAATTAGATATGTTTTATTGAATAATTAATTATTATTGTTATAAAACATTTTAGTGCACCAATAATGTCAAAATGAGGTTCAACATGTCATCAGAAATAGAAAAAAAAACTCATTTTTGGATAATAATGAGCTATTATCATATTTATGAATTATGAAATATAAAATTAAATATTTCATGAAAATGTATGTGGAATGTACAGTGATTCACAAAATGTATGAATTATTTTGGACACCTATGAATTTCATTCTTTTAGACTTGTATTGACCATCCATGTTACTCTACATGGACTTTTCATGGTTTATATGACATATTCCCTTTCCCATGGTGCTGGGGGTGTGCATTTGACACGCAATATGGATTCCCAAGTAGATCACACAACCGATGTGATTAGACACATGGAATGTGATATTTAACTTTTTCTCAACCCTATCTGTTTTGATAACTAATAATAAAAAGTTTGTGTTAATAAATGATATACAATGAGTTAACCTATATTTTCATTTATTGAATCCACACATATCATTGATGCAAGATCTTCCATTTCTTCCACGATTCACTTCATATGTGTTCATGGAATGGAAAAAAATTAATGTTGTTAACCAAACCCTGATATTTTATGAAATATTGTTTTCAAATATATTTATTTCCATCACTGTAATGAATTATAAGAATCATCAAGTATTAAATAATCATGATAAACATGTAAAATATAATTATTAAATGTGTTAGTTATCAAATAGATGTTAGAATCACGGTTACAAATAGGAATAACTACATTATAATAAATTTATGAATAATTTTTTATAATAAGATCTCATTATAATTAATTAATTAATTAGAAATAAATAATATATATTATAGCTATAAAAATGGACCAATTCAAAATTTTGAGAAAAAAAAAATTTGGTATAGGTTCCATTGATAAACCCTATACCATTAGTTTCAGATAGACCATAGGTATATATCTTGTACTAAAACGACCCATCTAATTATTACAGATTAAAACATGATTTATTACATTATCATGTAATTAAAACAAATTCAAGTATCAATACATGTAGTTTATTGGAAAATTTGGAAGATTGCGTGAAATTTTAAAACAATAAATACAAAATATTAATTTCAAGCTTCTTTTACATGACCATTATATTCCTTTATACTTAACACTGCATGGGATAACCTGAGCACATACATAAGAACGAGGTGAGCTATAAAGATGAGTTACTAAGTAAAAAAGGAATAAAATGAGGAATAAAATACATTATTATCCATATAAATATAAATGGATCATAAGAGAAACCAGATCATAAATGCATGACATAGCATGATTATCATAACATTGAAAGGTGGAAAAAACCTACAACATTATATTAGTATGATCCAAGGATCATTCCAAATTCATTTTAATGATAAAAAATTCATATAACATGAATTATCACGTTTATACCCTTATTGCACATGGCGTATCATTATACTATTCATTACCAATTTCATTTTAGCGTTATCAGGGTGTAGCCTTCATAAACATTTCAATTTCATGTTGAAGGGTGCCACATATATCATATAACATTGATTCATTAAATATCATATTTTATTCCACGATAAATGAATATTGAGGAAATACAAGAATTTATATATTCAATACATATCGGGGTGTAATGGTGAATACACAAGATAGTGAAATGGGCATGGTATTCACTACGATATGATTTTGGCATGGAAAATTTTGGTGCAATATCGGCAACCTAAAATCATGACATAATAATTCATAAAAATTATTGATGAGACATAGAGTCATATTGAATCATATATACATGAAATGGAATTTAATGTTTTCATATAAATACATTTCCAATCACAAAGTATTTGGAAATAGATAGCATAACATAATAGAGAAACACGATGAAATAGGAGTAGTGGAATAACTCATATGAAATTTCTGCATGGAAACAGGAGTAGATGGGATGGCTTAATTAGATAGAAAGAGGGCTCCAATCATAAAAACATAATTTTGGAATTATGGGTGATTTCTAAACACACAACCCATATTTTTTAATTGAAAATAAAACAGAGTAACAATATAATGAAACATGAATAAAATTAAGACACAAAGGAAAGTGAGGATCCCTTACTTGAGTGTGTGATCCCAATGACTTGGGATTAGATTTTTGGGAGATTGGGGGAACCTTGGGATGAAATTTTGAAATGTAAAGAAGATTGGGGATGGGATACAAGGAGTTTGAGTGATGTTGAATGGGTTCTTGGTTGTGTTTATATAGGAAATGAGAGAGGATTTCTATATTATTTCACAAACTGAGGATTTGGAATCTATATAATTAAATATTAAAAAAACAAAATCCATCACAAGATTTTGACAATTTTTTTTTCCAAATAGGATAATAAAACATTATATTATATGTCCATGGGCACGTGACATTAAAATATTTCCATTTCTTACATGGAGGGGAGTCATAGACTCATCGAAATGAATTTAAAATCATAAAATATATTATACATTTTGGGGGATTCACTAAGGCTATATAATAAAATTAAAACATATATAAAAAAATATTATTGGTATGTGAAAACATATATTTGTTCGATAATACCCATTATAGTATTGGTTACATCATTTTCGAATCATTATGATGCCATAAAACCATTATTTTATTTATACGGAATTAAATTCTTTCCAAAAAATTTGATTATCTCCGAAAATTATGAAAAAAGTCACCATTAGATAATTTCTAAAACTTAATTCAAATAAATAATATTCCTTTTATCTAAATATTTTTTTAAATATATTAGTTTTTGCTTCTAAATTAGTTGTTGACCTTTGTTAAAAATTCACCCATTTTGAAAAAAACCAATTTTGAACCTCAAAAAAACATTATTTGACTGCATAAAAATCATATACTCCCTTATTATTCATAAAAGTAATTTTATAATAATATTTTATTAAAATATTATCTATTTAAAGGTTTATTTATACCAAAAAATTAATTATTTATGACAATATATATTATATAAAATAAATCAAATCAATCTGATTACATAATGATTTATGGATAAAGAATTGATACAATCATACACAATTTAATTATAATAACATTATTAATTGTATCCTTAGTTTAATATAATTATTTATATATTTTGTAAAAAAAAATTATACCTGAAAAGGAAATTTATCAAATTAATCATTTTTTAGAGAGGCTATTTTCATAAAATATTTTCTGGAATGAGATTTTTTTTATAAAAAATTATTACAAAATAATTAATAAATAAATATTTAAAAAACCAATTATAACTCTCACATAATATATATGTGAATGATATGTGATTGTGACTGACTCTTTGTGTGTCTCAAATAACATCTCCTGGGTGGTAATTTATATTAACATCAACTTCCCGCATAGGTGTTCCCGTTGAAGAAAAACATGTTGAAACTCAGATTCATCTTGGTTAAGAGTGATGCCTAGTGAAAATAACAACTTTCCGAGATCGTAAAAAATGATATGTGTGCGGTCTAAGCCTACTAGATAAGTCCATCCACTCATTTTTATGTGTCGAAATGATCCATTTTAAAAACCTTATATTTAGATAAGTCATGTGATCACTTCTTAACTTTTATATTATCAGTGGTAATGAGACTTAATAGAAATTTAAACACTATAATAAAAATGGAGTTCATGTGTTTTCTATAGGACAGTAATAGAAAGGGAGTTTTATTAATTATTGACCATGTTGTTACAATATTCCCCCCTTGTGAAATTACACCCCTGAAAATTTTTTTCCATACAAAAAAGAAATAGGTTATCTTTGCTTCATCACATCCTCTGGTTCCCATATTGCTTCTTCGAACTTTTGGTCATTCCATAGCACCTAGATGAAAGGCATCATCTTATATCATTGAACTTTTTATCAACAATCTTAAATATTCACTAAATTATGCCAATTTAAAATTTCATTCTCCAATGTTACAACCTGTTGAATGAGATAATGTGATGGGTCTATTATGTACTTCCCTAAGAGTGAAATGTTGAAAACATCATGTACTTGATATAGGTTCAGTGGGAGTTCTAGTTGACAAGACAATGGTCCAATATGACTAGGGATCCCAAAAGGTCCGATTTAACCTTGGACTAATCATTCCTTTATTCACAAATATCATAACCCTCTTCTATGGTGATGTGCAGAGGAATTCCACGTCACTGACATCAAACTCTAGGTCATGTCGATGATTATCAGCATATCCCTTTTGTCGACTGTAAGCAACTTTAATGTGATGGTGGATTGTATTAATCTATTCCACTATTTATTAGAACATTTTTATTCCTAGATGTTTCCACACCCACACTTCATCAATGAATTCGGGTGTTATGCACCTCTCCCCATAAAGGGATTCATTGTAACACCCAGACCCCAGTTGCCCAGAGTCGGTGCATTATTTTAATACATAAGCATGATTACAAGGAATCACATCCGAAGGACTGATATGTTTAGCAGTCTTGGAAACACTAGATACATTCATAAAGTTTACATTACATCATAAAATTAAAACTTCAACGACATAGTCTCCATTGTACAAACTCATAATATCCCTCCTGGTCATTCATAAATTACTTCTTCACATCCTGGGATAAAATAAAACATAGAAAGGGGTGTGCTAAAATGCTCAGTAAGGATAACAATAGAGAGAAAACTTTTATAAATAAGCATAAACATTTAAGGCAATATATAACTAAAAGCCTTTTAAACTTGAACATGAGCATAATATGGCATAAATAAAATGAAATAATTCCATTTACTTATTCACTTGGATATTCTACTAGTCTAATAATCACACTCAATATCAATAACCACTTTCATAATTATAGAATGCATAATGCTAGATTATCATCGCCACGTAGCCAAGGCCTCGTGCCAAGACTGAAAATAAGATTTTGTCAAGGCCTCGTTCCATGACACTAGTTTGTCTCATGAGACCTACCGATGCATCGAGGAGCTATAGTGGGATCCACTCGTCACTTATTTAGTACAATTCATTCCTCATATGAATAAGTTTAAACATATAATAAACATTATTTATTAAAACTATCATACAAAATGTCAATACATTCTCCATAAACCATGAATGGTATAAAAGTTACACATCCACAATCAAACACATCACAAAACTTCAATACAATATGGAAGTTTTTTATCATAATAATTCAATTTAAAATATTCATAAAACCCATCAAAGGATGTTGACATAGATGAAATCACAACTATTTGAGAGAAATATCTCTATTTTTTAAATCATTTAAAAGTCAAACATTTATTAAAGAAAGTAATTTCAAAGAGATTTTTGAATCAAAGTGTCCCTTACCACTTTGAAACATTTGAAAGAAATATCATTTCAAAACATTCATTTCCATATAAATAAATCCTCAAAATCATTTTTAAAACTTGTACATTAATTAAAATTATTTAGAAAGATAAATCTTTATAACATTTAAAATTCTGATTTTGATAAAGATTACATTTCATAAATTCTTAAATTATTCATTTAGAAATCATTTAAAATTCACATAATTATAAAATAAAACATTTAATTTGAAAATATCCTTATAATATTGTATGGTAAGCTTCTATGATTTTATAACGGTGTAATATTGCATCACCTGCCGTATATGTTTAAAAAAAACATTCTTACCTTAATTCTGTCAAAAAGGTTAAAAATGACCACGTTTGGAAAACGACAGAAAGATTCATTTATAAACATCATATAAAAAGTCAAAAATGGGTATAAATGACAATAACATGTATTCCATGAAATAGAACAAATGTTTTGAAATACATATTTAAGAAACATGGATGTGGATGATAAAGAAGTCCCAGTAGATTATAATGTATAAACAACCACGAATAATGAAGAGATTGCGAAATAAACCTTTACCAATTTGGTAACTTAAGAAACATACACCCCATGAAAGAGGTAACATACAATGAATATGTAAATACACATAAATTAAAGTGTATTACATAAATAATACAATTATGGGTAGTATATACACCTCACAAAAGGTAATAGTTGCAATATGGCATGAATCTCCCAGGAATAATGAGTGAGATGAAAACCACTTACCTTGTACTTATCCTTAGTAGAGGGTAGTTTAACATCCTGTATAATAGTTAAATAATTGTTATTAAATTATAAAATAATCATATACATAAATATGATATTATATATGAACTTTTATTATTGCTTTGTTAATAATATTTTAGTATTATCGCCGTTTCGGGTGTTAACTAATTCGTTTTCCTTTATATGCTTTGTTACATAAGCTGTGTTTATTATATATAGGTTGTATATTATTCATATACAGAATCAGATGAAGTACATAAACATTACTTTTAATCATCAAAACATAATTAGTCTTTAATTGATATGATGGGGAAATGAATCTCATCGCGTTTGTGGAGACGGTAATTCGTACGTACACATGAACGCTACTTCCATTTCATTTTTCATTTTAAAATGAATAAAAACCAAATGATACATAGGTATATTATTATTCCAGTGTTATATAATATCATCTATGTTTTGCTTAAGTTCATTAACACCATCCTTTATACGTTCCATGAATGGTATGAACGAGTCTTATCACTTTGAGTGGGCCATAGTCCGCACTTCCTCAAATGAAATTATCGTATATATATAAAACATGAAACGAATAATGGTATGATATAAAATGGATTTACTGAAGCTTATATATTAAATAAATATCAGTAATATCTTATTTAATTATAGTGCCATCATAACGGTCACCATGAGAGGTGGTAGTAGATAATTGAACAATCATCACTTCGTGTGGCGTTTGGTTGCCATCCACAGAAAAATTATGTTCTTCATCCATTAGATGGATGTGTGTGTAAGTGTAGTCCTAATAATTCTAATAAAAATATCCTAGTATATTTAGGATACTGGTTTTTTTACAAAAGAAAATAATTAGAAGTGTTTAGGGGTTAGAGAAGTAAAACAAAAGAAAAGAAGCTAAGAGAAATTGTTGCATTTAATTTGGGAAACTCCATTTGGTTTGAACCAAAAAGGACTCTTGAAGTGACTTAGGCCTAAGGTAAGGATTCTAAAAGGATGATAGGTATGTAGAGAGATTAATTGAGAAGAATATTGATGATCCAAAAGGCTTTAGAGGTGTGAGGATTTGGTTAGAAGTGGTGTCCTTTTATAAGGGGGAGGAGGGGCTATTTAGGAAAACATAATGTATTATTTTATAAAAAATTAAAATTCGGTTTCTAATGGATCAAAAGTGGATTTTTCAAAGCCTAAATGGGTCTAAATTATTTCATAAAATATATTTTAAAAAGGTTTAGGTCATTATATTAACGTTATCTTTTGGTTTTAACTCTTGGTTAATTTGTTTGATACAAACCATGTCATTTTGAATTTTTATATTATATAGTTAATAAACTTACTATATACCTCCAAGAGACCCCAATGTGGTCCATTAATGATACACCTATCATGATACAATTCCTTTGGCTGGTCCTTAGATTTTTATGAATTTAATATCAATTAATAATATAAAATTTGATTTAAAAACTCATTTATGTCAATTTTGACACTATTTGGTATTTTGTTTTTGTGAAAGTCATAACAACTTGATTACTTCGAACAAGATACATTGAATCATCCCTAACATGACATAGTCACCTAGAAAATTCGTGGATTTAATTTTTTTTAAATTTTATTTATTTTAATATTTATATTACCATTTATTTGATTCGTTCATTAATAAGGTAATTTTTGCATCATCATTGTGTCATTAATAAATTTAATTATTTAATGTCTAAAAATTATAATTAAAATACCATTATGTATGAATTATTTTTAGATTTCCAATTAATATTTATAATCGAATTTATCTTATGTATAACCCTATATTAATAATGTTTTAGTTATTAATCATTGATTTTAAGTCTTTTAACTTTCCTTTAAATTAAATAATAATAAATGTCCTAATCTAATCCAAGTGGACATGAAGGGTCATATTTGATTTCTAAGGTTGTTTTTGGTCGAATTAAACTTATCCAATAGAATTAGGACATGTGTTAGGGTAATAATAATATCATTTTTACCTTTAATTACCCTATTTACTTTTTAACGTGGTATATAAAAGTAAAAAGTTAATATTCACCAAAAATTATTTTTATCTTATTAAACCACATTATACTCCTTGATATTAACATTGACTCTTATATTTTTGAAATTCCTCAAACAGAAGTGGTAAAATTATGTTTTATGTGAATTTACAAATTATCCTAGGAGGTGGGTAAAAGACGGTGAAAAAGTTCAATAAAATTTTTATATATCTCAAATTATTATAAACTGACTCCAATGAATTAAATTGAATTTATATAGGTATTATGTATCTATTTTTACATAAAATAAATTTAAATAATATAATTAATTATTTAAATAAAAATACGGTTTTAAAGATAACTCAGTGTTTTTCGCTATTCATTAAAAATTGAATGTTTTTAGAAAAATTTCAAAAATTTACCCAAAGATCATTTTAATATTACAAATTCAGTAATGAAGTATATTTTACAAAATTCAAATAATCTAATTTATAATTATTAATTTAAAATTAATTACTACTGTTAAAACAAAATGCGTTTTTTTAAGAAACAATAACTACCAAAAGATTGTCACTTGTTTATGTCCGGTTTAAATGTGAAATTATGTATAATGACCAACATTGGATTAAATGGTAAGAATTTTTTCTATATATAATTTAAACCACTGAAATTCATTATTTACCACTATTAATTATTTTGATTAAAAAAGTTGTTTTTATTTAAAATTTAGTAATTTTCACTATTCATCAAAATATGAATGTTATCCGGAAAGTAGAAAAATTTCACCCTTGGCTAATTCTGATATTTAAAATCCAAAAATGAAGTCCGTTTTGAGAGGTAAAATTTATAAAATATCAAAAAGTGGATATTACTATTCATAAAAGCTACTTTGATTGGTCGTGGTGTGTGTTAGAACCTGAAGTTGCGTACAACACACGCTACTGTATTATTCAATGTGAAGCGTACCGTGGAAGCTTGGGGTGTTAAATTCCCCTCTATTTAAATAAATTGCATCCTTGCAATTTGAATTTGTTCTTCAAAAATAAAAGGATGAAAATAGAAGGTATCCTTGTGGGAAAACCCACATCCAAAATTGGGTAAATAAAATTTAGTCTTTATAAGAGGAAAGGAGAAATGAATGGGTCACCATCAAATTATGATCTCGCTTAGGATAACATTGGGGAAAATAGAGACACGTAATTGGAGGATAATAATAAATATTTATTGGTAGTGATTGAGGTCTTTTATCACAAACTATTGTAGAATTGTGGGCCTCAGAGCCACCAGTTTATGATGATTTAAAATACCATAGGTTCAACAAAATCTAACGTATTAGGATAACACATTATTGATTTTAAGATCCCTTACCTAAAGTTTAATAATTAATTTATCTGTAAAATAAGAGGAAATATATATATATATATACTTGAAAAGTGGAGTTTCATCCTTCAACTAATTCCTACTACAAACTCATCTTTTACTCTAAAAGATTTAATATATATATATATTCTAATCATCCTAATTGTATAGGGTTCCAAAAATAATGAATTTATAATTCACATATTAGACCCTTTAAAAAACTACAATATTCAATCCAGGACATCACATGGGCTACTGGTAGGTTGTACACCCTTGTCGCTCATCGGTTGTGGGTTCAAGTCTAGAAGCCTTGTCGGATGGGATGGGTTGCCGCCCAACCTTCGGGTTGTCCTTTTATAAAAATCCAAAAACTACCTTTCAAACTAAATCCCTTCCAACCTTTATACTTATACAAAATACTTCTGTAAACTCTTAGTCCATAATTTATATGAATTTTAAACATAATGTAGATTCTTTTTACCCCGTAATAGTAAGTGAATACCAGCATCATGTATTCTTTTAAAGAAATGAAACATCCTGAATTACCATAAAACCTTATTGAATACATTCATGCTCCCTTATTTATTATTTAATACTTGATATACTTCATGCATCCAAAAATTTTGTAAAATCCATCCATGATGGAATATATTGATATTTAATCAGTTTCAAGGAAGTCAAGAATATCCAATATAATTTACCCAAATCAACCATATCTTATTCCAAAATCTGTACTTCAATATTAGGACCATATTAAGGATAATCATTCCTTCAACCATGTAAATTCGAAAAAGTTTAAGTCGTTGTAGAGTAACTCTTATTAGTTCCATAAAATCTCAAATCCTCACGGAATTAGTACTGCAATACAATCCTTATTTATTTCAAGTACATCATTGGTACTACACTTCAATGAAATAATTACAAAATAAAAACATAATAACACTAGTCATTCATCTTCATCTGTGGTAGTTTCATAACTTGATTATTCTCCAATAACATCAGTTGTGGCATAACCTAATGATTTGGACAACAGTTTGCGTAGTGTCCAAACTCCTTGTAGATAAAGAATTGTACATTTGAAACCTTTTTCTTTCCCTTGCAGTCACGTACTTGGTGTCATTTTTCTCCACACATATAACATACTACCATTCCATTCAAGCATTTTCCAAGGAGATTCTTTCTACAATTATCACATATGGGGAAATCCTTCTTTACCATATTCCCTTTATTTTTCCTTCCCTCTACCATCATTTCCTTCTCTGGCTTCCCTTCAAATCCAACGAACTCCAATAGTTCTTTACTTATCATATCAATAAATGATATTATTTCATCATATGATGATAATACGTGGGAGACTATTTCCCTTCTAAATTCTGGCTTAAGACCATGAAAGATATGATATTTCTTACTTTTTGGATCATATGTATTCCTGGAGTTCTCATTCCGTCTACTGGGCGCCATTTCTAAACAATGGCATAAACTAGATCAGTTTATGAATCAAAATACATTATTTTATACTTGTAAAACACATAACATAAATTGAATAGTTTATGGATATAATCCATAATCATAAAAATGTTTTCATTGAGGAAGTATATACTCATAAACCCTTCATAATGGTTCGTAAAGAAAATGAAAATTGTCCAAAGCATATCCCCTAGGGAGTTTCATAACCAAGAGTGCATCAAGGCCCGTTGTTTTTCCCTAGTTCCCATTCGAGTCTAGCTCAAAGCGGTGTTTTTAGGTTATACCCCTATGTACATTTGTGCCAGAGCTCCCTCTACCTGCTCGTATCCAGACATGGATGTATTGCTCGGAAAATTCAAAAAAAATCTCTACAATATCAAAATTATTGAATGTTCTTCTCTACTAATCCTCAACGTCTATCTTAGGGATATGTGCTCTAATCAGAGTTTATCTAAATCTAGCTTTCAAGGTTATTGCTAAACTTCCTCTGATACCAACTGTAACGCCCCGACCCGTGTTTCCCAGAGTCGGTGCATTATTTTAATACATTATCATGATTACAAGGAATCATGTCCCGAACGACCAATAAATTTAGATGCCTTGGAAACCCAAGATACATTAATAAAGTTTACATTACATCATAAAATGAAAACTTCAATGACATAGTCTCCATATTCCACACTCATACTATCCCTACATGTCATTCATATATTACTTCTTCACATCTTGGGAAAAAAATAAAACATAGAGTGGGGTGAGCCCAGATTCTCAGTAAAGATGACAATAATGAGGAAACATTAATAAATATGAATAATCATTTAAGGTAATGTATAACTAAAAATCCTTTTAAACTTGATCTCCAACATAATAAGGCAGAAATAAAATGAAATAATGCTATTTACTTATTCCCATGGATATTCTACTAGTATAATAATCACATGCAAGATCAATAAACACTTTCATAATTATAGAATTCATAATGACAGACTATCATCACCACATTGCCAAGGCCTCGTGCCAACACTACAAATAAGATTTTTTCAAGGCCATGTGCCAAGACACTAGTTTATATACTGAGACCTACCGATGCATCGAGGAGATATAGCGGGCTCTACACATCACTTATTAAGTCTAATGCATTCCTCATATGAACATGTTGAAACATTACATAAACATTCGTATTAAAACTAGAATATGAAATGTCAATAATTTCTCCATAAACCACATATGGTATAAAAATAATACATCCACAGTCAAACATAACAACAAACTTCAATACAATATGGAAGTCATTTATCATAATAAATCATCTTCAAATAAACATAAAATCCATCAAAGGATGTTGACATAGATGAAATCAAAAATATTTGAGAGAAATATCTGTTTTTTTTGAAATCATTTAAAAGTCACACATTTATTAAGGACGTAATTTAAAAGAGGTTTTTGAATCAAAGTGTCTCATACCACTTTGAAATATTTGAAAAGAAATATCATTTAAAAACATTCATGTCCATATAAATAAATACTTAAAATAATTTTGAAAACATGGACATTAATTAAAACAATTTAGAAAGATAAATCTTTAAAACATTTAAACTATTGATTTTGATAAAGAGTACCTTTAAAAAATTCTTAAAATATTCATTTTGAAATCGTTTAAAAGTCGAATAAATATAAAATACATCATTTACTTTGAAAATATCCTTTTAATCTTTTAAGGGAATCTTCTAAGATTATATAAGGGTGGAAAATAGCCACACCCTCCGTATAAGTTAAAAAAAGCCATTTTTTACCTTCATTCTGTCAAAAAGGTTAAAAAGGACATTGTTTGGAAAACGATGGAAAGATTCCTTTATAAACTTCTTATAAAAAGTAAAACAAGGGTATAAATTACTTTAAACAACATTCCGTAAAATAGAAAGAATGTTTTGAAATACATTTTTAAGAAACATGGATGTAGATGATAAATAAGACCCAGTATATTATTACATATAAACAACTTCGGATAATGAAGAGATTGCGAAATAAACCCTTACCAATTTGGTAACATATGAAACATACAACCCATGAAAGAGGTATCATAAAATGATTATGTAAATACACATAAATGAAATTTTATTATATAAAGAATACAATTATGGGAAGTACATACACCGCACAAAAGGTAATAGTGGCAATATGGCTTGAGTCTCACGAGAATATGCAGTGAGTTGAAAACCGCTTACTGTGTACTATTCCATGGTCTAGGGTAGGAGAACATCCTATATAATAGTGAAATCATTGTTATTAAATTTCACAAGAATCAAATACATAAATATGATATCATATATGATCTTTTAATACTGCTTTATTAATAATATTTTAGTATTATCGTTATTTCGGGTGTTAACTGATTCGTTTTCCTTTATACCCTTTGTAATGTAAGCAGTGTTTGTTATGGATAGGCTGTATCTAATTAATATATAGAATGATATCAACTCCTTAAACATTACATTTAATCATCAAAAGATAATTATTCTTTAATGGATATTAAGAGGAAATGATTTTCATCGTGTTCGTGGAGACGAAAATCTGTACGTACACACGAATGCTACTTCCATTTCATTTTTCATTTTAAAAAGAATCAAAAAAATTGATACATAGGTATATTTTTATTATAGTATTTTATAATATCTTATATATGTTACTTAAGATCATTAACACTATCCTTTATACATTCCAATTATGGTATTAATGAGTCTTATCACTTTGAGGGGGCGGTAGTCCGCACTTCGTCAAATGAAATTATAGTATATATATACAACAAGAAACGAATAATGGTATGTTATAAAATGGAAATAAAGATGCTTATATATAAAATTTATATCATTAATATCATATTTAATTATAGTTCCATCATAATGTCCACCGTGATAGGTGGTAGGAGATAATTGAACAATCATCGCTTCGTGAGGAGTTTGGTTTCCATCCACCAAAACAATATGTTCTTCACCCATTAGATGGATGTGTGTGTAAGTGTGGTTCTAATAATTCTAATAAAATATCTTAGTATATATACGATACTTTTTTTTTAGAAAAGAAAATAATAATAAGAGTTTAGGGGTTGGAGAAGTAAAACAAAAGAAAAGAAGCCAAGAGAAATCGTTACCATTAATTTGGGTAACTCCCTTTGGTTAGAAACAAAAAGGACTCTTGAAGTGACTTCTTCCTAAGTTAAGGCTTCTAATATAAGGAGAGAGATGTAGGGAGCTTAATTGACAGAGGTTGGATGAGCCAAAAGGCTTGAGAGGTGTGAGTAATTGGTTATATGTGGTGTCCTTTTATAAGGGGGAGGATGGGCTCTTTAGAAAAAACATAAATTATTATTTTATAAAAAATTCATATTCGGTTTCTAATGGCTAAAAAGTGGATTATTAAAAGCCTATGGTGGGGAAGGGTCGAAATCCTTTCAACCACTATATTTTAAACAGGTGTGGGTCATTATATTAACCCTATCTTTTGGTTTTAACTCTTGGTTAATTAGTTGGACACTTACCATGTCACTTTGTATTTTTATATTATATAGTTAATAAACTTACTATATACCTCCAAGCGACCCCCAAGTGGTCATATTTATATTACCATTTATTTTATTCTTTCATTAATAAGGTAATTACTACATCATCATTGTGTCATATTTAAATTTAATTAGTTAATGTTTAAAAATTATAATTAAAATACCATTTTGTAGGAAATAATTTTATCTTTCTATTGAATATTTATAACCTAATTTATCTTATGTATTACCCTATATAAAAAATGTTTTAGTTATTAAAAGTTGATTTTAACTCTTTTAACTCTTCTTTGAATTAAATTTTAATAAATGTCCTAATCTAAATCAAGTGGACCTAAAGGGTCATATATTTTTCATATGTTTGTTTTTGGTCGAATTAAATTTATCAAAGGGAATTAGGAAATGGGTCAGGATAATAATAATATCATTTTTACCCTTAATTACCCTATTTACTTTTTACCGTGGTAAATAATAGTAAAAAGTTTCTATTCACAAAAAATTATTTTTATCTTATTGAACCAAATTTTACTCCTTGATATTAATCGTGTCTCTCAGATTTTTAAAATTTCACTAACATAAGTCGTAAAATTATTTTTTATGTTTATTTACAAATTCTCCTAGAGGAGGTTAAAAGACGGTGAAAAAGTTTAATAAAAAAATTTTATATCTAAAATTATTATCAACTGACTCAAATGAATTTCATTGAATTTATATAGGTATTATGTATCTATTTTGACATAAAATAAATTTAAATAATATAAATAAATATTTAAAAAATTCAGTTTTAAAGAGTAACTGAGTGTTTTTCACTATTCATCAAAAATTGAATGTTTTCAGAAAAATACCAACAAATTTACCATAAGATAATTTTAATATTAAAAATTAAATAAGGAATTATATTTTACCAAAATAAAAACATAGATGTTTCATTTATTAATTTAAAATAAATTCATGCTGTTAAAAAAATGTGTGTTTTTAAGAAACAATAACTATCAAAAGATTGTCAGTTGTTTATGTTCGGTTTGAATGTGAAATTATGTCTAATGACCAACATTAGATTAAATGGTAAAACATTATTCTAAATATAATTTAAAACCACTCCAATTCAATATTTATCACTATTAATTATTTTTATTAAAAAAGTTGTTTCTAATTAAAATTTTGTAATTTTCACTATTCATCAAAATATGAATGTTATCCGAAAAGTACCAAAATTTCACCCATGGCTAATTTTGATATTCCGAATAAAAAACTGAAGTCCATTTTGAGGGATAAAATTTATAAAATATCAAAAATTGGGTATTTCTATTCATAACGGCTACTTTGATTGGTCGTGGTGTGTGTTAGAACTCGAAGTTGTGTACAAAACACCCTACTGTATTATTCAAAGTGAAGCGTACTGTGGAAGAATAGGGTGTTACGTTCTCCCCTCCTTCAAAAAATTGGGTTCTAGCAATTTTAATTTTTCCTTCAAAAATAAAAGGATGAAAATAGAAAGTATCTTTGTGGGAAAACCCACATCATAAATTGGGTTAATAAAATTTAGTCTTAATAAGAGGAAAGGATAAATGAAAGGGTCACCACCAAATTATGATCTCGATTAGGATAAAATTGGTGGAAATTAGAGACACATAATTCGATTAAAAACATAAATATTTGTAGGTTGATATTGAGTTCATCAATCCCAAAAAATTGTAGAATTGTGGGCCTTAAAGCCACCAATTTATGATGATTTAAAATACCATAGGTTCAATAAAATGTGTGGTATTAGGATAACACATTTTTGATTTTCTGATCCTTTACCTAAAGTTTAATAATTAATTAATCTGTAAAATAAGATTATATATATATATATATATATATATATGTATGTATGTATGTATGTGTGTATTTATAAATACTTGACAAGTAGATTTCCATCCTTCAACTAATTCCTACTACAAACTCATCTTTAACTCTAAAAGATTTAATATATATATATATATATATATATATTCTATTTATCCTAATCTTATAGGGTTCCATAAATAATGAATTTATAATTCAAATATCATACCCTTAAAAAAACTACATTATTCAATCCAGGACATCACGTGGGCTAGTGGTAGGTTATACACCCTTGTCGCTCTTCGGTTGTGGGTTCAAGTCTTGCGGCCTTGCTGGACGCGACGGGTTACGGGCCAACCTCTGGTTTTTCCTTTTATAAAAATACAAAAACAACCTTTAAAACTAAATCCCTTACAAACTTTATACTTATCCAAAATACTTCTGTAAACTCTCAGTCCATAATTTATATAGAAGGTAAACATAATGTAGATCATTTTAACCTCGTAATAGCATTCGAATATCAGCATCATGTATTCGTTTAAAACACTAAAACATCCTGAATTACCATAAAACCTTATTGATTACATTCATGCTCTCTTATTTCTTATAGAATACTAGATATACTTCATTAATCAAAAAATGTTGTAAACTCCAACCATGATGGAATATATAAATATTTAATCAGTTTCAAGGCAGTCAAGAATATCCAATATAATATACCCAAATCAACCATATATTATTCCAAAATTTGTACTTCAATATTAGGACCATATTATGGTTTATCATTTCTTTAACCATGTAATTTACAAAACGTTTAGCTCGATGTAGATTAACTCATCTTAGTACCATAAAATCTCAAATCCTCAATGAAATAGTAATGTAGTACAATCCTTATTTATTTCCAGTAAATCATTGATACAACACTTCAATGAAATAATTACAAAATAAAAGCATAATAACATTAGTCATTCCTCTTCATCTTTGGTAGTATCATAACTTGATTATTATCCAATAGCATCATTTTTGGCATAGTCTGATGATTTGGACATCAGTTTTCGTAGTGTCCAAACTCATTGCAGATGAAGCATTGTACATTTGAAACCTTTTTCTCTCCCTTGCAGTCACAAACATGGTGTCCTTTTTCTCAACACTTATTACATACTCTCATTCCCTTCAAGAATTTTCCAAGTTGATTCTTTATACAGTTATCACATATGGGAAAAAACTTATTTACCATATTCCCTTTATCTATTCTTCTCTCTACCATCATTTCCTTCTCCGACATCCCTTCAAAGTCATAGGACTCTGAGAATTATTTACTTATCATTTGAACACATGATACTATTTCTTCATATGATGATAATACGTGGGAGACTAATTCCTTTCTAAATTCTGGCTTAAGACCATGAAAGATATGATATTTCTTACTATTTGGATCATAAGTATTGCTGGAGTTCTCATTCTGTCTATTGGGTGCCATTTCTAAACAATGTCATAAACTTGATCAGTTTATGAATCAACATACATAATTTTATACTTGTAAAACACTTAAAATATATTGAATAGTTTATGGATATAATCCATAATCATAAAAATGTTTTCTTTGAGAAATTATATACTCAAAAACCATTCATAATGGTTCGTAAAGAAAATGAGAATTGTCCTAAGCATATCCCTCGGGAGTGTCGTAACAAAGAGTGAAGCAAGGTCTGTTGTCATGCACTAGTTCCCTTTCGAGTCTAGCTCAAAGCGGTGTTTTCAGGTTTTACCCCTAGGTACATATGTGCCAGAGCCGCCTCTACCTGCTCGTATCCAGATAGGGATGTATTGCTCATAAAATTCCCCAAATCTCTACAATATCAAAATTCTTGAATGTTCTTCTCTACGAATCCTCAACGTCTATCTTAAGGTTATGTGCTCTAATAAAAGTTTATCTAAATCTAGCTTCCAAGGTTATTGCTAAACTTCCTCTGATACCCACCTTAACGCGCTGAACCTAGTTTCCCAGAGTCGGTGCATTATTTTAATACATTGACATGATTAAAAGGAATCACGTATCAAAGGACTGATTAGTTTAGCAGTCATGGAAACAGTAGATACATTCATTAAGTTTACATTACATCATAAAATGAAAACATCAACAACATAGTCTCCATAGTCCGCAATCATACTATCCCTGCAGGTAATTCATAAATTACTTCTTCACATCCTGGGAAAAAATAAAACATAGAAAGGGGTGAGCTCAGTTTCTCAATAAGGATAACAATAAAGAGGAAACTTTTATAAATAAGTATAATCATTTTAGGCAATGTATTACTAAAAATCTGTTTAAACTTGAACTTCAACATAATATGGCAGAAATAAAATGAAATAATGCCATGTACTTATTCACATGGATATTATACTAGTCGAATAATAACATCCAAGATAAATAACCACTTTCATAATTACAGAATGCATAATTCCAGACTATCATCACCCCGTAGCCAAGGCCTCGTCCCATGACTACAAATAAGATTTTGTCAAGGCCCCGTGCCAAGAGACTTGTTTATATCATGAGACCTACCGATGCATCGAGGAGCTATAGCGGGCACCACCCATCACATATTATGTCCAATGCATTCCTCTTATGAACAGTTTGAAACATAACATAAACATTCGTATTAAAACTAGCATATAAAATGTCAATACTTTCTCCATAATGAATGAATGGTATAGAAATAACACATCTACAGTCAAACACATCAAAAAAAACTTCTATACAATATGGACGTCATGTATCATAATAAATAAACATAAATTAAACATAAAATCAATCAAAGGATGTTGACATAGATGAAATCAAAACTATTTGAGAGAAATATGTCTTTTTTTTAAATCATATAAAAGTCACACATTTAATAAGGAAGTAATTTAAAAGTGATTTTTGAATCAAAGTGTCCCATACCACTTTGAAACATTTGAAAAGAAATATCGTTTCAAAACATTCATGTCCAAATAAATAAATCCTTAAAATTATTTTGAAAACATGGACATTAATTAAAAATCTTTAGAAAGATAAATCTTTAAAACATTTAAAATTATGATTTTGATAAATAGTACCTTCCATAATTATCTTAAAATATTCCTTTTGAAAACATTTAAAAGTCTCAAAATTATAAAATAAAACATTTACTTTGAAAATATCCTTATAATCTTGTAAGGGAAGCTTCTATGATTTTATAATGGTGGAAAATAGTCGCACCATCTATATAAGTAAAAAAAGGCATTCATAGGTTAATTCTGTCGAAAAGGTAAAAACAGACCTTCTTTGGAAAATGATGGAAATATTCCTTTATAAACATCTTATAAAAAGTCAAACAAGGGTATAAATGAATTTAACCCGTATTCCATAAAATGTCAAGAATGTTTTGAAATACATTTTAAAAAAACATGGATGTGGATGATAAAGAAGTCCTTGTAGATTATTACGTATAAAAAACCTCAGATAATGAAGAGATTGTGAAATAAACCCTTAACAATTTGGTAACATACGAAACATACACCCCATTAAAGAGGTAGCATACATTCAATAAGTAAAAACACATAAATTAAATTGTATAACATAAAGAATACAATTATGGGCAGTACATACAACACACAAAAGTTAATAGTGGCAATATGTCATGAATCTCATGGGAATAAGGAGTGAGATGAAAACCTTTACCTAGTACTTTTCTATGGTAGAGGGTAGGTTAAAATCATGTATGGTAGTTAATTCATTGTTGATAAATTATACAATAATCATATACATAAATATGATATCCTATATGATATTTTAATATTTCTTTGATAATAATATTTTAGTATTATCGTCATTTCAGGTGTTAACTGATTCGTTTTCCTTTATACGATTCGTTATGTAAGCCGTGTTTGTTATTGATAGCTTGTATCTTCTTAATTTCCATAATGATATCAACTCCTTAAACATTACTTTTAATCATCAAAAGATAATTATTCTTTCATGGATATTATGGGGAAATGAATCTCATCACATTCGTGGAGACGGTAATCCGTATGTACACACGAACGCAACTTCCATTTCATTTTTCATTTTAAAAGGAATCAAAACAAAATTATACATAGTTATATTATTATGCCAGTATTATATAATATCTTATATGTGTTACTTATGTTCATTAACACCATCCTTTATATGTTCCATGTATGGTATTAATGAGTCTTATCACTTTGAGGGGGCGGTATTCCGCACTTCCTCATATGAAATTATAGTATATATATAAAACATGAAATGAATAATGGTATGATATAAAATAAAATTACACAAGCTTATATATAAAATAAATATCATTAATATCATATTTAATTATAATTACATCATAATGGCCACCATTAGAGGTGGTAGGAGATAATTGAACAATCATCACTTTGTGATGCGTTTGGTTTCCATCCACAGAAACATTATGTTCCCCACCAATTAGATGGATGTGCGTGTTAGTGTAGTTCTAATAATTCTAATAAAAATATCCTAGTATATATAGGATAATGGTTTTGTTACAAAAGAAAATAATAATAAGATTTTAGGGGTTGGCGAAGTAAAAGAAAAGAAAAGAAGCTAATAAAAATCGTTACCTTTAATTTGGGTAACTCTCTTTGGTTTGAACCAAAAAGGACTCTTGAAGTGACTTCTACCTATGGTAAGGATTCTAAGATGAGGAGGGGGATGTAGGGAGATTAATTGGGTAGAGGTTGGATGAGACAAAAGGTTTTATAGGTGTAAGTAATTAGTTATAAGTGGTGTCCTATTATAAGGGGGAGGATGTGCTCTTTAGAAAAAACTTAAAGTATTATTTTATAATAAATTAATATTCTATTTCTAATGGCTCAAAAGTGAATTATTCAAAGCCTCTGGTCGTTATGGTTCTAAATCCTTTCATCCAATATATTTTAAATAAGTTTGGGTCATTTTATTAACCCTATCTTTTGTTTTTACCTCTTGGTTAATTAGTTTGACACTGACCATGTAACTTTGTATTTTTATATTATATAGTTAATAAACGTACTATATAACTCAATGAAACCCCCAAGTGGTTCATTAATGATACACCTATCATGATTGAAGTCTTTTGGCAGAACCTTAGATTTTTAAGAATTTAATATCAATTAATAATATTATATTTGTTTTAAAAACTATTTTATGTCAATTTTGACAATATTTGGTATTTTGTTTTTGTTAATAACGTAAATACTTCATCATCATTGTGTCATAAATAAATTTAATTATTTAATGTCTAAAAATTATAATTAAAATACCATTCTGTAGGAAATAATTTTATCTTTTTATTTAAAATATATAATCTAATATATCTTATGTATAACCCTAAAAAATGTTTTAGTTATTAAACTTTGATTTTAACTCTTTTAACTCTTCTTTGAATTAAATAATAACAAATGTCCTAATATAATCCATGTGGACATAAATGGTCATATTTTAGTCCTAAGGTTCTTTTTGGCCGAATTAAACTTATCAAATAGATTTATCACATGTGTTAGGGTAATAATAATTTCATTTTTACCCATAATTACCCTATTTACTTTTTAACGTGGTAAATAAAAGTAAGAAGTTACTATTCAACAAATTTTTTTATCTTATTGAACCATATTTTACTCCTTGATATTAACCATGTCTCTTAGAGTTTTGAAATTCCAATCACAGAAGTGGTAAAATTATGTTTTATGTGTATTTACAAATTCTCCTAGGAGGTGGGTAAAAGACAGTGAAAAAGTCCAATAAAATTTTTATATATAAAAAATTATTATAAACTGGAACCAATGAATTACATTGAATTTATATAGGTATTATGTTTCTCCTTTGACCTAAAATAAATTTAAATAATATAAATAATTATTTAAATAAAAATTCTGTTTTAAACAGTAAATCAGTGTTTTTCTCTAATCATCAAAAATTGAATGTTTTCAGAGAAATACCAAAAATTTACCATAAGATAATATTAATATTAATAATTAAATAATGAAGTATATTTTTACCAAATTCAAAACATAGATGTTTCATTTATTATTTTAAAATTAATTCCTACTGTTAAAACAAAATGTGTGTCTTTAAGAAACAATAACTATCAAAAGATTGACACTTGTTTATGTCTGGTTTAAATGTAAAATTATGTCCAATGACCAAAATTGGATTAAATGGTAAAAATATATTCTAAATATAATTTAAAAAGACTCAAATTCATTATTTATCACTATTAATTTTTTCTATTAAGAATTGTTTTTAATTAAAATTTATTAATTTTCACTATTCATCAAATTATAAAAGTTATCTGAAAAGTACCAAAGTTTCACCGTTGGCTAATTTGGTAATATGAAACCAAAAATGAAGTCTATTTTGAGATATAAAATTTATAAAATTTTAAAATTTGGGTATTTCTATTAATAACGGCTACTTTGATTGGTCGTGGTGTGTGTTAGAACTCGAAGTCACGTACAACACACACTACTGTATTATTCAGAGTGAAGTGTACCGTAGAAGCTTGGGGTGTTACATTCATAAAGAGAAATTTGAATTCCATGTTGAAACTATTTTTGTAAGAGAACTCAACTAGAGGTATATGTTTATACCATCCCCTTTTTATGTACAATGGGTGTTCTATCAACATGTTTTCCATTGTTTGGAATGTCTACTAAGATTGGCCATCAGTTTGAGAATAATAAGTCATACTGAATTTCAACTCATTATTCATAGCATTTTGGAGAATATTCTAGAACAAATAAGGCAAGATTACATCTTGATCAAATATAATCAATAGTGGTATGCCAGCCATCCTTATAAATTCTCTGATATATATTCATTCATATTGATCCAATGAGAAATACACCAGAATTTCAATGAATTGTGCAGTCCTTGAAAGATGGTACACAACAACCTAGATAGCATTATATCTTTTTATTTATATAGAATTCGAGTGACAATGACCATGGTTATGTTTTCCCATTGCCGTGTTGGTATGCTAGTGGCAACATCATCCCCTTAGGCTTCTATCACTCATCCTTCACTAGATAAAATACCATGAAATTTTATGTTTACTCAATGATATACTTCTTTATGTTATCCCACCAATAATTCTTTTAGTTATCTAAATACATCATTGGGTTTCCTAGGGGAATGGATAAATTCAAACTATGTAAATCTTCCATAAGTTCATTATTTAACACTGTATTTGAGGGAACACATTGTCTTGAAAAATATCACAATTCCATCATCATTAATATTTAACTCTAAGTTTTTCCCTTTTATGATTGTTTCTACCTTATTCTGAATTCCCATATCATCCTTTTTTGAATCCTTTATCATTTCTAAAAGATACAGTTGAGAAATAATTTATGAATGTATTGATGAATTTTCCATCATTTGGATTCCCATGTCAAACTTTATCAAATCTAAAAATATTGAAACTTATTTCAATTCCCATTAATGAAATAGTTGAATGATCATTTATACTTATACAATCATCCACATTATTAAGTTTCCCTAGATTTTATTGAATTGTGTAGTCACGGACATTGATTAGCTCTAAAAATCATTATTGGGTCATATTTAACTCATTTTATGTGTGTATATACTTGATGTTTTTATGATTCATATATATTTCAAACTTTTCCCCAAATAGGTAATGTAACCAAAATTTATAAGTAAATATCCCATCAACAAACTCCAAATCACGTGTTTGATTGTTCTTCTGTTGAATTTTCAATTTCCCTAATGTATAGGAAATGGAATTTACATTTTTCCTCATCACAAATCCCAAGACCTTCTTCAATGAATCACTGAATACCACGAAATGCTATCCACTTATGGGTACTGTTTGCAAAGGCGCATTGATAAAAAAACATCTATCCTCCATGATATATTTTCACATTCTTCATTCTATGGAATCATGACTCCCTTGTGTGTTATCATGGTAAGATGGTTTGATAATCATGATAAATTTCTCAAAAATCATTGATAATATACAGATATCCAAAGGAAGTTATGGATATCAGTCACATATGTAAGCCAAGGCCATCACTCAATTGTATGTGCTATCAAGGGATCCAAAGATATCCCATCACTTCTAATGATATGCCTCCTGAATGATACTTCCTTTAAGTAGAACTCAAACTTATTTTACATTTCATAGAACATCTCCTTTTTAATTGTCTCCAATACAATGCCTGAATGCTTCTTATTCTACTCCATGGTTTTGGAATATACTCGAATATAATCTATTATGACTACCATTTTTGTGGTAATCTCTAATGACTATTTTCATCATATCGATAAATAATTCTATAGATTTAGTGAGTATGAAAGTCATTACAATGAATTAATAGTGCATGTGCCTTGCATGAAAAGAAGTCTAGGGGATATCCTACTCTTTTACAGTTATATGTTAATATCCTGACCACTGATTCACATTGACGAAGTATTGTGCTCCACATAAATGATCTAAAAAATAATCAATTCATGGAAAATGACACTTATTATTTTTCATGATTTTGTTGAGCTCATGATAATAATTGAAATTTATCATTGATCCATCCTACATTATGGTGAAGATGATTTTTGAACCCCATGGTGTTTCACTTTGGCATATAAACCCTATATCAAAATTAACTTATTGTTGTTTCTTTATCTTCTTATGTTATACAATAGCCATTCTATATGGATTTTTGGATTTTGGTAATTTCCCAAGTGTATGATCAATAGAGAATTCAACATATCTTTGAGGATGAAAAGAAAATTTTCATGAAACACATATGTGATTTTCCTCACAAAAGGCATGTCATCACGGAAGGTTTCTTCCTTAATATCAAGCATTTATGCAATATAAACATGCTACTATGTTAGAAATATCTAGACATAAGATGATAGTTCAAGTGAAGATTCATCTTCCTCCTTGAACCTGTACAGAATTGTGGGTCAATTCATCATATAGAGAGTGATTTCCCTCTAATGAAAAATTATGTTGAATCTATAGAGGGAAATCCAATCCAGGAAATGAATTGCAACAAATTCCACCAGAGGGAGTATGATGGGTTTTTCTAGGAAGTTCAATCCACAAATTGGGACATGGGAGGAGTTATATTCATTGGATGAAATTATTTATCCATTTATCATTCTCACTAAAAAGTCAACATCCATGATGTGTGGCTGTCTTTGGATCATTCTACTAAACGTCGGGTATATAATTGAATTCATAGAACTCGAATAAAAAAATAAATTGAATATCTGGGAATGAATAACTAGTGTACTTGTCACCACTTCATTGTGGGCATTCACTTCAGTAGTGGTGATGAATAAATTGTGACCTTGATTCCTTACAGTTTGTCAGTCGCCTCAAAATACCCTTTCCTTAGGACAATGGTTTGCAATGTGCCATGTTTCATTGTATTTTTAGAAATAAACAACATGTAGTGGTTTGAACAGATAATTACTTCATTCTATCACAGTACTAGTTTCTTTGTATTTGTAGTTATGGGACATGTTATCTTATCTTCCACATTTAAAGAATCTCCTTATCCCCTTCAGGCCATATACATGGTTCTTTTTCCACACCATTGGCATTGGATGTAAATTTTTCATAGCACCATTGGATTCTTTCATCAAACATCCCTGCATCCTATCCACATGAAACTCCCATTATTTTTCAATATCCCATTAGAATTTAAGGGCATGTATGACAATTAAATCATAGTTAATGAAGTCACGCATCGTGAGGGCTTAATATAAGCTAGGTTTTATCCCACCAAAGAATATTTATACCTTGTATTCAGATGTTAACCAAAAATCCAATGCATATCGTGAAATACTTTGGTTTCATTCATCATATGATCTGATGGATTAATCGTCAATTTTTAGTGAGGAAAAGGAAGTACCAATCCAACATTATTTGGTTGGTGCAAGGAAAATATTTATCAAAAAACATTTTATAGAAATCCATCCATTCCAATGAATCGATCTCTTCCTCAGGCATTGTATTTGTGGTCAATGTCCACCATTGATTAGATTCAACCTCTTTATTATATGTACAATGGGGAACCATCTCTTGTCTGGATCACTGAATGATTAAGAAGATCTTTTCAATGGAGTAGATCCATTATTCAGCAATTGAGGGACCAAATGATCCATTTAAATAAGAATCCCATTCTCTATTGTAGCTCTTGATTGAAACTTTTTATATCTTATTGGTGGGATTTTGTTCTTCTATATCAATGATTCAATTCAAAACATGAGTTAACTGAAACAGTATAATGAAAAATCGTGTGATTCCAAGTATCGTCAAATTGGGCATCTCATTTGAACAGCCATCACATTAATATTCACATTAGTTGCCTTCCCAATTCCTCCTATTTCATTCCAATAGATTGAATAAAAGTAATATTAGGGATATGCATTTTAAAAAATTAATCAAATAACATGGAATCCAATGACATAATGTTAAATCAGATAAATTAAATTTATTTCCTTCACATATAAATTTCTAGACATCAATCTATGTTATCCATGATTTATTTATGGGAATATTTTTTAGGGGCATTTTTAATCCCATAATAATGACTCATACTATTATTATGAATTTATTAAATCTTATATCTCATGAATGTCTAACATAAAGTGAAGGAATATCGATTTTTGTTTAGCATTTCTCGATTTAGTGTAGATCAAAGTTTTGTTTTCGGGGATTTACACAAAGATACATCTATTCTACAGATACACCTTTTTGTTTGTATCTATATATGGATGTATATTCATTTATAAACCACTAAATATATACCCACCAAATTTTATAGATCTTTTTGATATAAATAATCTTTTCCATAATTCATTTACAAGGGATTTTTAATCATAATCCCAAGAATAACAAAACCTATCATTTGATTCCAACTAAAACAACCCTTATTTTTATTGCACATTTTAACAAGGTTTTTTTCATAAACATTCACTTAATAATTCTTCGTGTATTGAGAGATATAGTGTCTAGGAAAATTAGTAACAATAAATAAAAACTTAAAAAACTAATGATAAAATCTTTATTTCAAACATCATTGACATGACCAACTAATACATTAGTAAATTACAATTAATGGGATAACCTAAATACACACATAAGAAATTGGTGAGATATTAACCCTTGTAAGGTAGTAAAAAATGAATTATAGGACAAAAAAAATACATTTTATGAAAAAAATATAAATGGATCATAAGAAAAACATGAACATATAGTAGTGATATAAAATTATTATCATAACATAGAAATGTTGCAACAACATACATCGTGATATTATCATAAGACATGGCTTATTGCACATGGATTAGCATTATTAAACCCACATTGAACATGAATTAGAATAAATAATCACTCATTAACATAAAATACCATGATAATATATATTACCCAATTCATTGAAGCATGATCAGAGCACACCCTTCATAAACATTAAAATGTCATGCTTAAGTGTTCCTCATAGATCATATAACATGGATTAATTGAACTTCATCATTTATTCCATAATAAAGGAAGGTAAAATATATTAATTAATATATATATTCAATAATATTATTTTCAAAATGGTGAATACCATTCAACGCTAAATGGGAATGGTATTCCATACTCGATGATTTGGGCATGGGAAATCACGGTACAACTTTTACAGCCTAAAGACGTGACATAAAAAATCACACTAAATGATGATTAGAGATAATGGTGTAAAAAATAATATATACAGGAATTTTAAATTTTGTTGTTAATATAAATACATGTACCAATAAAACGAATTTGGAAATAGAGGGCATAACATTATAGAGAATATTGAAGAAAGAGGGGAAATGGAAATACATTTATGAAATTTCAGCATGGTAACATGTGTACTTGGGAGGAATTAATGAGAGAAAAATATGTCTTCCATAATAAAAAAAATTAAGTATTCAAAAGGTCATAAAAATTCCCCATAATTTGTAATTGAATATAAAATGGTTTAACGATCTAACGAAACTTGGATAAAAATGGGAATGGTAGTAATGTGAGGATCCCTTACATTAGTGTGTGATCCCAATGGATTGGGAGAGGATTCGTGGTAGCTTGGGGGAACCATTGGTGTATGATAGAAAGTGGATAATACAGTGATGAAGAGACTAATGGAAATTGATTGGAGAGTAATTGGTTATTGGGTGGGTTTTATAGGAAATTCGAGGGGAATTGTTTAATAATTAACAAACATAAGATTTGGAATCTATATAATTAAATATTCAAAAACCAAAACAATCCCAGGATTTTTTACCATGTTTTATTCCAAAATGGATTGGAAAAAATTATTTTATAAGGAAATGTTATGAACAAATAAAAATATAGACCTTTCTAATCTCGGGGTGAGTCATACTATCAAGGAAATTAATTAAAAATCATAAATATATTATACATTTTAATGGATTCACTTAGGCTTTTTAAAATAAGTAAAATAAATATGATAAATCAATATATATTAATTGGAGAACATACATTGGGCCGATAATACCCATTATATTAATTATTACATAATTTTTGTCTCATTATGATGTCATAAAACACAAATTTTATTAGTATGATTTTTAATTTTTACCCAAATAATCAACTTTCCTAGAAAATTATGAAAAATTACCCATTACATAATTTTGGCATCCTGATCCCAAAAATAATATTCTTCTTATCTAAATAATTTTCTATAAATATAAATATTCACATGTAATATGTAAGATGACATTTATTAAATGTTTATAGGTTTTTAGAAAAATAGTTTTCTTACCTTAATAAAAAATACATTTGACTTCATAAAAAATATATAATACTATATTAGTCATAGAATTAATTTTATAATAATATTTCATTGAAATATTATCTATTTCAAAAATAAATTAATTCCTTATCGTAAATTATTCAATACTATTACTGTTTTATCATATAAGTATTATCAAACAGATTAATAATTCATTTACGACTGAGGAATTAAAATAATCATATTACATAATTATAATAACTTTATTAATTTAAACGTTATTTTAATATAATAATATATATTTTTTGTAAATGTATAGTGTTTTACACAAAAAAATTATCACACTCATCATTAGTTTTAGAAAGACTATTTTGAAAAATTAATTGATCGAAGAATTCTTTTATTTATAAAATGTGGTTACACAATATGTAATAAATACCTTTTTACATAACCCATTATAACACCTGAATATGTCCTATTGTTATGTTGTGCGATTGTGAACGACTCTTGTGGTGGCTCAAATAACATCACTCTGGTGGTAATTTCTATAAACTTGAACTTCTCCAATATTAAATTTCGTTCAAGATTAACTTGTTGATGTTCGGATTGTGATTGTTCAACAGCGAATCCCGGTGATGCTACCTCCTTTATGTTCTATAGAAAGTAAGCATCGTACGAGTCAAGTCAACTGGATGAGGGCATCCTATCCTTTTTCTATTTTGAAAGGATTTATTTTAAAAACCATATATTTATATTAGTTGTATAGTAACCATTCAACAACGATATTATCAATGGTAATTATATATAACGGTTAAATAAAACCAATTAAAAAAAGTGTCATTTTGTCTTCTTTAAAACATTTAAATAAAGTAAATTTTATTCATAAATGATCAAGTCGTTACAAAATAAATTAGAACATTTTATCCAAATATAATAGTATTGGTCTATGGTGCACCCTTATACCAATTATTTTGGAAAAAATCATTACAAATGGTACCCCAATACCAATTATTTTTATAAAATAATTCGTATGGGTCCCATGGAGTGACCTTATATTAGTGATTAATGTAACGATCATTCAAAAATAAATAGTATGTTCTACAATAGAAAAATTGATGTGTTTTATTTTTATATTACCTATAAAAATGTTGTTTCACAATATTTGGTATAGTATCTTTATATGACCTATACCAACAGCTCATAAATAGTTTGATGTAAATCATATTCAATAAGTTTTCCTAAAACATTGGTATAGTGATATACCCACACCACATAAGGAACTCAACTACAAAATTATTTATTTAGGGTATAAAAAAAGTTTCTATATCTATACAAATGGTTACAAACCATTGGTATATGACTTTTTATATTATTAAATAGAAAAAATTTAAAAAAAAGAATTTTTATGATATAAAATATTTTTATGTTCTTAATGTATCTATATGAAATTATATTAAACTAATAAATATTGTTTAAAATTTTAATTGAAATACATATATTATTTATGTTATAATTTCTTTTAATATTCATTATTATTTTTCTAGTAATGGGTTATGAATATACCATATATGATGGTAAAAATGTTTTTTTAAATACATTATCACTACATTTTTTCATAATTATTTTCATATTAATGTATTCATATTTCTTGTATTTAATTTTTGAAAGTTTATTATATATTTATAATACAATGTTTCAAATGTATTTAAATTACTGCTTTTATATTTCTAAATATTTATTTTTAAATGGGCAATATTTATCAACTCTATAATCGGTTAATTCAGTAAATATTGGTTAATTCCGGGTAAATTCCTATAATAAATCATCTGAATTTTTTATAGATGAATATAATAGGAACCTTATAAATTTGTTTTGTAATTTTTTTTATTGTAGACGTATCCCAGAAAATTACCTATATAATATATAATGCAGTTAAGGTTACAAAATGTCAATCTCTTATATATAAATATATATTATATATCATCATCGAGATAAAAGAATGTTATAAACGAATATTAATGTCTATTTTGAGATAATGAAAATAATTTTCATGAAATAATTTTATTTATATTTTCTATACTGTTTATTACTATGGGAAATGGTTATGAAATCCTTTTTAAATTTATGTATTTAAATTTAAATAAATGGAATTGATAAAAAATAATATTAAATATATTTTCTCAAAATAATCATATATTAAATTATTCAATGACATTAAAAATATTGGATGAATAAAATTATTACAATATATTGTACCCAATTTCATCCATTGTCCATTTGTTATTATTAGTAATTTTATGTGTAATATTATGGGCCATTAAGTGAGATTTTTTTATTTTTTAGGATGAAATATGATAATTATGTTGTTCAAATATAATTTATGATTTAAAGAACCACAAAATGTATTAAAAATATTATTATTATTTTATATTTAATCCCATATTATCATGCATTATAATCTAAATCCTTTTATAAGAATTTGGTATTTAGAGTAAGATTATCATATTTAAATCATTTACGAAATCCTGTGAGTGCCCCTCCCCTAATTTATAAAACTGAACAAATACATTATGTTCAACATATAAATTTATCCCAATAGCCATACCATACTAAACCAAAATATCTTTTCAATAAATTTATCAACATTCAATACTTCATTTATTTCCAAAATAAAAACCATGGAATACATAAAGGATATTTAAAGGCGTTCATTCTATGAACTATTGATCACCATAACTGATCACATTTTTGATTCATATTAAACTCATTTAATTATGTTGTAATTTTCATATAATAATAACATATGTTGTCAAACAAAATGTTGATATAATTTTCAAATCCCAATTGTCGCCCATATTTATTAATAAAGGTGAAGTGAAAATATCACTCAAGAATATATCTAGCTTATTATTCCCACGTAGTGATGAAATTAATTTTTCAGCGCCATATATCATTGGTAGTTATTATGATGGGTCCAAATTATATATAGAAAACATAGGAAATACTTATTAATTGGGAATATTAATATCACATCGTTCTAGTTACAATCGAATCAATTGGAAAAAGATAACATTTCTCATGTTTATGTGTGGAATACAACCATCTCGAAGCGATGTGATACGTTTTTCAATTCACTATTCATTAGATTCTGATAAATGAAAGACATATTGAATATAATTAATAAATATTATATAATAATGATTATGTAAATGTGAATTAGTTTTTATATTTCATTTATTCCATTTGTAAAAAACTGATTATAATTTTTATGTGTACATATGGATACCATCTCTGCAAACAAAAAAAAATCATTTATTAATAACTTTTTTACGGATGACTATAATTATTTTTATAATGTATATATATATATATATATATATTATTTTATCATTCATATTTTAATGTTGATGGATAACTGATCAAATTACATGGACTAAGACATTCAAACAATAACATACATCAAAAAATAAAGTTGATATGACATGAATCATTGATTTTAAAAATGAGTGTTTAATAAATGAGCATCAAAGGTTTTATTTAAATTATTTATTATATCATATTAATTGTAATTTTTTTAAAATATATGTTATGTAATTAAAAATTTATTAAATAGTTGTTTCCAACCCGAACAATGGAATTTAGACCTAATGTATGTTTTTTTCACACCATTTTTATGTGAGAAAGAAGCCATAAACACCAATTTCCAATTTAATTTATTGTGTATACAAAAAATGAATTTATTTATTGATTATTTTTTATTTTTTTATTTGTATTTTTATATTCATTTAAGGATTTATATTTCATCAGTTTATGATTTATATTTTACCAAAGTGGTAAGGGTTATATTTTACAATCTCTTTAGTTTTTATTATTATTTAAGATTATGTGTCAGATGATGAATTATTTTCTTCTCCCATTGAAGAATCCCATGAATATTTTTCACTCTAATTATTTTAGAAAATTTATTTTTAAATTTATTTATTCTCATTAAATGTATTCAAAAGATATAAAAATATATTTTTAATGAAAATATAATTTATATTCTACTTTAGTCAATAAGCCCTTTTCATCCATGAAAATTATTCTTAAATGGATTAAAGATAGGTTTTTAGTATTAAAATATTATTTGATAATATTTTATTTTTACATAAACAACTTTTTAAAAAATTGTTTAAATGAATTATTCTATTATTTATCCATGTCTGTTAATTTTTTGAATTTATAATATATTGTGAATGTTGTTTTTAATTTTACCAAATATAGAATGAATTTTATTTACCTCCTTAGTGACCACATAATGACTAGAAACATAAATTATGATTATAAAATGTTTTTCTCAAAAAATAATTTTTCCAAAACATTATAAAAATTTTAGTCACTTGAAATGTGATTTTATTTTTTGAATAGTTATTTACATAAATAATTTATTAATGATCTTATAATAGAATTTATATTCATCAATGACAACATAATTTACATAAACATATCATTTTTTGGGGGATAATTTACGAATACCATTCTAATCCATCTCATGGGTTTCTAAGTTACTTTAAAAAGATATTTATCAAAACAATTTTTCATGTTCTATTTTATAATGAAATGTTACTAAAACCCATTTATAATCATGTGTTTTTATATGATTAATGTTTAATGATATTATATAACCCACGTGTATGAGTATAAATATGTCATATGATGGGCTGGAATTATACATATTTCCTACACATTGGGTAGTGATTGATAACTCAAGAGATATGACTGACTAGAATTTAGAGTTAACCAAATTTATTAATTGAAATTGTCATATAAAATAGTAATTAATGATATTATTTAACACTATGGACATTAATTGGGTGAAAAATTATTATATGATTGTCTTCGTAGTAAACAATGGTTACTCTGATGGGTTGGACAATTAACCCAATCAACTATAATAGCCATGGTAAAGTGACATCACTATATTGAAAAAGGGTTTTCTTTGTATATATATATTCCAAAGACTAATTTATTATTAATTTTAAATTATATCATTATTTAGGTTCTCTAATGAAATTAATTTTATACGAAATGATCCGCCAATATCTATTCCATTACTCAATATTTTGGATCGTAATAAAATTAAAATTGTTTTTTAAATGTTACACTCATGCTATCATTCTATTATGTTCATATAGTATTGATATATCCATTGGATACCATTAATGATAATCTTTGATAAACATATCATACGATTTCTTTTCAAAGAATAATGTTGAATGTTATTAAGAATGATATATCAAATAAGGGAGTTCGTTTTGAAGAAATATGTGGGATATGATGTAGATATATTAATCTCAATTTATTATGTACACATGTTTCAAAATTAACTATTCATATAAAATTATGATGTTGTTTTTCATTGTATTTAATTAATATTCAACTAAAAATATAAAATTCTATGAATACAAAATACGGGTCTCATTAGTTGGTATCAGATCATGGATTAGTAACATTATCATACAATAATGAGAATGATTTTAGTACAGACAGTAAATATAAGTAATAGTATTAGAAAACATAAAAATGTTTTGATTAAGACCATGGATGAAATAATTTAATAATATTATGGATTAAAATAAAAAAGGTGGCTTCTTGATGTAGACATTAAATTGTTGAATATTTTTATCCAGATTTTTTCCAATATGATTATTATAACCCAAATGATTATTTTTTGTATTAGTTGATATTTTGAAACTGAATGAATTTTTTTAATAATGAGTTTGTTATAAAATGTATTTATTATAATATAGATAAATAATATTTTATGTGTTATTTTGAATAAAATTCATTTCTATTCTCATAGAACATTCAAACACTATGAATCACGCTGGATGACCAAAAACATAAAAGGAGGGGACAATATTTATCTGATTACATCATTGTGACACTTTATAATGATAATATGATAAATGAATAAATGATATGAATCATTTCAATAAGGTGAAAATTTAATTTCATCATCCCGTCTTATTGGAATTCCACCATTAATCATGCTAATCTTGTATTACTGACCATGATGGGTGACCTTCTCATAAGATTCCTAGGGTTTTTGAAACTGTGGGATTACCCTACATTGAAAAGTGAATAATCTAAAACTGAGGAAACTTGAATCTGTCATCTAACTATAGAGGGTTCAGGATCCTACTCTGGCTATATATACTATATCGTAAAAGCCTTAAACACCACCACATCAATATGAAGCTAACTAAAATCCTTGTAGTGATCCACCCTAAAGATTTCGAAAGCACTATGTCTGACCACTACAGCTATATCCTCCACCTCAGCCTGAACGACCTAAAGAACTCAAGCCCCCGTTCTGATGTGGGATTGGTGGACTAGCTCTAGTATGATGAGTTGAAATAGATCCCATATTACCAGCTGATTATTTGAAAATTTTACATAAACGTTGAAGATGACCCATCTTGCTGCAAGATCAGCATTCAACATGGTCTCTTGAGAAATGTTGCCTCGTATTACCACTCAACCTACACAGGTATCAAAACACCTGGTTACCAGAGGATATATTCTTCATACACAGATCTCCATATATAGACTCCCTTCAGTAAATCCTGCTGTCAGTCAGAGGGGAACTAACTCCAGATGTTGAGACGCCCTAGCTCCCAACCCCAGAATCCCTCAAATTGCACATTGTGATCAGTGCTTGGTTGACTATAAGGTGATGTAAGTAAACATGAACATGTTCGCATGTAATATGATGTCATGCATGCGACCATCATTAATCATAATTATAAGAAATTACTAATCACCCCTATAATTTGTGTGAAGGGATGCATCACTATTAAGTGAGAATAATTCTCCATGACTAAGTGATTACCATGATTCAATCTCATGAACTCTCTGGATCGATAGTTCTTCAAGGTATTCGGGTAGAATTAGTCATAAATGGTATGATGTAACTCATCCCACAACATAACCCACTGGTTCCCTGCATGTGATATTACATCTCTCAATCTCTTGGTAGAATCCCGAATCATATTGGAAGTGAGCATCACCCTACTATCTGGAGGCGTATCCAGATGCTTGATGATTGACCACATGGATTCAAACCATGACTCTATAGCCTATGGTCCTCCATACATTGAGAATGTAGGAGGATGTTGTTGTGGAATGTCCCTCTTCAGTTTATCTATATACGAGGCAGGATGCGGCCCTCCCTCAAATGCCGTCATAACCCTCATGAATCCTTCTCGAAACTATGCATAGACACTTGTATCTAGGATAATGGATGGGGAAAAGATAGATAAAATGGGAGGATCTATTGTTAGTATCTGATCTACCATTTCTGGTGTCTGTTCACTTCCTTGTATCTAGAATTCAATTGTAAGACATCGCGGTGGCATGATTATGAAGGGTCAAGCAGACACCATAGTTTATGAATAACATGGAATGAAATATAGAAGTGCAAGAAATTAACAGGAGAATTAAAGCATTTACGATTTTCAAAATAGTAATATATTGTTTGTCTGGCCCTTAAACCACGTGTTTTCTTGAGCCATTACATGGGAATTTACATCTTACAAAAATGGTCAAGTACCTTTCCATAAACATTATGTGTTCCCCAGTTTCATAGTGTGTACTTGAATCCTTTCCCGCTGCCCGAATCCCTCAATAAAGCTAAAACACACAGTTCTTTCCCAGATCAAAACTACACGATGTGTACCGCTAAGGTTTGAACCGCCCGTGTAATTAGTAACACAGTCAGAGACACGACTGACTCTACATGGTGTGTTTATGCCAGAAAAAACATATAATAGAAGGATTTCATCCACCGATTTCATTAGTCACATTACCAGACACATGGAATCTACAACACGACCTGTACATAAGAAACACAGTGTGTTCCAATAATGATTTCAAAATCATGTGTCCTTTCCCACGCAAGAAGTCACACAATTAAGGATTACACATTGTGTACATATAGCACACAATGCGTACATAATAAAAACATTTCATTCATGAACAGAAGTATAAATGGAATGAATTCATCAATACACAATATGTATTCTGGGTTTTTCTTGATAGTATGCCTTAGAAACTACTCTAGATACCATAAAAACACATAAAAACAATTAAAGTGCCAAATTTTTATTCATGAGGACCCATACTCCCCATTAATCAAAGCATTGCATCGTATTAATGTTACATATCATTTATAATAGTGCACGTATCACATGATCCAATAAACTCCAATCTACGAGGGCCTATAACACCTCAGAGACCAATGATTGGTGCCCATTACAAAGAATCATTAAACAAACCAATACAATATAAAATATAAGGGATTCTATTAATTCATATATCACAACAACATGTATATCTAGAACCACATCTAACACAATAACATGCAATCTGTAATGCACCCTAAATGGAATGATACGAATGTATGACATGTGAACACAAAAAGTGCTAATATTATGCATGAGATTGAATACAATCATCTCATTGGGTTTCACTAGAAATATAATCTCAACAAAACATTCCCAATACACATGTTCGCTACTCCCAGTAAAAACTTATTACCAACTACTTATTCCTTCTTATCATTTTCTATATGTTTCAAATAGTAATACAAAACGAAAATATTTTTTATGAAAACACTTTTTAATGTTTCGGTTTTCGATGCCAGCTAGTGGTGCCTCGTACACATTTGGTCATATGACATCAAGCACATTTCCTCAAAATCTGGAGGCTTATGACTAGTAGAGATGGACATGGGTGTGAATGTTTGGAAACCATTCCTTCTGGGGTAGAGTAACATAGTGGAAGTAAATATATTATAGTACCCAGAGCAGTAATAATACCATTCAATAGTGAACACTAGATGAATGATAGTAAAAATACAACTACAACATGTATATAAATAATGATGCATGTCACAACATCTAGGAAACCATCCAAAACGTTCACAATGCTTGAATACAGAACTAATCCAAATTAGAAAAGAAAATAAATCAAGAAAATCAAATAGCATCAAAAGACTCATCATGGTCCCTTGTTCCTTAGCTCCATTGAAATAATGTAACTGAAGTAGATAGGCGCTTACACTTTTTTATACCTGTAACAATGTAATAAGTTTGGGCCCTAAATCATGACCCAAAAAGGGTGTGAGACAAATAGCAGTAGGCACCCCCCCAAATATATGTGACTAACTATTAGTGAATATATATGGTACGAAATATGAAAAATAAAGTAATAAAAAAAGAGGTACTCAAAGGTAAACAATCCTACAATTTGAATTACATTCAATTATATTTATTAAACTAACAACAACAAAAAATATAGCAACCCTCTGGAAATTTCTCACAGTCTAACCACTCTGGGTTAGCTTAACAAAGACTCTTTGAGGAAAAACTCATTGCCAATTCCCCATATGGTCTAGTTAAAGTAAACTAATGACACCTCGGGGAAGCACTCAACATCTATTTCCCTTTGTGGTATCAAACCATGGATCTAAAAACACTATGTGGGAGAACATAAGTTCATCACCCATTGTCTCGCAACAATAAAAGTATAATTAAAAATCCAGGGAACCATCATCATCCATTCCCCTATGGTCTAACTTCAAATGGTTCCCATAGCCCTGTGTAAGCAATTGTGCACAAATGAAAGCCAACATCTTAAGTAAACCTCAACGTATTAATTGGATAAACAACAACAATTCATCTAACAAGCATTCCATATAATAATCAACTCCATCGTAAAAACACTTCGCATATAAAAAAACATCCTATCATCAAATTCTATACCTGATAGTCAATATCAAACGAACATGGGATAACACATCCACTATAAGATAAATAAGCCCTATTTTCAAATAGGAGTCCTAACTCATGCAATCAAGTCATAAGAGGCATTAATGGGAAAAATCCTTAAACACACAATACCCCGAACTAGTGTTTTAGGCAATTTTTCACATATAACTCAATACAAACTACAAAAAGTCACAAACCACCTACTCTGAATGTTGAATGATTGATATAGTTGAATACAAATAATTAATTCAACCTAGAACTCCATAGATAACAAAACACTTCTAACCCTCAACCATGAATATCTAATGAAACTGGAGAAATTAAGAAATGAGGATATAGAAGAAGGAAAAACTCACTAATACAAGTCCAAAACAACCGACATAGTTTGATTCGAAGAACATAATGAAGGTTGGGAGCTTGGATACGAATCGTCAGCTTCGGTCACTCTTGGACGAGACATGGACCAAAAAAATATTTTTGTGAATGATACGCGTCCACTACATGATACAAAAAAATACATGATGTGTTCTATAATGATACATTGTGTGTATTTTCCTTTTCCTGGTCATTCTTTAACCGTCCCTACCATGTCGTCACACTGTTGGGTACGTAGCTATGACACGACCAAACACGTCCTGGACCCAGATCCATAGTACATGGCATGTACAAGGTGGTACACTATGTGTAATCCTAAAATTTTCTTTCTTCCATTTTCCATCAAAACCACATGAGAAAAAATATCCATAGGTGATGGGAGATTAGGGTTCTTACATTATTTACGAGGTTGTGAAATTTATTATGGTCCTAAACATTTTTTATTTATTTCTTAATTTTTTCTGAATATTATTCTATATTTTTATTAAATTCATTTCATGTTAGGAAAATATATATGTTCTTGGGAAAATTATATTTATTTCAATTTTAGGAGGTTATTATATATAATATATGGAAATTATTATTATTAATTTATGAAATTATTTTCTTTATTTTTCTTAATTTCATAATTAGCGTAAAATTAATTGTTTTATATTTTTTTAAATAATGAAATTTCAAAGAATGGTTAATAATACTAATTTTATTGAAAGTATTATTTTACATAAAAGGCATCAATTATAAATTGTTTTAGTTTTAATGTTTAATTACTATAAAAATGTTATAGATATTCCCAAAATGGTTTGTGAAAATTATTTATTTTTTCAATATTTAATGAATCGAACAATTATATTTAAAATGGGTATTTCTCTTACAAATATATTTTGGTTTAATTTTTAAAATTAAATAATCAAATTTTGTGGATTGAATTTTAAAAAACTAACTAAATATTATGAATATTTACGTATATATTCTTAAATTTAACAATTTTTTTCCTTGATATTAATATTATCTTTGATAAATTTTGTTTCCATAGTATTGGATAAATCAAATAATAATTTTTAAAAATAAAATTATATATATTACAAAATGAACCTAATAATTAACAAAATTTTATTTGATGAGTTTTTTACCATTATCATCCATTGTTATTATTTATGACAATTTTGAGTTACTTTTATGAGATTACGAGTTTTATTTTATTTTATTAAAAGAAACGATAATCATATCACATTATTGTTTTTATATGTGTAATATTTTTATATAGTTTTATATATATGATATTATTTAATATAAATACTAATCAATATGAAAATATATTTCAATTCATCGGATAAATTTGTTTACTTTTTAGTTATTAAATCCCTACCAAAAATGCATTCACATTCTAGATGAAATACTAATTTAATTAATAAAAAAATATAATAAATGATATTAATAATATTACAATAAATAATATTCATAATAATTACACTGATAAAACAATTTTATAAGTTACCATGACATGATATATGTATAATATATCCTTTTTTGAATTTTAAAGGTTATTTGGATTTTTTTAATGTTAATTTAATGAATAGTTCAAAAATTGACACTATGGATATTTGATAATAAATGATATTTTATTAAATGATATAAATTTCAGATAAATATAAAATTTATAAAATATTATAAATATAATATTTAAAATTAAATCCATAATTCATTTATTGGTCCTTTTCTGTTATATTCTGACTATGTTAACCCTCAAAATGTAAAATCCTTATTATCATATAAGAATAAAATGATTTTTAAACCAAAATATAAGTATAGAAATGTAGAACAAATTTATTTTTTGTATTGAATTAATCTATTTCTACCCATCCAAATTATATCATCTAAATTAATATGTTTTTATCCATACAGTAGGAAATGTAAATTAATATAAATTTATTATTTTCTTAAATTCAAATTGTGCCCCTCGCATTTTTTATAAAATTGTACATCATTATCTAATTAAATAACATATAAAATCCATTTCGGTTCTTCAAAAACATTATAAAATAAAATCCTATAATTCATCAAATCATTTTAGAGGTCATGTTTTCAGTGAAACATATACTATAGATTTTTATAAGGTGTTATTAATTAGAGAATGTGTAGAGAAGAGTTATAGTTTTTAATTGAAGGTCTCTGTTTCGTTTATTCATCCACATACCCAAACATCATTAATCATGATAAAATAGTTACTCAAATATCCAGCACATTACGAAATGTTATTTGGTTAATATAATCACCAAAATTCATATCATACTCCATAAAATTGTATACAATAACATTATTCTTATATATAGTGTATTACCAGCATGTGAATCTATTTAATTTATTTTCCCTTATGTCCCCTTATAGAATGATATAATGAATTATTTAATATATATATATATATATATTATTTTTATTATATATTTAAACACTTGCAGATGTTAAATCGTATATAACTTCTTAATCTCAATACAATGTGATGTACAAAAACGTTGATTGTGTGTACGACAAACTACCACATCCACATTGGTGTAATTAATTTTTCACTATCACTTCACAAGGAATGAAATAATGATGACTATCATGAATATATGTTATATATGATACATTGTTTTTATATTAGTGACATATTACCATTCTCAATGGAATATATATCACTTACGTTCTCAACATTATATGCATAAAAAATAAAAACCTTGTTTCTGTGTATGTTTGGACGACAACTTCCATAATGAGATGTGATTTTTTTCATCACTATATCACATTGATAACATAAATAAATATATTTAATTAATTAATAATAATAATATATATATATAATTCTATTCCTAAAAATATAATACATTATTATCTCCATTTCATAATGATCATTGAATAACAGAAACATAACTCTTGCATACATACAACCTTCCATCACCATGATTGTAAAATAGTTCATTTTTCTTAACCATATTAAATTCTTGGAGTTAAAATTATAATAAAATAATAATAGTGATAATTATTTCATTAATATTAATCATCATATGGTGCACTAATAATTTTTTTTACCATAGTCGACATACAAAATTAATTCAAGAATAGTGAACCAAATTTCATCCATGAATCCGATGTGATTATAAATAAATATGTAATTTCTATAAAATTTTAATTAATATAATATTTTGGATAACTAATATAAAAAATGTTATTAATAATTTATTTTATTTATTTATTTTTATAAATCTGGATGATAAATGGAAAAATATCATATCTTACTCATGTTAAGTGACTTTATTAGAAAAAAATATTTATTTGTTTCCCTTAAAAACTATATTTTTCATCGATAATAAATTTGATATTTCTAAAAAAAATCAAAAAATGTTCTTCTTATTATTATATGGAGTATACATTTGGATGTTATCCTATGTTTTACATTATAAATATTTGATTGAATTTAATCATTTAGTCATTTTACAATCAAATCATTTTGAGACATTTTAAAAAAAATAAGGAAAGAGAGTTTTCAAAAATCATAGATAATGAGTTGATTCTCCCAGAATCATGAAAAAATAAATCTATAAATCATCGGTTAAATTTGTTTAAAATTTTATTTAATTTTTTCTCTTATATATGAGTATTCATTTTAAATATATGTTTTATGAAAGTCAATTTCCTAAGGAATGTTATTATGAATCAAGAATTCATCTATTATGATTTTTTATGGTTATTAGTAATTATATATAATAATAGGTTGTTACATGGTAAAACGAGGATAGTAGGATACATTATTAACAAAGTATTGTTTTATCAATGATAAGACAATAAAATTTCGTTACACTATAACCACCAATTCATTGGGTATTTCTAATATATAATTTTATAATATAGGTTTTTCCATTTGTAAATGTGATATGATTGATGATGTCCCAATATACATAAATAACTTTTTTTGATTTATAATGCATTTTCATTGAAATTATATTATTTTAAAAAGTTAATATATTACTATTTTTATAATTATTAATCATTATTTAGGTTAAAAGATATTTTTATAAAAGAAATTGTATGCGTGTTCATTGGGCGAGTGGTTTCCATTATTTTAAATACCTAACTAAGCATTTTGTGTTCATCCCATCTTTAAAAATATTACATGGTTTATAGGAATGTATAGAAAAGTATGACATCAAGGGGGAAATTTTGATGATTTATTTAAAAGGAAAACAATGTATTATTAAAAAAAATCATGTGGATAAGAGATAGTGAGTATATGTGTCCACCGATAATTTATGGGTTTGACATATAATAGTTCATCCCAATTCTCTAAAACTCAATAAAAAAGATTATCAGGTGTTTTATAGTGTTAATTATAGAATAAAATCCTAATAATATGAAATGTTATAGGTATGGTCATTATAATTTTTGTGAATGCTTTCATGATTTTGTGTGTATAAATTAATAAATTATCATTATGTGATGTTTTGGGTCCAAAAACTCTGACCAATTATTAAATTAATGATATATATTTAATGTTATATGGATTTTATGAATGTTTTTATACCGAATATGAAGTGTTCACATGTTTATTTTTCATAACATGAATCATGAATTTTTTTTATCTTTATAACATGAAGGAGGATACTTTTTTTGTTGACATAATTTATTATTGGAATAATTTTCTATAGAAAATTAAGTATAGATTTTTTTTCATAGTAGTAATTATCAGGATAATATATTTAAATTTACAACATTAATAAAATGATTATTTTTTACAAAATTTTATTAAAAATTTTATTACATCAAAATTCTATTTTTTCTTATGATATTATGTACATCTCTTTTCAACGTTATGTCAATATTTTTTAACATGTGGATCATTTTTATTGACTAATTTTTTTCACAAACAATATTTTTCCATGATTTATGTTTCATCAATTGATAATTTCTTCCTTCAATATAATATTTTAGGAAAAATTTACTATTAAATGTTACTTTTATTATGATATTTTTCATTCTATTTGGAGTAATATTGATATCTTCATGAATTATATTAAATTTGGATTTGATTTCTAATTACTAAATGATTAACCCCCCCCCCCAGTATATTTTTTTACATTCCAATGGTTATTAAGAATTATATGTCATAAAAAATTTCAATATGGGATTATTGTGTGGCTTTATTATGGATAATGGCCACAAGTATAATAAAATAGGATTCTCATGTAGCTCATTGAAAAAGAGTCTAAAACATTTGTACCTATAATCTTTAACAATTCTATGATAAAATTACTTACATATTAGTGTAATGTAAAATAATTTTATTCTTAACATGGGTCTTCACGTTTCATTTCAATGGGTTCATGTAATGTATGTATTTTTTTCACCCGATATTAAATTTCAGCGTTAGGGTGCATCAATTAGTAGAAGGGTAGATCATTGTTTTTTATACGAAGTAGTTTAGTAATAATTTTGAATTTAAAATATAGAGATTTACGAAAACCACTATAAATAAGTCTATATATTAGATAAAATCCTTAAATTTATGTAAAGAATATATTTTATTCATTTCATTTAAATGGAGTGCGCATATGGATACTAAAAATAGATAAAATAATACTATTATGTGACTAATGGGTAGTAATCCCAAAAAGGGGTATTATGGGAATTAACTCAACCATCACTCGATGTTTCATATCGTGAGCATACATCAAACCAAGTATGTTGCTACAATGGGACATGAATTGGTTATTCATTATATATTTAGAGGGTAATGATTGGTAGAAATAATAATGGGTTCTATAGATTATATGATGATTTTCTTAATGAATAAAAAGGAATGGAGTCAAAAAAATATTTTTTTTATGTATTATATAAAATTATTACAAATGGTTGAAAACAAAAAAATTGAGTTTTGAAAGATAACATTTACAATATGAATGGATTATAATTGAAGATAAATCAATAATGATGAATAAATTTCATTTATCCTAAAAATATGGTTAGAGGAACCCGAGGAAATTTATTAAATGAACTGGAATACATATTATATAAGTTAATACATGGAATTGATCAATGATCTATTAATTGAAAACAAATGTGTTGACATAACATAATTGGGTTGCGTAATGTTCAACATAACGATCAACTAAAAATTTCTTGTTTTTATGGTAGTAATATTAGAGATATGAAAACTAGTTGGTAAATAAATTGTATTAAGATGAAAATTGACACGAAAAACCAACTACAACATTTGAAAAGGTGGAAACCTGTAAATTATTTTGAGGGATGTGGATAGTATAAATTATATGGTTGTTAGAGAAATTATTCTACACTCTATGTTTTTAGATTAATTTTTTATTTCTTTTCCAACTGTTAGCTATTGGAATATATATGAATGAATATTTTGTATTATTATTATATCTTATGTATATGAATATCTCCACGGACTCCATAATAATTTCTAGGATATGTGAATTCAGATAAATTTCTTATAAATGAATATAAATTTGATTAAAATGATTACTACGAGGGGAAATTTGTTTTCCAATCCCTTATATTCTAGGGAGGCTAATAAATAATAGGATTCTTTTTACAGAGTTAAGTCAATCGTAATTATAGACATAATGATATTATATTTTTATGTACTTATAAAATTTATGAATATTCATTTTTTATAGGGGGATGTAACACACTAATACTATTGTAATAATTTCCTATGAAGTAAAATTTATTTTTATTGTCATGTGACCCAAACAACACCAAACTAAAAAGAAATATAACATACCATATGAAAATAATGCAGTATTATTTTAGTCAAAAATATGAAAATTACCGTACTAGTAAAACCTTAGGTAAATTAAAATATTGTAACAATCTTTGTTGTATAAACATATTTTTAATTAATTAAATATTATTATTTTTGTATGATTAATGATGTGTGGTTTCATAATTGAAATATTAAAATTAAATGGTTAGAAGGTAAATAATTAATGAGATTATTATCAAAGCATTAAACAAAAAGAAAATATTTTTTAGAAGGAGTATTTTTATTGTTATATGAATTTACTAATAAATTAAATTTATCACATTTAAAAGTGATTAAGATAATATAAAAAATTTAAAAGTTCCATAATATGATTTATTAACCTATGAATAATTGTTAAATAATATTAATAAATCCTAAACATTTAATTATTCAAAAATAATATATTTCATTATATTTATATATTAATTTCAATAAATATTACTTAAAATTTTAAAATTTAAATTATATATATGGAAATTTAATTTTGATTACAAAATTTAAGAAATAACTAAGTAATATTTTCCTAATTTTTTTTTAAATGAAAACATTTTTGGTCAAATTTTCACAAATACATATTTTAAAAATATAATAACTTTTATGACATTATAATATTACACAAAAAAGTTAAAATGTATATGAATCCTTTAAAATTAATAAAAAAAATTTATTATTCATTATAATTATATTTTTTTATTTTGAAATTTATAAAAATTATGTATATTACTTTGGAAACATAATTATGATTTTACATTATTCAAAACTATTTTTCTATTACTTTTATAAATAAATATGCATAATTAAGAAATTTATTATATATTATTTGAAATGAAATTTACTCTCATTTTTAATTTAATATACAAATCAATTACATTTAAATCAATATAAATTATAATTTTATCAAAATCATAAATTTCATCCCTAATATTTTAACTTTTCAGAACTTGATTTATACATACTATGTGGGATTACATGATAATTAATTTTTATCAAACTTTTTGATTTTTTTATTAAATATAAAATTCACATATACAGTCATTAGTTCTAAATTATTTAATATTTCAGATTTTATTTTTTTTAATATTTAAATTATTTATCTAAAAGTATTATTCACTAAAAAAATGGTAAATGAAAAAATTACAAGAGCCAATGATAAAAATAATGTTAATTTTTTTAAAAAAACCTAATGAATGAGTATATAAAGAACTAACCCCATTACATAAGATATTATTTTCCATTATTGGATCCACTTGGAATTTATATAGTGACTTTATCATCTATAATTTTATATTAACGTTACTAATCACCCTTATAAAAGGATCTATTTTCAGCACACACATCCTTACACTCCAATACACAAATATTATTCCAAAATAATTCCATTTAAATGAATATAATCCTTGAAACCTTTTATTTGTTATTTGATCGAGAAAGAAAACATATAAAAACATAACCAAATTTTTAATGAATATCTTGAAAATATTAAGGTAAAAATTGCATTTAGTCTATTTTTCATTTGTTTCATTTATATCATATTCTAAAACAATTAAGTATAACCAAACCATGTTGATATATATGTATATAATCGATATATTTATATACTATTATCTTATGGATAATCATTTTCTACCTTCCTCACAACATTTCAATAAACGTCACATATTCTATGTGTGAACTACAAAGTCCATAAGTTATATGATATAATTTTTCATCCTTATTTACATTATTTATTAGAAGAGGTTATTTAATTATTGATAATTACTATCAAGAAATTATAATGATTATTAACATAAAAAATTTCCATCAATCAATCACTTCTATTGGAAAAGAGAATGTTGTTCATTTGAATGTGCGAACTTACACCTCCAATAAGTAAAAAATTCTGATATATCAATTATATTTATATAATTTATAAAACAAAATTTAAATTATATTCACCACATTAATAATTTATATATAATCCAATTACACTTCGTTAATAATGATATTATTCAAAATTGAACACTTAACCATATTCCTCGTCAATTATTGCATGTTAAAAATTTTGATTGATTAACTAGCTATGTGATCAATTCAACAAATTTCTATCCATATTAAAATTGAAAAATTACATATTTGTTTAAAATTAATTACAAAATAATTTAATTGATCTATATAGGCTATATTATGATTTAAATTATTATTAATAAAATTTCCAAAGATTGGTAAAAATTACCCGATTCAATCATTTCTAGGTTCCTATTCTCACAAATTGTGTCCATATTCCCCATCAAAGGAACAAGTGCATCCTTAAACCATCATGATAAATTTACTTTAATATCACTTTAATTTTGGAATGATTAACAAGGTATTAATAAATTTCATTTGATAATACTTTTATAAAACACATAATACATCATCAAAATTAACAACACCTCAAAAAAATTACATTATAATAGATTTATAATGAATTATTATAATTAATGAGTAAAAATGGTACACCTCCAACTAAAGACCTAAACTGTGTATAAATGTACGGGATAAAAGTAAGAGGCTAGAATTCTAGCCCACCTAAAATTGAAGTATAATTAAATGAAAAAAATATCTCATGAGGTCTCCAATCATTAATTCTACCAGAAGGGTATGTACAACTCATTACTACAGCTCTCCACATCAAATGATCACCTCCGTACACCATCTAGTCCTGGTTCCCCGAGTCTCTATCAAAGATGAAAGTCGTTACACAAGAAAAAACGAGGTTCAAGTGAAGCATGTGAAGCAGTGAGTATAAAAATACTCAGTAGGGACCCCGAGACCCATGAAGGTCTCTCATAATTACAAAAATAATAAACTAGAGGCATGGTCTCAATCAGAAAGAAAAAAAAACAAAATACAACTCACACCAGGTATTACATTAGTACATAAGAGAATATTATTAGTCGTAAATCTTGATAATCTTATTTGGTCAAGATTTAATGTTGATGTCCCACAAGGGATCAGTATGTAATGACCCACATAGGATCTCCAAGCATTGAACCATATAGGATCTGACCCACACAGGATCACTAAGCACTGACCTACACCGGATCTGACCCATATAAGATCAGTATGCAATGACCCACACAGGATCACTGAGCGCCGACCCACGCACGATCTGACACGCACAGGATCGGTATGCATTGTTCCACATAGTATCTTTGAGTACTGATGCACACATGATCAATATATACTAACCCCCATCGCATCACCCTTCATTCTCCATGTCACAGCCATCCACTGGATTCCCGGACATAGAACATTTAATTTTGGGATGATCCACCTCCCAATCCATCAATCCTATTTTAACCAGAAGAAATACTTGTGATGAAGTAAACAGAGGTACCACCATCTTATAAGGGTCCCAATGCAGTTGACAATACATCAATTAGTTGCCCAGTTTGTATGTTATAAGAATTTTTGAGGTGAGGGCACAATTGGATTCAGGTTCGATCACTGACGACTATACTCCAACACCCTCCAAATCTAAAGTGTATTATTTCAAAAATAACTTTTGATACCAAATGTTCCAGTCCTATAAACAGTTTGTCAAACTGAATACTAGTTTATTAGATATTATCATTTAAGAAAAACTGGGTCGAAAAAGATCTGGGTCAGTTCTGACCGAGTATGCTGGGCCCACCATAGTTTGGTTGAGCCAGGTCCAACCACCGAGACATGGGATTGGCATGCTGGGATGTAGGTTCAGCCCGGACCACCCAGCTGGGTGCGGCCCACGGGCCACGGAACCACCCGGCCTGCTGGCCGGTTACAGGGGTCCAATCCCCTCTCTAATAGATTGACCATTCGAGTGTTCAATGTAGTAGCGCTCTTTGATGCCTCTCCACCACACTAGTCCAATGGACCAGTCACCAGCGGATCCTGCGGGCCGCAGGTCCGCCCTCCAACAAGGTTCGAAGTCGAGGCCCACCTTCGAGGTGCGCTGTCACACCATTCCACCTAGCACCAACGTGGTTGGTGCTGGTATGCCACCCCTTCGTCTTTTTTGGCTCATTCAGGCACCACCACCTTCTCGTGGCTGGCAGTTTCTGGCCACCAACTCTTCTAATCGATTGCACATTTGTGCTAGTGATGCTTCTATGGGCCACCGGTGATGCTCCAATGATATGATTTTTTTTTCTTCTCTACGCCTAGAGGCCTCCCGTGATTGCACATATAATTCACGCCCCTCTGTTTCACCTTGACGTAATATTTTCCTATAACCCATGATGAATGCAACCAAAACCGAGATGGGTGGAGGGTCGGGGCCTTGTGCGATTATCCTATGCCCTTCGCATTAGTATTCTTACATGGAATAAATTCAATCAACAATAAGAGTAGAAAAAATATAAAACTCTTTGATTAAAACCCCTACCACAAACACGTTTGTAGAGGATGTGGTTGATCAAAAAAATTTCGTGTTAATAACATGTTCATTAGATTTTGATGAACTTCATATTGAATCTTCTTTGTCGTCGAAGTTCCATTCAACATTGGAGATATTATTCTTCGGTACTTCATCAGAGTTTCCTCCATGAGTGGAAAAAACCCCTGAAAAATATTTGTTTAAATAAATAATTATATGATTTTAACTCAACACCCAATTAATGAGGATAAAAAATGAATTCAATTATTGAACCCATTAATATATCGATGGTGTCGTTACCTTAGAATGTTTAATGGGCCATTAAATGGTATAACAACTCAACAATCCCACCTCCATCACTCAACAGTTATAAAGAATGACATAAAATAACTAATTGAGTGTTTTTTTGTAATGTACCAAATTTTTTTATTGCATCCAACCCATTCCATCCAATGTTAAGTGTCTCATATTCGAATCTAGGCACTGGGAATTCAATGGGGCCGCCAGATTTTTAATCTGATCAGCAGTTAAAAATATAGAAATTGATGCCCATAAGTTTACTGTGCATACCTTAAAAAGGTTCAAATTTCAGTTTCGGGATCTCCGGGCCTCAAAATCGCATGGTTTTACATTTCATAGACTCGTAATAATTCAAAAAAAAAATTATATATATATATATATATGGATGTACAAGGTTTTACATTCTTCCCATACTAGGTCTTTTCATCATCAATTGTCAGAAAAATGCATATATAATCAAATGGGGGTACTGAGCACAAATCTGAACCAACCGCTCCCATGTATTGTCCTGGAGATTCTCGTGATACCACCGAACATGCACCATAGGAATAGACCTCATAGAAGGACCCTCTCTTGTAGATCCTCTATATTCACTTGGAACACCACGAATATCACCCCATCTTGATTTTCCAGCTATTCCCAGTTGATAATGTGATATGGAAAATGCATGTACCTCATCATCTACGACATCATGAATCAGTTATGCACCAGATGCATTTCAGGGGGAAGAGCTAGACAATACCACACCTTTTTCCATCTCTACTAGAAATATGGAAAGGTCTGATGAACCTTAGATATAGCTTATCTCACCAACCTAATCTCAGCAATCCTCATCGTGGTGGGACCAATAGGAAGACATGGTCTCTGTCGTCGAACTCAAACTGTCTTTGTCCCCAGTTGGCATAAAACATCATTCAGCTATATGCAATCTTAGTCCATTACTCGATGATCTGTACCATCTCAGTGGTAGCCCATACCATCTATAGACCCAAAAGTGTTGACTCACCCAGGTCTCTCCATCATAGTGGTGATCTTCATGGTCTCCCATAAAAGGCCTCAAACAGAACCACGCCAATGGTGGAGTGATAAATATTTTTGTATGTGAACTCCACCAGTGGCAGGAGATCCTCCCAATATCAACCAAAATAATTGATGATTTCACAATGCATTTCCTTATGTGTCTATATAGTCTACTCTGTATGACCATTTTTTCAAGGATGAAACGCGGTGACCAAGCATAGATGAGTCCCCAATGCCTCCTGCAATCCCTTACACAAGAGGGAAGTAAAATGTGTCTCACTATCTGAAATGATCATCATTGGAACCCCATGAAGCCATATAATCTCATGTATGTTGAGGTGTCCCAAACCCTCTACTGATACCTATTATTACATGGGTATGAAGGGAACCGAGTTACTGAGTCAGTAAATGATCTCCCTAATTCAATAATGGCCCTTGGACATACGTAGTTGCCCTGTCACAATGTCCAAAGAGATACCATCCCAATTCCATTCCGGCACCTCAAGTTGTTGTGCTAGGCTTACTAGTACCCGATTCATGGCCTTAACATGCTGACATGTGATGCATTTTGATGCCAAACTATACTATAGCGTACCTTATCCATGAAAACCTGTAAAAACATTGGAGGGCCTGGTACATATTCTCCAAATTCATATTTACTTCCAAATTGGGATGTGTGGTACTCCCTAAACACATCCTATCATATCACCATTAATACTTGGGTGAGTCCTGTTAAAGTGATTATGTTTTCACAACTTTATAAAATTAGTCAAGATAATGTCCTAAGGGTATCTGAGAATGTTTTGTTTCGCAATCCTCATCCCCAAGCTATGCACCCAAACTCACTGAAGGAGTGGTGGAGTGACAATTAACGAATGGAGGTATGCTTCTCTATCACAATCCATAATGGATATCTCCAACAAGTCTAACTACTTTGTCGCGTCACTCAAAAACTTCAATCTAGAACTCCTTCAAAGTGGTCCTTACACTACATTTTCCTTCACATGGTTGTATAATTTCTCAATTTCATAGTCCTAGAGGAACTCCATCCATCACTAATGTCTCAGGTTCATGTCCTTGAGTGAGAATATATACCATAGACTCTTTTGATCATAGTAAATAATAAACAATTCACCCATAAAGTAGTGTAGCCACATCTTTAGCACAAAGACCACTGGAGAAAACACTTGTTCATGTCTTGCATAGTTATGCTCATGTTGCATCAACTGTCTTGATCCATAAGTGATCACTGCTCGCTCCAACATCATGAAAAATATCAGTTTGTTCCCTGATGCATCATAGTAGACTACATACCCAACACCCTCTTATAGTAACATCATGTGGTGGTAACTCATCAATCTTTGCCTCTGCTCCTGGAATCTCTACTAGCTCCACTCCATACACAAGAAAGGTTGTCCCTTCTTTGTCAAAACTGACAAGGATACCACTACCCTGGAAAAGTATGGTAAAAATATTAGGTAGTAGTTGGCCAATACTAGAGATATCCGCACCTCAGTCTCACCCAAGGGTGGCTCCTAAGAAAGCACTACTTATATCTTTTTTGGTTTCACTACAACTGCAGACTATGAGATAACATTCCCCATGAAGTGTAATTCCCATATCTATAACTAAATCATCTAGATAATTCCATCATGCTAGTTCTCCATGACTGTATCAAGAACTATATAAAAATTTGTTTTGTGCTCCTCCTCTGTCACAAATTACACCATGATATCATCAATGAAGACCACCATGATGTGATCAATTTATGGTTGTAAGATCCAATTAATTAGTCACATGAACATTGTTGGAGCATCTGTCACATCAAAAGGCATCACCAAGAACTCATAGTAAACATACCAACCTCTGAAGGATATCTTTGGAAAATCCACATCATGTACATTGTGATGATTATATCATAATATGAGTTCTATCTTCAAAAACCATCGTACTCCCTTCAGTTGGTCGAAAAGATCATAAATCCTCAGTTGATGATTCTTTTTCTTCACGGTCACCTGGTTCATGAGCCAATTGTCCATTAAAAGTCTCATACTCCTGTTTGAATTCATGAAAAAAAATGGTGCATCCCAAGGAGAAACATTGGGCTTTACGACCCCCTTTCTCTTCATGTCTTAAACTGTACCCTCAACTCAAGAATCTCCACAAGATCCGTCTGATACGCTGGTGTAGATATCGGCGAGGTACTAATGTAAAATTTGATATTAAATTATACCTCTCTCTATGGTGGTACACCCAAAACATCCTTAATAATGACATAATTATACATGTACACCACATTAGGATAGCTCAAACTCTTTCGTCCACCTCACTGAGGTTGACTCTAGCCAATTAATGAGTTATTAGTTTCACCCTCCTACGAGAAATGTCATTCGTTGAAAACAAGGTTTCTTTCTAAAAAGTGAATTAAAAATCTATTCATATCCATTTAGAAAAAACACACATTTCACCTAAAATATTAGATCTATGAACTGAATGTGGATATCATGACTATTCATAATATGGCATCATAAGGACTCGACGTCGCTACTAGGACATCCCAGCCAAAGATCTCACCTCTTTGAGAGGTCCAAAACTGCCTGCACTAGTGTGTAATCATACAATTCTCTCTTGTAGGATAATCTAATCACAAGGATAGATAGAACAACTCCATAAAAATCTTCATGCTCTGAACAAGTGTGATGGAAATGAAAGAATGACCAACACGTGTGACTATATGTACAATAGCTTGGGTGGAGTTGATGTAGATCGTAACTCTAATCATATCTCAAGCACAATGTTCATAATACTATTCAACCAGAATATGATATCGCTCATGTCCACATGCTCCTGGTGGTTAGGGTGGACCACTTAGGGGTGGTGATAGCATAACATCAAATCGTCATCCACCTCCTATTGTACGACCTGGTACTCTGCCATGTCTGTCGCACTATAGACCACATCACTCGAATCTATACCTATTCTTCAGTGGTACCTCAACCATATATTATCCAGTAGTGTGGCGGCTCGGACAGTCACATTCCATGTGACCCAGCCTACTGCATGTGTAACATAGTTTTCTCATATTCTATCACCCTCCATCTCATGAGCTCTGCACCACTGACCCGACATACTGGGGTTGTCCTTCAGATGGTATGGCCCGCATGAACCTATGTGTCATCTGCCTATTACCTGCTATAGTTGACTCCAAAATAAGTCGTCTGGTGGTGGACCTCACCGTAAGTGCCTACTCAGCATACAATAATCCCTCCAATAATGTGTTCTTGAGTACTCAAGCACTCGTCTAGATTTTTAGTGATATCATCAACACTCTAATATCCTGCCAGATACGTTGCTCAATGTACCGGGCCCTGAATAAAGGGTATCATACAATGTCGTTTGAGTAGTGAGAGAGGTCAATGAATCTCCATGAGTACTGGTCCACTTTCAGGATGCCTTTTTTTATGTGCAGCATCTCTTGAATACGCACTGATCATAAAGTCACTGGTACAAACTCTGCCCTGAAGAGGGTCTCGAAGTCCAACACGGAGAGAGTCTCAACCTCATGTTTCTAGAGCGTCAAGATACACCATATCCTTGATATGCCCTAAAAGAGTCCAGAATTTTGGATCACCTTCTAGTATGCATGTGTCTCATCAAATAATAAAACTTGTTCCATAACATCCATCCAGTCCTCACCGGCATGGGAATATGTATCACCTCAATACATTGGAGTACACACTCTCTTTAACATGTGCAACACGCCCAATCGACATGCATGGTGAAAATTTTGGGATATTGGTAACTGTTTACTTTGGGTGGTGGTGCTGCTGGTACACCACCCAATGGATCTATCACCATATGAGGGCCCAGAAATGATGCATCATTGCTCGGTGTGTCGTCATTGTAGTCTCTCACTTGAATCCTGACGTGTTGTCCATGCGGCGGCATACGGAATGAAATAGGTGTTCCAATACGATTAATTCTTACATAGGGAGTCGACTCAATGAGATCTAAAAAACATAATTATCAAAACACAAACAAAAACCCAAGTCACAAAACACTATTTTTCCATTAAAAACATAGCTTCTTAGCTATTCTAGTTTAACCTACCAACATTGATATAAATTCTTCAGGATCCACCCCTCAGGGCCCATGCCATGAATACACCAATACATGTCCTCCATAAGATAGGGGTTAGAGCCCAGCACCTGAAGGCATATTCCTAAAATGGGAAGGCATTGCCTCAAAACATTTTTACACAAAAACAGGACACACTGCGTAGAAGTATAAAAAAAATTAATGTAGAAAGGTACACACAAAACTAAAAACCACAACACTGTATAAAAGTAAGTACTAAATGTATGGGGTCGGAATACATTCCCAAATTAAATGGATATACATGTATAAGAAGGAAACATCTCATGAGGTTGGCTGCAAGGAATCCTATGTAATGGGTTGGTACAACACATCCCTATGGCTCTCTATGACAACCCGCCACCTCCATACACCATCAAGTCCGGACTCCCAGACTCTATGTCAGATATTTCTATCATGTTTGCAATAAACAACAAGGTCCAGGAAATGCCGATGTAGGGTTGAGTATAACAATATTCAGTAGTGACCCCGAGACTCTCAATGGACTCTCAAAATTCAAAAAAGGAAAAACAAAAATCATGATCTCAATCCTAAAGCACAATAAAAAATATATATCCCACCATGAATAATGTATGTAGATAAGTACAGATGATTAGTCGGAATTCTAGATCATCTTATTCTTCCAAGAGGCACTTCTGATGACCTGTATAGGATCCTTATACACTGACCTACAATGGACCATTGAACACTATCCCACATTGTATTTGAACAACATAGGATTGACAGGTGCTAACCCAATCATGATCATTGAGTGCTGACCCACACATGATCTGACCCACACAAGATCATTATGCACTATACTACATAGTATCATTGAGCGTTGACCCACCCAAGATCTCACCCACAATGAAATGGTACACACTGACCCAATCAAGATAACTAAGCACTAAACCACACAAGATCAATAGATAATAACCTTCATCATGATCCCCCTTCATTCTACACGTTATAGCAATCTATATGATTCCCTCACATAACACGCTTGAATTTGGGAGGACCTATTTCTCAATCCATAAATAATATTTCAACTGGAACAATCTCCCAAAAATAAGTATCCCGATTAACCCTTGTGTCATAATGGTCCCAACTGAATATATATTTCATCAATCAGATTCCTAGACTGCATGTTATAGGCATTTTAGTGATGATGGAATAGTTGGATTTGGGTTCAATCCAACCTGACCGTAATCCAACGTTCTCCAAATCATAGGCGGAGTATTTCAAAATTAAATCCTTGTCATAATAGTTTCGACGCTGTAGACGGGTTTTCAAACAAACTTCCAGTTTTGAAGATATAAGAATTTTTGCGTAACTGCGATTAAAACGGTCTAGGTCTGGGTCCGGTCCATCCTGGAAGGACAAACCATATTTGACCTGCATGCCAGTTTTAGGGGTCTAATCCAATCTGGAATGTCTCGAATGTTTGGGTCTTCAATGAAGAAGTTCTAGTTTGTGGTGCCGCACCTTTCTGATCCCTTGGATCGGTCACCTGAGGAATCTATGGACCGCGAGTCCACCCTTCATCGCGGCTCGATGTTACGGCCCTCCTCCAGGGCTCGAAGGCGCGTCCCTCCTCCGTGGAGCACCTTGGCAGCATTTTTCCCCACTCCAATGCCGTAAGCGCTAGACGTGCAACCACTTTTTCTATTGGAGCACCTTTAGGCACCCACAACTTTTTGAGGATGGCTGTTGCAAGCTGCCGCCTCCTCCGGTCACCGATGTCACCGCCGAAGCGATTCATATGTGGGGCACCGTTGAAGCTCCAGTGGTCCAATTTTATTTTCATGCGCCTACAACCCTCATGGAAGGCATATACACTCAGTGTCCCTTAGTTTCACCTTTCATAAATATTTTCTAGTCTCGCATGAAGAAGGCAACCAATACTGAGATAAGGGGAAGGAATGTGACTTCATCATCAGGCATGTGCCCTCTACAATGGCATTATAAAATGGAATAAATTTAATGATCAAAAATAGTATAAGAATTATAAAACTCATTGAATAAAACCCATAATTCATACATGTTGGTAGATGGGGTGATTGAAGAAAATGGGTTCGCGTTCATAGCGTGTTTGTTGGAATTCATCAAACTCAAGATTAAATCATCTAAGGCATTTAGGATCCATTCTACATTAGAGGAATTCATCACTGACACACAATGTTAGAGGTTCATCTCGAGAGTGAACAAGACCCATGCCCATTCATTGATTAAATAGATGAAGATAAGAGTTTAACTCATTTCACAATTAAAGATGTTAATTAATGAAATTAATTATCAAACCCATTAATCTATTAATGGTGTGGTTTTACAAGAAACTATAATCGGACATTAAATGGCCTGACAACCTAGTTCTCTCACCACCATCGCTCATCAATTATAATGAATAAAACAAAATATCATGTTGAGTTAATTTATTTAAATGTCCAGAAATTTTCTTTTTCATCTCACCCATTTTCAGTTGAAGTTAAGCTTCACCTATACGAATCCTGATGCTAAGAATTCAATAGTTCCCTCAGATTTTTAATCCATGCACCACTTCAGAAGTGCGAAATCCCTGCCTACATATTTACTTTACATAACATAAAAATGTTCAAATTCCATTTCGCGCTCTCTGGACCTCGGAATCACGTGCCGTCAATTTTCACAGACTCATAATAATACCAAATAATTTAAGAAAATTAACATGGAAATTATGGGTAGTTAAAAAAAACTATGAAAGTAGTTTTAAAATAGGTTATTAAAGTATTTATTTTTAGGATATTGGATATTAATTTAAAATTTTAATCCAAAATAAAATTAATATTTTTATCAAAATATTTTTTTGTTATGTTATAACACTTATTCTTTATATTTATTTATATATGTTTGTTACATTTTTTCCACTGGATGTTTTATAATATATATTTTTTTTAATAGATGTTTACATTCCACACATATAAACACCATTTAAGTGGTTTTGACATTAATAATTTGACTTCTATAATGATTTTTCATAACTCAAATTACTTTCTATGCCATAATAATTCATCATTGAAAATAATTTTAGAAGATTTTTTATACAGTTATATGATTATAATATATTAAATTTGAATCTTATTATCATTATATTTTATTTATTCATTCATTTCATAAAAAAATTGATTACGATAACAAAATTCATAATATCATTCAATTTAGTTATTTTCATTTTTTTCCTATTCACTCTTACCTCCATTATTTTCCTATATAATTTTCAAATATAAATATGTTCTAATTTTGGAAAAACATAATATATCACTTTTATTATCGCCTAATTATTGAATTACCAAATTATTTATGATTTTGTGTTTAAAAATATGATTTTCTAAATAATAACATAATTTCATAATATATATAGTTGTTCTTATAGAAAACCATTATTCCATTTTGATGTTTCCAATATATATGACTCCTTACAAAATTTTAGTTTTTTTAAAATATTCCAATTTAATTATTGAAAATATATTTGAGATGTGGCATTTAATGTTATAATTTAGGACTATATTAAAAAAAATTCTAAAAAACTCTAATAAGTTTTCATATTTGAGTTATTAATATTATTATTTTTAATTAATCTGTGGATTTCTTTAATATAATCATACAAAGGATGTTAATTAAAAATGAAGAAGTTAAGAAAATTGAATATTTTTTAATATTTTTTATAAGGAATTATTTGGTTTGAAGATATTATTTACATAAAAATTTCTTTTAAATGGATATGATTATTCGAATAAAATACTAAATTTTTTATGTCTTCTAAATGAATGATTTATATAAAATATTTATTTTATAAAAATATAAGCAACCTATTATTTATTTTAAAATATATTTATAAAAAAATTTATCATCTTCAATGTATTTATTTATAAATAAATCATTATATTAGAGACTAAAATCATTTTTTAACTAAATAATTATTTTCTAAGAAAATTTATAAAATAAACATAAAACATTAATTTTTATTTATTTCAACATCATATTTTTTTTTTATATTATAAATAAAAAAAAATTTATGATTCCATACAACACATATCCAATGATGTATTATAAAATCTTTTATGGTTTTTTCATGAATCTTGTCTCGCGTTTCCATGTGATAAATTACTAATATTGGTTTTACAAATGATTAAATGGTTCTAAATGAAAAACATTATAGATTGTCATTGTATGAAATTTGTAATCCTACATCACCTTCCAATTCATTGGTTAATGATTTTTATCTCATGAGATAATTATTTTTTACATTTTGTTTCTTCATAAAATGATGCATGTAAATTTTTTTTTCACATAATGATGTGTGGAAATTTAGTTTGTTCAGAATATGTGGAATTTATAATTTATGTTCAACATATCATGTTCCTTGAAAGTGTTTTATTACATCATAATATTAATCCATGGAATAATTTAGTTAAATTAATCATTTTAAAAAAAATATTTAGATATGTGTAGTTTTGAAAATTTTTGTTAAAAATTGTGGTGTAGTTTATAAAAAAAATTGAATTTAGAAACAAACATATTTTTTCATCAACATAATAATATTATCCATTACTAATTAAGATAATACATAAAATTAAAAACTTATATTGGAATATATATATAACAATATAATATACAATGAATTTTAAATTATAGTGATTTCAATTCTTATAAAATTTTTAGTAAAACATAATACATTTTAAAATGTATTAATATAAGAACATTGTAATTGTTTAAAATTATATATCAATAACCATTATAAAGAAATTATTTATTTATTAGTAAATTAAATAATAATATTTATATGATGTAAAAATTTATTTGAATATTGTAAATAATATTATTATAAATGAAAAATTATTACTAAATTAGATAAAAGAAATTTTAAAAAACAATTTCATTATCAATTTCGTATAATTTTTTAGAATATTATTAAATATTAATAATATAAATTAAAAAAATAAAAAATGAAATGATTGAAATAAGAAATATTAATAATTTTATGTGATGAAAATAATAAATAAATTGATGAACATTGGAAAAATTAATTTTCTAGTTAAACATACAACCTTAATTATAAATTTATTTTTGACAAATAGAATTATAAAATTTTAATTATTTTTTTAAATATATAATATTACATTATGAAATCATATGTGATTTTCCTTAGGGTTATAAATGTTTCCACATAATAAATTTAGTTTTTTAAAATAATAGTGTGTCTCATTTTTAAATTTATATATAATATTTAAATATTATTGAGAATAATTTGTTTATAGATTGAAGATAAATAAATTTGTTTGGGGTTATGTTTTAATATTTTTATTGAATAAAAAAATTAAAATTAAAATAACATATAAAGGATATATTTTTTATCATTATTTAATATATGAAAAAGGTGGCTTCAAAAATATATATTAACATTAGAAAATTTTCATTAAAATATATTTACAAAGCCCATACAATCGAATAATTAGTATCATCCCTATTAGGACATATACTATATAACAACCATTTCTTATTCATAAAATTTTTCCACCTCCTCCTATAGAGAACACCCATAAGAACATCACTTCTATTCATAGATCATGATTAATACAATGAAATTGTTATAATAAAATATTATATCCATCCCTCTTATTCATGGTGAGAATGTTTATATCTCATCCAATGATCGTAATTTAAAGGAATAAAGGAATTTGCAATGATATTGTTCCAAAGAATGTTGTTAAAGAATATTTAAATATTATTTAATTTATTTTAATTAATGTATTTAAAAAACATAAAAAATTAATTATCTAGTATCTATATAAGAATGCACTATCTTCAAAAACAATAATATTTATTAAAATTCATATAAAGAGGTTTAGAATGATTTTTTTATTAAACATTCATCATTTCTGGTATAATGAATATAATGAACTTTGTTGTAAAACATGTATTACTATACTTAGTATTGGTTATAATAAAAAATTATTTCATGAAATTTGATCATTATATTTATTATAAAATTTTATTACATTTTATAAATGATTAAATTAGTCATCAAAGATAGAAAAAAATAACATTTGTTCATGTCCACTAAAACTCTTCAAATAATCCATTTATTATACATTAATAACTTTAATTAATACGATATCAATATATTAGATATTCTTTTATATTTAGAACCAATTGGACTATTTTATATTTAAGAACTCTATATAATTATACACCAATTCTTTTATCAATTTTTAATATTTTTTTTAATTGACTTGATATATTTATTTATACATAGAGTCCATTTTTAACCAATGGATAGTGTATATGAGTACCAAAATAAAATATAAGTAATATAAATAATGAAAATAAAAAATTAAATATACATTGCGATCGTTATTAAGGAATTAATTTATATATTTAATTTTATTTTTCCAATCGTTTTCAATGTGTACTTGGTTGAGTCACTATTGATGGTCAGGGAACTCATTGATATCATTTTTTCATTTTGGTTATTCTCCATATTTGTCTATGTGTATATATTTTATATCATTTTTATCACTCTATTTTCAATATTATTTTTATATATTATATATATATATTTCCATTTCAAGAATATAGATTATTATAAATTTTATTTCATGGGATATGACTGTTTATAATATTTAACTTTTACAATATTCTTAAAATATTTATATAAATAGGGGAATATTTATTTCTTTATATATAAATATTTTCAACCATTATAATAATTTAGATTCATATATATCATAAAAAAAATATTTTTTTGTTAAAATTCTATTTTTACATTCTTTATCAAATCCATATACTTGTTTCTCTTTTTTTGGTTCCTTATTTATTTCAAGGAAAATATTTTAACAAGTCAATCATGTACATAATTCATTACCATTTCTTATGATTTTTTCATCCCATCACCACAATCGTCATAATAAATATTATTTTTGTATTTTTTAACATCCAAAATTAATTAATCAATTATATTTGAATGAATAATTATAATATTTTATTTTTTTATTATTAGTTAAAAATTTATTTAACTTATTAATATTTTAAGTGTGTTTAAATTTTAATCAATTATATATAAATTATTTATAGGTGGATTGAAAATTAATAAAATATTATAATGTAATCATTAAATAAAAATATATGTATTCCCCACATATATTGGGAAAAGTTTTATATATCATTAATTCTTTTGGTTTGTGCCCAGTGTTGATTGTTTTATTCAAATTTTTATGTTTGGACATGATGTTAAGTTACAATTAAATATTATTACATTATCTTGGATGTGGTCATGCGAATTGTTTTATAATTAAATGTCTTATATATATATATATATATATATTCCTCAATTATATGATTATAAATATAAACATGTTCTGGTGTTATCATCACCATGTAGCTATATTTAAATGTCTTAAGTTTTTTATATTCCTTTTTTTGTGATGTTTTGTTATGGTTATTGATTCATGTCTTATCTCACCCATTTAATGTTGATTATTTGTATCTATTTTAATATTGAATATATAAATTCATGATAATGAGAAATTTTTTAAAAATACTTTAGTATTATAAAATCCCTGCAATGTCATGAGATCTATCAATTTTTGTTATTAGTTTATGATTATTATATTATGAAAAATGGATGTTATGTAACGCCCTGACCCCAATTACCCAGAGTCGGTGCATTATTACATAACATTGGAATGATACAAGGAAATCATGTCCGGAAATACTGATCTGTTTTGTATCCTTAGAAATACTTGATACATTTATAAGGTGAACATTACCATTTGAAAACCAAAACAACAATGAATTATTCTATTAGAAACATCCAAGCTTCCTAGATTTTTCCTGAAAGTCACTCATAACTAACTTCTTCATATCCTAGGAAAATTAAACATAAGTAAGGGGTGGGCTCAAATGCTCCATAAGAGTAAGAAATACAACAGAAGATAACATAAGAATTAGGTATGGTAAATAATTCAAAACACATGCTTTTAATAATAATTAACATGAACAGTATATGCCAGGAATATGAGCTGAGTAAATAATACCATAATAAAGCATGGTCATTGGTATTCTACTAGTCGAATAACCACATGAAATATCAATATCTAATCTCATAATGATGTAATTCATAATTTCGGACATCATAACCATATAGTCAAGGCCTCGTGCCAAAACTATAAATAATATTTTGTCATCGCCTTGGGCAAAGATAATAGTTTGTCTCATGAGACTTATCGATGCATCGAGGTTCTATAACGGGATCCAAATATCACATAATAATTCCAATGACTTCCTCATATGAAATGTTTGAATCATAACATAAACATTCGTATTAAAACTAACATACAAAAGGTCAATTCATTATTCACAAACCATGAATGGTATCAAAATATCACATGCACAGTCAAACATAACTCATTCAATACAATATGGATGTTTGTATTGTAACATATTAACCTCAATTTGAGAATAAAGAAGTATATTGAAATAGATGAAAATAATCATCAAAACTATTTGACATAAATATCCACCTTATTAATGAAATCATTTTCAAGTCACACTATTTTCCAAGAAGCCGTATAAAAATAGATTTTTGAATCAAAGGGTCCCATACCATATTGAATAATTTAAAAGGAATTTGAATTTTAAAACATTAATGTCTATATAAATAAATCCATAGAACCATTTTTAAAACTTGGACATTAATTAGATCGATTTAGAATAAAAAATCATCAAAACATTTAAATTGATATTCTAGTTAGGATTCCTAACCAAAATAGAGACACTGGAATAGAAATATTTGAGTAAATAATATCATTATATTATCCTGAGAATAAAAGGATTCATGAAATACTATGTCAATGTACATTATATACACCATATAAAAGATAATTGGTGCATGACAACAATGAAGTCTCAATGGAATGTAAATTGGGATGAAATCTCTCATAATGGCCATATCCGTAGGTTTAGAATAAATCGATGACATAATTATGTGCAAAAAAAATATAAATACAATCAATATGATTGGATTTTCAGTGAAAATAAATCATAGAACATTCATAAATATTCTTGTAAAAACAACACGAATGAATTGGATATTTAACTCAATAAATGGAGAATGAGTTAAAATTACTCTTTTCAAATTCATATCAATGACATTAAATCTATAAATAGAGTGATTATGTGTATCAAAAGTATATCCACAAAAATTGGAGTGGAAAATATGACATAATAAAATTAATAGTGATTCCACACATAATCCTCTAGTAAAATAATCAATGAAGTATGCATAAAGCCGAATCAGTGGAAATTGAACATTCAAATTTCTTTATCGATTTGGTAACTTATGAAACATAAACCCATGAAAGAAGAATCATACAAGGATGATTTATATATCCATAATTTAAATTATATTACACAATGAATACAATCATGGGTAGTATACACACCACATGCAATAAATAAGTTGTGAACAATGGAAATCTCACGGAATAAAAAATGATATAAGAAACCCCATACTTTGTACTTTTTCCATGGTTGAGGGTAGTTTCACATACTTTATATTGGTTAAATAATTGTTATTAAATTATACAATAATCATATACATAAATATTATATCATATATGGTCTTTTAATATTTCTTTGTTTATAATATTTTAGTATTATCATCGTTTCAGGTGTTCACTTACTCGTTTTCTTTTATATTTTTTGTTACATAAGCTGTGTTTGTTATCCATTGCTTGTATTTTATTCATATACATAATGATATCAAGTCCATAAACATTATTTTTAATCATAAAATAAAAATTATACTTGAATGGATATGATTGGGATTGCATCTCATTGCGTTCATGGAGACGGTAGTCCGTACGTACGCACGAGCAACAATGTGATTCTTTTGATATTAAAATATTATATAATTGGATGGTGTATCATATATACAGAATATTTATCATTTTATATTTATTATTTAAATCAATTAAACTTCATTATTATACCCATCCAAATAATAATGTATTGGATTACAATTACACCACGACGTGGAGACGGTAAGCCGTACGTAGGCACGTATGGTGACATGTCATCCAAGGGATGGATAGAATACTGAATATGGTTTTACCATATTTATAATAACATCACAGTATTTATAAGATACAAGAGTTATTATTTTATAATGGAAATAACAAACAATGAAGAAGTGGAAGAAGAAAGGAACATGAATGAGGCTGGTGAAAACATTACCTTTTCTTCAGGTTCTTCCTTTTGATTGGATGAAATGGTCTCCATGGGCTGGATTTATGATCAAACTAATGCCTCTAGGATCAAGTGAGTGAAGTTGAGATGATATTTTTGCAGGGTTTGGCGGAGCCACAAGGCTTTGATGGTGTTAAATTGAGAGAAGGGGGAGTGCGAATTTATAACAGGGGTGAGGGCACCTTAGGAAAAGATAGAAATATTAATTTATAAACAATTTATATTCGGTTTCTAAGGGCTCCAAAGTGACTTATTTCAAGTATAAAGTAAGGATGGGTCTAAAACCACCAAACAAATAGGTTTTATACAGTTTTGAGTCACTATATTAACCTTATATTTTAGTTTTAACTCATAGTTAATTAGTTTCACATTTACCTTGTCTCTTTGTATTTTTATATTATATGTTTGATAAACATACAATATACATCAATCGAGAACCAATTGGTTCATTAATGATACACCTATAATTATATAAGACTCTTGTCTGAACCTTAGATATTTAGAAATTTAATGTAAATTAATAATATAATATTTATTTTACAAACTCTTTTATGTCAAGTTTGACACTATTTGGTATTTTGTTTTTGTTAAATTTATAACGCATTATTACTTCGATCCTAATTCATTTAATCAACCCTAAGATGTCATATTAACATATAAAATTATTTTAATTCATTAAAAGTCTCAAATTATATTTATTTGGGTATTTATAATATCAATTATTTTAATATTTTACTAATAAAGTCATTACTGCATCATCATTGTGTCATAAATAAATTAAATTATTTAATGTGTAAAAACTATAAATAAAATACCATTATGTATGAAATATGTTTTGATTTCTAATGAATTTTTATCATCAAATTTGTCTTATGTATAACCCTACATTAAAAAATATTTAGTTATTAAACATTGATTTTAAATATTTTAACTCTTCTTTGAATTAAATAATAATGAATGTCCTAATCTAATCGATGTAGACCAAAGAGGATCATATTTTATTCCTAAGGATGTTTTTGGTAGAATTATACATAGCCAATCAAATTAGGACATGTGTTAGGGTAATAATAATATCATTTTTACACCTAATTACCCTATTTACTTTTAAAAGTAATAACTAAAAGTAAAATGTTACTATTCACCAAAAATTATTATTACCATACTGAACCACATATTAGTGTTTATATTAACCATAACTCTTATATTTTTGAAATTCAATTTATAGAAGTGGTAAAATAATCTTTTATGTAAATTTTTAAATTCTCCTAGTAGTTGGGTAAAAGACTGTGAAAAGTTGAATAAAATTTTTATATAAATAAAATTATTATAAACTGACATCAATGAATTAAAATAATCTTATATAGGTATTATTTATTTATTTTTACCTAATAAAATTAAATTAAATAATTATTTATTTAAACAATAAATTCAGTTTTAAACTGTAACTCAGTGTTTTTCAATATTCCTCAAAAATAAATAGTTTTCAGAAGCATTCCAAAAATTCACCCTAATTTTATTTTATATTCTGAATTCAAAAATGAAGTCTATTTTTCCAAATTCTAAACAAAAAAATTGATTTTATTAGTTTAAAATTAATAACAGTTATCAAAATCAAAATGTGTATTTTTATGAAATAATAACTACCAAAATATTGACATTTGTTTATGTCCAATTTCAATGTGAAATCACTTATAATGACCAACATTGGCATATATGGTAAAAATATAATATAATTATACATCCCAACCATTCATATGTATATTTTATCATAATAAATGTTTTTGATTAAAAAATTTGTTTTCAGTTAAAATATGTTATTTTTCACTATTCAACCAAATATGAATGTTATCAGAAAAACACCAAATATTTATTGAAACTAAATTCTTATGTCCTGATCCCAAAGAATAAGATTATTTTTGTCAAATTGAATATATAAATGTTTCAAATATTGGATTTTAAAAGGTTTCCCCATTAAAAGGTGGTTAAATTGATTTTTTTTGAAAAATACTTCTTTTATTTGAAAAAAATGAGTTTTTCCTTACATTATGTCTAAGAAACTTATAATATGGATTATAAATTTATAAGGGTTATATACAGTTCAAAATTCTATTAATACTATTCATAACCAATTTTTAACGGCTAGTTTGGTAAGTCGGGGTGCGCTTGAACTCGATGTTGCGTTTAGTTTATATTATTTAATTTCTTTTAAGAACTAACGTACTATGAAATCTTTGGGTGTTACATTATTCCCTCCTTCAATAAATTGTGTCATCTCAATTTTTAAAATGTGGCTTGGAAATATAATGGAAAGTCCCATATCGTAAAAAGAATAAATTAAACTGTCACTTTAAATGAAAGAAAGAGAAGTACAAAGGTCACCCTTGATAACCCATACATGGATTCCATGTAGGAAAACATGGATAGTGAAGATAAACTAAGTTTCAAGTTCTGATGGAGAGGGATAGAAAACATGATCAGGAGAAAATTAACAACAAGAAAACCACAAACATGTGATGGAACAAAGGGTCATTAGTTTCCCAGAAGGGTTATGCATATAAGTGAAAATTCACCCATATTAATCTCAACATCAAAGAGCACTAATACTTTAAAACATTTTCCCATCCATTTATTTCCACATAGGTTCTTCCATGACCAAGAGGATATCTTATAGAATAGTGCATTGAATTGGGTGATTCCATGGTCCCTTACATTTATGAAAAATGACCATAATTGGAATCGTCGGATAATGTTTATTTTCTTCCATAGTATGCTTCATTTTTTCTTTGGAAAATATTTACATTATGCCCTTTTTTCCCACACATAAAGCATTTCATTGTTCTATTGAGACACTTTATTGGGTGTCCCCTTCCACATTTCTGGCATGATGGAAATTGAGCTTTCTTCTCTCCATGGACTCCATAGCTGGAGAACATATCATTCACTGCCTTTCTATTCTCAGATGAGTCTGGGAGTTGGTTAATATTTATATTGTTCAGAATATTTTTTGAAAACTGATTCAGCATGAAGACAATATCTTTTTTTTCATATCCACATTCAATTTCTTTGTTCTTTTCCACCACCGTTACAACCTTGTACATCATTCTCAATGTTACTATGACATCCTTGGAATCCAGATATTGACTAAAACCAAAAAGCAGTGTGTGAGTAATAGTAGTCATAAAATGATTTAGAGAATATCATGACACCATATTCTCAATTTGAAACACCATAAGATTAACCATGGTAATTTATTATCAAATTATATTAAAATAATTCAAATATATTTGTAAAGAAAATGTAAATTATCATAAGCATATCCCCTAGGAGTGTAGTAACCAAAAGTGAAGCAAGTCATGTTGTCGTGCACCGGTTCCTATTCAAGTCTAGCTCAAAATGGTGTTTTCAGTTTTTACCCCTAGGTACATCTATATCAGAGCCGCCTCTACCTGCTCGTATCCAGACAGGTATGTATTTCTTGGAAAACTCACAAAATCATTACAATACCAAAATTTGAGGAAGTTCAAAAATACTAATCCTCAAAGCCCATCTTAGTTCTGTGTGCTCTAATCAGAGTTTATCTAAATCTAGTTTCTAAGCATTGTAAAATCCTTTAATATAAATTGTAACACCCCGACCCTAGTTACCTAGAGTCTGTGAAATATTACAATACATTATTATTATACAAGGAAATCATGTCATAAAAGAACAATTAGTTTAGATTGCTTGGAAATACTAGATACATTCATAAAGTTAACATTACAATTTGAAAAGAAAAAAACCTCTATATTATTCCATTATAATCATCCAAGATTCCTAGATTTTTCCTCCAAGTCACTCATAACTAAGTTATTCATATCTAGAGAAAATGAAACATTAGAAATGTGTGAGCTCAAATACTCGGTAAGAGTAAAGAATATAGCGGAATATATCATTAGCATTAGGTATGGTGAATAATTAAAAACATATGCTTTTAAAAAAAATTAACATGAACACATTATGGCACTAATATGGGCTGATTAAATAATGACATAATAAAAAATAATAATGGGTATTCAACTTGTCGAATAACCTCATGAAATATCAATAGCTAATCTCATAATGATGGAATACATAATGTCAGACATCATAACCACATAGTCATGTCCTCGTGCCAAGACTACAAATAATATTTTGTCAAGGCCTTGTGACAAGACACTAGATTGTATCATGAGACCTACCGATGCATCGAGATGCTATAGCGGGCTCCACATGTCATTTACTAAGTCCACTGTATTTCTCATATGAAAATATTAAAACATAACATAAACATTTGTATTAAAACTTTCATACGAAATGTCCATACTTTATTCACAAACCATGAATGGTATCAAAATAGCACATCCGAAATCAAACATAACCCATTCAATACAATATGGAATATTGTATTGTAACATATTAACCTCAATCGAGAATAATGAAGGATATTGACATAAATGAAAATAATCGTCAAAACTATATGAGATAAATATCCCCCTTATTCCTGAATACATATAAATGTCGCACTATTTGTCAAGAAGCCATTTAAAAATAGATTTTTAATCAAATAGTCCCATACCACTTTGAAAAATTATAATGTAATTTTAATTTTAAAACATTAATGTCCATATAAATAAATCCTTAAAATCCTTTTTATAACATGGACATTAATTAGAATGATTCAGAAAAAAAAAATATTCAAAAAATTTAAAATGATATTTGAGTTATGGTTCCTAACCAGAAGTGAGACACATGAATAAATATAATTGAGGAAATAAAAACTTAATTATATCATGAGAATAATGTGATTCATGATATACAATGTCAAAGTACATTATAGACACCAAATAAAATCGAATTTTTGTATGACAACAAATAAGTCTCAATGGAATGTAAATTGAGATGAACTCTCTTATAAAGGTCATTTCCTTAGGTTAAGGATAAATCAGCGACATAATCATGTGTGAAAAATATAAATACACTCAATATTAATGTATATTCAGTGTAAATCAATCAGAGGACATTCACACATATTCTTGTAAAAAAAACACTAATTAATTGGATATTTAACTCAATAAATGGAGATTGAGTTAAAATTACTCTTTTCAAGTACATATCGATGAATTGAGAATCTATCAAGAGAGTGATTATGTGTATCAAATGTATATTAAAAAAAGGGGAGTGGAAATTATGACATAATCAAATGAATAGTGATTCCACACATGATCTTGGAGTAAAATAATCAATCAAGTATGCGTAATGCCGAATGAGTGAAAATGGAAATTTTAAAATCCCTTATCGATTTGGTATCATTTGAAACATACACCCTTGAAATAAGGATCATACAATGATGATGCAAATATCCATAAATAAAAGTATATTACACAATGAATACAATTATGGGCAGTACACACACGACATGTAATAAATAAGTGCTGAATAATTGAAATCTCACAGAATTTAATGTGAGATAAGAAACACATTACTTTGTAATTTTTCCTTGGTCGAGGGTAGGTTAACCTATTTTATATAGGTTAAATAATTGTTATTAAATTATACTATAATAATATACATAAATATGATATCATTTACGATCTTTTAATATTTCTTTGTTAATAATATTATAGTATTATCGTCGTTTCGGGTGTTCATTTACACAATTTATTTTACATGTTTTGTTACATAAGTCGTGTTTGTTATCCATAGGTTGTATATTATTAACATCTAGAATTATATCAATTCCTTAAACATTATTATTAATCATAAAATGAATATTATTCTTGAATGGATATGATGGGGAATGAATCTAATCGCGTTCGTGGAGACTGTAGTCTGTACGTACGCACGAGCGACAATTTCATTCTTTTGATATTAAAATAATATATAATATAATGGTGTATCATATATACCGAATAATTATAAAGTTATATTTATTATTTACATGAAATAATCATCATTATTATATCCATCTAAATAATAATTTATTGAATAACAGTTACATCACGACATGGAGACAGTAAGCCGTACGTACGCACGAATGGTGACATGTCATTCAAGGGATGGATAGAATAATGAATAAGGTTGTAAAATATTTATATTAACATCACAATATTTAGATGATACTAGAGTTATTATTTTAAAATGTATATATAAAATAAATAAGAAATGGAAGAAGAAAGGAACTTTAAAGAGTGTGGTAAAACATTACGTCTTCTTCGGGTTTTTCCTTTTGATTTGATCAAAAGGGCTCCTTAGGTTGGATTTCTGATCAAAGTGATCCCTTATGGTGAATTGAGGAAAGTTGAGAGGATATTTAGGTAGGTTTTGGAAGATCCAAACTACTTTTATGATGTGATATTTATAGAATGGGGAGTTCTCGTTTATAAGAGGGGCGAGTGGGCACCTTAGGAAAAGATAGAAATATTATTTTATAATAAATTTATATTCAGTTTTTAATGGGTTCAAGGAAACTTATTTGGGGGCTATTGTGGGGATGGGTCGAAAACCACCCAACCAATATGCTTTAGATAGGATATAGTCACTATATTAACCTTATCTTTTAGTTTTAAATCTTAGTTAATTAGTTTCACATTTACCATGTCATATTGAAATTTTATATTATATGGTTATTAATCATACTATATATTTTGAATCGAAACCCAAATGGTTCATTAAAGATACACATATCATTATATATTTATCTTGACCGAAACTTAGATTTTTAGGAATTTAATATAAATTAATAATATAATATTAGTTTTAAAAACTCTTTTATGTCAATTTTGAAAAAATTTGGTATTTTGTTTTTGTTAAATTCATAACAACATTATTACATCAAAATTATTTCATTTAATAAACCCCATGATTTAATATTAATTTATAAAATTCTTTTAATTAATTAAATGTCTCAAATTATATTTATTTGGGTATTTATAATATCAATTATTTTAATATTTCACTAATAAGCTAATTACTACATCATCATTGTGTCATAAATAAATTAAATTATTTTTTGTCTAAATTTTTTAAATAAAATACCATTATATAGGAAATATTATTATCTTTATAATGAATATTTATAATCGAATTTATATTAATTATAACCCTATATTAAAAATGTTTAGTTATTTAACATTGATTTTAACTCATTTAACTCTTCTTTGATATAAATAATAATAAATGTCCTAATCTAATCTATGTGGACCAAAGAGGTTTATATTCTATTCATAAGGTTTTTTTGATCAAATAATACTTAGCCAACAGAATTAGGCCATGTGTTTCGGTAATAATAATATCATTTTTACCCTTAATTACCCTATTTACTTTTAACCGTGGTAAATAAAAGATAAAAATTACTATTCACCAAAAAAATTATTTTTATCATATTGAACAACATTTTCTTCCATAATATTAACCACGTCTCTATGATTTTCAAAATTCCATTCATAGAAGCAGTAAAATTATATTTTATGTAAATTTTCAAATTCTCATAGGAGTAGGGTAAAAGACTGTGAAAAGTTCAATAAATGTTATATATATATAATTATTATAAACTAAATCCATTTAATTACATTGAACTTATATAGGTATTATGTACCTATTTTTACCTAAATTAAATTTAAATAAAATAACAAATTATTTAAATAAATAATTCGGTTTCAAACTATAACTCAGTGTTTTTCATTATTCATCAAAAATTAATAGTTTTCAGAAACATAAAAAAAATTCACCCTATTATAATTTTGGTATTTTAAATTAAAAATTGAATTCTATTATGCAAAATTCATTAAATTTAAATTACATTTATTAGATTAATATTAATTCCCGTTGGGAAAACCAAAAAGTGTGTTGTTATGAAATAATAACTACCAAAAGATTGACATTTGATTATGTCCAATTTCAAAGTGAAATTACTTCCAATGGCCAAGATCAGATTAAATGTAAAAAATATAATATAATTATACATCCAAACCATTCATATGTATAGTTGAACACTATAAATTATTTTGATTAAAAAGGTTGTTTTCGGTTAAAATATGTTATTTTTCACTATTCACTCGAATATGAAAGTTATCAGAAAAACACCCAAAATTAATTGAAACTAAATTTTTTGTCTCAAAAAAAAAGAAGAAGTTTATTTTTATCAAATTTAATATATAAAAGTTTCAAATATTGCATATAAAAAAGGTGATCCATTAAAAGGCGGTAAAATTGTATTTTTTGAAAAATACTTCTTCTATCTAAAAAAATGAATTTGTCCTTAAATTATGTCTAAAAAAACTAATAATATGGATTCTAAAATTATAAGGGTTATATAAAGTTCAAAAATATATTAATACAATTCATAACCAATTTTGAACGGCTAGTTTGGTAAGTCGTGGTACGCTTGAACTCGATGTTGCGTTTAATGTAAGTTATTGAATTACATTGACGAACTAACGTACTATGAAATCATGGGGTGTTAGAAGTTACATGTTATCATTTTGGGATGTTATATTTTTTCATATATTTATAATAATAACTGATTAATTATTTCAATATAAATATCCAATATTACATGAATTATAAAGAGTAATAATTAGAACCATTGTTTGATACAATTTTATATGTACCCCAACAAAAAATATCAAAACCTATATTTAGAGATATTATTTTGATATACAAAATGGTTTAGTACTTTTTTCAATTTGATTGAAAATAGTGCTTCTTAATCCTACTATTACTAGATTAATGATATAGTCTTAATTTTTAACTGTTTTTAACCATTTTAATAAATTATTGTACTACATGTGTTCTAATTATTCACCATTAATTAATTTATTATTATTATAGGAGAGGGTTTATTATAATTTTTCTAGTGGATGAGATGTGGATATTGCATTCAGGATAAGATTGAAAATGATCCAGATGGTGAAATGCATTATGTGGCCAACTTGAATGCCAATGTGGGACAGTAGACATGCATTTAAATATAGATATGATGTTCCCTATATGATCTTATCTGACCCAAATTTTGGTCACATTGATACATTTATTATTAATATCCCACCTTATCTCCATTGAAATAACATATGGAACGTTGTGTAACTTCTTGATTCTTGGTTATTCTATCCACCATGACTATGTCACTAGAAGTGGATGTCAACCAACTCATTTCACCAATAGGGATGAGTTTATACAATGTAATATCATATTCTTATTGTAATATTCCATCAACTCATTCTTAAAAATATCCCTCAATTTTCATTTGACCCAAAACTACATATAGGCTCTCAATGTATTGTTTTGGATCACTCAACTTCATTTAATCATAGATCCAAAAATCAGTTGATTTATTGATTATCATACTCAAATTATTTTACATATATGATCATTTTTTATTCATTACACTCATCCATACTTCTTTGAGAGATTTTGATTATCATTTCCTTATGTGATCAAGGTATTCCGTAAATGAATATATATTAATTAAAATACATTTTACATTTTGATTTGTAAATTTATTTATAATTCATTTATAATACTGGCATATTAATTGTTGAAAAGTAATTTGAAGTTTAATAGTGAGGGATTGGGTTATAAATTTCACTAAAACTAGGATCATGATAATAATATCATTTTAATAAGAAAATTGTATATGATTTTAGAATTATATTTGAAAACTAATCTTGAGAATATGAAATGAATTTAATATTTTATGACATTTAATGGTGTGAATTAATTTTATTAAATTTTGGTTTTGATGAAAACTATTTCATGTTAGTTATGAAAATGATAAGGAATTATTTTGATACATGAACACAAGATTGATTGAAATGTTTCTTTCAAAAGAATTAACTTGATTTCATTTAATGATATCCTTATGGATTTTTTACATAAATTTAACCAAATAGTAACCTAGTAGTCTATTTGGGAATAAACCTTGTTGGGATTGTATAAGATCAAGCTGGAGGTAAATGACTGATTGTGAAATTAATTTTTAAACTATCGTAAGGGATGATTATGAAGTTTTTAGGAACATATATTATTCCCCATAAATATTCATATCTAGGGAGCCTATGCAAAACTACAGATTAACAAAACTATTATATGTTATACCCCATAATGAAGTCTTGAAACAACTATTATTTCCTCTATGACATGATTAAAAATTAATTTTATATTTAATGTAATTATTGAATTGATTTAGTCATGAATATTTGGATGTATATTATTATTAATTTATTTTTTAAAAATATTATAAGCCATACCAAATATTATAGAGTTTCATACTGAAACTTGTTTTATAATAGGCATAGAAATGTTTTCAATATGAAATATCTCTTATGAAGTGTGAAAGGATTTCATTAAATTTTTTTATATAAAATTTTGTAATGTTTATATATTTTTCAAATATTTCATATAAAATGGATAGTGATATCCTTATATTATTTTTCTCTTGCATAATATATTTTACATTGGGTATTTATTTAGTTTAATATATTATATCAAGGTGTAATGAAATCATCACTTGGAAATGTTGGGGGTGGAAAAATATTGGAAATATAGTTGTTGGTAATGACTATTGTATAAGGAAATATTAATATTACTTAGGGGTTTCAAAATGAAATATTTGAAATCTCATTGATTAATTTTTTGAAATACCATTTTAAGTCATGTACCTATATAAAAAATGAAATTTTATCTAAGAATGTTTTTTTCCCATACCAACTATTGATTCTCTATATATATTATTTTTTATGATTAATTATTGTATATGAATCATTTATCAATTTTATATTTATTCCCTAACCCTAGACACAAGATAGTGGTGAACTTGAAAACCCTTATGTTGTATCAGGATTGGTTATTGTAATATTAAGGTGGACAATTCGGGTTGTTTCATGAAATATTTTTATCAAATGTTGTTATTCCCGTTAATTGTTATTGATCTTAAATTATTTATTTCATGGTATATGAGGGATAGTAATTTCAGAAAATAAGTGATTTTATTATGAAATTTCTCACAAAATATCATTAAAATGAGCCTAAAGAAACCAGGGGCTATATGGAAATAGTGTCCTTGGGGTGTTGTTTTGTTTAATTTTTGACATTTTCAAAATAATATTTCTATTTTTATGGTCCCTAGATTAATAATTAGTTATTGTTATTTAGAAGATTTTTCCTAGGTTTGATGTCTCTCTTGTAAAGTTTTGATGATGTGTTGTATTTTTACAATAATATGATGTTTAACAGATCTGATAAATTATATTCAATTGAAAAATGAAAATTGAATCCAATATTTGGTCATAACATAATAGAACATATAATGTATGTTTTTAAAAAAAATCATTCTAGGTAGATACACTTGTTCCCGGGTAGGATAAAAAAAATTTCCCTTGAGAGAATAGAATAGTGAAAAGTCTATAGATATTCATCATCTGAAACAACTCTCTTCATAGGATAAAAATTAGTCTAAAGAGTAAGATACTTAGTTCATTAAATTCTAGATGAATAGTTATTATTTGATGCATGTGATTAAATTAAGTTGAAATGTGTAACCATTAATCATGAGGATATTAATAGAATAATCTTGGATATGATTGTCCTAGCATGGATTAATTTAGGCTAGGAATGAAAATTATTTAGAGATCTACTCATGGAGTTATTTTTTCCGGAAGAAGTAGTGTCAGAATTATATATAGAGTTTCTTAATTAGGATTAATTTAATCAATCTATGTATCAATATAATGTATTATTCCTGTTGTTTGATCAATTATCACAAGATGAGGTATAAAATGGAAAATTAGAATATCTAATATAATAGACGGGACCTCAAAATTAAATATAATATTAGGTTTTCATTTGGAATATCACTGCATTTTTGATTTTCTATAATTGTTATTTTATGGTATAATATGACATTGGACATAAGATATATTTCACATGAAACCTTCATATCCCTATAGTATCATAATTATCCCTTTAACGTTAGGTGGTTTATGAAATAGTCTCTTAGTGGAAACATCGACGGTGGATGTCGGTAAAAAACTTTTCCAAAATCTTCAATAGTGTCTTCAAAATGAAGCTTAAGTTGTTTCTAATATGTAAAATTTAGCCTCTTGAAGAATTATTATTCAAAGAAACCTATTATATATATCTCATGTGTACATTCAATTCACTTATAGAGGTTTTTTGTGGCATTGTAACTTTTAATTGTGGTAAATATTGAATTCTTCTAAGAGGATCTCAGATAAAGTTATATTCTAGAGTAATAACACTATTAAAGAAACATGAATCACCAATGAATCTTCTTAATGTAGTGGGAATGTTCCAAATAGATTCATTTATTGTTCCCATAAATATTATATTTACTATTACTCTTTATATAACATTAGTCTATACATCATATGAAAATTTATACTTTCTATATTTTGTATTTTTTTTAATGTTGATGAGTTTTTAAACCTTCTATATAGAGATTATATATTTTTAATGAATATTTCTTTGACTCTCAGGATATATAAAGGGTACAGTCTTCAAATACCTTCTTTTACATAATTTTAATTTGATATCGTGATTTTTTTTAAAATTTATTTATTTATATGAAACCTTTTCATTTAATTCAATGAATGGATGTTCTTATGACTTATAATTATAACATTGATAGTAATCATTGGTTAGATTCCAATAGTATCCCTAAGGGGTTCTTATATTGAGTGTAAGGTGACTATGACTAGAGGTCAAATAAAGATTGAACTTCTCTTCTAGACTTGGATAGGATAATAAACATTTTTTTGTTAAACATGATCCATATTGTTCAGATGGTGTTCCTGTTATAATAGGTTCTATCATTCACGATGTCTTTCGTCCATAAATTTAAAATTTTCATCTATTAAGATATGTGTAATTTTCTATATCTTAATTACCATGTACAAAAAATATTTATAAATATTTTTATTTTATTCCAACATAATAATTAATGAAATTAATTTATCATCCAGATGATAGATTTAAAAGTGTTTCATTCACACTAACAATTCACCTTTGATAATTCCAATTCATTCTTATAAGAATAATGATGAAATAATTTTTTATTGTAATGATTAATGAAAGTGTAATCACCGATCAATCATTATAAAATATTTATTTCTAGAATTTTTTTATTTATTTCACTATATTATTGTGTAGAAGTGATTTTAATAGATTAATCTTTGTTATGGTTGTGACCTCCATTTGAATAGTGAATTTTATATAACTACAAAAACCATTAAGTGTATTTCATCCTATTATGATTACCATATTGTGTAATTTGGTTTAGAATATTTTATTTTAGTATTTATAATGTTAATGAATAATGTTTATCATCATCACATGTATTCGTTAATAGTGTTATTTTTTAATGATATTTTTTTACTCTATGACTGAGCAAGAACATGTGTATTACCAAAGAGAAATTATACATATATTTATAATCCCATATCTATGTTACATAATTTCAAAATTCAGCTTATTGATTTAGAAGTTAATTTTAATAGGATATAAGGTTGTCAAAAGATAGTATTTATGTGGATCCTTATATGTTGAAATCAATTATGACCTAAGAGGATAGACATAATTTTTTTGAGATTCATAGATTCATAGACACGTAATAAAATTTAGTCCTAATTTTGAGGGATATATTCCTTTTATCTTATTTTATAACAACTATTTCTCATAATGGTCTACAGAGCATAAGGGATTTGAAATGATATATTTCTATGATGAGATCAAGAATTAGTGGTAATTAGCACTTATATTTACCCTTCCAAAAGCAAGGTAGGTATTTGTGGTTTTTTGTGACACATCATGTTTTGGTGTTGGTTTTATTATTATAATATGTTATTAAATAGTTTCATATGGTTCTCATCATCCTTAAAAACATAAGAATAAAAATCCCATGAATTTTCTAAAACTCATTGATATGACATATTATAATAGTAGATAGAAGAATTACATAATTTATCAAGGAGTTACCATCTACTCTAATACAAAAAAATTGAGATATATCTTCTAATATAATTATTTAAAAATATAATAGTGTTAATGGAAAAGGAACCTACATAATTTTTATTTCCATATTTCCAACAACACTAGTACAGGTAATTTCATTGTTGGTGCATTGAGTATGAAACATAAATTATAGGTCAGACAACAATCATATATGTAATAGAAAATAGTCCATGTGCCTATATGATCATGGGAATTTGGGATGATGATACTTATGTTGTTTTATCATATGAAGAGATAAATTCACCACATATGAATATTTATATTAATTAATTGAATAATTATGATGAGTTATGAGTGATTACATATTTTTATATGTTGTAGATACCATCAGTTAGTGGACAATATCATTTTTGGTTATCCTTTCATTTAAGAGATGGTATATTATTCCATTTACAATATTGATGGTTGTTATGCTAGATTCCCATAATGCATAGTTTGTTGTAATCTTTGAAACTATGAATAAGTATTATGAAATGAGGAATTGTTTCATGTGGAAATTTATGATCTTGGAAATTTTTTATCTTTTTCCCATTAATAATAATTCATCATTTTAATGAAAAAATTAAATATCCTTTGAACATTCATAATTACTTAACAATAAAGACATGAATGTGGGACCTAATATTTAGGTTTGGGATTTTATGTTCCCCAATAAAAACTCCTAGAAATAGTTTGATAATGGTTTCTATTTGATGATTTATTATGTTGGGTCATATTATTCTCATTATTATAAAGATAATTTCTTGAGTAAATAATATGTATGTATGTGAATGATTTCATCATATTTCCTAGAGATCTGTCTACAATACTTTTTATTTGGGCCCCACATTTTACATCTCATTTATAAAGAGGCCACCTAGAAATAGTGGCATACTATGTAATGTTGAAAAAATGTACCATCCATAGACATATGATAATATGGAATGAGGTATAGGTACTATTGAGGGTATTCTTTGAGTTTCTGTCATTAAAATAGGGTGATAATGGGATTTACACATAGGAGTGGTTGACATTTCTAATATTAGTAGTTACTTGTTTTCCACAAAGAATGAATCATTTGAAGCCCTTTATAGAAAACATTTTTGAAATGCATGTTATTTTTCGGTGTATTGGGAATAATAAATCATATTACAATTTTTTTCAATGTAATGTCAATACATATTCAAATTATTCATTATATAATTTAATGATATAGATTTATTATATGTTCAATGTTGATTAAAAATATAATATCGCCCATTTAACATTTTTTATGGGTTTTTAAATATTGTTTCCTCATTTCAGTCACCAATGGCTTTAGGAACTGAAAAATATAGTATTGGGATATGTACTACTATTTTAGGTTATAGATTATATTGATAATGTTGTTTTTTTCTTTTACAACACATATAAAATCGATAAATATTTTGTTTTATATTTTTTATTGTTGAAGGAATCACTCAGACCCATATAATGACATTATGGGGGAAGACATTGATGTGGATCCTAATTTAAGTATGACTTAGTATCTTATTTAAATTTATGTTTCATATATAATAGACCTTAATAAAATTTCATTATTATATTGTTTAATATTATGGAAGCATGGTTTTGATTCACATAATATTCAAGAGCAAGACACTTTCATGAGGTATTTGTAGAATCACATATCAGTATTAGAGTATTATTGAAATTAATATTAGGGGAATAAATATTATATAGTGGAGAAGATGAAAAATATAATTACGATATTTCATGTACGTTCATAATTTTATTCTTGAATATTTCTGATTTCATTTCAATCAATTTTCTAACCAGTTATTTTTGGGTTAGTAAAAATTATTTGATATTTTTTGGGGACATGTATTGTGTTATTGAGTATTGTAAAAGTGGTTGAGTGGTGGTGGAGAAATTACAAATTTTAGTGGTAATGCGCCAGTGGATGAATTAGAAAGATGAGGCATACCAGTTTTCCTATGAGATCCATCAACCACGTAGTGGGATTATGGATGTTGGCTCCCCCATAAGAATCCATTGGTCAATATATGGAGTGCCCTGCAAAACGTATATTCTTCCTATCCTACAAAAAAGTACATGGAATCTCATTGTTCTTGTTTTGAGGCTTCATATAGCATGGGAATTATGTCACATACATGACTTATTTTATAGTAATACTTCCTTTAATTTCCTATCATTATTTGTTTTGAGGGATTCCCAAGCATTTATGGAGGAATAGGTGAGTTTTTATGAATTGGGCCAAACCGTGAGCCCAATTTTAGATTTAAAAAAATCTAATTCCTTTATAACTCCGTCATTTTTCAACATGTTTCATCTATTCCATTTCCTAATTGTAATCCCCTGACCTATTAACCCCACCATATTAATTTGTACTATTTACAAATCCATAATAATGGTGGATATGAGTTTTTATACAAGGGATTGGGTTTTCTTGAAATCCCATTTTTTGCATTAAAAATAAATTTTAATTCTTTAATATCTCCTTCAATATTTTCATTTTTTGTTGATTCCAACTCTCACTCGATCCCACATACCTAAGGCGCGCCCCCATTCCCTCCTCCCACAATTTGGAGGTTGATAGAATCACGAAAGTGGTTGAAAAATTTATAGATTTCATAAATCGTCCAGATTTGGAGGGGTAAATTGATCCTTTTATAACTCCTTCTATTTTTACACTTTTTTTCTAATTCCATTTCCTACAAGATCTCATATTCTTTGTTCGAAACTCCCATGAATGGTAGGATGTTTTCAAATTCCGATGCTGGTGGATTTTGTGTCGTTTTCTTCATGATTTTTTGGGTATGTGTTTCTCTCTTCAATTTTGTCCTTCTCTTTAGGGTTTCCTCCCACTTTCATTAATTTATAGAGTGTCCAGAAGTTATGGTTCATACCTAGGGTTTTATTTTGGGTATTTATGGTGAAATATTATGGTTTAGGGTTCGTTTTCACATCTTTGTGGTGTGGCGGAGGTGCGGTTGAGGTTTTGCACCAAGATTCAAAGGTTTTGACTCAAAAGGTTGGTGGTTCCATGTGTAAAAAATTATTGATTAGGTAGCTTGATTATTTAACCATTTTTCATATTCCCTATATGTTCTGGGTGGTGAAAAAACTGTTTATGATTGATTTGGTTATGTGTTAAATTTTATAGTCTCTTTTTAACTTGATATTAGGTGTTTTCTTGTGTAACTCATGGGGTTTTATATGGGTGTAGTTTATAACGTATACAATTGGTTTATTAAATCTTGTATGGACTTCCAATTATGTTTTGGTAATTTATTAGTGTCGTGTAGTCCTAAATGTAATGTTTTTGAATAGGTTTGATGTGTAAAAAAATGTTATAATTCTTGAGGTCATTTTATGAAAATATGTGTTTCTATTTGTATCCTTTGTGGTATTATTCAAGGTTATTTTATAACAATTTAATGTGTTTTTGTTAATGTATATAAAGCTTAAAATTATGTTTTTGGTAGGTATTGGAATGTTTTTGGTCATAAATGGAGGTTTTGAAATGGGTTTTGTGTCCAATACATAGTTACAACCCTTCACTTGTTTTGTGAATATTGTGAATGTTTTGTTAGGTAAAACAGAGTGGTTAAAAGGGTGTATATGTACTGTTTTTAACGGTCTGTTCACGTAATATGGGGTTTTGAAAGGTATTTTGTTTAAGTAAGATTTCAAATATTTTTTTAGAATTTTTTTATAAAGTGCTGAAATGTATTAGAAAATGGAAAGAGAGCTACAAAACATGGTTGTGGGCTGTTTTTTGTGGGTCTGTTGTGAAAATTGAATCATGTTGATGAAAGAGGTATTATATGTTATTTGAGTGGGATGTTATGTGAGATAGATTGTCTTTTAATGGTTTATAAATATTTTTACGTGGTTTTTATAAGTGTCAATGAAATGTGAAGTGTGTTGTGGGATATTGTTGAGTGAGTCGGATTCCAAAATAAATTTGAATGAAACGTGTAATTTTGTGACTAGTGTGTTATAAATGTGGGGTGTTTGGTGAATTTTTGATATGGAAATGATATTTTCATGTGAAAATTATATTCCTTGACTTGTTTAACTTTTTTGAGCACAAAGGGAAAACTCTAGTATCTAGGTGGGTGGATGTGAACTAGTATTCTAATGAATTTGTGGGGTTTGACCTCAGTTTCACTTAGCATGATTGATGATTACAACTATAACTAATCTATGATGAAGATTATTTGGGACCACTAGGTTATGGGTATGTTCCCTACTAGTGGATCGTCCAAGAGAACGGATATTTGTGATGGTTACTCTCACTGAGATACGAGGTACCTGGGACCCACAACTAGCTAGTGTCTATGGGTTATTTCCCATTGCTTTTGCTCACTGGATATTTTGTTCTTACCACCGACATACAGAATTAGAGGCTGGAAAATTCAGTAGCTATGGTATTTATTTTAAATGTTTTTATTCTTTAAATTAGCCCACCTGAAAACTGTTTTTATTTAATGTTGCATCTTTTCGAAATTTTAACTAGAATCTCATGTTTTTGAAAACGTGAATTATTTTCCTCATTAAATGTTTATCACATGGAATCTATTAGTGGTGGTATCCTATTAGGGGTTGGATCACACCCTACTCACACACTTGGTTGTAAGTATAATTGGTTAATTTTATTATCGTACGTTGGGTAAAGTTTTTAGTTCCAGTGGTTCGGGTTTCTGGCTGGTCCTTGGAGGTGATGTCTTGTGGAGATAGTTTGAGGGTGGTGCCCATTTCCATGAGGGTTCTTGGTCTGTCCATATTTGGTTTGTTTCCATTGTAATGGACTTTGAACATTGTTTTAACCATGGTAATTCAGTTCTGAAATTTTGTAAAAGATGGCATTAGTTGAAAAATCCAAATTTCTTTTATTGAGTTTGTTTGTTGTTTAATGTGTATAAATTGGGGTAAATCATTCCCAATTATCATTATATGATTCCTGGTCACGTTATTTATGGAATAGTCAGGATAGTCTAGAGTTAGGATTGTTGGGTCTTGGATGTTCAATTATGGGTAGTGTGCCTGATCATTGCACCTCATGATTGGATTCGAGTCTCTAGGGGACGTCGGGATTTTTCTAAGTCCTTTGGTTTTGTTGGTTTGATGATGATTAGGGGAAATGAAAAGAGAGTTTGGTTAATGGTCTCAGTGAGATCTTAGGGCCTATCATGCCATGTGGAGCCAGAGATATTCCCTAGAACACTCTCTTTGATGGTGAAGTGATTGTAATATTTCCGCCAACCATATTTTCATGTCACCCACTGAATCTTGTTTCCTCTCGCATTGTTTTGTGCTTTAGTTTTCAAATCTTGACACTTTGGTTTTAAAGTGACATGCTTGTAAGAAGTGTAATGTTTTTTTGAAATTATTTTCAAATTAATTGGGAATGGTTTGGTTTATGAAATGCCGGAACAGAATTTTCAGAATTGTTTTGACATGGAAAATGTTGTGCTTACACCTCTTTTGAAAGTAGGAACTATATTGAAGTTGGTTTAGAAAACTGTTACCAATAGAGGTTTCTAAACAATCAAAATGTGTTTTAATGGGATGATATGTTTTCCAATTTCTATTTATATCTTTAAAGTGAGTTATTTTCTAAATGGTTTTGTCTTTCTGAAAAGTTTTGTATGATTTGAGTTGGGATTTTGATCTCGTGGTTAGTGGTTTTGAGAAAAAGGATGTGTTGGTTTACCTTTTTGGTTTTGAAAAGTGGAAAGAATTTTTGTTTTAACCAATGGTATTTTCGTGAGAAACCACATCCATGGGGTTATATGGGAATATGGATGGTTGTGAAATGACTAGATGAGTGTCGGGATGGATATGAGGAGGGTGCCCAGTGTGGCACATAAACATTCATGTGTAAGGCCAATGGGGTACCATTGGTGGATGCGCTAACCGCTGAACCATTTGTTTTACAGAAATATTTTTAAAGAGAAACATGATGTCTTGATGAATTTATTGCGATGGTTTATAATATGTGTTTTTGGATAATGTTGATGTTGTGGGATGTTTTGAGTCTAAGAACCCCTCATGTTCGAACTATGTTTTTGGTTTGTGTTTTGTCGGTAAGCTGGGTAGAATGACCAGTTAGTAGTCTACTCTGAGATATGTTTCGGGACACCATTAGGATGGATCCCTTCATGTGTTTGGATCTGTTTTGCGGAACTTTTGACCAATGGACCAGCTTGGTTGGGTCATTAAGTTATCTTGTTGGATAAGGTATGCCCCCATTTTCTAAATTAAAAATAAATTTTAATTCTATAATATCTCATTCACTATTTGAGTTTGTTCGGAGATTCAAACTCTCACCCAAGACCACATACCTAAGGCACGCCCCCATGCCCTCCTACCACAATTTGGAGCTCAGTAGAATAGTGAAAGGGGTCTAAAATTCTCTAGATTTCATAAATTCTCCAGATTTGGAGTGGTAAATTGATCCTTTCATAACTCCTATTTTCAATATTTTTCCCCAATTCCAGTTCCTACAAGATATCGTAATCTTTTTTCGAACTTCCCATTAATGGTAGGATGTTTTTAAATTCATATTATGGTGGATTTTGGGTCATTTGCTTCAAGATTATTTTGGGTATGTGTTTCTCTCTTCAATTCCTTTCTTATCTTTAGGGTTTCCTCCCAATTTCATAAATTTATAGAGTTTCCTGAAGTTAGGGATCATACCTAGGGTTTGATTTTGGGTATTTTTGGTGAAATATTATGGTTTATGGTTCATTTTACCATCCTTGTGGTGCGGCGGAGGTGCGGTTCATGTTTCACACAATGATTCAAGGGTTTTGATTCAAAAGGTAGGTGGTTCCATTTGTAAACAATTATTTATGAGTTAGATTTATGTATTTAACCATTTTTCATATTCCTCATATGTTGGGTGTGGTGGGAAAACTGTTTATGATTGATTTGGTTATGTGTTAAATTTTATACTCACTTTTTAATTGAAATTGGGTGTTTTCATATGTAACTCATGGGGTTTTATATGGGGGTAGTTTATAACTTATGAAATTGGTTTATTAAATATATTCTGGCCTGCCAATTCTGGTTTGGTAATTTATTAGTGTCATGTGGTCCTAAATAGAATGTTTTTGAATAGGTTTGATGGGTAAACCATTGTTATACTTCATGAGGCCATGTTTTAAAAATGATTGTTTTCATTTGTATCTTTTGTGGTATTATTCAAGGTTATTTTATAACAATTTAATGTTTTTTTATAAATGTATCTAGGGATGGAAATTATTTTTTTTGATAGTAATTGGTATGTTTTTGGTCTTAAATGGGGGTTTTGACATGGGTTTTGTGTGCAAGAAATAGTTACACCCCTTGAGTTTTTTTGTGAATATTGTGAATGTTTTGTTTGGTTAAACAAAGTGGATAAAAGAGTGTATATGTACTGTTTGGGGGGTTTGTTCACCAAATATGGGTTTTTGAAAGGTATATTGGTTATTTGAGATTTAAAATATTTTTTTATAATGTTTTATAAAGTGATGAAATATTTTAGAAAATGGAAAGAGAGCTGCAAAACATGGTTGTGGGATGTTTTCTGTGAGTATATTGTGAAAATTTAATTTTGTTGATGAAAGAGTTATTATATATTATTTAAGTGGGCTGTTATGTGAGTTATAATGTCTTGTAATGGTTTATAAATTTTTTTAAAGGATTTGTGGGAGTGTCAATGAAATGTGAAGAGTGTTCTGGGATATTTTTGTGTGATTCAGATTTCAAAATCAATTTGAATGAAAATTTTACTTTTGTGACTTGTGTGGTATACATGTGGGATGTTTGGTGAATTTTTGATATGGAAATGATATTTTCATGTGAAAATTATATTTCCTGACTTGTTTAACTTGTTTGAGAACAAAGAGAAAACTCGTGTATCTAAGTGGGTGGACGTGTACTAGTATGCTAGTAAATCTGTGGGGTTTGGCCTTAGTTTCAATTAACACGATTGACGCTTACAACTCCAACTAAACTATGATGATGATAATTGGGGACCACTAGGTTATCGGTATGTTCCCTACTACTAGCTCGTGCACGATAATAGATATTTTTCATGGTTACTTTCATCGAGATACGGGGTACTTGGGACCCACAACTTTTTAGTTCCTAGGGGTTATTTCCCATTGCATGTGCTCAATGGATATTTTGTTCTTACCTTCGTCATACGGAATGAGAGGATGGATAATTCAGTAGTTGTGGTATTTATTTTAAATTTTTTTATTCTTTAAATTATCCCATCTGAAAACTGTATTTATTTAATGTTGCACCTTTTCGAATTTTTAACTAGCATCTAATGTTATTTAAACCTTGCATGATTTTCATCATTAAATTTTTATCATATAGAATATATTAGTGGTGGTATACTATTGGGTTTTGGATTAAATCCTACTTACACACTTGTGTGTATGTAGACTTGGTTATTTTTTTTGTCGCAGGTTGGGTACATTTTTTATTTCCATTGGTTTGGGTTTCTAGGAGGTCCTTAGTGGTGAAGTCTTGTAGAGATGGCATGAGGGCGGTACCCCATTCCATGACGGTTCTTGGGCTTTACTTATTTGGTTTTGTACCTTTGTAATGGTATTTTAACATAGTTATAACAAATGTAATTTAGTTCTGAAATTTTGTAAAAGACGTTTTTAGCTGAAAAATCCAGATTTGTTTTATTGAGTTTGTTTGTTGTTTAATGTTTTGAAAATCAGGTAAATCATTCCCAATTATCAATATATGATACCTGGGCACCTTTTCCAGCCCATGGGGACCGGGAACACCCATCAGGCCTTGGCATAGGCCGGTTATGGTGCAGTTTTGATGGCTACTAGATTCCGTTCGTGACACACAATGTTTAGTGCCACTAGTTAGCCCTCGGAGTTCACCACATTTATAGTATATAGGAATGAGACATATATTACATGTGAAATGTCATTTTTTTTTCTATTTTTCACTTAATTATTAATTCTAAAACCATTACAATGAAATTAATTTGGGATAAAACTCTTTTAAGGATATCTATATTTTATATTGACAAAAATTTATTTATTAAAAAAATATAATCACAAAATTATGCATTGATTCTAATCAATTGTTTCTTTTAACGATTTGATCATGGTTTTTCTATTAAAAACGTATTTAATTCATCTATACTTGTGGATATCCATATTTTGATTTATAATTTTCATGAATAAATAAATATTACATTAAGGATTTTCCTTTTACTATAAATTCAGTTGATTTTCTATTTGTGGATCCTAGGCTGGTGTCAAAAAACATCATTGATATAGGTGAATGAAACTGGAAATATATATCAATCAAAACCATTAATTATTGTTTCTTATATAATGTAATTATAATTGTTTTTTTTTTGAATTTGGATTCATTTCAAATAAATAATAAGTGTCATGAGGAGGGAGTGAATAATGAATTAACTTGGAAAATTTATTTTGATAATATTGTTTGTATTTATTAAAATGACCATGATTTGAGATGATTATTTATAAAAAAAATTAGTGAGATAAAAATGCGTGAAATATTATATAATTTTCAATGAAATTAATTATTTTTAAAGATATGATTTTTCAACCCATTTTATTTTGTTTTTAAATGAGTTGGATTGAATTTGGATGATGAACATGGTTCTAATAGAAAATATTATTTGGAATATATTAGACTTAATTATTTTAATGTTAACTCCTTAACAATTTTAATTTCCCTGAATAACATGGATTTTGTGGTATTTATGTGGAAATTACTCATGTTTGTAATGTATTAGCTCTTCTTAATAATGGTTTATTAAGGATAACAATGGTTACTAAACTCTATTTTGTGTGGTGTGATAATACAATATGAATGACTCTTATTCCCCATTTAATTTACAATTTATTGAGATATTGAAGACATTGATCTATGCATCACTAAGATGTGTGAGAATCCATATTTTATAAAACCCTATGCATTGTTATAATTGTTAAAATATTTAAAAGTATAGATAATCATTTATACATAATGATTCTTGATTGAACTAATTTATAGAATTCATTCATAATATAATTTAATATTCATACACATTTGACAAAAAAGATTATATATATTCCTAATTTTATATAGTTTAATTTTGAATATTTTTTTAAAATAATTATTTATATTTAGTTTATATATTATTTTTGATGTACATTTTTTAGAAGAATATATGGACACTATTTCTGTCAAATCAGGCTTAGTTGGTATAGTTTTTAAATATTACCTTTAAAATATTTATTGAGATCATACTAGGCATTCATCCTCACACACTACCCTTTCATATATGAAATTTAATGTTTTCATTTTTAGGAGTACAAATAGGGACTGAAATATAGAGAGGTGGTGGTGGTACATGATTATATGGACCATGAGAATTTGTGTCAAATGAGTTCACATGTTATCCAATTATATCATGGGGGAATATTCTCAAATATTTGTGATATTGTTTATAAAATTTGATGATATAACATTTCAAGACATGTTCATGGATACCAATTTTTTTATCTTGTGCTTTATTTTTCATATCGATTAATTATCGAATTATAATCACTTTGTTTTTTATTTATAGTTCAATTGGTGAAATCATTCCCAATTTTTTAAAATGATTCCTTAGCTATAATCTCCATCCTTTAAGGACTGATAAAAATCTTCTGTAAATGTCTTGATTTTTATATATTCCAGTGAAGTGAATCTTGTAGGTTAGTTTTTGAATATATACGATAAAATATAATAGTTGGGGATAGATTTGGTATCATAAATAATGAAAAATATATAATCTATGTGGATTTAATTTATATTATAAATCCTACTAGAATAAATTTAAAAAAAATTATTTATATGTAAAATTTAAAATGGACTGTAATATGTAAAAAAGTATCTAGAATAATTGATATTTAAACATTGTTTCATATATCACATATTTGGAATCCAGTGTCACTAATAATGTTGCATTGAACCATTTCATAATTTCTAAAAATACTGCTCTGATGATCGATAACATAATAACATAATTGGGTTACAACACGACATTTCATGATAAAAAACCATAACATACAGCATGATACAAAATTAGGAATTATTTTTCCTATAACACTCCAAAAACTGTGAAATCCAGGGTCAAATTATTCTATGATTAAAAAATTGGTACAGAATTCTTTAGAGGATTCAACTAGATTAGAACTGTGTGGTTAAGTGTTCTCGTCCCAAAGGAGTGTTTTTATAGTTTATATCCTAGGATATTTCATAGAGTGTGTGATAGTGAAGATGAATAACATTCCATAAGCCGGGGCTTTCCTGGGATAGTAAATACCCAAAAAATGGAATTACCCTACCCAAAATAGTGATGTAGTGTATACAATGAGGATCTATTGATTTTAATGGGATGAGACTATAACATCAAAATACAAGTAACACATAAATTGAAAATTTGTTCTACTCTTTTCCTAAAATATAAAACATTCTTTATTACAGTCCACCTGATTAGTAAACCTATGTATGTCATGATTTTCTAGTAGTAGTGTCAAGAGGGTTTACATCCATGGATGTTCCCATTGTGTATATGAGTGAGTAAAAATTACATTGAATGAAAATGCGAGGGAATGTGAAAATATTCAATATTTTGAAATGTTAATTTTGTAAGAAATAAACATTTTTTTATGAGAGAATACCGGGTATTATTGGAAACGCATGGGATTTTATGACATGATGAACACCATAGGGATTTAATTTAATTATAGTGTGAATAATAAAATTTATCTCTTTATTTAAGTACAATGTTATCCCTTGAATTATATAAGAGAAAAAATATAATATTTTTTCCTAAAAATCGACAAATATTAGTTAAAAATTTCTTTATATTTGATTTCATTACAAAACTATATAAAAAATAAAAATAACATAGACTATTGTTTTCCTATGATATGTATAACAGTTTCATGCCTATGAAAAATATAAATATAAATATTGTAAAAAAGTAAATCCTTGGTACATGTGAAATATAAATAAATTCATCAAAGGTATTTTTATGGTCATGGTCCTCACATATTATGGATTATCATCATTCAAGCTATTCCACGAATTAAAAAAACATCATCATCCACATCTTAAACACATCCGATCCTTAAATAAATTAATATCATTGAAAAAATTCCATTAGTTTTAAATGAACAATAAATACATCTAATAGAATAATTCAAATTTTATTAAAAAACTATTTTAAAAAATAATTTCCCTTAAATTTTAATAAATAAATATATATAAATGAATGATAATGTATGATATAAAATCAATTTTTTGTAAAAGGAAAATTTAAATATTCATAATTTTTTTCAGAAAAAATTTCTAAAATACATATTTTAAAATTCTATAATATCAAAATGTAATCATGAAAACTATATGAAATTAAATACTAAACATATAAAATTTATAATGAATGAAAAAATATTTTCTTTGAAATTGTGGAATCAAAACATTCAATTGAAGGAATAAGTGAATCATATATATAACAATTATATTTATTATAATACGGAACCCATTTATTTATTATCAATAATATTGATTAATTACAGAAAAATCTCAAAACCAAAATATTTATTACTGATTATTATAATCATGATTTATTATTTATATTTAAATTTGAATATGAATAATATTATTTGATATATCTATATAAATATAAATAATTATATAGGGAAAAAATTATAGATCTATAAAATCATGTGAAAAAATATATATAACTTTAATAAACTTATATCTCTATTCAATTCGTGAAAAAAACATTGTTTAAATGTGAAGAATAGCGTAAATCAATACTAAGAACCCCAATTTTTTCCATGGATACTATTTTTTACAACTGAGTGTTTCAAGTGGAAAATGAGACATAAATCCACATCATTGAATTCGTTCAAGACGTTGTGGAATGATCACATGGTCCAAATGACCATGTTTTAAAAATATAACTAGTTATATGACTATAAAAATAATATATTATTATTTTCCACAATTATCTATTAGACAATGCACCACACCCATGTTTTCTCCATTTCCCCCAATATAATAATAAAATAAACGGTATCTTGGTCTATTGAACATTGGTCCTAACAGTGAACAAAATATTTCCTCCTAAAATCATTAAATTTTACTCTCATTAACCTCAAATGTTTAACTAGAACATAACTAGTAGGCATATTATATTAATTTTTCATAATCTTCAACCCCAATATATTTAGTTAATTATGGTAATATATTAGAATAAATTTATTGTTAACCATCTACAATTACAATTTTTCCTTAATTCATTTATACTGAAGCTATGAAACACTTTCCTAAAATATATTCAATGGTTTTACATATAATTATTTAATATTAAAATTAAATCATATTGTTTCTAACCTTAGGTTTAGATCTATTTCATTTATTCCATGTTGAGGTAAATAATGAAGCACAATATGTGAATGTATAATAATTTTTAATGAATACACTATAATATTATTATTAGACTTATATAAAATCTAATGATAGTTTAAATAATAATACCAATCAAATTTTATCTATAATGACCTGGGTAATATGAATATTTTTCATTTATTTTTATGAGGGGTCAAAATGTCATTAATTCTATGTTTATATAAATATATATGAATTACCTAAGATAATTGTTAAAAAATATATAATAAAAATCTAATTGACTTATCCAAATTCATCTAAATCATGTGTTCAATTACTATATGGATGTATTATATAAAAAGACACATACCCATGATTCACAATTTATCATTCCTCTGGGGGAATAACTATAAGTAATATCCTAATATTTAAATCATTAAAATATATTATAATTGGATCTTAAACACTTATTCAACATATCATAATTCATTCTAGAATTATATATTATATATTATTATTCATTAATATATTTATAAATAAAGAACTACAATTAAAAATAGCGAGATTAAAAGATAAATAATAAGTAGTGTATCAAATAAGATATATAAAATTCAAACTAGAAAATATATTAATAATAGAATATATAATTAACATAAATAATTATCATATAATATGAGGTATTGAAATAAGGAATTCATTATATTCAATAAAAAAATATTAGATTAAAAAATACCACTATTGTGGAAATAATATTAACAAATTACGTATCTTTAAACTCATATAATCTGGGAATTAATATTCCTTATGTCTCTATTATAATCAATTATCTTTTCAAGGGGACCAAATAAATAGTCGTGATATAACTAAACCATTTTCCTATCATAGATTGGTATAGAATATTTTCCAAATATCTTCAGGGGTAAATTTTATATAATATTAATCATTATATTAATTTTATTCTAGATAATTCAGATAATTTTTTATATTTTTTATATAGCGATATTATTAAATATGGAATTTTCAATAATAATAATAAATTGACGGATGATATGTGAATTGAGTTTTTAATATTGTGAAGTGGTGAGAAGGAATCTATGAAATGAGGAAACCCAACCACAAGATTAGAAACTAAAAAATATTTGTATAATAGTAAAGGGTGATACTAGTGGGTGTTTATTGTACTATAATTGACAATAATTTTCCATTTAAAATGTACTAATCATGAATGAAAATTATATTGCTCAATCTGTCAAAATATGGGATGAATATAAAAGTCAATACATTATGTGAGGATATTTTGGACATTAATGATATAGATGATCCTTCTCTATATATTCATTATCTTGATAATTCATACAAAGGTATTATTTTTATTAAACGATTTATATGTTGTGTTAGATATAGATAACAAATCTATTGATCCTAAAAATGGACTCCCATAAATAGTGATGGATTACATATAAGTTGTTATTTTTAGGTATTTTGGAGCATGTAAATAAAAAAAAATCAAATATGTAATTAATATATTCATGATAGCTTATGTGATAGGATTGGATGATAAATTGAATCATTTACTTGTATCCAAAAAATATGATGATGAATCCATGTAAGATGGGGAATATTTTAGACGTTTTATAGGAATATTATATTATGATAGACTAATGTTTTTTATTTTTTCAATGTTTTTTCTTGTTCGATTATTGATATGTTTCCTACTTGTTCTACGTTATTTTTTTATATAATCCCATTTTTATTTCTTAATTTTGACAAATTTATCAATCGGGATACCACCATCATCATATTTAATTACTGTTATTACCAATTTATTAGTCCTTATAAGAACTGAAATTTAATGTTTTAGGTTTGATTTTTTTTTTCATTTTTTATATCTTTTGATACATACAAAACAAAAAGAATTGATAATTACATCACTCATTATGGAATAATATTACTATAAATGTCAATACACTATAAGAAATAAATAAATGGGTGAAAATTGTAAAAATGAAAAAGGACTCAAACCAAATGATTATAAAAATAATATTTGTCAGAAAATCATATCATTTACAATTTTCTATAATGATTGGAATACAACTGAGAACATTAAAACATAATTTCAAATATAATTAATGATAGAATTAATTACAATATAATTCGTGTCTATAGTGAATGATTATTAAAATATTTTTATAGAATAATAGTTGTTCAATAAAATTGATAATTATTGTCATACATATAACCATTTGTTATATACTCACGTTCTATATTATAATTGGATATATGGTAATTGGATAACTTTTTAAACTGGATGAAAGTATATGAAATGATTATATTTTTAAGCAATTGAAAAAATACCTCTCACAAATAAATTTATATTTCTAGGACGAAATAAAATTTTAATACTTTATAAATAAAATATTAATTCTTCATTTCTATTATTATTTTTAATTTTCAAAATAAATGGGTTTTTAATGAATATTTTTATTTAAATTGAATTAATATAATATTATTTTTCAAAAATAAAAAACTTAGTTTAATAGGATGTAACTACAACCTTTTCTTATTAAAAAGATATAGTCAAATAATTTTATGAATAGGTTATTTATTTATTTTTATATATTAAATTAATACCCTTATATGAATGACTATAGTAAAATTGAAATGATTTAATTCGTTATATATTAATTAACAATTATTTACACTATAATTATTTATGAAATTTTATTGATCTTTAAATTATAAGTGTTTTCTAAATAATGTAATTTTACTTTTAAGGTTATTTGTTCAGTTTAATTACTATGAATAACTAATAGTTACCAAGGTAAATGTTTGTAAAAATGACATAGGTAAATAAGGATAATGTTGCTAATTTTGGGGTAATGAAAAAAACATTAATAATCCATTATAACTAAATTAGTGTATGAGTGAATGATTATCCTCCCCTAATATTATTTGTATTACATGTCTGTCTTTCATCAATGGTTCCTATTTAAAATATAATCTTTGAAAACTAAGGGATATATATTCTCGAAAAACAAAGTGAAAAAAACCTAAAAATGGACTCCCATAGAAACTCCCCATATATTACTATACATTAACTTCATTTTTCACCTCAATTGTGGAACAAATTATCTCTATTAAATGTAACCCAGTTTTGTAATCTTTTGATCAAAATAAAATGAAAAAAAATCAGTCGCATACAAGAGGATCATAAATGTTTGTGTCTTCTTATAATGAACAATACATAATTTTCTTCTAAATATAGTGTCTATTATTATATAAATTTCACATTAAATAATATGATTTAAATGAATTATTCATCAAAAAAATTATAATATTTTTATTAAATAACATCTTTTTAATTAATCATTTGATATAAGAGGTTCTGATATGCTTTGATGTTAGAAAATATATGAATAATAATAATTTTATTATACATGAATGAAAAATAAAAATTAAAAAGTATTAATATTTTTTTGTAATAAAAATTTTCAGATTTTTTTAAAAAAATTAAATGTTAATATGCCAATCTGTATTCATCAATTTTTTAATTATTTTATATAATAATAATTCATTGAAAAATGAAATTTTTAAGTTTTCAAAAAGACATATGAACATAAATTATAAGATATTTACTTGGGATTAAAACCAATATAATTAACTTTTACAAAATATTTATGAACGTACTGTACATATAAAAACAAATGATTCATGATGATAGACAATGTACACCCAAAATGATGTGTAAATAGAAAATAGAAATGTTTATACCTAGATATAATTTTTAATAATTATAAATTAATATATGGTTAATAAAAAATTATAAATTAATGGTGATTGATAAAATAAAAAATAAAAAGGTGTATTAAGATATATTAATAATAATAACTAATTTAATAGACATGGTGGTAGAGATTTCCTAATATTATAAGACAATTAGTTAAGGTCTTATTTTCATATATCAATTTATAATTGATATTTTATGAGGATTAATATTCATTAATAATATATATATATATATATATATTAATTATCTCTAAACCCCACTTATTCTTATCCGATTAGTATATTCATTAAAAGAGTTTCCACTTATCCCTCTCAATTCTATTTAAATTTATAATGACATTTTTTATTAATAGTATCATTCATTACAAATGTGTTAATTAGTTATTTTGTATTATTTACTAAGGGTTTCATCATCCAAGTATTAAATTTTTTTAGTCAATTTTATTAAAATATTTTTTTCCAGGGTTATTTAAGGATGTTTTTTTCTCTGTTTTTAAAATAATTTTCATTGAAAATATTTGATTTAAAATCATTAAAGGGTATTTCATCATATTTTTATAGTATTTTTATAATTATATGATATTGATTTTTTGTCTATATTAATTCAATTTAATTATATATAAGAAACCATAGGTGTTTACTCTCATGAAATCATCCAAAATATCATTCAAGATTCCTCTTTGTCATGTATTATGTTTGTTTTATTTTAACAGATTTAATTTTGATAGATTAATAAATCATATATTCACGTATTAGTTTTTTAAACTCATGGGTTCCACCTAAATAATTTATTATTTTATTTTACGGATTGAAATGTAAATATATATCCGTCCATTTAATTTTCAATAATATTATATCTTGTTAGATGACATATAATGTAAGTTAGAGTGAATCCAATATACTAGCTTAATCTATATATAATGTGATGATGGTTTGTTTTTTGTCCTTATAATAACGATTAATTTCACAAACTTATAAATATTTGAAGTTATTATTACAGAGCTGTATGTTATGTAACATAACTACATTATTATTTTATTAATCATTATTTTTATCTCATATTACCATAAATTGTTGACTCATTATGATATTATCCATTTATAAATATTTCATGACTCATAATCTGACATCTAAATTCAATTGGGTAGGAATTTATTTTTAATGTTCATGAACATTGATTAGGTTCTCATAATATCTAAACCAACATATACTTCCTCATGTTCATAAATTATTATTTGATATATTAACACTTTATTGGGACTATATCCTCAAACAATATTATATTTTCATTTCCCAATTATATTAGGATGATTATTATTTTTAAAATGTCTAGAAGGGTGTCATGTATGATGAATATTTGTGTTTGAATAAGATAATTGTTTTTAAAAATAGTTTTTAATGTATCTTGTCATCAATGAAACAAATATAGAGGTTTGGTATTGTGATACACCGTGACATATAAAGATATTAATAAAAAATGAATTATTTTTTTATTTATGATATTATTAGTTTTCATTAGTTTTAATTTTAAAATATCATTATTAATTATGGGGATTTGGTTTTGAAAAATATTAATATGGAAGAAAAAATAAATATTATTTAAATAAAAACAATTTATGATGTATCATTACTACCATAACTTGAAATTACAGTTTATTAATTTTGTATATCTTAAAATTAAAATTCCATTAAATAAAAGTGATTACATTTGATATAAATTAATAAAAAAATCAATATAATTTTTACAAATATATTACTTCAATAACCAAGAGATTTTTTATCAAAAAATATTTCAAAATGAATTATTTTCACTCCCCCAAAAAAGTTTAATGTTATGGGTTAGTTGAAAAAAATATCATTTAATTTATCTAAATCATTTATAAAATAATAATTAGTAATGTGAACAAAAATGAAGTATAAATTATCAATAAAATGAACTAATATACTGTAATTTATTTTATAAAAACCACCAGTGTTATTTATCAATCCTTTCATTCCACTAATTAATAATTAGAGCAATGGAATGTTATAAAATATAGTTTTCACTTTATGTTGGTAAACTATGAAGTAATTTTTCTATCATTTTATTATAATGTTTGTTTAGTAAAACAATGGCGGAACAAAAGAATAATCACATAGAATGTTGATGATATCATCTCATGTAAATGGGAGAGGGTAAAAAGTATTTGAAATAACAATTTTCATTAATGCTTTATACTAAAATGGAATGTGGATTTCTATAGATGAAATAACAGAAGGATGAAAAAAATTATTCTTATGAAAAAAATTACAATTACATGTGGGGTAATATTCTAGTATTACCATCAACCATGAAATAAAAATCAATCAATATATTTTTTCTATAAACTATGAACTATGAAACGTTTCCTAAATTATAAATTTCATGATATGAAGAAGATTATTCTATTTTCTCCCGCAATGGATATTCATGATTGAAACTTTGGTTATTAAGGTAATTTATAATAAAAAATAGGAATAAATATATATATAGACAATCAATTTATAACACCGACATATGAATAGAATTTCATCTTCTCATATATAATATTTTTTTTAGAAAAATAAGGATGTTGTCTCCAAAAATGATGAACTATAATCATCATATTCATAACAGTTATATTACTATCACGTGAATGTTGAAGAGATATTAAGATGTAATCATATAATTTATATATATAATCAACCATGTAAATCCTTACACATTCTGAAATGTATTAATTATATAAATTATGGGAAATATAACATCTATTGATGTATTACAGATTTTAATGACATAAAAATAGTCATATAACTCAAATTATAAAGGAAAAATGGAAATTTATTTGAAATAATAAGTCTACATTTGTGTACTGAAAAGGTAGTGGTTAATGGTAAAATCATTTTCATAATAAAGAACTGTAAAATATATAATTTAATCTTAAACTTTCCACCCCAGTATGTATTGAATGATTACTAATAGTGTCAAATCCCCCTAGTTTGAATTTTAATTCTCAATGACAATGAAAATTGATTTAATTATATAATTTATTGAAAACAACTTAGATATAGTTGATGATTCTATTAATGATATTCTATTAAATCTAATTTTTTTCAATGATGAATAATTTCCTATGACTTTATGAATAGATTAGATACAACTATGTAGATAAATTTTCAAATTTCAAAAGTATGGATATCATATTAAATATACCAAAAAGGCTCTTGATTTCATATCAGGAGGAGGATTTATATTAACTAGCTATATAGGTGCCTTCAAATTTATGGGTGTTATTACATTATTAGGATAGAAACATAACATAAATGGTTAGGTAAAAGATGATATGGTATATAGAATAACTTATTTTGGAATATGATTATGTACTTCATGAATGAATATATATCCCCCAAGAACATGAGGATTTAATTTCAACGACACATATATCTGATGTCGTTCATTTATTAATGGATCCATATTCAAATATTATATTATTTTAATTGAGGGAAAATTTAAATACTAATAATAATAAGTTATTATTAGTCTCACTGATTTACCATTTTTGAGTTACATTTCTCATTATGATCAATATATAAGAATCAAATCTAATTTGTATTGATTGTCATAAAATTAACATGATGAGGAAAAAGAAAAATTATATAATAAATTTTACTGAATCAATGATAGATCAACTATAAGAAGATCATAACGTCTCATTGATTCATATTAGGACTAAATGAAATCAATTATTATAGAAAATATAGGTAATATGGAAGGTGGACTATAATAATACATAAGTACAATAAGAATACATTTTCAGATAATTAAAACATTAAAATTACATACAAATATTCAAATAATTCTTTTAATTTTTATAGTCATTTAAGTGCACAGATTGTTCGTTTAAATTTATATTATATTATAAAATATTAATAAATCATGAAATATAATTATTATCAAATTAGTGTATTGATAGAGATCATGAATGTATGGGGTTTTTTTTTTGAAATATTGATTTTGTGGATATTTTCTATAGAAAGTGTTATTATTCATTTCTGTAATCTCACCTGTGGATATATATATGGATTCTTCCATAGTATATATAATTATAGGATTTTCTAGACATTCCAACCCATTGATTATATTTTTTATACTGGCTTGATACTATCAACATATATATGTAAATATCCTATTTTTATCATATACAATAATGATGAAAACTCTGTAGTTAGTCATTTTACATTAGAATGTTGAATGTGATGGGAATTTCAGGGGTCATATGGGTATGTTGGTAATTTTTCATATAATTAGACAACCTACTATTGAATATATAATTTTTATAAATATAGAAGCACATAAATGTTAATATGTATGTATTGATTTTCATGATGTCATTGTAGAAGTTTCTTCCTAATGTTATTTATATTCCGATAAGAAATGTTACTTGATAATATCTCTTGAGAAGAAAATTTTAGTATTCAAATTAATTATATAAAGTAATTATGATTATAACTAATAGTATGATATATATACAAATCACATGATATTAAACTACATATTCAAATTAATGGGTATGGACATGTTCCCATGGAGTGGGTTTTAGTTGATCAAGCACCACAAAATTTTAATAATTTACAATCCAAGGTTTCTGAAAAATAGAATTTTTTATATGTTTGAATAATTATAAAATTTTTTTCTATCATGTAGATAAATTTATAGTAAATTATATATGATTACTCAATGAAAAAACCTTGAAATCATATGGCATTGAAAAATTCCAATCATTCTTATATAATTTGAAAACCATATATTCATATAATGATTAAATAGGTAAAAAATAATTCTATTGAGATACCAATGATTTTTGAAAGTATTATAACATTAAAAATTGAAAATAAAAGTTTTATATTAACAGGGATGTAAATATATATTTAAAATAGTATAACTGTATATGGATATATTTTCATATTGTGTATACCTTATCAATGTGTTAGTAACTGTGAATCCAAAAGATATATACAAGTCCCAAGGAGTATTTCTAGTAGGACAACATGAAGAGAAAAGTTGTGTATTATATATAATGATGTTTGGTATGAAATAAAATTAGGTAAGAAATATACAAATCGTCGGTTATTATTCATCCATTATTCTTACCTTTGTATAAATAGATTAAAATAACCATGTAAATATTAATTTGTAATATGAATACACATACATGCCATAAATCCTATTTTTATATAGTTTAGAAAACATAAAATCGTAATTTTATATCTATGAATATTTTGTTCTTGATAATCATTCCAGGATATTACTAATGTAAGTGGAAAGGGTTTATAGAGTACAAAAATCAGTTATATAGGACCAATATCTAAGGAATACAATTATTTTAGGGATAAGTCTTGATAATTCAATAAATAAAGGCATCATATTTATCTTGGTGTGTTATATGTTGATTTATGATTAATCATAAAATGAAGTTCAAGAACATTTTAAAATTAATATAATATATTCAATGGATTTTAAAGGATTATTGGATTAATAGCCTACATTTTGAAAGTTTAAATCCAAAAAATATGATATTATACCATTAAAATGGCTTCAAATGAGTCTTTTTTGATGTAGTGGTTTCAAATTTTAACTTTATTAAATTATGTTTGGAATGAATAATCTCAAGGGTATAGTTGTCACTGACATGATATTAGTGAATAATAAAACTTTTAATTGAAGAAATTAGAACACTATCAAGGTTTGTAAATTTTCTATATTGATATTCATATGTAATATTCTGAATTTGATTTCATTGATAAAGTATTACAACGAATATCACCATGGAAGAGGGTTTCTGATATTTTGAAAGAAAGAAATGTGGGGACATGGAATAATTATCCCTTTTGAAAACACTGATCTAGTTGTAATTCTAGTATATTATCTTTCACTACCATCAAATTTTACCAATGTTCATTATGAATTCCATGAATTACTTTTAATTAATCAAATACTTTATACAGAATGTATAGTTAACATAAACATATTATATTTCCAACACGATCTCACTTACATATAATTAATGGTAGTAATATAGGATCATTGAGATAAAATACTATGTTATAAGGGATGATATGATTAATGGAGGAACATTTTATTACCAAGTTGGTATGTGGTATATTTACTCTCATTAGTTTCAATCAGTTTATAAGAATATAATGAGTAAAAATAAAACATTGTATTAAAACTCACATTTGTGTGAATTTATTATGTATTTACCTTTAAATTAATCTTATGTGGTTTAATTATTCCATTATTATAAAATATTTGAATTTATAATGAAATACATTTTTAGAAAATTCAATAAAATATAACTAATTAAAATTACCATGTAATAGAACCATAATTGTTGAAAATTAAAGTAATTAATAAATCAAAACCATCATATTACTCTATGTAGATGACACCAGCAATGATAACTATAAAAATAATATAACACATTATAAATATAATAAAAAACGTTATAATATATTTAGTGAATAGTGATTTTTATTTTATTGATATATATAATAAAATTTAGTGTAATGTAATCCGGTTGTTATATATACAATTGATGTTTATAAATTGTTCAAATTGATGTTAATTGGATATACATACATACAATATGTAAATTGAATATTTAATTTTTTTGTCTCATATTTTTTTTAAAATAAATCTAATACAATATATATTTCATTAAAGATAAAAAGGAAAATAATTTATTATTTAAATAATAATTTTCCTAGAAATTTTTTTATTTAATTAATAAGTTTATGTGTATTTTATTTTATGATTAAAATACATATTGAATAATTATTTTTCATGTTAAAAGAGAAATAATTGATTTAATATGAATAAATTAATATCATTTGTTATTATAAAGGACTTAATTTTCATGAATTTTTTTTATGAAAGTATTATCGTTTTTCTATTAAGAAAAAATTATTAATATAAATAGTATAAAATATATAATATTATTTAAAAAATATATAGAAACTATTAAAAGATCAAAAAAATAGTTAATGATATGATATAAGATTAAGGAAAATAAATGCATAAAATTTCACTTTTAAGTATAAATTTTTATGCAATTTAATTCTATTTTCAATTAAAATTTTATGTTATCATATTTAGATAATGATTTTCATTTAATTATAATAAAATTAATTATTACATCCTATTAAAAAATATATGGATGTTAATTGAAAATTTTTGTGTAAAATTATATTTCCATTATTTAATTATTTTCTCTATGTAAATACTAAAATACTGAAATTGAGATTATATAAAATATTATGAAATAAAATAATACAAAAAATAAATATATTTCATTCTATAAATCCATTTTCTGCTATCCCTAAACATGCCCCAATTATTAATAAACATGTTTTACATTTTTGATATAAAATTAAAATATTAACAAATTTTGAGAATATTTTTTTTGAAAACACATCTCATGATGTCCTATAAAATGCAACATACTCTAAAAATTAGCATAAACAATACACATTTTCTTCTAATAATTCCAAAATTATATCCCTTATAATCTATATCCATGTTTAGTTAACTTAGGTTATATGAGTAACCCATGAATCGTTCTTATGTATAATGATCCAAAAAGGCTATACACTAGTATTCATCATATATATTGTCCGCTCCATAATCAAACAATATTAAATTATTAATAAAAATATTCTTAAACCTTATTAATAATAATAATTTTATTTATAAAATAAATAATATTCTATAAATATGTTATTATTATTACCCTATATAATATTCTTATAATTCATTCATCAAAACTAATTTATAGTTCGGTCAGTTTCACAACCCACAAGAATGATTTTATAACATTTAAATATGGATGGTTAAAAAATATATAAACCAGTAATAGGATTTTATAATTGTTATGTAATTAAATTTTCACAATTCTAATATCTTTATATACCTAAATATTTTCAATAAATGTGTATATTTTTCATATTGTTTTACAAAAAAATGATAATTTTTTACAATTCCCTTATAATAATAAAATTAGTTCCATGAAATGACCATGGGAAACCTAAAATATATCATTCATATATATTATATCATTGTATAAATTTGAGAATTTTGAATATTTCATGTTTAAAATAGAACGTGTTGCACCTGATAATTAATTTTAACAATATAATACTTTAATTTATGTAATATAGAAATATAAATGAATGATTTTTTGATATATTTTATGAAAATTATATATATATATATATATAATATAATAAATTAATATATATATATAGAGGTGGATCATGTAGAACAAATTTTAATTCTTAGGTAGGTGTTTTTTTCATGTATCTCTTACGAATCGTGATTAGAAATGGCACATATATTCAACGGGGGAAGTCATAAATTCATTAAAAATGAATCATTATATATTTTCATGTCTTCAATGAAGAAATTATTTTTTTCGTTTTTTAATTATTCTTTTTATATATCAATAATATCATAAATCTATTCTCTCGGGACATTGAGTTTCATTAAAAAAGCTTGAAACAAATAATTTACAAAAAATTACAGCAAGGCGGAAATTTGTAGACATTATATTTATTTTTCTTTATAATGATTTATCATCATTGATTAATTTTTCTTTAATATTTCTTATGTTGTCTTTCTATGTAATTTTTTCTCTTTAAAATAATAGTTATTAAAAAAATTTATGAGTTTCCATTATATTTTATAGCATAATTTTTAGAAAATCTTATATTGTGTTTTCCATCCTGGTCAATATCCGTTAACATTTACATAATCTCCATAATTATATGATCCAAATATATCATCCAACTTCCTGTCATAATATCTCATGATCATGTCATGTGGACACTTTAATGAAACTATTTCATTCATATTAGTTAATTAATCTATGATGTTATTATAAATGTTATCGTGATAATTTGGAAAAAATATGTACAATTTCTCATTATGTGATCTCTCATAACAAATTTATTTTACCCTAAAATTCTTTGTATAATTAATTATATTTCATTAGATTCAGTGTAAGGAATTGGAGTGGAATCCATATCAACTATTGTACTCTGTCCCATTTTATATATGAATTTGGAGTGTATCTAATCCCTTATTTGATTGTGTATAATATTCTTGATTGTTCATGTATCATGCATTGACATAAAAAAATATTTTATATGATTATTTTTACTCCACATTCTTATATCTGTTCTCAATGTTATGAACCCAACTAATTCTTTTTTTAGTTGTCATGATTATTTACTCACCCCCACACTAATGAGCCTTTTATATTTTGTTCTCAATGACCAATATCTTGATTAATGATTTTAAAATCAATATTTTAAGAGTTAATATTTAATTATGTCTTGTTTACACACCACTATTTTAATCCAACTAACCCATTATCAATATATTTTCACTTGTGGTCTTCAATTATTATAGCTCATGGTCGCCAATTTTTTATAAATTGGATCTTAAGCCTTCTTTTCTTTTAGATTACAATGGATATAAAAATGTTTATTATGAATGAAATGAATATTACTAAATCTTTTGTTAATAATATTTGATGCATATGATGAAGATTTTTTTAACAAATTTATTTCTTCTCTAACAAATCTATAATGACAATAAAACCATAGTAACTTGGGTGTGATTTATTATTATGTTGAATTATATTAAGACAAAATGAATTTACATATGCATATATTTATACTAGGATTTGTTTTCTTCACTATTTATTTTGAATCATATATGGGAGTTGTTTGATTTGGGGTTGTAATTTGAATTTTATGGATATAGTGTATATTCCCAACCTCTAGGGTGGTCATACTTTATCATAATGTCTGATTCATATATAATTAATGAATCAAATTTATCTAAAAAATATTAACAATGATGTAAAATATAAATACTTCAGATTACTCTTTTAAATTTAATTATTAAGTTAATTAAAAAATATGTTCATTTATATTGTTTAACATTCATATATTTTTATAAGGTGACTAATATGACATTTATTTAGTTAACCAATATATTTCCATTAATACTCCATCGATAATGATATAATTAAAATAAATATATTTCATATGGTATCCCTAATTAAAAAATGGACACATTTCCTTTTATTACATTATCTTTACCATAAATATAATAACAATTTCGATAATTTAGCAATCAATTAACGTCAAAAACAATTATTCAGAAAAATTATATTTATATTTGTAATATTTTTTTATATTGTTAAAATTATTATAGTTGATTGGTTGATCCTAAGAGAGAATCAAAATTCAAATTACCAACTTCCACATATAGAATATAAATGTATTTATTTTTTCATTCGTAATAGTAATAATATGTTATATGGTTTTTATTCCACAATTGTAATCCTGTGGGATAAATAAATAAATTTTTAATTTATTATATTAAATTATTTCTATATGAATTTATATGAATACATGATTACAATATAAAATTGTATTGAAAATAAAAACATTCTAAAATATGTTTATATTAAGCCGAATATACATGAATTCTTATAATAATATGTTAGACCAATTTTTCATGCATAAGACACCACATATAAACAGTTATAAGAAATATCATCTGTAATATGAGGATATATAATTTTTTTGCTGATAAATGAATAAAATAAACATGGATATGTGTTCTATGTAGTAAAATAATGAAAATTATCATCCATTAATCCCTAATAACTACAGAATTATCCCCTACAAAGATAAAAATTCACATAAAAATAAATGAATAACAATTGCTTAAAAATAAGAAATATGTTTGTATATAAAATATTGGTCGAATTTGATTAAATTTTATTTGAATAAGTGTTTACATTAATATAATAATATATATATATATATATTAATTTATATTCAATAATATATATAAAATTATAAAAATTGGAAATTAATTAACATATTTATGTCAAGTACCACAATAGAGACAATGTAGAGAATACAGTAAGCATTAATCAATTAGAAAATGAAGAAGGGATATATAATATATCGAAAAATAAAACCAAATGTATATCTAAATTATGTGAAATATTAAGTTTAAAATTATATTTATAATAGAGGATCATATAATGAAAAAAAAATTGGAATAATTTTATTTTTATCATGTATTGATAATAATTAGAAGTACTACTCGTGTATGAATTATTATTTGTTTGTAAATTTCTTATTTGTGTAAAATATATATGTTTAATTTATTTATAATTTTTATTTTATTATTAATAATAAATCTCGAAGTAATTATTCATCGTCACAACATTTAGATTATATCTATTCAATATGTTCATATTTATCATTTATAAAATGATATCCAAATTTTCTTTTTTGAATGAGTCATCAAAATTTATCTACATCAGTGTAAAATATCCATCCAAATCAAAGATTAGGATTTTTCGTCACATTAAAATATATTTGTAGTTTATATCAATGATGATATAATGAAAAAAATGAACCTTTCAGTTTACTTTTTATTCCACGAAAAGTATTTATATATATATATATCATATAAGATTTATTTAATTTTTGAATTGTAATGATTACTTAAATATACAATAACTATATAATTTACAATAAATTAAACAATGAAAATTATCCTAAATGGTGGATCTATATAATGAATACCAATGTAAATATTTTTAGTAAAATTTATAATGAATCTAATGACATCATAATAACTAGTAAACTAAAAAATACTTCTTATTTATTATTTATTATATTTTTAATGAAAAATTATGATATATATTATACATTATAATATTTTTCTTTTATATTTAAGAAATTTAAAAATTCAATTAATCAAATTTTTAATAATTAATTTAAATTATTTTTTTAATTTATAAAAAACAATTTTTGAATGATTATTTATAAAATTATATATCTTTTTTGATAAAAACAACAACATAGTGTTTAAGAATCATTGGAGATGATAAATTTTTTATGTTTAATATATAATATTTTTATGATAAATATATATTATGTGTTAATGGATAGTTCTAAATCATAAATATCAGTTAGAGTGTAAAATTGAGAAATTTAATAGCAGATTTGGTGGAACAAATAATAAATTATGAATCATTACCTATATAAAAATAAAATAATTTTACAGTTTAATTTTTTTTTAAAATAAAAATATTATATTTATAAAAATGTTATATAAGAAATTATATATTACTATACAATGAAAGATGATAAAATTTATTAAATTTAAAAACACCCTTATATAATTTTGATATAATAATTTCAAAATTGAAAATAATTATTTCTATAAATGTAATTATAATAAAATTTTTACAATTTATTAGAATATAATAATATTACATTTTTTAAAATTAAGTTAAAACATATTTTAAATATAATTATAGTGTTTTCATTATATGAATTTAAAACATTTTTAATTAAATTCTATTTTTATTAATTATATAATTATACACATATATTCTAACATTACCCCAAATAAAATTACATGTATATGAATCCTTAATTTTACCTAGAACACATACAAAATCTATCATGTTATTGTTATATTTTTCATTGATCTGTTATATTGGTAAACCACTAATGGATATATAATTATTATAATAGTAATATTAAAAATATATGTACTCTATTAACTCTTTTAATATTAAAACTTTTAAAAATTCATTTTAAAATATATCTTATATATTAAATTGGTAGATATCATATCTAATAAATAACATTTATCATTCATATTTGACTACATAATTTTTGATAGTTTACATAGAAACCCAAAAGCATTGGATTTCATGACAGTATTATGGATATTTTATTATATTTACTATTTTATTAAGTTTCTATGAATCCTATAAAATGAGTATAAATATTAATATTTATTGATAAATAATAATAAAATTATTTGGGTTTGTGGGGAATATAATTTAATTATGGAATACCTTAATACAATAATTTCAAAATAAAAAAGTTAATTTAAAATCCAATTAATAATGTCATTCATCTATGTTACTGGGAATGTTTTCATAGAGAGAAAACCATGTGGTTATTTTATTATATAATATATTAATCATTAAAAAATAAATAAAATTCACAGCTTTCATCATAAATTTTTTTGTATTTATCTGTTTTTAAAAACCAATAATTTCCAAAACAAATACATTGTATGAATTTTTGTATATGACACACAACACAAATATAAAACACCCAATGAAATATAGTTGATTAAAATTAATCTCTTCAATAGCTTGTGGAACACACAATCCCAAGTCAAAATGAACTATAATATAGTATACCATTATAAAATAGCCATTAATTTAGTATGGATAAATAATAATAACTACATTATGAATATTTTGTTACCTAATGATTAGAAAAAAAGTTCAAATCATTTAAAAAATTAATTTTTAGTGAAAAATGAATTTCATTTGAAAAGATTATTTGGGATCTATTTGAACACAAAATGTGGTGTTTATTTTTACCACATTTATAATATATATATGGGAAAATTAATTACAATTTTTAAATCAGAATATCAAAATTTATTATGTGTAAATTTTTATAATGTTTCAAAAATTTAACAATTTTTAATGAATAGTGAAAATACTAAATTTTAATTGAATGCATTGTTTTTATTTAATTATTTTTAATGTAAAATTTAATATTGAATTTGTTTAAATTTAAAATTGTTTTTGTTAAATATCATTTAATAAAATTAGTCCATTTTTATAATTTGAATACTATGTTTTTTTTATAACAACCATATAATCTTCTGAATATTTTTTCATTGAAATCCAAATCTCTCACCATGAATATAAGAATAAATTTAAATTAAAAATTTAAACCGATTTGAAATTTTTTTTAAAAAAATTATTATACGGTTGGAATCAACATAAATTATAATATTTAAAACTATAAACAAAATTTCTCAGAATAAATAATAATAAAAAAATGAAATTATCATTTATCGTGGTTAATTAAAAAATAAATTAATTGGTGGATAAAAATAAAAATATAATGGTATAAATTGCCAAAATGTATGTTTTCGGAATATTATAATCCTTTGATGGGGCATACCAAATTTTTTTTATCAAACATGTTCAATGATCAATCTGTTATTTACCCTATAATAAAAAAATTATTAGTATAATTGATTAATAGAATATAGATGATAGATAATACGTCAGAACCATGTGTGTAATCATTACATATATTTTAGTTATTTTATAATTTTAATGAATTGACGTCTGATAAATTGTATCTTAATTTATGTATATAGAAACATATCTAGTTTATACCTGGGTTATTTTTTTGTATAAATAATGTGTATATTTCCATTAGTTATTATACACTACTGTTTAACAAATATCAATATGTATCTAAAGAAATATCAGGGTTCTAGCATCATATATCCAATATCTTATGTAATTCCCCATTCGTTTCCTCGATAGATTCATTCGAATGATTCTTTTTGATATTTATTGACTCAAGAATGTAAGTAGTGGTGTGATCTATCTCAATTTATAGGATAATTCTTGGAGAAAGTATATCTCTTTTCCTTCAATATGAATCATTAAAATTTGCATTTATTATTTATTTAATCCTCATGGATACCCAAATATATAATAATAATATTATATTTATAAGCGTACTCTTAACATGGGATTTAAATTAAATAGTATTGAATCAAATAGAAAATAAGAAATATTAGTCCACACAAGCCTATTAAACCTGGTCCTCAATTCTGCTATAAAATTTATCAGGACTTATATAAATATTATTTAATAAATAAATGAATATCACATCATTAGTCTCTAAATATATAATAAATACCATATTCACTAAATAGAAACAAAATTAACCTTTAATATTCTCTAATAATATTACCTCAAATAACAAGTGAAATAATATATTTGATCAGGAAAACATGAATAATTATTAAACATTGTTTTATAATGATATTTATTTAACATTTTAAATAATAAATTATTATATATTATATAGGTGAGATTCAGGAGACGGTTATTTTGTGTCCTTGTAGGCCTCTTTCTTAGTGAAATTAGGTGAATCATCAAAAAAATTGATGACAGTTTCTAAAAAAACACTAGGTAACCAATAGATAATTAAGGAAGCTCTTTAATGACAATAATACATCACACATAAGTTCACTATGTAATTTACTTACATTTTCACCATATATTTTATAAATCATGTTGCAGCACCGTGCCATCAACCTATGTGCATGATGTCTCTCTAATTTTATTTTATGAAATCAAATATTCTTATATAACACCATGTCCATGGATATATTTAGGCTATATTACTTTCATAAAAGGACCTATGATGTCACATTATGGTAATGAATTGAATAGATAAATCCTTTTTCTTATTATTCATTAATAGAGTATCACTTGTAACACACCAACCTTATCCTACTGAACTATAAAGATATATTATCAATGGATTTATTAGTACATCAATATAAGAACATATAATATTACTTAATTATAATCATAAATTATATGGTTGAATACTCATGTCCATCGATATGAACATCAAGGGAAACATATAAATATATATTTCCAATAGAGGGTATCATTCTCATAATATACTAATATGGATATTACCAAGGGCGTACACATGGAGAATGTTCCAAAATGTCTTATGAGTCTCCACCCAGAATTCCATATATCGTTTATGTACCTCAAATGATTTCATTGTGCAATATATTAGATTTTTAATAATTACATCATGTAACATCAGGGTTCTAATCATAGTAGGGAACTCCTTTCTCCTTTATACTTTATATATATTCCTAGTACATTATCACATACTATGTTATGATGTAGAATTATCATGATGTGATAAGATGTATATTAATATTGAGAAAAATTAAAACATGTTATCATAAAGTAAATATTATTTGGTTCTAGGGAATCAACCGAAATAGATTCCTACATAAACAAGAGCCAGATATTAATATCCTTAAGTATACTTGCTATCACATGATATACATTCTTATTATGAGACATGACTATAGTGAATTTTCCTACATTGTTTTCTTCTAAGGGAACACTACATACCAAAAGTTTTCCCCTATGATAAAAACCCATCAAGATGTGATATATCTAGAGTACGTTCTGTGACTTTTGGTGTGGCCTTGGATCATTTGAATGACCAATTATATATTAATATAACAATATAATGTGATTGGATCATTACATCTTGGTACCACAATAATCTAATGCAGTAGTATTCAAATCCAAATGGATTCCCTAGAAACATCAGAAGACTCTATATACATAGACTCCTCTTTAGAATTTGGGATATTTAGATAATTTGAGCTGTTCTAGCACATATCCCATCTATTGTGACAGAAATTATATCATAAATGTGACGTGAAATAAATATAATGTATTTTAAAACTAAAATTTGTAAAAAAAATGATGACTAGCTATTAATCTCCTCCATACAACTGAAAAAATATCCTTAGTTCTCGAAAAATAAATGACGATATCCTTAATTGATTTCCAATATTATTCTCTTAAATCATCATGATACCTTTCTAAATTTCTCAATTCAAATGAAACATCTAGTCTATTTGATAACCCATAATACATGATTGATCAGGTTACTAAAACATATATGATCCTACGAATTCTATATTTATCATTTTGTGACTATAGAAAACTTTTCTTATAGAGATGTATAAAATATGACACTAGAACCAAATCCATCATGGATTGTTCTATTCAAAATCCAATTACTATAGTGGCAATGTATCTACCTGGAATTAATTCTTGTATCCTATTGGAGCGATCATTATTGATTATTATCCTAAGAATATATTATTCTTGACCTATGCCCATCATAGATAAATACTTGTTCAACCTACCCTTAATTGACTATAAGTCTGTACTTTCCTTTCTAATAAATAATATTTCATCAACATAAACCCCAATGATGATGACTACTTTCCCACTAACAATTTTATAAACACATGAAACACAATTACTAGTTAATGAAAAATTATATCCTTACATCATAAAATAGAATTTTTTATGACCTCATGACATAGATTATTCTATAAGTAGGTCTCTATTACATGAATATCCATTTGGTATCATCTGATGTCACAAAACTTCTACTTGTATCAAATATAAATATTCCAAAAGGTTAATATTAAGTAATTCATTTTTTTGATCATTTAACTAAATTGCATATTAATTGTGATATACTATAGAATGTATAATACTGATGGATCAATATACGGAAACTGGTGAAAATTTATTATCATGGTAAATTAATCGAATCTTTTAAAGAAATCATCCACTAGAGTCACATTATATATATTTAATTTACCATCCATTTCAATTATTCTCTAGAATACAAATTTTCATCCTACGAGGTTTACATCAATGGGAACATCGACCAGAACCATCAATTAGTTCTAATAAATAAAATCTATTAAAATAATTATCAGTGACTTTATATATAGAATCTTTTGCACTATCAATGTACTCATTATTGGAAGTAGTTTCAACATTTTCAACCATTATCCTGTCACCATATTTAACTACTAAAAACCATATCTCTCTTCTTCTGTTATCTATATACTACTCCTAATTTGTATTTTTTATCTACAACTTCAACTTATATGGGGACATGTGAAATTAATTCTCTTACGAACACTTGATATATTCAGAATCAATATTATCTTATACAATTTCTCTATAACTATCATTTCTATGGATGTGCTCACTCATAAGAAATATTATTTTTCTAGTGATAATCACATCTTTGTGTGAGGGGTTTTATAGGTTATATCAATTTTTTAGGGTATCCAAAAATGACGCATTTTTTTTTTCTAGGGTGTTAGTTATTTACATGATAAGGACTTAATATATGACTCTCTACAACATACACAATTATGTCATAAAATTAGTTCTTCTGCACTACATAACACAATTGTAATTAATTTTTCCATTTCAAAAGGTACTTTGTTTTTTATGTTATCCATAGATTGTAATGCTTATGTCCAATTGGATAATGGAAGATATGAATGAATTATTCTTGACAATACAATGTCTAACATGGTATGATTCATCCAATCAACAACACGATTCCAATATTTTTTGTAGGGTGGAGTGTGTTGATATTGAATCCCTAAATATTCTAAAATGTTGACAGATTCCTGGTTAGGATATTCACCAGCTTAATCGAGCCAATGTTTTGTTATCTTCATTTAATGATGATTCTATAATTCATTCTTAAATTCACTAATTTTCTCAAAGGTAATGTACATATACTTCACAAGGTAGAAATATTCATATCTACTAAAGTAATTAGAATATTTTATGATGTTAAAATACTTACCTCAAACTTCTAAAAGAAATGGTCCACACAAATCGGTGTGAACCAATCCTATAAGAGGTGAGTCCATTCTACACATTCCACCTAATATATGTTTTTCTTATATTTATTAAAAATAAGAATATAATTATTGATGTGTTTTTTTATAATTAAGTTCAAATACACATCTTGAAGTAGTTATATCAAATGCATCCCATTTACATGGCCATGAGGTGATTTCATTGTTTTTTTGTTATGAATGTTATTTGAATAGAATTAATTATATATTTACAATACATGGATTTTATAATTCAATTCATATAGTCCATTATTAATAATTTCCATACAATTTCCCATCTCCAATTTCATTATGAAATAAATTTTATTCCCAGACATGAAAATATGATCATCCCAATCTATGAATGACATAAAAATTGTGTTTTCTATAATTGATTGTATGTAATAATAATTCCTTAAAATCAATATTAGTTTTATTGGAATTGAATGGGGGTAGTGAATGATGGATCAAGAAGCCATCCCCACTCAATTTGAATCTCTCTTTCCCATATGTACCATACAAATCATGAGAAATATACTTAGTTCCCACGTTATGATATGAATGTGTGCACTGAATGTTATATGTAAACCAGATTTTGTATATCTTTAATCATTTCACTCAATAAATAACACTTATTTATCAACCCCATGATTCTATGTTTATTTCATCTCTATGTGTCCTTGATTTCCATTTTAAAAAACACACATCCTTCTTCTCCTTTTCATCCCTTTATATCAATCTCATCATAGAAGGAATGCTCTCTGGATCATTCAACTTGTTGTGAGTATTGGGCCTAGTTTCCTTGTTAATATATTTCTTATTAATGATAAGGACTTTCAGTTTTTCTAGCCCCATGTAAATATTTTCTTGTGTAATTAAATTAATGGGTTTTTAAAGACTCCTTTAAGTATTGACTTTTTTATAATTAAAAATAAAACTTTTGAATGAATTAGGTACTAAGGAAAGCATGATATAATTTCAGATCTATTTGAATAATATCCTGTATATGATGTTTAAATTTTCAATTTAGACAATAATTATGGCCGCATGAGGGGAAAATTATGCAACATCTACATGATTAGTTATTAACAAATTATTTTATAATTCTTAAATATCATTTCTCAATTTCTCTATATAAATAAACGAATGTTGAGACATCATTAAATATGCATCCATTTCCTCATTTTTTTATAGAAATATCATTTATCATGGAGGATAAAATGAAACACTCAATATATATATCATCATTTAAATATTCCACATAAATAGATATTTATTCCTCATTGTCCTCATTATTAGGCACATTAGGAATAGTTTCTCAAAAATCATACACTTTCAATTCATGGCATTGTTTAACACATAAGCTCATTTTACATTATTGGAAATTTGTATTAGTGAGAGGGTAATCCCTATCATGTATTGATCATAGTGACATTCTTGATGTAATTTAAATAATGTCGATACAAATAATATGAGTTTATTTTTATAACATTATATAATATAATTTGGATGAACAATTAAATATTATATTTATTAATATCCCACTAATTAAAAAAACACAACATACATCACCATTGGATGGGTAATATCATGTTACATCGAAATTCATGTGGAAAGCACAAATATTCAACTTTTTATCCCACCAATATTGGCTGACCAAATAATTTGATTGGTTTTAGGTAGGAATTATAATTTCCAACTACAATAACTCACAATTCCATAATCTGTTGGGTGGACTCCCCAATCATGAAATCCTTCAATTGGATTTCCTCAACACTCTATCTCTTTGTTAAATCTTCTAAATAATTATTAGTCATCCATTAATGTCAAATATGGTATTTTAATCAAAAAATGTCATGTTATAATTCCCCAATAATTGATAGATCCCCATATTTGATTGTTATTCACCATGAAATAGGATTTTTTTTATAAATAGAAACATGGGAGTCTATGATGACATAATATATTTTATTTAGGTATTTTATCTTTTATGCATAAATTTAAAATTATTATATTTATTACATGATTTTTAATATTTAGTGGACTGGCTTATCTGATAAACCATGTCTTAGATACTATTTAAGAATAATATATGTTTTTTGTTCTATATTTCAGTTGTGTAAATTTATTACATCTTGTGATGGAGAGAAATCAATAATAATTAAATAATAGTGAAAATTGACTAAAATAATATAATTATGTGGTATAATAATTATCTTTTACTACTGGTTAGTTTTTCTAAGGGATGATAAACTAAATGTTGAACTTGGGGAAAAACCTAGAGACAATTAATATTCATTTTGTTACATTCTACCTCTTCAATTATTTATCTCTCTATGATTGGGTTCACCTCATCTCAAAACATGAACCACATCCACAATAATGTTAGATCCATCAATTATATATAAATTTACCCACAAATAGGTGAGGTGGAAGGGTTCACATAAGTGAAGCCATGGCCACACAAGCCCAAACATAATAATAGGAGAGATATCATGTTGGCCAATAATTTAATTTAATATTTTTTTAAAATAAACCACTCACATAAAATGGTTTTGTCTACGATCATGATATTCTAAAAGAACTCAATGAATTAAAGAATTATTAAAATTATCTTCAAAATGTTAATCATTCTTATAGAAGATACAACATGATATATTAAAGTAATTTTCTTATTTATAAAATTAATTTCTTTATGTTATTTTTCATACGTAGTTACTTCAGATTATATTTCTTCAAAATTTTATTCAATTTAATGTTTTTAGTTAAAATTTATTGTGTAAAATAAAATGTACATTGGAAGAAATTTTGTGACTACACATTCCAACTACCCAACATAAATTATACTCACATAATATTTATATCTTATGACATGTGAAATTAATGGCTTATCACATACAACCTTGACATGTACTATAAAAAAATTGATTATATGAAATATGTCTATTTTTTGTCAGCTGTTATGGTTATTTATGTATATATTAATAATAGTTATATAAATCATTCCGGATATGTCATTCTGACCATAAAGAATAAAATAACTAAAATATATGTACATTAAAATCATAATAAGGTTTGTCCGATTATACATCATACCACATAAATGAAAATGATAATGAGGATTTAAATATTTAATAAATTATTTTTAATTATGTATAATTTTGTAGAAGTACCCAACATGTACATTTGAGAAACACGACATGAATTTTTCATTGCTAACTTTCTATGAAACATTCTCTGATACTCGGCCTATAAAAATTCGATTTTTTGAAATAGATTATATTACATGTATGTTGGATTCTCACCATGTTTTCTTTGAAAAATATTGTCACCCTTCAGGTAGTCCATGTATGAAAATACAAGGCCTATCAATAACTAAAAGACATAATGTCATGTACAGAAGTAAAACTTCATTAACTCTGGAAGACCATGTTCTAGACCGACATAGTCAAGGCATTCTGTTTTATTAAATGAATCTCATGTAATAAATTTTGATACCATTAATTAATTCCAAATTAATTCATAGTGCATTAAACACCATTACAAGGCAAGTACATCCATGATACATGTCTAGTACTCATGTGTTTTCATTGTGGATAATGTTCCACCTCCGAATGATGTCATTGAATTTACAAGATTTATAAAATTATACAAATATATTATTTTATTGATAAATAAATAATAAAAAGAATATATCATTAATTTGATTAAAGAATGATTAAATTTGAAATTAAATCCAATTATATATGTCTATTATGATCAAAGAACATTAAATATAATTTATTACTATATCGGTCACTCTAAAACCATATAGAGGATATGTGGGTAATTGAATTATATGATGGGTCATTGATAAATTTTATTTTTTTCACGGACAATAATCAATAAGTGGTTTACATAATTATTAATCTCATGATCAATATAATTTAATCAATGGAGAAAAAAATTATAAAAATCCCAGAACTAGTTAAATGGTCATAACATATTATTTTCAAGTAATATATGAAATTAAATAATATCATTCTATTATATTATTTCTTGATGGATGGACTTGAAAATGGATTTAAATCGTACCATTTTTATATAATAATATTTGACAGAATATTACCTCTAGATGTGATCCACATGTGGTCAGGACCCGTCATAGAGAGCCCTTGTTGTGACAACCCCATTCCTGCCTCCAATAGGCCATGGGATGGAGAATAATGTCTAGTGGGAATATCCCATACAAAAGGGAGGAATTATACTATATACTTGTACACAGATACAAATCCATGACATTGATGATGTAATGTGAATAGATTATGTAAAAAACACAATGTACGTCATTAAAAAACTGAAGGTAAATGGGACCAGAATAGAAGACCAGCTGAAACATATAAGTAAATGTATAAGTATCTAGAACTACTCCATAGATAACCCTACCTAATGGGTAGGTAAAGAAAGAACTATTTGAAGTCGCAGAAGCACATGTCATCTGTTGGATCACTCTATGCACCGCCTGACCCCGTACCATAATAGACATTATCAAAAAGACAATCATCTAAAAAAAGGTACTATATGTTCGTGTGAAGCGATCACATGGGTGATTAAAACAATACTCATGTGGGACCCCAAATCACAATGTTATACCCCATCCTAATACACCAATAAGTCTACTAAATAGGTTCTTGAAGTGTATCACTTATGAACTATAGTAGAGAGAGTCACTATAGTATCCACACAAAGGCATAACAAAATGTATATAAATAAATAATATCAGCAGTAAAAATAAATGTCTTGTACTATATAGAAACTCTTCCATGATTAGTCATTGAGGTCGGTCAGGCCATTGAGTTCTTCTCTTCTTCTGGGCCACTGAAGTCTGCTCAGATATCATGCCACTGAGGTATTCTCGTACTGCGGGCCACATATGCATTCTCGGCTAACGGGCCACTAAGGTCCGCTCATATGCCTATCCATTGAGGTCTTCTCTACTACCGGGCCACTGAGGTCTAAATGTTTTTTTATCAACTGAGTTATGCTTGGGTACTGAGCCACACAAATCTTCTGGTCACATCTCTCCACAGCCAACCGCTGGATTTTCACTCGTATTGTTCTTATTTACGGTTTTCCCCTAATACAATATCTCTGTTACTACACTTAATAGATGAAACACATTTCAACATTTTTGATAAGCTCAGTTCTGACATTGTTATGTTGTACCATTTATGAAATGAATTTGTTACCTCGTCAATGAGTTGGAGAAAAAAATATGGAATAAAATTAATATTTGTAGTTTATATTATATTTCCTTCAAATGCCCATATATTAACATTTACACTCAACCAACACCAGTCATTGTTAGGACCTGACCAATAAAGGTACAACATCAGAAGCTCAATGGTACTCTCACATTTCCAAATTATGTTACATTTTATATGATATAAGAAACAAAATAATCTTTGGTTTATTCTTTTATTTATGGTCATGACCTTACACTACCATCCACAGTTCACCCGTTTCGGCCAATGTTAGTATCTAGGTAACGAAAGAATGCCATTATAATCCCAACTATTGTACTAAATTTTCCATCTGATTCGTCTTTCGTGTGTATAATGACATGAAATATAAAATAACTTTATTTTATTATTTTATTTGCAGTTATTCAATTTTTAGGTTTTTTCATTGGAGGACTGGGATGATGAAACATAAGGTGCGTCTATAGTAAACATACCATTTTAAACAAAATAGTGCCCTTGGAATTTTTATCCTAGCACCCATTTAATAGTAATTACACTATTCAGGAAAACTTCTCACACTGGATAATTAAAAAATTTAAAAAAAATTGATAGACCATTCAACATACATCCGATCTCAGAATCTCATGTCTTCTAAGAGATTGGTCTAAATTTTTTCCATATATTCTCTAAAAACAAACGTAGGAAAATACGAGTCATTACATAATTCCAAAATTATATCATTATATCCTTGAATGCCAAACCAAGAGATTCCAAAACATATCAGTGTATGAGCAGGAACATGTGCCTCTCGCTCTCACATGCTCTCTAGGATATTCAAGTGCTTCAACCAAACGTGCACTAGAGGAATCGATCACCCAAAGAAAGTATTATCATGTCGATCCTCGATCTCTATAGGAATGACAAAAAAGTATCCACATCACCAATATTCATCTCCCTCCCATCAATGACATGTGATTGTTCATGGACGTATCTCCGACCGGTAGAGGTATCGCAAGCACTCAATGTGCCACCCTTCCCATAGAGCTAATAAGTGACCTAAATGGTGCGTTTGAACATGATCTCCAAATTGGTACAGTTTCCCCAATACATACTTGATAGTCCTATGAATAATTCCATTAATATTCCTTATCACTCCCATCATGGAACTAGAAGGAACAATAGAGACACCACATCCAAGAACATGGGTTTTACAGAGTGTGTTGACAAATCACGAATATGATTAAAAAAGAACTTATTATTTTGTTAATATGTAATCCACCTTTATCTTATTATGTCATATATGGTTCTCAACATGAAACCCAGATGCATATCCCTATCTATATTGCCTCTTCAAGAATCCAGTTCCACTACTATGCGTCCTTTTAATTGAATGATGTGGAAAAATAAAATCCTTTTACCTAAAACAATTAATCTAATCAAGAAATATGGATCACTAGTCCATACAAACAGTAATGTCATAAGGCCTCAATGCTTCCTCGAAGAGGATCCAACTAAAATGATCAAATCATGTGTCAGATCACACCATCATCATATGTGGGATAATAGAGTCTCCTCCCATAGGTATTTATATACATATGGGTCAATTCAACGGTTTAACAATTATCATTATGTCATGAACATGATTGTGAGATGAAATAATGACTATCACCTGTGACTACCTATATGACATCTAATAGTAGACACATCTCATATCTATAATCAACGATTGAGTGCATGGGTCATATTCCTTAATGGAACGATGATACTTACTTCCCATTTCTTCCATCTCCATGAGCATGGTGTGGACAAAATTGGGATGGTGGTTTTAACTTGTAACAATGTATACCACCTCATGCTACTATCCTAGCTTCACTGCCACGTCTTCCACCCTAAAAATTCATATACTCCTGTTATTGTCTCTATCCTGGTGGCACATCCACCATTTAACTATAAACATGATGGGATGGAAAATCTATAGTGAGGTTTTCATAACCATATTTTAAAAATAATTACCTTTTATTGGATGAAAAAACTCACCATATGAACTCTAAGCTACATATCACATGTATTATGACCTCTTCTCAGAAGGTATCAGGCGTCTATGTCTCTAATATTGACGTTGGCTTCCGGGATGACCACAGTTGACATCCACTAGAAGTATATTCTCATCCAACATTCTTTCAATCACAGAAGATATATCTTTTACCCTAGAATAAGTAGGAATGTATAATGGAATAGTGATGGATAATATTTCCTTTAACATGCATCGCTATGAGGTTCAATCCATGATTTAATGTTTGTATTGTAATAACTATGGTCTGGGAATGGGTGGTACACCCCGATGATTACTCAGCTACAGTCTTGTCATATGGCGAATGCTGTAAAATCTCTTAGTAATGCATATCACTTAGCATTGATTGAGGGATACTCCTATCCAATAATGTATCATGATCTCAATCCATGAAAGTGTCACCTCATCATATGATTGGGTAATCTAAACTCCAACGACGCCCCACTAAGGCACGTGGAAGACTATCTTCCAGTACCCCCATCTGATATACTGGTGCCCTGACTAGGAGGAAATCACGGACAAAACCTCAATCTATTTCATGGTCTCTTGTTAGTCGGGCTCACACCAGAACCTAGGGGTATCTTTTGCTTAAAAACATAAATGTAATCAACCCAAACATTTATTATGTGGGAACAACATGTACAATGTCGTACTCAACACATGGTGGTATAGAGGGTGCCACACCAGATGGTGTGCTCTCTTGTACGAACCCCTACAACCATCGTGTCCCCTCACATATCTTCATCATGATCATGTAGTGGAATCCTCACTGGATGTCTACGTGGAATAATCATGAAACAAAACAAGATGTACCATGATCAATAGAGTATACATGGTAAGATGAATCAAGAAGGAAATGTAAATATCAACCAATTTTTTAATGATTCTTTTACCATCATGTATTCCTTCAACTAGTGTTTTCATGTACTGATTAGAAATGCATAATTCAGGGTCCGGGTGTATGGATATGTCGGCCACCACATCAACACAACATTACCTGACCTAAAGGCTAAACTCGAAACACATACAATTTTCCCAAAACCAAAATCATAATATATTGGTTCTAAGGGCATAAAATACATGCTATAATACCATAGTATCATGACTCGTTCCACATGGACCATTCTGTTATTATCCTAGGCTAGCATCCCATAGGACAGGGGTTGGCATCTGGTGCTGAGTATGCATATCACAAACAAACTAGAGGGATTTTCCTAATCACTGGTACACATGAACACAACTCTGAGACAGAAATAATAAAAGGTGAATGTAGAAAGTAAAAATATATAATTCACAATAAGAGAAAACTAACATCCAATGGGTCCAGAATACAAGACAAGATGAAATAGAAAAGTAATAGTAAAAGTGTCTAGAACTCCTATGCAAAAAACCCTACCTGTAGGGTAGGTACAAAAACTATAGTCTAAATTTGATGAAGCATGATTCATTTTTCAGGCCACTCTATGCACAACCTTACATTATACCACCATGTACTATATCAAAATGATGATTTTTTATAGAAGACACGATACGTGTGGCTGAATCATGTGCAGTGGTGAGAAAAATAATATGTAGTAGGGACCATATACCAAAAAGGTGTACAAAAAATAAATACACAATGCATACTACTAAATAATTACCCATTGTGTGACCTCTTAGAAGTAAAGTTAACTGAGTAGTTTGAGTTAGCTCACATAGGTTTTACCAAATGTATATAAGAAATACTATATGTCGTATATATGAAAACCATGTACTGCTAAGGGAATCATCCTTGATGAGTCACTATGATCTATCAGGACACTAAGGATCACCTGTTTTCCATTCCACTAATGTACACTCGTCTATTAGGCCATTATGGTCCAATTATCTGTTGGATCACTAATTTCTACTCTACTACCTAGACACTAAGTATGTCTTGTATTTCAGGCCACTGAGGACTAATTGAATAATGGTCCCCTGTGATATTCTTTTCTACCATTCTCCTGAGGTCCGTTTGGATACCAGGGTATAGAGATCCCCTCCTCACATACTTCTAATCCCAGCCACCTGCAAATTTTACACTCGTAACATGGTTGTTTCTAATAGAATATACTAATCAGGCCATACTTCCTAACTGAAATACCAAAAAAACATACTTGGAAAATGTCAAAATGACCACCTCTTCACTAGGGTCCCAATGCTATAAACAGGTCATCAATGAGACGTAGAGTTAGAATGATTTTCCCATTTTTTTTAAAATGGGATAGTTGAATCCATACTCTGTCCACCACGGTGGGACCGACATGAACTGATTTTTCCATCCTCACCCAACCAGACCAGTTGTAAGCCTAACCAACCCATTGGGATATAGGTACAACCCACCAGGGTTCCTAGTCCTCTACTGGCACGACATCACTAGCATACATGTTTCTACCCTACAAGGTCATCTGGCTGCCCATTTCCCCTAGCCCAGCATGAGTTGGCGAGATAATTTTTTCATCCCACATGTTGTAGGTATCATGTTTGCCATGTTTAATATTGATGGCTTTACCTACCACAGGTCATTCGACAAAATATAGTGATTAGCTAGCACCATAGGTCCACACCGCTGCGTCCTACCGACCTAATGCGGTTTCCCGCTGGTGTTGTAGTTCTGCATCACCACAGGCTACTAGCTACGACATCCTCTATAGTAGAACCCGCTGGTAGCCAATGTCACCACCACTAAACTCATATCCATGGAATTCAGTCACCACTGTTGTGGTATTCTCGTAATGTTGTTACCATTAAATCAAGATGAATTGAATAAAATGGAAAGAGAATAATAATGAACAAGAAACAAAAAAATGATGTGCATTTACCGTTGTTCGTTTCAGTGTGATTCATTCATGTTCGTAGTTTAACATAGGAAAATAAATTTTGAATCCAACTTTTGGTGACTCCTCAGATGGAAATACCAAATCCATTAATGAAAAAAATACATGAGGATTAACTTGTTATTGGGTTGATTTGTGTTCATTTTTTAAAAATAATGAACGGGAAATTCAATTCATAATGAAAAAAACCCCTACCTTGAAAAAGGATTAGTCAGTATCGAGGTTCGATCATTATTGGTGATCTGTTAAGAGACATCATGGTTCATCGCCTTGCCATCCATTTACCAATTATCAGTTTTCATTGGAAATTCATCATTATTCATTGTTTGTTGCTCACTAATGGAATTTTATACCTAGCCTCAGGGCAGTCTTTTTGGTCTTCGCCTAATCTTGTATCTCTATTAATAATCCAACTGATGGAACTGAGTGTAAGGGATTCAATTACACCGAATCTCTGTATCATTATACTATTTTATTTTTTAAATGAATTTGTTGCTTCATTTCTACTTTTTGGATAATTTTGTTTGAATAAAATAATTTTTTAAGTATATTTAATTTTTTCAAAACATTTTAAAAATATTTTTTACCCTCAAACCACACCCGTCGAGGTTTGGCCACACCTTATGAATGAACACCCACATGATCTCTACGGTAATCTCTAGTTTCCTATCCGAGTTAACGTTTATCAGTTATAATAAATAAAATAAAATTTATTGAATTAGTTTATTTACGGCCACATACCAAAACTACCTTCCGAAATTAGCTCGTGATCTCCAATGTTAGGCTTAACCTAATGTAAAATCACATTTAATTTCTCAACTTTAGAATCAAAATTTAAATCTGAGTAAATATTCGCTATTTATATTTATTTACAAAATCAACTATTTTTATTTAAAATAGTTATTTATGGTTATTCCATTTTCCGGATTTCTCACTATAGGACCACACCGACTAAACTAAATTCATGCCTACTGTGAAGCCTTTATTTAAACTTCAATAGTTCCCTTGGAAATCTGATCCAGTAACCCATTTAATGGTTATTCCCCTTTTTATAATAGCTGCTCAACCACACTAATTAAAAACCTATCATTTTCCAACGGACCATTCTAGGAACACTGGGACACGGAATTGCACACTATCTCTGCATTTGGTCTCAAAATTTATACAGATATTTTTCGAAAAAAATAGTAAAATACATGTCATTGCACTCATTTTTCAAAATTATTTAAACATATTTGTTTGAATGTGTTTGTTTTGGAAAAATATATTCGATTTGTTGTGTCTTTATCCTACAATCATCATAAGAAAAATTTGTAAAGGATTATATTGGATCTATTATGACTAGGGAATTAAATGTGATGGATGATCACTATTTTTTAGTAATGATATTATATAAGGTAACTCACTATATATTCAAATAGAATCACTATATTTCATTGTTCACAATAATAGAAATGAATTTAGTCACTTGAAAATTAAAATAATTGATTTTATATAGCAGTAGGGTTAGAAATAAATAACATCACATGACCTATTTTATATTTAATAATTCCATAGAGAACTTCTAGTGTATAGTATACATAATATTATTTCCCAATAACCACATTACAAGATCATTATGTTAAATATTATTTAATAAATTAATATTATATATATTTTATTATAACCATGCTCATAATATATGCACCCCAATCCTCCTCAATATCAATCATGACTTGAATAATGACTATATATTTAATAAATATGTATCACTACATTATTCATAAATAAATAAATAAATATTATATAAATATATACAAAAAAAATTAATAAATACTAACACATAATATTCTATTAAATAATTATTGTCAGATTAGGTGAAATCAATAAAACATGAATATTTATTTTACCATGTGTTGGAATAATATTTTTTCATCATATGAAATAATAAAAAGTATTATATTATTTCACTCAAATTAATGATTATCATAATGTTTAACCAACATTACGTCCTTCTTATCACTATTAGGAGAAGAAGGCTAAGGTCCAAGTTCATAATTTATCAACACCCCATGGAACCCATAGATAATTATGTAAATGTTTAAATGACATAACACATCATAAACAAGCTCTCTATTTAATATAATCCCTCTATCCAAATATCCCTAATAAAAAATTGTTGAATGATGTTACCCTCAACCTATGATCATGATATATATTTCATTGATTTTATGAAAATATTATGTGCCTTTATAAAACCATTGCATTGGATTTATTTAGGATATATAATTTCTATCAAATATCCTGAGATATAAACTTCCATTAATAAAAAATGGGACAAATACATTTTCATATTATTCATTAATGAAATATTACTTGTGATGTACTCAATATATCCATCCTCACCACAAACAAATGTCATAATATTTATCATAAATAATAAATGTATGTTATAGATAATAATTATTAATAATAATCATATAGTCTAATTATCAATACCCATGTTAACAGATATGGACATCCAATAGCACATATAAATGGGGATTTTCCATAGGCATATATCGTTCTCACAATATCCTACACTAAATATTACGAAGGTTCTACACCATGGGAAAGACCCTCAATGTTCTATGTCTCTATTCACATGAAATTATATATCATGTCTGTCCCTTAAATATTTTTATCAAGAAATTGAGCATATCTTTTGGAATACTATTGTTGAAATTCTAGGAATCAATCATATTTGGGAACCATAACGACTTTTAAATATGAGATTTCCTATTAAGGAAGTATCTATTAATATGTTATGTATAAGAAAATAAATGATGTGATAAGAAAATTATTAATATTTCAGATTAGGAAAAAATGTAATCATAAAGTTCAAATAATTTGGTTCTATAAAACCAAAAATAACAAATAAATTAATTTGAAAAATATATTTAGGATATATTTTTATCTCATGAAATATGCATTTCAATAATACACTATTTTGGAATCTTTTATCATGTGACATAATTGGGTACACCTTTCTCCATAATATATTGTAGTTATTCCACTCAATTGACGTATATTGTTCCACCCCTCTCCCCTAATCTTCATACCGTAAATGTTTTTTGGTTCAACCATGAAATTAATAAAACATTCCGACATCCTTATAATAATTTGATAATAATTGTCACGACCCGTCCTCGGGGCCCATGCCGTGAGAACCCCAAGCCCGCCTTCCATACGCCTGGGACTGGCGACTAGCACTAAACGTGAATCCCTAATAAAAAGGGAAGGCATTTTATTTTAACCATTATCACACACACACAGTCTGAACACAAGAAGTAGGGGCAACAAGTACTAAAATAGAAAACTAAGTTGTGCTGAAAGTAAGTGGGCCGGTATAAAAACCCAACTTAACAACATGTACAAGTACATATAAAATGGGTAAAAATCTCTTGGATCATCCACTGGGGAATCCTACTTAAATGGTAGGTATAGTACTCGAACAACTCGTCCATGTGGTACATCTAGTCTAGTCCAGATCCGAGCAGCATCTGTTCGTCACCCTCATCCTTGAACACTGTTGTCCGTCATCTTCACAGAACACAACAACGTGTGGGTGAAGCCCTTGCATGGGTTAGTATACAAATACTTAGTAGGGGACCCCAAGACCCCCGAAGTTCTCCCAGAATACACAAAGGATAATCCAATGTGGAAAGATACAATAAAAAGTATCAACCAATCCTGCTTAGGTATATTCCCATACATATACCTAGGTTACCAGTCATAGACCAGCTCCATCTCTCGAGCCCAAACACAACCCAGTCCATAAAGGAAGTAAATCCAATCACCACGATGATACTGGTTTAAAGACATGACTCAGCTCACACAGGTATACATCATTCATAGATTGATAGGGTTGATCAAATGTAGTCACTTATTCATGTAAGATGTCGGACCCCCACGGATACAGGACCAGCTAAGCTGTCAGACCCACACAGGATACATGACCAGCTACTCTATCAGACCCAAATAGATATAGGTATAGAAATCTGTATTGTTGGACACACAGAGGATCCTAGTACAATAGTCATCGCTGTCAAACCCATAGAGGAATCCATATCAATAGTCATTGTTGTAGAACCCACAAAGGATTCCAGTACAGTATTCATCACTGTCGAACCCACGAAGGATTCTGGAACAATAGTCTTCACAGCCAGATCTAGGGTTCCTGCACACAGCACTATCAATTTCCGGAGGGTCCACTCCTCGAGTCAAGTATTGATACATCAACTATCCCGAAGTCTAGAGTTGATATATCTTGTAGTTCTGTTTCATCAAAAGGAACCCAACGTGTGAGACGACACGTCAATCGGACGTCCGGTCTGGGAGTTATTGGTCTTTCCATTCCAGGGGCCCGGTTAGATTTACGCTGAATCCATACCGGGTTGTTTTCCAAATTTGTCCAAAAATCACTTACAATATCACAAAAGGACCGATTCCTAGTGGGGGTCCCAGTGCCGTAGAAGGCAAGTCGTTCAGACTCGCAGTCTTGATGATATTCGCAATTATGCGAAGTCGAGCATAGCTTGTCAAGTCCAGTGGGTTGTGCCGGGTCTTCCTGACCCGGCTCGGCAGGTCCGACCCGGCGGGTGGGTCAGCCCGGCCCGGCTCGACGGGATGGACACTGCTGGGGGTGTCGGCCCGACCTAATGGGGCGCGGCCCACCTACGGACTCGGCCAATGCTGCGGGCCGGTCCGGTTCATCCAGCGGCACTGCCTCTTTGCTACCCAGCCTGCCGTAACTAGCCAGTTATGCCCAACCCACATGGCCTGTGTAGCGGGCCGCTGTTCGTCCCATGCTATGCCTGCGGGCGCCGCAGTTTTCCAGCCCTACTGACAGGCGGCATGCCATTTTTTCCAGTAGAGTGGCATGCGGTCTTCTCCGCATGGCTCCATGGATCTCCAACCCGGCTGGCAGGCGGCCGGCCGGATCGGTTCAGTCATGTGGCATGTAGACGCGGGCCATAGATTCAATCCATGCGGCTGACACGACAACGCTAGTCCACCACCGCTGCGGCCTTGCTTGGTCGAGGCCATCGGTCCACAACGCTGCACGACGACGCCACACCTCTTCATCCACTGCAGCCTTCCCGGACATGGTTCCTCTTTCTTCCACTATTGTCCTCCTGGACGTGGTTATTCTACGGCACGGTGTAACGACACCATGCCCTTTCGACTCCGCCTCCGACTTCATCATATAGAAACAACAAAGGGGAGGGTCTTCTGTGTTCATGCAGTCCAAGCCCTCCTCCTCATATTATATCATTCGATAGGAGATAACGTAGTCGTTGGCGACGTTCTTCATAGGTGGCGTCTACTCCTCTAATGTCGATGGAGGATGTTGAAGACATCTTCATGTTATTCGTTGGAATAACACTTTCTTTCATATTCTCCAAAGCCTCCCAAGGTAATATTTCCATCCCAGCCAATATGAAATGACACTCCTTATTAAAAGGATGGTTTGTTGATTTCAAATAGATTCAAATTCATTAAGCTACATCCATTAATTAAAAAGGTGAGTTGGCTCATAAAATGGGATGGTGGAGATGAAGAGGCTCCATATTAAATAAAGGGAGTTTCGTCCTCCCTAATTAGGGGTTCAAGGAGTTAAAGGGGAGTTCAAGAGTTTTAACTCATATGGGACCCACGACATAATATCCTCACATGGGAGTTTATGTGGAGGTGGGCCCCACCTCCCGCTTCCCTTTGGAGACATTAACCATCAACTAAATATAAATTCTGTCACACATAATTTTTATTTAATTTAATAAGAATGCCCAAAAATTAACTTTCATTCCCAATAAAAGGCAACTGCGGTGAAGGTCTCCTTAAGAAAATATCGGCGTTGTGAGTTCATCGGTGTTCTCAGATTTCAATTCCGAGCACCGGTTCAAATGATATATTGCACCGCATGTACTTTTACTGAATATACCCGAAGAAAACTTTAGAAATTGATTCCAGGACACCAGGCCTCGGAATCCAGCATTGTTAGAAACTTTAGACTCTTAAAATCCCTATGTATTTATGAAAAGAAATTCCACGTGATTGCTGTGTCTTTAAATTATTTCCACCTCAGGGATTTACGTCCCCTTATGCTACATCACACACTAAGAAAACAAATGGGAGTATTGATCACACATCTGACCCTCTCGCTCCCATGTGCTCTCATGGTGGTTCTGATTCTACCAGGGAATGTACACCAGAGGAATCGACCGTCCACATAGGAACCTCTCCTATCAATCCTAAATCCCCACTGGAACCTCTCTCTATGTCTCCCCATCATCGATGTCTATCTCCCCATTGTCGATGATGTGGGACGGGTTGTTCATGTATCTTCTCAGTTGAGATACATGCAAGACGTCATGCACCCAATGCAATAAAGGTGGAAAGGCAAATTAGTAAGCCACCTCTCCTACCATGTTGTGGAACTGAAATGGTATGATGAATCGTGGAGATAACCTGTCGCCCCGGCCAAATATCTATAGACCTCGTCGAGATGAGTCCCGTAGGAAGACGTGGTCACCATTATCGAACTCTAGTGGTCAATATCTTTTATCAGTATAGGACTTCAGTCTGCTCTGTGCAGTTTTCAACCACTCCTGGATGATCTTCACCTTCTCCGTCGTAGCTTGTACCATCTCTGGTCCTACAAGTGCTGACTCCCCTAGGTCAGTCCACCACAATGGTGACTTGCAAGGTCATCTGTACAGTACATCGTAAGGTTCCATCCCGATGGTGGAGTTGTAGATGTTGTTGTTCTCGAAGACCAAAAAGGGTATGTGATCCTCCTAGCTGCGACCAAAGTCAAGAACACATGCACAGATCATGTCCTTGAGAATCTATATGGTCCTCTTAATCTGACAATTAGTTTGAGGATGGAAGGCACTGCTCAGGCGAATCTGTGTCCCAAAAGCCTCATGAAACCCCTTCCATAGAAGAGAAGTGGATTAAGCATCCCAAATGGAGACGATCATTGATGGCACACCCTGAAGCCATACGATCTCATGTAGGTAGAGGCGTCCCACCATATCTACCGATCCCTACTCTCTGATCGGTAGGAAGTGGGACGACATCGTGATTCAATCAACAATCACCAAGACAGAGTTGTGTCCTCTGGATGTGCGTGGGAGTCCATTCACGAAATCCATGGATATCCCATCCCACATCCACTCTGGAACCTTTATGGGATGAACCAATCCTACTGGAACATGGTGCTCTGCCTTCACATGCTGAGAAGTGAGGCATCTTGAGACAAACTCTGCTACCGCCTTCTTCATACACGGCTAGCAGTGTAGTCTTCTATGCTCCTGATACATATTATCCACTCATGGATGTACCACTAGAGGGGATTTGTAAAGCTCCTTCAAACACCTCCTCTTATAGTGAAACAGGTGACATGGTACGTCCTCCAAAGAGGATGATGTGCTCTCCACCTTAATAAAACCCATCTGGGGCCTGTCCTGAGGATATTTGTGCATGTTGCATCTCACAGTCAACGTCCACATGCTGTACCTCTCTAAATTTCGGAAGAAGTAGAGGAAGGACTGTGAGTGACTACAGAAAGGATGCTCTGTCTCTATCCATGAAGGATATCTACAACACGACCAGCTGCTTGGTCACCACACCTAGGAACTGAATTCCCGATCTCCTTCTGAGAGAGTTTGCTACAACGTTCCACATTCCATGAGTATAGAATTTCTCATAGTCATAGTCATGGAGGAACTCGAGCCATCGTCGTTGTCTCATGTTCAGGTCCTTCTGCGTGAAGATTTACCTGAGACTCTAGTGGTCATAGTAGACTTCAAAATTCTCCCCATTCAGATAGTGTCGCCACATCATCTAGGTGAAGAACATTGCTGCAAACTCTCGGTCAATGGGTAGCGTAGTTTTGCTCGTGCTATCTCAATTTCTGATAATGATATGTTATCACTACTCGCTCATGCATTTGGGCGCACCCAATTCTTGTCCTTGATGCGTCGTAGTAAACTACATACCCAATGCCCTCCTTCGATATCCCATGATGGGTGCACTGGTCATCGTCTACATCAACTCTTGAATGTTCTACTAAAATCTATCTGACCTCATGAAGGGTTGCCCCTTATTTTTCAAGGCTAAAAGCGGTGCTTTAACTTTGGAGATGTCTGGCCAAATCTCTAATAGTACCCAACCCGTCCTAGGAAACTCCGCAACTCCGTAACACTCCCAGGTGGCTCCCATGAAAGTACTTCCTTGATCTTCCCTTGATCCACTGCAACTCCAGCCACCGATATGATGTGTCCCAAGAAGTGAAACTCTAGAATTCATAACTAGCACTCTGAGAGCTTACCATAAAGCTAGTGCTCTCGAAGTGTGTCCAATACTTCCCACAAGTGAAAGGCTTGATCCTCCTCAATAGTCAAGTAAATCAGTATGTCGTTGATGAAAACAACGACAAAACGATCGAGGTATGACTGGATGATCCTGTTCATGAGACTCATGAACACTTCTGGTGAATTGGTTATGCTGATGGGAATAACCATGAACTTGTAGTGTCAATACTGACTGCTGAAGGCCATCTTCTTCACATCCTCGTCTCGAACTCTGAGATGGTGATAGCCTGACCTAGAGACTATCTTCGAGAACCATCATGTTCCCATGATCTGGTCAAATAGGTCTTCAATCCTTGAGAGTGGGTACTTGTTCTTAAAGGTCACAAGATTTAGGCGACAGTAGTCGACACACAATCTCAAGCTCCCACCCGCCTTCTGGGCAAACAAAATCGAGATGCCCAGGGTGAATCATTGGGTCGGATAGATCCCTTCCCCTGTAAGTCCACCAGCTATACATGCAGCTACTGAAGCTCAGTGAGATCCATCTGATATGCTGGAGTAGATATCGGTGTTGTCCCAGGGTAAAGGTCAATGTAAATGTATACCACACTGTGAGGAGGTAGTCCTAGAACGTCGTCAGGGAGAACATCCTCGTACTGATCCACCAAAATAAGAAAACTCAGACTCCGCACATCAACAGCTCCAAGGATGATACTAGCCAACAGATGTGTGAGCGGTTCCCCCCTCCTCTGCGTAAGTCCATACTGCGCTGTAAGGGCTCCCTTCTCGCTAGTGAAGGTGAAACTAGTCCCATCTGTGTGAATACACTGAACACTGTTCCTAATACAGTCAATATGAGTAAGAACTGTGGATAACTAGTCCATACCCAATATGGCGTCGTAAGGCCTCGACGCCGCTACGAGATGGTCTCATACGAACCTCTCACCTCTTAGAGTAAGATCACACTGTCGGTACCACTGTTTAATCACCGATTCTACTCTTGTATGAGTCTCTATCCTTAAGGATCAAGCCAATGGCTCCATCAAAATCTCTGAGCTACAAACGAGGGCAGTGGCAATAAAAGAATGAGTCACACCTATGTCTATAAGTACTGCAGCACGGGTGGAGTAGAAATATATAGTTTCTAGAATCATCTCAGGTGTTCTGTGGTCGTAGGCCTCAACTACTAGGAGATGAGCTCGCCTCTGTCTGCTTGCATCCTGTGGTCGGGGTGACCTCTTAGTGGTGGTGGTGGTACAGCCTCAAAACGTCGTCCACCACCCACTGCTCGGCCAACTCCTCTGCCACGTCCCCCTTCTCCCGGCGTACCACCATAGGTGAACCTCCTCCTTTTCCTGGGAGGTCCCTCTACAGTTTTCTACTCATCTACATGGCAGTTCGGGCACTCATGAGCCACGTGGCCCTGCCCGCCGCATGCATAGCACTACCTGCTCCTCGTATAGCTAGATCTGTATCATGTGCCCCGCATAACATAACCTGTATCCTGGGGTCACCCACCTGATGGCCTGGTCCGCATGTACCTCTACGTCATCTGTCTATTTTTGGCTCTAGAGGACTCCACTATGTGTCACCCTGTGGTGGGTCTCGCCGCTGGTGACTACTCAGGAAGAAAACACTCCACTAGAAGGGATCGCTACAACACACCAGCCTACGCCGAAATGTTTAGGGGAATCCTAGATGCCCTGATCTCATGCATGTGACCATTCTCAAAGGGCCGAGACATGAAGAACGGGTCATGTACCATATCTATGGAGTAGCGCGAGAGGTCGGTGAACCACGCTGAGTACTGAGACACTGTCATGCTGTCCTGCTGTAGGTGATGTAACTCCTGAATCCGCACTGCATGAAGGGTGGCTGGAACAAACTCTGAGCAAAAGATACTCTCGATGTTTTTCAAGAGTAATAATGCCCCGTCATGCACCTAAAGCATCAAGCTCCACCATCTACCTTATGCTGCATGTAGAAGACTCATGACAAGGATCGCCTTGAGGTCGGCTGGTTTCCCTACCAATCTAAAAACTCTCACGACAGCCTCCATCTAATCCTCCGCTTCCTATGGGTCCATCTATCCACAAAACCTAGGCGGCCTTAGGCGCTAGAACTCGTGCAATGCACTCAGGAAGTGTGCACTCTATGCTGCTGGAGCTGGTGGTATCGGTGGCCCAGCGGGTAGTGGTACCGATTTTACCTCTGTTGTGATGGGGCCATGCACTGAGGCCTCGTCGCTTAGTGGGCTAACATCTCGTACAAACTCATAACCCTAGCTGGATTCCCTCGTGGGTCCATCCTGAAAAGAAACAGGTTCTCCATGGTTAAAACAGTATACATGGTGATCTGGCATAAGGTAATCATGTAGAAAACATTTTTAAAGGAAACAGACACGCAATCAGTGTTTTTGTGCACGGAGTCCTAGATTAGATGTTAGAGTCCTAGTGCATGGATACGTCGGCCATCGAACTGACACCAGTTTATTTAAATGGGTAAACAAACCCTAAACACATAACAATATTTCCGTTAAAAGAATAAAAGTCTATATTCTGCTGTAGAACCAACTCCTTTGATACCAATTTTTCACGACTAGTCCTCATGGCCCGTGTCGTGAATACCTCAAGCCTTCCTTCCATAGGCTAGGGGATGGAGACTTGCCACAAATAAGATTCCCTGATAAAAATGGAAGGAATTTCCTTTTAACCTATAAAAAACACATAGTCTGAACACATGAAGTAGAGGAAACATGTACTAAAATAGAAAATAAAGGTTTGCTGAAAGTAAGAGGGCTAGTATACAAACCCAACTGAACCACAAGTACAAGTACAAGTAAAAAAGGGAAAAAACTCCTGGATCATCCACCGATGAATCCTACCTGAAGAGTAGGTATATCATTCGAACTACATTTCCCTGTGGTACATCCCGTCTAGTACAGCTCCGAGCTGACTCTGTCCATCACCCTCACCCACGATCACTGCTGTCTATCGTCTACATAGAACACAACATGGTGCCGGAAAAGCCCGTGCAGGGGTGAGTATAACAATACTCAGTTGGGGACCCCAAGACCCCCTAAGATCCCCCAAAATACCCAAAGGATAAGCCACAGTAGAAAGATACAATCATGGAGTATCAACCAACACTAGTTTGGTATATACCCATACATATACCTAAGTTACCAGTCACAGATCGACTCCAACTCTCGGGCGCAAACACAACTCAGTCCACAAAGTAAGTAAAGTCAATCACCATGATGGTAAGGGTTGAAATACATGACTCAACTCACACAGGTATACATCTTTCATAGAGTGATAGAGATGATCAGATGTAGTCACAGATTCATCTAACATATCAAACCCACAAATGATATTGGACTAGGTAAGCTGTCGGACCCACACAAGATACATGACCTGCTATTCTGTTAGACCCACACAAGATACATGTATATAAGTAAGGACTGTCAGACCCATGGAGGATCCCAGTACATTAGTCATCACTGACGAACCCACGAAGGATTATGGTTTAGTATTCATCGTTGTCGAACCCACGGAGGATTCTCGTACATTAGTCATCATTGTTGAACCCATGTAGGATTCCCGTACAATAGTCGTCGAAGCGAGCACTAGGGTTCCCGCATACAGCACGCTCGATTTAGGGAGGGTACAATCATAGAGGAAATTTTTGATACATCAACTATGAGGAAGTCTCGAGTTGATGTATCTCGTATTTTCATCTCATCAATAGGAACCAAACTCGACAGACGGAGCGTCAATCGGACGCCCGGTCTGAGAGTTATTGGCATTTCTATTCCAGGGGCCTTGTCAGATTTACGCTCGATCAAAACTCGTCCATTTTATGAATTTTTCCAAAACTAACTTAGAGTATCAAAAAGGAACTCATTGACGTGGGTTCCCAGGACCACAGACATCGCGTCATTTGGACGAGCGGTCTAGAAGATAATCACATTTAAGCGATGTCGAGCCAGGCCCATCAAGCCTAGTGGGCTGTAGAGGTTCAGCCCAACCCAGCGCGGCTGGTCTAACCAGGCTGGGGGGTCGGCCTGACCCGACTCGGCAGGTCCGAACCGGCTGGGGTATCGGCCTGGCCCGGCTGGGGGGTCGGCTCGGCCCGGTGGGGTGTGGCCGACCTGTGAACCCGGCCCGCACAGCAGGCCAGTGCAGTTTGGCCGACGACACCAACCGACACCGCCTCTTTGCTGCCCTACCGGCCGTAGTCGGCCAGTTCTGCCTGGCGAACATGGCCCGTGTAGCGGGCCGCAGTTTATCCCACTCGGTGCCTACGAGTGTAGTTTTTTTCCATCCCATTTGGTAGGCAGGCGACCAGTTCGCCCAGCAGAGCAGCCTACAGAAGCGGGCTGCGGAACTCCAACCCGGCCGTAAGGCGGCCGACTGGTTCGGTTCGGCCGAGCGGTCCACTGATGCGGGCCGTGTTTTCCATCCACGTGGCTGGCATGACAATGCCAATCCACCACCGCTGCGGCCCGTCCTGGTCGTGTCCCTTAGCTCCACAATGCTGCGCGACCACACCACACCTCTTCATCCACCACACCCCCCGGTCGCGGTTCCTCTTTCGTCCGTCGCTGTCCACATGGTTGCGGTTATTCTACAGTGTGGGGCGACAACATTGAACCCTTTCGGCTTCGCCTCCGACATCATCATATGGAAAAAACAATGGGGAGGTTCGGGCCCTGTTCGTGTGGTCTGAACCCTCCTCGTCATATGATGTCATTGGGTTTTCTTAACAAGAATTTTGTACAATGAAGAAAAAAGGTGAAATATCATATTTAAAAATAAAAAAAATTCTACTACCTCGCAACCAGTGATTTCATGACGGTGTCACAGGAAGATGGGTCGTTCCATCGATAGCAGGAGGATATTACGTTGTCGTTGGTGATGTACTACATAGGTGGCGTCTACTCTTGAAACGCAGATGGAGGATGGTGAATATGTTCTTCATGTTCTTCATGGGAATAACGCTTTCTTTCTAATTCTCCAAATCCTCCCAAGGTAGTTGTCCAACCCAACCAAAATGAAATAATACCCCTAATTAAAAGGATGGATTAATGAATTCAATGAGATTCAAATTCATTAAGTTGCATCCATTAATTAAAAAGGCTAGTTGGCACATTAAATGGGATGGAGGGGATGAAGAGGCTCCAAATTAAATAAATGGAGTTTCATCCTCCTTAATTGGGGGATCGATGAGTTAAAGGGGAGTTCAACAGTTTGAACTTGTATGGGACAAACCACATAATATCCTCCCATGGGAGGTTATGTGGGGGTGGGCCCCACCTCCAACACCCCTTTGGAGAAATTAACCACCACCAAAATAAAAATTATGTCACAATTAATTTCTTTTTATTTAATAAGAAGCCCCAAAAATTAACATCCACTCCCGATAAAACGCAACTTCGGTGAAGATCGCCTTAAGAGAGTACAGGCACTGCGAGTTCATCATTTTCCCCATATTACAATTTTGAGAACCGGTTCAAAAGATATAAAATCATGCACTTATGCTTACTAAACGCACCCAAAAAAACATCAGAACTTGATTCTGGGAACACTGGGCCTCGAAATCAAGCGCCGTTAGAAAATGCGGACTCGTAAAATTCTCATTTATTTAAGAAAAAATATTCCACAGGATTTCTGGGTCTTTACAATAATTTTTTCCTAAATAAATTAAATGTATTATCTATGTGTAATTCTAAAGAGACGGTTTGAGAGGAGGAAAAACTCTAAATTGTAAATTTTTTTATCTATTCTTCAACATCATTCAAATTTTATATTTGTATGATTATGTAATAACACCATTATCTATCATATTACTATGTGGTATAATTTATGTAAACTAATTATACAAATCCTTTTATATGATGTATTGGAAATTATATTGACTCTCGTGTGTACGGGTGAGTATCACCTCAAAAACAAATAAGACTAGTTTTTTACAATAACTATAACATATGGGTATGGTGATGGAAATAAAGGAATATATATTATATTTATATCATAAATATACCTATGTAGTATTTATTTATATATATGTATGTATTTTAATTTTTAATATCCATTCTAAAAGGGATATTATAACGTCGTTTTTTTGTATAGTAGACCAACATATCACGAAATGATGTGACTAATTTTTCACATTTGCAATACATTGATGTTAATAATGATAATGGTATAAAATATATCTGACATACATAAATTAGGATATTAATTACATATTTATAATATATGAAAGATATCATATTATTTTATTTATTACCTTTTAGTTAACATATATAAGATAAAATCATTAATGAACTTGTGGACTACCGCGTTCAAAATGAGTTTTGACTCTTTTTTCTTCAAAACAACTAATACATTTAATATTTCAAAATGTTTAAAAAAAATTATATTTCTTTTATTATCATAATTATGTAATGTTAAAATATTACATATCTCATTAATATAATGATCGATGAAAAATTGATATGTTAACCCTATATATGTATGACCAACTTTAACCAGGATAGTAACGAACATAATTTCTCAAAATCAACATTCCTAATTTGTTATAAAATTATAAAGTATATATATATGATAATTATTTCATTATTAAAATTTTATAATTATGGTTTTATATAATATGATGAAGAACATGATAATTCAAGACAAAACCCACACGAGACAACAAGGCAAGTAAAATCTGAAGGAAAGAAAACAATTACGAATAATTAAAAAGAAACTGATTCAATTTTATAAAAATTTCATATATGATATTAAATATATAAATAAGGTTATTTTTTGAAATAATTACATGGTTAAAATCATTATAATGGAGGTTAAATCATGTTTCATGAAATGAAATTGTGATGTGAGGGACCATATCTCGAATTCTGTACAATGAGGAATATTGTAATGGAATGAACCTAAATTATTTTATATCATGTATATACAACCCCATTTACATGTAATATCATTATTAATTATTTAATAATTGTATTTTATATTTCAACATGAAATATATCATCATATGGGATTTTACAAAATAGTTACCAAGTGGAAATGAATTTTGTAAATACATTCCTTTTTATTGGTTTATATTGCATATTTTTCATATTTGATATTATAATTTAATTTAGGAATATATTTAGAATATATTTTTATTTATTAAAAAAATTATGTGGATTTAAAGTTGATGTATTTGATTTATTAATTGATTTATTATCACGTAATTATTATGTTCATTGTATGTTTTTATTTCAAAATATCGTTCAAATAAATATTGACTATTGTTGAATATTTTTTGAAGGTAAATATTTTAAAATTTCATAATAAAACAATTAATTTTGTCATCTGTTTACTATTGATATTAACAATTAGTAGTAGTGTTTTTTGATATTTTTTATTAACTATTTATTAGCATTTTTAGTAAATTATGATTCAATTTTATTTTTGGTTAAAAATCTATTTTGTTTAATTCCATGTTTTACAAAAATCTAAATAATATTTTAATAATTAAAATGGATTTATAAAAAATATATAGATATATATTATTTAAATACTGTTTTTAAATAAATGTTCATTTTTTTATATAAATAAGCTCATATTGGGTTTTACAATAAATGTAACATAAATATTTATTTTAACAAATTCAGTGTGATTCTAGTTCTTATCATCAAAAAAATAATAATTATATAACATATTACATAATATGATTCAACGGTTATATTCATTGAAAATTATTTTCAAATGTTTTTTGTATTTTATATTTAATGATTATTTTATAAAAAAATTGATTTTCCCCTTTAATTTTTTAAATAATTTATTTGTTGTATTTTTATTCTTTAATGATTCCTTAATTTTTACTCTAGTGGTTATTTATTTAAATGAAAGGAACCCTTATACATTTAATTCATTATATATTCAGTAATTATTATCTATTATATTTTCATAATGATATTATCTCTAAAATAATTTATTTATATGGTTGTATACTAAATTGATTCTATGTTTAGTTATTGACAATTATATATTTATTATGCCTTACCTATTCATAATAGTAATGTTAATTATTTAATTGAATGTTGGATAATATAATTATATATCAATATTTATTATTCTTTTCTTATTCCTGATAGTGTCTTTTCCACATAACCATTCCTAGCTATTTGATCTCACTGTAATTTTAATTCATTTACCAAGAATAAATGAATTGTACTATGATTTACGTTCCATTAAAAACATGTTGGAATATGATTATTCTTAGATAAGAATTATGTTTAATTTTTTTTCCAAATGTAATATGTTAACCATGTATGTATCTATATTACTAAACCTAATAAACTATTAATTTCTTTGGGATGTCACTCTTTAAATATAATGACATTTTAATTATGAAAGCACTAGATCAAGGGTGTTGGGATTGATTTATCCATAATTTTTATAATGAAATATTAGATGAAACATTGGGAAATTGATTTCAAAAATCATAGACTAATAATCATAAACCTATAATGGACTTTGAGAATTAGTATAGGAGAACATAATAATGAAATGATAAGGTAGTGATTATGTGATTTTTCATTTTCAGTACATCTCTTTATAGAGACTAAAAGTATAGGTGGTTCTACAATTGTTGTATCGTCATATAGTGACACTAATAATGGGGTATTCTTATTGAAATTATAATCACCTCGGGAATTATAATGGGTCATACTACACAAATTTTTTGACACTCTTAGGGGATATTCATAGGATAATTATCATGTTATTTAGAAACCATTATGATGGATATTAATAAACATTTATATCGAATGACCTATTTTAAACATAATGACTCTTTTATTGTATATATTGTTTCATGGTTGAGAACACCTTTAAATGTTTATATGTTTTTTCAAATAGTAGTTTTTTTAAACTGTTATTTTTTTATTTTATTCAATGAATAAAAAATGAATGAATTTTATTAACAATGAATATGAGTGACTGTTTGGTGACTCTGAGAAACCAATTTGGTTGATGAATAGACTGAATTATATTATGATCACATAAAATCAGTAATAAAAAGTATGATTACCAATTTATACATTAACATCATACTGGATTCTACTAATAATAAAATGATATATTTATATAATATATGATGTGGTGGTGACAGTGGAGAAATGAAGGATCAATCTTATTCATGTGAGAAATGTGGGAAGATACCCCAAGGAAATAGTAACAATATAATATAAATTTTTCATTGTGGATAATGAGGTCATAATTGAATAAACAATAAAGGAAATTCAACAGTGATATATATGGAAATAAATATCATAAATGTGATTGATTTATCATCAATTGTTATAATTCGGGAAATCAACGAATTATGTGTGATAATTACCTATTGTTATTGTTCACAACATGTTTATGGACGAGCCAATTTGAGAATAAAATGGTATTATGGTAGTTGGAATTATGAAACAACTACAGAATGTATAAAATTATAAAATCATATATTTCATAATTTAAAAATTAGTTTCCAATATCTTCTTGTGATTTTGTGTTTATGTTTGATCATATATTCAAAGTCACTGACACACCTTTTAACATTTAATGTAATAGAAGTCTACCAATAGAATGGATATTTTGAGATAAATTTATGGTAATAAAAACCATTATATTATTAATTTATATTTTGTAGAAAATATTATTAATAGAATAGTTCATCCACATTTCATATAGATATGGTCAGTGGAATTGATAACCTTTATGTTTGATATGATCATTAATGAAAGTGTAGTAATTGTTAATTATTATTATTAGACTCTATAAAAAAATGTGATAAATTTAAATCATATAAAAACTATTATTTAATAAATATTTTTATTTCATGGATAGACATAATATTTTTTGTAAATTTTATATGAATTATATTAATATAGTTTTATAAGATGTACAACCTACATTCACTATGACAACCTGTCACATACAGTATGTCCATGGGGCATGCACCAAAAACTAATGAATGATTAGGGTTTTATTGAAATCACATAACTTTGAGATATCATGGTTAATAATTCATTAGATTAACAATTTGATAAATAAATAATAATATTGAACCAATTGTGTAACTATTTAGGTTTATTGATTAATGTATTATATTATATAGTTTCTTATAACCATATTTCATTTAAAAAATATATAGAGACAAAATAAAGGAATTGTTAATTATTTATATATATTATGATCTATTAAAAATGTATTTTCGTACTCTATTCTTTAACATAATTTTTGGATAATCATTTCGTTGAGTAAGTGAAGAATTTGAAGTAGATAAAATAAAAACCAAATGATGAAATTTCGATTATAAAATAAAATGATATAAAGAAATAATATTTCATTTTATTTTAATATAGAAAAAAATCCATCATATATAATAAAATTATCTTGAAAAAATTATCTTTTTACCTTAATATCTTATGAATCCAATGGTCCCTTACGTCATCACAAATATACGGTTTTAGGTCTATAATATTAAATTAATCTAGTTGTCTATTACTATCAATTTCCTCTTAAATTTCATGAAATAATTTATGCTTTTCTTCAATGTAAATATATTATCATTCCACTATGTTTCTCATAGACACCTTATATTATGACCATTATATGTAATATTCAATCTTATTATGATACTTTTTTAGAAATTTATTTTTTGATGTGGGATTTAGAAAAAATGAATTTTCAAATGAAAAATCGTTGATCATAGAGATAAAGTCTAAATTAATAGGATATATTTTATTCATGGTGGATAAAATTAAAATCCAAATAGTAATAATATGATATAATTTTATTCATTAATGTATAAAACACTAAACACAGAGCTAATACAAATAAGAAATATGTTTCATTAAATGTATTCTCTTCGATATCTTAATGAACAAGAAATACCGAGAATAATTGAACAAAAATATAGTATAAATCATTAAATTAATATTTATACTTTTAGGTATCCAAATTAATAAATATTTTTGGAAAAATCTGTTTAACTATTTTCTATATGTAATATAAAAATCATTTAAAATATATTTAAATTTTTTCTTAAAAATTATATTTTTTCTAAAATATTCTGTGTTATGTCATTGATAAAATTATAAAAAATTAATATTTATCCCTTTTATAAAAATTATATGAAAATATAAACATAACAATTGAATGAATCTTATAAAATTTCTCAAAGGACTACGATTTTTAAATTTTCAGGAAAATTGCGTTTTTAAATGAAGATATAATATTACTAAAGGTTAATTGAAAATATCATTTAAATATAAATTCTGTATTATAATATATTATATATGTAATTGGTTTAAATGAAAAATTAGTCAGTATATAAATATATATTAACAAACTTAATTTCATTTACATCATTTTCATATTGAATTTTCTTTTTTTTAAAATGAAATATTCTGAACATTTTCCCTTGGAACACCTACTTTCTCATCGCGTATAGAGGATTTATTTTAAATAAAAATCTTCTACCTTTGTGAGTGGAGTGTTGAAAAAAAATATATTAATAATCATAATAATGTTTTTATTTAATATTTTCAAATTAATTTTTTTTTCAAATTAATTGTGAAGAACGACAAAATTAGTAACCATGGTTACGGTAAACATGGATTTACTAGGTGTTAAACAAAAAATATTAGAGTTAAAAGATCCAAGAATATATAAAATATATTTTATGTACATATATAGACCATAAAATTGTAAATTATTCATAATACCCTATTTTGGTACAATTTTTTCATGTGTAAATGTTTGTTAAAATTTTTTATTCCAATAAATACAAGTGTCTCACTCACCTAACAAATAAAATTAATCCCTTATCCATTATTCTTAACACATTAAATCCATTTTTGATAATTAATTACCTAATCTAATCACATACCAATTTATATACCCTCATCCAATAATCATTGATTTGATCTGATGTCCTATTTATTAATACTTTAGGTTTAATTCTAAAAAGGTGTTCTGGGAAGAGTTAATATTTCTAACTATTCATTTTTTAAATATTTCATCTTTGAAAAATATAAAATATTTTCAATTCTTTATTATATAATAAAAAAATATTACATATTCATACAGTTTTTATGTTAATTACAATTAATATAGAAATATCATATTCTCTCACATGGGAAATGATTATGTCACTCATGCATATGGAGGAAGACCGCCGGACTAACCAATGTGAAATGTTTTCCATTGAAAACACCCACTGTTGTTTTTTATGATAGGTATAAATAAATAAATATATATATATATGATATTTATTCAATAATGAACCTATGTATTCATTATATAATATAAATATTTCTTTCATTTTAGTCTGTAATAAATATCCTAACATCTCTCATCTGAATAATGAATTACCACCTCATTGAACAAAATGATTAATTTTTCAATAATAAGTTATTGGGAAGGTAGTATGGATAATGGCAATAAATATATATGGTATATATTAAATAATAATATTATTAATGAAATTTTTTTATTTCTAAAATGTTAATATATAATTTTCTTCGAAACATTTTATCTCAGATATATAAGATAACATAGTTTATGTTTGTGTGGACTGCTACCTTCTTGACATGTGGGGACTCTATTTTCATTACCAAAGTCGTGGAATATTTATAATATTTGTTTTCAAATAATTAATATTTTGTTAATGGTATCATGTTCACTATATAATGTTTAAATATTACATTCTACTTTCCAATAATATACATTAAAAATGGAAATATTACTCATGCTTTCAAATGACCTATCGTATCCATAATCGTAACAAACATAATTTATCAAAATCGTAAATTATGATTGGTATTTAAATTAAAATAGATTCATAAATATTATAATTAATGAATTTTTATTGTTTTGGAGATTATGAATCCATAAAATATCATCAAGAATGAGATCTTTCATTGAAAAACACTCATAAAAAGAAAGACAATTATCTGATAATACAATGACTATATTAAAGGATAATTAATGAAAAATAAATAAGATGTCATAATAAAATATATGATATTATAAATATTAATATGTTTATTTTATAAAATTAATATAAACATAAAACAATTATACATGATTATAAATCTTGTATGAAAATATTAAGTGTGAGGTAAGGGACCTAAAATCAATATCCCTTCATTGTTGAATATTGTAATCAAATGCATTAATTTAATATCATATTGTCTAAATAAAGAATATTTTAAATTTTATATAATTATTATTTGATTATTCATGGTATTTTAATTTTCAATTTGATTTATTTCGTCTGTGGGGATTTGAAATGTGAGTTACCGAGTTGTAATGAATTTTAGAACTCATTTCATATTTAATGGGTAATATAACATCCTCTTCTTTTTTGATATTATATGTTTATGTGTGAAATTATTTTTATTATGATATATTTTATTTGAACATGTTTCATTTGTATTTATAATATATTAACATGGATTACTCATTTATTCATTCTCATGTCAATATTATGATCATTGTAATGGTTTATCTCACAATAATTATCTAATAGATAATGTTTCTTCCGGAATTTCAGTTGAGGTATCATTTTCTACCATTTCTTAATAAGAAAATTAATTTTTAAATAATATTGTTATATATGATATTTTCATTTAATTTTATATATTTTTCCACTCTTTGGCAATGATAATAATTAAGATAATATTTCTTATAAATCATGTCATCATTTCTCTTTTTTTTCAGACATATGTTTTCTTCCAAACCCTCATTAAAAATAAAATTCATTTTTTCTAACCATTTTAAAAAATGGTAACATATATAAAAAATTCATATTAACATAAATTAAAAATTACTATCAATATTATTTTCCAAAAAAATATGTTTGGATTTTATAGAAAATTTTATATGAATCTTCATTTTGATATACATAACATGTATATATTTTATATAATAATGACAAAAGATTTATTTAATGATTACATTATATGATTCATAGAATATTTTTAATAAGCATTATCTTAAAAAAATTTGTTCATTATTTATAATAGTTTATTTATAATTGAAAATCATATTTTCCACAAGAAATTATTTAATGATATTCTTGTGTTATTTTTATTCATTAATGATAAATATATATTAATTCATTGATAGATGGGTGTATGTTGGGTTGATATTATACTTGTTATTTTTATGTATGGTAAATTGTTAATCTAAACATATAATGTATTGAAATTAAATTTATTAATTTATTTTTGTGACCATTAAATTTCCATAGAAATATAAACATTCCTATAATTATTTGACATTAAATTCCATATGAATATATATTAATTAACATGGGTATTATTATTTCTTAATGAATTTTAATTTATACATATAGATATTTATATTTAATATTAATGGATTGAATTGGAAAATTTCTAAAATCAACATTCAATTTTCAAAACAAAAATTTTGTGGTTATAAAAATTGTAATGGAATTAAAATGAATGTCAATATTTTAGGAATTCTTTTGAAATTTATGGACGTGGGGGCCTATAATTATTTTCCCCCTTAATTCATTTGTACCCCCATTAGGATAAAAATGTATGATAGTATAAAAAATGTTTCTACCTATACATTTAATTTGTCCTGTTAATGTAATTTATGATAGTGGTTTAATATTCATGATATCATGATTTCCAATATTTAATAATTTCCTTCATTAATAATTATGTTACTATTATCCATGATATTTTTATAATGATATTATCTCGGGGTGAATTTTACTCTAAATTTACTGATAAAATGGAACATTTGTTTAGTTAATTTCCTTTATATATTGATTAATACTAATCTCTTTATAATAGACGAGTTAATGATTAAATGATATGTGAGTTTAGTTTTTTACTTTTTTCATTTACATTATTATTTACTTATTCATGATATCTTATTCTGTAGTGAATCAATTCTAATATATTGGGCTCTCCCGTATTTTCATTCATTTCCTCTGATTAGATGATGTTTACTATGATTGATGTTTAAGGACATTATAGATAGACTAATGAAATTATAAAAATAAATAATTTAATTCATACAATAAAATATTATTTGGGAATAATAAATGTTTCTAGATTACTAAGAAAAAAATGTTATTCAGTCCATCATGATGTGATAAATTTAATCTTATGACAATGTAATATATCAGACACTGGATCTAAGATAGTAGGGATTGGTATTTACATGGTTCATTAATTGAATATGTTAATTAACTAAAAAACTAAATGTTCTACAAAAAATGAATATTTGTTCAACATTTTTTCATAAATCGTTATATCATTGATCAAATTCCATTATAGAATATTGTTTATCATAGAACACATTTTGTTATAAAATAAATTATTTATTTCATATAAGAGAATATTGTACAGAAAATTCAATTTGGGGTGACACGTGGTTCTTATTATGCACTTAATATTATTTAAATTGTATAATCAGGTTAAAAGACACAAGTATCATTTGATCATGGATATTGAATTTGGAACTATTGTTAATGAAATATTTTACCAGCATATAAAAAAAATATTAAACACATCCTTATAAAATTTATAAAGTTATATATTATAATCATAATTAATTTAAATTCAAATTAGTTATTATCCAAACAATAATCCATGTAAATATATGTTGTGATAATATTTCATTAAATAGATTTAAAATTATGGATATTATATTTTACATAGTGCAATAACAATATACTCATTTTTAAATATTCATCCCATCATGGTAGAGTATTGTATCTCATCTATAGTATAACATTAAATAATTATATATGTAATCAATGGTGAAATACATTATTATATGATCTTTCCCAAAATAGAAGATAATGAACCTAATATTGATAAAAGATATTCCATAATCATATTGGGATTTAATATAATGTCATTATGATGAATCTAAACAAAACAAATACCAATGAATGAATTGTTTTTCTAATTTTTAAACATGTGTCAAATTATCCATTAACAATCTAAGAAAACATTTAGATGAATATCAAAACACAATCAAATATATTGAAATTTTATTTTCAAATATAATTTCAAATTACATAATAAGTATCTTGGAATGAATATTCCGAATGAAATATTCATGATTAAAAAATAATAAATATGATTTTTTCAATATGATCATCCGCAATAAAAATCATTTTTTTCTATACATGTCATTTGATAGCCCATTTAGAAATCGATGATGAAAATTTCTAAATTCCACAAATAATTTTTTAATGGTCACATAATAACTTTTTTATTTTTATTTCCATTTTTTAATATTTTAAACAAAATTAATGTTAATGTATAATCTGTAAACTCTTATATTATACAAGGAAAAAATATTTCACAATAATAATAATATATTATCATTTTTCCAAATTGAATATAAAAATATAATCATTGGGTATCATCATATAAATCATTTTTTATAATTTTTAAAAATGGAACATATATATATATACTTGCCCCAATCTATACATCATATTCATTATTAATATTAAATTCCTATATTCTCACCTATATACGACTTCAATATTCATTTTTAAATTTTTTTTTTCATTTTTTAAAAATAAAATTTTTCAATATTGGTCATTGATCATGTAACTCAAATTGTTAGCTAAATATACTATAAAATACTAGCTCTAGATACAATATAGACACCCTAACTTAATATGGATGTTGCGTCCTATAATGCGAGGTACCCACTATTTACCCCAAAAACATGTGGTCCCCTCCCTAGGGCTAACCCACATCCTCAAAAGTATTATCTTTCTGATGATTTTCCCCACCATCCAGTACATGTTTTTCTAATTTTTGTTGTACTCACTCGTACATACCCTTCAATCATATGATAAGGTCACAGATCCTAATAATTACGCAATGCCCAGAACACATTACTATGGATTTATAATCTGTTAGGATTCTAAAATTAATAAATCACCTTATTAAAATGAGGTATAATACGTATTTTCCTAATCCATTATAATTTTTGGTTGTTACATTCACCCACCACTAGAGTACAACATCTTCATTTTGGAACCAACATCTCAACCCACGTAGTTCCATCTCAATTACACTGGGGTTTCTACATTGAAACCAATGTAACAATTACGCCCCACTCGCAACACAAACACTCTTGTTTAATAAGGATGTCAGTGAATCTCCCTCCCAGTACCACTAGTTTCCCCATAAACACATTGTCCCCTCCTTGGGGCGCACCCACATTCCAGAATGGGTTATTTGACTATGGAATTTACCCATAGGATAACACATTCCCTTTCAAGTGTTCATTTTCATCAACCACACACACCATGTCAATCATCTTAGGAAGTCACCCATCATGACCAGTTCACCAAACCGGACACTCTTAATTATAGTGTTCTAATCAGGCAGGCTCTCGATAAGAAACATAAAACATGTTCATACAAATCATTTCATTTAGTCATTATAACTATTATCATTACAGTGTGTTAGATATTGTATTAATAGTATTTCACTTAAAATATTTATTATATACTTGAATACTTTTTATATTTCACGTATTATCATAAAACAAAAAAATATATCAATTTTGAAGAGTGATTTTTAAATTTTCCCTATTCAAACAATGATTTTGTATTAAAAATTAATAATAAAAAATTAATAATACTAATATACTATATCGAATGTTTTACTACATTGTGATTTTAGAAATATTTTTTTTAATGTAATAATAAACCATTTCCAAATATTGACAAAAAATTTAATTCATTAAAATTTTATTTATATCTCATAAAATTGGTAATCATAATAAATTATGTGTTGTTAAAAAATCTAGAATGGTTAGTTTTTTCTCATAAAATTGTTATAGTCTATTTCAAATTTTTTCAATAATTCGACATAACACTGCAACATTTTGTTCATTAATGATAATAAATGAATTATTATTATTTTAGAAAGTACAAATTTTACAAATTATTATATATAATGTCTCTGTGTATATTTCATTAAACTAAAACACCATTAACTAAAAAACATTATGTTATAAAATTCGTTATGAACCAAATTAAATGATAATTAATATGAAAAATCAAATGTATGAAAGGATAATATACATGAGTATGATTTCCCAACTGGTCTCTATTTCTATTACAATATTATAATCCATATATGTAATATAAATTCCCATCTACATTATAAATATCATATCATTTATTTATTATTATTACTTTCACATTGAATAGATCCATCCTATTAAATATCACATACATCAGGATATATATAAATGGTGTGAGTAAAAATCAAGGTAAGAACCCCACCTAAATCTATAATAAATTTAATTAAATTTGAATTCCACTGAATGATATATTAATGTATTTGATTGATACATTTAATAGGATGTACATATAATAATATTTTTAATATACATAATTATGAATTATTGTCATATAGAATTTACACAACCATTAATAGTTAATCTAATATAGAGCAAGGATCAAAATCAATAATATGAAATTATTAAATTTAATTGATAATGTTATATATAGGGTACCCGTTAATAAAGATTTTTTATTTGAAAAAGGATTATCATTTCAACACAGGGATAAAATGTTCCAAAAATAGTGGAATTTTTGAAACATAGTTCTACCGATATATATTTTCATAGGCACACGGCAGATAATTAAATTGCTACAGTGAACACACCATTAACACACATATATGTTATGATAATGGATTCATTTTCCACTACCTATATTTATATAATAGGAAAATAGCATTCCCATATTCATAAATTATTATTATAACCATGCCTAACCATAGTTTTTGCCATATGGATTTGAAAACATATTTTAAAACTATCTCCGAAACACAATATCACCACTAAAACCAGAATTTATAGTTTTATAACAATATATAATGGTGTAAAACACATATAATTATACAATATATTAATTACTCACAATCCTCACCCAAAAAATAATTTATAATTCATCTTTAATCTCTAGGTAACATGTGTCTATAAAGACATATAGTAGAAACTAAAACATTAATATAATATTAGTAACCCATGCATAAAAAATGCATGGTCATTAGGAGAATCAATACATCACCATTATAATAATAAATTATTGAAATTGATTTAATATATTCTGATATAATATAAAATGTGAATCTAAAACAATTAACAAATTTTATTCATAAAAGAAAAAATTTACTATAAAACAATTCCATGAAATCAATTTTGAGGAAATAAATTATAATAATTATATTCAAATGAATCATACCATTCTGCACAAGTCTTAAATAATTTCAAATTACACACCACATTTCATAATGTGTCACCCATATGGAAGGGATACATATATATTCATATGACACCAATGAAGTGAATTATAGTAATATATCAGTTCAAGTAATTCAAAATATATTTAATAAAAATGAATTTCACCTATATTAGATCGAATTTATTAATCCATTTATTAATTTCCAAAAAACAATATATTTAAAAACTAAAGTTGAAAACAATTGAAAACCTATATTTCCCACGTTTAATATATTATCGCATAAAATATTTCTTCAATTCCATATTAACATGTAATTGAATTCATTATCATAAAATTTTATAAATTTTCATTAAAATTATTGTAAAAGTAATAGTCAATATGTTTCCATTTACATTTAAATAAAAAAGAGTTGAAAACAAGGTTATATAAGTCAACTAAAATATATTTTTATAATGATATAGTTTTAGTAAACACATACATTGAAAATTGGACCATATTAAATTGGAATACCCATCGAAGAATAATATAATTCAAATGGTAATCATTGTTCAAATATTGATTCTTGGAACGGGGTCACTAAAAACATAAAACCATTATCAGAACATGAAAACATTTATTTTTATCTATCAATTTTGGGAATACAATATCTCATATTAAATTGATCTAATAAAATTGATTTCATTCTATGATACAATTTATCATTAGTATAGGTTTCAAGGTATCATTTAAAATATTCCCTCTTAACAAAAACACTATTGAAAAAATCATTGGTGATATATTGTCATAACGATAATCAATATTATTTTCTAAATTAAATATTTTTATATACCATATCATGTGTAAGTATCCAACAATAAGGGTTTTAGAAGCATAAAAACACATTATTTTTTATTAAAATGTACACCAGTCACCTATAATTAATGAATAATATATCCCCAAAGTATTGAGTTTATATTAGCAGTAAATTGATAGGAGGCGGCAAACAACAATAAATATGTAACTCTAGCTTAAATCCACTAATGGAATGAAACTGTTTAATTTTATTAAACGAATTAATGTGTATCAATGATTATTGAAGAAGAAGTAGGTATGGTGGGTTCATGTTCATGGATCATCTGTGGTTCATGAATAAAAAATTTGAGGTATTATTAGTATCGTTTTGATAAAAATTAAATAACTTAATCAAATAAATAAACTGCATAGTATATAAGATCATTTCCTTCCCACACCCAAAATTTTAGTTCCTAGGTAGTGGTTGAAGATTCATTTCAATCCAAATTTATTTATTTTGTTATTGAATAATATATCATTGGGTATTAATTATAAAATAAAATTATTATTTCAATTACAATAAATAAATAATCATTACTTTTACCTAGTCCAAAAATACACCACCTCTAAATTATCCAATTACCCTCATAAAACCTAACAAAAAACAATATTTATCTACTCAAATAATGTAATTTCCACAATGAATAAGAACTTGTTTATTGTGGCCACTATCAAAAATGTCTCATGTCACTAAAAGCACTCCACAATATGACTTTTCAAACTTCAAATACACCTTTGTACCTTTTTCACATCCAATTATCCAATTTGGATTTGAATCATATCACATTATAGGACATTAAAAAACATATCAATTGTATAAATACAAGTTCTAGATTTACCACACCTCGGAAGAATTATTTTAGATGCTCTTAAAAATGATCAATAATTTCTTATCTAATACTACATAAAATATTAAATATCATTAAATAAAGATATATACTATAAAATCAAGAATTGGATCCCTTCAAAATTGTATCACGAAATCACATGCTTCATGGAAAATGAAAAACTACATGCATTAATTGGACATTCCACTTCAATACATTTTTCAAATTATCTCTCAAAATAATACATCATGATATTTAATAATTATTTATTACATTATTAATTTCATGTTGTTCAAATTTCTTCAATGATTCCTATGAATGAATAAAAATTAATAATAGTGAAAAAAATTTATGAAAATCATTTTTATAAATTTTAACTATAATATTAATAAATTTAATAATATTTTCAAACATTGTAAAATAAAAAATTCCTTCACAATCATGTTATCTTATTAAAATAGCACTTGATTAGATGAAAAATAATGTGCAATACATGTTCAAATTGGCATATAATTTCACATTATTTATCATGTTTTGGTATTATACGTGATATATACTAGATAAATATATGGTTAATAATATATATCTATTATCAAGTTATTTATTAATAGACAGTTCAATCATCCACACATTTAATTCTTCCACTATAGTACAGTATTCAATAGAGTTTCCACTAAAACCTATCATAAATCATCTAATTCCATCAATATTAATTTTCTAGATACATAACACAAAATAATTTTCAAACAATAAATGAAAGGTAATATTTTAGGAATAAATAAAATCCTACCAGGATATTGTATTTTCATTATCTCTATATCCCATGAACCGATAAACAATGTATATAACATTTCATAAACAGTAAATATCACAATATATACTCATGATTATTATATTGGATAATATAACTATCCTAGAAATAATTCACATGTTTTCATGTTTTCATGACATTACAATACCTAGTGAGATATATACATTATATGAATATAAATATATTAGTATAATTTTAGACAAATGAAATTAATTTCTTCAAAAATGATCCACTCGTCCACTTAAAATATGTATTGTACTGATGAGTTCTTTTCACATATATAATTAGATTTTGATGACATGTTATCATTGATATATATATAATATTATTAACATCCTAAATATTATGTTTCAATTTAAAATTAATTTCGAAATAATTATAAATTTAAGAGTAATATGTATAACCCCACCACGAAGAGGGACATAAGATACATACCAAATATTATTTTAAAAAATTTAATCCAGCAGACATTTTTATTAAAATGTTTTACATAATCTCACAGTAAAAAAATAAAATGAAACCGAAAACATAAATTTTAGTTCATTGATATCATTTAATTTTCAATAATTCCATGTTGATAATGAATCATTTCATGTATAGATATAATAACTCTATGAGGAGAAATGAAATGTAATGTTAAGATTTCCAATCGAAATTATTATTTTCATGATACTAAAAATGTTTGAATATCACTTATATATAATAAAACTATACCATTCCATCCTTATATAAGTCACTAAAACTAATGTACACTATTAATTCATTCAATAAATAAAACCTAAAATTAGTATAAGTTATTTAATATATAGAGCACACTCAAATAAAATTTCATTAAAATTCTAAATATAAAAAACAACATTTTAAACCATTATTACTCCTTAAAAAATCAAGAATGACTATATCATACACATAAACATTAGGATAATAAAAATATTGTTTTATTACAAACTATTCTCTCTTTTGGATAATCACCATCTTGAGATATATTACAGGCCATTGATAACATATGTAAAATGTATAAGAAAAAATGATATCAAATATTAATGATAGAGAATCAAATATGTAATTAAATATTAGATAAATATAATATAAAAAATTCACATGTACTGAAAATAGATATCTCATTAAATTTGGTCCTTAATCATTAACAATTCTTAATAAGATTCATCATACACTTATAATAATTTCTATAAAAATAATTTAAGAAATTATCTGGTAAGAATTCGGTTTTTCACTCTAGTGTGAATAAATTAATTCTTATTCTAAATTTTTTAATTTGGACTTTATATATATTGGAAATGATTTATAATAGGTTCTAATGGTGTACGTGGCTTGTTTGGAGCTCATAACACCTCTTTTTTTTGGAAAAAAATTGCCAAGTTGCATTATTTCTGCACGGTTAGAGCACAATTTTCCTAACAATGTGAATTGTATTTTCCCAGATAGTGGAAAATAACACGGAATGAGCATGGCCATGAAACCAAACCATGTGAACTCCCATTTTACCAGGTTTGGGCAGAACCCTCTCCCTCTGTTTGGGCACGGTTTGAAAAACACTGTGTAAAAATCGTGTGCTAGTTAAAAACCTGTGTAAAATGTCTAAAACAAACTTAATGATCATCTAAGCCAACCCCTTCCACCCTAATATTAGATTATGTGTTCATGACGTAGGTCTATCTCATTTTGGATAATTTTTAATTTCCAAAATTGGAATCAAGAGATCTCCTTCATCCGACATCTGGTCGTTCTTCTGTTGATCATGTTGGAAGAGAAATGGTCAGTACTCGAGTCCACATTATTTTTTCTTCTTCTCATTCACTATCTACCTAGTTATCTACATTGGAGTGTTTTTATCCTTTTAATATATCTACTTCAATATGATGAAAATCATGGTCTAATACCGGAGGAGAGGGATCATACAACCCTATGGTGGGTGGTCTACAACTCACCCCTAAAGATTATTGTTTTTTGAAATGTTTGTGTGGGGCCCCATAGTTTCATTGGAAACTATTTAATAAATTAACATCAAATGATTTTTCATGATAGATTCATATGGTTATTCTCTTCCCAATTATGTTATTATTTGTTAGGGGTTTCACCCAAAACTCAATCCACCTCTTGTCCAATGTTATGCCTTAATTAGGTTTTTCGTGTTTTGACACATTTGATCCATCGTTCGGGTGTTCCTTTACATTACCTTTATAATGGAGATTCTTTTATCATAAATTTCTTGTTATTAATGATATTTTCATAATGTAATGTAACATGTATTCTCACCACTTGACCCACCCAAGGTAAGTTCTTACAAGTGTTTATTAAATGTGAAATTTGAAATGTGAAATGACAAGTATACTAAGAATATAACATGGCCTTATATAAAGAGATTAAATGATGGTTACATGTCTATGTAAACAAATTCCACGTTATTGGAAGGTAGTGGGGTGAAAAAAAAATAATTTATTATGCCTTATTGTATAAATAATACTTTATTAAATGGTTGCAATGCTACAAGGCCTACCCACAATAATGAAAGACAAGGCTTGGACGAATTGTTTCAACTACACAGAACCTATCCACACTAATCAAAGGAATCACTTGAACCAAATGAATTGTTAAATAATTATAATAGCTATTAGTAATATACTAACCCACCTAGACTTTGATTCTTGTTTATTCCATGGATTCTCAGTGTACGATAATTGGGTACCTTTCTTTTTTTACAAGATAACTATGATACACCTCTTGGATCAATCATTGACTAGTAGTTTCAATGGTGAAATTCCATCTAGCACATGACATTTTCTAACCCCGTTATACCTTGGTCGATCAACTTTCCCTCGGTAGGTGACTTATTGTTGAATTCCTTATATTACTCGCCATGTATTACACTCTTACCACTAAGCTAGACTCAAATTAGACAATGTTAGTTCTCTGTGAGTTTACGTTACATTGGTTTTTACACTGGAAAACCCTCACTGGATATCATTATGTGGTTGCTCTGTTACATCTTGGTACCATCACTACTTATAAAATCATGAGGTGATGTCTATTCTGGATATGCCTCATGTGTACTACTAACATTAAATGGTAACAGATTAATTAATTAATTGGTAACATGTTCAGACACCAGCTGAGTGCAAAAGTAGATACTTAGTTATTTAGTTATCTTGTATAACTTTCATTACTTTAGATATATTCTTGCAGACTGCTATATTCTTTTTCATGGGATGACTATTATAGACAATATTGATGGTGGCCCACTCAGATTTATCTCATACCCTCTCTGAGCGATGAATTGTAATCAAAGTATATTACATGGTTGAAGGTATTGACAAAGGGAATTATGTAGCTTCCAATAATTTATTGTGACTGATTAGATGGAGCATGATATCTAATGACCATGTCGGATATCGGGAGACTTGGAGTGTAATTTTCTTCTTTTACCTTGTGGAACAAGTTATTATTATTTTTTGTATCCATGATTTTCATTAATCTAGTTACATGACATTACATCATCAATTTCACAGTTGAAAAAAATATTGTTATTATTGTTTTTCTATTTCATCAGTTTGCTTCTAATAATTATTCATATTGCTTCTATTGTTTATTATTTATTTTTATATTTTACACTATTCTACACTCTGATAAAGAAGGTATTGTCTTTCCACGGACACACCCTAGGCCCTCGCTGTAATTTGGAAACCTCTGGCATTCAGGAAGATGGCTTGAGGCCAGGAGGACCATCGGGTGTGGGGTACCCGTTACATGGCATCCGGGTTTGTGTCATCCCAAAGTGGTATCAGTGGGATGTTTATTTTCATGATTTAATATTTTGATTGAATATATTGGAAAATAGGAAAGCTTGGGACTTTTTCATAAGTCATGTTTGGGCGTCGCGAACCCATGTTCAGGTTAAAATCCATGTTACCCCTAATGAAATTTTTGTTCAAATTTTATTATTACATTTGATATTATATAACCATTGGGTGACTCACATGATGTGTGGTGTCTTTGATTATTACATATTTGAAGAACATAATTTCATCCTTAGCATATGATATGAGGGAAATGAGTATTAATTCATGAATCTTTATAGGCTTCTAGAATTCACATGTCATGCATATTTCCATGCCATATAGTCACATTTTACTGCTTTTCATTACTTGATATGCCTGTGGTTGTTGGGTGATATTGTGATAGATTCTTATACATGTATTACTTTGGAATTGATTTAGTGATTGTATATCTCAATTCATGAGGTGTATGGGCCCTCAGTGCTTTGAATGAGTAATTTATCTAGTCAAGCCATAATGTTATAAGTGGATGGGTGTCATTTCTGGTGATATGTGTATGAGAAGAGATTCATCAGAAATTACTATTGATTATAAATTGTATCGTTGAATGTAAAATCAATTGGGTTAACAATGTTTTCAGGCCCTGTCATGTTAATAAAATGTAAAGGAGTGAACCTAAACATTTAATGCAAAATGAAAAAAAACATATACATGAGCACTTAACGATACTGGTCATTTAATCGGGTAGTTTTGTTAGTATGCCATGGGTGGTGATTTTTCTTACAATCAACTTCATTAGTGATTATATCTTCTTTCATATATGTTTTTATAAAGTGTGTGCTTAGCATTTCTAAACTAAAGCCCCACAACATCCTCATTTTAATCTACAATAAACTGGTGATGACCACAATCCAGATAGGGTGGGCCATGAGCTACCAGTCTTTCTTCTAGGAGTGACACATGGGGCACCACATGTTTTACCTAATCCAGGCACTAATTCCCCATTTTTTTATAGTTTCATATGTCTGATTCAATCTATGAAAGGTTCTCCATGGGTTTCACCCATGACGACTGATCTAACCCACGAGTTCCAGCAGAAACAACCTCCTACTTTTTAGGGGATTGCAGATCTCAAGATGTTGAGTCATGGTTAGAGGCTATGTTGTCTGTCTTGTTGCATCTGGAAACACCTCTTGATCCGATATTCATGATTTCTTCATACATGCTTCTGGATTCAGCAAAGAGTTGGTGGGATGACATTAACCACGCCGGACATCATCAAACCTTGTTATTGGTTGACTTCTAAACATCCATTTATAATAATTTAATTGCACCATCATTGAGAGTAGATAAAGACATCAAGATCATTCATATCTTGCACGGTTCTATATCAGTTATAGAATATTCAGCTTGTTTCACTAATTTACAGCAAATTGAACTGCTTCGTTCTTATGATGATCTTTCATGTTCTTATGGTTTTGAGGATGTTCTCCAATAAGCCATCTGAACTCAAGTGAATGACTATATCCTTCCTTCTTACTCTAGAATAGTTGATCAGGTTTTTTTCATTTATTGTAACTAGATAGATGCAGTAAGTACCATGTTTAATGGATCAATGCCACATTAGGATAATAGTTCTTCCGATTGAAGAAAATGCTCCCTTGAGGCATTTTTTAGGATAGTGGTAGCAAGAGTATACCTTTTTTAATCTGTGTAGTGTATCAACAGTGTATAAAACCATTACATAAGAATCCATAGTGTGATAGAGGCCCTATGGTGTTACGGGTATGTCATCATATGGGTCATCATTAGCGCTTTTTCCGGACCATTCCACCAGTATTGAGTGGAAAAGGTTAGCTTCCAAACCACTATCAAGAGCATGTTCTTTTGCACTTCATCAGGCAGGAAGTCGAAGTATCACTAGAAGGTCTTGTTGAGGAGGAGGTCGTAGATGTGGTAGTTCAATCTCTGATCACCAGAAACTCTTGTAGAGAAGTCATGATCATGGTATTCCATTAGTTTCACAGGTCCATGGATCATGTGAGATTCATGCCTTACAGTTGATAACTGAGGATCAAGCTATGGGACCATCTACAAAAGGATGTACTTTTATAATATCCTCTACTATTTTATATTATTTGTTTGATATAGGTCATTCAAACATCTTTATTCCTATATCTATTTTGGAATGTCTCGAACTAGAGATATAATATCACTATGGTGTAATGACCCTCGATACACTGTTGAGAATACAGATAGAGGGCATATGACAGCGTAGTGATTGTCCACTTGAGGTTGGTAGTTACTTTTTCTTATGTAATCCCATTTTTCTAGAGATGAAAGGCATCGATGTCATTCTCATGATAGACTGGTTGATCCACTATCACACTTATATAGACTGTTATCATCGAAATGTTTCCTTTTCATCAGCAAAAAGAATTTTTTTATAGGTGAGTTGGATGTCCAGGATGGGAGATTGGGTAAAAATCATCATTGGATTGTTGGAGTGACTCACCATATTAAAAATCGGTTCATGGTGGATCAGGGTTTGTTTCAAAATGATTTCCCACTAATAGTTGATCGTTATAGGTATGTCTTTCCGGATGAATTTTCTAGCTTAAATATTATGAGGGAGGTAATGTTTACAATTGATCTTATACAAGGTGAAACACCAGTGTCCATTCCACTATATAGGATGAAATTACTAATATTATGGATCTCAGGTGACTGATAGAGGACTTTGAGGCCAAAGTATTTATACGACCTAGTACATCTTATTGAGGTTCTCCCACATTTTTTTCAAATAAGGCAGAACGAAATATCTTTTTTTCATAGATTATAGAAAGATTGAGTTAGCTTGCTATCAAGAATTAGTATCCATTTCATCAAATAGATGATATATTTGATCATCTCTGAGGATCAAAGGGGTTTTATAAGATCGACTTGAGATCTAATTATCATCATGTGTGAGTCAGACCATTATACATACCTCATTCATATTACCATAGTAGGTGTGTTATGTATGAGTGTCTTGTTATGTCGTTCAGTCTTATGAACACACCCATTGTTTTTATGGATTTGATGAATAGTGGATTCCATCCCTATTGTCCTTTTTTCATGGTCTTTGTGGATGACATATTGTTGTATTCACACAAACGTAACAACCATACCAAACATCTTTAATTCATTCTGAGTATACTGACGGTGCATTATCTTTATTCCATGATTTCTAAATGTGACTTCTAGATTGAAAAAGTCCACACTGGGGTCTTATTGTTTAATAATCAAGAGTATATTTTGACCCTAACATGATAGTTTTGTAGATTCATGGTAGTATTCCATGAATGTCTTTGGTATCAAAAGTTTCTTGGGGATGGATGGATATTACATGAATTTCAAACAAGACATTTCATGTATTTCATCACCACTTATTCGGCACAGAATGAAGGGTGTTATGTTCTTGTGGTCAGAAGAATTTTAGTAGTCCTTTCAGGATAATAATGGGAGGCTTTTCTCTGCACATACTCTGATTCATCTAGATCTTGATAAAGATTATATCATCTGTTGCGATGCAACATGCACTGGACTGGGAGCAATGATGCTGTAGGAATACAATGTTTTTGTGTATGGATCTTGGTATTTGGGGCCTCATTAGAGAAATTACCCGACGCAAGACCTCAATATAGAAGCATTTGTATATTCCTTACATTTCTGGAGAAACTATTTGTTGGATGAACACATTGTGGTTTATATTGAACCAAAAATCCTCAAGTATATCATTTCTCAACTTTACATGATCCACTGAAAATGAAGATGGGCCGAAGACATAAAATCCATTGACGTTGAGCTTGCCTATATGCCCGAAAAAAGGAAATGTGGTTGCCAATGCACTATGTCGATAAACTAAAAAACGTGTCTTACATGAATCCCGAGATGAATGGATGTTAATGGCCATGTTTCATTCACTTCATCTGAGTATCATGATAGTCACATGCATTATCACCATTTAAATTTTACAATTTCCTCTTCCCTCATTAAGAAGGTAATGAATATATAGTTTTCATATCCTAACTGATTGGTTGTCCATGATATTTTTTGTAGAGAAATCCCACCCCTGTATTGGTCTATAGACCGAGATGATGTCTTGTATCTATGTGGATGTATATGGGTTCTTACAGATGTGAGAGAGGATTTGATGAAAACTCTCGTGCTTCCTAATTAGTATTTCATCAAGTCATCTGGAAGATATATCGGGATATACGACGCCACTATTGGTGGCCAGGGATGAAATGTTAGATTTTTGGATTCATCAATAGTTGTTTTACCTATCAATAGGTGTAGGAGGAGCACCAGAGATATGTCGGCTTTTTATAGCCACTTCCTATCCAGGAATGGAAATGGGAAGATGCTTCTATGGATCTTTTAGCTGCCAGACCTAGGATGGTGAGGGGTAGCGATGTTATATTTGTAGACACTGACCAGCTAAAGAAATCATACCAATTCATTCATATTTTGGAGACATTCTCAGATTGGTAAGCTATGAAGACTGTATGTCCATGATATTGTACGATTACACAAGGATCCACATGCTATTTTTTCAGATAGGGATTCTCATTTCAATTCATGGTTTTGGAAGGATTTTCATAATGATATGGGATATCAGGTGCTTATAAGAATTTATTTTCTCTCTAAGACCAATGTATAATATGAACATATAACACATGTTTTGAGGATATGCTATGAGCATGCATAATTGATTTCAGCAGTTCCATGGAGAAGAATATACCTCTCATCATGTTCTCCAATAATAATATTTTTAAGGTGAATATCCAGATGGCTCCCTTGGAGGCCTTATATGGAAGGACATTTTGTTCATCATTTTGATGGATAGAGGTAGGTGAGGGATCCTGACTAGGACCCTATCTCATTCAAGAGACATTAGAACATGTCCAACTGATCAGGAAGTGTATGAATAATGCTTAGTATTGATTGAAATATTATGATAATGTCATTGATGACCTATGGAATTTGAGGTTGGGGATCGTGTTTTGCTTCAGGTATCACCCAGGCTAAGGCATATACGATTAAAAAAATTAGGGAAAGTTGTCGCCTTGTTATGTCAAGCCATTTGAAATTTAAGATATATTAGGGCCGGTGAAATATCGGTTTCTACTAACATATAGGTAAAATACCATAAACATAATCTATCTAGTCTCACAACTTCAAAAATATGAGGTCGACTTGTCTCATACCATTGATCCAATGGAAGGTGAGTTAGAAGTCGATGCTACCTCTGATGAGTATCCAGTATGCATCATTGACCGAATCATGATGGTTCTTGGAAGACTGTATCTCCCTATCGTATGAGTGAAATCGAAGCACAACTGAGTATGAGATTGGACATGGGAGTTGGAATCTGATATATATGTTCTCAATGGCTATAGTTGTTCTTAGATAGTGTAAATTTACCCTTGGAATGAGAACTCAGGGGAGAGTTATTTAATGGTGGGAGACTGTAAGAACCTATTTTTTCACTCATGGATGGATCCTTTAATTTACAGTCTCAATATTTACTTTGGACCTAATATTGATGTCTAATGAGTTATCATTGGTACTGAGGGTGTCTGGGGATTATTTGTAGCCCAGAACAACTCTTTTTGATGAAAAATGCCATGTTTCATAGATTGCGCATGGTTAGTGCATGATTTTCCTTACTGAGCAGATTGTGTTTATATGGAATGTGGAACCTCGCACGTCATGTTCATGGCCATGCAGAAAAACTGGGTGAACAACCATTTTCCTAGGTTCGGGAAAAACAATCTCACATGGATTGTGCATTATTTAAAAAACCATACAGAATAACCATGTGCCAGAAAAAAACCATTGTGAAATGTCTAAAACGCCCTTAATGTTCTATTCATCCATCCCCTTCTTTTTTAGTATTTTTTATGAGGAACTTACCTATCTCTCACTCATTTTGGAGATTTTTGAAGATCCAAACATAGAATCAAAAGATCTCCTTCGTTCAACATCTGATCGAGATTTTGTTCGTTACTTTGGATGAAAAATGGTATGTACTCACGCCCCCATTAGTTGTTCCTCTTCTCTTTCACTCTAAACCTAGTTATCTCCATGTGAGATTTTTTCACCTTTTCATAGATCTACTCCAATAAAAATAAAATCAAGGGATGATACCGTAGGAGAATTCTCTTACCACACTATATTTGGGGGTCTATAAATCATCCCTAAAGTTAATTGTATTTGGAATGATTGTTTGGGGCCCACTTCTTTTGTTGGAAATCGTTTCATAAATTAACATGCCATGATAATACATGTTACAAGGGCATGATTATTCTCTTTTAAATTAAATAATTAGTTGTAAGTGGTTTCACCCACCACTTAGTCCACCTCATGTCACATGTTATGGTTTAATAGTGTTTTTATTGCTTTGACATGTTTGAGCCACAGTTCGGGTGAGAAATTACATGACCATTATATATGGAAGTCTTTTATCATAAATGGATTGTTTTATAGAGATTTTCATAATGGAATGTACTATGTATTCAAACCACTTGTCCTATATAAGGTAAGTTCTTAAAAATGTTTATTAAATGATAAATATGAAACTTGAACTGAAATTTATACAATGTATATAACACTACCTTATTAAAAGTGATTGAATAAAGGTTACATATATACAAAACCCCTTTCCATATTGATGGTAGGTAGTGGAGTGATCCTCTGTAGTTGATTACTCGTTAATAGCAAAATAATACATGAATAAATGGTTGCAATCCTACTACTATTATCCATACTAATAGAAGAAAAAGATTGGATAAATGGTTTCATCTCTACATGACTTATCAACACTAATGGAAGTCATGAATTGAACCAAATGAATTATTACATGATTTCAATATCAAATAAGAATGGACAGACTAATGCTCATCATGGATTCTAAGAAAATAATACATTGGGTCTCGGGAACACCATTGACATTGAAGGATACTGTTTTCTTTGGTTGATAACTCCAAGACATTGGTTCAATTCTATTCCTTGGATTCCTGGTATAATACCATTGGATATCATTATTTATTACATGATACCTCTGATAATATACATGGATCCATCTTTGACTAGTAGGTTCCATAGTGGAAGCACATTGGGCCCACGCGTTTTCAATGCCCCGTATTACCATGTTGGATCACTTTGGACATAGCATGTTCCATATTGTGGAATGCCTTGGATTATGCTAATTGGATTACACTCTTTCCCCATAGCTTGCCTCTTATAATATTGAGTAATCTTACCATGAGTTTAAATTACATTGGTTTTTACCATGGAACTATCTCACTGGATATCATTGTCTGGTTTCCTGATAATGTATTTGGACCTTCACTACTTATACTATCACAGGCTGATGTTGTTGTCGGCAATGCATCAATTGAAATATTAAAACTAAATGGTAATTGATTAATTAATAAACTGGTTACATGTTTAGATACCAGTCGGGTGATGATGTAGGTACTTGGTTATTTAGTTATTTTTATACGATTTATTTACTTCAAATATATACATGCACACTTCTATATTATTTTACAAGTGCTGGATGTTATAGACACCATTGGTCGTGGCCCACTAGGATTTATCTCACACCCTATTTAGGTGTTGATTGTTACCCAGAGTAGATTACATGGTTGAATGTATTTTCAATGGGAAGCATGAAACATCCAATACATGATTGTGTGCTGATAGGATTGAGCATGATAGTTGATGACCATGTAAAATATCGTGATTATTGGAGTAGACATTGTTTTCTTTTAATTTTTGGATCATGTTACACTTATATTCATGTGTCCATGCTTTTCAGTTTTCTTGTGACATGACAATACATCATCATTGTTCTAGTTGATTCAATTATTATCATTCTTGTTTATCTATTACATCAATTTGGTTCCAATATTTATTTATATTTCATCCACTAGTTACTATTAATTTGTATATCTTTCGTTGATCTATACTCTATTAATGAAGACATTGTTTTCCCATAGAAACACTATAAGCCCTCACTACTAGTCGGAAACATCTAGCATCGGGGAAAATGCACTGAAGGCCATGCGGACCCCTAGGCTCCAGGAAGCTATTAAGGTGCATCGGGTTTCAGGTCTACACATCTCTATTTAAACTATGACTTTTATAATATTTTAAATATTTAAATTGTTATAATTGTATAAAAATAAAAAAAATATTTATAATAATCATTATTTATATTTATATTTTAAAAATATATTATTTCATAAAACTTAAATGGGATCAATATGATTAAGAATAAAAAACAGTTTTTCACAATTTTGAAATATATTTATGGTAAAATACATATATTACTATATCATGATTTATTAATTTTAATATACTTCTAAAAAATAATAGAATATCAATAATAGTTATTAATGTATAGAACTATAAATCTCTAATAGTATGGAAAATAATAATGTGAGCGACTTCACCTGTTTACATCAACCATAATATTTTCATAATGAAAAAATATTTAAAATTTGATATGTTAATAATTATAAAAATTCCATCACAAAAATAATTATTATAAATAAAAAATTCATCTATTATTGAAATAATTCATTCATAAATCAAAAAAATGTGTCATAATTATGAAATACCAAACTACAGAGGTTCCATCACGATATACTCGAGACATAAAATATAAATCCCCACTAATGGATATATTTAATAAATTATACATATTTAGGAACATACAATTCTAACATTAATAAATTTATCATGTGTTTCACAAGTTATATTATAATTTATAATTATTCTAGTAATTTAATATCAAAATAAAAATGAAATCTAAAATATGAATTTGATACCACCTCTATGAATCATTTATCTAGAAATAATTTTAGTACAAAATAATTTTCATCACATAAACAAATTTTTTTCATCAACTAATAGGGGACAAAATCACATTTTTATAGTCAAATATATTCAATTTGATTCTATATTAAATACTTTATATATTATTTATATTGATACTATATTTCAGAAATAATCTATAATAGCCTACACACACATGAAATACTTTAAAAATATATTTGATTCAAATAGAATTTGTTTTACAAATCGTAGTCAAGGCCCAAAAAGGCATTCCCTATCAACATCAAAAGGATGCTATAATGAGGAATCAATGTTATTATATTGGGAAAAAAATTTCAAAAAAAATAATCGATTATTCAACCCAACTGAGCACCTATCACAACAAACATTATATAAATTACAATACACTTAAATCATATACATAAATAAAAGATACTATAAAACCAAATCTGCATAAAAATAAAAACCAAAACCAAATGTGCTAACACAATATATACAAGACCTCATGGTCACCACCAACCATAATACCAACCTAAAGTAAAGGAAAATTGAGTGAGAAAACTAACCCTAAAAAACATTATGGGACAACTGAAACTATGTGGAACAAGTAGGATTTCATCATATAACAACCTAGAATTAAATCACCACAGTATCCATATATTTACATACTAAAAAATTAAACATGCACTGGTTTGAAGTACATATAAATTTTTTTATTTTTATAACTTTAATAACCAAAAACTTATTTTCCATTTTAAAATAACACACACATAGACACACAGACACACACACACACTACATTATTTTTTCCAATCATTTCTCAATATTTATAAAGCAATATAAAATAACCAATACTTGAGTCATGAATCATAATAGATAAAAAGGGTTATTATAATAATAAAATATATTAAAGAAGAAAATATAAACTAGTAGGACTAACAACAAATATGAAATAGAAGTAATGAGAACATAAAAAGTTTCCAACATGTGAATTTCTTAAACATCTCTATATGTAATCCTTAGACATACTTGTATCAGAATCATTTATAGTATATAAATCTTCTTTATAGTCAATAATAAACTAGATTATATACACTAAAAAAACTAGTGGCACATATCATATACGCTCAGAAAAAATCAAGGATGAACAAAATGTCAAATTGGGGTCGAAAAGAAATCATCACTCATCCCCCTAAATGATTCCCATTAATCCCATCATAACAGAATGATGTGAATGGGGAGATCCTTGCACAAGTGGATCAAACCAGTAACTAAGAGTAACCATGTTTTCCTAGAAAAAAACTGACACCAACTATGTGATGAACATCTCCATAGAGGATCCTCTATTTATTTTCCCATATCACATCAATAAATCCACAAACTCCAAATGGTACTTGACATAATTTGAGTCTTAATCGATTTTCAAAAATACAAGAGTGTGCCAACCATGCCTCCACATTACATGATATTCAAAAAAACACTAAATCATCAGATGTGCTTACCGAGACTCACATGTCAAAACCAATTCCATTTCTAATGATATTTCAAAATCCTTGGAACTAGAACAAAACATACAATAAAATTTCAAACAGACCATCATACCATTTTGAATCCAAACATCTTCCAAATTACCCAACAACCAATAATTTCAAAACCCAATAAGAAACCATATTTTATTTATTTCATATTAATGTCTATTCTTTAAGACACAAAGGGATTGAATGTACCATTCGATAAGGAAATAGTTCATAATGAAATTATGGGGGAGGAATAAGTGTTTTGAAAAATTGGGTTTCTGTTATGAATTACTATATTTGACCATAATCAATTATTTGGTTATCCAAATGTTATCCTGTTTCACACATGGATGTTCCCACATCCAATTGGACACTTTGAAGATATATATATGATTGGGGAAAAGGACCCAAAACCCAATTTGGAGAACCACAAAATACATCACCACCAAACCCAAAAAACCACACACATGCACAAAGTCATAATGTCACCATTAATAATAAACATGTCTCAAATGAAAATCAACTATAGAAAACAAAACATCACCAAATAGAACCACACTTTCAAAATAACCATATTACTTTAAATTATCCTATAAGAATTTTATCCAACACCTTTAACGAATTTACAAATAGGTGTAGTTAAATATTATTTTTTAAAACAAATTCAAATCAATTCTCTATCTGGTAAACAATAATTTATTTTATACTAATACATCACAGGTAAGGGAACCACAATGAGAAACCATTTAGTATAGATAAAGATTATGGTGGACTTTTATGGAAATGTAATTGACTGAAACAAATACATCAATGATGTTTGAATGAAATAAAAATATGAAAGAAGAATGAACACATAACATGGGACAATCTGCATGCCCACCAATTAGTGAAATCATACCATATAATCCAACAATAATCCTTGGTTTCATATAAAATCTATCCCACCAAAAAATAACCAAATATCATATATATAAGTATTATAAGAGGAAGGAATCAATAAAACTCTTACGGAAACATTCCTCAGATCCATAATAGATATTCAAATGGGGAAGCAGGGTTGTGGGGTGGGGGGTTCCTAGAGCCCAATGGTGCTCCTAGGTTAAAAAATGGAGGAAAATCAATAATTATTGTTAAAACGTGATTTTTTTATTATTATAATATCACAAATTTAATGTATTGGTAAAATCATATGTTTTGGCTTTTGGAACATCAAGCGTTCACTTGGAATGTGTTTTTTACAGGAAAATCCATAAAATTACAATTTTTGCGATGCTAATGGTGTTTCATTATTCTAGATCTCTATTAGAGAATCAGCATCTTGAAAAGGATAATTTCCTAGACTAACTCCAATTATTTTGATTAATGGGTGATTCTTGATGATAGGTTATACTTTTTTGACATCGTGGGATTCACAGAGGAGTTTGTTTCACAAAGGCATGAGAGCTTCATGATAGTTTTTTGTTTTGAGAAGGCAGTTATCTCCACGAAGGTAGTGAGCTTCAAAAAGGATATTCCTAAAATTATGTTTTTAAAATATGTTTTATGTATATAGGGATACCAGTGGTAATCAACTCGGGATGTTCATGCAACCAAATTTTCATTTTAGGCATGGATAATGACATTAATGATAACCCATTTATGTGACTCGATGTAGATAAATAGATATGTAACACTATCAAATTTGTAATATAGCAGGAGTCAACAAATCGTTTTCGAGGTAAACAGTGAGATATCAGTAATATATTATAACAATCATATTCCTGGAATAGAGAAACTGTGAAAAAATTTCATTATTCCACAAAACATGAATATTAGTGGATTTAGGTACGATCGACACACTATTGGTGTATACTCCATGGACTAGACATTAGTGTTGATCCAAGTAAAACTAATGTGACGTATTTCTACATGTAAATGTTTGATTTCTGATTGAATCAATCATATAGGTTTAATGAGTTCTTATCAACGTGGGAACAAGATCCATTAATTTTTAAGAAAAAGACGACACCCTGATTCACTGATCCCTTTTTAGTGTCTTCTAGGGTCTTACATGTTCTATCAAAGGGAAAGATCACTTATGTTTTATAATATATTGTGAATCTATTCTATGTTGAAAATTTTAGATTATTTCTTATGTAAACAATTAAGTACATTTTTGATGATGATATTTTTATCTCTGACTAGATGTCTATATCCACCATGACCATGATGAATAGTTAAAAATAATTGAAGAGATTGTTGAAGAATTTCCTAAAATCTAAATAATAGGTAGTATATAGTTATACATCACATTATTAAAATGATGATATATCAATCTTGTATGATGAAGATAAGGGGGGTAATTTTCCACCAATGGAAAAGAGAAAACATCTACCTCAGGTGAGTTAAAATTCTAAATTGATTTGGGGGTATCTTTTCAAACCATATATATTTTTCCTCAAAATAATTATCATTACAAAATTTGTGATTTTAATTAATCTATAAACTATTATGAATATGGAATTATGAGATTAATGAAACATATATATGATATTAATTTATAATGAGTCACATTTGTTTGTAAAATTCTTCAATGTATACAGACACAAGTAACCCAATCAGAGGGAGAAGTTGATTAGTTAAAAATGGTCCTACATTGAAATAACGCATGATTTTTTAAACCTCTAAAAAAATTTCTTACTTTGATGAATAAAATAATGAACATTAATTAAGATCACCAAAATACCTAAATGAAGTTAAAGAGAAAGATGGATTCAACAAGTCATTTGATGAAAATATCCCTCAACATGATGTTAAATTTAAAAATAGAACTATTGTCAAGGGTTTACAATTGGATGAAATATCCAATAAGATCAAGGTACATGACTCCATGATTCAGAATAAAGTTATTTTTATCAATAAATAAGTTGATTGTGTAAATATGGTTTTTTATAAAAATATTATTATAAATGAATATTGTAAAATAATCCCCAATATGAAATGTCTATATTTGGATGAAAATTAGGGCAATAGTGAGAAGAAATATATTAAGAAAACACAATAGAATTAAACAAATGATCATGTTAAAAATTGTCACTAGAGGGTTCTAAATATTAATGACCTTTAAACTATGATATGAATTTTATGACTTCTTTTATTGATATATCTCCAGGAGTTGAGAATACATAGGAACCATCAAATCCTACATGTGTTAATTCCTCTAAACAAAATATCATTAATAGTACAGGTTGTAAGACAAATACTAAACAAGTTTTGATCAATAATGGAGATGTGAAAATGACCACCATAACTATGGTGGATATCAAAGAACTTATAGAATCATGTTAATGAAAATGATCACAAAAAGTCATTGTGATGGTCCAACAATATTATATAAATTATAAAATTGAATACAGTTGTTGGTTTATGTAGGTTTTGCAACAGATTTGGTCATTGTGCATAAAATATTTTGTAAAATCATAAATATTTAAAAGCACAGTGGAAGAATTTCCCATGGGGGAAATTTCAGATACCAAGAAGCATCGTCCACATGTCTATAAGAATATATTTATTAAAAATAGGATTTTAATTAATGATATCATTTTATATTTATTCAACGGTTGTGGTCAGAATGTTGGTACATTATCATCTAAACATGTATCTAAGGATGATAATAATATAAGATATAAAATATGGATAGTAATGATGAAGAATCATTATGAATAAATAAGAATAATATTGTGAATATAAATAACACCAAGAAAGAATAAAATATGTATTGTGAGAATACCATGGATTTTAAACCTAATATTTTTAAGGATAGTTCATCCAAGAATGCTACATAGATGGATGACACATAGAAGAAACCATATAGAAGATAAAATCATGGTACAATGTCACCTATTGACATGAAATTTATTCGGCCAATGATTTGGAAATAATAATAAAACATGAAGATGCACATGCCAAGGTAGTTAAAATGAAAAAAAATCTTTCACATGATTAAGGAAAATCTCATGATAGTTTTCACACTAATTTAAACTCATTAATTTAATAATTTCTATATATGAGATCTATGAACTCCATTGACATTATATAAAGATTATTAACATTATTTCTTGAGATATTGTCATTCATAAAAAAGAGGATGAATGTATCATCCATGACGGATATTATGAAAAAAAATTATATACACAATAAAGAATAAAATTTTAAGAGATCCATTCCATGAAAACCGAAATCAGAACATATTTTCAGATGTCAAAGCATGAAGACTATATAAAATGGAGAAACATGGTTGAAAAGTTCATCCCAAATATGAAATTCACATTTATGAAGAAAAAACAAGCCACATTACTTCCCTAACAAATTTTCTATTACACATGTTCTTATAATCTAGGGAATTTAAGGTGAAACATGTTTTCATTGGGAGAACTTGATAAGTAGATGGGTTTATCAATTATAAATAGCCAACCTAAAAAAGTCCCCATCATTGAAAGATTCTTCAATTTGATATTTAAAAACAGATCTGATAGACGATTAATTTTTTAATGATGATAATGAGGTTCTATACTAGACCATTAGGAAAATTATGGTACTACAATTGATTGATTTTATTTTTTCAATCCTGGAAAATAAATGTTCAACAATGTAATCCTCGGTGGCGTTGTGATGGTTTTCCAATGTGTATAGTCACATCTAGATGAATATTTCTGGTTTATACACTACAATGAAATATATTAATAAACATTCTTGATAATATACATCATTATGGTTATGGTGATTAGATTTTCCCATGACAAGTAATTAAATAAAGATTGATGAATAACCCACCAAGGCTAATCGGTAGAAAAAATCTATGCTGAAAAAACATCATCAAAACAACGTAAAATAAATTAATGAGAAAATTATATGATTCTAAAAAATGAACACCTTTTATATATGGGGATATGGATAGATTTATCTAATTGAGGTTGAAAAAATAGTTTCTACAATGGAGAGACTATATTCGATCATGATTTCCTTTCTTTTGAATTTCATAGAGATATAATTTCTATCAGATTTATTTTTAAGAAAAAAATAATAAATTGTTCTCTTGATGAATAATTCTTATACAATGACTGACACAATTTTCATGGTATTATTGTCTGTATTCATATCTAAAAAACCTCCAGTTCAAAATATAATGATTCGATAATAGTCTCTAGGTAATGAAATCATCTGAATATTAATTTATAGTGGTTGTCTACATGGATGAAATTAGAATTGGAAATAATAGGAAGGAATCATTATAAGAATTTTCGAATCACATGATGTCATAATTTGAAATTTATATGATAGGTGAACTTACTTACATCTTGGGGATTCAAGTTATTCATAGAAATGACTAAAAATTTAATTCTCAGGAAAGGTATCAAAGAGAGTTTCTGAATAATTTCAATATACATGACTCAAACCAATGTAAAATCTGATTGTTGTTGGTAAAAACCCAAGAAATAATGGGGAAGGGGCATCTATAGATCCAAAAATGTATACAAGATCCATTTTATTCTTGTAGTACCAAATAGCCATAAAGCTATATACTATATTTTCAACCATCTTCTCAGCCCTCTATTAATGTAATCGATTTGAAGAACATAATAGAATTGTAAAAAAATTCATTAGGTACATTCAATGTACAAAATTCTGGATTATACATTTTTTCATAAATATATAGTGAACCATCACCATTTACTAACACTGACAGGGCTGGATATGTTTTTGATATAATTTTCACATGTGCTGAAGCATTCATTATAAGAAGGACATGTATGGTGTGGTTGAGTAATAAATCCGAATTTAATTACCTTAGTACAATTGAAGATATGTATGTCTCTACAACAAAGGACTATAGTATGCCATTATATATGAGTCAATAATTGACTAATTATATAGATGTGGTGGAGTAGAACATGGTGATTCACTGTGATTACATGATTACAATTGATCTTAGAAAGAATCCTGAATAGATTTCTCATATGAAACATAATAAAATTATATATCATTTCATCAATTAAAAAGTTGAACTATTCATGATTAAAATAGATCATGTTGGAACTGATGAACATGTGGCTGGCATACATACAAAACCCTTGTTATCACTCTTGTTCGAGAATCATTGGTTGTACCTCGGTCCTCAACTAGCTCCCGGTGCATGGGGAGGACATGAGTGTCCCCCTCCCGCAAGTTTAATTAACTATTTTAATATGTTTGTTTAAATTAATAATGTTTCTAGGGGAGATACGATCTGGGGGAGTATTTTTTGAGATTTATATTTCCAAATCAATTTCATTGGTGTTATATCTGTGGAGGTAATGGATAAATTCAATGGCTCAGCTGTACAATTGTGAAGAATGAAAATTGAATTGGTAATATTTTGGGTTCCAGGTAGTAGAATAATGTAGAATTGGAAAATTAACTTAGTTACAAAGGGGTAGAATGATGAGTAAAAAAGACAGTGAATGAGATTGGAGATAAAAATTGTGTTATAAAGAAACAAAAAAAATCTTTTCATGGACAAACTTAACCATTCAATGAAATGAGATCCCAATTCACGATCCACTATTTTCTATACTATTACTACCACTCATAGAATTAGAGGGATGACTAAGATGTTTTTTGTATATCGGGTTTGGAAGGTGGAATAATTTTTATTGAATTTATATGCAGATTGGATACAATCCCAAAGGAGATAATTATTGGAACAATGGATGTTCATTGATGGAAATGGAGTGCGATTTGTTTTTGTTCTCAATCATCTACATGGTTGATCAAGGAGTACAAGGAATATAAGGGATATTGAATGAAAAGTGATCTTATATATTAATTTGAAAACTATATTAAATGTGGTGTCGTTTCCCAATTTTTTCCAAATTTTTTTGGGTCCCCATAAATTCATCAAAGAGGTGGTGGAGAATTGTGAATATCCAAGCCTATAAATATAAGGCCACTCCCTTAAGTTTGTATGAGTTTTTCAAGGAAAATACAAAAAACTAAATGATTTTGTGAAGGTATGGGTTCTTCATGAATATGTATTCCTATGTAATATAGAGAATCGCAAAATGATTTAATGTCTTAATGGATACCCATGATTTCAAATAAAGGAAGATTTGTAGTGATATGGTATTTTATGTTGACATTGTGGTCATCGATAAAGAGTTAGTTCCAAAATGGATAGGGAGCTTCACAAAAGAAATTTGTTCACGAAAGCAGTGAGCTTTGCAAAGTTAGTGTGATTTGCAATAGAGATTCACAAAAGAATACATTGAACATTAGTTTTAATATTATAAATATTTTAATTTTAATCAACTCAATTTTATGGGGAATGTAGAGACTCATTCTAGATAGGGAAAACGAATTTTTGGTCAAACCATTGAAGCATCCTTCATGCCGATAAACTGTATTTGGATTCTCTCAGATAAGTGAGCTAAGGTAGTCAACATTAGTTTTCTAAGGGATGCATTAATCTATCCCAAATTTGTTTTTCATAGGAAGTGTTCCTTACAACGAGTGACTATGTACGAACATCAGAATTCCAAAACTTGTGATGATTAGTGGATTTCTATACAACAGAAACACATTCAGCATATTCTACTTGTACTATAACTTATTGGTGAACCTAGTAAAACTGCTTTCTTGTATTTCTGCATTTGAAATTTTGATTTTCATCAAATATTTCTTATAGGTTTTGAGATTTCCTACCAACATGGGAACGTGTTATAATTATTTTTATGAAAATATTGATGCCATCATCCAACCCTCATCTCTCAGGGTGTCATAGGGTTCTACATTGGATACATGGTTTAACCATACCATGAACCGTCTACGAGAACACTTCTAGAGAAGGGGGAACCCTACTTTGTAGGGGAACAGGGTTTCAAAAATATTTCACCAGCCATGATAAATGTATCATCAAAATTATTGGGCTTCCATGCACACTTTCTATATAGTTTCTCTTTACCATTCCATAGTGGGGTGCCATGAATAAAATACTTACAGTAATGTAGTACGGTTTCTATATTTACACAAATATTGTTTCATGATCAATGCAATAATTATTCAATTCAAACCATGTATGGATAATTTATACTCAAAACACCACCAGCATCAACAGGACTAATGGTTAACATGAAAACTGTGCACATAAACTATGGAATGGTATGAAGGCCACCCAAAAAATCCAAAAAATAACAATTCAAGTTGTAAAATGAATATTAACTTCATCCCAAATGATCGAAAATCAAAAATAAAATAATGTAAACGAAAATTTATTGTTGTAGTGTAAAAATTCCAAATAACACAAAAAAATTCTTTCCCTATAATGTCTCCCAGACACATGAGGAATAAGTATCAAGTTCAAAACAAGTTGAGGATGAACAGAATGATGGTTTATGGGGTGACCATTCACTCCAAAAGTCACACATGACAAATTACAGGGAAAATTAGAACAAGATGAACCACAAGAGAACAAGAGAGGGTTCTCCCCAACATAAGACCCAAATAAATCCAAAACAATTATAAGGGAACTGCTAAACTGAAGTAAACCCAAGTAGAAGGGAAAATACATGGATGTTACTCAATACAATGAGGGAAAACCACAATAATTATTCAAATATAAAATTTTCAAACACATCCAAAATGAATATTACCTGAAACTAGGACAAATATACTAAATATATAAGTACTCCAAATAGATAACAATCGAATCAAGGTCTCACATATGGACAATAATTACCACTAGAATAAAAAAATTAAAATACCATCATGATTTTTGCAAAAAAAAAGTGATTTAATTTATGTATTGAAAATAAAAACATAAGTAACATCAACTATATACAAATCAATACCCGAGAATACAGATAGGACATGTTTCCACACACCCATGGAAGTTCCAAAATGCATGAAAAGCATTAATTTTCCTATTTTTAGGAGTAAACACCCTCCAGTTCAGGATTCTCCTATGGGACACACTTCTTACAAAACATCATTATGTTACCCAAATGGGAACAAAAATGGAAAACCATAATAGGATTACAATAAAAAAACATCAAATTCTCAAAAAGAAAAAAAAATAAACATAAAAGGGAAAGACCCGATGAATGAGATTACAAATCCAATTAAAGATGCTTCAAAAATGGGCTTTCTTGGAACACGCTATTCCAGAGATGGGGAACCAAAATGATCGCCAAATACCATACACTGGATCCTTGGAACCAACTATGCGAAGAACACATCACCCACCATATTCTCGAACATAACTACACAAGACAAGTTGATTCGCTCCTTCGTCAATGATCAAAGGCCCCAATGTAAGAGAAGATATTTCATTTGATCCTCCAATTTTATATATGGATATTAATGAACCAATCCATTGAGGGATCATAATATTTCATCATGATATATTAACCTTGATGAACATTCATAAGCTATTACAAATTCCCTATATTCACCTAAGAAATATTGAAAAATTAGATAAATGTGGTTTAAAAAACATCCATATTAATCCCAAAATGAAATGATAACAGAATGATAACCATCCATTGATCCAATGCTGGGAACTAAAATGAATCCAAACCATCTTGGATTCTCAATGATTGGTATTTCCCAATAATATTAGGACACTAACGACACCCTCAAAGCACTCTTTATGATGTAATAGAACTCAATAATAATAAAAAACATGAAAGATATTGGAAGAAACAAATTCCACCACTCCACTTAGAGTATAAAAAAGGCCAGCATCATGAAAAACTCTATAAAAACTATGGGTACCACTATAGGTGGTATAATCTGAAAAAAGAACATAAAACCAAAATCTGCATCTAACTAAAAGAAAAAACTCCAAATACAGATCCTATATAAATAAACCAAAACCATATTCTCAAAAACCACCATTTCTGCACTATAATACAAAATCCATAACATTTTCATTCCTCTTTCAAAAACATTACTCACTAATACCACTTTACAAATACCCAAATTACTTTTCAATCCTGAAAAAATCATCACATCCCACACTCAAAACAATATTTAACCTATAAAAATTTCTATTTTGAAAATTCATTATCCCCCAAAACCATTTTTCCTTTTAAAGTCTATTAAATACAATGAAAACTAAACATAACATTAAATATACTGCTAAGATAGGGAAAACGAATTAGTGTGTTACGCAGCGACATGTTATGTGGACAATTCACCTAGAAAGGACCATCTACTTAGAGTATAATGGGCCATGCACTTGAGATACACATGAGGTACTACTCCATGTGAGATAAAAAAATATCTCTCATTTACTTACATTATCATTCCACATCCACAACAACCAAAAAAAAGGAACAAATACTAAAATCTCAAACTACCCAAGAATAATCATTTCTCTAGAAGATATAGGGTTCATGACATCATTATCATACATACCACTTGAGTTCTGACAGTCATAATCTGCAAGTTAACTAACACCAAAAATAACAAGGGTCTCTCTGAAACCATTTTCTCACAAACCAAGATGGGATTCCATCCAACTCAAAAACCGAACCAATTTGAGAAACAGATCTAGAGGGGGATCCCATCCCCTCAGGGTGTCGATTAACTTCATGCATCAAAGATGTATTAATGGGAACGATTATATAGAAAATATTTTGTTATCAAAAAATATACTTATAATATATCATAACCAATACTAATGGAGATTAAATTAATACCAAACCAATCCAAAAAAACTATTAAGAAATAGGAAACCAAATAAACATGCTAAAACAGTCTCTATGTGACATCCTAATAACCACCAAACACATAATAAACATTATCCCAATGATAAAATAATCCCGAAACATTAACCGGAAATCCAATATGGTCCTAATGAAGGTGAGTTGACAAAGTAGTTTTTAGCATAAAATAAATCCGTAGGAAGTCACTACTGTATCCATACATTTCCTTTCCCGAAACAGCCTATAAAAATGTGTTTTATTAACATTATGAAGGTAATATTTTTTTTCATTTCAAGGTACCAAACATTGATTTCCCATTTTAAAACAACACACACGTCACATTCAGTCTTCCAAAACTGTTTTCTATTTTCAAGAACGAATTTATGAAAACAAAATCCCATGTAAAGGATAATACCATGTAAAAAGTTTTATGTTGATATTAATAGAAACCAAAAATAATCATGAATAAAATTGATTTACAAACAAAAAAATGAATCATATGTATGAAGAACATCACGACTTTCAATAATGGTCTTCTTAAAAAATTCTTTATCATTAATTATATGATGAACCCTATTCAAACCCACCTTCCATATTTTAGTAAAGGTCCATAGTTAATATCCAAATTTCTATTCTTAACTATCCAATCTATTTGTAACTACCACATATCATAAGAAAATCTATAGGGAACCAACCCCTGTAATTGGGGTTAAAAATGAAATGTCTCTCGACCATCTAAATGATTCACATGAATCATATGATAAATATATAAGGATAACAGAGAGTCATCATATTCATGGATACAAAAAATAACAATCAACAACCAATAATACATATCCCAATTTCTAAAACCACATTTGATATGAAGCAATCCATAGAAGATCCACCATTGTGGTTGAAATCTTACATAAATCCAATCAGAAATTAAAAATGTGTTGTCATATCATATTACTCCTAAACCATTTTTCAATATATCATAATTTTTTGACCAGTCCTTAAAATAAAATGAGTTACAATACTAAACACTATAGAATCTCAACTTCCAATGATGCCTCATGATTCAAAAAAAATTACATTGACTATTATATTTATATTATTGAGGTGCATACACACAACATACCAAAAATATTTATGGGGCTTTCATGACATTAAGAAAACAAACCATCATCCAATGTACCAAATATTTTATAATTCTGAATGGTTATTGAAAAATCATTTGATCATGTGAAGCCATGGTACGTTAATTATGAAAACAAGGGTTTGAAAGAACCATTTGAGGATGAAATATCTCATGTAGAAAAAAAGGGGATTGATAACAGTTTTGAATATCATGTTTTATGTTAATAAATATTATCTAAGTCAATTATCATTTGTGTTCCCATCCATATCTTTACCTCTCACACACATGATTGTTCCCACATCCATTAGAAAACACAAAAAATCTATTCCATAATGAGGAAATTAACCAAATATTTTTATAGAACCATCAATAACTTCACCAAAAAACACAAAAACCCAAATAGATGAACCGACTCATAGATGACTCCTCGACATATACACTAGAAACATAACAAAATAAAAAATGGCATATATAAATAAAAAAATCGAACCACGCTCTCAAAATACGAAAATTCATTAATTATGGGAAATTTATATTTCATATTACATTTCCATCATATAAATACAAGAAAAATTTACACTACCCATCAAAAGAAAGGATAAAACAGTTATAAACCAATTAATACGTCCCATGAATCATATAGAATGATCATAATCTGAAATTGATGGACAAACCTTCCTAAAATATGGTTGAACATAACAAAACTCTATAATAAGGTGGAACACACCCAAATGGAATATACGAACACCCTATCAGTAATGAAATAAAAACACATAAGTCATACCTCATCAAAGGGTTCAACCAAAATTGATCCTTCAAATGGAAGCATAATGAAAAAAGATAGAATCCATATTAGGGGGAAAAATCATCTTAAATCTCAAATAAACTTGTCTAAAAACATTCTAGGAGCTTCAATATAAGATGTGGAGAAATGGATAATGGTTACCCAAAGCCACCATGTCCACCTAGGTTGATAATCTTGGGAAAATATATATTTCCAGTTAAATAATGAGAGGGAAAATATTACACATTTATATTTTTAATGATCTAGGAATTTCATATTTTTTTGTGAAAAGTGCTTGAACAATGATGAACCAACCATAAATTGTGGTTAAAAATTCATGGAGCCTCCATTAATGCTTGCCCAAGGATTCTGCTATCCTTGTGCAAGTCCTTCATTCTGCCTTATATAGCAACCCTCAAGCTTCTTGGTTTATCCATCACCTCACATGGATTAGCACAATCCATGTTAAAACCATACATGTAAACACCTAAATGTCAAGCCTTGTAATAAATATTTTACAGAAAACACCATCATCCACAAAAGTCTGAATAGTTAAAATAAAAATCATGCACAAAATCTGTGCATATTCCAAATGGAATCTCAAAAACATTAAATCTATAAAAATTCAAGAAGTGAAATTGACCAAAATATTTAAGAAAATTAAACATCCATCAGATAAGAATGTAAAATAAAATCCATTGTTGGGGTGTTATAATCCATATATACGAGTATTAAAAAACCATTGTTAAAAATTAATAAATGTATGAATTTGACATATACATGGTAAAATTTTAGACCTGGTAATTAAAATATAATTTTTATCGTGTTTTCCCAAATATATATATACAGAAATGCCAAAACAATTTACCATGGATAACTTCATGGACTTATCCATTATATGATATCTGTGTATAGAATGTTTATAACTATATATATATAGTCATCATATATAGACAACATCATTGACCTAAAACCCTAATAAACTACAAATGAAATATGAATAAAAGTTTTTGTGTGAATAAAAAACAAAATATATAACCACCAATAGTACCCCTAATAGTAATTAATTATTTTTTCATGGCAATGTTGGAAATTAAATCCAATATTATAGAACCCTAAAATAGGTAGACCATTATTTAAAAATAATAAACCAATTTCTTTTAATTAAAATAGATAACTCCACTAACATGTATATTCAAAGAATCCTCACGCATACTAAGAGACCTCCAAATAGTAATTTGTATAATATTAAATACCATTACAATAATGTTACCTATCATGTATGGGTATCTATTTCACCGTTAAATACCATATCACATTAGAATATCATGTTACAAAAGTGGATAATAATTGAAGTTATGCACTATACCATTAAGATATATATAAATTTAAATAATCTAGGGTGCATCATAGACAAATAAAATAAGCAAATTAAAAAAAATTAAAGATAGTTGGGAACAATATAGATCTAATAAATATTTATATACAAAATATTATAGTAATATAGTTTCCTTTATCCATGTGTAGCTAAGGGTACCTATGAGAAACTATAAACTAAATGACAATATGTATAAAAATAATTATAAAGCCATCAATTATATATCAATTATATTGAATGAAAATCCATATATATAACTATATGTTGAGAAATACTCATAAGTAGAGAAATTTTAACATAATTAATAATTTTTAAGGCCTTAATTTTTATTGATTTTGATAACCCCCCTTTCATGGGATGATGGGGAACCCATAAAAGTGACGTAGGCTCAATGAATACACGGCTTGTATTCATGGGATATTACATGACCAGAAGGAATTAGTGAATTCAACTGGACTATCTACAAGGAACTACCCTCCCCAGAATCTGTGTTAGGATAGTAGCTCTCCACTTTCGCATGGTCGTCTGGCTAGGATATTCCATGCAAGTACAGGTCATTCCCAATGGCGTAGCATACCCTGTCATTCTAGCATACCCATTTGGCTCTGATCTAGTGATTGCATCTTCCCTAAATCCTTTTCCAGGGCTACTCATTTTTTGTAGTCTGATTCGGGAAACTCCATGTGGCCCAAAGTCCTTGAGGTGGCCCAAATGAATTAAAGGTGGCCTGAAAGCCCTACTTACTCGAAGGCCTGGGTGGATCAAAAGCCTTATGAACTCCAAGCCCAAACCGGTTGCCCATGGTGAATAGTTCCAGTAGCTATAGTACCGAACATTAACTACAACAGTAACTAATACAGTGTCTACTACAGTACACAAACCAAGTGTACCATTCTACTACAGAAATTGTACAGTGTATAGTCCAACTATAGTACCATCACATTGTATAGTCTACTAAAGTTCTTCTAAAGTTACTACTATAATACCATGGAAGTATGCCTCTAGCAGGTTTTGAACCAGGGTCATGTGGATGCACTTAAGGATACCTCCCTAACTGGGCTGAGGATAATGTTCTTAATAAGGTTACATTCACTATAAATCATGTGTAATTAACAATTATTCTGGGATGTGTATATATAATATTAAATTTATAATAAAATGGATGTTATCATAAATCATTGATAAAATATTTCATGAAATCAAAACCAAGATATGATTCACATTGAATGTAGAAATTATAAATTGAGACATAAGAAATTCCCCTCTCAAACAAAAAATTTCATGATAGATTTGATACACATCATCTGTAAATAAATGACAGATAAATTTGAATAAAAACTCAATTTGAAAGAAAATACTTTATTACAATTATGCTTAATATAAAGATACATTTTTTTAATGTGTGCACTTATTACTTCTAAATTTACATTGCATAACAATTCTCCATATGTGAATATATTCCCCTATATAAAAATATAATCTCCCATGGATTTTCATTGTCAATCCACGATTAATAAATCGAATAATAATTTATCATAAAATAAATTTCATAGGAAATGTTATTAATTAATAATAAGAATTGTTTCATTCCATAATTACATATACATGTAAACCATCAATAGTAATATATTTATCATTAATTATGTATAACACTAAATATGTAATGTAATTGATCATTATTTCTCTATAAATAAATCCTATGTATTAATTAATTTTATAATTCATAATTAAAACATCTTTTATATATTCTATGGAAAATAAATGACAGGGAAACTAACACATCCACTCACCATAAATGAAATATATACATATTTTAAAAAAAATTAAAAGAAGATATTGGAAATATTATAATGAAATAATTCACATGAATATTACATCATATATAAATGAGATTTATATTATAATTTAATTATTAGAGGACATTAATTACCTCAGAATCAAATTTTATATCTCAATTTCATCATGTTTCAAAATATAAATAATCTAACATCAATATATAATAATTAATATCTTTTATTTTAAAAATATATATTCCCATTTCAAATTTTATTTAAAAAATTCATGGAATATAATGAATCATCAAAATTGTAATGTTGGATAATTTCGTAAGACTCTGTATACTATTTTTCAATTTCCCCACAAGACATATTAGATAAATCCAAGGACATGACAACAGAATACACAGATTTAACGTCAGACAATGATTACCAAAAATATATAGATCATTTCAAATTATATTGACAATATAAAATGATAATTAGAAATAAATATCACCATGTTTCTCAATATTCGTTAGCTACATATGCCTAAAATATGAAATTCGGGGAAATAAAATATAATATCTCAAAATAATGAAAATTAGATTATGGGATAAAGAAGATAATAAAAGTGTGGTGTGATTAAAAAGAAAATTGAAATTATATATTAAGGATTTTGTTATGATGAAATGATAAGAGAGGATTAATGTGAAGGATGGAAGGGTGATGGGATGATTCGAGAATTTGGCCCTTCATTTGTTCATGAATAAGATAGTAAGGGATGGATTTAATATTATTGACAAAAATAACAATTATTTATATGAATTTTAATTAGAAACCAATACATTTAAAAAATATCATTACTGGTAGTGTAATATAATTTTGGTGGAAGACAACAGTCATTGTGCTTCGCCTAAACCAAAAATATTTATAATTCTACATGAACAGTCATTCGATGGTGGTATGTTTCACAATATAATTTTTTCATCAATTAATATAACTATTATATTGTCTCATAGTAATTTTAATATATATTTATCAACATTATGTCCTATATATGGACCACTAAAATAATATATAATTTTTATTTTCTATTTAAATTTAATAATAATGTATTATTATTTATTTAAATAAAGGAACACCAATGATATTAGTGATTCCACAAATAATATTAATATTAGTTATTAGAAAATTAGTTTTCCAATGACTTCATTACTATAATCTCTCATTGATTTGTCAAATAAATGGGTTATATTCAACAAACATGATTTTATTAATAAATATCAAACAAATCCTTTCTTAATTGTTAATATTCTATCAAAACCCATTTATAATAAAATAATTTATTTTTAATCTTAAAATACCATGAATAATTATTTTCAGCATCAAATATTATTTATATTTTTATAATAATATATCATACACTAAATTAATTATTAATATGTATTTTTGAAAATGAAATCATAAAATATATCATAAAAAAAGTCCATAATACAATTTTAATAATAATAATAAATATGTTTCTGTAAACATATAAGAAGATGAATCATTCATTAATAGTTTTATATAAATAATCAATATGTTTACATATTCCTAGGATCATAAGAACCAATAAATTCACATTATTCATCTAGGAAATTCATTTTACAATATTTTTCAAACATTTCATTATTCACTAGCTTTAAAAAGATTTAAAAAATTAAAGTATAAATATAATATTTTATATAATTTAAGAAAATATAATATAAAAATATAAAAATATAACTATTGGGGTAGTCTCTACATTTTATATTAAATATGATGATGATGAAACTTTGAGAATGTAGGTGGACTAATTTAATAACATTGAATGCATAATTTCAATATATTGATGAATTTTTTTTATAAATATTATATTTTAACATTGCGGATATGGTATCACAATAAATAATCTATAATTGAGTAGTATTAATGTTTTATATTTTGATTGTAAAAAATCATATATACATTATTCATGAATCATTATCATCAAATAATCTAGTTAAGTATTAAATAACCAACAAATTGATACATTTATCTACAATAATTCATAGTAAATAAGATATGTGATACACCTTGGTAGTCTCTAGTTCCTACAAATTTCTTGGTTAGACACCCATTATTTTTTTAATTAATTTAACTTATTTAATATATGTCATTATATATATTCCCTTACATATATCGATTTAATAAGGTTTATTATATTATGACATCTTATAATCATCGAGTGGGGAAAACCAATATAAAAATTTGTGATTAAATAGTCACAATCAATCACCTTATATATGTATTAAAAGATTATTATTTATATGTAATCATCCATTTATGAAATATATTATTCATAATTTTATAAAATTTGAGCTTCCAAATGAGATTATTAATTATATTTGTGTCTTTGTACCATAACCAGATATTTTAAGAGTTAAAAATTATTTCTATTATATGATAATTAATTCCTCACGTTAATACGGAGAACAAATTTTTAAACAATTGTGCATTGAATTTCACCAAGGGAAGAATAAATAAATTTCATTGATAATATAAACCAACAATGTGTAATTACGAAGTCTTTAAAATTTTAAAATTCAATAATTACACTAATATATATTTATAATGATTATTTAACTTAAAGACATTAAAAAGGTAATATTAAGAAAAATAAATAAATTTGTATAAATTCATGTTTTCATATATATTAATGTTTTATGATATTCATTCATGTGTTTATAATAAGATAATATGTAGCCATATTAATCATTTAACTATCCATTATCATTAGTTTAAGGATATTATTTTATATTCTATAGAATTATTGATAGTTTTAGAAATAAATATTTAATATGGATCTTTGGATTTATGCATTATTTTCAGTAATTAGAATAAAAATATAAGTTGATGAACATGATGATTAATATAGGTTTAAATTAGGCAAAATTTAGGACCATTGTATTTATTATTTTATCTATTCATATCAAATAATATTGAGTACTATATACTCTTTTTTAAACAAGAAATATATCCATTATCACTAAAATAATATTTATTTAGCATTCCCCAAATATTATGTGTGTTTAAATTTTTTTCCCACCAGTCACATAATTATATTATGATCTTATATTTAAATAAATTAATTGTTTCATTTATGTGGGTCTTATAGACAATAGAAGACATTAATATTCTTTTCATCCACGTGAAAATGTAAAATAATTTAATTGAATCAATTAATGTATTTAATTTTAAGTGAATTTGATCATTTATTTAAAAATAATTAAGAATTGTCACACAAAATTATTATATAGTCAATGAAAAAACTAGATGAATTCCATTTTGGTCCAGTGATTTTTAACTGGTAGAATAAATTTAAGGATGATATTTTTTTATGATTTCATTAAATTATTCCAAAAATAGAAAAAATCAAATATTTCAATTTATTTAATTCAAAATAAGGAAGGTTGTATTATAAATCAAAACCATTGAAAAATACCTTATTTATAACAATGAGTCCTATAAATGTGATTTGAAAATAAATAAAAACTAACTTGGATTTTATCAATTCATAAATATTTGAGAATGGTTGATATTATATTTAATATATTCATGCCATGTTTAATTCAAATATAAAATGCTAATTTTTTATTTTGTAAAAAATATTAAAGAAAAAATTGCGTATATTTATTTTTGTAAATTAATAATCACATGTCTATGAATTTATAATGTTATCAAGAATTAAAATAAATATGAAAACCCATAGAAACACATACTAGGAATATTTGGAATCCCACAATAATGAATCAAAAATGTGACACCTTCTATATAGATCACCGGATCGAGGAAGATAGATCTTCAACGAATATATAAAACAAATCATAGAACTATAATATTTCATCAATAAAACAGGATTCATAAGGATATTATAACATCTATAAATTATGAATATTTATAAGTATAGAGATAAAAGAGAAATAATAAAATAGGTTACTCAAATAAGATCACCACATCCATTAGAACGCTTATCTTCCATGAAATGAATTTTGGGGAGCCAAAATTTCTCTAGGAGGATCCTAAATTCCAAAGGATCTAATTTTGTTTGATTGGGAGGTGTTAGATGTCAATTTGGGGGGGGGGGGGGTAAGACATTCATTATAATTTTGGAGGACATTAATTCCAATTCAAATGTTTTCTTGTCTAGGGCACACGGTTAGTACTAATTCTGTGTCAGACCATAGGCCCAAAATAGATCCACATGAAGGGTTTCACCATTAATCAACACATATAGTTTAATAGTGCAGGAAGCATTTGGCCCCCTTCTTCCATGTTTCCTCCATTTTTAAACCATTCTCAATTTGATCACATTCTTAGAAATGTTTAAAGTATAGAAAAAAATAGAAAATTGCATGTCAATAGAGCCAATAATTTGGTACTCAAAACATTGGATAAAAACAGATAAAATTATGTAACGGGGTGATATAACCTACCCACCATTGGCCTTTATTTCCCTAAATGTCATATAGTCCAGAATATAGACTATAATTATATAAGACGAAATCCATCACTTATCATGTGATGTGGAAGGTCTATAGTTTTAATCGAGACACACCCAAATATTAACTTCACACATACATCACAATGAATAAAACACAACGATCATCACACATATAAAAACTAGAAAATTACTACTGACATGTATTGGTTATCCCCACTGTTTAAAGATTCTCAAAAATTGGTTTACAATTGAAAACAATGTCCCTTGGTTTTAAAGGATTGAAATATACAATTCAATAAGGATGGACATCAAATATAAAATGTTCATTGACAAGGAAAAGAATGGAAATGTATTTCTACTATGTGTATTTTGATAATGGTAAAATCGGCATTTTCCAAGAATTCACTCACTTCATTCTTATATCACCAAATCAAATGGTACCACCACTAAGTTCTTTGTTTTCCAAAATTACTCTTCATCCAAGTTACATAATTACATTCCAAATGTCTATCAAATTTCAACTAGAATGATATAAAACATTCTAGTTAGTGTATAATTTGTCATTGCTATCTAAAAATGTTAACAACCAATTTAACAATATTTTTCTCCAAGAATAATGTCTAAAAATGTGTATTAATAGATAATAATAATTAATACCAGAAAAGGAAACTGCTGTTACAATTGAAATCCATATATGACCCAAACCACGGTCTAAATGTTATCATCACCTATGAACCAAAAAAAGGATTACAAAATAAAAAATCCCCAAGATAGAATAATTATATATTTTTCACTCCCATATTTGGAAAAAATTTGTATCAATAGAAATTAAATCCCAAAATCTATAAATAGAAGTGGAACGCTCATCCACTAGTTTATAAGCATCATACCATGTCCTATGGATATATACCTATTGTAATGAATCCTAAATTTTCCAATATAACTTGATAATAGGTTGTTGAATGAATATTCCATTTCTATTCAAACAATATAAACACCCTCTAATGCTGACCTCAATGGCCACATAGTCCACAAAACATTGGATATTTTTAACATAACCTTTATGAATAATTAGTTTCTATGGACTAGAAAAACATGGTAAAATAATTATTTTCAAGAGAAGGATGTCCATTATCCATCATGGAATATGAATTATTACATTCATGTTGTGTTTTTATGTCCTCTTTATATGAGAAATCATTATTGAGAATACATGAATAATGGATCAACCCATCTGCATACCTACTGATTAAGTGTTATTAGAGAAGGAATTTTCCAAAATAATATTTCTATACTAAAATAATTATCAAGAAGACTAGGTTATAAATATATGAAATGTTAATATTTCATTGCATACTAATCCATTGATATATAATCTTGACCAAAATCCAATAACATATAAAATTTATCCTTAATAAATATCATAAGATAATGAATCATTATAAATATTTTATAGAATAATAACCAATACACTAATTTATTTATATAATAAGGAATTAAAACATCCAAAAATGCAAGGTCATTTCCCTCAAATAAGGAGCTGGTAGACCTAACACAACACATTTTAGGAGTCCATAAAGAATAAAAAATGCCATCAAATTATTCAATCAATAGTACCACCTCAACAGAATGACAATATAACCAAAATAAAGACCATATAACAAAACAAATATCCATATGGTCCATGACACACAAACATGTCACATTTCACCCAACCATTATTAGTAAAAAATGTACATACAAATTAATAATTTATCATGAACAGAAAATATAAGATCATAACGGTATGAAAATACAAAATAGTATAAGTAGGTTGTAATCTCATGAGAATAGTAGTATTCCTCCAAATATTCAAGGAAATTTCTTCATATGGATAATAATATAACCTAAAAATCGAATACATATAATAGAGTATGGGAAATAGTTTATAAATATTCTTTAAAATATTAAAACATCATTAATTAAACTAAAAAAATAATAATAATTATCTTCACCATTTAAAATAAAAATAATTTTCATGAAAAATTATTGAAACCACATTACAAGATAATGTTAGATAATTTTTAAAAAATTTTAATATGCACCTAATATGGACTGATGAAAAATAGACAACATAATTGAGTCATGGGTTATAATAATAATAAATGAACTACAATAGGTAAATCTAGTGGCAAATATTGAAAATTAACATTTTAGTGTATAATGTATCAATCATATGTATTTCATGGGTATATTAATTATATGATAGTGAATTTAATTTAGAATAGATAATTAAATTAAAAAAGGACCAATTTCTCAGATTTCATATAGTTTCACGGGCCTCGAGTGAACTGGTTCCATACATATTCACATTTTGGCTACATGTCCATATCATTAACCCCTCACGTTCTCTATATATCAACTATAAAGGTGTGATCCAACTAGTGAATCATATATCATGATCATCCCATATTAATATTTTGGTTCCCGTGACTAATAAAAAGTGATATGTCTAATAATCTTGTTATGAGGATCACTACGGGATCCTTATGAGTATAAATCATGGGAAATCACCTACAAATCAAATATAAACCACACCCCAAACAACCTGAATGTAAATAATACTTTCTTAAACACCCAACAATTGAAATTATATGAATAAAAAATTAATATATGATGACAATTAGAGAGGATCCTAAAAATGTGAAAATCCAAAAGTCTAGAATTTAAAATTCAATTGAATTAATTTTAAGTAATATAAAAATTCAAAAAGGTAACCATACCCACATACATTGATAAATAATCATTACAATTATTAATGGTCTTTTATAAAATAATTTATTACCATTATTCTCCAATGCATTTAAAATAACTGTTTATATTTAAAATGATATAATACATTTTAAAACATGGGTTTACACAATATTCCATTATGAATAAATAATTTCATTAAAATATCCTTAGTGAACACATTTTAGATTAAGGATAGAATCATTCAATGGGGGTTCTTCTTTATTTGATAAATTTAATAATTTTAAACTATTTTGAAAACATCAAATACATCATTTAAATTAATTAAAATCACTTTTCTTCATTTACTAAATCAAATCATGGGAAAAATCCATCAATTCCAATAAAACAACCATTTTGAGCTCTTAAATATTTCATAAAAACAAGAAGGTATTTATAAAATTCATCAAAATATGAAAAATTTCATGATTTTATCCATAAAAATCATTCTATGTTCAATTCAATGATAAATTAGTCAACGCAGATTTTACAAATATTTTTTTAAAAAAATTACATTGAATAACTATTGAAAATTCTTAAACACTCATAAATGAATTCACGATGAATAATGAATTAAAATAAAAAGCGATAACAAATAAAAAAATATTTTTAATATTTCTTATCCTACATAAATGGATCATAAATGTGTCGCCATTGATTTCCATAACGAGATCAATGAAGATAAACCTTGATAAATGTGACTAGATATCAAATAACTACAATTTCACATCAATATAAATGATTAAATGGTCCAACAATGCCACTATGAATAATTAATTATGATAAGAAGTTATACAATGGAATAAAAATAAAATACCTAATTAAAATATGATCACTACTTTAGTTCGTTCATGGATCTTCAACATAATTATTATTTGGGAGTCAAAATTTTTCTAGAGGGATCCAAAATGTCGAATTATTGAATTATTTTCATGTGAGAGGAGTTATGGATTAATTAGGGAGGCTTTGTGGCATTAATTACATTTTTTGATGCATCAAATTCTGGATTACATGGGTTATTGTGTTGGTATAATGGATAATACTAATTGTTTTCCTAGAAATGTTTCCAAAAAAATCTAGTATAAGTTCATCACCCCCAGGATGCACAGTTAGTTTTAGTATTAACAAACCATGTCACCCCCTTTTAAGTTATTTAATCATTATTAAATTGTTCTCAAACAATGTGAAAATCGTGTACTTCCAAAGAAACCATAATATATTTAGAAAAACACTGCAATATACCCCTAAAAAGATATAATAATTGGACCTCATATCAAACGGTAAAAACACATCAAACCTTGTTACAAAGTGTTACATAGCCAATCATATAAAAAACCCTTATGTTAAACATTAAATGAGAGTTTTTTATCCATTATTTATTTTCCTATGACGTATGGTACTTTATAATTAGTATATTATTTTTCTATATATAGATAAAAATGACATCATATAATGATACAATTTTTTAATCCAACTCATATCATGTTTGGAATAATGAATTTATAATATTTATATTGTTAATAATATTAATTATTATCCTTCTCTGTGACAGTTTCAACAATTTATTAAAATATAAAATATTATTAGGAATAGAATATATGATTTTTATGTCATAAATATGAGAACATGTATAATAATAAAAAATGGTAACAAATTATAATGACCTAAATAGTTATTAATAAAATTCCATTTGTTTTTGTAAAATGTCTTTTTGATACAGAAAAAACATGCTATGATTTTATTTTATTATTTGAAATTCTATTTAATTTGCAATTATGTATCCTTACTGCTGACATTATATCCATTGAACCATGATTACTTGACAGGTAAAAATACATGGCTTTAAAAAATCCTTTTAGCATAGAAAAGTGATGTGATGACCTCAATGAGTAAGATCACACCCTATAAATCCCATTTATTGGAGTTTCCAAGGGAGTTGTTATATTATTTATTTTCTATTTACCATGTCGAATCAATGATATTATAAAATTTGTAATCGAAAAAACATTTATGGGAAAATCTCAATCTCATTGTGATCACATCCTAAACCATGTTTATCGAATGGCCACATGAATGCCCCACTATCTCTCAAATTACCCATAGGGTTTATGTGGGTGTAATGAATTGGACATGTAAAAAGAACTATGAATTATTATTTCATGAATTATTTTTGTATATAATATTGAATACAATTTTATTACAGTATTGTTTCATTGGAAATGATTTTTAAAGAACAATTAGTATTTTTTTCTAATATTCCAAATCAATTAAGAAATTGGTTTTGATAAATTAAATGATTTTTAATTTAATTAAAATTTTAATAAAATATAACAAATTAAATAATTCTGTTAAATATAAATGATCGTATAATTTTTACTTGGTGAAATGTAATTTCTATTATGGATAAAAACTATTTTCTCCAAAACCCATTAATTTTCAATACAAGTTGGTTTTTATTTTAAATGTAATAAATCGAATATTTTGGAAATTATTTTGATAAAATTAATATTATTTTCAATTTCATAAAATTTAAATTATTCAGCGTTGGGTTTTTCATAATATTCTGATATAGTCGAATTTTTTGGTAAATTTTAATTACTATATAAAAATATATTGATTTTAATGACATCATAATTACATAATAGTGATGTAATATAATACTATAAAAGGTATATTGAGAAAAATATATATTTTTACCTTAAAAAATAATACATATTTATGTCTATATTGTTTATTTTGTAAATATTTAGTGAATCCTCCATGATATATAAAATATATTATGATTTTAAAATCATTTCCTTTTATGTGTGACTCACCTTCACATATTAACAATAAATATATAACAACATTGGACATTATAATTATAAAATAATTTATTACAATCCACATTTTAGGAAATGATGGGCACAAATTATGGGATGGTTTATGGTTTTGAATATTTTAGTTAGTAATGTCCAATACCAAAATAATATTGATTTATCAGACCTTACCTATATAAACCCATCCATGAACACATTTATCTCCACTCAAGATCATTTAATATAGACCTCCCTATTACATATACTCCATAAATTCCTCCCTAGGAACCCCAATCTACCAAGTAGCCACTCCCACTCCTTTGGAGTCACACATCCAGTATGGGATCTCCCACTATCATATTCATCAAGCACCTATTTTATGTCATGCCTTTTAATTTACATTTACCTGATTTTGTATCTATTCATCAATACATCATTAAATTCCATATTTTGTATACTTGATGGGATATTCTTTTATCTTGAATTAATCATGCATTTGATCCTTTATACCAACCTGTTCATGTGATGAAATTCAGTAAGGGAATTATCATTTTCCATTTTCATTCATGTATTTAATTTATATTATGCATATAAAATACATTCCACAAGAACGTATATTAAGTTAAATGATCCCATTACTATCCATCCCATGATTAAATTATCGGATACATATTTCTGTCTCATCAAGCCAATTTATGAATTTCTTTACGACATCATTATGCTGCCGAAATAACATCGCGATTTTCTATGACAAACTCATAATTTATCGTAAACCATAAACATTCCTAAATCAAGGGTATTCACCTATATTGATATATAATTGTTGATTTAGGACATAAATATAAGTCTTACACATTTTTTTATTGTGTAAAAAATCATGTTGTTGAATGAATCCATGTTATATGATCTATGTGGCACACTTAAGAATAATAATGAAATGATTATTAATGGTGCACCCTGATAATATCTAATGCAATGGGTAATGTTTAGTATCTCGATACTTCATTTCAGGATATATATTTTCCTTATTCCTTTTTTGGATTTTTTTCACCATGTTTGATAGGGGTTTACCATATTCCTTTATGTTAATGATGCAATGTTTTAAGATTTTTCTACATTTGCATGTTATGATAATCGTGCTATATCATGCCTTTATGTTCCCATTTATCTCCTATTCCAATGATATTTCTATTTACTAACATGTTTGGAATTAACCATTTATTCCTTGTTTAATTCATTATTGGGGTATACATATCCCATTTACCTTATGTATGTCCTCAGTTTATCCCAAGCATTGTTAAGATTGAATGAATATTTTCATTATATAAAATATGTTATAAATAAATATGTTGTATTATATGTTTTATGTTTGTCTGTAATGTTCCTATATCAAAAAGACATTATACCTTTCAATAATCTGGGTTTAATTGTGTGTTTGTTATATAATAAATAACGATTTAATACAAAATAAATGGAATTCTTGTTTTTTTTGTATTATATGATTGATTTAGTTATTTTTGGATTATGATTAGACAAATCTAGTGAAAGACTTGGTGATATGGCCATGTATAAGAAATGAATCCCTAAATATTTTTTAGTGCATATTATGTTGATTATAATGCATAAACATCCCTATATGGATACAAACATGTAGAGGTTTATCTTGCACAGAGTTATCTAGTGATAAAACCCGAAAAAAAAACTACATTGTACTAGTCTCGAAGAGGTACTACTGCATGAAAAAATGCATTGCATCACCCTTGGTTTGACACTCATGGTGGACATTTGTTTGAAAAATCATAAGATTACAACGAATGATTACTGTGGGAAGAATAAAATCTCATAGGAATATACGTTAGGATGCATATCATGTATAAAATAGAGAGAATCCTGGAAGATAATGAGTTAATGAGACAAATGTAATCTATAAGTATTCACTTAAACATCATTGAATTCCAATTTATGTGTTCAACAGAATAAAAGATCTCACCAGTAATATTATAGTGGATATAGTAGAACTAAATTCAAAAAGTGAAAGTTAGGATTATCATACATATTTATACATGATATTTTATATCCCATACGTTTTGTAGAATAATTCAATCTCTACCACAATGAATGGAAGTATAGATTTCAGTGAAAATGGAAAATTGGGATATTATTTAATCAAATGTATATAACTCCTCCTCTATAAAAATTAGTGGATTGAACATTACATAAAACCTCATCATACTTACCTTGGTGACATTTTATGCAATTGATGGAATGGATTAGATTTACCTATATAGAGACAATAATTATTTCGACAAGGGGTAAATCACTATCCATAATGAGAATCACTCCCAGATTCATTAAAATTTCAAGCAGGAGGATGAATCTTCTTTAGCACCATAATCTCAAGAATGAATATTACATCTCTATTATCATTTTTATATTCCACAGATGATTAGTTATGACGAATGATCCATCCCTAACAACATTCATATTGTGATGTAATTCACTAATGTGTTTCCCAAATATTTGCATTATCTTCTTCCTAGAATATATGTTCAAATGTCAGTTGATATTACACTTGTGGGGTTTCCAATATCGAAGCCTCTATATTGAAGGGTTGTTGTGGAGCATTAAGATATAAATACACAACTACTATAGAATATAGATAAAGGTTTTATCCTCCCATGTTCTTCAACTTTTGGTGAAACAGTTCTTTTCCACATGAAGAGGGATGGGTCAATGCACCTTTTCATTGAATATCGTTAGATTGAAAAATCATGATATAGAACATGTATCCGTTTCCATTAATTAATGTCTTTTTCAATGAATTATGTGGTATAAAATTCATCTGCAATGTGTATTTATAGTGGGGATAATACCAATTTCAGTTGAACAATTAGGATATACATAATACTACTTTTTGTCTGACGTCTGGACATTATGAGATCATTGTGATGTAATTCCATCTCACTAATGCTCCAGCAATCAAAAAGGTCATAATGAATGGATACATTGGAGATTCACTTGAAAATATTGTGGAAGCCTTAATATATGATATTATAATATACTCAAAAATCTAGGTGGACCATGAGGAGAATTACAGTGTATTTCTAGAGACCCTGCGGAAGGATAATCTCTATGAAATGTAAAACAAATGTGAATTTTGTTTGATGGAAGTCTCGTTATTAGGTCATATCAACACAAGAAATGAGGTATCAATAGATCAACACTACATCGAAGAAGGGAATATGAAATTTTTTAATGATAAATGAAAAAGTAATAAAATACGCCTCAAGGAGGTTTAAAATTCCCAAGAAGAACTACCCAACACATGATGAAGAGTGTTCACTTGTGATCACTGTGTTAAAAGTATGGATGTATTATCTCTATTGTGAGAATTGTGAACTATTTATAGATAAAAATTTCCTGAAATATATATTCACAATGAAATAGCATAATATTCACCAATAATTACTATTATAGATCACCAAGGATTGTGACTTCTCAATCAATTACCATCCATAGAATGAAAACAATGTGAAAGATTCACAATGATGAAAGGACTATACAATTCTATCAATGAAGGGAATTGAAAAGGATCCAACCTTTTAATATTATATGAAGATGGACATGTGAATAAAATATAATGGAACATAAACTATCCCTTAATAAATTATTTCCCAATAGTATCTTTTAGAATGTTTAAATGATGCTCAAAAAGTAGATATGAGAGTTCCGAAAAAAGTGGAAACTATCAAAAATAGGAAATACTCAAATTTCAATGTTAATGAAGAAGTAATTGTGAGATTTGGGTAAAGAAAATATGTTCCATCAAATCTGGAGTAAACGATATAACATTTTTATGATTCACAAAGTTAAAATTTCTCCCTTAACCCGTGAAACATGAAGATGTATCTCAATCATAGGGTGAACTATGGGTGGGATAGCATGAATAAAGAGATCAGTAAATATGCAGAATTATTCCTGGTATGTTATCAAGAGTAGGATGAGAGAAAAATATTAAGTGGAAGATGCATCTATTACCCATACCAATATAAAAATAGGAAAAAATTACAATAGAATCTTTTATTGGACTTAAAAAGACATTCAACTAAAATAATTCTATCTATATTGTTAGGGATCATCTAAGAATGAATTCACACATAATTGTAATTCGAGAGGATTTTTCATTAGATCAACTAGTAGAAATTTAAATTAGGGAAGTGGTAAGCCTGTATGGAGTACCAAAGTTGATGTGTTTGGTCAAGATCCATGATACAACTCTAGGTTACAGAAGATTCTCCAATACATTATGAACACCGATTTGATCTTCATCACAACCTATCACCCAGAAACTGATAGTTAATCTGAGCGTACTATCAAAACACATGGAGACATGTATAGATCTTATTTAATGGACTTTAACGGAGGGTGGTTCAAACATCTTCTTATTGTGTAGTTCTAATACAACAATAGTTTATACTCAAGTATCAAATAGATCCTTGTGAATCGATTTATAAGAATAGGTTTAGAACACTGGGAAATTGGGATGAAGTTGGGGAATGAAAACATAATGGTTCGTAAATGGTTAATGAAATCATGGAGAAGGTTAAGATCATCCAATAAAACATCAATGCTTTCTAGAGTCGAAAAAAATGATATGCTAAAAACCCTCAATGAGACCTAGAGTTTGATGCTGGAGACATGGCATTACTCTTCATATCTCCATGCAATTCATGTATGAGATTTGGTAAGAGGTTATAGCTTCGTCATGGAATATCAACCCATTTGAGATCTTTGATCACATCGGGGTAGTGGAATATTGACTACAACTCCCAACCAGCATGTCCAAATTACAAGATGACTTCCATGTATCACACTTTCTGAAGTACATACCTGACCCATATCACGTACTCAATCCAGAGGTGGTACCATATGTATAATGACCTCTTTTATAAAGTGTTTTTTGTGAATTTTTTAGATCATAGAAAAAAATTATTATGAAATAAGATAATTCGCCTCATCAATGTGTTGTGGAAAAACATCACATTTTATAATGAGATTTTGGAACAATAGAAAGTGATGAGGTCAAGTTACCCTCGAATATTTAAGTTTGGAGAATGTATAATTTATAAGTTAAATTTCATAATGGGTGTGATTGTAAAGATCCAAACATTAATGAAAAAAATAAATTTATTTTAGTTAAATGTCTTATAAATAAATAAAACATATGAACTCCTTTTGTAATATTATATAATATTGGATTTAAATTATTGTTTTGTATCCATAGGTTTTATAATATATTAATTGAACAGTTCCCACACAACTAAAATTAATATAGGGTTTTAAAAAATAATTTTCACATAGGAAAATGATGTGATGGCCTCAAATTGTAGGATCATACCCTGTGAGGACAATTTATTTGAGATTCTGAGAGAGTTATAATTCATGGGATTAGTCATAGACCAATACAATTTCTATATACAGCAACATAATCATGATTGAAACTTTTTACATGATAATTTCATGCTCATTGAGATCACCACCCTATCCATGTTCACAGAACGACCCCAAGAAAGAACAACCATCACACACCTTACTCATAAAGTGTATTATTTTTTTTTACTAATGGTGTATGTAATAAGAGGATATAATCATGATTATATTAATAATTTTTATAGAATTATCAATATACATTAATTTTTTATTATTACTTTGAAATGAATTTTCAATTCACAAATACTATTTTTGGTTAGTATTAAAATTAAATTAAGAAATATATTTTGATGAATTAATTTATTTTTTAAGACTATAATATTTGGAAAAAATACTATTACTAAATTACATTTATTAAATATAAATGATCATCTAATTATTATGAAGTAAAATTTTATTTTTATTATGGTTTTAGATATGTTTATTTCAAAATCCATGAATTTTCCATAAATATTTGTTTTTATAATAATTGTGAAAATTGAAATATTTATAAAATTATTTAGATAAAATTTAATATTACTTTTGGAATAAGGATTTCGAAATTATCCAATGGTTATTTTTGAATAATTTTTAGTGCCCGTCAAAATTATTGGGTAAAATTCAATACCATATCGATATAAAATTGTGTTATAGAACATCGAACTAACCCCATAGTGAATATATAATCTATTTTAAGATAAATATTCTAAAAAATATATGTTTTCTGTATAAAATAATGTAATTTTAGATATATTTGTTTTATTTTATAAAGCCTTAGTGAATCCTCCTGACAATAAAAATATTATAAGATTTTAAAATCATTTCCTAATAAGTGTGGATCCATTCCACATAAAAAATGGTGATATTTTAATATATTTGGACCACAGGCTTATATTATAATTTTTTCCACTCCCAATATCTAGAATACATTCTAAGAAACAATGTTTAGTTTTGTGGTGTTGAGTACAATAGTGTGTTGTTTCCATAACCAAAATAATAATTAATTCTCCCACCATTCCTATATAAAACCACCAAGCAGCCATTTTATTTCAATAAATCACATTAACGACAAACTACCCTCTTCCCCCTAATCCTTAGAGTCCTCCCAAGTCACTCAAATTCTCAAAATAATCCTCCCTTGTGACATTGGAGTCACACATACCTGTATGGGATCTCTCTCTCTCCCCTTTTTTCTTAAAGAACTTGTTTTTTTCATGCCTTTAAATTTCTATTTTCATTATTTGTGATATGTTCATCCATAACTCATTACAATAAATTTGGTGTACAAATTATGGGATCTTCCCTTCACTCCCATTAACCCCCTTATGATTCTTTAAATCCACTTGTTACTATTATGGAATTATGTAAGGGATTTCTCTCTTCACATTCGAATTCAATCTTTTCTTTTATATAATGGATCTAAATTCCATTTCAAATGTTTGGATGTTATGTTACATGAACCCATTACTATTCATACCACGTATAAATTTTTAGAGAATCATTTTTCAATCATCAACCTGATTTATATATTTTCAAATGATATCGTTATGCTAGAAAAAACAACATGTATTTAATACCATATACATTCCTCTATAAATGGTATTCACTATTACACACATATATTGTTTTATTTTGGACTTACATGTATTTATTCCATATTACATTATTTAGAAATAAATTATTATTTTGAATGAGTCCATGTTATATGATCTATAAGGCAGAGTTATGTATGTGAAATAAATGATTATGAAGGGAGCGCCCTAATGGAACAATAATGAATTATGTAATGTTTAGTGTCATGATATGTTATGTTTGGAAATGGGTTTACAAGATTCCTTTGTATGGCTTTTTTCCACCATGTTGGGATTGGGGTTTACATAATTCTTTACTATTAATGATGTTGTGTTTTAAGTTGTATCCACATATCATAGTTATGATAATCATGTTATATCATGACATCATGTTAAGGTATCTATTATGATTCATTGATATTATTATTTCCTAACATGTATTGTATTGTTTATGTTATTCCTTGTTTACTCCCTTAATGGGAATTATATCTCACAATTTTTTTATGAATATCCTCAGGTGATCCCTTGAAATGTTCTATATAATGGATTTTTGAGTTCATGTGAGAGATGTTTTTAACAATGGTGGTGTATTTTGTGTTTTATGTTGTTATGTAATGTTCCTAATACTCAAAGAAACTAGACCAACCAATCCTTTAGGATTTATTTTGTTAATTTTTATGTAATAAATGATGTTTAAATGTGAAATATATTGCAGGTTTGTTATATAAATTGTTAAAATATCCAAAAATTTTAATGATAAATGTATGCATATGATGTTTTAGAACAACAAATATGTTTATATATTGGTCATGTTGTTTTTTAATATATTCATCTGAGATACATGTGGGTTGAGTTGAATTTTATAAATTTCATAAAATATAATAATATTAACGGGAATGTTTTATATGAATTGGGAACATAAAAGAGAATAATGTAGGATTTGAATTATAATATATTTATTAATTCAAGGTATCATATAACATGTTTTTTACAATGTAGTTTATAAATGAAAATTTAAAAAAATTATTTTTTCCAAGAAATCATTTTATAATAATACCTCCATTTATTCAACATATTAAACAACCATTTCAAAATGGTGTTCCCATATAATTCCTTTTCTCACTTCCTTTATTCTTATTTTCTTATTCGTCAAATATTACTGGAATTAATTTTAAACGAATTATTTGAAAAATATAATTAATATTTCCGAAATCATTTAAATCACCTTATCTCTAAATTTTCTTACATAAATTTCATTTGGGATGGGTAAATTTTTTTAGAATTTATTTATTTAATGTATATATTATAATTAACACCATTTTTTATTTCTAGTGTTTAAAATTTAATTTAACCATTTTATATCATAATATATGATAATATGATTTTGTTGGTAGTTCTAGGATATTATTAATGAGATGTAAAGATACAAAACAAGAGATAAAGTGTAGTATAAGCATCAAAAACCTAGTACAGATGTAAAAAGTACATATATGTGTTTTGAAAACACTAGTGGATATTTTTTATCAACTAGTTACTCAATTTAATTGAACTGGGTGAAAACATAGGAAATGGGTTGATTTTTAATTATAGTGTAGTGTATGATTTTCATTTAAAATTTACAATTTTTACCCTCCAACATCATATCTTGTGATATAGTCATTAGTTTCTATTTGAGCATCGACCATGTCTCCCCTTAATTATTATTCAATCACACCTAAATTTTTTAAGATTAATAGTAACCCAATGTGAACAAATGTGTTCATTAGAGATCTAATTTCGAAAGGATATCGAATGGGATTCCCCAAATCTCATGGGGCTTGCAATTAATTATGGACTGATTTTTAATGAATACAACCACTAATTTAGGTTTTTAAAAGTCCATATATTTTTATTTTTATTTTTCTATATTTATTACAAACTATGATTCCCTCATTAATTTAATAAAATATTTCATATAATTATGAACATATATCTCTAAAATTGTTAAAAAAAAATATTTTATGGTCTCTCGATTTATTGAACCATCGTAGATACACTAGAACACTGATATCTAATCAGGTCTAAAAATTTCTCATAGGGAATTCTTGATCCACATAGGCTTTAAAAGAGCACAAAACATTATTTCGATAACAAATTGAATTATATTCAACAAAATAATGGACTATAAATGATAAAATTCGTTATGTTAACACTCCTCTAGTAGAATTTACCATAAATAAACATGAAAAAATAACTATATATTACATAATCTAGAGACACATCATCTATCAAGAATATCTTAAAACCACCATGTAGTGAGTGTAACACATCTCCACCGGTTAATCCATCACTCCAGGTCCAACAAACAAGGTACACCCTCCCCCTCCATGATTTTTTGTCCCATTAATTACACCAGATATTATGGAATGTAAATTTTTCTAAATGTGATTTTATAGTTTTAGCTAAACTAACTATTATGGTATCACTATGTGTTCTAAAAGAAATTACTTAACATTGTAGTTGTCATTTATATATAAATACTATAATTTATTTTATGAAATTAAAATATTAATATCAAAATAGGAGTTTAAATAAAAAACATAGAAGATATTTAAATATTACCGTAAATGAAAATTTTATTTGAAACAGAACTATAATACTGATGGAATGAAAAAACAATCAATAATATGTGAAATAAATAATATATCAATAAATCCATATACTATCTCCAAAAGACCTATTATATAATAATGTCTAGTTATAGGATCCTCACAAATCTCAGTCATTATCTCTACTCAGTATATTTCTACACACTCAAATAAACACCATAATTGGAGACCCATTGTGAGTTTTCAATGAATAACCTATTAAGGGACTCATTAACGTAAATCATTCTGATATTATTTTAGTTACTGTTTTTGATGACTAATTCATTTTGAGGGAGTTATATTCTATCATTATTTTCCAAATAACCACCTAAAACAAGAGTCTTACATTTTATTCAAATAATGATTCACTAGTTTATTATTTTTCAATTTATAATAAGAATCATTTCTATAGCTTAATCTTGTCCCAATGTATTTAATTTTGAGATAGAGAAACCATAATGATAATTGATACTTTTGAACAATTAGCATTGAAAATAAGTCTTGTAATTAACAATAATAATCCATGAATAAAATATAATTCCTGATAGATATCTTTTATTGTTAATATTTAAACCAAATAATTTAAATTTGGTTTATTTTATGAGAAATATCTCAAGGATATGAATTTACAAAAAAAATAAATTGATTCCTCTCATAGAGGGTCAACCTCTATCATCCTATAAAAATTACATAGTAATAATTTATTATTATATAATAATACATATAAAAAAGACCATCATAAAATCCTTATTACAAATTTAATTAATGAGTAGATTAATTAGATAATTTGTGTTTAGACCCTAACATATTAATAACTGTTACTATTTATCACATGTTTTATAATTTTCATATCATTATCAATCATATTATAAAAATTAAATTATTGAACGAAAAGTTTATATTACAAAATATATTTCTTATAATGAAATAAATTTTTCTTACTACATTCAATAAATATTTAGGTTAGGTAAAGTTAAAATAGAATTTAAAATGACTTATTTATGTAATTTAATTGAATTGAAATTATAATTTAATAATTTGATAAAATATTTAATTAAAATTTCAAGAAAAATAGCAATTTATTTATTTATATTTCTGAAAAAATAATAGATTTCATTTTTCAATAGTTATCAATAATAGTGAATTAAATCAAATATCATAGTTGTAATTATCCATACCAAAAAAGATGGATGTTTTTACTCAGTTAATTTATATGTTTAAGGAGGAGGTTCCTTTGAAATAATTTAATTATAATGGTTTAATGATGATGTACTATTTTATTTTCTCCATATATTTTATTTTTATGTAAATAATGATCATCTAGAAGAAAAACATATAATTAATTGTTACAGGACGTAGATCTCACATATCCATGATTGAAGTTAAATTTTTTATAAGAGACTAGATATGAATATCGATTTTTTAACATTAATACAAAGAAATATCATTCAAAACTGAAACATTGTTAGACATATTCTAAAGTTTTGATGATATTTGAAATATTAAATATTAATAATAATGACCTAATAATGAGATATTTTTAATACTGGTGAAAATATATATCATTAAATGATATATAGATATTATGAATGACATTTTTATAATGAGAGTCCATTGTCTTAGGATATTTATGTGGAGTATAATTTTAGATTATCAAGAAATAATTCAAAATGCAAGGGTGTTTCTAATGTTTGTATGTGCTCCCCATCCATAGGAATATAAAATTTAATATTTTAAAAACCCAATTGTATCATTATCATTCCATGATAATATTCCGTGGTAAATGAAAAAAATATTGGGAAAATTTTTATTTGGTGTGTATTTGGGATGATTAAGGGTCAGACATGTGTTTCTACAAAAAATTTTAACATTTTATAGGGCTTTCCATTATGTTTTATCATTTTTTTGATTTCACTAATTTAAAAATGTACCGAGCCTTTAACAAAGAAATAATTATTTTTATTCATATATCACAAACCATATAATTGAAATTGGATGTTAAGAAACTAAATTTATCCTCTGTAATTTTTATCACATTCTAAATATTATGATATTATAATTTCAATTAAAACAGGTAATTTGCAGAAAAAATTTCATTTTTACCAATATGGATGCCTAGTTTTATTGATTACTAATTACATTTTAAAATATTATTTATTCATATATTTATGTTTCTAGACATGATATTATAATTAATATTTATTGTATTTATATTTCATAATTATTTATATATTAATCGTTACATTATTTAAAAATAATTATTTCACCATTTGTAGGATAATTAAATTATATCCCAACAATATAAATTTTATACACAAATATTAAATCGTGATTATTAAATAATATGAAAATGGTTATCTCAAATATATCCATCAATTTATTGAAATTCATCTTTATTGGTTGGGAATGTAATAATCACATTAGTGCAAGCAACAAATAAAACACCATTTATAAAAATTTATTATTTTTAAACATAAACGATTATGTATGTGAAAAAATTATAAATTTTATTGATTAAAATTTTATTAATAATATTATATTTGATTAAATAATATATTTTTAATTTTCATTAATCTAAATCCAAACATCTTCAGGCATAAATTTAATCACAGAAATATAAGAATCCTAGTTTAAATAAATTATAATATACCATGATAAAATGAAAGTAATTTGTTGTATAAATTTATATACAATTTCTAAATGATTCATTTTACATTATATATATATTTTTATATATTAGAATTAATTTATAAAACCACTAATGAAATATAAATGTTTGAAAATATAAAAAATAAATATATCTTTACTATTCCACTAATAATGAATAACATTTCCAAAATATGAATAATTAGAACCTATGTTGAATAATTTGTGATGATTTTAAGTATGGATATTAACATTAAAAATATTATCACTAAAATATGATTAATAATATTATTATAATGAACATATAATATAAATAAAATGATTTTTATAAGAAAAATATTCTAAAAAAATATGTCATATTAATTATTTATCATCAATGGATATTAACTATTATATTTTTAAAATCATAGTTTTATTATAGATTTATTAATATTTTATTCGCAATATGATAGATTTTTTTATATTGGGTTTAGTGTGTGAAATAATTTTAGAATTTATTGTTTTATATAATGATTTAAATTAATGATTTATTATATTCTTCACCATTTATTAAAATAAATCATTTCAATTTAATCACAATTTTCTTTCTCGAATTAATATTCTTTTTTGAATTTTATGAATTCCTCAAGATATTATCTCTAATGAGATATGACCCTCAATATATTGGTGAAGAGTAGAAACCCATTATTTCCCTTACAATATCGTGAAAATATATCTCTTGTATGGTTATTAATACCCACAAAAGAATTTCATTTTTAAGTTAATTCAATGTTTCCCTCACACTATTTTATATTCCCAGTTTATTTTGAATTATTTTCTTTATTTCATAAATTAATGTAGATTTATTGTGATGAAGTTGATTGTTTCTAATATAGTCACTTTTATAGTGGGGAAATTATGATATTCAAAATTATTTTTTCCAAAAATATTTTAATTATAACATATTATTTATTACATTTGACACTAATAACTCTCGGTGAAAACATGATGTACTTAAAAAACCACTAGTTAATATATGGTGGGAAAAAGTATAATGTGTCCACAAAATTATGAATGATGTCAATGATAACCTAATTACCACTCTCACAATCATTCAATTTCATTATATTATTTCTTCATTACTCAATGAATCATGATGGTTATTACTGGTTTACATCATCTACAATCCATTTATTTTTGAAATTATGTGGATAAATACTATCATATATATATTTATAATATAGTAATATATTATTAATTACCATTAATTAGTTCCATCTTTATTCTTCTTGTTAATTACACCCTTCATTTTAAAATTTTACTTAAATGATCTATGATAACATATGTCAAATTTTATGAATCACTTATCACCCTATTAGAAATTACCTTTGTTGTTCACTCGACATTAGAGAAAATGGAAATTTTTTTTTTTCATGATTCATTATTTTCAACAAAACAATCTTTATCCCCTAAATTTCTACATTTCTTTCAGAATTCGTTTTTGTTCACTTTTTGAATCATATTATTGATATTTAGTTTTTAATAATTAATGGTTTTATAATTACATCCCCAACTCAATGGAAGATTTAATTGAGGTATTAATATTTTTTGTGGCTCCATAAGGTTTATATTGGTCCCAACAACATAACCATATAAAAATTGACTGAGTTCAGATGGACATTATATATCTGATAATTAGTATTAAAGATAGGTGTCACATGTTGATTTATATAACAACATTTTTTATAAATTATTAATAATATGCTGTGAAAATTGATTATTTATCATAGAGTTTTTTTTGATTTTTTTATTTTTTGTCTATGCTTATCTATAAAATGGATCATCATTTTTAGTGGTACTTATATAAAAAATTTCCAGCCAAACTAGAGAATCATGACGGACCCACACCACCGCATAGGTGGGATGGTGCTACCTCATGGCCTATCTAGGAGGCAGTATAATGTTCAAATCAAGTTCATGAGGGGGGAATCAGAGTGGCGGTGATCCACCATGAAGGGAGACATTGTGGTAGAGGAAGACGCCCACATTAGGTGGCGCCTGAAGCAGTAGAGAGTGTCTATTAGTTGATTTCTAAATTGACTCACCCAATTCGTTCCTTATAAGAGATTTTGGATTTAGTCAATGTTTTTATGTGACATAATGTATTATAGCACCGAATAACCATATAAAATAGATCTATTGATCTGTTGCATCCTAGACAATTGATCAACCATTCTGTGTCTTCTTCTCTAGAATGTCATCAAAGGAGTTCTGTTTATTGGAATTTCAATTCCATTTACTGATTTGTTAGATCCAATAATTATGATCAATGATTCTTCATTCTGATAAAATCAAAAATGAAGGAAATTAAATGAAACTATTCATTCATAAAAAATGAAGATCAATGCGAATGAAAATTAAAATTGATTTATTGAGGATTTATATTATGGTTTCTAGGAGTGATATTGAAAAACTATTGAGACAAGAATCCTAGAAGTTTTTTATTATTATATTTATTAAATGTTGATCAAAATCACAATAAAATTTAATTTTTATAATACTATGATTAAAAAAATATTATTTTTGATTTTAATTAAGATTTATATTTTGGTGATGGTGATTTTTTTAGTGAATCGTGTACTAACTTGGTGAACATATCAATAATATTTTTCCTATAAATATAAAATAATACACCCAGACAAACCTATTAAATGTATCAGTTCTTGATAGAGTTGTTCTATGAAAATTTTATTCTATATGAATTTTATGTTGTTCAGTGAGTCAATGACAACTATTTAGAAATATTGAAGAGATTCACAAAATATATGTTTTTGGAATCCATCTTTGTATTGTATATTAATCATATCCCATTATTTTATTAATATCATTTATAACTCATGTAGAATTCAATAAGCATTATTATTATTATTTAAAGTATTTTAGAATTTTGAGAGAGTGAAACCCAATAACATCTGAAGAAAAATCCCTTGTGTGCATCACGTTTATATCAATTTCTTTTAACGCATGATGGATGATGGATTTGATACTTCAATAAGAAATTATAAAATTTTATATTGTGCCTTATAGTTAATGAGATGTGGGAATTAGCTACCAACCCTCACAAGGGATAAATTTCAGGTAGAATAGGAACAATTCTTTTGGTGTTCTTAAAGGATTCCATGCCTGATACAGGTGGTGTGCATGCAATAAAATTATGTCAAAAGAGTTTTCTGATTCTATAACAAAAACCTCACAAGGGATAATTCATTCATAATCATGCCTATGATGATTCACATGAATGATACCCATACATTTCATCCAAATAAAATAATTAATGGACCATTTTTGTGTATAATATGTGTATGGATTGAATCAAAGGATAAATGTGAGGAGCTTGTGCATATGTGTTATTGTATAATGTAAGAGATATATGCATTGTAATTTATACATTCATGATAATTGTTTAATTACATATAATGAATAAATGGAACAATCAATGTGTAGTAATATGAGAAAAAATCCAAGAAAATCATACTCTCATTGTTTTACTAGATTATTGAATCTTATTTTTCAACGTTTTGTGAGACTAGATCATTAGTATAAGAAATAATATTTTAAAAAGCATTATTTTTCTATGAAAATGTATCATTTATAAGTGATATATGTTATTTTTTTTAATAAAAACACTGTTGAAATGGTTTTCGAGTTGTATATGTTCCAGAATGATCGTGAAAACTCATAGACCGTGTTCAATAAAACATCATATAAGTGGATAAAATCTGTTTTGACTAAATATCATGATGAATTTGTTGGATCCATGATATAGAGGATGTATCTAACAGAAATATAGATCAGGCCACTGGGATCATGGAAACACTATGGGCTGCAATATAATAATCATCCGGTGGAAATAAGTACCTACTTCTGTAGGTGAGAACATGTTATATTTATTTTTAATCTAGAGTATAACATTATAGGCTCCTTATTGAATAGAATGAGACATTCCGTATTAATACCATATATATATAATGAATGATCTTTAATTGGGGGTATTACCAGTTACAACAAGGTCTTATGACTTAGTATTGATCCATGCCAAAATATTTTGTGATGATTTCCCATTTTAATGTTTTATTGAACAATGGATCCATCATTATAACAGATGAAAAAAATAATAAATGTAGGGTATATGAAATATTATAATCTTGCAAATTAAGTAAAATATGATTCACCCTCCCCCTCTAAATGATTCAACACAATCCATTAGACCCGTAATTTTTTATAAGGGGAAAATTCCTCATTAGATACATTACTTGCCCAGTTGTTTTCATTATAAGTATATGAATTATAGATTTTAAATTATTGATAATTAAGAATTGATTTTTATAGAATATCGTAAATATACTCTGGATGTTATAAATGTTGATGTTTTAAAAAAACTCAGAATCATTAGAATAAAATGGTGGAAAATAATATACAGAATAATTCAAAGATCCATGATATCAACTTCCAACTGAAGTCACCCTGTGTTTACAATTTTTAATGAATGCAATTTTTTATAATTATGATGAATCAACTTCATGGTTTGATGAATATTTGATCAATTAAGAAATCAAAGAACATTTGAATAAGGTACCCAGGGTAGATATAACATTTATTATTATAAATTTCAAAGATATTTAGGATTAAAAATATTTGAATTAAAATCCTCAAATACTACGGAAGAAGCATTTAATAAAATGTTTTGAATGTCTGAAAAAAAACGTGTGAATGAACATGAAGATAAAATATCCCCTTGTAAAGAAAAATACAATGGAGCTATTACAGAAATGATATATGGTGTCTGGGAAAATGATGTTTTTCCAATTTTCTTTATAAAATATATTCATTCAAGTGAGAATATACATAATAAAACTATGTATTTAAAAGATGATCAGATTGATTATAATTCATAATGAATCAAGTATCATCGAGATATGTTACTGAAGTAAAATTAGATGCATATAGATGAGATTCCAAATATAAATATTTAGTGAGAAAAAAATTACATCTATTGAAGTGAATAAGATATCTCTCAACATATAGTTTCATAAACTAAAAATGAATTTGTTAAATATGTAATTGAATTAATTTGAGACATCCATACTAGATGAGAAATTTAGTATTTCTGAGGGTTCATTTGATAATAATTATATTTTTGAAAGGGTTCAATCTAATGGAAATATGATATTCATATTATTCATGAATAAATCTATTGAATCTGCATTGAAAATTTTAACCATTTTTTCCTAATAAATCTCTTTTTACATTTTATTTGAATAGTGCAGATTCAACATTTTTAACTTGGGATGAAATGGTACTAATTAAACATTAGAATATAATAATGTCATTAAATTTGGATGTGACGAAGTGTAGAAATGCATGTTTTCAAAAGGAATCATAATATGAGATAAGTGATATCCATAAGTATGAAAATGTAAAAAATATAAAAAATGGATCTCAAAATATGGAATCCAGTTTTTTTGGATACTATTGGTGTCATTGGATGTATCGATGTCTTGTAATTAATTGATGGAAAAATATTTCGTTTTGTTAAAATTATATGATGCCTATATTTATGTGTAGAAAAAAGGATGTGAATTAGAAAACATCAATATATAAACATTATTAATTTAATTTGAATCAATTTATTAGGAAAATATATGATTTAGTTTATAATTTCTACAACTCCTTGAAATTCAAATTTATAAACATTGTATGTAATAGCGTGTATAAATCACGAAAATAAGCATATAAGGGAATAAAATATCCCCAAAATTTACAATATGTTTTATATTTTAGATTAATTAATAAATGATATAGCTCAAAAACTATGTGATAATGAGTTACCCCATGTCACATTAAATGACATGTTTCATTGATGACATGCATTACACACAAGACCGAGTTTTACAGAGTAACAATGCATTATTAGAATGTTATTCTCTAATATTATATGATATGATATTTCTGTTAATTTATTAGTTAACAAGAAGATTCAATGACTTATTAAAATATATGGTTTTCTCAAATATGAGATAAATTGTAATGTTTCAAATTAATTAAAAATGAATATATGAACAAATTAAATATAAATTGGATGTTTTTATCGAAAACTATTTATATACTCAGAAAGTTATTTTTTTCATAATAAATTAAATTATTTATATACAGTGAATGATATTATTTAAATACATTATTTATGTAGCATATAAAATATTTTTCATATTTATACAATTTTTTAGAGGCATAATATTAGAAAAAACCAAATTTACACTTCAGAAGCTATATTTTTATAAAGACACGATTGCATCCTTTTAATAGTGAACATATTTTAAATGATTATTTTGTTCTTTAATAAATAATATATTATCATATTATAAATTATTTTTTTAAATAAAATATAATAATTCAGTTAGGGTGAATTTTTTTTGCAAAGATTCATTTTTTGATGAATAATATAAATTATTGAATTGTAATCCAAAACTGGTTTTTCATAAAAATTATGTATGAGGTTTATTTTTAATTTTTAATTATTTTAATGTTTAATCATATAAATTTTATAGCAATTAATGTAATTTTATTCATTTTAAAAAAATTCAATTTTAAAATGAATTTAAAATATTAGCAATCATTTGAAATTTTTTTCATTAATAACATTATTTGTCACCATGTTTGCGGGATTAATATTAACTAAATTTATTAATGTGCAATGATTTATATTTTGAATAATGGATTACATTTTTTTAATCATAATAATTTATAATTTCTTAAAATTTATACGAATTGTTTACAAAAAAAATATTAGTGAATATATTGAAAATAATTACAATGATAAAGGGGAATAATAGCCTAATAAGTGACAAAATGTAAAATATTAGTGAGGAAATGTCATATAAACATGTCCATAATCCAATTTAATTCTATATTTAGACCCCATACATCATTTTATAAATATTGTATGATTATTAGAGGAACTTTTATTTGAAAAAATGGTGGAAATACCTTCCAAAAAAAGCACAGGAATGTCCCTCCACCTCCAAAATAAAAAGGAACTCATGACTCACACATTGTCACACACTCAATACACATTGGTTGTACAAATATATTACATTATATCTCCTCAAAATATATCCCATATACCTATAATACTCTCATTGGGCATAAATTCATCAATGAATTATTTAAGGGGTAATCCAAAAGGAGTTACCCGAATAAGAGGTACCATCATTCCTCAAGAGCTTTAGATATTTTTACTTTTCAACTATTTCAGTTATATTTATTCATTGATTATATAACAAAACATTTACCCTGAATTTCACGGCCCCATCCCCACAATGTGTACTTCTCCTAGGCCGAAAATGTGAGAAGGGAGATAATGACCCCCCGAGTGCCGCCTCCAGTAGGCCCCGAGATGGAGACTAGCACCGAGGGTATAGTAATAACACAAATGGGATGCATTACCCTCTAAGAGAACACTTGTAGAAGAGAGAGATAAGATAGACACCAAGAAAATCCAACTCAACCAGTAATATTAATGAAATCCCATGTACAGTTATGAAATGTCATGAAAAACTACTACAACTGAAAGGGGAAAACTTCAAGTACCAAAAAAAAGTAAAACGATATCAACCACAAGTGTAACATCCCCAAATGATAAAGGGTTAAATGACTAAATGATATGACTCATGTCAATAAGGTCTACCTTCCTTTTTGGGTGCCTGTCTGATTAGAACTCCACAGTTAAGCGTGCTTGGCTTGGAGTAGTGATCAGGATGGGTGACCTTCTGGGAAGTTTCCCAGGATGTGTGTGAGTGAGGAAAACGCACACTGGAAATGACATGTGTAGGCCTGTGGGGACTATCATTAGTCAGATGACCCGTTCGGGCATGTGGGTGGACCCTGGGTGGGTCCCACGTGTCTGCGGGGGCAACTGGTGGTACCTGGTGGCCCAGGACCCAACGACCATGTTAAGGCGAGGTGTCTGTGTTGTCACCGGGACCCGATTTTCACATTTGGTATCAAAGGAGGAACCCAGCCTTAAGTGTGGTGCACTGCCTGGGTTGAGTTGTAGGGCCCACAATGAGGGCGTTGTGCTCTAAAGGGGGGTGAATGTAACATCCCCAAATGATAAAGGATTAAATGACTAAATGATATGACTCATGTCAACAAGGTGCACCTTCCTTTTCGGGAGCCTGTCTGATTAGAACTCCACAGTTAAGCGTGCTTGTCTTTGAGTAGTGATCAAGATGGGTGACCTTCTGGGAAGTTTCCCAGGATGTGTGTGAGTGAGGACAAAGCACACTGGAAAGAACATGTGTTGGCCTGTGGGGACTATCATTAGTCAGATGACCTGTTCAGGCATTTGGGTGGACCCTGGGGTGGGCCCCACGTGTCTGCGGGGGCAACTGGTGGTACCTGGTGGGCCAAGACCCGACGACCATGTTAAGGCGGGGTGTCTGTGTTGTCACTGGGACCCGGTTGTCACAACAAGCCTGGAAAACTATCTTAACCCCAAGAAAGTAAACACCAGTCTGATCTACAACCTTCACTAAGTGACCTGAAATACAGTTTATATTTACATAGGGTGATTATAACAATATACTAAGTAGGATCCTTCCATAAGCCTCTCGTTCAAAAGAAAATAAAACACGCTAAAGCACCATTAATATTATCTGAAACTAAATCTTTATCTAAAAAGGTATACTATGTTCCCAACCTCACCATGGATACTCTCACCAAGTAACACATAGAATAGTATATAATATAATAAGGAATATTAAGGGTACCCCGATACTACTTCCACTATGGTTTGCTACTTTTCCCCGACATTGCACATCACAGGAATCTCTCTCCAAAAAGGCTTTCCTGCATACACCTAATTGAAGCACCACAACAAGAACCTCGTGCAACAAAACCACCAACCCCACTTAAGAAACTTAACCAGATAGATTCTGGGAGATACCACATCCCAGATAACATGTATCAATCCTCTGTTATAATACCTCAAGCCATTATCGCCCATACACTGAGTAAGGATCATCAATCCATCAAAACCTATACATGTTACACCTATATTAGTCCATGAGAAACTATATCCAAAATTTATGTGTGTGAATAACCACAAGCCATTACATTACTCTACACACATATATGGGAAAAACTAACTGAAATGTCTACCATCAAAAGTAACTACCAAGAGATGAGTGGGGCGCAAAATGGGGTAGTCATTCATTCATCCTCCCACTGGAATGTTGGGGAAAACACCACCCCCTAGGCTTAGAACCCCGGGGTGTCAGTTACCCTTACTGCCAGGGTGGAGTAGCATTTAGAAACACAAAAAGTAAAGATATACTATATCTCACAACCACATTATGGGAATAATATATTCTAAGACTCAACTACAGCAAACGTCTCTCAGACTCTGGTCTTCTACTTCTAATACTAGGTATCCCATAAGCACACGACCATTAAAATATCTTTTATAGATTATTTCAATCTATTTTTATTAGTTACACTTTACGTTAATAAATTCTTTAAACATTAATTAACCATTTAAAATTGCACATTAACCTTCATTAACATCACACACAAAGTCCATTGTCCTATTAAAATTACAACCTCATCATTATACTCCATATACTCCAACCCCAAGGGTTAACATCATTTATACAAATATTCATTACAAAATTTCATTCCCATATTCTCATTCATTCTAGAAAATCATTTTATACTACTAAACACAAGCTGGTGCATCACAATAATTAGATGTACAACCCGTTGAGTCTTCACTGCCTATAGTAAGAGTGTAGACCATCATCCATTGAGAATCTAAACAAGTAAATCACATGACATACACCGAGTGTCTTCACCCCTTTCAGAAGATGGGTAAGCATGACCATCTACCTTAAGAAGTAAGGAAAACTAAAGCAGATTATCAACCAAAATGAATGATCAAGCATCCAACAATCACACCCATACTTTTCCATCATCCCCAGAGTCCTCACTGATACCCACATTCATAAATAAATGATATTGCCACTCTAGCCGTCATCTACTTCCACAACCGATGGTCTCCATGAACCCACACACCACAACAGTCATCCTGGCTCACATCACAACAACAACAGTAGGAAAATAAACATCTTAACAATTTGGATCTTTGTCCTCTAATAATCAAGAGGGTAACTCAGAACCCTTTATGGAATTATTAAACAATAAAGCCTTTAATCCATCTTGTATTAATCAAATTTTTATTCATATTATCCAAATTAGGGGAACCTAATCAGTAAGCTATCCAAAATAGTTAAACATGATTAATGTTCCAATTTGATTAACATAAAATAACAACATGGAGATACAAATTCATTTTCATGAGTCTGTATCAATTAACCAAAAACATATCAATTAAATGTAGTTTACGTTCATTACACATTTCCATAAAAATGTAATGCATAACACAACAAGCATTGATATCACCCTATCTATCAAAATAAAAGGCAATAACATTCGACCGATTCCAATTTGTTTATCTGGATCAAATATTTATTAGGTCAATTACATTGTGATCCCGTGGGATAAAACATGCTAACAATACAATTTCACAAAAAATAATAGAGATGTAATGAATCCCCTACTTCAATGGTTCTTGACGTTATTTAAATGAGAACATACCACACAATGGGTCATGATCCTCCTCTCGCTACAACTGCATCCACCCGAGGATGCCACGGTATGACCACACCAAAAAAAACCCAAGAAAAATACATCAGAATAATGTAGATCACATGCTATAGAATGGATGGAGAAGTCGGAGAAGATGAACCCTTAATGAACAATGATAAAACATACCTTATATCGATGATTGATCGATACAAATCAGTTGCATCAAAACTGAGCCGGACCCATCTGAGGATGACATTTTGATTGTGGAAATACTATAAAATGGAAGGGGATGTTCGAGCATCTCACACCCATGAACAAAGAGAAAGAATTAGGGAGGATGATATCCCATACCTCTAGAAGATTTAACTGAGCGGCGGTTTAAGATAATTTTAATTTCCCATTAAAAAAGGATCGCATTACACAAAGAAGTTTGACCATGTAAAAAAATATCGAGCATTAGAGATAATTAATATAGGAGTTATGGATTTTGAATTTTCCATAGAGTCCTTAAACTGAGGCTTTAAATGCATTTTATGTCAATGAAATCGTCAAAGGGGTGAAACAATAGGAATCTGAAACTCTGTTCACCATTGGAACGTCACCGTTCTAGAAACACGATTCGTGAACCTCACAATTGGAACTGCACCATTCTGAGAACACTTTTCATTAACCTCACTATTAAAACATCAACATTATAACTTTCCGTTCTGGAATCACTGTTAATCAACCTCAGAGTTGGTTCCTCACAGTTTTGGAAGAACTTTTCATGAACCTCACCGTTGGAACCTCACTGTTCTGGAAACAATGTTCATGAACCTCCCCATTGGAACCTCACTATTCTGGAAACACTATTCATAAACCACACCATTGGAACCTCATCTTTCTAGAAACTCTATTCATGAACCTCACTGTCAGAACCTCACCATTCTGGAAACACTGTTCATGAACCTCGGCATTGGAACCTCATTATTATAGAAACAGATTTCCTGAACCTCCCCATTGGAACATCACTATTCAGGAAACACTATTCATGGACCTCAGTGTTGGAGCCTCACTATTATAGGAACACTGATAATGAACCTCCCCATTGGAACCTCACTATTCTTGAAACACTATTCATGAAACTAACCGTTGGAACCTCAGTGTTTCAGAATAATTGTTCATCTAAGGTCACTGTTGTACTATTCACAATGGTCTATCATTTGAACTATTGAAAAATGATTAATGTTGACACTGCTCACCTATGGTAACCATTGCATTGTTCACAGAAAGATAATGTTGAAACTGTTCACATATGGTTACTGTTGCACTGTTCACAATGGTCTACTTTTGTAACTATTCAGAGAAGGTTAATGTTGACATTGCTCTCCTAAGGTTAATTTTGCGCTATTCATATAAGGTTAATGTTGACACTGCTTACCTAAGGTTATTGTTTCACCATTCACAATAGTCTAGCATTGGAACTATTCAGAGAAGGTTAATGTTGACATTGTTCACCAAATGTTACTGTTGAACTATTCACAACGGTCTACCTTTGGAACTATTCACAGGATGTCACCGTTGCACTGTTCTGAACGGTCTACAATTTTAACTATTCACCTAAGGATACCATTGAACTATTCACAATAGTCTACCATTGGAACTGTTCAATGAAGGTCACCTTTGTACTTTTCTCAATGTTCTACCAAATGAACTGTACACAAATAAGTCACCATGACTGCCTGGAACACTCAAACACCATATTTTTTACAAAATAATGGACCAGAGAGGACTGGGCCATTACATCACATACCACTCAAAACAATATCGTCCTCGAAAATTCAAAACCCACCTAAAGGGAAAACTAAATGGGGTATGAACCACCACCCATCGAGATACCACTCAAAAGAGAGCAAATCAAAAGAAGAAAAAAAAGAAAAAAATATTATAAACATGAATGTTCTAACCACAATGGGGACATCGTTACATGAAAAGAGTTAAACATCATACAACTCTTGGTACTAAGCACGTATCTATGACTCACATTTCCATGTTCTCTCCTCCATGCCACTGTGTTTCCACAAGACATGAACCAAGGGGATAGAACTCATGTGCAACACCTTCTCCTTGCGGTCATGGATCTCCACAGGTTGCTCCTGAAATGTCGGATCATCATCAACATCGAACTCTCCACAATCAATCATGGGAGAGACATCATGATGATATCGATGGATCTGTGATATATGGACGAAATCATGTAATTGACTCATCTTCATGGGAAGTGCTACTCGAAAAGCCACAACTCCAACTTGAGATAACACATCGAATGACTTAAATAATCGGGGAGGAATCTTACTCCCACGACAAAACTTCCAATGCCCACGACAGAGATTCACCTTCATAAACATATGATCCCCAACATTAAATTCTATGGGTTTCCTAATTTTATCAGCATATCATTTATGATGATCATGTGCTGTCTGCATCCTCTCGCGAATCACCTGAACAATCTCTATTGTATTATTTACTAGTTTCGGTCCAAGAATTTCTAACTCTCCGACCCTAGTCTCGCACAATGGATAACGACAAGGTTGTCCATACAGTGCTTCAAATGGTTCCATACATATTGTGGAGTGAAAACTATTATTGTATGCGAACATCACCATGTGTAAGTGCCCTCATCCCTGAACCTACAAAATCAAGAACAAAAAATAAAAACATTTCTTCAAGAGTATAGATGGATTTCTCTGTCTCACCTTTAGTTTTAGGATGAAAAGTAGTGCTAAGGGATAGTTGAGAACCGAAAGAATGTTAGAGACATCTCCACACCCTTGAGTTGAAATGATTATCTCGATCAGAAATGGTAAACAATTGGACTCCATGATGTATCACCACCTCATCTAGATACTGCCTCGAAAAAAACATCCTCTAAGCTCGAATCCTTGATCGCTATGAAGTGAGATGATTTTGTTAAATGATACACTACCACCGAAATAGCATCAGGTCCTCCCTGAGATCGAGGTACACTAATAAAAATGTCCATTGAGTGGTCCTACCACTTGCACTTAGGAATCACTAATGGATGGAGTAGACCACCAGGAACACTGTGCTCGACCATCACCTTCAGGCTTACCAAACTTCGAGACACAAACTCTGCAACCGCACGATTCATCCCCGACCACCAGAACTAGAACCTCAAGGCTCCGTACATTTTTTTCTTTCCAGGAAGCACTGCTAAAGGATAACTATGAAACTCTTTGAGAACCATCTCGTGCATCATCAATGGAACAAAATGACTTTTATGGAACAACACTTGGTGTTGTTCATCCTCCGACCAACCATCAGGGGCATCGCCACAAATAACACTGTTTCTACAGACCTCAACCTCAAGATCCCCCAACTGAGACTCCTCCACCTTTTGCACCAGGGATTATTATACCGTTATCTGAAAAAGAGAACCTCTACCCCATCTTCTCACATATCAGGATGTAAAGATGGAAGATCTTCCATTACTCTCCAGGAATCACTGGATTCACGCACATCATCACTAAGTGACTTTCAACTCAGCACATCAGCTAAAACATTTCCCATTCCAAGTTTATACTATATTTCAATGTCGTATTTCTATAAGAACTCCATCCACCGAAGATGTCTTAAGTTCATGTCACAGTCGGAGAAAACATACCTCAAACTCTTATGATCAGTTAAAACCACCAAGTGCTCCCCAATGAGGTAGTGTCCCCACAACTTCATAGAAAACACCACGGATGCCAACTCATGATCATGGGTGGCATAGTGACATTCATGGGGACACAACTACTGAGACCTGTAAGAAACAATTGACCTATGCTGAATGAGAACACAACCCAACGCCAGATGTGAGGCGTCATATAAAACATCAAACAGAACTCCATCAGGTGGAATACGATGAACTAGATCAACTAATAACTTCTTCCTTAGATACTTGAAAGATACATAACACTGATCAGTCTATATGAATGTCTGATCCCTCCTAGTTAGATCATTCAACGAAGTCACAATTGTGAAAAAATTTCAACGAACCTCCAGCAGTAGTTTGCGAGACCAAGGAAGCTTCCCACCTCTAACACTATATTGGGGGCTGCTGAAGACACAACTGCTTCTATCATCGATGGATCCACAGATACTCCATGTTGGGACACAACATGCCCCATGAAACAGACTTCTCAAGACCAAAACTCACAATCGACAACTTCATGAATAGATGATGTGGACGAATACATCTCAAAACGGCATGTAGATGATCTTCATGCACCTAATCAGATGTGGAGTACACAAGGATGTCGTAAATAAAAACCCTTATAAACTTGTACTGGAATAAACAGAACACAGAATTCCTCAATACCATGAACACAATTGGAGCATTAATTACGCCGAACGACATTAGAAAGAACACATAATTTCCATGAGGACAATAGAAAGAAGTCTTCGAGATATCCTCAACATTTACACGCATCTGATGATATCATGAACGCTAGTAGATATTTGAGAACCAAATTTCACCCTTCAGTTGATAGAATAAATCATCAATCAGTGGGAGAGGATATCGATTCTTTATTTTCACATTGCTCATGCGATGATAATCGACACCAAACTGCAAACTGTCATCAGCATTGTTCAGAAACAGAACTGGTGCACCCCCCAGTGACACACTCGGCCGAACCAAACCGCTATGTAAGAAACAATAAAGCGATATATGTAACACTATTAACTCGGAATGGGCCATCATATATGGAGACATATAGATAAAAGATTCTCCTGGTTATTGTTCAATCCCAGTCTATATCTATCATTGAAGGGGTTATTCGACAACCTCTTCTGGAAAGACTTCATTGTTCTCTTATACGACCCTAGGAAACGACAACATCTGAACCAATGAAGAACTAAACATTATCTCAGATATCATGGATAATAAGGAAAGAACACTCCAATGAATCATCTGAGGATCTCACACGCCAAAAAACATGATCAACTCTCCATCCGCAACAATGAAAATGACTTTCTTTCTGAAGCAATAAATGATAGCCTGCACCGAATACAATAAATCCACGTCGTGGATGAAATCATATGATTTTATTTGTAAACATAGTATTTCTCCCCAAGATTAGTGTTTCCCCTACACTAGATCATAGTCTCTACATATTTCAAACAATTCATCTCGACCTCCAACTGGAGTATTAAACGCTTGGGGCACTGGAAGCCTCTCTCCCTCAAGTCCCAAATAATGGACAAGGGTAAGTGATATGAAGGAGTGTGTCTCTATTGAATCAAACAAGGCATACACCAAGGTAGAAAACAAGAAAATGGTACCTCGAACAACATCTGGCTCGCCTAGAGCAAGCAATGCTAGAGCATGAAGCTAACGAACAACCTCTTCCATGGTCTCTCTGACCATGATACTGACCACCACCATGGCCACACTCTTCTCTATGAGTACGAGGAGTGTCATGGGGTTGTCCATTTCCTACCCCATCTACCCTCTGCTGGTAAAAGGATGGTGCAACCCGCTACTAATTTATTTGCTGGAACTGCCCCAATGGTGGAACCTGGAGTGTAGCACCTGGTGCATGATGACTGCTCTAAATGGTTGGGCACTCCCTCTTCTTATGACCATGACCATCATAAGCACAAAAAACTCATGATCACTTGGAATAGGCCTCAGAGTTGCTACTACAAGTGAAACTAGATGTGAAGAGTTGGGACCTACCCCCAGCTGAATGGAAACCCTTCTGCCCTAAAAACGAGGAAACCCAGACCACAACTCTGCTTCGTGAGGAATCATGATGATTCCCCTATCATGATTATCTGATCCTTTCCAGCATCCTCTCAACCACCTATGACCTCTCCAGCACCTCATGATATATCTTTAGCATAAATGGGGTGACCTGGTGCTGGATCTCTGGACGTAAGACCACCTCGAAATGCCTCGCTCTGGCCTCCTAATCTGGAAACAGGTCCTAAGAATATCATAAAAGGTTTCAAGAAACAGATTCCAATATCTCGCACACTGGTGTTCCCCTGTCAAAGGGTAAGATGTTCATGGGGACTGGACACCTTCACATTCAAATAAATAAACTTTCTTGTCTTGAAATTCCTCCCCTGATATCATTGACTCCTCATGATCCCCGAGGAACATGAACCACTACATCCTCACTGCTCCACACAACATCATCATATCCAAGGATAACCAGTGCTCATTTCGAGCACAGATTGCACTAAATCCTATCTAGACTTCCTCCAACCAGTCTTTCGAGACTCCATCTGAAATAGAGCCCTCATACTACTGCAAACTCTAGCACTGAAACTCTCAGATTGTCTTCCTCCAAGTGACGTCATCATCAACCTCTACCCTACGATGATCTGATGGAATAGCCTGTTGTACATCATCTGTGAAAACCTGACGAGGATGTCGACCTGGAGCCATACCTGTAAAATAAAATACCATTAGATATCCTGAACCTGTAATATGGAAGACTCGACATTAATTAATTAACTGTTTTCTTTCATTTATTTTATGTTAACATATCCCAAGGTCTACCCATTCAAACATAGGTACAATGAAGAATGATTCATAATCCATTCCTAAGTCTCTAGCCTGCAACTAGTATCACCTTGATGAGTAGACATTATAAACATAAATTTTTGTACATCAGATCATAGGTGACCAAAACGACTATGCCTCAGTCGGTTTCTAGGGTTTACATCACTTTCTAAAAATGAATGATAATGTTTCCCTACAAACCCATGTAACCTCACCTATGCCTACCACCAAACTCCATTATATCCCTCTAATAGACCTCTGATACCACTCTTTCATGACCCCCTCCCCACAATGTGTACCCCTCATAGGCCAGAAATTTGAGAAGACGGATAATGAACCACGATTTCCAGCCTCTTCAATCCATATGATTGCAACTTGCACCAAGGGTATAGTAAACACACAAATTGGATGCATTAACCTCTAAGATAACACATGCTAAAGAGAGTGATATGATAGACACCAACCAAATCCTACTCAAATAGTAAGATGAAAGAAATCCAAAGTACACATATGAAATTTCATGCAAAACGACAACAACAAAAAGGGGGAAAATGCATGTACCCAAAAGAAAGTAAAACAACAGCATCCAAAATCCCAAACAGCTCCCACAACTACAAGCTATTAAACATCATATTGATCTCTAACCGTCTCCATGTGACCTGAAAAATAGTTTATATATATAGAGGGTGAGTATAAATTTATAATCAGTAGGATCCTCCCCGAAGCATCTCATGCAAAAGTAAAGAAAGAATGTTAAAGCATAGTGAACAACATGTGAAACTAACTCATCCTCTAAACATGTATACTATGTTCTCAAACTCACCATGGATACTCTCACTAAGTAACACATACAAGTGTATATAATACAATAAAAAATATCAATGGTACCATGTTACTACTTCCCCGCTAGTTTTCCACTTTACCCCAACATCGCACGTTCTAAGCATCTCTCTAAAAAAAGCCTTGTCCGCTGACTCCTGAGTGAAGCACGACAACATGAACCTCATGCAACAAAACCACCACATCTACGTATGCAAAGTAACCAGGGAGTTTCCAAGAGCCACCATATCCCGCATAATGTTTATCATATGTCGGGTATTATACCTCAATCCATTATAGCCAATACAATGAGTAAGGATCCTCAAGCCATTATAGCATATACACATTACACCATTAGTAGTCCAAAAGAAAAAATATCCAGAATATATGTGTGTCAATAAACATAAGTAATTATAGCCCTCTACACACATATATGGGTAAAACAAACCGATGTGCCTACTATCACAAGTAACTATAAAGGGAATAGTATGGGGCCAAAGGGGGTAGTCAGCCATTCATCCTCCCACTAGAATGTTGTGGAAAAAACCACCCCCATGGCTCAAAATCCCGGCGGTGTATTTTCCCCGTAATGACATGGTGAAGTAGCATATATAAAGAACAAAATGTACAAGATATACTATATCACACAACCACACTCTGGGCATAACCTAGTCGTAGACTCAACTGAAGCTAACGACTCTCATACTCTGGGATCCTACTTCTAAAACTAGGTATCCTATAAGTACAAAACCATTTAAATATTATTAATATATTATTTCCTTCCATTTTTTATCAGTTGTAGATTACATTAATTAATTTTATAAACATTAATTAACAATTTACAATTCCCCATTAAACTTCGTTAGCATCACACCGAATGTCAATTGTCCAATTAAAATTAAAACCTTATCATTAAGATCCATGAACTCCAACCCCAAGGGTTATCATCATTTATTCATATATTCATTACATTGTTAATTTACCATATTCCCACGCATTAAAGAAGAACATTAAATGCTACTAAACATAACGGGGAATCATAGTGAGTAGATGTACTACCCGTCGAGTCTTTTTGCGTATTGAATGTGCATAGAACATCATCTCTTAAGAAACTAAACACAAAAAGCACATGGAATACCCCACATGTCTTTTCCTCTATAGGGAGAAGGGTATGCAAGACCAGATGCCTTGATCAGTAGGAAAAATTAAAGCAGATAATCATCCAAAAAGAATGAGAAAGCATCCAAAAATCACATCCATCTTGTTCCATCATCCTTGGTGTCCTCCCCAACACCCACATTCAAAAAAACTGATGCATCTCACCACACTAGGAATCATCTTCTTCCAAAATTAAAGGTCTCCATGCCCCCACACACCACAACAACCATACAGGCTTACATCACAACTCTAGCAGCAGGAAAAAAACATCGTAACAATTATGCTCTTGGAACATTAACAATCCAGAGGGTAACTCAGATCCCTTTAAGGAATTATTAAACAATCGGTTCTTTTATCCATCTTTAATTAACTGATTTATTATTAATAAATTACAAATTTGGGAAACCTAATCAGAATGCTATGAAAAATAATTAAACAATCTTACTATGGCAATTTGATCAACATAAAATGACAACAAGGAGAACCACGTTCATTTACACGCCTCTTTATCTTATAATCAATAAATTATCAATTAATTGATATTAATGTTCATTAACAATTTCCATCAAGAATGAAATTCTACACACATCATGGATTGATATCACACAATCTAAAATAACAAGAGGCAATAACATACGGCCGATATCAATTTGTTTTTCCGGTGTAAATATTTAGTAGGTAAATTCCATTATGATCTATTGGGAAAAAACATGCTAACAATACAGTTGCAAATAAAATAAGAGAGAAACAATGAATCCCCTACCTCAAATGGTTCTTGAAGTTCTTTATATGAGAATAGTCCATACAACGGGTCACGATCCTTCTCTTGTGACAACTACATCCACCCGAGGATGCCACTGTGTGACCACACCAACCGAATCCCAAGAAAATTCAATTAGAATAATGAAGATCACATGCTATAATATAGAAGGAGAAATAGGAGAAGATGAAACCAAAAAGAATGACGATAATATATAACATATATCGAACATTGATCGATACCGCTGTGTTGCATAAAAACAGGGCAGAACTAATCTGAGGATGAATGTTTGTTTGTGAAAATCCTATGAGTAGGAATGGGATCTTCCAACATCTCACACCTGAGAACAAGGAGAAATAATTAGTGAGGAAGATATCTCATCCGTTTAGCAGAACCCTTTAAACCACGCAGTTAGTTCAAGTAAAAACTTCTCAATATATATGTATAATTAATATATGATTTAGGAACATTGAATCAGCCTTAGTGTACTTAAAATGAGGCTTTAAATGTATTTTACATCAAAGGAAACCTCAGAGGGGTGAAATAGTTTGAAGCATGAAACATTGTTTACTGTTGGAACTTCACCGTTATGGAAGCATTGTTTATGAACCTCATCGTTGGAACCTCAACGTTTTCGAAATACTGTTCATTAACCTCACTGTTGAAACATAACCATTAGATCCTCACTATTTTGGAATAACTATTTATGAAGCAGGCCATTAGAACCTCACCATTCTAGAAACACTATTCATGAACCTCGCCGTTGGAACCTCACTGTTCTTGAAACACTATTCATCAACCTCACCATTGGAACCTCACTATTCTAGAATCATTATTCATGAAAATAACAATTGGAACCTCACCGTTCTGGAATCAATGTTGATGAACATCACTGTTGGAACCTCACCATTCAGGATACACATTTCATGAACCTTACCATTAAAACCTCATTGTTCTAGAAACAGTGTTTATGCACCTAACAGTTGGATCCTCAAGGATCTGGAATCACTATTCATGAACCTCACCGTTGGAACCTCAGTATTCTGGAAGTACTTATCATGAACCTCACCGTTGGAACCTCAGTATGCTGGAAACAATATCTATGAACCTCAACATTGGAACCTCACTGTTCTGGAAACATTGTTCATCTATGGTTACCGTTTCACTATTCACAATGGTATACCATTAGAACTGTTCCCAGAAGGTTAATGTTGACACTATTCACCAAAAGTTACTATTTCACTGTTCACAGAAGGATAATATTGACACTGTTCACTTAAGGTTACCGTTTCACTGTTCACAACAGTCTACCATTGGAACTATTCATAGAAGTTTAATGTTGACACTGTTTATCTAAGGTTACCGTGGAACCGTTCATAGAAGGTTAATGTTGACAATGTTCACCAAAGGTTACCATTTCACTCTTCGCAATAGTCTACCATTGGAACGATTTACAGAAGGATAATGTTGACATTGTTCACCTAAGGTTACCGTTGCACAATTCACAATGGTCTACCATTTGAACTATTAACCAAAGGTCACCGTTGCACTGTTCTCAACGGTCTACCATTGGAACTGTTCACCTAATGTTACTATTGCACTATTCACAACAGTCTACCATAGGAACTGTTCAAAGAGGCTCACTGTTGCACAGTTAACAATGGTCTACTATTGGAACTCTTCACATATAAGTCAACATGGCCTCCCGGAACACTCAAAAACCATAGTTTCACAATGGAATATACTAAAGAGGTTCGAGCCATTACACTCAATATAATTACTGATATTATTTTATGGTTGTAACCTTAACATAAAAGTTCTTTCATCTAATAGGTAATGAACATAACATTCATGTGTACAGAAAACTACCACATCATGAAACTTTGTTTTTCATTTTTCTATACCATAACTCATGGATGAGAATTGTGATGAAAATAATCTTTAAATATATTTTCATTGATATTTAAAATGGATTTATTCTTAATTAATTATTTTATAAAACATAAAATTATTCACACAAGACTGTCGGAATTTAATAACATCGTTTGTGGAAGTGTTGACTACCACCCCCTCAAAGCAAGGTGATTCTTTTTCACTGTACATTTAATTTATTAAAGATGGTGTTAATAATGTCATGTAAAATATATGAAATATATAGTATAATTTAAATATATAATATATATATGTTATTGTATTTTCATTCATTTAATATGATAGTGAAATTATAGTAGTGTTCATTCGTACGTATGACTAACCATATCCTTAAATGGAGAATTTCATTTCTTATCAAAAAATATTATATGTTACGATAAATAAATAAAGAATTAATATAAAAATAAATAATTTTTTAAATCCTATAAATTATTAAATAAGGGAAAGCATTATAGGAAAAAATAAATTCATGTACAAACATACTGAAAAATATGGAAAATATCACCTAAAATAGTAAAAAAAATGAATAATTATTATCAAATGGGGATAAGATAATATAATGATGAATATGTTAATAAAATAAGTTAGTGACATTAATAAAACCATTATAAAGGATTTAATGGTAGTTCATTGAATTGAAAATTCATTGTAATGGAATTTATCTCAAATTACATTCTATCAAGAATTATTTGTTTTATACATCTAGTTTCATTTATATTGTGTATAAACGCCCATTTAACATGTTAGATCATGAATCCCTTTATTCCAATGAAATTTTATTTTTGATTTAATTTTATTCCATTGTAAGGAGTAATATTCAAATTTTTCAATGTGTTATGGGACTCATAATTATTATTACAGATTATTCTCTTCAATGACCATTTTAATTTTGTTTAATATGACATCCTTTTGTGATGGTTAACATTCTCCTGAAATAGAAATTTTTTCTAACATTGTTTCTCATATATTCTATAGAAACATACACTTTTTTATATAATATATTGTATAATTTTGTCTTCATGTTATTTTATGTTTCTATTTTAATAATTTTATATAAGAGGATTCACACTACAAGTTACCCATGTGGAGAATAATTTTTAACCCAATTTTGTTTCATTAGGTTATATTGCATGGTCATTTTAAATTAATATTATATGATTTTGTTTTTAATCACATTTTAATATCTATTATTTTTATTCAAATTAATTTATGTGGATTTACATTTGATACTCATAATATTTTCATTTATTGATTTGAAAATTTACTACATTGTTTTTTAAAGTGTTTACATCATGAATCGCATATTATTAAAGATGATTTACACATTAATTTATATTAATGGAAACTATTGATTAATGTTAAACTAAATCCATCTATTTTATACATATCTAGTTATTAATTACTCCTTTCAATTAAAAATACCATTTTATAGTATTTGGTATTCAACATTTTTTTGAAAATTTATTTATGAAAACCTCAATTCATTTATCTTTGTTAACATAGAACATATATTCTTCTAAAAACCAAATTTTTCCAAAAGGTATTAAAAATTGTATAAACCATTTATATAATATTTATTAAATTGAATTTTAACCTTTTTTAATTTTCATATATTTTCAATGAAATTGTCTTTCCCCTTCCAAACATGGAAATATAAAAACCATATTACTATGAAAAATTAATTTTTTACCTTGTAAGTCATGTATGGATTTAACTATCTCTATTTCATCTAACCTTCCATTTCATGTTTTACTGTTTTTTATTTTAAAATTAAAATTTATATTAATTTAATTTTGTAAAAATTATTTTTTAATAAAATATCCATAATAAAAATACTGTTTTCCTGATGAATGAATTTAAAATTTTTTTTATTTGTATTTATTTTATCCAACGACAACAACCATTTATTTAAATACACATATAATATTATTAATTCTTATAAAACCACTTCTTACTATTGATGGTTTATATTTTACTTTTACAAGGATAGTATTCATATTAACTTCCATGAATACGTTGTTAGTATTCATGAAATATTAAATTTCCTATGATAAGAGAATATTAAATTTACAAAAATTAACCATATCATTTAACAAGGATTTATTTATTTCCTAAACTTAATATAATTTAAAAATAATTTTTTATTGAAAATATATATGATAATTTTTTTAAATACTGATAAATATTTATCCATTATTCAATATGAATATTTTCAACTCATATTTTTTTATTTGAGTAATTATTTGGACATTAATTGATGAGTGGAACATGTCCATTATTATAAGGACCCATCTGTAGTCAAGTACATAATCATAAGATTTAGTCAAGAATATAAATTCTTACATATTGATTATCATTTTAGGCATAAGTTTTATTTTTTTAAGGTATAAACCTTATATAGAAACACATAATCGTACATGTCGATTCTATTTAAACAATATCGTTTTTTTCCAAATTATAAAATATTTCAAATAAAACAAATTTACATTGAAGAATATTCATGAAATTTAAATTTTCATCATTATTTGTTTTACACATCCTTATAACCAGTGAAAAGAATTCAAAAACATGGGATGAGCACAAAGAACTCAGTAAGGAATGTAAGGAATGTAATAATTTGTCAGGTAATAACATAAGAACTAATAAATCCCATTTCATAAATACACATTGCGATGCATCAAACCATCATGTAGTTTCATGGGGCATTTTTACCATTTCACCCTTACAATCACCCTTACACAAAGATTAACCATTGTTCGAATTCCATCTCTAATGTTCCGAAAGCATTTGAGCGCTATAATAGGGCTCACCCATTATATCTTGAGCTATAATGGGATCATCCAAACATATATTCAGATATAATGGGACCAAAACAAAATATCTATATGCAAGCAAATTATCATGGTAATAAATTATAATTCAATCAAGAGAAAACAATCATTACATATATATATATATACCATCTTTGTGAATTCTATTAAACAGACTTCTTAAAAGGATTTTAGGAGGAACGTACCATAATAATATAATTTGAGTTAGAATTAACAGAAAGGAATGGATATTTGAATAAAATTTAAATTAAAAGTATATAACACAATATAAAAAATAATTATTAACTGAATTAATATTAATACCAAAAATTAAACAAAGTTTAAGGTTAACCAACAGAATATAAATTGGGTTAAAAATTAACATACCTCAGGTTCGTCTTACATCAAATGTTTTTAAACAACATGTTTGATGGTGAAAAGAGTGTTCTAAAAATCCTAAATAAAAACCTTCATTTTATTCCATTTTATATGATCTTTTCATAACATCATATTCTCTTTATATGTTAGCATTACGTTTCTTGCATTATTTCAGGAGCGTTATTTACTTGATTTCCATTACCGGGTTGTTTTCTATTTTCCTTTCATATGGAAATTAAATTCCATAAGTGTAATGAAATAGTATTTATTTGATTCCAGAACACTGAGGAATTATTTAAATAATTTTTTATATGGTTTGAAGAAGAATAAATTGATAAATCTTTAGTGATATCTATTTAGATCAATTTTTGACATTTTTTGATAACCACAAACTAGTTTCGTTATATAAAATAATATTATGTATATATTCTTACACCAGAACATGAAAAAATATTAATCCTACACCATAAATTTTATTTCAACCATAAAAATGGGATTATAACCATTTTAATGGAACTAATATAAATTTTAAACACATCAAACATGATTTTGGTAAATCGGCACAACCCAGAAGATGTATTTATTTTTTGAATTAGTGAATGGGGAGATGAGGAATGATGATGATTCTTTCCATATACCTAAAAAACATTGGATATATTTGATAATAAAGATTTCATGCCTCCTAGAAAAGGGGAGGTGAATAAAGTATATGAAAAGCTATGAAATGAAATAAAATCCCAAGAAAATGAAAGAGGATTATTACATCCTGATCTATTCTATTTCAGATCGTTCTTAGGGCATTTTTTGAAGTTTTGGTGAGAACTAAAGGTCATAAAGGTGGATAGAAGACATAAAGATGGTAATTTGGTATAAAATATACAATTATCATGGATTGAGAGGAGTGAGAGGAATATGGGAATGAGGGTTGTATTTATAGTGTAGGAGATGATATATTTTACATTATTTAATTCATTATTTGAATATTTATTTCTCATGACTATGAACAGCCTTCATTATTGTGATAAAAATAGTAATGAGAGAATTTGAGTGTGAAGAAATTTTTCGTACATAAGCCAAGATGTATAAAATATTGTATTCAAATGATAATTTAAATATATGATATTTTACTGTATGTCATTATTCATACAAAATTGATGAATTTCAGATAAATACCGAAAATTCAGCTTAAAATTTTTTCAATGTCTAGAATTCATAAATTAACTCATTTTTTAAAGTAAATTTCAAAATATGATTATTTCAAATTTTAAATAAATTCATTCTTTACTCAAAAATTAATAATTTTAAAACTATAGCTACATTAATATAACTTTAAAAATTTAAGAAACATTTCATTATCATATATCCTTAATAATATAAAATAATAATACTATTTACTATTCAATAGTGTTATATTACTACTTATATTACTATTTATAAGGGTGTATTACTATTCCCCAGAAAAATGAATTTGGTTCTATCAAACTCCAAATAGCATACTGACCATAATTATAGATGACCATTTATGGATATTCATATAATAGATGAATAAAAACAATATTTAAATGGTTTCTTTAAAAATATAATTAAAACAATTTTCCATGCATTTTAATTTATTTTTAATATCATGGGATGCTAATTTATCCCTACCATGTGTAAATTACATCCTTGAAATTTATTTACTTATTAAATAGGTGAGGGTATCTTACCCTAATAGCATTCCCAGATTCTCACGTTTCTTCTTAAACCATGTTGATTCTCCACAAAACCATTACCTTGTGGATTACCTTAAAATCCCATACTAGTTACCCTTTATGAAAAAATAGAATGGGTTTCTATTCAAAAGAAAGGTTCTCTTCCAATGGAACTACTTCTACTCTAAAGACATGAGATCAATCTAGAACATACTTCCCCAACATCGAAACCTGAGATAAATTATGAACCTGAGGTAAAATCATAGGAAAAGATAATATGTATGATATTAGTAAAAAATTATCCAAGAGTTCATAAGGTTCAATGAACCACTGACATATCTTCCCATTCTTATCAAAATCCATAAAAGTTTTCCATGGTAATTTTTTTAAGAAAAACATGATCACCTACCTCAAAAGAATCATATTTCATCTGGATGTCTACATAAATATTTTTCCTTCTGTGATATGCCCTCCTATGTTACAAGATCATCATAATTATAATACCCACATCCTTTACAAATTATGTTCCCATAAATGTACTTTCACTGTCTTCATTCCACAAAGATGGAGTTAAACACAACTTCCCTTAAAATTCCTCAAATGGATCCATATGTATATTGGAATGAAAACTGTTAATATATGAGAACTCAAATAATGAGGGATTTTCATCTACACATCCTGGGATTTCTATTGAAAAGGATCGAATAAAATCTTTCAATGTTTGAATCGTTCATTCTTACTGCCCATCTAATTATGAATGAAAAGCTTTAATAAAATTTAATTCACTTCCTAATGACTTTTTTTAAATCCCTTGAAAATAAAGAATATTACCTTTTTATATTTATAAATTTTTTTTAATAAAATGTTAATATTAATTTAAAAGGAACGCTATGCTCGATGGAATTCCCAATTGACAACGACGAGTTTCTTGGAAATCATACGTTGCACTCGAATAATAAAATAATATTATTTTTAATGGTAGTTAATGCCTAGCTGTTGTAATGGAAAGAATGAATATAAGTAACTACCAAATTATTATATATGTTTTTCACATATTTTTAATTTCATCCAAAAAATTCTAGAGGATTAAAATGCAAATGAATCCAATTTTAAGCATAAATATTCTAATATTCTTTAAAAGGACGATTAACTAACTTTTTATGGAGAACCCTTTTTAAATATAATTTTGATAATTTTTTATTTTTTATTTTACAAAATAAAATCCTTCATTTAGAATCTGGAGATCAAAATTTACATTGTGTTAATTTTTGTTATTTTTCTGATAAGGATCATTTTTTGTGAAAATGTTTTATTTTAATTAAAAACCTCCTATTAATATAATTTATTTATATGGATATATTATTTTTTTAATTTAGATTAAAATTTACATAGAATATATGTTTATCATTTAATCCAATGGTGGTCTTTGGAATTAATTTCACTTTGAAATTGGACTTAAACTGGTGTCAATCTTTAATAGATATTATTTCTTAAAAACACGCTATTTGTTTTGACAACCGTAATTAAATATTAATTTTATTAATGCAACTTATATGTTTTTAATTTTTTAAAATAGGTATCATTTTTTAATTAGTAATATCAAATATATATTAGGGTGATTTTTTTGGTATTTTTCTGAAAAACATCAATTTTTGATGAATAGTGAAACCATTAAGTAGTAGTTAAAAAACTGATTTTTCGTTTAAATGAAAATTTACCACTTCTGTGACTTTAATTTGAAAAATCTGACATACATTGTTGGCATTAGGTTGTAAAATCTTGTAAAATGGGATGAAAATATTTTTTTGGTGAATAATAACTTTTAAGTTTTATTAATCGTGATTAAAGGTAATTAGTGTAATTTAAGGTAACGATAATGTTATAATAATTTGAAATGACATTGACCCATGTCCTACCCTTATTGGATGTGTCAGGGCCGACCAATAAAATCCATGGGTCATCATGGGGACCCCATGGAGCCCCTTGGGAAAGAAAATTACATTAATAACTTTTTATTTAATGTTAAAATAAAAATGGCACAAACATGTATTATTTTGCTAAAACAATTTTTACATGGGGTTATACATGTCATATTTTTTAATTTAAATATTCAATGGAAAGATAATAATATTTTCTACATTATAGTAATTTTTTTATAATTTTTAGACATTATATAAATTAAATTATTTATGACACCATGATGATGCGATGATTACCTCATTATTTAACGATTCAAATAAAATGAAAAGATAATGTAAAATCTAAGACATAAACTTGTCAAAAACCTATTGGATGGGTGTATTTTGAACTCTTATCACCTTATCCTCGAAATATAAAATTTTTTGACCGAAAAAAAACCCTGAAACACAGTATATAATAAAGTAACATTTTATAACATTCCAAGAGTGCCCCTGCTCTCCTCTTATAAAAGGCCCCCACCTCTACCTCCTTACCCACACTTCACAAGACATTGGGTCATCCAAACTCTTATAATATTGTCTATACACATCCCTATATTACTCCTATAATCCTCACATTGGGCAGAAGTCTTTCCAAGGATGCCTTTGAGCTCAAATCAAAAATAGTTACCCGATTTAATGATATAGTCTTCCCTAGTGTTCTTTTGTTTTATTTTGCTTCTCCAACCCCCATAAAATATTTTTATTTCATTCTTTTGTAACAAAACCAGTATCTTAAATATAATAGAATGTTTTTATTATATGTATTTGGGCTACACTAACACACACCTCCGTCTATTGGTTAAAGAACATAATATTTCCGTGGATGGTGAATTACTACCTCACGAAACGATGATTCTTCTATCTTCTCCTACCACCTATCATGGTGGCCATTATGATGGAACTATATTTATTTATGATATATATTATATTTATTTCCTATATATTCTTATTTATTTTATATTTAATACATATCTTTATGCTTGGAATGTTGTGAAAATGCGATAATTGCTTTTGAGAAAGTGTGGACTACCGCCCCCTCAAGTGATGTGACTCGTCCATGCAATACATGGAATGTATAAATATTGAAATTGATGAAATTTTTTGATATATATAAAATATATATTATAATGTTATTATAATATATATATATCTCTCATCTAGTTTTAATTCCATAAATGTGCCAAAGAAATGAATGTAGAGTTCATGCATACGTACGACTTACCATCTCCATGAACGGTACATTTCATTTCTTATCTCCAAATGTTATGTACTATTATAAGTACATATATATAATGGATATATATGACATATATTAAATCTAAATGATGGATATCATTCTCGAATTATAATATATATATCTCTCTTTTTTCTTTAATTCCATTAATATGACAAAAAATGAAAGTAGCGTTCTTGTGTACGTACGACCTAACGTCTCCATGAACGGTGCTTTTCATTTTTTATCTCCAAATGATATGTCATAGTATAAATGAATATATACTGGATATACATTATATTAAAATCATTAATACTTTTCTGGAGATGATTTACCTAAAACTACATGGAAAATTCTTTTCCAAGAAGTTCAATTCTGACTCATGAACCGAACATCAACAAAAACATCTGATATGAACTCACTTTATTAACCAATTATTATAACATTATAATATGTGATATGAACGGAATAATAATCTTTAAAGGATTTCCTCAAGAAATTATAAAATAACCAATGTTTATTATTCATGAATATAACGAAATGAACAAGACAAGTCAGACTTGAGGTAAGGGACCCTACCTCTCTCTTTCTGTTTATGTACCCCCATTTATGTCATTTATTTTATGATCATATTTCTTATGTTTGGGGATGTTCTTTTTAATTAATAATTTTTTTCTTTTTATGTTCATATTATGATAGACCCAATTTCTTCTCATAATCCATTTTTGGATGTTTTTAGTGGCACCGTTAGGTTGCCGAGTTTTCGTAAGAGATTTTTCATCTCACTTTTATTCCCATGAGATTTATGATACATTTGCCACCATTTCATTTGAGTGGTGTGTTTACATCCCATTATTCTAATATTTGTGTAATATACATTCTATTATGGGTATTTACATCAATGGAGTATAGTCTTTCTTTCATGTGGTGCACGTTTCGAAAGTTACCCAAATTGGTAAGGGAACCTTTCACCCTCCTCTTTTTAAAAGTCTTATTTTGTTATGACTTTTAATTTACATTTTATTATTTTGGGATATGTTCTTTGATATCCTAATTGATGTAAATTTAATGTCCAAGTGATGAGATACCAATTTCTCTCTCATCGACCAATTTTCTGAATTGTGAAGTGACGTCGTTAGGATGTCGAATTTTTGCAAGGGAACTTCTTAACTAAATTTCAATTCTTTGGGTTAAACCTCTAATTCATGATTATGTAATTGTATGAATATGTGTGGATGACCACTGATTGTTTTACAATTAATATCCTCTTATATTGGGTACTACCACAAAAACAGTTTTTTGCAGTGCCCCCCCTTTATCGGCGCTAACGAAAAAGCACTGATAAAGGGGGGTGCCTTTATCAATGCTAAAAAAATCGCTGATAAAGGGTGCCTTTATCAGCCCTAAAAAAAGCGCTGATAAAGGCACCCCTTTATCAGTGCTTTTTTTAGCCCTGATAAAGGGACCACCTTTATCAGCGCTTGTTTAGTAGCGCGGATAAAGGGGGGCCTTTATCAGCACTATTTTTATAAGCACTGATAAAGGGTCGGCTTCAAAAAAAAAATTAAAAAAAATTAAAATATTAATATATAAATATAGTTATATTGATATATAAATATAATATAGAATTTTTAAATGTATTTTAGATAACTATAAATGTACATTTAAACTTATTATACATAATATATAAGATATTTAGTGATAATGGCTTCTTAAAAAATTTAAAAATATTTTTAATTAATAATTTTCTAATCATTATGGAGTAATAGTCATTTAAAAACAATTTGAAGACTAAAAAAATTAAAAAAAATTAAAAAAAGATCCAAAATATGTTGAAAATGCAACTCAAACTTTAAACGGCCATAACTTTTGATCCGGGTGTCCGTTTGATCTCTACCACTTCAAACAGACATAACTTTTGATCCCGGTCAAGGGATTTTCGAGGCCAAAAGAGGCCCAGAAGGCCTCCAAAACTGAGTTTTTAGTCGGGGTACCCCGATTTTTAACATTTTGTGGATTTTCACCCTCGTTTAAGGGGGTATTATTGGATTTTTTTGGTGAGGTATGAATTTCTTCCAATGTATTATATTCATATTGATATTATTTCTTTTAAATTTCATAATTTTTTATAATGCACTGCTATTTATAATCAAATATATAACAATATATTCATATTTTTTAAATATTCACAACTAAAAAATTAATTATAAATATAAATAATAAAATATAATTACATATAAAATATATTATCTTTATCTAAATAATAACTAACATCCATTTTTTTAAAATACAATGAATATTTATATACCAATATATAAATATAACTATATATATATATATTGATCTAACTATATATATATTAATCTAACTATATATATATTAATCTAATAACTATATATATATTAATATAACTACATATATATATATATATATATTAGTATTACTATATGTATATATATTAATATCACCATAAATATATATATTAATATCACTATATATATATTAATATAACTATATAAATATATATTCATATAACTATATATATGTTAATATAACTATCTATATGTTAATATAACTAGATATATGTTAATATAACTATATATATATATATATTAATATAAATATATATTACTATACGAATAAATATAACTAAATATATATATATATTAATACCACTATATATATATATTATAATATTACTATATATATATATTTATATTATAATATAACTATATATATATTAATATAAATATATATTATTATATGAATAAATATAATTAAATATATAAATATATATATAGAGATATCATGAATTGGAAAGCAAATCAAAAAAGAGTAGTGGTAAGGGCTTAGGCGCGCAGGGGGGAGGTCTCGAGTTCAAATCCTGGTGGAGGTAGGGGTGCGTGCGCATGGGGAATATTGGATCAAGCGCTGTTAAAAGGTGGAGGGGGTGTGTGGGGTGCATGGGGTGCGTGGGGTGCTGTATAGGGGCTGAAAAGCACTATAAAATGGGGGGTTCAAGCGCTATAAACCCCCCGATTGACAGTATTTTTAATTTTTTTTTAATTTTTTTAAAATTTTGGATAATTCAACTAGTGTAAGATGTTGACCCTATCATCCTTTGATGAATATATAACATTATATCAACATATTTTTACTATCTGAATAGTTCACTAATATTTTCCATTATTATGAGGATGATAGGAAGTTCCGAAGTACATTTTTGGGATTAGATCATGTTAGTGACTTTTCCAGAACATCGTGGTGAATCTCAAATAACGATCAAATGCAATAAATTGCATAACAACATGAATAATTAGCACTTCATTGATTTATATCTGTGAAATTTGATCCAATTAGATGTCCTATTTAATTTTGATAAATTGTGTTGTCTTCATATGATTATCCACAATGACCACTATAGGAATGTTTCCTATGGATGTCCAAGGATGTCCAGTAACAATGTCCATGGTAATGTTATCCCACTTCCATGTTTGTATGGGTAGTGGTTCATCATTTCATTTGACCTTTTTCATCAAGACTTCACTAGTTAATAGACTAATAACTTTTATGTATTTTTTGAAATATCGTTCTTCATATTGTCCAACCAAATGTTTTCATGGAGATTTTGATACATCATTGTGCTCTCGAGGTTAACATTGAAGGTTGGGTTAGGTCTGTCATTCAAAATCACTTTCATTATCACTATATTAGATGATACAAAAAATCAGAACTAAAATCATACAAGTCAATCTTCATTAATTTTTAAATCCACGGGTTTCTGATTTCTAAAAGATTGTATACTATTCTAAATCTCCACATATTTTCATTGAGAATACATTTTTCTCTATCTGAGATATAGTGGAGTAAGCCTTTGATAATGGTTTGATAATGTTCCTCCCATAATTATTACCACGTCCATCCTTCACAAATATATTAATATAGTATTTGTTTCAATTATTAACATTGATATAGATGTAGGATCCTTTCCACATAGACCATATGCATCTTTATTTTTCTTATCAGGGTGGTAGTGGATTGATCATTCATAATACATGATGAGATATATCCCTCATCATTAGGGAATATTAAGTTGTCTTTGTGTGAATATATACTTGAGGCTCTTTTAGTTAGTATATATCTCTCACATCTCCATGTATAGATAATGTCGAATGATTCTTAACCCCATGATCACTACTGCAAACATTATATCATGTGTAGGATAGTTTTTCTCTGGAATTTTTAGCATACATCTAGTATAGAAAATCACTTTATCATTTTCAATTAGAAAATGAACTAATCCATTCATGGAAGAATCAATATACACCACAAATTGTACTCCACTTGTTTGGATTGTGAGTATGAGAACTATGAGAAGTGTACTTTTCAACTCCTTGAAATATTATTAACATTCCAGAGTCCAGAAAAACATTACTCACTTATGTGTCTTCTTGGTCATTGGGTTTGAAAATTGTGGAATGTTCTTCAAAAATCATCAATAATACCCATCTGTACCCAAAATCTTGTGGATCTAAATTATGGATGTTGGCCTAGTCCACTCTTTAATATCCTTTGTCTTAGAAGGGTCCAAAAATATACCTTTGGTAGTGATAACATGTTCGAAGAATGATACTTCCTCCCTCCAAAACCCACATTTACTATAATTTTTATATTGTCTCTCATATTTCAATGTCATTAACGTAGAATTTAAATTCACTTCATGTTCCTCCAAGATCCTTGTGTATATTAGAATATTGTCAGTAGAGACTACCACAGAATTTTCGAGATAATATGTGAAGACTCAATTCATTAAATCCATGAAAATTTCTCTAGAATTAGTGAGTCTGAAGGGCATCACTATGAACTCGTAGTGTCCATAACTCATTTTAATGGATGATTTGGGAATATATAACTTCATCAATATTAATTGGAGATATCCCAATTGATTTTCTACCATAAGGAAATAACATTCCCCACAATGCTGATCAGACAAGTCATATATGCATGGTAAGGGGTACTTGTTCGTTATTGTGATTTAATTGAGCTCGTGATAATCAATGTAGTGTCTCATTGATATATACTTCTTTTTTTATGAATAGGAATGGATCACCCCATGGAGATGCACTCTGGTGTATAAAACCATTGTCTAGATTCTCTTGTAACTACTTCTGTTATTCCAGCTCTACAGTGGCCATTCTATTATGTTTCATTGATATAGGAAGTGATGCAATAATATGTTCAATTTAGAACTCAATCTCTCGATCAGGAGGGATTCCAGAAAACACTTTAGGTAATACATCAATGTAATCCCTCACGATGAGCATGTGCTCAAGAATGATTCTCTACACTGTATAAAACATTTGATCAATAAATTCTATCTCATAAGAAATTAATAGTCACACATGAGACACTTGTTATATTTGATATTGATCTTCCTCCTTACAATTGTAAATAATCGGATGATGATTCGGGGTGTGAAGAGTGATCACCCTTTCCAGAGAGTTGATGTTGGCTTTGTATAAAGAAATCAAATCCATTTCCATGATAACATCACACTCTACTAAAGGAATTAACCATATAATTACTAGGAGGTTCAGTTCTGAAACATTTACTGGGGAGGTGTTATAAAAATTAAATGTAATTATTTACACATTCGTTATTCTGAAGGATAACATATCCTCCAAATTTCAAGGAGGAGGTATAATAGTTATACTATTCATACCTGATATGAATGTATATGTAGAACCAGAATCAAGTAGTGTGTATGATTTTCTGGAATTAATGCCTAGAATTGTTTTCAAAACATCATTGTTTTGATCCACCTTAGAAGTATTGATAGAATAAGAACTTCCTTGTTTACATTGATGTTTTTATGATTATCTCTGACAAACCTTGATTTAGGGAAATTATTCGCATAATGCCCATGCTCCTTGTAGTTGTTGAACTGCACAATATGCTGACTATTGATCTGAATCATAATTTCTTCTTCAACATTAGCGGGATTTTTCATATCCAGTTACTAGTACATGTCTAGATATCACATTCATTCATATTTGAAGTAAATTTTATTCCCATTTAAAAAACACCCAATATGTTTTTTCACATAAATTTTACAATTGGGTTAGTACGGATTGTTTCCATCATGGGATTTTTTGTTGATCCTCCCATGTTGTTTCCATTTTACTATTCATGTCACATGGCCAAAGATACCACTAAAAATCTCCAATATCCATTTGAACATTGCGGGAACAATGTAAAAAAACCATATAATTATCATTGTATTGAATTTAAAATGCATTTCATAGACTCGAATTAAGTACTCTAAAGAATCAATTTACCATGATTTTGGTGTTCAAGAAAAATCTAGAGGCATACCTTGCATGCATTTTGTGGTTTGCATCATTTTCGCTGATGGAATCATATTTCTATATAATTATTCCAATGATCTCTCGTTCCATATTATTATGGAGGGTTAGGGGGAAATATATATTTAAAAAAATTCTTTTGAATTCCACCAATTTTATGGAAAAAATTCCCTCATGGGGCTCAAATTCTTGATCATTTTCCACCCCTGGTCAGTGTCCCCCTCAAAATTGTAGACCACTAGTCCAATTTTCTCAACCTTCGAGCACTGTCTGATAGAAATTATCTTTTCAAAGTAGTTAATCCACCATTCCATGAGGATGGGATCAGAAGACCAGCTAAAATTGGAGCCCTTTTCCACATGAAGGATTCTACGACAACATTCTCTTTCCATGGAGGATGAGGGTGTTCCACCTGATTCATGTTATTATTCATAACATGAGTTTGATGAGAAATTACTTTCATGATGTTTTGATTACTCATTCCCATAATATCAGACATATCATTAGAGAAATCATTACATTCCATATCACATTGACTATTGGAAAATATTATTCAATTTCCCGCCATTAACTACGAAAAATAACATACAAATATTGGTCTTGAATACCTATCGATTGAGAACAAAGATAAAACATGGAAAATAAAAGTATAAACATGTAAAGGATATGTATTCCCTAACTATTCAATCCCTATGTTTCCAAATAGGTTATCCTTGACTTATTTCATAACTTATCTTCTGATGGGATTTTTTTATTCCCATAATAATGTTTTTTAATGTGATAATGAATTAACCAAAGAATATTACTAGGTAGTGTCAACCCAAGAGTGTTCCAAAGGCCATTTTCATGTAAAGAATACCTCGGGTTAGCCCTGAAACTCCATTTCATATTTTTCACTCCTAGGTACATATGTGTCAGAGCACCATCTTCTTGTTTGAATATAGTCATGACTATGTTTTCTTGATAAACCACATACTCTAAAAATTCCAAAATTTAAGGATGTTTTGATATACATGGTCTCACCCCTAAGAACCCTAGCATTTTCACATAATTATACATGATTTTATGCATAATTACACATCTAGGTACAAGCCAAGGATCATGAAGACTAGTGTCTTTAAACTCTTGGTAGATATAACTAAAAAATGGGAATTAAAAATAAATTCATTCATTAATCTACAAATAGAGCTCCAAACATCCATTGTTCTCAAACATATGCATAAGGTGCCATGGGGAACACATTACCAAAGGGATGAGCTGAATAGTGTTGTAATTGAATAAACATAAGAAAATTCATTAGCACATGGAATTGAAAGCATGGCGTGATGATATAATCATGACTTTATCATATGAAATATTAACATATAAAAATAGATTTATATAAACATGGAGTCATAGATATGATTAAGAAACATAAAACATAACTTTATTACGATTCAATGCTAACCATAAAGATTGTTTCACATAGTAGCAAAAGCCCAGGCTAACCGCCTAGATAGTCGCACATAATAGATCATAATATATAATTGTACCCAATACATTGGAGAATAATCTAGTCGCACCCATATTATATTTTCGTAAATATGTTTCCACATAAATAATCATATATAATCAATATATCATAACCATAAGGGTTACCCATTGAATGAATTTGGCACCACAATCATGTCATAAAGCATATCAAATAGTCATATCATATGTGTGTTCAGGAAATAAAAGAATTCCAATATACTTGATTATTCATAAGGAAAATAAAGAATGTGTCATGGTGTGTGATTTCATGTATAAGTGACCTCATGTAAGAAAATTATTCAATAATTTTTAGCATAAAAACATTTTTGAGCGGTTTTAATGAAAATACATTAGGTCCATTAAAATAGAGATGAGAAAAATCATTTTTGAAAAACTCGAAGTGATCCAAGAATGTTTTCACATTAAAAATTCCTATTTTATAAATATAATGGTGGCTTAAACCAGATGATATAGTTCACTTTAAATCTTGTACGAATTCAGTATGTTCCCTCAAAAGAGGTTTTCATATTAGGAATAATTTTGGATGGAATCCGTAAAAAACGCATGCATACCCAAAATATAATGTTATATGGAACTTAAAAATGAGTTTGGATCATTAAAATATCATTTTTACGTTGTATATAAGAATAATATATAACCACATTTAGGTAAAAATACATATAATGAAACCTAATAGAATAATCGATGTTTGGTTTAAATCCCTTACGAAATATCAGCAAGCTACTTGGAGAATTTAAGAAGTATTAATGACATATAAAGGGGATTATAATAATTTTAACATAATTAGGACTATATGGTGGTGTATCATAGTCATTAAATAGAAATTTTAATTACTCATAACGGGTATAACATTGGGGAAATCATGAATAATAGTGAAATATACAGTATCCCTTTCATTAAGTCAAATGGGGTTATCCACATGATATTAATGAACTGAATAATAAAATTCATTTCATTAATTAATAATTGCATAAGATATTCTATATGTAAAAGATTTATTATGAAATTTTTATGTTCATTCATGACCTTTTTGATTAGTTATGTCCTTCAATTTCATTGTTCGCATCTATCTATTTTCAAGGTTGATATAATCAGTTTACGTATTTTCAAGAACGTATAAGCATGTATGATAAATGTTGTTGTCCATAATTTTAGTTATATGAAATTATTGGTCTTCCAATATATTAAATTTTTATAATATTAATTTTTTTATTTGGAGTGACGATGAATGATTATATAAAACATTAATGATAAATGCTTGAATTTTGTTTTGTGATATTTCTCACAATTAACTTTTATTGTATTATTATCTTACATCGTGTGAGAAAAAAGAATTCCAGAACACCACATAAGATAAAATTAATATTTAAAATTATTGTTCAATAATAAAAATGGTTTCATGACCATAATTGAAAATATTAATAGAAACTGATAACTCTTCATCCTTGAATGTGCTAAAATAACGCATCTCAAATGGTTATCACATTTGATTCAAACAAAAGGCGGTGAAAGAATAGATGATAATGAATTATCCCATTATAATAGAAAAATTCAATTCCATGAATACTACTATAGTTTTCATAAATATTATATTAGTATATCTTAGGAATGAAAATATAACAAAAGAACAAAAAAATGAAAGAATAGAAAAGTGGAATTTCACCACATGAATCAATATTCATTGAGAGCCTATTAAGGGGAGTTGATTTATCCATTTTAGGATACCATGGGAATTCATATGTGGTGATAGTTCTTAGGCCAGGCCCTTTCTAGTAGTCCAGACCCGCCCCCATCGGGGAAGGCCGAACAAGACTATGTCACCGGTTGACCAGGAGGGATGGACCCTTGGCCAAACTATGCTAGGCCCAGCGAATCCCATTGGTCCAAGCCCACTATCCAGGTTAGACCAGATAGACATCATCCCAAACCATATCCAATCATGTCAGTCAGAACTAATCTATGGTATATGGGACCCCAAGTAGGGTTGGTCTGGTCAGTCCAACCAGTTAGGACTGGCCCTAGGAAAACTCATCCTCAATTTACTAAAATGTTAATAACATAAAGATCGGGAATCTAATAGATGATATATGTTCATTTTTGAGACCCTATTGATGCACCACTTCTTTTTGAATTACCTTAGGATCCCTTCATGTAAATTGAGATGCGACGAATGGATTGACGGGCGGTTCTCCCATTCGCACTTTTTACGAAACCCTGCAATTGGATGATTCCTAAAGACTATAATCTTTCGACTCTATGTGAGTAGACATTGGACTATTGGGAAGAAATACAATGTGAAATTTAAGTACCATGGTGGGAAGTAATCTTCTGTGACTTTTTAGCCCATGGTACGTGACAAGGGAGAGTACTTCATTAGTCCCTGATTTGTGGGAAGCACGTATGTTTTACTTTTATGTGCCAAGGTATGTGATGAGAAGGTTTACCTAATAAGTACAAGGATTGTGGGATGTACTTCGTGTGTGACAAGGTAGGGCCACTGAACTATATAGAGAGGGAGTTATCTTGCATTTGTGGCATTCGATGATGTGACTGAGGATTCATCTATCACTAACCTAAAGGTATTCCGGGTTTAGGCTATCTGGGGCTTCATAATTCAATAGTTGTACTTGTATTCAACATTGGTTTAGTGATAACTACTTTCTCTCTAATGAGTTAGACTTGGTCATGCTTATTTGTGGGTATAATTACTCACGAAAATGCCTCCCACCTTTAGGTTGACCACTTCGGTGCTAGTTTTCATCCTTTTTGCTTCAGGAGGTGGGCACGGGGTAGTCATGGCACGGGACCCATGGAAGAGTCATTAAAAAGTTGTATCGGATGGAAATTGGTTCTACCAAAATGTCTGGGAGTCTGTTTTTTAGGGGTAATAGTGTTTTGTTTTTTGTGATTGAATTTCAGATTCTGGGAGTCCAGTGTTGGTGCGGTGGCCAACATGTCTATACACAAAGACATTGAAATTTTTTTAGCTCAATACAAGTTAATGGGGGAGAATCAATGGCCCTTTAAACAAATTATTGGGGGAGAAGTGGTTCTCAAATAGAGTCATCTGATCAAGATTTCACCAGCTTCATGTTTGTGAGAAGGATGTACCGAAGACAACTATCAGATGATGGTATGAACACTATGTGTTTCTAGTGATTCCTCTAGGCATGAAAAATTCACTTATAGTGTTCATGAGACTCATTAACTTGATTTATCAGCCTTACGTTGACTGGTTTTATATGGTCATCATTGATGATTGTTTTGTGTACTCTTCATCTGAGGTGCAGCATGATACACACCAATGGACAGTCCTGCATACACTATGAGAGAACTAGATTTATGAGAAGCTCATTAAGGGTTAGTTTTTGATTCAGCAAGTTCAGTTTCTGGGACATTTCATCTTAGGGGATGAAGTTGTATTGGATCCGATGAAGATTGAGGCATTTCATTCTTGGATGTCGCCTAAGAGAATGACTGAGATGAGATTTTTCCTGGTGTTGGTTTTTTACTAACGATGGTTCTTGCCTAAATTTTCTATCATACCATCACCCTTATCGTCATTGACATGAAAGGGACAAGCCTTTTGAGGACGAAGAGGTGTCAGCAGAATGTCCTTGAGCTGTGGTCTAGACTAACCATTTCCCTAATATTGAGGCTTCCAGAGGAGGTCATTGGGTGCGTAGTTTTCTGTGAGGCATCAGTGACTGGACATGGTTGTGTACTGATGTAGGAGTGAGCAGTGATCACCTACGGAGAAATGTAGTTGAAACAACATGAGAAAAATTATGTGACCCATGACCTAAAGTTAGTGGTGGTGGTGTTTTCCATGAATATGGGGTGGCATACATGATGGGTGAATGGTTTACGGTTTACTCAAACCACATGTTTTTTAGGTTTATCCTTCCAAAGAAGGAACTGAACCTGATACATTGGTTAGGAAGAGTGTTCATCTAGGACCCTGACATTGAGATAGTATATATTTGTGGAAAGGGGGACATGGTTGTTGATGAGTTCAGCATGAGGACCGATATACAACTCCTGAGTGAGGCGCAAAATCAGTTGTCCACCATGTGGATATTCATTGTGTAAAATTATGGATATTCTTACCTTCTATTGATGACCATTACTCCCACACTCATACTATATGTCACGGTGGAACAACTTGTGGATGTTGACTGAGAGGCCCAACATGATCAGTTGTCCTCCAGATAGGATCCTAATGTAATTTCTATCGGTGGGGAGAATATGATCCTTATAAATGGGAACCTCATAGTTCCATTGACGTTTCAGGAGAGGGTTTTGACAGAGTTCAATATATTCCCCTTAGCAGTACTTTCAAGAGTGGAAAAGATGTACCAGGACCTCCTACGTTAGTACTGTGGGCCAGGGATGAAGAATGTTGTGGCCGAGATAGTTTTCTGATTCCTCAATTGTGATAAAATTAAAGCTAAGAATCCATTTCTATAAGGATTGTCCCAACCACTCGAGGAACCGAAGTTGAAATTTGGAGGGTATCTCGATGGAATTTGTGTTGGGGTTACCACACAGATATAATGTCCATGACTATATCTAGTTGATCATTGACTTACTCACCACGTCAGATCACTTAATAATCATCTAAGAGTAGGTACTGATATAGTTCTTGGGATTCCTCTACGTCTAGAAGATTGTGAGGCTTCATGGTAATTTTTTGACGATCATCTCAGATCATTAAACATACATTACATCCCAGATGTGGATGGGATTACATGAGTTGATTGGGACTAAACTGTACTTGAGAACCTCTTTTCATTCCAAAAAATATGGTCATACGGAGCGAACCATATAGACATTGGAGGATAATCCACATGCTTGTGTCTTGGATTATGGTTAGAATTGGGAGAACTACCTTCCACTGGATGAGTTTTCATACAAATATATCTATTAATCCACGATTGGAAAGGAACCATTTGAGTCAATGTATGATCAACCATGAAGATCAAACCTAAGATGGACAGACAAATGGGAGTCATCCCTCATTGTACTAGAGTTGGTACGGGTTACCACCGAAAGGGTTTAGATCATCCAAAAGTGGATGAGGACTGCACATAGTAGGCCAAAGTATTAAGATGACAGGACATGAGAACTCTATGAGTTTGAAGAGGATGATCATGTAATCCTTAGGGTCTCACCATGAAGAATATTGATGAGATTTTGATGGGTTGGAAAGAAATTTGTATGGTTTATCAGACATTTTTAGATTTTGTGACGTGTTGGATAAGTGGCATACTGCCAAGCTCTTCCCCCACAGATGCACTAGGTGCAATATGGTTTCCATGTATTAGAACTAAGGATGTACATGCATGTTTCATCGAACAACATCGATTTGGAAGAGATGGAATTTGACGAGGGGGTAGAATTTGCGATTTTCCAGGTGGATATTGAGGATGGAAAACAGTGAATCCTACATCGGTGGTCAATTCCTCTGGTCTAAGATTAGTTGAATCACAAGATTCTCTTGGAGAGCACATAAGGGTGGGAGGATCAAATTCGTGCTCAGTACCCTCACTTGTTTGATTAGTTTTTGTTTTGGAAATCAGTGAAATAAATACCTATAGTGGGGAGAATATAATGTCTCAGAAATAATGTGTAGTTTTTTAATTGTATGGAATTATTTTGATACCACATTCTTTGAAGAAAAATTATTTTGAGTCTCAGTGATTCGGTAACGGAATTTTGAGGTTCTGTTTATGTATGATTATATATACATGAAAGTGGAATTTTATGACATTTAAACTAGTGATTAGAACTAAAATATTATGGTACCATTTAATTAAAAATATCAGTATTTTCCTGTAATGGATTTAAATAAGATGAAATGGGTTGAACAGAAATGTTTTTTTTGTAATTATTGAAAAATAATAAAATAACATTACAATGTAATTACATTTTTTTTATTCATTGAGATACTGATGATGAAAATAATGTTCAGTGACCTGGAACATTTAGGAGGCTCATTAATTTCTCCTTAAATCACAGTGTAATAATTCATTATTGATGTGTATCAGCGATACTGTGTCATAAATGAAACAGTGTAACGACTTGACATCCCAATTTAACAGAAACACTACAACATGTTTTCCTTTTATTTCGGTTGACACATTGGTCATACATGTACATAAACTATAAGGATTATTCGATGAACATCATAAAAAATTATTCTCAAATGAAGAATAAAAAACAACAATTAATGGAAAACATTTTTGATGATCCTCGAAAAACGGAGTTGAAAGAAATGAACTATGTTGATATCTTGAAACGTCGAGTACGTAACACTGGGGAAATGAATGTCAAAGAGGCAGGGGTTTAATTTTTTCTTGTTCATCTCCATTATTATTTTAATATGATGAAATAAGATCTACCAACGAATAGGTAGATTGAAAATTCATGCATTTATGTGGGAGGGTATATTTTTTTGGGAAATTTTCTTTAACTGAGGTTTAAATTATAGTTTTTTGATTGGAATAAAATCCCCAGCCCCCAAGGATTATATACTTCATATGTAGTGGGTGTGGGCCGACACAAACAAGGCCATATCCCCATTGCTACATGGGTTATTTATGTCCAAACATCTAAACTGATGAAACGTCAGGTTTTAGACCTTCATGGTGAAGATAATATTCCTTGTAGATCTTAGGCATTGACCGAACTGAATATTGACCACCATAGAAACATTAGTGGACCTCTAAAATATTCTTAGTTAGGCTGGCGTGATCGGTGGCCCACAACAGCAGCCACGACTGGAGGATGGAAGTGCGCCTGTCAGCGCATTTAATTAGTATCGAGGAGAAAAGTCAGGCATTGCATGGAGGGGTGGCCTGCATACAAGCCACCTGGACGAGCTGTCATCTGTAGTCATTTGAACACAACAAGAGGAAGGCCCTACGTCTGCAGGGCTAGTAGGAAGGGGAAGTAGCTGGATGTCGTGTCTCAGACATAAATCATTGTCCACTAGTGTGACTGGTTTTCGAACAGGCTTTCCACACCCCCAACCAGTTGGACAAGCCCCCAGCTGGTGGGTTAGGAAGGTCCTACTCCCTGTATGTCGGTACCACACCCGGAGGTCCGGACCCATGCCGTTGTGCTTGAACTATATTTGTGGGGTCGGATCCATGGATTGCAAGCTAGACCCACAATAACGGTCCAGACATGCACCCTTCTGGTCATGCCGAATGAGACAGGGTCACCTGGCGACCCTACGGGTTGTGCCCAATGAAGACCAATGGTCCTGGCCCACTGGGCAGGCTCGACCAGACTAATACAATCCTGAACCGGGTCATGATGAGTCAGTCGGAACATAACCTTGGTATGTGGGACCCCCAAGCTAGGTTTTTCGGATTAGTCTGACCAGGTCAAACTAGACATATACCCATCCTACAATTGTTTACTAAAATTATAACAACATGTAATTTATAATTCCAATTGATGGGGGTTTATGATACATGGACCCTCATGAGGAGGCTTATATTTTGGTGTTCCCTGAGGAGGCTTTCATTGAATTCGACTTTTGAAAAATGGCTTCAGAATTTGTTATCATACGTTCTCTACATGATGAATCCTATGGATTGATGAGACCTAATGATTGTTGACATTTGGCTCTGTGTGACATTACTATGACCTTGTGGGAATATCTTTTATGTGATATTGTAGGGCCATAGTGGGAAGAAATTTTTTGTGTCTTTACATGACAATAGTACACGATGTGGAGGAGTACCTCAGTTGACAATGATTAATGGGAATCACTTCTTTGTGAATTTACAGGCCCACAGTACACAATAAGGTGGTGTACCTAAGCCGTCCAATGATAATGGGAAGTACTTTTTTGTGACTAGGATGGCCCACTTTACTAGATGAAGGGGAATTTCTCTAGTAGCCAAGGTGTTCGATGATGTGACTAATGATTCTTATACCACTATCTTAAATGTATACCTAGTGTAAGTTGTCATTTAATTCATTCTATACATTAAGGATTGTTGTGTTATCAATTCTTTCTTTTTTGGGGTCCCTTTGTAGTATTTTTATACACACCCCTACACGGGCTTCATTCGTACGTGTTCCATCCGAAGTAGATAAATCGATTTTTTGACAAAATCTTTGGTGGACCAAGACCCAGAGGTTTTTAAGGAGATAAGACCCTGAAATTCTAGGTTGGTATACATGGTGGCGTCATACGCAGCGGGCCTAGTAGGTTCGAGTGGACATGATGTTCTATTTTTCCTTCTAGTAGCTACACTACTATCACGATCATGTGGGCATTTCCACCAATGGAAATCAGTGTTTATTTGTTTTGATTTTTTTTTGTTTTTTTGTTGGGTTTGTATTCTAGAACACTTATATTAGTATTATTTGTACTCAGCTTTGTTTTAGTGATATCTGTTTACTTTCTAGTGTGTGGGACATGGTTGAGAATGTGTGTGCATACAAGTACTTAGGAAAACTTCTCCCACATATAGGTTAGTGCCTTCAGTGCAATTATTTAGCCCCTTAACCTCGCGAGGCATGCTTGGGGTAGAAAAGGAATAGATCCTGGTGGGAAGGTCATGAGAAGAAACGTGATATTTAATAAAAGGAACGTAATGTTTCTACATAATAGTCATCACACTAAAATATATATTAGTAACAAAAATTAAAATTATATCCAAAAAAAGAATGATATCAGAGTATAATATTTTTGGTTTAACCATATTTAAAGGAAAGATAATCCCACTAATATCAAGGTGAATATTCTTATAAATATGGATTTCATTAATATTTCACCATGATTTTTCAAAGAGTTATATATTATTTTCATTTCCTGGTAATTCAATTTGAATTCAAATTTATCTAAAACATGATATATTACAAATATATAGAGATAAATATTGAATTCAAATAGTTTGAATACAAATGAATCAAAATAATTTCCACTTCACGTGGTTTCTCAAAAATAACTATATAATTAGTAAAATATTTTTCCACAAGATTTTCATTCAATGCGGATGATTTCTTACTTGGTTTAAAATTTTCATGAATTGGATTACATAATTTCAAATTTCAATAGAACTAAAAGATCAAATCAATTGATGTTTATTTTTTACCTTATCTGTGGATTCTTATGTTTTCTTCTAATTTTAATCATGAACCATATGTCCAAACATTGTACAGTGGAAACACATCGATGATTTCAAAATTTATTATCATGTGTTCATTTCACGATACTTTCTAATAGTTGTGATCATATTTTTTTACCACCATATATCATTGATAAATATTTCCCAATCACATTCCTTCTCGAAATCTTCTTACATTCATGATCACGAGGAATATAATTGTCAATAACACAGATCAAATTTTCAACATAACCAAAAAATTTCTCAAATATATTTAATTATAATGATTCCAGATATTAGTGTAGACTTTAATTTTATCTTATTTAAAATCTATTTACCTTAAATTCAATTTATCGAAACAAATATTAATTGTTCTAGGATAGTTTGGTAAAATATGCTTCATAAGTGGTCAAATATTATATATCATTTTTCCTTATTTCAATGAATTATTTTTCTATATCGAGTTGAATATATATATATAGTTCTCATAGAATATATAAAAAATTTTATTTTAATCTGTGGAAAAATGATTATACATTTTTATACCATTTTGAACCAAAAACCACCATTGATCAACATCACATTCAAAATGATATATTTTAATGGTGTAATGTTGATATTTCAAACATCATAGGACTTCAAATATATTCTCTAGACAAAAGTACCGTCATTTGGATACTATAAGGTCCGACTATCTAATGTATGAATAGAGATTTTTCAATAATAAATTCTATACATTTGAAAATTTATTTAATGGTATATCTAGATTCTCTCCTGCAAATATTCTACCGATAATTATTTTATGTTTGAAATTACTCATACCAATAAAAAATTATTTTTTATTACAATTCTATCTATATCAGAATGAATATTTGGGAGGATATTATCTTCTTAGTTCCTTTTCACTTTATCTTATTAATATCCTCTTTGGAAAACCAATCTTAAAATAAATTTATTATATTGGGAAACATGGAAATATTATAATTATATATCATTTCTACATATCTAAAATTTAAATCATTCATGGGAATATTCTTAACATTATCCAACCGTTTAACGATATCTAAACCTCCCATTTACTAGATCTATAATTACCTAACCATAAAAATTACATAGAATTATGATTTTTTCATTAATTAATTATGTTATATTTAATGATAGGTTATGTTTAAGTGTTTAGATAGTTTTTTCAGAACTCATATATAATATACCACAAATAACAAATGTGGAAGATTCTGATTAGTTTCAATTTTTCCTATAATATAACACTTTAAAACTGATTATTGAATTTTCACGGAAAATATTTAAAACATTAAATAGGACTGATTTATTTACATTACCCATTGTTAATTCCTATATAATATATTAAAATATATGGAAAGAAAATAAAAATTATTAATTGAACTAAAATAATATAATTTCATTAGTCTAGTGATAACATAAAAAGTTATGGAAACCATTCAACAAAAAAAATTCTTTTTACTTGAATGAGAAATTTTTTTCTTTGATACATTTAACTATACAACCTTTTTAAATAAAACAAATTAACTAAAAAGTAATTTCCAAAAAAAAAATACAATATTTTCATTGGAAAATAATCTCATAAAACAAATTAAAACCCATTAAAATTTGAATAACCTTGTGATGAATGCATAATTAAATTATTTAGAGAAAATAATTATTTCCTAATGCATTTGAGCAATTTCTTGATGCACCAATCATATATCCTATAACTGGATCACCTGGGGATATATGGTTACACCAAAAATATATTCTATAATGGAATCAACTTTTTCTAACTGGGTTCACTGATCATAATTAATTTCCATTGACCATAATACCAAACAAAAATTTTAAACTCATAATCTTTCATCATAAATCAATTACAAATCTATTTAAAACACATTTTAAAAAACCATTTTGATATAAAATTAATATTATTTAAAAAGATTAATTACTATAAAAAATGTAGCTTTATTTTGTAAATCCATTTATAATACTAAAAAAGACGTAAATATGGATTATATTTGGAGAATATTTTAATAAATATACATTAACCCAATCATCATATTATGGTTACATCAACATGAAAAGTTATTATCTATGTTTACGTTAAAATATATTATTCTTTTTCTCATTTGTAAATAATAAATAATAATCAAAATTATTTATTCCTTTTTATATAAATGTATTTACTAAAATACATATATATAATTTATAAAACTCTCATGAACACATTTTACAAACATTATCATGAATGAAAAAATAGTGACATAAGCAAATCAAAAAAATAATGTTTTGTAAGGATAAGTCCCTTATCACATTGGTAATATTTAACTCATATGTCCAATGAAATAACTTCATTAACAATTTCATATTTTCTTATAAAATAGGAAAACTCAGGGTATAACATCTCTAATGTGGATATATATAAACACATATCTTCTTAAAAATTACATTTCAATAGTATAAAAATAACCCACAATGGAAGCATATCTAGATGATCCCTATAACCTAATGTCTATTTCATCTTGATCAGTCCTTATCATCATAAATATTAAAATTATGATAATTATTTAATTTCATTGTATAATTTTCTTGGTTTATTATTCTCTATATTTCAGTTATAATCATAAAAAACAATTTCTTCATAAATTAATTTTATGCCACGTGTTTTCAAGATAATTTCCAAATGGGTCAAAATGAATTTGGTTTCATGAAAATTAATCGTAGAGGTCAATCTTTTATGATTACAAGATTAATAATCAATTTTTTTTATCACTTTAAAACATTTAATATACATTCAAAAGTAATCATGAACTGTTTTTTCGTAAATTAATTATGTTATAATCTTTGATATAATTTGTTGTATGTGCACAGTAGTTAAATTTCCATATTTTTGTAATCATTATAGAAACTATGTAAGGAAAATTTATCTATCAAAAATTAAAATAAAATTTGGTATATCAAATAATTTTCTAATATATTCTTATATATGTCATCCAATTAATTTGGGGATGAAAAACAAATTGCACCGCCTCGTGGAGGCGGTAGTCAATATGTACAAAAATGAAATTATCAGTTTTCAGTGAAGTAAATAAAAACATGTATTTTGTATTTATAATGATAAATATTTCATTAGTATCATTCAGATATAATTTATATAAAATATATTAATTAACTATATAGTTATTCACTCCTATGTAATATTCTAATGAAAAACAAGTCACATCACTTTTCGATGTGGTAGTTTGTTGTACACACGAGTAACATTATCATGTCTCCCTTTAGTAGGAATGTAAGATGATATATTTTATATGACAAATAAATTGTTATATTTATTCTAAATTTTTTTAAATGTAAACAGTAATTCCATTTTTCACAAGAATCGTATAGAAGAAATTATGGAAAATGAAAGACATCAATTCGTGATGAGGAGTCATTCGTACACCCAAATGTTGATTTTTTATACCAATTGTTGGAGGAATATATAGATTTCATTTATTCCAATAAAATTATAAAATATTATTATAAGGGACATTTTTTATATAATCATAATTTACTAATATTTTAAATATGTGGAAGATGTGATGAAATAAAGATGTAGGGTTATGTATGATACTTCTTATTATGGATAAATTCACAAGTAAACACATAAAACCATCGTAGGATGGTTTTATGATAAAAATATGTCATATATGTCTTCAGTATGTAATTAATAATGATAATGTGGATGTTATTGGCTAATAAAAAATGATTTCATGTAGTGAAGAGGAAATAAGTTTGGGAGACCATTAATAAGGAAGATGAGTAGAATGCTTGTAATTTTTTAATGAAACAGATAAACCCATTTTGTGTATTTTCCAAATGCTTTTAAAATTGACCATAATGGTTTATTATAAAGAATAATGTATAAATATATCATTAAAAAATAATCTAATCATGTTTTAGTTCATTTTCACACTCGTTGTTTTAGTTTAACTCATAGAAAATCTGTTTTTACTGTAAACATGGTAATCAATTTCACAAATTTTCACCAAAAAATATTGAAAAATATTATTTATATCTTTTTATTTAAATATATTATTCTTATTCAAAATATAGAGTAAATATTACTAAATTAAAATCATTACATTGGAATTATTATTTATAATATTTAACATTCAAACAGGTTTAAAAATTAGGTTTTTATGAATTCATTATTTCATGAAAAATATGATTCCACATTAAATACAAAAATTATAACAAAAATTAAAATATAAATGAATTATTAATTATGTAAATAATTTAAAAATAAATTATAAAATTCTTCATTATGTATTATTTCAATTAATTAAAATCGATAAACATTATGCACTTTTAATTTTTTTTAAGAAAAATCCGGGTTTTCAATAAAAAAATAGGCTAACACTAAAATAAAATATAATTTTCATTCTATTGTAAATAATTATATTATATGTATATATTTACATATAACACTTAATATAAATAAAATCATATTCAATCATTATGGGTCTTTTAAATTACAAAATTTTTTAGAAAAAGATTTTTGTTAAAATAATACTTTTCACTATTCATTATCAAACTATTACATTCCAAAACACATCTAAATATAACCATAATTAATTAAAGAAATTTTTATTTCAAAAATTATATTATATTTTAAAAATAAATTTTTAAAATACATTAATAAAATCTATAAAAATCTTCATAATAAACGTTTTTTATTATAACCACTTTAATTTTTAGTATAAAATTACATTATATTATATAATGAATATGTCAAGACCCATCCCCTGGGGCCCATATCGTGACTACCCCAAGCCCACCATCCATAGGCCAGGGGCTGGTGACTATCCCCAAAAACATAAATCATAAAAACTGGGAATGCATTGCCTTTATAACAGTAAACAAACACAACAGAGTACGCAACTAGATGTAAAACACTAAGTAAAACTGTATACAAAAGAGTTTGTTAAAAGTAATGGGTTAGAAATACAAGCCCAATAGTAAAGTATAATAAAACTAAAAATATAGAAAAATTGATGAAAGAAGTAAAGAAGCTACTGGGTCGTCCTCCGGAATTCCCACATGATGTGTGAGTATAGATGTCTTCCTAAGCACTCCAAGTGCGAACGTCCTCTCTGTGTACGTCTCGTCGCGTGGTCCACCTCCGATTACCATCTAGTTCTACTACTCTATGTTTTATCAGTATTGTTTGTCTTCAAAAACTAACACATCGACGTGCGGGCATGGCCTGTGCAGGGTTGAGTATAGCGATACTCAGTAAGGACCCCGAGACCCTCAAGGTCTCACAAAAATCCAACAAGGATAACCATAAATAATGGAATCAGTGGATAACCCTTCCTTAGGTATATTCCCATACATATACCTAAGTTATTTAGTAACTCATCTCAATCATGAGGAATCCACTAATGTCATTGACTCAGCTCAAACGAGGATTTCAGTGAATTATGGAAGTACAGATCATTTTTCACGAAGTTAAATCATCTTATTCTGTTTAGAGGCACAGCTTCTGAACATACAGAGTCTGACCCATATAGAATCGATAGGTACTAACCCCCATAATGACCCTCAAAGGATCTGACAGACACATGATCGGTATGCACTGAAACACATAGGATCACTGAGCATTAATCCACATAGGATCTGACCCACACAAGATAGGTATGTTGTAACCCACATAGGATCGCTGAGTGTTGACCTCCGTATGATCTGTCTCCAACCTCTGCCTCACTATTAGCCACTTGATTCCTCGCACCAGGTGTGCTCGAGTTCCGTAGAATCTACCCTCGAGATATCGGTCGTACTTAAAATTCCACTAAACTTCACAAAGGGGTAACCAAATGTACCTCTATGTCTTAAGGGTTCCAACGCAATAGACGATGTGTTAATCAGACACCTGGTGTGTGATTTATTGGCATTTCTGCTCTAGGGGTCGGGTTGGTTTCTAGGTTCAAACCAACCCGATCATACTCCAATTTTTTCCAAACCTCTAGTGGGGTATGACAATAGAACCATATCACTCTGAGTATTCTGTCTCTATAAACGGTTTGTCGATCAGACACAAGTAGCCCCAGATATGGGTGAAAAGGTATAAACTGGACATAGCGGGTCCAGGTCCGGTCCAACCCAGTTGGACTGACCCAACCCGATCTGGATCTGAACCGGGGACCGACACGGTCCGCGGCTCGAACCCGGTCTGAGGAAGCTGCCTGGCCCGAGGGGGCGGCCCGGCCCGAGGGCATTCCGACTGAGGGCGGAAGGGCCAAAGGTGGCCCAGTCCGGTAGACCACCGGCCCGGTGGCTCGCGTGGTCTCCCTATACCGTGGCCAGGGGGGAAGTCTCCCACCCCCTTGCTACCCAAAAAACATTTTTGTTCGTCTTTGAGCCAAAACTGCGGCTATGTTGCACCGGTCTAGAACACACGGGATATAATGGGGTCCCGCTCCTCCCTGCTGGCCCAAGAGGCCAACCGCTCACGCTCCACAGCGGCCGACCCGACTGGATGTCACTGCACCTCCACCGCTGCGCAACAGTGCCACATTTCTCCTTCCCTTCGAGTGGCACGACGGCTCCATGCCTCTTCCACTGCTGCCCAGCCTATCTGTTTCCCGCTACTTTCCCCGTGTTGCGCAATGGAGCCATACCATCCCCAACATGGCCCAGCCTGGCCGTGGCCTCCCGCTCCTCCTCGCAGCGCAGCGGTGCCACACACCATCTGTCGGGGCTCAGCCCAGCCGCAACCCTCCTTTTGTACGGAACGGTGGTGCCTCTCTTTCGTGGTGACCTGGTGGCCCTTGCGCCACCATTTTTCTTCGCGATTGGTTTTCTTTTCGGCTGGCCCAATGCCGTCCGCGGTTGCACTACTTCCGTAATCAAAAAAGAGAATAACAAAGGGGGAGGGTCAGTTGTGTTCATTTGGTCTGAGCCCTCCTCGTTGTGATGATATCAGTCAGTAACAAGGTGCTCAAAAAATTACGAATAACAAAATGTAAAACTCATACATAAAATAACCCCTACCTCTCTTATCGATTGTTGACAGTGGAAAGACTGGAATGGCAGATGTCGATACGCCATTCACCATGTTGGTCACACACTCCCAATTCTCATGCTCGTGTGTCGGAATGTGATCAGAGTTGACGAAGTTGAAGATGGCATTTTTCGTGTACTTCATTGTAGAGGGGCGTTCTTTATTGGGAGAATAAAGTTCTCCAATTTCTATCAGGGATCCTCTCTCGAAGTTCCACAAAATTAAAGTTTCCAACCCCAAAAATAATAGAATATTTATTATTTTAAATTGTTGAAAATAATTCAAAGGATTCAAAATAATTAATTAAGTTCACATAATTAAATGGGAAGAGTTGGCTCATTAAATTGAGGGAAAAGGTGAAGAGGCTCTCCACTTAATTGGGGGTTCCAAGGGGGTTAAGGGAGTTTAAATCCCATGTGGGATCCACCTTAATAATATCCTCCAAAGGGAGGCTTTTCTTGAGTGGGACCCACCACCATAACCTCCCATTGGATGTTCGGGTGTGGTGGGCCCCACTTCTGACCTCCCATTGGAGGTTTCAACCAACAAAATAAAAATAATTTTAACACTTTATTTTTATTCAATTTAATTGAATAACCCCCAAAATCAAACATCCATTCTCATACGAATGAAAATATGGTGAAGGTCTCACTAAGAAATCATCGATGCTGCGAGTTCAACAGTGCACTCAGATTTTAGTTTCGGCCACCCGTTCAATAGATATAAAACGCTACTCGCACATTTACTGAACATACAAGAATAATAGTTTGGATAATTAAAATCAGCTACCCTCGTCCTACGCCGGTTGATATTAGGCTCTTCCTAAGTGAATCACGCCTCTAAAAACCCAACAGTACCCTGGGATTTCCAATCTGAGTTACCATTAAAATGTTATGAATTTTACAATAAACTAATTAACAAGTAATTATTTTATTTATGGCCCAAAACTAACATTCTCGGGTGGCCTTCGCAGACCCTAGTTTGTATCTGCATAAATAAAGCCTACCCTAATGAGTTTAGCGGTGGTTTCAGATTTTTAATCTGAGTTACCATTTGTGAGTTATAAGAATTTGAAAAATAAAATAACTTCAATCAATTATTTTATTAGCTGTTATTTCATTTTCAGGTTTTCTCACAGGAGGCCCATGCCGACTAAACATAAGTCACGCCTTGGGTAAACCCACCATCATGAGTGAAACTGTAGAGACCCGAATCTTGACGTACAATGACATTACATTACATTTGCGGAATACTTAGTACATAACAAAAAAACACACACAAGGACCGTAATAGTTTAGTGTCTTTGGAAACTCGGAATATAATCCTCTAATCCTGGTGAAAGATCTTCAACATCTCTCATAAAGATAATCCTTTATATTATACCAAAAACCTTTCTTTATATCGTGGGGAAAAGAAAACATAAAAGGGTGAGCTCAAATTCTCATTAAGGGTAAACAAAAGAAATATCAATCACATCATATACATAAGCACAAAACATTTTGGAAATCTTATCCTGCAAAATAGAGCTTAATTTCATAAAATGGGATAAATCATAGTAGTGAAATGAAATCCCAATAATCATAAAATAAAACATGAAACATTGTGGCATACACACATAATCATAGAGAATCATTCCTTGTTAGTCAAGACTCATTTCCAAGACTATCTTAGTGGACAAAGTCCCTTTCTGTACCGAGTCACCCTCGTTTCAGTCCTGTTTCACTGAACCGGTATAACCTACCATTCCAGCCATGTCAATCTCATGAGATATAAAATATTTACCCAATTCATTGGAGGGAGATATAGGTCCCACCCATCTCATAATGATACCATTCTTATGTGTGCCACATAATCATAAACCATACATCATAAAATAACTCATGTAATAAAAATAGGATTCTTAAACATTGTGACATCATAAAACAATTCATATAAAATAATGGAATTCATAAAAATAATTCCATCACAACATAATCAAATCAATGTAATAATATGTATAAAAATAGAACCCTTTATTATCTTAGATGGAAAATAATTTTGATAAAACACTTGAACTCCATTCTTGAGGAAAATATCCTTTCTAATTAAAAAACACATTTCCTTTCTTAACATGTCATAAAATTATAAACTAAAATAATTTGACTACAAATAAACTTGAAAACATGTAAAGGATTCTCCTTGGAAATAATGTTTTAAAAATCCATTCATGTCGTATAAGTTAAAAAAACATTCTTCTCGCACTTTTGTCGGAAAAGTCAAAAAGTACCTCGTATGAAAAACGACAAAAGATTCCTGTCATATCTTTTATTAAAAACTCACCAAAGGGTAAACATGGATTTAAAAAATTGTAGATGGATAGAAATAACGTTAAATATTGAGGAAACATGGATGTGGATGATAAAATACACCCCAGTAAATACTAAAGTATAAACAATCTCAGATAAAAATGAGATTCTGATATTTCCCTTACCTTAAGTCTGATTTGCTTTGTATGTGTCTGAACCTCCTGTATAATGATTTAAATAATGTCATTTACTTATTACAGAATCATATTCATTGTTATGATATCATATATGGTTCACTTATGACTTTATATTACCCATTCTTTTATAAATTCCATGTTAAAGAGCGTTTTGGGTAAAATTGTTTCATTTGTCGTCCGTGTTTTGACTTGTAATTATTCATATTATTACATAGATCATGATTACATAATTCCAGAATATAAAACATGATTTATATATATATATTCAGAATATAAATATATATAATAAATCAGTAAATGGAAAGAAATACACCATTCATGGAGACGGTAGGCCGTACGTACGCATGAACGCTGTTTTCGTTTCCTTATTGAGTTGAACGGAATAAATTAGATGACATTCATATATATACACATAAATTAAGTATCATTATTATGTCATATATTTCATGATTACTTATTATATATACTTTATAATCATTCATGAATGGTTAATGTGGAGAATGAATCTCATCGTGTCGTGGAGACGGTAGTCCGTAAGTACGCACGAGTGACGATATCATTCTCAGGATGATGGGACTGTATTGGAGTGTATGTATACTATTTCAGAATAAATATCACTTTAAAATAATAATATAAAGTTATTATTTACACCATTATACCCATTCAAGTAAGGTGGTGGTGGAAAATAGATTTCACCACAGCGTGGAGACGGTATTCCGTACGTACGCACGCGCGGTGATTTCGTTTTCCGTAGGATGGATAGATGGTGAAATAGGATTGTTTCATACTTATAATAACATATCAGTATATGAGTGATACTGATGTTATTACTTCATAATGAAACAACCTAAGAAGAAGAAGTGGAAGAAGAAATAAAGGTGAAAGAATCGGTAACGGAAATTACCTCTTCTTTGAAGCGCCTCTTTGAGACCTACTATTAGGGCACTAAAATTGGTCTTTGAGGAAGCCCAGAACCTCTAGTATGTTTCTAGGGAAGTGGAAAAGAGAATATGGCAGGGGTTGGCCGAGCTTTAAGGCTCAATGTTGTGTGAGGAAGAGAGAGAGGAGGTGGCCTTTTATATGGGAGGAGAGGGGCACCTTTGGAATAACTAAAAATATTATTTTATTATAAAGTCATGTTCAGTTTTAAATAGCTCAAAATTAATTTATTTCTAGAATAAGGTGGGGATGGGTCGAAATCCTCTCCTACAATAGGATTTATACAGGTTTAGGTTATTATTTTAACCTTATCAATTAGATTTAACTCTAAGTAAAATAATTTAACTTTTACCGTGTCTTTTGGTTTTCTTACACTATATGGTTAATAAACATACTATATCAAGACAAAAGAACCCCAAGTTGTTTATTATTAATATATATAATCTTATATAAGTCATTTTTCCGATCCTTATATTTTTAGGAATAAAATAACAATTAATAATATAATATTTGTTTTAAAAACTATTTTATGTCAATTTTGACACTATTTGGTACATGATATTTATGAAATTTATAACAAAATGATAAGTTCGAATTAAGTTACATAAATCAACAATAACATGTTATATTAACCAAAAAAATTATTTTATGTCATAAAAAGTCTCAAATTTCATTTATTTGGGCATTTATAACATCAATTATGTCAATATTTCATTAATAAGACAATTACTGCATTATATTTGTGTCATAATAAATGATAATTATTTAATCCCTAAAAATTCTAAATAAATTCCTATGATGTAGATAATTGTATTATATTTGTGGATACTATTCATGTTCGAAGTTTCATGAAGTTTATCACTAGATTAAAATTATTATCCTTATAAGATTTAAGAAAGTGACATGTTGTTACATTCTTTGGTTTTAATAATAATTAAATTATTTTCATTGAACAAATGTAATTAAATTAATCTAATCTGACCCTTTGGTGATATGGGTTTAATTTTAGTCATCCAATAGGATTTTGACATTTGTTAGTGTAATTTTAAAATATTATATTTACCTTTAATTACCCGATTTACCTTTAACTATGGTAAATAAAATTTACCGTAGTTACTATTCATAATTCCCAAAAATAAAAAGTAGCTTATTAACATAATTTGGATCCACTGATTCTAAATATGGTATCCATTTTTCCAAATTAAATACACAGAAGTTGCAGAAATTAAATTAAAATTAATCCCGTTGTCGAAAGAAAATGGGTTTTTCTTTAAAACATTGCAAATGATTGAATTGATTTAACCTACGAATTCAAGGTAAAATCATTGCTAATGTCATACAATATATTAAATGGTAAAAATATATTCTATTTATAATTTAAAACCATTCAATATTATAATTTAACCACATAAGATATTACGATGAAAAAAGTTGTTTTTAATTAAAATATAGCGTGTTTTTATTATTCATTAAAATATGAAAGTTATCAGAAAAATATCAAAACTTTATCTAATGTAAATTTTTATATCTTGATTCAAAAGAAGAATTTTATTTTGTTAAATTGAACTTATAATCATGTCCAAAACTAGATTTAAAGTGGGTGCGCCATCAAAAGGTGGCAAAACTGCATTTTTTGAAAAATACTTATTTTACCCAAATTATTTATTTTGTTCTTATACCATGTTCTAGAAATGTGTAAGATGAATAATAATGTTATAAAATTCAAAATTTAGGTAAAAATATTCATAAAGGCTAGTTCATGACATTATTATAATAATATATTGTTGTTTATTAAAACCCAGTATTGCGTATAACACACGCTATCGAGGAAGGTCATGATTGCGTGTAATGCAAGCCAAGTCAGGGATGCGTGTTGTGAATGAATCCTTCGTTGTTTCATATAATAGAATCCAACCATATTTCATTTATACATTGAATATATATATATATATATATATATACTCAATGTTGCGTAGAATAACTATTATCAAAATTGTGTGTAACACGATCCAAGAATAGTGTTGCGTATACTGCAAGCTAATACGGTGTTGCGTATAACGCAAGGTAATCTTGGTGTAGAATACAACACAAGACATTAATGAAATTAAAAGAATATTTTTTATAAAATCTTGGGGTGTTACATTCTACCCCTCTTAAAATGAATTTCGCCCTCGAAATTCATTGTGGTTATAAATGGTTTACTATTCGAAAGTTTCTTTAATAGAAACCCACATCGTAAAAAGGAATACCAAAACCAATCTTTAAAAACAAAAGTATGAAACGTAACCGTTACCCAAATAAACTAATCACTGGGTTTCCACATAGGTTAAAATATGGATATGGAAGAGAAATATAACCATCATGTTCTGATGGAGAGTGGTAGATAACATGGCTATGGAAAATCCAGCAATCACAAAGCCATAAATTTGTGATGATCTAAGGTACCATCTAATTCATCAGATATAGGAGCACTAGGAAAACATTTTTGGTTTTCAAGATCATTTCCCTAGAGTTGATGAAATTGGAATTAGAAGAAATACTTTCTTGATTTTGGTATAGTCTCACCGTTTGTCGTTCTTTGGACAATTTCCACTTCATCTCTTAAAGAAATGAAGTTGAATTTGTCATTCGTGATGTGTTAGCAGATCATGTGACAGAATGATGGGTCATTCCATCTATCTCAAACAAAAGGTTAGAAAAGTTATCAAAAAATACATAAGCCCATCTATAGTGAGATTCATCATATATGGATCCTAAAATGGACTTATACTTCATATATCATACTTCGTAATATAATAAAACTAGTTTCTACTAAACAGGGACTTCCTGTAGGCCAGTGGTAGGCGATAAAGGCCAGTCGAACTTCGGTTGTGGGTTCGATTCACACAGCTTTGTCCGACGCGATGGGTTGTCACCCATCCTGTAGGTTGTCCTTTTTCTAAAACTACATTACTATAACATCACATAAATAATATCAAATGTTCTATCCTTAAAAAATACTAACTTATGTCCAATATAATCCATTCTAATCTTTAGGAAATACTTCAGTCCGAGCTCATAATATAATGAAAATGGTTTTTTGAAATGTCATCAACCATGCATGTGAATACCATCATTTATCCCCCATATATCTTGTTGGTCACATTCTAATCATGTGAATACCTTAATCATGTATTCTCTTGAAAAATGAATACCCATTAAACCTTAGTGAAAACCTGAATGCTGTCAAAAATTAACTCTTTCCACATACCAAAATCCAAAAATTCTATATACTCAATCCATTACATAACCTTCTCCTTATATCAATCATGAGCTCATGAATACTATCAAACATTTAATTTTCTCCTTATCCCTTCATTATACACATATCATCTATATTCCAAAAATATCTGAATATCCTTTAATGGATACTGGAACCATTAATAATACACTTTTAAAACTCAAGGAAAGACAACAGTGTAACAATCCTTAGATGTCACTTTATTCCATAGTACCATGAGATTACTTATACAACATTACACTTGATAAACATGTAATCATTCCACTACCTTCTTAAACCATTGACCGAGCTTCAACAATTCTTTCATCTCACATATCATTTGTAGTCTCTTCATCATCATCAACATAAATACTACTCATACGGCCGTACTGATTCTCTTCATGAGACTTTCCCATAGGGTATTGGTTTGCATAATGCCCGTACATTCCACATTTAAAACATTTAACCATTGATGATGTCGTAGCAATACCATTATCCTCATCCATGGTGTTAACTGAACCTTTTCCTTTGCACTTAATGTCTTTGTGTCCTTCTTTTCCACACCCAAAGCATCTTCCAGTTCTCTTGAAACATTCTCCATTATGCCTCTTCACACATGATTTACATAGGGGAAATTGAACTTTCTTTCCACTATGATCATCATGAAACTCCATCTTTCTCTTATTAGACGAGTCAGGAAACTTACCAAATTTTAATTTATTGATCATATTATGAGATTGTTGATTCGGAATAATGATGATGTTTAGACCTCCAGATCCCATTTCATTTGGTTGCTCATGAAGAATATCATTCCATTGTCCATCATATCCTCCATTATCGTGAATCATCTTGTTTCCATCCATTTTCTAAAACCCAAAACGAATAGTGTGAGAGGAAAAAATCATTCTAGGGAAAACAACATTATAAAGGGGGAGTATCCTCAATATCTAACTTCTTAGGTCAAATTCTAAGATCGTTAGTGCAATTCTAGGACTATAACATATACGTATACTTAACCTTAGGGACATCCCTAGTCATACCTTAGAAATATCTTTAGGGATCTCACTAATCTTTTCGCATCCTAGTTTCCAAAGGTTGACTAAACCTTTCCTCTGATAACAACTGTAGAGACCTGAAGCATGACTTACATTGACATTACATTACATTTGCGGAATACTTAGTACATAAAAAAAAACACACACAAGGACCGTAATAGTTTAGTGTCTTTGGAAACTCGGAATATAATCCTCTAATCCTGGTGAACGATCTTCAACATGTCCCATAAAGATCTTCCTTTTTATTATACCTAAAACTTTTCTTTATATCCTGGGGAAAAGAAAACATAAAAGGGTGAGTTCAAATGCTCAGTAAGGGTAAACAAAAGAAATATCAATCACATCATATACATAAGCACAAAACATTTTGGAAGTCATATCCTGCAAAAGATAGCATAATTACATAACATGGGATAAATCATAGTAGTGAAATGAAATACCAATAATCATAACATAAAACGTGAAACATTTTGGAACACACACATAATCATAGATAATCATTTCTTGTTAGTAAAGACTCATTTCCAAGACTATCTTAGTGGAGAAAGTCCCTTTCTGAATCGAGTCACCCTCGTTTCAGTCTTGTTTCACTAAACCGGTATAACCTACCGTTCCAGCCATGTCTATCTCATGAGATATAAAATCTTTAACCAATGCATTGGAGGGAGATATAGGTCCCACCCATCTCATAATTATACCATTCTTATGTGTGCCACAAAATTATAAACCATACATCATAAAATAACCCATGTAATAAAAATGGGATTCTTAAACATTGTGACATTATAAAACAATTCATATAAAATAAAGGAATTCATAAAAATAATTCCATCACAACATAATCAAATCAATGTAATAATATGTATAAAAACAGAACCCTTTATTATCTTAGATAGAAAATAATTTTGATAAAACACTTAAACTCCATTCTTGAGGAAAATATCCTTTCTAATTCAAAAACACTTTTCCTTTCTTAACATGTCATAAAATTATAAACTAAAAGAAGTTGATTAAAAATAAACTTGAAAACTTGTAAAAGAAGATTCTTGGAAATAATGTTTTAAAAATCCATTCAGGTCGTATAAGTTAAAAAAACATTCTTCTCGTACTTTTGTCGGAAAAGTCAAAAAGTACCTCGTATGAAAAACGACAAAAGATTCCTTTCATATGTTTTACTAAAAATTCACCGAAGGGTAAAATTGGATTTAAACAATTGTAGATGGATAGAAATAACGTTACATATTGAGGAAACATGGATGTGGATGATAAAATACACCCCAGTAAATACTAATGTATAAACAATCTCGGATAAAAATGAGATTCTGATATTTCCCATACCTTAAGTCCGATTTTCTTTGTAAGTGTCTGAACCTCCTGTATAATGATTTAAATAATGTCATTGACTTATTACAGAATCACATTCATTGTTATGATATCATATATGGTTCACTTATGACTTTATATTACCCATTCTTTTGTAAATTCCATGTTAAAAAGCGTTTTGGGTAAAATTGTTTCATTTTTCGTCCGTGTTTTGACTTGTAATTATTCATATGATTACTTAGATCATGATTACTTAATTACAGAACATAAAACATGATTTATATATATATATTCATAATATACATATATATAATAAATCAGTATATGGAATGAAATACACCGTTCATGGAGACGGTAGGCCGTACGTACGCATGAACGTTGTTTTCGTTTCCTTATTGAGTTGAACGGAATTAAGTAGATGACATTAATATATATAAACATAAATACAGTATCTTTATTATTTCATATATTTCATGATTACATATTATATATACTTTATAATCATTCATGATTGGTTAAAGTGGAAAATCAATCTCATCACGTCGTGGAGACTGTAGTCCGTACGTACGCACGAGCGATGATATCGTTCTCATGATTATAGGACTGTATTGGAGTGTATGTATACTATTTCAGAATCAATATCACTTTAAAATAATAATATGTAGTTATTATTTACACCATTATACCCGTCCAAGTAAGGTGGTGGTGAAAATTAGATTTCACCACGGCGTGGAGACGGTATTCCGTACGTACGCACGCGCCTTGATTTCGTTTTCCGTAGGATGGATAGATGGTGAAATAGGATTGTTTCATACTTATAATAACATATCAGTATATGAGTGATACTGATGTTATTACTTCATAATTAAACAACCTAAGAAGAAGAAGTGGAAGAAGAAATAAAGGTGAAAGAATCGGTAACGGAAATTACCTCTTCTTTGAAGCGCCTCTTTGAGACCTCCTCTTAGGGCACTAAAATTGGACTTTGAGGAATACCAGAACCTCTAGTATGTTTATGGGGAAGTGTAGAAGAGAATATTGAAGGGTTTGGCCGAGCTTTAAGGCTCAAAGTTGTGTGAGGAAGAGAGGGAGGAGGTGCCCTTTTATAAGGGAGGAGAGGGGCACCTTTGGAATAACTAAAAATATTATTTTATTATAAAGTAATGTTCGGTTTTAAATAGCTCCATATTGATTTACTTCGAGGCTAAGGTGGGGATGGGTCGAAATCCTCTCATCCAATATGATTTAGACATGTTTAGGTTATTATTTTAACCTTATCAATTAGATTAAACTCTAAGTTAAATAATATAACTTTTACCGTGTCTTTTTGTTTTCTTACACTATATGGTTAATAAACATAATATATCAAGACAAAAGAAGCCCAAGTTGTTTATTATTAATATATATAATCTTATATAATTAATTTGGCCGATCCTTAGATTTTTAGGAATAAAATATCAATTAATAATATAATATTTGTTTTAAAAACTATTTTATGTCAATTCTAACACTATTTGGTACCTGATTTTTATGAAATTTATAACAGAATTATAAGTTCAAACCAAGTTACTTAAATCAACAATAACATGTCATATTAACCTATAAAATTATTGTAAGTCATAAAAAGTCTCAAATTACATTTATTTGGGCATTTATAACATCAATTATTTCAATATTTCATTAATAAGACAATTACAGCATCATCATTGTGTCATAATAAATGATAATTATTTAATCCCTAAAAATTCTAAATAAATTCCTATGATGTATATAATTGTATTATATTTCTTGATACTATTCATGTTTGAAGTTTCATGATGTTTATCACTAGATTAAAATTATTATCCTTATAAGATTTAAGAAAGTGACATGTTGTCACATTCTTTGTTTTAATAATAATTAAATTATTTTCATTGAAAAAATTTAACTAAATGAATCTAATCCGACCATTAGGTGATATGGGTCGACTTTTAGTCATCCAATAGGATTTTCACATTTGTTAGGGTAAGTTTAAATTATTATATTTACCCTTAATTACCCGATTTACCTTTAACTATGGTAAATAAAATTTACCGAAGTTACTATTCATAATTCCCAAAAATAAAAAGTAGCTTATTAAAATAATTTGGATCCACTGATTGCAAATATGGAATCCATTTTTCCAAATTCATTACACAAAAGTTGCAGAAATTAAATTAAAATTAATCCCATTGTCGAAAGAAAACGGGTTTTCTTTAAAACATTGCAAAAGATTGAATTGATTTAACCTACAAATTCAAGGTAAAATAAATTCTAATGTCAAACATTATATTAAATGGTAAAAATATATTCTATTTATACTTTAAAACCATTCAATATTATAATTTAACCACATAAGATATTACGATGAAAAAAGTTGTTTTTAATTAAAATATAGCGTGTTTTTACTATTCATTAAAATATGAAAGTTATCGGATAAATATCAAAAATTTATCTAATGTAAATTTTTATATCCTGATTCAAAAGAAGAATTTTATTTTGTCAAATTGAACTTATAAACATGTCTAAAACTAGATTTAAAGTGGGTGTGCCATCAAAAGGAGGCAAAACTGCATTTTTTGAAAAATACTTATTTTACCCGAAAAATTTATTTTGTTCTTATACCATGTTCTAGAAATGTGTAAGATGAATAATAATGTTATAAAATTCAAAATTTAGTTAACACTATTCATAACGGCTAGTTCATGACAATATTATAATAATATATCGTTGTTTATTAAAACCCAGAATTGCGTACAACACACGCTATCAAGGAAGGTCGCGATTGCGTGTAATGCAAGCCAAGTCAGGGTTACGTGTTGTGAAAGAATCATTCGTTGTTTCATATAACATAATCCAACCATATTTCATTTATACATTGAATATATATATATATTTATATATACTCAATGTTGCGTAGAATAACTATTATCAAAATTGTGTGTAACACGATCCAAGAATAGTGTTGCGTATACTGCAAGCTAATACGGTGTTACGTATAGCGCAAGGTAATCTTTGTGTAGAATACAACACAAGACATTAATGAAAATAAAAGAATATTTTTCATAAAAGCTCGGTGTGTTACAGCAACGGTGGCCTCATATTTCTGATCTTAGTAATTGTTTAAGGGTTACTCCACTATTATGGGAATTTTCATACGCGCAATAATTTATGCTTAACAAAACATCGACGGATCGTTCTGGGCACTCTGGGCCTTGGAATCGTGTGCTGTCAGAAACTACGAACTCATAAAATTCCCATTAATTTACAAAAAAAAATCCATCAATTTCCTGGTCATTAAATTCTCCCTACTTCATGGATTTATGTCCCTTTAAGCTACAACTCAATCCTCAATTTCCACAAAAACATCTGTTGAATGTCACCCCGTCATTGATTTCCATCTCCACGTTGATGATGATGTGATAAGGGTCATGCACGTATCTCCTCAGATAAGATACATGGAAGACGTCGTACACCCGGTCCAGCTGAGGTGGAATAGCTAGGTGGTAAGACACATTACCTACTCTGCCGAGGACCTGGAATTTTCTGATCAATCGAAGAGATAACATTCCATCTCGGCCAAATTTCTATAGACATCATCGAGGTGAGACCCAAAGAAAGACATGGCCGCCATCCTAGAATTATAGAGGTCTCCTTCTCTTGACAACATACAAATTCTACCAACATTATTTCGTCTTCATCTTCTCTTGGATGATCTGCACCATCATGGTGGTGGCGCATACCATCTCTGGTCCCACTAGTGCTGATTTCCCTTGGTTTGTACAACATAGTGGCAATATGCATGGTCGACCATACAAGGCCTCAAAAGGTGACATCCCTATGGTGGAGTGATATCTATTGTTGTAGGAAAACTCCTCCAATGTTAGGTAGTCCTCCCAGATGCAAACAAAGTCGAGGAAAAAAGTACATATCATGTCCTCAAGGGTCTGGATGGTCCGCTCAGTCTGACCATATGTCTGAGGATGTAAGGCGGTGCTCAAGCAAATATATGTCCTGAATGCTTCTTGCAACCCCTTTTATATCTGAGATGTAAATCATACATCATGAATAGAGATAATAGAATAATGTACTCCATGAAAAGGCACAATCTTCTGCACATAAGGGCATCCCAAGCTCCCTACATAGACCTGCTCTCTGATCAGTAGGAAGTGGGATAACTTGGTGATTCGATCAACGATCACCCGTACCGAATCTTGACACCTGGATTTATGTATAAGTCTCATCAAGAAGTCCATGGAAATTATAATGCCCAGACCCCAGTTACTCAAATTCGGTGTGTTATTACATATCATTGGCATGATCACAAAGGATCAAGTCTCAAAAGAACGATTGGTTTAGTAGTCTTGGAAACACTAAATATATTCATAAGTCTAACATTACATCATAATGTAAAATAATGTACAACAACATCTTGTCTTCATATCCCCTCACACTATAACTACAGGTTATTCATAAATTAATTATTCATATCCTGGGAAAAATAAAACATTGAAAGGGGTGAGCTCAGATGCTCAGTAAAGATAATAATATAGAAAAAGCATTCATAGATAAGCATGAAAACTTAAGGCAATGTATAACTAAAACAAAATCCTTTTAAACTTGAATTTCAGTATAATATGGAAAAGGTAAAATGAAATAATGTCATTTACTTATTCTCATGGATATTCTAAAAGTCGAATAATCAACTTCAATATCAATAACCACTTTCAAAATGATGGAATGCATAATGCCATACTATCATAACCACATCGTCAAGGCATCATGCCAAGACTAAAAATAAGATTTTTTCAAGGCCTCGTGCCAATACACTAGTTTTCTCATGAGACCTACCGATGCATCGAGGAGCTATAGAGGGCTCCACCCGTCACTTACTAAGTCCAATGCATTCCTCATATGAACAGGTTTAAACAGAACATAAACATTTTTATTAAAACTAGCATGTGAAATTTCAATACTTTATCCACAAACAATGAATGGTATAAAAATAGCACATCCATAGTCAAACATAACTCATTAGATACAATAAGGAAGATTGTATTGTATCAGATTAACCTAAATCGAGAATAATGAAGGATCGATGAAAATAATCATCAAAACTATTAGAGAAAAATATCCCCCTTTTCTTGAAAACATTTAAAAGTCACACTATTTTTCAAGAAGCCATTTAAAAATAGATTTTTGAATCAAAGTGTCACATACCACTTTGAAAAATTTAAAAGGAATTATTATTTGAAAACATTAATGTCCATATAAATAGATCCTTAAAACTATTTTTAAAACATGGACATTAATGAGAATGATTTGGAATAATAAATCATAAAAACATTTAAAATGATATTTTAATTAGATATCCTAACGAAAAGAGAGACAGTTGAATACAAATAAATGAGGTAATAAAAACATTTTAATATCATGAGAATACATGGATTCATGATATACTATTTCAAAGTACAATATATACACCATATAAAAGTGAATTGGCGTATAATAACAAAGAAGTCTCAGTGGAATGTAAATTGAGATGAAATTTCTTATAAAGACAGTATCCTTAGGTTAAGGATAAATCAATGACATAATTATGTGTGAAAAATATAAATACACTCAATAGTATTGAATACTTAGTGTAATTCAATCAGAGGACATTCACACATATTCCTGTAAAAACAACACCAATGAATTGGATATTTAACTCAACAAATTGAGATGGAGTTAAAAATTACTCTTATCAAGTTCATACCGATCACTTGAGAATTTATCAATGGAGTGATTATGTATATAAAAAGTATATCCACAGAACGGGGAGTGGAAATTATGACATAAGAAAATGAATAGTGATTTCACACATAATCTTGGAGTAAAATAATCAATAAAGTATGCATAAAGTCGAATGAGTGGAAATTGAAATTTCAAATTCCATTATTGATTTGGTAACATACGAAACATACACCCATAAAATAAGGATCATAAAATTATGATTTAAATATCCATGAACTAAAGTATATTATACAATTAATATGAACATGGTCAGTACACACACCACATGCAATAAATAGGTGGTGAACAATGGAAATCTTACGGAATTAAAAGTGAGATAAGAAAACCCTTACATTGTACTTTTTCCCAGGTCGACGGTAGGTTAAACTCCTGTATAATGGTTAAATAATTGTTATTGAATTACAGAAGAATAATTTACATTAATATGATATCAGATATGATCACTTAACATTGATTTGTTAATAATATCTTAGTATTATCGTCGTTTCGGGTGTTAACGGATTCGTTTTCCTTTCTATTATTTGTTATGCGAGCCGTATTTGTTAGGGATGGGATGTATCTTATTCAAATCAATAATTTTATCATGTCTCAAAAAGTTATTTTTATTCATCAAATGAAATTTAGTCTTGAATGTATTCCATGGGGAATGAATCTCATCGCGTTCGTGGAGACTGTAGTCCGTACGTACGCACGAGCGACAATATCATTATTTTGATATTAAAATAATATATAATTGGATGTTATATAATATAGACAGAATAATTATCATGTTATATTTATTATTTACTTGAATTATAAATCATTATTATTACCATATAAATAATAATATATTGAACATTAATTACACCACAACGTGGAGACGGTAGGCCGTACGTACGCACGTATGGTGACATGTCATTAAAGGGATGGATAGAATAATGAATTTATTTGTTCCATAATTATAATAACATCATAGTATATATAAGACAATGGAGTTATTATTTTACAATGGAAATAACTAGGAAAGAAGAAGTTGAAGAAGAAAGGAACTTTAAAGAGGGTGGTGAAGATGTTACCTCTTCTTCGGGTTCTTCCTTTTTATTTCATCAAAAGGGAACCGTATATTTGATTTATGATCAAAATAATGCATCTAGGTTGATGTGAGGGAAGTTGAGAGGATATTTGGGCAGCGGGTTGTCGAGAAAAAAGGCTTTTAATGTGTGAAGAATTGGTTAGATGTGATGTACTTTTATAAGGGGGAGGAGGGGATCTTTAGGAAAAACATAAAGTATTATTTTATAATAAATTCATATTCGGTTATAATGGCTTAAAATTAAATTATTAAAGTCCTAAAGTTGGTATGGGTATAAATACTTTCTACCAATAGATTTTAGATAGGTTTGGGTCATTATATTAACCTTATCTTTTAGTTTTAACTCTTGGTTAATTAGTTTGACACTTACCTTGTCGCTTTGTTTTTTTATATTATATAGTTAATAAAAATACTATATACCTACAAGCGACCCAAAAGTGGTGAATTAATGATACAAATATCATTATACAAGTACATTGGCTGAACCTTAGATTTTTAGGAATTTAATATCAATTAATAATATAATATTTTTTTAAAAACACATTTATGTCAATTTTGACACTATTTGTTATTTGATTTTTTTGAAAATCATAAAATTATGATTACTTATAATAAATTTAATTAAATAAATCCTAACATTTCATATTAACCTATGAAATTCTTATAATTAATTAAAAGCCACAAATTATATTTATTTTGGTATTTATAATATCAATAATGTTAATATTTCAATAATAAGATAATTACTGCATCATCTTTGTGTCATAAATAAACTAAATTATTTAATGTCTAAAAATTATAAATAAAATACCATTATGTAGTTAATATTTTTTTATTTATAATTAATATTTATAGTTCAAAATATAACATATATAACCCTATGTAAAAATTGTTTTTCTAAAATATATAGGCTTCTGTAATTTTTGTAATTACTTTAACTTAATTAATATAAAGTGTCATTATCACTTACAAGTGGATCCAAGGGGTCTGAAAATTGACCCAGAGATGCCCATGGTCTAACATGTATCAAACAATGGTGTTAGGACACGTTTAAGGGTAAATTAATATTATTATAATATTATTTTTTACCCTTATTTACCAGATTTACCCTTTAACTACGGTAACTAAAATATTTTCCGAAGTAATTTATCAAAATGTCCAAAAATACGAATTACATATTTACAAAATTTGTACATCATGATTCTAAATATGGAATCCATTTTTCCAAAGTCAGAACACAGAAGTGACAGAAATTAATTTAAAATTAATTCCCACTGTCAAAACAGAAAGAATGTTTTTAAAAAATAATAACTATGAAAAGATTGACACTTGTTTATGTGTGGTATAAATGTGAAATTATGTCCAATTTCCAACATTGTATTAAATGGTAAATAATATTCTATATACACTTCAAAACCATTCAAATTCATAACTTATCACTATTAATTATTTTGATTAAAAAAAGTATTTTTTAACTAAAATTTATTAATTTTCACTATTAATCAAAATATGAAAGTTATTTGAAAAGTACCAAAATTTAATCCTAAGCTAATTTAGATATTCAAAATCCAAAAATGAAGTCCATTTTGAAAGATAAAATGTATAAAATTTCAAAAAGTTGGTATTACTATTCATAACAACTTGTTTTATTGGTTGTTATGTGTCTTAGAACTTGAAGTTGCGTACAACACACACTACTATATTATTCAGCAAGAACCGTACCGTGGAAGCTTGGGGTGTTATAGATATCTCATCCCACATCCACTCTGTGACCTCTAAGGGCTGAACCAAGACTTTTGGTACATGGTGCTCCACCTTCACTTGCTGATAAGTGAGGCATCATGAGACAAACTCTGCTACTACCTTCTTCATACTTGGCCACGAGTGTTATCATCTGAGGTCCTGATTTATCTTCACCACACCTAGATATACCTTTAGAGTAGATGTGTTTAACTCCCTAAACAATTCCTCTTTAAGTGATAATGGTACCATAGTATGTATTCTGAAGAGGAATATGTACTCCCCACCTTCAAAAAATCAATCAGGTGCCTGCCCTGTGGATATCTAAGCACGTCGTGTCACGCAATCAGAATCCCAATGTTGCACCTCGCTGACTCACTGACGAAGTAGAGGAGTGAATATAAGAGAATATAAATAGAATTCTCCATCTCTATCCATCAAATTTATATACAAATAAGCTAGATTCTCCTTCGCCTCCCCTAGAATCTGAATACCAGATACTCTACTGAGTGCATAGACATAAACGGCCCACTTACTGGGAGTGTGAATTATCTCGAAGTCATAGTCCTGCAGGAACTCAAGCAAATGCCACTGTCTCAAGTTCAGGTCCTTCTGAGAGATTATATACTTCATACTCCAGTTATCAGAGTAAACTGTAAATCGTTGGCTCAGCGAACTATGTGTAGGAATAACCAATTGTAATTGACGTGAATACACACTTAATTGCCTACATTTAACAAGAGATGCTAAGATTTATCCTCTGCTGAAAAGAGAAATCTGGATTCATCCCATGGATGTACCCTATCATTTTCCTAATACAGTCAATCCTGATATGAACTGTACTAATTCATGGCATGGACGATGTCATAAGGCCACAAAACTAATACCAAGAGATCCGACCTTAACTATCACCTCCAAGGGTTTAGTCACACTGTTGGCATCAGTGTGTGGTCGTTGGGTCTCTTCCAGTAGGAATCTCGAATGTGAGGGTCAAGTCATTTGTTTCAACCGAAACCTCTTAGTGTCAACCACACAAAAAGAAAGCAAATCAAACGTCACAATGACATGTGTCTTTTATTACTGCAGATCCATGTAAAAAGATAGAAAGAAACCAAAAAAAACAACATCAAAGAATCTAGAAGTGTTATGAATAAAGGCCTCCAGGTTTGGAACTAGTCCCACTCCTATCTACCTACTCCTGGAGCTCTAGGTGAAACGTCTAGGGTTGGTATTAGTAGTGCTCGATGACTATGACCACCATCCACTAACGGAACTTCTACATTGCCTCATCCACCGCTCGGCTGATGATGAAGCTCCTGCCGCTATCTCTATCATGGTGGATCCTCTAACGCTTGCTGATCAACAGTGCGGGGAGTCAGACAGTCACACGCTCTATGACCCTATCCCCTCCAAGAAAAACATACCATTTTTTGTTAAAAGATCCCTCAGCCTTGGGTTCCCCGCACCCTCGATGCCACATCTTGTGGTCATCTAACAGTAGATCAAACCTTCTTGTGCCCCCATGTCATCTACCTACTGCCTGCTACAGATGACTTGGCTACTATCATAATGCCATACGACAAGTGCAGCAGCTCCAGATCACACACATAGTGTAGAGTCACTGGTACAAACCATGCAATGTAAAGTCCCTCATATATCCCCTAGGTGAGGGTCGCCTCGTCATAAAACTGGAGCATCAGGCTCCACCACCTCTCAACTGCTCCCTGAATGAGGCTAATAGCTAGGTGCACCATCATGTCATCAGGTGTTCCAACTATGTGGAAAACTTGTGCTATAAACTCCAGCCATCACCCAACCTTCTGAAAATATTTCTCGCCTCGAATCCTTAGAGGCCTCTTTCACAGGAACACATGCAACACACTCAAGCAGTGCGCACCCCCTAATGTTGGGGCTGGTGGCAATAGTAGCCCAGCGGGTAGTGGTACCGCTAGTGCCTCTGCTGTGATGGGGCCCTGCATCGAGGCATCGTCGATCCGTGGGATACCATCACGCTCTCCCCACAGAATCGGCCATGACTGACTAGGTGAAGAAATCCTGAAAAGAAACATGTTCTCCATGATTAAAAGTATACATGGTGAGCTGACCTGGTTGATCTGATTAAATGAAAAAAATTGAAACACACACGCAATCATTGTTTTTGTGCACTATGTCAGAAATCAGAAGTCAGGGTCCTGGTGTACGGATACGTCGGCCTTCGCACCAACACTGGACACCATGAACTGAAAATAAATATCTGTACCATTAATACTATTGCCTCAAATAAAAGAAATATCATGGTCTTAAGTTCTGTGGTTAAACCGACTCCTCTGATACTAATTTTTCTTGACCTGTTGCTTGGGGTCTGTATCGTGACTATCCCAAACTCACCTTCTATAGGAAAGTGGGTGGGGACTAGTACCAACGTCATAATTCCTAAACTAGGATTAAATTACCTTTATAATAGTAAACAAACACAACATAGTACACAACTAGATGTAAATCACTATGTAAATCTGTATACAGAATAGTGTGATGAAAGTAAAGGGCCGAAAATAAAATCCCAACAGTAAAGTAAAATACAACTGAAAGGCTAGAACAACTGAATAAATGAAGTAATGCAGCTACTGGGTCGTCCTCCAGAATTCCCACATGAAGGGTGAGTACAGATGGCCTCCTCATCACCCCATGCCTGATTGTCTTCTCCGTGTATGTCTCGCCGAGTGGTCCACCTCTGGGTACTGTCCAGTTTTACTACTATTTGTCCCAATCAGCGCTTTCGGTCATCTGCAACCAACACAATGAGGTGCGGGCATAGCCTGTGCAGGGGTGAGTATAATGATTATTTGTATGGACCCCGAGACGCTCAAGGTCTCACAAAAATCCATCAAGGATAAGAACAAGGAACGGAATCAACAAATAACCCTTACTTATGTATATGCCCATACATATACCAATTTTATTTAGTAAATCATATCAATCATGAGGAAGACATGAAAGTCAATAACTCAGCTCAAACTAGGATTTCATCGAAGTATAAAAGTTCATATGATTAGTCATAAATCTAGACCATCTTATTCCATCAAGAGACACTACTTCTGACCATACAAATTATGACCCTCATAGGATCGATAGGTACAAACCCCCACAATGACCCACACAGGATCAGTATGCGCTGACCCACATATGATCGCAGAGCGCTGACCCACACAGGATCTAACCCACACATGATCGGTATACGCTGACCCACACCCGATCACTAAATGGTGACCTTCATATGATCTATCTCCAACCTCTACAAAGGTGTATCCCAAAAGACTGCCATGTATTAAGGTTTTCAACACGACAGACAGTTCATCAATCAGACGCCCAGTCTATGAGTTATGGGCATTTTCGCTCCAGGGGCCCGGTTGGTTTTTATGTTCAAACAAACCCGAACGTACTCCAACTGTGACCAAACCTCAATTGGAGTATTACTATAGAACTTTATTTCTCTAATATTCTGTCCTGCAAACGTTTCATCGATATGACACTTGTAGCCCATGATATGGGAGAAAAGGTGTAAACTGGCCATAGCGGGACTGGGTTCGGTCCAACGCAGTTGGACTGACCCGGCCCGATCCGGGTCTGAACTGGAGTCTGACATGGTCCACAGGTCCATCCCGGTATGAGGAAGCGGTCTGGCCTAAGGGGGAGGCATGGCTCGAGGTGGCGGCCTGACCCGAGGGTGGCCCAGCCGAGGGTGGCACGGCCGAAGGCAGCCTGATCCAGTAGCTCGGCGGCCAGGCGGCCCGACGGCTCACAGGGTCCACCTATGTCATGGCCAGGCGGGAAGTCGTGTGCCCCCCTAGTTATCCAACTGGGTTTTCCGTTCAAGTGTGAGCCAAAACTGGTGCCAGGTGGTGCCGATCTAGCACACGATGGAGCCGACAGAGTCCTGCTCCTCCCAGCTGACCCGAGCAGCCAGCCGCTCCCACTCCATGGCGGCCGGCCTGGTTGGCTTCCACTACACCTCCACTAAGGCATGACGATGCCACTGATCTGCTACCTTAGGACAGCGCGTCAGCACCACACCTCTTATGTTGCGGCCCGTCAGGTCCACGACCCCTTACTTTACCCATGCGTTGCGACAATGGCGCACAGTCACACTGTGGCCCTGCCTGGCAGCGGCCTCCCGCTCATCCGTGTGGGGTGATGACACCGCGCAACCTTTGCCGCAGCCCAGCCCATCCACGACCCTCCTTCTGTGTTGCACAATGGTGATGCGCCCTCTTGGTTACCCGGTGGTGCTTGCGCGGCCAGTTTCATTCGCGATTGGTTTTATTTGCGGTCAACCCGACACCGGCCGCCGTTGCACCGCCTCCATCATCAACAGAAGAGAATAACAAAGGGGGAGGGTTGGCCATGTTCATGTGGTCTGAGCCCTCCTCATTTTGATTATATCAATCAGAAATAAGGTGCTCAACAAACAATGAAGATCAGAGGGTAAAACTCATATTTAAAATAACCCATACCTCTCTTTTCGATCATTGACGGTTCAAGGAGAGGAATGACGAATGCCGATTCGTAATTTTCCACTTTCGTCATGCAGTACAAATTCTCACACTCGTGCGTCAGAAAGTGTTTGGAGGTGATGATGTTGAAGATGGTGTTCTTCGTTTTCTTCTTTGGAGGGGGGCGTTCTTCGTTTGGAGAATAAAGTTCTCCAAGTTCTTCCAAGGTTCCTCTCTCAAAGTTCAACCAAAAGAACCATTCCAACACCAAATATAATACAATATCTAGTGTTTTAAATAGTTGGAGAGAATTAACTGTATACAAATTAATTATGTTACATAACTTAATTAAATTGGTGTAGTTTTCTCATTAAATGGATGGGGAAGGTGAAGAGGCTCCCCACTTAATTGGGGGTTCCAAGGGGGTTAAGGGAGTTTAAAGACTGTATGGGCCCTACCTTAATAATACACTCCAAATGTTGGTTCTTCTCAGGTGGGTCCCACCATTATAACCTCCCATAGGAGGTTCGGGTGTGGTGGCCCCCACCTCTAGCCTCTCCTTGAGGTTTCTACCACCAAAAAAATTAGCACTTTATTTTTATTCAATTAAATTAAAAAATCCCCAAAATATAATTTTTATTCTTATTAGAACACCACTATAGTGAATGTCTCACTATGCAATCACCAACACATCGAGTTGAACGGTGCCCTTGGATTTCAGTTTTGAGCACCGGTTCAAGAGATATAAAACGCCACTCGCACGTTTATTGAAAGTAAAAGAAAAAAAAGTTCGTAAAATTAATATCAGCCACACTTGATCCATGATGGTTGATATTAGGCCTTGCTTAGGCGAATCACAGCCCAATGAACCCAATGGTACCCTAGGAATTTCAACCAAGGTTACAGATTATATTTTATGAATTTTACAATAAAATAATTGACACTAAATTATTTTATTTTCTGCCAAAAACAATATTTTTCTGGTGGTCCTCGCAGACCCATTTTAGTATTTTCTTAAAGAAATCATAAACTCATGAGTTAAGAGGAGGTATTGGATTTTTAATATTAGTAACCATTTGAGATTTATATGCATTTGAAAAATAAAATATATTTAATCAATTATTTTATTTACGGTTATGCCATTTTCAGGTTTTCTCAAAGGATGCCCGCACCGACTAAACTTAAGTCAGGCCTATGGTAAATCTACCATCCTGAGCGTAGTGGTGGACTTAGATTTTTAATCTGAGTAACCATTGAAGAGTTATTCAACTTTTTTAGGAAAACTCCATATAGGCGTTAATTTAAGCCTAAAAACATTTCGACGGATCATTTCGGGAACTCCGGGCCTCGGAATCGCGAGCCATAAAAAACAATGGACTTTTAAAATTTTCTTGAATTTAAGAAAAAAACTTCCACAAAATATTTGGGTCTTAACAGAATATTAATATAATAATAAGCATGAATGTAATTTAATCATAATTTATATGCATTTGAAAAATAAAACATATTTAATGTTTTATTATATCAATCCCTAATAAATATATTGATTCAATACCAAATAAAGATAGTAATAATTTAAAAAATTAAACTCCAAGTTCACTATACAAATTAATACTTTATATCAAACATAACAACATTTGAAAATTTATATATATCCATTAACGTGGAAGTGAAAAATGTATTATACCATATCATGGAGGTATAAGTACATGAACATGCTTGAATTATGATATCATTTCCATAGGATAAGTGAATTTAGTGATGTTGATTATTATTTTAAAACATAATTTTTTTTATAAATTTCACACTTATATCATAAATTAATTTTCAAGACCAAACATGAATGGTATATAGGGAAAATAATCCAATTAATTTCATGTAGTTAGTAGTCCACACTTACTAGTGATTGGAATTTTCACATTTTATAATGGGAAGATGAGAGGTGATTAACTAATGTTGCCAATAAATAAACACAATAATAATTCAATATATAATGATTTAATTATATGTTATATTCAAAAATAAATATTAATATAATATTAATAATGGAAATTTGTTAGTGAAAATATTGATATTATTTTTAGAAATTTTATGTTCTCATAGAGGATTCCTTGAAAATGTAATGACCAGGATAAAATAATGTTAAACAATTTTTATTATGTAGAAACAAGAATCTTGGATATGAAAATATAGAATATTTTCAATGGAATAATGATTTATAGAATTTTATTAAATGGTTGGCCAGATTCCCCATTTGTAGGCTATGAAAATTAGTTACTAAAAAAATGGACATAATATAATGGTAGAAAAAGTATAAAATGTCATGTTTATCACAAAATGGTCATTAATTGTGTGTATGATGCAGTAAGATGAATCATCAATCATCTAATATTATTAAAACATGATTTAACATGATTCAATTTATTTATACATTTACATAACACTTTTTCCATATATTATGTTATTATGGTATTTATTTTATACCTGAATAACTTGACCATTATTTATAAAATTAAAGTCAACATATTATATTAATTTGGATAAATTGTTACTAAATTTGAAATATATCTCTTGTAATTAATTATCATAACATTTTTAAATTTATATTTATCTTAAAACTTTTATAATGTATAAACACATTTCTTAGTTAAAATATTTGATGAGATTCTTAAAAATAAATATAATATTGGAATGTACACTATATATTTTAAATTTGAAAATTTTAATTATAAAATAAAAATTATTTGATGAAAAATGATTCATAAATTTCAATGTCATTTTTATATACAATAATGTAATTAAATTTCCATTAACAGTATTGAAAAATAACAAAATAATGTTAATATAATTTTTAAATGAAAAATATAAAAGTAAGTTTTATTTAATTATATAAATTTATAATTGAAAAAATACATTTTTCCGATGAATATAAGAAATATAATGATAAAATAATTATTTTGAGAAGTGAAAATTTTAAACATTGAGTGATCTTACTATTATTGAATTGAAATATCCAACTTCAAATAAGTTAAAATATTATAAAATATAAAATCATATATTAAAAATGGTTTATTTTAAATGTTATGAAAAAATAAACAATACATAAAAATGTTGTTCTGTAATGTAAATTGAATCATTACTTTTATACTAAACATGTGTAAAAAATTACATTTAATAAATTTATATATATATATATTATAAAATTTAATTTTACTACTTCATTGATAATAAAAAAAATATATGAATTTTACTTATATCACATATCACATATAAATTATTTTATTTAAAATTATAAATAACACATAACTATTAATATATACATTATTTTAATAGAATTATTTTACTTTATTTTGAGTTATATTATTTTAAATTTAATATTTAACTACAGATGGAATATTTATATCTATTTTATAAATTAACAAAAATAATTTCTTCAACAACACTACTATCAACAACTATATATTCATGCTACGTATTTAACATTATAATTGATATTTCATTCAAACTTCCCATTTTAATAGTTTTTATATTAATCTCAAAAATAAATTTCACCATCCATTGTATTCATTCCCATTTTCAATTTTTTATAAAATGATTGTTTTTAATTTTGATGTTGTTATATGGAAGAATTTAGTTCTAAATATAATATTATATTCAATTTTCTATCGAATAATTTTCTACTGTTTTAATGGATATAATCATCTTTATTACATCCTTGGATAAAATAACAACCAATTCAATTCCATTATATATTTTTTGTAATTATATTCCATACATTTATTCATTATAAAATATTATTCAAATTTTTATTACATAATCGAGAACGTTTTATACATATTAAATTTGATTACTTATGTTGTCAGACATTATTTTATAAGATTAATATATATATTTTTATAATTTTACTTTTATATAATAAATTCATTCTTTGAAATAACAAATGTCAACATTATCATATTATTTAATTTATTATTATTATTTTCTGAAAGATATATTATTATATGAATAGTGAAATATAAAAAATTATACATTAAATTGTTTTTATTATGATAATTTTAATAGAAGTAATATTCTATCAAAATATAAGTACCCATTAATTATAATTTTTTACTAAATTTTAATGATCATTATACCTTAGTTTTTTATTCGTTTATAATAGCGCTTAAAAATACATTTTTCTAAAAAATGCTTCATGTTGATATTTGAATTTAAATAATAAATTAATTTCTCCTTGTTCATGTAATTGAATATTAAAAAAATGATATCATATTAACTGTTAGTGGAAATAAATTTGGAAAATATTTCCCATTTATATTTATTAATATATAATAGTAACTGTAATAAATATGTTCGACCTTTATATGGTTATATTAGTTAATTAAGTCTTAAAAATGTGAATGGAATAAAAAATTCTATAAAATTGTATGAATATAATTTTATAGGTATTTATAAATCATAGCCTTTCATAATTTTAACTATTATTAATTTCATTACTTTTTCATACTATTTTGAATGTTTTATTATTTTAGTTAAATATAAACACACAAAATGCCACATTCATGATTTTAATATCAATAACATTTTTCGAACATTAATAAAATTATGGGTGATATTAAATGTGTAATTTAAATATCAACTAGTTTTTATCATGTCAATTTACTATTATTTAAATTTATTATAGAATTAAATCAAATTCTTACAGAGCACCAATAGAGTGCTTATGCATGCAGTAGAAAAATGAAGTAAATATTACAATAAAATCCAAATGTTACTATGTTATGGTGGTTTATAGTGTCCCCAAAAATGTATCAATATAATAAAATTGTATGGTTGATTCAATGGAATAAATTTTAATTCCATTATTTTCATTTTGATTAAAATGACGTATTTAGGGAATAGTTCCAAACATCCCATTAATGATATTATGTAACAAAAATTTATTTACGAAATGATATAAATTTATTATTACTATAATTTTCATCCTTTTAATTTTAATATGGTATTAAATATCAACATGGTATATTTTTATCCATATTTTCATAAATCGAAACATTTCTAGAATCATATACTGTGAGAATTTTTATATAACTATGATAATAAAAAGAGTTAATAGGGGTGAAAATAAATTCAGAAGGGTGAAAATATCACCAAATCAAATCTACATTTTTGGGGTGATAATATTTAAGTTGAACCTCATATTATATTATTATAATATTAATTTTAATCTATTATTATTTGAAATATTGTTGATATTAATTTCATACATTTAAAAATTCAAAGTGTGTGCCTCCCATTAAATGTATATGTTACACAGTATAATTTGCTACTTATTTTGAAAAAACTAGATCAAAAAATCAAATCTCAATTCATAAATAAAATTAACTCACCACATCATATAATCCATTTTCTCAACAAATTACAAAGAACAATATTCATAATGGGTAAGCCATTTAGGTTGTTTGGGATGATGTTAAAAGTACAACCTCATCTATCACATGTTTATTTCTTCTCCCGCCACTTTAATATTTTATTTATCCTTTTTTAAATAAAAACTCTCTCACACACACATTTATATATAATAGAATATAATTTTGTTATGGGTAATTTAAAACCTTTTTTAATCTCGTTTATTATCCAATGGTATATGAAAACATTCACCATGTTAAAATATGTGTTGTCACCTCCATGAAGTTCTATGTTGTGTTTTCCACATCCACATAATTTTTTTTTATCATGAAGGATTTAATTAATATATATTATATTTATTAAATATTAATGATTCTATAAGGGTAATTAACCATATATATTAATACAAAATCATCCATTGAAAAATGATAACATCGTTCATGTGTATGATACGACATCCAACTCTATGAAGACGTATGATTCATTTTTATTCACCATATTACATGAATGATATATAATATTTTATTTAATTTTTTTATATTGTATTGTTTACATAATCATGATTATTTAATGATGATATAAAAATAGCATTCCTTCCATTATGATCATTGAAAAATGGAAACAAAACTCAAGAGTATGTATACTATAATGTATCCAGGAATGTATCATTGATCATTTTTCATATAAATCATCCAAATCACATTAATTAGTGTCATATTTGTATGATAAATAATAATGATGTCATTATAATTATTCTGAAGATTATTTAATAATGAGAACACTAACCATAATCTACATAATGAATTAAATTTTTACATCTGAGACAAATATTTTATAAAGAGTTTATATGAAATAAAAGAAAAGGAAAATTAGTATAATAGGGTAATAAATAAAATAATTTGTTTAATTTTGTAATTATTTTTATATTATGACTAATGGTAATTACATAAATGATACATAATTTATATATAACATTTTATATTTGAGTACACAATTAAAAATGATATTTCAATTTATTAAAAGTAGAAATATTTTTATTTTCCTACCAACAATGATTTTGTATTCTATATCTCTTATTTTACAAGAATTTATGATATATTAAATTTAAAATAATTATTGCTCTTTTTGTTTTCAATATATTTTTTAAATGGAAAGGATATTACAATATCCAAATAATCTCTTATAGGGGTTTGAAAAAGTTTTCATGTTTTTATAATTATAATATTCAAGAATAAATTGTTATTTCAGGATATGGTTCTTGGATATTTTAGAAAATGTATTATATATGACAATATATCTTATATGAATGGGTGATAAAAAAATATACTAATTTTTTATCATTATAAATATTATATGAATGTTTGTGATTGATATAGTCCCCCAATAAATTTTGAAATGTTTCATGTCTTAAATATAATGTTGGAGTAAGTTAGAATGGGTTGTTTCTCCAATATATTTAAATAAAATCCAGTTATAATTGAAGATAGTGAAGAATTATTATGAATACAATAATCAATATTTATTACACGAGGTTAGATATGTATTTTAAAAAATAAAATTGTTATTTTAGAACAAATTATTTTTTCCATGTTAATTTGGTAAATTTATACACATAATAAAAACATGTAAATTATAATTATTTTATGGGATTTTATATTTTAAAATAGACTAATAGAATTAAAAAATTTACCAATATTCCTTAGATTTCTGATCACATAACACATTTTATCTAAAAAAATCATCAGTTTCAATGGTAAATAATAAAAATAAAATCTATATTTGACAGTCATGAAATTTATTCTTTGAAAGAATACATTGTTCATTGTTCATTTTTTATATTATTAAAACAATGTAATAATAGGAGAAGTGTCCTATTTGTAATATGTTGAATTTTTAAATAATATATATTGAAATAATAATTTAATGTTACATCCTAAATGTTCAATGGAATTAACAGGAATATAATTCTCATACAATTACACATCAATATGTAATTTTTTTTGTTTTTAAACCTATTGTTGGTTTACGGGAAAACATTAAGATAAATATAGGTCAAGACAATGATTAGTGAATAACCATGGATTATATAATATTATGTGTATGTTAAAATGACATAGAAATTGAATACGTCCTATTAGTGTGTGTAATATATTTATGTCCTGAATTTTTTTAGAGGAATAAAGGAAGATATAGTTGGAAGTAATATGGAAGAAAATATTATACTAATTTAGTATCCTATAATTATTGAAATAAAAAATAAGAAATATGATATAGTGATGGAACATCATAAATAGTTATAACTAGAGGTATCATATATGTTATAGAGAAAAAATATTTTCCACTCAGGAACATGTTAATAGTTTAAAATTTCACAAAATAACACACTAGGATTTCTTAAGAACAACATATATAAATACAGAAAAATGATTAAACCATTATATTGAATAAATAACCAATGTCATGACATGTTTGTAGAATCAAATGGTAACTAATTTCACTTATAATTTTTATGGTGAAGTTGAGGGATAAAGATATTTTGTTAAGAATAAAAAATCGAGACAGATAAAATTTATTCTTTAAAATGGGAAAAATTTATGAAATATTTCCTTGAGATATATCTCTTTATGGTTTCATAACTCATGATTGATAAACATATACTGGATTTAAAGAATTTTTATTATTATTTTGTCTAATTACATGAGTAGAATTTCTAGTGATGATTTAGGATCAAACTTATTTTTATCTCAGAAATTAATAATAAAATTAATATATATATATATATATATATTACTGTATAATTAAATGTAGTATATAAAGTGATTTAGTCTCAAGATAAATTTAATATGATTCAGAATTTGTAAATTATTCTTAGAATGTTGTGATTGAGTTTCATGCAACTCATATTCCTTGTGATGAATTGTGTATGAATAGATTAATATAATGTAATGGAGAAGAGAAAATATAAGAAATCTAGAGGTAATCTCGTAACTTCTCCAATTCAAGTAAAAAAATTTCAATACATGATTGTTAGTGTATTTTATATCTAACTGTTGTTTTATATTTTGATATAAAGCAAGTGACTACAAGGAAATTAATCTTAAAGAATCCATGAATGGTTCATAAGATAGTCATACAATTTTGTGTAATATTAATATTATTTTGATATAGGACTATTAGAATGTGTATCTGTAGTTAGTGAGGGACGAAATCATCAGGATTAAAATAATGAATGTGTAAAACAATATTATTCTCGAGTGGTTTATTTTGGAACATGTAATTATTTATAGATTCATTCGTTATGCATTTATTTGAATTAAATTATTTCACAATTTGACTCTTAAACCTCACATATTATTATTTCAATGAATTTTTCTTATTAAATGTGAATATCAACTAACAAAATTGAGATACATTATGTGAATACAAAAACTGGAAATACATTAGAATCCAAGATTTATTGGAATCATCCTATTGTTATCAATATGATAGTCAATCCAGAAAACATATTTGACAACCAAATGTGTAGTCTTGTATTATTATTGTTATAAGTTGGCTTGTTGTTCGTCATGCTCTAAAAAATTCCACAATTATGATTGTGATATTAAATGATGTCATACCTATAAAAATATATCATGCAATTGAGAACCTTCATAGGCATTACAGTGAATGTAATCTTACAAATATTTTTTAAAAAATGAAAATTTTACGATAGTTATTTTATATTATTGAGTTCATTTATGGACATTGTTTTTATGGAATTCCCACATAGATTTTCTAATTAGGATTTTTAGTATACTATCCACTTATTAGCTTATTGTAAGACTATTCCATAACCCCGTTATCGAATAGTTCATATAGAACTATAGGAATTGGAAAAGGTGTAAATATATTTTCTGGATAAATGTTTTCATTTTCCAAGATTATCATCATTAACGATGTTGTTTTATTTGTTAATAAGAATAATAGGGGAATGAAAATTTTCATTGATTTAAGAGCCTCAATTTACCTTAGTATTATGAAAAAGCATCATTTTCCACAAATCGGTGGCTTGTTTTATCAAATCATGACATCAAATTATTTTATAAGGATTAATATCATGTTAAAATACCATTATTTGAATTTGAATGATATAGAGATTCCAAACAAAACATTTTGGACTAGATATGTTCATTATGTGTTTATAGATATTTTTTTATGTTTTCTATTTACTTATATGTATTCGCAAATATTTTGAATATATATTTTAATGAATATATATGTAATGTTAATATTGTCTGTTTTGATGAAATATTGGTATTTTCCAAATTTAATGGGCATATTTAACGAAATATATGGATTATCATGAAAACCTCTAATAAAAATAATAAATTCTGGTAATTTTTCAACAATGAATTTATAAAGAAATATATATTTTTTGTTCATGTTTAATTATCTAAAATATGGTGGAATTTTTTTAACCTACTATGTAAAATGATTTTGAATAATATGAAATACATAAAAATTTCATTAACATTCAATGTATTCATAGAATGGTGGTTTGATACCATCGATTTATTTAAATTTTATTAATTATTTATTCTACTTAATATGATGATATAAAAAGTATTTACAATCATTTTAATAGTAAAACAATATTATTTTTCATTGAAATTGAATATTAGAAGAGTAAATTTTAAAGTTTGGTCTATATTCTCTAGAAATTTTGAATTTTCATCAATAGTGATGCTTCGTTGAAGAGACATAGTGGTGTTCTTGTGTAGAAGGAAATATTAGATACTGATGCTTAACTATAATAGAAACTTCATTACATAACTATCATATACATAATCAATAACTATTTGTTATTGTTTACTCTTTAATTATTTAACGTCATCATTTAGCTGTATAAAATTCTAAAATATATAATTATCATAAAATGATGAAGTATATGTTCACTCATAGATAATTAAACATGAGAAAAATGAGATGGAAATAACTGATTAAAGATTATGATTTCATGATTCATTACCATCATTGAATATATTACAATGTGGTTGATTCTTCTAGTTGATAGGAGAACTCAAAATTATGTAGTCTACCATTTGAACACAATCAATTAGTAAATTATTTAATGATTAATATCATTGAAATTATTAATATTGAATGTTTCTCTATTTTTATGATGTTACAATGTATTTAATATTATAAGATAGCATTACATATGATCGGATAGAAGAAAATTATTTTGAATGAATTATTGAATGGGTACATATATCATTATTACATGAATTTATCATTGATTGGGAATGTTTTTTATTATTTGGATAGAGGTCATTTTTACTATATATATCCAATATGATAATGGAATTGTTAAAAAATGATCATATCTATCCTCTTTTATTTCATCAAAATTGTAAAAAAAATTAAGGAGAGAATAGAGAGTTTTAAAAGTTGAATTAGATAATGAATGTAAATATAGAGTTTACTGAATAAAATAAAAATACAATTAGGATAGATTCAAATGAAAATTATTAATGGAGATGATTCATTCTTTTATATCTCAAGATTTAATATGTATTAATATATCATTCGATTTTATCATGGTATTATGAGGAAAATACTAATTATATTACTCTAATATGTGTTATTATGGGATATATGATTAAATCTGGTCCTTTCATTTTGATTCGTGATAATATATATTTAAAACAACATACATTAATAAAAACCAAATACATAATAATGTTTTATGGAGATCATATCTTCATTATATCTAATAATTATCATATTTCCACATATAATGTTTTTATGAGAATTCATAATTCATCAGATCCCTGATTAAATTTCAAATACTATTCTATGATCTATATTATTGAATGTCAAGTCAATTATTTAGAGATATTTATTCATGATTATTGTTTTTTAATGGAATACTAGGGTACATGGGATATATATATTTCATTAGTTGAATTTTTTTAAAAGTAATAAAATTTATTCCAATATAAATATTCACCCTTTGAGGAATTATATGGGAAAAGGTATTTAATGACCACATTCTGTGCTTCTGTAGGTGAAATAAACATGTTGCGACCAATGTTGGATGAATAAATGGCTGATAAAGTGCAGATTATTTAGAAATATAAGACCAATGTTGGAAAAATTATTTTTCTAATAATTGTAGAAAATAATTCAATCAAGTTTGTTGGCAGTGTTTTCTTAAAGTATATACATAGAAAATACTCACAATATAAAATTGGTAGTTTCGATTCTATTTCAAAAATTAAATTTTATTCTCCATTCTTGATGAAGGTAAACAAATTTCAACATTCTAGAAAATAAAAAATATGAAGAAAATATTGGATTGCATATATTTTTATGTTATTTTGGTTTATAGTTTTTAATAATTATTAATAACATATACAAAAACCATACAATAGATTTTAATTATAAATCTCCCCCAAACCTAGATTATCATATTCCACATTTAGTCATTGTTTTCATTTATATAAAACCCCTAAAACCAAAATTCAATCAACATTATTTTTAATAACCTGTGGGAAAGGAATCATAATAAGGGTAATCTCAAATAATATATAAATTTATATATAATAATCAACAATTTATTGTCATCAATTAACAACATATGTGAGTGAGGGTAAAATGACTTATTCATAATCCATGATATAATTATAAAATAACTCAAATCACTCAATAAATAACTCATTAATCATTAAATATATAATATAGATTATTAAAGAAATGAGTAATAAAAATAATAAATTTAAATTATGTGATATAATTATTTTTCAATTGTAAAATTATAAAACTTGAGAATACATTGAAAAGAAGGTTAGTATATTGGATCATTTACTTCAAAACTCATGATAAAGACACACCATAAATTACTTCAGACTAGTTAAATCCATATGATTAACTATCAAGTTACCCCACTTCATGCCTCTCTTGCAATGGTACATTACTCGAAGGATTTGATTGATATATAGTTGAACCCATCAAATAATCTGTATTAGGTACGCCCATTTAAATCATGTTTTAACCATCGTAAAAGATATAATTGTCCAACCCAGTGCTATCATAGAACACCCATCCTATAACCTATTATAGGATCACCCATCTCTATCTAGAAATATTAATTTTATAATGTATAAATGGATAGCACTATGTTATGTAGTCACACCTATTATCATTAATAATTTCCAACTAATATTCATGAATAAGGTACATAGATAATTACCTGCATAAAGAACACACAAAAAATGCTTTCTCTTTTCACAATATTATTAACTATTGGAATATAAATGGGTTCCCAGATTTTCTATAATATATGATTAAACAATAAATAATAAAAAGGTTCCATAAAAATCTATTTGAAAGATTATTCACCAATGGAAACTAAAGATGCCTCAAAGAATATCTTTGGAATTAGATTAAACAATAATGAAGAAATGAGTTCCATAAAAATAAAAAAAATGATTTGCCTATGGAAAAATATTTTTTTAAAATTTTTTAATTTAAAAATCCATAATAATTGAATATAAATATTAAGGGTCGTAATATTAAAATATATCCACCGGTAGTGCATAACTGAAAAAGGGTTTTTGTTGTTATTGAATATAAATACCATTAAAATAATATTTAGAAAAGTTTTGTTGAAAATAACTATTTAATTTTGAAAATCACTTTTAAAAATAAAAAATTCAACAAATTGTTAAAATAATTATTCTAATTTTAAGCAATCTTAGGAAATAAATTAATGAATATATACACTAAAATAATAGAAATGATCATGAAAAAATATGATCATGAGTTCAATTTCAAAACATATCACTCTTTTCAAATTATTTAGAAAATGGATTCAAATGTGACCCATAAAGAAAATGAAAGAAATTTTCTTTAAAATAATTCTAATGAAGGTAAAATATGATTTAAAATAGATTCAAAAAAATAAAACGTTTTGGAATATTAAAACATAAAATACTGTGAGGCCCGATCTAAAAGAAAATAGAATATCAATATAGATTAAAAATGTCATTATTTATGTTTCATTAAATAATAAGGATGTAAATTGAAATTACAAATATAGAACATAGTCTTAATCATAAGATAAGAGAAGATATATTGTTCATGAAAATATTATCACTTGATATCCACCCATGAATCATTGAACATAATCAAAATAGAAGGAAATTGTTTTAACCTAAATCATTTTCCAAATTAGTAAATTTTAATTTGTAATCCACAAAAAAAAACAACAGATACATCAGATATAATTAAAATAAATAATTTCATCATTTTAAATTTTAAAACGTATTGTAGATAAAATTAATGAAGATGATAGCTTGGTTAAATTACAATATTCTTAAATGATGTTAAATTTAGATGAATTTAATGAATACTTTGGTAATATAGGGATCAAACCCTTATTAAAAGATTTAAATCCATATTTTATTTTAAATAAAATAAGATTTAATGAAATTTACAATAAAATAAATTCTTCATTCCTATATAATCCCCATTATAAAAATTATATGTCAATATAGAATATGACACATATAAATTAAAGATACAATATAAAACACATATTTGTAGTAGAAACTTTCCGTGTGAGTCCCATAACACCTTTATGAAAACGGTTCAATATCCTAAATTTTACATAGACAATATAAAACCTCAATTTTTTAAAATGTATGTGTCCTACATGAAATAAATGATTTACCGATGAAAAAATATAACAAATATGTCAATATATTTTCATAAGAATAAAATATCAAGAACACTTTAGAATATTTAATATAATAAATTTAGGGATACAAACTATGTTAGTAAGAATATAAAATTACCATAAGTCCTTGGATAATATTGAATAAAAATATAAAATTTATATTTCCAAAGCATACAAAATTATATAAAAAATAACTGAATAACTGTAAAATGGCGTGTCTTATGAGAAATCTGAATTTATTGTTTGTTCTATGATATGGTGTTTATCAAAGGTGAGGTATAAAATTAGTATGCATAAAATGTTTTGATTCCTCAGTTGTGAGGATAAATTTTATAATAAATAGTTTTAATATTTTTTTTAAATAATATAATTTTACCATAATGATGCATCATATGAAATATAAAAGACAATAGTTATGTCCGAAATGAATGTTTTACCATGGGAATAGTATATATTTTATACAGAACATGTGTTAGGGAACATGGAATGTGATAAACCCCATTTTATATTTAATTAATTAGTAAAACTATATTATAATTATTAAAAAATTAATATCTCCCAAATGGTGCATCGTATAATAAATATGAGGCTAATATTTTATCCATAATTGTGGGTTTACCTTATTCAATGTATTACTTTTATATGCATTTGGAATTTGACATGTAATCAAATTAAATAATTTTAATTCATAATTATTATATATATTTAATTAAAATTGTATTCATTGTTTATCATCCTACATACAAGCTTCATCATCTATTAACACCTAACAAGTTTTTTCAAACCATATTGATAAATGGTTCTTACCTCTTTAAAAATAAGAAACACAATTATGGAATGAATTAAACCACTTATCCATTAAAAATATATTGATAGACTTTTTTGAAATGGTTAATCATTTAGTCTGTTTTGTTACAGCTACCATTAATGTGATTGGGATATTAAAATATTTAATCCATTACATTTTAGTTCACAATATGTCCCTTTTTGTCTATTAATCATAGAAAAACCTTGGAAATGATTTATAATGTAATTATTAATCTTCATGGAAGGAGTATTTTCTTACTCCCTATGTATGTACTACAATGTGAGGGTATATTTTTTTCAACCACATTTTTTTAATTCTCGATGTTTCTTGTATTAACAGTTCATTCAATTTTTTGGAAATGAGTTAAAATATTATAAATCGATTGAACCTAAATTAATGATTCTTAATATAAAACAAATATATTGTATTTTAAAAAAAATAAAATTTTATTTTATCATCACTCATGATAATATAACTGATACACATGAAAATTTACATTTTGAATCACATGTGACAATATAAATGATAATTTAAAATGGTTTTATTATCACCACAAGTGATTATTTAAATATTTATCTTAAAATATTAAATTATATTTTTCATGTGATACATTAAATTATAAATATGAAAATTATAAATCATCAAAACATATGATACTTGAAATTATAATGCAATTTTTTTAATTATTATCACATGTGATAAATAATTTTATTATTTTCATTTTAATTTTAGAATTATAAACTATCATGTCATGTAATAATTTAAATAATAAATTTAAAATTATAAGTTATCGTCACATCGGATTATTTTATTAATAATTCGAAAATTACCCAATAGAGAAATAATATCATCACCTCTAATATTTTATTTCTTATTTAGATAATGTAGAATTTTTTGGTTATATGAACCCTTGACAAACCTCATGTGTCAATGATCATACAAAAAATCCCTGAAGAGGTGATCTTGGATGGTATTTTTCCACCATTCATCATCAATGAATTTGTTTGGTTAGAATTTACTCTTCTTTTGGGATCATTTACACATGTTTCCATTAATATTATTATGAATTGACATATTTTGTTGACCATTATAGATTAAGATTCTTTATGAGTGTGTTTGTATATCTAAAAATGTATTGTAACACTGGATGAAATGATTATTCAGTAGCATGTTATTAATTTTTAATGTTAATACCATGTATTGTGTGTTATATATTTCTTATCATGATATGTTGTCTTTTATAATGAATCAAATCCTGTTATTAATGATTTCTGGTATTGTTCATGGATAAAAAGAAAGGGGGACTGTCATGGCATGTTATCCCTTGAAGGAGGAGTGCACATTAAATGTGACTATGATGACGCAGAACCCATGAACAAGGTATATATATGATGATGTCTCAAGATTTCATTCCTTGAACTGAGTGACTAATGTATGTTGACTATATATTTATCCATTGTGTGTACTCAATTAAATAGGGGTATTGATTAGCATTTTATCATTAGGGAGTTAATCTATAGGGACACTGAATAGCATTGAATACCTAAAATTTTCAAGGAAAATAACTATCTTGATGTTAAATTATTCCATGATTCAATATCATACGATGTTGCGTAATTTGATTCAATGGATTTAGGGCTAAACCTAGATTCTTCTGACACCTTCATTGTTCATCCGGTATTAAGCCCAATCTGACATGTATGGGTTTCTATGGTAGCATGGTTAGTGTATGACTATTTAATTTTGTATTGTGTGTTATTATGATTGTCAAAAATTTATTTTATTATGGAATAAACTTGTATATATGAGCATGATGGGTTAATGATCCATTGGTGTTGTCCTACCCAGTCTTAATATCACAACCTATATGGGTATTTGGATCCTCAGTTTGATTTCAAGGATTATTTCAAGAAAGAAAATGACCTTATGGTAGATAGTTGAGTAGATGATAATGGATCTAGTAGTAGACTTGGAAGGTCTCTAAAAGATATAATACTTATTTATTAATTTTATCTTCTTTATTTCCTCTTTACATTCTTTCCACATAGGGATATCTAGTAATTGTATTACATGTATGTCATATTTAATTATACTACATGATTACGAGGATTATTCATTATATTGTTTATTATCGATTATTGATCATATGAAATGAAATTTAGTGTATATTTTACAAATTAATGGAATCAAACACTCCATGGTAGTCATCAACATCTTCCATAATGAAAGGTGTGCAAGAGTACATGTGGAATTCAAGCTTGGACGAGGTGATTCTAGTCAGGATATAGCAAAATTGTATCAGTGTCCTATTAAAAACAATAAGATTCTTCTTTTACTCTTTGTTATGACGTGTTTAATTGGGGATATGGAATTGGGACTCGGATAGAGAACTATATAAATTCATTTCCAACAATTTATGGTGGACCACCGAGTTTCTATAAAATGTATAATTTTGTTTTTCTATTAGTGTTGATTAAATTTTCCTTGACTCATGAACATGATGTTGATGTTTTGTTTTTGTGATTTTATTTGTGTTCATGAATCATGACTTGGAATGTATGTTCACATTAAATATATATAATTTTATTCTCATAATAGTTATTAAATTATATTTTTTTATCAATAACTATTCGAGATAGTTTCATTGTGTGATATATATGTATTGTTTGATATTGTGATATATCATCAATGGATTTAATTATTTAATCCAATAATATTGCAGTGTTAATATATTGATGATCATTGTGACTAATATGAATCTATGAATATAATGGTTAGTTCTATGACGGTTATACATTGATTTTTTGGTGGACTCCAAGATAATCCATCTTGTGTCCCATGGAATGAATAATATTATTTTATTATGATAATGATCTATCATGTTATATAATATGTTCCATTGATGCATTATTAGTTTCTATTAGTGATGTGGAGATGTAATTACTCTATGAAGGGGAATAATTATACATTACCACTATATGTATAAGAGAATGTAGTTGATATTACAAATGAAAATTTTAGGTTGTTTTTGGAATTACATCCATTTCAACAACTAAGTTTCTCACTTATTATTTGTCATTGGAATATGAGGTCATAACTATTGTAAAATAATCCATTACTTCCACATAATCATTCTTCATCCTTCCAGGGCACTAGAAGCTATTAGTTATTTCAGTAATTAGTTGAAATTTTTTTCGATATTAGATAATGTATAAACATTGATGGATTTTTTGTTTATGTTAAATGGTGATCATATCAAATAAATTACTATTATTATATTCCATGTCATATGACACCCAAATAGCTAGAGGATGTCATGGTTACGTGGGATAATATAATGATGATATGATAACCCAAACAAAAGCTTCTAGTTTTATCAAATATAAATGTTTTGTGTTTTTTTTAAAGAAACAGAAAAAATACCCAACATTTTTCAGAATCTGGGAAAATTAAAGTGAAGGATTTTGAGAATTAGATACATACATTAAAACTGATAAAAAAATGTACAAAAAAATTAAATATATAAAAATACATCACACAAATTGCCTCTTCAATGAGAATACACATCATAATCTAAAATCCATTAAACATGGGAAAAATTATTTTTAAACATGGGTGAGAAATTATTTATCCCTATTAGGGTATTTAAAATCAATGGAAAATACATTTAAAATATTTATTTAGAATAAATAAATACCTATAAATAGGTTTTAAAAAGATTAAATACAAAAATTTTCATTAAATTTCGAAAACCAAAAAATCCCAATGATATAGTATTTTGAAATTTTTCATTGGATAAATCCATTCGAAAATAATAATTTTGAATGATTAATTAAGAGACTTAGCAGAGCAGGAGAAAACCATAAGTCCACTTATCTATTTATCATATGGGATAATTCCCCCTTAAGGCCATGGGATCAATCCCTATACCAAAACATATGATTCAATACTGTAGTGCAATTTATCGAAAAACATTCTTATGGTCATTATATAATCAATCAAAAAAATCATTCAAAATAATATATATATTTTTTAAAAAAAAATAATATCATATATATAGTTTTACATGGAATAATCCTTGTTTTATAATTTATAGAATAAAATGTTTTCGAAATTCATTCTTATAATAAATCTTATTTTTTAAAATCAATAAATATAAATTCCAAATAAAATAAATTAATTCATAGAATGTTGATGATAACATAGATGATAGAAATAATAAATATATAATTGAAATAGATAGAACCTAAGATTCCATTTTTCCATTAAATATAATCATTTATTTAGTATAATCTCAAAAATTGATAACACATATAAATTATAAATAAAAGGTATACATAAAAAAATTAAATATTTTATTATTATATATTTCTATATAAATATTATTTATGAAAGAAACAACAAAAGCAGAAAATTAATCAATCTAAATAAATAAATAACAAAAAATGTTTTCTTATTTGTTTTTAAATAAATAGATTGTGAGATGAATCACTAAATATATAATGAATTTCATGATGTTTTATTATTCTTATAAGGGTTCAAATAAATGATTAAAAAATTTTAAAAATGTATTTTCCAAAGAGTCTTGAAAATCCTTTCAGGTTTTCATCATAAAGTGTGACGGTATAATTATACATAAACATACTTACATACCAATAAATAAACATTGTATATGAACAAAAAACCATTATTTCAACCATAATCTAGAAATAAATATAATTGAAATCCTTACAGACAATAAAATTATGATTTTAGAAATAAAATTTAAATCAATGTTTTATTATATATATATGTTTATATGTATATATCGTTATTAATAAAACATAAATTAGAAAATTCCATCCTTATCATTATTTGAGAATGGAATTGTAGAGAAACTAGATTCCAGACAAGTATGAATGATGGTAGATCATGTATAAAACAATTTGGCTGATTCATAGTGTGAAAAGGGGGGGTTTAAATAAATATTAATTACTAGTTGGGTGATGTTGAGTAAACCCATTTGATAAGAGCATTCAAGGGTATTATAAAAATTTGGCTAATCATTCAGATGAAATTCAAATACACACACACAGAGAGACACAAATATATATACATTTTAATTCTGGTGGATGTATTTGAAAATTATGAAAAGGATTTAAAAATAGACATTGGTTGGATCTAAAAATAGTATTAATTAGTGTAAAATATATATAATTCAAAAATATAAATTAATATGTTTATATATATTTATTTTAATGGATACTTACCGTGGAAGCTAGAGTGGTTCGGCTTGATTCAGCATTAAGTAGAAAAACAATATATACTAATCCTCGTCTTTTCATATGGAATTAGTGATGATATGAGGCTATAAAGGGAGGTTACATAGATGATGGATGAGCTGGAATGAAAGAGACTTTGCTTTCCAGGTTCCAGGGCCATGAGGAGGTGTGTAATAGTTGTTATGGTCTGGCAATGTTGTGAATAGGGTGGATGAGCTAGAGTGGACCTGAGAGTTCAGAATACTCAAATTGGGCATTGTGATCATGTGTGTCTATGAATGAAATAAGTAGTCGATGGGGGGGGGAATGTGAAGAAGATGTTTAGGATTAAATTAGGCTATATAACACCCTCACGCACCACATGGATACTTACACAAGGGATCCTTCTTGGAATTCGGTCCACAATTTGCTTTGTCAAATATTAATCAGAACTTGTGACTTACATGATTCTCATCATTGTTTCTCGACCTAGGCATGATTTGTATGTGCCTCTTCTGATTTAATGACTTGTCCCTACACAAGATCCTGATAGTGTGTTGTGAGAGAACCTGAATTTTTATTGTAGAATAATTTTAAAACACAAAAAATTATAAAAATATATCAACGTTATATTTAGATATTATTAAGAGAATTATTATATTTTAATTCAATATAACGGAAAATTTATCATTTAAATAAAATTTCATGTAATATTATTTTATATCTATGAGATAAAAAATGTATGTTACAATTTTAAAAATTATACTTCAATAACAAATTTAACGTCATCATATTTATTATTTTAAATTGTTATTAAAATTCCTTTTAAATTTTTAAAAATAACTAATGGGTAATAATATTCCAATTCCTAAATTTCTTCTCCTTGGTCAAAAAAGTTCTTATTATTATTATGTTTATGAATATTCCAAAAAAACAGAACATTTAGAGAAGTCCAATTTAATGTTCAAAATGGTGAAATAAAAACCTATTCTTCATATCTTTTTAATTGTTATTCATGATTTTTTTATTATTTTGCTATATCCAAGGGGTGAGGGCTGCATGTTAAAATATGTGTTAATTGGAGGTGTTCTTGTGGTGTTTCAATGTAAATCTATTAGTTTTCGGAATTTGTCACGATCTCATAATTTTAATGATTTAATTTTATTAATGGATTAATAGTAAAATTATGCATTGGTTTGTTCTTAATTCATTATATTTTATTAATCGAAAAATATTAAAAATAATAATTAAAATAATACAAGTATGACATGGATTATAGGTATTATATTATCCCCCTATAGATTAAATCATCCCTCGTAATATGTTTATATAGAAACCCACAACTTCTTTGTATTGAATTTCAATCTTGATGTTCCGGTATAAGAAACTTTTTTATTATTAGTTATAAAAATTGAATTTCAACAATTATATGATAACTTTACCAGAATAACTAGTGTTGTCGATTCAATTGAAAATGAGTGTTTCTTTGGGTAAAATTATTCTTAAGGATGTTTTAAATTAGTTAATTTATTTTTCCCAAACACAACTGGAGAAACTACTATGGAAATGACCTATACATATATCGAATGTTGAGAGAGAGGAATGAGATGTTTAAAACCTAGATATATGCAAGTTGAATTGATTTATATAAAATAAATGAAACATCAAATATTTTAATATGTAAAAGTAATTAAGTTGTCCATATAAACTAAAATAAAATACATAAAATAAGTATGATGGGTGAAGGTTACCCTCTCATGTAGCTTCCATAAAATTCATCAATGAATTAAATTTCTCATTTAGGGTATAGTATGTTGAAAGGCCATAAAAATATTTCATATGTGTTTATAAAATATAAGTTAGTCATTCCCCATGAGAAAATAAAAATGTTGATCCATAAAATAATCAATGTATGTTTGGATTATTGCATATTTTGTAACATCATTTAAAATACAAAAGACGGCTTACGAACTGCTCAAATTCATCTATCAATAAATTTATATTTATATTTTGAAGTAACACGTCTAGAAGAGACAAAAAATTTGATCATTGTATTTTATCATGAATATTAAATTATTAAACAAATTTGTTTATAATTGTTGGATATAAAAATTTTAATTTTGATCTATTTTTAAAAACTAATATACATTGTTTCTATGAATGAATATATGAATACATGAACCTGAGCTTATGGATGTTATACATTTAATAGTTGTGTATCGTTTTATAAATGAAACATAATAAATAATAAAAATTAATTCAATCCAAGAACCATAACATTTCTTGTCTTCTAAAATTAGGAACATGTCATATAACACAACAAAACTATACAAAATAAAAATTTAAAAATAAATACTTTGTGGGAACCACCTCTTCCATAATATTGAACATCACAATGTAAAATCCAGTAATATTGTGAATAACAAATTTAAAATATAGTGTGATAAATTCTTTTTCATAGTAAATAGTTTAAATCCCATTTAAAAATTAATTCGACATTAAAATATAATAAATTTCATAAAATTTTAAAAACCATACATTCCCAATGTAATGATATTTTTAAATTGTTCTTTTAGATTCACAATTTTAAAATATTAATTTTTTTGGATTAATTTTGACACATAGTAGGCCATGAGAATACCATGAGCCAACATAACCTTATATAATATTGGATAATTTACCATTAAAGTCATGAGTTCACTCCCTATATCATAACCTAACATTCAATACTCTATAAAAAAGATGAAGAGTGCATTTTAATTATCCTAAAATTTTGATTTATAATCCAAAAACGATTCAAACTAATTCATAAAAAAAATTACATTCGTTAAAACATAATATCTCACATGTATCATAACCTGGCATAATAACATTATTGATAATTTATAATATCACATTTATGATAAATTTGTTTTTATATCAATTGTTCTTAATTAAAATCCATAATTATATTTCAAAAAATTATAACTGAATTCTTGTAATGTTGAGGAAAACATAGATGTTGACCATATCTAATGTATCAATGACATACAAGGATGTGTAGATACATTTTTTCTAAATAAATGGATAAATTTATTAATAAGTATCACTTTAAATGATAAAAATTTTAATTTTTAAATAAACGGAACAAATAACATAAAATCCATAAAATGACTATCTACTTCCAAAAATGTTTCATTTATGAATGAATCAATATATAGTTTTAATTATGAAATATAATGAAAAAATAATTATAAATAACAAAAAAATTGTTATGTTAATTTTTCTAAAATAAATAATATATGGAGATAATTCATTGAAACATAAATTCATTTCATGATATTCGATTAATCATTGAAGCATATAAATAAATCATTAAAAATAAATTAAAATTTTTATTTTTCAAAAAGACTAAAAAATTATTACATGTATTCATCACAATATTTTATGGTATATATATACATAGATACAAATTTATTCAAATATGTAAATTTTTTAAATCAACATAGAAACCATGTTTGAACAAAAAAACATGACTAATTTATAAATGAAATCCCCACAGTAAATATATTGATTATTTTAAAAATACATATAAATAAATACATTATATTATAAATAAATAAATATATATATATATATATAATTGCAGGTGTGTGTGTGTACATGTGTGTGGGTGAAAATCAGACATTAACTGATAGATTGAAAAAAACAGATCTAAACACTGAAAAATTTTATTTGAATAAAATTGATTAACCCATTAGATTTCAAATAAAAGAAATATAAATAGAAAAAATTCTGTATATATATATATATGAATATTAATTATAAAATGAATGACTGAAAAAATTATCCAACCCTTCAAAAAATGGAAAAATTACTTGATAAATAATAATAATAATACCATAATATTATATGTTCTGAAAACACATAAAATTAAATAGAATGATATATTTATATATATATAAATATTTATATATCATTATAAAATGAACAAAAGTAGATAAATTTGACCCATAACGTGATTCAAAATCGAAGTAGAAAGGTCGTTGGACATAATGCATGGAAGAAAGAGGGTACATCTTCGAGAAAACAATTTGAGTGTTTCAATGTATGCAGACGTGGGATTAAAAAAAATTAAATTTTTATTTGTGTATTGTTGGGAACACCCTTTTGAAACAAATAAATCTTTGTTAGGAATCCATTTTACCCATCATTTGGATTAAAATCATATATATATATATATATATATAATTTCTTGTTTTTGTTTTTGTGAAAATGAAAATGGAATCAAAATTGAACGTAGGCCAGATAAAAAAAATTCTATTAGTGTAAAACATACAGAATTTTGAAATATAATTTATTAAATATATGTATATATATATATATATATTAATAAAATATTACTTTGGAAGTTGGCGTTGTTCATCTTAATCAAGGGTTTGTTTAAAAAAAATTAAACCATTCTTGACAATTTTTTGGAATAACCGATGAGATGAGAACATGAAATAATGTGACTTTGACGATGGAGGGGATTCCATGTCAGCAGGTTGGCGTATCTATTTAGAAGGCTGTATGGTTGGGTATAACAAGAGAGACAATCTGAAAAAGCAGGGAACATGTCAATTGAAAATATGTTGGTTGGAAAATATTGTATTGGTCTTATAAGGGAGGGTGATCTTGTTTCTCGATGATTATGAAAAGAGGTCGATCAACAGTAGGTAGAGAATATTTCTATACTGAAATATGGTTGGACCAGATAGCTTTAATTCCTCACACGGTGTCCCACATCAAATCAGGGGGAATATTTACGCTCCTATAAATGTAGAAGTAAAATTTTTCTACCTCGTTCACACCATCAAAAACCATTGGGATCCATACACATGAGCTCCCTCCCATACTTCGTCGCACACATTACATGGTATAAGGATATATTAATACACACAACCTAGAAGTTCTTTTCGTTGTTGGTCATGGTTGTGCGGAATTAGGTCTTCCACTTTTGAACTGATGTCTTGTCCATATACGGGAATACCATGGTTTGTTGGAAATGAACAAAAATATATTTTGATGAATGATTTCCAAAAAATTTAAAAAATATAAATAAATATTAATGTAATATTTTTTTAACACTTCCATTTTATATTACAACATATATATATCAATTATTCATTTAAAATAATATTATATAACCATATTTTCATTATATTAAAGACTCAATGTCATATTTTATTTTTAAATGTTATATTTATTAAGAAATTTTTATTATAATTCATATTCTATACTATTGATAATTAATTATTTATTTTCACATTAAATATTTATATCACTTAATTGAAAAACATAAAACATAAATATTTAATCTCAACTGTCATAAAAGGTCATATAATAATTATTATTATTACATGTAAAAATATGTGAGGTTTGTTGATGTTAGATTCTTAATAGAAAATGTTGATATATATTCCTCTTGTTCATAGAATCATAATTAGTATTTCTTCTTATTTATTTAATTATTTTGGATGATATAGGGGAACGAGGATACAATTTTAGGCTTCTTATGTTGATTGGAGGAGTAAAAATAGTGTTAGTTTGGATTTCGATGTATTCTATGAACTAGCCATGATATAATAATTTTTAATGAAATAATGTTATCAGTGGTTTAGTAATAAAATCATTTCGTTATTTGTTCATAAATGATGCATTCTAATTAATTAAAAACAATTATTTAATAATTAAAAAAAATAGAAATAGTGTAATACATGATGGATTGTGTGTGTTATACAGGGATATACAAACAATTCCTAGAATATAATATTGAGATTTACCTTTTTTATTTGCAAATAGTGGGGATAATAGTCTTTAACAATGACTTGATTTCTTTTGTCAAAACCAGCTGATTGTAAATTATTGATATCTATTACCCTAGGAAATACTCTTATCAATTAACTTTGTGAATATTTTTGTTATCTATGATTTATATTCAATTTTCATATCATGGGTGTTGAGTTAGAGAGTATGACATTCTAAAGACAGTGATTCAGAGTAGGTACTCGCTTTAGTAGTATACAGTGATACAGTTTGGGCTAAATAATGAAGAAGAAGTGTTCGTTGCCCTCAAGAAAAATAGATTTCATTAATAATTATACTCCTTATTCAATGTTTCCATTGACTATATCCACATATACACATAGACACCATAGAAATATTCTAGGAACCTTTAGACATTCATGAGTATTCTTCATGAACAATGTAATCACAACAGGATATCGATGTATGACTAAAAGATCTGAGAACTGAAGATCCTAGGACTTTTGGAGTATGAGATAAGAATATTTTTACACCTCAATGATGTTTAAATCATCATGTATCAGACACATATGTGAAATGTTTTTTAATATTTATATATTTCTATGTTTAGCAATATATTAAAAATGGTTTATTTAGTACTTCATCGGAATATCATCACTCATAACAGCACTGATAAAAAATGTTGTAAGTTTTTAGCAAAAAGACAAGTGTAAATAGTCTTTCCTTCTTCTAAAGAGATGGTTGAAAAAATCTACACTACTAACTTTCAATGAGAATTGGATTTTTTATAAAATGTATTACAATGCATCATGAATTGGTCTGGGAATATATTTGATTAAAAGAGAGTAGATAGTAGCCTTTGAGTCTCGTCAATAATGAAACCATTAGTAGAACTAACCTATACCTCACATTGAGCTAGATGATGTGATCTATGATACGTAATTTTTGATACATTATCCATTTGGAGAGGGATTTACTATTTAGATATGCAATAAGAGCCTTCATTATATCTTCACATATGGGCACCTGAATCTGAGGTAGAGATACTAGGTTGAGAACATGATGACATTTGACACCAATATGTAATATTCACCTTAGAAGGTATTTTCCATTAATAATTCATTTATCCAAAAGACACATGATGGATAAAAACATAACAAGAGGTCATAAGAAGAGTAGTGATGCTTTATTATATTATTAGCTAAATAGAAAATGGGTAACTCAGAGGACAGTGGAACAATGAATTTTGATCACTTGATAGTCCCCTCCTCACACATGAACTAGGTAAAGGATATAAATAAAATGGAATTTGAATTATAAAAATTGAGAGATCAACTACCTAGTGATGACCCACTACCTAGATGGTTAATGGACAATGATTACGTGATCATGGTACATAGAATAGTCGTTGTAATTAGTTTTATATTTGATGATTTGATGAGGGATTACCATACCAATATAATATTTCTACATCACAGTGTGGCAAGTATGTATCATTACATTATGGAATAGTTCTATTGGATACGGATGATGATATAAATTACTTGTTTTTCCTCATGATACCTAACTGGTCAGAGTGCTATGGTTAGAACCACTGTCCTATTTGGTTTTTGCAGCCACATGTATTATCTATTTGCATCATGATTTAAATTTTAATAGTAAAGCCTATTATCATGTACCAGGGAATGCTAAGTCAAGATCGATGCACCTTGTCGGAGATGATTCCTCTATGTACAAATGTGCAAGAACTACATCCATATATATTATACATACAAGGATATATTCCTAGGAAGACCCACATATTAACTACCTTACCAAAAGTATATGATTTTTTTCTATGGTTTTCCTCAAATCATTTCATAGAGTTACATTATATAAACTATTTTTTCTAAATATAGATTACATGGTTTCAACTAAACATCATCTAATACAAAATGTAAAAACCTTTGAACAATTTGCATTGATTCAGATCCTTGATTTATTCTAGTGGTATAATAATCATCAATTCACATTCTGAAGGGACATGTAGTTTCGTAGAATTAGAAAACAATATATAATGATAAATTTTACATTACAACATTATATGAGAAAATTCATAAGAATCCCCTTTGAAACATCCATAAACTCCAGGATTATACATCTTCATAATTAATAATATACATCTTAAGATCGTGTAAAAAATAAAACATAATAATGTGGTTATCTTAGATGGTCTACAAGGGTACGCAATATAGAAGATCCTATCATATATAAACATAAACAACAATTCATGGTGAATAATTAAAATACATACCATTAAAGCCATATCTTAATCATAATATGGAATAAATAATAGTTGAAAAACTAGTTTCATATAAATAATCACATGATAACAAATCATAACCATTGATATAATACTAGTAAAATCATCAAATGGATTACGAATTAAAAAATTCATAATTAAGGAATTAGAAAATCTATAAATCATCAACATATTGTAAATGCATTAACCAAGAGACCACATGTAAAGGACTAAAAACCTAGTCCTGTTAGTATCATTAAAAGTACATATGCATCGAAGGGCCACATCTGATCATTCATGTCACATGATAAGTCCAATTCATTACTCCCATATAATGGTTGAAACATAATAAACACATAAATTCATATTGAAACTAATATTTTACAATTTATTATCATTCCCTATACAATAAACATAATCATATACCATAATAAGTAATAAAGAGAATGGTATCAAGATATTAAATCCATATTAAATGTAATAATAAACAATTAAATAAAAAAATGTAGGTTGAAAAATAAAATATCAATTTCATTAAGCATAACATAAAATATATGGTTCTGAAATATCTGTAAATATTCCATGTAAATAATTGAGAAATTCTCGATAGAAATGTACTTTCTTACTAAGGGGAATATAAGTTCATTTGGAAAATCATTTTTTATTTATTATAAACTCCGAATATAAGAATGAATATTATATAAATGGAAATATATGTACAATGATATTTTATATTCAAAAAAGTTCTATAATTTATGTGACAACATGTAAATATTGTTTTTAATAATATTTATAAATTTGCCACTTTTGTGCAGTTTTAGAGGAAATATAAAAGATTCTTTAATATGTAAAAGGATTATTTGATTATAAAAAACCATCAAAATTTAGAAATTTTTTCATTAAAATAGAATTTTTTATATAGTTTTTGTTGTCTAAAAATAGATAATGGTGTGTACCTAAAAATGTGTTAGAAATTGGGATATTCCCATTAACCAGGCCTCCTAATCATGAGAAATAGAAAAATGAATCTTATAAAAACATATATTTTCCCATAAAAGAAAGACGTTATATTCTAGATTAATTATATGGGAACATATACATAGAGTATATTCCCTATATCTAAATATAAAGAAGAATTACATTTGTTGAAAATGTGATAAAGTGTAACCTAAAGGAAAAAAGGAGGATCAAGGAGAATCTCTTCCATATGCCTGAAAGTGTTATTCTCATGTACATAACAACCTAAATAATGAAATTAGATTCACTATTAATATAATTTAGGTCATATTAGAGAGGAATTTCATGATGTTTAAATTTATAATGTTTATTTATTTTCATTATGATTTTTTCTAAAATTTAGTTTCATCTATTGGATGAGTATGTTTCCATGGTTTTCATCATTGCTTCACTTTAATGAAGAACATGTGAAATTGGAACAATTATATAAAATTGAATTTTTATAGTATTAATGAACATTAAAATGTTTTAATGGTCTTACATATCATATTAATAGATATATATGGTTGATTAATTTGATAAAACATCAATGACAACTGCTGGATTGTTTTGGTGTTTTTTCTGATCATCATGTAGTAATATTAATATTATTTATATATACTAGTTCCATAACAATAAATATGTATTATTATTAATATTAAATCATCTTTTAAACATAATAATCATTTTATGTCCCGAAATTAATATGGAATTGAAAAATTAAATATCATCATCCATGAAGACGGTAAATTGGAACCTAATGGATAATGTTTTCATTTTAATAATAAAAAGGTGAATGAAAAATAATTGATGATGTATATACAATTATCTCAATAATATTACTGTATAAAAAATATAATAGGGTAATAAGCACTATTTGGAATGAAGATGTATGTCATGGATAGTAAAATAAATGAAATTGAAAGAAATTTAAAATAAAGATATGTGATTTTACCTCTTGAATTCCACTCCTTCAAAACATCCATAGAGAACATTGGAATGGTATTCTGAGTGAGTTGAGAATGAAAAAAATGTACGGGAGATTCAATAGAGATGGATTGTGAAGAAATTAGAAGAGATTTAAGGACATGGATGTGTGATGATAAGTGTGGGTGAAGGGTGGTATTTATAATGGAGGAGAGGGGTGGTTTTTAATTGTTTTATTAATTTGTTTATTATTCTTGATCCTTAGAAGAAATTTTGTTATTTCTTGTGACTAAATACACTATTAAGTGCATATAATTTTGAAGAAAATGTGATTAAAAAGTACATAAATTAGGAATGATTTAATAATTCAGGTAATTACCTAATATGGTAAATTAATAAATTTCACTATTCATAATAAATTGAATTATTTTAAAAAAATATGAAAATTTGAAAAGAATCATTTTTTATCTTATAGAATTAAAAAATGTTGTTTATTTGGGGAAAATAATTTTCTAAAAATAATAAATTTATTTTTAACAAAAATCATCCTTATTTTGAACAATACATATTTTGATTACATAATTGATTTAATAACACTTTGAATAATTAATTAATGTAATTGAAAATTTTATAATAATCATAAGACAAAAAATATTCTTTTGTGAATCTATTTCATGATAATAGTTTTTCATTAAACATTTATTCAAATTATAATATTTTGAATTAGGATTTAGGTCTCACAAAAATACCAATACATAATTCATCAATTTTAAAACATTGGTTTATTATTCCATAATATAAATGGATTATATTTTTATTCATAATGTATATAAATAATATGTATACATCCATAGGTAATGTTAATATTATAACTGATATATTTCTAATATTAATGGTAACATTACTATTAAAATAGTCAAAGTTAATAGTATCTTATGGTTTTAAACTCATAGCTTTGTGATACATAAACTATCAAAGATGTTATATATTAATAGAGCCAAACCATAAAATATTAGGGGGATACATTCTCATCCCATTATGATATCTGAATACAAAAATTTCTAGAATCTCACCTAAAAAAATATTTGGGCAATTCATCATCATATATTCCTATGGTTTCCACTCCCATCATTAATTTAATGATTATTCAAAAGAAAATTTACATGATAAGTCATCAATATCCTTAAAAACTTACCTCTTGTTTGATAAATCTGTATTGACACATCACAGTAATATAAAGTTTCCACCCATACTAGTTTTTTAGAAGTGAGGAAATATGTTCTGTCTAGAGTTTACATCCTTAACCAGTAGACATGAAACCCATATATTTCATTAGAAAGTATTGGTCATAGTTCACAATGATAATATACAAATGAAACCTTCTCTAGAACAACCAGAATACAATTATTCCAAGGTATTAGTTTCCCTCTCTTTAATAATATTATTACACCCTTGAATTCATATACTTTTAAGAGAACATGATATCCGAAATAAAATTCCAAATACTTATTTAAATTATTAGCACATCTATTTTCCCTACATTTACCTTCTTTCTCATTTGTCAAAATAGTTTTTACCTTTTACATTGTTCACTCTAAATGATTTGGTCATACAAGTATCCTTTCACAAATTTCCACCCAACAGGTTGGTTTATGAAATATCTTTCTATATAAATCTTCATATGGTGAAATTTAAATTCATAAATGAATACTATTATTTTACTAAATCTTTTATAATGGGATATACTAATCACATATACCTTGAATGTCATTTTAGCATGACCTCACCAAGCATTATTATGTTTGAATTTTCCTCTATGAGTGCTAATGAGTTTGAGGGTGAAAATTAGTTACCAATTGATGCTCATTATCCAAATTTTTCTGTATACATTTCCATAATTTGAATGTAAATCCTGGATCATGATCATACCCAATTTAATGAGGAACCCCACGATGTCATAAAAATCAATAATATAGAGTTTTGTAAGACATGTCCTTTGAAAATCCTCCATTATAGTGAGAAAATTTTTATATGTGTTAAATTTTTAAAATATAACAGATGTCTTATCATTCGTCATTGGAGTTTTTTAAACTAGTGATCTAATCCATAGTAATGTCATCCCACACCCATGTAGGAATATGTAAGGTTCTCATGACTCCAATAAGAGGTTGTCTTTATGCCTTCACATATTGATAGAATAATCATTTTAAAAAATAATAAGAAAATTTGCCATATAATTTGATCCCAGCAAAAGGTTCCTTTAAATCTCTATGTATCATAGCTCAACATGTGTTTATTAATAAATTATATCTATAGAAAATATCCAATAAATACAATTTTATCTCTATTATAGTGTTGACATAATTCCTTTTCCAATATTTTATATTTAAATTGTCATACATGATGACTGCCAACATTTCATAATTCATAACAATACTTAGCCTTTTAAAATTCTCATCATCATGAGAAATTGTAATCATTTCCAATAAATACTATTAGGAAACCAATTGAAAATGAAAATATGTTTGACCCTCAAGGATAATATTCATATTCAGATTTTTTAGATCCATTTATAATGTATATTGTTCAATACAAAAAAATAGATATCCATGATCCTTCAATCTCAATGTGTCTGTTACTTTATTTCCCTTCCCTATGTGGTATTGTGTTTATGTTTCTTAATCTGTGAGTATTATGATCTACCACTTTTTCCTCAAGTTGAGTTATTCCTATCTAGATATATATTTAAACTATTGCGATCATTATATATCTCACATGTTTCTCTATAGACATAGTGTCTATATTTTCATACAAATCATTACACATTTTATCTCATATGATGTGTTGGAATGTTCAATTTAAGTGTTTTTAAATGGATTAATGTGTATGAAATGAATCTATTATTCTTAATAAAGACAAAATGATGTAATTTATTGGATGAAACACTAAAAATAAAAAATCCACCATTTCATGATTTTAGAGAGAGTGTTAGATATTTCACTAATATCAACTTCAATTCTTCAAAACTTTTTTTACATTGTTTTTTTTTCATAATATCATTAATCCTTTATGAGTAATCTGAGATTATGGGTTAGATAATTGAAATAATTTTAGAAAAAATACTTGTGTTAACCTATTAATTTAATGAAACTACATACCTCAATTATGGTGGTTGGTTTAGTCAATTCATGGAATTACTTTTTCTTCACATGATCAACTGATATTTTATCCTTACTGGAAATATGGATATGTTAATAATATTTTTCAACCAAAAATTCATACATTTTACAAATCCAATATAATTTTCTCATCTCATGAGTCTCTATAACATTCTTCCAATAGTTATCACGTGCCTCATTTCATTTAAAATATCACAAGATATCATTAATAAATACAACAATATAATAATCATTGGGTTCCCAAAACACTATTTAATTATATCCTTAAAAATATGAGGTTAATTAGACTATGGAAGTGGAATTATTGTAAACTCGTAATGTCCATAATCGGTTTGAAATTATTTATTTGTAATATGATTTTTCTATACACTTATTTGATGATATCAAGATCAAAGATCAATATTTTACAAAAAAATAGATTTTTTATTTTGATCAAATAAATCACAAATGCAAGGAAGACAATATTTTTCATTATCGTAACAGAATATATCTCCCTATAGTCAATTAATAACGTAATTGTTCTATATATCTTCTTAAAAAATTATAGTAGCTCCCAAAGGAGTAACTATGGAGAATATAATTATTTTATCACATTATTCCTCTAGTTTTTTATTCCTCCCAACTAATTTCATAGTGGTCATTCTATATGGAGTCGTTGATATATGACTTTCATAGAGGATTAAATAAATAGAAAAATAAATATCTCGGTCTATAGGATTTCTAGTTAAATCATCATGGAATACATCAAAGACACAGAAAAGTTTATTCAAAAATGTAAAATTACTAATTTTTTAAATAAAATCAAAAAATATCAATGATATATTACAAATCTGAAGGGTAAAATTACTATTAAAATGGCCAAATTTAATAGTATCTTATGGTTTTAAACTCACATCATTGTAAATCATAAACTGTAAAAGATGTTATATATTAAAAGAGGCAAAACATAAAATATTAAGGGGTTACATTCTCAGATCATAAAAATATTTCAATCCAAATATTTCTAGAATCTCACCTCATAAAAATATTTGGGTAATTCATCATCATATCTTCCTATGATTTTCACTCATGTCTTTAATATTTTGATTATTAAAAATTAATTTTACATGCTATGTCATCCATATCCTTAACAACTTACATCATGTTTTGATAAATCAGTATTGACTCATCGCAGTATGATAAATTCGGCATGGATACTATTCCTTTAGAAGTGAGGACATGTGTTGGGTATAGAGATTAAATCATTAAAAAATATATATGAAACCCATTTTTTACATTAGGATGAATTTTTTTCAGTTCCTAAAGATAATATACAATTGTAACCCGCTCCAGAACTTCCAGAATACAATTATTCCAAGTTATTAGTTTCCCTATCTTTGAGAATATTATAACACCCTTGAATTGATATACTCTCAATAAAACATGATATCTGAAATAAAATTCCAAATACTTATATCAATTATTACCACATATATTATCCCTAAATTTACCTTCATTGACATGGTTCAGAATTGTTTTTACACTTTCCATTGTTAAATCTAAATGATTTGGTCCTACAATAATCCTTTAACAAATTTCCTCCAAACAAGTTTCTTTATAAAATATCATTCCAGATATATCTTCATAGTGTGAAATTTAAATACATAAATGGAAACTACTATTGTACTAAATCTTTTATAACGGGTTATACTAATCACATATACCTTGAAAGTCATTTTAGCATGATCTCACCATGCATTATTAAGTTCAAATGGTCCTTTATGAGTGCTCATGAGTTTGAGGGTGACAAGTAGTTTTCTATTGATTCTCATTATCCAAATATTTTTGTAAACATTTAGATAATTTCAATGTAAATCGTGGATCATGATGAGAAACAATTTAATGAGGAACCCTACGATGTAATAAAAATCATTAATATAGAGTTTTATAAGACACCCCCATTGAAAATCAACCATTATAGAGAGAAAATATGCATATTTTGTAAATTTTTTAAAAAGAATGGATGTTGTATCATTATTTGTTGGATTTTGTTAAACTAGTGATATAATCCATAGTAATTCCATCCCACGCCCATGTAAGAATATGAATAGTTCTCATTACTCCATTAAGATGTTGTATTTATGCTTTCACTTATTAATATAATAATAATTTTGATAAATAAAAAAAATTCCATATCATTTGTTCCCTTAAAAAGGTTACTTTAAATATCTATGTATCATAGGTCAACATGGGTTTATTAAGAAATTATAACTATAGGAAATATCCAATAAATACAATTTTATCTGTAGTATAGAGGTACCATAAAGCCTTTTCCAATATTTTATATTTACATTTTTATACATGATGACTGCCAACTTAACATCATTCAAAACCATATTTATCCTTTGAAAAATCACACCATCATAATGAGAAATTGTAATCATTTCAAATAAATATTGTTGGGAAACCAATTGAAAATGTAAACCTATTTGATTATCAAGGATAAATTTCATATTCATAATTTATAGATCTATATATAATGGATATTGTTCAATAAAAAAATTGATATCCATGATCCTTTATTCTCAACGCAATTTATACCTTATTTTCCTTCTCTGTGTGGTATTTTATTTATGTTTCATAATCTGTGAGAAGTATGATCTACCACCTTTTTCTCATTTTGAGTTATTTCTATCCAGATATATATTTCAAATATTGTGATCATTATATATCTCACATGTTTCTCTATAGACATAGTGTCTCTATTTTCATATCAATCCTTACACATTTTAGCTCAGATGATGAGTTGGAATGTTCTATTCAAGTGTTTTTAAATGGATTGATGTGTATAAAATGAATCTCTAATTCATAATAAAAACAAAATGATGTAATTTCGTGCATGAATCACTAAAAATAAAAATCCACCATTTAATGATTTTAGAGAATATATTTTATATTAAACTATTATAATCTTCAATTCTTCAAAAACATTCCTCACATTGTTTTTTCCATAAGATCAATAATCCATTATGAGTAATCTTGGATAATGGGTCAGATAATTGAAAGAATTTCTAAAACAACACATTATTAACCTATTAAATTAATTAAACTACATACTTCAATTATTGTCGTTGGTGTAGTAAATTCATAGAATTACTTTTTCATCAAATGATCAAATGAAATTTCATCCTTAGTGGAAATATGGATAGGTTAATAATACTTTTCAATATAAAATTCACTCATTTTAAACATCCAATTTAATTCTCTCATTTCATGACTCTCTATAACATTATTCCAGTAGTTATCATGTGCTAATATTCATTGAAATATAACAATATATTATCAATAAATAAAACAATATAATAATCATGGTATTCCTAGAACACTATTTCATTATATACATAAAAATAAGAGGTGAATTAGACTGTGGAAATGGAATTATTGTAAACTCATAATATCCATAATCGATTTGATATTATTTATTGGTAATATGATTTTTCTATAAAACTAAATGATGTTATCAAGATACAATATCAATATTTTACAAAAAAATAGATGTTTTATGTTGATCAAATAAATCATAAATTTCATGGAAGAAAATATTTATTTATTATCGTAATTGCATTGATCTCCCTATATACAATTAATAACATAGTTGTTCTATATGTCTTCCTAAAAATTGGAAGTAGCTCCTAAAGGAGTAACTATATAGAATATAAATCTATTATCACATTAATCCAATAGTTTTTTATTCATCTCAACTAATATCATAGGGGCCATTATATATGGAGTTATTGATATATGTCTTTGATCGAGGATTAAATCAATAGAAAAATAAACATCTTAGTCTATAAAATGTCTAGGTAAATCATCATGGAATACATTAATATATTCTTGTCTAATAAATATATCCATAATTAGATGTTTTATTTACTTATATATATATATGATATTTTCTACATATCACCAAGAATTTCATATATAAATTCTATTGGTGGTGGATCTAGATATGAATTTAATGATAAAGTCCCCACTTTAAATATAAGAAACTAAATACCTTCATCATAAATCATAATTATCATCACTTTATAAAACATTTTTCATCATATTTGTAAGTCCATTCTATACCAAGGATTATATCAAAATAAACCTTATGTATAATTATTAAATCAAAAATTAGAGCACATTTAGGTGTCATAATAGGACCTACTCGACACACTTTTCTACTAAAAGGTTTCTACTATGAGTCATTACTGAGAACTACCTTGTTATAAATAATTGAAAATATATAGATTTCAACGATAACATGGATGATATAAAGGAATATAAATTCCACGCATCTAATAATAATTTACATATGTTTGAGGATATGTTTAAAACATCTACCACAATATCAATATGATCATCAACCTAGGATATTGTGATATCTTACGAATATCATTATTCCCTATTCCATTATTGGGTAATTATTTCTTGATTAATTGGAAAATAATTTACATAATGTCAAATATAATCTAAATTACTTCATTGATAATTGTAATCTTTTGTCGTTTCCATTCAATCATGATATTGATGGCCTTTTTTTCCACAAATATTACAACCCATCATCCCCAATAACCATGTTCTATATCATTTCATTATATATTTGTCACATTATAGAATGTATACTCTTCCACTTTTCCATTTTCATTTTTACCAAATATAGACTGTTCATTACCCATATAGTAATTTTTCATTCCATTCAATTCATTAGACAAAGACAATTCATTCTTTTTCGTGATAACACACGAGACTATGTATTCACATGATGAGAGTATTTTCAATGCCAATTACCATAAATGAAAATGTACAAACCCTTTCGTTAATTGAACTATTTTGATCATTAAATTGTTTACGTAAAGAGATACATGTCTTCCTAATAATGTAATATATTTTTATACGTACTAATATTCTAATCATCATTTTTCATTAGATTCATGAATTAAATCTCTATATCTTCTCACTATATGTTAGGGAATTATTTTTCTATGAAAATATCATTAAAATACATCCATTCCATATTTTAAATTCCTTCCTCTACATTTTTTTGAAGAAATTACCACTATTGATATCCTTCTACTAATAGATGATAGACTCCCAAAATAACATTATCCATTTCCTTACATCCTATATAAATAAATGTATTCTATATTGAAATTATACACTTCTCATGGAATTTTTTGGTAGTCCATTGAGTTATGGTGATATGTTTTTTATTAAGGAATCCTACTTTTTGACACCACATTATGGATTGAGATTCTTCATTCAGGTAACGTTATTATTCATAACCTGAGTATATTTTCCCAGAATAGTTATATGTTTCTCAGTACTAGTTATAGATCCAAATCTGATAACATAATATATCATATGTTGTAAATAACATAATAGAATATGTGAATTGATATGTTTCTATTCCATCCATTAGGATCTATTTCTAAATAATGCAATACTCTAAATTAGGTTATGATTCACAATTATTAATTTCTAATAATAAAATCAATTGTTAAAAATTTTATATTAATTCATATCCAATCTAAAAATCATAATCATGGTCTCATGGGGTACATGTTTACTTTTAAATCTATTATAAAGGTTTGTAGTGTAAATTTGAATTATTTTAATCATATACACTCTTAGTGTAAAATAAGTGTGTAATAAGGCCTATTTTTGTGTAATGTGTTCCACAAAGTCAAGACCAACACACCATGTCAGAGTTATTACCCCATGGTTCATTTTTTCAAGAACCATGTTCACTTGTTGTATCTGAAGCTTTCTGTATTTATATGAATTTCCAGATAATATCTTACTTATTAAAATTCATGGATTTTTTCTATGGTTATCCACAATTTCTATCATAGGGTTGTGTTTCAATAAAATAATTTCCCCATATCACGTTTCCAAGGATTATAAAAAACATCATATGATAAAAAGTATAAAGAAAATGACCCTAGTAGTCCATAAATAGAGGTATGCTTCATTACATTGGTATAATAAATAAGTGAGTCACAACCTCAAAGACCTAGTAGTTTAGTAATATTAGAAAACTATATTTGAACATAAATTTTACATCAATTCATAGAAGTAAAAACAACCTATAAAATCCATTTGAAGTATCTATAAAAAAATTGATTATATCTCCAAGTCATACATAATATTCATCATTAAATCAAGGGGAATAATAAAATATAAGAAATGTATGAGATCGAAAACTCAATATGGGTATGAAATAAAGATAAAAATATCATAAATACACATAAATATTACCACATGTTGATTAACTAAATCACATGACATAAAAACAAAATATTAATAATAATATGACATGAATATAAGATGAATAAATAATTCAATAAAAATAACCACATGATAATAAAAAAAAACATAGATATTCTACTAATCTGGAAATCACATTCGTTATACATTAATAATATCATAAATACGAAATGTGTAATATCAAACATCAGAAAAATAATGTCAAGGATTCAACCCTGATATCATACATAAATGACTAAAAACACTATCTAGGTAGTCTCATTAGACATACCAATTCATCAAGAGGAACTAACATCCCTTTCCCATCTGATAATAAGACTAATTAATTACTTATATGAAATTATAGAAACATAATCAACTTATACATTCAAATTGAATCTACTATATGAAATGTTAATAACATTCCCCAAAAAAACATATTTATAAAAATTTCAGAGTAACATGGAGAATGGATTAGTGGTAGTATATATTCAGTAAAAATATTCATGAACCATTGAATAAAATAATGTAGATGGTGATATAAGATATCAATTCCCATAAGAATACATTCCAATAGAGTGTGTTGAAATATATATAAATATTCAAAGAATATCATTGATGAATTATTGAGGGAAATAACCTTTTATCTTAAGGGATGATGTTTTCTTTTAGAAAATAATTTTTTATTATTCATAAAATCATATCACAAATAATTGTTATCCAGAAAATAAAATGGATGTAAAAGTAAAATATCTTTTAGTAACAAAATATTTCCAACATAAGTGATAATATATAAAATTAGTCTTTATGAAAAATTACAAATGGGAAACTTTAGTGTAGTTTCAAATGACACATAAATGTTTATTCGAAAAGTAAAAGTATTAATTTTTTACATAAAATCAAAAAATATCTATGATATATTACTAATACTAATGGTAACATTACTATTCAAATGGTCAAATTTAATGGTATCTTATAGTTTTAAACCCACGACATTGTGAAAAATAAACTATAACAGATGTTATATATTAAATTAGGAAACACTTTTCCATTATTTTCCCTAAATGATTTGGTCCTACAAGCTTCCATTCACAAATTTCCTCTAATAAAGATGGTTTATGAAATCTCATTCTATATAATGGTTCTTATAGTGAAATTTAAATTCATAAATGGAAACTACTATTGTACTAAATCTTTTATAATGGGATATACTAATCACATATAACATGAATGTCATTTTTGAATGATCTCACCATTCATTCTTAAGATTGAATGGTCCTTTAAGGGTAGTCATGAGTTTGAGGGTGACAAGTAGTAATCAATTGATGCTCATTATCCAAATATTTGTGAATACATTTCGGTAATTTCAATGTAAATAGTGGATCATGATCAGACCCTATTTAATGTGGAACCCCACGATGTAATAAAAATCATTAATATAGAGTTTTATTGGACACACCCTTTGAAAATCCTCCATTATAGTGAGAAAAATGTATATTTGGTAAATGCTTAAAAAAGGACAGATGTCGTATCATTCTTCATTGCAGTTTTTTAAACTAGTAAAATATTACATCTTAAAGTCATCCCACACCCAGGTATGAATATGTAGAGTTCTCATGGCCCTAATAAGATGTTGTCTTTATGCCTTCACCTATTCGTGGAATAAAAATTTTGATAAATAATAAAAAATTTCTCATATCATTTGATCCTATCGAAAGGATCCTTTAAATCTATAAGTATCATAGGTCATCATGGGTTTATTAAGAAATCCTAACTATATGAAATATCAAAAAATACAATTTTTTCTCTATTATAGTGGTAATATAAATCCTTTTACTATAATATATATTTAAATTTTTATACATGATGACTACCAACTTCTCGTCATTCATAACCATAATTATCCTTTGAAAATTCTAATCATCATAATGAGAAATTGTAATAACATCTAATAAATACTATTGGGAATCCAATTGAAAATGTAATGATGTTTGACCCACAAGGATAATGTTCATATTCATATTTTTTATATCCATATATAAAGGATACTGTTCAATACAAATAAATTACATATCCATGATCCTTCCTTCTCATCGCATCAGATACCTTATTTTTCCTTCACCGTGTTGTATTGTATATGTGTTTTGTCAGATACGAGTACAATGATCTACCACGTTTTCCTCATTTTGTGTTATTTCTATCCAGATATATATTTCAACTATTGTGATCATTATATATATCACATGTTTATCTATAGACATAGTGTCAATATTTTCATATTAATCATTAGACATTTTATCTCAGATGATGAGTTGGAATGTTCAATTCAATTGTTTTTAAATGGATTGATGTGTATGAAATTACGCTATCATTCATAATATAGAAAAAATGATGTAATTTCATGGAGGAACCCCTAAAAATAAAAAATCCACCATTTCATTATTTTAGAGAAAATATTTGATATTTCACTAATATCTTCTTCATTTGTTCAAAACATTCTTCACATTGTTTTTTCTATAAGAACATTAAACCTTTATGAGTAATCTAGTATAACGGGTAAGATAATTGAAATAATTTATGAAAAAACCATTGTACTACCCAATAAAATTAATGAAACTACATACCTCAATTATAGTCATTGGTGTATTCAATTCATGGAATTACTTTTTATTCACATGATCTACTGATATTTCATCCTTAGTGGAAATATGGATAGGTTAATAATGTTTTTAATATAAAATTCATACATTTAAATTATCCAATATATTTCTCTTGTTTCATGTGTGTCTATAACATTCTTCCAGTAGTTCCCATGTTCCTCATTTCATTTGAAATATCACAAGATATCATCAAATAAATATAATAATATAATAATCATGGTATTCCTAGAACACTATGTCATTATATCCTTAAAAATAAATGGTGAATTAGACAGTGGAAATGGAATTATTTTAAACTCGTAATGTCTATAACCAGTTTAAAATTAAATTTTGGTAATATCATTTTTATATACAATAAATTAATGATATCAAGATCAAAGATCAATATTTAAAAATTTAGATGTGTTTTGTTGATAAAATAAATAAATAATTCAAGGAGGAAAATATTTGTTCATTATTATAAGGGCAATGATCTCCCTGTAGTCAATTAATAACTTAATTGTTCTATATGTATTTTTTAAAAATGGTAGTAGCTCCCGAAGGAGTAACTCTGGAGAAAATAAATCTCTTATGACATTATTCCTCTTGTTTTTTATTTATCTCATCTAATATCATAGGGGCCATTCTATATGGAGTCGTTGATATATGTATTTGATCGAGGATTAAATCAATAGAAAAACAAACATATCATTAAAATAGATGTCGAGGTAAATAATCATGGAATACATCAATATATTCTTGTATAAAAAATATATCCCTAATTAGATGATTTATTTACTCATATATATATATATATGAAATTTTCGACTTAACCCCAAAAATTTCATATATAAATTCCATTGGTGGTGGATCTAGATATGAATTTGGTGACAAATTCTCCACTTTAAATATGAGAAACTACAAACCTTCATCATAAATATTAATTATCATCTATTTTATATAAATGTTTTCATTATATTTTTAAATCAATTATATACCAAGGATTATATCAAAATAAACCTTTTGAATAATGATAAAATCATTAAATAGAGAACATTTAGGTTTCATAATAGGAACTAGTAGACACACTTTTCTACAATAATGTTTCCACTAAGAGCCTTTACTGAGAACTACCTTGATATGGATAATTGTAAATATATAGATTTCAATGATTACTTGGATGATATAAAGGAAAATAAATTCAATGAATAAAATAATGATTTATCTAATTTTTAGGATATTGTTAAAACACCTACCAAAACATCAATAAGATCATCAACCTAGGCTATTGTGATTGCATACGAATATCAATATTCCCTTTGCAATTTTCGGGTAATTTTTTATTGATTAATTGGAGAATAATTTACATAATGTCGCATATAATTAAAATTATTTCATTGATAATTGAAAATTTTTATCTTTTCCATTCAATCATGATCTTGATGGGATTTTTCTCCACACATATTACAACCTATCATCCCTAAAAACCATGTTTTATTTATCTTCGTTCTATATTTGTCACATGATGGAATATATACTCTTCCAATTTTCCCTTTTTGTTATTGCCAACTATAGAATGTTCATCACCCATATTTTTTTTCATTACATTCAATTCCTTCACCATAGAAAATTAATTCTCATTCATGGTAACACACAAGACTATGTATTGAAATGATGATAGTATTTTCAAGGCCCCTTACCATAAATGAAATGGTATAAACCCTTTTTCTAATTGAACAATTTTGATCTTTAGACTGTGTATGTAAACCACAACATGTCTTCCTAATAATATAATGTTTTCTTTATACTTACCAATATTATCATTCTCATTTTTCCTTAGATTCAAGAATTGACTCTAAATATCTTATCACTATATTTTAGGGAAATATTTTTCTATGATATTTTCCTTAAAATACATCCAAAACATATTTTAAATTCCATCCTCCTCATTTGTGTTTTGAATTAATTACCCCTATTGACATCCTTCACTGAATAGATAATAAACACAAAAAATAACATTATCCCTTTAGTTACTTCCTATAGAAACATATGTATTCTATATAGAACTTATACACATCTCACGAAAAAAATTTGGTAGTCCCATTGATTTATAGGGGTTTGTTTCTTATTAAGGAGTCATACATTTTGAAACTACATTATGGATTGAGATTCTTCATTCAGGTAAGGTTATTAATCCTAACACAAGTCAGTTTTCCCATAATAGTTATATGTTTCTCAGTCCTAGTTGTATATCCAACTACGACAATATAATATATCATATGTGGTAAATAAAACAATAGAATATGTGAATTGATATGATTTTTATTCCATCCACTAAAATATATTTCTAAATAATGGAATACCATAAATTAGGTTATGAGTCATAATTCTTAATTTATTACAATGAAAACTATTGAAAAAATTGTATATCTTTGGATATCCAATCTAAAAATCATAATAATGGTTTATTTGGGTACATGATTAATTTTAAATCAATTATAATGGTTAGTAGTCGAAATTTGAATTATTTTAATCATATACACTCTGAGTGTAAAACAAGTGTGCAATAAGGCCTATTTTTGTTTAATGTGTTCCAAAAAGTCAAGCCCAGCACACCATGTCCTAGTTGTTACCCCATGTTTCATTTTTTCAAGAACCATGTACACTTATTTTATCTAAATAATTTTGTATTTATAATAATTCCCCGATAATATCAACCTTATTAAAATTCAAGGATTTTTTTATATGGTTATCAACAATGTCTATTAGAGGGTTGTGTTTCACTAACTGATTTTCCACAAATCTAGTTTCCAAGGATTTTAAAAACATCATATTATACAAACTATAAAGGAAATGGCCCTAGTAATAAGGATATTAAAGCATGCTTCATTACATTGGTATAACAAACAAGTAATTAACATCCTCAAGGACCTATTAGTTTAGTAATTTTAGAAAAAACGATACGAACATATATTTTACATGAATTCTTATAATTAAAACAACATATCAAATCCATTTTTAATATATTAAACAAATATATTATCCCTCCATGTCATATATAATATTCATCATTGAATCAATGGAAAAATAAAATATAAGAAATTTATGATATCGACAACACGATATGGGTATGTAATAATGATAAAAATATCATAAATAAACATAAATATTTACAGATGTTGAATAACTAAAACACATGAAATTAAAACATGATAATAAAAATAATATTAAAGGACTATAAGATTAATAAATAATTCAATATATATAACAACATGATAATAAAACATAAACATAGATATTATTTTTATCTTAAAATCACATTAGTTATACATTAATAACATCATAAATATGTAATGTGTAATATCAAACATCAGAAAAATACATTCAAGGATTCAACCATGATACCATACATAAATGAGTAAAAACACTATCTAGGTAGTCTCTTTAGACATAAAAATTAATCAAGGGGAATTAATTGGCCTTTCCCATCTCAAAATAAGTTTAATTAAATACTTATATGAAATTGGTGAAACATAATCAACATATACATTCATATTGAATCTACTATATGAAATGTAAATAACATTCCCCAAAATAATTATAATAAATTCATAGTAATATGGATAATGTTTTAGTGGTAGTACATTTTCCGTCAAAATAATAATTAACCATTAAATAAAATAATGTTGATGGTAATATAAGATAAAAAATTCCATAATAAAACCATCTAACAGAGTGTGTTGAAATAGATATAAATAGTCAAAGAAAATAATTGAAGAATTATTGAGAGAAATAAACTTATACATTGTGGAATGAATAGTTCCTTTAGAAAATAATTTTTTATTATTCATAAAATCACATTACAATATCTCGTTACCCAGAAAAGAAAATGGAAGTAAAAGTAAAATATCTGTCAGTCACAAAATATTTCCAACATATATTATAATATGTAAAATTAGTCATTATGAAAGATTAATCGTGGGAATAATTAGTGTAGTTTAAAAATATATGTAAATGATTATTCAAAAAGTAAAAGTATTAATTTTTTACATAAAATCAAAAAATATCTATGATATATTACTAATCCAAATGGTAGCATTACTAAACAGATGGTGAAATTTAATAGTATATTGTTGTTTTAAACTCATGGCTTTGTGAAACATAAACTATCAAAGATGATATATATTAAAAGAGGAGAACCATAAAAAATTAGGGGGTTTCATTCTCATCTCATAAAAATATTTGAATCCAAAACTTTCTAGAATATCACCTCAGAAAAATATTTGTGTGATTCATCATCATATATTCCTATAGTTTCCACTCAACACATTAATTTAATGATTATTCAAAATTAACTTTACTATCTAAGTCATCCACATCCTTAACACCATACCTCATGTTTGATATATCTGTATTGTCTCATCGCAATAAGATAAATTCTGCATCGATACAATTCCATTAGAAGTGAGGACATGTGTTGGGTCTAGATTTTAATTCCTTAAACAATAGATATGAAACCCATTTTTTACATTATGAAAAATTGGTGGCAGTTCCCAATGATAATATAAAACTGAAAACCACTACAGAACATCCAGATTACAATTATTCCAAGGGATTAGTTTCCATCTCTTTTAGAATCTTATAACACCCTTGAATTGATATACTTTCAAGAATACAAGATATCAGGAATAAAATTACAAATACTTATTTCAATTATTAGCACATCTATTTTCCCTAAATTTTCCTTCTTTTACATGGGTCAGAATAGTCTTTACCTTTTCCATTTTTTAATCTAAATGATTTGGTCCTACACGCTTCCATTCACAGATTTCCTCCAAATAAGTTAGTTTATGAAATCTCATTCCGTACAAATATTCCTATAGTGAAATTTAAATACATAAAAGGATACTACTATTGTAATAAATCTTATAAAATGGGATATACTAATCAAATATACCTTGGAAGTCTTTTTTTCATGATCTCACCATGCATTCCTAAGTTTTAATGGTCCTCTATGAGTGCTCATGAGTGTGAGAGTGACATGTAGTAATCAATTGATCCTCATTATATAAATATTTTTGTATAAATTTCTATAATTTCAATGTAAATCATGGATCATGTTCATACCCAATTAAATTAGTAAACCCAAGATGTAATAAAAATCATTAATATTGACATTTATAAGACACCCCCTTTGATAATCTTCTATTATAGTAATAAAATATGTTTATTTGGTAAATTTCTAAAAAAGTACAGATGTTGTAGTTTTCTTCATTGGAGATTTTTAAACTAGTTTAATAAACCATAGTAAAGTCATCCCATTCCCATGAAAGAATATGTAGAGTTATCATGACTCCAATAAGATATTTTCTTTATGGTTTCACCTATTGATAGAATAATCATTTTGATAAATAATAAAAAATTTCCCGTATCATTTGATCACATCAAAAGGTTCCTTTAAATATATATTTATCATAGGTAAACATGGGTTTATTAAGGAATTATAGCTATAGGAAATATACAATAAATACCATTTTACCTCGATTATAGAGGTAACATAATGTCTATTCCAATATTTTATATTTACATTTTTATAATTGATTACTGGAAACTTCCCATCATTCATAACCATAATTGTCCTTTGAAAATTCTTATCATTATAATGAGAAATTGTAATCATTCTGAATAAATATTGTTGGGATTCCAATTAAAAATGTAATGATGTTTGACTCTCTAGGATAATTTTCTTAATCATATTTTTCATATACATATATTAAGGATAATGTTCTATATAAAAAAATCAGATTTCCATGATCCTTCATTCTTAATGCATCTTATACCATATTTCCCATCTCCGAGTGGTATTATATTTATGTTTCGTAATCAGTGAGTATTATGATGTACCGCATTTTCATCATTTTGAATAATTTATATCGAGATATATATTTCAACTATTGTGATCATTATATATCTCACATGTTTCTCTATAGACATAGTGTTTATATTTTCATATCAATCATTCCACATTTTAGATCAGATGAAGAGTTGAAATGTTATATTCAAGTGTTTTTATATTTATTGATGTGTATAAAATGACTCTATCATTCATAATAAGGAAAAAATGATGTAATTTCATGGAAAATCACTAAAAATGAAAAATCCACAATTTAGTTATTTTAGAGAAAATATTTGATATTTCATTAATGTCATCTTCATTCTTCAAAACATTCTTTACATTGTTTTTTCCATAAGATAATTAATCCTTTATGAGTAATCTTGTATAACGGGTCAAATAATAGAATGAATTTTTAAATAAACCCCTGTATTAACCTCTTAAATTAATGGTTCCGCATACCTCAATTATGGTAGTTGGTGTAGTCCATTCATGGAATAACTTTTTTTCACATTATCATCTGATATTTCATCTATAGTGAAAATATGGATATGTTAATAATATTTTTCAATATAAAATACACACATTTTAAACATTAAATATAATTCTCTCATTTCATGAGTCTCTATAACATTTATCCAGTAGTTTTCATGTTCCTCATTTCATTAGAAATATCACAATATATCATCAATAAATACAATAATATAATAATCATTGTATTCTAAGAAAACTATTTTATTATATACTAAAAAATAAAAGGTGAATTAGATTGTGGAAATGTAGTTATTGTAAACTTGTAATGTCTATTACAGGTTTGGAATTATTTATTGGTAATATTATTTTTCTGAACTCTAAATTGATGATATCAATATCGAAGATCAATATTTTACAAAAAATATATGTGTTGTGTTGATCAAATAAATTAAAAATTCAAGGAAGAAAATATTTTTTCATTATTATAATAGCATTGATCTCCCAATAGTCAATTAATATCTTAATTGTTATATATATCTTCTTAAAAAATAATAGTTTCTCTCGAAGGTGTTACTTTAGAGAATACAAATCACTTATCACATTATTAGTCTAGTTTTTTTATTAATCTCTACTAATATCATAGTGGCCATTCTATATGGAGTCGTTGATATATGTATTTGATCGAGGATTAAATCTGTAGAAAAATAGACATCTCAGTCTATACGATGTGTAGGTAAATCATCATGTAATGCATCATTATATTCTAATTTAATAAAAATATCAATAATTAGATGATTTATTCACTCAAATATATATTTATATATATATATATATGATATTTTATACATGACCCCAATAATTTCATATATAAATTCGTTTGGTGGTGGATCTTGATATGAATTTGATGATAAAGTCTCCACTTTAAATATGAAAAATATATACCTTAATTATAAATCATAATTACCATATCTTTTATATAAATGTTTTCATTATATTTATAAATCTATTTTATAAAATTTATTATATCAAAATAAAACATATGTATAATTATAAAATCATAAAATACAACACATTTAGGTTTCATAATAGGAACTACTCGACAAAATTTTCTATAATAAAGATTCCACTAAGTGTCTTTATGGAGAACTACCTTGAAATGGATAATTTTAAATATATAGATTTCAATGATAACATGGATGATATAAAGGAACATAAATTCCAAGAATAAAATAATGATTAAACTAAATTTGAGGATATGATTAAAACAACTACCACAGCATCAATAACATCTTAAACAAATAATATTGTGATTGCATACGAATATCATTATTCCCTTTGCGTTTTTTGGGTAATTATTTCTTGATTACTTGGAAATTTAATAGCATAATGTCACATATCATTAAAATTATTTCATTGATAATTGGAATATTCTGTCTTTTCCATTCAATCATGATCATAATGGCCTTTTTCTCCACACATATTACAACCTATCAACCCCAAAAACCATGATCTATGTAGTTTCTTTAAATTTTTCTCACATGATGGAATGTATACTCTTCCAATTTTCCCTTTTTTTATTACCAAATATCAAGTGTTCATCACCAAAAATGTTCTTTATCATTCCATCCAATTAATTAGCCATAGACAATTCGTTCTCTTCTATGATAACACAGGAGACCATGTATTCAAAAAATGAGAGTATTTTCAAGGCCACTACCCATAAATAAAATGGTATAAACCCTTCCATTAATTGAATAATTTTGATCATTAGATTGTGTATGAAAACCACAACATGTCTTCCTGACAATGTAATGTTTTCATTATACATACCAATATTCTCATCCCCATTTTTCCTTAAATTAAAGAATTGAATATCCATATCTTCTCACTATATTTTAGGTAAGTATTTTTCTAAAAAAAATTCCTTAAAATACATCCATTCCATATTTTAGATTCCGTCCTCCTCATTTGTGTTTTTAGGTAATTTCCAATATTGATATCCTTCTCTTAATAGATGATAAACTCCCAAAATAACATTATCCCTTTCGTTACTTCTTATAGAAATAAATGTATTCTATATGGAACTTATACACTTCTCATGAAATTTTTTTGTTATTCACATTAAATTATGGTGGATTTTTTATTATTAAGGAGTCATACATTTTGACACCACGTTATGGTTTGAGATTCTTCATTCAGGTAAAGTTATTATTCATAACATAAGTTAGTTTTCCCAGAATAATTATATGTTTCTCAGTCCTAGTTGTAGATCCTACTCAAAAAAACATAATATATCATATGTGGTAAATAGAAATATAGAACATGTTAATTGATATTATTTTTATTCCATCCACTAGGATCTATTTCGAAATAATTAAATACCATAAATTTGGTTATGGGTCCTAATTCTTAATTTCTAACCATGAAAAAAATTAAAAACATTAAATATTTATTGATATTTAATCTAAAAATCATAATAATGATTTGTTGGGTACATGTTTAATTTTAAATCAATTATAAAGGATAGTAGGGTAAATTTGAATTATTTTAGTCATGTAATCTCAGAGTATAAAACAAGTGTGTAATAAGGCATATTTTTGTGTAATGTTTTCCACAAAGTCAATCCCAACACACCAAGTCAGCGTTGTTACCCCATGGTTCATTTTTTTAAAAACCATGTCCATTTTTTGTATATCAGGATTGTTGAATTTATAAGAATTCCCAGATAATATATACCTTATTAAAATTCAAGGTTTTTTCTATGGTTATCCACAATGTCTATCATATGGGTGTGTTTCAAAACCTTATTTTCCCAAAATATATTTTCCAAGGATTCTAAATAAACAATATGATACATACTATAATGGAAATTACCATTCTTGTCAGGATATTGAAGCATGCTTCATTACATTGGTATAAAAAACAATGAATTCCCATCCTCAAGGAACAAGTAGTTTAGTAATATTAAAAAACCAGATACGAACATAAATTTTACATGAATTCATAGAAGAAAAAACAACCTAGAAGATCCATTTAAAATATCAATAAATAAATTGATTAACCCTCCATGTCATGCATAATATTTATCTTCTAATCAGTGGGGAAAATAAAATATAAGAAATAGATGAGATCAACAACTCAATATGGGTATGAAATAATGTTAAAAATATAATAAATTAAAATAAGAATTTACACATGATGAATAACTAAAACTCATGACATTAAAACATCATATTAAAAATAATATGAAAGGACGTTAAGATGAATAAATAATTCAATATAATTTATCACATGATAATAATAAAAACATTGATATTCAACTAGTGTTGAAATAACATTAGTTATACATTAATAATATAATAAATACATAATGTGTAATATCATACATCAGAAAAATACAATCATGGATTAAACCGTGATACCATTAATACATGAGTAAAAACACTATCTATGTGGTATCATTAGACATAGAAATTCATCAAGTGGAATTAATAGCCCTTTCCCATATCATAATAAGTCTAATTAATTACTTGTATGAAATTGGTGAAAGCCATTCAACATATACATTCATATAGATTCTACTATATGAAATGTTCATAACATTCCCCAAACAATAATTTAATTATAAAAAATTCAGAGTAATATGGAGAATGGTTTAGGGGTAGTACATATTCTGTTTAATTAATCCTGAACCATTAAATAAAATAATGTAGATGGTTATCTAAGATATCAATTTCCATAATAATACATTACAAAAGAGTGTGTTGAAATAGATGTAAATAGTAAATGAAAGTCATTGAAGAATTATTGAGAGAAATAACATTTTAAATTTTGGAATGATGATTTTACATAGAAAATAGTTTTTTATTATTCATAAAATAACATTAAAGATAATATTTAACTCGAAAAGAAAATGGAAGTAAAAGTAAAATAACCTTTAGTCACAAAATATTTCAAACATAAGTGATAATATTTTAAATTAGACTTTATGAAACATTAGAAATGTGTATCTTTAGTGTAGTTTGAAAAGACACAAAAACGATTATTCAAAAATTAAATGTATTAATTTTTTACATAAAATAAAAAAATATATATGATATATTACTAATCATAATGGTAAAATTACTAATTAAATGTTTAATTTTAATAGATTCTTATTATTTTAAACTCATGGATTTGTAAAAAATAAAATTTCAAAGATGTTATATATTAAAATAGGAAAGCCATAAAATATTAGAGTGTTACATTCTCATCCTATAAAAATATTTGAATCAAAAAATTTCTAAAATCGCACCTCATAAAAATATTAGTCGTATTCATCATCATATATTCCTATGGTTTCCACTCACCTATTTAATTTTTGGATTATTCAAAAGTAACATTACAAGCTAAGTCATCCATATCCTTTACACTTTACTTCATGTTTGATAAATATATATTGACACATATCAGTAAGATAAATTTAGCACAAAGACTATTCCTTTAGAAGTGAGTACATGTGTTGGGTCTAGAGTTATCATCCATAACCAACAGATATGAAACCCATTTTTTACATTAGGATGGATTGGTTGCAGTTCCCAATGATAATATACAACTACAACCTGCTCCTGAACATCGAGAAGACAATTATTTGAAGGGATTAGTTTCCCTCTCATTAAGAATCATATAACACCCATGAATTGATATAATTTAAAGAAAACATGATAACATAAATAAAATTCCATATTCTTATTTCAATTATCAGCACATCTGTTTTCCCTACATTTACCTTCATTGAAATGGGTCTGAATAGTTTTTACCTTTTCCATTTTTTTCTCTAAATGATTTGGTCCTACAAACATCCTTACACAAATTGCCTCCAATAAAGTTAGATTATAAAATCTCATTCCATATAAATCATCACATGGTGAAATTTAAATACATAAATAGAAAATAATACTGTAAAAATTCTTTTATAACAGGATATACTATTCACATATACCATGAAAGTCAGTTTAGCATGATCTCACCATACATTATAATGTTTTAATTTTCCTTTATGAGTTCTCGTGAGTTTGAGGGTGACAAGTAGTTATCAATTGATGCTCATTATCCAAATATGTCTATATACATTTCTATTATTTCAATGTATATAGTTGATCATGATCAGTCCCAGTTTAATGAGGAACGTCACGATGTTATAATAATCATTAATATTGAGTTTTATAAGACATCCCCTTTTAAAATCCTCCATTATATTGAAAAAATATGTTTATTTGGTATATTTTTAAAAAAGAACGGATGTCATATCATTCTTTATTGGATTTTATTTAAACAAGTGAAATATTCCATAGTAAAGTCATCCCATGCCCATATATGAATATGTAGAGTTCTCAAGAATTCAATAAGACAATATATTTATGACTTCCCCTTTTGATAGAATAAACATTTTGATAAATAATAAATCATTTCCTATATTATTTGATTCAATCAAAAGGTTGTATTAACTCTTTATATGTCATAGGTCAACATGGATTTATTTCAAAAATAAATCTATATTAAATATCCAATAAATACAATTTTATATCGATTATATAGGTAACAAAATGAATTTTATAATATTTTATATTTACATTTTTATACATGATAACTTCCAACTTCACAGCATTCTTAACCATAATTATCCTTTGAAAATTCCCAAAATCATAATGATAAATTGTAATCATTTCCCATAAATACTGTTGGGAAACGAATTGAAAATTTAAATATGTTTCACCCTTGAAGATAATTTTCATATTCATATTTTTTAGATCTATATATAAAGGATACCGTTCAATAAAAAAAATTAGATATCCATGATCCTTCCTTCTCAACACATCTGATACCTTATTTTCCCTCTCCGTGTGGTATTGTAGTTATGTTTTGTAATCTGTGTGTAGTATGATCTACCAGCTTTTCCTCATTTAGAGCTATTTATATCCAGATATATATTTCAAATATTGTTATCATTATATATCTCACACGTTTCTCTATAGACATATTGTATATATTTTCATTATCCAACATTACACATTTTAGATCATATGATGAGTTGAAATGATCTATTCAAGTGTTTTTAAAAGGATTTATGAATGTAAAATTAATCTATCATTCATAATAAGGATAAAATGATGTAATTTCTTTGAAGAATCACTAAAAATAAATAATCCACCATTTACTAATTTTAGAGACAACATTTTATATTTCACCAATATTATCTTCAATTCATCAAAACAATCTTAACAATGTTTTTTCCATACAATCATTAATCCTTTTTATGTAATCATGGATAAAGGGTTGGTTAATTGAATGAATTTCTAAAAAAACACTTGTATTAACATATTAAATTAATGAAACTATATTCCTCAAATATGGTTGTTGGTGTAGTTAATCCATGGAATTAGTTTTTCTTCATATGATCAACTGATATTTCATCCTAAGGGGAAATATGGATAGGTTAATAATATTTTTTAATATAAAATTCACACATTTTAAACATCCAATATAATTCTAACAATTCACGAGTCTCTATAACATTCATCCAATAGTTCTCATGTGCCTAATTTTATTTTAAATATTACAAGATATCATCAATAAATACAAAAATACAATAATTATGGTATTCCTAGAACACTATTTCATTATAGCCTTAAAAATAAAAGTTGAATTATACTGTGGAAATTGAATTTTTTTAACTCGTAATGTCCATAACCGGTTTGAAATAATTTATTTTAAATATCATTTTTCTATAAACGTAATTGATGATATCAAGATCGAAGATCAATATTTTACAAAATGTAGAAGTTTTATATAGATCAAATAAATAAAAAATGCAGGAAAAAAATATTTGATCATTATCGTAATTGCATTGATCTCTGTCTAGTCAAGTAATATCTATATTGTTCTATATATCTTCTTAAAAAATGTAGTAGCTTATGAAGGAGTAAATATGGAGAATATAAATCTCTTATCACATTATTCCTCTAGTTTTTATTCATCTCAAATAATATCACAGGGTCAATTCTATATGGAGTTGTTGATATATGTCTTTGATCGAGGAATAAATCAATAAAAAAAATTAACATCATAGTCTATAGGATGTCTAGGTAAATCATCATAGAATACATCAATATATTCTTGTCTAATAAATATATCCCTAATTAGATGATTTATTTACTCATATATATATATATATGATATTTTCTACTTAACCCCAAGAATTTCTTATATAAATTCGATTAGTGGAAGATCTAAATATGAATTTGATGATAAAGTATCCACTTTAAATATGATAAATAACAAACGTTCATCATAAATCGTAATTACCATCTATTTTATAAAAATTCTTTCATTATATTTTTAAATCCATTCTATACCATAGATCATTTCAAAATATACTTTATGGATAATGATAAAATCAAAAAATATATCACATTTTGGTGTCATAATATGAACTACCCGACTCACTTTTCTAAAATAAGGTTTCCACTAAGAGTCTTTACTGAGAACCTCCTTGATATGGATAATTGTAAATATATATATATCAATGATAACATGAATGATATGATGGAAAATAAATTAAAAGAATAAAATTATTATTTAACTAAATTTGAGGATATGTTTAAAAAACCTACTACAACATAAATAAGATCATCAACCTATGCTATTGTGATTGCATAAGAATATAATTATTCTCATTTCCTTTTTGGGTAATTATTTCTTGATTAATTGTAAAATAATTTACATAATGTCACATATCATTAAATTTATTTCATTGATAATTGGAATGTTCTGTCTTTTCAATTGAATCCTGATCTTAGTGGACTTTTTCTCCACACATATTACAACCTATCATCCCCAACAACCATGGTCTATATTGTTTCATTCTATATTTGTAACCAGATGGAATATATACTCTTCCAATTTTTAATTTTGGTTATTACCAACTAGTGAGTTTTCATCAACCATATTGTTCTTTTTCATTCCATTCCATTACTTATCCATAGAAAATTAATTCTCCATCGTGATTATTCATGAGACTATGTATTCACATGATGAGAGTATTTTCAAGGCCACATACCATAAATGAAGTGGTATAAACCATTTCATTAATTTAATAATTTTGATCATTAGATTGTGAACGTAAACCACAACATGTCCTCCTCACAATGTAATATTTTCATTATAATTACCAATATTCTTGTCTTCATTTTTGGTTAGATTCAAGAAATGACTCTCTATATCTTCTCACTATATTTTAGGGTAATATTTTTCTATGAAAATTTCATTAAAATACATTAAATCCATATTTTAAATTCATTCCTCCTCATTTGGGTTTTGAATTAATTACCACTACTGATATCCTTCTTTTAATAGATGGTAAAATCCCAAAATAACATTATCCCTATCATTAATTCCAATAGAAATAAATGCATTCTATATAAACTTATATACTTTTCATAACATTTTTTTTATTCCCTTTGAATTATGGTGATTTGTTTCTCATTAAGGAGTCATACATTTTGACACCACATTTTGGATTGAGATTCTTCATTCAGGTAATGTTATTATTCATAACATAATTCATTTTTCAAAGAATAGTTATCTGTTTCTCATTCCTAGTTATATATCGAACTCTGACAACATAATATATCTTATGTGGTATATAGCACAATAAAACATGTAAATTGATATGATTTCTATTCCATCCAGTAGGATCTATTTCTAAATAATGTAAAATACTAAATTTATTTAGGAGTCAAAATTCTTAATTTATAACCATGAAAACAATTAAAAAAACTTGTATATTAATGGATATCCAATCTAAAAATCAAAATCATGGTTTATTTGGGTACATGTTTAATTTTAAAACAATTATAAATGTTAATAGTGAAAATTTAAATTATTTTAATCATATACACTCTAAGTGTAAACCATGTGTTCAATAAAGCCTATTTTTGTGTAATGTGTTCCACAATGTCAAGCCCAACACACCATGTTAGAGTTATTACCTCATGGTTCATTTTTCAGGAACCATGTCCACTTTTTGTATCACAATATTGTTGTATTTATAAGAATTCCCAGATAATATCTTCATTATTAAAATTCACTTATTTTTTTCTATGTTTATCCACAATGTCTGTCATAGGGTTTTGTTTCACTAACTTATTTTCCCCAATCCTAGTTTCCAATGATTCTAAAAAACATCATATGGTATAAAATATAAAATAAAAGACTCTAGTAGTCCTGATATTGTAGCATTCTTCATTAAAATGGTATAAAAAGCAAGGAATTCACATCCTCAAGGATCTAGTAGTATATAAATATTAGAAAACTAGATATGAACAAAAATTTTACATGAATTTGTAGAAATAAAAACAACCAAGTAAATAAATTTGAAATATCTATAAAAAAAATAGATTATCCCTCCATGTCATAAAAAATATTCATATTTAAATCATGTGTAAAAATAAAATATAAGAAATTGATGAGATCAAAAACTCAATATCGGTATTAAATAATGATAAAAATATCAAAAATACACATAAAAATTTACACATGTTGAATAATTAAAACACATGACATTAAAACATAATATTAAAAATAATATGAAAGGAATATGGGATGAATAAATAATTCAATACGAATATCCACATGATAATAAATCAAGAACAATGATATTCAACTAGTCGTCAAATCACATTAGTTATACATTAATAATATCATAAATATGTAATGTGTAATATCAAACATCCAAAAAATACAGTCATGTATTCAACCTTGATACCATACATAAATGAGTAAAAACACTATTTAGGTAGTCTCATTATACATTCCAATTCATTGAGTGGAATTAACAGGAATTTCCCATGATCAAATGATATTTCATCATTAGTGGCAATATAGATAGGTTAATAATATTTTTCAATATAAAATTCACACATTTTAAACATCCAATATAATTCTCTCATTTTATGAGTCTCTATAACATTCATCCAGTAGTTCTCATGTGCCTCATTTCGTATGAAATATCACACGTTGTCATCAATAAATACAATAATATAATAATCATGGATTTCCTAGAACATTATTTCATGATATCCTTAAAAATAAAAGGTGAATTAGACTATGGAAATGGAATTATTGTAAACTCACAATGTCCATAACCGTTTTGAAGTTATATATTGTTAATATCAGTTTTCTATACACTTAATTGACGATATCAAGATCAAATATCAATATTTTACAAAAAAAATAGATATGTTATGTTGATCAAATAAATCAAAAATGCAAGGATGTTAATATTTTATCGTTATTGTAATATCATTGAACTCTCTGTAGTCAATTAATAACTTAATTGTTCTTTATGTCTTCATAAAAAATGGTAGTAGCTCCCAAAGGAGTAACTCTAGAGAATATAAATCTCTTATCACATTACTCCTCTAGTTTTTTATTCATCCTAACTAATTTCATAGGTTCTATTCTATATAGAGTCGTTGATATGTGTTTTTTATTGAGTATTATATCAATAGTAAAATAAACATCTTAGTCTATAAGATGTTTGGGTAAATCATCATTGAATACATCAATATATTATTGTCTTATAAATATTTACCTAATTAGATGATTTATTTATTCATATATATATATATATGATATTTACTACTAAACCCCATGAAATTCATATATAAATTCTATTGGAGGCAGATGTAGATATGAATTTGATGATAAAGTCTCCACTTTTAATATGAGAAGCTACATACCTTCATCATAAATCATAATTATCATATCTTTTATGTAAATGTTTTCATTATATTTTTAATTCCATTCTATAACAATGATTATATAAAAATAAACCTTAAGTATAATGATAAAATCATAAAACAGAGCACATTTATGTGTCATAATAGGAACTACTAGGAACACTTTTCTACAATAAAGTTTCCACTAAGTGTGTTTATTGAGAACTACCTTGAAATGGATAATTTGTAAATATATATATTTCAATGATATCTGGGATTATATAATGGAATAAGAATTTGAAAAATAAAATAATGATTTAACTAAATTTGAAGAAATGTTTAAAACACCTACCACAATATCAATAAGATCATCAACCTAGGATATTGTGATGGTATACGAATATCATTATTCCCTTTTCCTTTTTTGGATAATTATTTCTTGATTAATTGAAAAATAATTTACATAATGTCACATTTCATTAAAATTATTACATTGATAATTGGAATCTTCTATCTTTTCCATTCAATCATGAACTTGATGGCCTTTTTCTCCACACATCTTACCACCTATCATCCCCAAAAACCATGTTATATGTCGTTTCTTTCTATATTTTTCACATGATGAAATGTATACTCTTACAATTATCCCTTTTCATTATTACCAACTATAGAGTGTTAATCAACAATAATATTCTTCTTCATCCATTCAATTCATATGCCATAGGTAATTTTTTCACTTTCTTTATAACACACGAGAATATTTATTCACATGATGAGACTATTTTCAAGACCACATACCATAAATGAAATGGTATATAAACTTCTATTAATTAAACAATTTTGATCATTAGATTGTGTACATAAAACACAACATGTCTTCCTTACAATGTAATGTTTACTTTGTACTTACAAATATTCTCATCCTCATTTTCATTATATTCAAGAATTGACAATCCATATCTTCTCAAAATATTTTAGGGAAATATTTTTCTATGATAATTTCCTTAAAATACATACATCCCATATATTAAATTCTTTCCTCATAATTTTTGTTTTGATGTAATTACCACTATTGATATCCTTCTCTTAATAGATGATAAACTCCCAAAATAACATTATTCATTTTGTTGCTTCCTATAGAAATGAATTCCTTCTATATGGAACTTATACACTTCTCACGACAAATTTTCGGTAGACCAATTTAATTATTGTAGTTTGATTCTTATTAATTAGTCAATCATTTTAACACCACAAAATTTATTGAGATTCTTTAATCAGGTAAGGTTATTATTCATAACATAAGTTAGTTTTCCATGAATAGTTATACTTTTCTCCGTCCATGTTGTAGATCAAACTATGACAACAAAATATATCATATGTGGTAAATAGAAAAATAGAATATCTGAATTTATATGGTTTCAATTCCATCCACTAGGATCCATTTCTAAATAATTCAATAAACTAAATAAGGTTATGAGTCATAATTCTTAATTTCTAATCATGAAAACAATTGAAAAAATTGTATATTTGTGGATATCCAATCTAAAAATCATAATCAGGGTTTCTTTGGGTACATGTTTAATTTTAAATCAATTAAAAAGGATTGTAGTGGAAATTTGAATTATTTTAATCATATATGCTCTGAGTGTAAAAAAAGTGTGCAATAAGGCCTATTTTTGTGTAATGTGTTTCACAAAGTCAATCCCAACACACCATGTCAGAGTTGCTACCACATGGTTCATTTTTTCAAGAACCATGTCCACTTGCAGTATCTCGTGATTTTTGTATTTATAAGAATTCACAGATAATCTTTACCTTATTAAAATTCAAGGAATTTTTTCTCTGGTTATCCACAATGTCTATCTTAGGGTTGGCTTTCAGTAACTTATTTTCCGCAAATCTAGTTTCCAAGGACTCTAAAAAACATCATATGATACAAACTATAAAGGAAATGACCCTAGAATTCCAGATATTGAAGCAAGATTCATTACATTTTAATAAAAAAGAAGGAATTCACATCCTGAAAGACCTACTAGTTTAGTAATATTAGAAAACCATATACAGACATAAATTTTACCCAAATTCATAGATGTGAAAATAACCTTGAAAATATATTTGAAATATCTATAAAAATAGATTATCCCTCCACCTCATATATAATATTCATCTTTGAATCAAGGGGAAAAATTAAATATAGTAAATGGATAAGATCGACATTCAGTATGTGTATGAAATAAGGATAAAAATATCCTAAATAAACATAAAAATGCACACATGTTAAATAAAAAAACATGACATTAAAAGGTAATATTAAAAATAATATAAAAGGACTATATGATGAATAAATAATTCAATATAAATAATCACTTGATAATAAACAAAAAATTGGATATTCTAATAGTCTTTAAATCACATTATTTATACATTAATAATATCATGAATATATAATGTGTAATATCAAACATCAGAAAAATACAGCCAAGGCTTCAACCATGATACAATACATAAATGAGTTAAACCACTTTCTAGGTAGTATCACTAGACATACCCATTCATCAATTAGAATTAACATGCCATTTCCATATCATAATAAGTGTAATTAATTACTTATAGAAATTGGTGAAACATAATTAGCATATGCATTCATATTGATACTATTATATGAAATGTTAATAACATTCCCCCAAAAAACATAATTATTAAAAATAAATAGTAATATGGAGAATAGATTAGTGGTAGTACATATTTAGTCAAAATAATCATTAACCATTAAATAAAATAATGTAGATTGTAATATAAGATATCAATTTCCATAAGAATACATTCCAACATAGTGTGTTCAAATTTATGTAAATAGTCAAAGTAAATCATTGAATAATTATTAAGTGAAATAACCTTTTAATTTTTGCAATGAATATTTCATTTATATAATAATTTTTTATTATTCATAAAATCACATTACAAATAATCGTTACCTAGAAATGAAAATGGATGTAAAAGTAAAATATCTTCTAGTCACAAAATATTTCTAACTTAAGTTATAATATGTAAAATTATTCTTTATGAAACATTAGAAATTGAATCTTTAGTGTATTTTAAAAAGACAAAAAAAAGATTATTCAAAAAGTAAAAGTATTAATTTTTTACATAAAATCAAAAAATATCTATGATATATTACTAATCGTAATAGTAATATTACTATTCAAATGGTCAAATTTAATAGTATCTTATTGTTTTAAACTCAAAACTATGTGCAACATAAACTATCAAAGATGTTATATATTAAATGAGGAAAACTATTAAATATTAGGGGGTTACATTCTCATCTCATTAAAATATTTGAATCAAAAAATTTCTAGAATCTCAACTCATAAATATATTTGGGTAATTCATCATCATATATTCCTATGGTTTCTACTCACCTATTTAATTTTATGATTATTCAAAAGTAACTTTACAAGCTAAGTCGTCCATATCCTAATCACCTTACCTCATGTTTGAAAAATCAGTATTGACTCATCGTAGTAAGATAAATTCGACCTCGATAATATTCTTTTAGAAGTGAGTACATGTGTTGGGCATGTAGTTTACATCCTTAAAAAATAGATATGAAACCCATTTTATACATTAGGAAGGATTTTTGGTAATTCCCAATGATAATATACAAATGTAACCTGCTCCATAATATCCAGAAGACAATTATTCCAAGGGATTAGTTTTCCTCTCTTTAAGAATCTTATAACACCCTTGAATTGATATACTTTCAAGAAAACATGATATCTGAAATCAAATTCCAAATGATTACTTCAATTATTAAAACATTTCTTTTCACTACATTTACCTTCTTGGACAAGGTTCAAAATAGTATTTACCTTTTCCATTGTTTACTCTAAATGATTTGGTCCTACAAGCTTCCTTTTACAAATTTCCTAAAAAAAGATGGTTTCTAAAATCTTGTTCCATATAAATCTTCATATGGTGAAATTTAAATACATAAGTGGAATATCCTATTTTACTAAATATTTTATAATGGGACATACTAAACACATATACCTTGAAATTCATTTTAGCCAGATCTCACCATGCATTCTTATGTTTGAATGGTCCTTTATGAGTTCTCATGAGTTTGAGGGTGAAAAGTAGTTATCAATTGATGCTCATTATACAAATATTTCTGTATACATTTCCAAAATTCCAATGTCAATTGTAGATCATGATCAGACCCAAATTAATGATGAACTCCAAGATTTCATAAATATCAGTAATATAGAGTTTTATTAGACACCCCTTTGAAAATCCTATTTTCTAGTGAGAAAATATGTATATTTAGTAAATTTTTAAAAAAGCACGGATATACAATCATTCATCGTTGGAGTTTTTTAAACATGTGAAATAATCCATAGTAAATTCATCCCACGCCCATGTAGGAATATTTATAGGTCTCATGACTCCAATAATATTTTTCAATTATGCCTGCACGCATTGATAAAATAAACATTTTTAACAATTATAAAATAATTCTTATATCATTTGATCGCATCAAAAGGTTCCTTTAAATATCTATGTAGCATAGGTAAAAATGGGTTTTTTTAAGAAATTATAGATATAGGAAATATCCAATAAATACAATTTTATCTCGATTATAGAGGTAACATAAAGCTTTTTAAATATTTTATATTTACATTATTATACATGATGACCACCAACTTCCCATCATTCATAACCATAATAGTCCTTTGAAAATTCTCACCATTATAACGAGAAATTGTAATCATTTCCAATAATTACTATTAGAAAATCAATTGAAAGTGTTAAGATGTTTTAAAATAAAGGATGATTGTCATATTCATATTTTATAGATCCATATATAAAGGATACCGTTCAATACAAAAAAAATTAGATATCCATGATCCTTTCTTCTCAACGCATCTGATACCTTATTTTCCTTCACGGTGTGGTATTTTATTTATGTTTCATAATCTGTGAGTAGTATGATCTACCCCCTTCGCCTCATGTGGAATTATTTCTATCTAGATTGATATTTTAACTATTGTGATCATTATATATCTCACTGGTTTCTCTATATAAGTAATGTCAATATTTTCATATCTAACATTATACATTTTAGCTCAGATGATGAGTTGGAATGTTCTATTCAAGTGTTTTTAAATGGATTGAGGTGTTCGAAATGACTCTATCATTATTATTAAGGAAAAAATGATGTAATTTCTTGGATGTATCCTTAATAATAAAAAATCCACCATTTCATGATTTTAGAGACAATATTGGATATTTCACTAATATCATCTTCAATTCTTGAAAACATATTTCACATTTTTTCTCCATAAAATAATTAATCCTTTATATGTAATATTGATTAATAGGCCAGATAATTGAAAGAATTTCTAAGAAAACACTTGTACTAACCTATTAAATTAATGAAACTACATACCTCATTTATGGTCGTTGGTGTAGTCAATTCATGGAATTAATTTTTATTCACATGATAAACTGATATTTCATCCTTATTGGAAATATGGATAGGTTAATAATATTTTTCAATATAAAATTCACATATTTTAAACATCCAATATAATTATCTCATTTAATGAGTTTCTATAACAATATTCCAGTTGTTCTCATAAGCCGCATTTCATTGGAAATGTCACTAGATTTCATCAATAAATACATTAATATAATAATCATGGTATTCCCAGAACATTATTATTTTATATCCTTAGAAATAAAGAGTTAATTTGGCTAGCTAAATGGAATTATTATAAATTCATAATGTCCATAACTGGGTTGAAATTATTTATTGGTAATATCAATTTTCTATACACTTAATTGATGATATCAATATCGAAGATCAATATTTTACAAAAAATAGATGTGTTATGTTTATCAAATAAATATAAAATGTATGGAATAAAATATTTGGTCATTATCGTAATAGAATTTATCTCCCTGTTGTCATATAATAACTTAATTATTCTATATGTATTATTAAAAATGGTAGTAGCTCCTGAAGGAGTAAATATGAAGAATATGAGTCTCTTATCACATTATTCTTCTAGTTTTTTATTCATCACATCTAATTTCATAGGGGACATTCTATATGGAGTCGATGATATATGTCTTTTATTGAGGATTAAATAAATAGAAAATTAAACATCTCAGTATATAGGATGTTTAGGTAAATCATCATGGAATACATCAATATATTCTTTTTTAATATATATATCCATTATTAGTTGATTTATTTACTCATATATATATATATGACATTTTCTACTTAACCCCAATAATTTATAATATAAATTCTATTGGTGTTGGATCTATAAAATAATTTGATGATAAAGTCACCACATTAAATATGATAAACTACATACATTAATCATAAATCCTAATTTTCATCTCATTTATAAAAATGTTATCATTATATCTCTAAATCCATTCTATTCTAAGGATTATATCAAAATAAAACCAATGTATAATGTAAAATCCTAAAATAGAGCACATTTAGGTGTCATAATAAGAACTACTCAACACACTATTCTACAATAAGGTTTCCAATATGAGTCTTTACTGAGAACTTCCTTGATTTGGATAATTGTAAATATATATATTTCAATGATAAAATGTATGATATAAATGAAAATAAATTCCAAGAATAAAATAATGATTTAACTAAATTTGAGGATATGTTTAAAACACATACCACAACATCAATAATATCATCAACCTAGGCTATTGTGATTGCATATGAATATCATTATTACCATTGTCTTTTTTGGGATAATAATTTATGGATTAATTGGAAAATAGTTTTCAAAATGACACATAACATTAAAATTATTTCATTTATAATTGGTATCTTTTATCTTTTAAATTCAATCATGAACTCGATGTCCTTTTTCTCCACACATTTTGCATCATATCATCCCCAACAGCCATGTTCTATGTTTTTTTTCTATATTTGTCACATGATGGAATGTATACTATTCTAATTTTCCATTTTCATTATTACCAACTATAGAGTTTTCATCACCCATATTGTTCATTTTCATTCCATTTAATTAATATGCCATATAAAATTCATTCTCTTTCGTGATAACACACGAGACTACGTATTCACATGATGAGAGTATTTTTGCAGGCCAATTACCATAAATGAAATGTTATAAACCCTTCTGTTAATTGATCAATTTTGATCTTTAGATTGTGTACGTAAACCACAAAATGTATTCTTAACAATGTAATGTTTTCTTTATATATACCAATATTTTCATCCTTATTTTTCATTAGATTCAATAATTTACTCTATATATATTCTCACTATATTTTTTGGAAATATTTTTCGAAGAAAATTTCCTTAAAATACATCCATTCTATATATTAAATTCTTTCATACTAATTTGTGTTTTGAATTAATTAAAACTTTTGATATCCTTCTACTAATAAATGATAAACTCCCAAAATAACATTATCCCTTTCGTTATTTCTTATAGAAATAAATATATTCTATATGGAACTTATACACTTGTCAAGACCAATTTTTGATTGTCCCATTGAAGTATGGTGGTTTTTTTCTTTTTAAGGAATTAAACTCTTTGACACCACATTGTGGATTGAGATTCTTCATTCAGGTAAGGTTATTATTAATAACAGAAGTCAGTTTTCCCATTATAGTTATATGTTTATCAGTCCTAGTTGTAGATCCAACCCCGACAACACAATATATCATATGTGGTATATAGCACAACAAAATATGTAAATTGATATGGATTCTATTAAATCCAATAGGATCTATTTCTAAATAATGCAATACACTAAATTTGGTTATAAGTCAAAATTATTAATTTATCACCACGAAAATAATTGAAAAAATTGTATATTATAGGATATCCAATATAAAAACCATAATCTTGGTTTCTTAGGGTACATGTTTATTTTTAAATCAATTATAATGGTTAGTACTGTAAATTGGAATTATTTTAATCATATATGCTATTAATGTGAAACAAGTGTGCAATAAGGCCTATTTTTGTGTAATGTGTTCCACAAACTCAAGCTCAACACACCATGTTAGAGTTGTTACTCCATGGTTCATTTTCAAGAAACATGTACACTTATTGTATCTCAACATTGTTGTATTGATATGAATTCCCAGATAATCGCTACCTTATTAAAAAATAAATTATTTTTTTCTATGGTTATCCATAATATCTCTCATACGGTTGAGTTTCATTACGTTATTTTCCGAAATCTAGTTACCAAGGATTCTAAAAAAATCATTTGATACAAACTATAAAGTAAATGACCCTAGTAGTCAAGATATTGAAGCATGCTTCATTACATTGGTATAAAAGGCAAGGAATTCACATCCTGAGGGACCTCATAGTTTAGTAATATTATAAATAAATATTCGCACATAAATTTTACCGGAATTCATAGAATTAAAAAAAACCTAGAAACTCCATTTGAAATATCTATAAACAAATAGATTATTCCTCCATGTCATACAAAATACTCATATCTGAATCATGGGGAAAAATAAAATATAATAAATGGATGAGATAGACAACTCAATATGGGTATGAAATAAAGATAAAAATATCATAAATAATCTTAAAAATTTACAAATGTTGAATAACTAAAACACGTGAAATTAATACATAATATTATAAGTAATATTAAAGGAAAATAAGATGAATAGATAATTATATATAAATAATCACATGATAATAGAACAAAAACATAAATATTCTACTAGTCTTGAAATCACATTAGACATACATTAATAATATCATAAATATGTATTGTGTAATATCAAACATCAGAAATATGCAGTAAAGGATTCCACCATGATACCATACATAAATGAGTAAAAACACTATCGAGGCAGTATCATTAGATATACCAACTCAACAAGGAGATTTAATAGGCCTTTCCCATCTCATAAGAATAATAATTAATTGCTTATATGAAATTGGTGATTCATAATCAACAAATAAATTCATATTGAAAATACTATAGGAAGTGTTAGTAACATTCCCCAATAAAAAAACATAAATATAATAAATTCAGAGTAATATGTTGAATAGTTTAGTAGTAATACATATTCAGCAAAAATAATCATGAACCATTAAATAAAATAATGTAGATGGTAATATAAGATATCAATTTCCATAAGAATAATTTCCAATAGAGTGTGCTGAAATAGATGTAAATAGTCAAATAAAATCATTGAATAATTATTGAGATAAAAATCCTTTTAACTTTTGGAATGAATATTTTATTTAGAAAATAATCTTTTATTATTGATAAAATCACATTACAGATAATCAATACACAGAAATGAAAATGGAAGTAAAAGTAAAATATCTTTTAGTTACTAAATATTTCCAAAATAAGTGATAATATGTAAAATTAGTCTTTATAAAACATTTCATATGGTCATCATTACTATAGTTTAAAAAGACACATAAAATATTATTCAAAAAGTAAAAGTATTAATTATTTTTCATAAAATCATAAAATATCTATTATAATTTTTCAGGATAATATTATTGATTTTAAAAAATAATATGTTTCTTAAAATAGATTGTAGAGTGTACCTAACAATTTGAATGAAATATGAATGTTACCTTTAATCGGGATTACTTTTTGGGAGGAATTGAAAAGGGAAAATTATAATACATGTATTTACCCATAATTTATAAATGAACATATCCGGTTGAATTTGATTGGAACATATCCACATAGTATATAATAATTATATAAAAAGAATAAAGACATGAATTTGTGTAAAGAGAGAGAAAATGTAACCTGAAGGAAAATGTAGGTTTTTGGAGAATATGATATCATATTCTCAAAAGAGTTTAAAAAATATATATATATAATGTTATATATAATCAATATTGATAAATTAATAATTTAATTCATAACATAGTAATCATTTATTTCAATTTGATTAATTTTATTCTCATTATCTATTGTATTTTTATTGAGTTATAATATCCAATTTCACCATTCAGATGTGTTCATTTCCATGGTTGTAATGATTGGATCATTTTTTTGATATATCATTTAAAATATGAATAATTATCCAAAATTGATATTATTTATTATCAATCCGCCTCTAGTTATTAGAATCAAATTATATATCATTTTTTCAATATATGAGGATGATTAATAAGATAAAACGTTAATGATAACCACTGGGATTATATTTTATCTTTTTTCAAATATCATTACCTAGTTTTTAAAATCCCCTCTAAATTTTTTTTGTATTTAGAATAAAATAACGAACTCAAATTTCAAAAAAATCTAAAAAAATCCTAAATTTATGTTTTATTTAAAATAACTGATTATTGAAAAAAATGTTATTAAAATTATATCTAATTTTATAAATCATTGAAAAAATATCAAGGTCTCATATTAATATTATAATCATATGAAAAAAAAATTAAATTAAGATGGTATTTCATGAACAAAAAAAATTTTAAATAATTTTTCTAATTATAAAATTTTGAAATAAATTTTCTATTTCAACTAAATACCAATACAAAATTTATCATTTTAAAAACATTTATTAACATATACCATGCTATAAGTATATTATACTCTCAATTACAATAATATAAAAAATTATATATACATTAATAAGTGATGTTACAATTTTCTTGCACATATTACCGCTCTTAAGTGTCACACTACTATTCCAACATTCATATTAAATAGTATATTATGTTCATAAGCATAGTGTTTCAAGACACAATAAATATTGAATATATTAAAATTTAAAAGATAAATATCATAAACTATTGGGGAGTTACATGATTATATTTTAATTTAATTATAAATAGAATCATAGCTCATCATCCCTCCAAATATATTTATCCAATATAAATGGAAACTGAATGTTTTCAAAACAACAAAACATAGAAATTAGAAATGTCATAAAGGGACGAATAAAAAACTCCACCATCAACAATAAATTTAAATTAATTTTGGAGTATAGTATTCATTCGATCCATTTGGAAATAACAACCATTAATGTTTTTGAGTTAATAAAATGAATGAACCATTTCGGTTTGGTTTTCGGTAAATAACATTATGTCAATGAAATTACGAACCAACATTGATCTGATATAGAATATATCCAGAAATCAACTTAATAGGAGGGTATTCTTCATCACAGGATGGGTTAAATTTTTCCTTCATTTTTTATTCCCTCTATTTCATTAATTTCCCTTAATACATTAATTCAGGAAAAAAGTATACATATTATTTATTAATATAACCAATATTTTTTAGGGATGATTAAAACCACATGGGTGATATTTAAATGATAATTTAAAAAAATTTAAATTATTATCATATGTGATAATTTAAATAATAAAATTGATAATTATAAATTATCATCAAATTTGATAATTTAAATGATAATTCCAAAATTATAAATTATCACATCATGTGATAATTTAAATGATAACCTATGAAATATATATTATCATCGCACATGATAATTTAAAATAAAAAATTGAAAATTATACACTATCATGGCATGTGATAATTAAAATAGTAATTCTAAAGATATTAATTAACATAGAATGTGATTATATAAATGATAATTTTAGAAAAATAAATTATCAAGTCATGTGGTAATTTAAATGATAAATTATAAATTATAAATTACCATGTCATATAATAACTTAAATGATAATTAAAAATTTACCAAGGGGGGATATAGTTACAAAGTGTGTGATATTTTATATGTATTTTTAAAATTATTGTTTTTTTAGGATTTTGGATCCCTTTATGAACCTTGACAGTTTGAGCCCATATAATAAGGCCATGAATATATAATTTTGGTTGGTAAATTTTTATCCTTTATCTTCCAATTATTTTCTTAGGTACAAATTTCCACCAATATTTTTGGTCATTTACACATGTTTCAATTAATATGATTATACAATTGTATATTTTGTTGACCATGCTGGATTATGATTTCCTATTAGTTTTTTTGTATCCATGAAAACATTAATTGAAAATAGATTTCATGACTATATAATATATTGTTACTGATTCATGATGTTAATCACATGTATTGTGTGTAATTATTTACTTATGATGATATATTATTCTAGCGCATGAATTCAACCATGCCACATATGATTTGTGGAATTATTCATGGATTAGATGTGGGGTGGATCATTGTGACATTATATCACTTAAAAGGTGAGTTATCATGAATTATGACAATGATGATGCAGGACCATGCACAAGGTAGGGATATGATGCGTCTATCAGATGTGATGTGATGCACTCATTTACTATGGTATGATGAATAGTTCATGTTCGATAGTATTAAATCAATGAAAAAAGGATTTTTATTTACTCTAGATCCCTTGTATGTTACTCGATACGGATTTGATTATATCTCAATCGTTGGTATATAACTCAATGTGTATGGGATACAAGTTAGATCTTGATCCATAGTATTTCACTTGATGAATAAAGGATTTGGATTATCTATTAAGCAATATCATTTACCAAAAAATAACTTTTTTGATGATAATTTATTCTAAGTTTCTCAGTTTAATAACGTGGATTAACATTATTCATAATACTCTTGGATAATCCTATATTATTATTGAGCCATGGTTATATATCACATATATAGTCAAACCATATACGATCGAGGGTATATTTTAACCTGGATAGTTGGTGATCATTCAGTTTAAAATTGTGATTTTTATTCTTATTAAGAATTTATTTTATTGTAAAATAAATTTGTATTCTTGATCTAATCAGCTTATAGATGCTTTGGTAGTTCCCTATTTAGTATATTATTCACACTATTTTAGTTAATTTTGATTCGCATATATATTGAATGGGGAAACTGAAGAAGGGAAAGTGACCTCTGGTAGATAGATGAGCAGAAGATTGTGGAAATGGTAGCATATTGGGATATAACCCTGAGGATCCAATATATATTTATTTTATTTATCTATATGATTTCGTATATACATGATTCCCATTTATTAGAGATGATTTTTTTATATTACATGTATTCGATATTTATATTTCAAGAGTGTTTACTATTAATATTTATAATATATTATAATTTTCATTATTGAACCTATGAAAATATATTATGGTTCAATATCCACACTAATGTACTCAGAACCTCACTTCTAGTTGGCAATATCTTTTATATAAGGAAGTTGTCATGAGGATATGTGGAACTATATCATTTAAATAGTAAACCGGGTTAGAATGTTACATGAACTATTTTAATTATTTTATTTATTAATAATAGTTTCTTTTATAAATACCGTACACCTAATTACATTATTTTATTTCTATATAATTACATATTTAAATATATAGTGATTCAATTCCACATCAGGTGTTTCGAGGATATTTAGTTCATTGTTTCAAAACAACTTTTGTGTGTCGACTATGTTCAAAGAGTTCATTATTTCAACATATGCTGAATAGTTATATTGAAATTATTATCTTGTAAATTTATATTTTTTAATATTAAAACAAATTGATAATTATATTTTAAAAAAAATTATCTATGTTATGACCATAGAGATGATATTCTATACATAACCATGAGTTACATTTCTATTTTTCAATGATGATCTGAAAATAATGTAATCATTAATATATATAACTATAATTAAAATAATTTCACTGATAAGTTATATTTTTTAAAATATACATATATATATTTTTAGTGCGATTTATATATGAAATGGGTAAATTGTATTGCTTCGTGGAGGATGTAGTACACACATACATGATCAACATTGTAATTTTATAATGGATGAAGTTAAATTTTATATTCTCTAGTAAGAAAGATAAATATGTCATTATTATAACTATTTATTTTATATATCACATATATACATTGAATTTATTTTTTACCATCAATGAAATTCATTTGTGAAAATTTAATCCTAATGATTCGCGAGGAAGTGGTCCACCGTACAAATGAGAAACATTATCATTACACCCACAAAATATATTGTAAGAAGATACATGTGTTATAATAAGTAAATAATTTTAAATATATTAAATATCATATATATATATATATTACCTTAAATACAACATTAATTTAATCCATAAGTGGGTATGAGTTAAAATTAATGACATCTATTTTTGAGTGGGTGTCTATAAGACACACAAATATTGCTTTTTCCCATTTGATGGAATTTAATACTAATTCATGTTATAAAATTAATATAATAAAATCATTTATATATTATATATAATTTATATCATATTATAATATATGTATAATATTTAAAGGATGTGGAATAAGAACTAATACAAAAATACATAGTTATGAATTTTACCTCTCCTTGGACAACATCATTGTTATTAAACATGTTGTATACCATGAATATATTTATGAAAAACCCTTCTAAACTATGATTACATTATGGATGTTATTATGTCATTTTTAAATGTCAAGGATGAACAAAATGTGTTTTAAGATTTCCAAAATATTGGAGAGTGGGTGTCCTTTTATACACGAGGGTGGGGGAAACATGTAATTTTTGAACAAAAATAAACATACCCACATTATTAACATGATATAACGATCCCAAAATGAAAATAAAATATATTTATACATGTTAATGTACACATATTTACATTAAATAGACTTTGGAAAAGTGGTGTTTTCATTTTTACCCTTATGTTTTTAGTTTTAACTTATTTGAAAACTAGTTTTCTCCTTAACTATGGTAATTAGAATTTCTTATTTTCATAATTCTTAAAAAAAATTATGAAATATTATAAAATAAAATATATTTGAGTTAATAACACCTATACCACAATAGTAATTTCAATTTAAACATTCTACAAAAACGAATTAAAAATTAACAGGAAATTGTGAAGAAAACGAGGGTTTTCATGAAATATATTTTTCAATAAAACATATTTTTATTAACTATATAACAAATAATATGAATTTTATTAATATAAATAAATACATAATAATATTTAAAATATTAAAGTCATTTAAATAATAATTTATTAAATGTTTTATTAATTAACTAAAAATATCATTATTTACTTTATCATTTTTTTTAGAAAAACATATTTTAAACCAAAGGAAACATGAAATTAAAATCCAATCCATTGTTGACTAATGATTATTTAATTGTATTTAATATATCCCAAAAATATATTTTTAAATTTATTTATAATTAAAAAATTTAAAGATAAATTTTTTAAATTTATTGAAAATAAATTTCATGTTTATAAATTTCAGTATTTTTCACTATTTAGAGAAATATAAATATTTTCCAAAAAAATCCAAAAATATAACCCAATGTAATCATTGATCATCATATTTCAATAATTATGTTAATTTTATTAAATAAAATTTATTAAAGTTAAAAAGTTGATTTAAAAAATATTTTTACTGAACTGTATTAAATATAATTTCTGATGAATGAATATTTATTATGGATAAAATTACATTACTAATTATAGATTATTTACTTAAATTTTTTTTAATTTTATTTTTTTAGAATAAAATATATATTTAAATATAGATATAAGTCATAAATTTTGAAAAACCACCCATACATGAAAATTTAATGGCATGGTTATAATAATTATATAATTCATGGGACCTTTATATTAAATGTTTCAGGTTGAAAATTATACAGAACATATTGTTCATTTCTAAAATCCCAGGTTGATACGTCATACCGCCATTAATTAATTTTTCCTTATCAATTTGAAACTTATCTAAAAAATAATTGATTGAAAATTTTAGGACACTTTTTTGAACCTACATCATAAAAATGGCTAATATAATTTCCTCCTAAAAAGAGGAAAGTGAACTTTAATGCTTATCACATAAATATGTTTCCACATAAGAGAATGTTGGTGGAAGTTGAAGAATTGAAGATGAAATAAGTTCCTAATGCCAAAAAAATTATATATATAGACATCGATAGTTGTTCATAAAAACGAAAATGATTATGATACTGTTAGAATGAAAAATCCATAAACCAAATAGGGCTGAGAAGGTCATTAGTTACATTGGAAATAATGGTAATATGAATTTTTTTCATTTAAATATTTTCTTTCATTGGATAATTAATTTATTTACAAAATATTCTAATATAATAATAAGATACACTTAATTTATGAACATAATTTCCTCATTTTTTTAGTTTAAAGCAACATCTAATTGTTTTCCCGATAATATGATTATTAACGATGATTATTTTTCATCCCTAAAGTATTAAAATAAAATATAAATGGGAATCAAAAAAATAAAATTGATAATCAATATATTCCACCATAATTTATATAATAACCAAAAACAATTTTTCTAGAACAAGTTTAGGTGTTTCTCAAAATGAACACCACATTATATGACGATACAAATGATTGATATATACAATTCAACAATAATTCCCATAGTGTAAATTTAATAATTCATAAATAAAATTCATATTTAAAATAGTTTTAACATAAAATTATATCTCTTAAATTTCTTCTTTATAGAACAATAATATGATGACGTTTTTCTCTAATAAAATTAATCACTTAGTCACACAATTACTATTCAATCACAGGGTTATGTATTTGATAAAACTTGTGTTAGAAAAATTACCTAATTATATAAGGTAAAATAAACCATAATGGTTATAAATACATTAAAATTTATTTATAAAATATTTAAATTTATAATTCATGTCAATTAAATGATATACATTTACTTCAACAAAATAAAACATGTCATATAATGTATTTAATCACATTAAGATATGATCACATAAAACAATAAGGGGTGTTTAGTAATTTTTACATGTGATTATACAATATTATTATATAAATATAATGTAATTCAAAACACTAAATATAAACTCACATGAAATAATCACATTCGTGAAAGTAATCTACTTGATTCATATAATACTAGCGAAAACATCATAGAACTTGAACTCCTGGATCTCTTGTGAACATTACAATATAGCCATTCAAACTATTGTTTGAGGAAAAAAATTTCACATTAAAAATATAGATCCTAAGAAGTTTATAAGGTTTCACTTGATTTCTCATGGATAGTTTAGGTTTAATGATTTATAAAATTCAGATAATGTTTTACAAAAACAACAACAAAAGTTTCGAAAGATCATTTTTTAACATAACCCAGGGTTTTTTTGTTTAATTCATTATAATTATAGATATGAAACCCTTAAAAACATAACACAATAAATATCAATCTTAATAACCTATGGATAAGTATATATTATAAGAGTGATCTAAAATTTGATGTCAGTGTAAAAAAACATATAATTTATTTTCATTAATGAGAATAATAATTTCATACTTTATTGATGGCATAATCATAGAACATGAGAAAATCATAAAATAACTTATAAGAGAAAAATAATATATCAACAATCATTATTTATAGAATAAGGATTTCAAAAAAGGTAATAGTTATCAATAATCAGGATTCTTGAGAGATCAATCCTAATCAAATGAAATGTTACAGACTAATAATAATCATTGATAAATCAAGATGTTATATGAAAACATCTTTTCATAACCCATGTCAGTATTCTATTAAATAAACTATACCCCCATCAAATCGACAATAAAAACCCTTAGATAACTTCCACCTCAGTTCCATTCAACACAGTTTCATTACCCAAGGAATTTTAATGCAAACCAGGTGCAAACATCATAAAATACATATATGGATCACATGGTGCTTCTTGTCCCTCACATTATACATTCTATAATGGGATCACCTAGTGTAATCTGGGATCACCAATCATATAATCAATAATGGGATCACATAGTGATATCTACCTGCATCCATCATATAAGCTATAATGGACTCATGTGATGATTCTTACCCTTGATAATTATTAATTCCCATATACATTGCATGAATAATTTACATAGAGAAAACAATTTGAAACATAAATCATAGAATCAACCATATTTCTTTTCATAACATGATTGACATAACGAAAAAAACAAATTCCCAAATGGTATCCTTGAAACACCATTATCTCAAGAAAAAGAAAATATTTCCATAAAAATATAATTCAAACATGATTAATCAATTTTAAATAAATGAGATCATTAATAGAAAATTTTAAAAATAAATAACATATGGAATATAAATAGCTTTCATATCAATATCATTGAAACATGGTTAAGACATGGATAAGAAATGGGTTCCATAAAAATCCATTATAAACAACAATAATCAGTCTATAGAATTAATAGAGATAGTTATTTTACAAATATATACCCAAACAATCATAAGTAAAAAATTAGGGTTATTGACGTTGATGAATGAAAATATATTTAAAATAAAATTAATAATTATTTACAAAAATATTGAAAAATATATTTATTAGAATAAAACAACAAAAAATATAATTGAAATATGAATTAAAATAATGGAGAAGATATATAGAAAACTTTATCATCTCATAAGTGCAAAAGATAAACATTTTATAAAAACCATTTAGAAAAAGGGGTGTAAAAAGGACGTATTTGAAAAATTATATGAAATTTGAATTTTAGAAACATGTAAAAAACGTATAACATCATTTAAAATTACTCTAGAAAAATATTTTAGTTTTATAAAATAAATATTTGTAAAACATTTCAAAAAAATGACATGAAATATAATGATGCAAAATATTTAATAAAATAAAATAGCAGTATCTTATTAAAGAGACATTCTTGATGATTACATAATAAGTAAGGGAAATGGAATTAAAATTTTTAAACAAATAAATAACAACATTATAATAAACTGGATTTACTTCATAAAATTAAGACCATATGATTTCTTCTAATGGAATCTTGAACATAAACATCAACAAATACATGATGATTGTAATACAAAGCCTTTTCTACTATTTTAATTCTTCAATCATAATCTATATAGTAGAATAACATAAAATTACACCTTTAATATCATGAAAATGCATATTTCCATGATATAACATGTAAATACATTAAATACATGTACCTCATAAAATATTATTAGTGTGTAAGATTTCAATATTCATTAATAAAGGGAAATTGATAGTTAGTCCATTGTGGAAATCGTAATCTAGGTGTAAAATACCCATGAAAGGATAAAACCACAATTTTATTTTAATTTAATATTAATTTTCATTTTTTATTAATAAAATATATTCATTTTCATTGTACCCACCACATAATGCAAATATTTCCTCAATATGGAATATTTCATTATTGAAGTAACATGATATGGGAAAACCCTTAAAGTGAGTATAGAATTTACACATTTGTACTTTTACTCATGTATAAAAAACATTTATTAATTATTTATTTTATGAAGTAAATAATTATAGTTTTAATAACATATATTTATTCAAATTATTCTATTTAGAAATAATTACATATTTTATTAATTTATTACATTAGTCAACATTATTGTTTTTGAGGATGTTTAGTTAATTTTTTCAAAACAGAACTAGTGTAATGGATCCATCCACTCTGGTCCATTCCTTTGCAAAAATCGTGGGTCTGAGGTTTTCTAGGAGAACAAGGTGACATATCCTCAAAAAATTTCCAAATTACCAATTCTATTAATAGTGTTTCCAGTTCTTTGATCAATGCAACGATAGCCATCTATGAACAGTGTCCTCGGTATCCTTAGTTGAACAGTGTGACGATAGCCTTATGTGAACAATGTCATCAGTATCCTTATGTGAACAATGAAATGGTAACCTTATGTGAATAGTTTCATCAGTAGGATAATGTCAATAGTGCAACGGTAACCTTATGTGAACAGTGTCATCTGTTGCCTTATGTGAAAAGTGCAACGGTATCCTTATGAAAATTGTATCATCGATAGCTATATGTGAAAAGCACAACGGTAACCTTATTTGAACAGTGTCAATGGTAGCCTTGTTAGAACAGTGCAATGGAAACCATATGTGAACAGTGTCATCGGTTGGCTTATATGAACAGTGAAACTGTATCCAAATGTGAAGAGTGTTTCCATAATGGTGAACAAAAATGGTAGCCTTTATTTCCTTTGAAAAAATTTGATTTCATTAACCGTGTTCCCAAAAAAGTAAGATATAACAATAGCCACTATTTCTATTTCCAAATTTTGAGTTTATGAATAGTGATTCCAGAATAGTTAGGTCCAACGGTAGCCTCTATTTTCATTGCAAAATTTTTAGTTCAGGAATACTGTTTCTAGAATGGTCACGTCCAAGGGTAGCCTCTATTTCCTTTTCCAAATATTTAGTTCATTAATCATGTTTCTAGAATAGTGAGGTCCAACAGTACCCCCTATTTCTTTTTCCAAATATTGAGTTCATGAACAATGTTTCTCGAATAGTGAGGTCCAACGGTATCCTCTATTTCCCTTTCCAAATTATGAGTTCATGAATAGAGATTAATAATGGTGAGGTCTAATTGTAGCCTCATTTTCCATTTCCAAATTTCTAGTTCGCAAACAATGTTTATAGCTTCTTACAACTTTTCCCCTTTGACATTCCCTTTAACATAAAATTCATTTAGAGACTCATTTTAAGGACAATAATTCCAATTCAATACCCATAACACCTATATTAATTTTTTCCTATGTCTCAGAGGGCATTTACATTTTCATGTTGTGTGGGTTAATGAGATCCTTATTTGATGTAAACTTTAGCGTATCATAAACTGCTGCTTCGTTAAATCATTTAAAGGGATGTGATAATTTCCACCCATTTTATTACTCTATGTTCTTGGGTGTGAGACACTGGAAACATCCATTACTTCCAGTAGGAGTTGTGAAATGAAAAATCCCCCCTTGGATTGGTTGCCCACTATTTTTGATGAAATAAAGATTTATCGATCAATATTCGATATAAGTTATGATTTATAGTAAATCTTTTGGGTTCAACTCCTTCCGTATCTCCTTTCCCTTTTATGGAATGCTATCTCCATGTTTTAATGTGTTATTCTTAGGTGTTGACTAGTGTGGTGGTGACTCTGTATCCTCAATTGGATACAGTTGTCATGGGGGAGGAGATAGTAACACATTGTGTGGCTCGTTATCTTATAATGAACACCATGAACTTTTTAAAGTAGTTGATTTGTTGCTTCTCATTTCTATTTTATGAAAACATGTAGTTATCATGTTTGATCCCACTAGATCACAATTCTATTTACATAATAAATATTTTAACTTTATAAATAAATTGATATCGATCAATTTTTATTGTCGTTAGTTTTGTTAGATAGTGTGATATCTATGCTTGACTTGTTTATATTTTCTCACATGATGGAAATTTGTAAAGAACATAAAGCCGGAATTAATTGATATTTTTTGGGTAAAGATAAAGAGGCATGTGAATGAATCAGATAGTTGTTTTTGTAACTTTGTGCCAATCAAATTGATACAATATGCATGTTTAACCAATTTGTGATAGATTACTATTTCGGATTCCCATAGTTGGAACCTGGGAATAATAAATCTTTTAATTAAATAGGATTAATGAACTGGTTTTTTGATAAAAGATAATTCCTTGTACAATTTTGAGATACCCTCTTTCTTGTTTAAGGGTCTAGGTATCAATTGATATGATTTTTTCTTTTCTACTTCTTATGTTGTGATGTGAGCCTAGACAGTTGTGTTGATATGTGGTGGCATGGAGGCCTATTAGTTGTGCTAGCAGTTGACGCCTAGAGTGGAGAGATGCATCCGTTTATTCATGTGGGTTTCAGGGAGGACAACAGGGATAACAAAACATGTTATATGTGAATATTTGGATGCTTTCTAATTCATGTTGGTTTTTTATCATCATTACATTCCCCACTACTCAAAGTAGCTGGTTTTCATTCCCTCCGTCAAAAAATGGTAGAAGACATGCAGGGTATGCCACGGGCTTGTCATGGTTAGCTTCTTGATGGAGGATGGGTCTATGCTCTTTCTATAGGGGGAAATGACTAGACATATAGTTCATATACTAACCGAGATGATCCCCCTTGTGTTTAGTAACATAAAATGTTTTTTTATAATGCTTGTGAATATGAGAAAGTAATAATGTTGATGATAAATGATTGAATAAATGATGATAGCCCAAAGGGTTGGAGTTGACTGGGACGTAATCCTCTGGGGGATAATGGACTTTGGGTGTGATGCTAATGAAATTTAATGTGGAATTTTTAATGGTTAATTAATGATTAATTAATTATTTAATATAATTTGATAACGATAAAATGAGAATTATGTAATGTAATAATGATCTTTAAAGGGTTGTGTTCTTATAGGATTCCTAGTCTTAGAAGTGGAAACATGGAGTCAGAGAGATGGTATCTTCAGTTGTGTCTAATACTAGGTTATTCCCATAGTATAGTTGTGGGATATATTATATTCTGTACTTTTTGGGTTTCTATAAGCTACTCATCCCCATCAGTTAGGGAAACTGACACCCCATGGAATCTAATCTCTGGGGGTGCTTTCCCAAATATTCTTGTGGGATGATGGATGACTGACTACCACTATTGGGACTGCTCCTTCTCTTGGAAGTTACATGTGATGGTTGGCACAACAGTTATTTTTCCTCATATATGGGTGTAGATGGCTATAATTTCTTGAGGTTATTCACACACATATATTCTGGATATAGTTTTCAATGGACTACTATAGGTGTAACGTGTAATAGCTATGATGTCTTGAGGATCCTTACATGATGTATGGGCTATAATGGATTAATGTTTAATACCCAACACATGATACATGTTATGCAAGTTGTGGTGGCTCAGAGAAACTATCGATTCAAATTAGTTAAGGGGGTGTGGTGTTTTGGCTGCATGTAGTGCATGTTTGGGTGCTTCACCCATGTGTGTGCAGGAAACCCATTTTTGAGAGAGATGCATAGAATGTACATTGTTTGGGAAAAGCGGGAAACATGGTGGGGAGTAGTGGTGGGGTAACCTTGATATTCATTATTATATTATATACTCTTGTATATGATATATGGTGAGAGTAGACATGGTGAGGCTGGGACCATAGTATACCTCTATAGGTGATGAGTTATTTTCACTTGTTGTTCACTATTCTTTAGCATGCTTTATTTACTTTTTCGCAAGAGGATCTAGGGATAATCCTACCGAGTATACAATTATACTCACCATATGTATATATTAACTTTTTTATAGGTCACATGGAGTGGGAAGGAGATCATGTTGGTTACTACTAGCATGGGGTTTCATGAGTTGTTCGGGCTTCGTGGTCGCTAGTGTTTTTACATTCAATTGGGTACTTGTAGTTTTGCCCTTACTATTGGAGTATTTTTTCAAGAAATTACATATGTATACATGGGATTTCATTTATATTGCAATCTAACATGAAGTCATTTGGTTTATTTCTTATCTCTCTCATTCGCATTATTCTCATAGAGGGTAATGCCTCCCATATGTGTTTTTATTATACCCTGGGTGATATTCACTAACCTGGGGCCTACTGGAGGTTAGACTTAGGGTTCATTATCTCCATTCTAACTTTTCTGGCCTGGGAGGGGTACACATTGTCGGGAGGTGGTCATGGAATAGTGGTATCATAGGCAGGTTGAGGGATATGATGGATTTTTGTGTTAGAAATAGGTGAGGATGTGTGGGATGGTAGGGAAACTATGTTAGTCATGTTTACAAAGTGATGTAAACATTGGATACTGGAAGAAACATATGAGTTTAAAGAACCTTATAATCTGATCCATGTACCATTATGATTACAATGACTACTAAACAAGGTGATACTGGTTGCATGGTAGAGACCTCGGAATGAATCATGCATCATTCTTCATTGTGAATGTGATGTAATGGGTATACATTGGGATAGTTTTTCCAAAATTGAATAATATAACATAATTAATTAATTAATGATGAGTCCTCCATATTTTAGTTTTAAGAGCACTAACTATTTATTATTTTACATGTATGGAAGTTGGTCAATGTCCTCATCGAGATCTCATAGAAGATGTCAAGTAGGTTGCACCAGCAGATTAGATCATGGTAGAGGATGATGATTATGACACTTGGAAGAGGACACTCATAGATTTTCAGCGCCAGAGTATGCAAAAGTATGAGGATCCATTTTTTATGCTGTAATAGAAGACTGATTAGATTAGGTCTATATATGCTTCATTTTGATCCATTCCTAGAAGGAGCACATGGTTTCCTTGGTTGTGATGAGGATGCATGGAGAAGTGAGGTAATAGTGCTTCTTGTTCCTCGTGGATTGTGAGGAGTCAGCGATCTCATGGGAGGAGATCTAAGAAATATTTATAGTCAATTTTCTTTCATCAATCCCAAAGGCATACAGTCTCCAAGATATTCATACCATTTGATAAGGGATCTCTGGTGTTCTTGAGTTTTGAATCAGTTTCATGAACCTTTTACCATATGCTTCAGACCAGTTTCCAAATAAGTTGGCACAGCCGAGGCATATCGAGGAGGCTTTGCATCCTGAGATCCAGTGTCAGGTATCCCAATTTATGACAAAGACATATCTTAAGGTGTTGGAGGAAGTAATGGTCATGGAGATGACATTTTCTAGAACCGGATCATCACGAGGGAGAGTCATCATGTTATCTCATAAATCAGATCTGTTAAACTGGGTTCCCTGTTTTCAGGGAAGAAGGGTTTCCATTCGACCAGGGTTAGGGCCTAGACCTCAGAATCTCTATTCTATAGGGGTAAGAGATCTCAATAATATTCAAAGGGATATGGAACTTTTTTCCATGTGGGGTTCGAGGTCATTAGCAGCGAGAGTGCCTGACCTTTCCGAGTAGTCATCGTGCACCAGCTATCTTGCTCCAGGTTCCTTCATTGTGACAGTTCCAACTAAGCCATTAGTATCCGTTTTTTCCATAATTAGGTCTACATAGGGTAGATGGGGTAGGTAGAGACACCCCTATAGCGCTCCCCATCCTCAGAGATCATAGCATGGTCGTGGTGGTGGTCGTCATTGTTGTTAGAGAGGCCTTGGAGGAGGTCGCGGTTAGATTCATGCTTTAGAATTTCCACCTCCAGGCGATCCAAACATTGTTCAAGGTACCTTATTCTTGTATTCTTCCTTGGTGTATGCCTTTATAGATTCAATAGCCACAAACTTCTTCATATCACCTACCCATTCCCATGCTTTGGGAATTGAGGTATAAAGGATTCCATTTCCCTTGGCGTTGACTAGGCCAGTAGGAGGATGATCTGACTTGTTTGAATTATGTACAGACTGTGAGATAGTGTTAGGGAATCACCGCTCTCGGGGAGATTTCCTATGTTTACGAATACAACCATATGAAGTCATCCTCATCATGGATTGGTTGTATTCAGTGCAGGATATCGTTGATTTCTTCAGGAGGCAGGTTGTGAACATTGATGCAGATGGTGAGCCAGGGGTGTTCTATGGCGAGTGAGACCATATGATGGGTCACATGCTTGTTCCAAAATTATTATCCATGATGGATGAAATGATTCTGGGTTCTTTGGAGGTTCAACTGTTGGAATTTCCTAGGTTCGTAGAAGAGTAACTTGATGTGTTTCAAGAATATGTAGTACGATTAAACCCTTGAAGAGACACGTAGTTCGGTTTCGAACTATAAATAGAAGCATCTCATATCTCTATGTCTTTATATAGGATGGAACATTCTGGGTTACGAGATCTACACATATATAATTATTTTCTTTGACAGTTTTGTTTTGTTCGGCCGAGTGTGTCACTATAGGGTGCACTTGTTTTGTTTGTGAGGAAGGCTGATGCCCGTTTGCGGTTGTGTGTCGATTATCATCACTTAAATAAACTGACAGTGAATAATTTGTATCTTATTCCATGGATTTCTGATTTATTCGATTAACTAATGGGTACATGTTGGTTATCAAAGATTGACTTGCATTCAATATATCATCACTTGTGTGCGAAGGATGAGGATATATCAAAGAGAACATTATATTATTTTCATGGGCATTAAGTGGTCTTTGTTATTCCATTCAGCATGAAAATTGATCCATGTGTGTTCATGGGATTGATGAAGGCTGTGTTCCATGTGTTCATGGACATGTTCATGGTGGATTTCATCGATGACATCCTTGTGTACTCCACGTCTATGATGGAGCATGTAGAGCATCTACACACCGTTTTTGGATTTCTACGTCAACATCAACTGCATGGGACATTGTCAATGTGTCAGTTTTGAGATCTAGAAGTATGTTTCATGGCGAAATTAGTCTTCCATGAGGTATTATCCATGGATTCATCTATGATATAAGTTGTTGTGTATTTTTAAGACCCTCATATAGTGTCATAAGTGCGAAGAATCCATAGTCCCACATGCTACTACAGAAGGTTCATAACTGATTTCTCTTGAGTTTTGACTCCACTAACCGCATTGAATAGGAAGGATCGGTCATTCATATGGACATATCCATGTCAGGAGACTATTGAGTATCCTATGGTGAGGTTAGTATGCTCTCTAGGTCATTGTCTTCCAGCATAGGGAGTTCGGTTTGATGCTTTCTGTGATGATTCACATCTATTGATTGGTTGGTTTCTGATGAAGTAGTGGTCAGTTGTTTCATATGGGTCTCAGTAGTTTCATCCCCATGAACATAACAATGACCCTTTGATCTTCTGTTGGAATCCATGGGGTTTTCTCTGATGTTATGGAGACAACACCTTATTGCCATACACATTGTGGTTTTCCCAGATCATAAGAGTTTGTGGTATGTTTTCTCCCATCATGACATTATCATTTGATAACATCATTGGATAAATATTATACAGTAAAACGTCCCTGAAATATCATATACTCCTGTAAAGGGGAATTCTGTAGCTCATGTGCTAAGTCATATGTCATGTAGTGATGTAGTACGTGAATCTGGTGAATCTAGGAGAGTAATGGAAGAACTGACATCATTAAATCTTGATATGGGAGATGTCGGGGCCAGAGGTAATCTCTTTATGATGATGGTGTAGTCATATCTAGTATAGTAGGTGTAAGATTTTTATTTTGGGGATCTAGATGTGGTGGTATAGAGAGACTGAGTTGTTTGTGGAGAGGTCCCTGATGATTGGTCTGAGAATGAACTACACTGAGTGTTGTATCATGGAAGGATATTTGTTCCTTTGACGATGTGTTATATGGTTCTTAGATAGTTACATTGTTCTAATTTATCAGTGTATCCTGGTGTGAGAAAGAAGTATCGAGCCTTGAATATCCAGTTTTGGTGGCCTGGACTGAAGTGTGCTTTTGTGGAGTTTGTGTCTTGATGTTTAGACTACCATAAGGTGAATTCCAAACACCGTGTTCCTGGTGGCCTGCTCCAGCCATTAGATGTTCCACAGTGGAAGTGGGAGGACATATCAATGGACTTTATTACTTGTTTACATCGAGCACAGAGAAGACATAGAGCTATTTGGGTGGAAGTAGATCATTTAACAAAAGCATCACACATTAAAGCAATCTAGGAATCGAGCATAGTGGATATTTTTCCGAGTTAGTATCTGGAGGTGGTGGTGAGACATCATGGAATCATATTGATGGTTATTTATGATTGAGATCCTCATTTCACCTCCAAGGTGTTGAGAGGTCACTAGCATGATTTTTCTTCACAACTATGACTTAACACTACTTTTCATCCTCATACTGATAGTCTAACAGGGAAAACTATTCAGACTCTTCAAGACATGTTATGCTATTTCTTCATGGATTATGGAGGTTTGTGGTTGAGGAACTTACCCATGGTGGAGTTCACTTTAAATAGCAGTTTTCACTACATCATCATTATAGTGATTTTTGAATACTTGTATGGACGAACTTGTCGATCTTTGTTGTGATGGACTGGGGTCGGATAGTCTGCAATTCTTAGACCAGAACTAGTGCATAATAAAACAGAGATGGTTCATGGGATTCTAAAGTGGATGAAGAAAACAAATTAAAATTAGATATCATATTTCAATCAAAGGAGGATACTCGTACAGTTTTCTAATGGAGATCATGTTTTATACATGGTGAATCCCTATCATGGGCAGAAAAGTATTGTTCATGGGAGTATTCTTTCTTCCAGGTTTGATGGGCCTTTCTAGGTGTTAGCTCGTGTTGCAGCTATGGTGCATTGAGTATAACTTCCCTTAATGATGACCCGGATTCATGATGTATCCATGCATCATAGCCTTGATGTTATATTCATGACAACCTTCACGTCATCAATTGCATAGAGAACGATATTGATGATGATGTGGCCTTTGAGGAGTGGCATGTGGAGATCCAATACTACTAATAGAAGGTGATGCGCAAGCGTTCTATCCCCTTGGTTCATGTATTGTGGTGACATGTTATCCTAGAAGAGAGTACCTGGGAATGTGAGTCGTAGAGACATGCTAGGTACCCAGAGTTGATTGATTTTTCACTCTTTTCATGTAATGATGTTCCCTTTGTGGTTGTAGACCATTCATGTTTATGAGATGTCTTTTTTGGTTTTTTTTTGGCATGATCTATTCTAAGAGGTAACGTGATGGGTGGTTGTTCATAATTCCAATTTATTTCATTTTTTGGTTGGTATTGAATTCTCGAGGACGAGAATGTTTGATAGGTATCTGATGTAATGGCTCGGACCTCATTGATCCATTCTTTTTCAAAAATTAGTGTCTATGGTGTTAGGGGAGGTCAAGGTGACTTATACCCAACACTTTTCAAAATATCAAGTTTGGTGAACAGTGTTTCTAGTTCTATGAATAGTGCAATTATAGACTTATATTAATAGTGTCATCGGTAGCCCTAGATGAACATTGTGACTGTATCCTTATGTGAAATGTGCCATCAGTAGGCTTATGTGAATAGTGAAAAGGTATCCTAATGTGAATAGTTTCATTGATAGCCTTATATGAACAGTGCAATGGTAACCTTATGAGAACAGGGCCATCGGTAGCCATATGGGAAAAGCGCAACGGTAACCTTATGTGAACAATATCATAAGTAGGCTTCTATGAATGGTTTCATCGGAATTCTTATGAGAATAGTGAAATAGTAAACATATATAAACAGTGTTTCCAGAATGGTGAGATTCAATGGTATCCTCTATTTACATTGCCAAATTTTGTGTTCATGAATAGTGTTTCTGGAACGATGTGGTCCAACAGTACCCTTTATTTCTTTTTCATAATTTAAAGTTAATGAATAGTGTTTTCCATAATGGTGATGTCCAATAGTAGCCTCTATTTCCTTTTCCAAATTTTGAGTTTATGAATAGTAATTCTTGAATGGTGCGGTCCAAAAGTAGCCTCTTTTTCCTTTTCCAAATTTTGAGTTCATGAACATTGTTTTCATAACGGTGAGGTCCAAAAGTAGCATCTTTATCCTTTGAAAATTTTTGAGTTCATGAAAAATGATTCCAACTTACATTAATTTCACCCCTTTAAGGTTTCCTTTGACGTAAAATGCATTTAAATCCAAATATTACGGACTCTAAGGCATACTCAAAGGCCTTAACTCATATATTTATTTTTTCCTTAGGTTCAAGATGAATTTACTTGGTTAAACCACATGGTTTAATGTGATACACTTTTAATGGAAAATCCAACATATCTAAAAATGCTGCTCTGTTATATCTTCTAAATGGATGAGATATCTTCCTCCCATGTTCTTCCTCCTTGTTCTCATGTGTGAGATGATCGAAAATTCCATTCGTTCCCATAAGAGTTATGTGATCCAACTTTCCTACATGGATTGGATCCCCTCTGTTTTTATGTAACCATGTAGTATCGATAAATCTTTAATATAAGGTATGATCTATAGTCATTCTTTTGGGTTTATATCTATCTGTTTCTCCATTCCCTTTCATGGAATTCTATCTTTATGTTCCTAATAGGAATTCCTTGGTTGTTGACCACTGTGGTGGTGTCTCTGCATCCTTCAGTGGATACAGCTATCATGGGGGGAGGAGATCGTAATCCGTTGTTTGGATCATTATCATAAAAAGAGAGTCATGAACCAATTGAGGTAGGGAATTCGTTACTTCACTTTTTTATGTGAAATTGTATAGATAACATGTTTTATCACACTAGATCATAATGGAAATGACATAATAAATAAATGAACCAGATAAATAAATCGATATCGATCAAATATTATTGCCTCTTATTTTTCTATATAGTGTGATTTCTATTCTTTCTTTTATTAGATATTCGTTCTTGGAGGAAATTGGTAATTAACATAAAGCCATAATTAATTGATATTTTTTGGATAAAGATAATGAGTATTGGGAATGAATCTAATAGTTTTTGTTGAAATTATATTCTAATCAATTTGATGTAGTAAGCATGATTATTCAATTTATTATAGCTTACTTTTTAGGTTTTCTACAGTAATAACCTATGAATAATAAATTTTTTAATTCAATATTGATTAAAGAACTAGTTGTTTGATAAATGATTATTCCTTATAGGGTTCTGGGCTACACCTTTACTTGTTTAAGGTCCAAGAGCCCAATTGATATGATGTTTTCTTTGCCTCTAGTTCTGTTGTAATGTTAACATAGACGGATATAGTGATATGTGAGGGCTTGGATGCCTATTGGTTATGGAAGCAGTTGATTCCTAGAGTGGAAATATGCATCAATTTATGCATGTGGGTGTCGGGGAGGACATCAGGGGTGATGAAACTTGTTGCATGTGAATGATTGGATACGTTCTGAATATTTTTGGTTTTTTATCCTATTTACTTTCCCCACAGCTCAAGGCATCTAGTTTTCTTACCCTCCTTCAAAAAAGTGGCAATGAATCACGGGTTATGTCGTGTGCTTCCTTTTTTTATCTTCTTGGGGAAGGACTGGTCTATTCTCATTCTATAGGTGGAATAGATTTGATGAGTTGTCCATGTACTCACCGAGTTGATCCCCCTTATGGTTAGTAGTGTAAATTGTCTTTATAGAATGCATAAGATTGTATGAAAGTAATAATGTTAATAATAAATTATTGAATAAATGATGTTAAACCAAGGGGTTAGACCTTGTTGGGATGCAATGCAGAGGTTAAAATTTAAAGGGACGGTGGACTTTGGTTGTGATACTAATGAAATTTAATGTGGGGTTGTGAATATTGAATTAATTTTTATAGAATTAATTAACATAAATTGAAATTGATAAAAAGGGAATTATGTAATGTAATTAAGATATTTAAATGATTTTCTTCTTATAGAATACCATGTTTTAGCAGTGGAAGTTGGGAGTCTGAGTGAATTTAGTTGCAGTGGTTTATATGACTAGGTTATTCCCATAGTGTGGTTGTCAAATACTGTATATTATGTAAATTTTTAGTTTCTATACACTACTCTGCCCAGTTAGTTAGGGAAACAGAAAACCCAGGGATTCTGAGCCCTGGGGGGTGTGTTCCCAAACATTCCAGTGGGCGGATGGATGTCTAATTACCCTCGTTGGCCTTATGCTATTCTCTTGGTAGTTTCAGGTGTTGGTAGGAACATCAGTTAGTTATACCCATATATGAATGTAGTGGTCTATAATGTCTTTTTATTTTTCACACATGTATATTCGTGATATAGTTTCCTATGGACTAATATATGTGTAACGTGTATAAGGTATAATGGATTGAGTATCCTTACTCGGTGTATGGGGTATAATGGCATGCGGTTTAATACCTGACATATGATACATGTCATGCGAGCTATGATGGCTCATAAAAACTACATGGTTACTTTGCTTACATGGGATTGGGGGTTTAGTTACTCGAGGTTCATGTTATGGTGATTCTCCTAGGTGTTTGCAACAAAATCCTTTTTGGGGAGAGATGCTTAGGGCGTGCGACGGTGGGTCAATGCGGTAACCCATTGGGGATGTAGTAGAGGGGTACCACTGATATTATTTATTATATTATATACACTTGTATGAGATACATGGTGAGAGTATCCCTGTTGAGGATGGTAACTTAGTATATCTATTTAGATGATGAGTTAGATTCACTTGTTGTTCTCTATACTTTAGTATGCTTTCATTACATTTTCACAATAGGTACTAGAGAGGATCCTACTGAGTATACAGTTATAAAATCCCACTGTATATATAAACTATTTTTTAGGTCACTTGGAGTAGGTTGGAGAGCAAGATAGTTACTACTAGCTTGGGGTTACAGGAGTTATTCTGGCTTTGTGATCTTTTCATTTTGACATTATTTTGGGTAAATGCAGTTTTCCCTATCATTTGTAGTATCCTTTGTGAGGATGGGACCATAGTATATGTATTTAGTCGATAAGTTATTTTCACTTGTTTTTTCACTGTACTTTAGTATGATATCTTTACATTTGAACGATAGTTAATAGGAAGGATCCTACAGAGTATACAGTTATAATCTACTTATGTATAAATAAACTCTTTTTTAGGTCACTTGGATCAGGTTGGAGAGAAGGCCAGTTACTACTAGCTTGTGGTTACATGATTTGTTCGAGCATCATGATCATTTAATTTATTACATTATTTTGGGTACATGCAGGTTTCCATTTCATTTGTAGCATTTTTACATGACATTAAATATGTGTACTTGGGATTTCTTTTATATTGAAGTCTGATGTGGAGTTGGTTGGTGTTTGTCTTATCTCTCTATTTCACTTGTATTCTCTTATAGATGCCTCCCATATGTGTGTTTACTATACACTTGTTTCTAGTCACCAACCCCTGGCCAATAGGAGGAAGGACTAAGGGTTCAATATATCCTTTCTAACTTTGTCGACCGAGGAGGGGTCCACATTGTTGGGAGGGGTCGTGACAACTACTGTGTTGATAGTGGTCAAAGAGGTCATTATATATACATGTAAAGAATAATAATAATGACATAATTATAATTTTGATTCATAAATTATAATATCAAAATAAATCACGAAACATAGTTATGAAAATTTAACTACATTGCGATCATGGTGATTGAATGCCATATGTTATCATAAGTAACATGTCATTTTTTCAATTATATTTATGGAAAATATTTTTGAATTATTTTATGTATCCTCCAAAATAATAATATCATAAATTCTATATTATTAGTTACTTGTATTAATATATATAATTCATATGATTTTTTATTACGAATTAGAATTATGTCACTCCGTGGATGGGGTAGTCCACAAATACAAAAATTAAGTTATCATTATTGAATGATTGAATGGAAGTGGTATATAATCATTTAAAAAGGATAAATATGTATTGTAATTTTTTTATATTTTTTATGTCGTAAATTTATTAACATTTTCCTTTAAATGTTTAATTTATGTTTCAAGGGAAAAATCATAATTCTTCGTGAGGTGGTAGTCCACATACGCATGAACAACATTATCGTATCTCTCATGGAATGGAATGTGAGAATTTATATGTGACATCATAAGTCCATAATGTTAAATAATTTATAATTAAAATATATATATATATATATACACATTAAATCCATCATTATAGGAATGTGTGATATTCACCGAATGTAAATGAATGACATCGGTTTGTGAGGCATTAGTCATATTTTCACAATTAAGGTGATTTCATATCCTATTTGATGGAAGTGGATATATATATTAATTATTTTATTAATATAATAACATTTATTTATATTAAACTTACTATTAATATCGTATGATTATATATAATGAATATTTGATGGCGATGTAATATGAAAACAAATATCAACACATAGTGATAAATTTAATCTCTTTTGAGACCAAATCTTTTATATATTTACCGATATATATCAAGAATAGATTTCTGAAAAAAAAAAGGATTATTGGAATTTGTAATGGAATTTGGGATGTGATTTTGGTGGGAATTGGATAATATAATTAATTTTTATGTTGTAAAGAAGATACAATATCAGGTGGGATTTTATAAAAATGGAGTGTTACACAATTGTTATTTTTGAATTTAAAATATTTGCCCACATTTTTCTTATTGACGATATCCAAAATGGAAAATTATAAATAATTTTAAAAAATAACGTTTCATTATTTACATAAAATTAATTTTAAACAAATGTTTTGGTCATTCTGACCATTATTTTTTTTTTAACACCTAGAGGAAATTTTTCTCCGTAACCTTGGATATTAAATTTTATGGTTTTCAATATATATTACGGTTAAAATTTAAGTTGAAGTATAATAATATATAATATATTATTATTGAAAATATGGCAATAAATTTTATTAAATTAATTTCCTCAGTGTTTCAAAATTTAATATAAAATTTAAAACATAGATATGATGAAATATTAGAGTTTCAAATGTTTATTTCACCAGAAAACATTATTTTATATTAAATTCATGTCAAATTATTATCATTTTATGATTTAGAATAATTCATAATATAATTTTAATCTATAATTTTCTTTTCATAAATTACACATATTTTCTTTAACTAATTAACGGGGATTATCATTATTCTCTTCAAAACAGTTTTCAGAAAATTCATGTTTTTCAATCCAATGAAAAACATATAATAATATATAATTGGAATTTTATTAAGGATAAACAATGTGGGTAAAAGATATTTAAATATTATTTTTTTAAAATCATATTAATTAAATAATGGGGCACTTAAATTGAATAATTTATTGGAAAATATCATGTTTATAGAAATTTATATTTTTCACTATTCATAGAAACAAAAATATTTTCAAAAAAATCCAAATATACCACTTAATTTATATTTTGACATAAATTTTCAAAAATTACGGTCATTTAATGATATTGATTTTAATAAAAATTATAAATTTTAATAATAATTTTTTTATTAAGTATAATAAAATATATTTAAAATAAAAACAATTTTTTGAAGATTAAAAAACATACATGAAATTGATTGAATATATAATAAATTTTTTAATTAATTATACTTTTTAGAACACATATATTTATATATTTCATAATTTAGTTAATATTTTTAATTTCCATAGATTTAACAACTAGTTTATAACTAATATATATTTCTCAGGTGGTTTAAGCTCAGTGTTTCTTGCTGAATACATCATTGAAAATATTTTTATTAATATAGGACGATATTCAAAACCAAATAATTATTTTAGTATAAATATATAGGTATTTTTTGTTTAATTTTACCAAATGATATCCTTTTTATATATAAATTTGTTTATCATATATTTTGCATTTATATTTAACTCAAGTATAATACATTTTCATCAATACTTTTTAATAAAATAATTAACAAATAGATATCCTGTTTTCAGAACATATTTAGTTCAATTGGTATAAAAATATTAATTTAAAGAACATAATTTATAGATTATTTATCATTGAATTAAATTGTATCAGAATAAATATTTAATCAATTTTTTGATAAAACCATTTTTTTATGAAGAAATAGGGGAATCATAAAATGTTATTAATTGAAAATATTCACACATGGTAAAATAATTAATAAAATTCCAAGGATGAAGTTTCAAGGAAGGGGTGATTGACTTAAAACCCTAGTATGGTTTATAATAAATTTTATTCCTTAATATTAATCCTGAATTATATTATTCTTAGTTATATTGATTATGAGAATATCTTGTAATTTTTGTTTCAAAAATGAAATAATTTTATTATTTATATACATATATTATCATATTATTATTATTTATTAAAAATGATAAATTATAATTTAATTAATTCAAGTTTATTATATGAAAACTTATTTTTAAATCATAATATCAAAAAATTTCGTAGTGATTATATTTGGTATTTTGTTTACTTGTATATTTTTCATCGTATAGTTAGGAAAAAAAATTGTCATAACTACCATTATATTTTAATTATGAAAATTATAATAAAATAACCATTTTTAATTGAACTAACATAATCATCAATAAATTATAAATATTTTTATTAATTATATAATAATTATGTTTATACATTATTTCTTTATAAAATCATTTTTGGCATAAAACACATTCGACTGAAAACAATTTTCACTTTTTGTTATTCTGTCAAAAATAATATATGGATCATAAAAATTTAAATATATAAAAATTTATTCTATAATTGAAATAATTTTTTCCAAAATTAATAAATGGGAAACTTTTATATTTTGTTAGTTTGAATATAATATATAGTAGGTATTTTCATCATTAGTAAGGGTAAATATAGAATTATGGTTTTATATAAATTAATAAGGCTTAAATATCACCCTAACACATGGCGTAAATTTTTTAGAAAATATTTATCCAATCATAGTCATAAAATCTTAAATAATATGTCGACTTTATTCCACTTTTCTATTATTATAACATTTATAAAATTATAAGTAAATATCGAGTCAAATTGTTTTTCCGTTCTTATATTATATCTAATAATTTTTATAAGAAGTAAAAAACATATATATTATTTTAAATAGTTTTACATAATATAAATGATTATATATCAAGTTAAATATAGTAATTTTATTTATCATTCCTAGAAAAACAAATGTATATTTGTAAAACACATTATGAAATAAATAGAGTTTCCCTTCCCACACATAAAAAAAGAACCATTTATACTATCTTGGATAAAAATTATTATAACACAATTTAATCCCAAATCATCAAATGTATCTCAATAGCATCCCTCCACACATCAAAGTGGTTTTTATCATAGTGATTATCTAAAATTGGGATTCATAAGGTGTATGAAAAATAGGTTTTTGTAGGATAATCTATATCTACATACTAAAATATTTCATGGTTAATTATTCATCAACAACCTTCAAAAAATATATCCATGATGAAATATTTAAATTTTTTTCTTAACTATATAAATATTTCACGGTGATTATTTTACGACCAATTTTTACTCCTTTTTTATCATATCAAAATACAAAACATCACTCATGCATATTGGTGGATAATAACCTTTGTGAAGGGATTCTTTTCATTTCATATAACCACCACTTTTGGGTGTTATTATGATATATTTAATTAATATTAATAATATCAATGAAATAATAATCATTCATTTAAAAGAATATATGACCTAATTTTTAACGCTTCCATTCATTGATTAAATGATATTATTCTTCGTGGGTATATTTGTTGTACCTCCACCATGAGGTGATGTGATTCACTTTTTATTACAAAAAATAAAAATTGATATTTATATGTTTTGGAAAATTTTTAATATAATACATATGATAAAATCATTATTATGAAATTATAAAATAAAACATACCTTCATTCAATCATGATCATTTCGAAAAAGAAATGTTACTCATGCATTTTTATGACATTCTATCTCCATGATTTTAACACGGTTCATTTATCAAAACCATAGTTCATTATTCATTTTAAATAATTAATGACCTAATGAAAATGATAATTATTTAATTATTATTATATAGTATATAAATTAATAATAACCTCATTTTTTATTTTGATCAATCCTACATTATTTTATATAGTTGATTAATATATCAATGAAAAGAAATCTTTAAGATAATTGATAATGTAATTAAATATAAATTGTTATTAACTAAAATAGATGGACTAATAAAAAAGGTAAATGATATTTTTCCGGTATGTAATTAATATAATTTTAGCAATCCTTAGAATACACACCATACACGATTATTATGAATCAATTTAAGAAATTCATTAATTGAAAACCATATTTTAAATTTTATAATTATTTATTTCATAAATAATTTACTTCTATAAAAATAATATTAATATTTTTTAACGATGTATATGTAACGAATAATTTTATTCATAATGGTTTTTTTGTTTCATTAAAATTTATGTGATTTTTTCAGAAGTAATTTTCTTATGAATTTTATACGGTTAGTTTTGAGCTTCTTTTAAAATTTCAAAATCAATGTTTTATTTTAAAATAAAAAACACCTAATTTTTTTTAAGGCCATAATAATTATTTTATGATTAGATAATATTATAATCATTATTTTTTTTAGATAAAATTCCTCATTTCTATTATTTTGAGTATTTTACTTTGGAAAAAGAGGTTTAATATAGAAATTTAATTTTAATATCGAAATTTTTTTTTAATACTTATTTAAGAGTGTTTTAAATTTTCATATTATCAGTAGGTGTAATCATAATTTGTTATTCATGATATAATAATACAACATTATACATGATCGATGGGTGATATAGATACATCATTTAGAATTGGATGAACAAGATATATATTATAATAATTAGAAATCCTTATTTAATATATACAGATTAGTGGTCATGAAATAGATCGCTATTGTATTTAGTAATTTTACTAGTCTTTATATGGACAAAAAATATATCTTACCATGCTATAAGCTTCAACGGACTAAAATTGGATCATTCTTTTTATTAGGAGAAATAAAAAATTTTATCAATATCATTCTACAAGATTCATATAATGGTTTCAATTATCATACATTGAACATCCATGATTTTATATTATAAAAAATGATTTTTCCAATAAGTATAATATTTTTATTATACACTCAATGAATGCCATGGGAATTTTATTCATTTTTAGTCATCCATGTATTTAATATGAAAATGGATATGGTTCATCTACATGTAATTTTAATATTTAATTTCTCATCCTATGTTTTTGAAGGTTTATCATCGTGATTATGGGTGAGTAAGAGTGAAGAAAAACTGAATCTAAAATTCATGGATATAAATAATTTTACATTTTAAAATATTTATTTTTTTGGTAATTGGATAATGATTATAATTTTATTCTTTGTGAAATTTGTGATAGTTTGGTAAATGTTATGATCTGATTCTTAATGAACTAAACCTAAATGAAAATTTATAGTGATATAATGTTAATTATAGTTGATGTAAATAGTTATGTAATGTTTTTGGTTCGACCTCTAACATCCAGTTACATTGATCGGTTATGTTTTCCAATTTTCTAACTTCCTTTTGGGTTTTAAAATCCTTTTATGTGATTTTTTACATTTATTGTAGACTGGAGAACATGTAAACGGCTTGTACCTGAGGTACATGTCATGTACATAATGCTTGTTGTTTGTTGTGGATTAGGAGATCACGTTGTGAATGGGGAAATCACATCGTGAACCAGTAGACATCGTGAACCTATGTTACATGACATATTCGGGTTAAAGAGAGGTTTTTTAAATCAAGGAAACTGGATATTCATTATACTTATCATATGTGGCCATTACGCTATGACCAATGTGTAAACGTTGTGACTCGTCCCACTCCCAAATTAATGTAACATGTTTCTCAGTTCATACCATTTTAATATTTTCAAACATTGATTCTCTCGACCCTAAGGAGATCCTAGGAAATTTTCAAAGGTTCCCCTCCAATTGGATCGATCCCATAGGAAATGGATCTTCATTGTGATTGTGGTACATCTCACTAGGTAAGTATTCTTTCTTATTCTTCTTAACGATTGATCATGATAAAACCCTATCCTTGCGTTATAAGATATGCTGATCCAAGTTGGATGTTTCTTATTGTTATCATCAAGATCTGTTGTGATATATTGTCTCGAAGGAAAAACCATGGATAAATTTGGGGTAATGGATGTTTTTTCTTGAAGTATGTTAGATTTTTTCTATTGGATCACCACTTGATATCTATTTTTAATCAATCCATTTAGGTGTGAGATTGATTATAGTGCTTTTATTGATAGAGTTGTTGGGTTTTGTTTCTTTTGGATTCTGTTTTGGGCATGTGTGACCATAACGTTATAGTAAGTTGTTCTGTATCTATCCTATTATAAATATCCTTATTGATATTCTATTATAATGAATATATATTAAATTTGAAGGAATTTTTATATGTGTTGAAAAATGTGATTGAAAGAAAAAAAAAATTCCATACATTTTGGAAAATAGATTATAAATAGTTTTGAATGGATTTAAATTCATTTAATTGTGGTTGTGAAGATATCATATGAGTTAACTTGGGTACTTAAGTGGAAGGTTTAGCTTGATTCTATTGTCCATTCCATTGTTATTGTCAAAAAGGTTTGTCATGGGGAAATCTTGTGATTCCAAGGCCAATTTTTATAGAGGAATGATATTGAAATTTTTGGGGGTTTACTCTTGGGGAATTTTTCCTCATCCCAGTACCAATTTTTTTGGATCATTTTTTTGAGAAATTGATTATTTTGGTATGGGTAGTATTCATTTTAAACCTATAGTATTCCTTGTTTATGTGATACCAATGATTCTATTTTCTATTGCTTCTCTTTATGAGTTATCCCTAATATGCATGTTTATGATTGTGGAAAATGATATAAAAAATGTGCATTGAAACTGATTTACTTTTTTTAGAATTGTGGAAAAGGGAATGTTTACAATGTTTTGTATAAAACATATATACTACTTATCTGACCATGTATTAAATTTTAAATAATAATACACGAATTTGGATGTAGTTAATTTTTATGTAACACCTGGTTGGGATCCTACATTGCGTATTAACTTGCCCCATGAGAACTACATAGGTGGTGCACATAAATTGGTTTGTATTCTAGTGTAGGGAACGATAAGGCACTATATCGAGGTGGAGGGGTTCATGTTATTTGGGAAGGGTAGCTAGTGGTGAGATGTTTGGGGTGTATCTATACCATCGTTGCAACAGCTGTTTGGTTTTGGTGACCATCCATATAGATTTCTATTTTGGATATTTTAGATACAATTATAGTTTTTAATGTTATTTCCATATATATATGGAATATATATTTGTTAGCACTCCATTATTTATTAATATATATAAATATGTTTTGGTTGTTTAGGATAGGTGAAATAGTTCCCCATCTTTGTCGTTTGATTCTCAGGTGCATTTTTCATGCCTGTGGGGATCAAGAATAGCATTATCATATTTGAGAGATCGGTTCAGGTGCTGGGTTTCTAGGAAACCCGGGTTGATTTTTTACATTTCTCTATCACATCATCGTTTTTTCTACAAAATCATTTCTTCACATGTTGGTCAGACAAGATATAATTATTGATACATGATAAGGATGTTGTGATGAGTTCATGCCCAACTCTTATAGTAACGTGACTCATGTTATCATGGTTTGTTAGGATATATTTCTCTAGTTTTGTTATTTTTTTTATCAAAATATCAGTTTTTTCTTAAGGGTTTTCTATTTTAAATTGATATTTATTCTATGTGAACTCTGTCTTATGTGTTCTATGTGCAATAGTATTTATCAGAGATGTCCTCCCTTGGTTCCTCAAGAATATAAAGCCGATTCCCCTTAATGAAATCTACATATGGGTCAAACTCTCATCGAGACAATCATACAAAATGTCTGTGATGTTGATCCATATGATCCATGAGTTCAGAATGCAGTGGATGAGGAATAACCAGAAACTTACAGGGGAAGAGATCAATTATAGGAGTTCGTGCATGATAAGTCACCATTAATTAAAGGGAAAAATGAAACTCATGAGGTATATTATTATTAGGAAAAAATCAATCAATTGTTTTACTTCATAGAGACACATGAGAATAATAAGGTAAAGTGTATAGTGTTCAAAGTAAAGGGTTTTGGTAAGCATTGGTTGGCCAATATGGTCCTTATTGAAAGAAATATGGTCATGGATTGGAATAGTTTCATAACTCTATTATTTATGAAGTTTTTTAAATATTATATGATGTTGGAAAAATCTCTCGAGTTCCTTTCCTAGAAGCCGAATGAGAATTTGGTGACAACCTACCCCAACTTGTTTGCTGAGCTTCCTCGTTTTTCTCAAAATTTGTTAAGTAATGACAAGCTAAATACATAGAAGTACCTAAAGGGTTTGTGAACGAATTTTAGATCACATGTGTTCATGATGAAGCTTTCTACCTTTGAGAAGACAGTGAATATAGAAATTCTGGAATAGATGGACATGTAATGTAAAGTTTGTCCTACCTCCACTTATCTTCCAACTAGTGATAGATTTAGTGGAATTCATTCATAGAAGATGAAGTGGCATGACCATCATAGGAGTGGTGGAGGTGGGTCTCAGCAGCGAGCCTGCTCTAAACCATCTATTGCACCTGGAAGCATGCCTCTGACTTGATACAAGTGTAACATGGGGGGTCACACCAAATGCTCTTGTCCAATTCCCATGAAGGCATGAAATATTTTTTGACCAATTTGGTCCTCTACAACATTTCAATTATACTATGAATATTCTTTGTTGTGGTCTGGGATAGTTGTATCTAAAGTCTACTATGGTGTATTAAAAAGTATAAATGACTATAGGGCTCTACCCACATGCCTCATGAGTAATGCATTTACATATAGTATATGGGTGTCCAATTGATGTTGGTGTAGGTCCAGAAATAGTTATAGGTACACTCATTATTGTAGCATCAGTCTCAACTTCTTTGTTTAATATATGTTCCTACCACTCATTTACATTGGCACGTTTTATTGATATTCTTAAACATCCAATGGAAACTATAACCATTTAAATGGGTTTAGATACATCACTTTGAAATATGAAAGAAAAGGGGATATAGTTTCCTTCTTTTTCTCCCACGATAGCTAACTGAATGCTGGTCTAGGATTTTATTATTATTGACTTGGATCTGTTTTACAACCACATCGGCATGGATTTGATTGTCCTTCATTAATATGAGGTGGATTTTTATCATTAAAATGTTTCATATATTACTGATAAAGGGATCTCTCATATGTTTTAGGGAGAATAGGACCTGAGGTTAGGTTATGAAGGACCATCCCACCCAGAGCCCAGGATATTGATTATTGTTTTTTGTTTGATCCTAATGACATATAATTTGTAAAGGGTCCTATTTTTATTTCCCAAGACATTCCTAATGTCTTCTTAGATGACATATTGAGTCTTCTTCCAGAGATAGAGGTAGATTTCATGATTAACCTGGTGCCATGTACGCAACCAATATCAATGTCCTCTTAGAATATGGCACCAACTGACATGAAATAACTGATGAATCAGTTGGAAAACCTGTTAGATTAGTGTTTGGTTTGGCATAGTGTTTCACCCTGGGCAACCCCTATACCATTTCCTAAGTAGGATGATTTTTCACGTTGAATATGTATCAACTATCAGATGTCAAACTGGGTAACAATTAAAAAAATATCCTTTTCCTCATGTGGTTGGTTTTTTTATCAGTTTACGGGAGAAAATTGGTTTTCAAAGATCATTAATCAATCGGGGTATCAAGAGATCAGATTCTGGGAGTCAAATATACAAAATATGTACTTCAGGAATAGATATAGTCATTATGAATATCTTGTGATACCTTTCGTTCTAACTAATGCTCCTACGGTATTTATGGCCTTCATGAATCAGATATTAACCCAATATCTTGTAATTTTTTTGTTAGTGTTCATTGATGATGTTCTTGTTTATTCAATGTCCAAGAGTGAGCATGATCACCATCTCTGTTTTGTTCAAGGGATTATAAAAAATCATCGTCTATATTGAATATGGTCAAAATTTATATCCAGGATTGGGTAAGTAATGATAATAGGTCACATAATTTCTAATCATGTCATTTAAATTGTTCCATAAAAGGTAAAAGTTTATTTTTCCAAGAAGGAACCATGAAATATCATTGACATACAAAGCATATTTTGTCAGTAGGGATACTACTGATAGTTCATCAATGATTTCACTATGTTGGTATGTAATTTTAATACGCTTACCAATAATGTGGTGAACATATCATGTGATCAAAATTTACAATCCTCCATTGAAGAACTAAATCGAATTCTAACATCCACGCATGTTCTGATCTAACTTGGGCTATTTAAGGGAAAACGAGTGTTTTGTGATACATCAGGTGCTAGTGTGGAATTAATACTTAGGTAGGATTATAAAATATTAGCTTATTGATCTTTTCCATTCCAAAAAATGAGAATAACTAACCCAATCATTATTTAGATCTTGTTGCGGTGTTGGATGTGTGTATATGTTGGCAGAACTATTTCATCATGTAGAAGTTAACTATTTTCTATAATCATAAGATTCTATGCTACGTAGTTTCCCAAAAAGAAATGAATATAATACATAGGTGATGGGTAGAACACCATCAGTAATTTTACGTTGGAAACACTTAAACCTTGGAGAAATGGAATTTTGTTGCAGACGCTCTATGTTAGAAGGAACAATGGCATGCTATTCTGGAATCGATGGAGGAGTAGAATCTTAAGTGATTTTTTTCTCATTTTGACACGGATGATCCAAATTATTTTTCATGGATGGTTATGTCTATTGTTTAGTTATTATCTTCTATTCAAGAATATATATTGCAATGTCAACAATAGAATGATAAGATTTAGAATAATTGGGAAAACTCTATGTTATAGGGTTGTTCTATGGTTGGTCTCTTTCTTCAAATGGAATATTTCACTTCTAAAATAATGTTGTCATCCGAGCATATGTGAGAAACATTGTATTTTTTGATTGTCCTATATCATCATGGCTCACTCATTCATTCTCCAAAAGATGTATAATGACATTTGAAGATAGTTCTGGTGGCTGAGTATGAATCATGACATTTCCAATTTAGAGACTCGCTGTTACACCTACCAATGGATAAAAGAAGATAACTTGAATACCTCCGGTTTACTTCATCCTCTTTTAGTGCTATTTTTTGAGTGGGATGATGTGTCCATGGATTTTATTTAGGTTACCATAGAAATCATGAGGGATAAAAGATAAATGTGTGGTCATTGATCAGATGATGAATTCAACACATTTCATTCCGATGAAAGACACCACTAGTGTTGATGATCTGGTATGTTGTAAGTGTATGTGATCATGAGGTTAGGTGAGAGTCATTAAAATATTCTATTCTATAGGGATCATATGTTTACATCAATGTTAAATATGATTATTCATTATACAATGGGGACTCGGTTAATGATTACCATATCATACCACCCACAAACATATTTCCAGAATAAGAGTGTAATTCAGATCCTGGAAGATATTATTCATGCCTATGTTTTGGATTTTAGTGGATTGTGGGGTTTCTCTATGCGACTGGTTGAGTTGTTTTACAAAAAATGTTTTCAATAGTTGATCAGAATGGCCCCCATCAAGACATTGTTTGGTTTCCTGTGAGGATCACCTCTTTGTTTGGTAGAGGTGGGTGAAGTATCTTTGGTTGGTCGAAGTCTAGTTTAAGAGGCGTCAAAAATGATTTAGAAAGTTAAGTGACATATTTTTACTTACTAGAGTTTACAGAAATCTTATGTAGTTTATCTATATTTTCCTTTGGTGTTTTCATTTATTGACTAGGTTTTCCTGTAATTTTCTCCTAGTTTTGGTCACCGTCAAATTATAATACATAGAAATTTTATTTGAAGATATGTTGATCATTTTGAGATCCCTAAATTAAATGGAAAATTTTCTTATCAGTTTTCATTACTATCTTAGTGGATGGGTATTCATGGCATGTACCATATATCTCTCCTCAAAAATTATCACCATGATCCCACTAACATTCTGTGTTGGGATGAAATTGAGTTATAACCCGATACATCTATTTTGGAAAAACAACTAGAGATGTATGAGTCTAAATATGTTATCTTGAATTTGTTATTGATTTTTTTTGATATAGTTCTATGTAAACAAGGATTGAATTCTCATTATACATGGGAACACGAGTCATTGATGTGGAGGTAGCGGAAACTACTTTATCCAGGGATTACATATTCTACATGACATTCCATGGATGGATAGTCCTTATGGTAGGGATAATGTATCAACCTTTTATTTTGATTAGGAATGTTTCCCATTTTTCTATGTAATTTTATAGTTCTAAAATCATTTTATGTTATTTTTCATCATTTATAATAGATTACCCAACAAGTACACACTGTGTACCTGAAGTACACACTGTGTACTTGAAGTACACATTGTGTACATGGTGATAGTTTCATGTCATGGACTGGGAGATCATTCCATGAATGGGGAGATCACACAATGAGCTAGTACACGTTGTATACCTGATTTACACCTTTTAGTGGGTTGAATGAATATTTCTACCATTATTTGATGGTTTTTTCAGCGTGCTTATCAATTTTGGTCTACACTGTGTGAAATAGGGGTAAAAGTAGTTAATCTCCCTTTTCCCAGGTTAAAGAAACATGTTGGGTACTTTCTCTCAATCGATTCTATCGTGACATCATTTATCTCTACCCTTGGATACTCTTATATAATTTTTAGTTGTGACCCTTCTTCAGAATTGATTATATCATCATTGGATATTCTTTAGGGATGTGGTACATCTCATAGGGTAAGTATTATTTCCTATTCTTCCTTATGATTGATCCTGATAACACCCTAGCCTTCTGTTAGAAGATCCAATGATCAAAACTTGATTTTTATGGTTTTTCTTCATCTATATATATTGTGAGATATTGTATCAATGGTTCTTCCATAGCTAGTTGTTATGTTGAAGATGTTCTTTCATGAAGAACGTGGGAGTTCTTATATCTTCCAAACGGTTTTCTTAAATTTTGAATCAATCCTTTGAGATGTGGGTTTGATTCTATGGCCATGATTGAATGCATTTGTTAGTGTTGTGGCATTCAGATTCCATTTTTTTCATACGCGACATGAAAATTGAGGTTGGTGTTTCCATCTCTTGTATATGATGATGATCCTAATTTCTTTTTAATTATACTAATGATTAATAAAATTGGCATGATTGTTTGTCTGTGTGTTGAAGAGCTAGTTTGAACGAAAAATGGGTGTTCCATGGCTTTTGATAAATTGATTATAAATAGTCATGCATGATTTTCAATGCCCTGAAATGGGTTTGTTAAAAAGATAACATGGGATACCTTGGGTACATAGGTGGATGGTTCAGGTTGAGGCTGCTGTCTATTTATATGTGATTATCAAAGAGTTTTGTCATAGGAATTTTCTTTAATTCCTAGGCATCTTGTTTTAGTGGTTTAATATTGAGATTTTGGGCGGTTTACTCATGGGGTACTCATCTTATTCCCAGTATCATTTTTTAGGATCATTTTATTTTCACTTGATTATTTTGGTCTGTATAGTCAGCTGCTAGACCTGTAGTATTCCTTAGATTTGTGATTCTTGTGATTTTGTTTTGTAATACATTGATTTCTAAGTTATCCTTGATAAACATGTTTTTGCATGTGAGAAATGATCAGGAAAATGACAATTGAAACCAATATAGCTTCTTTTGATTATAATAATAGAAAAAAGAATATTTACCATGTTTTTCTATAACACTATGTTATGGCTTATCTTTCTATGTTTTAAATTCTAAATAAACATACATAAATTGTATACATATACTTGTTATGGAACACCTGGCTTGGATCCTACTGAGCATATTAGCTTACAACTGGGATCTAATTTGGTAGTATGCAGACCTTTGTGTGTATTCTTGGTTAGGTAAATGCAATGCGTCGTAGTGAGGGGTTGGGGATCATGTCAACTGGGATGGGTACCTCATTGTGAGATGGTTGGAGTTAGTCTATGACATCATTGGAGTGGCCATTGGGTTTTCAGTCCATTCTAGTCGGAGTTGTCTTTTGGAGATTTTAGTTACTATTATAGTTGTTTTGTTTCCACTGTTTCCATATTGTTTTTTCATATATATTTTTTAGTCTTCCATTGATTCTTCTTTTCTCAAATATATGTTGTGTGGCCATTCAGGTGTGATGAAATCATTCCCTTGAGTTTTTTGATCGATTTCTGGGTGCTTGTCACCAGTACAAGCGGATCGGGAAAACCATTTAGGTATTTGTAGGATTGTTTTGGGAGGCTGGTTTCACGTAAACCATGGTCAGTTGGTTACATCACGCTTACTGTCCATGATGTTAAATAAAATGTTTCCTATATGTTTGATGTAAAATTTTTCTATGAAAGAATAAATTAATGTTATACTAATCCAAAATATGTTTGAAATTTTACATAATATTTTTCAATATCATTTAAATGTAATAAATATATATTATTTATAATTAAATAGTTTATGGAAATTATATAAATATTTCCAACAGTTTTAATTTCATATTGAATACTATCAATCATTATCAATACATATGTGTTTCATATGATATATGAAAACCCATTGAATTAAAATGCATTTCATATCATTTTCAAATGGTGTTAGAATAAGAGACTTCTAGTTTTAGATCAATTGATACAAAAATTCAACTAACCGAAAGGGGTATTTCAAAGGTGAATTTTTAGGGTGATTTATAAAACATGACACTATAGTAGTTAGATCATTCCATGTGAAAATTATATTTGAATCCATAAAAAAGATGTTTTTTATAAAATCAAATCGCATAATAGAACTTTTATTTTATTAGAGCCAATTATAAAAATAAATTTTCAAGATGGTTTTTTTGTATGCCTTTAATATAATAGATAAAATCAAAATAAAGGATCTAATTAAATAACATAAGGGTTTCCCATATGAAATTTGTAGTATAAGAGAAAAATAAGAAAAATAATGTGAATACCATTTTATTATTGTGATGATACCTTTATTGAAACCCACATAATTTGGAGAGTGATAAATCATTAATTTTAAAAGTGGTAAAAGATAACATAGTTTAATACCATAAATCATAAATAATTAGACATAAAAATAAGAAAATGTTACATTGGTGGAATTAGTGGATATAGACTTGGATGATTCATTTTTTAAAGAGGATAATAATTATTTTTAAAATCATAATTCTTTTATAGGATTAAAGTACATTGATATATTTACATATAGAATATGTATGAATGTAATTTTAATTTCCACATATTACTGATTAAAATAGTATCTGAAAAACAAAATTTAATGTAGACTCATTTTGAATAATGAAATGTAATTGACTCATGAAGAAAAAAATTTAAACTTTTTAATAATTAACTAAAAAGTTTTAGAATGATATAATAAAAAAATGTATTATAGATATCATTAATAAATCACTGAAAATATAAATAAAACCAAATTAAATGGTAATTAAACCATATTAAATAACAATATGTGCATAACATTAATAGATATTTCAATGATGTGAATTTTTTGTTGAAATTATTATAGTAATAATATTATAATAATTAATAAATATTTTATTGTGAAATATGTTATTGAAATATTAATCCACATATGATAATGTGAATTACATAATAATTCAATATTTTTGTATAATTTAAACAACCATTATAAATTATGTCCATTTTGAAACATTATAACACAATTAAATGGTACTAACATAAGAAAAACGATTATGGTGTATTCTAGACAAGTCTAACATGATATAACATATTTCATAAATATATTAACTATCATAATAATTTAATTATCAATATTATTTATTACAATTACCATTTTTACTTATTAATTACAATTATCTATTATACATATACTAGTTATTTATTTTTTATTTTTATTATCACAATACATAATTTTATTCACATACTTGAAAATTATTATCATAGAAAAAACTATTTATACTACTATTATAATAATTATATTCATCGTTGATGAATAATATAGGAATTTAATTAAATGATTGTTTCACATTTCAATTAATTTTAGTTTCGGTAACGATTCATGGTATTTAAATATGTGTCGTGCATGTTTCATTTGATTTTAAATAATAAAAGGTAAATTATTAAAAATAAGTTAAATATTAATAAAAATTTCAAATAAATTAAATAAGTTTTATTATATAATTAATATAACAAATAGTAAAAAATTCCAAATATATCAATGATCTAAATTTATAGAATTCGTCAAAAATGTGGTTAAAACAATGGAAAAAGGGAATGCAATAATTAGTTGGCTATTATGGATATGAAACTAAGTCGAAGGTAATAATACAATTAAATATATATAGAGTGATATTATTTATGTTTAATATAATTTGAGGACCCAAATTTTTTGATTATCTAATAAAGAATATATATAGATATGGAATGTAAAAATATGTTGCATCAGGGAGGCAGTAGTCCGTACATATATGAGGGTGGTATTAAAACTCCCCATAGAAAATAACAAACATATTAGCAGGTTTTTAAATATAGAATATTTAAAATGTTTTAAATGTTATATTTATTCATTAAATACCTTCTTTTATCCATCCATTAATATATTTTAGGAAAAATAGATCACAACTCTTATAGTGTTGTTATTATGCATGAAAAATAAATTACATTTTTATTTATCAAATTATCTCGAGGAGGAATAATATTGTTATCCCAAAAATAATATAAACATTAATTATAATTATAGACTTATGTTATTATTTAAACATAAGTTGAAATTATTTGTTTGTGGATGAATAATAAATAAATTTTATTGATATAAAAAATGACTAATTGATAATTTTTCAATTCTACTTTTAAAAAATTCTATAAAAATCGAGTTACCTGATTAATAGTTGGTATTTTCATAAGAAACAATTCTCTAGTATATGGATATGTCTAACAGAGATTTAGTGGTTTTTGTATTGGTAAAATACTATTGTATAGATGTTTAAGGAGAGGTGGAATGGTCATTTAACCTTTTATAAAGTGGGGGGGTTTCAATTTTGTAACAATATAAATTGTATTGTTATAATTCCAATTGAATTTGGATATGATAATGGAATATAATAGAGTGTTTTATGGAAAAGATCGTGGAGTCCAAGATTAAAAATATTCAATCATGTTTTAATTATTTTTTATGTCAATAACTATTATATTTATGATTTTTTCCATTTCTTATCATTCAATGAAAACTAATTTACCAATAAGTAATTTACATTTAATTAATTAAAATGAAATTTATATTATAAAATAATATTTACATATTAAATTGATAAATAAATATAATTTTGAATAAAATATTTCATTGTTTTCTAAAAAATAATTTTTATATGAGCACATAGCATAAAGAAAAAATAACAAAAAAGTGAATTATTATTCTTACTAATTATTTTTTATATAAAATTTTTTTTATATATATATAAGATATAAAAAAATTTTTGAACCCAATATTTAAAATCACGCTTAATGAATTCGGAATCATTATTCTACCTTGTGGAATCAAAAATTTAAATAAAAAGGAAGAAATGTTTTTTACAATAAAATATTACATTAATTTCATTATGTTAATTCCAGTTTTTAAAAATTAAAAATAGTTGTTATTAATTAATAATTTTATATATTAAAAAACAATTACATCAATAATTTTTTTACTATATTCTTCTTAATTAATAGTTTATGATAATTTCCTAAACTTAATGATATTTCTATAAACTACAATTTCCATATTCCCCAGAATTGTATATTGTTCATGAATATTATAATAATTATTTCCTAAGAAAAATTTTAGAATATTAATTCACTAATTAAATTATATTATTAAAAAAATTATAAATTTCCTTATATATCATTATTTTCATAAGGTGTGTCTTGATTAACATTGGATTTGTTTTTTCTATAATAAATTATATATTCATTAATATATACTTTATGTGATTTTTATTAAAAATATTTTGGTCTAATAGAGTATAGATGATTAATTTAGTATATACATCCTCTAGAGGTACATATATAACATATCATTATATTTAGACATGTTTTGGTAGTTTATTCTAAAAATACCACAACTCCTTTTAGTTATAAAAGCACAAATTTAATATATATATATATATTTTTCTTATCATTACCTTTATTAAAAATTACATTAATGTATGACATGGTATTATTCTATTGGACAATAATTCCAAAAAACGTACTTTTTTCGTTAAACAAAATTTTAGTTTATGGATTTATAAAATATTACAATAATTTTATAAACTCATAATTGTATAATAATTCTCAGTCACTAAATGTCAAATCAAATGTCAAAATATCCTTCATTTACAAATATCTTCCTCGAATAATTTATTTTTGTATCTATTCCAAAAAATAGTTTATTGATGGGTTATTTTTTTCTTGATTAACAATTTTTAAATCGCATAAACCGTATGAGTGGATGATATTCAACCATGTACACCAGAATGGTTATAATTTAATACACAACCTAAAATAAATGATACTATACTCTATTTTAGGTTAAATATTTTTGTAAGGATTGTCATTTCTACAATATATCATCTTTTTATTCAATTCATATAGATTAATCCTCTTAAATGTTGATCTTACCCTAGTTTAATGAATATGTATGGTCAAATTTTTTTAACTAAGAATCCTAGAAAACATCTTTTTCATATAAAATTAAATTATGAGAGAGAAAAGAATATTATCAAATTGATATGACATATAAAATATTATAATTTTATCTTCTAAAAAGAAATGGTATGTTTGTTATGATAGATTCATATAGGATATCCATTAAAAAAATAAAGGTGATTCCTTCCATTAACTTCTTGATATGGTTTTTGGTTTCATTATCCAAATTTTTTTAAGATTTGATTCCCATTAATTTGATCATAACATGAATTAAAAGTGAATTATTCAATATCATAATCTGTGAGGAACTTCCAATGTATTTTCAAGGATCTCAAATCTATGTGGTGTTTTATTGGATAGTAGATAATTCTAATCAATGTATATTATGCAATAGGTCAAAACATTGCTGTAATATTCATTGAATATATAATTTAGTCTAATAAATAAGGAAAACATTAATATGGGAAGTGAATTCACAATGATTCCCTTCAATAGTGCATTTCAACATCTTTTATCACACAACATACATCATTTATGCCTCCTTAATTTTCACAACGTTTTATTCTTTGTAAATTATTTTGGAAAGGTATGTATTTATCTTATAAATTTATATTTCCATTTATATAAATTCTATTTCAATGAAAATGGAAATTTCAGCCTTTTATTCATCGAATGGGTGGAAAATTATTTTCTGCTAAGAGAATTAACTATGTTATTTTACATTCTCATCAAGGTAATTTACATGGTATTTAATGTTTATAATTAACATTAAAAATATATATTGTTCTATATTTATCTATAAAATGTGAATATCAAATTTTTAAACCTATTGAAAATATATATCACAAATCTATCATGATATTTGGTACAAAAAATCATCAATATAAATATCATGATCTCTTACAATATAACATGGTTTAGAAAAAATTTCATATAGATCATTTATCTAAATTGGACACACACTATCCCATTATCATTATTTATTATTTTATATCTCATCCAATATATTAGAGGAAAAAATGTAAGTATCACATCACAAACTATGGATGATAAGAGTACATGTAATGTTACAAACATCATATTTTTCTCCTTGAATATTTTTTCAAATTGTAAAATATATATATATACATTTATCCATTTTGTAGTAAAATATGTTATTTACAAGAAAATTAGAATATGTTATCCCAAAAAATTTGTAGTCTAACAAGAATCATTGAAAAATGAAACACCCCAAACTGGGTGCCACACAATATTTCCCCAAACCTGTTCACCATATGACATTAGGTTCACCACCCCATATGCTAGAGGCTGTCGACTAGTTGCAAGGGTCTAGTAATTTGGTCAAGGGGAGACTATAACCTCATTTATGAGAGTAAAACAATATTAGAAAAAGATAATAAAATATTTAAAGAATATGTAAATCATAAACCATACACATGTCACAAGATAACCTAACATGAAATATAATACTTAATTTAAGGGGAAATTATGCGATTTCAATACTTCTGTCTTGTGTCAATAATGAAACTAAAATAAAATACACTAAAACACCCTAAGCATGTCCTGAAACATTTCAATGTCCCTTCTCTGTGATCCAACACCAATAATCCACCTATCCTAGGAACTTTTTCCTTATTCAATCCTATAACAATATAATCTATTAAGGTACCACAGGTTGAAATTTAGTATATATATATTGTTCAAAACTATAGATATAGTGGTATTAACTGTGGTTGTAATCTATAGTAATGGTTTTACATGTCATGGATCCTATTGGAGTTTCCATGGAAAAAAATACATAGCTACATTTTGAAGAGGCTATAGCCACAGTTTGAAACACGACTATAGGGTGAATTTCTATAGTTATGTAAACTGTGGAAAAAGATAACATGGTTTTACTAAATTTTTATAAGGTCTATTTCTATATAGGAAAACTGTTCTTATATCCCATGTAAGCCATGGCTATAGATTTAAAATAAATAGCACCGAACCAGATTCGATCTCCTTACAATCACTATAAGAACCTATCACCTTACCACTAATCAAAAAACGCCTTTGTATATGTAAATATATATTTAAATAAATATATTATCACTAACCATAGATATATAATGTAAAAAGTGTCTATAGACCTTCCCACCACTTTTTACAGGTTAATTGTTTCCCTAAAAAAGGGTGGGAGACCTATGCCCACCGTTTTTTGAACCATGGCTATAGAATATAATAAAAATATATAACCATGGTTTAGTAAAACTGTGGATATAGAACTAAGAAAAAACCATATATCCTTGATTTATTGATGTCATATCCTTTGTTTAAACCATGGATATATGTTTTATTCTCATGGCTTTGGAAACTGTTGAAAAAAAGATCACATAGTTGTCAATCATGGTTGTTGGGGATATTTCCATGGTGGAAAACTGTGGCTATATGCCATGATAACCATAGATGTAGGCCACTTAAAAATACATGTATCCATAGTTTTCGAAACTCTTGTAATAATTTCATGGCTATTTCCTTGTTTTCCAGTAGTGTAATGATCAAGTTTCACGAAGAGGGTGTGAGTATAACTAAGTATGAGACCACCAACAAAGAATAAAATAATTATAGAAAAATTATAGAGTATGCAGCTCAAAAAATGATATGAAAAATTAAAAAATTACCTATAATTACATTATCATTTATTCTTATCTAACTATATTAACAGTATGTTTTTCAAGGATATCCATACATCAATACTAATTCAATCTTATACGAGATCCCAATGTTTCGCATAGGTAATATCATATTATAATAAATTCTCTTCCAAAAGATATATGTATTCAAAGTTGATATGATATCATAGTATCATATTCGACTAATGATGGAGTTTAAATATTCTATTATGAAGACTAAAGTTGGAGGGCCATTATTTCCATTCATTATATCATATAGAAAACCAAATTTCCAAAGATCCAAATATCACAAATATATGTAAAATGATCATTTTACCATGCTTACACTTCAATAGAATGATCATGTTCCCATTCTATTTACAAATAAGATTAATTATAATGTTACCATGAAGTCATCTCAATTTATATAGACATTTTTTAATCTTCTTTACACATAAGTAAGATGACAATGTTTCAATTTGTACTTATCAATTTAGAAATAAAATGTTTCCCTTCATTATCACATTATTATTTTATCAATTAATTATCCTATTAAATCTCGTTACTAATTAAACAATTAGTCAAACATATAAATTCCATTATTTAACTCAACAATTAAATAAGTGTTACAAACCACTAATTAATTCATATATAAATTATTCAATAGTACAATTCATATTCAATAACTAATTTTTACGAATCAATTATATAAATATAATACAAATTTTCATAAATAATCCAACAATAAAATATCTAGATCATATTACAAGAATAACATAATTAATCCACAATTAATTATCTCAACATAGCCAATTCAATATCTCATAATTTATTGCCCATTTATTTATCTATATTAAAACACCGATATCTTGTAATCAATTTCCACAAATTTATTATCTAATAGAGAAGCCCCTTAATCTCATGATAAAATCCCCAAAGAATAACCTATTTCAAAAAAGATTCAGTAAATCTATCAATCAATCTAATCAACCTAATTGTAGATAATTAATTTCTAAAGGATGCAAAAAATTCTACAATTTTTTATATGAATATAAAATCCACTAATATATGAATTAGATTCATATCACCTACCTTGATTCATGGATGGATGATTTCCTGACCTGAATCCTCAAAAAAAAGAATATCATAATGAGGTTGATAGAAGTTCATGATCTAAATCACAAAACCAATATCATGATCAAATACATCAAGGTCTCATAAATAAAAATTGATTTCCCCATTCCTAGACCTATTTCTCCCTAAAATGTTTTAGATCCAAGGAAGCATTGTATATCATCCAGAAAATGATCAAGGGATAATAAGAGAAAGAACGAGTGATGAATTAGGGTAAAATCCACCTACTAGGTGAAAAGACGATCTTCAATTCAGGATTTCGATCTCAATGGACAATGTTAATAAGGCCTTGGAATGAATTCTGGTCTATAAGAGAACATCACATTACCCTTTGAATTATAAAATAACACTTTATGGATGAATAGAAGGTGAATAAAATAATTTAATGTTGAAATTGTGTGAGATCCATTATTATAGGATCTCGCTATCGGCTCGCGTATGGTTTAGTTGCACATTGAGATAGACAATGAAAATTCCATGCATTTGCCTAAATAAAATCCATTATTTTATGAACCAACCGGTCATGGACTCCTTTTTCTAAAATTATCATAGACATCTCTCAAACGCACCAATGCCATAACATAAATCAAATGTAATTCTGTAAAAAAAATTACATGAAATAACACATGAGATAATTGTACAAATGGTTGGGAACCTATAATATCTTCAACATATAATAGCTCTTCCTCGAGCTACACTTCCAAGAATTTCTATGATTCGGAGTCCAAAAGATCGGGCCATTGAGCTATCATATCCATATCAAAATCACATGTTTCCTCTTGTACATGTCTGTTATTCCATTACAGCCAAACAATCAGTAAGGTTTTTCCCTACAAAAAATTCTCACTACGATCCAATTCACATATCATATGCTTCTCAAAGGATGCATCTATCTCAAGGTAAACCTCATCCACATCTATCACATGATAATTTTTTATGTGATACTGAGAATTTTTAATAAATGGAAAACATCATACATAACATTTTATCTCTATGGTAGAGCCAATCAATTCACCACCATCCTGATTCCCTCCACTATCTCAAATTGTCCAAAAAATTAGGGAACCAACCTACCCTGCCCCCATATCCATCGATAACCCAACCAACACAAAACATGAAGGAAAACTGTATCATATAATGTAAAAGATATGGATCATATCTATATATCAGCCTATAACTTATATCTACTATGAGCTTTAACCATAGGTTTCTCAAACAATTTTATGTCGTCTAATGAATCATCCATGATACATAGTTCATATATAAATGAATCACTAGTATCCATCTAGTTTAGCGATGATCTATATGGTCTACCAAAAGGTTCCTTGTATAATTCAATCACTATAATTGTGTGAAAACTATTGATATAGGAAGAGGTCACTAAATCCAAGTTCTTTTCCAATGATCCACTAAAGTCATTCACCCATGACCTAAGCATATCCTCATGCATCATTATAGTATGTTTCAATATACCTTCTTTCTATTGGTGGAAATCCAAACTCAATAATACATGTGTGCTAAGCTATTTCAATAAACCCCGCCTGATGTGTATTGTAAAGAATGAATCATGATCTGTAGCTATAGCCTATGACACTCAATGTTGATGGAATATATACCAAATGCACTACTCTCCCAAAATTCAGTTGTAAATTCTTCCCTTAACGGTAATTAATTATATAACCTATAATAGAATAAACCAATAATAATTGCTCAAGGACATGTGTAGGTTAATTCCATTCATGAGGCATTTCAATCTGGGGGCCATATATAACAAATTGATCTTCCTACATCTGTACAGCTCCAAGTCTTATCCCAGAAGTGTCACAAAGAAAAATTATAATCCATAGCTGACTATGGTAAGATAAAAATTGGTTTCAATATTAATCACATCATCAAATCTTGAAACTGTTTCCCATAAAAAAATTTCCATTCATACTTCACTCCCATTTTGGTCAAGCATGAAATCAGCACTACCAAATGGGAAAAGTCATGGAGAAAACCATTTTAATATCTGGATAATAATTGGAATATTTTAATATAAAAATACAGTATTGGGATTCTCCCAATAAACCACTATCTAATTATTCTCTATGTACACTAACACACCTTTAGCTGAGATGAAGTGGCCAAAAAAAATTACCTTATCAATACAATACTGACACATAGATAACTTGTTGTGTATCTGATTCCCTTTGAATTTACCCAAGATGTTTCAAAGGTGATGGGAATGATCTTCATGAGTCATAGATTACACCATGATGCCTTCCAAAAAACCTTCATGAACAGATATAGCGATGTATGAATGATCATGTTGATTAAAACATAGGATCTTCGTTTACATTTGTTACCACAAATAGCGTTACAAAAAAAATCATAATTTCCATACCTTATTCTGAAAGAATTCAATAGTATATTAGAAATCAGTACCCTAAACTGATGATAACCACAACACATATCAATCATTGGGAACACACATGCTCCCTTGAATCGGGCAAACAGATAACCGGTTCACCGAAGAGGATATTGGTTCCTCATAGTCAATTTTTACAACATCCTATAATCAACACAGAAACATAAAGTCCGATATGACTTATTTGTAACCAAACCAATTGATCTCAAAGGCGAAATACATGGATAGAATAATACCTTACCACCTACCTCTCAAACTATTTCATAATCTATTGATGCTTAGTCAAGAAATTTTGTACGATGGAATAGATACTGGATCAACCCCTGGTATGAACTCAGTAGTTAATTCCATATCTCTCCCAGGTCATATCCTTGTGATGTATCCCTAAAATACATCCTGAAATAGTTTCACTACTATTGGAAATACATCTTCTTAACTCCCTATTATTCGATAAATAGACTAGTATCAAGGTCTGTGATCTCTCCCTATTGCTGAGTAATTGGACCTGCTCGACCTACCTAGAAATCATACTCTCCATGATGAATATACTTATCACCCTTAAGATATGTAATTGTCACTCTATTATGGTAAATGTCGATGTGGGCTCGGTATGTGACTGACCAGTCCATACTAATAATTATGTCGAAGCTCATCATTCCAAGAACATAGAGATCTCATAGGAAACAATATTTCTAGATATCTAATGAAAATCCTTTGAAAAGATAGATATCTCTAGATATTAATCACAAAGGGGAATCTATATTCATAACCCCGGTCACAAACTCCAGTGCCATGCTCAATCCATTATAATTTTTTGATGATATAATGGAATGAGGGGGAAAATATCAAACATGGAAATCAGTAATGTATAAGATACTAGGATAGTACCTCCCACTATAGATTTTCAATCCTCAATATCCCCATGTTTAGGTTGTAAAGTGTGTAATTGTTCATCCCCTATTCTCTATGAGGATGTCTTACTCCCCTGAGTCACACCACTCCGCTGTTGTGGGTGGTCATTCAATGAAGAACCACATCAACTACCTATAATGTCTTATATAGTAGAACTCAAAACACCGGCATGATTAGGTCTATCAGATCCTCTTCTGACACTTTGACTCTATCCAGCTTCTCCTTTTATATCTTTATATCACTGTAACCTATAGAACATCTATATATATCCCATATTTCTGCAAGATAAAAACTCTACTATTGGACAGGAATAATGTCGACGATAATGTCTTGGCCTACCACATTGATGCCGGATCAACCTGTATGATCTTGTACAATCGACCCTCCTTTCTGCATACTCTTCTTCACACTTCCTTGGGTAAGGATGACATAACGATGCATAATACTTCATAAGTCACTACTACTATTCATATAGTAAAAAATACATATCTATATCTAGAATCCTCCATTAGGTTTTCATTAACTACTAGAGCATGATACAAATATTCCATAATCATCATTAGCCTAATTATATTCACATGGGAAATAATATCCCTCATAAAAAATCCTAAAAATATTTCACCAATGATACCACATATCCTAATAATGATGGAGAAAATCATCATAGGTCTATATAGAATTTAGCATATTCCATAACCTACATGATCCAATGTGTCAAATTCAGGAACAAAATTACATTATATTGTCTTAGTATTTTGGGAGAAAGGTGTTCAATGAACCTCTCTATGATATCCTTCCTTAAAATAGTATCCGTCTATCATGTTCACGATGACATTCCCCACCAACACATTTCTGATCCCTATATAATACATTCAGACAACATGACCCTTGTCTTAGCTACAGTACCCAAATAGCTATGTATTGTATATATGGAATCAACCAAGAATTATATTACCTTGGGTCCACCCACAAATGTTAAATCGAAAGGTGTTGCATCAGAAAATCCATTATCAACGCAGACATACATTTTACAACTACCTTTGGATCTCATTGAATTCATTGAATGAAATGAAAAATGGTCTCCCAGAACCGATCCTCATCATCATCAGTTGGAATGATCAGTGCGTCGAGTTCCATAACTATAATTTGAGTCCTTGGAACATCCATCGGTCTTTACCAAATCTAGCATAATGGTGGAATAATCTCTTTTATTAAAAACAAACCTCTCTGTTCTAAAACACAACATTATAATATTTATACAAGATGATATATTCAGAAGAATCCATATTCCCCCACATCTCCACATATTCAAAACTGAAGCACTATCAATACCCTTAACTATCCAATAACATGGATTAGTTGACAAGTATAAACACATAATTATAAATACAATTCTCTCTAAAAATAGAATTATTCTTATTTTACATCATTTAACAATCATTCTCATTTTAGGCATGATTTTAAATTTTAATTTAATAACAAGGTAAACTGTTTAAGATCCACAACATACCCATGACATATTTTCTTGTTCATGCCAAAAATAATGCTTGCCATAATAACCCCTTCATGCATAAACAACAATCATGTCATTCTCATCTGTGAATCAATACTTAAAATTTCTCCAAATCTGTAATCACATCACACCACAAGTGAATCATCCATGGTGAAACAATATTTAATTGTAACAACAGAAATCTATTATAATCTCACTCTGAGTACTCAGGTCTTCTTCTATTCATGGGTTAGCAACTCCCATGTACATGCTCATTACCAAGCCCCAAATGTTTATATTTTCCTCTTTATAATTACTAAAATAGTATGATAAAATAAATATAAAGAAATATAGAGCAATAATACCACTTTGAGATTTACTAACTCGGGTTCCACAAAATAGTTCCCCAAACATGTTCTTTATATTACCTCAGGTGTGTCTCCCCATATGGAAGAGGCTTATAAATAGTAGTGAGGGACTGGTAAGTCAGTCATGGAGAAACTATACCCAATTTTATTATATTTAAACATCGGTGGAAGTAGATAAAAAATAGTGGAATCATATTCAAATAATAAACAATACACATTTCACAAGATAACCAAATGGGAAATACAATACACAACTGAAAGGGTATCATGATATTTCAATACAAGTGTATTGTTTCTATAATGAAACTGAATGTAAAGACACCACAAATCCCCAAAAGTGTCCCAAAACCAAGTCTAGTTCCATCATTCACGCTCTATCCACAGTCATATACAAATCCTAGGGTTGTAACCCATATACAGTTCTGCAAGAATATTATCTATTTCAAGTACCAATCTGGTAGCCCAGATAGGGTGTGAGTACAACATAGTAGGGCACCACCAATGGTGTCTAAAACATTTACATTCAAACAATAGTGTGTTCAATTATATATGATATATGTACAAATAATAAATTACCATTTATTAAATTATCATTTTTTTATCTGAATAAATTAACTCTAGGGATCATAAGGATACTCATACCTAAATACTAACATCATAACATATTGGAGGGAAATGATTTTCCTGGGTAATATCATAACATAATACATTCTTGTTGCTGATGATATATGTATTATATATTTTTGTGATATCAATATAACTAAATCGACAATGTTCAGATATTGTATATTCTATTGTGATGCCATCAATAAGATTTCTATTGTTTTCATTCATTAATTCCACATTAAAAATCCATATTGTCAATGTAAACAATTTCATATTGATATGTAATACAACCACGTTACCACCTATACTACTCAACATAAGGTAAATATTTCCATTCAATTTACTCATTAATATAATTATCATGTTACTTTGTATACTTTACAAATTAGAATGACCATGTTAACATTTTATTTACTCATAGTTATGATGATGTTCTTGCCATTTGTAATTACTAATTTAGAATGACCTTGTTCTCCTTCATTATCCTGTAATGAATTTTTCAATTCATTATCCACATAAATATCATTACTAATTCATTATTTAGTTAAAATTATCAATTACATTATTTAATTTAGAAGTTAACTATGTTCTTCAAAAGTTTAATTAATTCCTAAAATAATTATTCAATATTACATTTTATATTCCATATTTATTTTTACAAAATTAATTACCTCGTTCTAATCCCTACATTCCCTAATTAATCACACAATTAATTTTCTGGATCATATTATCTAAGGCACAAAATTAATCCATAATTAAATATCTCAACACAGCCATTTTAATGCCTCATAATTTATCCATAAATTAATTTCACAGATTACAAAACATTACTCTTATAATTAATATACCCAAATTTTTTATATAATAGGGATTATACTTAGTATCATGATAAATTACCCAATTAATCACCTATTTTAAAATATATTGAATAAATCAATAGGTCAATCTTATTAACCCAATATAAGAAAATCAATTTTTAAAGGAAGGTGGAAATTCATAAAATTTTCATATACATATCAAATGCATGAAAATTGGAATTATACATAGAGCACATACCTCATTCGTTTTATTTATGTTTTCCTAGGGGAAATATGCAAAATCTGAGCAGCACATCGATGTTGATAAATATTATGGATCTAAATCCCTAACCCTAAATCAAGATCACAATCATACAGGTCTCATAATTCTAGATCTAGTTACAGAATCCTAGATCTAGATCTCTACACATATGATAAGATACATGTAAACAGATGATATCTTCTATGAAGAGATCTAGAAAATATAGATGAATGAATGAGTGAAGCATTAGTATGAAATCCACATACCGGGATAAGAGAGGATCATCAATTTCATCTTTATTTCTCGAAGAACGGTTTTTGTAAGGCCTTTGAATCCCTAGTATTCTATGGGATAACCATACATTACCCTTCATAATGTAAAATCACAAGTTATGGCCACACAACTAGTGAAACATGTCATTAAAATCTGAAAACAATTGGGATCCAAAATGTTTGGATCTCACTATAAGTTATTTCATAGTTTAGTTTCATGCTTAAAAATGTTATTTACTATCTGTGAATTTGTCAATGCTTCAACTGGGAACTTCTCATAGCTTACGTGGATGGCCTTAGAAACTGTGCGTTAACTATACCAAAGCCAATGCCTCCAAAAGTAAAGAGAGTGCATGGTTTCTCTTATACATCCACAATGTTTGTACAATCAATGCACCAACTATGTATATCCTATCTTCTCCAAAAATATAAATATAACTCAAAAAAAAGGGAAATCAATACATAAATCCAATCAATAGTACTTATGAAAAAAAATTACCTAAAATTGTGTCTGATATAACACCTAAAAAGGTTGGGATCTTACAAATAATATTAATTTATGTGATCCTTAATAACCATTGATATAAATTTATGGTATTTATGTTTGAGGGGTCACTATAAATTCCATATATCATGACCACAGAACAATATCATCTCAATTGTTTTATCTAAATGACTAAATTTTAGGATATAATAAATGAATTCTCAATTTTTCATAAATCCTTATTATAATATTGAATTATTTGCTACATTATTCACAAATTCCAGATATTATGATATATCATTTATAATGTAAAAAACAAATATATATATACATATATAAGAATTATCTAATGAATATATCACTATATTTTAGGATGATTACTAGTTATTCATAAAATTAAAATGGTACAACTATAATGAACTAGATTCCATATCATTTATAAAAGGAAATAATTGGAAAACAACAATTTTTCCCAGAGTAGAAGATATAATGTATGAAAACCCACATTTTAGAATATTATATATTTATAAAGTAGAATGAAAAACTCATTAATCAATGGTACATTGCACTTTTTATTAATAGTGATACTATTAATCCCTCATTAATAAAAGTAGAGTCACATTAAAACATACTCCTTGGAAATTAGTAATCCTGCACCCAATTGTAACATGATAATATATATAATTATTATGTCAAAATAATATATCATTTAATCAATCAAAATATCTTATTATATTATATTTATTCAATAGGGGATCATAGTAATATATTTTTTTCCCATGATTAAATTCAATTTATAAAATTATATCAAAATATATGATAGGAAATGTAAAATATTCTTAGAATAACAAAGTATTACACTTTAAGAAGTAGATTAATTCACATTTGAAAATTATATTTCCATAATCCATTATATAAGTATCATATTCTCCATTTGAGATCTTGATTTATACCATTGACAGAGTAGCTGATGTATAATAAATGTTTTTTGATATTTTTTTATGAAGAATGAGAAGGACCATGATATAAATTATTTATAACACATCTTAACATTACTAGATTGAATAATATATATAGATCTAATAAATACAAAATATAAAATAAAATTTCACGAATGGATTAACTATAGTATTTTCTTATAGAATCTCCCATGAAATAATATTTTACGCATATCTATACAATTGGAAACTAAAAACTATAGTTTTGGGGGTCAGTATTGTTATTAAAATATTACGCTGTCCTGGAAATATGCTAGTATTTATAGAAATAATTCATGATATAGGTCATAGTTTTGAACCAATAAAAAATTTTATTTTCTCTTCTATTTATTGAGTATTAATTATACTATTCATCACCTCATTTTCTTAATCCACATAAATGGTTGGTTTTTCAAAAATTATTTTATAGGTCTCTTTAGTTTAATCAATATCAGTGTCTATTATCCTCAAATGAGAATTCCTCTATGTCACTAGGTCACATAGTTCCTAAAATTGTTATATTAAAATAATTAAATTATAGGTGGTTTATAGAGTAGTTTCCTCTATTCTTCGTATATATTAAGTGAACTTATGTTTTCTTATTATGGAAATTTTTTTAATGACCCCATTTAAAACTGAAAAATAGTATTAAAGTATACATTAAACTGTATCAATTATTCTTACATACAAAATATTTATAATACAGTAATTAGATAGCAATCCATCCATGAAAACATTCTCATAATATAGTTGTTTTCACTAGAGTGGAAGTAAAATCCTCCACTCAAAAAACATTGTGGAATGTCACAATAAATTAACGAATATTTATATCACATCCAACAATTAGTATTAAATTTTTATGACATCTCTCAAACATAGACTACTACATTAATCCAGCACATTTTCTTCTACCCATGCCTCGAACGCATTGGAAAAACTTGTATCACTCCTCCAATGAAACATGGGTGTATATAACATATCATGTGTATCAATAAATAAAATAATTTCATGATTTAAATTCACTCAAATTACATGATATGTTATCATGTATCATATCTAAATCACGTTATTATAACATTCTATTAGATGAAAGCTGGTGGAAACCCATACCATACCTCAAACAGTTAATGTAACTCTTCACACATGAGAATATAAACTCATATAGTTCATATTATATCATTATTCATCATCAATAAATGATAAACTTATTGGATAGTATAAAAAATACTATTAATATTCATGATTTATTTATAAAATATCCCCTCAATATTAATTTTTGGAATTTACCAAAATGTTAAATAACAACCAATTATCCATCCTTTAAATATGATAACAATTATTCATTGGTTTTTATAGAAAATAGAATCATTATTTCATCCAAATATCTCATGAATATGATCCAAATTTTCAAACATATTTATATCCCACAAAAAATCCCCTTTATCTAACACTGTGTTTATAAATCACATGTATTATTTCTATCCTAATTCACCACATATACATAATAAATAGTCAAAAAATTATTTCAATTTATGAATAGTATTTTTAAAATATTAAATAGTATGTTTAGATCACTTATTCCAAATCACATAGACCAGAAATAATAAAACCATTAAAATGAAATCCATATACTCTTTCAGGTAAAAAAATATTAAATAATTTTTATAATTATATTCCAAATTGATGATAAAGTGGTCAACCTCATCCAATCCCATTATAAAAAATGTATACCACAAATTATGGTAATCATTTCTAAAAACGAGACACTTTTCATTAAAATAATCACAAAAGAATAATTAATTTTTGATAATATGTAGAATCTGTAATGAAGAAACCATATTACATAACTGAAGATCAAATATCACTACCAATGCTCATACAATCCTCTTCGAAGAGCATGTTAATATACATCTTCAATAAAAAATCCTGAAGAATTTCCAAAATATGTAAATAAATATTCATGATTTAGAATTGTAATTCCCAATAATAATGGTTATTATAATGTGATATAATCATTATCAATTTTAGATCTTCCACTATCAACACATAACTATGATCGGTTAATAAAATTCAGATATTTGTAATCATCAAAAAATGAACATAGAGAAAACATATGTGAAACAAAAATAAATATTCATAGGTACTAATAAATCAACTGAAAAACTCAATAATGTAAACCCATCCATCCATTCATATTATCATTTTTTTATTTCACACCATTGTATCAATGAATATAAATAAATCCATGATATGTAGGAAATTTTTTCCAAAACCCTATAATCAAAAATTTGAAATCACAAAAATATTCCCTGGAAAAGAAAAATATAAATGTCAAATAAATCCACAATGATTTTTTTTTCAAATTCAACTATTATCTAATGTTATTAAAATAGATTAATATAGTTAAAAATAAATGGAATAATTGAAATACATCAACAATTATTTCAAATTCATTATATCTAACTTGAGAAAATATATGGTGGAATAATTATCATATAACAGTTAAATCATTGATAAAATGATTGGAATCCTTATTCAGTTCCATGTTTTCCCTCATTAATCACTCAGTGACCCTACTAAGTACCCAGTGTAAATGAGTAAACACAGACTGATTTAGAATCTCAGAGAACGCACTTTTGAAGACTATAGGCACTGAATGACGGTATAAAATTTTTCATAGTGGCTTCTAGAATCCACCTCTCCCTGTATTCCCTCCTCCAACATGTGAGATCACACATCTAGTTTCATTTATCTAACATATTATCCTAAATCATATTAAAAGAAAATAATAATAAATAATCTTAATTTATTGAATGATTATAGAACCCAATGAATTAGTATTTGTATATTCAAATTCATTATCATACATAATTATTGAGATAAAACCCACATCCTAGTTCAATAATTCAAAATTCTAAGCATTATTTTGAAAATAAAATAATATTTAATTTTTAATGATTTTCCTAATAATATAAAATTTCCACATAGTATTTTTATAGATGGTAAGCCAAAAAAGATTTTATGGAATAATTTATTGAACTATTTCTACATTATTAACTCACCTTCATCCATTGGATTAATATTGTTTATAATCTTATACCATAAGTCATTTTCATTTAATTAAAGCTTAATGTCTGATGTACAATTATATCTCATAGAAAAATAAACAATAAGGAATATATTTTCAATAGTGATATGAAATTATTTTATTAATTAGGGTTTGTGCATATCATCATCTTAAATGTTATTCTCAGTAGTTGAGGCACAAGATTGAATTTTTTATGAAAATTAATTTATGATTCACATGATTTAGAATAATATTCAAAAATATTTTTTTTGTCTTTTAAATCTCTATTATTTATAACATCAGAAACTATAAAATATAGAATATAATTTATACTATTTTTATTCTTTTGGGAAAAATTTTATTTCCTCAAAATACTATTCATTAAAAAAATATATAAAATAAAAAATGTCTATTCAAAAAAACCATTCCATTAAATAAATAATAAATAATACATTCATATAGGTTAATTGAAATGTCATTATAATATATATTACTTAATAAATACATTAATTGTTACATTATATATTAAATTATATCTTAATTGACATATTAATTAATCATTATACATATAAGTTTTATGTAAACCCAAAAGTGAATTTTCTTATAGGTCTATCAATTCTAGATTAATATATACAATATTCCTGTTACAATAATATTTAGGTTCTATTAAATTGGAAGTTAGTTTTAGGAAAAAATTAATATAATTACATTCATTATAAGGTTTCATTGTTTACCTATTATATGAAATATAACACTGTAATGAAATATAGTAACTTGTTTTAATATATGAATTATAAATATAGATCAAATCCAAGTACATTGATTAATAAAAAGATTATAATAGTTGCATAAATTAATATCACTAAGAACGTGAAGATAATAGTCTCTATGATATGATTTGAAAATGAAAAAATTCATATTAATATGGAAATAAATTATGTTGTTTTATTGAATTTAGCATGTCCTTAATAGAAATATTAAATAATGAAATAAATACAGTTCTTAATATTAAATCCATACATTGATGGTTCATTTATTATTCTAATGCGGAACACATAACATCTATAATGAGAAATAATTTAATAAAATATTTTATACTTTTATTATTCATTTTCAAAATGTATCATACTAATATAGTTATATATACATTTTTCACATATATAATATTATATAATTATTAATAAAAAACAATCATCATAACACTAATAACCATTGGTTAAATTTAAATGGGTTTTAATATAATCTCATATATTAATCAATATTATTGATATAATTGAAGTTACTAAAATGGGTGGAAATGGTATATTCTGAAAAATAAATCAATCAATAAATGTTTTGAGATAAAGATAAAGTTAAATTGTAGTCATATAAAGGGGGTAATCCACTAGTGATTGAAAACCCACAATAACAAAGGAGAACATATCATAAATTAAATTGAAATGATATAATATCATTTTTTTCATAGTGCATCTAAGAACACAAAATATATATTTAATTAAAATTTAAATTCATGTACTCAAATAAAAAACTATCATATGATTTTATAATTACTAAAACACATGATAACATATGATTTTTTTAAAAGAGGAAATTGAAAAATTTTATTACTTGAAATATTATAGAATAATTATGAAAATATCTTAAAAAATGTTATGTTATCTCATTAAATGAATATATATAAAAATGTATAATATATAATAAATACTTTTATTATATAAATCATATAAAATCAAATGGATCAGAGGAATAGAGGAATCAAATTGTAAATGACATATATTCAGTAGATAGTCTTATACGATTGATTCTAAGTCATTTCAAATCCCTAAAACATAGGTATAAAAACATATATTTATTTTAATTATAATAATAATTTGTTTTAGGTGTATCACAACATTTTGTGATATTTATGTTATATATATAATAATTATATTAAAAAAAATTAATGAAAAGACCGTGATGATTTGATTCTTGTAATCATTTCATGATTCTCTTGATATTTGTATTTTCAAATTTCTCATTCATTTTTTACATAAAGTGTCATAAAAACTAAATAATTGTCACAAAAAATATATTTTGTTTGTATTATTCTAATATAATAATCTAATGTAGGTGATAACTTGTATTGAAAATGAATCTTTATATTATATCGAAAAACCTGAATAATGTATACATATTAATAGAGGGGATTAATGAGATACATATACTACATAGTTTATGTATTAATCTAAAAAAATTTAATAACATATATATAATATATTGTTTTAATTCAATAGTTTAGTAAATATTTTTTAAAAAACATATAAAATATGAATGGAAAAAATAAAAAATTATCCCATGATTTGGGTAAAGTAATCAATTCATCCAACAAAATTATATGTGGAGTCCTTTACAATTGTTTACTAAAAATACAACACATTTATGCTAAATAATTTATAATTATATACAGAATAAAACCATCTTATTCATTATAATACAATGTAGATGACATAGCACCCTTCCAAATATAGAATAATAACCCATAATTTTGAATATTGATGTTTATTATAGCCAATTTAACTACTATGAGCGATCCTCTTTAGGGTTAATTTGAATATGAACTCACAAAAAAATTATAAATATAAATTTTGACCATGTAGAAATCATGTACTAAAATCTACATGATATCAATCTATTTAATATGGGATTAAAAAATATCACATCCCCAAACATCTCATTTTTTGTGATAACTATAATATTTTCGGATGATTCCTCGTAGTCATACCTAATAAATTTCATACATATGAACCATTCATTATAAAACATAGAAAAAATTACTTTATCCATTTCAAATAATAATGATTCATTAAATAAAAAATTTCTCCAATCATGAATATTTTTTATTTTGAATTCATCGAATTATCAAATTCCTAAATCTTTTTCCACAAGCCATTATCAAATAATATGACATTAATAATGACTAATACCATGACAATTTTTTATATCGATGTTTTAACATTAGATGTTTTTTCAACAAGAAAACTTATAAATTCATGCGTATTTAGATTAAAATCATAGGAAGAGGCATTGTTTGTTCCACGTTTGTCCTACCAATTTTATAATTAAAAATACAATAACCAAAAATTAATGAAATAAATAATTATTATGTATAGGAAATATCATATTTTATAGTCCCTCTTTTGAGTAAATGTTAGCAGAAATTATATATATATATAATTATTACCACAAAATATGATAAATATTAGGAATCAAACCTATATTTCAGGAAAATATTGTAGTACATGTATAATTGATAAATGAAATAAAAAATATAGAATTTAAATGTTAATTCACAATTTATATTAATGATGGTTTATTTTTTATCAATTGAATCATCTCTATGAAACCCCTTTGTTCTGTGACATTAATTTCCATTGCCACAACACCCAATTTATATTGGTCTTTTACAACAATTAACTTACCGGAGGGGTACCCGAAAACCATTTATAAACATAGGACGAATTTATTCCCTATTATCATAAAAATGGTTTAATCCTAGTATCAGATTATTGAACACTCAATTAATTAAAACATAAAACTCATTCATGATAATAAGGTAATGATGTTTATATAGGATTTGAAATGGTAAAACCCAAAAAAAATTATCAATTAACAAAATATATATAATTCATTTTTTTTTGCTTCCATAATTTTCTTAAATGAAATCAAAACACCTTCCATTCAATGAGAGGTTAATAGAAGAATAAAAACAAATCCAAAAAAATTTCTAGATATTTTTTGGTAAAGAAAACTATTGTAGATGATCTTTTTACATCATCATAGTATTCATACTTTCATCCACTTATATAGTGTCCTAACACCATTGGTTATGTACATGATTCGATAATAGTTTTATGTTTTTTCGCAAAATGAGAATTTTAATTAATCGATGTTAGTCCTAAAATTCCCACATTATAATCATAAAGATATCCAAAAAATATTCTATAATATATAATTTAAAAAAATATTATTATTGGGGTTAATGTATTTAGTATAATTTCAATTTTGTGATTATTTTTTGTTGCCATCCAAACTCATTTTCTTTAATATATCTTTTTGTCTGTTCATAATGTATATCACACAATGAATCTGATCAACAAAATATGAATTGATATGTTACTACGTTATTCAATGTTAATCAATTTTTTTCTACTAGTGTTTCGGTACCCAAATTTGTGTCATAAAATAATTTTACCTTATACCATTATATTTAAACAAAAATTTCCATCATTTAAATATAATTCTATTTCTTACTAGATATCAAATGAATAATTCCACTGAAAAACTATTATGAATTAACACATTAATTCTATAATATGTATTTTTTATTTTAATATCCAATTTTATCAAATTTAAATATTATATAAAAATATTGATGTGTATAATAAGATTATGGTTCAATATTTATAACATATATTGAAATTTTCAATGTATATACCTCATTTTCATCATTTCTGTTTACAAAACCCACTAGATATTCAATATAACCATCCTCAAGAACTACTACATTAATGATTTTTATTTTCATGTCCATTTGAATTAATATTTAAAATAATTTATTAAAAATAATTTTGATTATATAGATTAAATTTAGTTGAGTAAATAATGAAAAATATTTCATTCTCAAAGACCCCTTTATGATATAAATTGCCTTATAAAATTAGAAAAACATTTTTTCTTCACATTATTACACGACTATAAAATTTATTCATAATGGAAAACTTAGTTCCAATCCAATTTATATTCTAGGATTTTTCACCTATTATTAATTATAATTTTTTATGATTTATTCTATCATTTCAATAATTTTTTATACAAAAGATACATCACATTATTATATTCAAAATATTGTTTATTTTACCATTAGTCATAGATTATAATATTATTCAATATATATAATTTATAAATGTGTAGTTTTACACTGTATCTGCATAAATTGGAATGATCAACATCAATTTTAATTTTTCTCGTATGATGATATGGCTAACATTATTCATTATTCATTTACACTTCTCAATCATACAGAGAATATTCATCAATATTATAGATTTTTCTAAACATACATTTTTACAAGAATCTTATTATTAAACATAAATTATCTCATAATTTTATATCCATGAATAAATATATTAATTATCATCAATAAATTCATCGTCATTCTATTCCATGATTCCATAAAGCCTCTTGACGATGTAGTGATAAGAGATGAGTCATATTAAGTTGACTCAAAATACTCATTTGTTTGTTCTATCTATGAACACCATTAAAATACACAATAGTTCTAAATGAAAATTTATATTCCATTCAGATACGAAAAATTCATTGAGATTTCATTCATGCTATATTATATAAAATTTCATCTCTACTTCTTTTCTAATAAATATCAAGTAATGGGTATAACACAGAATTTTCACAACATCATTCCATTAATCGTTAGAATCACCACCCTCAACTAGTGAATATTTTATTATATAATTAAATATATTATTTCATAAATAAAAAATAAAATTATATTGTGATTTTTGTAGAATATATATTAGTTTTGATAATTTATAGTAAAATGAAATTTTTATTCAATAGTATTTTACTCTATTCCAAAAACCGATTAATATGTCAAAAATGTGTGTTTGGTTACATTATCTATATATGGGGTGCATCTTTTCCTATATTTCATCCAAACCCTCATTCCCAGCATAAACATAACTCATGAAATAATACAATATTCATAGAAATATTCCTTTCCAAGTACTTTCATGAAATATTCAATACACAAAAGAACATAGTTTACATATCGTGACCCATCCTAGTGGGGCCAATGTCACAGCTCCCCACACACACCTGCAATAGGACAGGGTCTGGTGACTAGAACCTAGTGGAAATAATACTAACATGGGAGGAATTTCCTATGTACCTATACACACACACACTTCTCCAAGCCCTCATGTGATGAAATGTAAAAAATCAACTGAGGAACAAAATTCATGCATTTATCTAAACTCAACCAACATAGTACGATAAGAAGTAATGTAATGAATGTCAACTAGGCCAAAATACAAGCCCACAAAAAAAGAGTATGAAAACTAAAAAGTAAAACCTATAAACCCAATGTGGTACTAGGACTGCTAATCGTAGTCGTATGAACACCTCAACTTATATAAAAATCAGAAAACTCGGAACAGTCCTGGTCCTCCCTAGACTCTGTCAAAAGGATACTTGTCTGCAGAAGACACGACAGGTATGGGAAAAGCCCATACCAGGGTGAGTATAAAAATACTAAGTAATGGACCCCAAAAACCATAAAGTAATACAAAAAAGGTACAGTAATACTTACACATAATATCTCTATTAATCATATAATAGGTGATCCCAATACAAATATATGAAAAACCTAGACCCATTGTCTAGAGAAAAGTCACACAATTGTATACCAACAAATAAGGATTCAGTTTGAAGATTCCACAATCAACTTGTCAGGTAGAACACACTACAAGAGTCTAATATCCTTGATGTCATCCATCTGAGAAGTATTGTACAACGGGAAAAATAACGCAATAAAGAGACACTCATTTTGGGATAACACACTCCTGATTAATGAAAGATCACGATAAAAAAACGAGGATCACTACCTGGTCCTTGGTGGATACCGCCACTCATCCAGATTCTCCTACTTAGTATAGGATCATTTCCATGTGAGGATAGTAATTTCAATACCTATCTATACCTAAGATTATGAATTGATAAAGGATCTCACTCTGGGCCTCTCGGAGGGATACTTGACTCCATCTCAGGAAGTCCTGTTGAAGAGATCGTAATCTTATAAATTGAAACGATACCTGGCCATCATAGGAACGATAAAAAGTCGAACTATCCCAAATAAATCATATTAAAGATATAATGTATAGGATTTCCAAGACATATTATAGGATATACAAGACGTGTAGAATGGTCACACACAATGTATTGCGACTCTAGGTACTACCCATGTGAAACACCAAAAGTTAGAAACAACATGTCGTGTTAAAAGGTAAGTACACAACATGTAGTACGGATCAAAAACTGTGTCCATGTAATTAGGGTTCCCTCCCTGTGTATTGTAATGTGACTATACATGACTTTAAACCATTTGTTCCATCCCATGTAACTAATAAACGAGGTAAACTGCATAACCAACCTCTATCATGCCTAGTAAGGTCTACACACTATGTTGTTAAGCCATGTTGTCCATCCAGTAACAGATTACTTCCAATAATAAACACTGATCATCAGGGATGGTCCAACACAGTAGGTTGCAGGCGTCACACGCCTTGTGATATCTTTCTGGCACCCAAAACACTAGACTGCTACCGGCAGAACCACACAACGTGTTCTTTGGGATACACACCGTATGTTTTGGAAAATTCCAGAAACACTAGTATTCAATGATGTGCCTCTAATGATGATTGATTCCATGATCCCCTCATTTAATTTCCATGATACTCAACTTTTTAGGTTTTCCTGACATTCCAAAGCTGCTTTTGCTTGTTTTAGGCCTCTGATCGGCCCTGAAAACACGTTCTGATCATCCCGCAAAAACAACAATCGATGAAAAAAACACTCAAACATTGTTTATTTGTCGGTATCCATCGTCGTGGAACCTCTGCTGAGTCATCGTGATTTTTGGTCTCCAATTTGGGAATTTTTTGTTGTAAAATGGATGCACAAATATTAGTAATTCAAAACCTCGTGAAGAATGTGAAGAAGTCGGGGTCGAATAGAAGGATAAAAATCAATAACCAAATGATGAAACCATGTCCAATGTCATTCATAAAACATCAATCAGCTCTATTTAATATGTATAATAAGAATATAAAAAGGACAATCCAATGATCCTCAAAAAATCAATTCCCGAAAAAAACCCAAAAAGAAAAGAAAATTGACGCCCTCCAGCATGAATACACAATCCACAGAAGACTATATATGTGGGTCGATCCACATTCACATTTTAATACAAGAACATAGATAATAAGAATTGAAATAACAACCCCTAACACGATCTGGATGAAGAATAATTGTTGGTTCATGTTCGTTGGTGGGGTTTATCGAATCGGAGATGCGGCGATCGATCACGTCATCATCATCGGCCAATAGTTTCTCCTCCAAATCTCCAAGAGTCTATCTCTATCTCCAAATTCATAGGGTTATGAGTATAACCCTATAAACATTCGATAAGAAGGAATTTAAAAGGGAGAAATTAGGTTACTATCCAAAAAGGAATATTTTAAAAAAAATAAATTATTACATTATTTTATTTCCATTAAAGCATCCAAAGACGAACTCTCAAAGTTGTGTCGTGTCGGTTGATATTAGGAATCATCTAAGGTAAAGTAATTTCTCAGATTGTAATGGTTCCATAAGATTTCTGATATGAGAAGCCGTTTAAAATTTATTCCACTTTTTTATGAACAACTTCTCAGGCATGTTGTTTAATGATTTAATTAATTCAATCATTTATTAAGTGCACTTAGGTCCTCAGAATCACATGCTGCCAAATGGTTTGGACTTAAAATAATTCCATATAATATTTAAATATAATACACAGAAAACTCGAGTCATTTCATTCTCCCCACCTTGGGGTGTTGCGCCCCTGAAAATCCAAAAAAAAGATAATAATAAAGATGTGGGTGCTGGGCACGAATCTGAGCCTCACACTCCTACAAGGTCCCCTGATTATTCTCATGGTTCCAACAAAGGTGCACCAAGGGAATCAATCGCCCATGTAGGATCCTCTGCTGCTGATCCCCAATCTCCACCGAGTACCCAGCAATGGTCACCCCATACTCAATGTTCAGCTTTCCCCAGTTGATGGCGTGTGATGGGTAATTCTCGTACCACCTCAAACTGCATCACATGGACGACATCATGTACCAAATGAAAATGTGGTGGTAGAGATAGTATTTTCACCACCTCGCCAACACTGTGCAGTATCTGGAACAATCCAAGGAATATTGCTGTAAGCTGGCTGCCCCGACCAAATCTATACAACCCTCGTCGAAGTGAGACCCTAAGGAATACATGGTCTCCCTCCTTGAACACCAGGTTTTTTTGTCGTCTGTCGGCATAAAACATTTGTCATATTTATGAAGTGTTCATCCATTTTTAGATGATTTTCACTTTCTTGTTGGTAGCTAGAACCATCCCTAGATCCACGAGTGTTTACTTTTCGGGGTCAGTCTTGAAAAGAGGTGCCCGATAGGGTCTCCTATATGAGTCCTTGAATGGTGCCTGACCAATGGTTGAGTGGTAGCTGTTATTTACGCAAACTCCACCAGTGGTAGGTGGTCCTCCCAACTCCGACCAAAGTCCATGATACATACCCACAATATATCGTCCTTAACATGAATTTTCCTTTTCATCTGACCATCGGCCAAGGAATGGAACACTCTGGTCATGCGTTGTTATAACCTAGAAGCCTCATGCAATCCCTTCCACAATCGGGATCTGAAGCGAGAATCTCGATCAAAAACTATTGTCGAAGGTATTTCATTAAGCTGAACTATCTCTTGCTTGTAAAGGTGTCCCATGTGTTCTAAGGAACTCCTCTCTCTGATTGCTATGGCGTAGCCCGACATGGTGAGTCTGCTAACGATCAACCAGATGGAATCATGCCACTTAGACATCAATGGTAATATCGTCACAAATTCCATCAATATTCCATCCCACTTTAACTCTGGAACATCGCATGGAAAGGAAATCCCACTGGAACCTGGTGATCATCAGTCACCTACTAGCTCATAAGCCACTGAGAAACAAACAATGCTACTACCTTCTTCATTCTTGAACAAATGTATTATTTTCAGAGATCCGAGTACACCATCGCCACTCCAGGATATACTGCCAAGGGGGATGTATGAAAATCAATCAGGACCTCCTCCTACGACGCCACTGGAACAATAGTGATTCATCTGAAAAGAAGTATATGCTCCCCACCTTGTGAATATCCATAAAGAGCATGTCCTATGGATAATTGAGAATATAAAGCCTCAATGTTTACCTCCTCAAATTGTACCTCCATATATCACTGTATGAGTGGAGGGTTGACAACCATTGACAGAATGTAAGATGCATCCCCACTGTCCACGAAGGATAACTTCAACGTGAAAAACTGCTTTCTCGCCTCACTCAATAGCTGCAAGATCAACCTTCTTCTAAGAGCATGTTGACCCTTGTTTTCTTTCCTAGGAGTACATATGAACTTGAAATAATAGTCCTGGATGAACTCTAGCCAACACCTCTGTCTCATATTCATATCCTTTTGAGAGAAAATGACTTTTGAGGATCTTGTGGTCAGAGTAGATGATGAACTACTCACCTAAAAGGTAGTGTCACCACATCTTCAACGTGAAGACTACTACTTCCATATCGAGATCATGGGGCGCATAGTTCTTCTCATGTGGATTATGATGGTGTGAACCATAAGCAATTTCTTCCACTATCTAGATTAGGACACATCTAAGCCCAGTCCTCGATGCATCGCAAAAAACTACGTACTCGACACACTCCTCCGGTATCCTCAAGATCGGGGCGCTTGTCAGACTCTGCCCCAAACACTTGAAAGCTATCTGGTACATCTCCATCCAAAAAAAGGGATTACCCTTCTCGGTCAAGGATATCATCAGTGCTGATATTTGGGGGAAATCATGAATGAATCGCCGGTAATATCCTTCCTACCCGAGGAATCCTTTCACCTCAATCATGCTATGAGGTTTCTCCTATGATAACAATGCAACCACCTTGACTGAGTCCACATATACTCCATCTACTGAAATGTCATTTCCCAGAAATTAGACCTATGGAATCAAGAAATCTCACCTCATTGGATTCCCATAAACATAGTGCTCTCCAATTACATCCAGAAACATATGTAGGTGTCCCACGTCCTACTCCTCTGATGTCGAGTATGCAAGGATTTCGTTGATTAGGACTACTACGAACCAGTCCATGTATGGATGGAATATCCGGTTCATAAGACACATGAACACTGCGAGGGAGTTTGATACGCCGAAAGGAGTCACTATGTACTCATTGTGACTATAGAGGAATCTAAAATTTGTCTTCATTATAACCTCATCCCATACTTATAACTAGTGGTAACCTAACCGGGGTCACCCTTCTAGAACCACAGTGTCCCACTTCGCGGGTCAAATGGGTCATTGATCATCGGTAATGGATACTAGTTATTCACTGTTACCTAGTTCAGGCACCAGTAATCCATGCACAACCTCAAACTCCAATCTTCCTTCTGTGAAACCAAAACTAGAACCACCGAGGGTGAAACACTAGGTCTCACGAAACCTTTTCTTTAAAATCATCTCACCACACCCTCATCTAGTGATGCTCTACGGGAGCCGTTTGATATGTGGATGAGGTAATAAGTTCCATATTTGGGTGAATGTCGATGAAAAAGTCAATTTCTCGGTGGGGAGGTAGTCCTATAACATCTTCAGGAATGAAATCCTTGTACTCTGCCTCTACTGCAAGGAAATGGAAGCTCATAAAATCTAATACTCTAAGGGTAAGGCTAGCAAACTCATGAGTGATCATTTGTACCCTCCTACACATGAGCCAATTTTTTTCGCCGAAGGTATCTCGTTCACTGAAAAAGGAAATACTCATCTCATTGCTGCGTACACAGCACACACTACACCTAAAGTATTCAAACTGGGCATGGATTGAGGATTACCAATCAATACCGAGAATGATGTTGTAAGGAATCAATGCTGTGACCAAGATGTTCCTACCAAAACTCTTACCACCAATGTAATGATCACACTGTCTATATAGGTGTGTGATCAATGAGTCTCCTCCCATATGAGTCTCTAAATGTATGGTTCGAGTCAACAGCTCTACCAGAATCTCAAGGTTTCCCTCATGACTTTTGGAGAGGATTGAATGACTGGATATTGTTTATATTTTTACAGAAACTATGGTAGAGAAGACATAGATCATACCTCAGATCTTCCGTAGAGTCCCTGGGTCGTATGATTTGACAACATGTAGCTATCTCTGCCCATGTCCACCAGCTCCTTGATCAGGGTCCATCCTTCCTAGTTGTGGTGGTGGATGTTGTTCTAAGTGTCTTCCACCACCTACAGCTCTCCCTGCTCCTCTGCCACATATGCCCCCTTGTGGGTCTATCTGCTCCACTATATGCATCTTCCTCAATGGTCCATCCACCGCCTCCCTATCAGTAGCTCGACTGGTCAGACAATCCCTAGTGAGATGTCCCCTACCATTGCATGGGTAGAATCACCTCTCTTTAGGCTGACTAGATCCATCATGAGAGACATGGAATACTAATCCCCTATCTTGGGTCCTCTTGTGACGTCTCCCACGTACTGATCCTTGAGCCTAATGTATGTTCCATGCTGCCAAGGTCTCTGCACCTGTCTAACTGCTGATGACTGTCATTGTCTATCTCTACTCTACCAAGATTCTCTCGATCACCAAGGCCCACTCAAGCACTCGTTCATAAGTTAGAATGAAAAGGGCAGGAAACTATCTCAGATGTCCCATCGTAGGCCTCACTCAAATTCCCATGAACTAAAGTACATATACCTGACCATATCAATAGAGTATCTAATGAGGATGGTTGACGTAGATGAATAGTCAGACATAATCAAACTACCCTATTGAAGCTGAAGAAGCTCCTGGATACGCAATGCTCTCTGGTAACCAGTGAGAACTCCCCCTTAAAGAGTCTCTCAAACTCATTCCTCGAATGTGACTCCTAGTCATGATTATGTGTGGTCTGACTCTCCAATAATTGCACAAAACCTTGAATAACACTCATTCTAAGGATCACCATCTGGTCCACCCGTGTCCTCATGATATAGAAAACTCTGGTCAATGGCTCAAGCCTATCCTCATACGCCTGAGTGGCAGGCTCACCTAAGAACCATAGGGTCACAATCTCTAGAACTCTTGGAGTGCGCTCTTCCTATGCCCCTCATCTGTCAGTACTTCAGGTACCACGGGATACTCCACTTGTTGTGGTATAGCAGGTACCCCACCTGTTTGTAACGCCTGCAGAACTGGTCCACGTATCAAAGCAACATCATTTAGGGGGTCATCATCGTGGTCACGCTGTGGAATCCTAGCAAATATGGATCTCATAAGCATCCTGTAAGGAACAAGATGTACCATTTTCAAAAAGTATATCTAGATAACTGACAAAAATAAACATGGGAAACATAACCTGTTCATATATGATGCATGTACAAAACATTTATTTCCCAGCAACTAGTGTTTTCATGTACTGATTGGAAAAGCATGTTATCAGAGTCCTGGTGTATGGATATGTTGGTCACCTGCTCCAACACCCATGTCACTGGCCTGAATGATGTGCTCAAACCACTTGACATTTTTTCCCCAATCCAAACTAATTGTCTATTCATTCTATGATAAAATTGACCTCCACTGATAGCACTTAACTTGACCCTTCCAAGTGGGGTTCGTACCGTGACTCCCCATGCCTGCCTCTAATAGTCCAGGGGCGGGTTACTAGCACTGAGTAAGAATACTTCTAGCATTTGGGGAATTTACTATGTACATTTACACACACAAACAATTCTCCAATCCCAGAAGTGCTGAAATGTAAAAAACCAATGAGGAACAGCAGAGGTATTGGAACGGTTGCACGAACCGTAGGAACTCATCAGCTTGTAAAGAACTCAGGATGATTGGTCATGTCCTTGTCTACCCTGGACTCTTTCAAAAGGTTTCTCATCTGCAAAATATATGATAGGTGTTGGAAATGACCAAGAACGGGTGAGTATAATAGTACAAATTAGAGGACCCCAAAAACCATAAAGCAAAACAAAAAGGAAACGTACATTCATCTATATAGATTATATGTGTACTAAACATATAATAAGTGATACCATTCAATAAATACACAAAATCGTGACATGTACTCTAGAGGAAAGTCACACAACGACATACCCACTCTAGGAATTAGGTTCGATGATTCCACAAAGCACTTGTGTGGGAGAACTCACTCCACCAGTCTGATTTCTCTAAGGAGATCCGTTCGAGACGTAGTGTCCAATGAGAAAAGTCACAAGAGATAGATACTCTCATTTCATGATAAGACACTCTTTAGTGGGGGAAGATCATGATACACATATGAGGATCACTACTACGGCCTTGCCGGATACCACGACTCATCCAAAATATCATTCTATGTAGAAGATCGGTGCCCTGTGGGTATAGTCATGTCGATACCTAACACTACTTTTCATCAAGAATGGATATAAGATCTCGAACTAGGCCTCTCCGAGGGATACCTGATTCTATCTAGGGAAGTCCTGCAGAAGGAATCATACACTTATAAATTGAAATGATTCTTATCCTTCAAAGGAATGTGAAAATGGGGTACCAACTCAACCATAAAATATTCAAGATATGGTGTAAAAGTGGTTCATGCCATGTTCCAGGATATACATAGTGTGTATATGGGTCCCACGCCGTGTCTCGTGACTCTGGGTACTACCCATGTGAAATGGCCTGAGTGGGAAGGAACAAGTCATGTAAAAAGGTATGTACACGGTGTGTTATATAGATCATATGTTTTGTGTAAGTAACTGGGAATCGTTTCGTGTTTGTGAATGTGTGCTCATACATGACTTTATACCGTGTTGTCCATCTTGTATAACTAATACATGGTGTATCCCGCGTAACCGGCATCTCACATGTCACGTAAGGTCTACACGCCATGTTTGCTAAGCCATGTAGGACATCCTGTTTCCATGTACCTCCAATAATACACGCCGAGCTTTGTGGAAATTCCAAAACACCGTGTGATAGGGTTGACATGATGTATGATTCTTTCCTAACACCCAAATCATAGATGCTGCCATCGGTACCACACTCTTTGTTTTTTGGGATACACACCGAGTGTTTTGGAAATTTCCAAAAATGATACTTCTTGCCGGTTCACCTTCCTTGATTCTCTGTTACTCATTCCGAATGTATTATTTCCATGAAACAGATGGGTTTAGGTCTCCAAAATATCACAAGGTCGATTCCTTTAGTTTCAGGCCTCCGATCGACCCCGAAAACAAGTTCTAATCTACCCACATGAACAATGCTCGATGAATGAGAACTCTCAAAAAATGTCGATTCATTAATCTACATCGTCGTCGCACCTCCATTGAGCCTTCGTGAAGTTGGGTATCAATTTTGAGATTGTTGGGTTATGAAATAGATTCACAAGGATCTATTGTTCATAGCCCTTCGAAGAAAGTGAAGAACGCGTGTTTGAAAAGGCAGAAGAAATTCAATAAACATATGAGGAACCCACTTCTTTCATCATTCATCACAACATCGATCCACTCCCATTAATCGGATTAATAGGATAATAAAAATTACAAACCAAAGATAATAGGAAAATAATTTCCCAATAAAAAAACCCCAAAAAGAAAATAAAATTGGAACCCTCCCACATGAACACACGATCCGCAGATCACCCTCTTCATGGGATGATCCTGATTCTCTATTTAATCCAATAATGGGGAATCAAATAATCAAAATAACAACCAATAACTTGAATAGGTTGAAAAAGGATCAACAGATCGCGTTCGTTGGCTGGGTTTTCCGAATCCATGATGCATCGATCGATCACGTCTTCATCGTCCACCAACGGGTTCTCCTCCAAATCTCTAAGAGGCTATCTCTCTCTCTATTCACTGGGTTATGAGTCTAAACCTATGAACATTTCATAAGAAGGTATATAAAATGGATGAATTAGGTCACTGAGAAAAAAAAGAAAACTTTTAAATTATAGAAATTATTATGTTATTTTATTTCTAATAAAGTGTCCAGAAACTCACTATCACAGCTGACTACACTGGTTGGTGTTAGGCCTCACCTATGCTAAATTCGCTGCTCAAAATGCAATAGTGCCCTCAAATTTCTGATCCGAGCACCCGTTTAAATTTAATTCCACTTTTTTATGTAAAATACATGCACAAATAGTTTAATGTTTTAATTATTTCAAACAATTACTCTGGTCACTCTGGGCCTCATAATCTCAAATCCTAGAAAGGTCTAGTCTCAAAATTATTCCATATAATATTTAAAAAAAATAAACATAAAACTCGATACATTACATTAACTCATATCAATTATATTTGATAAAATTATTGTAAATATAATATATATATTTCAAGAAATAATTCCCCAAAATTCATCACATGAAATATCATTATACAGTTTTATCTTTGGAATATATATTTTAGTTTTAATATTTTATATGAAATACATCCATTGTTGATAAATTCTTCTATGAATACAAAGTAATATGTTTTTTACCTATTCAACTATTTGTGTTAATAATCCATATTTATTTCTACCAATTATATATTTTTTTTGTCCATCGTACATTATTTATTTATTTCACATCCATTACATTGATAAGAAAATGATTGTGATAAATATTAACTCAATTCTTATGTTACATCATTTAAAAATAATAATAAGGATTTTATAAAACCCATAAACAATAAGGGATATTTTTCATAAGATAATTTACAAATAATTAATTGATTCTAATTATGTTTATTTTCATTGGACTAAATTTCATTAAATTAATTAGTTCATTAACAATTATATTCATATTATTTTGTAGGGTAATTTTCAAACTCATATTTTATTATCACCCACTTTCACACATCAAAATGATTTTTATTTGATTCCCTCGGAATTTTTTAATAAAGATCCAAATTAACCAACATCATCCTTCCATTGAAGATATTTTTTGTTGATTAGTTGAATTATATTTCAAATAATATTTAAAATTATAATAATTTGTATCGTAATATATATCATTTTTATCTAATAGGGTGTAAATATCATTAAATGTAATATTATCATATTTTTTATCATTAGGTTGTCCTTAAAATCATATTTTATTTCCACCATTTGACCTATACATTCTATAAATTTCATAATGTCAATAAAATTGAATAATGAAACCAATATAAAAATGTTGAAATCATTCTATATGATTAACAGTATAGGCTTGGTACCCTTGTCTTCCAATTACTTATCTCCCTATTCAGGTAGTTCCAGCCCATATAACAATAACACATGGCATGAACATAAAATCCAAAGAATTATCAATTCAATGTTGGAATATATTACTTATTTCCTTCATATTCATGTCACTATCATGATTAATGGTCCTCTGTTATTGAATGATACTCAAGGGTTAGGAAGTGAATCTCTTTCTATGATTTCATTTGATTGATTCTATCATTTTATCAGAAATAGTTATTATTTTATTTATTCCATAATTAACTTCCTTAGGTTTCAATTTTTCTAATATGATTATATTTTTTATGTCCAAACAAAAATTATGAATCATGACATAACGATAAATTTGATTTATTTCACAATCTTAACTTTATCAACCCCTTTTGAGACATATTTTTTCATTCCAAAAAATTATACCTTTGAAAACATCCTATTATTAAATTTATTACTTATGAAACTAGATTTTATATAATATTAATGAAGTAATATCATATTAAATAATTGTATATCATGATATTATAACTTATTTATCTTCACCTATATATAATATTTAAAGACACTAATCACTCTATAGTGTTAATCCATACACATTATGAAGTTAACAATATCCTTCAATATTCACAGAAGCTAGTGATTGTAAATATAGTTGTTTTATTATAAATTCAAAATCATCACAGAAATTCAATATATAATAAAATTATTCATTCATCTTTATATTTCTCTAAAATTGGTTCATTATCAAAATTCAAATCACCAATAGAGATCCTCTGAGTTCTACATTTATCAATCAAACTACATCTATTTTATTATAATATTATTTGAAAATTTATACACTTTAGATAATAAGGATATCAATATATATGAATTAAATTTTTTATGACAATAGTTAGCAAATAACAGAATCACACTTTAGATGATTTTAAATTTAGGGCCCCAATGGGGACATGGAATCATTAAAAACTAGTTCATTTTTTATCTAAATAATCAACCAATATGTTCACCATAATAAGAACCATTAATAAATATATCATAAATTAAAAATTTATTAATTATCTAATGGATAAAAGTATAGTAAAGTGTGATCTAAAATTCTTAGTTATGGTAAAAAAGGAAAATAAATGAGAAACACATTAACATAATGGTAAAGGGACGTGAGCATAACATTTAAAAACCATGACCAATATATAAAATAAAATAAACAAACATCATTTAATAATTTTTGGATATTCATTATGCATGAATAATTATATATTCGATTAAAATGTTTGATGATGGAATAAAAATTTAAAAATCCATTTACTTTTTCTCTAAAAATCGGTATACAAAATAATTTCAATATTTTCCATTGATCACTACCAATGTCCTGATATTGAATGAGTTCAAAACCCAAACCATAAAATTCATTATAGTTCACTCCCAAGATAATTATATTGGTAAAATAATTTACTAAACCAACATCACTAGATATTATAGTCATGTCTATATCATAAGAACTAAATCATTACCTAATTCAGTGGAAAAATATATATTTCCCAGCAATCACATATTTATAACCATATTTATAGGTGAGAAAAGATCATATTTTTCATGTAATAACCCATAATATTAAATAGGGATCATAAAAATTTCAACATATCATATCCTATGAAATGTTTATGGGTTTTATATTCATTTCATCATTTGATCGTAGTATTGTCTGTGGAAAAAGAAGCAGGTTTCATAAAAATATAATTGTGGTATATCCCATGGTAGATAAACCAGTTTGATAAAAATGCAGTCATAATAAACATTTAATTAAAATAAATTTTCTTTACCCTTATTTCATTTCCATATTAATTCCTTGGAAACTTCTACATATTTCATCTTAGAGAATATTTTAATTATAAATATCATTTAAAACATTTCGTGGGGAAAATATTCGATCCGGTATGAAAAAAACAAATCATAAACCATTAATCATTATTTTAATATTTTTTTTGAATATATCCTTGAAAAAATAAAATACAATCTTGAAAAAAAATTCATCTAATAGGAATGTTCCACTCATGTTATACTTGTTTAATAAAATATTGCTTTAATTTTTTCATAAAATCCAAATTTGATGATTTCTAAAAAATAAATGAAGACTAATTTAAATATATAAATAAATGAAGAAAGTGGTAAATAATTATTTTTAAATCCATATATTAAAAATATATAATTTGAAAATTTTTTTGAAAAATTTTTCTTGATGAATATATATTTCTAACTCATTAGAAAAATATAGTCAAATAATCTAAAAAACAATTACTCAATTATTTAAGGTACCAAACCATTGATTATGGTTTTATTAAATTCTTAAAAAATAATATAAATATAATCATGAGTTTTTCTTATATATATATCATAATATTTTATCATTATGAACAATATCATAAACAATATCGATAAATGATGAGATTATAGAATATTATCATTAACATTATGGAAAAATTGTAACATAAGAACTAGGTATGAACATCATTAAATAAAAAATAAAATTTAGTTAGGATTATTAATTTCATGATATTTTTTGTAAAATGGTTTTAGATAAAACATTTTAAGGAATATATTTTTATATCATAATATATGACTCAAAGAAGTTAAATTGTGTAAAATTTACATTACCTTAAATATAAATTTTTTTCATACATGTTTGATATCTTTTACAAAAAATATTAGAATATTCTAAATAAATTAAAAACATAATTATATATTATACTATATATAATTTACTTATGAATTATTAAAAACTATTTATTAAAAATCCAATGTTAATGTAATATTTTTCGTAACATAATATTATTTCATTGTATATGTTTTGATTTATTATTTTTGGAAAAATTAATTCAGTCATGGTTTCATAATTCCAAAAATGATATAAATGATTTAAATATAATATTATATATATATATATTATATGACCAATAAAATTTAGAGGTAGAAAATGAAATGGACCATTCATTTAGAAGATATGACTTATGTGTGCATGGATTTTTTTTCTATTTTTTGAAAAAAATAGTTAAATACATATAAATATTACATTAACATTAAAATTTATTTTTATGTTATATGTATAACATATTCTCACAAAAAATATTTTTTATTTGGTTCCTCGTTAAATGTGATTTAATCACATTGCCTTATGATTCTTTAGTCCACTGTACACATTAATGAAATTTTCATATTCCCATAGAATGTAATGTAAAAAATTAGAACATGTGATATTATGATCAAAAAAGAATAATAATACATTATAAATATTAAATAATCATTTAATATATAAGAAAAAACATCCATTATATGTATTTATGAAAAAATGAATGGCATTGCCTCGCAAGGTGGTAGTCTATTGTACACATTAATGATGAATTAATACACCATTTGATGTGACATGAGATGGAATTAGGTCATTACCATAATATAAAAATATATCAGTATTTGGTATATACTTATTTTTTATATATATTTATTTTTTCATCAAAATTTATTGATTTTGAGGAAGAAATAAACTAATAATCATTGATTAATAATGTTACCACTTCCCTAGGAAACCTCTTTATGTTTCAAATAAAATTAGTATTATGTTATATTTCAACAAAAAAAAATATGTCTTATAGGAAGAAGGGGGAATTTTAAAATTCATTTTTGAATGTATTGGATTATTAAATGTTTTAAACGGTTTTTTAATGTGAGGAGATAGGGTGTAATGCTCAGAAATCAAATTTATAACATAACCACAATATTTAATATTTACTATTTTTTAATATTCATTATGGACAAAAATTAATTTGGTATTTTTGATAATATATGATTCTAGTTCCAAATTTAAAAATAATCTTTAATATTCCATGTTCATAAGAGTCAAATTTATAATTAATATAATATTATTGAAATGACAAGAATGGATTTTTTCAATTATAAAATGTTGTTCAATTGTTTGAGAAGTTTTTATAAAAAAAAATCAATATCAAATTGATTAAATTTATTTAAATTGGATTATTAGATATATAATTTAACTAATTTAAACATAAAGCTAATTAAATTTTTAATAAATAAAATAATATAGTTAAAAATGTTAATAATATATATCTAATTTGTAATATCCCATATTTTTCGATGTATTATTTTAATATTATATGGGAATTATTTTGAGACCAGGATCTAAGACGACGTGCATATCTGGGGCCCGGTGAGCCCAGAACAAATGATTGAATTTAATTTAATAATGTAATTACACGCACATGCGGTTTTCCTAAAAAAGTGGAATAACTCCCGAACGGGTGCTCGGATCAGAAATCTAAGGGAACCAATAAGGCCCCGGCCTTAAACCTTACTTAATATTGAATAAAATCAATAATTCACGTCGATGATCTTTTCAGGTTTAGATTTTTAGAGAATTAGAACATAACTATTACATCTCAAAAGATTACAAAGTAGTCACTTCTACTAGGTTTCCATAATAAAAAAAACTCTTAAAAAGAAACGTGTCTAGTTCCATGTTTTATATAGGATGACATTACCTTGATCCCATCATTGACCTTATTCCACATTAAGTCCTGTAAAAACATTTCAAAAAAAACTTGGGGTGAGCATAAAAAGCTCAGTAAGGGATACAGAAAGAATGAAAACTGTTAGTTTTTCAAACATCAAATAAACCATATATACTCTATCAAAGTAATACCTTCACCTTCATGAAGTAGTAAAAACTCTTCACTGAATAAAGTATCATTACTTACCTTTTTGTAACCAAAGGATTACCATAAAATCCATAAAAAGAACACATAACATATATAAAGGTAACTTGGGACATAAACATACTTAAGTGGAATAACCAAAAGGTCGACTTCCACACATATCACTTAATGGAATAGCCATACGGCCAATTTCCATACATACTTAATGGAATAGCCATACTGCCGACTTCCATACCCAATGCATTGGAGGTTATAACGTAACCACCCGTCCTGCTATTCACGGCACCACCCGTCATATGGTTTATAACGTAACCACCCGTTAAAATGTCGAAGTACCAATATAAAATCATAAAACATAAAACCAATATAAAGGAATGATAAAATTTCCACATTTCAATCACAATATATCATAAATATATTGACATAATAGAATCCTTTATCAAAACCATTTTCAATACCAAAATACATAAAAGCGTACATGGTATTTATTTTATTTTAAAAACATTACGACTTGTTGAGGAAGCCAAATGCCAAATAATACTCGCGGCGGCGGAAAAGGTTATTGTCACCGCGTACGTTAAAAGAAACATTCCTTATTGTCGTTTTGTAAAACGATTCATAGAAAAAGTTTCCTTTTGTATAAAAGTAAAAGTCAAATGGGTTTATACACCGTATAAAAGAAAGTTGTGTATAAAATGAAATATGCCTCAATGAAAGGAGATTGAGACGAAGTCCCTTACAAAGAAGGTATCCTTGGTTTAAGGATAATTCAATTACATAATTATGTGTGACAAATGAATACACCAAATATAAGTGGATATTAAGTGTAAAATAATCAAAGGTCATTCACACATATTCAAAGGATTACATATCCAATAACTACATGTTGAACCCAAAGAAATCGAAATTGGGTTAAGAAGTTCTCTTGACAGCCTAACGACGTCACATCAAAATGAGTTGATGAGAGATAAAAAGTGTATCACATCACTTGTACATAAAAGTTACATCAATAAGGATATATGAGAACATATCCGAACATAACAATATGTAATTTAAAAGACCCAACAAAAGAAGTCTTTTAAAAAGAGGAGGGTGAAAGGTTCCCTTACCGACTTGGGTAACTTTCGAAAAGTACACCCCATTGAAGAAGTGTCATACAATGAATATGTAAATACCCATAAATGGAATTATATTACAAAAGGAGTGTAATAGTGGGCAGTACATAAACCACTCAATGTAAATTGTGGAAAATGTAGCATAAAACTCACGAGAATAAATGTGAGATGAAAAACTCTTACGAAAACTCGGAAGCCTAACGGCGCCACATAAAACATCCAAAATGGATTAATGAGAGGAAATAGGGTCTCTAATAAAATAAACATAAAGTTTAAAGAAAGAGGAATATAAAATAACATCCTCCAACATAACAAAGAGGAGCTTAAAAGAAGTGACATAAAGGAGAGTACTTTAAAAGAAAGAGAGGGGTTAGATCTCTTATGAAAATTTGGCAGCCTAAGGGAGCCACTCAAAACTTCCAAAATGGATTGATGAGAGAGAATATGGTCTCTCATCACATGAACATAAAAGTTACAGTAAGATTAATATAAAAAAACATCCCAATAACAATAAATATGATCTTTAAAATGAATGACATAAAAGAGTGTACTTAAAAAGAAAGAGAGGAGTAGGATCCCTTACCTCGGGTCCGACTTGACTCGATCGTTCTTTAATCTCATGAATAATAAACTTGAGTTAATTTATACTTGATTAAGAACCTTTTTCAAGATTATTATTCCTTTTATATCACTTATCTCCATGTTATAAACATTAAGTAACCATTTAAGTTAATAATGTTTGTTTTGTCAATATTTGGTTCTTAAGTCGAAAGTGGACTTCTTACAATTACATGTTGTTTGTGTGGTAAAAGGTTATTTATATCCAGAATGAAATTCCCGATTTGGATATAATATGTATCATATATATCCAGCATATACATGTATTTATAATATTACATAATCATTTAGAGGTAACAAATGAAATGCATCGTTCATGGAGACGGTAAGCCGTACGTACGCATGAACGCTACTTTCATTTATTTGTCATATTAATGGAATTAAAACTAAATGAGAGGTATGTATATTTTAATTCCATAATTATATTCATAATTTAGATATATCATTAATTATATATATCCATTATATACATGTACTTTTAATAGTACATTACATTTGGGGATAAGAAATGAAATGCACCGTTCATGGAGACGGTAAGCCGTACATACGCATGAACGCTACTTTCATTTCTATCTCATACATTAATGTAAAGAAATAATAATGATATAGAGGTATATTATAATTTCTGTATAACATCATATATAATAACTTTAAATCCATCCTTTACACGTCCCACATATGGCATTAACGAATCACATCACTTTGAGGGGGCGGTAGTCCGCACTTCCTTAAATGAAGATATCGTGTTTACCCATAATGGAAACCATAAAGGAATGCAAAAAATGAAAAATACAGAAGATTAAATAAAATATAAACATATTATATATCATATATAAAAATAGTGACATAATAATGGCCACCTTTGAAGGTGTTAAATGAGTATTGAACAATCATCGTTTCGGGAGGCAGAATTTCGCCATCCACGGAAACCGTATGTTCTTTAACCATTTGATGTAGTTGTGTGAGAGTGTAGCCCGAATAAATCTTATAACAACATCCTAGTATATTTATGATACTGGTGTTGTTACAAAAGAAGTAAATAAAAAGAGTTTAGAGGGTTGGAGAAGCAAAATAAAACAAATGAACAAGAGAGAAAGAATTACCTTTAAAAGTGTAACTCCTTTTTATTTGAGCCTAAAGGCTTCCTTTGAAAGGCTTCTGCCCAAAGTGAATACTATAGGATGAGTAGAGGGATGTGGAGAGAGTAAATGGTCAGGTTATGGCCGAGCCAAAGGCTTTAGGAGTGTGTGAAATGAGGTAGAGGTGGGGGCCTTTTATAAGAGGAGAGGAGGGGGAATTTTTGAAAGTAAAGAAATATTACTTTATTTGAAAATGTGTTTCGGTTTTAAAAGGTCCCACATTCATATAATTAGTGTATAAGGTGATAAGGGTTCGAAATCCAATCATCCAATTGGTTTTGGACATGTGTAGTTCATAGATTTTACATTATCTTTCCATTTTATTTAAATCGTCAAATAATGATGTCATCACTGCATCCTTATTATATCATAAATAATTTAATTTATTTAATGTCTAAAAATTATAAAAAAATACTATGATGTAGGAAATCTTTTTATATTTCCAATGAATATTTATAATCAAAAATATGATCTTTATAACCCCATGTAAAAATTGTTTTCGTAAAACATATTATGTTCGTGTCATTTTTACTTTTATTTAAAAAAAGGCATTAAAGTCATTATCTCACCCAAGTGGCTCCATGGGGTCCCCTAAATAGACCCATGGGTTGTCTTGGTCGGACATGACACAACCAATAGGGTTAGGACATGTTTCCAGCTCATCTCATTTTATTAAAGCATTATTTTTACCTTAAACTACACTAATTACCACTAATCGCGATTAAGAACTTAATAAGTTACTATTCACCAAAATTATAATAATCTCATTGAACCACATTTTACTTCTTAATGACATCCATTTATGTAGGATTTTTGAAATTCAAAACACAATGATGGAAAAATTTCATTTAAACGGAAAATCAGTCTTTATAAGTACCACTTAGTGGTTTCACTATTCATCAAAAATTGAAGTTTTTCAGAAAATTACCAAAAATTCACCCTAAGAAATATTTGATATTACGAATTAAAAAATGAAGTCCATTTTACAAAATTCAAAACATATAAGTTGCATTAATTAATTTAATAATTAATTCCCACTGTCAGAGCAAATAGAGTGTTTTTATGAAACAATAAGTATCAAAATATTGACACTAGTTTAAGTCCGATGTCAAATTGAAATTAATTCCAACGACCACTATTGGATTTAATAGTAAAAATATTTTCTAATTTCACTTTAAAACCAATTCAAAAGATAATCTAATCATATAAATAAATTATATTAAAAAGAGGTTTTGAATTAAAATACAACATTTTACACTATTCATTAAAAAATGAACTTTATCGGAAAGATACCAAAAATTTACACATAGTAAATTTTGATGTCCCGATTCTAAAAAAGAGTTATTTTTGGTCCAATATAATTTATAAGATTGATCAAAACTATATTTAATGACGGTTCGCCGTCAAAAGGTGATAAGTGGACCTTTCGTGAAAATTAGGGTATAAATGCCTAAAATGGAATTCTTTCTGTATTTTAAGCCTTTATCCTTTATTGGGTAAATGTAAAAACATTTAAAAACATATATAATCATATTTTAGTTATTTCTATCCATTCCCGCCAGTACAACGACTACTTGTTAACTAACATTTAAAATAATATTATTTTATTAATTGTGTGCAACGTAAGTGTTCAAAGAAACTCATCATTGCGTATCGAGTACGCTATCGAACGTAGAAAACCATTTTAATTAAAATTAATATTTAATTCATAAATATTAATAAATATGAAAATTATTTATTCTTTAATTACCTAGGATGTTACATCCTTCCCCCCTTTTGGGAATTGCGTCCTCGCAATTTTATTCACTTATCAAAATAAGTGGGGGTATTTATCCCTCATAGCATTTTCAGATTCCCACATTGCCTCTTCAATCACATGGTTTTTTCACAAAACCTTTGCCTAATGAATCACCTTATTCCGTAACACCTGCTCCCTGTGGTCAAGAATCTGGACCGGTTGTTCCTCATAAGATAGGTTCTCTTCCAGCTGAACTACATTTGGACTCAAAACATGAGATGGATCTGGCATATACTTTCCCAACATTGAAACATGAAAAAAATTGTGTACATGAGATAAACTCGGAGGTAAAGCCACCCGGTATGCAACTGATCCAACTCTCTCCAGAATTTCATATTGTCCAATAAACCTTGGACTCATCTTTCCTTTCTTACCAAATCTCATCACACTTTTCCAAGGAGAAACCTTGAGAAAAACATGATCACCTACCTCGAAAGATAGATCCTTCCTCCGGTTATCCGCATAACTCTTCTGTCTTCTCTGAGCTGTTCTCATGTGCTTTCGAATCAACAGAAATTTTTCTGCCATCTCTTCTACCAATTATGGTCCCATCAGCTTCCTTTCACCCAATTCATCCCAAAATGCTGGAGTTCGACACCGCTTCCCATATAATGCCTCAAATGGTGCCATCTGTATACTAAAATGAAAACTGTTATTATAAGAAAACTCAACCAAAGAAAGTTGTTGGTCCCAACTTCCCTGATAATCCATAGAACAAGCTCATAGAATATCCTCCAATGTCTGGATTGTTCGTTCTGACTGCCCATCTGATTGAGGATGAAAAGCTGTACTAAAATTTAATTCCGTACCCAACGACTTCTCCAGGCCTTTCCAAAAGTTAGATGTGAACCTGGGATCACGATCAGATACAATGGAGAGAGGAACTCCATGTAACCTGACTATCTCTTTAATATACAATTGGGAATGTTGATCTAGAGAGAAAGTATCTCGTATAGAATGGAAATGAGTAGATTTGGTCAAGCGATCAACAATAACCCAGATTGCATTATTACCTCGAGATGTCCTCGGTAATCCCACAACAAATTCCATGGATATGTTTTACCATTTCCACTCTGGCACTGGTAAAGGCTGAAGCATCCCTTTCGGTAACTGCCTCTCTGCTTTAACATGTTGACATGTCAAACACTTCACAGTAAAATCAGCAATGTCTCTTTTCATTCCATCCCACCAGTAATACTCATGCAGATCTTTGTACATCTTAGTACTGCCCGGATGAACTGAAAACGGGGAACTATGACCCTCACATAGAAAATCATTCTTCAACTGTGAATCACAAGGCACACATAACCTCTTCCCAAACCTCAAAACACAAACACAAACTTATCCAAGAACTCATGGAAAATTTAATTCATAAGGTCCATGAATACAATAGGTGCATTGGTTAACCCAAAAGGCATAACTACAAATTCATAATGGCCATATCTAGTACGAAACGCAGACTTCGGAATGTCTTCTTCTTTTACTTTCAACTGATGGTACCCCGACCTCAAGTCAATCATCGAAAAATACTGAGCTCCCTGAAGCTGATACCACTTCATTCGATGGCCCAACATCTGCTGAAGTTGTTTCAAAGGATTTCACCACCCCTTTTTGCTTGTAGTCTGGCTGCATTCCCCCAGTTGAGTTCTTCGTTGGACACTCGTTTGCATAATGACCCATTTCATTACACTTAAAACATCTTACCGTTGGCTTTTCATTTCCTTCTTGATCATCTTCTTTACAGTTACGAGCAATATGACCAGACTTACCACACCGAAAGCACTTACCATACTTGGATAAACATTCTCCAGGATGCATTTTACCACACTTCTCACAGGATGGATATTTGATTTTCTTACCTCCTTGCTTCTTTGATGAATTCTTCCCCTTTTCCTGCCAACTAGACCTCTTATTCTGTTGTTTTTCATAGAACACCTTATCATCGGCAAACTCCATTTCCACCTTCTCCGCACATCGAATAAGTTTTTCATATCTTTTGAACTCACAAGAAGCTAAAGCCCTTCGATACTTTGGCTTTAACCCTGATTAAAAACGGTTTATTTTACTATCAAGATCTCGTATGAAGTTTGGAGCATACCTTGCCAATCGAGTGAACTTTTCTTCATAAACAGCCACTGAATCATCCTCCTGCTTCAATTCTAGGAACTGTTTTTCCATCCTAAGATGAACCACCTTAGGAAAATATTTCTCAAGAAACATACCTTTGAATTCGTCCCAGTGAAGATCCTCAATCTCATCACTATCCCTTAAATTTTTCACCATAGACCACCACTGATCAGCTTCACCTTCAAAACGGTAAACAACAAGACTAACCTTTTGATGTTCTGAACACCCCATGACATCAAAAATCTTCTGCAGTGCTTTAATCCACCCTTCAGCTTTCACAGGGTCAGATGATCCTCTGAATGATGGGGGATGTTGGCTCATGAAATGTTCCACCACTGACATGTTTCTCTGCGGTTGATCTGGCTAATCTCATGCATGGATACCAGCAACATTTATAGCCTGAGTCAACTGCGCCATTACTGCAACAAACTGTTCAGTTCCGATTCCGACCATCTCAGGTTGCTGATTTGGAATGTTGTCTTCCTCCTGATGTCGTTCCAACATAGCTGCTTTGTTTCCTCTGCGGAAAACCATTCTGAACATAGAAATATCTTAGGTGAAGCAACATAGTAATCCGTAAATGCTATATCATTTCAATCATATTATAATTTAACTCTTTTCTAACTCCTAAAGTTGTCTAAACCGACCTTTGATACCAACTATAAGGCCCCAGCCTTAAACCTTACTTAATATTGAATTAAATGAATAATTCACGTCGAGGATCTTTTCAGGTTTATATTTGTAGAGAATTAGAACATAACTGTTACATCTCAAAAGATTACAAAGTAGTCACCTCTACTAAGATTCCATAATAATAAAAAACTCTTAAAAAGAAACGTGTCTAGTTCCATGATTTATATAGGATGACATTCCCTTGATCCCATCCTTGACATTATTCCACATTAAGTCCTGTGAAAACATTTCAAAAAAAACATGGGGTGAGCATAAAAAGCTCAGTAAGGGATACAGAAAGAATGAAAACTGTTAGTTTTTTAAACATCAAATAAACCATATATACTCTATCAAAGTAATACCTTCACCTTCATGAAGTAGTAAAAACTATTCACTGAATAACGTATCATTACATACCTTTTTATAACCAAAGTACTACCATAAAATTCATAAAAAGAACACCTAACATATATAAAGGTAACTTGGGACATAAACATACTTAAGTGGAATAACCATACGGTCGACTTCCACACATATCACTTAATGGAATAGCCATACGGCCAATTTCCAAACATACTTAATGGAATAGCCATACGGCCGACTTCCATACCCAATGCATTGGAGGTTATAATGTAACCACCCGTCCTGGTATTCACGGCACTACCCTTCATATGGTTTATAACGTAACCACCCGTTAAAATGTCCAAGTACCAATATAAAATCATAAAACATAAAACCAATATAAAGGAATGATAACATTTCCACATTTCAATCACAATATATCATAAATATATTGACATAATAGAATCCTTTATCAAAACCATTTTCAATACCAAAATACATTAAAGAGTATATGGTATTTATTTTATTTTAAAAACATTACGACTTGTTGAGGAAGCCAATGGCCAAATAATACTCGTGGCGGCGGAAAATGTTATTGTCACCGCGTACGTAAAAAGAAACATTCCTTCTTGTAGTTTTGTAAAACTCTTCATAGAAAAAGATTCCTATTGTATAAAAGTAAAAGTCAAAGTGGTTTATACACCGTATAAAAGAATTTTGTGTATAAAACGAAATATGCCTCAATGAAAAGAGATTGAGATGAAGTCCCTTACAAAGAAGGTATCCTTGGTTTAAGGATAATTCAATTACATAATTATGTGTGACAAATGAATACACCAAATATAAGTGGATATTAAGTGTAAAATAATCAATGGCCATTCACACATATTCAAAGGATTACATATCCAATAACTACATGTTGAACCCAAAGAAATCGAAATTGGGTTAAGAAGTTCTCTTGACAGCCTAACGGCGTCACATCAAAATGAGTTGATGAGATATAAAAAGTGTATCTCATCACTTGTACATAAAAGTTACATCAATAAGTATGTATTAGAACATATCCCAACATAACAATATGTAATTTAAAAGACCCAAAAAAAGAAGCCTTTTAAAAAGAGGAGGGTGAAAGGTTCCCGTACAGACTTGGGTAACTTTCGAAAAGTACACCCCATTGAAGAAGTGTCATACAATGAATATGTAAATACCCATAAATGGAATTATATTACAAAAGGAGTGTAATCGTGGGCAGTACATAAACCACTCAATGTAAATTGTGGCAAATGTAGCGTAAAACTCACGGGAATAAAAGTGAGATGAAAAATTTCTTACGAAAACTCGGCAGCCTAACGGCACCACATAAAACTTCCAAAATGGATTAATGAGAGGAAATAGGGTCTCTCATCACATTAACATAATGATTACAGAAAGAGGAATATAAAAGAACATCCCCCAACATAACAAAGTGAAGCTTAAAAGAAGTGACATAAAGGAGAGTACTTTAAAAGAAAGAGAGGGGTTATATCTCTTATGAAAATTCGGCAGCCTAACGGCGCCACTCAAAACTTCCAAAATGGATTGATGAGAGAGAATAGGGTCTCTCATCACATTAAAATAAAAATTACAGTATGATTAATATAAAAGAACATCCCAATAACAATAAATATGAGCTTTAAAGGGAATGACATAAAAGAGTGTACTTAAAAAGAAAGAGAGGAGTAGGATCCCTTACCTCGGGTCGGACTTGACTCGATCGTTATTTAATCTCCTGAATAATAAACTTGAGTTAATTTATACTTGATTAAGAACCTTTTTCAAGATTATTATTCCTTTTATATCACTTATTTCCATGTTATAAACATTATGTAACCATTTAAGTTAATAATGTTTGTTTTGTCAATATTTGGTTCTTAAGTCGAAAGTGGACTTCTTACAATTACATGTTGTTCGTGTGGTCAAAGGTTCTTTATATCCCGAATGAAATCCCTGATTTGGATATAATATTTATCATATATATCCACAATATACATGTATTTATAATATTACATAATCATTTAGAGGTAAGAAATGAAATGCACCGTTCATGGAGACGGTAAGTCGTACGTACGCATGAACGCTACGTTCATTTCTTTGTCATATTAATGGAATTAAAACTAAATGAGAGGTTTTTATATTTTAATTCCAGAATTATATTCATCATTCAGATATATCATTAATTATATATATCCATTATATACATGTACTTTTAATAGTACATTACATTTGGGGATAAGAAATGAAATGCACCGTTCATGGAGACAGTAAGCCGTACGTACGCATGAACGCTACTTTCATTTCTATCTCATACTTTAATGGAAAGAAATAATAATTATATAGAGGTATATTATAATTCCAGTATAACATCATATATAATAACTTTAAATCCATCCTTTACACGTCCTACATAAGGCATTAACGAATCACATCACTTTGAGGGGGCGGTAGTCCGCACTTCCTTAAATGAAGATATCGTGTTTACCCATAATGGAAACCATAAAGGTATGCCCAAAATTAAAAATATAGAAGATTAAAGAAAACATAAACATATTATATATAATATATAAAAATAGTGACATCATAATGGCCACCTTTAAAGGTGTTAAATGAGTATTGAACAATCATCGTTTCGGGAGGCAGAATTTCACCATCCACGGAAACCGTATGTTCTTTAACCATTTGATGTAGTTGTGTGAGAGTGTAGCTCGAATAAATCTTATAACAACATCCTAGTATATTTAATATACTGGTGTTGTTACAAAAAATGTAAATAAAAAGAGTTTAGAGGGTTGGAGAAGCAAAATAAAACAAATGAACAAGAGAGAATGAATTACCTTTAAAAGTGTAACTCCTTTTGATTTGAGCCTAAAGGCATCCTTTGAAAGGATTATGCCCAAAGGGAATCCTATATGATTCGTAGAGGGCTGTGGAGAGTGTAAATGGGCAGGGGATGGCTGAGCCAAAGGCTTTAGGAGTGTGTGAAATGAGGTAGAGGTGGGGGCCTTTTATAAGAGGAGAGGAGGGGCACTTTTGGAAAGTAAAGAAATATTACATTATTTGAAAATGTGTTTCGGTTTTAAAAAGTCCCACATTGATATAATTCGTGGATAAGGTGATAAGGGTTCGAAATACACTCATCCAATTGGTTTTGGACATGTGTAGTTCATATATTTTACATTATATTTCCATTTTATTTTAATCGTCAAATAATGATGTCATCACTGCATCATTATTATGTCATAAATAATTTAATTTATATAATGTCTAAAAATTTCAAAAGAAATACTATGATGTAGGAAATCCTTTTATCTTTCCAATGAATATTTATAATCAAAAATCTGATCTTTTTAACCCCATGTAAAAATTGATTTCGTAAAACATATTATGTTTGTGTCATTTTTACTTTTATTTAAAAATAGGCATTAAAGTCATTATCTCGTCCATGTGGCTCCATGGGGTCCCCTAAATCGACCCATGGGTTGTCTTGGTCGGACATGACACAACCAATAGGGTTAGGACATGTGTCAAGCTCATCTAATTTTATTAATGCATTATTTTTACTTTAAACAACACTAATTACCACTAATGGCGATTAAGAACTTAATAAGTTACTATTCACCAAAAATTAGTATAATCTCATTGAACCACATTTTACATCATAATGACAACCATGTATGTAGGATTTTTAAAATTCATAACACAATGATGGCAAAATTTCATTTAAACGGAAAATTCGTCTTTATAAGTACCACTTAGTGGTTTCACTATTCATCAAAAATTGATGTTTTTCAGAAAATTACCAAAAATTCACCCTAAGCTATATTTGATATTACGAATTCAAAAATGAAGACCATTTTACAAAATTCAAAACATATAAGTTGAATTAATTAATTTAATAATTAATTCCCGCTGTCAGAGCAAATAGCGTGTTTTTATGAAACAATAAGTATCAAAAGATAGACACTAGTTTAAGTCCGATGTAAAATTGAAATTAATTTCAACGACCACTATTGGATTTAATAGTAAAAATATTTTCTAATTTCACTTTAAAAACAATTCAAAAGATAATCTAATAATATAAATAAATTATATTAAAAAGAGGTTTTGAATTAAAATACAACATTTTACACTATTCATTAAAAAAATGAACTTTATCGGAAAGATACCAAAAATTCACAGAAAGTAAATTTTGATGTCCCGATTCTAATGAAGAGTTATTTTTGGTCCAATATAATTTATAAGATTTATCAAAACTATATTTAGTGACGGTTCGCCGTCAAAAGGTGATAAGTGGACCTTTCGTGAAAATTAGGGTATAAATGCCTAAAATGGAATTCTTTCTGTATTTTAAGCCTTTATCCTTTATTGGGTAAATGTAAAAAAATTTAAAAACATATATAATCATAATTTAGTTATTTCTATCCATTCTCGCCAGTACAACGGCTACTTGTTAAATAACATTTAAAATAATATTATTTTATTACTTGTGTGCAACGTAAGTTTTCAAAGAAACTCATCGTTGCGTATCGAGTAAGCTATAGAACGTAGAAACCCCTTTTAATTAAAATTAATATTTAATTCATAAATATTAATAAATATGAAAATTATTTATTCATTAATTACCTGGGATGTTACAGAACCGTTCCGTTCAGAACATTGATTTTACCTAAGGCGAGGCCTAACATTGCCTGGCGCAGGTCGGTGGTGAAATCGGGTTTTTGGACGCAATAATAATAAAATAAATAATTAAAATATTTTTATTTAAATCTTGTTTCTGCGACGAGATCTTTTAAATCTTTTTTCTTTTGTTCGTTTTAAATAAAGGCATGTGCATGGGGTCCATGGTTACAAACCTCAAACCCTGAAACCCTTGGCGGCTCTAGAGGCTCTGAAAAAAACCTCCCAACGTGGCGACAACGATGCAGAGAGCAAATCATTTCCAACAAACGCAGTGAATCCAGGTAGGATGATTTGTTATTGATTTCTCCTTCCCCCATTTTTTATTTCTACAACGAACGCAGACTAATCCATGAATAGATTAGCTCGCGGATCGATCGTTTTGCGGGCAGGTGCGATTTGGAGTTTTATCAGGAAATCAAATACTTGAGATTTATAATCCTTTGATTGTTGTGGTTTTGATCTAACAGCGATCAACCCGGATCCTCATGAACATCAATCGAGATTCGTCCCCCTTGTTTAATTATTGTTTCTTTCCTCCCACATGTTCTTCGTTGCGTTCTACACATTCTTGTAGGAAATTGATCATTGCACATTCATTTGTTGGAACAACGATCCAAGATTCAAGATCCCACCCCAATGCAATGCCACGGAGGTGCGACGATGGTTTCAACAAGCGATTCAGAGTGGTTTGGGAGATTCGTGTTTTTGGTCGTTTTCTTCGGACGTATTTTTTGAGGTTTATGATCCGATTGGATGACTGAAAACACCTGTTTCGGTGTAAGTATGATAAGTCGAACCAAACCCTAGAATATCTGGATGAACGGACGACAAAACGATGATCCGGAGGATCGGCCGAAGCGCGAGGAAGAAGACGGTGTTTCTAGGAATTTCCCGACTACACGCCATGTAGTATGGGCTACACGGCGTGTGTTCGTCGGTATGGTTACCCGTTGTGTACTCCAAGAGTACACGGACACAGGAAGGGTACACGGCCAAGGACACGCCGTGTACACCCCTCCTCGGACAGACCTTGCCAGATACACAGGATAGCCCATGTACTGGTACACAGGCAGGCGACATGGACACGATCAGAGACCACATGCGAGTACATGGCCAGTGTACACAGAGCGAGGCCAGGTGCTAGAACACGGCATGTGATTTCTTCTACACACCGTGTAGTTGTTTTCTATCTGAAAAGACAAATGACACGGGCCGGTTACACGAGCAGCACCCGGGGTCAAGGAACACAGCGTGTACATTTTTTACACGCTGTGTAGTTTGGTTTTTCATGGTTTGAACGAGGGACACGGGCCATTTACATGGGTAGTACCCGGGGTCAATGAACATGGCGTGTAAACATACTTCACGACGTGTAATGTTTTCTTCATGGCTTGAGCGACTTGGTTTCTGTGAATTAGACTATTTCATAGGGTTCATACCCTTGGTTATCCTTTGAAGGTTCTGGTATCAATTCCTTTATACATGAGTATAATCCCTTCAGTAGAACTCTCTAAATAGAGTTGTTGGTAACCCCTCTGTGAGACTTAGAGCCGGATCCTCTATTCATTCCTGTAACCCTAGGTAGAGTTCTTGGTATCGACGTGACCAACTTTACTCGGGTGTCGATCCTATTCTTAGTGGATTAGCTAAGACTAAGTTGTCGGAATCACCCCATGACTTGGTTGTGATCCTCATATGAGAATCTTGTTCCCAAGGTACTTGTGTAGTTTGTTCTCCCAGATATAGTACATCGCCTCTCTCTCTCTCTCTATAACTAGGAGTGGGTTATCCTGATGGTATTCTTAGTGGAATCTTCGAGATGGATCATAGTGGTGGGTCTCACGATGGTCGCCTGTGTATGAGTATATCTGTATATTCTTGTTATATGTTCCATAGACATATACTGTGTAGAGGTGACTGTACCATTCTTCATGGTAATTTTTTTGTATTTCCTTTGTCGTTTTCGGGGTTTCCTAATGGGTATTGTTATACTCACCCATGCATGGGCTTTACCCGCACATGTCGTGTCTTGTGCAGACAAGAGAGCCTTTGAAAGGATTCTAGGTGGACCAGGACCAGATGGTGCTAAGTGAGATTAGACAGACCGAGGTGCATTTTTTTGGCGACGGGTTGCAGTCCCAGTACCTTTATCTATAGGTTAGACACTTTTGTAGTCTTCATTTTGGTGATCTTGTACTTTTGGACCTGGGTTTTACTTTACTGTACTTTACTTCCCTGTCGTACTCTGTTGGCATGATTTTAGTGCATGCATGCATCGTTTCCTTTTTGTATTTTTTACTTTTCATCTTTGTGGGGTTGTAGATGTTTGTGCATGTGTCCATGTTATAGGTAATTCCTCCCATGTTACTATCATGCCTACTTGATGCTAGTCACCAGCCCCTGGCCTATTAGAGGCGCGCTTGGGGAGTTGCGGCTCGGGCCCCACTAGGACGGGTCGTGATAGAGTGGTATCAGAGGTGGTCGGTTCTACCTTAGGACAGAGAGTGTGTGAGTTGGTTTGGGGAAACATTGTTATGTGTTTTGAGTTTGGATCTTAGGCCAGGGACCCCAGTGTTAGTGTGGCGGCCGACGTATCCATACACCAGGACTCTGCGAACTTTATTTTTGACTCGGAATTTGAAAACACTAGTTTCATGGGAAACAATAATGGTACCTGCATCAAATAATAATGGGTTGTGGTTTCCATGTCCTTCTTGGGTCATCTTTCTAGATATACTCACTGACTGTGATACATCCTGTTTTTTTAACAGGATTCCTCCGCGATGGGTACCTGCTACGATCCAGTAGCTCGATCACGAGGATGAACCCCTCAGTGATGAAGCTTTGATACAGTGACCAGATCCCCCAGTTATACCACCAGGTGGCGTGCATGTTGTCCTTCCACCTGTGGAGCAGTGTTTAGCGCCTACTATACCAGTGGAGGAGAAGCGCATGCTGAGCGCACACCACGCGTTTCAGAGACAGATACCCCTCAGGTTTCGAGGTGAGCCTGACCCTTAGGGAGTAGAGGACTAGCTTGAGGCAGTGACCAGAGTCATCTGTTTGGTTAGGACACCAGTAGACCATATGGTGATCCTGGCAGCGAGCCTTATGCCAGGCTCAATAGGGAGATGGTGGAGTTTTGTCATCCAGACTCACGATGAGGTGACTCTAGCATGGTCGGAGTATGAGCATATCTTCATAGAGGAGTTTTCACTAGTTACCCTAAGACCAGTACATATACATGAGCTTCTTCTACTCCAGCAGGGAACCATGATGGTGGCTGACTATTCATCGAGTTTTACTGACCTCTCGCGGTACTCGATGTATATGGTCAATGATCAGTACTTCAGAGCTTGGACTTTTGAGTGGGGCTTGCGCAGATATATCTGAGCTAGCATCATCCCTATGAGTATTCCAACTTATGATGGGGTGCTCGAGTGGGCTTTGGTGATCGAGATCTTACTGGTGGAGTAGGGACAGCTGACAGTTGTCAGTAGTGGGCTAGATGGAGCAGATACCTTGGCGACAAGGAGCCAACATCAGTGAACCAGGTGCGGGAGACGTTTCCAGAGGAGATCCCATCACAGGGTATCAGTCGTACATGGTTCACAGGGTGCATCCAGCCATCCTCGAGAGAGGCAATGTTCCTCATGTGACGGCAGGGGACATCTCGCTCGAGATTGTCCAACCCGCCGTACTACTGACACGAGAGCAGTGGATGGACCACCGAGGCAGAGGAGACATGTGCAGAAGGATGATCCCCGAGGCGGGAGACGTTGCAGAGGTTCTGGGAGAGCAGCTGGAGGTGGTCAGCATTTTGACCCTTTACGACCACCACCCCCAGGAGGTCAACCCCAGGCTCAGAGAGCTGGTGGACAGAGGCATGGACAGCTACACGCGGCAGAGGCTTTTGACCCAGGTACTCCCAGAATGATTAGAGGTACTATTTGTGTCTTTTCTACTTTGTAATCTGTATTGATAGACACAGGTTCTGGTCAATCCTTTCTGGATTCATATCTTGTTCGAGACCTTGAGATTCCAGTTGAGTCATTGACTCGACCCTTACACTTAGAAACACCGACTGGAGAAGATTAAGAGATCTCACACCACTGCAGGCAGTGTGACCGAACCCTTGGAGGGAAGAGTTTCAGTTGGAACATCTTGGTGGTAGCATCGAGGCCTTACGATGGAATTCCTAGCATGGATTGGTTATCAACAGTTCATGCCAAAATTGATTGTTTTAGGTGAAGAGTGTGGTGTGTCCGTAGTGATGGAATGAGGTTATCTTTAGTCCGTGAAATAGAGACCCAAGAACCATAGGATGGACTCGTGCATAGGAGGTCACATCCAATTTCACATCGGTTGGATAGCCTTTCACTTGGCGTAACAGATGTTACGAGTATCCAGTTTCCAGCAGTGGTGGCTGAGTACGATGATGTCTTTCCGGAGGATATCCCCGGGCTACCTCCTCTTCAAGAGATAGATTTCTGTATTGAGTTGCAACCCAGGACAACCCCGATTTCAGCACCAGCTTATCGGATGGCTCCTGCAGAGCTTCATTAGCTGATGATATAAATGGATGACTTGCAGAAGAAGGGATCTGTGAGACCCAGCGTTTCACCCTGGGCGGCCCCAGTGCTGTTTGCCAAGAAGGTGGATGGGAGCTTGTGGATATGTGTTGATTACCGGCGCTTAACTCAAGTGACCGTGAAGAACCGGTATCCACTACCTAGGATCAGTGACCTCTTCGACCAGTTTAGAGGGGCATGATGGTCCTAGAAGGTTTATCTACAATCAGGCTATCACCAGATGCGAGTACGAGAGGAAGATATACTGAAGATGGATTTCAGATGTCGCTATAGTCACTATGAGTACTTGTTTATGCCCTTCGGTGTGACGAACACCCCAGTAGTATTCAGGGGACTCATGAGCTAGATCTTTCAGCCTTATCTAGACTGATTTGTGGTGGTCTTCATAGATGATATCCTTATGTACTCTGCATCCGAGGAGGAGCACACGAGACACCTAAAGATGGTTCTGGATAAACTCTGATAACACCAGTTGAATGGGAAACTCTCCAAGAGTCAGTTCTGGTTACAGGAGGTCCACTTTCTAGGGCACATTATCTCAGCGGATGTTGTGGAAGTGGACCCAGCAAAGGTGGAGGTAGTGCTAGCATAGGATCTACCCCGGAGTGTAACGGAGGTGCGGAGTTTCCATGGGTTGGTAGGATACTATCGGGGATTCATCCATGATTTCTCCAGGATTGCAGCACCCATGACAGCTTTGACCCAAAAGGGACAGCCTTTCTTGTGGACCGATAAATTCCAACAGGCTTTCCAGCAGTTGAGATAGAGTCTGACGAGTGCCCCGATCTTGAGATTACCAGAGGAGGGTGTTGAGTACGTATTGTTCTGCGACGCATCAGGAACCGGGCTTGGTTGTGTCCTGATGCAAAGGCAAGCAGTGATTGCCTATGGCTCACCTAAGTTGAGGCCACATGAGCAGAACTACCCGACCCATGATCTTGAGTTGGCAGCCATAGTCTTCGCATTGAAGATGTGGCGGCACTACCTGATGGGAGAATGTTTTACCGTATACTATGTTCATAAGAGTCTCAGATATTGATTTTCTCAAAATGATATTAATTTGAGACAGAGGCGATGACTTTAGTTTCTCCAGGATTACGACTTTGAGATCATTTCTACTTTTGGGTAGGGAAACGTGGTGGCAGATGCTCTCAGTATGAAATCCAGTTCGCACTTGCTGGATGAGGCAACAAGGCAGTTGGCCTCTTTTAAGTTGTCCTTTGTGTATAGAGATGAGGGAGCTTACCTTCAGTCAATGGTTGTTACCCCTCTACTCTTACAGCGAGTTAGGGAAGCACAACGCGAGGATGCTAGTAGTGAGACTCTATGTGCTCAGATATCCCCGGGTGATGCGGTTGGGGGATTTTCATAAGGAAGGGAGCACGTTCACCTTTTCAGAGGGCACATGATAGTACTAGTGACGTTGTAGGAGGAGGTTGTGAGGGAGATCCATACATCCCCTTTGACGGTGCATCCAGGTGTGGCAATGATGTACCAGAACCTCCGACATCAGTTCTAGTGGCCAGGGATGGAGAAGAGGGTGGCATAGTTTGTTTCTCGGTGCCTTACTTGTCAGCAAGTAAAGGCTGAGCACCAGGTTCCAGCAGGTTTGACTCAGCCCCTTGAGGTGCCAGAGTGGAAGTGGGACATTATATCCATGGACTTCGTGAATGGTTTACCATGCATTTCCATGGGACACGATGCCATCTTGGTGATCATTGATCGACTTAGCAATTCGACCCACATACTATCCATACAGAAGCAAAGTTCAGTAGATAGCTTGGGATGCCACTATGTGCAAGAGATAGTTCAACTTCATGGAGTACCATCCATGATTATCTCAGACCGTGATGCTCGTTTCACATCCCAGTTGTGGAATGGATTTCAAGAATCTTTTGGGACTCAGTTACGCATGTGGACATCGTTTCATCCACAGACTGATGGTCAGACAGAGCGGACCACCCAGGTTCTAGAGGATATGCTACGAGCTTTCATACATGACTTCGGTCGTAGCTAGGAGGATCACCTACCACTGGTGGAAATTGATTATAACAATAGTTATCATTCTAATATTGGTATGGCACCATTCGATGCTCTATACGGGCGACCTTACAGGGCGCCACATTGTTGGACTGACCCGGGAGAGTCAGCAGTCATGGTCCCAGAAATGGTGAGAGCTACTACATAGAATGTGTAGGTCATCCTGGAGAAGATGAAGACTGCACAGAGTCGGAGAAAGACTTATGTTGACTAGAGGCGGAGGCCATTGGAGTTCAAGGAGGGCGACCATGTGTTCCTTCGGGTCTCACCTCGACAAGGATTGCGGAGATTTGGCTGAGGCCGCAAGCTATCTTCGAGGTATGTTGGCACTTTTCAGATTCTGAGTAGAGTTGGCGAGGTGGAATATCGTTTGGATCTACCTCCATAGATGGACTAGGTACACAACGTCTTCCATGTGTCGTAGATATGGTGGTAAGTGCATGACCCATCGCACGTCATCGACTGGGGTGAGCTGGACATCGATGGTGGAGCGACCTTTGATGAGTACCCAGTGGAGATCGAGGATCGGCAGGAGATGATCCATCGTGGCCGAGCTATTCCCTTGGTGCATGTCCAGTGGCAGTAGAAGAATCTCCAGGAGAGCACGTGGGTGCGAGAGACTCAGAATCACATGTAGCACCCACACCTTTTTGAGTGGCCCTTATTTTGGCTTTTCGGGGACGTAAAATCCCTAAGGTGGGTGTGATGTAATGTACCAAATTTTTTCATGTATTATTTTAATATTATATGGGAATTATTTCGAGAACAGGCTCTGAGACGATGTGTAGTTCAGGGTCCCAGTGAGCCCGGAACAAATGTTTGAATTTAATTTAATAATTTAATTACGTGCACGTGCGGTTTTCTAGAAAAAGTGGAGTAACTCTCAAATGGGTTCTCGGATCAGAAACTTGAGGGCACTATTGCATTCAGAACATCTATTTTACCTAAGGTGAGGCCTAACATCATCCTGCTCAGGTCGGTGGTGAAATCATATTTTTGGACGCATTAGTAATAAAATATTTAGTTAAAATATTTTATTTAAATCTTGTTTCTACGCCGAGATATTTTTAATCTTGTATCTTTTGTGCTTTTTAAATAAAGGAATGTGCAGGGGGTCCAGGGATGCAAAACTCAAACCCTGAAACCCTTGGTGGCTCTGGAGGCTCTAAAAAATACATCCCAACGCGACGAAGCGGACACGACGACCGAATCTTCCACAAAAAACGCAGTGAAATCCAGGTTGGATGATTTGTTATTGATTTCTCCTACCCCCATTTATGATTTCTATGATGAACGCGGACTAATCCATGAACAGATTATCCCGCAGATCAATCGTTTTGGGGGTGGGTGTGATTTAGGGTTTTATCGGGAAATCAAATACTTGATATTTATATCGCTTGATTTTTGTGGTTTTGATCTAACGGCAACGAACCCGGATTGTCACGAACAACGATTGAGGTTCGTCCCCCTAGTTTAATTCTTGTTTCTTTTCCCCCTCGCGTTCTTCTTTGTGTTCTACGAGTTCTTCGAGGAAATAGATCATTGTGCATTCGTTTGTTGGAGCAACGATCCACGATTCATGATCCAGCACCAAAGCAATGCCACGGAGGTGCGATGATGGTTTCGACAAGTTATTCGGAGCGGTTTGGGAGATTCTGGATTTTGGTCGTTTTTCTTCGGACGGATCGTTTGATGTTTTATGATCCGATTGGAAGACCGAAAACACCCATTTCAGTGTTTGTGTGATAAGTCGAACCAAACCCCAGAGTATTGGGATGAAAGGATGAGAAAACGATGATCCGGAGGATCGGCCAAAGAGCGAGGAAGAAGACAAAATTTCTAGGAATTTCCCAACTACACGCCGCGTAGTATGGGCTACACAGTGTGTGTTCATCGGTAGGGTTACCCGGTGTGTACTCTGAGAGTACACGGACACAAGAAGGGTACACAGCCAAGGACATGTCGTCTACACCCCTCCCTGGCCAGACCCGGGCAGATAAACGGGATACCCCGTGTACTGGTACACGGGAAGGTGACACGGACACGGTCAGAGACCGTGTACGGGCACATGGCCAGGGTACACGAGGCGAGCCCAAGTGCTTGAAGACAGCGTGTGATTTCTTCTACACATTGTGTAGTTCTTTTCTATCCGAAAAGACGAATGACATGTGCCGGTTACAAGGGCAGAATGCGGGGTCATGGAACACGGCGTGTACTTTTTTTACACGTTGTGTAGTTTGGTTTTGCACGGCTTGAACGAAGGAAACTGGCCATTTACACGGGTAGTACCCGGGGTCAAGGAACACATAGTGTAACCATACTATATGATGTGTAACTTTTTCTTCATGGATTGAGCCCCTTGACTTCTGTGACTTTGACTAGTTCTTAGGGTTCATACCCTTGGTAATCCCCTGAAGGTTCTGATATCAATTCCTTTATACAGGAGTATGATCCCTTCAGCAGAACTCCCTGAATAGAGTTGTTGGAATCCCCTCTGTGAGACTTAGATCCGGATCCTCTATTCATTCCTTGAACACTAGGTAGAGTTCTTGGTATCGACCTGACCAACTTTACCCGGGCGTCGATCCACTACTTAGCGGATTAGCTCAGACTGAGTTGTTGGAATCACCCCATGACTTGGCTGTGATCCTCATCTGAGCATCTTGTTCCCATGGTACTTGTGGAGTGTGTTCTCCCAGAATGAGTACTTCGTCTCTCTCTCTCCAGACCTAGGAGTGGGTTCTCCCGATGGTATGCTTAGTGGAATCTTCGAGCTGGATCTTAGTGGTGGGTCTCATGATGGTGTCATGTGTATGAGTATATCTAGATATTCTTGTTATATGTTTTGTATACATATATTGTGTAGAGATGACTGTACATTTCTTCGTGGTATTTTCCTTTGTTTTATTTCCTTTGTGGTTTTCGGGGTACCCTACTGGGTATTGTTATACTCACCCCTGCGCGGTCTTTGCCCGCACATGTCGTGTCTTGTGCAGACGAGAGATCCTTTGACAAGATTCTAGGTCGACCAGGACCAGACGGTGCGCATTGATTTCAGACAAGATGAGGTGCATTCTTTCGGTGAGGGGTTGTAGTCCCAGTACCTTTCTCTACAGGTTGGAACTTGTTGTAGACTTTCTTTTGGTGGGCTTGTACTTTTATCATAGGGTTTTACTTTACTATACTTTACTTCCCTATTGTACTCTATTGGTTGGGATTTAGTTTATGCATGCATCTTTTCCTTTTTATAGTTTTTTCTTTTTAGTTTTCTGGGCTTGGAGATGTGTGTGCGTGTGTACAGGTTATAGGCAATGCCTCCCATGTTAGTAGCATGCCTACTCGGTGCTAGTCACCGGCCCCCGGCCTATTGGAGGCTGGCATGGGGAGTTGTGGCTCGGGCCCCACTGGGACTGGTCGTGACATAATTTGATATAAAAAATCATTATTTTTCATGATTTATTAAAGTGTGAATCATTTTGAAATAATACAAAAAAATTGTAACTATTTTTGACATGGTATTTTCAAAAATGTTGTTTATTTTGTATAATATATATTGAATAATAGTAAAAAATTATATTAATTCAACAAAAACATAATTTTATTTTTCAAAAATAGTTTCAAAACATATAAACTCATTACTGAAATTATATATTTTTTATAGAAATGTTTTATTAATATGAAAAAAATATAATTAATAATTCAAAATTAGTTATTACTATTGAAATAATTATCTTTAATAGCATAGTATTACTAAACATGTTAATATCTATGAATATATACTAATAATAGATAACATTCTTGTCAATACTCTGTTTTCTGTAACGCATGCTAAAATTAGTTTTTCATTTTACAATTCATTTGAAAAAAATTAAATTAATTCAAAAATAAATAATTCATAAAATCTATAGTGTTTAAACTCTACCCATATATAATAAATTCATCCATGGTAATTTAACACTTTGATATAAAAAAATTAGGACACTTTTTCCTCATCATATCCTTTTGTCCCCACATTAAATTTTCAAACTGGTGGGATTTCCACAATACATGGACTAGGTATGTGGTCTTCTATCTATAAAAATTATCTATATGATCTATAATCTCCATCAGTTTTTATTCAAATGAGTTTATCATTCTCTAGTGATAAAACCAATGAGTTTAGTAAATTTTAAGGGTTGTGTACTTACCTATAGTGGAGTAGGACATACTACACATCATCTTGAGAGAGGATTATCGGATCCTCCAACCAATATAATTTTATATTGGTATAATCAAAAAATACATTGGATATGGTTTACGTAGTTCATAGATTCTCGTTACTCTCAAATTTATTAACATTATATAATAATTAAATTCATAGAAACCACTTATGACCCATATCAGATTATAGATCATGATGTTTATTATAATCAGAAATTATATTCGGAATCATAGTTACCCTGATGTGTTACTAAACCAATCTAGAACTATCAACCATTGCATATGTTATATATTGTCCTAATATCATTGTTTATCCAAATCCCTTTTAGTAAATTGGTGATCTACACATTAATCATTAGAGGCATTCATAAGGATCTATCTAAATGCTCAAGTGAAATATATAGTTTTATGATAATTATACATTAATAAGGGGTTTATATGAACATATTTTTAAATTCAATAAACATAATCTCAATATATATTCTAGGGTTTAAACTAATCTGATAGACTAAAAATATGTACAAGAATGATACTATGCGCCTACTCAAATCTGTATCAATTAATTTTTTTTAATATTTGAACAAAATATAGAGTTAAAACAATGTTCCAGATCTGACAAAATTGAAAGCAGACTCTATGAATTTTTATCACTTCCTCAATGTATATCCTATCAATATGATCGATAGAAACATATTCTTTGATATTTATGATGTATTCTGAAATTTTAATGTTATTATTGACATCCCATATAGAATTATTATCATTAGATTTTGGGGGAGTCCAAAGAAAGAATCCATGGTAATGATTTTCAATATCTATTCTTTCTTAGGAAATGGATGTAGCATCCCCTTATAAATTTATGTCTTACACAATAAATAATACTATACCACAATCCAAGATACAAAATATGTGATTCCTCTAATCATTTTAACCCCAAATATTAATCTTTAAAAACACATAATGACATCATTTATATAGAATGAATATAAAATATTGAACTATAATTTTTCTATAACAAATCTATCCTATCATGTTTGGTTGAAAAACAATCGCGTTCCTAAAACCGCATCATTAAATAATTATCACGATTAAACAAAATAATATTTCTGAACTTTTTTTATCTTCATGTTTTCTATATGTTCCATAGTAATCAATACCATGATTTACATTTTAACATTAAATTAATAAACATATGATTTTTCCCTTCATAAATGATTCCAGAATCAATACTTTTAAAATCCAGATGTACAAGCTCTTTTTTATCATAATCATTGGTGATAATGCATGATCAATTTGACTCAAGGAATCATCCACCTTATTTTAAATCAATATATGTTAATGTATTAATAATATAAAATCACTAATAATATCTAACCATCTTCTCCAAAGTATATTTAAATCCACCTATGTGGATATAATCTTCACTCTATTCAGATCAATATATATATCACAATTTTTTCAATAATGTTAATTCATCCATAACTCTATATAAATAATTACCATAGAAAACTATTAATTCTTAGTTGGATAATTTTTATCATGATTGTTCAAATTTCATGAAGTATTTGATATAACCACATAATTTATCATAGTAAAACATCACAATACCTTCATGGATGCATCATTATCGAGTAAAAACAATTATCCACTATATGTAAATATATATGTGATATAAATAACAATATCTTCAAATCCTTGAAATTTTCTTCCCATTCATCTATTTTTAGGACCATGGATCTATTTTCTTTTATCTTGGAGAGTGTAATAGATAGTTATTAGACATTTTACACAATACATAATTAATATCAATCTATATTATGGATAATATGGATCTCAATCATTGATGTTGGTTTGGTCCAACATTCAATATCTTTTTTTGTTGATGGATCTTACAATATACCCTCTCTTTAGATTATATTAACCAAAAATAAAAACTTTTGTATCCATAAGAGATAATTTTTAAATTTCCGATATTGTTTATCCATTATTAAGGACATTAGTACAATTTTAATCTTATATTTATTACATAAATTTCTATTTTAATAGATAAAAAAATCAACTATAAATATAACGACGAGTGGATCTGGGAAATCATAAAAGACTTTCTTCCTTAATACTATGAATATTTATTTGGGATTATAATTATCGACTGGAATTACTATTTATTCACGGTTTTCATACCTTTTATGGAATTATTTCTACTATATATCCTCATTATTTACCATAAATTTTTTATATCTATAACTATAGTCCTTCATGGAAAATAATTATGGTCATCTTATTTGATTAAATTACTCACCAATATGTAGATGGTTATACTTTTCCATGATATTGATATTGTTCACCTCTCATTAATCAAGGTGTAATCACATTGATCATTCACAATTATGAAAAGAACATGTTACTCCCTTAGTGACACACATGGATGAATGAATCTTTTACCATGGTTATACTATAGATACATATTCAATTCTAAAAACTGAATTTGTTACATTCTTTTTACGGTATTTCTAATTATTGTGGCCCTATATATTAGTTTTATTGAAAACACAATTTCACGATTCAGTGGAATACATAAAAACTCTTTATAAAATAAATCCAAAAATTCCATCTTAATATCATTTCAATAGATATAGATTTTCCCCCAAACATATTAGAAAAAATGTCAGTATCTATGGTAATAAGAACCCATAAAATTGATGTTGTATCCCTCAAAATTTTTTATATATCAACACACTAATAGACAACCATAGTTTGGTTGGAAATATAAAAAAATTATTTATCATCCACAAAAAATGATGTCTTACTTTTTTAGACAATCTCAATCCATTTTTACGGTAAAATAAAATTCAATTTTATGAATAATTTCCTTATTTTCATGAAGAACATTCCAACCATGTTTAACTAGAGATGATTTAAATATATGATATAAAATCATCATACAACTGGGGGACTTCACATCTAACATTACATTTTATGATTCGTTTGTCCTCTTGATAACCTTATAATATTATTTATATATAAATTTATCACCATATCCATTGTTAAATAAGATATTATCAGTACTAGAGTTGATATTTTCCTTACCATTAACAATTTCATTATCATAACTATTATTAGAAACAGTGATAAAATTATATATCTCTTTATTTATTAGATTGATACAATACTGATGTTGATCATCATAATTAATATTCATATTTTTGTCATTGTCTAACATTATAAACATAGTCCATGAATTTTAAAATCATGAATTTAGATTTTGTATTCAAGGAATATTTATCTCTATTAGCATGTATAAAAAATTTCATCCCAAAACACCTATAATAAATTACTCAATTACCTCAACATATCCCACATAAAACATTTACTTTCATGATTAATAAATTATGTCCATTCTTCTTCTCACCCATTAATCATAATGTAAACATCATATTTATCTTTTGTGGTTATTTTATTTCTCTTGAAATTCAATTATTCACTTCATATAAAAAACTAGTTGATTTAGATGTACCTAAAACCTCTTTTTAGACATTGGTATTCATATAAAAATATATTCTTATATAATGATGTCACTTATTGATATCTACCTTTGGGTACTTGGTTTTAACACACTAATACATCAACCAACCACACGTTCAATTTGGATGATAATTAAAGTATAATACCTCTCAAGTCATGTAAAATTTTTCCAATAGATACCAATATATTCTTCATAATATTTATTTATCCCAAGGATATTATTATCAATAATCATATATATAATAGGAGGAATGTACTTATTGAACAGAAGTTGTGAGCATCATCCAAGTCTATGAAGTCATTTAATTTACGCTTCCAAATTTTACTAAAAATATTATACCAGTTAGCTACATACCCTTCTAAATGGAATACAGCCAAAATTATTTTTCATGTTTCAAACATTGGAGAATGGAAAACATATTTTCGGTTGTACTAATTAATTTTATAAAAACTAGAGAATTAAATGTACCCTAGAATGATGGTGTAGTTTTCCCCATGATAGAATCAGCATAATTTGGTCTATCATATATTCATTTTTATGTCCAATATGAATTATATGTTGACTAATTTGTGTAAGGATAACAATGAGATATTTTATTATTGATCCTCAAATGATTGGATTCTCTAGGGAGAGTAATTTTTTAATACATTTCACTCAACATTAAATTTTACTAATTTTTTTCAATCCACTGAATAAATTAAAAAATAATATCATATTAGGAAATAATATTCTTATTGGGAACCACATAATAAGTGTAATTCACATCTATAATTACTAAAAAATACACCATATTTTTAATCACTAAAACCTTAGGATTACCCATCGTCATTCATATTCCTCATCTATTTATAACCATACAATTGTTTTGTAATTTTTTTGTAAAATTTCAATATATATCCCCTGATTTTGTAAAAATAATTTTGCCGCTTGGCCCTTTTTTGTGTTCCCTGTGATTATTGAGACTAATTCAATCCTCTCTGTTTTGTGTTATTTCACATATGAGAATATCTGTTAAATACAAATTCAATATTAGTATATGGAATGAGATATAATTTCTTAAAAATTAATTGGTATATCTTTTAAAAAATTCATGCTCATTTTCCAATTTATAGACTAATTCGTAGACATATACTTAGTGACCTGTCCTTAGGGATGTTACTAAACTTTTCACATCATATATTACAATGGATAAAAAATATTACCATTTTATGTGATCTATGTCGACTTATTCCTTTCACAAATATATATTAAATTTCTATACATGAATATCTTTTACATTCAGAAAACACACACCTTAGAATCATAAAGGTATAGTGATTTTTGAAACAAAAAAATATCTAGTTTCTTACTTATATATGTTATATCCCACAATGTTATTCATAATATAACAAGTAATTAAATTATCATATAGAATACATTTCATCATAACCTATGGAATACATACAAATGAAAGGGAGACCTTACGGTCTTAGTAATAGTAAACAAGAGAGATAAATTAGAATGAATTTTGTATAAAATTTGAAAACCATAATATGAATTTGAAAGATAATAATATTGAATCAAGGAATGGGGATTGGTAGATAAAAATATTATAACAATACTAATATTATCAATAAACATGAGCCCTAATAAAATAACATTGACATAAGATATGTATTTTTGGAATACATATATAAATAGAAAATTATTTTCATTGTAGTCATCGATCTCATGTCAAAATTTATATAGCAATTTATTCACTCGCAAAACTATGCTATAATTTTGGATTCACCTCCAAAAGCCCTTCATGGTTAAAAAAGTACCTTATTGAAGAAGCTTCACTCCCAATTCTAGTCTTGTATATATCATGATATAGAAATCATTACCCATTCAATTATAAGAAGATATAGGTTTCCCCAATCTCATAATTAATTCCATACTTATCTATTCCAAATTATCATTAAATATTATTTATATCATAACCAATGAAATTAAATTTGTTTCATAAAAATTTTGTCATATCCTAACCAATGGAATAGTGATCGGTTGAAAAATAATTTCCCAATTTTATCATAAAAAAGCACATTGAGGAACTAAGAATGATTTTGAATAATTTTATCAATGTACAAACCAAGGAATAGAATTATGTTTTATTATAAAATTTTCATAGTAAACCATTGAGTGAAGTAATTATGACGGTTTCCTCAAATCATATCCCCAAAAAATCATTAGTAGTTTCAAATGATGTTGTAATAGTTATTTAATAATTTTGAATGACAATTTAAAATATTTCGTGTATAAAATGTCTATTTATCTTCGAAAAGAAGAGCTTTTAAAACATAAAATATATTTTAAATAAATTTTTATATAAAAATACAATTAATATATATAAATGAATATTTAATTAAAAAATGGTCATGATGCTTGGATGTTTTTTTCACTTAGGGGATGTTTATAAAATATTACATTCACGTTTATGAAAAAATCCTAATGGTAGTTGTTTGGAAAATGAAATGAATATCTGGTTGAAAATATTTTTATAAAAATAAAAGAAATATTAATAAATTACATAAAAAAGTAATTTGAAAAAAAATCAGAAATCAGTTTTAGGAAACATGTGTTTGGAAGGAAAATGGTTTCTCATTGAAAATATTAATATATTAATATTTTATAAAAAATATTTAATAAGTTTATTTTAAGTAAAAAAGAGTGAAAAATGGTAAAATTAAAATAATGAATAAAATTATTAGAATAAAATTATTTATCCTTTGAGATATATATCATATCATGTTATCATCAGAAACAAAATCATAAAAAATCTTGAAAAAAGGATGTGATTATAGAATAAAATAATTTTCACATTGAAATCATTCAAAACACATCACAATAAATGAAATTAATAATTTAAACATATAATATAATTATAATATAAAAATTTATAATATTACAAGTAAAAGGGATTTATATTCAAAAATTAATGAAAGATAAGAACATAATATAAAATATGTCTCCAATAACGAATTTTAAATCAAGAACACATTATAATAAATATCGATGTTTATCATAATTGATATTAAGTCATTTATAATAAATATAATTTTATTATATATATATAAGATCCATAAATATATATTTCATACTATATAAGATTCACTTTTTACCTTTTAATTATATTTTATTAGAAATCCAATGATAATGTCAAGTTTCATGTAATAACAACTATGTTATTGTTATTTCGTTTATATTTTTTTTCAGGTCCTCTAGAATTTATCATGTTTCATTGATAATAAAATAAGTGAAAATTATTTATTTATCATATATATTCCATAGATATGTATTTATAGTGAACTATAAAAGTTAGATACAGAAAAATAATTAACCTATTTAAAGAAATAGTAGAAGGTATTCCCACATAAACGTTGGGTCCATTTTCCTAATGGAAATAAATAAGGAAATGTAAATTGTACATAAATGATAATGAATAATTTTTTTCCATATATATTTCACATTTTTAAATAATACCAACTTTATCATCTTCCATATAAGGCATCATATAATCACATATCATCACGAAGTGGTTGTCAGTCGTACCCATGAATGTTGTAATAATACTCCCATTGAATGGAAATTAAATGGGAACATGTGATATTATTATTATAAATGAGATAAAATATCATAAATATCAAACATAAAAAATTAATCTACTAATATAACATTCCAAGATATATTATAATGGTTAAAAATGACAATGATTCACAAGGCGATAGTATTCCCGTAAACACGAATGGTGATTTAATATCTATTCTAGTGGATTATGTGATTTTTTTGGGTAATTCACTTAACATAAATATATATCATTATATGTAAGACTCAATGATTATTATATCATCATGGTTAAAAAATTATTTTCTAAATTCGGAGGCATAAATTATTCAAAAAAATATCGATATTTACCGTTACCTCTTCCTCGAGTAACATCCATATGATTCAAAAAAAGACATCATAGGATTAAATTACTCTATAAATAATGTTTATAATATGATATTATGGATTAAGGGATGTTATTTCAGTTGGTATTATCTGATAAAATTTGTTTTATCTATTTGAAAGAGAGTGGAGATTGGCAAATCTTCATTAAGTATGGGGAAAACGACACTTGTTATATTTTGAATGAAAAAGATGTAAATAGTTATTTCACAATGAAAAATGGATCCAAAATGGTAAAATATAAAAAATTATTCCCTATAGCATATAAATATTACCATATGATACATTTTAGAATAATATTTATGAAATTCGTAAACATAAAATTTTCGATTCACCTCCATGTAAACACATATTTTTTAAAAATTTGATAATTTTTTTTAACTTTTTTTAAAATTTATTATGAAATACAATTACATTTATCTCATTATTTAATAAAAACTATGATAATTATAAACATTTAATAAATTTTTTATAAATTCCACTCAAATATTTGGATAATTTTAAAAACAATTAATTTTGTAGAGACGATGACAAAGTCGGTTTTCAAAGATATTAAAATGGTCAAATGTTGAAAATGTTTTCATATACAAATTAAACATTATGTAGAGTAAATTGACATAAAATGGATTTATAAATACATTATTTCATTAATATTAATTATATAAAATTAAATATATAATCAATAATTATAAATTATTTAATTTTATTAAATGTTTTAAATATAAATTCATTATTTCACACTAATCCATAAAAAATCAAACCTTTTATAAAAATGCATTAAAATCCCACTAAACTAATTTTTGAGTTATTATTTCAAAAAAGTTGTTTTTTATCAAATTAATTTTATAATATTTTCACAAATAAATGTTATTTTGTTAATTTAAAAATATGTCTGTTTTTTTACAAAGTAGAATTTTTGAATATTATCTTTTCATTATTAATATTTTTTTATTTTATTAAAAATTTATATTATTTATATTAAAAAATTAATTAATATTACCAAATTATTTATTATTATTCATGTCTGTGGGTACAAAATCGTCAAAATAATGGTCATATTATAATAATTTTATTATTAATATATCATTGTCTTGTTGTTACTCAATTTTGTGTGTACAAATACAAAAAAATGTGCTTTGTATAATGAAATCAATAAAAGAAATACAATTTATTAAAAAATAATAATTTTAAAAAACAATTTTGGATTTAACCATCACAATATTTCCAATTGAAACTACATTAAAATTATAATTGAATTATTTATCACAAAAATATAGATAGACTTCATGAAAAAATCCATATTTTCTAAAATTTCATTTTACAATAAACAATTATCACAATGATAATTTTATTTTATATTTGTTATTGATAGCGAGTATCCATCATGGATTCTATGAAACAACTAATTAAAATCATTTATCATAAAAACCTCTTACAATAGACCTTATAATATTCCAAACAGTGCGGTATTGAATTAAAGAAAAGTATAGAATTTCTTTTAATTTTTATTATTAACAATTAATCATTATAGAAATGATACAAAGGGATTAATCATTGATATCTCTATCTACATAACTCTAATTTTAAATATTGACCTTTTCATGGATTTTAATCCATCACAATAATTAGGCAGGAAAATAACACTTATGACTCAACTTGTTTTTACTTTTCTATTAGAATGTATTGAATATGATATAGGTATAGATTAGATCGATATATTTCAACCAATTCTACGACATTCAAAATGTAAAAAGTGGAAAAACCTTCCAGATATTCATAAAATTAAATATATCTTGAATTTGTTTTATAATTATGGAAATATTTCCAATATACTGAGTGAATAAATTAATGTAACTATAATAGTTGTCAGCAAGGATAATTTTATAATTATCCAAACAATTTTGTAGTACATAAAGAGAAACCATACAGACTATAGTGGCAGAAAGATGGTATCTATATTAAGAAATTATACAATACTTTTGGGCCCAAAACACTATTTATTTATCATTTTTTTGTTTTTTAGAGACTATATAAATTCATGAAATCCATATTACAATAAAAAAACAAAACTATTAATGACAATAATTTTGGAATCCTTAATGAACATTCATATATACATTATACATTTCATGGGGATCATAAAAAATAACATATGGGGATTTCCAATTTTTATTAATGAAATGAAGAAAAAATAATCTATAATGATTATATAATTCATAACAAGATGGAAGTGTCAATAATTAATAAAATCACTGTTTTTTTAAAATATTGGTATGAAATACATCAAAAAATGAAAGTGAACACTGGGAAATTGATGCCTAAATTCTATATAAATGAATTAAATTATGTTGTTCGCTAGTGATCTTATATTTATTACCTTATTCCATAAAATAATGAATATATCCTTCATTGAATTTTTCTATAATGATTTCAATAATTGTGTATTAAAACAATAAGTACCTAAATAGTATAGAATTCAGTATTGTTTACATCAAAAAATTATCAATACATCTTGTGTAAATTTAAATCATGGATACACAAGTCACTTATATATTTCTAATTAACTACTTAGATATTGAATAAAAAATATTAACCTTATTAATGTTCCCTATTAAAGAATAAATGTTTGCATTTAATATGGAATATAGAACATATTTATTATCCCAGTAAATGAAATAATTTTTTTAAGAAGATTCATTGTGTTAAAACAATTATATGTAATGATATAATGATAAATATATTTAAAATTATTTTAATGGTTTCTGAATACATCCATGATACAAAATATATGTAAATGATGGTTAAAAATAATATTTTTTTAATAATTAAGAGTAATAGAGTACATGATCTCAATAATGTAAATAATCACAAAAAGAAATAATCCCTAAATCAGTAAAGGATAATTCGTTTCCATTAATAAATAATAAAGAACATCTTACAATAAACAAATTTGTTTTCATAATAATAATAGAAAATTTAAATATGAGTAATTTATTTTATTATTTAGGTTGATGATGAATATACTTAATGAGTTAGGCTCAATGAATGGGGTTACATTTCATTTTAAATTTATTAAAGAATCACTTATTATCATCCACATAATTGAATATATATTGTGTATATACAATTTTACCATAAAAATAAAAATTAATAAAAATTAATTTTATGTCTTATGTTATATAAAATAACAATTTTTCTTGTGTGACATGAAAGATCAAATTTTCTCAATATCTTATGTTAAAAGCTTGTTCAAGTGTTACTAAACAATAAAAATATAAATAACATTATTATTTAATATATCTGAATACCTGAATTGGATTTCATAAAATATGAAAATATATATTTGAAACGTTTCTAGTAATTATCATTTTACTATAAATAAATTATTTTCATTTTGTTGAACAAAAGAAATTTTCCTAAAAAAACTGTATTTTTTTTTTGCTAAATAACAATATAGTCAATCATTGAAAATTTAATATAAATAAATATTTTACCAAATTTAGAAAAAATATGAGAAAAAATACAACTTTTAAATAGTAAAATTGAAATAATATTATGGTTTATATTATTGTATTTGTCCAAAATGTTTCATTTTTTATGAATAATGAAAAATGATGAATTTTAAAAGAAAAAATCATTTTCATTAGAATTATATATAATGTAAAATTAAAATTATATAGGTTTTCAAGTATAATTATATCAATTTTATATGAATTATTTCAACTTAGGAAATTGGAATCAATTTTATATTTAAATAAGAAATAAAAACATTATATTCATTTGGGAATTTTCACATTCAAAATAGGATATCACATCACATCTATGGGGTTAATTTTAAATTAAAATTTCAAAATTAAATTAATTAAATAAATAAAATTTGATAAATATTTTAAATAATAAAAATTTCTTATTTCTTATAAATGAATATAAATTTATTATAAAAAGTAACAGTTAAGGAAAAAAATATTATTTTAGGTGATTAATGTAATACAATGTTTACTGGAGGTTAAACATAAATGATACGGAAAAAAATAACCTATAAATATTTAAAATAACAATTTAATGGCTATATTTCGTCCATTAAACCCCTAATATTAGATAATTTTCCATTTTAAACCCTTAGACATTGGAAAAACAGGGGACAACACACTTGATTTAATAAATACAATTTGTGTCCACTAACCAACTTATATAAAGCCATCCCATCTCGTCTCTTAATCTCAGTTTAATCCCACATTGGATAATACATTTATTGGATTAATATCTACCCAAAAACACAAAAATAATCCTATAAGATATATTTTGTGTATAAATTATTCATATGAAGTCTTTATTGAATACCTAAAAAGGATACCCATAAGAGATGAAATTCCCATCAATAAATGTTTTTATTTTACAAATATTTCGTCCACCATGAATATTAATATTATGATTTTAATATAATAAAATCAGTATATTCTATTTATGGGTATATTTTTAAAATATGGTAAAGACCATGAATTATATCAACTTCCATAAAGTGGGTTATGAAATAATATTTCATGTTTACGAAAGACTACATCCTTGGAAATCGATATCATTCATTTTTTTCAACTTCCACATATCATGGTTCATTAGGATTATTGATATTGAAAATATTCCTGACATTTTTATATATTTATATCACTAGATACAATATATAACATATATACTTCTAACATTCCATTCTATAAGAGATACAATAACGTCGCTTGTGTGTACGATGGACAATTGCCTTATGATGTGATATAATTCGTCTTCCATTTCTTCCTCACAAAGAAGGTGATAAAGAAATATGTAATGATTATATATGATATAATTGAAGTAATTTTTATATTATGAAAATAATTTTATTTATTTAATGGTAATATATTAAATTTTATTTCATTTTCTTTCTCTTAAGTAAACATGGTATCATTGTTCATTTTGGTGAGGACTATCACATTCATGAATATATGAGACAATATTTTTATTTTTGAAACACAATGATTATATCTATAAGTATATTATAGGGTATAAATGATTTTATTATAATTATTTATGTTGAAAATATCACATACCGCTTTTTTATAATAATGATTGAAAAATAGAAATCTTAATAATGCATATGTACGACATATCATCATGATGATTGTTAGATACATCATTTCTAATAAATTTCACTCGTGATTCTTTTTATATTACAAATACTTGTAAAAACGACTTTATTTTAATTAATATTATTATAGAGTATATATAAATACATAATATTCCAATGATCTAGATCATTCATGAGGAATCATACATGACTATACAAGTTAATTAACACCCAAAACAAATAAAATATATGATTGTTAATGAACTATTAATAATATGATATAAAATAATAATATATTATAATATCAATACTAATATGGGGTTTCAGTAAATTAATAACATGTTTAAAAACTCTATATTTTTTGTTAAAAAAAGTTCAAACCAATGGGGATGCAACGCTAGGGATTTAATCTCAATTTAACTTCATTGATGTATATTATAATTTTTGCACCTAATTTAAAAAATATTGTTTATATAATTCCCCATTGATAAGTCACATATTGTTTACTTTTTTACTCATGATATTTAACTTTTCAATTGTAAATATTTCTTCTAAGTGGAATGAATTAAAAGATACCAAGTAGTAATGATGTTCTTAACTCAATTTTATTTAATTGGGTTAAACTTCTACTTCATTGACTCTATCATTATATTCATATTTGTCTGAAGAAATGTAACTATATTATAATTACTTTTAATAATTATAATTTTATTTATAATATTTGATCATAATAAATTTTTTGGTTGATTATCACTTTTAAATTTTGACTATTTTAGGGGTTTACATAACAATATAATTTTAATCATGATTTTTTATTCATGAATTTAAATTGAAGTAAATTATTTGATCAAATTTTAATAAACCATTTTACATACATAATATCTAGTTATTAAGGGTATTATTCTACAATATTATCATTTTTAACTCATTAAAATATAAATTTATAGACTAAATATATTTAATAAAATCATACTTCAGTTACCTCTTCAGTAAAAAGTCTATTTTCATTCAAAATTATGTTTTATATAAATCATTTCAAAATTGTTTATAAAATTCTATAAATGTTATCTTAAATAAATTTTACATATTATTAATTTTTTAAAAACCAGTCAATGGATTATTATTTGTCATTGAAAACTGTTCTCTTTGGGTTTTTATAAAAATCAAGAATAGGATATTCAAATTTCTTTAGAAAAAGGTTCATTTGTTACATTTTTTTAAGAGAGAAAATATTCTTATTGATACCTTTTATGGAATTTATGAAATTACTAGCTATAATGAACATCATTTATTTCAGTATTGTATTTCCTATTTACAAGCATCATTTTAATGAAATGTTGTTTATATGTGGTTTTCAAAGAAAATTATTTTAATTTTATTTAACAACATCAAAATGATATTTTCCACCAAAAAATTTAATATATATGGCTATTGTATTTAAATTCATCAATTACAACATCTCTTTATTCATACTCCAATTGTTATATCATTTAATAATAATGTTCTTATTCTTCCTCTGGATTATTTAAGATAATTTTGACCACAAAATGTATTGACATTCACTTCCTCTATTAATTCTTATAGTTTGTAACACTGCCATACATTATTAATATTCCATCAGAAATTAAATTTCCCTAATAAATTCATCTTTTTTATCATGGATTGTTTAATTATGAGACTATATATCATTTCTATAAATAGAGTTTTACATTGAAGATAATTTTACTAATTAATGAAATATTGATAATTAATTATTCCATACATAGTGAAGAATCTTTATGACTAGGGAAATTGATTATTCATTACATGGATTATTTGATTTAGTGGGAATTCATTGTATAACCATGATAAGGGTTTGAGAAAATATATAAATTATCCTAATGTATTGGCTATATCATGAGATTTATCTCTTGGAGAACATTAGTAAAATTACATTCCACCCAATATGTTCTTAATAATTTTATGAATGATCTTGACAATAAAGATATCATTTTCCTATTATACATAAAGTCTGTTATTTAATCATTTCCAAGTGTTATAGTTAAATTTTTATTATCCATGTTATTTTCAAAATTATAAAATATATGAACACATTTACTTCACATTTCTCGATTAGTGGCATATTTTTTTACTTATTTTTCATTCCATATTGATTACGCCTTATCTATTTTTGAGAGTCAGTTTATAGATTTAATGGATTTTTTTTAAATTTTTTCAATATATTTAATATGAATGTCATTTATTAATGAAATATTTTTACATATATTCACCTTTCTTATTTTCACATTCATTATGAATAGTCCTTAATTTATACATGTTTTATACATAACCCTTACTGATCATTTTATCTCAAAATTATTTTGTTTCCTTTTACAATTAATCCTTGAAATAATATAAGACATATATTCATGAATACTCTTTATGGAATAATTTTATTATTGTAAAAAATATTAGGTTACACTTTGGGTATTCCAATGTATTAACGAAGGAACTATATCAGGAATACGGTGGTCAATGTCAACACATTTGGTATTAGTGGATGTCAATTTGAAACATTGGGTACTAGATTTAGGAAAAAACATATACCTATAATCACAAAAATATAATATAATTTAGGGATAAGTATAAAAGATCAATCTAATGTTTTGGTAAAATAGAAATTATGTAATTTTTCCATGAAATATATCCATGTATGGTTACTATAACCAGAGAAGGATATGAAATAGATGCACCAATGGGTAATAACAATAAAAATCCATTATTGGGTTCAACCAAATATTAAATTCCTTCATGATAATAGGACTTACTATTCACCTAGTTCAAAAATCATATGGGATATTCTTTGAATATAATAAAACATTATTTACAAACCATTATGAGAAATTTGAATATATATTGGATGTAAATAACCTTGGTTAACACATAAAACATTGAAGGAACAATGATGAAAAAAATATTGATGTGTTTATGTATTGTGATTCACAAAATAAAATTTTAATATATTTCACATGTGATGTTTTTGATATGAGAATCATGAAATATATATGTATGGTGTTAAATGTTCGAAAAAATATTTCTTTATTAACACAAGATTTATGTATATAATCATAGAATTATGAGGATAATATTGATATTATGTAAAATGTTTTGAACACCATTTATGGATTATTTTCCTTATATTCAACCATTATTAAGGATATTTTTGTGTAAATTTAAGAGAAAATAAACCAAATATTTCAGTATATATTTTAGATAAAAATTTATTTGATGAATAATGCCTTTTCATAGTATATAAAAAATTTTAAAGGTAATAATTTCATTTAGGTTTGATATAATCATTAAGTATATTATAATAAAATTAAGATAAGATTTGATGTCATTGAAAAAAAGGGTTTTATTGAAAAAATTATTAAAATAAATTTTAAGTATTAATTTTATATCAAGGATGTCAATCATATTTCCATGAGAATATTATAAAAATTTAATAATATTGTTTTTGAAAAATTATATCATATACTCCATGTGAAATATAAAAAATATATAAAGGTAGTGGGGCTTTAACCAACTATTAAATGATGATAATGGTTTCTCCCATACAACAAGATTACATGATATATTAGTTAATATTTTATTGTTTTAGTAAAACATTTTAAAATATAAATATAAATGATGAATTATTGACATTGCTTTTGAGGTTTAGGGATTTATTAAATATAATGGATATATTGTACTAAACATATTTCTATTATAAAATAGTTGGAGGTAGATTTAAATACATTATTTACGTATCTTATGATATGTTAAATGTTATTTTTTTTGTTCATAAGTTATTAATGATTAATTTTTAGGTATTCATTTCATTTATTGATGTTTGAAATGATTATTAATTAAATAAAAACCAAATGATGAGATTGTGTTTATAAATTTGAAGCATTTCTTTTATTTATATTTCCATATATTCGTAGATAGTAAAAAAATATTTGAAAATTATGGAGAGTGTCATGAAAAAAAATACCAACTACTTTCATTATGATGAATCAGATTTACATTTTGACACTCATAGATTTATGGAAATTAGACCCTTAAAATTTCTTTTCATAATGCACATCATTTTGATCAATAATCTCAATCACTATATATAATTATTTATTCTTCTATTCCATGTTATTATATTCAATTTCCACATATGTTCTCCAACTCAAAATTCTTGTTATGATTCATTCCATATAACACCATTATTATCATTTATCTCTTATTAAGAGGATTTTAAACCCTTTTATGTTATGGGTTTTTCAATTAATAGATTTTAGAATATCAACATCTTGATTACCTATATAAAAAAATGGAACAAATAATTTAATATATGTTCTGAGAACGAAAACACATGAAAATAAAAATATAATAACATTTTATTCCATAATGTTTGTAATAAAAAGTACTATATTATCTTGCATTTCATAGAAAAATTATTTGCTTCAATATATTGATTTAAACAAAAGATCGAGATTTACCAAATTAACGTATATTATTATAATTATTTATTAATATATTTATTTTCTTAAATAATATATTTTATTTATAGGAATTTATAACTTATAAAAAAATATCATTTTTAATTGATTATTAGTTATCTTTTAAATAAGGAAAAAATAAAATCATTAAAAAAAAGAAATATTCTGTAAAGAACAATATTTTATCTAAAATAATGTCTAGTATCACATTGAACACTTAATTTTAATTATCATTTTATATATTTATGAAATTTAATATGATTGATAAAATTAATTTTGGAAATTTTATTCAGCATATTATTTGAGGGTTAATTTTAATCCCTTAAATGATTATTTTTATAATGAAAAGTAAAAAAAATACTATAATAAAAATAAAAAATAAATTTTTCAATTATATAATTTATAATGTTATACTATAAGATAATTTTTCTTTGAAAATTAATTAAAAACAAATTCTGAATATATTAATATTTAGTTTGTTAGAATAATATTCATATAAAATTTAAATTAAACACATTGTTAATATTTTAACATTATCCATTTAAAACAACAATTTCTCATTATGTTTTTATGATTAATTTTCAAATTTATTTTCTGATTTATACAGATTTTATTTATTAAAACAGATCCAACATCTTGATTCATCAACATTTTTATTTTGTAAAATGTTCATAATAATTTTATAGAAAAATCCATAATGAATGCATTATAAATTAATTAAAATAGTTCGGGTAATAATGGTTTTGCTGAGGGTTATACTAAAATTGAAAATGGAACGTTTTCCCTATAAATTTTCCATAAAAAAATTAATTTATCTTATTTTGACTATTACACACATAATGATTGATAATATAAATTTTTTTATCTTATTTTACAGAAGAAAAGCTTGGGTGAAGTCAATTTCATTCAGCAATACAAACTATCTCATCTCCCCTACTAATAAAAGGTCACACCACTCCTTTCATCTTCACACAATAAAATAAATTTGGATCAAAAAATAAATATTAAAATTATGTTCTAACTTCTTCCACCTCATTCTACCAATCTTATATTTTGCATAAATCCAACATATTCTGGCCTTAGTGATAACATGCGAACATTACTCGAAGTAGATGTAAATTTCATTATTTTGATTTTTTTCGTCCACCGTCAATTTTTACTAATCCATGAGGATATACAATAAACGTTATATTATTTATAATGGGTGATTTATATAATATTTCTATGACCTAAAACCATCTCCACATTCATATAATGGGTTTTGGAATCATAGTTTGTGTGTACAGTACATTAACGCCCCGTGAAGAGAAGTCATTCATTTTTTCATTTCACACTCTCAATAATGGGTATTATGATGGACATAAAGTATGTATATCATGAACTAAATCTTGTTTCCATCAAATCAGGCACCTGAACCAGTCTGTGGAAATTATCAAAGGGAATTATCATTCCCCCCGGGCAAGCACAAGTGCCTTAGGAATCCTAAAATAAAAAATGGGAACGATTTACGGGATGTCATAAACATAAATCAACAAACAAGTCAATAAACCGAATCTGGATTTTTCAAACCTATCCATCATTTAAAAAAATTTAGAACAAAACTACATACATTAAGACATCTCTCGAATACTATAACAAATAACGAAATCCGAAAAGGATAGCCCCATCACCTCCTCATAAGAAGAGGCATCGCCATCAACCACAACCTCACCATGAATTACTTCTAGAAACCCGAACCATTAGTACTAAATTTTTACCCAATACTGCGACAAAATAATCGTGTCTACATATACCCAAAGGTTATAGTACAGTTTTAGAAAAATCCTAGTTGGATATCACCACTAAAATATTACATGTGATAATCATTCGAAGTCAAAAAAACATTCAAGTTTACATAAACCTTGAAATGCTAGTAACAATTTCAAAATGATAAAGATTTAAATAAAAAAAGTCGTCCAGTAGGCTATTTTAAAGAATCAACACATTTAAATTAAATACTATAGTTACTGAATAATTCATGTCAATCATACCGTATTCCGACAGTATGAATAAATCATCTAATGAGCATAAGTAATGAGAAATGAACCCTAGGAACAAGCTCACTTTGGGTCCCAGGTACATCATATATCGGTGATAGTAATGATCACAATATTTGTTTCCAAGCACACTAGACACTGGTTGGGAGAATACCCATAACGTACTGGTTTCCCATCATCATCATCATCATCATTATTTAGTTAGTGTTTTCATTGTCAAATTTTCTACGTGAAACGGAGGCCAACCCCCGCGGGATTACTAGCACACTAGTACACCTCCACCCACCTAGATACTATGGTTCTCAACATGTACACAACCTAGTTCAATAAGACATGAAATAAATATTTCAAATGAAAATACCACATCCACATCACAAATTCACCAATCATCACACATTTATATCACAAAATTCACCTAATCACCATTTTCATTCAAATGGATTTTGAAATTATACTCTCACAAAAATATCCCACAAAACTTTTCACATCTCTTTAACACTTGATGAAATCCTTTAATCATTTTTATAAAACATTTACAGGATAGTACAGATCAAAAAATATCTTACAAACACATTCCAAATAATAACCGTTATACCTACAAATTCATTTTATCATCATAATCACACGAAACAGCCCACAAACACGTTTCATACACACATCACATTATAATAAATCACCTATAGAAATTAAAAAACATTCTAAAAACGTTTTACATAAAAACAGATAATTTTAACTTTCAAAAAATCAAATTAGGAACATACACTCAATAATAAAGTGTGAAAACATCCTTTGAACATTTTGTGTAACTCATTAATCCATCTAGATATTTCATAGAATGCTTTCAAGAAGCATGGCATGGTTTTTCACTTAAACCCATTAAAACCCCATCATTTAATACCAAAAGCACTCTAAATCCCTACAAAAGTAGAATTTTCATACCAAACCATATTTTGTAAACCACTTTTATATGTTATAAAATAAACCCAATGATTTCATCTAGAGATACACATGAAAAACACCCAATTTTAAACAAAAGTGAAAAATTAAAATTATGCTCTTAAAAAAGTCCATAAAAATAGTTTTCTCCTAATGAAAAGAATATGATGAACTATCAAAATAATTAAATCAATAATTCTAACTCATCATGAAATTATTACTCATGGAATATCCTATAGAAAGTGTCAAACCCCTAATTTTTTTGTGAGAAACGTCAACTGCACCCCAACCATACCACAAGGAAGATAAATATAGCCTTAAACAACAATATTACCCCAAAAGACTGATGGTTAGACCCTAGGTACAAACCTAATCTACATGAAACATTATAATTCATTAATAAGTGAATGAAAAGATACATAAAGGGATTAAATCAAATAGAGAATGACTTACATGCATGGGTTTGAAGTATCCCCAATCAAATCTACATTCAAAATTGAGTTCCAAGGCATAGAGATAGATAATGGGGATTTCCATGGAGGTAATGAACTAAATGGGTAAGAATGAGGCCGATTCGGGATTATTCCAGAAGGGTACAATGGGAATTACAAAATATTTTTTATTACATGGACACGTTTGCACGGTTTGGATGCACGGTTTAGTAAATCGTGTGGCCAAACCAAGTGGCATATTCTATCCCCCCAATATTTGATTTTGTGCCTCCAATTTTAGGGGGTTCCAATTGGGAAACAATGGGGATAATATAGGAAAATGATATGTGAATAAAAAATTAAATTCAATGCAATATTTACACCCAAAAACGCATCCATCTCAAGGGTACAAACCACCTAAACAATATACCGCATAAGTGGTGCCACTTGGACTGTCACTAGTCCAACATAAAAAAACCACGACCTCATACCATCCATTTTAAAAATGATGAGGCCATGTACCATAAAAAACAACAAAGACTACAGTCTTAGATATTGAACATAAGAGATACCAAATTTTTAAACCAAGAATACCTGGAAACCAAGAAAAAGCTATGAACCAATAGTAGATTTCAATCAATACATGGAATTAACATTATAGGTGTGACATTTTTCCCCGCCATAATGAATTCATCCCCCATAAATCCATAGCAAGGCCATATCAAAAACCAAAACCAACCGATAATCAAATATATACTCCCTTTCTATGCATCATCCCCCACCACTGCCCAAAATAGCTTCAGTGATCAATTAAGGAAGGAATAATCTCACAAACCAAAACATTCATCACATTAGTAAAATGATAAAGCACATTCAAACTTAATCCAAAAATAAAACTCATCTAACACTATCCGAAAAAGGCTCCAAAAATTTACCCAAAATAACAACAATATTGAACAAGGTTACACTTAGCGTGATTTAATTAAAACGTTAGGAACTCTAAAATCCCAACATTTACCCCAGGAAGATTTTAGTAGTTGGATAGATCTATATGAGACTACCTACCACAAAGACAATACCAAGGACACTTCTGAGTTGATGATACAGGGAGACACAAATGGGCTCCCCAGCATAAGATAGAAATTAAATATTCCCAAGATAGATTCCGGAATCTAACATTGGAAGGACCGAATATATTTCTCAGTATAAGGGGTTTAATTGTAATTTGATATTTCCATAAGAACATACATAAGTATAATAGTGGGTCCCCCAAACATAAGAACCAACCAAATTAATTGAACATCACTGGCCGACACAGAAAGACCACAAAATGTAAAGAGTTGGGATGAACACATTGTTAGACTGCACATTTTGGGAGACCATGTGCTTACCATGGGGACCCTTCTATATGCATGTTTATTTGAGGATTACCACCTTGGGATTTCCCCAGAAAATGTGCGAGATGCACTCCATGACCTATACATGGAGATCAAATGATTTAATCCTCTTCCGTATCATAGTTAGGCTTTAGAAACCCCCTTAACTGAACTTCTTCTTTCGATGCCATAATAACTATACCCAGATACCAGATTGGTTCACCAAGACATAACACATTCCAAGATCACATTACCCTAACACATAATTTTTCTAAAACCAGGGCATTGAAGATACACACACATCACACCATGTTTCTTCATGTGAAAAACTATATATGTAAAGGACTCATATAAATGCTCTCCTCTAAAATAGAGGATTTTCATGTTTTCCATAGGGACATATACATCAAAAATAAGAAATAATATGACAATATTTCATATCCTTAAGAAAATATGGTCTCATTCAACCTTGTACTGGCCATTGTGTCTGATATAAATAGTATAAGGAAAGGGTCCATATGCCAAGTCCCCAAACAACATACAATTCCAAAAAGATTCCATTATAGCCTCTCATGACCATACTTACCACACTGATGGTTTAATGTGAACTCATTCTTTGAATAGACTATGATGGATCCATAGGCCCTCTTATACACCATCCAGATCCTCAACCACACTAAACATTTCTTACACCTTCCACCATCATCAATGCGGTCTCATTCAACCTTCCACGAGCACTCGCCCACAATAAGTGGATCCAAAAAACAAAGAAAGGTATATTTAAAGACTAATTCTAAAAATCATGAGAAAATATTCCTTATATTTATCAACTATTGGATTTCCAAATGGTGAAATAATATGGATTGCACTTCAGTTGTGCTCTAACCCTTAATTGGTTCAAACCTTATCCAGCAAGTGAACCAAACGACCCAACCATGCTAGTCCATTTTTCAATACATGCCACAAACTATATCTAGACACATGAAGGAAACCACTATAAAGGCATCCCAAATAATGCCTCTTAAAGAGGCCACTAACCACACCTTCAACCTAGCTTATTGAAGAAACACAATCCAAAAAAACTGTTTAAACAAGAGGGGTTCTTTGACTCAAATAATCCCCCTAAAACATTTCCATAAAGACATAAGACACACAGTACCAAAATATCAATACATAAATCATGTTTTATTTTAAAATATCTCATTGAATATAAACCCTTTGACGGTTACCATATCCACCAATGGTACCCCATGGGCCTCACACGTTCATGTTTTTGTGCCACACAGGGAACCCTCCACATATACATCCACTCATTCCATTAACCATACATCATCCCATAAATCCCCATGCATGTGTTCACTCATAGAAATTCCAAAGGTTAAATATCATTTTTCCACTTGTCTAAACACAAACTGTAAACAAATATAATCTTTACATCAATACTACTAAACACTAAATCAAAATCCCAATTTACATCTTACAAAACATTTTAGAAAGGAACAATCATTCACATAAGAAATCACCTCCAAGTCATAAATGTTAATTTCAAAACATCTCATCCCATTAAAACGCCTCTCAACGTTCTATAAAACCCTATTTGAAACACTTTTTCAAAACCAACTTTAAAATAATTTCTTACTTTCAAATGTAGAGTAAACACCCCATTTTCCATTACATAACAATTCTGAAAATTCAGTTCCAGCATTTAATAAATCAAACCATTCCCAATTTATTAGAAAATCATATAAAAATAATTTACACTTCTTAAAACCTTTTCATTGTTTCGTTAAACACAAAAATCCATGATTTCAAAACAGAAGTACACAAGACAATGTGAGAGGAAACTAGTTTTGGTGGGTGACATGGACATTTGGTTGGCAGACAAATGCCTATAACATCACAATCACAGAGATTGTTGCAGGGAAATATCCCCAGATCCACATGAATTTCCAGGCCTTAATATCTCAAATAGACCATAAACCCAACTCCATTTTTTTTACTTAATCATCCTAAAATCAATAAAACAAAAGAACTCAGATAAATCCTGACATCCCTTAGAGACTTGAATTCCATCATTAGGATTGCTAGATAGGAAATATTCCTATAACTAGAATGTCATGTATTGAAAATCCTAGCTCCACACAATCTCTACTCTTCAACATATAATATATACCAAAGCAAAATAACCTCCTTTGATACCATTTTGTCATGAACCAAATATGGTTTCCCTCAAAACAGGCACCCGACCCTGACTGTGGCAAGGAACAAAGGGTGTTCCCGATCTTCATGTCTTGGAACAAGTGTTCTAGGTATTATAAAATGAAAAAATGGGAATTATTTTCCTGATTTTATAATCATACATCAGCAAACAAATCCAATGAACCAAATCTGGATTTTTATACCATACCATATTTTACAATATTGTCGAACTGAGCTACATAGTTTAAAATAAATTTCAATGACTATACCAAATGAATAAAAAACGTATATCCCAAGAACCACCTCATGTAAATATAAACCACCATTAATACATCTCCAAAAAAACACCATGAAGGGTCACTAGAAACCCTAACCATTGGAAAAAAAGTAGTACCCATCACCGTACCAAAATAACTGAGTCTACTTACATACAATGGTTTATATAGGGTGTGATCCACACCCTAGTAGGATACCACCACAAAGAGATTAAAATTTATAAACATTCATATATTAAATGATTTGAAGTTATTATAAACATGGGAATGCTAGTAATGATTTCTAAAAGATGGATCATTAAATAAAAACAGTTTTCACGTGGGCTGTTTAAAAGAATCAAAACATTAAAATAAAATAAAAAAGGTAGTGATTGTATCAGAAAAACATAATATATTCCAATGGAATGAAAAAATCATCCAATTTGTATAAGAAATGGAAAAAACCCCTTGATATTATCTAACTATTGTTCTCAGGTACCTCGTATCTCGGAGAATATTAGCATCACAATATCCTTTATCTTGCACACGAGAAACTAGTAGAGAGAAGAACCATAATCTAGTGGTTACCCAACATCATCATTATCATAGATTATTTAGTGTTTTCATCTTCAAACATTCTATGTGAATATTCGAACAAACCCCACTAGAACACTAGCATACTAGTACACATCCACCCACCTAGATACTCAAGTTTCCCAATTGTGCTCAAACAAGTTCAACAAGCCATGAAATAAAAATTTCACATGAAAATACAACATCCACATCACACATTTTCCAAATATCCCACATTTATATCACAAAAGTCACATAATCCCTCATTTCATTCAAATTGATTTCAAAATCATACTCACAACAGAATATCCCCAACACTTTTAACATCTCTTTAACACTTCAACAAATCCTTTAAATATTTTTGTAAAAAATTTACATGACGATAAACAACACATAACATCCTAAACACACATGCCACATAATATCATTTTTACCATAAAATAAATTTTATCATCATACTCACACGAAACAAATTTCAATCATGTTTCGCACCCACATCACAATTTAATAAATCTCCATGACAAATAAAAAAACATACTCAAAATGTTTGACATCACAAATGACCACTTAATATTTCAAAAACTAATTTTAGGAACATACACCCACCATAATAGTACATAAACATCATTTGGAAACTCTCTGAAACTCATTAAACCATTTATAATTTTCATAGAATACTTTTATGTAGCATGACAAGGTTTTTCCCCTAAAACCAATTCAAAACACCTCTTTTAATCCCAGAAGCACAACAATACCGAACAAAATCCAAATTGGAATCCCAAATAACATTAATTAAAATACTTTCATAAGTTATAAAATAATTCCAATGATTACCACCAGAGTTACACATTCAAAACACCCAATTTGAAAAAAAAGTGAAACTATAAAATTAACTAAATAACAAACCTCATAAAAAATGGTTTTCACACAATTCAAAGCATATTTGGAACATTAAAAATAATTAAATCATGCATGATAACACATTATAAAATTAATACACATAGAATCACATATTTAACATTTCAAAACCATCAAATCCTAGTGTGAATCATTATCTACACCACCACCACACCTCGTGGAAGAGAAATCGAGCCCTATGACACATGATTTCACCAAAAAGAGCCATGGTTAAACCCTATGTAAGAAAAAAAGATTCTTTACAGTTGAGTACTCATGAATGGGTGACCAAAACACTACCTAATGTGACGAAATCATAGAGAGGATGATTTAATTACATGGTTTTGAAGTTCCTCCCATCAAATATCCCTTCAAAAATGATTTCAATGGAAGGGTTAGAGATATTGTCGGCAATCCATGGAAGTAGGGAATGAAATGGAGAAGAATGGGTATGATTTTGGTTTATTATGAAATGTTAAAATGGTAAATACAATAGATTTTTAATGTGTTAGACACCCTTCTAGTGTTTGGATGTACGGTTTAGTAAACCCTGTTGCCAAACCATGCGACATGTTCAGTCCACCAAAAATGTGACGTTTTTCTTTCAATAAAATGGAGTTAAAACGGGAAAATAATGGGATAATATAGGCCATGCATAGGGTACAAAAAATCCCAAAAAAATCACTATTTTAACCCCAATATTGATCCAACTCTAGTGTACAAACCACCACCACCATATACCCCATAAGTAGTTCCACTAGGAGTGTAACTAATCCAAATTCAAAACACCATAACCTCACAATATCCCTTTGAAAAAAGAAGATTCCAAGTACCATATGTGTCCCCTAAAACAGAGGTCATTGATCAAGAACATAAGAGACACCAAAATCAAAAACCGGGAACACTTGGAAACAATGATAAAGCTAATAACCAAGAGTGGATTTGAAAAAAATCATGTAATTTAAAATTCATGTGTGACAATTTATATGATATTTATTAAATATTTTTACCACTATAATAACTGAATGACATATATATATATATATATATGAATTATATTTCCTTGGATATATGATAACATTTATTGTGGGAACAGTGGACTACCGCCTCATGAAATGATGTGATCATTTATTAACAACGCTTCAAAATGATGGTGAAGAATGCTAAATGTAATTATTATTTGTGATATATATGACACATTAACTATATTAGTTCCATATTTGACATTATATAATGAGTCTATATATCAATTTCATTCACTCCCTATTTATCATGTAAATATAATAATATCATTTGTGTGTGTGTGGACTACCACCTACACATTATGTTGTTACTGTATTTTAATCACTACACAACAATGATGATGAAATTTGGTATATAATATTTTATAAACAATATTACAATAATTATTAAATTTTAACATTTTACGTACCTATTTTTAATATATTTCACTGAAAAATAGATTCATTATAAATATGTATGTATGGAATATAGCAACGATGATTGTAATGTATTTCATTTTTACATATCCATCAGTCATGATTTTATTAAAAAGTTAATTTGATGAGAAAAATGATATTTATATTATTATTATTATTATGGGGATATAACAAAAAAATATGAAAAAGAACATGGTTTTCCATGACGAAACACGCATGATAAAACAAGTCAATCATTACTAAATTTAATTAAAATAATGAATTATTATTAGTAAATGGGTAATAAGATTTTCTAAGAAGATCATGTTTTATATTTTAAATATTTATATGGATTTAGAATATCATAATTATTTTTTTAATCCACAATTGATGAGGTTAATAACAATGAACTAAAAGGGAGAATATTTTAAGGGATTTCATCAAATTTCACTTCATTGAGACATATAGTAATGTTCTGAACCTAATTTCTGTTATAAGGTATATATACAGTCCACTACTAAAAATATTGTGAATACAAAATTCTTAATGGTATATTATGTTTCAATTTGATTTATTTAATCTATGATTATTTGAATTAAATTTTACCATATGTAAAAGTATATCTTAACTAAATTTTCATTCATTAGGATAAAATAGTACATCATTGATTACATCATTCTTAGATTATGTGAATAATATATTTTGTTGATAATATGTTTTATTTAAAAAAGTTAGTTTTTATTTATTTTTTATACACATAATCTATTCATCAGATGATTATTCATTTAACATTACGCTATTTTAAAGGGTTTACATCAAAATATCATTTAAGTAGAAATTTTTTCTTTTGGAAGTAAAAATAAAGGTAATAATTTTATCACTTGTTTTAAACCATTATTTATTTAATACTCTATTTATTAATTATATTTTCAAGTACTAGTGTAATTTTACACAATTTGGTCAATCAAATATTTGATATAATGTTTCTAGTAAAATCGAAATTAATTTCTCTCTTTGATTAGATATTTGATTTCATCCAAAACAGTGCTTTCTAAAAATATTTTCAAAAATGTATTAAACATTTAAAAATGAATTGTTAAATAATTTTGTAAACATTTATATGATTTAAAAGATATATTCCATGATTTTTTTTAAATAATAGCTATTTGATTTATTTAGAAATTTTATACTGAATCTTAATGATATTTTTTGTACATGACACTATAAATTCATTTTCACGCTGAATAATTAATGTTTTGTTTGATATTTATAATGTAAAAATAATTTACTACCTTTCTGACCTCCATTTATTTATATAATCCATTACATGGTTAGTTTTATTTTTTAATGGAAATTATTTTAAATGTTATTTTTAGTGAAAAATATTTTCAAAATATTATTCAAATTAAAAATGATATTTCTAGAAAAAATATATAGAAGAAACTTTAAATGTATTTGAATTTATGAATAAAAAATCATTATATTATTACTAAAAATAATTATATATTATATTGATATAATACTTTTTCTTCATGCTGGTGATATTGTACCATTATGAACAAGGAATTTATTGAAATTTACTTCATTAATAAACTAATTTTTGCATTAATATGTCCTTTATTTATTCAATTTCCATTTGACATTAAATATTCTCTACATATACATATATATTTTCATGGGTATTTTTATTTATTTTACCACATCACTTTTTTATATAAGGTGTTTTATATTGAATATCATTGATTATCTTTGAAAATAATGATAAATATACATTCATTAATAAATATAGAGACAATATAATAAGGGATAGAAATTATAAATTTAATTGATAATTCAATATATAATGGTTTAATTATAACTGCATGATATGGGCATCAAAGATTTTTTCAAAATTCTATTGATGCCACATTTGCCTAATGGGGTTAGTCAGTATGGTTTCCATATTTGAAGGGGTTTCCACCTAGTATGGTCTAAACTATCTTGGGAATGAATACGATTGTAAAAGTATCTTTTGCCTAAGAAATATGATGTATAATTTATAAAAAAATACATCATTCATAGATAATATTTTATTAACCTTTAATTTTTTTAATGTGGATTAATATGTAATTTTTTTCATTCTCAATTATTGATTAATAGCATGGGGTTGTAGTTATTTACCATTCTATATAGATTATACCTTACCTTGTGATGATACTAAGCTTGTTAAGAAAATGAAAAGTGTTTTCTATTATTTACCTTTCAAATGATTATTATAGTCAATTATTTAATTGGGGGGTTGCGTATAGATATTGACCATTCAATATTATTAATTCTTTATGTATGATGCTCCATTCATTAATTATTCCTTCCAATTTATAGAACCCACACTGTTTATTTTAGATAACACGAATTTTGATATATTTCACTTGGATTCGATGAAGATTATTATGCCTTATATACTAGAATATAACATATGGAATAATTTTATTCTCAATGTAATTATATTAATATTTAGGTATTTTTATGTAGTACATCATTTACCAGCTATGGTCTATTAGGGTCGAGGTCTCTATATACCAAATTGTTTTCCTATTATATAAATAATTGTTCATAATTAAAGGTATTTTATGTTTTATATTAGAATTGTTTATATATTTGGATTTTACAATATTGTTTCCAAGTGGTAAAGGGATTCCTAACCCAATATACTTTAATTGGATTATAACTATTCTTCAATGACATTGATATTCTTGAATTATTTATGAACTGATCTGTAAAATATTTTTTTACTTATTTACACTTATTCAATCTTTCTTTTTATGTGTTAAATTTAATCTCTCCATTTATTACATATCAAATATTTGATATGATATTTTTTATGGTTACTGAGATAAAACTGTTTTTGTAAAGAACCGGATTATTCTTGTAATTTTTTTGAATATATGGGAATTTTAAGAGCCTGCCAAAATTTACGGTGCTTGATTCTGATACCCGGTGTGCATGGAATAAATTTGTGAACCTTTTTTTGGTACGTTTAGTAAATGTTCAAGCAGGTTTTTTTAACTTTTTAGCCGGTTCTTGGAAATAAAATCTGAGTCCATCATTGAACTTGCAGCGCTGCTATTTGCTTAAAAAGACCTTCACATCAATCGTAGTGGGTCGAGAGTGAAAGGTAATTTTTTAGTATTTCGTTAATGAATAAAATAAAATAAAAATTTCTATCAATTTAATTTTTTAAACCCATCAACATGGGTTATGGTGGTTGGGAGAACCCTATCTTAAACCTCACATGTGGATGTAAAGAGGTGGGGACCACCTAAACTAACCCCCATTTTTAATTGAGAGGCAGGAACCACATAAACCCCATTGATGAGAGAAAACCTCTTCACTCTTCCAAAATTAATTATTCCAAAACAATTCCATTTAATTTGGCCAATTAAATGAGCTAATTAATGGTGACAACGCAGTACATTAATTATGCCAAATTTGTTGTTCGATCATAATTTATTTTGATAAACATAAATAAACAAGTCGGCTGTTTCAAATTTTGGTGGAAATTGGAGGGAAGAACTATTGGAGGAATATTCTCTCCAATGAAGAACACATTCTCCAATGAAAAACGAGCTCCCCAACAATGAATGCTCTCACCAACGAGGAGTATCATCAAAGAGAACGAACCGAAGATCGATGAAATGCTGATGTTGCTGATGTTCTTCTATCCCCAACAACATCGTCTACTTCCTCACTAACTATGCCAACAAATAACTGAGATAGCATTTTTATTATGTGTGATTATGGATTCCCATGTTCTTCCCTTATAAACAAAGAACATGGATAAACTCTCTAACCAGTTTATCCATTGTTGATTTCTTTTTTTTGCAGGATTGGGAACAGTTATTTTCGAGGGTTCTAGAGTTTGATATTCTTCATTCAAGGTTTTTTTGAGCCAATTTCTACTGCTCTAATGTGGAGTGTGTGGGCCAAACAAACATGGACCGACCCTCTATCGTTCTTGATTATTGGTTTGTTCTTTGTGATGTAAGAAGGTGTCATTTTGCCACGGTGATGAACGAAGAGAAGAAGGATGAACTAGCCGCCGACAAAGGCACATCACACGACCGCTCTGTGTGGAGAGGATGGTAGGCCATTCGGCTAGCCGTGGCGGACCACCTTACCATGACCGCACCACCGCCCCCTGACTACCCCACTGGACCGCGACTTTCGCACCACCCCATGACGTCGTGCGACCGCTGTGGCCCATGCGGCCTCCACCACTTCTCGGCCTCCACCGTCGCGCGATCTCCTCGGCACCGCGGCATCATGGCCTTTATGGACTCCACATAACCCATGGACTCTGCCACCCCGCATCCCCCATGACCTCCACCGCCCTGCGACCAATTCATTCCCCGTGGCCTCTGCAGACCCGCGACCTCTCATCCTGCGGGGCCTCGGCCGCCCTTGCGGCGGCCGCCGCCTCCCAACCGCCTCCTGCCACCCTGTGGACCCCCCGTGACACCCCGGGCCCCCTCGGATACCGCGGAACCCACATCATCCACCTCCTCGTGGCCCCTCGTATCCATCGCAGCCCTCGTGGCATCCACGCCGCCAAGCGTCTCCCCGCGGCCACACGTTGCTGCTCGGCGTGGGCCGTACAGCCCAGTGCAGGCTGGGCCGCCCAGTGCAGGTCGGGCCGTCCTGCGTGGGCCTGGACAGATAGAGCAGGTTAGGCTAAGGTGACCCAAACTAGTTCGGCCTAGTCCAGGTCAGATCGACTAGGTCGGATCGGACCCAGACCCGCTTCGACCCATTTATAATATTTTGACTATAACTTTGCCACCGATCGTCCATTTGGAAATGTGTCTGCAGCACTAAAAACCCTGAAGCGGGATGGGCCATTTGTTATTCCCCACTATTGAATCTGATAAAGTTGGTGTATCATCAGTTTTGATCAAGCATGAATCCAACCGGGCCCTCAGGACTAAAAGGCTAATAACGTACAAACCGGGCATCTGATTGACGCACTAACTGTTGCGTTGAGACCCTAATGATGTGGAAGACCTTTAGGATACTTATTCATGGGACTATGTGGTAGTTGATGTTTTGAACTATGGCTAGGGGAGTGGTCCTACTAAGAATGATACTTATGGAACCCAGCGACTGGCTGAGACTTGATGACTGATGGTCGTTTCGACTCAGAGTGACTTGAGAGTCCCATTGGGAAGCACCTCTCTATGATGCAGCAGACCCACGGTGGTGAGTGCCTCTATGTGATGTCGTAGAACCACAATACTAGAAAGGAGGATTACCTTAGCCGGCCATGAGGTGGATCCCTTCTATGTGACGCGGCAGTCCCACGGTACTCGACAGGTAGATAAAATCAGCTAGTCACAAGGGGGAGTGCCTCTGTGTGATGCGGAAGATCCACGGTGGGGTGTGCCTCTCTATGATGGGGTAGTATCATGGTAATGAATAGGGAGATTATCTGAGAAGTCCATGGACATTGGTAATCATCTCTGTATGAGGCGGTAGTCCTACTATACTCGATAGAGGAGGGGTTCTCCAGTAGCCGAGCTGTTCGTCGATGTGACTGGGGATGTTATTTGTTACTACTCTAAGAATAAATCCTGGTATGAGATGAGTCTTATCTTTGTGGTATTATTTTTTTCGTAGAATAGTTGGGCTTTAGTATTTTGAGTTGGGCCTCATGTTTCCTCAAGTTTGAGATGGGATTACTTGATAAATGAAGTATATGTATGGGCATATACCTATGATGGGTTGACTATTGTATTCATGCTTTTGGTATATCATTTGTTGATTTTTTGAGATATTGAGAGTATGAGGGTCTCTACTTAGAATCACTATACTCACCCCTGCATAAACTATGCCTACACCCTATTGTGTTTGGTGCGGACGACAGACATCCCTGACTGAGGACGTGTGTACCGGGATTGGATGTAGCTCAGTGGTGGACTTAGTCAAGGTATAACATAGAGATGATTATTCAATAGTTGTACCTACCCTTCAGGTTGGATCCTTGGTGGGTATTCACAAGAGTTTTTTATTTTACGTGTACCTCCTAGTTTACTTGTACTTTTCAATTTTCTTGTACATTACAGTTGTGCTCTTATTTTGGCCCCTTTTATTTCCGTACACACACTTTTTGTATTAGATGTCACTTATGTTCGTATCTTGATGTGTGCTTTTTTGTGTGTGTTTGCTTGTTATAAGGGAAATTCCTTCCTAGTTTTTAGGAATAGACCTTTCGGTGATAGTTGCTAGTCCCTGGTCTATGGAAGGAGAGCTTGTGGTAGTCCCGGTACGGGCCCTGGGGGACGGTTCATGAAAAATGTTTATTAGAGGAGTCGGTTCTACCATAGAATATAGGACTCTGATATTTTTTTAACTGTAATAGTGTTATTTGTAGTGATTGTGGTTATGAGTTTAGGAAATCCAGTTTTGGTGTGACGGCTGACGTATCCATACAACCAGACCCTGACTTCTAATTTCTGACTCAGTACATGAAAACACCGATTGCGTGTGTGTTTTCAAGAGTCTTGTTTATGAAATATTTGATTAAGCTCACCAGGTATAACTTATTGACCATGGGGCACCTGTTTCTTTTCAGAATGATTCAACATAGACAGCCATCTAGGGTTCCAAATATTGTATGCTCTGATAGCCCATCGAGCGATGAGGCCTTGGTGTAGGGCCCTCTTCTAGTAAGGGCACCAGTGGAGGTACCAGTGGTACTATTACCCGTTGGGCCACTGATTCCACCACCCCAGCTACAGAGGTTACATGCCTCTTGAGCACGTTACGCGAGTTCCAACTCCAGAGGCTACCCAAGTTCAAGGGAGGGACGGACCCACAGGATACTGAGGATTGGATGGAGGCTGTGGTGAGAGTTTTCTGACCGGTAGGGACACCAGCTAATCTAATGGTCATCATTTCCGGCATCCTTCTACCAGAAGTAGAATGCAGATGGTGGAGTTTGATGCTCCATGTTCATGACGAGGTGACACTTCTCTAGGAAGACATCGAGAGCCTATTTCGGGAAGAGTTTTTTCCAGCGAATCTTGGCCCAGGGCACATACATGAGCTTATTTATTTGCAACAGGGTAGCAGGACTGTGGCTAAGTACTCAGTGACGTTCACTGACCTCTCATGTTACTCGACTAATATGGTGCAGTACACATTCATCTGGGCTCAGACCTTTGAGCAGGAACTCAGGCGGGATATCAGGGCTTCAATGATTTCTCTCAGCATCTCGATGCAGGCGGGGGTGTTAGAGAGAGCACAATTAGAAAATAGTTTTCATGATGAGCAGATGCTAACAGCGAGACCCACCACCGGAAATCCTGTAGTAGAGTCTTCAATAGCTGGCAGCAGACAGATGTCACAGAGGTCCAAGAGAACCAGACCTACTTGTGGACGACTGTATAACTCAGGATCGGTTCTGTGGGGTACCAGATACATTTCTTGTCATGTGAGGAACCTGTAATGTTTCACATGTGGGGGTAGTGTCACATGGCTCATGACATCCCAACACACCGTACGTATGATCAGCAGACGGTCGAGGAACTGCCCAGGCAGAGGAAAAGGTTTGATTGATGAGGTCCTCAGGTAGTAGGTAGAAGTGGCAGAGGAGATTTCCATGCAACTAGCGGTGGGAGACGATTCGAGATATTACCACCACCACCACCACCATTTGGTCCACCACGACCACTGGGATAGGGAGGACAGGGGCGAGCTCACCTTTAGGTAGTTGAGGCATATGATCACATAACTCCAGAGCTGATACAAGGTAAGCTCTTTGTCTACTTCACCATTGCTTCGGTACTTATAGTTAAAGGTTCCAGTCAATATTTTATTTCCACTTCCCTCGCTCAATGCTTGGAGATTCCGACCTAGCTGTTTTCTCAATACATATGTCTAGAAACACTTATGGGAGTAGATTCGATGATTACGCACTTGTGCTGGTATTGTGAGCTTACTCTAGGATGTGATAGTTTCGATTGGGATCTCATAGTAGAAATATCGAGTCCTTAAGAAGTCATCAGGGGTATGGAATGGTTATCTATAGTCCATGCTTATATTGAATGTATTAGGTACAATGTTCGTTGTGTCCGCACATATGGGAACTGGATTACCTTCACCGATGAGAAGGGAGCCTTTGCAGCATAGTATGGACTTACCCGAAGAAGAGTGCAGTGGATCACTCATCAGTTGGCTAGCCTTACACTCAGAGTGGTTGATGTGGAGAGTCCGAGCTATCTGGTATTGGTGGACCAGTACGCATATGTATTCCATGATTATGTCCCTCATCTACCTCATCAAATAGATGTGTACTTTTACATTGAATTTTACCCCAGGTTTGAACTAATATCTACACCAGCATATCGGATGGATCTCGCTGACCTTCAAGATCTTCAAGAATAGATGGAGAACTTACAGGAAAAGGGTTCATTCAACCTTATGTCTCTCCTTGTGCGGCCCCAATTTTGTTCTGCAAGAAGGTATATAAGAGCTTGAGAATTTTTGTTGAATATTGGTGCCTGAACCAGCTGACCATGAAGAACACATTCCCACTCTCGAGGATTGATGTACTCTTTGATCAGCTGAAGGAAGCACAGTGGTTCTCGAAGATAGACCTCATATAGGGATATCACCATCTCAGAGTGCAGGACAAATATGTGTAGAAGATGGATTTCAGATGTCAGTACATCTATTACGAGTTCTTGGTTATGCCATTCGGCATAACCAACGCTCCGGAAGTGTTTGTGGGACTCATGAATAGGATCTTTCAGCCATACCTTGATCACATTGGGGTGGTATTCATTGATAACATTTTGATGTACTTAGCTATTTATGAGAAACATGAATATCATCTAAAAGTAGTTCTGGACACACTCTCAGAGCACCTTCTTTATGGTAAGCTCTCTAAGTTCTACTTCTGGATCCGAGAGTTTATGTTTTTTGGGACATGTCATATCGGACGCTAGCGTTGTAGTAGATCCATCAAAGATTGAGGCTATACAAGTATAGGATCCACCTAGGTGTGTGATGTAAGTACGAAGTTTCATGGGTTTTACTAGATGCCATATGAGGTTTGTGCCATATTTCTCTAGAGTTACAACACCTTTATCAGCATTGATGAAGAAGGGGGAACCCTTCCTGTGGTCGGAGAGATGTCAGTGTTTTTTTCAGTAGTTGTGACAGAGTCTGACTTTTTCCCCCATCTTACGGCTTCTAGAGGAGGGCGTATGTTAACTAGTTTAAATTGATGCATCTCGGACGAGGCTCGGATGTGTCCTGATGTTGGAACGAGCAGTTATCGCATATGGTTCTCGAAATCTGATATAACATGAGCATAACTACCCTACCCATTACCTAGAGTTAGAAGAAGTGATATTCTCCCTGATGATGTGGTGACATTACTAGATGGTAGTGCATTTACAGTGTACTCTGATCACAATAGTCTCAGGTATATCTTCTCTCACAATGACTGAACCCGAGACAATAACATTGTCTTGAGTTCCTCCAGGACTATGACTTCGAGATAGTCTATAATATTAGGAAGGGAAACATTGTGGTAGTTACACTCAACAAGATATATGTTACACAGCTGCTAGGTGAGGCGACATGGGAACTAGCCATTTTTCTGATATCCTTTGTGGATCAGGATAGAGCATCTTTTAATCATTCACTTATAGTCACTCCCCCAATTCTTCAGTGAGTCAGGGAGGCACAATGTGGGGACACTGACTTCGAGGCTCAACGTGCTCAGATATCCATAAGACGGGCATCTGATGTATTTTCTGAAGTTGGGGAGCACGCTATTCTCTTTAGAGGACATACCATGGTACCAATATCGCTTTGAGAGGATGTGTTGAGAGATTTCCACACATCCCCTCTAGCAGTACATTCAGGACTCGCGAAGATGTACCAGGATCTCTGATGATAGCACTCGTGGCCGGGAATAAAGAAAGCAATTGCGTAGTTGGTCACTGGGGTCCTCATTTGTCATCATGTAAAGGATTAGCATTAGGTAAAACTATACTTGGTTTACCATTTGGGGTCCCACAGTGGGAGTGGAATGGGATATCCATTGCCTTTGTGATAGTACATCCATGTACATCTTGGGGTCATGCCCCGATCTGGGTGATCGTTGACCGACTCACCAAGTCTCTTAATTCATACCGATCAGAGAGCAGGGTTTAGTAGGGAGCTTGAGACGCCTATATCTATATAATATTTTGAGGTTACATGGAGTACCCTTGACGATTTTCTTTGATCATGATACACTTTTCAGTTCTCACCTATGGAATTGGTTTCCTGATGCTTTTGGGATGCAGATTCGTTTGAGCACGGCCTTCCATCATCGGATGGATGGATAGACTGAGTGGCCATTGAGACCCTCAAGGTCATGCAACATGTTTCAATCCTCGACTTCAGTCACAGCTGGGAGGATCACTTTCCTTTGATGGATATTTCATACAACAACAGCTATCACTCAACCATTGGGATGACACCTTTTGAGGTGTTGTTCGGGAGACCATGTAGAGCACCTTTGTTCTAGACTGGCCTAGAGGAGTATGCACTAGTGGAACCAGAGATGGTACAAGATAATAAAGAGAAGGGGCAGATCATCCCAGAGTGGATGAAGAGTACACAGTGTAGGTAGAAGTATTATGCCGGCAGGATACGGACACCACTAGAGTTTGATGATGGTGACCACACCTTTCTACAATTCTCACCTCGGTGAGGTTTTGTTGAGATTTTGCTGAGGCGCCAAGTTATCTCTGAGGTTAATTGGACCCTTTCAGGCCCTTAGTAGAGTTGGGAAGGTGTCTTATCACCTACACTTCCCCCTCAGTTGTACCGTGTGCAGGAAATCATCCATGTATCCCAGCTGAGTAGATTCTTGCACAACCCTTATCATATCTTCGACCATAGTGAGTTGGATGTCGATGATGGGGAGACATTTTTGGATGTTCAAGTAGAGATTGAGCATCCACAGTAGTGGGCCATTCGTGGGAGGTCAATACCTCTGGTGTCTATTCCATGGAAGCACGGGGACCTCTAGGAGAGAAAATTTGAACATGGGGATTTGATTCATGATCAGTACCCCCCACATGTTCCCTTATTTTGTGTTTTGGATTACAAAGACGCAAAGCCCTAAGATGCAGAGGAATTAAAGACCCAAAATTTCGATGTAAATTATTATTTTTGAATATATGGGAATTTTATGAGTCCCCAAAAACTGACAGTGCATTATTCAGAGGCATGTTGTCCCCAGATTGAATTTGTGATACTTTTTTTGGATTTGTTCAGTAAACGTGTGAGAAGGTGTTGGTAACATTTGAAGCAGTGCTCGAAATGGAAATCTGAGGGCAGCGTTGAACTTGCTGCCCCGATATTCACTTAAAAATACTTTCACCACATTCAAAGTGGGACGAGAGTGAATGATAATATTTTTGAATTTCGTGAAAGAATAAAATAAAATAAATATTTCTAACATTTTTATTTCTAAAACCTCTCAACATGGGTTATGGTTGTGGGGACCACTCGAGCCTAAACCTCCCATGTGGATGTTTAGAGATGGGGACCACCTGAACTAACCACCATTTTGAATTGAGAGGCAGGGACCACCTGAACCCCATTAATGAGAGAAAACCTTTAAAATACTCCAACTTTAATTATTCCTACACAAATCCATTTAATTGGTCCAATTAATTTAGCTAATTAATTGTGCGATGAGGTACATTAATTATGCGAACATTGTTTTGCCAACGTAATTTATTTAGATAAAATTAATTTTACAAGATGGTATTTCACATTTTGGTGGAATTAGGAGAGAAGAACTATTGGAAGATTATTATCTCCAACGATGAAAATCTTCCCCAACGAAGAACGCACACCCCAATGAAGAACACTCTCGCCAACGGGGATCGTCTTCAACGACAACAAACTAACGATTGAGGAAACATCGATGTCACTAACATATGTCTTTCCCCAATGACATCGTCTCCTTCCTCGCGACCTCCGTCAACAAATATCTGAGGTAGGGTTTTTATTATGTGTGATTATGTATTTTCATGTTCTTCCCTTCAAATAAATTAATGTTGATCAACTATCTAACTAGTTGATCCATTGATGATTTCCTCTTCTCCGTGTTTGGGAATAATCATTGTCAGGGGTTGTAGAGTTTGACATTCTTTATTCAGGTTTATTGTTGAGCCGCTTTCTACAACTCAAATGTGGAGGGTGTGGGACAAAGAAACATGGCCCAAACCATCCTCTATTCATCATTATTGGAGCGTTATTTGTGATGTAAGAAGGTGGTTTGGGCCACGATGACGAACGAAGAGCAGATGACTGAACCAGCCGCCAGTGAAGGCATGGTGTGATACTGAACCATGTGGGGAGGACATCTAGACATTTGGGAAGCTGCAGTAGATCGCTACACCATTGCCTCCACGCCTCACCGTAGCTTCCCCACAACCCCCTGCAGCCATGCGGCCCCCGCGGCCTTCACGGCTTCCATGGCCCCCGCAGCCTCCGCTGACTCCACCACCCCACAGCCTCTGCGGCCCCTGCGGCCCCCAATGACACCACCGCCCCATGTCCCCCACTTCCTTCGCTACATCCACTATAGCCCCCACTGCCTATGCGGCCCCTGCTGCATCTTTGGCCCCCACTTCCCCCGCTGCCTCCACTGCCCCCGCGGCCTCCACTGCCACTACCGCCCAATGACTGATGCGGCTGTCGCGTTACCCACAGAACTAGCGGCCACTGCTACCTCCACAGCCCCACGGCCTCTGTAGCCCCCTCCTCTTATGCCGCCTCACGGACTTCGCGGCCCTCGTAGTCCCCTGGCCTCCGCGGCCTCTATGGCCCTGCGGTCTCTGCGGCCTTTGCGGCCCCTCACGGCCTGCGCGGCCCCATCGCCACCCAAGGTCCCCACCAAGTCTCCCTTCAGCCACGTCGTGCCACCGAGGCTATGCCACACTACTGGCTAGGCTAGATCTTGTGGTCCAGGCCAGGTCGGTCCGACCAGGTCAGACCAGACCCAAACCAACTTCGACCAATTTACCTACGTTTGTCCATGACATTGGCACTGGGCATCCGTTTGACAAACCGTCTACTGCACCAAAATCCAAGGAGTAAAAATGTCTATTTTTTATACCCCACTAGGGATTCTGATAATGTTTAGGTATGGTTGGGTTGGATTGAGGCCGAATCCAACCAGGCACTCAAGACTAAAATGCTAATATCTTAGAGATGAGGCGCCCGATTGATGCACCATCTGTTGAGTTGAGACCCCTATGATGTGGCTTAAAAATGGGATACTTCTTCGTGGGACTATATGGTAGTTTTAGTATTGAACTATGGAATGGGGAGAAATAATCCCAAGCACAACACGTATAGAAATCTGTGACTGGCTGAGACTTGAAAAATGTTAACCGTTTCGAATCAGAGTGACTTGACAGGCCTAGTGGGGAGGGCTCTGTGTGACGTGGAAAGCCATAGTGGGGAGTGCCAATATGTGATTTGGCAGACCCACGGTACATGACAGGAGGAGTAACACATTAGGCCATGAGGGGGAGCACCTATGTGTGACGCGTAAGTCCCACGGTACTCGCCAGGAGGATTACCTTAGCGAGTCACGAGGGGGAGAACCTCTGTGTGATGCGGCAGACCCATGGTTGGGAGTGCATCTGTGTGATGTGGAAGACCCATGGTACATGATAGGAGGAGTACCTCAGCTATCCACAGTTAGTGGGAAGCACCTCTGCGTGACGCGTGAGGCCCACTATACTCGATAGATTAGAGGTTTTCTAGCAACCGAGGTGTGCGACAATGTGACTGGGGATGTTACATGTTACAACCCATAGATTAAATATTGGTTAGAGATAATCCTTATCTTTTTGGTATTCAATCCTTCATGGAATAGTTGGGATTTGGGTATTTGAGTTGGGCCTCATGTTCCCTCATGGTTGAGATGGGTTTACATGATAACTCATGTATATTTATGGTCGTAGACCTAAATTGGGATGAAAGATTTTTTTATGCTTTTGGTTTATCCTTTGTGGATATTGTGAAACCTTGAGTGTCTACAGTTCTCTATTAAGTATCGTTATACTATCCCCTCCACAGGCTATGCCTACACACTGTTGTGTTTGGTGCAGTCGGTAGACAACACTGAGTGAGGATGAGAGTATAAGGGCTAGAGGTAGCTCGGAGGTGGATATAGATGAGGTGTACCACAGATACGATCATTTGAGAGAAGTACCTACCCTTAAGGTAGGATTCTTAGCTAGTATTCACAAGGGTTGTTCAGTTTTCTTGTACCTCCCTGTTTAATTGTACTTTCAGTTTTCTTGTACATTACATTTGGGCTTCTATTCTGGCCCCTTTTCTTTCAGTACACACTCTTTTTACTATACAGTTCACATGTGTTCGTATCATTTTTTATTCTTGGATGTGTGTGTTTATAGGTTATAAAGGCAATGCCTTCCTAGTTTTAGGAAATACCCCTTTCGGTGCTAATCACCAGCCCCTTATGATGTTATATATCATTGGTTTTATATTTCAATGTTATAAAAGAGAGATCATTCCTTTATGTTAAAATATCATTTTTTTCAAGGTTGTTTATTTTAAACAGTCCTTGGGGGGAAACTAGATACTGTTAATATAATAGAATAAATATATTTTATTCCACTCTTGTTATTAATGAAATTTTAATGATTAAATTATATTCCAACACTTATTTAGTAAATAATCCTCATAAATGTTGTTTGCAAATAATACCAATTTCATATCTTATTTTAGATCAAGAATCAATTTTCATCTATATCAATCTATTATAAGAAAATATAATTTTTTTAAAAAATATATAATATTTCCTAAACATATTCTTCATTTTTATCTTACATAAAAATGTTTTCTAGATTAAATTTATGAATATTTTATTAATATGTCAATTTTTATTTTCTTTTACAAAATTATGGACAATAATGATCATTTGAAACATTTAATAAATTAATATATTTAACTAATATCATGATATTTATTTTCACTAATGTTTCCTTTGTATTATTAAAATGTTATTTTAAATTATATGTATTTTCAGAATATATTATGATTTTAAAATGTGGTTGTTAAATTTTAAAAACACTTTTAATGAATATGTTTTTGATGATCTTTTAATGGAATTTTTATTCATAAAGACCAATATCCTCACAAATGAAAAATACACCTATGACCAAGGCTTGGAACTATGACTATAAAACTAAAAACTATGAAAATAACATATTTCCATAGCTTTCCACATCTATTGCAGCTAGAGCTATTCCACTAGGTCATACAAATTATAATGTTTTAAACCATGGAAAAAGGACACTTGTAGCTAGAGAATAAAGCATAAAAATATGTTCTATATATCCACCATTTAACCATCAAAATTGAATTATATTTCTATTGTTTAAACCATGAAAATCAGTAACCTATATAAATAGTTCAAATAAAGGATATATTAATCTACAAAAAGGATTTAATTATTTCAATTAGATCCTACAACCACGAATTAAACCGTGGATGTAAGACCTCGATATCTATAGTATTAAGCATGTAAATTTCTTGAAATAGGCACAATTTAACTATTTTAATAATAAGATATGACCATGATTGAAAATATGACACTATCTATTACATAGGATATACAAAATAATAATCAAATATCCAAATTCTTAAATTGACACACATATAATTGAAATTACTAAATCCATAAAATACATGAGTACATGATTATTTATGTTTAAAAATACAAAATCACCATGGTTAAATGGAACCATATATTTCATATTTTTCCACATCAAGTTACGAGTATATTACTATGTCTAATAATGGACCACCTGGAATCTTGTCATCCTTAAATGTATATTGGATGAGTGTAAGTGGAACATGATTCATCATTGATACATCCACATGTCACATTCATTGAAACATGAACTATACAACATCATTATCATTTTGTTTCCTTTGTCATGTGGATTTCATCTATTGGTCATTGATATCTAATACATGCATTATTTCACATTTGAGATAGTTCCATTATAATCCATTGAATAAAATAAGATCTATATAAAATGATATGAAATATGGTTGAACACATGATGATTAAAAATTAACAGTGAACCTCAATGAATATTGTAGAAAAATTACAAGGATCATGTAAGAAAATATCTCTGCCATTCATTTTTAATATTATATATTCTATATCCAATTCACGTTTCCTCAGAGCTCCAGAGATTTGGGATCGCACTTTGAAAAAATTTAGCCCTTTAAATTACCTAATAATAAAAATATCAATCTTTTTATATTTTTTAGATGAATACTATTTAAATAAAATGAAGAAATATAATTATGTATCAATGGAGGGACAAAAAACTGAAGAAAAAATAGAGTAGATGACAAGTTTATACAATATTAAAAAACTCCATTTTATACATCTCGAAGTAAGGATTAAATCAAACATGGATGCTGAAAACAATGAAAATGATGTAAATGAATATGACGTTCCAATAATGAAATTAATTCTTTATGTTTGGTAAAAAAAATATTACATTCATTACATCATGATTTTAAATAAAAGTTAAAATTTAAACTAATAATGAAAATTTATTGTATATAAAATTGATGAGTTCTTAATTCATATTCACATTCAATTAAAACCATTTTAGTAAAAGTGAAATAATGAAAATGAACATGCATAAATTTATTATAACCATAGTGATACTTATGTTCTTTAATAGGGTAGAATAAAATAAAAAATTCATCACATCCAATAATGCATTAAAAAAGGTGAAACATCATGAATCTTTTGTGGACAAATATATAATTTTACACTACGGTTCAAAAGTAATGTTATTAGATGTGATATTTTTTATGGAAAATGGAAAATATATTATTTATTTTTATCTGTAATAGTGGTTGGTCTCATTTGAAAAAATAATAAAATATAATTTAAGAAAATAAAACATCATAGGTTCACTATAAGTGATCACTTGAAAATATTTTACAACTAAATTCAAATAAAAGTAAAAATAACATATGTAAAATAATCAATTTTTAGTCTCTTAATGTGACATTAAATTCTAATATATAATTATTTTTAATTCTCTTAATCAAAACCATAACCTATCTACAATTTAATAGTAACTTAACATATCACTTTTATCAAATTTTTATATCATAAAACATTAGTTAATATTTTCAATATTATATACTCATTTTAAAATAATAAATATATCAAATGGTTGTTTAATTTTTTGATACATTCTATTATAATTAAGTATTTAAACATAATATTTTTAAATAACATATAATAAAATATTATATATAAAATATATAATTATAAAAGAGAAATAATAAAACTCAAAAGGAATTTACAAAATATATTTAATAGTAATAAGTGATGTTTATAAAGGCCATAAATGAAACATAAAACCATGGGTTTCAAATCAATAAACTGAAAAGATTCCACTAAAAGAAATATGTACATAATATAAAAAATTATAGATGATGTATCATAAAAATAGCCAACTAATTTAGGAATAATTGAATCCTTAACGTGATATAATACATCATTAATTCAATCATTCAAAATAACTATGACCACATAAAACCTGGACAAATATAGTGAATGTTATGAGATAAATTATACTAATATTAATGAATTTCATGGAATACAAAATATATAAAAAAATAAAAACATCAATAATTGTGGTAATCAGGAGAGGAGAACATCAAGAAGTAGTGAACATGGGGGATGTGGATTTGGAGGATGGGTTAGAGTTCTTTAACCATATTAACAAAACTATAATATCCAAATTATTTATTGAAAAATAATTCTTTTATTTCATTTAATATGGATGAATAATATATTATTTCTACATTAGAAGATATTCTTTTTCTGACAGCATACTCATAACGCAACAACTAGTTTCCTTGAAATCATACTTTGCACACAACATTGAGATATACTAAAAAATAAAATACCAATATTAAAAATTTTATGAAGATAATTTCTAGTAATTGTATTGAAATGAAATTAATAAAATTACTACAATATGATTATACATTTTTGGTAAATGACGTTACATTTATCTGATATTTTTAAGAGGCTTAAAATAAGAACATATCTGATTTTGAGCGTGAAATACTATAATATTTTTAAAAGGTCATCTTTCTTCCATTGATTGTTGCAACCATTTTAAATCTAGTTTTTTTTTCACAGATATATGTTATATTTGAAAATATAAACTTCTTCTATCTAATAGTGGAATCAATATTTAATTTGGATATTTTTTTTTTAATTTCTTGATAAATTTCATTTTTAATAAATTGTGATAAATACAGCATTGTAAGTCAAATATGCATTTTCATCAAATTTATTTTTGGGGTAAGATTGTAATTATAATTGTTTTAATGTATACATAGATTATATATTTATTTTGTAATCCTATTTATTCCATTTAAAAAAAATTAAATTTTTAATTGTACGTAATCAAAAAATATTTTTTTGATGTTTTTACTTCATAAAATCATGCTTTTTGGTTATGACAAGATAAATTAATTTTATAATAATTTTTGAAGCTTCTATGTTTTGAATTTGGAAAAATATATTCCATGTTTTGTATCAGGATGTCTTAATTGTGTAAATATGTACCTTTATTTTTATACATTATGAATATTTTCTTGAGAAATTATTTTATTTATAATTGTTAAATGGAAAGTATGGAAAATAAGGGTAAAAAATATTATAAAAATAATAAAATATCCTAAAACGTGACCTAATCCTATTTTATTAGATATGGACGATCATGGGCATATTTGTGGCTATTTTGGAACACCATGGATCCACATTGATATTAAAATGGAATTTCATAAGAAATAATTTATTGTTTGGAAAAATATAACATAAACATCTCTTTTTTTACTAAGTAATTATTGTATGGGGTAATATAGTTTATCTCACCAACTATAAATAGTAATTAGAAATATAAAATTATTTTTTATATTATAATATTTTATTTATAAATTTTAGACGTTATATAAATAAATTTTATTATGACATAATGTTGATGAAGTTATTGATTTGTTAATAAAGGATTCAAATAAATGATATTATAAATTTTTAAATTAAGGAAATTAGGTTATTTTAATCACATATTAGAATTTTATAGATGATAACGACTTTTTATCTTTAAATTAATTATAATTTTTTGATAGAATCTGGTCTTTATTTATTTTTAAAAGGTAATGATATTAATAGTTTACAAATTGGCATAAATGTGTTCTTAAAAAAAATACTATTTTATTAAATGATATAATAGTCCAAAAAAATATTTGATTTGGCCGAATGACATATAAAATATTGGATATGTCATTATTGAACTACATGAGGTTCTATTAGAATATTATAGTAACAATATTAACCATATATTGTGAATATACATGAAGACATGTTAAAAGTAAAATTAGTTAACGATGTGATAAAGGTAAAGGATTAAGATAAATTTGTGACCTAGACTTGGATAACTCCTATTGTATGAGAATTTGTATATCTAAATTCATTTTATATTTGAAATAAATGTCTTTGAGTTCTTTAGAAACTAAAAATAATTTTATAAGAAAATAATACTTTAAATTGTTTCTAATGTTCCCTATTCCCACTTATAGAAGGGCATCATCCCAACCCATTTAATAACACCTCTCAAGCCCAATGGATCATCCAACTTCTACCCAAATAAGCTCATAATATCCCTCCCGTCTTCCTATAAGCCTTACATTGGGACGAAAGCAATTCCAAATATTTTTTTTTGGATCAAATCAAAGGGAGTTGTATGTTTTATGAGGTACCATCTTCTATAATGTACCATTCCATTATTTTTTTACTCATTATATAGTTATTATTCATTGAATAAATAACAACATCTGTTTACTCAATATTGTATAATTTTGTTATGATATGGATTCTAACTAAACATACAAACATATCCATCTAATGGATATAATCATAATGTCTTTGTGGATTGTGAACTACAGCCTCACAAAATGATGATTGTTCAATATTCCCATACCAACTCTCATAGTTTCCATTGTGATTGAAATATATTTATATATGATTTATATTATATTTTCTTTATTATTAGGTTTTTTTCATTTACAGAACACCATTTTGCACCACATACTGTTCAAATACGATAATTTCATTTGAACAATTGCGGACTACCACCTCCTCAAAATGATATGACTCATTCATGCCATACACAGAACATATAATGGATGGCTTTAATAATCATATGTCACATATATAAAAAAATATGATATTATAATAGAATTATAAAATACCTATGTATCATTATGTTTTCATTCATATAATAATGAACAAGAAATGAACGTAGCATTCTTGTTTACGTACGATATACCGTCTCCATGAATTGTTCATTTCATTAATTATCTATCATTGTTGTGGAATATTATATATAAAAATATACACTAGATATATATTATATGTAAATCATGAATAAAATTCTAGAGTTAATGGACTTCTGACCACATGGACAATTTTTAATTATATTAAGTTCATTTTTGACTCTACTACCAAATATCGGCAAAACGACTAATATGATCTTAAATAATAATTTAATTTTTATTCAATGTTGGTAAGTAATCTCAAATGAATAATATACTTGAAAACTATTCAAAAAAAGTAAAAATTATTCTATGTATATTATTCATGTATATAACTAATGACCAATACAAGGTGGACTCAAGGTATGTGAACCATTCAATGTATTCTTTTTGTCAAATACTTTTATTATGTTATGTTATTTAATTTCATTTACTTATGTTGTGATATGTTCTCCTGTTTCTGTATCTATATCCATTTTAAATCCAATTGATGAGATACCCTTTCAATCTCATCAACTTATTTTCTTAATTTTTATGTGATGCTGTAGGCTATCGAATTTTAATAAAGGAAATTCTAAACTCAATTTCCACTCATTCGGTTTTAAGTATAATTCGATGACTAAATTAGTACAGGATTACTTGTGGAATAAAATTTTGTTTATTTATGTTTTTTCTTCCCCATCTCATTGAGTGTATATACTATTTTTATGCATAATCACCCCATTTATAAATTCTTACATAAATTATATGATCTTTGTAAGAGATTTCTTCTCAATTTACATTCTATTTAGGTTTATTTTTTGTTATGAACTAATTCACTTTTATAACTAGTATATACATCCCTTTGACATATTATATCATTAATATCCTTATTCTAAGGATATTATATATTTTTTATTGTTATTCTTTAAGTATTTTTATTCATGAATTTTCTCAAGTGGTGAGGGATTCTTTATATAAAACATCAGTTTAAATATTTTCATGATTTCTTCTTATAAATATTTATCAATAATGTCCATGATTACCATATGGGTTAGAGGATTAATTTATATGGAATATACTTTTTAAAATACTAATTCCGTTAAAATGTTCAATTTAGAATGGGGAACATTCATTCAAAAATCCTTTTAATAAATGATTTAAATATTTCTGGAAATGAATTTAATATTTCAATATATTGAATGGATTTTTGGTAATTGATATGTAAAATGTTGAAAATTTATATTGTTTATATGTCCTAATTATGTAATTTTACTTGTACATTTGTGGGTGGTTACATTATATACCAAATATGTGTGATTCTGTGATAATCCTAGTGTGAGTTAACCCAAGATTGATCTCTAATGCATTGGGTAACGTGACAGAGGTAAACAATAATATTTCTTTTAAGTGACTTAGAGAATATAATGTGATGGGTATTTCAAATATTACTCTCTATATTGATATGAATGTTAAAATGTATGTGTGTTATATATTCCAAAGGATACCTTTGTGATTAATTAATTTGATGTGTTATTCCTAAATCAGACGATTTAATGTGGTATGTTAAAGAACATATGTTTAATGATTAAAAAGTATCGATTTCATTATTTTTATGTATATACGGCCTACTTTTTTATTTAATTATTCTATTTACCTTACTATATTTTTTTCTCATCCCATGTTTTTGAAATTTAATTCTTAGGGTATAATGTAAGGTATGATAATGGAATAATTCATGATGATTTATATCAAGAAAGTAATTCTTGATTTATTTTATGTAGTTTTATTTTTCTCAATAAAAATTGGACATAGAAAAAGTGAATAATTTGTAATTTTTGAGATGTATTGTAATATTTATGGCCTAATTATCTAAAAATATAAACATGAAAATAACCTCAATGTGAATTCTTGACATAAGTCTTGGTTAAGTAATGTATAAGTTTGTGGCCTCACAGTTGGTATCAATGGCTGGTTTAGACAACTTTATAGGTTTAGTGTTATCTGGGTGAAGGTAATGAATACCATATAACCGAGATGGTTATTGTCATATGGAAGTCATTAAAGGGTTATGATCTAATAGAATGTTTGGATAAAATCCAGAATAATGGATATATAACAAGGTTTACGTATTAGATTAATAATAATATTTTTAGGTTATCTTTTCCCTAGAGTGGATTTTTAAAAAAAAATATTTTGTTTCATGAGTGTTGATTATTTTCCGAATATTAAGGATCATTTTTCAATATGGATAGAATGAGATATTGCATAACCTTTTTTCCCTCTCCAATTATTTGATCATCACTATTATGGAAAATGATTATTCAAATGATTTAGACAGTTTCATGAGTATTCAAATCACCAGCAAGAATCTTTATGGGTTATCCAACATATTCTCATTTCCAAAAGAATATTATATGTCATGGTATCTTTCTCAAATGATTTCCAGATCTCTACTTTTCTAACTATATCAAAAAGTGAAATTATAGAAGTGGAGTGAACGTTAACTTTTTGAATGTATGACAACATGCAAAAATATATATTGAAAATATTAATGATCATAATATCTACAATCAAGGGATGATTTATTTTCTTGTCCATAATGAATTAAGAATCATTGGATAAATATTTATAAATGACGTGGACATCTGATCTACATGAATTATATATTTAGAAATACGGGGGAAATTCATAGTTAATTTATTATTAAGAGCGTTGAATCACTAAGAAGATTATGTATAAGGGATTTAGAATTGTGGTTGGTTGTAGGATGATGAATTGTTTAAAATTATTAATTCTATTTTCATGATTATATTACATTTGAATACATTTTCTAATATGGGTAACCCTGGGGTTGGTTATGTGAAAGTTTTATTCATGGAAGAAATACAATTTATTGTGTGGACATAATGGATAACCATAGTAGATCAAATGATCTTTTTTGATGTGATTAATGATTATTACATTTTGGATACAAAATGAAAGGTATTAGATAAACCTTGAGGATAACGTAGGTTTTGGTTATTATTGAGGAAATTATCTAGTTTTTGATATTTTAATATGAATTATATGGTTTTAGAAAAGAAAAGTTCATAGGATGGGTGACAAATCGTTGGTTTCAGCAATGATAAATGGATCAAACTCATATCCAAAGGGTGAAAAGGGCACATCGCCTACCACTAGCCTAGGTGCAGTCTCTTTTTAGCAAGACATATTCTTTTTAGTTAAATTATTTTATGAATCAAGAATAAGCTTATTTCGGATGTTCTATTTTATTAAATCTATATCCTTATTATAGGAAAATTATTTTGTGATTAAGTGATAAAAATATATATGGACGACATTCTGTCTTTTGGCCACTATGTAAGCCTATGAAAAATTGGACACTATGGGATTTAATAAGTGGAGTAACAGTTGAAATATTAAATTGGAAATATCTATTTTTTATTTTGGTGATATATATATTTTCGTTATTTATGGAAATGACTAACCTATCATAGAATATATGTGATTATGTTAATTATTTTTCAGTATGAGACTTTAAGAGTATTCGATGTTATTTGATGATAAATGTTAAGAATTTTTTGGATGACTATTTGATCGAATCCTTATAAATTTTGGATTTCAATCTTAGTTGGATTATTTTGAAAAACATTATGATAAAATATTTATTGAATGGTATTTTTAGAACATTGTTTATTGTTTGTTAAATTTTGGAGATTAAGGGTAATATTTCTTTTTATATAGGATTCTAGTTTTGGGAATTATCAGATCATGTACTTATCATTTAGGTATTGGTAAATGAATAATGGTAGGATAAATATATAGTTAATATTTTTTGAACATTTTTATTATCTAGAATTTGTTTCTAGTGCTTTAGGTGTGACCAAGGCATCTTGAATACTCATCATTTGATGAAAGCATGAGTTTGTGGTAGAAATTTTTTTAGGGATGAAACTATACATGGAAAATATTTATATTTCATTATGTTCTTAGTCAATATGATAAAAAAATTATTAAACATTATGTAAAATATAATAAAACCAAAACTTTTTCCATTTACATTTTCTACTGGGGAATCAAATATTGTTTAACCTATCACAAGTTGGTGATTTTCCGTTTGATAACTCTCTTCTGATTACGTTTTCTATCAATCTCTATCAATAATATATGGTTATTTTATCTTCCATGTCAATGTTTTCATACATGGAATCTTTGTATGGGTTATCTCGAGTGAAGTTTTTACTTCCCATTATTTATTTAATTGTAATAGTTTTATTGACTCTTTTTCTGACGTAGGACCATCAATGATGTTTCCATTCCCATTATTAAATTGTGATGATGCAATTTTCAAAATGGGGGAAGGTTCTAAGGACCCTATTATTTATAGAATAATATTTATTTCATTTATATTAATATTTTTTAATAATTTATTATTTTTACATTAATGGGTATTATTTTTTCGACAGGGCACTCTACACACAACAACAAGGTTAATTGAAATCTTATGTTTCACACAACAATGAGTTATACAGAAAAATAATATATTATTATTATTATTTTAAATTGCACATAATGGCTAGAAATTTTGATGGTGAAAAAGAACATATCTATAGAAATTATAATTATACAGGTTTGATTATTTTCCCTACATTTAGACAAAAAAATTAAGAGGCTTAAAAAACGAATACGATTTGAAGAATGAAATACTCAATTTGTTTTAAATACTTTTTACCCCCTTTTGGTGGCGAACAATTTTTAAGTATAGATTTTTTAAATTTTATATATTTTATTTAACAAAAATAAACTTCTTATATAGAATGGAGATATCGAAATTTACTTTAGATAAATTATTTGTAATTTTATGATAAATTTTATTTTAAAATGATTTCTTAAAAATACCACCTTTTAAGTCAAAACTACCTTTTCACTTAATATATTTATATAGTTATATTGTTCATTCCATTTTTTTAAAGTTTATTATAATTATATTTATATCATTTAATATATTTTATTCAGTGGATGTAGTTTGACTTTGAAATTGGACATAAACACATATAAATCATTTGGTAGTCTTTATTTCATAAAATCCAAACTTTGGTATTAAAAACTATTTTTAATTAAAATTTAATTTCAAAAAATTATATGTTTTGAATTTGAAAAAAATGGATTCTATATTTGGAATTCAGAGTTCCAAATTTTTTTAATATGAACCTTTAATTTGTAGACATTATTAATAATAACTACATTATTTATTTTATTTTCCAATGTTAAATGAAAAATCTAGTAAATAAGGTTAAAAATAATATTATAAAAATATTAAACCACCATAACACATGTCATAGTCATATTTTATGAGATATTTCTGACCATGGGAATTCATGGGTCGATTTTGGGACCCCATGGAGCCACATTGATGTGAAAATTACACTTTATATGATATAATTTAAAGTAAATAATAATTTAACACAAACATGTCTATTTTTAAAATAACAATTTTTATATGGGGTTATATAGTTGATATATCTGACTATAAAAAATCATTATGGATATATTAATATTTTCTATATCATTCTTTTTTATTTATAATTTTTATACATTATATATTTAATTTTTTTATAACACAATTATGATACAGTGATTGCTTTATTAGTAATTGATTCAAATAAATGATATTATAAATGTTCATTCGTTATTTTAATGCCATCCATGAATTTGATTGATGATTATGACTTGTTATATTCGAATTAATTATTATTTTTAAATAATTAAGCTGTTATGGAATTTTCAAAAATCCATGATATGAAGAGTAAAAAGAATGACTTAAATGAGTTTTAAAAACAAATACTATTTTATTAAATTATATTGTAGTCCTGGAAATATATGATATGTCCAAATGACTTAGATAACGTTTAAAATTTCAATAAATAAAAACATTAGGTTCTATAGTAATTTTATTGTTACTATATGAACCATATAGTATTAATATATAAGAAGACATTGAAAGAGTTAAATAAGTTATCTAAGGGTTAAAGATATAAGATAAGGTTACATTTGAGACCTAGACCTGTCTAATCCCTATTGGTTGAATGTGTTTCGACCCAAAAACATATTATCATTTAAATAAATGTCTTGAGACATTATAAAACTGAAATTCATTTTATAATTAAATAAGACATAAAAATCATCATAAAGTCCCTCTCCACCCGATTATAAAAGGGAATCACCCCAACCCATTTAATAAAACCTCTAAAGACACATAAATCATCCAAAACAACCTAAATAATTTCATAATATTCCTACCTTCCTTATATATTTCATAACTTGGGTATATGTAAATTCAATAAAACTATTTGGGTAAATCAATGGGAGTTGCATGTTTTAAAAGGTAACGTCTTCTCTAATGTACCCTTCGATTATTTTACTTCTTCACACCTTATTCTATTATTATTCTTAGATTAAATAAAAAAAACCTTATATGAAAATATACTAGTATGTTTTTATAAGATGTATTTGAACAACACATACACACACCTCCATTTAATGAATATGATATTATTGTTTTTGTGGATGGGGAACTGCTGACTCACAAAAGGATGATTGTTCAATTTTCCCCAACCACCGATCCCAGTTCCCATTACGATGAAAATATATTTATATACGATATATATTTTATTTTATTTTTTATATTTTATTTTTCATTTACAAAAAACATTTATTCATTCAATATTATCTAAATAAGAAAATTTTATTTGAGGAAGTCTGCTCTACCTCCCCCTCAGAGTGATATGACTCGTTCATGACATAAATGGAATGAATAAATGATGAAATTAATTAACATTTCATAATATATAAAATATTATATTATAATTGAATTATAAAATTTCTATGTATCATTTAGATCTCATTCGATGAAATATGACAAACAAATGGAAGTAACATTCTTGTGTATGTACGACTTACCGTCTCCACAAACAGTACATTAAATTTATTATCACCAATTGGTATTGAATAATATAAATACATATATATACCAGATATATATGATTTTGAAATCATGATTTCTATTATTGATACAATGTACATTTGAACACATAGTCAATTTGTAATTATATCAAGTAAATTTTGGACTAATATACCACATATCGACAAAACGTCTGATATGAACATAAATAGTAATGTAATTTTTATAAAATGTGGATATGTAATATAAAATGAATAAAATACATGAAAAGGGTTCAGATTAAAGTATAAATTAACCTATGTTTATTTTTCAGGAATACAAAAAATGAATAGGACAAGTCAGACTCAAGGTAAAGGGAACCATTCAACTTCCACTATAAGTCAAACACTTCGTCTATTTTTTTTGTTTTAAATTTATTATGTTTAGTTATGTTCTTTTATATACTTATTTATGTCCATTTTATTTAAATGTGACGATATAACCTTCTTCTCTCTCATCAACAAATTTTCTGAATTTTTAAGTGATGTCGTTGGGCTGCCGAATTTTATTAAGGGAATTTCTAAACTCAATTTCCACTCATTAGTTTTTACATATACATAGTAGATTATATAATTCCATGAATTTGTGTGTAATCATAGTTTGTTTTTATTATTTATTAATTTCTAATTACCGTTGTGTGGATATACAATTTATACACATAGTTACCCCACTAGTAATTACTACGTCATTTATACTATCATTGTAAGATATTTTCCTTAAATTGACATTCCATTTAGACTTAATTTATGTAATGAAACAATTCAATTTTATATAGAGTATATACATCCCCATGTCATATTATATCATGAATTTCCTTATTCATGTGATATTAAATGTTTGGTATAATTTTATTCTATTTTTATTTTTATTAATTGTTTTGTCAAGTGATGATGTTTTATTAATCTAAAACATCATTTAAAATTTTTTCAAAATTTTTTCTTCTAATTTTTTCTCATTAATGACCATTTTTTCAAAATTTATTTCAGGATGTATTTATATGAAAATTTATGTTTGAAAACATTAATTACATTAAAATATTCAAAGGGGCATGTGACACATTGATTCAAAAATCTCTTTATTAAGTGTTTTAAATGGTATTGGAAGTGAATTGAATATTTAAATATCTTGAATAGTTTTGTTTTTAATTAATTGTGAAATTTTATTATTTAAATCTATTATATGTTATGATAATGTAACGGTACATGAAAATTTGATGGTTTGTTATGTGATAAGAAAAATATGGGAAATTCTGTGATAAACCTAGGTAGGTGACCCCGAGATAGCTCTACCATTCAATGGGTAGTGTGACCGAGGTAAACGATATAGTTTATCCAAGGAGAATTATGGAATATATTCTGATTGTTATTCCAATTGTATTCCTTATGTAGCTATAAAGGCAACAATGTATGTGTCTTATGGATTCCACATGTTATCTTAACTATTTATGATTTCAGAGTGATATTCATAAATATTATGGCTTCATGTTGTATGAAAATGATGTTTTGTTTTATGATTGAAATGCATGTTTTATTTTATTTGTATGTATTGATAGACTAATGTTTTCGTTCCTTATTTTATGTACCATACTGATTTTTTTCTTCTCCCATGTTTTTGAAAAGTTTTTAGATGGCGTAAGGAAGGGTAATAGAAAAGAAGATATCATGAAATTTATTTCAAGAAAAGATTTATTATTTTATTTTAAGAATTATTACTTTTTTCATAATATATAATAGAGATGAAGTGTCTAATTTTGTAATTTTTGAGATGTAATGTAATTATTATGTAATAATTTTCTAAAACACTAAACTTAAAAATCTCCCCAATTATAATTCATGACTTCACTCGTGATTATTAAATTTTTATGTATGGGGCCTTATACTTAATAGGATAGATTTCTTTGTCATAGAACATGATTAATAGTGATAATAAACCCATCAAATTCATCCAAACCCAATACATTATTCAATATATTTTATTCCCCATATCTAAAAAACTAAAATAGAGGTTGGGATAGAGAGTGGGATAAATTTTTAATTATTTTTATAGAATATTATCTCATAGGTTCACGATCTATGAATTGAATATAAATTTTTCCTGATTAGTATTGAAGAATCATATACAATAATTGGATTCTATAAAAGTATAAATAAAAATATTTTTTGAAACCCATTCTTAATAACAATGTTCAAGAAATTACGGATCTAAATAGTCATACAAAATATGTTTCTTCCAATTCATTAATTATCAAATAATTTAATGTGGTGTAATTATAATTAAAATATTCCATATATAATTTTAGGAAAAAATATGTATTTCTTGATAAATGGATAATATTTTTAATTTTGATAATAATAGTCTTCAAACTCTTATCGATTGATTATTGTAATTATATTTTTTCTTTCATGTAATTAATTGAAAAATTGATTTGTGTATTTATTCTCTTTTATTTTATTGATTAAATATTTTGTGTAATTTTTGTGTAATTTTAATTGAAATATTAGTTGACTAATGGTTTTTATAGATAATATTTAAATGTTTCGTGTTTATATTTATAGTATCCATTTTGGATGAATTTTCATTCTTCTATTAAAATTTATAATTTATATATATTTTTGGATTTGTTAAATTTTATTGTTTGTTTTAGTTTTATATTGTTAAATTAATTTTATTCGTGTTTATTTTTGGTAAATACTAGAGGATTTATTTCTTAAGGTAATTTTAAAACATTATAAGGTCTAAAAGAAGATATATTTAGGTTTGGTGAGAATAATATCATAAAAACTGAATATTTCGTAAGGATCATTATTCATATTGTAAGGATAAGTCATATGGATTGGGTTATTCTCATTATATTGATTCCCAAATATTTTTATGGTTGATAATATTGTATTTATTCCCATTTAATTGAAATTTTTTATTTCACCCTTCATAAACATCATCAAAATGATATAAAGTTTATTTCAATACAACATTGTAAAAGTGTTAAAACTATTTATTTACCAAGGATAATGAGGATAAAATTTATCAAATAATAATGGAGGTCAATGAACCATCAATTAAGCCTTGGAAAGCTATGATTTGATGTCATGAAATTCTTCATAAAATATTAATTAGGGAGACAATATATTTGCGCTTATGTTGTTTCAAGGATTATTTTTTCTAATGTCGTTACAATAGAGAGTGATATTATTTTTCTTGGAATAAGTCAACAGTAATCTTCATAATAATCCTTGATTTCTCGAAGATGTAATGTGGCCACATGAGAATGTTAAATGAATAATTTGAAGACATTTATATATAATGTAGTGGAAATTATTCAAGGTTATGAACTTCTTCAAATTTTAAGTGCTATTAATTGGGATTTCAAACTCGAAAGTACAAAACTATGTTTATGATAGATAATAACTTTATATTAAGTCAATGTGTTTGTGTTCAACTATTTTTTCACCCTCCCAAGATTAAATTTAATATGATAGAGGGGAAATAATTTCACTCAATCATTAAATCTACCTGTCCAAATTTGAGGTCATGAGATGTCTATGATTTAATTTGGAAATTGTGCTGGATATTTTATTTAATTCAGTAAATCACATGAAATTTTTTCACAAATATTATCAATTTTAATTATTAGGTTGGTATCCTGGGATGATGAAGAAACTCATATAATATAATTTACATATTAAACCATGACTATTTTGATCATGCTACGTCATTTAAGAATATTATACATGTGTTAGAATATTATGATAATCAAGGTCAGAATCTAGGTTATCATATCAGAATGATTCCATTGGTTGATAGCCCAATTCTTGTATATTAAATGTCTAGAATTTATAGGGTCCTCATTAAGGGATTTTGGGATTGGTAGTTTGATGAAGATTCATTCAATCTCTATTTTTGATGAAATTTTCGTAATGAAAATTAGATAAGAAATTATGATAAATACATGATTGTTCAAGATAATATGATAAATGTAATGATAAATGAGTATAACAAAGATATCTATATTCTTATTTATTATTAGATTAGTTTAATAAATTAGTATGTGGAATAGTTTTTGTATTCGATTTGAAATATATTAAACAAAAAATAGAACAATTAAAAATAATTATCACCCATTAGTCAATCCAAAAAATCAATGATAATAATATATAATGTAATATGGATGAAAATTATTTCAATATAAAAATTAACTTATAAATTGTCATTTGGAATAATAATTTCATTATTAAACATTTTTATATAAATATTAATGGGGTGAAGTAGGCATACATAGAGAGATATCTTAAATTTGTGAAAGTGTTTTCAAGGAATCATAATAGTCACATTAGAGGAGATTAAATTTCCCATTATATCAAAACTCAATTTTCTAGTTATTTATTTAAATTAAATATTTATTGAAAATTAAAATTTCTAAATGGATAGTTACTAAATTCAACTAGGAAAAATATAACATATAGTGCATTTTATTTTACATTATTCAAAATTATTATCATATATGGTCTAGCTCTTCTATATCTCCTTTACAAAAATAAATTTCTAACACATTGATTTATTAAAATTAATAGATCTTGATAGAAGATAGTATGAATTTTAATGTTTAATTTTTTTAAAAAAAATATATAAAAGGTGTTATTGAATCTAGGATGTGAATACCACCAAATTAATTAATAAAATAATTTTTTAATGAATTAATAGTCCCTTTTTAAATGTAATATGATATATGAGATAAAATACTAGAGAATATATTCAAGAACTTATTAGACACTCTAATAGAGGTGGGTTGACCCCAATTTTTGGATTTTGGATTAGAATAAAAACATTATAAAATATAAAATTAATTAATGTCAATTAATGATTATATAATCGAAATTTACCATTTCTATTTACTCATATGATACCACTACTACTATTTTTCTTATTTTCTTGGTTCATTAACTTCTTGATTACCAATTTAATAATATTTAAAACATGATAAAATAAAAAAACCCAAATCATCATTCAACATCCATTATCTGTTTCTATTAATCCATGACGTCTTTATTTTATTTTGGAATTTTTTATTAGTTGATTTTTTTATCCTTTTCAATGTTATCAATCATTATCCCCATAAACATATGTAAGTATAATATAAAAATAAATAATTTTCTATTTTAATGACATACATTGCATCCACTAGTGCCTACCAATCCTAGTTTGAGAGAGTATGCCACTCCATTCCACTAAGCATGTGAGAAATTGAATCCTAAAAATGTAAATAGTGTTTTATCTATAATCATGGTTGATGTCTTATACACCACCAGGATTCCATAGAGAAGACAAAATATATTATCCTAGTTAGAATCTATTTTATGTATTGTGTGTTGTAGTAATAATTTATTTAGAAGGACCAAGCTATGTGAAATAGAAATAATAAACAGTGGGAGGTTTATTACAATGTGAGTTACAATGTATAACATCTTGAGGTATGATGGAGGAAATGGTTGGATTTGATGTATTAATGTTATTAGAAATTTTTTATTTAACCCAATAAATTATAACTATATGAATCTATAAAAATGTATCATAACTGTTTGTAACTATTTATACGATCATATTTTTACCATGACATGTAAAACATTTTATTTTATACCTTATTATTATATAATAATTCATTTGAATTTTTGAGAAAAATATGTTGGTATTTAGGCTTTCATCATCCACCTAAGATGAATCAAAAGAAAAAAACTCACAAAACAAAAAGGGATCATGAATTCACATCCTCCCTCAGTTAATATTCTTATCAAATATCAGAACATTAATGACCATTATTTACTATGTATTTCCTGTGATAATAACAGATTAATATAATCATTCAAAGAATCTATTTGGACAAAATATACCAATGGATAATGATATTATTTAAAATATTATCAATATAGACATTTCTCTAATTATTTTCATAATTTATTAGTTGTATTTAGGTTTATTATTATTATTTTAAAATAAATTACATCACATTTTTTTCAATATTTCAATTGAAACCTGAAATAAATAAAAATTTAATTATTAATGATAAATATATAAAAATATATCAGTGTGTTACATTGGGATATTGTTTTAAAAAAAATATGATAATGAAAATTTTCTAACAATATTTCATTATATATGTTCTTGAAAATATATTCTCTAAGATAATGACGCAAATATAATAGTAATGTCGAGTAAATTTTAGAGTAGTGATAAATTTATAATTCCATGCATGGAACATAACTTATAGAATATGATAAAAATGGTTGACATATTAAATCTAAATAACAATGATGAGTAAATTTTAGTGAATCTTCATCTTCAATGTTTCAAAAAAATATCTCTCTGATAAAAATAAAATTTCATTAATATATATAATATAAATCAATTTCATGAATTTTTCAATTATGAATATCATGCTGATTGTTTTGAAAAAATTTATTTATATTTTTCATTTTAATAACAATGGTATATTTTAAATTAAATTTTAGTTTTAGAAAATATAATATAATTCAATACATATATATAATGATAAAAATTTCATATTACAATATACGACATTGTGTGTGTATTTTAGTTTTCATGGAAACATAAACATAATCCTAATATTTTTAAAAATAAAAATGGCACACATATTAAAGTGTATATATTATGATTTGAAATTATATTCACATACAACATGAAAAAGTGTATTATATTTTAATTAGAATATAAATTAGTGTAATAATGACATCAAATATATGTATATGAATGTATATAGTAACGTTTTTGTATATGAATCAATTAATGACAATTTATTTATTAAGATTTATATATTATTGAATTTTCATAGTACGTTTTATGTTACAGTATTTGAAATTACTTAATTATGATAATATTGTCTTAGAATTACTATAATCATAATCCTAATAATTTTCATAGTTCTGTTAATATTTATATTTTATTACAGAAAGTGTTTAAGAATAATAATTAAAATATAAACCATAAAATTTAGTTTTTCTAAAGTTTAGAAATTATTTATGTATTATAATGAGCATAGGAATAGTAATAATGATACATATGTATGTATTCAATATGTTTAGAATAATGAACATAATAAAATTCATATTTACTTTCATTGAAATATATATTGTTGTATTTTAGTACTATTGCATTACAATTGAAGTATAAGACGAATAACTGAAATGTGTGAACATTTCCATATCATTTGGGATGTATAAATGATATTAATTAAAAAAATGGGTTTCCTTTAGTATTTCTTTAAGAATACAATGGATGATAGGTTGATTAAATTTACGAATGACCAAAAATAATAAGACAATATTTGTGTTATTATAAAAAATATTTTTTGAATAAACATAAGAGTATAAATGAGAATATAAATTTGTTAATTTTTATCAATTATAGAGCTTAAAAATTTCAGTATATTAAAATTTATATAAATTAATGTTTTATGATAATAAAATTATATATGTATTTTTTATTCGTTTTTTCATCCTAATGACTTTCTATTTATTATCATTTTTTTATTTATGGGTGAATTTATTAAATATTCATAAAATATATATTGTTGTATGTTAATTTACAAGAAATTAAATAGATAATAATCATAATATATGGGAATGTATAATGTTTCAATAAATAATTCTATATAAATAGGTAATATTATTGAGACAGCCATTTCTTATAATGATTTAAACATGTTATGAATTATTAAAAACAAGTTATTGAACTATAAAGTAATAATGCATACCTCCTGGGCTCTATTTAGTCTATATTACTAAAATATTGAATTCTATTACCCCATTATTGTATCATAACATTCAAATAACATTATTCACATATTAATAATTAAAATATTCAAAAGAATTAATTATTATGGTATGAAATATGTAAAATATTTATGAAAATATGATTATAAATAAAACTAATTCTCGTAAATAACAAAAATATTTCTTGAAGCCTTCGAACATACCATCAAAACATGTACATTATTTCATAAATTTATATAACATTCATATTTTTTACTAAAAATTTATATAGTCGCTAATATTCATTATATTTTCATAAATGGAGACTGTGTGTTTAAAAAAAATAGAACGTATATCATGTTAAGGAAATTAGATTCAGATTGAATGTAAACTCAACTTTTGATATATGACAATTCAAAAACAAGGAAATCAACAACAACACCATAAATCGACATGTATATTATAAAATGAAATATATACTCCAATGTCAACAAAAATGTAATAGAAATTTAAATACATCATAAATAAGTCTTTAATTCAATAAAAACTGTTGTAAATTGTGTTATTTTGACGATGATATAAATAAAAATGATTAAAATAAATTTTAATAATATATACAAATTAATATATGTTATAATATGTACATTGATATAATTGATGAGTAAATAGAATTTTCAGATAAAAATGATGCAGGAAAAAAAATGAAATTTTATTCTTCACTGTGAAACTATAGATATATAATTTTAACGTGCATAGAAATGTCATTTTCATGATGTTGGTAATGATTATCCCAAAATATCATTAATATTATGTAATTTAAATTGAATGGAAAATGATTATAATATAGAAGTTCTAGAAGGAAGTTTATTGAATAAGAATAAAACATGAAACAACTTATATTAAATAAATGAAATAATTGGCATATTCAACCATTAAAAATTATAATATGAATGAAAAATTTCTTAAAATTACATTTATTTATACGCGTATATAAATTTAAAAGTGAATGTCATTAAATTTACCATTTATATTTATAGGAATTCAATATTCTAAAATAAATAAATGATATGCAATGATAAATATATAGATATAGTACATCAATTCAGATATATATAATGAATAATTAAAAATTTAAAGTACAAATAATTAAAAATAATGTTCGTTATGCATACATTGGAATAACCTTTTATTTAAATTTCAAAAGAAACAAGTTGCTATGAGTAAAGATAAAAATAAATGAGGATTATGGATTATTTATATCTAAGTAATATAAAAAATTTCATTAAACTTGAAATGGAGAAGATAATCTGAAATTGATTAAGAAGTCACATCATGATTTTGTAATTTGTTCTACCGAGATATGAATTTAATGGGAAAAAGTAATTATTTTATAATGTAGAGTATTAATAAAAGTGGAATGTTAAATTAGTGAAAAATATGGAAGTAGTTAGAGAGGTATTAATATATTACCAAGGGTTAAATGTTTTTTAGAAATGATTATGTTGTGATAAATTTATAGAGTCCGCTATTACGAAAATAATGTTCTCCTAAAAAAATTTATTGTAACACATCCACTGAAAAGGTATAAAAAAAATATATGAATTGGGTATAATAATCCTTATTACGGTAATACAGAGGTTCTATATAAAAGTATGGGGACATTGGAGAGGTGGGGAGTTTGTGTCGGAGCTAAATCAGTAGGGTGGTGGGGCACTGTGATTTTGTGATGCTGTGTGAGAGCTGCATTGCTAAGTTGGAAGGGTGTTATACTAGCTATGTCAGCACCAAATCAGATGATAATAATTGTTAGGAAATGATTAATGAGGCTCATTAGAACTTTATGGGGTCATCTATAGAGTAGGAGGATCATCAAGATTATCACCGGAGGAGGGGGACCGTCAAGAGCATTTGCTGAGGAGGATGATCTTCAGGATCACTTTTAGATGAGAGGGATATCTCTACCGGAGGGTTATGGTGAAGGGTGATACCAAATGTATGATTATATCCAATTTTTCATATAAATTTAGTCATTACATCGCATATTACAATTTTTATAATAAATCATGGACATAGATGTGTGGTAATAGGTTGTTTTGATCGTTTTTTCCAATTATTTATTATGATACACATGGGATATGTTTGAATGATACCATCCACATTCTCTCTAGAATAATTATACCATTTTAAAATAAACAATGATGGAACTCACATTATTTCCATTGGATAATCATGTTGGGATACAAAAAATATGTAATTCAATGTGCTTTATGATGATATGAACATTGTATGTACTTTATTCATAGAATGCTTATTGGACATTGTTTATGATAATGTGAAGTTCCCATATAGAACATGATTGGATGGTTTTGTTTCAAAACAATGATTGGTTTCTATTTTTTAACCAAGGATAAACCAACGATAGGTTGATCCTTGATAGCCCTTTGTTTTATTGGGTATGGTTGTCGACCATATTTTTGTTCAATTTTTATGAGGTATCTAAAGAGGTATATGTAAATGATATCCTAGGTTAGCTACCTTTATTCTCTATTCTAGATATTTTTTTTAAGAAATACTATTATTTTTTATAGTAAGATACATATATTATGTTTAAAAAAATTATTCTATATTTTAGTAAAAATTAATAAATTTTTAATGATTTTATTAACCATGATTTCTATCATATGTCTAATTAATTTTGATTATTATGGATATTTAATTTATTAAATATCTATTCTAATATTCATGATTGGTGATACATGTATTAATTTTAATTAATTGTCCTATTTTATTCTCAAACACATTGAAAATATCATCATATAATCATAAATATCTTATTATATAATATTACTTTAAATTTTTAAATGTTATATTTACCATTAATATTAATTTGATCACACCCATCTAGGGAATCGTATTTTCTAAATTATATTTAATTACGTTAAATTGTTTTAATAGAAAGTATAAATATGTAAAGATATTTATTAGTTATTTTGAATACATAATATTGTTTATTAATATATAGGTATTATTGAATTAAATGATCCATAAATATCAATATTATTTTTTATTTATGTTTAAGTGATAATTCATTAAAAATAATTAAAAAAGATTATTGGGTATATAATTGATCCAATATTTCCTTATGATGTTTTATGTTTTGGATGATAAAAAAGGGTTCACATTTATCATTTTTATAGTTATAAAACTAATGGTTATGATTTCAGAATGGGACCCATGATTACATGTTCAGGTATATTTCATGTATTTTGAAATATATTGATTAAATTGATAAATGATATATTTATTGTTTAAATAATGATATGGTTGTGAATTGTTACGGATCATTTATTTATATTTAGGATTAATTATCATTATAAAATAATTCTTCTAAACATGTGATTGTAGAAGGGAATACTATATATTCATACAATGTAATTTTTTAGGTCCATCACATCATATCCAAATTCAACGTATTTTAGATATATCTGACTAGTGATGAATAAACATTATCATTATTCCACACGTGTAATATAAAATAAAAGATATCATTCCATAATTAACCATTAATCTTGGAATGTTGATGTTTGGTTTGGTTGAACCACCAAAATGCATAATTCATTGACTGTAAATATTTGAGATATATGCGAAGTGATTTTGTAATATAATATGACATAAATTTTTGAATAAGATTTTATTTTTTATTCTACTTAAGTTATATAAATATATAATTCATTTATTATCAAATCATAGGTCATTGTAAAAAAATCTATATAATGTTGTATATATCGATGAATTCATCCCATATATTTAGTATAAATACTTACAAAATATTTACGACATGGGAAAAATTAATAATGGATACATATTAAAAAAACATGTTTAATAAAAAACATGTTTGAAATGGTCAAGAATACATATTCTGATGATTAAAAATATTTAAAATAAATCAATATATATTTCAGAAATATGATTAAAAATATATTTAAAAATGGATATTGTATATTATAATTTTATTCTTTATGTATTAGAGTAATGATAATTTAATAATTAAATATTTATTGTCGAGGATAAGAATAAATCCCGGTGAAATATGTCTTTTTATCTGCAACTCTTTTCTTTGAGACATGATTTGAATTATATGACTACAGTATCTTACATTGTTTATATTATTATTAACTTTTTTATTCTATCATAAAATATAATTATTATTTTTATATTATTCATTATATATATAAATATATCTTTCATGATTATTTTATTCAAATACTCATCACATTGTAATGGTTTTGTTAACTCAACTATATTTCATTGAGTTATAATTCTTCTTCCTAAATATATTCATATATTTTTTCTAAATTCAAACCAATGATTGTATATATGGTATTTTCTCATGACGTATAATTATTTGAATTGATACCAAATAGATTCATTATCATGTGTTTAATATATGATGAACAATATTACTTGTAAGCAATTTTGGTTACTCAAGTATATTTCTATGAGTTATACGGTAAATATTAAACATCAAATTTTAATATTATCTTGGTTAATTTATATAAAATTATATACGATGTTATCTTTTATCATTTAGGGGGGAAATTATATTTTGGTTCAAAGAATCATATATTGTTGTTATATCCCAAAATATATAATGTTAACAGGAAAAAACATCCATATCATAAATAGATGATTCATAAAAATTCATCTTATTAATCCTTATAATGTTCCTTAATTATTATGGTAATGATAATATGGAATATTTTATATGATTTGAATAAATCATTGTACCCCATTTCTAAATGAATATAATTACACTCTATTTCAAATTTTGGTTTCAAAAAATACTATTTGAAAACATCATCCATAATTTCAAATAAGAAATAAAGATCTTTTTTACCACATATTGTTTGATATTATTTGTAAATTTTCACTTAATAATATACAGATAATTATGTTTTTATTGAAAACTTATTTCCCTATTTTTACATAACATTATTAAAATTTACTTCTTCAATGTTACTCAATTTTTACCATTCTATTAATATGTTCAAAATGATTTCATTTAATTTTTACAATGGAAACACATTCTTCAAACATGCTTTCAAAATTTCTCCCATAACATTTTTTAGAATTTTAATGTGTTTCAAAAATAGATTAATTTTCAAATATATTTATACATTATTATTTAAATAAAATTATATATTTAAATAAAATTATTTTCCAAATGGAGTTTTTACAAAGCTCGGAAATAGTGTTTATCGTCTTTGTAATTTTCCCTTAATATATGCTATGATTGTTGAAATATGGTTTTTTACAATTAACAAAATATATTATATCTATTTATAAAATATATAATATATATCTATTTTACAGATGTTTTCTATCATTATATTTTTAATTCTTAAATTTTTTTATGTATAACCATAATTTTTATTCCAATTAATTTACTCATTGAATACCCAATATTAGATTCATTTGATTTAATGTTGGTAACACATATTCCAATCATTGATCGATATGAAAAAATTATTTCCTTTCCCATTTTTCATTTATCTATAAAATGTAAATACATATTTATAATTGTCTGGAATTAATTATATTTTCAAATAATGTTTTTTATTTTATTTTAATCCATTTAATAGTCAATTTACTTATTATTATATCATTATTTATTGTGTAATGTATGTTATAATTATGTGAATAAAGATATAGTGGATATAAAACTCATTTTATTCCATTTTATATTTAGATATTTTGTAATAAACCAATTTTTATCTCTATTGGTTCCTAATTCAATAAAAAGTGATAGCTTTTCATTTTTGTTTTTATTAAATCCCTTATTATTTCGGTGATATAATAATCTTATTATTAATGGATTCATATGGAAAAAATGTTTATGGTTAATCATTATGTTAAAGATGGGACCTATAAATCACTATATTAAATTATATAAATCATTACCTCCCATTAAATAATGATGAAACAATATGAATGCTTGATCCAAAATTATAAATAGGGTATTATGTAAAATATATTATAAAAGAATGTAAAAAAAGTTTAATATATTAATGATACATTCACAGTGATTCCCCATAATCTATTTGAAATAGGGTTGGATAACTGATTGTCTATACTATGTTGTTAGGGATGAGATTATGCCACAATTATCATGTATAAAATTCTTTTATGATATGAGTCATTTTTATGATGTGTTATTATGTTATTCTAGGATTTATATTCTATACAACCATTGGGTGTAACATTTATATGTATCTTGATTATACCCATACCCTTATCTTATGATCCCTTATTATTATTGATTTTAGTCACTTATGTAAACCTTTATTTTGTATATTGGCCCACCTATTTCTAATATTTAAATTTCTTCTAGTTATTCTGATCAAAAATTAATGAAATGTGTTGAAAATTTTATAATGGGGATATAATATGTATGACATTAAATACTCATAATAGATATTTTATTTTTGAACATAAAAGATAAATATTTAATTTATTGTTTTCTCAATGGTATTGTTAATAAATGATTTCACAAAGTTATATAAATCATAGAACCTAAAAGTAATTAGGAATTAATTATAGTCAATTATTATAATTATTTAATTTAATATTATTGGAACATTTTAGGGAATCTATTGATGACGTTTATCGAAGCCATGGAATGAGGGTCATTGATTTACATATTGGTTTTCAATCATATACTAAATAGTGTGACACTTGGTTATTTCATTATCAGTTATCATTCCATGTTTTTTAATTAATTTTTTCGATTAATAACTCATTACATGATATTGATGTTGTTATAAATTAACCAAAAACCAAATAAATCATATTCTAAATATTCTGTTTAATTTTAATTCCTGAATTTTTATTGTTTTTTTATGTTTTTTTAACATCATTATTGGGATTATAATTATGATATATCTTCTATAATTTTAGAAAAATGGGATATCTAATTAACAATAACATTAATTTATATATTATTAATTTTACTAATTTACCCATCCATTATATTCACATTCTTCTCTATTATTATCGTTGATTGAATGATCCACCACTTCTACAAAACAATGTCAATACATCGAATATTTCCTTTTATATGTATTTTAAATCATCCTTTGAAAACTTGGTTTTATTCATGATTATCTATTGATTATGATAAATGAAATATTTATATTTTTTGATTAATTATTTATTTAACACTTTAAACACAATAATTAAAAATTTATTATATAGTAAGTATCAACTATTCGATTTCATGATGAACGATTTATAGAATCAAACATTTACCTGTCCATTATTGATATTTGACTAGATTTATAGTTGTTAAAGATATGATTTAGTACATAATAAATGATAGATTAATTAAAAACACTATATAAATTATTTATTAGAAATTTTAAAATATTCTGTATGATAGGTTGTTTAATTTAGAAGATCACACACCTTGGGTCTCGTTGATGAAGTGACCTAGGATTTTGATGATTTTTAATGTCATACAACTATGTTATCATGTCACTGGATAAATATCCACATCTTAGAAATATCTAAATGTCATAAAGAAAATAGTCTTACGTAATTGTGTTTCCTTCACACCCTATATTAGTTGGGCCTCAGGTTGTGTCCCCATATTCATTCACAACACACAGAGAGGTTATTTGACTTTTACCCCAGTGGGAATGACAAAATTTATGACCCTTATAAACAAATCACACGAAGCCTAGGATATCCCATATGGGATGAAAAAACTCAATTAGGACATTCAATATGAAGAAAAAATTGTGTAAAAATCAGTACAAAATATATTTCACTTTTTCCAATGGAATTACAGTCAGACCTAGTTAATTCATTAAAAATTAATTTATGATGATTTTTGTCACCTATTGGGAAAATGATATTTTTTGGGATTGTATTATCACACATTTATATATGAGTTTTGGATATTTTAACAGTTGAAATAAGAGAGATTAATATATAAAAATATTTATAGGCTCAACATCCAATATTTGTGGTATAGAATTTCCTCCATCCATTGTGACCAGATGGGATACGAATCATAAATAGGAAATTAATTTTACACTACTATATATATCATATGGGATATGTATCCCCACCCAATTATAAATTCACCCATCAATATTTACCATAATGGATTTTAATCCTAAAATATATTTCCAATTTCACCCATATGTATTGGATAGGGATCCCATTACACAATCAATGGGAATGGACATTTGAGATTCTTGAGGCCTCAATATCAAACCATTTTGATGTGAATATTTTTTTCTAACAATGAATATGTTGATTTAAAATATGATGTACATAAATTAATGACTTTATATTTATTTTATCGTTTCCATATAGTAATTTTTTTGTCTTTTATGACATTAACATTGATTCATTACATATTTGGGATTTTTTTAGTTGTATTGATTATTTAGATACTCTAACCTCTATATGTTATTCCTAAACAGACATGTATTATAAAGATGAAAAGTCATTCTATATATATGTAACTTGTTTTTTAATGGGATCTTCATAGTTTTGATGTTTTGATATTATTGGTTGTGGGCGAGGTAATTTTGGAAATATCGTTGTTTAAATGCTATGACTACTTCCACCCCAACTAGTTTATTAGACCTTATGGTTTTTTTATTGGGCATGTATTTTATCTCTCTTAATATAAACTATATTTTATTGTAAATGGTTATGTTTTTATATAGGGTGATAATTAATGTAAAATTCTAGTTATTTAAATTATTCAAATATCGAGTGGGTATAAATAATCATGTATATTTGTACAGGTTAATTAATATAATTCCACCTGGAAATTTGATGTTTCTACTCGGTGTGAGTCACATGTCACTATAAAATTTATGGTTGGAATGTATTTCATTTCAGGTATACCTCCAGCCCATGTGGGAACCAATAGCTTAAGATGTGACTTAGAATGTGTGTAATCCTAACATGGGTTTCCAAATTGTCTATGCGCTATGACAGGGGTCCCCTTTGGCCTTACGCACCACCCCCATATTCCAAAGGCAACCGATTGGTAGTGAGGGTCTTATTAGGTTATTTGAAAGAAAAATATATCATCTACTGATGATAATACTTATTTACTATATATATATAACATTCAAGAATAATGACCATACTATAATATGCAATAAAGAAATCATATACAATCAAAAATTGTAATTGCATATCCATAGGCATCATAACATTTGAAAATTAATACCCATGTCATTATAGGTTTTAAAAATAGACATGAAAGGGATCCCAAGTCTGAACACTCATATAAATATAAAAAAACCCTTATATGATCCATCTCAATGTAGAGGAACCACCTGGTCCACTTCTATATATCCAATAAAAAACACTACATTCAAGATCACTATGTTTTCATTTTCTATCCTAATGCAATACATAATCTCAAAATCTATAAACACTAATGATGTCTCGAGATTCCTATACAAGGTGACTGTATAAAGTCAGTACGCTACTACAAATGTTTAATTGATTTTTATATAAAATTATAAATTATATTAATTCCCAAATTAATACAAACATTTCATATATAATTGTGATCAACACTTTCCACTTATTCTCATCACCCATAAGTCCTCATTTTACCTGCTTCATCCAACATCGGTATATCATTGGTGAAATTCAATTAAATATATATTTTTAAAAAATAAACGTATACAATGCTATATATGTACTAGAAATATCCTATAGAACAATTCTTATTATTCCCCATAAGAATATCATACACATTGTACCCTCAGTTTTTTCCTAAAATGAATCATTTTCTCCTCGTTCAATCTGAAACCTCATATGTCACTAGTTTAGTAAGTAGAATCCCATGAAAATAATTAATCACTAAATCCCATGTTCATTTGAAATTTTCTCAAATATTAATCATTTAATCAATATCCTAACATCCCAATTAATAGTGATATTCATCCTCCAATAGATAATATGTCTTTATCGACTCAAAAACCTGAAGTCACGTGTCATAGTGATATCCTTCCACCAATAATCCCTTCGGATCAAATTTAATATAGTGGAAACACATATCCCCAAATCAGTGGTATCAAACACCATATCATATGGATTTCTATAATTATCACCCATTCTATAACTGATTTTAAACACCATCCCCTATGTGACAATATCTATAAAGGTCTCTAACTAGAAAGAGTGGTCAAATACACCTCAAATGAGTTCTATTTTTTACAATATGACTCCAATGAAAACATTGGATAAAAACAATGTGATGTAAGGAATATAATTTCTTATATGACACCATCTCATTGACAATTTGGAACATTCAAACAACTTCACCCATATCCTAATGGTCAATAACTTCCAAATTTATATATGACACACCCTCTGCCTAATGAATTCCTCACCTTAATCAAGTCAATCCTTGTAACCTCATCATGATGATCAATATCACCCCATGTATTTTATGCCAAACCAAAAATTTCCCACTAAACGAATTTAATCATATGAAAAAATATTTTTATTAAACTATTCAACCATCCAAAGATTTAAAATGGGTCAAAAAATAACCATACACATATTAATAAAATTTAAATTTTTCAAAATATTTCCCAAAGTCATCTAATGGTATCTAGTAAAACATATAATGAAGGAGTAGTTAATTATGGACGTTTTCTTGAAACCCTATAGTAATATAAAGGAACCAATTACCATATACCAGCATTATCTATCCTAATGAATACAAATTTATATTTAAAGATATATAAGAAACATAGTTTTAGAGAAATAACATAAAATGATTACCAATGATATTTCATGTAAATAAAAGTTCATAATGATGAAAACAATAATATATGAAGCAGAGTTATTTAATTCATTACAATAATGATTACATATCAACTTAATGATCTTGATTCAATACTCATATGAAGACGGAGGACCAACTCATTGATGATGGGAAGAATAGTGATACATGGCATATGGTGAGAATTTAATTTTGGTGTATGAAAATAGGGAGATCCCAGATAAAGAATTAGGGGAAAGGGTCATTTTGGACTAATTTAAAATAAAAACATTTAACACATGGTTTGGAAAATGGTACACGGCCCTTTTGGTGATCAACACATATGTTAATAACACCACGCATGGTTCATGATCATATTTAATATACTTATTAATCAAATAATGAAGGTATATCATCCCCACTACACCATATCAAATGGTTCACTAGGAAGACTTAATGGTTAATAAAAACTGTGGTGTTTTGAAAAAAATTGATTTCAATGTTTTGGATGGACTGTCAGACCAACATTCTTCCAACCGTGCACGTCTACCAATCGTTCTCGATGTTGGGCCTCTAGAGCACGATGTTTCTAAAACCCATAAAAATATTGTAGAAACTAAATAACTATTATCGTATTGTAGAAAATATAAAAAACCACATTGAAAATATTGGGAGGAGTTCCAGAATCGGAAAAGGAATGATGGACTCTCTACTAAACTAAAAAATTAAAATTTACCTATTAAAATAACCATTAAAATAAATGAGAAGATACAACATCACTATCTTGTGATATCACATACCAAAACTATGTGTATTTGTATAGATAATAAATCAGACATACCAATTTCATTTACATTAAAATTGTAAACCATAGTTTTAATCATTTTAAATTCCACATGTGGCACTCCCAGCCATTGGAAATACCTACACATTAACTTTCCGATCAAATAATCAAATATTTATATAGTTCTAAAGACTATCCCAGGACATACATGTTCTTCCATGACATACAATTATTCCTTCTCTTTATCATGTGCTCTAGGATAACCGATTCACACTTAATGTTGATCAAATCAGTCATGTCATCATATGGTCAATGATACATGTGTCACACATGACCACCATGAGTCAAGTTTCTCCTAGGATAACCAAATATCCTTCATCAGTTATGATTCTAAAAACAATTAATAATCATATATATATATATTAAATATTATTATATGTCTTAATTCAAACATACCCTATAAAATCCAAACATCAAACCTAATAATCATAATAAATATTGATTCCTACTTATATCATATCTATCACACATCCTACCTAATTACTATATATTACTATTTACAATATAAGTAAGTTATCATTCATGAACCTCATCTACCAAAACCAAACATCCAATAAACAAAATATTAATGAAAACATTCACAACATTCCTTAAACATTCTCCATTTCCCTAAACCACTCTAAATCTCTAGGATAATGCATGCACTAATCCTAATATCAGATTACCTACAGAATGAAATTTCCATAGAACTACATTATCTATTGGACACTAACATCAATAAAATGTATGTCTCTCTCATCCATGAATTATTCATGCAATATAATCCCAATTACCAGCTCGTAGTACTCTACAAGTCCTACCTCAGATCCCAATGTGTGAGAAGGTCTCGAGAACCCATATATCTATGTATGATTCCTATATCTCATCTCTAAATTACCCACATAACCAAATGATAAAATGTTCTTTAGATTCCTCTAAAAATGAGAGAAATAGTTATCCATCTTACATCACAAAAAGAACCTTATAAATAAACCAATCCCCGATGGTGTAGTCATGTCTCCAGATAGACTTCCCAAAGAGACTCTTCATAGTCTCGCTTCTAGATATATATAATAGCAATGCTAATATCTCTTTACATCTTAATCTATCACAAATATGATAGGTCTATCATATTTTCCTATGTTATATATTCATGATTAAATGCCTATTGGTATATGTACTATATGATGGTATCCAACTGATCCCAAATATTGTTCCACAATCTCTCATCGATTAACATCAACCAAGAGATTTGGGCTCTAATAATGGAAGCTTAAAGTCATTTTATGTATATAAAATTCACCGTATAATCCATAATTTACGCATCACCCTATGGTTAGTTGATTAACATAGATTTTATATACAACTTCTTATTATCCAATATGAAATTATTGATGAAAATGGCATCAAGATCATTATGTTATATTCCTTAAAGACTAAATACAAGTACCTTTTTTAAAAAAATCATTTAAAACTATTGATCATATATGTATCCAAAATCACCCTTAAACATTGGGATATCTCAAGATGATAAATAATCATCCACAAGAACTGATCCTGTTCTTGACTACCTATAGAACATCATCACCTAGAAATAGTTGTTGTTATTGGGACTGGAAATCATTAGTAAAATAATCCATATAAAGTATAGATATCATATCTCCTCTATCAATATGCCTTATAACTCACACCAGGATATCTTGTTACATTTTTCAATATATGTACAAAATCTTCGATTTCATACTACTTCCCCGATTGATTTAGTAAGGATACATCACCACAAATAAGATATTATACTATTTTTGAAAAAGAAATCACATTCCCCATATTTTGAAAAAAAATTCAGTTTACATATTTAGATACATAGGAGAAACATTTATAATGTAGACACAGACATTACATGATGAAACTTATACTTACTATCCATTAATTCTATGAAACAAAACATTTAAAAATAATTTAGGATTTCTATTCTTGATAAATCAGTATAATTTCATCTTATCATCATCCTTTTACCTACATCCCATTACAACCATTGAATATCACTTAACAACATTTTATTGGAAAGATAATTTCTGTATGGGAAATTAAATAACAAAAATCTTTATTCCTGGGAATATCTAAAAATACTTTTTCTTAAAAATGTTGATTTAAAATTCATAAGGGGAATTATTTTCAAAAAGTTTATTATGATACATTAAATAAATCTTGAAACATTCATTAATATTAATTTTGTTGAAAATTTTGTTTTTCTATGTACCATGTGGAATAATTTATACATACCACTCTTATAAATGGAATAACCAATATGTTCAACCGCCATATTAAGAGTACCCATTGCATTGGAAATTATAATGGGACCACCCATCCTTTGTTTATCGTTTAACAAACCTTCACTGGTTAATAATATAACCACCTATTCATGGATTATCATGGAAACATGCATCATTAAAAAATCTTCCCAATAACCACTGAAAACCCATAAACCTAGGATGCATGCATCACAAAATCATTCTTAAGGAAATAATATTATAATTTTCAAATAACATTATTTTATAAAAACATGTGTACCATCAATCGAAAGTATTTTTAATGAATACATACTTATTAATTTGTAATGGAATACTGAATTTATCAAGGCTTAATTATGTTAGGAATATCCACTGATTCTATATACATTTAAATATTATTCCTTCTTCATCTTTTTCCAAAAATACACCATGTACCTTGTGTAGAAAATGACAAAAATAGTAATTTAACCCATTATTGAAAACCTCAGACATGGGAAAATAGATGTAAATATCATAGAAGAATAAAAAAAATCATTAAACATTTTTAGATATAATTCAATTTAATATGGGAGAAAAAAGTGTTTTACGGGAAGCTGTAAAATATGATTTCTGAAAGGGAGTCACATAAAAACATCATATAATTATTGTGATTATTATTAAAATTTATCAATAATTTGTATTTTTTATTAAAAAATACTGAAAATATGATATATTTTATAACATAACAAAATACCATTACACATTTTTCATAGGAAGAAATTTTCAATGAAGTGGATGTCTACCTCAAAGAATGGGTATTGTGTTAAGAACTATCATACCTTTTTCATAAATCATCATGCACATCACAAATATAACTAAATAATAATATTAGTATTATTTTTAAATTATTAATATAATTTTTAATTTTTTTCATTCATTTTAACCACATATCACATTGCTAAAATAACTACTTATTTATTGATGTTCGTGTTGAATGTTTTGATGATATTCACAACATAATTCTGAAATAAAATTGGTCAGTTGACTACGGTCATAGAGATATACCATCCATCATCTACAAAATGATATTCATTTAAATTTTTACGCTTCTACAAATAAATTATAATTTTAAATCCATACAATATAAATAGTAATGAAATGTGATCTATGCTGCAATAATTGAGAAGGTCGGTCATACAACCAAAGAAGTACAATTTTTATTTTTGAAGGATCATTTTAGTATGAATGTAAGTATTATTTTATATTTATAGTTAGATAAAAATATAATATATGTTATATTAATTATATATACATTAATATGTATAATCCAATTAATATGGTGATTAAAAATGATTCATGTCACTTCATTTGGGTGGTAGTCCACACCTACAAATGAACAACATTATCAATTATCTATGAAATGAATAATAAAAACATTAATGATATATTTAATTATTTGAATTATTATTATATCATAAATATCATATATAAAAAATATCATCGTTAATACAATTCTATATTGAGGGTGAAAGAAGACGAAATTCTTCCATTTCTGCAGTGGTGGTCTTCCATTTGGAATGATGGGGAACTCATTAACCTTGTGACAGAAGTGGAAATGGATTTGGATCATGAACCAAACATAATTAAATTATTGTACATGTAGAATATTGTATTTAGTATTTTATCATCGATGATTACTTTTTATATGGATTTTGATGTATAAAAAAACAGGAACACTCAATTAAAAATAATTCATTTTTTCCGACAACCTCGTTTTTACAACACATTAAGACTAATAATGTCGATGTTCAACAATATAGATAAATATTATCAAGGTATGTATTATAGGGAGGTATTTTCTCAATTAATTTCTCAAATAAAATTGTTTTTGAGTTAAATCAAAATAGTTGTACTGGTTCACTTTTATAAGAGTGGGGATGGGTACTCATTGTTGTAAACAAATATTTTATTTATATAATGTATTATTAATGTTATAATAGGATATAAGTATTTAATTTAGAAAATAAATTGTTTATGGTTCTAAATTAACTGATACAATTAAAATTATAAATTTTTCTTTATTCTTCTCCAAAAAAATTCGTTTTAACCTTCGTCTAAACCATCAATATCTTACTATGACTACTTTTAATTTTACTCCTTGAGAGTAAATATATTTATGATTAAATGAAAAAACACATAAATAGCCCATGATAGATTTTTAAAACTATATTCTAATCACATTTAAAAAATTAATTTTCTTATGAATTATTTATCATTAAATTATGTATTCTTTACTATAAAATTTATATAATATAAATGTTTAGAACTATTCATTACGTTGACCATATTAATATAAAGGAAAGCCTTATAAATACATCCACATACATTATTATACTTATAAAATGTAATGTTAATCATTCAATTTCGTTTTTACACATTAATTGTGTCAAATTAAATTATTATTATTTTATATTTCATATCATTTATTTGACATTTTCAATAATTAAATATTTAAATCATCATTGTTGTTAATGATATTAATGTAGTTCATTGGTCACTGGAAATTAAAATTAAATAATGATAATGAATGTAATTCATTTATATTTCAACAATCTAATTATAGTCGATCATCTCTAATAGATATCTGATTATTTTAAATATTAATGTTATTAAAAATAAGAATCTGGCATTTTTGACAATTCATACAATAAAATACTACAACGATCACAATAAATGCATGTAGATCCAAATGTTAAAAAATTAGTCCATTGGAATAATATGTTTGTGATACATTACATAAATACAATATGGGTATGTTTTTTATGGTTATTATCATTATATTTTTTTATTATGTTAACTGATTTAGCATTTATAATGGTTAGTAAAATCACTAAAATTATTATTCATATTAAAAAAATAATAAAACCATGAAACTAAAAGGAACTGGGAATGAATTATAATCAATTATCTTAATTATGTTATTTAATTTTATTGTAACATTATTGGGACTCAATTGATGTCCTTTATCAAAACAATGGAATGTGGGTCGATGATTAACATGATGGTTTTCGATCATGTACTCAATAGTGTGACTTATTATTAATTCATTATCAATGTTCATTCCAGGATTTTTTGTTTATATTATATAAATAATACCTCATAAATTAATATTCATGTTATTATAAATTATCCAAACAAAAATTAATTCTTATTCAATATTAAATTCTATTTTAATTCATTATTTTAAATTGTTTTTAATGTTTTTTAGAAATCATTAAATGGATTATCATTATGATCTATCTTCGATAATTTTAGAAAATTAGGGCATAACCAATTAATAATAACATTAATTTATATCTTTGGAGATTTATGAATTTATCCCTCCATTATATGAAAAGTATTCTCTATTGTTCTCTTTGATCAATTGATCGACCACATCCACAAAAAAATGTCTATTCAGTTCTGTGAATTTTTAATCATTGATTAAAAAATGGGTTTCAGTCCTGAATATCTATTTATTTTGATATAAATATATTTATATTTTCTGATTAATGTTGGATTTATAAATTAGAACATAAAAATTAAATTTTTTTCTATAGAATGTAACAACTATTTTGTTTAACGATGAACAATTTACATAGTCAACCATTTGACAATCCATTTTTGATATTCAACTATATTTGTAGGTGTAAAAGGTATTATTTAGTACATAAAAAATTATAGAATAATTAAAATAATTATATAAATTTTAGATCTGTCATTTTGATATATTTATTAAGATAAGGTGTGTCGTTTATAAGAACAAACACTTTAGGTCTCGCTGATAATGTGGCATAAGTTTTAAATGATTATAATGCCACACATCTATGGGACCATTTCACATGCTATGAATCCCCAACCTAGAAATATCTAAATTTTGAATGGATAATAATACTAGGTTCTCGTCTTTCCCACACACCTTATGTTAGTTGGGCCTCAAAATGTGTACCCTCAGTCATTCACACCTCAAAAAAAAAATTATACATCTTTTACCCCGGTGGGCATGAAAAATATTGTGACCCATATAAAAAATAATACATACACTGTGATATTCGAAATGGGATAAAATAAATCAATTACGATGAAGAATTTGAAAATAAAAATCATGTAACCTTGATTACAAAATATAATTCAATTTTTCCAATGCAATTATAGTCATACCTTGTATTTAAAATGAAAATTAAATTATGATGATATTTATCACATATTGAGACTATGATATTTTTTGGGAATGGAATATCACACATTTAGAAATGATTTTGGTATCTATTGAAAGTGGAAATTAGATAGATAGATATATATCAGAAATATTTACAAGGATGTGATCTGATATTTACTGTATAGAATATCCATCATCCATAATTCACTTTTGGTATATGAATCATCAATTGGAATCGAATATTGCCCTGTGATAAATATCATATGGGATAAATATCCGAAAAAATTAATATTTCAACCAGCAATAGTTCCCTTAAATGATTGTAATCTAATAAGAGAGATTCAATTTCACTCAAATGTATGGTTTGGGATCCCCTAACATAATCATATGGAATAGAAATGTGAGTTTCTTGAAGCTTCTATATCGAAAACTTTTGATGTGAATATTTTGGACTCGCACTGAACATGTTGATATAAAATATGATGTACAAAGTTTTTTGGATATATACTAGTTTTATCTTGTCCATTTATTCATTGGTTGTTGTTTTTTATGACATTCACAATGATTTATTTCATATTGGGGATTTAGGTTAGGCGTAATGATTATTTACATACTCTACTCTACGTAGGCTATTCCTAAACATGCAATATCTTATAAGGATGAAAATTCAATCAACATTGATCTAGGATGATGTGAAATGTGATATTTATAGTGGTTATATTTTGATCTTAGTGGTTGTGGGAGTGGGGATTATTCAAATATAGATGGTTAAATGCTATAGTTACCACCCTTCGGCTTGTTTGGTAAGAAGTTATATGTTTTTTATTGGGCCTTTGTTTTTTATCTCTTAATAAAAACAAAAAAAAATTTGTACAGGGATATGGGTTTCTACAGGGTGAGCATGAATTTAATATTCTAGTTATTTAAAATAAACAATAATATTGTGGAATGGATATTCAGGACTATTTGAACATGTAAATTAATATAATGCCACCAATACATGTGATTTCTCTACTCAGTGTGAGGCACATGTTACTATAATATTGTAGGGGGAAATAAGTGTCTCTTCTAGTATACCTCTAGCTCAGGTGGGGACCAATAGCTTAGGATGTTTCTGAGAATATTTAAAATCTTTACTTTTGTTCCCAAATTATCTATCCTCAATGTCAATGGAACAAAAGTCCTTACATACAACACCTCATATTCATAAGGCAATTGATTATTTGTGACAGTATTATTATGTTATTTATAGGAAAAAATATACTCTAGTGATGATAATAATAATGTCTTATATATATATACACTACAGGAAAAAGACCATTTCCCTAAAAAATTTGGAACTCGCTGCTAATGTGTGTGTCACATACATGAAATATTTAGAGTTATTTTTCATTTAATTTACATCCTTGATTTGTTTTGGTGGTTTTTCCTGCATTTTTAAAGGAAATAGTGGGTTTCCAAAATTTGGGCCAATCTAAGAGCCCATTTCCAGTTTTGAAAGTATATTTTGATTCTTTAATAACTCCTTCGTTTTTCAACATTTTTCAACCATTAAACTTCCAAAAAGACCTTAATTTAAATATTAACACCACAAAATAATTTTGGGCCCCTTAAAAATTCATTAGAATCATGGATTGGGGTGATAAAATTAGGTATTGGGCCAACCCGAAAGCCCATTTCCAGTTTTAAAATTGTTTTTTAATTCTTTCATAAAATATTTATTTTTTATCCTTTTTCAGTGATTCCACCTCTCACACATTCCCATCAAACCCAGACACACCCCCATCTTCGTTTTCGCCTCTTTGGAGCTCATATGGATCGTGATTTAGGGCCGAACTTCTGAAGCTCCAAAAAAACGTCCAGATTTCTCAAATAAGTTGTTTCTCTTCCTTATTCTTCCCTTCTTCTTAGGGTTTCTTCCTTTTTTATTGAACCAACAAATGTCCAGAAGATGGGGTTTCGTACCTAGGGTTTTAGTTTTTAGTTTCTTCGTCCAATCCTCTGGTTTAAGGTTCAATCTTACTCCTTTGTGGTGTGGCGGAGGTGCGGTTGAAGTGACGCACAAGGATTTGGGGGTTTTGACTCTTTTGGTAGGTGATTTCATATGTAGGTATTGTATAATGAGTTGGCTTGCTGTATTTAGGTTTCCGTTATGTTCATCATTCAGTATTTTGATTTCGAAAATTGATTTGGGTAGCATTTTAAAAGTGGTAGATTTTTAAGTGCCAATCTTGTGTGAAAATGGGTGTTTTACATGTATAACCCATATTGTGCCTCTTGGTGTTGTTTTATAATTCAAGGATTGGATTTATAAAAATGTTTTGATGCTGAAATATATGTTTTGGTATAATATTGGTCTCCATTTGGTTTTAAATATTGTATTTTAGATGAATTTAATGTGCAACGTTTGATTAATTTTCTTGAAATTGTTTTATTGAAATTATAAATGGTTTATTGAGTTATGCAAAAGGTGAAAACAAGGTGTAGATACTGTTTTGAATGTGTGTGACCAGAACTGATATTTATATGTGAATATTTATTTTGGTAGCATGTGGTGACTATTTGAGCACAATACGGGAATCCCGGGTATCTAGGTGGGCTAACGTTTACTAGTACGCTAGTGAACGGAGGGGTTTTGACCATGGTTCACTTAGCAAGTCTGACATGGATAACACTAACAAAACTATAATAGAGATGATTGGAGACCACTAGGTTATGGGTATGATCCCTATTAGTGTCTCGTGCATGAGAACGAATTTCGTTATGGTTACTTTCACCGATGTACGAGGTACTTGGGGCTCACAACAAACTAGTACCTAGGGGGGTTCCTACGCTTGGTGCTCGTGGCCTTTTTGGAATTTAAACTATCTTTATGTTATTTTGGGATGTGAAAACCAATATCTTGAATGTTTTATTCAATTTCACTGATTATTTATAGTTATCCCCATTGAAAGTTATTTTCTTTTCAAAGTTTCACTTTTAGAAATAAATGCCACTATTATCTATTTATAACTCTTACAAGCCTTTTATTTTACATTGCCTATCACTTGAAATACTTGGGTGATATCCTATTGGGCTTAGTCTCACACCCTACTTACACCTTTGGGTGTAAGTATACTTGATCATGTTTGACACAGGCAAAGGAAAAGCCTTGGGCAATGGCGGTTCGGGTTGCTAGTTTCTCTCGATGGTGCGGTGTTGTGGAGACGGCTTGTGGGTGATGAACCCTTGTCGTGTGGAGTCTCATGGGCTGTTTTCTGCTACTTTTATGTACCTTTGGACCTCTTGTGTCTTGTTTAAACTCATATACTAAGTTCTGAATTTTTATTAATTCTTGTTTGGCATAATTTTTCAGATTTGGTTTGTTGTTTGTTTTTGGTTATCTTATGAACCCAAACTCGGGTAAATCGTTCCCAAATGAATTTTTATGATACCCGGGCACTTGTGCCAGCCCGTGGGGATGGGTAACGCCCTTCGGGTCTTGCCATGAGCCGGGTTTGGTGCTGGTTTGATGGCGACCATATTCGGTTCGTGACAAAATGGTATCAGAGGAGGTTAATGTTTGTGGGTTATATTGTTATTTTGGGATGAGTCAGGATAGACAGGAGCTAGGACTGTCGGGGCTCGGGGATTTGGTTGTGAGTAGGGTGTCTGGCCCACACCTTTCATGGCATACCCTGAGTCACCAGGGGATGTTGGAATTTAATGATTGACTTCACTTCCAGGTGAGACGTGTGGGCTGCAGACCACATGTGGACATCATGCGGATGTGATGTAGTTGTTTATTTTATTACTGAAATGTGCTTTGATTATCTATATTTGAGGTATTTGATTAAAATTTTCAGAATTGTGGTATTGATTATTATTTTGTGACTGTTACATTTTGTAGCAACATGCCTCCCCAGAAAGCTCTCACGCACCCACGGGAGGAAGCCGGAGAGAGTTCTCCCACACCAATTGATCAGAGGCTAGTCGAGGCCGTGGTCCGGGCTGTCCAGGCTCTAGGATATGGACCAGTTCCAGGTCCAGCTCCTATTAGAGAGGATGAGACTGGTCCTAGAAAGGACAAGGCCCTGGAGTTCCTGAAAAATAAGCCTCCAAACTTCCGAGGCAGCTCAGAACCCCAAGAAGCAGAGGAATGGCTCGAGAAGATCGAGCGTATGTTTGAGTTCCTGGAAACACCCGAGGAGCTCAGGGTGAAGTGTGCCTCCTTTCTATTGGAGGGTCCCAGCCGTAAATGGTGGGAGTCAGTGCTTCAGGCTAGGAAGAATGAGCAGATGCGCTGGGGAGATTTCAAGGCTGTCTTAAATGAACAGTACTGCCCTGAGGTGTTGTCTTATGCCAGGTCTAGAGAGTTCATGGAACTTGTTCAGGGAAATCTATCTGTGATGGAGTATGCCAACCGTTTTGATAAGTTGGTTCGGTATGCTCCAGAAATTGTCTCTAATGAGCAAGCGAAGGCCCAGAGGTTTGAGAAAGGCTTGAGACCAGAGATATACTCCCAGGTGTTCTTGTTTAAGCTGAGGACCTATGCTGAGGTCGTTGATCAGGCGTGCATGGTGGAGATTGATAGAAAAGGCAGGGCTGGTTTCTATGGTTCTATATCAGCAGTGGGGAGTGGAAGCTCCTCTGAGAAGAAAAGGAAGCGGGCGTATCATGTGATGAAAGGAGGAGGCAGTTCAGGGAACTCTTCTAGGCAGTTGTCATCAGCGGCTTCTGATGCGAGATCGGTCGTGTGCCACTAGTGTGGGAAGCCCGGGCACATCCGTCCAGAATTCCCTCATCCTCTGAAGACCTGTTTCCAGTGTGGATGTATGGGACACGTGCAACGCTTTTGTGGGATAGCGCGTCCACTTCAAAGTGGGGCAGGATCCATGGCTCCCAGAGGAGTGCCAGCACAGTCTGAGCCGTCGAAGACTGGGGGATCTCGATTTGGCAGCCATGGTGGTAGGGCTGGGTCATCTTCTGGTCAGAGCCAGTTCAGGGCACAGCCACAGACTAGCGGTCGTCTTCAGGTAGAGACTGGACATCTCAATGTGGTGGATCATGCACCACTAGGATCAGAGGCGGGACCGTCGACTGTTCGAGGTACCGTTTTGATTTCATCTTCTATAGCTGCTGCTCCTTTTGATATTGGTGCCTCTGTTTCATTCATTTCTGCCCGTTTTGTGGACATTCTGAATCTGCCAACTAATGTGATGTCATTCGCAATGGAGTTGGTGACACCGCTGGGAAATAAGAAGGAGCAGGGTCTCAGGTGCCCATCATGTGCGCTTTCTATGTCAGGGGTTGAGATGGAGTGGGACCTCTTGGTCTTAGATATGAACTTTTTTGATGTCATACTCGGGATGGATTGGCTAGTACACTTCTAGGAACACATCGATTGCTATAGACAGCGTGTGAGTTTCACGGCACCTAATGGGAGTCGTCAGGTTTTTCATGGAGAATGGGATCCTCGGTCAGGTCGCGCAGGGCCTCCACTCCCAGAGTTGGGAAGTGTTATCTTCCAGTTATCTTCTCTTATGCTAGAGTATGGTATTTCCCTTGAAGGTGCACTACCTCATGTAGTGAATGAGTTTCCGGAGGTATTCCCAGATGATTTTTCAGGCTTGCCCCCATAGCAGGATGTGGAGTTTTCAATTGATCTGGCGCCGGGAACACAGACGATATCTCTTCCCTCGTATCGCATGTACCCCACCGAGTTGAGGGAAATAAAGATACAGCTGGACGACTTAGAATCCAAAGGATTCATTCGCCCGAGTGTCTCTCCTTAGGCCGCTCCTATGTTGTTTGCAAATAAGGCTGGTGGATCCCTCCGGTTGTGCATTGACTACCGGAAGCTGAATAAGGTAACAATTAAAAACAAATACCCTTTACCCAGAATAGATGATTTGTTTGATCAGTTGAAGGGGGAAAAGTGGCTCTCAATGATAGACCTGCGTTCAGGGTATCATCAACTCAGGGTGAAGGAGTCAGATATCCCAAAGACAGCCTTCCGAAGCAGGTACGACCACTTTGAGTATTTGGCCATGCCCTTTGGATTGACAAATGCTCCAGCAGTCTTTATGGCACTTATGAATAGGGTTTTCCATCAATATCTCGATTCATTTTTTGTGGTGTTCGTGGAATACATTCTGGTATACTCTAGCTCTGAGGAGGAACACGAACATCACTTGAGGGTCGTTTTGGGTACATTACGGGATCACCGCCTCTATGCAAAGTTGTCTAAGTGCAGTTTCTGGATCAGGGAGGTGAGATTTCTCGGGCATGTGATCTCAGAGAATGGAGTTTCAGTGGACCCTGATAAGATTAGTGCGGTTATGTCATGGGAGCAGCCGAAGAATGTTTTCGATATTAGGAGTTTCCTTGGCCTGGCTGGTTATTATAGGCGATTCGTTCGGGATTTCTCTCAGCTTTCTTCACTGATGAATACCCTCACCCGGAAAGGGGTGAAGTTTTTATGGGGTCCAGAATGTCATGCATCATTCGAGGAGCTGAAGAGGCGATTGACTACTGCCCCCGTGCTGATTTTACCAGAGGCAGGAAAGGGATATGTGGTTTATTGTGATGCCTCAGGTATGGGTCTTGGGTGCGTGCTTATGCAGGATGTTCACATGGTGGCGTATGGCTCTCGCCAACTCCGGTCACACGAAAAGAACTACCCAACCCATGACTTGGAGTTGGCAGCAGTGATTCATGCTTTGAAGACGTGGCGTCGCTACCTCTTTGGGGAGAAGTTTGTGGTCTATTCTGATCACAAAAGCTTGGCTTATATCTTCTCACAAAAGGACCTCATCATGAGGCAGCGTCGCTGGATCGAGTACTTGCAGGGGTTTGATTTTGACATTATCTATACCCCAGGTAAGGGTAATGTAGTGGCCGACGCCTTGAGCAGAAGGGTTCCAGTGCAGGCTTTGAGGAAGTCCAGTGATGAGTGGACATTGATGGGGATCGTTTCTCAGATGCATGTGGAGACCAAGGAACATAGTGGAGGGGCATTCTTGGTGAGCATCCAGTTGACTCCTTCTCTGTTGGAGTTGATTCAGCAGGAACAGCCTAGTGATGAGCTTTGTCAGTGATCGAAGCAGTTTCTTCATGGTGGGGAGACATCCCCTGATTGGTCGTCGTCTCCCGAGGTAATATTGTGCTTCAAGGGTCATTCGGTAGTGCCGTTATCTCTAAAGAAGGTGGTGATGCATGATAGCCACCAGTCTCAGTGGGCTGTCCATCCGGGTGCCACTAAGATGTATTATGATGTCCGTCGGCAGTTCTGGTGGCCTGGTATGAGACGGGACATAGCGGACTTTGTGTCGAGATGCTACACATGCTAGCAGGTGAATGTAGAGCACCAAAGACCCTCCGGTTTGCTCCAACCACTACCCATTCCTACCTGGAAGTGGGACGAGGTTGCCATGGACTTCATTGTTGGATTACCTCATACACCTCGAGCTAAGAATGCCATTTGGGTGGTGATTGATTGTCTAACCAAATCAGCCCACTTCATTCCGATCAGCGATACATCTAAAGTGGATGAGTTGGGCCGTTTGTATCTTTAGGAGGTGGTGAGACTCCATGGTGTGCCATCAGCAGTTGTCTCAGATAGAGACCCTCGTTTGACATCTCGATTCTGGGAAGGCCTTCAAAAGGCCTTGGGGTCCCAGATTAAGATGAGCACAGCATACCATCCGCAGACGGATGGTCAGACAGAGCGGGCGAATCATATTTTGGAGGACATGCTTCGTGCATGTGTCCTAGACTTTGGAGGTTCTTGGGATACCCATTTGGGATTGGTTGAGTTTGCTTATAATAACAGTTACCAATCCTCGATTCGAATGGCTCCTTTTGAGGCGCTCTATGGTCGGCCTTGTCGGTCCCCACTCTGTTGGGCTGAGGTAGGTGAGACCTCACTACTGGGGCCGAGTATGGTGCAGGAGACATCTGAGAAGGTAAAATAAATTAGGCAACATTTATTGACAGCTCAGAGTCGTCATAAATCATATGCTGACCGGAGGCGTTGAGACCTAGAGTTTTTTGTGGGTGATAGAGTATTTTTGAAGGTGGCCCCTCGTTTAGGCCATCGTCGATTGGGGAAGCAAGGTAAGCTGACTCCGTGGTACGTCGGGCCATTTGAGATCATCGAACGTATTGGAAAGGTGGCATACAGGTTGGCCTTACCTTCTCAGTTGACGTCCATCCATGATTTCTTCCATGTTTCTCAGTTGAAGAAATACTACCCGGATCCGTCCCATGTGTTGAGTTGGGAAGAACTGGAGATAGAGCCTGACTTGTTTATTGTTGAGAGGCCAGTGAAAATAGTGGACTCCCAAGAGAAGTTACTTCGAGGGAAGTCTATTCCATTAGTCCGGCTTCTATGGAAGCATGGAAATGATACACATGAGACATGGGAGCAAAAGTCGTGGGTTGAGGAAGAGTACCCGTTCTTGTTTTCCAATCAAGCCTCATGTTGACTTTCGGGGGCAGAAAGTCCTTCATGGGGGGGATAATTGTCACATACATGAAATATTTAGAGGTATTTTTCATTTAATTTACATCCTTGATTTGTTATGGTGGTTTTTCATGCATTTTTAAAGGAAATAGTGGGTTTCCAAAATTAGGGCCAACCTAAGAGCCCATTTCCAGTTTTGAAAGTATATTTTGTTTCTTTAATAACTCCTTCGTTTGTCAACATTTTTCAACCATTCAACTTCCTAAATGACCCTAATTTAAATATTAAAACCACAAAATAGTTTTGGGCCCCTTAAAAATTCATTAGAATCATGTATTGGGGTGATAAAATTAGGTATTGGGCCACCCCGAAAGCCCATTTCCAGTTTTAAAATTGTTTTGTAATGCTTTCATAAAATATTTATTTTTTATCCTTTTTCGGTGATTCCACCTCTCACACATTCCCATAGAAACCAGCCACACCCCCATATTCGTTTTAGCCTCTTTGGAGCTCATATTGATCGAGATTTAGGGCCGAACCTCTGAAGCTCCAAAAAACGTCCAGATTTCTCAAGTAAGTTGTTTCTCTTCCTTATTCCTCCCTTCTTCTTAGGGTTTCATCATTTTTTATTGAACCCCCAAATGTCCAGAAGATGCGGTTTCGTACCTAGGGTTTTAGTTTTGAGTTTCTTGGTCCAATCCTCTGGTTTTAGGTTCAATCTTACTCCTTTGTGGTGCGGCGGAGGTGCGGTTGAAGTGACGCACAAGGATTTGGGGGTTTTGACTCTTTTGGTAGGTGATTTCATATGTAGGTATTGTATAATGAGTTGGATTGCTGTATTTAGGCTTCCATTATGTTCATCATTCAGTATTTTGATTTCAAAAATTTATTTGGGTAGCATTTTAAATGTGGTAGATTTTTAAGTGCCAATCTTTTGTGAAAATGGGTGTTTTACATGTGTAACCCATATTGTGCCTCTTGGTGTTGTTTTATAATTTAGGGATTTGATTTATAAAAATGATTTGATGCTGAAATTTATGTTTTGGTATAATATTGGTCTCCATTTGGTTTTAAATATGGAATTTTAGATGAATTTAATGTGCAACGTTTGATTAATTTTCTTGAAATTGTTTTATGGAAATTATAAATGGTTTATTGAGTTATGCAAAAGGTGAAAAGATGGTGTAGATACTATTTTGAATGTGTGTGACCAGAACTGATATTTATATATGAATATTGATTTTGGTAGCATGTGGTGACTATTTGAGCACAATACGGGAAACCCGGGTATCTAGGTGGGCAAACGTGTACTAGTACGCTAGTGAACGGAGGGGTTTTGACCATGGTTCACTTAGCAAGTCTGACATGGATAACACTAACAAAACTATAATGGAGATGATTTGAGACCACTAGGTTATGGGTATGATCCCTACTAGTGGCTCGTGCAAGAGAACGAATTTTGTTACGGTTACTTTCACCGAGGTACGAGGTACTTGGGGCTCACAACAAACTAGTACGTAGGGGGGTTCCTACGCTTGGTGCTTGTGGCCTTTTTGGCATTTAAATTTTATTTATGGTATTTTGGGATGTGAAAACCAGTAGATTCAATGTTTTATTCAATTTCACTGATTATTTATAGTTTTCTCCATTGAAAGTTATTTTCTTTTCAAAGTTTCACTTTTAGAAATAAATGCCACTATTATCTATTTATAACTCTTACAAGCCTTTTATTTTACATTGCCTATCACTTGAAATCCTTGGGTGATATCCTATTGGGATTAGTCTCACACCCTACTTACACCTTTGGGTGTAAGTAGAATTGATCATGTTTGACACAGGCAAAGGAAAAGCCTTGGGCGATGGCGGTTCGGGTTGCTAGTTTCTCTCGATGGTGCGGTGTTGTGGAGACGGCTTGTGGGTGATGACCCCTTGTCGTGTGGAGTCTCATGGGCTGTTTGATGCTAATTTTATGTACCTTTGGACCTCTTGTGTCTTGTTTAAACTCATATACTAAGTTCTGAATTTTTATTAATTCTTGTTTGGCATAATTTTTCAGATTTGTTTTGTTGTTTGTTTTTGGTTATCTTATGAACCCAAACTCGGGTAAATCTTTCCCAAATGAATTTTTATGATACCCGGGAACTTGTGCCAGCCCGTGGGGATGGGGAATGCCCTTCGGGTCTTGCCATGAGCCAGGTTTCATGCTGGTTTGATGGCGACCAGATTCGGTTCGTGACAGTGTGCATCAACATAAAATATTTGGTTGTTTACTTGATTTAGTGGAGGTTTACTGTAACCATCATTGTGGGTGCATTTAGAGTCTGTTTGATGGTTTTAGCGGCAGTTTCCTGTAGGGAAACTGGTTTTTTTCAGGGCTTCTATTACCGCTGCCAAAAAAATCAGTTTCACGGGGGGAAACCACTACTAAAACCATGAAAACCACCACAATATAATAAATGAATTTTGAAACTATTTACCGGTTATTGAAACCAACTATAAAGACAAATTTACAAAATAAATTCAAATGATACTACATGCCCATTACCAATTCCATGAAAAAAACAATACCAATATATGTAACATATAACACATCATAACCACAACACATAGAAACCACCCCTCATTATAAACACACCACATCGCCACAACCATACATCATATCCACTACACACCAGAACCACTACGAACAAATTATTTTAAATAAGGATTTTTATCACAATTACTGAATTATTATGAAGGGTATTCAAACAAAAATACAATATGCCATGGGAAAACATTTTCATAGTTTGATAAATATTCATAGTAATTTTCATATATTGTGAGGTTATGAAAACATACATATAATTTTTTATAAAATCTATAACAACACACTATCTCAAAATACCTCATATTTGGAAAACCAAGTAAGAGAGGCCATATAAAATTAAGTAACAAGAATATGTAAAACCCACCAAAATAGAAATGTAAATATGGGGAGATGAAGGATCCCAATCATTTACTGAGTCATCATGTGAAATAAACAACAACCAAGGATAAACCACCACTAATCTCAAGTGAATCACTATAGAATCAAATGAATAATCAAAATCCATAAAAACACACAAATAAAGGAGAATTACCACAATAATGAACTTTTGAATATCAAAGAAATACAATGAATGATTAATGGGGAATGATATAGCTAAATTGAGTCAAATTAATTTTATATAAATGATCCAATATGATCTAGGTGGTTTTTAACACCAATTTAGGTGACTGTGGAAGGGGAGGATGTGTAAGGATTAACCAAGAATTGCGGGAAAATCAAAAATTCAAATTAATGAGGTAATAAAACTCTTATTTATAAGTGAATCACCCTGGAATCCTACATAACATCGATAATATTTGAAAAAATCATGTGGTGCGTTTGGTAAAAGTATTATGTAGAACCATAATTTTCGTTTTATCTTTTTTCTAATTTTTAAATGGAATTTTCCTCTTAAAAATCGTAGAACATGAAGTGGTCTAATACCTACTGGATATTCTATATTTTTAAATGTATAAAATCAATGTCCTAGTTCCCATTTTCCTTCCATTTTACCCTCACCATGCCTAAGGCTACAATGTGGTGAGCTTGGGTTTCCTATTTTGAATAGGTGGGTATCTGATTTTCCATGCACACCCAAGTGCATTTCATGATTCTCATGGTACATAAAAATACCACTAGGAAAATAAGCATAACAATGGGTAATCCCAATTCATTTTTATATATCCCTTTTTACACTAGATCATGCCCAATATAAAACCACCTCCTTAATATCTAGAGAAGACATTGCACATGTCATTGTGCCCTTAAAAGGCCTAAAACACAACCTAAAACATCAAAAGGACACCAAATTCTCCCTAGAAATCCCCAAGACATGATAATTCACAATCGTATTTTTATAATTGGTATATACCATTCCACTCATCCTATTTATTTTATTTTCCCTAATATTTCTTAATTTAAATTCAAGGTGATCATATTTCTCCAAAATTTGAAGAACTGTGTTTGAATTGATTCCTATTTTCAGAGGATATATAGTGATTCCAAGATCTCCTATCTCAAACCCAACCAAAAACTGATATCAAATTCCCCGCTTTATCATAGTGGCTCAGTATCTTCATTCACATTTGTTTTCCATCCATATAGTTGGCATCAAGACAAGTACAATTCGTTTTATACATCAGTTTAAAATAAATAAAACCTCACATAATATGATATTTTACATATGATCATATTCTAAATATTATTTTACATATTTTCACGTTATGTTAAACCATGTGATGCATGGTCCATCATGTATGACATGAAACTTCTTACATCAGTCTACCTAATAAGAGATGTCTTCATCTACATATTATTTAAATCTACATAAAGATCCTTAGCATGTGGTTCTTTATCGATAAACCTATATTATGAAAAAAAATAACTCTTACCATAGGAAAGAGCCTAATATTTATATGGGTATTATATAAAAACTATATGGGGATTTCTTCATTATTTTTAATTATATGTAATGATGGTGGGATCTCCTATAATTGGACTTGGAGAAAATTGTAATCAAACTGGTTATACCCTAAAGGAGAGACCCTTCCACATTCACATCAATTTTGTTATTTCATTCCAACATAATGGTTCCGATACATCACACCCTTCTCCTCCTATACACTAGAGAAATATTTATAGAGGACCTTTTCCATGAACTATGAATGAATTGATTCATTCTTATATAAGAGAAGTTTTTTATCTTCTATCCTTGGTTAAAAAAACTAAAATTTTAGAAAAAATGAATAATAAAAAATAATTCATGAAAAAAAAATCGACATATATGGTGCATAAAAAACTCGAGAAATCATGATATAAAATGAAACCTCCGGAATCAATAAAATACATAAAAAGAAACATGAGAAAAATACAAAATGTTAGGTCATGAAAATGTATGGTGGAAACTATGTGCCAAAGATGATACATATACAAACTAACTATTACCATATTTGTCAAACATATCAACAAAACAACTAATTTTTTTTCTGATGATGAACAAAGCTCGTCACCCTCTCCACCTCCATCTCTACTTCCTGCTACCACCTCAAAGAATATTATATTGAATATTAAATATTGTGGTATATTTATAATTAATCATAAATACAATAAAAGTTTGATATCTAAATGATTTTGAGTTTTTTTCATTTACCCACTCTCAACTATTCAATAAAAAACAACCAGTGGAATATCCAGCCATCTTCTGATATGAATCAATAAACGCTATATGTAAAGCGGATATCTGGGCCCCCTGGTGATGAAAAATGTTTCATAGAGAAAAAATCTATCTCTGAGTATCTCAGGGTATTGAATAACTACAACCAGTTATTGATGCTCCTAAAATACCTGGTATCCTACCAAATAACTAAGATGATACAGGTCCCAAACCCATCCTACACACTCTACCAAAATGCTCCTTCCCACAGACATTAACATCCAGGTCATCCTGTGAGACCGAGTAGGACTGTTTAGGATTAGCATCCCTTTGTTGGTTAATTTTTAACTATAAACCAAATAGTAGTCATATTAGAAGAAATTTATATTAATATAATAACAAATGATAATATTTTATTATAATGAAAGATTACATCATACCCCCAACTTCTTTGATAGGTTCATTAACAAATCTTCCCTCAGATATTTGGTAAACATTTATCCACACTTCTATTCTAGATGCTTCGATCCATAATCTATGTGACTACATTAAACAAAAATAAATAAAAAATCAAATTTATTAAACAAATAATATTTTCTTATAAATAAATAACTAATGAAATTATTACTAGAGCATATTGAATTTTAGAAAAAAAACATTGAGCTCATAGTGTAAGGGTTGACCTGGTTAGTCCTGCTTGATGTATTCATTATTGAATTATTATGCAATAAATGAAATGGAATTCAATATTAATGTATTCAATGTCATCTCTTCTTCATATATATGTATAAATGTATATTGAGATTATTAGACTAATATATATTTAAATATTATCTGCTTCACATCACGATGATTGTCATCAAAATCATTCTTTTACACATTGGGTACCCCATAGAGTGGCTTGTCATACATATTTGGTGTGGTAAACTATGTAATTTGAAAATTAACCCACAATATCCAATAATGACTTTCCATTTTTTCAAATATTATTCAATGTACACTTCCAAGAAATGACATCAGCCACCATAATGTGAAAAAACATCTGTACACAGAAATTCATTTTGAAAGTATTAATAACCTGACATTCAATTTCAACATAATTTATTAAAATTACCTTTATTTTTGAATGAAATACAACACTTTTCTAACATACATGCATATGTCTCCAATATTTATATGAAATAAGAATGGAAACATGTTTTTCGTCCATCTTCCCTATATTATAGAAAATAAATATAGCAGCGCCATCTGTAGGGACCCCATAAGAATCAAAATGTAAAACTATATTCTCTCAGGTTAGATTCCATACATCTGAAATTTTTATATTTTTATCCAATGTTGCTATGTTTCCATCCTTAATGAAAATCTGTTTGTATAAGAAAAATGAAATACATATATTCATTTTAAAATTTTGTACCTATAACATTCAACATCCAATATCCCTTCGAATAACTGGATGTGGTGCATCGATCCTCCACTGCTGAGGATCCTAAAATGGTAGACGATGACTGAGCTGCTGAAGGGACTCTCACAGATGGTGTGAGATATGGTGTAGTGGTAGATGGTTCATGGGTAAGGCATATAGTGTCTCAGATTTCATAGAGAGGGAGATAGATGGATCATCATCTATCGTAGTGGTCAATGAGAGAATATATCTCTTCCTCCTTCAAATTTTGGTCATTAAATCAAATAAAATTAAGATCAAATCATATATTTCACCAATTTTTTAAAAAATAAACTAATTGAAAAAGATATAAGATGCACAGTACATACAAAAAAATATACATAACAATGATAATGAATGTTTGAAAAAATGAAATAAGTGGTTTCTAAACGAATGTATATCTATACATATATTCATTTTCTCCTTCAATCTTGTTGGTTTCCTTCTACATTAGATCATTCACTTCATTAATTTTTTCAATAATAATATTTTCAATATCATGGGGGACAAATAATTTTGATTATTTTTGTTTATGAGATTCAATGTCAGAGGTCAAATCTTCTACTTCATCACCCATATCATTCAAATCTCTTTGTTTTGAACAATCAACTACACAACACACTTCATCCACAACATCATTCACATAATATATGATTTTTTCTCATGCACGGATAAGATATATGGATAATGATGTTCATCATCACAAACATCTATCAAGTGATAGAAGTTCACTGAAGTAAATTGTAAGAAATCTCTTTTAACAACTCGGATAATATCGACCTAATTTCATCGGAATAAAACAAATGTAAAATTCACATAATATATTAATCCAATAATATCAGTTAGAATTCCATAGAATTCCACATCAAAAAATGTATCTATACTTATATTCTATGTTTTAAACCCTGTTCTCAATCAACTATATGAAATCCAAAGCCATTTATATTGTAAGCGTCAAATATTCTAACTATTTTTAGAGGACCTTGAGTAAGTAACATCAAATCTTCTAACAATTGTGCCTGAGAATCAGTATTCATTACCTAGAAAATGAAATATACTTTATTATAACTACCAAATATATGTGTCAGCTTAATATTCATATTTATTGCAATATTTAGGAACATACATATCATGAAAACCATTTCAAATGCTCTTTATTAAGAGATTTCGTTATATATTTTTCATTTCAAGTTTGAAATCCTATTCTTCTCTTTGTATACATCTTAAACTCCTAAAAAATGGATCTTCAATTTCACAATTTAGCCGCACATATCTATAAGCCTGTAATAATTTCATTTCTGTCGGTGTAACATTTGAGTTCCTCCCAACTGATCATCCAATTGCTGGAAATATTTTTTATTTTCCATATAATTGAGGTTGAGTTGATTTGTCGTCAACACTTCCAAATCGATTAAATATTATCTCAATGTAATCCACGTATCTAGATCCAAAGGAATGACACTCTTCTTCGAAATACTCTTTAGCAATAGTGCCTTCAAGTTGAGCTTTATTCCTCATGTATTATTTTAATTGCCCTAGATATCTATGAAATTAAAAAAACTCAATTATTCATTTATTATGTGCCAATTTTTTTACATTACTAAAAAATATATAAATAAAGTACATCTTAGTTGGATTCATACATATACAATTAAAGAGTCCTCCTAATTTAACTTCTTGAACCAAATGCACAGTTAAATGCATCATGAAAGAACAAAATGACAGAGGAATGATCATATCCATTGCACAAAGTGTTAATATAAACCTCCCCTAAAGTTTTTCATCATAAATTGTGTGTTAATTATCTACATATCTATCGGTTTTAGTGTTAGTGTAGTTTTGTTTGTACGACATAATTAATCATGCATGTATAATTGATCAAGGATAGAATGAATGATTATATTTTATTAGGAAGTTTATTTTTCATGAATTTATTCTTCATAAGGAAGTTGTAAAATGAATGAGTAGATTTTATTAATATGGTTATAGTTAATGATATTATTCATAAAAAATAAGGTATATTATTATTAGATAATCTATTTTATGTTGTAGTTGATACCCTGTTAAATAAGGGATTGTAGAGTGAATGCCACTACTTGATGGTTTTTATTTAAATTTTTTCATGAAGATGTATGCTGACCATAAATAGAAAAAAAATTAGAAGTAATTATTATAAATATTGATAATTTAACAATAATACCACTAGCTAGTAATAATGATAAAACATTGTGAAAGATACAAAAGGGTGTGATTTATTCTTTTCTGGTTCCAGAATTAAAATGTGAGATTGTGTACATTGATTTTGTGATTGAATTTTCAATGAAATAACAATCTAATAATGGGATTTGGGTTACATTTGACTGATCAACTATATATATTAAATTTATTCTTAATTAAAATAATATAAAATTGGATAAATATTCATAATTGAAATCCAAAGGAGATGGTCCAGTAATATGGGGTTCCCCTATCTATTATATTGAACTATGACCCCATATTTACATCTATTTTTTAAATCTACTTCAATGTCAATGAGAAATGAATTAAATTTTAATACAACTATTCATCCATGAAATTAATGATAGATATAGAACATGATTCTGAAATTAAATGATATTTTATGATTGTTCTATTGGTATTAATGGGGATGATTGCATGATCATTATTTAATATTTATGATTTCAGATAATAACATTATTCATTCTAAATTGCACATTGAAAATTTTGATTCCTTTATATGGATAATTCTATTAAACTCCAACTTGTTGGGATGACATCAATGATAGGAGATGGGTTGAATAGATATTATGGAGGAAATAGTTTAGGATGAAAATAAGATTCAATAGAATATGAATGTATATAATATAAATCAAATGTTTTCAGAACATATCAATGACCAATAATTCTAATTCTATTCGAAAAATTATATATATTATAAAATATCTATTTTAAATGTTGTTTAGATGATTTTGTATAATGCATAGTTAAACATGGGATCTATTAGACTGGATGAGATTCTAGAATATGTGTTATCTGTTACTGAAAATTAAATATTAGACAATGATTTTCTCTTGTTCAAATATGTTTCATGTTTCAATGTTATGTAAAAAATATGTTTTTATTTCCGCACAAGGTTAAGGGAAAGGGGATAATAATGATTCCTGGAAATCCATGTTATGGGGATAATATAGTAATGATTCTTGAAGTTATAGAGAAGGGTTATAGAATATGGTAAATCATTTGGTTACTATTTATTGGAATAACATTATGATTAATAATGTGAAATAGGAAATGTAAAGGTCATTTGGGGATATATATTCAATTTCATAAGAGATGACTAAAATCAAAATTACAAAACATTATTAACATGTGTAGTATGTGAAAGAAATGTAATGGTAAGGATTAAATAATTTTAAATCTTATTAATATCCATGATTATATATTTTCATTGAATATTAATTAATATTCATTGACATGATTATTCAAAACACAAGAAAAATATATATTGATTATATCTAATGTTTTAAATGTATTATATAAATTTAATTAGAAGTTACATTTATAAATGTTTTTATATATTTGTATTTAATATACTAAATGGGTTGTTAGCCCAATCAAGTGATGGTAATAGTGTTATGGGGTTAATCATACGTTGTTAAACATTATTTATCCTAACATAATGTGTATAAAATTGGTGTTTTACTAAACCCAACATGATAGAAACGTATTAAACCAAAATTTGAGATAGTATACCAGTTCCAACCCCAAGTCCAAAAATGAAATAATTTTTTTATCCTAGTAAAAAAGGTTAAATTCTTTGGTATCCCAATCCCAATAAGATCATGTGGTTCTCAGGTAAATCCCATGAGGGGACATAAGTTATTATACCATGAATATCGTTCTACATGACTTTATTGTAACATGGGTTACAGTTATTGTAATCCCTATTCAATGTGTCTAAATTGGTCGTTATCCCATTTCTAAAAGGGTAGATTGGTTGTTATCCCATGAAAAATATAGAACATTTGTTGCTAATCCAAGACATATAGGGTGTATATAATATTATACAAATCCCATTATATAATGAGAATTTGTCAAAAATTCAACATCCACTAGTTTATACTTTATATGTATTTTTCGACATTTCAATGTTATAATAATTTTTTGTAATACAATAGAACCTGGTTATTATTATATATTCATTTAATTCTATTCCACTATATATGTTTTATTATATTAAGCAACAAGTTTTTCAATTATTCCTTGGGTAAAACACAAATTATTCCATGTCACATTTAAAATATTTTTCTCACATTCTCTTTTTTACATATTCATATTATATAATCCATAAATTTATATTAATAAATTTCCTCTTATTTTCTTTTTGTTCCAACAGTATTATTATGTTTATAATTACCATGTTATGAATATGATTATAAATGAAAATATGTATAGGAGGGAGTCTTGTATTTTTTTAAACAGAACTGCTTTGAGGTATCAAAAAGTCAATTTCATATATTGTTGATATATAGAGATAATAGTCATATATTTCTTGGGATTTGAATATTTGTGATATATAATTTTATCTAAAATAAATTTATTAAATAATTATATTATTATACTTATTTGTTTCATAAATATTTTTTAACAAAGGATTTTTCGACACCAGCTACAAGATTTTGAGTATTATTATCTTCTTTATTCAAAAAAATGATGATTTTATTTTTGATCAAATTAAAAAATACTATTATATAATTACCATTAGATCATAACAGGTTAATGATAATGTGTTTCCAAGAGATGATAAAATGTTATAGTGGTTAATTCGGTCTAATCATCATTAACGTCAATATGTGTTTTTTTCATTGATTGGTGGTTCATTGTGGGGTGACAATAACCAATAAATATATGTAATTAAAAATGGTGTTATTTGTGAATTGTAAGGATAAATAACCATACATGATCATTATGTGTATTAAATAATTAATTTTAGAATCATTGGGTTTAAAATTTTTCATATAATTTTTATTTAAGGTTATTTGATTGATTATCTGAACAAGTCAACTATTCTTATTCCACCTCTTGAGATTTGAGGTCATGAATCATAAAAATTATAAGGATGTGGGACCACTGTTAATAAAAATTCTCAATTTATCATCACTCATTATAATACATTGGCATCCAATATATTCATCAATGGATATATGGGGAGATATTTGGTTATATTAAGTATAGTAACCCTCGTATTTCATATAACAACGTAAAACCATTTTAGTTGAATATTATATATATTTAACAATAATACACATATGAGGAATCCAAAGGTTTAATTAAGTTGAAATCATGTTTATTAATGAAATTGGAACATAAAAAATTTACATTATCATGGATTAATATGTTCAAAAATAGCACCCTTTATAGATATATGATTCTTATAAAACATCCCTTATATCCTGAAGAAGGAAAATATTGTAATTGTTTACCTTAGATGATAAGTAAAGAAATCCACAAGTGATATGAATCAATCGTAATAAATGGGATTAATATAAATATAAATGTATAACCTCATGATAGAGACATATATATATCATACTGAAGTAGTCAATGTTCATTAATATTTGAACATGGTTATAGAATTTTTCAATAAAATGAAAAGGTCATCATAATGTGGAATCATCATCAATAAATCGTGAGACCTAAAAAAAATTAATAAGGCTAACGAGTGAGTTTTTAGATAACACATATGAAGAGAAAAAACATTTTCTTTGTCATGTAACATATCTAAGAATATCTTAGTGTACTAGGTTGACTTCACATTCCATCATTTCAATAGTCAATCTTCCATCTCAATATAGTGTTATTTGAAAATTTCATATAATAAAATGGGTTCTATCCCAATTATAATATGTATTACCATACTGTATTAACCTACTGATTCAAATAATTAGATAGAAATACTATTCAAATCTCACCCGTTACATTATTATAAACATATAAATGTGTTGTAATGGATTAAAAGAATCATCATATCAAAACATCAATACCATAGGATATGATATTTTTTTCATAATGTTTTTCATAAAAATAATAAAAATATGGCTAATTAAAAATTTCAGAAATATTATATAATATCCATAAATAATCGTATGAAACATTATAGTTTTTTATAATAGATTAAAATAATCATAATATAACACCTTAATATTTCTTGTCGAAAATAACACTTTTATTTTAAATAAAATATTTAAATTTAAAAAATTTCAAAAAAATTTAAGGGAAAAAAATTTAAGAAATTAATTAAAGATATATATAATTTATTATTTAAAAATAATATTATTGATGATATCAGGGAATTTCATTCATTTTAATGTTGAAAAATTTTCCATTATCTCTTTTTGAAAAAAAAAACTGTTGCACAAGTTGAAAAAGATAAGAATATATAGTTAAAACAATTCTATAAAATGAAAAATAAATATATTAAATATATTAAATATTATTTTCAGATTTTAAAAAAATTCAAGATAAAAAATTAATGAAAATATAAAATTATGAATAATAGATCCTCGATTGATATGAAAAATAAATTTAATTTTCCTTAAAATAATAGACCATTCTCTTAAATAAATAGCGGGAGGAAAGAGAAAGGAAACAATAAGGATACAGAAATAACATTAAAATAATAAAAACCTTTTTGGGATATATATATATATATATCATATAATATCATAAATGAAATGAAACGACATAAAATCTTGTAAAATCTTGGATTGTAACATAAAACTATTACATCAAATTCATCAAACATCATAATCACTCTATCCAATACTATAATAGATGTAAATTTTTTAAATTCATATAATATAACATATATAAAACATAAAATACATAAAAAATTTAAATATAATATATTAGCGGTTGTTCATAAGCTATAATTTATTATCATTATCATTTCTAGTGCCAACTTTTTCAATTTTTTTGAATGTTTTAGTGCAGTGGTTATAGTCCTCACCAATTGATCACTATCCCATCAAATCAAAAATGTTAAAAATGATATATATATATTATATATACATTATATTCATATTTGTAACCATTTATTTAAATATGCAAGGAGAAACATATTACATCATTGTTTGTAGATCACGCTCCATTTTTATGCATGAGTGTGATTTTCGTTTTTCAATGTGTGGAATGAATGAATGTAAAATATGAGTTATTAATTATAAGAGCATTATTAAAAGACAATTATCATAGATAATCATTTTATCAATCATTATAACCAAATAATAATGATAGTTGTATAATATTATATGTATTGATACATGGATATGGCAGTCTACATGTATGTAAAATCGATTTTTTATTCACAAATTGGATATAGAAAAAGTGATACATGGTTGTGTCAAAATATTAATTATAACCCAATCTGTTTATTATAATTTAAAAATAACTATTTTATTCATAAAAAATTTATATATGACATAGGATAATAAAAAAAATCCATGGGTATTGTTTATAATAATACCTCTTCGCTGAGAGAGACCCTTTGGTTTACACCTTAAGCCAAGAATGATTGGACATAAGAGAATACTAGATGATCGTGTATGAATAAAATGAATCTAGGAAATATTATGAGTTCTTATATGTAAATACCACCCTTATCTCTCTGTTATGCCCAATATAAATATGGTTAAACCATAACTGTGATGAATATGTTTTACTCATTTTACTATTCACAACGATAAAAAATAAAATTGAAACTATTATATTATTTTAATAATGATGATTAATAATATTTAATCAATATTACATGATAATATTTTCAAATGGTTCAACCTTATTTTTAAATGAACTTACAACTCGCAACGAATAACTATTTTAGAATAATAATCTATAAGCATAAAGCAAATTTAATAACATTTCATTCATTCAAAAAACATAAAATCAAAGATAAAGGGTAATAATTAATTTATAATCTCTAAAATTAAATAAAATTTTATTTAATTATATATTATTTAATTTATTATGATTGAATCTAACTAAACACATGAAAATATATTTTCAAAAAATGGTTTATATCATAAAAATAATCATATAACAAAGAAATGTATAATTTTGAGAAGAATTTATTTTAATATTTATTTATAAATAATTAAGGAATATGATTCCATTTTATTATATACTAATACTAATGGTAATTTTATTATAATATAAAGGAAATATATTAAAAAACTTTTAATTTTTAATATTACTAGAATAATAAATCATTTTGGAAAAATTATCAAAATTACATGTAAGATAATATTTATCTGTTCATTTAGAAAATTATATTAATATACAAAAATAAAATGTATAAAAATTGTATTAATTTATCATTATTTATATCCATGTAAAATCCAAATATTTTTTCAATACTATTTTTTATGAATAAATGACTTTATAAAAATTTAAGTACATATTTACTCTAACTTATCCTACACATTTCTAATATATATCATTTTTTTAATTATTTTAATGGATTTATTATTATTTTGACCCTCCAATTTGAATGATAGCTTATAATGGTATACTATGTAACTATCGTTATATACGCAGGCTTTCATATAATAGAAGATACTAAACACATATATTTTATTTAATAGAATATATATTCGAAAATATAGGAGTGAGGCATTCTCCCAATTAAATAATGTTTTCCCTCAATATTTTTATCTCAGTAAAGGGAGTTCAAATATAAGAAATTATAATATACTATATGCACACATTAGGAAAGGTAATAATGAAACATCCATCTAAAAAAATGCGGGATACCTAATGGTTACCTTATATAATGAATAATCTGGTTCAAATATAGGGAAAAACTAATGAGAAGTTTAAATCTTTACATGTATAAGAATTATATTTTACAATGAATTATATTGATTAATATGGGATATTTCCCACCTTAATTTAAGTACTGAAAATAAAATAATCTGTGACATGTTAAATTGACCAATAATGCATTATAAATAGCTGTAAAAATTAATAAAATAATTTTCATTATAATGTTTCTAGATTTGAGGAATTATTTTACCTTTTTATTATGTAAAAATTTTATTATATGATTTCAATAATATTTTTAGAATAATTTCATCCATTGGTTTTATATTGATCAATTATCACATCTATAATATTTATAACAATCAGAACGTAATATTAATATAATTTTTCCCAACAATATAGTTGGTAAATAAATTTTTAAATATCATAATATACACCAAATGAGAAACATGCATTGATTTTAAATCTATATATTACTCAAAATCATAATAGTGAGCACATGTTATCTAGTTTCTATATGTATTCATATTATTAAATAAAACATTAAAATATGAAATATCAACAATAACACCCAACATTCATCTTAAAAAATTCATTAAATAGTTAAACTTAGAACTCCACCAAATTATTTCTTAAAAATATTTAAAAAAAATCAGAATAATATCACTAAATATTAAAAAAAATATAAGATTCCTCTACAAATGATTTAATATATATATCCAAATCTCTTACCAAACATGGGAATATCATGGTCCTATATTCAAATAAGAAAAATCAAAAAAAATTAACGCATAGTTATTCTTTAAATTAAGTCATTGACTATCAAATAAATTCCATAAATCCAAAATGCAACGAGAAATTTCAATGATACAAATATCCCATTTTCATTTGATATGTATCGTCAACAAAAATATCCAATTTAAATTATTAAAAATTAATAATCTCATTATAAAAAATACACATTATTATCTCTCGCCAGTAAAGTATTATGGGTTATATATCCCTAAATAACATTTTTTCAAATACTATCTCACCAGGAAATCAATGTCCTGTGTTATCAGTATCACACAACATATGCTTAAAATGCATAATAAAAAATATAACTTGGAAAATTATTATATTTTTCATGATTATTATATTAATAATATAATTAATAAAACACTTTTATAAAATAATTAAAATATCAAAATAATTATACACCCTAATAATTATTATTTATTTATTATAATGGAGTATTAAATTCATTTGAATTAAAATTATTCCATAGACTTGGGAACTGACTCAATTAATTCACAAACACCCAACATAGAAGGAAATAAACCATAAATGGTTCCATTTAATGTACATTTTCCTTCAATTTTATTACTTATCTTTTTTTACAATTTTTTTATCTATTTCATTCTTTTAAAAAAAATTAGAAATTCAATTAATTTGAGACGTTTCATTAATTTTTTATATCTATAAATATGATGTGTAGTATAAAGAATATTATTTCCTTCATGATCACCATGAAACAACAGTTTTAAATAATTTTTTCTATTCTGAAACTCAAAAATGATTGGGTTTTAATTTATATAATGTTATAGATGATTCAAAAAAATAAAAATATTTATCAATAAATATACTATATCATTTATTTTCTCATGTGGACCAACATTTTATTATTTGTCACATTTAGTGTCAGTATGATTCCTCTAATTACAATCCATTAACTAAAAAAAGGAATAATGTGATATGTAGTAATTATTAATTACATAATCTTGAAAATAAAATCATATTATATGTTTACAATGACATTACTTTTTCATTCTATGAAACTATATTATTATCCAAGGGCATCCATAGTTACACTATACCCAAATACAAAACAATGTCTCTTAAATAAAATGTTATTTAAGAAAACTATATCCCCTAATAATTTCAATCCAGGTGTGTATTTAGATATCATATACTAAGAACTGTAATAATTAGTTATATTTAGTCAGAAAAATTATTTATTTTTTATTAGCCCCAGATGCATAGGTTTCTAAACTAAGTCCACATGCAGTAGCTATGGTGGAAATTATTTACAATCATAAACCAAAATTCATTCCCTTACAAAAATAATGTTTCCCTTTATATGTGATTACATAAATGATTCAACTCCTGTTTCTATCTACCAAATTTAAATAGTTATTATAACTTACATTCTTTTCTAACTGTATTAACCCATATGTTTCAGCGATAGACATTATATATAAATAGATTAATAATTAGTAAATTTAACAACAAGAGAGATTGAATGTCCATAGTGGATTAGTGTCTTTATTTTTTTTATATAAATAATAATAATATAAAATATTTATATCATTTCTTATTAAATTCATTAGAATAAGAACCCTTCCTAGAAAAATACTAAAAAAATAATTCAAAACCTGAGTGATGGAAATATATGAAGTTTTTTGGTAATAACCTCATTATGGGTAAACATTAGATATATAAACAATTTATTATCAGTGACTATAAGATAATTATACGAGTATGAAAACATGATCCAATCTTCCAATAATAACTTCTTAATAAGTCACTATTTGTTAATTACAAAACCCACTGTCTGTATTTATCAGGAAAATGTCATAGTGAATAAAATAATAGAATCATTACTAATATTACTAGATCCCTGATATCATGTCATAATAATAATACATACTTTTATATCATAATAATATTTGTATAAAAACATATTATTAGTTATGGAACACTATTACGAAAATCATAGTTGATTGGGTTCACAGATCATTCCATCATTTCATTTTTCTAGGTTTTATCCAACGACATTATAATTACATAATTTACCCTAGATAAATGGGTTAAATATCTATTCCATCTACAGTGCATCATGCGATTTCCTTCTCTACCCAATAAACAAGAGTCCAATATAATTACTATCACTCACATGACATAAAAAAATAATATTATTTGATCTACGTGATCATTAAAAATTCTTCATATCATAGAATCATTACAAATGGATTAGATAAAATATTCATATAAATTTTATCATAAAACATTTTTCATCATTAATATGAATAAAGAAGGTATCCTGAGATCATATCCCTAACAAATCATAGAAAATATTCATGATTGTTGTTATCATTAAATATAAAATTTAACGATCATTATTACATAACCTATAAAAAATACACTTCTTATATGTAATGACATATTTAGTAATAAATTTTTTAGAAATATTGTGTAAATTGTATTAAAACTAACTAAAAATATGGACATAGTGTGTATTTCTAAAAAAAATGAGAATATATTTTGTTATGGAAATTAGATCATGTGTCTTTTGTTAAAAACCCATTTATCATTTTTTGTACATAGTCTACATAATTATACATAAAAATAATAATAAGGATAATTTTAATCATCTTTAATTAATGTGTAATATTTTTATAAATGAAATTCAATAATATTTTTCGTTCAATTACAATAATATTTCATTAATTCTAATAGAAATATTTCCACTGATTAAAATATTTTGTTTGAATAGTACAAAAAGTACTGGTTTTCTTAAAAATATTTTTTATATCTTTAGTACCTAAAGAGATTTAAATTAAAGGAGATAATATATATCCATATATATATATCTTGTGAATAAATAATTAATTATATTTTTCTGTGATACAATAACATATTCATTATAAATAAAATTAGAATAAAAAATACTGGAAGTGATGAGCATGTAACATAAAACGCATACCTTGAGCCATTCTTAAATTGTATTCTTTCAAACAACTAATATGATAAAAATAAATATATTGAAAATATATTCTAGAACCATATTAATAACTATGATATAATGCACGTTTTATATATATAATCCTATCAACCATCCATTCAAAATATTTTTTTATCAATGTAATTTTGGTTATTAACTTCTACATATTTAAATTTTGTTTGATTCTATGTTCTCGGTACATTCAAATTGATCATGTTTAATTAATAATTAAATTTGTAGTAACTATAGAAATATAATATATATTAACTATTTACATATTTAAAAAATATATTATAATGTTGTTATGATAAATTATTTTCATAATTATGTTCGGACAAAAGTCCATACATATGCACGAGTGAAGTATAATTTTTATGGATGGAATTATTTATATTTAATCTTAATAAATCATTAATGAATCATTATTATAAATTTGATATCATATATAAAAACTATACACTTCAAAATAGCTATCCTATAATGATTTTTGTGTACATAATGTTGTATTGTTATGTGGAAGTTATAGTACAAATTTACGCAAAGTGATACATTCATTTACCATTGGATTAAAAGAGGTGGTAAATAGTTTTCAAATAATTATAATTAACTATTTTTATATTTATGATACATTATCATTATATTTTATTTAGATAAACCATGTTTAGTTGATTTAATATATGAATAAAATTGAATGATCATATTTAAGATTTGTACCTCATTTAAGAGAATCATTTTTTTCCTAAATGATTTATCATGAAGGATTGATCATTATAGAATAACAAAAGGTAATAGATGAATGGATGAATTATGTGATGTATTTTTTATATGGATTGTCTAGGATAGATGGATACAAGGTCTTAATAATGGGTATGGTAAGGTGTCCAATTTTACATTAGAGGAGAGACACTATAAGAAACTGGCATTAAACATTACACAGTCTTGAATTAAATGAATATTCACATTGAGAATATTTTTCGGAATTGTGTTTTAGAGAATTAGGTTATAACTATTACAGTACATCTCAAAAATCATATGGTAGAAACTTCAACTCCATTTCATTTTTTTTCAAAAATAATAATAACTCTTTAAAATGAGTCATGTCTACTCCCATGTGTTAGAGTTCATGACCTTTAATTATCTCATCCTTGACCCTAATCATCTTTAGGTCCTATGAAAAACATATCAAAACATGGGATGACCATAAAAAGGTCAGCAAGGATTATAAAACAAATAACGAAAACATGAGTTCATCATTGAATACATATCATAATCTCTTTCACATACCTCATGAAATCATATGATTTATGAATAACACATAGAAAACATAAATCATAAAGGCAACTTGTGAAATTCATATCATATATACATTGTAGCTATCACAGCTACATAGGGAGTTACATTTGGAATAACCATCACAGTATATTCTCTAAATCTCTTAGGATAAACATTCATGTTTACCTCCATTATTTTACCTAATGCATTGGAGATCACTCTCGTTCTCACCCGCCTTAGGTTTTTCATTGAGCCACCTGTATACGTAAACAATACCCAAGAACCATACGATATTCATAACACATAAAACAAACATGAAGGAAAGATTAAATTTCCACTTTTTAATAACTCTATTTCATTTAAATATATTGAAATAGAAAATCAATTATAAAAAACATTTTCAATGCCAAAAAACATATAAATACTATATGGTATTTATTTTCTATTTAAAAACATTATGGCTTGTTAGAGAAGCCAGAATATCAAATAATACACGCGGCGGCGGAATGGTTGTTGTCACTGCGTACGCTAAAAAGATACATTATTTTCTTGTCATTTAAGAAAATTCATTTGGAGAAAACATAAGTTTAGAAGAAAATTAAAATTAATAGGTTTTTATATATATTATAAAATAAAATCATGTATTAAAACAAAATATGCCTCAATGAAAAGAGATTGAGACGAAGTCCCTTACCCCATTTTCTGACTTGAGTCATCTGTTTATTAATCTCATAAATAATAAACTAAAGTTAATTTATACTTTCATAAGAACCTTTCAAAATCCTATTATTCCTTTTATGTCACTTACAACCATGTTAAAAACATTATGTAATCATTTATGTTAATAACAATCGTTTTGTCGATATTTGGTACTTGTGTCAAAAATGGACTTCTTATATTTACAAGTTGTTCACATGGTCAAAAGTTAATTATATCAAGAATTTTATTCATGATTTTTATATCATATATTTCATATATATCAATTATATACATGAATTTATAATAGTACATTACATTTAGATGTAAGAAATGAAATTCACTATTCATGAAGACGGTAAGCTGTACGTACGCATGAACACTAATTTCATTTATATTTAGTATTTTAATGGAATTAAAAAATAATGATACATAAATATATTATAATCCCATCATAATATAGTATATAAAATTATTAACTCTATCCTTTATACGTCCCACATATGGCATTAAATGAGTCAAATCATGTTGATGGGGCGGTTGTCCGCACTTTCTCAAATGAAATTATCACGTTTACCAATAATAGAAACCATAAGGTATTCTATAAAAGAAATATAAATATGAATAAACAAAAAATAAACATAATATATATCATATGTAAATATAGTTTAATCTTAATGGCCACCAGGATGTTGGATCGAATATGTAGATATAAGTCTATTAGATGGAACAATACAAGAGGGGGGGTGAATTGTAGGCTTAAAAAACTCTGAGATTTATAAACAAAGAGATTAGTTTAAATGATCTTAAACTAATAAAAATACAAACACCCACAATTGTATTGAATATAAAAGGTATGGTGTATTTTAATACTAATGTATTGTAAAACAATTGTATTCAAGGTGTACACAATAATCAGAGTAATACAAAGATGAAAGATTCTACCTTAAAGCGTATAGAATCAATCAATAAAAAATGTAATAGAATGATTGTAATTGAAACAATTACAATTGAATATGTAAAGAAGAAAGGAAACAATACAAATCCCTTTTTAATACAAGTAACAACGGAAATGTAAAAGTATTTCAATTCTTTTAGCCCAAAGAGATGGGTTATCCTTTCACCTAGGATAAAAGGTTTGTCTCACCAATGCCTTGGTGAGCCCTCGATACGATGATCGACACGTCTGTCTGCCTATCCCTACCAGCCCTCGATACGATGATCGGCACGTCTGTCTGCCTATCCCTGGCAGCCCTCGATACGATGATTGGCACGTCTGTCTGCCTATCCCCGGCAGCCCTCGATACGATGATCGGCACGACTGTCTGCCTATCCCCGGCAGCCCTCGATTTTGTAGGTAATCGGCACCTCTGTCATTCAATTACTTGAAAGCCCTCAATACGATGATCGGGCGGACAAGGCAGATGAGAGATGTTACAGTTTCTCTCTCTAGAATCTTGGTAGTTCACAAAGTCTCTTCATTCGTTCTCTTCGTTCATCGTTGTACTCTCAGCTTCAAATGACCTCCTATTTATAGGCCTCGGGTTCCAACGGTCATATTGCCTCCAATGGTCATATTTAAACAGAAAGCACGACATCGTTTTGATTAGTTTGTAACTAACTCAACGACATCATTTTGTTAGGACAATAGATATAAAGAAAAGAAAAAACATGAGTACGATTCATATGCAATGAGTGTTTTTGACTAAGTACCAAAACAAATAATGAACATCTGAATAGCAGATTCAGTACGATACGATTGATAGTGTCAGTATGGTACGATTGACAGAGTTAGTACGATACGATTGACAGAGTCAGTATGGTACAATTGACAGAGTCGGTATGATCAGTATTGTACGATACGATATGGTCAGTACGATCAGAATTGTAAGATACGATAAACATGATAAAAGACAATTGTAATTTACAAAAATATGATAGAATGCATTTGTGATTTCCAAAACATGATATAGAAGTCAAAAAGAAGACTTTTGACTTAACAATCTCCCCCTTTTTGGAAAGCACAACACACAAAGTAAATGTAACAAGAAATACTTATCTCCCCATGAGTTATTGGAAACTCTTCTGAATAAGAAATTGAATACAACTAACTCCCCCTTAGTTATGGACTTTCCTAAGGATTGTATTCGTAGATTTTCCTTAAGAGTGTTGTAAAGCATTCTTCCCCTTTATAAAACATTCTGCCTTTTGTAAACATTCTCCCCCTTTGTGATTTACAAAAAAAAGGAGTAATCTTGAATTGTCTGAAAGAGTTAGTAAAGAAATACAAGACAATGGACAAAAGAAAAGGATCATAAAAGTCATTAAAAACAAAGACAACTTCAAAGGAAAACAAATACAACAATCATTTGTTTTCTCTTTCCTTATCCTTCTTTGTAAGTTTGAAGAACAACTTTCATCTTCTTGATCTCCTTCTTGTCTTCAGAAATTGATTCACCCTGAGTTTTGAGAAGCTCTTGTTGGTCCGCAAAAATCTGATCTTGATTTTTGATAGTCTCCTCCTGGACTCTGATTACTTCTTCAAGTGTATCAATTCTGTTTTGAAAATTCTTGTTATCTTTGGATAACACAGAATTTTGATTCTTCAGAAAAACCATTTCATCTTTGAAAGATGAAACCTTCGAGAATTCAGATTGAAAAACATTCATTCTCTCTTGCAAATCATTCACTGTAGGAACATCGGCTCTTTGAGAAGACAAAAGATTCAACCTTTCAACCATTTCTCTGTCAAGCTTGTTGAAAGCAATTACAAGCTCATTTGATAACCTTCTTATATCTTCAATAGCTATTTCATGATCATTGATTGAGCTCTCTGTTTTGTACGACCACTTGGTCATGTTATTGCATGCCTTTTTATGAGAAACCGAGCTTTCTAAAAGAACGTTCAAATCAGCTTCAACTGACAAAAAATTCTTCCTCAACTCTTTTACGGAGCCAAACTTCTTCTTTTGATTGTCAGTAATAAAATCAATCTTCCCTTCCAGCCTCGGGAAATAAGGAATGGTCTTCTCAACTCTTCTCAAAACATGAACAATGTAATCACTCTTCTTGAGAGAGATTGTATGTTCTGAATCAGTATCTTCATCGTACGATTCTAGTTCATACGATCGTCTTGAGTCAACAAGTGGTTGTTTTCCTTTTTCTTTTTCTTTCTGCTTTCTTTCTTCTTCCACTTTGTCACTAATGACAACAACTTTATCAGAGTGAGAGGATTGAGCACCTTTCTTTTCTTGAGATGACATTCTGTCCGGATATCGTGCCTGATCGGCATGAAGAGTTTGTTGAACACCATCACTCAGCTTTTGAACTGATTCCTCTCTACTCTTCTTTGAACTTTTAAGAAATCCTAAAAGAAAGTCTCCTTCTTCTTCTTCCACTTCTTCTATCTCTTCCATCACTTGTTTTTGTTTTCCTTTCTCAGGGAGACTCTGTACGATGGGATCTTGATGCACATCTTCTGTTAGTTGGGCACTAGCATCCTCAACCGCTTTCAAGACTTTAGAGACATCAAAGTCCTGAGCCTTTCTTATTAGAAGAACCTTCTTCTTCTTTTCACCCTGAAGGGTTTCTTGTACCCTTACTCTTTCTACAAAAGCCTCAGCAGGGTCAAGACCAAACTTCGGATCACCTTCTTTTCTCTGTTCCATATCCTTTCTCCATTTTTCTACAACCTCCTTACTGTACCTTGGATTCTTCTTCGGCTTTGAACTGGTTTTCAGAATAGACTTTTGAGTAACACCGGTAGATTGAATGTCATTGGCTGGCATAGGTGCCGATTGATTCTGAGCCAATTCATCTTCTACATCTCTGATAAAAAGTTTTGAATTCAGATCAAAACAAACATTCATCTTTTTCATCGTACTCTTACTAATCCATGAGGGTTTCAAATCCATGGGGTTTCCTTTCAAGGGAATGTTACGAAATGTCATACGTTCAAGAATGAACTTTGTAAGGATATCTAGATACATAATCATATGGGACTTAATCCCTCCTGTCTTGACATTCATAATGGTTTCAAAAACATATCCCATGAGATTTACTTTTCCCATATTCACAAGATAGTCAAGCATAAAGATATAAGAAACTTTCAGAGTTTCTCTATCCCCTTTCCTTGGGATAAGAAAACCTTGCATCCATAAAGTGTCAAAATGATTGTCTGGAGAAAGATGAGACACTTTTCTCTTTTCATGATTAATAACAAACAAAGTCTTTTCAGCACTTTCTCTATTAAACGTACCAACTTCTTCTGGTAGTGTGTGCGATGGACAGAAAGAATCCACTTCTACAGAAACATTCAGAAAATGTGCCGCTTGTTTCACCGAAATAGACAATTTTCTACCGTACACAGCAAAGTTTATAGTCATGTATTTTTCGTAAGAAACTGTTTTGAAAAAATGACAAACTTCATCAAAAAGAACCGGATCTTGAGAATCAGGCTTTTCAACACACGGATGTTCCCATCCTTGAAACAAAATGATCCTCCTGATTGTAGAATTGTACGTATCGAAAAAATCTCGAGATACTAACCTTTCTCTGTTAAAGTCTTTCTCAATAAATGTCTTTGAAGACATTTCGGCGGGAGTATTAGTAGAGGATTGAGACATAAAGGTGATGCCGATGAGAAGATCGTACGATGATTTATAGCTGGTGGATCAGAGCTTTTCCTCAAATCCTGAAAATTCAATGTGGGTTTGGGGAGGGGAGGGGGGATATTTATAGGCGATAAAGGGGTGATCGTTGATCTTCTACGGTCGAAAAAGGGTGACCATTGATCTTCTACGGTCAAGATTAGAGAAAACCAGATCAATGGTTATGATTAAAAGAAGGGAATTCTTTTAAAAAAAATTGAAATAATACATGTTGGAGAACATAAGGTAATTGTTGGTTTCGATTTATTTTAAAAGAAAATACAAACATACGAAATAAAATACAATAGTATTATTAAACGACATGCCGATGGAAAACAAATTCAATACTATCATCGGTTGATTCAATACCATGATTGATTGATACGATGGAAAACAAATTCAATACCATCATCGGTTGATTCAATCCCATGATTGATTGATACAATGGAAAACAAATTCAATACCATCATCAGTCGATTCAATACCAAGATTGATTGATACGATGGAAAATAATTTCAATACCATCATCGGTCGATTCAATACCAAGATTGATTGATACGATGGAAAAGAATTTTAATACCATCATCGGTCGATTCAATACCAAGATTGATTGATACGATGGAAAAGAATATCAATACCATCATCGGTCGATTCAATACCAAGATTGATTGATACGATGGAAAAGAATTTCAATACCATCATCGGTCGATTCAATACAAACAATCTTTCCTTGGGCATTATCTCTAAAGGTAACCTTTCCACCTTTTGGTTTGATAACCTTTTCAAAGATATCTTTGTTTCTAGTCATATATCGAGAACAACCACTATCCATGTACCAAATGTTATTATTGGTACACTTCTCGTTTTCCTGAAAAATAAACAATTAGATTTTAGGAATCCAAACTTGTTTGGATCCAGAAGGTTTAGATAAAAGAATTTTAGGAATCCACATTTGTCTTTCAAAATGAGCTTTATGAAATCCTAAATATTGAGTTTTGTTAAGAGAACAATCTCTTCTCCAGTGTCCACCACATTGACACTTAGAACAGAATATGGTTTTTTGAGGAACAAAATAGTTATTGCTAAAAACAGGTTTGGAATAAGTATAACCAAGTCCAGAACGATTTATCAAAGGTCTAATTTGAGAATACATCCTATCAAAGTTTTCTTTTCCATGAGTAAATTTTGACAAACACTCTTTCAAGGATAAAATCTCTGACTTTAGTTTTAAAACCAAATTCTTATTTTCCAAAACATTTGAATTTAAACTAGAGTTAGGTTCTAAAATAATTTTCATCAAAATTACAGTTTCAAGATCCTTAGAAAGTTTATCCTTATCAGATTCAACATTCTCAAGGGTTTTTAAAATACTTTCAAAATCAGAAGTTTTCACAACAAGATCTTTAGAAAGATCTGATACTTCTTTAGTCAAAATTGAAATTCTAGAATTTTCTTTTTCAAATATCTTTTTAAGTTTAGAATTTTCATTTTCAAGTAACTTAGCAAATATAGAGACCTCTTCAAAAGAAGGTAATGTATCATCCTCTGATGATGCGGATTCATCAATTAAAGATTCATAATATCCATTATCAATATAATTTGCATTTAAAGAGAAATTTGTAATAGCTTCAGCATTATGTACCTTAGCCATGAGACAATGATCTTCAATTGGTAGTCTGGCTAGAAGTCCAATATTTCTTTGTCCCGATGTCTCATATTCTGAAGAATCATCTAAGGAATCACTACCACTTTCACTCCACGTATCATTTGCTTTCAAGCCTTTCTTTTTCTTATAAAACCTTTTCTTGTTTCTTTCAGAGTGTTTCTCTTTTCTATCTTTCCTCTTCAGTAAAGGACAATCAGGCCTTATAAGTCATGCTTTCTTGCATTCATAACAAGTTACCTCTGAATCTTTCCTATCTATCTTTTTGAATCTATATTGAAAATCTTTCTTTCCCACAATCTTGTTCATCCTTCGAGCAAGATTGGCTAACTCATTATCCAGAAGATTACAATCACTTGAATCAGATATTACAACTTTCTTGGATTTAGACCATGTAAGCCTTTCCGGTGTTTTAGCTTTAGATGAAAAAGCTACACTTCCATTCCCATTCTTCATCTTATTGAAATCAGAATCTATCTTCATTCTTGTCTCATGCTGTAGAAGAGTTCCAAAGAGTTCATCAAGAGTAATCTAGGAGACTTTTCTATTTTCATCAATAGCTGTCCTTTTTGACTCCCATTCATTCGGCATAATATCTATAATCATATCAACAAGAGCTTCATCATCAAGACCTTTTTCTCCCATAGAATGTAAGCTGTTGACAATTGTCATAAACCTTTGTTGTACATTACATACTGGCTCTCCATAAGGAAAAACAAATCCATGATACTCTACTCGAAGCATTGCTCTCCTTGTTTCTATAATCTTGGATGTACCAAAATGAGTAACTTCTAATTTATTCCAAATACAGTTGGATGCTTCACATGAAGATATCTGACTATATATATTCTTGGTCATAGAGCATAATAAAGTATTGTGCACATTGTAATTCAGTTGATATTCTTGCTTCTCTTAGTTGGTGAAAGTGCTAACTTCTTTGTCAGGAATTTTGTAACCCCCAGTAAGCATAATAAAATTGTCTACACCAGAATTGATAACGAAAGTCTTCATACGATCTCTCCAATACTCATAATCATTCCCATCAAATATTGGTGGTCTAGAAGGATTCAGATTATCTATTGATCCAATATTCATTCCTGCCATCTAATACAACAAAAACAACTTTTCCACTCCACACGTTAGTGTAGTAAGTATAATAATAAGAAATAATTAAAGCTAGTAATACAAATCAGTGGAAAACCTCCTCTGATACCAATTGTTGGATCGAATATGTAGATATAAGTCTATTATATGGAACAATACAAGAGGGGGGGGGGTGAATTGTAGGTTTAAAAACCTCTGAGATTTAGCAACAAAGAGATTAGTTTAAATGATCTTAAACTAATACAAATACAAACACCCACAATTGTATTGAATATAAAAGGTATGATGTATTTTAATACTAATGTAATGTAAAACAATTGTATTCAAGGTGTACACAATAATCAGAGTAATACAAAGATGAAAGATTCTACCTTAAAGCGTATAGAATCAATCAATACAAAATTTAATAGAATGATTATAATTGAAACAATTACAATTGAATATGTAAAGAAGAAAAGAAACAATACAAATCCCTTTCTAATACAAGTAACAGTAGAAATGTAAAATTATTACAATTCTTTTAATCCAATGAGAAGGGTTATCCTTTCACCTAGGATAAAAGGTCTGTCTCACCAACGCCTTGGTGAGCCCTCGATACGATGATCGGCACGTCTGTCTGCCTATCCCTGGCAGCCCTGGATACGATGATCGGCACGTCTGTCTGCCTATCCCCGGCAGCCCTCGATACGTTGATCGGCACGGCTGTCTGCCTATCCCTGGAAGCCCTCGATACGATGATCGGCACGTCTGTCTGCCTATCCCCGGCAGCCCTCGATTTTGTTGGTAATCAGCACATCTGTCTTTCAATTACTTGAAAGCCCTTGATACGATGATCGGACGCACGAGGCAGATGAGAGAAGTCACAGTGTCTCTCTCTAGAATCTTGGTAGTTCACAGAGTCTCTTCATTCATTATCTTCGTTCATCGTTGTACTCTCAGCTTCAAATGACCTTTTATTTATATGCCTCAGGTTCCAACGGTCATATTGCCTCCAACGGTCATATTGAAACAGAAAGCACGACATCGTTTTGGTTAGTTTGTAACTAACTCAACGACATCGTTTTGTTAGGACAAGAGATATAAAGAAATGAAAAAACATGAGTACGATTCATATGCAATGAGTGTTTTTGACTAAGTACCAAAACAAATAATGAACATCTGAATAGCAGAGTCAGTACGATACGATTGACAGAGTCAGTATGGTACGATTGATAGAGTCAGTATGATACGATTGACAGAGTCAGTATGGTACGATTGACAGAGTCAGTACGATACGATTGACAGAGTCAGTATGGTATGATTGACAGAGTCAGTATGTTCAGTATTGTACGATACGATATGGTCAGTACGATCAGCATTGTACGATACGATAAACATGATAAAAGACAATTGTAATTTACAAAAATATGATAGAATGCATTTGTGATTTCCAAAACATGATATAGAAGTCAAAAAGAAGACTTTTGACTTAACACAGGAGAGGCGGTAGGATATAATCAAACAATCATCATTTCATGAGGTGTTAGTTTTTCATTCAGAGAAACAATATGTTCTTCACACATTAGATGTAGTTGTGTGTATGTTTAGTGTGAGTCCATCTCATAAAAAATCCTATTATATTTAGTATACTGGTTTTGTTTTAAAATAAAGTAATAAAAAGTCTTTTGGGGTTGTACAATTAAAATAAAAGAAAGAAGTTAAGAGAGACTGTTACCTTTAATTTGGTAACTCTTTTTGGTTTGAATCAATAGGAATTCTTGAAGTGTCATTTTCTTAATGTAAGGCTTCGAGGAGGAGGAGAGGATTCTTGAGAGATTATTTGGGTGGGATTTGGATGAGCCCATAGGCTTGAAAGGTATGATGAATGGGATTTAAATAAGGGCTTTTATAATGGGGGGTGGGGCTCTTAAGAATGTTTGAAAGTATTATATTATTATAAACTATTATTCAGTTTCTAAAAATCCTAAAAGCATTAAAGATGAATTTAAGATTACTAATGGTACAAATAAAAGAATCCAATAAAAATTGGGCATGTTTTCATTTTTTATTAATATTTATAATTTTATATATTTAGATCATTTATTAATGTGGTAAATACTGCATCATTATTGTATCATAAATAATTTAATTTATTTGATGTCAAAAAATTAAAAAAAAATTCCATAATGTAGGAAATATTTTTAGATTTCCAAATAATATTTATAGTTAAAACTATAAAATATATAGCCTGAGTTTAAATTTGATTTACTAAATGATATTTGTTTATGTCATTTTTTCCATTACTTTAATTTAATTAAAATAGCATTTCATTATCACTCCAATGTAGCTCCATGGGGTCTCAAAATTAGCACAGAGATGCGCATGGTCGTATATGACTCAACCAATATGGTTAGAAAAAGGGTTATGGTAATTTTGTAGAATAAAAAATGTACCTTGAATTACCCTATTTACCTTTAACTATGGTTAAAAAAGTCAAAAGTTACTATTCACCAAAAACATTATCTTATTGAACAACATTTTACATACAACTAACAACCATCTATGTCAGATTTTTAAAATTCAATCCACATAAGTGGTAAAATTTCATTTGAATGAAAATGTTAGTTTTTCACTATTACTTAGTGGTTTCACTATTCGTCAAAAATTTATGTTTTCAAAAAACTACAAAAAAACAGCATAAGCTATGTTTGATATTCTGCATTAAAAAATGATATCTATTTTACCAAATTAAAAACATAAATGTGGCTTTAATTAATTTAAAATATATTCCCTTCATCAAAACAAATAGAGTCTTTTTATGAAACAATAACTATGAAAAGAATGATACTTGTTTATATTTAATTTCAAAGTGAAATTAATCCCAATGACCAAAATTGGATTAATTGGTACTAAAATAATATTATTAAACATTAAAAAAAATTAATAATATGATATAACCATATAAATAAATTATTTATTAGGCACTTATGAATTAAAATACAGTATTTTCCACTATTCATAAAAAAAGAATTTTATCAGAAAAATACCAAAAAAATACCTCAAGTAAATTTTAATATCCTGAATCTAAAGAAGAATTTTTTGGTCAAATAAAACATATAAAAATGAACCAAACTAGATTTTATGATGGTTCACCATCAAAAGGCAGTAAATCCACCTTTTAAGGTAAATTATATTTTAAATTATATTCATTAACATTTTATGCATATAATTTTTTTTGGATAAATGTAAAATCATTTAAAAAACACGTATAATCATACTGCAGTTAGTTCTATTGATTCCCGCTAATAAAATAATATGTGTTAGCTACCATTTAAAATAATAATATTATATTATTAGTGTGAAACATAATATTTCAAAGAAACCTGTTGTTGTGTATCAGGTACACCATCAAACATAGAAACCCCATTAAAATAAGGTTAATATTTAATTCACAAATTTGAATTATTAGAGAAAATTGATTATTCTTTATTTACCTGTGATGTTAAATCCTTCCCCCTTTTGGGAATTACATCCTTATAATTTCATTAACTTATCAAATAAGTGGCGGTATTTTTCCCTCATAGCATATTCGGATTTCCACATTGCCTCATCAACCATATAGTTTTTCCACAAAACCAATACCTGGTGAATTACCTTATTCTGCAACACATTCTCTCTACGGTCAAGAATCTAGACTGGTTGTTCTTCATAAGAGAAATTCTCTTCCATATGAACTACCTCTTGACTTAAAAATGAGATGGATATGGTATATACTTTCTTAACCATAAAACATGAAAAACATTGTGTACCTGGGATATATTTGGAGGTAAAGCCACTCAATATGAAACTGAACCAAATTTATCAAGGATTTCATGGGGTCCAATGAACCTCAGACTCAACATTGCATTCTTACCAAAACACATCACAGTTTTCCATGGAGAAACATTGAGAAAGACATTATCACCTACCTCAGAAGAATGATCCTTCCTTTGATAATCCGCATAACTTTTCTTCCTGTTATGAGCTGTTCTCATGTGCTTCTGAATCAACTAAACCTTTTTTCCATCTCTTCTACCAATTCTGATCCAATCAGCTTCCTTTCACCTACTTTATCCCAAAATACTGGAGTTCGACACCGCTTACGATATTATGCATCAAATGTATCCATCTATATATTGGATGAAAACTATTATTATAAGAAAATTCAACCAATGAAATATTTTGGTCCTAACTTCCCTGGTAATTCGGTTAACATGCATGAACCATATCATACATGGTCAGAATTTTTCATTCACACTACCCACCTGATTGTGGATTAAAATTTGTAAAAAAAATTATTTCAGTACCCAACGACTTCTTAAGGCCATTCCAAAAGTTAGAAGTAACACTGGTTTCACAATCATATACAATGGAGAGGTGAACACCATGTATCATGACTATCTCATTAACATACAACCGAGATAGTTGATCTAGAGACAAATTATCTCGAATAGGAAGAAAATTAGAAGATTTATTCAACGGATCAATAATAAACCAGATTGCATTATTACCTCGATATGTCTTCAGTAATCCCACAACGAAGTCCATGGATATATTTTCCCATTTCCACTCTGGCTCCGGTAAAGACTGAAGAATCCCTTTTGGTAACTACCTCTCTACTTTAACCTGATAACATGTTGAACACTTCAAAATAAGGTCAATAATATCTCTTAACATTCAATCCCAACAATAATACTCACAATGATCTCTATATATCTTAGAACTCTTAGGTTGAACTAAAAATGGATAACTACGAGATTCACATGACAACTCATTATTCAATTGTTAATCACAAGGCACACATAATCACTTCTGAAACCTCAAAACACAATCATTATCAATATTAAATTCAGGAAACTTATTATTCTTAACTAACTCAAAATTTTTATGTAACTCATTGTCTTTCTTCTACACTGGCATAATTCTGTCTAATAGAGATGATTTCACTGACACCTAAAACAAAAAAAAGAATAATTTCATGCACCAAAAACTTCTATTCCAATGTTTATCATATCAAAAACCAAAGGATCTCATTCCAAATGTAGCATGTTTATTGAAGCATTAATTTTCAAATTCAAACCATCAACCACATCATGTTCCTTTCCTAGATGGTAATGAATCGTGTAATAATAATCCTTGATTAATTCCAAAAATATACTTTGTCTCATATTCATATCTTTTTGACTGAATATACACTTTATAATTTTGTGGTCATTATATATTTCACAATTTACTTTATACAAATGATGCCTCCAAATTTTTAACCCAAAAAACAATAGCATCTAATTCTATATCATGTGTAGGGTAATTTAACTCATGAGGTTTCAACTGACGTGAAGCATAAACAATTACATGATTGTTCTGGAAAAGGACAAATCCATGCCCTTTCATCAAATAATCACTTTAAATAACCAAATCATCATTTCTAGAAGGTAGTGCTAAAACAGGAGCGTTCACCCATATTTTTTTCAATTCCAGAAAAAAATCACAAAGTTATCTTGTAAAAATGAACATTACACCTTTTCTAGTTTACATGATCATTGGATGAGATAATTGTGAAAAATTCTCAAAAAACCTCTAGTAATAATAAAAAAAACCAAGAAAACTACGAATCTCGGTTATATTAATCTCTCATGGCCATCCTTCAGTAACTTTTGTTTTATTTGGATAAATAATAATGACATTTTTTTGAATCAATGTGACTAAGGAATGAAATTTATGGGAACCGTAACTCACTATTTCTGAATTTCCCATACATTTTCTTTTCTTTTATGGTTTTTTAGACAATCCTTAAATGAGTTTCATGCACCTATTTACATTTATAAAAACCCAAATATCATCAATGAACACAACCACAAACTTTTCCATGGGATGACATAAAATTCTATACATAATATCCATGAATACAGCATGTGAATTGGTTATCCTAGAAGGTATAACTAAAAATAAATAATGACCATATCTAGTACGAAATGATGTCTTTGGAATGTCTTTTTCCTTTAATTTCAACTGATGGTACCCCGAACTCAAATCAATCATGGAAAAATACGTAGCTCCCTAGTGATAATGAAACAAATCATCGATATGAGGAAGAGGATACATGTTCTTAACAGTGATGTTATTCAATGCTCTATAGTCAATGTAATGTCTCAATGAACCATATTTTTTAAAATAAACAAGAAAGGAACTCCCCATGGTGATGTGCTAGTTTGAATGAAACCATTATCTAATAACTAATGAAATTTCTTCATACACTATACAAGTTCAATTAGAGCCATTCGATATGGTGTTTGTGAAATTGTCTTAGATTTTGGAACTATATCATAAATAAATTCAATTTTCATATTAAGTATAATACCAAGAAACTCATCAGGAATAACATCAAGGTACTAATTTACCACTGGAAAATCATCAATCTAAATAGTTACTTTTTTTCAAAAATATGTGAAAGGTAACATTCATTTCCATCATTGAATAGTATCTATGATTTAAGAAATGTTATCAAAATAACGGGTTCATCCTTGTATACAAACTGAAAAACATTCTGAAAAGAAACCACTTTTGCAATGTAGTCAATCTTAGCATGATAAACAGAAAGCCAATACATATCCAAAATAAAATCAAACTCAAATAGAGGGGAAAAATAAGGTTTGTAGGTAGATTCATTCCACACTCAAGGATAAGAAGGTACATATAATTTACATTGGTGACAACATTTCTTACAGGGGTTTTTACCATATGGTCTATATTCATATCATGATATGGAAATCTTAATTTACAAGAAATCATATCAGAAATGAAAGAGTGTATAGACCCTCAATAAAATAATACATTCGCATAATCGGAACAAAAAATTAGTGTACCTGATACTACTTCATTTTATGGCCCAACTGTCCTGAAGTATTGGTGAAGGACTTCACCACTCTTTTCTAATTGTAGTATAGCTACTTTCCTTCAGTTGATTTCTTCATTGTACACTCATTTGCATAATGACCAACTTCAATGCACTTAAAACACTTTACTGAATTTAAATCATATTTTATCTTACCATTAACCTGATATTTTTGTGTGGAAATATGTGCCTTATGTCCTATTTTACCACATCCGTAGAACTTACAAAAATTCAAATGACATTCCCCCGCATGCTTCTTAACACATTTTTCAATAACTGAAAATTTATGTCTCTTACCATCATACTTTTTTGGAGAGTTCTTCCCTTTCTCCTTCCACCTGGACCTCTAATTATATTTTTTTCAAAGGACATATGATCATTGGAAAAATCAATTTCCACCTTATCCACAAAACAAAAAAGTTTTTTCAAAACATTTGAACTCATGAGAAGCTAAAGTCATTCAATACTTTGGATTTAATCCAGACTAAAAATGGTTTATTTTAATATCAAGCTCTCGTATGAAATTTGGAGCATTCCTTTCTTGTCAAGTTAATTTTTCTTCATAAGCAGCCACTGAGTCACAATACTACTTTAATTCTATGTATAATTCTTTTATCCTAAGACGAACCACCTTAGTAAAATATTTCTCAAGAAACATACCTTGGAATTCATCTTAATAAAGAGCATCAGTCTCCTCACTATCCTAGATATTTTTCACCATTGACCACCACTGATTAGTTTCACATTGAAATCGGTAGGCAACAAGACTAACCTTTTGATGTTCTAAAACCCCCATGACATCAATAATTTTCTCAAGTGCTTTAATTCTCACTTCTATTATTACTGGGTCAGCTGAACCTCTGAATGATTGGGGATGTTGCATCATGAGATGCTCCACAACTGACATGTTCTTCTGTGGTTTATCTGGTTGATCTTGTTCATGGATACCACCACCATTTATTTCCTGAGTCAATTGTGCCATCGCGACAACAAACTATTCATTTCTGATTCCGACAACTCAAGTTACTGATTTGGATGGTTGCCTACCTCTGAATGTCGTCCCAACATAGTTGCCATGTTTCTCCAGCAGAAAACCACTCTGAAGAGAGAAATATCTTAGGAGAAGGAACATGGTAATCTTTAAATTCTATATCATTTCAATATTAACATAAATTAATTTTTGGATATTAAGTTAATAAGAACCTAACTTCTAATGTTATCTTAACTGACCTCTGATACCAACTATAAGGAACTGGCCTTAATCATTACATAATCTTGAATTAAATGAATAATTCACTTTGAGGTTCTTTTTAGGTTTAGAGTTTTGGATAATTAGGCCATAACTATTACATTACATCTCAATAATTACAAGATAGCCACTTCTACTCTGTTTCCTTTTTTTATAAAATAAAAACTATTGAAAAAAGTTCCTTGTCTAGTCCCATGTTTTAGACATCATGACTTCTCCATGATCCCATTCTTGACTCCATTCATCTTTCGGTCTTGTGAAAAACATGTAAAAACTTTGGATGAGCATAAAAAATTCATTAGGGCTTATAAAACAAATAAATAAAACATTAGTTCATAATTTCATACATAACATAAGCTCTTTAACATACCTCATGAAATAATAAGATTTATGAATAGCATATAAAAAAACATAAATCATAAATTTAACTTGTGGAATTCATATAATACTTATGTTGTAGCTATCACTGCTACATAAGTAGATACTTTTGGAATACCTATCATAGTTTATTCCCTAAATCCCATATGATAGACATTCTTGTTTACCTCTTTCATGTTACCCATTGCATTCGAGAGCTATATCGGGCTCACCCACCCTAGGTTTGTCATGGAACCACCGGTATATGTAATCAATTCCCAAAAACCATAAAATATTCATAACAAATAAAACAAACAAAAAATAACGATAACATTTCCACATTTCAATAAAAATATATCATTTCAATATAATGTCATTACAAATCCATTATCAAAACCATTTTCTATACCATAATACGTAAAAAATGTATATGGTATTTATTTTCATTTTAAAAAAATTACGGCTTGTTAAGGAAGAAAAAATATCAAATAATACATGCAATGGAATTTTACTAAATGAAAAAAAATCTCATGTATTAAAACAAACTATGCCTCAATGAAAGGAGATTGAGACCAAGTCCCTTACCTCGTTTCTGACTTGACTCGTTCATTATTTAATCTTCTAAATAATAAAATAATGTTATTTTATATTTTATTAAAAACCTTTTCAAGTTTATTATTCCTTTTATATCACTAATTACCTTGTTATAAACACTATTTAATCATTTAAGTTAATAATGTTCGTTTTGTCGATATTTGGTACTTGAGTAAAAAATGTAGTTCTAATAATTAGAAGTTGTTCAAATGGTCAAAAATTCATTATATAAAGAATTATATTCATGATTTAGATATCATATATGTCATATATATCAGTTATATACGTGTATTTATAATAGTACATAACATTTGGAGGTATGAAATGAAATGCACCATTCTGGAGACGGTTAGCCGTACATACTCATGAATGCTACTTTCATTTATATTTTTTATTTTAATATAATAATAAAAAGATACATAAATATTTTATAATTTCAGTATAATATCATATATTATATCACTAACTACAGCCTTTATATGTCCCACATATTGCATTAACGAGTCATGTCACTTTGAGGGGCGGTAGTCCACACTTCCTCTTATGCAATTATCGCGTTTACCCATAATGGATGCAATAAAGGTATTCTATAAAAGAAAAATATTGATTCATAAATAAAACATAAAAATAATGTATATCATATATAAATATAGTGTCATCTTAATGGAAACCAAGATAGGTGGATGGAGATAATTGAACATTCATCTTTTCATGAGGCGTTAGTTTTTTTCATTCACAGAAACATTATGGTATTCACCCATTAGATGGAGGTGTGTGTAAGGGTAGTTTGAATCCTTCTCATTACAACATCCTAGTACATTTTCGATACTGGTGTTGATATAAAATAAAGGAATAAAAAGTGTTTAGGGGTTGTATAAGTAAAATAAAAGAAAATTAGTCATGAGAAACTGTTAAATATAATTTGGGTAATTTCCTTTGGTTTAAAACAAATGGATTTCTTGAAGTGCCTAATGCATAAGTTAAGTATTATATTAGGAGTAGAGGGATATTGAGATCTTGTTTAGTTAGGTATTGGATGATACGTGGGGATTTAGATGTGTGACTAATGGGTTAGAAGTGAGGATTTTTTATAAGGGGGAGGTGGGGCTCTTTAGAAAAGTTTGTAAATATTTTTTTATTATAAATATATCATCAGTTTCTAAATATCCAAACCTTATTAAAGATGAATATTAGATTATTAATGGTAAAAATAAAATCTTCCAATAAAAAATGGATATGTTTTGGATATTTATTTAATATTAATAATCTTATTTATTTAAATCATTTATTAATGAGGTAAATACAACATCATTATTGGTTCATAAATATTTAAAATTATTTGATTCTTAAAAATTCAAAAAAATACCAAAATGTAGAAAATAGTTTTAATTATACAAAGAATATTTATAGTCTAAATGATAACTTATATAACCACATTTATTTATTGATTTACTAAATGATATTGGTTTTTGTCATTTTTTCCTTTACTTTAAGTTAATTATAATAATGTGTCATTATTACTCCAATGTATCTCCATGGGGTCTCAAAATATTTTCAATGATGCCCATGGTAGTAATTGACTCAACCAATTACATGAGTACTAGTGTTTTGTTAATTTTGTTTCATTATAATATTTTTTTACCTAGAATTTCCCTATTTACCATTAACCACGATATAAAATAGACAAAAGATACTATTCACCAAAAATTAAATTCATCTTATTGACTCACATTTAACTTTTTAATAATAAAAATGTAAGTAGTATTTTCAAAATTCAATCCAAATAAGCGGTAAAATTTTATTTAAATCAAAATTTATGTTATTAACTACTAATTAGTGGTTTCACTATTCATAAAAAATGACGTTTTTCAGAAAACTACCAAAATTTATTCCGATGATATATTTGATATTCCGTAATCAAAAAAGATTTATATTTTACCAAAATAAAAAATATATATATGTTTCATTAATTAATTTGAAATTAATTCTCGTTATCAAAACAAATAGCACGTATTTAATAAAAAAACTATCAAATGATTGATTTTGTCAATTATTTTGTTTTTGTCACCGAAATCAATTTGTTGATTTAATAACATGGTTCCTCTAATTAATTCATGAGTGTTGACACAAATTAATAAGGGGACTTGACGCCAATTAATTAATGTGGAGGTCAGGAGGCTCTCCCTCATTAATGAGGGAGATTAGAGAGGTTTTACTCTAATCCATCCATAGGGGGTTTAGCCCCGTGTGGTCCCCACGTCATAACATCTCGTGGGAGGATAGGATCGGGTGGGCCCCACCACCATAACCTCTCATGGGAGGTTAAGGTGTGGGGATACCACCTCCAACTTCCATGAGGAGGATTGAACCAACAAACTCTCACATGGAGGCTCAAATAAAAATAAATTGAAGCTCACATTATTTTATTATATTCAACGAAAACCCAAAAACTATCTTTTAAACTCGTCCCACTGCCGTCAAAGGGAATGTCTTCATAAGAGAAAATGGGCACTGCGAGTTCAATGGTGACATCAGATTTCAATTCCGAGTACCGGTTCAAAAGATATAAAAACACGCTCGTAGTTTTACTAAACCTACCCGAACAAATCTTTAGAAATCGATTCCGGGCACACCGGGCCTCAGAATCATTCGCCGTAAATTTTCGACGACTCAAAAAATTCCCACGTATTTAAGAAAAAAATTACATGGAAATTATGGGTATTTACATTCTCCCCTCCTTAGGGATTTACATCCTTGTAACCTATAAATTGATCTGTGGAATTAAATGGGGGTATTGTTCACGCATCTGAGCCTCCTGCTCCAATGTACTCTCCTTGAGGTTCTCGTACTTCAAGTGAACGCGCACTAGAAGTATCGATCGTCCACATAGGACCTGCTCCCATTTATTTTCAAATCACTACTGGAAGCCCTGTAAATGTAGTTCAATCATCGACATCCAACTCTCCATGGTCGATGATGTGAGAAGGGTCATGCATGTTTCTCCAAAGCTGAGATACATGGAAGACATCGTGCACCCTATTCAAATGAGGTGGAAGATCTATGTGGTAAACCACCACAAAACCTCTGATGAGGACCTGGAATGGTCTGATTAATCTCAGAGATAACTTACTTCCATAGCCAAATTTCCATATACCTCATCGGCGTGATACTCATAGAAAGACGTGGTCAACATCCTCAAACTCTTGACGTCTCCGTCTCCTACCAGGATACGATTTATGCCTAATCTATGAAGTATTCATCCTATCCTAGAAGTTTTTCACCTTCTCTATGGTAGCTTGTACCATCTCTAGTCCCACCAGTGCTAACTCCCCTATGTCTGTCCAACATAAGGGTTATCGACAAGGTCATTCGTATAATGCCTCAAAATGTTCCATCCCATATGGTGGAGTGATAGTTTTTGTTTTATGAAAACTCTACCAAAGGTAAGTGATCTTCCCAGCTACAACTGAAGTCAAGGACACGGGCTTTCTGAATTCCCATGAGGGTCTGAATGGACCGCTTAGTCTGACCATCCTTATGAGGATGAAATGAGGTTCTCAAATGAAGTTGTTTCCCAAAAGACTCTTGCAACCCCTTCCATAATCAGGATGTAAACTTTGAATCACGATCAGAGACTATAGAAGAAGGTACTCCATGTAGCCACACAATCTCGTGCATATAGAGGCATCCCATGCTCTCTATTTAACATTGATCAATGATCGGTAGGATGTGGGCCGACTTGGTTTGTTGGTCGACGATCACCCAGATAGAGTCATGACCTCTAGATGTGCGTGGATGAACCATAATGAAGTCCATGGATAACCCATCCCACTTCTACTCTAGAACCTCTAATGTATGAACAAACCTGTTGGTACCTAGTTCTCTACCTTCACTTACTGACAAGTGAGGCATCCAGAGACATACTCTGTAACTGCTTTCTTTATACCTGGCCACCAATGTTGGCGTCGAATGTCCTAGTATAACTTCACCACTCCTAGATGTACAACTATAGGGGATGTGTGGAACTACGTCAACACATTCTCGTTAAGTGACACGAATACCATAGTACGTCCTCAGAAGAGGATGACGTGCTCCCCCCCCCCCCCCCATCATAAAATCCATCAGGTCCCTGCCCTATGGATATATGAGCACGTCGTGTCTCACAGTCAGTATCCCCTTTCTATGCCTCCCTACCTCACAGAAGAAGTGGCAGAGTGACTCTAAGAGACTGAAGAAAGGAATACCCCTCTCTATCCACAAAGGATATCAGTAGAGCAGCCAGCTGCTCTATTGTCATACCTATCAGCTGTATACTAGATCTCATACTGAGTGTACCTGCAAACAAATTCCATTTCCCATGAGTATAGACTATCTCGAAGACATATACATTGATGAACTCAAACCAACGTCACTATCTCAGGTTCAGGTTCTTCTCAGAGAAGATATACCAGAGACTCTTGTGATCAGAGTACATGGTAAAATGTTCCCCCATCAGATAGTGTTTCCACAACATCAAGGCGAAGACCAATTCTGTTAACTCCAGTTCCTGGGTAGCATAGTTCTTCTCATGTTCTCTCAACTATCAAGAACCATACGTGATCACTTCTCATTCCTGCATCAGGACACACCCGAGTCTGGTCAATGATGCGTCGCAGTAGACTATGTACCCTATGCCTTCCTTTGGAAGAATCAAGAAGGGGGCACTAGTCAGCCTCTACCTCAGCTCTGAAAAGCTCTGCTGGCATCTCTTCAACCACACGAAGGGTTCCCCCTTCTTTTTCAAGGCTGATAGTGGTACTGCAACTTTGGATAAGTCTGGAACGAATATCCAGTAGTAACCATCCAAACCCAGGAGACTTCATACCTCTGTCCAACTCCTGGTTGGCTCCAAAAAATGTTCCACCTCAATCTTCACTGGATCCACTGCAAATCTAGCCTCTCAGATGACATGACCTAGAAAGTGAACCTCTCGGATCCAGATCTAGCACTTCAAGAACATACTATAAAGTTGGTTCTCTCGGAGTGTTTCTAGTACTACCCGCAAATGGTAGGCATGCTCCGCCTCAGTAGTCGATTAGATCAGAATGTTGTCGATGAAGACTATAACAAATCAATCGAGGTATGGCTGTAAAATCATGTTTAGGAGTCTCATGAATACTACCTAAGAGTTAGTTACACTTAATTACATAGCCAAGAACACATAGTGGTTGTACCGACATCTGATGCTCGTCGTCTGCACATCCTCATCTCAAACTCCGAGCTGGTGATAGTCTGATATGAGGTCTATCTTCGCGAACCACTATGCTCCATTCATCTGATTAAAGAGGTTTTCAATCCTCACGAGTGGGTAATTTTTCTTCATTGTTACCTAATTTAGGCGATGATAGTCAAAAAAAAGGATCAAGCTCCTATTCGCCTTCTTGGCGAACAGAATCGGGGCTGCCCAAGGAGAAATGCTGGGCTAGATGACTCCATTCCCATGCAAGTACCCTATCTGTACCTACAGCTCATGAAGCTCAATAGGAGCCATTAGATATGCTCGTGTAGATGTTGATGTCCTCCTGGGGTAATGTTCAATGTAAAAGTACACCTCTCTGCGAGGAGGGAGACCTAGAACATCATCAAGAAAAACATACGTGTACTAGTCCAACACTACAGGATATCTCAGACTCTCCACATCAACTGCACCGTTGGTGACTAAGGCCACCCGATGAGTGGTTGGATTCACCCTCCACTGAGTAAGTCCATCATTTGCTGCAATGGCACCATTCTCTCCGGTGAAGGTAATCCTGGTCCCATCCATGTCGAAACCCCGCACAATGCTCCTAATACAGTCAATATGAGCATGGACTATAGATAACCAGTCCATACCCAAGATGACGTCTTAAATCCTCAACGACACTACTGGGAGATCCTAGTCGAAGCTCTCACCTCCTAGATTAAGCTCCAACTGTCGGAACCAGTGAGTAATCATTGAGTCTGCTCCTATAGTAGTCTCTAGCTGTATGGATCGAGCAAATGGCTCTATCAGAATCTCTGAGCTCCGAACGAGTGCAGGGGAAATAAAACAGTGACCGGAACCTATGTATATATGTACAACAACTAAGGTGGAGTAGACATAGATTGTACCCCGAATCATCTCTAGATCGCCATGGTCATATGATTCAGCTCACTAAAGCTGAGGTCTCGCATTTACACCTGCTCCATGTGGTTGGGGTGGACCTCGTAGTGGTGGTTGTGGTAACACCTCGAAATGTCGCCCACTGCCAGATGTTCGACCATCTCCTCTGCCACGTCCACCAACACCATGTGGATGACCATGATTGAATCTCAATCTATGCATGGGGGGTCCTTAGACCGTATTCTGACCATCTGAATAGCTTGTCAGATAGTCACGAGTCATGTGACCCTTCCCACCACATGAGAAACACTTACCAATACTGGAATTTATGTCTCTACTTCAGGTTTCCCGCACATTAAATCCAGAGTCATGCATTCATCCAACTGTAGGTTTGGTCGTCTTGGACCTTTGCGACATCTGTCTACTATCATCTACAGAAGACTCCACTGCATGTCTCATAGTGGTGGGTCTCCCTACTAGAGACTTCTCAACAAGAAAAACTATCCTCTATGAGGGCTCTCTCTAACACCCATGTTTGTGTCGGGATTATGAGTGAGATCATCGGAGGTCAGATCTCCCGTTGGAGCCCCTGCTCGATGGTCTGGGCCCTGAAGAATGGCCCCCCACTGTATCAGTGGAGTAGCGTGAGAGGTCTTCCTACCTCATTGAGTATTGACCAATAGTATTGTTTCCCTACTACAGATGAAGTTACTTCTGAATATGCACTGCATGAAGAGTCTCTGGAAAAAACTCTTCCCAAAATAGGCTCTCAGTGTTTTCCCAAAGAAGCGTCATCTCGGCATGGACCTAGAGAATCAAGACCCACCATCTGCCCGCTGCTACTAGTAGAAGGCCGTCAGCAAGAATCACCATGATGTATGTTGGTGTCCCTACCAGTCTTAAGACTGTCATCACAGCCTCCATCCTTTCCTCAGCCACCTGTGGGTATGTGTCTCCCCTCAACATGGGTGGTCTCTGTCACATGAACTCGTGCAATGCACTCAAGCGGCGTTCATCGTCTACTACTATGGCTGGTGGAATTTTTGTCTCAACAGGATGTGGTACCGCTGGTTCCACTACAGGAAAAGGGCCCTACAGCAAGGCCTCGTCGGTCGGTGGGCTATCTGTGCGTACAACTCTCGTCACTCTAGATGGTCGTCCGGAGAGAGGAATCCTAAAAGAAACATATGTGACACGGTCAAAAGATTATACCTAGTGATCTAACTTGGTTGAGCTGACTTAATGAAAACTTTTGAAAACACACAAGCAATCAGTCTTTTTGTGAACTGAGTCGGAAATCAAGAGTTAGTGTCCTGGTGTATGGTTACGTCAACCACCGCACCAACATTGGACTCCCTGAACTGAGTACCACACATAGTACCCTTAAAACTATTGATTTATAGAAAATATCAAAGTCATATGTTCTGCGGTAGAACCCACTCCTCTAATACAAATTTTTCACAACCCGTCCCTCGGGGCCCATGACGTTACTACCCCATGCCCTCCTTCCATAGGCCAGGGGATGGCGACTACCACCAATATCATAATTACATAAAACTATGAAGGCATTGCATTTATAAATTGTAAACACAAAAAACAGAGCACACAACTAGATATGAAACACTAAGAAAACTGTATTACCAAAAGAGAGTGCTGAATGTAAAGGGGCCAGAATAAAAGCCCAATAGGAAAGAAATGTACAACTGAAAAACAAGTACAACAGAAAAAAGGTAAACCAACTGTTGGTTCATCCTCCGGAATTCCTACCAGAAGGGTAGGTACAGACGGCCTCCTCAACACTCCATGCCCATTAGTCTTCTCTGCATACCATCTCATCGTAATTTCCACCTCTGGGTACCGTCCACTCCTGCTACCCTCAACCATAGTCTGCACTGTCTATCATCTGCAACCAACAAAACGAGGTGCGGGCATAGCATGTGCAGGAGTGAGTATAATTATAGTCATTAGGGACCCCGAGACCCTGAAGGACTCTCAAAATAGAACAAGTATAAACAAAAATGTATGAAATCAATATATAAGCCCCACTTAGATATATTTCCATACATATTCCTATGTTAACAATTAATCCATCTCAATCAAGAGAAAAACACAAAAAGTTACTGACTTAGCACAACAAAGATTTTTATAATTGAAACCTCGACTGCTGGAGAACTCATCCTCTATCGAGTACAGTGGGCATGCTGCAACACCAAGGCGCTTCCCACTAACCTTGGACTACTGAGGAACTCCTCCTGTTGAGTATTGTGGGTATATTGTATCACCAAGAAGCTCCCCAAAGTGGGCTTGCGCCATCACCAAGGCACTCCACGTCATAGCCTTCTATGGCACTCCTCTTGTTGAGTACCATGGGTCTACCATGACACTAATGTGCTCCCCACTACTTGTCTTCCGTGACACCATGGCACTCCCTTTTGGGCTACTAGAGTCATTCCGAGTTAAAATGGTCACCATTCGTCAGGTCTCCGCCAGCTACTAGGTCTATGCACTCTACTCGCTCATCACAGGAATAATCTGCACCACTACCTACTGGTCGATACTCCAACTATCACAAAGTCCCATAAAGAAGTATCTCAATGATCTGTCACATCATAGGGGTCTTAATGCAACAGACGGTGCGTCAATTACGCGCTTGATCTATGATTTATTTGGCATTGTGTCTCGGGGGTCGAGTTGGATTCTTGTACGATCCAAACTGACTGTATCTCAACATTACACCATACTCTAGTGGGGTATACCCAAAGGAACCATTACGCTACATGAAAACCAGTTTCGATGATGGTTCCCCAAACAGCCATCTAATTCCAATGTTATGGCCAATGAATGTATAGTGTCAGTAGTGGGCTCGGGTCCGGTCTGAACCATTCGGACTAACTCGGCCCAACCCAGTCTGGGCCAATACAGTATAGGTCATCCTGGTCTGAGCTGTTAGGTCTAGCCTGACCCATTGGGTGGGCCAGCTGTTTAGGTTCGGCCCAGGAGCGAGGTCGGTTCAACCTAGAGTGTCGCGAGGGCGCGGCTCGGCTCGGCCCGTAGGGCATAGCCGAGAAAATTTGGACTAGGATCCATGAGGGGGTTGGGGCAGTTTGGGATGTCGGGCGGCTAGGAGGGGGCCTGACTGGGTGCGTCCAGGCAGGCACGCGGCCGGGTAGGGCGCGAGGTGGGTTGTTGGGCGGCCGGGAAGGGCGCGGGCAGGAGGGGAGGCGGCCTGGCAGGGCGCAGCCAATACTGAAGGCATTCAAGAGGCCTGGAGGCCAGACCGGCATGGTTCGGGCCTGTATTGTTCGGTGCTGTGGGGTCAGGTGTGGGCTGGCGTTGTTCGACCGGGGCACGCAAAAGGCCGGCGGCCGTTCGTCTGGGCATGCAGGATGTCAGCAATTGTTCGGCCCACGAAGCCGGCTCGGTCGGGGCACCAGAACACCGTAGGGGCAGCATAGCTCGTGGAGGCTGCAGGATGCCGAAACATTATCTGTGCCCTCGTTGCTTTCAGCAATGATTCATCGTTATTCCGAGAAACTACACAAACAAGAATGACGAAGGGGTCGGGCCATGTTGGTTTGGCCCGCACCGTCTGCATTTAGGGTGGTAACACTTGGATCATCAAAGATTAAGAATGATGGACATCAATTTTTTTACAACCACGCAAAGATTCGTTTCCAATCTCAAGAAGAAAAAATAAAATTAAATTCACACAAAATAGACCCCCTACCTTTGATTATCAGTCATCTACGTTGAAGTCTTGGGAAGAAGACGAAGGATTTCGTCGTTTGCCGCGCCCCCCATGCACTCCCAATCCCGAGCTGTGTTGTTTCATTGATGATGATACAGAGGTTAGGTCGGATGAAGATGCCCCACGTCGGTAGGATTTGAGTGAAGAAGTTATAGATGGTATGAATTCCTCATCGGTGGAGCGTTCTTCGTCAGTGGATCATTCTTTGTTGGAAGAACTTTTCTCCCAATCTCTTCTCTTCCCATGCTCCACAAAATGAAAAATTCCTTGAAAAATAATAATAGATTGAGTTTTTCTATTATTTAGTTTCAAAAAAATAGAATTTGTGAATTAATACCATGGCTCCCCTAATTAATTCATGAGTGTTGGAACAAATTAATTAGGGGAGTTGGCCCCAATTAATTAAAGGGGAGGTCAATAGGATCTCCCTCTATAATGAGGGAGAGTTCAGAGGTTTCACTCTCCTCCATCAATAGGGGGTTTATCCCCATGTGGTCCCCAAGTCATATACTCTCTCGGGAGGTTAGGTTCGGTTGGGCCCCACCACCATAACCTTTCATGAGAAGTTATGGTGTGGTGGTCCCACCTCCAACTTCCATGAGGATGTTTTAAACTCCTTTTCACCCCCATTTCAGCTCAAATAAAAATAAAGTGAAGCTCGCTTTATTTTATTCTTTTTCATGAAAACCCAAAAACTATCTTTTAATCTCGACCCACTATCGTCGAAGTGAATGTTTTCTTAAGAGAATATCGGTGATGTGAGTTTAACGGTGCCTTTGGATTTCAATTCTGAACATTGGTTCAATAGTTATAAAAACTCGCTCCTACGTTTACTGAACGTACCCATAAAAAACATCATAAATTGATTCCGGGCACACCAGGCCTAGGAATCATCCACCATAAATTTTCACGGACTCGTTAAATTCCAATGTATTTATTAAAAAAATTTCCACGGAAATTCCAGGTATTTACAATAAATACCACCCTAAATACCCTCATTTCCTCACACCTCTCAATTATTAAGCCTTGTCTAAACTCTACCAAAGAATATTCCTTATCCCCTCCCCCATGTCCATGATCTTTTTGTATCATAAAAAGACCAATCTTAGAGCCCTTAATGAGAATCTCAAGAGGTGGATTCATGACGTTATTTCTCTCCGTCTTCTCCTTTAATTCCCATTAAATTTTGTGTTCTTTTCTTACTCTCTCCCCAGATATTTTTGACCAAATGGTATTGTAACTCTAGTATCATGAATATACTAGAATTTTGTGATACTAATTGGATATTATATCATCCAACCCATTTACCTCTTCATTTTATTTTATTAATGAGAAATTTTTTCTTCAGTTATTAATTCATCTCCTTCAAGAACGACATGTTTTTTCATTTCCACCTTCAGATCTACTGATGAAACCATTTTAATGGTTGAACCAGAAAATGTAATAAGTATTATTTCCTTTTTAAAGTTCTGTTACTAACTTATGTACAAATTACTAAGTGATAAATTAAAACAAATTCATTGTGATAGAAAAACTGCCCAAATTAACCCAAACGATCGTCATTTAATTTTTGTATAATGATTCATCCACATGGTATATAATTTAGTTCATTATAAGATCATTTTAGAATCAGTAATGTCATTAATACAACTTAATATCAGTTCTGGATGTTTACCCATGTTCTACTCGAACTTCAATTTATGAATACAAGTGAACCACCCAAGAAAAACCATAAAAACGAACATCCTCGAACAATGTTTTTACACTCTATAAGTCATCCAAAGAAACATAAAATGAAATAATGAAAACATAATGAACCCTATTTATTTTTTAATTGTTTTGGAATTTATAATTCATGAAAATAATTTCATTATATAGTATATTAAAGAGTAGTAAGCGTTCAGATACTAGGTAAGGGGAAATTCTCAAACCTAATTATCTTTCTTCGGGTTCTCCGTCTTTCACTCCAATTTGGTATAGTCACTTCATAAAAATCATTCATTCATCATTATTTTACCTTTTCTGGTATATAAATGATTTCTATATATGTTTATGTCAATCAAAATGATTTCGAAAAGAAATAAACTTTTAAGAACTCAACTTCTACCTCCCATTCATGGTTGATGGTTCTTGAATCAAGTATGGTTTTCCCTCTTTCTTTTGGGTACAAAAAGTTTATGAATGTATTATTATGAGATGAAACTCATTAATTACCATGGGTTAGTTATGTTAATTATTGATATATGTTCTTTGTGTCATGCATGATAATGATAATATTATGAGGACACAGATGTGCCCAGAATTACATAGCGCAATATGAATGTTTGAATGTGACCAGTGCGCATGGAATTATACATCGCTCCAATGCATTGGGTAATGTGATTAATCTCATGAGTAGTTGTTCAATGATTTGTAATAGATTCTAACTTTTTTCACAAGAATTTTGGTATTTAAACACTAAGACATGATGTTTCATTTTTATGCATTACCACATTTCATGTCTTATATTTATACTTCCCCTCATGTTCATGATCTTTTTCCAATGTCATGATTATGATCACCCCATGCTATATTTTTCGTACCTATCCTCTTACTGGGCTTCTATCTTACCCCTTTTTCTGTATATATTTAGGTAACTACATGTACTAAGGAGTGGTCAAGTGCCAATAAGAAGCTAGAGAAGATGAAATTGAATAAATGTTTATGCTCGATATTGTAAAAGTTATGAATGGCCCTCGTCTGTCCAATACACTAAACTGTTGGATCCTCTATGTGTAATACTATTATGTTGTTTATCATTAAAGTAATGTTATAATAATGTATTAAATGGATATGTTTTTATAGTTTGTATCATAGGAAAGGTTTAGTTAATTTGGGAATTATTATTAGTGAACCCTAGAAAATACATCTATCATGAGACTATGTACAAAAATGCACACATGAAAATTTACATAGGGATCCTATTTGATATGATTTTAGTATAAAGTGTGAAAATAAATTAGTTATTTATTCATGAATTGTTGAATTATGTTTTGTTGTAACCTTTTCTATTTTAGAAAATGGTCGGAACTAGGAGAAACCAGGCCAACAAATCGTGTGAGGGCTAATGCAACGATTTCCCGAATGACATCCCAAATGATATGGGAGGTGGAGTTCAAAACATCATGGTGATGCTTACCCAATTATCTCTGGTTATGAACAATAACGATAATAATGGGGATCTCCCTCCTTCACCAAAGCGGGATAAATTGTTCATCGAATGTTTTATGTGGCAACGACCACTGACATTTAGTGGATCATCTGATCCACTAGTTGTGGATAAGTGGGTCAAATCCATGGAGAATATCATTTATGTGCTTCACTATTCTAAGATGGAGAGGGTGACTCTATCCATTTACCGTCTAGATGGATAAGCCAATCAATAGTGTGATTTGATTGAGAACGACAGGACAATGGATGAAATTGATGACATGGAATGAGAAGACATTAAGATAAATTTTCTTAATAAGTATTTCTCAAGAAATATATGTATGAAGATGAAGAGTGAATTCATAGAGCTCAAGAAAAAAGAAGGAGAATCAGTCACAACCAATGAAGCGAAATTCAAAAGGGTTTGAAGGAACGCTTCAGGTTGTGTTATCAAACATGATAGAAAAATTGATAGATTCTTTAGAGGATTAAAAACACACCTTCGAAAGGATCTAGAAATTCGAGACTTTGGGGGTTATGAAGATGTTTTTCAGGGATCTCTCAACGTGGATATGGAGGTTGGATAATGGTCAAATAGCTATGGTGAAATGAAATGAAAGATGGAGTTTCAAGCTGGTGGATCTAATGTTAATGGTGGGAAGAAAACTCAAGGACCCACATGCCAAAAATTGGTTAGGTTGCATCCTCGGAACTGCCTGAAAGGGATGGGGTAATGAATAAATTGTGTGTAAGAATGGAATCATGCTCAAGACTGTAAAAAATATGAGAAAAGGAATGATAATATAGCATAAGAAATGAGAGAACCACCCATGGTTAAATGCTATAACTGCAGGGGGCTCGGGCAATATGCAAGATAGTGCACTAGAACTCAAGTTCTCAAGGTTAATCAGTGTCAAAATCCACCAAAGCCAAAGGAACAAGGGAAGGATTCTTCCATCACTAGTGTGGAAGTGTATCAATATAATGAAGTCTAACAAGGCACTCTTCCTATTATCTCAAGAATGGAAAATTTCTTATTTGATTCTGGTTCTATGCATTTTTTTATATCATGAATGTTTGCTAGAACAATATAATCGAAGCACTACAACCTTGAAGTAGAGATATCTATAAAAATACGAAGTGGTGAAATCATTGAAAACCATGTGTTTTACACTTATCATATCACCGCATGTGGGAATATTATTCCGGCGAATCTTGTAATACTTCCCTTGGTGGAATTCCACGTTATAATGGGAATGGATTGGCTCTCGTTATATAGATCACATATCATCTATCGAGAAAAGAAAATACATGTTCATATTCCAAACCATCCCATGATCCTCTACAAATGCAAGGATGATCCTGAATCTCCTTTGAAAAATCCTTCATCTGTATGCGTGTTGATTCCCTTTGAATACGAATACCTCATCCAAATGGTGGAGTCAAAAGAAAGTGCCAAACATTGTGGAAATTTCCACTCTGAGGGAATACGGTGATGTATTTCCCAAAGATCTACACGGAATTTTCCCAGATCGTGAGGTACATTTCTCAATATAACACATACCCAGAGCTACTCCTATCTCAAAGTGTCCATATAGGATGGATCCTATCGAACTGGAGGAGTTAAAGAAGCAGGTGCAAGAGCATCTGGAAAAAGGATTATTATGCCCTAGTGCATCAACTTGGGGTGCACCCATTCTCTTTGTGAATAAGAAGGATGGAACAATGCGGTTGGGTATCGATTATCGGGATCTCTAGAAGATCACCATAAATAACAAGTATCCTCTCCCAAGGATTGATGACTTCTTCGATCAGATAAAATGAGATCAATACTTCTAAGAAGTGGATCATTATTATTGATATCATCCGGAAATGACGAAGAAGGACGATATTCAGAAGACTTACATCCGTACAAGATATAGGCACTATGAGTTTTTTGTTATGCCCTTCAGACATACTAATGCCCCTGCAATCATCATGAATTTGATTAATAGAGTAATTAGACATTACCTTAAAAAATTTGTGGAAGTGTTTATTGATGATATTATCATACACTACAACACCGAAGAGGAACATGAAAAACATATAAGACATGTGTTGGCAACATCGAGAAAGGAGAAGTTGTACGCCAACTTCAACAAGTGTGACTTTTTGGATGAATCAAGTCACGTTCATGGGTCATTTGGTCACAAGTGAGGGAATTTATGTGGATCTTTCAAAGATAAAGGTGATTAAGGAATGGACCATTCCCTTTATTGTAACATAATTACATAGTTTTCATGGATTACCTGTGTACTATCGACACATTCTTAGAAACATCTCAATATTGTCAAGCCCGCTAACAATGTTAACAAGGAAATGGGTACATTATGTCTACATGGAAGAATGTGAGGGATGCATCAAGGAGATAAAGAGAAGGCTGATCACTGCACCTTTACTAACACTACTAAAAAGTATAGAAAAAATTTTAAGATATTGTGATGCTTCAATGAATGGAATGGTTTGCGTACTCTTGAAAAATCATGAAGGTATAGCATGCGCCTTATGATAGTTGAAGATTCATGAGCATAACAATCTGACGCATGATCTAGAGTAGGCTGTCATGATTTATGCATGGAAAATCTGGCGGCACAACCATTATGGTGAGAGGTTTGTCATATACACCAACCACAAGAGCCTAAAGTATATATTCAGACAAAAGGAGCTCAAAATTCATCAAAGGATATAGTTATAGCTAATCAAGGATTACGAATTATCTATTCAATACCTACCTGGAAAGGAAAACAAGGTAGCTGATGCTCTAAGAAGAAAATAACCTTATACTCTACCCATGTTACGGATTAAGAAGGAAAGTATCTTCTTATATATAAAAAGATGGATTTTGAAATCATAAGGTAATGGGATACATACTACCTCGCCCAAATGATTGTGAAACCATCTATAAAAGAGAAGATTAACGATGACCAAAGGGATGACGTGGATATAAAAATGATCGTGAATGAAGTAAAGAAAGGGAAGTTGCAAGAGTTCCATATCAACGATGATGGTGTGATTTGTTTTGGAATGCGGCATTGTGTGACTTCATAAAATGGGATAAAGAATGAGCTATTGGGATATTCACATATCTCAACTTTCTCTAACCAAACTGGGAGTACCAAGATGTATCGTGATCTCCGAGAACACTTCTGGTGGGTTAACATGAATAAGGAGATTGAAGAATATATTTAAAGGTGTTTGGTATGTCAAAATGATAATGAAGGGAGAAAAAAGTCCACCAAGATGATGCAGCCATTGCCTATACCCTTGTGGAAATGAAAAAATGTTACTATGGACTTTGTCACGAGTCTCTCGAAGAAGTTAATAGGAAATAATACGATATGGTTTTTGGTTGATCGACTCACCAAGACAAACCATTTTATCGCTAATCGGGAAGATCTCTCACTCGAACAACTTGCAAAGATATATGTGAAAGAAGTGGTGAGACTGCACGATGTTCCTCTCTCAATTGTCTCGGATCGGGATATGAGGTTCACATCTAAATTCTGGAGGAGCCTTCAACATGCACTACCACAAAACTGGGCAAGGCCTACGCCCCCCTTTATCAACGCTAACGGTTTAGCGCTGATAAAGGCCCACCCCTTTGTCATCGCATTTTTAGTGCTGATAAAGGGCTTATTTATCAGCGCTAACAAAGTGCTGATAAAGGTTGTATTTATCATCGCTTTTCATTTTAGTGCTGATAAATACACCGTTTATCAGTTCTTTTTACTAGCGCTGATAAAGGGTCCCGCGGATTTGTTAAAAACCCACAGGTCCTCTTCCTCCTCCCCGCACACAATCAAGCTCTGGCAGAAGCCCTCGTCTGCGCCGCTGCTACCGCCTCCTCCTCCTCCACCGCGGCCGCCACCTCCTTCTCTGCTTCTGCTCCTCCACCTCCTCCTCCACCGGCCTCATCCTCCTCCACCTCCGGTGCCTCCACTGTCTCCGCCCTGCCTTCGCGCCGCTGCCACCGGTGCCTCCTCCTCCACCGCGGCCTCCTCCTCCACTGCGGCCTCGTCCTCCTCCACCGGTGCCTCCGTGGCCTCCTCCTCCTTCGCGGCCTCCTCCTCCTCCATTGTGCGGTATGCTATGCCCAATAATTGTAATTTTCTTTGTTTTTTGTTTTTTTTCTATATTTCAACTATCATGATTTGTGTGAATCAATTTTATTTGAAGTGGGGGGGGGGGGTGCAGGTGCTGCGGGGGTGTAGTGGGTGGGGGGTGTGCAGGTGGGGGTGTTTAGGTGGGGGAGATGTGCAGTGGGTGAACATGTGTAGGTGGGGCGTATAATGGGGGGGGGGGTTTATTGGGTGTGAGGTCGGGGGGTGTACTGGTTGGGGGTGGGGGTGAGGGTGGGCTATGCAGGTGGGGGTGGGTGGGATATTCAAGTGGGATGGGGGGGGGGGTTGTTCAAGTGGGTGGTGGGGAAGAGAGTGTTCTAGTTGGGGGGGTCTAGGTAGGTGGGAGTCTGTTGGTGGGTGAGGTTGGGGGAGTACAAGTGGGGGGTGTGAAGGTGGGGGTGGGGGAGGGGGGTTGTGCAAGTGGGGGGTGTAGTGGGTGGATGGGAGGGGGGATGTGTAGGAGTCTTCTGGGGGAGATATGGGGAGGGGGGATGTGCATGTAGGAAGTCGACACTTCCATAGTTTTCCAATAAGCATTGGGAAGTCATCACTTCTAGAGATTTGGATAGGCCTGAGGCCTCTTAGGTTTTAGTTTTTGTCTATTTATCTTGATGAGTAAGGAATCATATGATCTAAAAGTGACATCAACTATATATGATTAATTATTTCTCCCAAAAAACAATTTTCTAGAAATAATATATCTTTGGAAGGTGAGGGAGCCTTTTAGAATTCTTTCATATAGAGATCGGTCAAGGAAAGTATCCATATATATCCACCTATAGTAGGGACCTATGCGGCCGCCGCCTTCTCCTCCTCCGCCGCGGCCGCCGCCTCCTCCTCTGCTCCTGCTCCTCCTCCTCCTCCTCTACTGGCCTCATCCTCCTCCTCCTTCGCTGCCTCCGCCGATGCCTCCTCCGCCTCTGACGGTGCCGCCAGTGCCTCCGCGGCCTCCTCCTCATCCGCCGGTGCCTCCGCAGCCTCCTCCACCTCCGCTGTCACGCCGTGGTCTAGCCGCGGTCACGCCGCGGTCACGCCGCGGTCACGCCGCGGTCACGCCGCGGTCACGTCGCGGTCACGCCGGTGCCTCCACGGCCTCCTCCTCCTCCTCTGCTCCTCCTCCTCCTCCTCCTCCTCCGGCCTCATCCTCCTCCTCCTCCGCTGCCTCCGCTGCATCCCCTGTCTCCGCCCTGCCTCCGTCATGCCTCTGCCCTGCCTCTGCGCTGCCGCCGGTGCCTCTTCCTCCACAGCGGCCTCCTCCTCCTCCACCACGGCCTCCTCCTCCTCTGCTGCCTCCACTGCCTCTGCTGCCTCCTCCTCCTCCACCGCGGCCGCCGCCTCCTCCTCTGCTCCTGCTCCTCCTCCCCTCCACCGGCCTCATCCTCATCCTCCACCGCTGCCGTCACAGCCTCCGCCCTGCCTCCGCGCTGCCGTCGGTTCCTCCTCCTCCACCGCAGCCTCCTCCTCCTCTGCTGATGTGTCCTCCTCCTCCGTCGGTGCCGCCAGTGCCTCCACGTCTCTTCCTCCTCCGCGGTCATGTCGCGGTCACGCAGCGGTCACACTACGGTCACGCCGCGGTCACGCCGTGGTCACGCCGGTGCCTCCGCGGCCGTCGCCTCCTCCTCCTCCACCGCGGCCGCCACCACCTCCTCTGCTCCTGCTCCTCCTCCTCCTCCTCCTCCAGCCTCATCCTAATCCTCCTCCGCTGCCTCCGCTACCTCCTCTGCCTCTGCTGCCTCCACCATGCCTCCGCCCTGCCTCTGCGCTGCCGCCGGTGCCTCCTCCTCCACCGCGGCCTCCTCCGCCGCCGCCGATGCCTCCTCCTCCTCTGCTGGTGTTGCCGGTGCCTCCGCGGCGGCCTCCTCCTCCGGAGTCACATCGCATTCACGCCGCGGTCATGTCGCGGTCACGCCGAGGTCACGTCGGTGCCTCTGCGGCCGCCGCCTCCTCCTCCTCCGTCGCGGCCGCCTCCTCCTCCTCTGCTCCTGCTCCTCATCCTCCTCCTCCACCGGCCTCATCCTCCTCCTCCTCCGCTGCCTCCGCTCCCTCCGCTGCCTCCGCTGCCTCCGCCCTGCCTACGCCCTGCCTCTGCGCTGCCGCCAGTGCCTCCTCCTCCACCGCGGCCTCCTCCTCCTCCACCGCGGCCTCCTCCTCCTCCTTCGTTGCCTCCGCTGCCTCCTCCTCCTCCGCCGCGGCCGCCTCCTCCTCCTCTGCTCCTGCTCCTCCTCCCCTCCACCGGCCTCATCCTCCTCCTCCTCCGATGCCTTCACTGCCTCCACCCTGCCTTCGCCCTGCCTCCGCCCTGCCGTCGGTGCCTCCTCCTCCACCGCGACCTCCTCCTCCTCCGCCGATGCCTCCTCCTCCTCTGCCAGTGCCGCCGGTTCCTCCACGTCTCCTCCTCCTCTTCGGTCACGCCGCGGTCACGCTGCGGTCAGGCCGCGGTCACGCCGTGGTCACGCCGCTGTCACGCCGCGGTCACGCAGTGGTCACGCCGCGGTCACGCCGCGGTCACGCCGCGGTCACGCCGCGGTCACGCCGCGGTCACGCCAGTGCCTCTGCGGCCGTCGCCTCCTCCTACTCTGCCGTGGCTGCTGCCTCCTCCTCTGCTCCTACTCCTCCTCCTCCTCCTCCACCGGCCTCATCCTCCTCCTCCTCTGCTGCCTCTGCTGCCTCCGCTGCCTCCGATGCCTCTGCCCTGCCTCTGCGCTGCCGTCGATGCCCCCTCCTCCACCGCGGCCTCCTCCTCCTCCACTGATGCCTCCTCCTCCTCCACTGGTTCTGTCGGTGCCTCCACGACCTCCTCCTCCTCCACGGTCAAGCAGCGGTAACGCCGCGGTCATGCCGCAGTCACGCCGGTGCCTCTAAGGCCGCCGCCTCCTCATCCTCCGCTGCTGCCGCCGCCTCCTCCTCTGCTCCTGCTCCTCCTCCTCCTCCTCCATTGACCTCATCCTCCTCCTCCTCTGCTGCCTCCGTCGATGCCTCCTCCTCCTCCGCCGGTGCCGACGGTGTCTCCGCGCCCTCCTCCTACTCCGCCGGTGCCTCTGCAGCCTCCTCCTACTCCGCGGTAACGCCGCCGTCACGCCGCGGTCACGTCGGTGCCTCTACGGCCGCCGCCTCCTCCTCCTCCACCGGCCTCATCCTCCTCCTCCTCCGCTACCTCCGCCGATGCCTCCTCCTCCTCTGCTGGTGCTGCCGGTGCCTCCGCGGCCTCCTCCTCCTCCGCCGGTGCCTCCATGGCCTCCTCCTCCTCCGCCATTATGCCGCGGTCACACCACGGTCCTGCCGCGGTCACGCCATGTATTACAATATATAGGAGGAGTAATCCGATAATCTGGAGGTTCTTTTGGGTGTTTTTAGAGAGCATTGTCTTTATTAATATATTATAAATTCCCCATATTATGTTTAAGAATTATTGTTTCATGGTCACATTATTTCCTTGGAAGGAGTTTTAGGTTATCCAGAAAAGGTTCGAGAAGTCATTTCTCCAAATCAGTCAGAGAATGTATTCAAGATCCACAACATTCTAGACTTAGTCATTTCATGGTCACATTATTTCCTTGAAATATATTGTTTAATATCTAAATTATACGCATATTCCTTCTCCTCTAACATATATACTCATCCTATGGATTTCAAATAGGATGAATATAAATATAGAATGGGTGAATGGAAATCGGTTGACAAAACAGTATGAAGAAGGCGTGAAAGAGTTTATCAAGTTTTCAAAAGATCATGCATGTGACTCTTCTCAAATCCTTTTTCCGTGTTTACGCTGTTGTTATTCAAAACAAATTAGTCCAGATGAGTTGAAAGAATACTTGATCTGTCACGGAATAGATCAAAGTTATAAATGTTGGAATAAACACGGGGAAACATCGAATGTAGGTAGTGACTGGGGTGACATTGCGTTTTATGGATCATCTTATATGATTACAAACATGAACAATGAAGATGAACGTATGGAGGATGTGATTACAGATGTGAATGATGATGAAGATCGTATTGAGGAAATGACAAGGACCTTCGAAGTTGAACTTCGTGATTTCCCTAAATTGTTTGAGAAGTTAAATAGTTGTGAAAAGACGCCATTGTTTGCTGGTTGCACTAAATATACAGCATTGTCAGCCGTACTGAAGTTGTATAATTTGAAAGCAGATAACGGGTGGAGTGAAGACAGTTTTACGAAACCACTTTCCCTCTTGATTGACATGCTCCCAGAAGACAATGAGCTCTTGAGCCGAACATACGATGCCAAACGAATGCTATGCTCTATGGGTATGATCTTTGAAAGAATACACGCCTGCACGAATGACTGTATACGGTTTTGTAAGGACCACAAATCACTTAAAGAATGCCCAAAGTGTGGTGCTTCTCGATACAAGAAAGATGAATCCATCCCTACTAAAGTTGTATGGTACATTCCAATCATTCCAAGTTTTAGACGCCTATATGGAAGTGAGGAGACTGCAGAACAATTAACATGCCATGCAGATACACGAATTAAAGATTGGATACTATGTCACCCGGCTGACTCTCCTCAGTGGAAGAGAATCGGTCACGAGTATCCTGAATTTGGAAACGAGTCGAGAAACCTTCGTCTTGCGTTATCTACAGATGGAGTGAATCCTTTTTTTTTCAGAGCAACAGTCACAGTACATGGCCGCTTATATTGATAAATTATAACATTCCACCGTGGTTATGCATGAAACAAAAATACATCATGTTATCTCTGCTTATATCAGGACCAAAACAACCGGGTAATGATATTGATGTTTATTTAGCTCCATTGATCGAAGATTTGAAATTATTGTGGGATTCAGGTGTTACATTGTATGATGCTTACAGAAAAGAAGATTTCACTTAGAGATTCATGTTGTACGGGACGATAAATGACTTCCCTACTTATGGAAATTTGTCAGGATATAGCATTAAAGGAACTCAAGGCTGTCCCATTTGCGAAAAAGGTAAACAATCAATTAGGTTGAAACATTCATCGAAAACCATGTTTCTAGGATATCACAAATTTCTACCGCGACAACATAAGTACCGTTCTTGGAAGACATCATTCAATGGAAGTTCAGAAGAACATACAGTACCGTCTCCACTAACAGGCGATCAATTGTTTGAGAAAGTTAAAAATGTGGACACTACTTTTGGTAAACCGGCTTCGAAAACCCTTACGAAAATCGGTTAGAAAAAGAGATCAGTTTTTTTTTGAATTACAATACTGGAATTGTCTGTATGTAAGACATTTTATTGATGTTATGCATGTAGAAAAAAATGTATTTGACAGTGTTATCGGCACGTTTCTAAATACATTTGGCAAAACAAAAGATGGAATTAAGGCTAGGTTGGACATGGTTGAGATGGGAATACGAGAAGAGTTGGCACCAGTGGAGGGTGAAAAACGAACATTTCTTCCTTCTGCTGCTTACACTCTTTCCAGGTAGGAGAGATATCAGTTTTACAACTTCTTGAATGATGTAAAGGTTCCAGAGGGGTATTCGTCAAATATCAGTAACCTTGTGTCAATGAGGAACTTGAAGTTAAAATGTATGAAATCACATGACTGCCATGTTTTGATGAAAAATCTCATTCCAATTGCTTTACGTTGCATTTTTTCCAAGAATTTCCGCCATACATTAACGAAACTATGTTTCTTCTTCAATGATATATGTAGCAAAGTTATAGACCCGGCGCAGTTGCCAACTATAGAAAAAGAAATTTCCGTCATATTATGTGAATTAGAAATGTTCTTCCCGCCTTCATTTTTTGATATGATGGTTCATTTGATGGTCCACTTGGTCAGAGAGATTCGACTATGTGGTCTTATACATTATAGATGGATGTACCCCATTGAACGGTATATGAAGATTTTGAAAGGGTATGTCAAAAATCGAAGTCGTCCAGAGGGTCGTATTGCAGAGCGATATACTGTTGAGGAAGCCATTGAATTCTATACCGAATACTTGTCTGGTGTGGAAAGCATTGGCTTACCGAAATCTTGTCACACTGGGCGGCTTGAGGGTGAAGGAATTTCTGGAAGAAAGGTTGTCACAATCAATATTACAGATCGGGATCAGGCCCACCTTTATGTTTTTCATAACAGTTTCGACGTTGACCCATATGTTGAAATCCAAAAATAAATTCTTAGGCGTTTGAATCCATCAAGGGCGAAAAAATGGATATCAGATACACATAATCGACAGTTTATAGGATGGTTTCGAGATCATATTTTTAAGAAGTCAGATGGAAATCCAGAGTCAATTTCGGAATGACTTCGATGGCTAGCCAGAGGACCAAGTGTGTATGCATTGTCTTACAATGATTATGTAGTTAATGGTTATACATTTTATACTAATGAACATGATGAAGACAGTACCATGAAAAATAGTGGGGTTACACTTTTGGCTGAAGCGATGCATGTTTTCGGTGCTAAGGACAGAAATCCAATTTATGTGAATATGTCATACTTTTGCATCATCAAACAAATATGGGAGTTGGATTATATGGAATTTCAAGTTCCGATATTTCAATTCAAGTGGGTTGATAACAGGAGTGTTGTTAAAATAGATGATTTGGGATTTGTGAAAGTTGATTTCAGTAAGGAAGGGAAGAAAGACGAACCATTTATAATGGCATCACAGGTAGTGCAAGTATTTTATGTTCCAGATCCCGCAAATCGAAACTGGTCAATTGTTCTGTTATCGACCAAAACAGCTGAAGGGTCAGATGAAAATTCAACGGAAGATGACCCTTTCATTGGGACTTCGCAATCATTTCGTAGTGGTCCCAATGTAGACGATGTTTTGTATGTAAGAGGAGATCACAATGAAGGGATATGGATAGTTGATAGAGGGGTCAAATCCCTTCAGCATTTTTAAAAAAGGGAGTTCAATAATATGGTTATTGATTTTTATTGTAATATAGATTGTGTTAAATTATGTTATTATCTGTTCGCTGATGCTTTTATGTGATCTAAATTAAATTTTAAACCAGTTCTGCAGATAATGACTTCTTCACCTGCTGATGCACCCAATGAAAGACAACAGGTCTCCCAGCCTGTTGCAGCTGGTCCCACTGCTGACGTACAACAGGTCTCTCAACCTGTTGCAGCTGGTGTCAGTGCCGATGCTAGCGCTTCGGAGATACATAATGATGATGCAGAAAATGAGGAAATGGTAGGCGATGAAACCCCAGCGAAAAAAAACAATGGTGCACCGTAGTTTGACTGTTTTAGCAAAAATCCTCAAGGCAAAAGAAAAAGGCATCAAATATGAGGTGGGATGGAATAAAATAGGCCAGCATGTAAATATCAACAAAGCCATGTTTAGTAGCTACGTTGGAATCGTCACTCGACAACGTGTGCCGATTGACATAGAGTCGTGGCACCATGTTGTCAGTGGGTTGAAAAAATTAATGTGGGAAGAGATTAATGTAACATTATGATATCATCTATTTAATTTATTAAAATAAAATAAAATATTGAAATATTGACTAACCCTTCATCATCTCTTGTAGAGTGCATTTATAGTAGATGTTTCGCACAAAGAATATGTTTTAAGACTGGAAGGAAGGATTCATAGAGGATTTCGCACCATTTTAACGAAACATCATTTGAAAGATGCCGAAGGGAAAATCAAGCCACACCCGCCTCCCCTTTATGCACACTTGATATCCCAAGGAACATGGGATGCGTTTTGCAACCGTCGTGTGGAACAGAATTTTCAGGTACATTGTGTTTGGTTACACATTGTGTAACGTTTCTTGTATTCATCGCGTTGATTGATAGGTTTTTATTTATGAAACAGCAACTGAGTGCTGAAAATAAGGAATGGGAAGCAAAACCAGCGTACCCCTACCGTAAAGCAAGGTTGGGGTACGCTTCAATTGAAAAACAATTGGTATGTATTTTAAAAGTACTGTAATAATTTTATGTGACATAAAACAACACTGTAACCATGTTTCTCTGTTTATTTGCAGATTGATGAAGTAAAATCTCATGTCACTTCCATTCCACGCCATGTGCTATGGAAGGAGGCTCATGTTAATAAAGAGGGGAAACTGATAGATGAAAACACACAAAAAGTGTGGGAAACATGTGTATGTATGACATAATATAAACTTGTTTTTCTTTAAATCACTATTACATAACAATGCTTACTTATTTTTTCATATTTTCTATTTGACATAGCCACATGAATCAACAAAACCCGCACCGGATGCAGACATACTTTCAACCGCCTTGAAATCGGCATAACAGTATGGTCGCGTCCGAGGTGTGGGTTTTGGGGTGTCACCCAGGGCATATTTTAAGAAAAAAAGAAGAGGATGAAAAAACTAAAGAATTGCATGTAATGAGAGATAAAGTAGCTACCCTTGAAGAACTAATCCAAACTCAGGGAGAGATACTAAAGAGTTTGATGGAGGATAGGCGAAGAGAACAAACAACTCAAGAACAACCCCCGCGAGAAGATCCACCCCTCACCAGCTTTGAGGCGTGCCATTCCCCTCAAAGACCTGACTTAACCGAGGTAATCAATGTTATAATATTCATTTTTGTGAGATGTTAATCACATAGACACTGATACCTTTCATGTAATGATATTCTGCAGGGTGAAAATGACTTTGATTTATATCTGTCAACTCCCACCCATCGCCTTGTAGCGAGGGCTACGGTGTTCAAGATGCAGAATGACACACTACACTCCAGACCACTTCCAAGTGGTCATGTCAAAGTGTCGATTAACCTAGCTCATGAGCCGAGCACCGAGCTACCCGTGCCAAATGACGATGAAGACATTCATACAGTGGAAAAAGCTGTTGGAACATTCGTTTCATGGCCGTCGAATCTTGTAAAAAAACATGTCAAGCAGGAGGTATTCATTTTCATTTCATATTTCAAGCAGAACCATTAACATTAAATTAGAAAATGGATGAACCGATGAATTTTTTTTACAGAAGGATAAAATGGAGAAGCTAAAACGAAAGAGCAGCTCCAACATTGGATCAACCAACCGATCAAAACGATCTACTGAGAGCGCGTTCACCCCGCCCGTTCTATATCCACATTTAATAGCATTGCAAACTCATGTGGATACGAAAATGAATGAGGGCAAGAGTCATACAATTTTTTGTGAAAAAGATATGTACGGAGAGGAAACATTAGATTTCGTTAGTGCAGACATTGTTTCTGAGTTCATCACATACGACTGGCTAGGCGCCTCAGTTATAAATGTATACATGAGGTATGTTTTCATGATTTGATTTTACAAAAGCTGATATACATTGATAATTATGGATAAATACATCTCATATTTTTCACAGGAGTATATAAGAAAAACAATTGAAGGTATTTTCCCATGAATACAAATTTGGACTCGTTAGTCCTCACACCATTTCTACACAATGAAGAGAAGTATATTCTAATGTTCAGGATGAATTGATGTCAAATCTGCTCAGAACGTTTCAAAGAAGAATTACGACTGACAGGCTCTTTTTTAATACCAACGATGCAAGGGTAAAACTCTACATTTTAATCATATCAATTATATTTTCATTTCTATTAGTTCTTATTTCTTTTTTTGTTTTTAGGGAACATTGGATACTCATTGCAGTCAATTTGGATACTCCAAAGATTTATTTTCTGGATTCACTGCATGGATATCCAACTAACCGACCACACATGATGGTGATTGTCAATTGGTAATACACTAGATCCAACATTTTAGAACTAAATATCTTGTTATATAATCTATATTATCTTTTAATGAGGATTTTTTTATGATAGGGTGGTGTATGAATATCGTCTAAAGGCTGGAACGAATCCAGGGCTAAGGACGAAAATGCCCACAAGATATACAAATGGAGAAGTATCTGGGTATATATAATTATATTTCACTATCCAAATACATATCAAAACAGATTACTTATTTTTCTCGATGTTTCTGCAGTGTTTGAAACAAACAAATGACAAGGACTGCGGTTATTATGTTTGTAAATTTATGAAATAGATCATATTTCATGAACAAACTAGCATCCCTGAAGATGTATTTTTGAAAATAACTACCGCATTATTTAAAATAATTATTAATCCTTTGTGTATTTATATTTTTTCAGTACTACTATGACTGTCTCAAAAACCCATGTTCAAAAGATGATATAAATGTCTTTAGAAACGAATGGGCAGCGTACCTGATTGAAGAATGTAAACAAATAGGACAATGAAGGTGAATTCATAATACTTATGTTATCTTTATATGGTCATTGATATCTCTCTTTACACTTATTGAGCATCTATGACGTGTACGAATCGACCGCACCTCAATCCGACGCACGGTGTGACAGGTATGGCTAAAAGTGTCTGTTATCAGTTGGAAAATGACATAAACTTTAGAAAACAACACCAATGACATAAACTTTAGAAAACAACACTATTGACACACGGAATACTGAGCATACGCATTTGGATTGTTTTGAAACTTTATAAAAACGATCCATGAGTCAATTGTGATGTGTACGAATCGACCGCACCTCAATCCGACGCACGGTGTGACCCGTATGGCTCAATGTTTTTTATATCAGTTTCAAAATGACATAAACTTTGGAAAACAACACTACTAACATACAAAATACCGAGAAAATTCATTTGGATTGTTTTGAAAATTTAGGACAATGATCCACGAGTCATTTGTGACGTGTACGAATTGACCACACCTCAATCCGACGCACGGTGTGACCGGTATGGCTAAAAGTGTCTGTTATCAGTTGGAAAATGACATAAACTTTAGAAAAGAACACCAATGACATACGGAATACTAAGAAAACGCGTTCGTATTGTTTTGAAACTATAGGAAAATGATCCACGAGTCATTTTTGACGTGTACGAATCGACCGCACCTCAATCTGACGCATGGTGTGACCGGTATGGCTAAAAGTGTCTGTTATCAGTTGGAAAATGACATAATCATTGGAAAACAAAACCAATGACATATGGAAAACCGAGAAAGCGCTTTCGGATTGTTTTTAAACTTTAGGACAATGATCCACGAGTCATTTGTGAAATGTAAAAATTGACCGCACCTCAATCTGACGCACAGTGTGACCGTTATGGCTAAAAGTATCTGATATCAGTTTGAAATTGAGATAAACTTTGGAAAACAACACCAATGACATACAGAAAACCGAGAAAACACGTTTGGATTGTTTTGATACTTTAGGAAAACGATCCACGAGTCATTTTTGACGTGTACAAATCGACCGCACCTCAATCTGATGCACAGTGTGACCCGTATGGCTCAAAGTGTTTTATAACAGTTTAAAAATGACATAAACTTTAGAAAACATCACTACTGACATATGGAATACCGAGAAAATACGTTCAGATTGTTTTAATATTTTAGGAAAACGATCCACGAGTCAATTGTGACATGTACAAATCGACCACACCTCATTCCGACACACGGTGTGACCGGTATGGCTAAAAGTGTCTGATATCAGTTTCAAATTGAGATAAACTTTGGAAAACAACAGCAATGACATACGGAAAACCTAGCAAACGCATTCGGATTGTTTTGATACTTTAGTAAAATGATCCACGAGTAGTTTGTGACGTGTACTAATCGACTTCACCTCAATCCGACGCACGGTGTGACCCGTATAGCTCAATGTGTTTTATATCAGTTTAAAAATGACATAAACATTAGAAAACAACACTACTGACATACAGAATACCGAGAAAACACGTTTGGATTGTTTTGAAACTTTAGGACAATGATCCACGAGTCATTTGTGACGTGTACGAATCGACCGCACCTCAATCCGATGCACGGTGTGACCGGAATTGCTAAAAGTGTCTGATATCAGTTTCAAATTGACATAAACTTTGGAAAACAACACCAATGACATACGGGAAACCGAGCAATCACATTCGGATTGTTTTGATACTTTATGAAAACTATCCACAAGTCATCTGTGACATGTACGAATCGACCGCACCTCAATCCAATGCACGGTGTGGCCCGTATGGCTCAAAGTGTTTGATATCAGTTTCAAAATGACATAAACTTTCGAAAACAACACTACTGACATAAAAAATACCTAGCAAACGCATTCGTATTGTTTTGAAACATTAGGAAAATGATCTACAAGTCATTTGTGATGTGTACGAATCAACCACACCTCAATCCAACGCACGGTGTGACCCGTATGTCTCAAAGTGTTTGATATCAGTTTCAAAATGACATAAACATTAGAAAACAACACTACTTACATGCGTAATACCGAGCAAACGCCTTCGTATTGTTTTGAAACTATAGGAAAATTATCCACGAGTCATTTGTGACGTTTACAAATCGACCACACCTCAATCTGACGCACGGTGTGACCGGTATGGCTAAAAGTGTCTGATATCAATTTCAAATTTAGATAAACTTTGGAAAACAACATCAATGACATACGGAAAACCAATAAAATGTGTTCGGATTGTTTTGATACATTAGGAAAACGATCCATGAGTCATTTGTGATGTGTACGAATCGACCGCACCTCAATCCGACGCACGGTGTGACCCGTATGGCTGAATGTGTTTTATATCAGTTTAAAAATCACATAAACATTGGAAAACAACACTACTGACATATTTAATACCAAGCAAACACGTGCAGATTTTTTTGAAACTTTAGGACAATGATCCATGAGTCATTTGTGACGTGTACGAATCGACCGCACCTCAATCCGACACACGGTGTGACCGGTATGGCTAAAAGTGTCTGTTATCATTTGGAAAATGACATAAACTTTAGAAAACAACACCAATGACATACGAAATACCGAGAAAACACGTTCGTATTGTTTTGATATTTTAGGACAACGATCCATGAGTCATTTGTGACGTGTACGAATCGACCACACCTCAATCCGACGCACGATGTAAACGGTATTGTTAAAAGTGTCTGATATTAGTTTCAAATTGAGATAAACTTTGGAAAACAACACCAATGACATACGGCAAACCAAGCAAACGCATTCGAATTGTTTTGATACTTTAGGAAAACGATCCACGAGTCATTTGTGACGTGTACGAATCGACCACACCTCAATCCGACCGACGCACGGTGTGACCAGTAAGTCTTTTTATAAGATAAAGAATCAGTATATATTAAATGAGAAAAATCAATCAAAAACATATTGATTTTACATTATTCCCTTTCATTGTTTTGAAAATGAAAACATTTGAGTTTAAAATTTCATATTTTAGTTTACATTTCCATATTAATGTATTCTTTCATATTACTGTTTTAATTTCTTTAATTATTGCATTACTAACATAATATTTGTTTTCTTATATAGGTGAATTTTTTTCCTTGAGTTCTGAGGCTTTTTTCGGCAACAAATACCATCGAGAGTGGATCACGGATATCAAAGGATCAAACATGAATGTTTATAACTGTTGTTGAATAATTGTAATTGTAGCCATGTAAAACAATGTTTGAAATGTATATAGCAATGCGTTTTTTTGTATTCATGATGTTAAGTAAATGTATATACCGTTGTCGGTCAAAATATTGTGTGTGTTTGCTAGGGTGTGCAAGTGTTGAAGTGATACATTGTGCAAGTATTCTGGTGTACAGGTGTGCAGGTCCTGTTTTGTAGGTGCAGGCGATGGGGCCTTTATCAGCGCTTTTTTAGAGCTGATAAAGGACACCTTTAACAGCGCTAGAGGAGCGCTGATAAAGGAAGACTTTATCAGCGCTCCGTTAAGCACCGATAAAGGAGACCTTTATCAGCGCTAAAAGAAACGCTGATAAAGGGTTCCTTTATCAGCGCTCCGAGAAGTGCTGATATAGGAGACCTATATCAGCGCTAAAAAAAGTGCTAATAAAGGAGGTCCTTTATCAGCGATTTTTTTAGCGCTGATAAAGGGGACCCCCCCCCCCCCTATATCTATGCTGGCATTTACAGCGCTTTTCTAGCGCTGTTGATGCTGGGTTTTAGCGCTAATAAAGGTGCAGTTTGTAGTAGTGATGCTTTGACTACTGAATTATATTTCTGCACTGCCTATCACCCCCAAACAGATAGCCAGTCCAAAAGGACAATTCAGACGCTTGAAGATATGCTATGAGCCTGCTCTCAAGAATTCAAAGGTTGATGAGATTAGCATCTCCCATTGGATGAGTTCTCATACAATAATAGATTCCACTTGAGTGTTTAGATGGCTCAATAAGAATCTATGTATGGAAATCGATGTAGACTTCCAACCTGTTAGGATGAAGTTGGAGAAAGAAAGATACATTGAACCAATCTTGATCAAGAGATGACAGAGAAGGTTCAATTCATCTAGAAAAACATCAAAGCTGCTCATAGTTGGAAAAAGAGCTATGATGACAACCTTTAAAGGGACTCATAGTTTGACGTTGGAGATAATTTTTTCCTTCAAATATTTCCATGCAAGAGAGTCATGTGATTTGGGAAGAAAGGTAAGCTATGCCCAAGGTACATTGGCCCCGTTAAGATCTATGAACGCATAGGACCCGTGACCTATCATCTTGATCTTCCACCAAACATGGCTCAAGATCATGATATGTTTCACATATCACTCCTCAAGATGTAAATATAGGACCCCTCATATGTACTAAACTCAGAGATGATACAACTAGAAGATGATCTCTCTTATGAGGAGAAACCAGCAGAGATTCTAGACCAAAAAGATAAGGTTCTACACAACAGGACAAACCACAGTGTAATATTTTTGTGGAGTAATCATTAGTTTGAAGAATCTACTTGGGAACCATAGGAGGCGATGAAGGAGAAGTTCCCTAACAAGTTTGTGTAATGTGAAATTTCAGGGGCGAAATTTAATAAGGGGGGAAGAATGTAATGACCCAATGTTTTTCAATGAAAATTTCATTCTTATATGTGTGTCATAAAATCACTTGAAAACACAAAATAATGAACTAATAAATGATAAGTGATCTTTAAACAAATGTTTATTACCTCTATTGGGAATTTTGAAAAGCTGACATACATAGTTGTGTTCAATATGTTTTTTGGGGTATAATAAATCAAAAAATAATATTTTGTAAATAGTAGCCTAACGTTATGAATAGAATCATACAATTTTTAATAGTGATATAACGTCATGAATATTAACCTTAACTATGATAGTATAAATATAATATTCCTGTGAAGGTATGATGTAACTATATATTAAAATAAATAAATGAATGTTTTAAAAATGTTTTTTTTTGTAATAAATCATTATTTTAATTAAATATTAAATTAATCGTATTTGGAAAATTATTTTTGAAAAATGGACTTCATTTTTGGACTCTATAGATCAAAAAATAGTTGGGGTACATTTTTTAGATTTTTCCAAGATACACGAATTTTTTATGACTCCTGAAATACCATAATTTACAAAATAAGTTAAATAAGCTAATAATAGATTCAAGTGTGATTTTTTTTTATGTAAGACCACTCGGTTTGAGATCACAAGATAAAATTACTATTATTTTTCATTGAAGACTCACTATTCCATGTCTTAGGGGACATTAATAAACTAATGAATTTTATATCAAGGAAACCACTCTCCCCTCCACTATAAATACCACCCTTCACTACCTAATTTCCTCACACCTCTCAAGCTTGATGCCTTGTCTAAACACATCCCAAGAATCTTCCCTTGCCCCTACCCCACGTCCAAGAGCTTTTTGTCTCATCAGAAGACTAATCATTGAGCCCTTAAGGTGGATCTCAAGAGGTGGATTAAAGAGGTAGTTTATCTCCCTCTTATCCTTTAATTCCCTTTCAATTCCATGTAATTTTCTTATTCTCTCACAAATTATCATTGTAAATTCTAAATGGTAACTCCAGTATCACTAATATACTATATTTCTATGATACTAATGGGATATAATATGATCCAACCAATTTTCCTCATCTTTTATATCATTACAGAGAACGTTTTTCATGAGGTTTTAATTCATCGCCTTCAAAAACGACAGGTTTTTTTCATTTATACCTTCAGATCTGGCCATGAAACCATTTTTATGATTGAACCTGAATATTTTATATGTACAATTTCCTATTTAATGTTTTGGAACTAACTTATGTGCATATTACTATGTGATAAATTAAAACAAGTTTGTTGTGATCGAAAAATTGCACAAATTAACACAAACAATCATCATTAAATTTTTATCTAATGATTAATCCACCTGGTATATAATATACTTAATTATAAGATCAATTTAAATTATTTAATTTCATTAATAACAAGTAATATCAGTTCTAGATGTTTTCCCATGTTCTAACCGAACATTAATTTATGAATACAAGTGAACCACCAAAGAAAAACCATAAAAATGAACATCACCAAACAATGTTTTAGAACTCTATCAGTCATCCAAAGAAACATAAAATGACATAATGAAACCAAAATTAACCCTATTCATGTATATATGGTTCTATAATTTATAAATAATTAATATAATGTCATTAAACAGGCCATTAAAGATTAAGAAGCATTCAGATACAAGGTATGGTGAAAATCATGAACCCTATTTTCATTCTACGGTCTCTCCCTCTTTCACTCCAATTATGTATGGTAACTTATTAAAAAAGAATTCATCACTATGTTACCTTTTCTGGGATATAAATGTTTTCAACTGAAGTTTATGTCAAACAAAATGTTTTACAAAATGACTCTTCTTAAAAGATCTCAACTTTTACCTATCATCCATGGTTGATGGTTTTTGTAACAAGTATGTTGTTCCAACATTCTTTTAGGAAACCAATGATTATGAATTTTTTATTATGAGTTGAAAATAATTCCTTATATTGGTTATTTATGTTCATTATTGACATATGTTCTATGTGACATGCATGATAATGATAATATTATGAGGTAACGGGTGCACCCATAATTATATAGCGTAATATGAATGTTTGAATGTGACGGGTGCACCTGGAATTATACAGTGATCCAATTTATTTTGTAATATGAAGAATCTCGTGAGAAAATTAGAAATGATGTGGAGAATATTCTAGCTTCGTTCATAATTATGTGTTGTAGTTAACCACTAAGATATGATGTTTCATATTTATGCATTGCCATATTTCAAGTCTTATATTTATGCTTCCTCTAATGTTCATGATCTTTTTCCCATGTTATGATAATGCTCACCCCATGATATATTGTTCTTATCTATCCTCTTACTAGGCTTCTAGATCAACACTTTTTATTTACATCCTGAAGTGACTACCTGTACTAAGGATTGGTTAAGTTCTAGTATGTAAAGACCAGGAAATTTCAAGGGAATTTTTTTTCTTAATTTTGGTTGGAATTTTACAAGAACGCAGTTTCTGACGGCACCTGATTCCAAGGCCCGGTGTGCCATGAATCAATTTCTGAAGTTTAGGCTCGGGTATGTTCAGTGAACGATCGAGCGGGTTTTTCTAACCTTTGAACCGGTGCTCGGAATCGAATTCTGAGGGCACCGATGGAATCGCAGCACCAGTATTTGATTAGAAACGCATTTTCAAGAGTTGCATTTCCTCGGGTGTTGTTTTTAATTTTTGGTTAAGTTAAGAAATAAAATAAAAGTTCTGCGACACTTTATTTTATTTCACTTAACGTCACTTAAAGCCACTTAAGCCAGATTGAGCGGATAAGGTGGGACCCACGATATCCTACCCACTTGGTAGGATATTTGTGAGGTGGGGCCTGCACGAGGCCCACCATTTCTTTCCCTCTAAGTAACGCACCCACAAAAACCTCTTTTTAATGAATGTCAACCGGTGTATTTTCTTAGATTCTAAACGGCTCTATTAATTGGGAAGTTAAGTCGTTACAATAAATTAATAGAATTAATTGTTCGTTTCTTAACTTTGAATTTCAAATTGTTGGCATGGGAATAAAATAAGACCAACTCTTGTTTTACTTGAGGGTGGCTTGTTGATAGGATTGGAGAAACTCTAAAACATGAAGATCTTCATCCTCATTCGCGAAGAACGCGAAGAACGCGAAGAACGCGAAGAACACTGGCCTCCGACGAAGGGCGACGAAGAACACCGAACCCTCATAGATCGATGACGTGACACCGACGATTCTTCTTCCGCGACACTCCTTCCGCGATGCTTCTTCCGCGACGTTCCTTCCCCGCGTCAATCTTCGATCAACAACCGATTGAGGTAGGGGGTTGCGGTTCTTTTAATTCTTTGTGGATTATATCCTCAGCATGGATTTTAATGGTGCAATTAAATCTGTGTGATTTTAAATCCTCGGAGTTTGACTGCGCAACACCGTGTACCACGACGACAGCGACGCCTCTTCCATGACACGACAATCCTCTTCTACCGTGACAGTAAATTCCGTGACGAACTCACGTTCGACGACAACGTTGAGGTAGGGGTTGATTCTTTTAAATATTTGTGATCTATAACTGCGGCGTATGTTTTAATATTTTTTGGAAGCTTTTAAAAACCGCTAACACGGTGGGTGAAGACCAACAAACAAGTCCAAACCCACCGGCCTTTTCGTTCTTGGTGTGCGGAATGGCGGACGATGACAATACAAGCCGCACAGGCGATGTGAGGTCCTTGAAGTGAAGGACAGGCCCCTGGAGGGCCATTGGCGAAGACGACGCATTTTTCCGCCCGCCGGAACTCGTCCGGCGGTCTGTAGAGTAGCCCGCCGGCGGCGCCCGGCGTGCCGCCGGAAGGAACCGCCGTTGCTTCAGCCGCGGCAGCAGGGCGAGGTCCCTCGACTGCGCGGGACCAGAGGGGGGTGGGACGCGGCAGGTGGCTGCGTCCGATGGCAAGGGCAGCCCCACGCGGGGCCGCGGCTCATGCCAGGGGACGACGCCCCCCTTGCGCACCGCTCGGCCGTTACGGCCGAGCCGCCTGGAGACCGGGCCGCGCCCACACCGGCTGGGCTGGGCCGCGCCCAATCTAGGCAGGGCGGTGCCAGTCAGGCTGGGTCACGCCCAAGCGGGCCAGACCTGGGCCCGGGTCGGTCTGGGCCCAGACCCCCCATTTTCGGACCTCTTTCGTTATTTTTTCCATATCTTGGGCTACAGACCTCCGATCGATACACCATCAGTGGCGATACGATCCTTGGATCAAGACGGTCATTCCAACATATCTCACTCAAGGTTTTGGAATACATTGGGTTCGGACGGGTTGTTTCGTACACGAAACCAATCGGGCCCTTGGAGCGGAAACGCTATTAACTTCAGCTCCGAACGTCCAATTGACGTGCCGTTGACTTTGTTGGATTCCTCTAAGTAAAATGGATCTTTTGGATTACTCCTCCCGAGGATTGGACGTAGCTGGAGTACGGTCCGGTTGGTTTTGCCTTAAAAAACAACCGGGCCCCTAGAACAAAAAAGCCAATAACTCACAGACCAGGTGTCTGATTGACCCTTCGTCTGTGTCATTGAATTCTCTTGATGAGACGGAACTTTTGGCATACTTCACCAGAGATTTGGATGTATTTGGATAGTGGCCGGGTTGGATTGCACCCGAAATCCAACCGGGCCCTTGGAATGGAAAAGCTGATAACCTTCAGACTGGACGTCCGTTTGACGAACCGTCAGCGGCGATGGTGATCACGTGGAGAAACGGTCCCTATGAGTATACTGTATGAGAGTTAGTGGTACAGTTGAGATACGGCCGGGTTGGTTCGCACACGAAACCAACCGGGCCCTGGGGACCAAAAGGCTAGTAACTCACAGACCGAGCGTCTGATTGACACGATATCTGTTGCGTTGAGACCCCTGTGACGAGGCGGTCCTTTGAGATACTACTTCGTGGAACTTTGTGATACTTGTACTATCGACTAGTACCTCGTGGAGAGGACCCTCCCGGAGATGAGGGTGCGGAGTACGGAGACCGTGTAGCCAGCTGAGACCTGACGACTGCTTGACCGATCGACTCGGTGTGTTTCGGATAGCCCAGTGGGGAGCGCTTGGTTTTAGCGGAAGACCCACGGCAGAGGAGCTCTTGGTTGTAGAGGCATACCCATGGCGGAGGAGCGCTTGGTTGTAGAGGAAGACACGCGGTACTCAACAGAAGGAGTACCTTTTGATGCTATGAAGGAGAGCGCTTGGTTGTAGCGGCAGACCCATGGTGGGAAGCGCTTGGTTTTAGCAGCAGGCCCACAGTATTCGACGGGAGGAGTACCTCAGTAGTATTAGGTTAGTGAATAGTACCTCAGAGTCGTGATAGGACCACTGTGCACTCCAGAGACAAGGCTCTTCAGCAGTTGAGGGTTCGATAATGAAAATCCTGGTTTGAGTTGAGTCTATGACTTTTGTGTTTTCCTCTTGATTGAGATGAGTCACCTGATAACTTAGTTATATGTATGGGCATATACCTGGGTTGTGGATATCCGTTTATTTTATAATCATGTGTTTCCTCATGATTGAGATGGGTTATTTTATAACTTAGGTATATGTATGGTCATATACCTAAGTATAGGTTATCAGTTGAGATCTTCTTGATGGTTATCCCTGTTGGTTTTAATGAGACCTTGAGGGTCTCGGGTCCCTACTGAGTATTGTTAACCTCAAACCTCCACGGGCTATGCCCGCACCTCGTTGAGTTGGTTGCAGACGACGGGCAGTGCTGATGAAGACCGAGTGTTCGAGGACTCGACGGTACCTGGAGGTGGACTACACGACAAGTCAGTATCCGGAGGTGGACTTCATGGTGAGACGACACTCGGAGGAGGTTGACGGGAAAGAGCATGGAGGAGCTGCGCTATCTATACCTACCCTTCAGGTAGGATCTAGGGTGGATGATCCAGGAGCTGCGCTATCTATAACTACCCTTCAGGTAGGATCCGAGGTGGACGACACAGGAGTTGCTTCCTCTCTACCAGTTGTTTTCCCTTTTCTGTTGTACTTTCATTCAGTTGTAGCTGCACTTTCTGTTTGGTTTGTATTCTGGCCCACATACTTTTCAGCATATTCCTTTGTACTTAGTGTTTTACTTCTGCTTGTACACTGTGGTGTTTTGTTTACTTTTATAAAGGTAACTCCTTCCCAGTTATCTGGATTTATGCCTTTGGTGCTAGTCGCCAGCCCCTGGCCTATGGAAGGCGGGATTGGGGTAGTCACGGCACGGGCCCTGAGGACGGGTCGGGACAAATTGGTATAAGAGGAGTCGGTTCTACCGCAGAACTTATAACTCTGATATTTTATTTCTGTGAAGAAATAGTTTTAAGGGTACAGAGTGTGGTCTTCAGTTCAGGGAGTCCAGTGTTGGTGCGGGCGGCCGACGTATCCATACACCCAGACCCTAACAACTGATTTCCAACTTTTTTCACGAAAACACTGATTCTGTGTGTGTTTCCAGAAGTTTTATTTAAATATCAGCTCAAACCAGGTCAGCTCACCAAGTATAATTGTTTGACCGTGTCACGTTGTTTTTTTCAGGATGCCTTTTCACAGACGACCAGCTAGAGCCCAGAGGAATGTGCGTACTGACAGCCTTCCAAGTGACGAGGCTTCAGTATATGGCCCTCTTGTAGTTGAGGCACCAGTGGTACTACCATATGTTGGGCCACCGATTCTACAATCCCCAGCAGTAGGCGATGCATACCACTTGAGTGCGCTACACGAGTTCTAGCGCCAGAGGCCACCTAGGTTCCGAGGAGAGACGGACCCGCAGGCGGTAGAGGATTGGATGGAGGCTGTGGTGAGAGTCTTTAGGCTAGTGGGAACGCCTGCAGACCTCATGGTGATCTTTGCTGCCAGACTCCTTCAGGCAACAACAGGTAGGTGGTGGAGCCACTTGTTCCAGTTTTGCGACGGGATAGCCTTCACATGGGAAGACTTCGAGACCTTCTTCAGGGTTGAGTTTGTGCCAGTAGCTCTACACCCCAAGCGTGTACAAGAGATTCTACCTTTGCCACAAGGTTTTCAATCAGTAGCTGAGTCATCTGTGGGCAGTAGACAGATGATGCAGAGGTCCAAGAGGACCAGAGCCATTCGTTCGAGGAGCAGGAACTGTTATGAATGCGAAAGGAAGGGTCACCTGGCATGTGACTATCCGACTCCTCGTACAGTTGATCCGCAGGCTTTAGAGGATCCACCGAGGCAGAAGTAGTGGCAGGTACTTGAGCAATAGCCAAGCAATTGACAAGGAATTAGTGCTCTGGGAGCAGGTGGACAGGAGCGGAACTAGTGGATATGTCCCTTGTACTTCTATTTCCATGTTGCTGTTGTATTTGTGTCTTTGTACTATGAGCTGCAATAATAAAAAAGTCACTTATCTTTGTTTTCTTTCCTATCCTTTTGTTTTTTTGATACTGAGTGGTCCTATATAAGACTATTGACTTGACCCTCACATTCTGGTTTCTACTGGAGGAGACCTAGTGACCTCACACTGATGCTGACAGTGTGACTCGACACTTAGAGGCGAGAGTGCCAGTTTGATCTCTTGGAAGTTACGTAGAGGCCTTACGACGTCATACATGGAATGAATGCATCATTCATGTCAAAATTGACTGTATTAGGCAATGAGCGTGGTTTATCCAGGGGATGAGACCGAGTTTCTCTTTTCGGCAAGTGAGAAATTTTAGCAGCTCTTTCAGATCGTAGGCAAAGAAGGTGTAGATCATCCATGAGCGGATGAAGACTGCACAGTGTAGTAAGAAACAGGAAACTGGCTCTAGTCTTAGAGACTCGGGCGTGTTAATTGTTTAAATAAGAGGAAGCTTAAGGAGAGATGATACTGCGAAGCATCATACATGGAGGCAGAGCTAGGAGAGAAGCATGTGGTGGTGTACGTTTTAACATACTACAACCACCCACCTTAGTTGTCCCCGTCAGGCTCAGGGAGCTGGAGGGCAGGGGAAGAGAGTAGCTGCTTGCGGTCAGGGAGAGTGACCCAATGGCTCTAAGAATGATTCAAGGGATAGTCTATATTCACTACTAGATGTCGTAGTAACAGACGTTGATACGAATCATTCCTTCCTTCCATTAATCTTGTCCCAGACCTAGAGTTTACGGTAAGCCGTAGACTTGACCCTCACGTATGGAGATACCTTGGGAGAAGACTTGATAATCACACTTATGCCGACATTGTGGTCAGACCCTCGAGGCGAGAGTTTCGATTGGAATCTCTTGGTGGCAGCATCGAGGCCTTACGATGTTGATTTGAGTATGCACTGGGCAATCACAGTTCATACACAGATTTACGGTATTAGGGAAAAAGGATGTGGTTTAACTATGACGTCAGGATGAGTTTTCCTTGGTCGGTGAAAAGGAAACCCTAGACAGCACATGATAAACTCATTCATAGGAGGGCGAGACCGATCACTCTTGAGTCAGTCAACCTTACCCTCATGGTAGTAGTAATTTTGAGTTGCAGTTCTAACAAGAATTGGAGACCTCTTGAGTTCGAGGATGAGGATCATGTCCTTATACGAGACTCACCTCGATGAGGTTTACGGAGATGTGGCCAAGGTGGAAAGTTATCTCCAAGGTTCAACGGACCTTCTTAGGTCCTCAGCTGGGTAGGCATGGTGGTTTACCATTTGACCCATCCACCTCAGTTGCACGAGGTCCACGGCGACTTCCACGTATCTCAACTGAGGAGATACGTGTTCGACCCTTCACATATCATCGACCATGGGGAGTTGGACGATGGCGATGGGGTGACAATCATGGAGGTTTAATGGTGATCAAGGATCGACAGGAGTAGGTCCTACGAGGATGGGAGATTCCTCGGGAGCACTTTCACTAGCAGTACGGGAACATCCAGGTAAGCACATGGGAGTGGAAGGCTATGATGCGTTCTCAGTACCGCTTTTGTAACCCTTTTTTGTGTTTAAGCTTTACGAGGACGTAAAGCCCTGAGGTGGGAGTAATGTAATGACCTAGAAATTTCAAGGAAATTTTTTATTTCTTAATTTTCTTTGGTATTTTACATGAATGCAGTTTCTGACGGCGCCTGATTCTGAGGCTCGGTGTGCCCGGAATCAATTTCCGAAGTTTAGGCTCGGGTACATTCAGTGAACGAATGGGCAGGTTTTTATAACTTTTGAACCAGTGCTCGGAATCAAATTCCGAGGGCGCCAATGGAATCTCAACGCCTGTATTTTCTTAGAAACTCCTTTTCCAGAGTTGCGTTTGCTCAGGTGTGGTTTTTTTATTTTTGGGGTTAAGTTAAGAAATAAAATAAAAGTGGTGCGACACATTATTTTATTTCACTTAAAGCCACTTAAAGCCACTTAAGCCAGGTTGAGATGATAAGGTGGGACCCACGATATCCTACCCACTTGGATGGATATTTGTGAGGTGGGGCCCGTACGAGATCCACAGTTTCCTTCCCTCTATGTAATGCACCCGCGAAAACCTCTTTTTAATGAAAGTCAACTGGTTTGTTTTCTTAGATTCTAAACGCCTCTATTAATTGGGCAGTTAAGTCGTTACAATTAATTCATCGAATTAATTTTTTGTTTCTTAACATTGAATTTTAAATTATTGGCATGGGAATAAAATAAGACCAACTGTTGTTTTACTTGAGGGTGGATTATTGAGAGGATTGGAGAAACTCTAAAACTTAAAGATCTTCATCCTCCTTCGCAAAGAACACGAAGAACGCCAGCCTCCGACGAAGGGCGATGAAGAACGCCAAACCCTCGGAGATCGACGACGCGACTCCGAGGATTCTTCTTCCGCAACGCTCCTTCTGCGATGCTTCTTCTGCGATGTTCCTTACCCCCGAAAATCTTCGATCGACAACTGATTGAGGTAGGGGGGTGCGGTTATTTTAATTCTTTGTGGATTATATCCTCAGCATGGGTTTTAATGGTGCAATTAAATCTGTGTGATTTTAAATCCTCGGAGTTTGACTCCGCAACACCGTGTACCGAACTGACAGTGACGCCCCTTCCATGACCCGACAATCCTCTTCTTCCACGATGGTTAATTCCGCGACGAACTCAAGTTCGACAACAACATTGAGGTAGGGGTTGATTCTTTTAAATCTTTGTGATCTATACCCGCGGCGTATGATTAAATATTTGTCGGAAGCCTTTTAAAACCGCAAACGCGGTGGGTGCGGACCAACGAACAAGTCAGAACCCAACTCCCTTTCCGTTCTTGGTGTGCGGAATGGTGGACGATGACAAAACAAGCTGCACGAGCGATGTGAGGTCCTTGCAATGAAGGACGGGTCCCGGGAGGGGGCGAGACGTGGTAGCCAGCCGCGTCCGCTGGCAAGGGCGGCCCCACGTGGGGCTGCGGCTCATTCAAGGGGGTGGCGCCCCCCTTGCGCACCGCTCGGCCATTACGGCCGAGGCAACTGGCGACCGGGCCGCACCAGCAGGGCCAGAACAGGGCCCGAGTCGGGTCGACCCGGTTCGGGCCGACCCAGGGGGTGGGCCGGGTCCGTTCGGGCCCAGACCCCCCGTTTTCAGACCACCTTCGGTCTTTTGCCCATATCATGGGATACGGACCTCTGATTGATGCACCGTCAGTGAAGATGTGATCCTTGGATCGAGACGGTCGTTTCGACATATCACACTCAAGGTTTCGGAATACTTTGCATTTAGCCGGTTGGTTCGTACACGAAACCAACCGGGCCCTCGGAGCGGAAACGCTCTTAACATGCGCACCAGACGTCTGATTGACGTGCCGTCGACATTTTTGGATTCCTCTAAGTGAGACAGATCATTTGGCTTACTCCTCCTGAGGTTTGGATGCAGGTGGAGTACGGTCGAGTTGGTTTTTCCTTAAAAACCAACCGGGCCCCTGGAAACGAAAACACCAATAACTCACAAACCGGGCGTCCGATTGAAGTGTCGTCTGTCTCGTTGAATTCCTATTGATGAGATTGAAATTTTGGCATACTTCGATAGAGATTTGGATGCAATTGGATAGTGGCTGGGTTGGATTGCACCCAAAATCCAACCAGGCCCCTGGAACAGAAAAGATGATAACTTTCAGACTGGACGTCCGTTTGACGAACCATCAGCGGCGATGGTGATCACGTGGAGAAACGGTCCCTATGAGTATACCCTGTGAGAGTTAAGGGTACAGTTGAGATACGGCCGGGTTGGTTCGCACACGAAACCAACTGGGCCCCGGGGATGAAAAGGCTAGTAACTCACAGACCGGGTGTCCGATTCACACGCCGTCTATTGCGTTGAGACCCCTGTGACGAGGAGGTCCTTTGAGATACTTCTTCTTGAAAATTTTTGATACTTTTAGTATCGACCAATATCTCGTGGAGCGGACCCTCCCGAAGACGAGCGTGCAGATTATGGAGACCGTGTAGCCGGATGAGACGTGATGACTGCTTGACCGATCGACTCGGTGTGTTTCAGATAGCCCAGCGGGGAGCGCTTGGTTGTAGCGGCAGACCCATGGTGGAGGAGCACTTGGTTGTAGAGGAAAAACTACGGTACTCAACAGAAGAAGTACCTCTGTAGGCTATGAGGGGGAGCACATGGTTATAGTGGCAAACCCACGGTGGAGGAGCGCTTGGTTGTAGCGGCAGACCCACGGTACTCAACAGAAGGGGTACCTTTTGAGGCTATGAGGGGGAGCGCTTGGTTGTAGCGGCAGACCAATGGTGGGAAGCGCATGGTTTTAGCAGTAGGGCCACAGTTCTCAACAGGAGGAGTACCTCAACAATCTTAGGTTCGTGAGAACTACCTCGGAGTCGTGACAGTACCACTATGCACTCCAGAGACGAGGCTCTTTAGCAGTTGCGGGTTCGATAATGAAAATCATGGTTTGAGCTGAGTCTATGACCTTTGTGTTTACCTCTTGATTGAGATGAGTCACCTGGGAACTTAGGTATATGTATGGTCATATACATGGTTTGTGGTTATCTGTTGATTTCATAATCTTGTGTTTCCTCATGATTGAGATGGGTTACTTGATAACTTAGGTATATTTATGGGCATATACCTATGTAGAGGTTATCAGTTGAGATCTTCTTGGTCGTTATCCTTGTTGGTTTTAGTAATACATTGAGGGTCTCGGGGTCCCTACTGAGTATTGTTAAACTCACTCCTTCACGGGATATGCCCGCACCTCGTTGTGTTCGTTGCAGACGACAGGCAGTGCTGACGAAGGCCGAGTGTTGGAGGACTGGATAGTACCCGGAGGTGGACTACACGACGAGTTAGTATCCGGAGGTGGAATTCACAGCGAGACAACACTCGGTGGAGTTTGATGGGTGAGAGCATGGAGAGCTGCACTATCTGCACCTACCCTTCAGGTAGGATCTGGGGTGGACGATCCATGAGCTGTGCTATCTGTACCTACCCTTCAGGTAGGATCTGAGGTGGACGACACATGAGCTTCTTCCTCTCTACCAGATGTTTTCCCTTTTCTGTTGTACTTTCATCCAGTTGTAGCTACACTTTCAGTTGGGTTTTTATTATGGCCCATATACTTTTCATCATTTTCCTTTGTACTTAGTGTTTTACTTCCTCTTGTACTCTGTGGTGTTTTGTTTACTTTTATAAAGGTAATGCCTTTCCAGTTATCGGGATTTATTCCTTTGGTTCTAGTCGCCAGCCCCTGGCCTATGGAAGGCAGGCTTGGGGTAGTCACAGCACAGGCCCCGAGGACAGGTCGTGACACAGTAAGAAGCTATAGAAGGAGTAATTGAATAAATATTTATGCTCGATGTTGTAAAAGATTTGAATGGTCCATGTTTTCCCAAGACACTAAACCATTGGACCCTCTATGTGTAATACTATTTTGTTGCTTATAATTAAAATTACATAGTAGTAATGTATGAAAAGGCTAGTTCTCTATACCTATGAACTATAACCTCCCCGAAGTGATCAGATTCGTTATTATTCACCACATCCCAGGGATAGTATAATTATTTATATAATAATGATTAAAATAGTATTAATTTTTTTTAAATAATTTTATAATTATATTTAAACATTCCTTTTATCTATAATATTAAATAAAAAATGGAAAATGTCACTCATGCATGTGTAAAACATATCGTCTCTATTATTGAACATTATTCATTTTTCATATCGATATTTAACGAATGGATTAAAATTACTATTTGATATATAAAAATTTATTATTATTTCATGATTATTATTCTAGATATAGGGGACTTATCCCCACATAAACTATTCACATCTTACCATGTTCATTTTTGAATCATGTATTGAATATCGAAAAAATGTCTCATATGAACTAAAATAATTATGTTATTAATATAACTAGGAAATAAGCGATATAAAGTGAATAATGAAATTCTAAGTGGTTATCAATAAATTTATAATTAATATATGTTTATTTTTTAGGATGAAAATGAAAGTACGGCACAATTTTGACTTATGTTAAGGGATTTCATATTAATGTACATTCCCTTGAGACTTATTTGTTGTTACGGGAGAATGAAAATTTATATATTGTATATACTGACATTTGACATATTATATCATCATTTCAATATTCTCATGATATTCAACGTTTTTATTAGAGTTATTATTTAATTATTTTTATTCATATGTTTCTTATGTTATAAGGGATATTTTAACTAAAATCATCATTAGAATGTCTTGATGATTTATAATTATAATTTTTAAATTTTTAGGTGTATGTTTTAAAAAAAATTTATGAATATATTTCTATTGACATGAATGTTTTAAAATTGGAAGAAATTTAATATATATTAAATGTTTTCATAAAGTGATCCTTATAACAGACATTATCACAATCAATGTTCACTGATGAATATTTTTAATTTATGCACCACCTTATTTTATGAGGTCTATAATGAAAACGATTGAATTTTAGTTTTAATAAATGATTTTGAAACAGAATAATTTTATACTAAGTGTTTTATATTCTTTACAAAAGGAAAAAAACGAATGTTTTGTAATGAATTTGGAAACAGCTACTTCTCTGTCTCCGTAAGTATTATTTGAAATTTAGATTCAAATATAAGCCAAATGTTTTTTAAAGGAAAATCAATCCCAATTTCATTTTTTTGGTGTTTTTTGGAAATGTTTTTCAATGTAGATTCATAAATTCTATATCTTGGAATTATTTCCTCTGATTAAAAATAAAATTTCATGAGTGAAATGTTGATTATTGAAATATTTTATGTTTTATGATTATACAATAGTACTTGGACATTTGATGGGTGGTTATGTGATAAACCAAATGTGGGTGATTCCATTAAAACCCAATTATGGGTGGTACCAAGATTAAACAAATACATGTTGTTATGTTTTAACCTCTAATGCATTGTGTATGGAAGATAGACGCAATGATATTCTATTTGTACGACTGAAATGTTTAGAAGTCATCTATATGGTTATTCTATTTAGTTATGATTATGTCAGAAGATACATTATTTGTATTTATTTTATTTATATAGGTTTTATGGTGATATTTTGATTACAATAATGGTATGAAATGATATTATATTCAGTGAAGAGTATTTACTTGTTCTTAAAGTTGAAATGTATTACATTATGATAATGTATTCATGATTTACATGTTTTCAATAGAATAACAATCAGTAGTGCATAAAACATTTTAAACGTCACCATTTTGTACGTCCGTTATATATAACTGACATGAAAATATGTGATACGTGGTTTTTTACATTTGTTATTTTATAAACGACGTTAAAAATATGGATAGTAAATTTTTTACGTTGGTAATTTTAATAACCGACGTAAAAAATCCCACGGTTTTGTTTTTTACATCGGTTATAAAATAACTAATATAAATAACCAAAGTTCGGCTTTTTTTGTCTGTTATTTGATAACCGACGTAAAAAAGGATGTATGTACGAATTTTTTCTATCGGTTATAATATAACTGATGTAAAAAAGGTGGTATCTGAGGCCTTTTTGGCGTCAGTTACTAAATAACCAAGGTAAAAACCCAGCCCGCTGAATTTTTCAGGTCTGTCATATTATATCTGATGTAAAAAACCAACAACCAGAAGTTTTTACATTGGTTATATAAAACAGACGTAAAAATGGTGGTTTCTGAATTTTTTTAACGTCGGTTATAGAATATGCGACGTAAAAAACCAACACGTGACTTTTTTTAATTCGGTTATAAAATAACTGACGTCAAACCTGCTTTATATGATACATTTATAACATCGGTTATTATAATAAGCGGTGTTATAAATGTAATAATAATTGATTATAACGTCGTTTATTAAATAACCGACGTTATAAAACCTTTAAAAGATTAACATGCCCCGTGGATTTTCATTTATGATTTTTCGATTGATAGACCGGCGACCCATATCTCTTGCACAAAAAACCCTAATCGACTCTTTGATCTCATTTTGTTAAAGTCATTTTTCCATCATTGATTATCATCATTACTATCCTTGGACCTATCATCACAACTCGCAACACTCAGGTAAGCCTCCCACGACATTATTTCGTTCATTTTTTCTCGGATAGTCAGTATTTAAGTTTTGCGATTTTTTTTATTAAACCATTTAAGATTCATCGATTTGGAACCCTCGTACCTCGTTTTTTCATCATCATATTATTTATTATAACCATATCTCTTAGATTTACTCTTAATCATCATGTAAGCCTCACCTACTTCTATTTCATTTGTTTTTGTTTTGCGGATGCCCGACCTTAATGGTAATTTATGTTGTCATTGACAACTAATGATCTAATTCACCTATATTACTACAATTTATATGTAAATCATTGTGATACACCCATTCTGTGTACCATTGTGATTTATTTTATAAGTATATATGTGTTTTTAGGGTGGAATGTATTTTTTGGATCCTTGGTTGTTTCTATTTTGTGTATCACTGTTTGTAGTTCAAAAATCAATTTATGTATCTTATTTTCGTGGACTAGTATAAGTCTTCATATGCTACTAAAACCCGATTCATTGCACAATAGATCATTTTAGACTAGTAGGAGATATAGTTCATGGTTCTCATTTTGAATAATGGCATGATACCAAAACTTGTAGCTTGAGGTTAAAATCTCTAGATATGGAAAAACTAATTGCTTGAGGTTAAAATACAATGGTTATGGGGGGTTATCAAGAGGGTTGGTGGCTGTCCAGGGGGTTGGGGGTTGTCGAGAGAGTTGGTGTCTATCCAGGGTGTCGTTGGAGGTGGGGGGGGGGCAGTCTAGGGGTGTGTGGGGGGGGGGGGAGTCCAAGGGGGTGAGGGTTTGGAAGGGGGTGGGGGATGTCCAAGGGGGGTGGGGTGGGTGGGTGCTTTAGAAAGGGTAGGGGCCTGTCTAGAGGGTTTTGGGGGTTGTCTGGGGGGTAAGGGGTTGTCCAGAGTGTTGGGGGTGTCCATGGGTGTGTCAAAGGGGGTAGGGGGTGGGGGTGGTGTCCACGAGGGGTCGGGGTGCTGTCTAGAGTGGTGGGGGGATGTCTAGGGGTGGGGGGTTGTCCAGAGGGGTGTCTGCTGTCCAAGGGGGTGGTGGTGTCCAAAGGGTGGGGGTGGTGTTCAGAGGGTTCGAGGGGGGGGGTTGTCCAGAGGGTTGGGGGTGTCCAGGGTGTACATGGAGGTGGGGGGGGGGGGTAGTCAAGGGTGTGTGGGGGGGGTCCAAGGGGGTGGGAGCCTGTCCAGAGGGTTTGGGGGGTTATCTGATGGGGTGGAGGCTATCCATAGGGTTAGGGGTGTCCAGGGGGTGTCCAAGGGGGTAGGGGGTGGGGTTGGTGTCCACGAGGGTGGGGGTGGTGTCTATGGGGTGGGGTGGGGGTGGGGGTCAGTCTGTAGGGTTGGGGTTATCCAGGGGTGTCCAAGGGGGTAGGGGGTGTGGGTGCTGTCCAGGAGGGGTGGGGGAGCTATCTAGAGTGGTGGGGGATGTCCAGGGGTGGGGGATGTCCATAGGGGTGGGGGAGATCCAAGGGGGTGGTGGTGTCCAGGGGGTGTCCAAGATGTTGGGGGTGTTGTGGAGAGGGTTTGGGGGGTTGTCCAGAGGGTTGGGGCGTGTCCATGGTGTCCATGGGGGGGGGCAGTCCAGGGGGGTGTGTGAGTGTAGGGGGGGGGGGGTCCAAGGGGGTGGGGGGTGCTATCCAAGGGGGTGGGGGTCTTCCCACAGGGTTTGGGGGTTGTTCGGGGGGGGGGGGGGTTGTCCAGAGCGTTCGGTGGTGTCCATGGGGTTGTCCAAGGGGGTAGGAGGTGGGTAGTGGTGTCCAGGAGGGGTGGGGTGTCTAGGAGGGGTGGGGCCTGTCCAAGGGTTTTGTGGTGTCAACGGGGGTGGGGGATAAGTGTTAGTTGGGATTAACTACTGCATCATGGTTTGTGAGATTATGACATGATGATTGTATTGTTTCATGGATATTAGTGTTCCAATGTGATTCTATTTGGTTATATATATTTTGACCAGACATCGACTATGACAAAGTTATGGGTTATTGGGGAGACCATGTAGTGGTTTTCAAATATGTGTAGTTATCCTGACCCCATCATTCCATGATTATTGGAATTACATTGTGATTTTATCAATTTGATTTTTTATTTTAAATTTGATTTGATTCTCATGTTTACTCCATTTTCTCCAATTTTATATCAACCATTGGAGAACCCATGGGTTCCATTGATTCAATGGAATTTAAAACTATTATATCCAACTATATTTTATTTTTAAAATCATATTCATGCATATTTTTTTAAATACGCATAGATTTGTTTTATATTTCAAAAAAAATTTACATTGAAATTATGATTTTTTTCATTTAAACATGTATTTTCTTATCTTAAAAATATGTTTAATTTTGATATTTGTTATAAGTAATAATGAGTCAAAATTGGATTATGGTTCATCGAATGAGCAATGAATATGTGGAAGGTTTGGATTCCTTTTTTGGAATTTTCTGAACAAAATGTTCCATGTAGTGACATTTTTATCTGTCCATGCCTGAAATGTTTGAATATGAAGAATTTGAAAAGTAGAAATATAAAAGATCATCTGATTTGTCGTGGTTTTAGTCAGAGTTACAACACTTGGATTTCGCATGGTGAAACTGGATGGAAGGTAACTAATGATGATGATTCACAAGATGGTAACTCCGATGGAATTGAAGAAATGATTCACGATATTGCGTTAGAAGAAATTGAGATAGAACCGACAGTGACACGTCTATATGGTGATGCTAAAACCCATTATATCATGGTTGTATAGATTTTACAGTTTTGTCGGTGATGTTATGATAGATTAACCTGAAGGCGAAACATGGATGGAGTGACAGAAGTTTTATAGAGCTGCTACAATTGATGAAAGACATTCTTTCAAAAGATAATGATCTTCCAGATTTACATTATAAGGCCAAGAAAATATTATTCCTGATGGGATTGAGATAAATAAAAATACATGCCTGTCCGAATGACTGTATTATATATAGGAAGGAATTTTAATTTCTTTCAGAGTGTCCTAAATGTGGTACATCACGGTATAAGGTGAAAGAAAAATCACAGGCTGAGGTAGAGATTACAAATATCCCTTCAAAAATTATTTCAGTATCATCCTATAATTCATCATTTCGAATGTTTATTTGCTAACTCACATGATTCAAAATGGTTAATATGTCATGTAGATGACCGGTTATGTGATGGTAAAATATGTCATTCAACTGATTTCCCACAATAGAAGAAAATTGATGAGTAGTATTAATCTTTTGGAAATAAAATTATAAATCTCAGACTAGGGTTGTGAATAGATGGAGTGAATCCATACCAAAACCTGAGTAGCACACATAGTTCATGGCCTGTTTTATTAGTAATTTACATCCTCTCTTCTAAATATTGTATGAAGAGAAAATATTTCATGTTTAATATAATGATATCTTGTCCAAAGAAACCCGGAAATGATATTGATGTTTTCTTGTCACTATTGATTGATGATTTGAAACATTTATGGGCTGATGATATTAGGGTCAATGATTATTATAAAATGGAATATTTTCAACTTCATGTAGTACTTTTGTGCACTATAAATGACTTCCCATCATTTAGAAATTTGTCATGATACAGTGTTAAAGGGCATAAAGCATGTCCAATTTTTGAACAATATATTTCATATTGTCAATTCCATCATGGGAGGAGAAGAGTGTACATGGGTCATCGAATGTTTTTGCCTATGTATCCCCCTTATAGAAGACTATAAAAAGGCATTCAATAGATCACAAGAATTTGATATTGCTTCAAAACCTTTATCCCCTAATCTGTATTTTGAGAGGGTGAAAAACCTTAATTTCACATTGGTAATGACACAGAAATCTGGTAATGATAGTCATATTTAGATGAAAAGGTCAATATTTTTTTATCTACTGTATAGAATATATCATGAAGTTAAACATAATATTGATGTCATGCAGGTGGAAAAAAATATCTGTGATTGTTTTATTAGAAAATTTTAAGATATTAAAGGTAACACAAAATATGGTTTGAATGCAAGATTATACTTAATATCAATGGGAATACGTTTGGAGTTACCTCCCAGTTCTAAAGGAAGATGAACATCTATTCCCCCGGCTTGTCATACATTATCGAAGAGGGAGAAAATTATCTTTTTTCAGTGTCTTCATGATATCAATGTGCCTCATGTTTATTCGTAAAATGAAAAACAATTCTCCTTGAAGGACTTGAAGTTGATATGTATGAAATCACATGATTGTCATGTTATGATGCAACAAATTCTCCCAACTCCATTGAATAGAATTTTGTTTGTCCGTGTCAGAAAGACTATAATGAAGTTGTGTTATTTTTTCAATTAAATTTGTAATGAGGTGATTGATGTGAATGCTTTGAACATTTTGGAAAATGATGCAATTTTTATACTTTCTCAATTGGAAATTTATTTTCCAAATTTTTTTTATATAATGGTGCATTTAATGATTCATCTGGTTCGAGAAATAATGTGTTTTGGACATGTATATCTTCATTGGATATATCCTTTTGAAAGGTATATGAAAATATTGAAGGGGTATGTTAAGAATCCATCATGACCTGAAGCCCCCATTATTGAAAAGTATATATCTAAGGAGGGTTCATAGTTTTGTACGAGCTACTTCGCTATAGATCAACACATATGTTTTCCTCTATCTCTCCATGAAAGAGTTAATAATTAGGGAAAGGGGATTTGTGGCATGAAAGTCAAATCATTGTAAGCTGAACATATGAAGAATATATAATCATACATCTTGAATAACATAGTTGATGCTCAACTGTATATCACATTTCATATTAATGAGTTGAAACAATTTCATCCAATGAAGAAAGAAATGTGGATTTTGAATGAGAACAAAAAAACATTTTTGTCATGGTTTAAAAAGACATTGATGTGTATATTAGATGTATCAGAGACATTAAAATGTATAGTGGGTGGTCCACATTTAAATGTGATAACATGATTCAATTATGACAATAATGGATATACATTTCTTACGAAAGCTCAAGACAATAGAAGTGTAGTTCAGAATAGTGTTGTATTGGTGTTTGCAGAAGGAATGCATTTTTCGTGTGCTAAGGACAAAAACACAATTTCCACATCAAGTCCATATTATGGAGTGATTGAAGACACATGGTAGGTTGATTACAATAAAAGTAATGTTCCTGTTTTTAACTGTAAATGGTTTATTAGTAACAAAAGTGTCAGACACGATGACTTTGGAATGAAACTTGTTAATATGAATAGATTGGAAAACACTGTAGATACGTTTTTAATGGCAAAAGATGAAAAACAAATTTGCTAAATAGTAGATCAATCAGATATGCAGTGGGATGTTGTTTTAAAAGGGAAAAAAATATGTTCGCGAGGATGAACTTCATGAAGATGTTGATTTCTGTGAGATACCTACTTCCATGGAAAATGTAACAGAACATAATGATGAGCATGTTGAAGACATGGTCTGTGCCATATGGAATGATCACGATGATGGAATTTGGGAAAAAAATCCATTTCTACATTCCTAAAATTACCGGTAACAAATTTCTATTTCTTGTTTATATTAATTTTTTTCATAAAATTTTAGATATTGTAAGATTTTTCTTTATTAAAACAAGTATTAAAACAAGTATGAAAACAATATATTTATATGTTTTTGTTTGTTTTTAGTCTGTTCAGTTTACTTTATCATGTTTACAATTACATGAATTATATATCTATTATTTTTGTTTAGTGACAATTACTTTACCATGTTTACTAGGTTTACCAGGTTTACCATGTTTACCATGTTTACCATCTTTACCATCTTTACCATCTTTACCATTGTTTAACATGCTTACCATATTAACAATGTTTACTATTATGTAATATAGTAAGATTTTCTATTTTTTGATTACAGTAGTATTAAAATATTTGAATTTGTATATTTTTTAACTAATGTTATTTTTGATTTGAAGGATAATGACAGATGATTCAGTTGATCAACCTCATGATTCCAGAGATGATCATATTGGTCATACCTTTGGGGAGGAACATTCACATTCTCCTCTTGATGTTCCCCAATCTTCCTCATGTTCTCCTATTACGACAAAGAGTTCAAGAGTTGGTAAACGTGGGTGCACACGTTTACCGAAATTAGCACTTTCTCGTATGTAGGATCAGAGGATACTGGTTCAGTTTGATGATGATGATTTCACTAGAGGTCCAAATGCAAAATATTTAAAGAGTTTTGTTTCAACTGAGGATAAGAGAAAAATAAGAATTTTGTATAATGACTGGAGATTTGTGGATAAAGCGATAATCTCTCAGTTGTGGGAGACGATTTGGGTAAGAACATTTTCTATTGTTTGACTATTCTTTAAATGTTTCTATTATATATAATATGTTTAAACTCTTCTTCATCAGATAAAATTTTATATTCCTGACACTGGAAGAATCAGGAAGAAATTATTATCGATGGATGCCAGGAGATAGAGGGATTTCAAATCAACGCACTCATCTAATTTAATTTTTGGTCATAGGATTCTTGACCATCCATGTCTTATATATCATTTTATATATGAATACACCTGGAGACAGTTTATTGAAAGTAAAAGAAAAGAGAAATTTTTTGTAAGGGAAATGTAATATTTTTTATGCTTTCTTATATAAATGATCTTATTAATGTTTTGTTAATGATTTCATATTCTAAATTTACAACAAACAATGAAATATCACCAGGTGATCTAATCTAAAAATGTATACCCTCATAGTTTATCTCGGCGAGGGTATACATTTTTGGAAGAACAAATGATGGTGAAAAAATTTCAAAAACTAAGAGATGAGACTTCAAGTTTGGAGAGGTGGACCCTTCATCCCCTCCATCTAAACATGAAAAATGGAAGAGAGCTCGGATGGGGAAAAAGGGAAATATCTTTCGGAAGAATCGATAATCGTTGTGGAGAGGATTGTAAGATATCTATTTTATTTATTTAAGGTAACTATTTTTGTCATATAATTTCAATCATTACAGAAATGTTCAATTAATTAATACAATACTCTCTTGAGGAGCAGAACTAATAGAGTGTATTTACAGCTACTGGGAGGAAAGATATTTTATCTGTAGCATTGGAAAATCCCAAACATCCTGGTCGTGTATGTGGATATCTGGCATGTGTATCGGTATGAAAATTTTTTCCAAATTCTTATACTTCTAACATTGATGGTGTTTATAATAAAATATAATCCTTGGAGAATGAAGTTCATAATATTAATGCGATGATGGAGGAAAAGATTAGAGCGTCGGAACAATCTATTTTTACATACATGCAACGAAAATTTCAGTCTTTAGCTCCCACTCCTCCACCTCCCCCCGATGACCCCATTATTTATCCTCCATCTCTGCTAGCATCTCCCAATCCCCCACCTCACCCTATAGACCACATTTTTTTTCTTACTCCTCCACCACAACTTCCTACTTTTTGCAAGATGTATGTAGATGATCCTAAACATCATATAGTTTCATATGGGTTGGTATATTGTATAGGAGATACTGTTCATCATCAATAATTAGATGCAAATAATCAAAGGGTCATTGTACACAATATTATAGATAGATCATCTCGAGTACCATTACCTACAGATGAGGTGACGACAGTTGGACATATTATCAGCCATTGTTTAATTTGGACATCAAGACATCTTCAACTCATTACCATAGAGGTATTAATGTTATATATTTTATTATATTATTTAAATAAACTGTTTTATCCTTTGAAAACTAATATATCTTTCTAGTTATTTTTATAGGAATACTTCAAATGTAATGAAATGTTGTATAGACAACAACAAAGTCAAATGGCTATTACATCAGATACAGATTCTAGTCTTCTTGACAGATTTTCATGATATTCAAATTTGTTGGTGTGTTATTATGATTTTCCAATGGAAGCTCATGTTTGTGGATGTGAAATAAATTTGGGGATTATGAAAACTGATATTATAGAGTATGTTAATCGACATAAGTTGGGCATCAACGTGGTGCAAATTCTTTCCATGTATGTCTTAACACCATTTCCCTGCGTTATATTTATTAAAAATGTATACTTATGTCTATTTTTTATTAGGCATCTTTATAACATTTATGAGAATAATGAGATGACCGATGTATATAGATTCATGGACCCGCAATTGATTTCCCCTGAAGCATGTGCATTGGATGAGGAACAAAGAATGATTTATATTGTTGAACGACTTGAACAAAATATAGTCACACAATGTTGGATGATGCATTTTTGTGAGAGGTATGAAACACATCTCTCTGAACGAGTTCATTATGTTTTATCATAAAAAACCACTAACATTAAATTTTCTTTTATCAGTGATCATTGGATTTATAGTGGGTTTTTTCCCGAGGGAGAAAACACTTTATTGGATATGCTCTATCCATGATGATGTGTGATAATGTTTTATCAATATATTTGAAATTTAAGATTCAATTTCACAATAGTTTTATATATTATAATGAATTTTAAATTTACCCCATTTGTATGTTTTTCTAACATGGCATGGGTCTAATTTCAAAAAAACACAATGAAAAGGAGTGCAAAGATCAATTATGTAAATGCGAAGGTAAATATCCATTTATAATTTGTACTTTTTGATTTATTACATAAATATAATATATTTAATTTACACTCATTCAAACATAATTTTCATGAACAACAAGGATTCATCAAAGGCTGATATTATATGTCATGATTTATGTATGAAATAATAACAACTGGGATAGTTGTGATCTTTGACCTGGTAATATTTCCTTTTAAACATTTCCATAATATTTCAATTTGATTTATTCATTATACACATTAACTACTATCCTATTCATTTATATCTATTTGATGACCCTCAAACCTATACTTCTCAAGACATCAACCACTTACAAGTGGAGTGGTAAAATTATTTTACAGGTTTGATTTAATTTTAGTAGTCTGTTGTGTAAATTGTAATTTTTAATATTTTCGTTGTAAATGTGTATTTGTTATTTGTTTAGGATGGATTTAGTTTTTTTGAAGTTGACAGTGTACGTTTTGAATGGTATTTCTGTGAATGTTTAATTTTTCTCTAATTCTCGTTTTGGTCTACTTATGATGGTTTTTCTGGTATGGATTCTAGTCTTGGGGGGAGGGATTCCAAAGGTGTGGGGGGTGTTCAGTGTGGTGGGGGTGTCCAAGGATGTGGGAGGGATGTCCGGTGGGGTTGCAGGGTCTTGGGTGTCCATGATAGTGTGGGGTGGGGGGCAGTCCAGTTGGGTGGGAGCGTTTCCATTGAGGGTGGAACGACTCTCCAGGGGAGTAGGAGGTTGTCCAGTGGGTGTCCAGGGGTGTGGGGCAGTGATGTTGGGTGAGAGGGGTTTCCAGGGGTGTGGGAGGGCTATCCAGTAGGGGGGTGTCTAGTGGGGGGGGGTCCAGGGTGTCCATGGGGATGGGGGGGGGGCAGTCCATGGGGGGTGGGAGAGGAGGCACTGCCATCCCTCGGGGGGTTGAACACCGCTGGAAGGAAGTCATCGCTCCCACATGTGAAACAGTTTAAGAGCCTAAGCTTCTCATGTGGTAGTGATGAGTACCTTCCAGCGGTGTTCCCCCCAATGAGGTGTCTAGGAGGGTGTGGGGGTTGTCAAGGGGTGTTTGGGGCAGTTCATGGTTGTGGGGGGGCTGTTCAGGGGTGTGGGAGTGCTGTCCAGGAGGTGGGGGGTATACATGAGGGTGGGTGTCGGGGTGGGAGGGCTTTCTAGGGGTGTGGGAGTGTTTTCCACGGTGTAGGGGGGTATACATGAGGTTGGGGGGTTTTCCCGGGGTGTTTGGGGCAGTCCACGGGGTCAGGGGCAGTCCAGGGGTGTGGTGTGGGCTATCCAGTGGGGTGAGGGGGGCTATTCAGGGGGAGGTGGGGGGATGTCTAGTGGGGTAAGTTTTAAATGTTATCAATGTAAATGCTTAATTTTTCTTTGGTTCTGGTTTTGGTCTACTTCAGTTTTGGTTGTATGAATTCATGATTTGGTTTCTAGTTGTCTCTAGAGAGAGCATCGGACTGCATTCCATTTAAAAAAAATTGGTCTCCCATGTCGGTTATTTTATAACCGATGTGATACAGGAATAAGGAAGGGTTTATGACGTCGCTTATTTGAATAACCGACATGATAAACACATGTGGAATGGTTTATCATGTCAGTTATTTAATAACCGACGTGATAAACCCCCACCCCCTGGACTAGTTTATAACGTCGGTTATTATATAACTGATGTGATAAATATCCCCCGCACTGTGTTATCATGTTGTTTATATAATAACTGACGTCATAAACCCCCTGGTGTGTCACGTCAGTTATGTAATAAGCGACGTATAAAAACATCCCCACACTCTTTTATCACATCGGTTATATAATAACCGACGTGATAAACCCTCCCCATTAATTTTTTCATGTCATTTAATTAATAATCGACGTCATATACACCGCGATGTTATGTTTTTTAGTTCTTTATTTAAATAACTTACATACAAAAATATTTATAACGTCATCTGTATTAACGTCAGCTAAAAACCGACGTAAAAAATATTTCTTCACTAGTGTGTTTTCCTTCATTGTGTATCTCTTATTGAGTATTTTTACGCATCCAATGATAGAAAATGTTTTTCACAAGTGTTATGATTTATAAAAATAATGAATATTTCATGGTGAAAGAATTGAAGAGGTGTTTTGTTGAGATGTCATGATTTATGTTAAAAGGGAATATATTGGTCGATAAAATGGATACTAAGTATAAGTGTCACCATATATATTATTGGTCTACGTTGTAATTATATTTCCTAATTCAATGAAACTGTTAACTGAAATTGTCCTAAAAAGTAAATTATATATTACAACATTATAGTATGTTATGATTATTGTTGAAGCCTTACAATTTTTTCAACATATATTATTGTAACTGATCTCAACTTGTGGGGCTACACTTATATTACAACAATCATCACATGTTCCGCACACATTCACACACATCCATTATTGGTGTTACCATGATAGCAGATCTTTACATCCAACCCATCCATCGTTTAATTATAGTGGTACTTCACTCTCACATATACTATATGGAGGCCCTTAATGCCCATTGTCAATCCCTATTTTATAATCACCCTCCACCAACACTATCCATCCATTACAGAACATTATTAACCAATGAAACCAACACCCCTACCAATAACATTAACCAAAATAAAATCAACATGAAAATAAAAAATCTATAAAACAACATCAACCAATAAATTCCATTCCATTCAATAAACGAATTTCCCAACCAATAAACTGAATAAAAAAATTACAACTACATGCTAAAAATCATCAAAAAATGACTCATATATTGAAAACACCCCAAATCCATTATCAATATCAAATGACACATAAATAAATCAAAATTTTATTAAAAAAACAGTTTCACTAACCATTTTCTATAAATCAACAATTACAGCTCTTTTAAAAAATATATTTTGAAATCCAACAACATCGTATATTTCAAAACTAACATATTACGCCATACTAAGCATTAATTTTGTATAAAAATAACTATTAATCCAATCAATAATTCCAAACGTTTTATGAACCGCCATCATTTAGTCCTCTGTTTATTTAAAAAATCATTAATACATTATCTATTCCAAACCATGCTTCAATAAAAGAACATATTTATTGAAACCATTTTCACAAAAATTTATCTATAAATCAACCAAGCCACTGATTTTAAATACATACATTTAAAATCCAACAATATTTAATATTTAAAAACAAAATCCCATATTCACCAAAATCAAAAAAACCCCTCACAAAATGGGATCCAATCAAGTTTCACACATAAAATTCACAATAAAATTAAAGAAAAAATAATTAATTTTAAATTAATACTTCTAGTTCTAGTAAAATTAATTTGATTGTGAATCCACCTACGTTTTGGTTTTTGAAAATCAACACATAGAACAACCACACACAAAATCAATGAGAAGAATCAAAAATATTTCATTACATTCATTTCCATGACATAACCAAGCATAAATAATACAATTCTTGGAAATAAAAACCAAATATATACCAGGAATAGAAGTATATCTAAGAAACAACGAGAGGATGGATATTATATTAATGAATAACCATGAAACAACCATGATAAGAGACTTACCAAGGGAAAATCATCATCGATGCATTTTGAAAACACCAAGAATTGCTTCTAAAATGAGTGGGAGAGAATCACTGATCATAAATAAGGAAGAATATTGAGTTAATATAGAATATTCATATGAAGAGTGTGTATAAGTAAAATCTACACCAATACAAGTTTTTTAAAAACATATTTATATCAAAGGATTTGTTTTGTCACACGGTTTGGAAAACAATTCACTAACCATAAACCTTTTACAGTTCGAATGGGAACCCTCCATGGTATTCCATCACATTTAGACATACATTGTTCCATCCGTGTGAAATCCCACAAACCCCATCCAAAATCACTTAAACATTACACAACCACTGTAAACACCCGTAAATTTCAAGGAATTTTTTTAATAAATTCTTTGGGATTTTACGATTATGCAGTTTCTGACGGCACCCGATTCTAAGGCCGGGTGTTCCCGGAATCAATTTCTGAAGTTTAGCTCGGGTATGATCAGTGAAAGAACGAGCGGGGTTTTCTATCTTTTGAATCGGTGCTCGGAATTGAAATATGATTGCACCGATGGAACAGCTGCGCCGGTAATTGCTTAGGAGGACATTTACCATAGATGCGTTTGAACTACAAAAGTTTAATTTTAGGGACTAATAAAGAATTGAAAAAAATATTTGGTACAAATTTTATTCCTATTCTAAGTGGTTATATCCTAAGTAAGGAGTTAGGTCTGGACCCACTAGTCACTAACAACCATTGAGAGGATAAAGGTGAGGTGGGGCCCACATGATCCCCATCTCTTCACATTCCCTAACTCCCCCTTAATATGAGTAACTCTCCTCTCTCCTTATTTAATTAAGTGACTTCTCCTCATCCACATTAAATCATTCCAACTCACATAATCAATTAAGAGGGCGATGTGTTTGAATTTTAAAAATTAAATTTATGGAATGAATTAACAAAATAAGGAGGATCCTTATTTTATTTGGGGGTCGGCTTGTTGTGTTATGAATTGGAGGAGAGAGCTCAAGATCCTTTTGAAGGACTACATCCTCCCGTGAAGAACGACACCCTCCAATGAAAAATGCCAACTCTCCAAAGAAGAACGTCGACTCAGCAGCTCGGTTTATCCATCCTCTTCTTCCTCTATGACAATGAAGGAGTCACCGACTATGATGAAATCGATGCCATCATTCTATGCGCTTGACACCCACGAATTTCCTTCAAGGTAGGGGTGTGTTTTGAATTGAGATTTATTTTTTTTCCTTCCACGATGATGTTTCTCTCTAAACCTTTTGCTATCAAAATAATGTTGAAGGAACTGGGCTAAACTAACACGGTCCGATTCCTCCACCATTCTTGTTGTATAGTTTCCTCCAACCATTCATCAGCGGTGAATCAAGGAATGTTTTCGGAGCTGCTCGGGGGCCCAAAAACATCAAAAACGGCCCCGGAACATTGGGAAAACATAGGAACGGGAGTTTTGTAGCAAACTGATCATCAAAACGAAGGACGGATGCCTCAGGAGGTGTGCTGGCCAGAGGCATCATTTCTGGAAAATTCTAGAATACATGGCATGTCCTTCCAAAGCACACACCTTGTAGTACAAACGTTATGTGGGAGAAGTAACATATATCAGAATAAGTGATAAACGGCGTGTGACACCAGTCACACGGCATATACTATCCAGTCAGTTTGACAGTGGATACTTCGATGGACATGGCATGTAATCCAGAAGATACACAGACACAGGCAGAACTACACGACCAATAGGCACATCGTGTACTTCCTTCACCATGGCAGAAGAGGCTTTGTTATGAATCTGTGTGTGTTCTATGAATACATGGACACGAGGTGGGGTACAAGAGCTTGTACTCCACCACGCATCCAGGCATGGCTAGTGTACATGGAGCTGACCCCAGAAGTGTGGACACAACGTGTAACTATACCACATGTTGTGTATTTACTTTTTACACGAACAACCCATCAAAATGGGCTATGGTACACAGATAGTACCCGTGGTCTGAAGACACGACATGTAACCTTACCACACGCCATGTAATTACTTTTTACACGACCAGCCCTGCGACGCGGGTCGTATCACATGGGAAATGCCCGGTGTCTGATGACACAACGTTTATCGCTTATCTACACGCAGTGTACTTTTGGAAAATGTCTTGTTCGTCTTGTTCTCTATGACATGGGAACGTTTTTCATGGTTTTCCCCTAGGACATGGGACAGAACGTTTGGATACATCATCCTTGGACTTTGTGACAGTTGATGCATCCTTCCCTTTGAATCAAGGAGCGGACCCTCCTGGAATCGAGCGTGCTGTGTGCGGGAAACCTAGAGCTGGCTGTGACTGCAACGACGATGATGACTGTACTGGGATTCTCCGTGGGTTCGGCAATGACGATGACCATACTGGATTCCACCATGGGTTCGACGTCGACGACTATTGTTCTTTTATCCTATGTGGGTCTGGCATTACATGAATACTGTTCTTGTATCCTATGTGGGTCCGACAGTATATGCCTCTATACTAGTATCCTTTGTTGTTCCGTCAGAGTAGCTAGTCTTGTATCCTTTGTGGGTCCAACAGCTTAGCTGGTCTTGTATCCTTTGTGGGTCCGACAAATTAGATGAATTTGTGGCTACATCTGATCGTCTCCATCGTCTTACGAAGAAGTATACCAGTGTGAGCTAAGTCTTAACTTACAATCATTAACATCGATATGATTATTGTGATTTCCTATGTGGATTGGGTTGTGATTTCATGTGTGTATTGGATTTTGCTTTACTATGTGGAATGGGTTAAGTTTTCCTATGTAGACTTGGTTGTATTTGGGCTCGTGTGCTGGAGCCGAGCTGGAATAGATGACTTCGGTATATGTATGGGAATATACCTAAGTAGAGTTGGTTGTTACTTCGTGATTGTATCTTTCCTTTATAGATTATCATTCTTGGATTCTGGGGGACCTTCGAGGGTCTTGGGGTCCCTACTGAGTAACGTATACTCACCCCTGCACGGGCTATGCCCGCACTACATTGTGTATGATGTAGACGACAGACATCGCTGATCGAGGTGGGAGCTCATGGAGCTGGATGGTACCTGGGGGTGGATCACTGGATGGAACGTACACGGAGCGGACAGCCGGAGCCGAGGAGCAGAGGATAGTATATGTACCCACCCATCAGGTGGGATTTCCATAGGGCATCTCGGACTCAAAACTTTAACTTTTATGTTGTTGTACATTCTTTTCAGCTGTAGTTTACTTTCAGTTGGGTTTGTATCCAGGCCCATTTACTTTCCAGCACTTACGTTTGTACGCTGTTTAATTAGTTTTTACTAAAGATGCGTACTCTGTGGTGTTTGTTTACATTATAAAGCCAATGTCTTCCCTTTTATCAGGATTTACGCCTTTGGTGCAAGTCTCCAGCCCCTGGCCTAAGGAAGGTGGGCTTGAGGTAGTCACGTCACGGGCCCCGAGGACAGGTCGTGACATATTGGTATCAAAGGAGTTCGGTTCTACCGTAGAACACAATACACTGATCTTTCTTCTATGTGAATAATTAGTGTTAAGGGTATTGAGTGTATTTATCATTCCATGGAGTCCAGTGTTGGTGTGGCGGCCGACGTATCCATATACCAAGACCCTGACTTCTGATTTCCGACTTAATGCATGAAGACATTGATTTCATTTGTGTTTCAAAAGTTTTCTTTTTTTATTACTTTGTGTTAGCTCACCAGGTATACTGTATTGACCGGGGCGCACTTGTCTCTTTTCAGGATGGCCCCAAGATGGTAGCCAACTAGGGTTCCATGCTTTGTGTGATACGACAGCCCACCGAGCGATGAGGTCTTGGTACAGGGCCCTATTACAGTGGAGGCAACGATGGTACCTTTACACACTGAGCCACCGATGCCACCAGCCCCAGCCGTTGAGAGTTCACGTCGCCTTAGTGCACTGCACGAGTTTCGACATTAGAGACCGCACATGATCTGTGGGGAGACGGACCCTCATGCAGCAGAGGATTGGCTGGAGGTTGTTGTGCGAGTTTTCAGGTTAGTAGGGACACCATCAGACCTCGCGGTGATTCTTGCAGTGAGTCTCCTGCATGTGGCAACAGGTAGATGGTGGAGCCTGATGCTCCATTTTCACGACGCGACATCTCTCTTTTGGATGGACTTTGAGAGCCTCTTCTGCACGGATTTCATTTCATCCAACCTCCATGCGGTGCGCATCCAGGAGCTACTACAGCTGCGGCTGGACATCCTGACTTTAGCCTAGTACTGGGCGAGATTTACCGATCTCTCATGTTATTCCACAGACATGGTACGAGACCCATTATTTTGGGCCTAGACCTTTAGGGAGGGACTGAGGCATGAGATCAGGGCATCGATGATCTCCCTCATCATACCGACAGAGGCAGGAGTACTAGAGAGAGCTCTTCTTGTGGAGAGATTTCTTGCTGAGCCTACACCAGCAGCGAGACCCACCATAGGGTGACACGTATAGGATTCTTCTGTAGCTGGCAGTCGACGAATGTCAAAATAGTCCAAGAAGACTAGATCATCAGGCGGATAACCTCAGGATACTGGATTAGAGGTGCGGGTCACACGACGTAGAGCCAGCCTTCAAAGGAGCAGACAATGCTATGCATGCGGCGGGTAGGGCCACATGGTTCGTGTCTACCTGACTCTCCATGCAGAGGAGCAATAGAAGGTTGAGGGACCACCCAGGCAGACACAGATGTTCAACTGTGGCGGTCCGTAGGGAGTAGGCGGATGTGGCAGACGAGCTGGCCGAGCAGCAGGTGGTGGGAGACGTTTTGAGAAACTACCACCACCACCACCACCAGGAGGTCCACACCGACCATACGGAGCTAGCGGGCAGAGGCAGGCTCAGCTATAGGCAGCAGAGTCTTATGACCACGGAGCACCATAGATGATTTGAGGTACTATCTGTGTCTACTCCACCCTTGCAGCAGTTCTTATTGACACAGGAGAGAGTCATTATTTCGTTGCCACTGGCCGTGTTCGGAGATCGATGATTTTGACAGAGCCATTGGCTCGATCCTTATGGCTAGATACTTTTACGAAAGCAGACTCAACGATTACGCACTAGTTATGACAATGTGAGCTTACTCTAGGAGGTGAGAGCTTCGGCTGGGATCTTCTTGTAGCGGCGTCGAGGCTTTACGACGTCATCTTGGGAATGGATTGGTTATCTACATTCCATTCTCAGATCGATTGTATTAGGCGCAAGGTGCGGTGTGCCTCCACCGATGGGAGCATGATCACATTCACCGGCGAGAAGGGAGCCATTGCAGTGCAAGATGGAATCACGTAGAGGAGAGGACAACCGATCACAAATAAGTTGGATAGTATCATCCTTGGAGAAGTTGACGTGCAGAATTCAAGTTTTCAAGTAGTGGCGGGTCAGTATGCGGATTTGTTTCCTGACAACGTTCCCGGACTACATCCTCGAAGAGAGGTGGAATTTTATATGGACATGTACCCCGTGACAGCCTCGATATCTAGTTCAGCATATCAGATGGCTCCCAATGAGCTTCGTGAGATATGGTTACAGCTGGAAGACATATAGGGAAAGGGATTCATTAGACCCAGTGTTTCACCTTGGGATTCCCCGATTTTGTTTGGAAAGAAGGCGGACGGGAACTTGCGACTATGTGTCGATTACCATCTCTTGGACTAGGTGACTATGAAGAAAATGTATCCACTTCCAGGGATTGGCGAACTATTTTATAAGCTCAAGTTAGCACGATTTTTCACAAAGATAGACTTCAGGTCAGGCTACCATCAGCTCAAAGTTCGAGACGAGGATGTGCAGAAGACGACCTTCAGATGTCGGTTTGGCCACTATGAGTTCTCGGTTATGCCTTTCGGTGTAACCAACGCTCCATTAGTTTTCATGAGTCTCATGAACATGATCATTAAGCCTTACCTAGATCGATTTGTCGTAGTCTTCATCGAAGAAATATTGATATACTCGACTAATGAGGAGGAGCACGCCTACCACTAGCGGGTCATACTGGACACACTTCAAGAGCACGAGCTTTATGGTAAGCTCTCAAAGTGTCAGTTCTGGATACGTGAGGTCCACTTCTTGGGGAAATTCATCTCTGAGGCAGGAGTTGCAGTGGATCCTGTGAAGATCGAGGCAGTTCTAGCTTGGGAGCCACCCAGGAGCGCGAAGGAGGTGTGATGTTTCCTAGGTTTGGCTTGGTACTACTGGAGATTTGTGCCAGACTTCTCCAGAGATGCAGCACCACTTTTAGCATTGAAAAAGAAGGGGAAACCCTTCGTGTGGTCAGAAAGATGTCAGCATATCTTCTATGAGATGAGACATAGATTGACTAGTGCAACAATCTTGAGGCTACAAGAGGATGGAGTATGGTACATAATCTACTGCGATGCATCAGGGACCTGATTCGGGTGTTTCCTGATGCAGGAACGGGCAGTGATCGCCTATGGATCATGATAGTTGAGGCAACATGAGCAGAACTACGCTACCCATGACCTGGAGTTAGCAGTAGTCGTCTTCTCTTTGAAGATGTGGTGGAACTATCTGATGGGCGAGCTCTTTACAGTCTTTTATAACCACCAGAGTCTCAGGTACATCTTATCGGAGAAGGACCTGAACCTGAGACAGCAGTGATGGCTCGAGTTCCTCCAGAACTATGACTTGGAGATAGTATATACTCCTAGAAAGGGGAACGTAGTAGCCGATTCTCTCAGCATGAGGATGGGCATTCAGCTACTTGGAGAGGCGACAGAGCATCTATCCGATTTGCAGATAGCCTTCGTTGATAGAGATGGATCAGCCTTTCTTCAGTCACTCACAGTCACACCTCCACTTCATCAGCGGGTCAGAGAGGCACGGTTTGGGGATGTTGACTGTGATACGTGGTGTACACAGATTTCCATAGCACAGGCACCTGATGGATTCTCTATATGAGGGGAGCACATCATTTTTTTTAGAGGATGTACCATGTTACCAGCTGTATCACATGAGGAGGTGATTAGTGAGTTTCAAACTTCCACATTAGCGGTACATCCAGGAGTGGCGAAGATGTACTAGGATCTCAGACGACAGCACTGGTGGCTGTGTTTGAAAGAAGTCTGTGGTAGAGTTCGTTTCTCAATGACTCACATCCCAGTAGGTGAAGGCAGAGCACCAGGTACAAGTATGCTTGGTAAAGCCCTTGGAGGTCCCTAAGTGGATGATGGATGGGATATCTTTGGATTTCGTGACTGGACTTCCACGTAATTCCAGAGGACACGACTCCATTTTGGTGATTGTCGACCAACACACCAAGTCGGCCCACTTTTTACCAATTAGAGAGTAGGTCTCAGTGGACATCTTGGGAAGCATCTACGTTCAAGAAATCGTACGGCTTCATGATGTGACATCATCTATCATCTCTGATTGAGATGCTCGCTTTACTTCTCGGATTTGGAAGTGGTTGCACGAGACATTCGTGACGTAGGTGCACCTGAGCACAGCTCTTAACCCACAGACGGATGGTCAGACAGAGAGGACCATTCACACTCTCAAATAAATGCTCCGTGCATGTGGCCTCATCTTTGGTAATAGCTGGGAGGATCACCTACCTTTGGTGGAGTTTGCATAAAACAACAGCTACCACTCCACCATCGGGATGGCACTATACAAGGCATTGTATGATAGACCTTGCAGATCACCTCTATGCTGGACAGACCCTGGGGAGTCACCACTTATAGGAACAGAGATGGTCCAGGCCACGACGGAGAAGGTACATATCATCCAGGAGAGGATAAGGACTACTTAGAGCCGATAGAAGACCTATGATGACAGGAGGCATAGACCACTAGAGTTCGAGGATGGTGACCACATTTTCTTACGGGTCTCACCTCGGTGTGGATTATGGAGATTTTTCCGGGGCAACAAGTTATCTCCGCACTTCATCAAACCATTCCAGGTTCTCAACAAGATAGGCGAGGTGGCTTATCCCCTAGCTTTTCCACCTCAGTTGCACCGGGTGCACGACGTCTTCCATATATCTCAGCTGAGGAGATACATGCACGACCCGATGCGTATCATCGACCATGGGGAGATATATATTGATAATGTGGTGACTTTTATTGAGGTCCCGGTGGAGATCGAGGATAAATAGGAGTGGGTCCTATGTGGACGGTCGATACCTCTAGTGCGGATCAGGTGGCAGCACAGGAACCTCCGGGAGAGCACATGGGAGCGAGAGGCTCAGATGCATGCTCAGTACCCTCATTTGTTTCCCTAGTTTGTGATGTATATTTACAGGGACGTAAATACCTGAGGTTATAGTAATGTAATGACCCGTAAATTTGAAGGAATTTTTTTTTCTTAAATTCTTTGGGTTTTTATGGGTACGTAGTTTCTTGACGGCAACTGATTCTGAGGCCCGGTGTGCCTGGAATCAATTTCCGAAGTATATCTCAGGTATGTTCAGTGAACTAATGAGCGGGGTTTCTTATCTTTTGCATGGGGGCTTGGAATTGAAATCTGAGGGCACCGATGGAACCGAAGCTCTGGTAATTGCTTAGGAGGACTTTTACCATAGATGCGTTTGAACGGGATAAGGAGTTTAATTTTTGGGATTAATAAAAAATTAAATAAAATTTGTGGTACAAATTTTATTCCTATTCTAAGTGGTTATATCATAAGTAGGGAGTTGGGATGGGACCCACTAGTCACTAACTACCTTTGAGAGGATAATGGTGAGGTGGGGACCACAAGAGCCCCATCTATTCACATTCCCTAACTCCCCCTTATTTTGAGTAACTCTCCTCTCTCCTACTTTAATTAAGTGACTTATCCTCTTCAACATTAAATCATGCCTACTCACATAATCAATTAAGAGGGTGATGTGTTTGAATTTTAAAATATAAATGCATGTCATAAATTAATAAAATATGGAGGAGCCTTATTTTATTTGGGGGTTGGCTCATTGTGTTATGAATTTGAGGAGAGAGAACATGTTCCTTTGGAAGGACTTCATCCTTCCGTGAAGAACAACAAACTTCAACGAAGAACTCCAACTCTCCGATGAAGAACATCGACTCGAAAGCTCAGTTTATCCATCCTCTTCTTCCTCTACGATAAGGAAGGAGAAACTGACGATGATGGAATCGACGCCGTAATTCGCGGCGCTTGACACCCATGAACTTCCTTCGAGGTAGGGGTTTGTTTTGAATTGAGAATTGTTGGTTTTCCTTCCATGTTGATGTTTCTCTCTAAACCTTTTTCTATCAAACTAATGTGGAAGGAACCGTACCAAACTAACACAGTCCGATTCCTCTACCATTCTTGTTGTATGGTGTCCTCCAACAAATCTTGAGTGGTGAATCAAGGCAAGTTTTAGGAGCCGATTAGGGGCCCTAAAACATCGGAAACGGCCTCAGAACATTGGGACGACCTAGGAATGGGAGTTTTGTAGCAAATGGATCATCAGAACAAAGGACGAATGCCTCGGGAGGCGTGCTGGCCAGAGGAGTCATTTCTGGAAAATTCTCAAATACACGGCGTGTCCTTCCAAAACACACGCCGTGTCGTACAAATGTTCAGTGGCAGAAGTAACAGGCATTAGAAGAAGTGACACACTGCGTGTGACAACAATCACACGACGTGTATTGTCCAATCAGTTCGACAGAGGATACTTCGATGAAAATGGCATGTAATCTCGGAGATACACAAACACAAGCAGAACTACACGGACAATAGGCACAACCGGTACTTCCTTAACCATGGCAGAAGCGGCTTCGTTATGACTCGGTGTGTATTTTGAGAATACACAGACACGAGGTGGGGTACACGAGCTTATACCCCACCACACGGCCAGGCATGGCCAGTGTACATGAAGCCGACCCTAGAAGTTTGCACACAGCGTGTAACTATACAACACGCTGTGTATTTACTTTTTAGACGAACAACCCATCGACATGGGATGTGGTACACGGACAATACCCGTGGACTGAAGACATGGCGTGTAACCTTACCACAAGCCGTGTAATTAATTTTTACACGACCAGCCCAGCGACACGGGCCGTATCACACGGGTATTACCCGGTGTCTGATGACACGCCATGTATTTCTTATCTACACACCATATACTTTTGGATGGTGGCTAGGTCGTCTTGATCTCTGTGACTTGGGCACGTTTTTCTTGTTTTTACCCTAGGATGTGGGATAGAACTTTGGGATACATCATCCCTTGTCTTTCTAATGGTTGATTTAACATTCCCCATGACTCGAGGAGCAGACCCTCATGAAATCGAGCGTGCTGTGTGCGGGAACCCTAGAGTTGGCTGCGACTGTGACGACGATGAAGTCTATACTGGGATCCTCCGTGGGTTCGGCAGTGACGCCGACCGTACTAGAATCCTCCGTGGGTTCGACAGCGATGACTACTGTTCTTGTATCCTATGTTGGTCTGGAAGTACTTGACTACTGTTCTTGTATCCTCCGTGGGTTCGGCATTATTTGACTGTGTATTTGTATCCTACGTGGGTCCGGCAGAGTACCTGGTCTTGTATCCTTTGTGGGTCTGACATCTTAGCTGGTCTTGTATCCTTTGTGGGTCCGAAATCATAGATGAATCAGTGGCTACATCTGATCATCTATATCATCTTACGAAGAGGTATACCTCTGTGAGATGAGTCTTAACTTACAATGATTATCATTGATATGATTGTTGTTCTTTCATATGTATATTGGATTGTGCTTTCCTGTGTGAACTGGGTTGTGCTTTCCTATGTGGAATGGGTTATGATTTCCTATGTGGACTGGGTTGTATTTGGGCTCGTGTGCTGGAGCTGGGCAGGAATAGATGACTTAGGTATATGTATGGTCATATACCTAAGTAGAGTTGGTTGTTACTTCATGATTGTATATTTAATTTTTGGATTATACATTGTGGATTATGGGAGACCTTCGAGGGTCTCAGGGTCCCTAGAGTATCATATACTCACCCCTGCATGGGCTATTCCTACACTATGTTGTCTTGGATGCAGACGACAGACATCGTTGATCGATTTGGGAGCTCGTGGACAAAGATGGTACCTGGAGATTGATCACTGGATGGGACGTACACGGTGTGGACAGCCAGAGCGGAGGAGCAGAGGAAACTATATGTACCCACCCTTCAAGTGGGATTTCTAGAGGACAGCTCAGACTCGCTGCTTTAACTTTTCAGTTGTTGTACTTTCTTTTTAGTTGTACTTTACTTTCAGTTGGGTTTGTATCTGGACCCATTTACTTTCCAGCACTTACTTTTGTAAACATTTTACTTAGTGTTTACTTCAGCATGCGTACTCTGTGGTGTTTTTTTACATTATAAGGGAAATGCCTGCCCTTTTATCGGGATTTACGCCTTTGGTGCTAGTCGCTAGCCCCTGTCCTAATATTGGTGGGCTTGGGGTAGTCACGTCACGGGCCCCGAGGACGGGTCGTGACAACCAAATTAAATATTTAAAATTCAAAAAAGGGATACACGCATAAAAGAGAGGGTACCATAAAAACAAAATTTGGAATAATAAATATTGTTTTTCTAATTATAGTATTACTTTTATAACATATTTTGATTAGACTAAAGTATATTTAATCTTCAATGAACAGTGATAAGAAAATTAAATCTTCCAAAAATATCCTCCATTATACCAATACATAAAAAATCAACGATTTATCATTTTATGAATATTAAACACATAGGATATTGGAATCAATTTTTTGTGGGGTTTGTTTTCAAATTTTACATAGTCTATGATGGTTTATATATGATAAGAAATTTGGTGGAGTATTCATTATTTAAAGGATAGTAAGGTGGAACATTTGAAAATAGTTTTTATATTTCAAAAGAAATAAATATTATTCCAATGGTAGTGAGAATATATAATATTAAAAGATTTTAGTTTAATCTAGTGATAAGGAATACCATCATGTATTCCAATTGGGACAATTATTTTTCACATTTGTGGCATTATCCCATAGTGTTAAAATTTCCCTACATTTTAATTTTATAATTGTTAATAACATTAACCAAGATAAAAAAATATGAAAAATTAAAATACTGTCCATAATTAATAATAATAGCACTGTTATCATTAATTTATAATCAAATATATTGTATTGAATTTCTAAATGTGGAAAAAATTAAATTTTATACGACTAATGTATATAGAATAAAAATAGTTGTTTTGACAAATTCCATCTATATATAAAAATAAATTTATAAAAATTCATTTTATTCTTGATTAAAATTACATTTTTTAGTATATTAATAAGTAAATAAGTTATTATTTTATTATAAAATATTTAAATAACAAATTCATTATGAAATTATAGTTAAATTAAATATACATTGTTTTATTTAGTTATATCATATCATTTGATTCAAAATGTTCGAAATAATATTTTAAATTTCATTAAAATAAATTAATAGATAATTTTTTTATTGATAAAATAATATCATATTTTTTTCATTCATAGATCATAATGGTGTCATAAATTCATAGTAATTAAAAAAATATTATTACCATTCAGAAAAATATATACATTATTTTTTAAAAAAATATTAATAAAATACCCCTTAATATAAAATCAATATGAAATATTCAAAAACTAATTTAATTAAAATATATTAATATTCCAAAAGATGTTAATTTATCATTTTGATAAATTATAAAATATATTGAAATATTTCTTTCATGACCTTATCACCTCAATCCACAGACATCGTTATCTAAGCTGATTTAACTCATATAATTCTTTGGTTTCTTTCCAAAAAAACAATATTAAATTTCCCATTATATTCAAATACTAGACTAATGATTATCCCAAAAGGACATCACTTGTAATTTCAGAGTACATTTTTCTGACTCACACACACCATAAAAAATTTTATAGGAGGTCCCACATCCATATATTACTCAAGTCCATTCACAGAAATAAATTAATTTGGTAGACTACTGAAAATAAAAATTCACATTATTTACATGGGTTGTAACATTTATACTTATATGTCTATTTTACTTTGGTTATTATAAATATTCCCAAATAATTATCAATGTCCTCATTTTGGACTCGATACCTCAAACCGAGGAACATCCGCTACACATTTAGTGAGGTATTATCTCACACACACATTTTCATGACTTGAAATTCTCATGTTTTAATCCTTGTTCTCTAACAAAAATATATTTCTATAATACCTTGGTGTCATTCCTTGAACACCATTTCTAAAAAAAATATTATTCCACATCAGTTACTATTTATTTCTTACCAATTTATAATAAAAATATAATGAATTATTATAATAGTGTTTTTAAAAAGAAAAAATTTATTTTTTGATAATTCTGAAAAATATAATCTTATTTCTTTAAAAATATCAATTTTAATTATTAAATTTTTTTATTAGATTAAAATAATAATATACTTTCTATAAAATAATATTAAAACATTTTTTTATTATTAAATAACAACATTAATTATATAATAAAAAATATAACATTATTTAAATAAATTTTATTATTTACTATTTATACGAGGTTTCACAATATATGTAATTTTTATAATGGTTTTAAAACATTTAAACACATTTTTTGTTAACAATAACATTTCAATATCATATTTTTTTAGATATATTTTATCATAGTTTCTGATGATAAAATAAATCTATATAGGTATTGGTATAAAATAGGAAGAACTAAAATAACGATGTGTTACATTTTTACCCCTCCTGAGAAAATTACCTCTGCACTATTTTTATTTAAATCACTAATAAATATATAATTTAATGTTTAAAAGTTAATGTTTACATTATATATAATTTATAATTGGTTATCTATTATTATATTAATTGTAATGCTATAAAACTCATAATATGTCCCTTATGGATTATATGATTTCTTTTTAAAAAATTATTCATAAACAAAATTGCTCATTATATCGTAATAAAACAAAAGATATTCAAGTTACATAACTTTTAATGGTACATTATTATTATTCAACGTAAATCAAAAAACATAAAACTAAATAATAATGATAATAATCGATAAACATATTAAAATAATTGTATGGGTTTTTTTATTAACACCATATATTTAATAGCTAAACTTTTTGTTCAACTTGTGATGCAAACAATTGTAATTTTAATTAAAATTAAAATACCCAAATTATAAATCAGTCAATATCAATAACCCAATCCCCCTAAATAATAAAAAATGAACCCAACATGATCTAAAATTATTCAAAATCTCTAACAATAGAATATTTTCTCCCAGAATTCAACATATATTCTATCCCTAAACAACATAAATTTTATCCCTAAAATACATTACTCAATCAATCACATAATAGTATATATGATAAAAATATACTTATTCTTTTCGAATGTAATTTAAATTACTGAAACAATTAATGACACTTCTATAACCATTGTTTTACATAGTACTAAAATAAAATTACCCAAAATTAAATAAATAAATCTACCCATTTCATATATTTACCTCAATGGTAAATTTAATACAAACACAATGGGATCCCAATCAAAAATATATATGTTTTTCAAGAATCCCATTAATCCCTACAAAAATAATATTAATTCTATTAAATTAAAATTAGATAGAACCTAAAAATGTTATCTAATCATTTAAAATAACAATAAAAATATATTTATTAACACGTGATGGTATCTAAAATAATAAAATTATCCTATTATAAAATCATTTTTAGATCTACTTTTATTTACAGCATACATCTATAGTAATATAGATGACCTTGACCCATAAAGTTGAAACCAATACTATAAATACACTTACTGTATAATGGATTTCATACATACTGAGAGGAAACAAATGTAACTATCCAAAATTATAATATGAATTACAAATATTCATTCACAAACACACACAAAAACTTTTATTTATATAGATTGTATTATTTAGGAAAAAACATTAGTTAAAACCCCTTAATATTATCATTAGATAAATATTTTTACCATAAGCCCGTGGAATAAAAATATTATTGAATATCATCGAAATCTGCCAAAAAATTCACCACATATGACATGAATTTATACATATCAAATGTAGTACACATCATTAAAACCTAAATAAATAGAGGCAAGAGAATTTTTTGAAAAGATTATATGTGTGTGATATCATATATTCGATGATCTCATAGAATATAAAATACATGGATAATATGGAGAGAATAAATGATAATCAACTAAGTTAAAATAAGTCATCATAAAAAATGAAATATACCAAATTGTATTTATATAAAAATTAATATATTATATAATAAATAATTTCATTGTGATTAAATGACTAATAGTTATCATTGTAATGTTAATACGGAGGCATCATTTTATGGCATCACAAATGTAAAAATCCTAACATCTCCAAAATAAAATTAAAACATTATATAAGAATAATAATTATAATAAATAATGATCCATGGATGAATACATTTGGTTGAGAGGATTTGGAAACATGGATAGGTAATAAAATACATATTTGAGTGATGTCACCACCCACTATATTCTTTATAACTACTACCCTTATCAGAAATGTTGTCAAAATACCATTCATCCAAACCTTTGGAAAGGGAATATATGAATGGGATAAGAAATATTATTAGTATGCATAAACAGGGAAGCTATCAATATATTATTATAATAATCCTATGAGAATGTGAGAATAACATTTAGAAACCATAATCAACATGTCATATATCATAAATTTGTGACTAGAAATACCTAATGATAGTTCTTAAGACCCGAATCAAAATATACACAGATAAAAGGATCAGTGGAAATATAATATTGGAATAAGGCATAAATTTTTGGAAGACACATAAGTTTAAATCATTGTAATCATTCTTAATTTGAAACTTCTTTCGTTATTTGATTGATTACATCATATAAAGACCTCATATAATCTTCTTTACATGCAACCTGGTTAATGCATACTGATATGTACATGAGATCTAGGTTCACGCATAACTTTATGAACATGTAATTTAGATCACACAAAATTTTTTACCAGGTCTTTTGTTAAATGTATATCATTGTGGGAATGCAGTTGGGTTCATACGTAATAAATTCACTCATGTGTTATCCATAATCACCCAATTAAACAGATAGAGATGTAAGTTACACAAATCAGAAAATAAAAGTCACACGAAATTGTTCCAAAAGATCATAAATCATTAATTATATTATAAAACATAAAAATAAATTGGTTTTAAAAAATATAATCATTGAATTACCCATGGAAAATAAAATGTATTAATAATCATTTGATCTCTTGAACATGGAATTAACAGTTAATTGAAATGTTGGTTTTATGATAATTTTAAAATGGTATAAATCATGGATGTGAAAGTTGGTTTATAAAAATATTTTCATCAAAAACATAATGAATTCATATAAAGAATAAATACGGTATGATTGGATAAAATCCAGGTTAATTCTTATGTGACATCAATGTAATTCATCTTAGAAGGTAAATTAATTTAAAAAATCTATATAAACATTTATTATAATGTATTTACATAATTTCATGAGGAATTTATACATTCCATTTCTACAAACACTAAAAATTCATTAAATAATTTTTTTATAATTTTAATTTGAAAATAACCTGGAATATTATATATGAATCTTTAAAATAATGGACTGGTAATTATTTTGGGAAATAAATATTTGGTCCCACATGATAATTATTTTTCCTTTCGAAATTTTGGTAAAACACAAATTGGTCTGGATTTGAAAACAAATAGAGATTCCTTTCAAAAAAATTTAATGGGAAATAAAAAACCATGAAAAAATAATTAATTTTTAATTTGGATATTTTTATTTTTTTTTCTAAAAATATATTTAGTAATATTATTTTTGTAGGATAATGTGATTTCAAACAATGTGAATAAATAATGTTTTTTTATAAAAATTAGATTTAACACTTGACAACATAAAGTTATCATAATGTAGGAAAATTTTATTAAAATTAAATAACTATATGTGTTGAATATTCCTAAATTTAATTAGCGATTTATCATAAGATGTTACTAGAGGATTCAAAAACATAAACAATTTGAATAAATAATGATATTGTTTCATAAAACATTTCCAATCTATTTAAATTGAATCATAATCCCCATTATGAAGAAAATTAATAAGATTTAAAATACCATAACATTAAATAAATCCATAATATTATATGTCAATGAGATAATATATATGCCTGGAAATAGGATATAGGTGCACAATATAACGTCTGTCTGAAAGAAGTCCAATTGAAAAATAATTCCCTCATCTTGTTTGTATTATTGAAAATGTAAACCCAACGAAAGATATATCTTTAAATTTATATGTAAATATAAATATTTTTCAGGTCAAACCTCATAAAATATATTCATGCGGAATATATTAAAAAAATGAGAAATGTGGTGAATATGGCATGAATCTCATTTATGTAAAATGTGAGATGAAAATCCATTACTTTATGTCTCAAAATAAATCATACCTGATTGAACCTCATATATAAAAAATAAAATGACGTAATAGATATATTTTATAACCATAATAACATAAATCATACAATATTTGACTTATAAATCTACTTTTATTATATGGATAAAAATAATTCCTTGATTAACTCATATTTCGACAACAAATAGCTTTGTTTTTAGTATTTATTTGGATTTTAATTTTTTTCAATGAAATAGATAATTATTATGTATTATCAAATAATAAATAATTTTATTTATAAATTGATAATATATTTCTTTATTTTAATCCAAAAAATTAATATATATAAAATTAAGTACATCATTCGTGGATATGGTAGGTCATACATACACGTGAATAATGCTTCTATTTTCATGATGGTTTAAATGATGGAAATGATTATTGTTTATAATCATTAAAACAATATTTTATGTCTTATATATTTCTGATATTCATTATATTTATAGTAATTACCATCATTTTAATCCATTATTGGAAAACAAATCACAACACCTTCCGAGGAAGTAAGATGTCTTACACATGAACAATGTTATTGAATCCCACATAGAATGGAATATATGAATCATTATGTGATATAATTAATACAGATGTATAATCATTTTAATAATTTCATATATATTTATTTAATAAAACATTATTAAAATCCAATTAAATCATAATTGAAAACCACATCATGTCACTTCGTTAGGCAGTAGTCTATCGTACACATGAGTGACATTATTATTTTTCTAGTAGGATTGGAAGTAAGAATATTGATGTCGTATAATATTTTAAACTTTATAATAATATAAAATATATAATATATAAAACCTAAAACCATCATAATATCAAGATGTGATGGATGTTGATATAAAATTAATTACATCCATCCCTGAGGCGGTACTACATCGTACACAAAAAAATTATTTTATTTCACATTTAATGGTAGATGATAATGAATTTGGTGATGAAATTATTTTTAAAAAATTTAATTATATATATGTTTGTGATAATAATATATTTTCATGCTTTAATAATATACATGGGGAGGAATAATTCAAAATAAATTCTTATATAAGGAAGTATCCTTTTCTCTGATAATATTTATTTGGATTACCCTAAAATCACTAAAATAATGGCCTTTTGACCAATCTATGTCCCCTAAGATGATTTTACGGACCGTTGATACTTATATTTGTTGGTATAGACCAATCTAATTGGTTTTTATTGGTTAATATGAGATATTTGGGGGTGTCCATTTATATGTGAGGTGTGTGGCATGTTTTTTAAATTTGAAATATAAAATATCATCCCACTTTTTTTAAATGAAACAAGAATCCATAAGCCATTATTGAATCATATTGATTATAAGAGAATAATGAAATAAAATAATAGGTTATTGATTATTTCTAGGTCATCTTAATATTAATCATTTTAGTTCAACACCCCCCCCCCCCAAGCCAGTATCACCTTAGAGAGGATAATTAATTTTAACAAATTTTAAAATCCATATTGGTGAAAAAAAATTAATTTTACAATTTAAATAATAAATAAAAAAATATTCATTACATTTTTTATAAATATTTTCACTAAAGTGAAAATTTTTATTACAATAATATCGTAGACATGAAAATAAAAACATTTCCAAAGATAAAATTTATATACTAATAAAAATGATATTGTAATCAAATTAAATATTATATTTATGATAATGAACTAAATTTTATTCATATTTATATATGATCAATAATTTAAAGTATAAACCATATTTTAATACTTATTAATATTTAAATTCATTAAAAATGGTTAATCATAATAAAACTCAATATTTGTAATTTTTCCTAACGAAAATAAACGTTTTAGAAAAAACATAAAATTCACAACAAGATAATTTTGACATTTTTCTTTGAGATATAAATATTACTTTTTGATTGATTTTTCAATGTATGTGAATAAATAATTTTAAAATTATTTTTCAAAATTCATTATAATTATTTTTTAGGAAAATAAAATTTTGGGACATATTATTCTTTTCTTTTATTATTTATATAGAATAATAATATGATGAATTTTTAAAATAAAGTAGAAAATTTATAATTAATATATCATTAAATTAATTATAATAATGTTATATATAAAAATTATTAATGTATATTTGTTTTTATAGTTATAAATATTTTTTTCTAGAAAAATTATTCCCTCTTTTCAAATAGTTTTCATTTTGATATCTAATTTACTTTTCAGAAAAAATGTTATATATACATCTGTAAACCATATATTATCATAATTTACATTTTCTTCATCATACACACTATTCTAATAGCTATTTGATAAATATAAAATGAAATAATATTATTTTTAATAGTATGTCACAATTTTAATAATATCGATAATGTGTGTAATTCATGAAACACACTGTGTTTTTTGTATCATAAGAAAAAATAATGGTTTATTTTAATAAAAGATAAAAATATTTATTTTGTGTAATAAAAATTTTCAAAAGATTAAATGTAATAATAAATTATATTACAACATCTCATAGGTTAACATCCTTCCCCAATAGATAAATTTAATCGAGCAAATGAGGCATTGTTCTGAGTAATAAATGGTCTAATATTTAGAAAACCATTGTTTGATACCCACATCGTCAAATTGGTTAATAAAACATCGAAATTAATAGAATGAAAGGTATGTTTAATGTTCTGCTATAATGTCACATATCATTATTTCCATATAAGAGAACATTGGGGGGAATTGAAAACATTATCAGGAACGAGAAAACTAAAAAATATATACTGAAGGAGACTGACATATTAATGGATAATCCGGAATTTAATTTCTCCAGAAACATAAATACATAACTCGTGAAAATACCATTAAATCATATTAAACGATGTTTAATTTATAAAATTCTATTTCATGTTCATTTCTCTATTTTTTTGAATTTTCTCATGATGATTTACTTTCATTATTTCATTAAATTTCATAAGCACAGTCTAATCCAATGGTTTCTCTTCAATCAATTTCCACATAATATTTTCCGTTTGTAATTGGTGATGAGTTTTTTTCTATAAATAACATTTGTATCAAAATATTTATAAAATAATTATATTTCATTTTCTAATTCACTAGTAATTATCAAGTTTAAATTTTTTCCACTTGAAATACAATAAAATCAACAGTTAAAAATCATCAATTTTATCAATAGCTAAACTTAAGGGTCCTCTATAACATCCATAAATTTAAATAAAAAATGGGATCATGGTCACTAAATTTAAAACACCTACCATCATTATTACCCTAGAATCCATGAATTAAATAATGTCACATAATAAATATATGAAACCCTTAATAATATATTATCTTCAATTTTGTTAATAAACACAATTACCATAATTACATAATGAATGAAACCATAAATCCTCATTCTAGTATTAAAACAGTATATGATTTTGTATATACCATAAATACATAAACTACTATAAACTTTATCAACGATAACATAATGTATGTTGTCTAGAAATGAATGATTAGTTTCAATGTCATTTATATTACTCAATTTAATTTATTAATATTCATTATAACTTTCTCCCAACATCATTATGTATAAATAATGAACATATTAAATATTATATTCAGTTAATCACATGTTTCTATAATGTAGTGGCATCCCAATAAATCCATTTTCATTGCAATCAGTATCGATCAATATATTCTTGTAAAACCATAATGTATATTTATACTGAATGTCCTTTTATAATTCATAATTTTTTTATTTCAATACACAAACAGATTAATAATTCTGTATAATTCTTAAATCATTAGCTAAGCTTCATCATCTTGTTCTTTAATACCTTATACCATTAATATGTCAAATGTAGTTTACCTAATATAAAATAATGTGTTACATATACAATTGTTCTTATTTTCAAATTGATCTTCCCCCGTAGGAAATATTTTTTTATAATTATAATATTTTTCATATTAAACATATTCATCAATTTAAAATATATCAGGTTTATCAATATTTAAATTTAATTAATTAAAAAACATTTCATTTGTTATAATGTTATTTTCATTTTACCTTCTTCTCCATGGATAAAAAATCTTTCCATCACTTTGAGACAATCACATGAGTTTTGTTTTCAAAAATTCATTTCATATAATAAAATTAGTATACATTCCTCTGTAGTCTCCACCAACTGATCTTTCAATAATGTATATAGATATCTTTGATTTAGTGATTCTGAATGTTGGTGAATATGAAATATATTATTCTTATATTGTTATAGCGAACATGAAATATTCACAAAATCCTTCACTCTAGTAATCAACCCATTTTGTTTCTCATGATCACATTTTCAATTATATAAAATGATAACATATTATATTATTTTTCCAACCATTAACAATAGCCAAAAATTATATTTTTGGGTCACAATATTAACATTTGTAAATAACATGTTCAAGGAAAATATATCATATAATTTCTAAATATAATATATTTCATTTCTATTCTAGGAAACTACAATATTGGCCATTATCATTAGTGGTTTCTATTTAAATTTCATTGGATTGTTCATAATGAATCATTGGATTTCAAATTATATTTACTATGGGTTATCAAATAATATTTCAATATTAGATTATATTCACAAATCTGGTGATGATTGATTCTTGATAAAAGCATTTTTTTGTTTTTACCCATAGGTTCTTGTATTATAGATCAACATAATCATTTTTCCCCCATCAAGGATGATATATCCATGACAGAAATCACTCTATAATTTAACAAAATTATAGGGCATTTTAATATACAGTCACACATCCATAAACTTATCCTTATACATATCTAATACATATTTTTAGAAATAACCCTAGAGGTATCACTAAAGGTTTCTCAATATATTTTCTAAAGGTAAACTAAATAATTCTTTAATACCAACAATAGAGACCCATATATCTCATCTGATGATATTGTATCATAAAATGAAAATCATGATTAACCCCCAAAATAATTTATTCGTTTATCAAAACATCCTAGATAAAAATAAAATAAATCAATTATAATATTTACTAATATTAACTAATAAGATATATCAGTTATAAAAATATTATGTAATTTATTATTCATAATGAATATTGTTATAAATAAAATATTTTCTTATAAAATTGAATATATAATATTAGTTCCTAAAATTAGTAAAATTAATTTTTATATATGAATATAATTTTATAAATATAAAATCTATACTTTAACTCTCATGAAATATATCTTCTTTTAGAAAACAATGAATTTTTTAGTGAATAGTGAATATACTCCGTTTTCTAAAAAATGATTATTGTAAATTTTTATGAATATTTAATGACCCAATGTGTTTTTAGTATTTTTTTAATGTAAAACTAACATTATATAGTTATATATAATACTCTTAATTGATTTTTATTCAAAAATTAAAATATTTTTCAATATATTAATATTTTTGTCACTAAAAACATGTTCTAATAAAAATATTTTAAAATACATAATGATACTACGTATTAATAAATAATAATAAACCATAATTGGTAAATTTTTATATGGAATTAATGATTTTATATAATTAAATATTTATAGGTTTTTTTATAATGATTATTTTCAGTATCATATTTAATTAAGAACCATCATTTTTGGAAAAAATAATCTCCTTGAAAACCCACCTTTTCATATCCTCAATAGGTTTTTTAATATTAATGTTTTAAAATTAATGTTTTAAAATTATGTATACCTAATTTATCAAAATGTATTAAATATTTTTAATCAGAATAATCTATATTTTCTAATAAGCTAGACATAATTTTTTACCAATATTAATAGTAAATACAATATAAAATATTTATCGCAGTTGAGTTATACATTGATTTACAACGAGGTTAAACTGAACAATGTAATAGTTGTAATGAAATAAAAATTTGTCTATGATATATTGGATGGAAATATTTCTACCTTATCCCTTATAATCATGAAAATATTCCTATATTTTATCCTTATGATAAGAAAAAATGTATGTCGAATTCATTCTTGTCAAAAATTACAACTATGCAGCCCAACACACTTATAAAAGGACACCCACTATCCACAAATATTGACACAATTAATAAAATTTCATAGGAAAATACCTAAAAAATAACTTCTATACTACCCTCCTATAATTTATTAAATAATAAATTTTGTTTAATTTCATCAATGAAATAAATTTTGGGAAGATCATAAGATGTCACTTAATGAAGAGGAAATGTTCTTCAATAAGCATTTTAATTTTATTTTCCCGAAAAAACCCATAAATTAATATTAAAACATTATAATTTATTAAATGAGGTTTATTAAATAAAAATATATATTATTTAATTTATGGAATAATATAAAACATTTCCCACTAAAATTACTTTTGTTTTCAAATAATATTCATGATCACAAAGGACTACCGCCTCATTAATTAGCATGATCCATTATTCAATTACAGTCTCTCAGAGTAGGTTATAATGGTAGATAGAATATATATATATATTATATATATTTTAAAAAATTATTCCTAGGGATTTATTTTATCATATATAATTTTTCATTATCCATTCTATAGGTCATAACATCATTTGTGAACATGTGTAATGTCACATTCACTAATGGATGGGACTCTGTTTTCCTCACACAGAAACATGATTTATATATATAAATACATACGCTTATATAAATAAATATCCATTTATATCATATAATATTATAATTAATTAATCATAAAATACTACTTACCTCTTTTCTTTTTTGACCATTGAAAATTTTAATCATTACTCATGCGTACGTATGACCTACTATCTCCAAAATCGTAAAGCACTACATTATTCAAAACTGACAAACCTTACTAGTATTAAAATGTATTTTGATTTATAAATATGAATCAAATTTCATAATTATAATTATGGATATGATAACACTATTTTCCATTCACAATATATGAAACATTAATAATAATTAAATCATGATATAACGAGGTGATTAACACCTAAAACAACAATAATATTTAAAAATCATTAAGTAATGAGTGGTAAGATGTTATAAAAGGATCATATAAGATATAATAAAAAATAATATTTAAAAATAATAAGTTGATAACATGATCAAAAATAAATTACATGATGTTAAAACATGTTAAAATATTAGGAAGAGTCATATATGGGATTTCATAAATAAATTTCAATTCATTTCAGTGAACTTACACTTCACTAATTAGGTTATAATATGATTATATGAGAATTTTCCATTTCTTTTGTTATTTAATATTTTTTATACATTTATGAATCAACAAGAGGGAGGATATTATATCTATGAATAACCATGTAACAACCATGAGTGGAGACTAATAGAGGGAGAATCACCTTCTATGCATCATGAGAAAACCATGAATCACATCCAAATGAGTGGGAGTGAATCCCTGACCGTGGATAAGAAATAATCTTTAGTTAAGGCTACATATGAAGAAGAAGATTGTGTCTTGGTAAAATCTAGGCCAATCCATGTTTTTTAAAACCCTATTTAAAGATAATTCTTTGTTTAGTCGCACGGTTTTGAAAAACATGCAGTAATCGTGAATCCTTTACAATCTAAATGGTACACTCAATGTTTTTTCATCACATTTAGACATAAAATGTGACATCCATGTAAAATCCCACTACCTATTTGAACACAGTTTCATAGAGAAGCAGTATGGATTCCACAAAATGTACCAAAATAAAACACCCTTTGAAAATCCTAAATACCTATGCAAAACCCTTCCAAAATCGCTAAAACAATCACCAACCACATTACATATTTAAAATTTATAAAAAAAGAGATACATAACTCAAACTGGGGTAACCATAATATAAAAATTTAGAGTAATAAATATTTTTTTCTAACAATACTACTTTTTTTAGAACGTATTTTGATGAGATAGAAGTATATGTATTCTTCAATAAACATGGATATGAAAATTACATCATCTAAAAATATCATCAACTAAACCAATACTTAAAATATCAATGATTAATCATTTTATGAGTATTAAACATCTATGATATTGGAATTTGTTTTTTGGGGTTTTTTTTCATATTTTTTCATGATCAATAATGGTTTATATTTAAAAAGAACTGTAGTGGTGGAGGGATTCTTTAAAGGCCAGTATAGTGGAACAATTTAAAATAGTTTTTTATATTTGAAAATAAATAACTATTAATCCAATGATTTTTGGAATAAATAATATTAAAAGTTCATATTTTAATCTGGAGATAGAGAATACACTCATGTATTCCAATTGGGAAAAATATTTTTCACATTTGTGGCATTTTCCCCTGGTATAACTATTTCAACTAGTTTTAATTTTATCATTTTGAATAACATCAACATGGAAAAAAATATAAGAATAATTATAACAATGTCCATATTGAATAATTATAACATTGTTATCATAATTTTCTAAAAAATTATATTCTATTGAATTTCTAGTTATGGAAATTATTTTATTTTTTAAGACTAAACTATATATAATGAAAATAGTTTTTATTAAAATTACATCAATACATAAAAATAAATTTTACAAAAATATTTTTTAGTCATGATTCAAATTAAATTTTTTAGTTTATTAAAATGAAAATAAGTTATTATTGGTTTTTATGAAAAATTAAAATAAATACATCATTATGAAATTACAGTTAAATTAAATAGACCATTTATTAATTTAGTTATATCATAACATGGGATTCAAAATGTCCAAAATAAATTTACATGTTCATAAAAATTTATTAAAATTAATTAACATAAATTAATAGATATAATTTTGAAGGATAAATGAATATCATAATTTTTTTAATTCATATATAATGATGATGTCATAAATTCATGTTAGTTTGAAATCAATATTATTACTATTCACCAATATATAATCTTTATTTTTTAAATAATTAATAAAATTCCCCATAATACAAATAAAATATAAAATGTTAAATGACTAATTTAATTTAAAAATATTAATATTATAAAAGTTTCTAATTAAAATTTTGATTAAACCAATGAATATAGTAAAATACATCCTTCATGACCTGATCACCTTGAGCCACACCCATTGTTATTTATCCGGATGTAACTCATATAATTCCATGGTTTCCTTCCCACCAAAAAATATTAAATTACCCATCATAGTCACATACTAGACTAATGATTATCCCAAAAAGACATCACATGTTCTTTTATAGTACTTTTTTTTACTCAGATACACCATCTAAAATTTAATTGGAGGTCTAAAATCAATATACTACTCTAGTCCATTCACAAAAATTGGTTTTTATTTTATTTAGTATACATCTGAAAATAAGAATTGATCTTATTGTCCTAGGTGGTAACTTTTATAATAATAGGTCTCTTGTACTAGGGTTATTATAAATCATCTCTTATAATTCTAAATGTCCTCATTATGGGCTTGAGACCTCAAACTAAGGAACTACAACACCACTTTATGTGAGGTATTATATCTTACAAAAAAATTCTTGACATCAAATCCTTATGTTTTAAACATTTTTCGATAATCAAAATATTATTCTATAATAAATTGGTGTCATTCCTATCACACCACATGATATTACATATCATGTTCACTTATCGAACTAATGACTATTATTTCGAGCTGTGTTTTTATTTTAGTATGTTTCTTAGTCACTCATATAGTCCCTTGGTAAAATTATTCCCTCATTTCAAATAGTTTTCATTTTGATATCTAATTTACTTTTCAGAAAATATGTTATATATACACGTGTAAACCATATATTATCATAATTCACATTTTCTTAATCATACAAACTATTCTAATAGATATTTGAAAATTTTAAAATGAAATAATATTATTTTTAATACTATGTCACAATTTTAATAATATCGATAATGTGTGTAATTCATGAAACACACTGTGTTTTTTGTATCATAAGAAAAAAATAATAGTTAATTATAATAAAAGTTAAAAATATTTATTTTGTGTAATAAAAATATTCAAAAGATTTAATGTAATAATAAATTATATAATAACATCTCATAGGGTTACATCCTTACCCCATAGATAAATTTAATCGAGGAAATGAGGCATTGTTCTGAGTAATAAATGGTTTAATATTTAAAAAACTGTTGTTCGATACCCACATCATCAAATTGTATAATAAAAAATTGAAATTAATAGAATGAAAGGTATGTTTAATTTTTTACTATAATGTCACATATCATTGTTTCCATATAGAGAAAATTGGGGGGAATTGAAAACATTATCAGGAAAGGGAAAACTAAAAAATATATACTGAAGGAGACTAATATATTAATGGAAAATGAGAAAGTGAATTTCTCCATAAACATAAATACATAAATCATGAAAATACCATTAAATCATTTTAAAGAATTTTTAATTTATAAAATTTTATATCAAGTTCATTTTTCTATTTTTTATAATTTGCTCATGATGATTTACTTTCATTATTTCATTAAATTTCATAAGCACAGTCTAATCCAATGGTTTCTCTTCAATCAATTTCCACATTATCTTTTAGGTTTGTAATTGGTGATGAATTTTTTTCTATAAATAACATGTGTATCAAAATATCGATAAAATAATTATATTTCATTTTCCAATTCACTAGTCATTATCATGTTTAAATTTTTTCCACTTCAAATACAATAAAATCAATAGTTAAAAATCATCAATTTTATCATTAGCTAAACTTAACGGTCCTCCATATCATCCAGAAATTTAAATAAAAAAATGCGATCATGGTCACTAAATTTAAAACACCTACCTATCATTATTCCCCTAGAAGCCATAAATTAAATAATGTCACATAAGAAATATATGAAACCCTTAATAATATATTATCTTGAATTGTGTTAATAAACACAATTACTATAATTACATAATGAATGAAACCATAAATCCTCATTCTAGTAGTAAAACAGTATATGATTTAGTATATACCATAAATACATAAAATACTATAGAATTTATCAATGATAACATAAACTACGTTTTCTAGAAATGAATGATTAGTTTCAATGTCATTTATATTACTCAATTTAATTTATTAATATTCATTATCACTTTATCCCAACAACATTATGTTGACATAATGAACATATTAAATATTATATTCGGTTAATCACGTGTTTTCTATAATATAGTTCCATCCTAGTAAATCAATTTTCATTTCCATCAGTATCAATCAACATATTCTTGTAAAGCGATAATGTATATTTATACTGAAAGTCCATTTATAATTCATAATTTTTTTATTCCGATACACAAACAGATTAATAATTATGTATCATTCTTAAATCATTAACTAGGCTTCATCATCTTGTTCTTTAATACCTTATACCATTAATATGACAAATGTAGTTTACCTAACATAAAATAATGTGTTACATATACATCTATTCTTATTTTCAAATGTATCTTCCCCCGTATGAAATAATTTTTTTATAATTATAATATTTTTCATATTAAAAATATTCATCAATTTAAAATATATTAGGTTTATCAATATTTGAATTTATTTAATTAAAAAAAATTACATTTTTTATAAAGTTATTTTCATTTTACCTTCTTCTCCATGGATAAAACATCTTCCCATCACATTGAGACAATCACTTGAGTTTCTTTTTCAAAAATTCTTTTCATATAATAAAATTAGTATACATTCCTCTATAGTCTCCTCCAACTGAACTTTCAACAATGTATATATATATATCTTTTATTTAGTGATTCTGAATGTTGGTGAATATGAAATTTATTAATCTTATATTTATACAGCGAACAAGTAATATTCACAAAATCCTTCACTCTAGTAATCAACCCATTCTGGTTCTCATGATCACATTTTCAGTCATATTAAATGTTAATATAGTATATTATTGTTCCAGCCATTAACAATAGCCAAAAATTATATTTTTGGGTCACAATATTAACATTGGTAAATAACATGTTCAAGGAAAATATATCATATAATTTCTAAATATAATATATTTCATTTCTATTCTAGGAAACTACATTATTGGCTATTATCATTAGTGGTTTCTATTTAAATTTCATTGGATTTTTCATAATGAATCCCTGGATTTTCAAATTATATCCACTATGGGTTGTCAAAAATTATTTAAATATTGGATTATATTCACAAATCTGGTGATGATTGATTCTTGATAAATGCATTTTTTTTATTTTTACCCATAGGTTCATCTATTATAGATCAAAATATTCATTTTGTACCCCATCAAGGATGAGATATCCTTGACAGAAATCACTCTATAATATAAAAATATTATAGGGAATTTTAGTATACCTTTACATATCCACAAACTTATCCTTATATATATCTAATACATATTTTTATAAATAACCCTAGAGGTATCACTAAAGTTTTCTCAATATATTTTCTAAAGGTAAACTAAATAATTCTTTAATACCAAAAATAGAGACCCATATATCTCATTTATTGATATTGTATCGTAAAATGAAAATCATGATTAACACCCAAAATGATTTATTCATTTATTAAAACTTCCAAGATAAAAATATAATAAATCAATTATAATATTTACTAATATTAACTAATAAGATATATCAGTTATAAAAATATTATGTAATTTATTATTCATAAATAATATTGTTATAAATAAAATATTTTCTTATAAAATTGAATATATAATATTAGTTCCTAAAATTAGTAATATTAATTTTTCTATATGAATATAATTTTATAAATATAAAATCTATAATTTATCTCTCATGAAATATTTCTTCTTTTGGAAAATAATGAATTTTTTGGTGAATAGGGAATATACTCCGTTTTCTAAAAAATTATTATTGTAAATTTTTATGAATATTTAATGACCCAATGTGTTTTTAGCATTTTTTTAATGTAAAACTAACATTATATAGTTATATTTAATACTCTTAATTGACTTTTATTAAAAATTACAATATTTATCAGTATTTTAATGTTTTTTGGATTAAAAACATGTTCCAATAAAAATATTTCAAAATACATAATGATACTATGTATTAATAAATAATAATAAATAATAGTTGGTAAATGTTTATCTAGATTTATAGATTTTATATAATTAAATATTTATAATTTTTTTATATAATTATTATTTTCAGTATCATATTTAATTTAAAACTATTATTTTTGGAAAAAATAATCTCCTTGAAAACCCAACTTTTCATCTCCTCCATAGGTTTTTTAAATTTTAATGTTTAAAATTAGTGTTTTAAAATTATGTATACCTAATTTATCAAAATGGATTAAATATTTTTAATCATAATAATTTATATTTTCTAATAATCTAGACATAATTTTTATCCAATATTAATAGTAAAAACAATAAATAATATTTATCGCAGTTAAGGTATACATTGATTTACAATGAGGTTAAACTGAACAATGTAATGGTTATAATGAAATAAAAATTTGTCTATGATATATTGGATGGAAATATTTCTACCTTATCCCTTATAATCATGAAAATATTCCTATATTTTATCATTATGATAAAAAAATGTATGTCGAATTCATTCTTGTCAAAAATTACAACTATGCAACCCAACACACTTATAAAAGGACACCCACTATCCACAAATATTGACACAATTACTAAAATATCATAGGACAATACCTAAAAAATAACTTCTATACTACCCTCCTATAATTTATTAAATAAGAAATTTTGTTTAATTTCATCAATGAAATATATTTTGGGAAGATCTGAAGATGTCACTTAACGAAGAGGAAATGTTCTTCAATAAGCATTTTAATTTTATTTTCCCGAAAATACCCAAAAATTAATATTAAAACATTATAATTTATTAAATGATGTTTATTAAGTAAAAATATATATTATTTAATTTACGGAATAATATAAATCTTTTCCCACTAAAATTACTTTTGTTTTCAAATCATATTCATGTTCACAAAGGACTACGACCTCATTAATTGGAATGATCTATTATTCAATTACAGTTTCTCAAAGTAGGTTATAATGGTAGATAGAATGTATATATATATATATTATATTTTTTAAAAAATTAATCCTAGGGATTTATTGTATCATATATAATTTTTCATTATCCATTCTATAGGTTACAACATCGTTTGTGAACATGTGGAATGTCACATTCACTAATGGATGGGACTCTGTTTTCCCTAAATAGAAACATGATTTATATATATATACATAAGTATATATAAATAAATATCCTTTTATATCATATAATATTATAATTAATTAATCATCAAATACTACTTACCTTTTTTTTCTTTTTTGACCATTGAAAATTTTAATAATTACTCATGCGTACGTATGACCTACTGTCTCTAAAATCATAATGAACTATATTATTCAAAAACCGAAAATCCTTATTATTATTAAAATGTAATTTGATTTATAAATATGAATCAAATTTCATAATTATAATTATGGATATGATAATACTGTTTTCCATTCACAATATATGAATCATTAATAATAATTAAATCATGATATAACGAGGTGATTAACACCTAAAACAACAATAATATTTAAAAATCATTAAGTAATGAGTGCTAAGATGTTATAAAAGGATCATATAATATATTATAAACAATAATATTAAAATAGAATAAGTTGATAACATGATCAAAAATAAATTACATGATGTTGAAACATGTTAAAATATTAGGAACAGTCATATATGTGATTTCATAATTAAATTTTAGTTCATTTCAGTGAACTTACACTTCCCTAATTAGGTTATAATATGATTATATGGGAATTTTCCATTTCATTTGTTATTTAATATTTTTTATACATTTAAGAATCAACGAGAGTGAGGATAGTACATCTATGATTAACCATGTAACAACCATGAGTGGAGACTTATAGAGGGAGAATCACGTTCGATGCATCATGAGAAAACCATGAATCACTTCCAAATGAGTGGGAGTGAATCCCTGACCGTGAATAAGAAATAATCTTTAGTTAAGGGTACATATGAGGAAGAAGATTGTTTCTAGGTAAAATCTAGACCAATCCATGTTTTGTAAAACCCTATTTAATGATAATGCTTCGTTTGGTCACACCGTTTAAAAAAACATGCACTAATCGTGAATCCTTTACAATACAAATGGTACACTCAATGTTTTTCCATCACATTTAGATATAAAATGCGACATCCATGTAAAATCCCACTACTTATTTGTACACAGTTTCATAGAGAAGCGGTATAGATTCCACACAATGTACCAAAATAAAAAACCCTTTTAAAATCCTAAATACCATTACAGACCCCTTCCAAAATCTCTAAAATAATCACCAACCACATTACATATTTGAAAATTTATAAAAAATAGATACATACCTCAAACTGGGGTTACCATAATCTCAAAATTTAGAGTAATAAATATATTTTTTGTAAAAATACTACTAATTTTAGAACGTATTTTTATGAGATGGAAGTACATGTATTCTTCAATAAACATGGTTATGAAAATTACATTATCTAAAAATATCGTCAACTAAACCAATACTTAAAAATCAATGACTAATCATTTTATGAGTATTAAACATCTATGATATTGGAATTTGTTTTTTGGGGTTTTTTTCATATTTTTTCATGATCAATAATGGTTTATATTTGACAAGAACTGTAGTGGTGGAGGGATTCTTTAAAGGCCAGTATAGTGGAACATTTTAAAATAGTTTTTTTATAATTTAAAATAAATAACTATTAATCCTATGATTTTTGGAATAAATAATATTAAAAGTTCATATTTTAATCTGTAGATAGAGAATAAACTCATGTATTCCAATTGGGAAAAATATTTTTCACATTTCTGGAATTTTCCCCTGGTATAACCATTTCACCTAATTTTAATTTTATCATTGTGAATATCATCAGCATGGAAAAAAATATAAAAATAATTATAACAATGTCCATATTGAATAATTATAACATTGTTATCATAAGTTTCTAAAAAAGTATATTCAACTGAATTTATAGTTATGGAAATTTGTTTTATTTTTTAAGACTAAACTATATAGAATGAAAACAGTTTTTAGAAAAATTACATCAATACATAAAAAAAAATTTTACAAAAAAAAATTTTAGTCATGATTCAAATTAAATTTTTTAGTTTAGTAATGTGAAAATAAGTTATTATTGGTTTTTATGAAAAATTAAAATAAATACATCATTATGAAATTACAGTTAAATTTAATAGACCATTTCTTAATTTAGTTATATCATAACATGGGATTAAAAATGACCAAAATAAATTTACATGTTCATAATAATTTATTAAAATTAATTAACATAAATTAATATATTTAATTTTGAAACATAAATGAATATCATAATTTTATTAATTCATATATAATGATGATGTCATAAATTCATGTTAGTTTGATATCATTTTTATTACTATTCACAAATATATAAACTTTATTTTTTAAAGAATTAATAAAATTCTCCATAATACAAATACAATATGAAATGTTAAATGACTAATTTAATTTAAGAATATTAATATTATAAAAGTTTCTAATTTACATTTTGATTAAACCAAAGGATATAGTTAAATACATCCTTCATGACCCGATCACCTCGAGCCACACCCATAGTTATCTATACAGATGTAACTCATATAATTCCATGGTTTCCTTCTAACCAAAAAATATTAAATTACCCATCATAGTCACATACTAGACTAATGATTATCCCAAAAAGACATCACATGTTCTTTCATAGTACTTTTTTCTCACTCAAATACACCATCGAAAATTTAATTGGAGGTCCAAAATCCATATACTACTCTAGTCCATTCACAAAAAAAGTTTTTTATTTAATTTGGTATACATCTGAAAATAATAATTGATCTTATTTCCATGGGTGGTAACTTTTATAATAATAAGTCTCTTGTACTAGGGTTATTATAAATCCTCCCCTATAATTCTCAATGTCCTCATTATGGGATTCAGACCTCAAACCAAGGAACTACCACACCACATTATGTGAGGTATTATATCATTCAAAAAATTTCTTGACATGAAATCCTCATGTATTAAACATTTTCCTATAATAAAAATATTATTCTATAATAAATTGGTTTCATTCCTATCACACCATATGATATTACATATCATGTTCACTTATCGAACTAATGACTATTCTTACGAACTGTTTTTTTATTTTAGTATGTTTCTTCATCACTCATATAGGCCCTTGGAAACATCCATGGAAGTCAGCCATCAAAACCAAACACCAAGACAGACATTCTTAACTACAGTGTTTTTATAAGGTATTCTCCAAAAAGTAATGGTTGACATTTTTACATGTTTATTAAATTGATATTTTAATAATAAAGTGTTACTAAATATTTTCAACATCAATTACATATTATTTCTTAACAATATTTAATAAGAAAAAAAATTATTACAATATCCCTTTTAAAAAAGTAAATTTATTTTGTGATAAATAAAAAAACTGTAAATTTATTTATTTAAAAGTATCACACTTTAATATTAAATTTTTTATTACATTAAATTAATTATATAATTTCTTTGTGTTTATTTTAAAACAATTTTCTTTTATTAATCAATGACATTAATTCTATAAAAACAAAATATAATATTTTTTAAAGAAATTATATTATTATTTATTTATACGAAGACTCACACAATTTTTATTTTTTATTATAGATTAAATAAAATTTCTAAACGATTTTTTTATTAATCACATTTCACAATAATTTTTTTTTCTATTTTTTATTAGAGTATCTGTAGATAAAATAAATCCAAAAAGTTATTTGTAAAAAATAGAAAAAACTAAAATATTAGTGTGTTACATTTTCACCCCACCTGAGAAAATTACCTCTAAAATATTTTTATTTCCATCACTAATAAATATACAAATCAATGTTAATAATTTAGTGTTGACATTATATATAATTTCTAGTGGGTTATATATCATTATATTAATAGCAATGCTATGAAACTCACATTCTATCCCATAAGGATTATATGATTTTGTATAAAAAAAATTGTTCATACACTAAATAGTTCATTATTTCATTATAAAACATAGTATATTCATGTTACATATCATTAGTGGTACATTTTAATTATTCCATGTTAATCCAAATACAAAAAACAAAAAAAATCTGATAATAATTGATAATCATATAGAAATAAGTGTTTTTGTTTTTTCCATTAAAAACATGTCTTCAATTACGAAATTTTTTGTTCAACATATGATTCAAACGATATCAATTTTAATTAATATTAAAATTCCAAAATCTTTAATCACTCAATATCAATAACCTCTTCCCCCTATATTAAAAAATATAATCAAACAAGACCTGAAATTATTCAAAATTCAAAACTATGAAATATTTTCTCCCATAATTCAACATATCATCTACCCATAAACAACATAGCATCAATCCCTAAATGATATTACTAAATCCATCACATAATCTTATATATGATAAAAATATATTCATTCTATTCGAATATAATCTACATTGTTGGATCAATTAAAAATATTTCAGTAACCATTTTTTTATACAGTACAAAAATAAAATTAACCAAAATTAAATAAATCATTCAAAAAATATAACTTCTTTATCTCAATAGTAAATTAAATAAAAACATAAAGGGATATATATACACACTTTATATGTTTTTCAAGAATCCAACTATTCCATACCATAATAATATCAATTCTGTTAAATTCACAATCGAGAAAACCTCAAAATGGTTTCTACACATTTAAAATTACAATAAAAATATTATTATTAACACGTGATGGTATATAGAATAAAAAAAGTATCCTATTTTAAAATAATTTTCATATCAAATTCTATTTAAAACATAATTCTATACTGATAGAGTAGGCCTTGACACATAATCATGAAACTATTACTACAAATACAATAATTCTATACTGGATTTCATACATACTGAGAGGAATCAAATATATATATATATAAAATCATAACATAAACTACAAATATTCATTCACATATATACTAAAAAACATTTATTTATATTGATTGTATTAGTTAGGAAAAATGATTATTTAAAACCCTTAATCATTCCATTAGTTAATATTTTCTCCATAATCCCATAGAATACAAATTTTATAGTAACTATTCTAAATCAGCCCAAACATTGTCATTATATGACATGATTTTAAACATATCATTAACAGTACTATTCTTCATATCCTAAATAATTGGATACATGAAAAGGGTTTTATAAAATTATATATCTGTGATATCATATATTTGATGCACTCACAAAATAAAAATTACATGAATAATATGGAGAGAATAAACGATAATCGAATAATCCCGAATAACTGATCATAAAAAATGAAATATAACAAAGGGTATTTATATAAATATTGTTATATAATATAATAAATAATTTTACAGTTATGAAATGATTAATGATAGTCGTTGTAGTGTTAATGGTGAGGGATCATTTTATGGCATTACAAATGTAAAAATCCTAACATCACCAAATTAGAAATTAAAATATTATAAATGAATATTCATTACTTAACATAATGATCAATTCCCGAATCAATTTGGTTTTGAGGATTTGGAAACATGGATATGTAAAAAATTATGTAACCGAGTGATATCACCTCCCACTGTATTCATTATCACTATTGCCCATATCAAACATTTTGTACAAAATAGCATCCATCCCATTCTTTGGAAACAGAATACATGAATTGTAGAGAAAGTATAATTAGTAATCATAAATATGGAAGATATAAATATATTATGAGAATAATGCTATGAGGACATTAAAATAAAAATTAAAAATCATAACCTAATGTCATATATCATAAATTTGAGACCTGAAATACCTAGTGGTAGTTTATAATACATGAATCATAATATAAAATGATAAACACATCAATTCCAAAAAAATATTGAAATAAGGCAGATATTTTTTTGGAATAAATATAATCGTAAAACATTATAATCGTGTATAATTAGAAACGGATTCAGTCCTTTGGTTGAGGACTTAAAATAAAGTACTCGTATTATCTTCTATACATACAACCTAGTTGATGAATAATGATGTGGAAATGAGATCTATGTTCCTACATAACATTATGAAAACTAAATTCAGTTCACACATAACATTTTGACTATGTCTTTCAGTAAATTTAAAACATTCTAGACGTGCAACTGGATTCATGCATAACAAATTTACTCTTCTGTTATCTATAATTATACAATGAATTGGATGGAGACATAGGTTGAACACATCAGAAAATAAAATCCACACAAACATGTTCAAAAAGATCATTAATCATTAATTATATTATAACCCATGAAAATAAACAGGTTTAAAAAATATCATCCTTGTATTACATGTGGAATAAATGGAATAATAATCATTTCATCACTTTATTAAGGAATAACCAGTTAATAGAAATGTGGGTTTCATAATAATTTTAAAATTTTATAACTCATGGATGTGAAATATGTTTCATAAAAATGTTTTAGTCAATAACATAATCAATCCATATAATGAATAAATACGGTATGATTGGATAAAATTCATGTTAAATCTTATGTCACATCAATAGAAGTCATCTTAGAAGGTAAATTAATTTAAAAATAAATTTGAATATTTCTTGATGAAAATATACTTTAAGAAATGACTAAATCTTTTTATTTCATTAAATATATTGTAAAACTATATCTTTATAAGTATTATTAATGTATATTAAGGATTCCTTATAATTAATTTAAAAAAATTTCTTCGGGAAAATATATATTCTATTTATAAAAAAACTAAAAATACATAAAATATTTTTATGATAATTTTAATTTAAAATTAACATTTCGTCATATATATGATTATTTAAAATAATTGATTGATAATTATTTTGGAAAATAAGTTTCTTGTCAAATGATATAAAACAATTATTCCTTTAACATTTTTTTAAAAAACATATTGGTCATGATTAGAAAACTAAAAGAGGTTCCATTTAAATATTTATTAAGGGATATATAGAACCATGAAAATTTTTCAATTAATGATTTGTATAATATTATTTTTTTCTAAAAAATATATTTTGGAAAAATGGTATTGGAGGAAAATGGAATTCCAATCAAAGAGAATAAATAATGTCTGTTTCCTATAAACATTATATTTTACTCTTGATTGTATAAAGAGTTAATAATGAAGGGAAATATGTATTGCCATTAAATAATTAGATGTGAATAATATGAAAGATATTATTTTGATATTTATTAAAATATATTAATAAAATATTAATAATCATAAAAAATCCGAATAAATGATGATATTTTATCATTAAGAAATTTCCAATTATATAAAATTGAATCCTATGAACCATGAATGAATAAAATTAATGAGACCTAAAATAACAAAACATTACAGAAATCCATCGTATTATATATAAATGGGATAATATATATGCTAGAAAATATGATATTGGTGCACAATATAACATCTATCTGAAAGAAGTCCAATTAAGGAAAAATTCCCTCACATTGTTTGTGTTTTTGAAACAATATAGCCAATGAAAAATATTTATTTAAATTTATATGTAAATTTAAATAGTTTTCATGTTAATCCTCATATAATACATTCATTAGAAATATATTCACCATGAAAATAAGAAACATGGTGAATATGGAATGACTCTAACATTAGTAAAATGTGCGATGAAAATCCATTACCTTATGTCTCAAAATAAATCATACATGATTGATCCTTTTATATAAAAAATATAATGATTTGATACATATATATTTAGAATCATAATTACATAAATCATACCATATATGACTTCTGTACAATAATTTAATATATGGTAAATAATAATTCCTTGTTTAAATCACATTTCGAGTAATAATAAATTGTTTTTAGTTTTTATTTGGATTTGAATTTTTTTCAATGAACATGATTAGGATTATGTATTATCTAACAATGAAAAATGATAAATATAAGTTCATAAAATAATTATTTGTTTTAATCAAGAAAATTTAAAGACGTAAAATGAAATACACCATTCATGGATCTGGTAGGTCATAAATACACATGGATAATTCATCCATTTTCATGATAGATGATAAAAATTAAATGTTAACATTTTATAACCATAAAAACATAATTTTATGTCTTATATATCTAATTTATTTATTAAATTTATAGTACTTACCATTTATGTAATGTATTATAGGAAAAAAGTCACATCGCCTTGCGAGGTAGTAGTATGTCTTACACATGAACAACGTTATTGAATCTCCAATAAAATTGAATATTTGAATATAGATGTGATATAATTGTTATAGATGTTTAATTATTTTAATAATTTCATTTATATTCATTTAATACAACCTTATATTAATCTATGTAAATCAAAATTGAAAACCAAATCATGTTATTTTCCTGGGTTGTAGTTTGTCGTACACATGAGTGACATTATTATTTTCCTATTATGATAGGAGATATGAATGTTGATGGGGTATAATATTTTTAAATTTATAGTAATATCACATAAATAATATATAAAAATTAAATCCATCATAATATATAGATGTGATGGGTGTTTATATAAAATGAATAACATCAGTCCACGAGGAGGTACACCAATGTACAAAAAAAGCTGGTTTTATTTCCCATTTAATGGATGTGGATAATGACTTTGGTTATTTAATTAAATTTATAAAATTTAATTATATATATAATTGTTATGATAATATATATTCATGTTTTAATAATATATATGTGGATGAATAATTAAAAATAACTGCTATGTTAAGGACATAACCTATTCTTCGGAAATCAGCATTTGGATTGCACTAAAAGCAATAAAATAAACGTATTTTGACCAATATATGTCCCTTATGATGATTTTATTGAATTTTGAGACTTATATTTAAAGTTATCGACCGTAATAATTTGTTTTTATGTGTTAATATTATAAGGCCCTAGCCTTAAACATTTTTGAATCTTGAGTTATTACAAGATTACACATTGAGGATCTTTTCAGGTATAGAGTTTTAAATAATAAGATCATAAAATATGCATTACATTCCACATATAAACAAATTGGTTATATAAAAGACATTATACATTTTATCTATCAACGTAAGCCTATTTAAAATAAAACATGGATTCTTTCTTGAAACTTCATTGACACTGTTATCACATCATATACCTTTCCCTTGACCTGTGAAAAACATTTCAAAAACATGGGATGAGCATAAAAAGCTCAGTAAGGGATATAAAAATATAGAAAGGAAACATGAGTACGTATATACATAAGAAAGAAATCATACATTACCCATAAAACATAAGCACATTAACATACCTCATAAAATCATGAATATGTCATAGAAATTATAAGAAATAAAGTTAACTTGAGGCATTCATAACATTCTTACGTAGGGAGTAACCCTCTTGGTTACGTTTCGAATAACCATAACAGTATATTCCCTTAATCTATTCGGAGAAACCTCAACGTTTAACCCCTTCGCGTTACCCAATGCATTGGAGAGCTATATCGGGCTCGCCCTCCTTTAGTTTATCACGGAACCACCCATCTACATAATAATACCCAAGAACCATAACATAATCGTATCACATAAAACATGCATAAAGGAAACAGAACATTTCCACTTTTCAATCACAAGTTATCAACACAACACATTGATATAAAAACATTATGAAAACCACTTTCAATACCAAAATAAAAAAAAAGTAAATCATGGTATTTATTTTTCATTTAAAAAAAGGTATGGCTTGTAGAGGAAGTCTAAACTCAAATAATGGTCACGGCGGCGGAGAAGTCGTTGTCGCCGCATACGTACGACAAAAAAACATTCATTTTTTCATTTAGTAAAACACTTCATATAAAAAGGAATCATTTTGAATAGACATAAAAGTCAACAGGGTTTATACACCGTATAAAACAAAGTTGTGTATAAAACAAAATGTGCCTCAATGAAAGGAGATTGAGACGAAGTCCCATACCACGGGTCCGACTTGACTCGATCGTTCTTTAACGCCCTGAATAATAAACATGATTTAATTTCTAGTTGTTTAAGAACCTTTTTCAAGTTCATTATTCCTTTTATATCACTTATTACCATGTTATTAACACTATGAAATTATTTATGTTAATATCGGTCGTTTTAACGATCATAGGTACTTGAGACAAAAATATGCTCTTTATAATTATAATTTGTTCATGTATCCATTATATCCAGAGTTATACTCATATTTTATATATCATATATATCCAGTATATACATGAATTTCTAATATTACATAACATTTAGAGGTAAGAAATGAAATGCACTGTTCATGGAGATGGTAAGTCGTACGTACGCATGAACGCTACTTCCTATTCTATTTCATATTTAATGGAATTAAAACATAATGATACATAATAGTATTATAATTCCAGTATATTATCATATGAAATATCATTAAATATATCCTTTATACGTACCACATATGGTATTAATGAATCCAATCACTTTGAAGGGGTGGTAGTCCGCACTTCCTAAAATGAAGATATCGCGTTTACCCATAATGGAAACCATAAAGGTATGTCATAAATGAAAAATACAGAAGCTTAAGTAAAACATAAACATATTATATATCATATATAAATGTAGTGACATCTTAATGGCCTCATTTTAAGGTGTTATATGAGTGTTGAACAATCATCATTTCGTGAGGCAGAAATTCGCCATCCACAGAAACAGTATGTTCTTTAACCATTAGATGTAGGTGTGTGTAAGTGTAGCTCGAATCCTTCTTATAAAAACATCCTATTATATTCAAGATACTGGTTTTGTTACAAAATAAATGAATAAAAAGATTTTAGATGGTTGGAGAAGAAAAATAAAACATAAGAACACAAGGGAAAACACTACCTTTAAAACGGGTAACAATTTTTGATTTGAGCTCAAAGGCTTCCTTGGGAAGACTTCTACCCAATGTGAGGCTTCAAGGAGTAAGAGTGGGATATGGAGAGACAAAATGGGAAGGGGTTGTCCGAGCCAAAGGCTTGAGAGGTGTGGGTATGGAGGTAGAGGTGGGTGCCTTTTATAAGAGGAGCGGAGGGACACTCATGGAATGTTATAAAAGGTTACTTTATTATAAAACGATATTCCGATTTAAAAGTTCACAAAATTATATATTTCGAGGATTTGGTGATAATAGTTTGAAATACATCCATCCAATTGGTTTATGACCTGTGTAGGTTTAGATTTTACATTACCTTTTCATTTTATTTATATCGTTAAATAATGAGGTAATCGCTGCATCATCATGGGGTAATAAATAATTTTATTTCTTTAGTGTCTAAAAATTATAAAAAAATATCATGATGTATGAAATATTTTTATCTTTCTAATTAATATTTATAGTCAAAAATATTACTTGTATACCCCCATTTGAAAATTGTTTTAGTAAAACAACTCATTTTAGTGACATTTATATTTTAACTTTAAATAAAAAGTTATTAATGTCATTTTCCTACCAAAGTGGCTCCTTGGGGTCCCCAAGTTGACCCATGGATTGTCTTGGTCGGAAATGACACATCCAATAATGTTAGGACATGTGTTTAGGTCATTTCATATTATTAAAACATTATTTTTATGTAAAACTACACTAATTACCTCTAATCGCGATTAAAAACATAAAAGTTACTATTCACCAAAAAATTATTTTAATCTCATTGAACCACATTTTACATTCTAATGACAACCATGTATGTCGGATTTTGGAAATTGAAAACACAGAGGTGGTAAAATTTCATTTAAATGAGAAATCAATTGTTTATGTACCACTTAGTGGTTTCACTATTCATCAAAAATTGAAGTTCTTCAGAGAAATACCAAAACATCACCCTAATCTATATTTGATATTCCGAATTCAAAAATGATGTCTATTTTAAAAAATTAAAAACATATAAATTACATTAATTAATTTAATAATTAATTCCCGCTGTCAGAGAAAATAGCATGTTTTTATGAAACAATAAGTATCAAAAGATTGACACTAGTATAAGTCCAATTTTAAAGTGAAATTCATTCCAAAAACCACTATTGTATTAAATGGTTAAAATATATTCTAATTTCACATTAAATCCCATTCTAAATATAATATAATCATATAAATAAATTAGATTAAAAAGTGTTTTTGAATTAAAATACAACAGTTTTCACTATTCATTAAAAAAATGAACTTTATCGAAAAAATACCAAAAATTTACACAAAGTTAAAATTGATGTCCCGGTTCTAAAGAAGAATTAAATTTGGTCCAATAGAATGTATAAGAGTGACCAAAACTATATTTATGGATGGTTCTCCATCAAAAGGCGACAAGTTGACCATTAGTGAATGTTAGAGTATATAAGCCTAAAATTGAATTCTTTTCTTATTTTAAGACTTTATCTTTTATTGGATAAATGTAAAAACATTTAACAAACATATATAATCTTATTTTAGTTATTTCCATTCATTCCTGCCAATATAACGTCTACGTGTTACCTAACATTTAAAATAATATTATTTTATTACTAGTGTGCAACGTAAGATTTCAAAGAAACTCTTTGTTGCGTATCAGGTAAGCTATCAAAAATAGAAACCCCTTTAAAGTAAAATTTATATTTAATTCGCAAATATTAATAAATATGAAAATGTATTATTCTTTATTTACCTTGGATGTTACATCCATCCCCACTTTTGGGAATTGCGTCCTCAAAATTTTATTCACTTATCAAAATAAGTGGGGCTATTTATCCCTGATAGAATTTTCAGATTCCCATGTTGCCTCATAACCCGTATGGTTTTCCCATAAAACCTTTATCTGGTGAATTACCTTATTCTTCAACCCTTCTTCTCTATGGTCATGAATCTAGACTGATTGTTCTTCATAAGATAGATTCTCTTCCAACTGAACTACCTTTGGGCTCAAAACATGAGATGGATCTGGCATATACTTTCCCAACATCGAAACATGAAAAACATTGTGTACCTGAGATAAACTTGGAGGTAAAGCCACTCGGTATGCAACTGATCCAACTTTCTCCAGAATTTCAAATGGTCCAATGAACCTTGGACTCAACTTTACTTTCTTACCAAATCGCATCACACTTTTAAACGGTGAAACTTTGAGAAAAACATGATCACCTACCTCAAAATATAGATCCTTTCTCTGGTTATCCACATAACTCTTCTGCCTGCTTTGAGATGTTCTCATGTGTTCTTGAATCAACTGAACTTTTTCTGCCATCTCTTCTACCAATTCTAGTCCCATCAACTTCCTTTCACCGACTTCATCCCAAAATGATGGAGTTCGACACCGCTTCCCATATAATGACTCAAATGGTGCCATCTGTATACTGGAATGAAATATATTATTATAAGAAAACTCATCCAAAGAAAGTTGGTGGTCCCAACAACCCTAATAGTCCATCGAACAAGCACGTAGCATATCCTCCATGGTCTGAATTGTTCGTTCTGAATGCCCATCTGATTGAGGATAAAAAACTATACTAAAATTTAATTCAGTACCCAACGACTTTTGAAAGGCTTTCCAAAAGTTATAAGTGAAACTTGGATCATGATCAGATACAATGGAGAGAGGAACTCCATGTAACCTGACTATCTCTTTAAGATAAAATGGGAAAGTTCATCTCAGGAATAAGTATCTCCTATGGCAAGAAAATGAGCAGATTTAGTCAAGCGATCATCAATAACCTAGATTTCATTATTACCTCGAGGTGTCTTTGGAAATCCCACAACAAATTCCATGTATATATCTTCCTATTTCCACTCTGGCACTGGTAAAGGCTGAAGCATCCCTTTCAGTAACTGCCTCTCTGCTTTAACCTGTTGACAAGTCAAACACATCACAGTAAAATCAGCAATATCCCTTTTCATTCCGTCCCACTAGTAATACTTCTGAAGATCTCTATACATCTTAGTACTTCCAGGATATACTGAAAACGGAGAAATATGAGCTTCACATAACAAATATCTCTTCAACTGTAAATCAAACGGCACACACAATATCTTCCCAAATCTCAAAACAATGTCATTAACAATATTGAATTCAGGCAACTTACCCTTCTGAACCAGATCTACCTTTTTATACAACTTACTGTCTTGCTTCTGTGCTTGCATAATTCTGTCTGATAGAGAAGATTTCACTGAAACCTGAAACAAAACAGAAGAACATCCTACACCAACAACTTCTATGCCAAAGTTCATCAAATCCTTAACCAAAGTATCACGTTCCAAACGCAACATCGTTAATGAAGCATTACTTTTTCGACTCAAAGAATCAACCACTTTATTTTTTTTCCCCGTATGGTAATGAATTGTGCAATCAAAATACTTGATTAATTTTAGCCATCTCCTCTGTCTCATGTTCAATTCTTTCTGAGTGAATATATACTTTAAACTTTTGTGATCGGTATATATCTCACACTTTACTCCATAGAAATTATGCATCCATATTTTTCAAGCGAAAACAACAGCATCTAATTCCAAATCAGGTGTAGGGTAATTTACCTCATGCGTTTTCAACTGTCGTGAAGCATAAGAAATTACCTGATCATTCTGCATTAGGATGCAACCAAGTCCATTCAATGAAGCATCACTGTAGATAACAAACTCACCATTCCTGGAAGGTAGTTCCAAAACTAGAGCATTCACCATTCTTCTTTTCAGTTCCTGAAAAGAATCATCACATTCTTTTGTCCAGATAAACTTAACACCCTTCCGAGTTAGCTTAGTCATTGGACTAGATGACAGTGAAAAATTTCTAACAATCCTTCGGTAATAGCCTGCCAAAACCAAGAAAACTATGGATGTCGGTTACATTGGTGGATCTTGGCCATTCTTCCATAACCTTTGTTTTTGTAGGATCAACAGTTATCCCATCATTAGAAAAAATATGAACAAGGAAATAAATTTTTTTCAACCAAAACTCACACTTGCTAAATTTCCCATACAATTTCTTTTTTTTTAAGTTTGAAAAATAACCCTTATATGTCTTTCATGCTCCTCTTTACTTTTAGAAAACACCAAAATATCATTAATCTCATCACTATCACTGATATTTTTCACCATCTACCACCACTGACCAGCTTCACCTTCAAAACGGTAAACATCAATACTAACCTTTTGATATTTTGAACACCCCATGACATCAAAACTATTCTATAGTGCTTTAATCCACCCTTCAGCTAGCATAGGGTTAGATGATCTTCTAGATGATGGGGGATATTGCCTCATGAAATGTTCAACCACTGACATGTTCCTCTGTGGTTGATCTGGCAGATCCCATGCATTGATACCACCACCATTTATCGCTTGAGTCAACTGTTCCATTACTGCAACAAACTGTTCAGTTCCAATTTTGACCATCTCAGGATGCTTATTCTGAAGTTTATTTCCTTCTGTATGCCTTCCTAGCACTTCTTCCCTATTTCTTCTATGGAAAACCATTCTGAACAAACATGTCTTAGATGAAGCAACATGGTAATCTTCAAATGCAATATCATTTCAATTTGACCATAAAAAAATATTTTTTTGGATATTCATTTAATAGAATTCTAACTCCTAAAGTTATCTAAACCGACCTATGATACCAACTATAAAGCCCCAACCTTAAACATTACTGAATCTTTAGTTATTACAAGATTACACATTTAGGATCTTTTTAGGTTTAGAGTTTTAGAGAATTAGATATTAAAACATGCATTACATTCCACATTTAAACAAAGTGGTTACATAAATGACAGTATTCATTTTTCCCATCAATGGAAACCTATTTAAAATAAAACATGGATTATTTCTTGACACTTCATTGACACTATCATCAAATCATGTACCTTTCCTTTGACCTGTGAAAAACATTTCAAAAACTTGGGATGAGCATAAAAATCTCAGTAAGGGATATAAAAATATGGAAAGGAAACATGAGTACATATATACATAAGAATGAAATCATACATTACCCATAAAACATAAGCACTTTAATATACCTCATCAAATCATGAATAAATCATATAAATCATAAGATATAAAGGTAACTTGAGGCATTCATAACATTGTTACGTATGGATTAACCCTCTTGGTTACGTTTGGAATACCCATCACAGTATATTCCCTAAATCTCTTCGGAGAAACCTCAACGTTTAACCCCTTCACGTTACCCAATGCATTGGAGAGCTATATCAGGCTCACCTGCCCTTAGTTTATCGCGGAACCACCCGTATTCATAAAAATTCCAAAAAACCATAACATAATCGTATCACATAAAAAATTCATAATGGAAACATAACATTTCCACTTTTCAGTCACAAGATATCAATACAACACATTGATATAAAGTCATTATGGAAACCATTTTCAATACCAAAATAAAATAAAAGTAAAACATGGTAATTATTTTACATTTAAAAAAACGTATGGCTTGTAGAGGAAGCCGAAACTCAAATAATGGTCACAGCGGCAGAGAAGTTGTTGTCGCCGCATACGTACGACAAAAAAACAGTCATTTTTTCATTTAGTAAAACGCTTCATATAAAAAAGATTCATTTTGAATAGACACGAAATTCAATAGGTTTTATACACCGTATAAAAGAAAGTTGTGTATAAAACAAAATGTGCCTTAATGAAAGGAGACTGAGACGAAGTCCCATACCTCGGGTCCGACTTGACTCAATCATTATTTAACATCCAGAATAATAAACTTGAGTTAATTGATACTTGTTTAAGAACCTTTTTCAAGTTCATTATTCCTTTTATATCACTTATTTCCAATTTATGAACACTATGTAATTATTTATGTTAATATCGGTCGTTTTAATGATCATTGGTACTTGAGTAAAAAATATGCTATTTATAATTACAAGTTGTTCATGTATCCATTATTTCCAGAGTTATACTCATGATTTATAAATATCATATATATCATATATATCCAGTATATACATGCATTTATAATATTATATAACATTTAGAGGTAATAAATGAAATGCACCGTTCATGGAGACGGTAAGCCGTACGTACGCATGAACGCTACTTCCATTTATATTTCATATTTAATGGAATTAAAACATAAAGATACATAATAGTATTATAATTACAGTATTGTATCATATATAATATCATTCAATCTATCCTTTAAACATACCACATATGGTATTAACGAATCAAATCACTTTGAGGGGGCGGTAGTCCGCACTTCCTAAAATGAAGATATCGCGTTTACCCATAATGGAAACCATAATGGTATGTCATAGATGAAAAATACAGAAGATTAAGTAAAACATAAACATGATATATATCATATATAAATGTAGTTAAATCTTAATGGCCACCTTTGAAAGTGTTATATGAGTGTTGAACAATTATCGTTTCGTGAGACAGAAATTCGTCATCCACAGAAATAGTATGTTCTTTAACCATTAGATGTAGGTGTGTGAAAGTGTATCTCGAATCCTTCTTATAACATCATACTAGTATATTGAAGATACTGGTTTTGTTACAAAATAAAGGAATAAAAAGAGTATAGAGGGTTCGAGAAGCAATATAAAACATAAGAACACAAGAGAAAACACTACCTTTAAAATGGGTAACTCTTTTTGATTTGAGCTCAAAGGCATCCTTGGGAAGACTTATGCCAAATGTGAGCCTCCAAAGAGTAAAATAGGTTTGTGTAGAGACAATATGGGCAGGGTTTGGCCGAGACAATGTCTTGAGAGGTGGGGGTATGGAGGTAGAGGTGGGGGCCTTTTATAAGAGGAGAGGAGGGGCACTCTTGGAATGTTATAAAAGGTTACTTTATTATAAAATTCTTTTCGGATTCAAAAGGTCCCAAATTATATATTTCAAGGATAAGGTGCTAAGAGTTATAAATACTACCATCCAATTGGTGTTTGACATGTTTAGTTCTTAGATTTTTCATTATCTTTTCATTTTATTTAAATCGTCAAATAATGAGGTAATCACTGCATCATCATGGTGTCATAAATAATTTAATTTATTTAGTGTCTAAAAATTATAAAAAATATATCATGATGTAGGAAATATTTTTAACTTTCTAATGAATATTTTTAGTTAAAAATATGACTTGAATAACAAAATTTAAAAATTGTTTTAGTAAAACAACTAATGTTTGCGACATTTTTATTTTAACTTTAAATAAAAAGGTATTAATGTCATTTTCCTACCAAAGTGGCTCCATGGGGTCCCCAATTTGACCCATGGATTGTCTTAGTCGGAAATGACACATCCAAAAAGTTTATGACATGTGTCTAGGTCATTTCATATTATTAAAACATTATTTTTACCTTAAACTACACTAATTACCACTAATCGCGATTAAAAGCTTAAAAGTTACTATTTACCAAAAAATTATTTTAATCTCATTGAACCACATTTTACTTCCTAATGACAACCATGTATGTCGAATTTTTTGATATTCAAAACACAGAGGTGGTAAAATTTCATTTAAACAAAAAATCAGTTTTTTTAAGTACCACTTAGTGGTTTCACTATTCATCAAAAATTGATGTTTTTCAGAAAAATAACAAAACTTCACCCTAATCTATATTTGATATTCCAAATTCAAAAATGATGTATATTTTAAAAAATTAAAAACATATAAGTTACATTAATTAATTTAATAATTAATTCCCACTGTCAGAGCAAATAGCATGTTTTTATGAAACAATAAGTATCAAAAGATTGACACTAGTTTAAGTCCAATTTCAAAGTGAAATTAATTTCAACGACCACTATTGGATTAAAGGGTAAAAATATATTCTAATTGCACATTAAAACCCATTAAAAATATAATCTAATCATATAAATAAATTAGATTAAAAAGTGGTTTTGAATTAAAATACAACAGTTTTCACTATTCATTAAAAATGAACTTTATCAGAAAAATACCAAAAATTTACACAAAGTAAAATTTGATGTCCTGATTCTAAAGAAGAATTTTATTTGGTCCAATAGAATTTATAAGAGTGACCAAAACTATTTTTTTGGAGGTTCTCCATCAAAAGGCGATAGGTCGACCTTTAGTTAATGTTAGAGTATATATGCCTAAAATTGAGTTATTTTCTTATTTTAAGCCTTTATATTTTATTGGATAAATGTAAAAACATTTAAAATACATATATAATCTTATTTTTGTTTTTTCCATTCATTCCCGCCAATACAACGGCTACGTGGTAACTACAATTTAAAATAATATTATTTTATTACTAATGTGAAACTTAAGATTTCAAAGAAACTCTTTGTTGTGTATCGGGTACGCTATCGAACATAGCAACCCCTTTAAAGTAAAATTTATATTTAATTCGTAAATATTAATAAATATGAAAATGTATTATTCATTATTTACCTGGGATGTTACAAATATGAGATATGGGAGGGTGTCCTTTTGTAAGTGAGGAGTGTGGAATGTTTGTAATATTTGAAATGAAAAAGGTGTACCAACATTTTTTTAAAAAGAAATAAGAATCTAAAATATGCCATAATAATATCATAGAGATTATAAGTGAGTAATGCAGACAACCAATAGGTTATTGGTTTTTTCAATGTCATCTTAATATTTATCATTTTAGTTAAACCTCCCAATAAAGCCAGTATCACCTAAGCTATGACAATTAATTTTAACAAATTTAACAATTCACATTGTTGAAAAACAATTTTCAAATAATTTTACAATTTAAATGATAAATATATAAAATCATTTATACATTTTTATATTTTTTTCACTAATGTGTAAATTTTAATAATTAAATTTGTATTGTAGACATGAAAATAAATGGTTTTCTAATGAGAAAATATAATACTATTTAAAAATTTATTATATTTAAATTAAATATGATATATAATATATAGAACTAAATTTGATTAATATTTATATATGCTAAATAATTATATTTTTTATCCATATTAAAATAATTTTTAATATTAAAATTCTTTAAAACTGATTTGTCATAATAATAACAATTATTTTTAATTATTCATAATGAAATTAATCCTTTTATAAAAATCATAAAATTCACTACATGTTAATATTGAAATTTTTTATTAAGAGATAAAAATTAATTTTTGACTTAATTTTCAATATATTTGAATAAATAATTTTAATATAATTTTCAAAAAAAACATAAATATTTTTTAGGAAAATACAATTTTGAGGCATAATATTTTTCTTCTATTACAAATTTTATAAAAAAAATATGATAAATTTTTAGAAAATTTATAAATTTTTAATTAATATATCATAAAATAAATTATAATATTTTTATTTATAATATTTATTATGGTATATATGTTTTCTAGTTACAAATAATTTTTTATAACAACAATTCCCTTGTTTTCAAATAGTTTTTATTTGATTTCTAATTTACTGGTCATAAAAAAATTTGTTATATATACATGTGTAAAACATATATTTTCATAATTTACATTTTATTATTCATACCCCCTATTCTAATAGATATTGGATAAATATAAAATGGAAGAATAAAATTATTAATAGTATGTCCAAATTTTAATACTGTCGATGATGTGTGTAATGAAAAAAACCCTCAGATTTATTTTCAACAAATGTCAAAGTAAGAGTTGATTATAATAAAAGATAAAACAGTTGTTGTGTGTAATGAAAATATCAAAAAGATTAAATATAATTAAGAATAATTTCCCTACATATGATAGGGTTACATTCACCCCCCAAAAATAAAATTCATCGAGGAAATGAGGCATTGTTCTGAGTAATAAATGCTATAATTTTCTTAAAAAATCCTTTATCTTATACCAAATTCGCCAAATAGGATAATAAAACATATACAATATTCAAATGAGATTTATGTTTAATGGTATAATATAATAACACAAATCATTGTTTTCATATAAGAGAACATTGGGGGGAATTGAAAACATTATCATAAAAGAGAAAACTAAAAAACATAAACTGAAGGAGACTGTCATATTACATTATAAAAAGAAAGTGAATTTCCACATAAAAATAAATACATGACTCGTGAAAATTAAATTAATTCATATTAAAAGATGTTAAATGAATTAATTTTTTATGAAGAACATTATTGAATTTTTTTGGAATTTTCTCATGATGATTTACTTACATTGTTTCATTCAATTTCATAAACACAATCTAATCCAATTGTTTCTCTTCAATGAATTTCAACATCATATTATATGTTTTTAATCGAAGTTTAATTTTTCATTTATAAATAACTATTGTATCAAAATATCTATAAAATAATTGTATTTCATTTACTCATTCAATAATCGTTATCAAGAACAAATTTTTTTCCACTTGAAATCCAATAAAATAAAGAGGTCAAAATAATTAATTTTATCAATAGATAAACATACATATCCTCCATATAATCCATAAATTTAAATCCAAAAAATGGGAACAAGGTCACTTAATTTTATATATCTACCTATCATTATTCCCCTAGAAAATATGACGTAAATAACATAACATAATAAATATGTTAAAACATTAATAATATATTATCGTGAATTGTGGTAATAATCATAATTACCAAAATTACATAATTAATGCACATATAAATCATTAATCTAGTAATAAAATAATATATGGTTGAGTATGTACTATAAATACATAAACAATTGTAACCTTTATCAACTATAACATAAACCACATTGTCTAGAAATGATTAACCTATTTTTATGTCATCAATATTACTCAATTTAATTTATTAATATTTATTATCTCATTATCCCAACAACATTAAGTAGGTATCACGAACATATAAATAATTATATTCCCTTAATCATGTATTTTTTATTAAATAGTGCCTTCCTAATAAATCCATTTTTAGTGAAATTAGTATCAATCAACATATTAATGTAAAACCTAAACGTAAATTTATACTGAAAATCATTTTATACTTCATAATTATTGTGATCCAATACCCAAACACAATAATAATTATGCATTATTGTTAAATCATCAACTATACTTCATCATCTAGTTTTTTAATACCTCATACACTTAATATAAAAATGCAGATTCCTTAACTTAAAAATAATATGTTACATATACCACTGATCTTATTTTCATTTTGATATTCTCCACCAAGGAAAATATTTTTTTCAATTCTCATAATTTCAATATTTAATGCATTTATACATTTAAAATAAATCAGGTAGATCAATATTTAAATTAATTTCATTTAAAAAAATTCATTATTTATATATTTAATTAATTTGAATTTTCCCCCATGGATAAAACATCTTCTCATCACGATAATACATTCACTTCTGTTTCTTTTCAAAAATTCTTGACATATAAGAAAATGAATATTCTTTCTGTCACGACCCGTCCTCGGGGCCCGTGCCGTGACTACCCCAAGCCCGCCTTCCATAGGCCAGGGGCTGGCGACTAGCACCAAAGGCGTAAAATCCCGATAACTGGGAAGGCATTGCCTTTATAAAAGAAAACAAGCACCACAGAGTACAAGCGGAAGTAAAACACTAAGTACGAAAAGAAGTGCTGAAAAGTAAATGGGCCAGAATACAAACCCAAAAGAAAGTACAACAGAAAAAGACAACAGCTGGAGGGATGGAAGCGGCTCCTGGGTCGTCCTCCTCGGATCCTACCTGAAGGGTAGGTACAGATGGCGCAGCTCCTCGATCGTCCACCACGAATCCTACCTGAAGGGTAGGTACAGATAGCCTCCACAGTGCTCTCGTCCGTCAACCTCCTCCGAGTGTCGTCTCACCGTGAAGTCCACCTCCGGACACTGACTTGTCGTGTAGTCCACCTCCGGGTACCGTCCAGTCCTCGAACACTCGGCCTCCGTCAGCACTGCCTGTCTTCTGTAACCAACACAACGAGGTGCGGGCATAGCCCGTGCAGGGGTGAGTATAACGATACTCAGTAGGGACCCCGAGACCCTCAAGGTCTCACTAAAACCAACAAGGATAACCACAAGAATATCTCAACAGATAAACTCTACTTAGGTATATGCCCATACATATACCTAAGTTATCAAATAACCCATCTCAATCATGAGGAAACACAAGGATCATGAGATCAACGGATAACCACTACCCAGGTATATGCCCATACATATACCTAAGTTATCAAGTAACCCATCTCAATCATGAGGAAACACAAAGGTCAAAAGTCTCAGCTCAAACCAGGATTTTCATTATCGAAACCGTAACTACTAAAGAGCTCCGTCTCTAGAGTGTACAGTGGTCCTGTCATGACTCCGAGGTACTGCTCACTAACCTAAGACTGCTGAGGTACTCCTCCTGTCGAGTACTGCGGGTTTGCGGCCAACTACCGGGCGCTCCGTCCGCTGAGGGTCTGTCGCCAAATACCGGGAACTCACCCAAATATCCTACTGAGGTACTCCTCCTGTCGAGTACCGCGGGTTTGCTGCCAACTACCAGGCGCTCCGTCCGCCGTGGGTCTGCCACCAAATACCGGGCGCTCCGTCCACTGGGCTAGTCGAATCACTCCAAGTCGAGTCAGTCAAGCAGTCGTCAGGTCTCAGTCGGCTACACGGTCTCCGTACTCTGCACGCTCGTCTCCGGGAGGGTCCGCTCCACGAGCTACTGGTCGATACTCCAAGTATCACAAAGTCCCACAAAGAAGTGTCTCAAAGGACCGCCTCATCATAGGGGCCTCAACGCAACAGACGGCGCGTCAATCGGACGCCCGGTCTGTGAGTTATTAGCCTTTTCGTCCCAGGGGCCCGGTTGGTTTCGTGTGTGAACCAATCCCGGCCGTATCACAACTGTACCCTGAACTCCCATAGGGTATACTCAAAGGGACCGTTACTCAACGTAATAACCAACGCCGCTGACGGTTCGTCAAACGGACGTCCTGTCTGAAAGGTATCAGCTTTCCCGTTCCAGGGGCCTGGTTGGATTTCGGGTGCGATCCAACCCGGCCACTACTAACTGTATCCAAAACTCGGGCGAAGGATGCCAGGACTTCCATATCGTCAACAGGAAATCAACGCAACAGACGGTGCGTCGATCGGACGCCCGGTCTGAGAGTTATTGACATTTTCGTCCCCGGGGCCCGGTTGGTTTTTAAGGCAAAACCAACCCGACCGTACTCGACAGGAGGAGTACCTCAGTAGGCTATTTGGGTGAGCGCCCGGTATTTGGCGACAGACCCTCAGCGGACGGAGCGCCCGGTAGTTGGCCGCAAACCCGCAGTACTCGACAGGAGGAGTACCTCAGCAGTCTTAGGTTAGTGAGCAGTACCTCGGAGTCATGACAGGACCACTGTACACTCTAGAGACGGAGCTCTTCAGTAGTTACGGTTTCGATAATGAAAATCCTGGTTTGAGCTGAGACTTTTGACCTTTGTGTTTCCTCATGATTGAGATGGGTTACTTGATAACTTAGGTATATGTATGAGCATATACCTGGGTAGTGGTTATCCGTTGATCTCATGATCCTTGTGTTTCCTCATGATTGAGATGGGTTACTTGATAACTTAGGTATATGTATGGGCATATACCTAAGTGGAGTTTATCTGTTGAGATATTATTGTGGTTATCCTTGTTGGTTTTAGTGAGACCTTGAGGGTCACGGGGTCCCTACTGAGTATCGTTATACTCACCCCTGCACGGGCTATGCCCGCACCTCGTTGTGTTGGTTGCAGACGACAGGCAGTGCTGACGGAGGCTGAGTGTTCGAGGACTGGACGGTACCTGGAGGTGGACTACACGACAAGTCGGTGTCCAGAGGTGGACTTCACGGTGAGACGACACTCGGAGGAGGTTGACGGACGAGAGCACTGTGGAGGCTATCTGTACCTACCCTTCAGGTAGGATTCGTGGTGGACGATCGAGGAGCTGCGCCATCTGTACCTACCCTTCAGGTAGGATCCGAGGAGGACGACCCAGGAGCCGCTTCCGTCCCTCCAGCTATTGTCTTTTTCTGTTGTACTTTCTTTTGGGTTTGTATTCTGGCCCATTTACTTTTCAGCACTTCTTTTCATACTTAGTGTTTTACTTCCGCTTGTACTCTGTGGTGCTTGTTTTCTTTTATAAAGGCAATGCCTTCCCAGTTATCGGGATTTTACGCCTTTGGTGCTAGTCTCCAGCCCCTGGCCTATGGAAGACGGGCTTGGGGTAGTCACGGCACGGGCCCCGAGGACGGGTCGTGACAAATTGGTATCAGAGGTGGTCGGTTCTACCGCCGATTCTGATCTTTCTTTCTATGAAGCAATAGTGTTAAGGGTACCGAGTGTGGTTTCCAGTTCAGGGAGTCCAATTTTGTTGCGGGCGGCCGACGTATCCATACACCAGGACCCTGACAACTGATTTCCGACTTTGTGCACGAAAACACTGATTGCGTGTGTGTTTTCAAAGGTTTCCCCCCTTAAAACAGCTCAAACCAGGTCAGCTCACCAGGTATAATCGTTTGATCGTGTTACGTTGTTTCTTTCAGGATGTCTTTTCTCGGACGACCAGCTAGAGCCCGGAGGGATGTACGTGATGACAGTCTGTCGAGCGACGAGGCTTCGGTACAGGGCCCTCTTGCAGTTGAGGCACCAGCGGTACTACCATACGTTGGGCCACCGATGCCACCAGCCCCAGCAGTAGGCGATGCACGACGCTTGAGTGCGCTACATGAGTTCCAGCGCCAGAGGCCACCCAGGTTCAGGGGAGAGACGGACCCGCAGGCGGCTGAGGATTGGCTGGAGGCTGTGGTGGGAGTCTTCAGGCTAGTGGGGACGCCATCGGACTTCATGGTGACCTTTGCTGCCATCCTTCTTCAGGCAGCAGCAGACAGGTGGTGGAGCCACTTGTTCCAGTTTTGCGATGGAATGGCTTTCACATGGGAAGACTTTGAGACCTTCTTCAGGGTGGAGTTTGTGCCAGTAGCTCTACACCCCGAGCGTGATCAGGAGATGCTGCCTTTGCCACGTGTTTTTCGATCAGAAGCCGAGTCATCTGTGGGCAGTAGACAGATGATGCAGAGGTCCAGGAGGACCAGACCAGCAGTTGGGCGATCTCGGGTTTTAGGACCGGTGGTGCAGGGCACCCGGAGTGGGAACAGAGATAGCCGTGCAAGGAGCAGGTTGTGTTACTCATGCCGCGGAAAGGGTCATCTGGCACGTGACTGTCCGAATCCCGATCCGCAGGCTTTGGGGGAGCCACCGAGATAGAGGCAGCGACAAATGCTTGAGCAACAGTAGAACTCTTGGAGCAGGTGGACAGGAGCGGAACTAGTGGATACATCTCTTGTACTTCTAGTTCCATGTTTGATGTTGTATTTGTGTCTTTGTACCATGAGCTGCAATAAAATAAAGACACTTATCTTGTGATGTTTGCCTTCCTGTCCTCTTTTGTGATGTTACTGAGTGGTCCCGGTTAAACTGTTGACTTGACCCTCACTTTCGAGATTTCAACTGGAGCAGACCCAGTGACCTCACACTGATGCCGAAACTGTGACTCGACCCTTGGAGGCGAGAGTGACAGTTGGATCTCTTAGTAGTTATGTCGAGGCCTTACGACGTCATCCATGGCATGAATGCATCCTTCATGCCAGGATTGACTGTATTAGGCAATGGGCGTGGTTCATCTAGAGAGGGGATGAGACCAGGTTTCTCTTTTCGGCAAAGGAGAAATTTTAGCAGCTCTTCCAGATCATATGCAAAGGAGGTGCAGTTCATCCAGGAGCGGATGAAGACTGCACAGTGCAGTAAGAAACAGGAAACCAGTGCCAGTCTTAGAGACTCGGGCGTGTTAAATGTTTCATGAAGAGGAAGCTTAAAGGAGAGATGAGTGTACAAAGCAGCAGATGTGGAGGAACTGCTAGGTGAGCAGCATGAGGTGGTGTACATCCTAACATGCTACAACCACCCGTCTTAGTTATTCCCGCCAGGCTTAGGGAGCTGGAGGGAGGAGGAAGAGTGCGGCTGCATGCGGTCAAGGAGTGTGACCCAATGGCTCTAGAAATGATTCAAGGGACAGTCTATGTCCACTACTAGATGCTATAGTAACAGACGTCGATATGAATCATTCCTCGCTTCCACAAATCTTTTTCCAGACCTAGAGTTTCCGGTAAGCCGTGGACTTGACCCTCACATCTGGAGATACCTTGGGAGGAGACTCGATAATCACACTTACGCCGACGGTGTGGTTAGACCCTCGAGGCGAGAGTTCTGGTTGGAATCTCTTGGTTGCAGCGTCGAGGCATTACAACGTTAGTTTGAGTATGGAATGGGCAATAACTGTTCATACTCAAATTGACGGTTTTAGGCAAACGTTGGGATGGGTTTTCCTTGGTCGGCGGAAAAGGAAACCCCAGGCAGTGCAGGGTAACTCTTGCACAGGAGGGTGCGACCGATCACTCTTGAGTCGGTCAACCTTACCCTCATAGCAGCAGTCGTTTTGAGTTTCAGTTCTAACAGAAATGGAGACCTCTGGAGTTCGAGGATGACGACCACGTCTTCTTACGGGTCTCACCTCGACGAGGTTTACGGAGATGTGGCCTGGGAGGCAAGTTATCTCCGAGGTTCAACGGACCTATCTTGGTCCTCAGCTGGGTAGGCGAGGTGGTTTACCGCTTGGCCCATCCACTTCAGTTGCACTAGGTGCACGACGTTTTCCACGTATCCCAACTGATGAGATACGTGCTCGACCCCCCTTCGCATATCATCGACCATGAGGAGCTAGACGGTGGCGATGAGTGTCTTATACGGAGGTTCCTGTGGGGATCGACGATCGACAGGAGCGGATCCTAGGAGGATGGTCGATTCCTCTTGTGCACTTTCTTTGGCAGCGCGGGAACCTCCAGGTGAGCACATGGGAGCGGAAGGCTCAGATGCGTGCTCAGTACCGCTTTGTTTCCCTAAGTCTATGGTGAAGCTTTACGAGGACGTAAAGCCCTGTGGTGGGAGTAATGTAAAGACCCGTAAATTTCACGGAAATTTTTTTCTTAATTTTCTTTGGAATTTTACAAGAACGCAGTTTCTGACGGCACCTGATTCCGAGGCCCGGTGTGCCCGGAATCATTTTCCGAAGTTTTGGCTCGGGTACGTTCAGTGAACGGACGAGCGGGTTTTTCTAACATTTGAACCGGTGCCTGGAATCGAATTCTGAGGGCACCGATGAAATCACAGCGCCGGTATTCGCTTAGAAACGCCTCTTCCGGAGTTGCGTTTTCTCTGGTGTGGTTTTTAATTTTCGGGCTTAAAGTTAAGAAATAAAATAATTTTGCGACAACTTTATTTTATTTCGCTTAAGCCACTTAGAAGCCACTTGAAGCCACTTAAAGGAGGCTTGAACTGAGTTGAACTGGATAGGATGCTATCCAGAAATTTCCTACCCCCTTGGTAGGATATTTGTGAGGTGGGGCCCGCACGAGCCCTGCCGTTTATTTCCGCTAAGAAACGCACCCGTAAAAACCCGTCTTAATGAAAGTCAACTGACGCGTTTCTTAAAATCTTAACAGACCATTTAATTGGGCTGTTTCTTTCGTAAATTAAATGAGCTGTTTCTTTCGTTGAATTAATTCTACGAATTAATGGTTCGTTTCTTATCTTTTTAAATTCAAATGTTTAGTTGTGTAAATAAAATAAGGCTTAAGCTTATTTTATTTTGGTTAATAGCTTTGGCCACCTGGAGAGCTTTTGGGAGATTTTCTTCTTCTTCTTCAACTCTGACGAAGAACACGAAGAACGCTCAACTTGATGAAGAACGCTCAAGTTCCGACGAAGAACGCCGCTCCGCTCTTCTTCGTCTTCCGTGTCAACGAGAGGGAGCGCCGCTTCCTCCTCGGATCCCCTTCGTCGACATAAGAGGTTTCGCCAACGACGTATCACATCGGACACATCTCTTCGTCAACGGAATTTAAGAACGACGACAGTGACGCCCGATCTCCGCGACGTTGACTTCCGCGGACGTTGTCAAATCTTCGAACCTATACCCGAGGTAGGGGTTGTTGATTATTGTTTAATTATTCTATTCTTGATCTTGAATTTAGCAAGTCTAAGGTGTGGCTTTTGAAATATTTTAAGTTGCATTATTGCTTAACGTGAGGGGGCCGGACCGCATGAACACGGCCGAACCCCCCTCCATCGTTCTTGTTGTGTTGCTTGCGGGTGGATGAATCAAGGTGGCATGGTGTCGTCGCACCACGCGGATATTCGCCCAATCCTTATTACGCGACGCCGTCGCGTGGGCACCATGGAAGAAACAACAAGAACGCGACGCCGTCGCGCCGCGTTGAAGAAATCAAGGTGCGGCGGAGGGGCGCGGTGCCGTCGCACCGCGCCGGATGACGAAAACCGCGGCCGGTTCCGGGCCGCGGCGGAAGAGAAGACCGGCGGCCGGGCCGCCGGCGTCGGAAGCTGAAGGCGGGACCGGAATTTCCGGTCCCGTTGGAGAAAACCGGCCGGCCAGCTGGCCGGCCGGATGGCATTAAATCGGGGGAATTAATCCCCCGGCCAACAATTAAAACCCCCCTCATAAAGAGGGGGGCGGTTCCAAGAAAGGGGGGGCAGCAGCCCCCCGGTTTATTTCCAAATCAGCCCCCACGTGGGGGGTCGTTTTTCTACAAAGGGCGCGGCTTAGCCGCGCCGCCGCCTCCAAGAAAGCGGGGGCTTTGCCCCCCGCGCCGCCTCCGTGCGGCATCAGGCCGCCGCGGCCCCCACGCCGCCGCGCCACCACCGGGCCGCCGCGCCACCGTCGGGCCGCCGCGCCGCCGTGCCGCCGGCCGGCCGGGCCGGGTCAGACCCGGGTCGAGTCGACCCGGTTCGGGTCGCCCGGTTCGGGCCGACCAGGGGGGGTCGGGCCGGGTCGGCCCGGACCCGGACCCCCCCGTTTCGAACCAGATTCGGTCTTTTGGATATAACTTGAGCCTCGGACCTCCGATTGACGAACCGTCTGCGGAAACGCGATCCTTGGATCGAGACGGTCGTTTCGGTATATCGCACTCAAGGTTTCGGATTACTTTGAGATCGGCCGGGTTGGTTCGTTCACGAAACCAACCGGGCCTTGGAGCGGAAACGCTCATATCTTGAGCTACGGACGTCCGATTGACGTGTCGTCAGCTGTGTTGTGTTCCTCTTAGTGAGAAGGATCTTTTGGAATACTCCGCCCGAGGTTTGGACGCAGGTGGAGTACGGTCGGGTTGGTTTTTCCTTAAAAACCAACCGGGCCCCGGGGACGAAAATGTCAATTACTCTCAGACCGGGCATCCGATCGACGCACCGTCTGTTGCGTTGATTTCCTGTTGACGATATGGAACTCTTGGCATCCTTCACCCGAGTTTTGGATACAGTTAGTAGTGGCCGGGTTGGATCGCACCCGAAATCCAACCAGGCCCCTGGAACGGGAAAGCTGATACCTTTCAGACAGGACGTCCGTTTGACGAACCGTCAGCGGCGTTGGTGATTACGTTGAGTAACTATCCCTTTGAGTATACCCAATGGGAGTTCAGGGTACAGTTGTGATACGGCCGGGATTGGTTCGCACACGAAACCAACCGGCCCCTGGGACGAAAAGGCTAATAACTCACAGACCGGGCGTCCGATTGACGCGCCGTCTGTTGCGTTGAGACCCCTATGATGAGGCGGTCCTTTGAGACACTTCTTTGTGGGACTTTGTGATACATGGAGTATCGACCAGTAGCTCGTGGAGCGGACCCTCCCGGAGACGAGCGTGCAGAGTACGGAGACCGTGTAGCCGACTGAGACCTGACGACTGCTTGACCAACTCGATTTGGAGTGAGTCGACTAGCCCAGTGGACGGAGCACCCGGTATTTGGCGGCAGACCCACGGCGGACGGAGCGCCTGGTAGTTGGCAGCAAACCCGCGGTACTCGACAGGAGGAGTACCTCAGTAGGCTCTTTGGGTGAGCGCCCAGTATTTGGCGACAGACCCTCAGCGGACGGAGCGCCCGGTAGTTGGCCGCAAACCCGCAGTACTCGACAGGAGGAGTACCTCAGCAGTCTTAGGTTAGTGAGCAGTACCTCGGAGTCATGACAGGACCACTGTACACTCTAGAGACGGAGCTCTTCAGTAGTTACGGTTTCGATAATGAAAATCCTGGTTTGAGCTGAGACTTTTGACCTTTGTGTTTCCTCATGATTGAGATGGGTTACTTGATAACTTAGGTATATGTATGGGCATATACCTGGGTAGTGGTTATCCGTTGATCTCATGATCCTTGTGTTTCCTCATGATTGAGATGGGTTACTTGATAACTTAGGTATATGTATGGGCATATACCTAAGTAGAGTTTATCTGTTGAGATATTCTTGTGGTTATCCTTGTTGGTTTTAGTGAGACCATGAGGGTCTCGGCGTCCCTACTGAGTATCGTTATACTCACCCCTGCACGGGCTATGCCCGCACCTCGTTGTGTTGGTTGCAGACGACAGGCAGTGCTGACGGAGGCCAAGTGTTCGAGGACTGGACGGTACCCGGAGGTGGACTACACGACAAGTCAGTGTACGGAGGTGGACTTCACGGTGAGACGACACTCGGAGGAGGTTGACGGACGAGAGCACTGTGGAGGCTATCTGTACCTACCATTCAGGTAGGATTCGTGGTGGACGATCGAGGAGCTGCGCCATCTGTACCTACCCTTCAGGTAGGATCCGAGGAGGACGACCCAGGAGCCGCTTCCGTCCCTCCAGCTGTTGTCTTTTTCTGTTGTACTTTCTTTTGGGTTTGTATTCTGGCCCATTTACTTTTCAGCACTTCTTTTCGTACTTAGTGTTTTACTTCCGCTTGTACTCTGTGGTGCTTGTTTTCTTTTATAAAGGCAATGCCTTCCCAGTTATCGGGATTTTACACCTTTGGTGCTAGTCGCCAGCCCCTGGCCTATGGAAGGCGGGCTTGGGGTAGTCACGACACGGGCCCCGAGGACGGGTCGTGACACTTTCCTCTATAGTCTGAAACACCTGAGATTTCAAAAAATTTATCCACCTATTATTTATTGATTCCAATTGTTGGTTAATATGAAATTTATTAGTCATATAATGTTATAGCTAACTTAGAATAATCACAATATCCTTAACTCCAGTAATCAACAATTTTTTTCACATGAACACATTTTTAATCATATTAAATGTTAATCTAGTACACTATGGTTCCAACCATTGACAATAGAAAAAAATAATAGTTTTTTTCATAATATTATCGTTGGGAAATAAAATGATCATGGAAAATATATCATAGAATGTCTAAATATAGATAATTTCATTTTTATTCTATAATTATACATGATTAACATTGTTCATTAGTGGTTATTATTTATTTTTCATTATATTGTTCATAATTAATCTTTGGATATTCAAATCATATCCACTAGAGGTTGTCATAATATATATAAATAATATCTTATTTTCACAAATCGGGTCATGATTGATTCTATATAAATGCCCCTTTTTTGTTTTTACACTTAGGTAGCTCTATTCCTAATCAATATAAACTTTTATTATCCTAACAAGGATGAAATTTCATAGACCCAAGTCACTCAATCATTGACCAAAATTCTAGGATATTTTAATATACCGTGAAACATATATATAATTATCATTGTATATATCAAATAAATATTCTTAGATATAACCCTTGGGGTATCACTAATGTTTTCAAATATTACTTTCTAATGGTATACTAATGAATTCTTTAATACCAATAGTAGAGACCCAAATATCTCATGTATAAATATTGTATCATAAAATAAAAAAAACCATTAACACCCAAAATGATCTCTTCAGTAAATGAAATATCATATATAAAATTTTAATAAATCATTTTAATATTTATTAATATTAAACATGTAGATATGTTAGATATAAAAAATATTATATAACTTTTTATTCTTATAGAAATTAGTTATAAATAAAAAAAATTTCTTCTAAAATTGTATATAAAATATTAATTCTTAATATTCCAAATATTATTTTTTATATATGAATATAATTTTATATATAAAAAACCACAATTTAACTTTAATAAATTATTGCGTATTTGGAAAAATATGGATTTTTCAGTGATTAGCAAATATACCTGTTTTTTAAAAAAAATTATTATAAATATTTTAGGAATATTTAGTGTCCCAATGTGTTTTTAGTATATTTTAATTTAAAATTAACATTATTTTGTTATATTTAATTCACATAATTGATTTCTATTCAAATTTACATGAGTTTTTAGTATAATATTGTATTTGGGATTAAAACATGTTACTAAAAAAGAATTTTTTAAAAAAGAAAATCCATATTAATAAATAATAATAAACCATAGTTGATAATTTCTATTCTAAATTTATAGATTTTATATAATTTAATATATAAAGGTTTTACTACAATGATTATTTTAATTTTCATATTTAACATTACACAATCTTATTATGAAAAAAAAATTCTACTTGAAACACCCTTTTTCATCACATAATTAGGTTTTTTTGAAAATAATGAATAAAAATTTTGTAAACATAATTTATGAAAATTGATAAAATTTATTTAATCAGATTAATTTATATTTTCCACTCAAGAAAACATAATTTATAACCAATATTAGTAGTAAAAACAATAAAAAAATTCTTTGGTTATGGTAAAAATTAACTTACTATGACGTTAGACTAAAAATATAATGGTTATATTGAAATAAAAATATGTCTATAATATATTAGATGAAAATATTTTTAATTTATCCCCTATAATCATAAACATATTTTTTTATTTTATCTTTGACATAAGAATAAATTTTGTGATGAATTCATTCTTGTCAAAAATTACAATGGTGCTACCCACCAATCATATAAAAGGACACCCACTATCCACCAATATTGTCACCGGAAAAACTATTTTATAGGATAATACCTAAATAATAACTTCCACACTACCCTCAAATAATCTATTAAATCTTATATTTAGTTTAATTTCATCCATGGAATAAATTTTTTGAAGACCAAAAGAGGTCACTTAAGGAAAAGACAGTGCTGTCCAATAAGTATTTTTATTTTAATTCCACCACAAAAACGAAAATTTTATTTGAAAAAAATTATAATTTAATAAATTATGTTTATTAAATATAAATATATGTTATATTTTTAGTGGAATAATACAAATCCTTCCCTACTAAAATAATATTTATTATGAAATCATAATTCATTTTTACAAAGGATTACCACATCATTAATTAGCATGATTTATTATTCAATTATAGCCCCTCATAGTAGGTAATGATGTTATATATAATGTATAGATAAGTATATTATATTTTTAACAAAATTATTCCTAGGGTTTAATTTTATCAATTAAATTTTTTAAACATTCCATTCTACAGATGATAATATCTTTTTTGAACATGTTGAATGTCACATTCACAAAAGGATGGGACTCCATTTTCATCACCCAGACACATGAATTATATATAAATACATATTTATATATAATGTAATAGAATTATATATCTTTTATTATTTTAATTAATTAATTATAATGTACTACTTACCTATTTAGTTTATTGACCATAGAAAAATTAAATCGTTACTCATGAATATGTACGACCTCCTCTCTCTAAAATCGTAATACACTAGATTATTCAAAAGTGACTATCCTAACTAGTAATATAATGTATATTTTATTTGTAAATATGAAACTAATTTCATTATTATTTTTTTGATATGATTGTATGGTATTCTATTGACAATATGTGAAATATTTATAATAATGAAATCATGAGATAACAAAGAAATTAACACCTAAAACAATGAAAATAATGAAACATTAATAAGGAACGAGTGGTAAGATGTTATACATATATAATATATGATTTTATAAATATTAATATAGATATTTAATAAGTTTATAAAATTATTAAAAACACATTAAAAGATGTTAAAGTATGTTCAATCATTAGGAAACATCATGTTTGTGATTTCATAATTCAATTTATATTCATTTTATGGAACTTACACCTAACTAATTATGTTATATTATGATTATATGGGAAATATAAAATTTATTATTTAATATTTTTTAAATATTTAAATTTTATACACATAATTATTTCATTTATTAATATCGACTAAAATTAAATTATTTTTTATGCAATTTTTGTCTCAATATTTTTTTTATAAATTATGACATGTTATGAAACAAGTTTATTTTATAATGTGTTTATTAAACCCCATTGACATGTAATATTTTGATTTTATTTATTAACATTATATTTTTTTATATTGAAAATTATACTTCTATAGGGATTACTTTTCAATGATACCAATGTGGATTGATTTTTATGTTACAATCCCATTGAATATCAATATTTTTATGCTTTAGTATCCAATGTTGATATTATATGATATAACTCTCATTTATTTTCATTATTTATCATATCATCTTATATATTATGATATCTTAATGTAATACAACCTACTTTCCACTCATTTGTACTTTAAATTACTATGAAAACGTTTTTGTGAAATATCATATTTATTTTTATATTCTGTCAAAACCACTTTTCCTTCAAAAAAAGTGATCGTAAAACAATTTCATTTTTCTTAAATTTATTCATATATTGTTTCAAAAAATATTAACCATGATTTTATATTTTAAGAAATATTTTGAATGGATTCCCCGTGTAATTTTCCAAGTAATTTCATTTTTTCTTCTACTAAAAAGGTGAAATGATTTTTTTAACATGTACCACATGAATGGAATTTTTCCACATCATGAAAATTATTTTCCATGAATATTAAATTATATTTTTACTATTTAATTTTAAATTATAGTATTTTATAAATGATTTGAAATGTTTTCCATATAATTCTAATGATATTTTCCGCAAAAAATGTTTTTAATTTATTTTGATGATTCCTCTATTATGTTTTCAAAGTTGTTATAAATGAAAATTATTTTCACAATAAGATGTGAAATTTTAGTTTATAAAGTAGGTATTAAAAATTATAAGGTTTATTTTCAAAAACAATTATTCCCATCTAATGGAATGACAATAATCAAGGTCGAACAACCATGATGATACTTAGGATCAGATTATTATATTTGGTAATTACACAGTAATGATTATTTATCTACATGAATTTATATTGTTTCATTAAGATAATTATAAAACCAATGTCTTATATAATATATATTCAAATTTATATATAAATTTATGGAACCCATTTCTTTGACTTGGGATAAAAAAATTTAAAATACGTATATATGGAAGTTGTTTCATTACAATGGGATAACCATGTTTACAAATGTTTTCTATGGAACCCATTTCAATTTCATTGGTTATTCATGTTTCAATTATAAGAGTTTTAGGATGAAACAGAAATAGAATTTATTATATGGTGGTTCTTATGCTTTATATATTATGGGTTCACCTAAAAACCTCATGCTGAGATAAATATAGAATAATATATTGGTAATCCCAAAAAACACACCAATGAATTTGGTAATTATAATGTACTATGGAGAATAATATTATATGAAAACCATTTAGTTATTTCATTTATAAAAATTTGTAATGGTTATATTGGTGTTCAATGATGTTGATGTTCCAAGACACCAATATGTTTTATCTATATATAATATGGGATTATAATGATTTACATAAGAAATACTAATATCACATGTGTCATGATTTTATACTCAAATGAATATTGTTTTTTTAAAAATCCTCATTCTATGTCTCATGATTGATGATTAATTCAATGATTGATAAAATTTATTTATGATTTACTTAACTACATTGATTATTTAATTACACCCATTATTATGTTAATTGGTTATATTTACATGTTATTGATTATGTTTACCATTATTAAAAAATTTATTATCACTACTCATAATTTTACTATTCTATTTTATATCTAGAAATAATGTTGAAAAACTTATCTTTATAACGGATTTCATGAAGATGAAGATGATAAATTAATGAAAAAATTGAAAACATCAGTTAAGTGGGAGAAATATTATTTTAATGGCATCAGTATTGTATATATATGTTTTCTTCGAATTCAGTGAAATAATAAAGATAAAATTACCTAGAGATTGTAAATGATCAAATTATATGTTTTCTCTGTTTTATGGATGGGATGGGAAAAAACAAGGCCGTAAATATACACATCATTGCTAGAAATATGAAATTCCTCATTTGAACACTAGATCCGGTTTACTGAGGTTAAGTCTAGTATATTTATTATCAATGTGTGGTCTTGATAAATTTTGTTGACATAATAATGTTAATAGAATACCATTGAATGATTATACCTTCTGGTTATGTTGGATTGAATTACAATTTTAATATCATAATACCGCATCATCAAAACAATGTCTTATCATATTAGTTAAATATAGAGAAAACATGGTTTATATAGTAGGATACCATCTAGGGAGAAATATACTTCCAAATCATCATCGAGAAATGGTTGGAATTGGAATAGTTCAGTAGGTTTGAGTGATAGTTAAGTTGAAACATGATATATATAGTGGTGATATCCATTTAGAGAAGAACTCGAAATAGTATGAATGTTAATGGCTACTGTGGGGGTGTTTAATGAGAATAAATCCCCCATATTTTGGTGGATCATCAGAAACAATGGTAGCTGAAGTATAGATCAATTCAATATATATTATATATATTGTCATGGGATGTTCAATAATTTAAAAGGTAACACATACCGTGAATCATTTTGAAGGTGAAGCTAATTTTGATGGAAATTAGTGATGAATTAAAATTATAATGATGACATTGATTCAAAGGAATTTTAATCAACAATGGGTAAATTATTAGATTAATATTTCTATAATGTTGTTATGATATGGTTGTAAAAACTGTTTGTAGAATTTCTTCAAAAGGATGTTGATTATATGACCATTTAAGAAGGTAGTTTTATTAGATAACAATGTTTTGTACCAGATATGATTTGATACATTAATAGTACCATTAATATACATTATATATTATTGAATCAATTTATAAAAAATATCTTCTTCCTCAAATGATGTTAAAATCTAAGAGAATTTTTCTCAATGTTCTTAAAATGTATAGATGGATTTTTTGGACACTTATGTTTTATGTGATGTTGAATAAAAGAAGTGGTAAATATTGTAGGCGATGAAGAATCATACAAAAAATAAATATAGCAGTTGGAAAAACAATTCACTATATATTGGTATGTTCAGTGAAAATAACCTGGAAGAATTTCATATAAAATCTGGTATGTATAACCGTTGTTGAATATTTGGATATATGGACCATTATAGAAGGAAAATTAAATAAATGAATAATATAATGGTGTTCCTAATATCCATTCATTTTTTAATTTTTTTTGAATGATATGTTTAATTAATGTAATGTAGCCTCAAATATAGTAGTTTGGGCAGGAAGGCGTCACTATAAGTTGAAAAAAGATGACAAAATATACATTCCTACTAATAAAGTTCATGTTGGGCCATCATATGAAGTGGAAATAGGTATGATTCTTATTTACATGAATTATTGTAGTATCATGCATATATCAAGATCATAAAAATATATAATTTATTATAAATTTTCCTATAAATTCAGTATATCACCTTTGGAATTTATGATATGGATTTTAGTGAAAACTCTTGGCAGATGTTATATTGAAACCACGATTTATAAGAATCATCTTATTACTATCAGTTGGATAATTATTCCTAAAATTCATATTTAACAATAAATAATGCAATTTAATATCAATTTGGGTATGAATTTGAATTCATTTAAGCATTATATGATATATTACATTCATAAATATTTTATATAATTATTTAATGGATTTAATAACATAAAAAACCAATAAAATTTATCAGATATTGAAGTAAAATTTACAAAGATCACATTTTTTAAGAGAATAAGAATTTAAAAATTATTGATTTTATAAAAGTGGATGTATACATTGTCAATTTTTCTGATGATTTTCATAGATTTATTTCATTTCAAGTTGTTGAGTTTATTATATGCATAATACATGATGCAAATCAAATTTATAATCCACCTTATTGAATGGATAAATAGGATATTTGAAAATATTAAAAATAAATTATAGGAGATATAGATAATTTTTTAATCCAACCTATCACTTCTTTGATGCCTGATTATATTTTTTAGAACAAATTACGTTATAATGATTCATTTAAATTACTATAGAGAATTGAATAACAAATCTTTGATGAACAATAACCCTTTAATTCATATCAATGTTTTTTTGATAAACTCTTTGTATAAAATTATTTTTCAATTGTTGATATGAGGTCTGGGTAAAATAAGTTGAATTTGAACAATGATTACATTTATAAGACTTCATTTCAAATGAAATATGGGAAATATAAGCTTTTTGTTATTACCTTTGGGTTGTCAAATGAACCTATTGTATTTATGAATATTTTCGTAATGAGATGTTTTAGATGACTTTTAACGAGTCCTATAAATGAATCTAATGAATCATTAAAATAAAAGTAATTTTATAATTTTTATTTTATTTTTAAAAGGGTATTCAAATTGAAAATATAATTTTCAATACTTTTTTTAAGGTTCATTTAATTTTATCCCCACTCATTAAAGTTAATAGATATTGTCGTTACTTTAATCAAAAAAGGAGATTTTATATTTATACATTCATTATTATTTTTTAGATGGAATATGAACTTTTTCAAATAGAATTTTATGGATCATATTTTCTTCCAATGAATTAATTATATATTAATGAGAATGATCTGGAATCTATTTATTATCAATTGTAAAATCATATTTCAAACAGATTGGTACATAACCCATTTCAATTTCATGGATAAATGTGGTGTCAATATGATTTTTATGGAACCTACTTCATTCCAATGGTTTAATTAGGATTTAATGGTATTTAAATTAAACCCATTTCATTTCCATTTATTAAAAAAGTATTAAAATTTAAAAAGAATATTTCAATGATTTTTATGATGTATGTTTTCTGTTATTTATTCATTTTGTGGTTCTAGGACATTATATTCAACTTTCTTGGCCGGATAGCACTGGGTTAGACCTATGTAGAATTTAAAATGGGTACTTCCAAATATAATCATGTAGTCTTGATAAAGATCAATTGATTTGTGCCCCCAAATAGTGCTCTAATTAATTGGATAATGATTATGTTCAATAGAAATTTTTATAGTATTCGAATGTATGGTTAGTCCATTTATTTGGGTTATATAAATGTTTATTATGTATTATATGAAGATGAAATTACATTATTCGAAGATGTTTTGTCCATTATTTCTAGGGGTTAATAATGTGTCCTTTGATAATTATTAATAACACAAGGATCATGTTTATTTGTTTTAATGATACAATGTTTTGATAAAGCCGTATCCATTGATTAATGGCAAATTACTAATGAATTAATGGGTATGTGTTATTTTATGGATTACTTATGAACAATGATTTTATCCTCAAACACTTATCCAGTTATTTTGTTCATTTAATAATTTTACTATTTATTTCTTATGTTTATCACTAGAGAGAATTTTATCCCACTTTTCTTATAATAAATTTTACCTTCTCTATCAAGAAATGATGTTGAATTAATTATTTATTAAAGTGATTATGGATTTATTATGATGATTAAAGCCTAATAAAATATTATAAAACCATTTTTAAATTGAAGAAATTTTCATTTAATGAACTAGAAATTGTTTTGGTTGGAGTTATTTCCAATTCTCCAAAATTAAAAACCTAAAATGTCCATGGGAATATAAGTGATTCAGTTACTAATTTTGATGATTTTTAGTGTAGATAAAATAAATTTTGGGCAGATTTTTTTGGTATCAATATTGAAAACGTAATGTTTATAATTTCAGCACTAGATTTATGAGAGTGGGTTTGGGGCTGTTATAAAAATCATATAGGTTTAGGGATTTCGAGAAAAAGGAAATTTATAGAAATTGTCTATATGTGAGCTCAATCATCATCCATTATGTTTTATATAAGTATAAAACTTGATTGATGAATAATAAAAAATACATTTCATCATATGTCAAGGAAAAGGAATACATAATAATGGGTTCTATGAAATGCATAATATGGGTAAATAAGGTTGATAACATATTATTAAGGGAATTATGGTATTAGAAAATGAAAATAACAATTTAAAACAATGTCCTACCTAACATAGTTCATTAAAAAATGTTTAGAAATAAACCATGGGATTTACAAATACAAGAATCTTATTATAGTCCAAAAACATAAAACCAGAGAATAAAACATTGGAATATAGAATATATTTGTGGGATTCACACAAGATTATAACAACATGAACATTTATAATACAGGACCTCAAAAAATCATATAACATATTGAACATCTCATCAAGTTCATTCAAACCATTTTGATCAGGTAATCAGGTAATGCATAAACTCTATACTCATGAGTGATCTATTTTAAATTCATCACTGTTAGGTGATATGGGTCCCACCTATCATGTAATAAAAATCATTTATACATGTCTAATGAGAAAAACAAACATTCACCATTTCATAATTTGGGTAAATAAATTGAATTCATAAACATATCTTAATAGAATAATTTGATGAAATGAAAATAGTTTCATAATGATTTCTCTTTTGATTATATCTTATCCATGGAAATAGAATACTGTTTCACAATAAATTTATCATGGCTTGACCTATATAATATAAATTTTTTTCGTAAAAATAATGTTATCATCAACAAAATCCATCATGGGAAATAATTTCAATGTAATCATTGAATCATATAACAAATAATTATAATCAATCATTGTCGAATGCAATCAGTGATGTAAAATGATTCTGGAAACTCTTAGGGATCAATTATTCTGTAAAATATCCACTCTAATATAAAATAATCTTTTAGAAACTAAAATAATTTCATAATCATTTTCAACGAAAATATCCCTCAAAATATATAAATGAATCTTTGAAACCATTTACGAAATTTCATGATATATGTCCCAATTCGAAAAAATCACTAAATTTTTTAATAATATTTTATGAAATAAATTTTATTTTATATAAAACCCCACAGATATAATTTAATCCTTATAACAATTATTATTTCATCAAGGTGGAATAAATTTTTTATTCTGTATATCCTGCAAAAATATTCTTTTCACAATTTTGTTAATGGAAAAAAGTGATTGTTTTGAAAAATGATAAGAAGATTTCATTTTAAATTTTTTTGATGGAAGGTAAAAATATGGATAAGGGTTTCTTAATTAAATAAATTTTATAATTTTATAAGCATTTATGAAATCATTTTTGGAAAACATATTTTTAGAAAGGAAATTTTTTTCACAAGATGATATAAATAAATTCAGTTTTTCATTAAAAATTTATTTTTTATATTTTGAGTACATAATGACAGTAAAATGAATGGAAACATTTATTTTAAATAAATAGCCATAGAATAATAAATTCAATTATTTTATTGATAGATGGATAAAAATATTTCATTATCATATGTTAAATCTAAATAATAATGAAAAAAATAATATTGTATTATAAAACAATTACCACAATGTAATCATTGAATTGTAATCCCCATTAAATAATAATATAAAATATAACATAAATATTTATGTTATTAAATTTTAAATTTGATTTATATACACCTCAAATAAATTTTTAGGTGCACAACACAATATATCTTTGAAAAAAGATAACATGAGAAAACAAACCCTTATTGTATTTGTATCGTTGAAACTATAAAACTCTTGACAGTGGTATAGTAAAAAGTAATGTAAATGAAAATAAATATTATTTTAACAATGATAAATAAGTTAAATGTAATTATATACTAAATAATTCTATAAGGTGGTGAATATGACAACAATATAATAAATGTAAAAACAGAGACATAAATATATTGCCTTAAGTAATTACTCTAATAAACAATTATAAACCATTATTTATACTAAAATAAAATTTAATATTTATTTATTTTATAAAAACAATTATTTTTATAACAACATTTATTATTTACTTGTGACAATTAATTTCTCATTTATTAAAAAATTTTCGTTAAAATAATATTTGGGGAAATAAATTCATTTTTTATTGTATGTTTTTATTCGTTATTTTATATCATCATAAAATTAGTATAGATAAATCATAAATATACATGATATAAATATAAAATAATAATTTTATGTATTATTTTTAATCTATCAATTTTATAGATATAAAATAAATATTTCATTCTTGAAGGTAGAATGCTTCCTTATACATGAATGTTGAATCCATATTCATGAAAGATTAAGTGAATGTATGATAAATGATAAGCTATCATTAAATAATAATTTTTAAACTATATATATATATATATTACACTAATTTTATATAACTTTATTAACACACATCAAATGATTTTGTTAAAAAATCACACTTCTTCGTGAGGGAGTATTCCACCATACATACAAACAATGTTATTTTATAGCACATGAAATAGATATTCTGTTGGTATATTTGATATAATTTTTTAATTTGTATAAATATGATTAAAATTTAATTTATATTTATTTAATATATACTTATTATAATTCATTTAAATCAAAAATTTAAAACACATCACATCATTATATGACATAGTTGTCCACTAGACAAACGAGAAACCTTATTGTTTTCCTAATGGGTTTTTATGTATGAAGATGTGAGTGGATTGAAAAATAAATAGGTGTATTAATGTAAAATATTTAATATATAAACATCAAATATATAATTTTTTGTGGCATTGTTTGAAAATGAATAACAATGTTTCATGAGCCTGTAGCCCATTAAAAAATTTAATAATGAATTTGTATAATATTTATTCAAAAAAATATAGATTTAGGATATTACACTTACATAATATAATATACATATATGGAATATAATAAGAATACATTATCATCTAGTTCCAATATTATTTGATGGATGTGTATAATAAAATAAAATAAAATGTTCTGTTATGTACATTTCATCATGTTTTGAAAATTTCTTTTTGTTGGCACTAAAAGACGTTATATGTAACAATTAATGAAAAAATATGGAATGTATTATAAATTTAATTAATTGAGTGTATTATTATAATAGGTATTTTCTTATTCAATGGGGTTTTCTTTTCTAAATTATTGACGATAGGGGGGTTTCCCTTTAGAAAGTGAGGTGAGAGGAAAAATTGATATTTCTAAAAAGAAAATTCCATGACAATGTTTTTAATTAAAATAGTATCAAAATAAAAAATTAATGAAAATAATATGTGATATAGTTGAAATATATCCATATAATGTGTTTTAATGAAATTACATTTCATTTTATTACTTATATTTTTAGTTTAACCCCTAATAAACCCATTTTCTCCATAACGACTGCGTTTAATTATTTCTTATTTTAATATTTATAAAAATAAAAAAATGAAGTTGAATTTATTAGTTTATATAAATATTTATGATTTTAAATTATTAATCCATTATTACAAATAAATTTCAGAAAAAGAAAAATTTGAATTTTTAACTAAATCTATAGATACGATTAGAATGTTTATTTTAATGAGAAAATGTTCAAAATTTTAAAAGCTTTTTAAATAAAATTGAAAAAAGTTACCTAAATTTTATTAATAGATATATATTTCAAATAATTTTTTATTTTTAATTAATTATAAATATATTTATATTTTTTGAAATATTTAAATGAAATTACAATTTTTATATGAAAACCAGTTTGTTCACATTCACCACAAAATTTTATTTTTATAAGAATTTTAAATAATTCAACCAAAAATTGTTTTTAATTTTTTATTTAAATAATTATTTATGTTATTTGAGATCAGTTTTTTAAAATAATAAAAAGTGGTATTTTGAATATGTGTACAAAAGAATGATTTTTTTTTATAAAAGTACAATATCATATGAAGAAATGACTTTATTTTTATATATTTTATTTAAAACACATATGAAAATTAATAAAAATTTCATTGAATATATAGGATATAATATTAATTCAATTAATAAAAACATTTTTATGTTTCAAAATTTATTAAGGTAAAAATCATTTGTTCACAGAAAATTAATTTTTCACAAAATATTTTGTTTTATATTCATATGGTTAAAATTTAAATTTTTAATAAATTTTTCATTGAAAAGTACATTACATATACATGTATAAACCATATATTTTTTTTATTTTAGTTTATCCTATATATTTCCACTATTTTAGTGGATGTGTTAAAACAAACATATTCGATAGAAATATATCCAAAGCATGGGACATTTTTTAAGCATTGGGTTGCATGTAACAAAAATTAAACTTAATGATTCATTGGCTATAAGATAAAATCTGTGTTGCATGAAACCCAATCTAAGCAAAGTGTTTTATGTAAGAAAATGAATAAATAACAGTAAACTTATTTGGTGAAAAAATATTTCATGATATCATTATATGATATAATACACACCTTAGTGGTCAAAACGAAAACATTTTTAATAAATGTGCATTCATAAACCGAATACTGATGATATATTTCCACAAAGGAAATATAGATGTATTAATGGGATGTTTTACTATGGGCCCAAAAAATATATTAATAAGATTACTTTTTTCATAATATTATAAAATATATAATAATACAATATATTGCCAGTATCACATAGTAATTTATACTTATTCATATTAAAAAAACAGGGATATAATCATTTTAATATTTTTATAGAATATTAATAGAATAACATATGTTGTTTAAAACACAAAAAACAACAACATATCATGTAAATTTTGTAAGTATATGTTTTTCCTTGGAAATAAAATATTTAAATATATTATTTGATTTAGTGTATACAACACTGAAATTGGATTATAATGATATGGTTGAGAAAAATAACATTATCCCGGAGATTATGCGTAATAGAGGAAAAAAATATGATAAATTTGATATATTATTGGAAGATAAATTATTTTTTAAAAAAATTATATTTTTTAATATCCCTTTTTATTAATTTAACTTATATATGATATGATTCAATGGTCTATAATTTTAATTTTCCATATATATACCATTATTTAGTTATTTGGTGCTATAATTTCCTTGGGAGAAGTATCTCCTACCGTGTAGATGTTGTTAAAGGGTTTTAGAGGCCTTTCACATTTTTCATAGTTTATAATTGGTCATGATAATAAATGTGGTTATCATTAGTAATATATGTGAATTAATATAGTGATATATTGTGTGGATCATAATTAGTGGAAGGTGAGTGAATTCCCTAGAAATCCATGTGTCATTGGATAGAGGAGAATGTAATTGTAGGTTTATTTTTTTCAAAACCATAGATAGAATTTTAATTAATATTAATACTTTCTATCTCACCTATAACCACAAGAAACTAATCATTAATACAATTATATCTAATACTCTCAATCCATAACAATCCAATGGTGGGTTTTGATTATGTTACTCCATTTAGTCTCTAATTTATATTACTATAAATGTTTCTGTCTATGATAATAAACAGTATGTGATCATTGTTCTCTGTACTTATCAATTGTTTTGGATTCATCATATTTTTGTTGGAATGAATTATAGATTTGTGGCTACAATGTCTAGATAAATGTACTTTAATATGCTATAATAGATAATTTTAAAATCATTTAAGGATCATAGCTTGATTCTAATGAAATGTTTTTATATCTTAAACAGATAAAGATATATGAATATTGGTGGAAGTATATGGTTTGGTAAAATTGAATTTAAAAACATATTATGTTTTTATTAATTAATACTTTAACAAATTTATATAATGAATTAGAATTTATTAGTTAACATAAATATGAAGGATTTAAATAAGTTACAAGTCACAATGAATATTACAATTTGGAATCTGTAATATCGAGTCAGGAATCTCTTTACAACATAGTTCAATTTTATATATTTTTTTGCATGATATGATAGAATGTTATTGTTTGAATTTAGACTATCATATGAATTTTGTTACATCATGGTTGGGGTATATCATTGTGAGGACCATGATTTAAATAAACAGATTCTCTTACCATGAAATTTCAATCATTGGTGCAATTCATTGCTAATAATTAATTTCTCCTAGTTTCAAGATGGTTTGGTTGATCAGAATTGGTGAGGTCACCACATCGAGGGGAAGGGTGGTTCTATGAATATTTAAAGGAAATATAATTTTCAAATGGAACTATATTAATATTAAATATGTGTTCAATTGATGTTAATGTAGGGATTATAGAAATATATTGTATTTATATTGTGTTAATAATAACATGGGAGAATTCACATGAAGTGGATATTATAATGTAGTTCCTTGGGATGTTCTTTTTATTTATAATCTTTTAGGGATATATGAACATAATAATGTGTGTCATGACCTAATTCGCAAATGTGTAAAATTGGTATACAATTGATTGGAGAAGGTTGTTGAATTTACGAATTGAGCATGTGGAATGTTTAATGATATGATATGACTAATGTTGGAATACATAGAGAGATAATATTAATACATGTATTTAATAGGATTATTTTCGGTTCATTAGAACATAATGACCTAGAATTTTTGTTTTGAATATTTAAAAGGTCACTAAATTCATTTTATTATAAGAACCATATACATTTATATATGAAAATATGTTATGTATACATTGATGCATCCATATTTGGTGGTATACTCACACCCTATAGAAATTAAAATGTGCGAAAAAAAATCATGACCAATGAACACCCATAAAAAATCATTAATTTTCTATAGGGATACAAAAAATTAATATTTTAAAAAAAATGATGTTTGGAATAAGAATTTAAAATCTCATAGAAACAAAATAAATTTTGACCCCATAAGAGTGTTCAATTAGTGATTTTATATTTAAAAAATATTCTTTTATCATTGTGATGTAGGAGAGAATGAAAAAAAAATTGTTATTGGAACTGTATATGAAAATATAATCAACGTATTCTATAGAGTTATATTTTCATGGAAATTATGATTAAAATGAATAGATGATTTTATGTATTTTAGGTTATATGTGAAACTATAATTTGAAATTTGTTTGATAATATCATAGTTGTTGTCAGATTTAAGATGGGGAGTGTCCAATGGTCTTGATATCCCCACTATGGTATACAAAAAACAATATTTACCTTGGTTTGATATTCTATGGTTTTAATGCACTATGTTTATCCTGAAGTACTATTATTAAAAAATTACCTAAAAATACTATATTGAAATGAAACAATTTCAAGCATTTAGTTCAACAATTTAATTATGCTCCATTCTGTTTAAAAAAACGGGTCATAAATTTTACATGTTGAATGAGATTTGAAATTATAATAAGAAATAATCGAAACAAAACCTAAAAAAATATAATAAAATACAATTGTGAATATCCTTCCCCTTTTTCATACATTACACTATCAGATGGAAGATATTTATTCTTCATTGAAATAATTGGGCCATGATATGAAATGAAGTAAAAAATCATAATGAAAGCTAGTGAGATAAAATATTGGTGTACCCTACATAGAGAGTAAAATCACCACAGAATTTGGTTTCTTAATTGATCCATGGTAGCATTAGTTTCGTACTCTATTTATAAATAAATAAGGGAATTCTGGTTATTTTTATTCCTCATATATATACATAAAAATGTTTTTATGGGTATGTAATGATTGTCCCAGAAAATTTGGGGTCATGTTAGTAGGTCTCCTTTCAAAAATATCATATAATAATACCATTTCAGGCCTCACCACAGAATTTTTTATTTTGGAATAGTAGTTTAATTCCATACATTTTCATTCCACTTCGGACTGTATTTGAATTTATGAAACAAAAAATTTTATAAAAAAATTATAGGGATGTAATGGAGGGATTAATTTTTTTCATGTAGTGAAACATAGTCCTTTTATTTTGAGTGACTTTCCTTATTATGAATAAGTTTAATGATTAGTTTTCAATCATATTAAAATTGATAAATTAACATTAATGATGTAAAAAAATTTCTTTTCATGAAACAAATAAATAATTTTCATTCTTTTTTCGGAACATTAGTTGAATATTAAGATCCTATTTATTCATGGAAGGACTAACTTTTTAGAAAAATTATTTTTATTTTTGAGTAAGATCCTCAATTTTCGTAAAACAATATATCCTTCCAAATATGAAGAATTCAATAAATATATAAGAAATTTTAAATCAATTAAAATATGAAATAAACAAATTTTTATATTGAAAAATATGCATGAAAGATATTTAAAACATCCCATTAACATGGTTTTAGATAGTTTCTCAAGGATATAATAACAGTACAATACGAAAGATTCTCAAACTACCAATCCTTAAATTCAATAACAATAAATAAAATTGATTAAATATCAAAATCGATTTTTTCATCGAATTAAAATATTTTTATATTAATTATTAAATCAATGGAATATTATTCCTCTTTATAGACCATCTCCCCTTTTCAATGAACAAATTAGGGAACACCATTCACTATATCATACATAATGAAAATGTCTTCTTGGACTAATTTTCTTTTTCTTTTAAATTTTAATATTTTTTTATTTATTCAAAATTCAGAATTGGGAAATGTATAAAATCCCCCATAAAACCCTATATGATCTACTGAAAACACTATTTGAAATAGATATAACATGATCAGTGCTCATGTAATAGTGGTTTTTGATTTAGCCTTGAACTATACTATTTTTTTATGGTTTTAATATGATAAATTGGATGAATTATTTATTAAAATCAAAAGAATATCACCCAATGAATGTCTATTAAAAATATACACAACTTAGACTAAAATAAAACTCCAAGACTGATGAATTTGGATGAAATAATAAATAATTTTCGATGTAATAAATATATAAACTACTTATATAACACAACATTTTTTCTAACATGGACGCTCATGGATTCTATGGTAAATAGAGGGATACATTAATGATGGGTTTAGCTGAAAAGTGTAAAAAAACATTATGATCATATTAAATTCGATTATGTTTAGTTATATATTTCATTATATACAATGAATGTTTAATATGGGGAAATTACAAATACAATAAAGAAATATAGTATTTATTGAAATTTGAAAAAATTTCCTAAAAAATACCACATTAAAGATAACAATGGTTGGGGAAAATAACCATATAAATGAATGTAAATAATAAAATCTATATATTGAATTATTAAAAAGATAAGGAATGGAAAACCTAAATAAATTAACTAATACAATTCAAATATTCTCTATAAATTATTATTTTGAACATCTTAAACAATAGGTTTGTCCATAAATATTATTTCCACTGTTATCTTATTCAAATAAATAATCAAAGAAATATGTAATCATGGAATGAAATATATCCTATGTATTTTATTTATCCATGATTAGTACATTAAATAAAAACTAATTGAACAGAATACAATTTTTCTATTAAAACTCGACAATAAAACAAATTTTTTAAAATACATTATAAATTATAATGGTAAATTTATTACTCTTTTTTCATTTATTTTTCATCATTAGGATGCATATGAGCCTCTTTATCTAGTTTCAAGATGTGAAATTCTCATATGACCCCTAGTAATATTACCTTATACTCTCCAGTAGGTCCTAAAAATGAACACATAAATGAGATGTTATAGTCCCTTATCAATTAATTTTGAATTATTATATTCATATAGAATTCACATAAGAAAGAAAATTTTAAAGACATGAAAATTCATGTTTCTTCTAAGAAGAAATTTTTTTCATTGTTATATTGTACATTTAATTTTAATGTTCAACTCTAGGGAAATTAGATTTGAAATATTTTACTTAGTGACAATCTATAAATAGTCCCAACCATGACCCACAAATATTTGTTATCCCTTGTTCTTCCTCTCTAAAAAACATAACTATTCTCACTACTAGAAGATGATAAAATTCCAATTAGACTCATCCTCCAATATATAAATTTTCCAATTGAAAAAAATGGTTGTTTATGATCCATCATAATTTTTGTAAACATCAATCCAGTTGTAATGATCCTTTATTCCAGTTTCCTTGATCTTAGATCTCAATTTTCAATTATTATTTATTATGCCATTACATTTATTATCATTTTGTTTGATAGTTGAAACCTTATGTTATTTTTAAATATCAATGATCTCCTCCATGTTGGGAATTTTTATAGTAAAATTTCATCATATAATTTAACATCCAAATTTTTCATAACCTAATTAATTTTGAAGCTTACATGTTTTCTACCAGCTTCCATAAATAAATCTCTAATTTGTTCATAGATCATGGAAGTCCCCATTTATATAAAATATCAAAATTCGAGAAGTCATTATTTTCATGACGTATATAACTAATTATATACGTTTTTATAAAATTTATCTACATTTATATTAATATATTCAATCACTAATCATTGGAATTACACTATTTAATCTAATAATTGATGTCTAACTATTGTTGGATTCATTCCTTATAATCCCATGATTTTGATGGTGCTGTATGACTTGATATTTTAAACAATACAAAAATATCATAAATCATTTTTTAAATTGGTTCAAACCAATGTAAAAAATGCATTGGGGTACTACTATGATCATCATTTTTTTACTAGGTCATTTGGTAATACCTTCGAACACTCTCATGTGCATGAAATGGTTCCAATTTCCACCAGCCCAAATTTATTTTGAAAAAAAAAACAATCATAAGATTGAATATTATAGATTACCTATGAAAAAGGTATGTCAATAAATAATTTTTAAACATTTTAATGAAACATACAATTTTTCTCAATTTTACCTTATTCTAGCCACACTAGGAATATAAATAATGTTTAATACTAAAGTGTTTCTTTTTTCCATATTCCTTAATTATTTGTCAAAATTCATTTCAATCTTGTAAACCTACATTTTAATTTAATATTATAGTTTCCTTTTTCATTATTTTGTATGCCCAGTGGAAAATTTTAACATTATATAGAAATGAAAATTCAACATAAACATGGGTGGATATATAGGAATCTTAGAAATAATCCTCTTGGTATGTCTCATATTTGATTATCTATTTTAACATCATTCTATTTTATATTTTGGATTTTGATAAAATATTCACTTTAATCATACATTTCAACTATTATTGATTCTTAATAATCATTTGAATAAGAAATATGATCAATTTTAGAATCCCTTAATGAGTCAATAAATATTTAAATTTTCTCATCTATTGTATTTACATGAATGTAAAATAAATGTTCATGTTGAACATGAAAACCTGGATATCCTTATCGAATTTTCCCCATTTTGGTTGTCTCTTTCTACCTTAGAATAAAAATCCCCAATTTTGATATGGGTAATATACAAATTCTGTATAAACAACATGGGGTTGTGATTGTTGTCCCATAATTGTGTCAATTATCATGGTTTTTAATTCAATTTTCACCATCATCAGGTTATTTAATTAAGTCATGTGTCTTCCATTTTATGGTGTACAAGAATCAATCAAATAGAATATGTTTCATTCTACATCATCATTTATACATTATCCTTCCTCTAACAACTTTTTCATCAATGACTAACTAATAATTGTTTCAAAAATAAAGTAGTTTTCTAATTAAATACATTTATAGAATTATTTATATATATATATATAATTAAATATCAAGATGAGGTTATTTTCAAATAAATTTTATGAAATGAATAAATTATGTGTAACATTTGTCACATTCAAATTATCTATGGGGAAAAATGAATATATAATGTCCATGTACATAGAGATGGGAATTTAATGGGTTATATAGTCCTAAAATCATATCCCATTAGTGAATGAATGAATAGTAAAACACTACATATATTCACGTTATATATCTTATAGTTAGGATAACTTGAGAAAAGGTCATACAACAATTAATGAATAATGATAAAATTGGTTGGTGAAAAAATTATCAAGGAACCAATAACAGAGAAACATCGAATTCTTGTTATTAAATATAGAAATGCGTACCAAGTGTGAAAAAATCAAAATGATAAGAATTTATATCTTAGTATTTGATGATTTAAATCATGGAATTATTATTCATGACTATGAACAAATATTTTATTTTCATACATAGTTCTCCAACACTCGTAATTTTATATCTCTCATTGGTAATAAGATAACATGATTTATTATTGCGTGAAACATGGTCACAACCCCATTCAATATCATGATATATTCCAGTTATGGATTGGAATAAATGATTTCATTCAATTATTCTAATGTTTAGCTGGTGTTCATAAAATTATAAATACATGTAATGAAGACACTGATAATTGATGGCATAAAATAATATGAATTTAAATTAAATATAAAACTAATTTGAAACCATCCTCAATAATGGTTCTATAAATTTGAATTCTTCTTGGGTGTCATTATTTCTCATATTTAAAAAAATATGTAGAGAAATAATTCTTACTTTGTATTTGGTGGTTCTCCTATAGTTATTTTAGTATGAAATGGTTTTTTCCTTTTTTGTGAAAGTCCTTAATATCGTGTTATTCTAATATTGAATTTATTTATTATTTATGGTCTTTGGTGATTTTTCACATCATAGTTAAATTACATTCATATAATACCATGGGATTACTTCTGCAAATTATTGTAGTACTCCTCTTGGTCTACCATTGAATTTTTCTATGATTTATCATATATGGAATTTGAAATTTTAGTGTTTGGACTTCTATTCCCTTCAATCAACCTTTTGAACATTTATTTCCATTTCGTTATATTTATAATATGTCCTGAGTTCCATGATATTCAACATGATGGTGGTTACGAAATTATCCCACATCTCGTATACTATGTGAAATTGGTTCTGCGTCGATGGTTTCGATGCGCTTGAAAACTGAATACTCTATACTGATATCGTTGCCATTGATTTTTTGTCATCAATTTCCAAACAATAATTGAAATCTTGAATTTCATCATAACAATTAATAATTATATATAATATTAAATATTTATTTAATGAATCATTATCTAAATTATATATGTATTTATTAAATTTTTTATTTGAATCATTTTCATGTAGAATTTTTATATACGAATGATTAAATATTTTGACATTTTTCATTTAAAATCATACTTTCTTATCATAATAAAATTATTATTCTATTTAATAACGTATTTTTTTTATTTTCTTGAAATTATATGTTTCAATTTATTTAATTCCTTAATGTGGATTATAATTTAAGGTTTTCATTGTGGTAAACATTTTTTGTTAAAATCTCATCATTTTTCAGTATTTTATGTGATTATTATTTTGAGGATAAAATCATATGGACCGTTTATCATGATAAAAATTTAATTTCATATCTCTTATTTAATTATTTATAATACAAATCTTCCTTCTATTTTCATCTATTCATTTAATCAATAGTTTAAAATAATTTCTGAAAAATATTTTTCTATTATCTCCTTGGTTTGGAGACCATTTTTATTCCTAAACGATGGATAAATTATAAAAATTTAATATTATTTCAAAATTATTAAAAATAGTTATTCAATATATTTTTAAAAATTATTGAATGTATTAAAAAAAATTTAATAAATATTCTCCATGTCATTCCCAATCTATACCAATTTAGATAATACTAAAAATGTGAATGGAATCGTTGTTTTAACTCATATTACATGAATATAATTGTCTATACTATTAATCGATAATAGTTTTTTAAATGTCCATTATATAATTATAAAATATTTTCAATGACATTATTTTTTAAAATATCAGGTTTTTCCAAAATTTTATTCAATGTGTGAAGGCTATTTTTAAAAAGAAATGTTATAAATTTTTGTTAATGTATCCCTTAAATGTATGAAAGTTATTTTAAAAATATAGTAACCTTTTCAGGTATTTTCAAAGTTGAAAAGATAATTTTTAAAGATAATTTTTTATTAAAATTTCATTACTCCAAATAATTTATAGATGATAATTTTCCAAGAAATGGTAATCCAAAATATTTTATTAATTAATTGTTTTATAATGTGATATTAATATAAATGTTATTTTCCTCATGGAAGATTCTATGTGTCTATTAAAAAAATTATCAATTCATGTTAATATAATTTGAAGTTTCTTATATATTTATTGGAATATTAACCAAGTATATAATTAATATTTTTCATTTGAATGGTTTATAATTAGAAATTGTGTATGAAATAAATTTCTCTTGCATGGGTTATTCAATGAAAAAATTATTATAAAACGCTTTTTTTGCAATGTTTTTCTTGGATGAATGGAGGAAATGAAAATAACATCATTATATTTTATATAGATTCTATAGTGATGAAATTCATATAAAAACCATTTCATATCATGCGTTTTAATATGATGATTATTTTATGACATTATGGAACCCATATGTAATATTGTCATTATGATATTGCTATGACCTATATCTTCATCCAATTAATTTGGTAATTATTTATATCTCATGATATATGAAATGATGGAATTGGATGTGAACCTGGATCAATGAGGGTACTTTTCAACTATTATGGCCTTTGGAGAGATCCAAGACCACAAAGAAAATTTAGGAAGTGAACACATTCCATTATTATTCCCTTTAGATTGATCCTTCACTACATTGAAATTAATTTTATTGACATATATTTATTCCAAATATCTATGTATTTTACCTTTTTTCTCTCATGTAACTTGTTCTTTAATTTTCATTTGAATCCTGAATAATAAACTACCAATATTTGTTCCATGAAAAAATAATCAGGCCATTTATATTCATGGTATGATTTTAATATGTTGTTCTCATGTTCTAATGCACTTGTACTCATGTTATGATTATATATAACCCTTATAACCATTAATATGAATTTGAACTTATAGTTTTATATATTCCTTCTCCATACGTAATGAATAGGTGTATTGTATATTATATATCTAAGAAGGGTATTAGTTGAAAATAATATAGTCGGTGATGATTTATTGTACCAATGATCCATTTTCCCATGTTTCCAAAGGCATAATACATTTATTTTAACGCCCAGTGATCATGAAAATAAATTCAATATAAAATGAATGAAACATTGAGTCGCTAAAAACCACTTTGTTATAAACTATCCAATTAACATTTTTTTTGCAAACTATGTTATTGGAATTTTTAAATACATACAAACATGGTAGTGTTCTGTGACATATTTAGAATATGATTGAATAAACCTAGTTTTTGATGAATTGTTACACACCATTATGAATAGTAATGTACCCTTATGAATAGTGACTAATAATAAATTTTCCATAAAAATATTAACATCACCCATGAATGTATAAATACATTATGTAAATATTATATGTAAGAAAATGATCATTGTAGAAATATTGGTATTATTGTGTGTCAAAAATATTTTTATTAAATATTTTTATTAATTTAATAATTTAAAATTTGAATTTATATTCATAAAATATAATCATAAAAATTTAATTTAATATCTTATTGTTATAAAATAATTTTATGGGACCTTTATTAATTTTTCAAGGTGTTATAAAATATGTTATATATTTAAATTAGTTTTTTAAATAAAGTTAGGTTTCATTTATAAATTAAATAATATTTATATAATTATTTTCAGAAAATGGTTTCCATTTTTTAATTCTACTTATAAAAAACTGGTTTGGGTAATTTTTTGGGATTTTTCTAAAGTATTCATTTTTTGGTGAATAATGAAATATGATAATTTCCTATATATGCTAAATACAATATTTATTTTTTCATAAGTGATGTATGTATGATTTAATCCATCTACATTTGAACTCGCATAAACTTATTGCTATTATGGGTCACAAAGATCAAAATTTTGGTTTTATTGAGTGAAAAAATAATAATGAATATAAAATTCACAAATCACTAATCTCCAATACTATAACCCCAACCTCTTATCTTTACTCCTCTCTAGCCTTAGTCCTTTCCTAAATTATTCTAAAATATCTACCCAAGCTCCTCCAACACGTCCAAAATCTTTTGGTCTCATTATAAGACCAAAAACTCTCCCCTAAAGGGAATCTCAAGGATGATAACATCCATTGGTAAATTCCCATTTTCATTTCTTTTATTTCATGTTCAATTATTTTCATTTTCTTCCCTCACCCGTTTTCATCAAAATTTCATGATGGATGTAGTACCTTACATATACAGTATTGTTTTTCTGCTAAAAGAATAATTCTTCGCCATCTATCGTTTCCTCTTATTTTATTATAAAAATTAAAACACCAACCTATATGTGTTACTTTATCACATTCGAGGACGATAAGTATTCAAACTCTATAAACATCTCCAATTTTGGTCATGAAACCATTTTTATGGGGAAAAAGACTATTGTTTATTTATTATAACTAATTTAATGTTATGATATCTTTTTGTACACAAGGTTTTTATATAAAAAAATAATGATTTCATTATGTTCCAAAAAATATGATTAAAACAAAAAAATTTCCATAAATAATTATTATAATGACTCATCATTACTCTAATATAAAAAATGTAATTTATAATTTTTTCCCTTATTTATATTTTCCTTATTGACATATTTCTTATATTCAGTTATACCTTCATCATTTTACAAGATTATCCATTCATGTATATATGTATACCAGTCATTAATGTAACAATTTGTTACGTTTTCATGTAATTTTGATGTTTCTGTGTACCTTTGTTTTGTAGTATTGACTTGGTAGAGTCAGCAAAAAATTAATTGATGTTTTTAGGCAAAGGGAAAGTCGCACGGGCAGCACACGAGTTGTCTAAACTGTGCGGACATACCGTGCGTAGTTGGTCTTGGAGACAGTAGCATCTGCACGGGCAGTGCACAGTTTTTCTAACAGTGTGACTAAACTATTCGAAAAGGGTGGATGAGGCATGAGCTAACACACGACAAGCACACTGTTTGTCAAACCATACGAACTAATCATACAGACACATAAATGAGATCCTTAAATTGTAGATCTCATCCCATTTTTCATATAAGTTCCTCGTTTGTCCTCCTAAGCAGTCCTAACTTGGGATTTGTCTTTTCCTAATGTCAAAGAAGGTTCTCACATCTTTCCGGAGGCGATCAAAAGGATCCTATTGTGGAATCAAAGCCAGATTCTTGTGGTATGTGATCGTTATTCATCATTCTTGATCAGTTTCTTATATCTATATAGATCTACCTTGTCCTCTTCTCTCGGTTTCATAGATCTATGCTCATTATGGGTAGATCTAAGTCTGTCATACCAAATTTGAGGAGATTTTTTCTTGATATTTCTAGGAGAATAGATCTAAAGCTAGTTCTTGAAGAAGCAACCAGGTTTTCTTGAGCATTATCGACCGTTGTGGTTTTGGTCAAAACCTTCAAGGTAGGTGGTTCTGTACTGACATACCATGTTTATTATCATTGTATTTTCTTGATTTATATCGAAGGTTGATTTAAATAAAATTTCTCAAATTATCTTTCTATTAAATTGATAAAAACTTGATTAGTGAGAATCAAGATATTTTAAATGGTTTTGGCATAGAAATTTGGAAAACCCCAATTCTATTGAATTGGGTGTGTTTATGGAAATTGTCTGATTTAATTTGTTAAATTTAAATTTGAAATTTGATGGAAAAAATTTCAATTTAATTGTTAAATTTAATTTTATAAATAACTTGTGTGATAATGGAATTGGTTTTGAATGGATTTGAAACTAGTAAAAATGGATTAAAATGATTTGATCGAAACCGATTGGTTTTATATTCTAAAAAGGCATGTTTTGAATAAAACATGTTCTGGTTTTAAGTTGAATGAAATTGGTACTTTTGAAATGGAAGAATGTGATTGATCTTATTTTATGTATTCATAAAATAGTATGCCCATTATGTAAGAGAACAAGCAAGCCATAGGTAGTTAGTGAGTTATTTGGATACACTCTATGCTACGACAATATTATAAAATATACATGTGGTGGGTTATATCCACGAAGGGTTGGTGACGAGTCTTATTTGGCCAGTTTCATAGGTACTTGTGTATACACATTTTTCTGAGTTCACATAGAGAGTGTGGAATCCTATAACTAGTCAATACTATAGTACCTTTTGGCGAATGACCATGTTGCCACTTGCTTATTTATATTTTAGATATAAATTCATGCCAATGATTTTGAACTACATTATATTCCTTCTAAATTTATATAAATTGTTTTATATAAATGTTTTTCTAAATCCATTGTTTTAGAAATATTCCATCATTGTAAATACTTTTCTTAAAGTAATTTTTCCATCATTTTAAATTATATAGAATGTTTAGTTAAAATATGAATTTGAATTGGAAAACTAGTTTATTTGATAATTGAATGCTTTTATTTGGATAATCTATATTTGGAATTTGTTACTGATTCATTGGTAGTATCCTAATGTGCTTAGGCTCAAACCCTAGTATTTCCTTCCGGTGTTTGTAGACATTCTTCTTCAAGGATCAAGCAAAGGGAAGAGACCTCTTGGAGGTGGATCGAGCTGTTGATCATTGGTCTTGGTGAGTTGTGTCCTTAGGGACCTTGGGGATGTTTTCCCATTTTTAGTACTTGGGTTGCATTACGTTGGGATTTTTATGCCTCTTTGTATTCAGTTACATTACTCCTAGTGGAGTTTCTTTTTGTTATGTGCAATGTTGTGTTTCTTATTTTTCCTCATTCTTGTTGTAAAATTGTTCCCACATTCATGTTGTGTGATGCCAGGTGCTAGTCGCCAACCCATCGGGATCGAGAATTCCCTTAAGGCTATGTGAGGGTCGGCTCGATTATCAGGTTACCATTGTACCTAGGATGGTTCATGACAAAGTGGTATCAAAGGGCAGGTTAAGCATCTTTCCTTGATGACAGTATGCATTTGTGTATTCTTGTCCAGACTTAGGATATAGTTGTGATTGAGTTCCTGACTATCTCTCACCATAATGATCCTTAAGTCACCAGGTTTGGTTGGGGATATACGACTTGGGTATTAGTCATAGTATTTTCCATATTTTGATTTGGATTGAGTGGAATCCAAATCTTGTTATCCCTTATTTTATGATTATTTTTCCTTGTTACTCGGTTTGGGTATTAATATATGTCTATTATTCTGTATAGCATCATGCCTCTGAGAAGATGTGGAAATCAGATCCAAAAAGGGGCTTTTACAGAATATCAGTAAGTGAGTCCTATTGTGGATCCGAGTCTGGTTGAGGTGATTGTTCACACTGTCCAAGCTCTGGGAGAGGCCCCACCTCTAGTTCCTCTTCAGGCACTAGCTATAGATCCTCATACTGATATTCTCCGAAGTCATTCTCAAGAGTTCCTACCCCAAAAGCCACCATTTTTCTAAGGCTCCACTAACACTCAACATGCTGAGGAATGGTTGGTTAAGATTGAATGTCGGTTTGGGTTCTTGAAGACACCTGATATGATCAAGGTGAAGTGTGCCACCTTTGTACTAAAGGGACCAAGTAGGAGATGGTGGGACACAGCAATGACAGGTGGGAGACATAAGGGTTTGTAGTGTAAAGACTTTAGGGTTTTTTTCACTAACTAGTTCTTTCCAGAATCAATGGTATTGGCCTAGGTTGTGGAGTTTTTCAAGCTTCAGTAGGCCAACAAAACTATGACTGAGTACTCAAATCGTTTTTCTAAGCTCGAACAGTTGTCTCCTGATATTGTATCTAATGAAGGATGAAGTCTCAACGATTTGAGTTGGGATTTCGATCAGATGTTTTTTATCAGGATTTCTTACTAAACCAACCACTTATACTGATGGGTGGGATATGGAGATGATGGTTTAGATGGACTTCGTATGAAATTCAGGGATGAAGGAGGTTCATTTCCCTCCTAGTGGCCGTGTGGGTTCCATTAAAGGAAAACGGAAGCATGAAATTTCTAATGGTATTTCTCCGCATCAGAGTCATTCCAGACCTCTGGTATCACCAGGAGGGGCTTCTTTGACTTTCTATCAGTGTGGGAAGCCCAGAAATTCTAAGAGGGTTTCCAATGAGGCATCAACGAACTATAGCTCATGAGGATGTTTAGGGAACTTACAGAGATCCTGTCATCACTTCTCTACTCCACATAGTGGAACATAATCATCAGCACCTCCAGAAACTATGGGGCAATCAAATTCTTCATGTACAATAGGGTTCCAACTATAGGAATCTTGAACGTAGCTTCTTCACGTAGTGGAAGAGTCACTAGAGGTAGCTGATATAGGTCCAAAAATTGTGAGAGGTACCATTACTATAGCTTCATCATTACTAACAACACTTTTTAATACTATTGCATCTCACTCTTTATTTCAACCCATCTTGTTAATCTTCTTAATCTACCTATGGTTCTTTTATCTTTTGCGATGGATATTACTACAAACCTAGGTACAATGAGAGAGAAGGGTCTCTGTAGTATTTCTTGTGTCTTCTCTCTATCATTGCATGATCATTCTTGGAGTTTTTGTTTCTCAACATGAAATCATTTGATGTCGTATTTGGTATGGATTGGCTCATTTCTAGTAAATCTCGGATCAATTGTTATCATTGATGGGTCTACCTTACTGCACCCAGTGGTGTGCCTCTTTTTTTCAAGGAGAATGGGACCCAAGGTCAAGCGGAGCTGGACACTCTGATCCAGAGTTGTGGAATGTTATATTAGTGTTTGATTTTGATATAGATAGAGATTCAATGTGTGGTGATCTTCTTCTAGCCGTCTCTTAGTTAACTGACGTGTTTCTTTCTAAATTCTCTGGTTTTCAACTAGTAAGGGAGCTTAATTTCTCTATTGACTTAATGCCATGTACTCATCTGGTCTCTATTCCCTCTTACCGAATGGCTACAACTGAACTAAAATAACTGAAGTCTCAGTTATTCGATCTTCTTGAGAAATTTTTTATATTCCCGAGTGTGTCAGCTTGGGATGCAATTTTTCTCTTTTCCAAGAAGTCTAATGGTTCTCTTTTCTAATGTGTTGATTATCTAATACTTAATCAAGTTATGATAAAGAACAAATATCTGTTACCATGAATTGGTGATTTGTATGATCATTTGAAAGGGGAAAAGTGGTATTCAAAAATTTATCTTCGATCTAGTTACCATCAGTCGATGATAAAATAATTTCAAATTAATAAGACCACTTTTTTGAGTAGGTATGGCCATTATAAGTAACTTGTTATGCCCTTTTCCCTAACAAGTGCTCCTGATGTTTTCATGGATTTGATAAAAATGGTTTTCTGTCGGTATCTAGAGACATTCATGGTAGTCTTTGTGGATGAAATTCTTGTCTACTCCAAGTATGAGGAGGATCATGTGCATCATCTGAGAACAGTTTTGAATCTTCTAAGGAATCACCATCTTTATGCCAAGATTTCAAAGTGAAATTTCTGTCTTCAGGAAGATAAATTCTTGGGAAATGTCATGTAATAACAAGGAATATCAGTTGATCCTGATAAGGTGAAGTCTATTATGACTTGAGAAAGACCATGAAATGTTTTCTAGATTTGGTGTATCTTGGTCTTAGAAAGATATTATCGCCATTTTTTTAAATACATCTCAATGTTATCTTCTCAAATGACTGCTCTGACTCAAAAGTGAGTGATTTTTTTCCTGGAATGATAAATGTCAGAGTTCTTTTGTTGAGCTAAAGCATCTCCTGACTAATGCATCTGTGTTATCTCTTCCAATAGATGGGATAGGTTATGTGGTCCTCTGGGATGCATTGGGTTCAGGTTTGGGATGTGTCCTTATGCAAGGTAATCATGTTGTTGCCTATGGATCTCATCAGCTTAAGAATCATGAGAAGAACTATCCTACCAATGACCTTGAACATGAATCTGTAATGCACAAACTTAATTGTTGGAGACATTATCTTTATGGAGAAAGGATTACTGTGTATTCATACCACAAGATCTTGAGTTATATCATATCTCAAAAATATTTGAATCTCCGCCAAAGGCGTTGGGTGGAGTAATGAAATATTTCGAATTTTATGTTGCCTATACCCTAGGAAAATGGAATGTAGTTGCAGATGCGTTAAGCATGAAACATCCATTACAGGCTGTGAAAGAATCGTCATTAGAGTGGAGTTTGATGGCTCTTTCTGCTCTGTTGAATAATGGAGTTCAATTGATGGGGAATAATATATCTTTATCCAGTGTTCGGTTTACTTCTTCTCTATTTTAGTTAATTCTTTAGGAACAAAAACTGTATGATGAATTCTATAGCATTATGGACTCTCTTTATGGTGGGGAGACCGACACCCAGGGGTTGTTCTCCAAAGAGGGTGTTCTGTGTTATCAAAATTGTTACATTGTGCCGTTAGAAACAAGGAAAGATTTGATGGGGGATTTCCATAACTCTCAATGGGTTGTACACCCAGGAACCACAAAGACGTTCTATAACATGTGGTGACATTTCTGGTGGCTGGGTGTGAGATGAGACATTGCTGAGTTTGAATCTCATTGCTATACATGCTAGCAGGTGAAATCTGAGTACCAGAAACCTTCGGGTTTGCATCAACCACTTCCAGTCCCTACATTGATGTGGTATGAAATCTCTATGGACTTTGTGTTTTGGCTACCTCAAAACCAGAGGAAGAATACCATGATATGGGTTGTGATCGACAAACTGACCAAGTCAGATCACTTTATACCTATTCAAGATATAACCAAAGTTTAGGAGTTGGTAAATATCAATGTGAATGAAGTTTTTCCTTTGCACAGAGTTCTGTCTGCTATAGTCACTCATAGGGATCCTCGGTTCACTTCCTTCTTTTGTAGAGGCCTTCAAGAGGCATTGGGATCTCAGGTCCGTTTGAGCATGGCCTACCATCCACAAGGAGATGGGCAGACAGAGAGAGCTATTTTGGTCCTTGAGGATATGCTCCGCACATGTGTTCTTGACTTTGGTGGGTCTTGGGATGATCATCTATGGCTAGTTGAGTTTTCTTATAACAACAGTTATCACTCTGTGATCAAAATGGATCCTTTGAGGCATTGTATGGTCATCCTTGTAAATATCCTTTATGTTGGTTGTAGATTGATGAATGTTCTTTGGTAAGACCGAGTTTGGTCCAAGAGATGACAACTAAGATCTAGTTGATTCATCAGAGAGTGTCGATAGCATTGAGTCGGTACAAGTCTTATGTTGATCATCGCAGTAAACCTTTAGAGTTATCAGTTGGGGGCCTGGGTTTCTTGAATGTTTCACCCTGATTAGGTCATTGACGGCTTGGGAGGCAAGGAATGCTTTCTCCTCATTTTGTTGGACCATTCGAGGTTATTGGTCTTGTATGTATTGTTTCTTACCATTTATCTCCACCACCACAGCTAACAATGATACATATCATGTTCCATATATCGCAGCTATGAAAGTATCTCTGTGATCCATCTCATGTTGTGAACTGTAGTGATCTTAAGACTGAACTAGATTTATTTATTACTGAAAGACTAGTCACGGTTGTTGATTCTGAGACCAAGGTACTTTGTGAGATAACTATACCTCTGTTCTATGTACATTGGCAGCATGGTTCTGCTTCTCATGATACATAGGAAAGGGAGGCAATAATGAGAGTGCAATGTCCCCATCTTTTTGACATGGCCGTTTTTTCAAAGGCTTTCTGGGGACAGAAAGATCATATGGTGGGGAAGTTGTAACATCACATTACGTTTTTAGGTACTTTTGATGTTTCTAAGTAATTATTTTTTGGAGTAGTGACTTTGGAGAGTCGGGAGAACTTTAGATGATGTTTGGAGGCAAAGGGAATGTCACAAAAGTGGCATACGAGTTGTCTAAATCATGCATCCAAATATTACGTTGTTGGTCTAGGAGATAGTAACTTTCGCATGGGCAGCGCACAGTTTGCCTAACCATGTGGCCAAACCGTGTGAGAAGGGGGGAATAGGAAGTAGAAAATGCACGATTAGAGCACTGTTTTTCAAACCGTGTTAACTAACCTTGCAACCAATTAAATGATACCCTTAAATTGTGGATCACACTCAGTTTTGCCTCTAAGTGCCTTGTTTTTCCCTCCTGAGAAGCCCTATCTTGGTATTATTCTTCTCCTTTGGATAGAGAAGGTTCTCCCATCATTCCGTAGGTGATCCAAAGGCTCCTCTTTGTGAATCGAAGCCGGATTCTTGAGGTATGTGATCGTTCTTTTTTATTAATGAATGATATCATAAATCTACTTAGATATACTTCTCCTCTTCTCTCGGATTCTTCAATCTACACCCGTTAGTGGTAGATCTAATTGTGTGGTACCAAATTTGAGGAGATTTGTTCTTGACCATTCTAGGAGAAGAGATCTAAGGTGGTTTCTTGAAGAAGAAACCCGGTTTTTTTGACCGTTCTCGACTGTTGTGGTTTTGGCCAAAACCTTCAAGGTAGGTGGTTCCTCCAGACTTACCAAGATTATTATCATTATATTTTCATGAATTATTTCAATTGTTGATTTAAATTAAATTGCTCAAATTTTCATTCAATTAAATTGATAAAAACATGATTCCAGTGAATCGAGATATTTGAAATGAATTTGGCATGGACATTTGAAAAACCCCAATTCCATTGAATTGGGTGTGTCTATAGAAATATTCTGATTTAAATTGTTTAATTTAAATTGTCGATTTGATGGAAATTATTTCAATTAAATTGTTGAATTAAATTTTTGAAATAAATTCTGTGATGATGGAATTGGTTATGAATGGATTTCAAACTAGTGAAATTGACATAAAATGATTGGATAGAAACCCATTGGTTTTATCTTGTGAAAAATGCATGTTTTGAATAAAACCTGTTTTGGTTTTATGTGGAATAAAATTGGTACTTTTGAAATGGAAGAATGGGATTAATATTATTTTATGTATTCTTAAATTAGTCTTCCCATCATGTAAGAGTGCATGCATAACATATGTAGTTAGTGAGTTATTTGGATACACTCTATGCTATGACAACGTTCTAAAATATACTTGTGGTGGGTCATATCCACGACGGGTTGGTGAAGAGTCTTATTTTTCCAGTGTCATAGGTACGTGTGTATACACAGTTTTCTGAGTTCTCATTGAGAGTGCAGAGTCCAATAACAGGTTAATACTACCGTAGATTTTGAAAAATGACCATGTTGCTTTCTTGCTTATTTATATTGGAGATATAAATTTATGCCAATTATTTTGAACTACTTTACATACCTATTGAATTTATATAAAAGAGTTTATACAAGTTTTTTGTTTAAGCCATTATTTTAGAAATACTCCATCATTGTAAAGATTTTACTTTAAGTAATTTTTCCATCATTTGAAAATGTATAGCATGTTTTGTTAAAATATGCTTCTAAATGTCCAAACCTGTTTATTTGAAAATTGAAAGATTCTCATTGGATAATCTATATTTGGCATATGTTTTGGAATCTTTGGTGGTATCCTACTGGGCTTAGGCTCACACCCTATTTTTTTCTTTCGGGTGTTTGTAGAATTTCTTTTTCCAAGATGGAGCAAAGGGAAGGGAACACTTGGAGGTGGATCTAGCTATTGATAAATTTTCTTGACGAGTTATGTCCTTAGGGAAATTGGTGATGTTTTCACATTTTTACTAATTTGGTTGTAGTACTTTTGTATTTTTATGCCTCTTTGTATTCTGGTACATTACTCCCAATGGATTTTATTTTTGTTATGCATACTGTCTTGTTTCTTCTACTTCTGCATTCTTGGGGAACAATTGTTCCCATATGCATGTTGTGTGTTCCCCGGTGCGAGTTGCCGACCCATGGGGATCGGGAATGCCCTTTGGGCTAGGTCAGTTCTAGCTCGGTTATTGGGTTACTTGGGTACCTGGGCTGGTTCGTGACAATTAAACTAACATACCTGAATAATGAAATTCAACCTCTTAACCTAGAAAAAGGGCCATGAATGAATATATAAAGTCTATAATAAATAAATTAAATGTATAGTAGGTTCTAGACATATAAATTTAATAACCTAAATTTTATTTTTCATGTTATTCAGATCAAGTGGCGAGCACAATTAGAGTTAAGGTAAGGGTTTTCTACCCGACCCACTATTTCCATTTAGATTACTCTTATTGTCTACATATATCTATTAAATTCCTATTTGTTCATATTTTCTCCTTTTATATTATATGATAATTATATATATATTTACCATCCAGAAACCAACATTCATTAATTTGGATATATTTGTTTTAAAAATGTTTTCTAAAAAATGATTCCAGAAAAACAAGCATTATTCCAGGAAATATCTCATATTCATGGATTTTCAAGGTCACTTTGTAATCTATTTTTGGAAACTATTATCTTAATAAAATATCTCTTTTTAATATTTTTATTCTATATAACATAAAATATTATTTTATTCAATGAATTTTTCATAGGAATGATACTTTTAAATGTAAAAGCGTATTTATATCAAGAATTACTTGACGAGTTTAAATGAGATTAATCAACTATTTCAACAATCATGTTAATTATTATATATTAATGGAATTAATATTTATAGATATATTCTACCGTATTTAATTGAGTGGTTTATCATTATTTTCAAAATGGATGTTATTTCTTCAAACCATTCACTCATTTAGTCAGAATGGTTAGTGTTTATGCTTAATGTGGGGGTGAATTTATTTACATTTCAAATGTTTGATTAAATATAAATGTATATATTATTTATGATTATACCTATTCATATGATAAATTCATTCAACTTAGTATGTGTTGGTGGGGCCAGTTATATCCCCTCGCTGCATCGGTAAGTTTCATGAGACAATCTATGTTTTTAGCCAGAGGCCATGACAAAATGTATATTTATGGTCTTGGAACGAGGCCTTGATGATAAGGTTATGATGTCACGTGTAATGATTTACCTAATTATGAATCATTTAATTTATATTTCATGTGGTAGCTATTATATATTAATACCCATTATTATATTTTATTATATAATTATTTGATCAGCTCTTATTTCTTCCATAATGTGATCAAATTCATTTTCTAGAGGTAGGTATTTTTAATTTATCAACCATTACTAATGTTTATGGTTATGATTTCTTCCAATGTATTACAATCCCTTAATGGGTTTTTGACATCCCACCATTCTTATGCTTTATTTTCCCATTACACGAAGATTTATATAATGGATGACATGGAAAAATAACATCAGAGTTATGGATTTTGTAAAATGAGCTACAATGTTCTATTTCATTTATAGTTTTAATATTGAACTTATGTATGTACCTTTTTCAAAAGATGTTAAAATATTGTGTCCATTGAGTTGAATATTCATTTTCTATATTACAATAGAATAAATTAAGGCACTGACTCGGGGAAATTGGGTTCATGTCCTTAAAGCTGGTATGAGAGGAAGTTTAGTAGAAAACATAGAAACAAGATTTTAAAAATAATGATTTGGGAAAAAATCTCGAAGATCGTATTTATGGTTAAACATACCATAACATCCTGGTATTTGTTAAGAATGGATTATGTGGATATTTATAGAAAATAAATCCTTTTCTGGATACAACATTTGGACATGGTTCTTTCACAAATGTAAATAAGAGTGAAAACTACGACAATGAGTTTCTGGCTTGAACTGGGGTATCCCAGTACACGATAATGGGCCATACAATGCACTTAGTTTGAAACTCCTGGGGGATATGATTTGGATGATTCACAATTTCATTACAATCCATTTTTTTGGATTTAAATTTAAATACTTTCTCAACGAACCCATATTTATGATTATGAGATTTGCTATTCATGGTAAGTATTTTTCTACATTGAGATTGTACATTATGATTCATAACCTAATATACTATATGAAATTATATAGAAATGGTTACTATTGGAAGGAATAGAAATCACATGAACATGAATTCCATGTGTTGGGATTTAACTCTGATGTATGATAATGATGTTGCCACTGGAGTTGCGATTGGTGTAGAGGAACTTATAACTACAAAAGAACAACTTACTGAGGTTAAGAACAACAACCACACCTGATCGGAAATTCTGGATCTGCAATGCGGAGGATATATGTTGGATAGATGAATGAAACAACAGCCTCCATCATTCAATAGGACTACATACTCATTTTTATATGGGTAATGGATATGTTCCATAGAGATGAAATTTACTATTTTGGGATGTAATTAAAAAGATAAGTTTATCATGAATTTTTATCAGCCAACAGTGGTCATTAATCCAAATCAAAAAGGAGGGTGATGAAATATAAGAATTGTGATGGAAGTATTTTAAAGGAATATTCTTCAAAAAATACATCCCTCATGAATAGAAACCCGAAATGGGATGATAGTTTTGGAATACAAGGAAAAAATATTATGAGAATTTTTCAATGTATGAATATAACATTACAAGGATAGAAAGATGTTCCACAAACAAGATACATAATCTAAATATCATATTTTATTGATTCTTTTGTTATTTAAAATACTTCATTCAAAGTCCTATAGTCTCAAAGAGGTTCTCATTATATGAATATATATTCTCAAGTGCAGTCAAGACAGAAAAGAAATTTTCTATGTCTTATGACTTTAGAGGATAGAAAGGGGGGAATATGGATCATGAAAATTCTAAAAAAGAAAATATGGAGATGGGTAATAAGGGAGAAGTTGACTTCCATCATGTAGTAATTATAGGAAGATACACCATGAAAAATTATTAAAGGGAATGAGAGTCTATTAAAAGTTCAGAGAAAAGGGATACCTTTCTCAAAATTTTAAGGGGAACAAAGAATATACCAATGTCAAATGCTATAATTTTATAGAGATGAGAGATTATGCACATGAATGTCCTGAGTTTCATAGAAACATTCCACAAAGAATTCCAAGGGATGAAGTTAATACATATTTGGTCACAACTGAAGAGGTTCAAGTTCCTAAAGTTGTGGTGGTGGGTACAATAATAATTTCCTCAATCATATCCAATGCATTATTTGATTATGGAATATCACATTCTTTCATATATTTCCAGTTTTCCATAAAAATTAGATATTTGAATTTTGATTTAATAATGGAGTTGTTACCCAATATTCATACGTGAATTATAATTATAAAAATGTTTTGTTAGGAAGTCCTCATTATGGAACATATACATAATTTATGTGCAGATTTAGTTTACATACCCATTATTCACTATGATATAATCTTTAATTTGGATTGTATTTCGAACTTTTATGGGAAAAATAATTACAATAAGAAAGAGGATACCATTTCCTGATGACGATGTAGAATCCCTTATCTTTAGGGAAGAAACAAAACCATCTGATTATCATATATATCAACAACTTGTAGATATAATAAATTCAATTTTTGGGTAGGAATGAAATTTAAAAACTATGGGTGGGGAAAATATTGTTCCAATAGAGGATGTACCTATTGTGTGATAATATGTTTATTTCTTTCTAGAATATTTACCTGGACATCCTCGATACAGAAAAATTATGTTCTCCATTGAATTAATTCATATTTAAAATCATATATCAATGAAATATTATATAATAGACATTGTGGAAATTTTAGAACTTAAGAAACAACTAGAGTAATATAGTGATAAAGTATTTATTCACCATAATGCATCTCTATGTGGAGCCCATGTTCATTTCATTAAGATGAAATATGTATCTATGAGGTTCTGTATTGACTACAAGGAGATCAATTCAATAAAAATAAAAAACATGGATACCCTACATATCATTGATGATTAATTTTATCAACATCATGGAGCCAATTATAATTAGAAAAATGAACTTCGATCTGGATATCATCTGCTGTTGTAAAGAAAGGAAGACATTCTAATGACATCCTTTCAAACTAGGTATGGGAATTACGTGTTTTCAGTAATTCCTTTTAGACTGACTAATGACCACTAATATTTCATGGATTTAATGAATTTTGATTACATGGATTATCATTATGAATATATTTTTGTATTTTTTTATTATATCATATGTATACTCCAAAATCTATGAAGGATATGAAAATCACATGCAAATTATACTGAATACTCTTAGAATAAATGAATTATATGGGATGTTTAGAAAGTATAAATTTTTCCTTTAATTAGTTTCTTCTATTAGCCACATTGACTCTGAGGACGTAATATCTATTCATCATGTGAAGAAAAATGTTTTTCAATAATGGAATACTCTAATAAACATAACCTAGGTATGTAGTTTTACTAGTTTATAAGGTTATTATAATTGTTTCATTCCGAATTTTTTCTGTTTATACAACCCAATAACAAATATTTCACGTAATTGGGTTAATTTAAAATATACAAACGATTGTAAGGAATATTTCAAATAATTGAAGAAGTGATTAGTGGTTTATTTGATCATAAAAAAATCATTGGGGAATAATGGATTTTTGATCTATATAAATGCATCAATGAAAGGATGTGGATGTATCCCAATGAAGACATATACCGTTATTTCCAACACATCATGTTAGTTAAAAATTTATGGAAAAAACAATCCTACTCATGACCTTTAGTTAGCACCATTAATCATTTTTAGGAAGATATTGATACATTATCCCTAGGGAGCAAAATGTGATATATATAAGCATCAAAATATTCTAAAATATATCATCTCAAGAAATAATTCAACATGAGGAAATGGAGATGGATTGAATTACTCATGGATTATGATTTTTCCATACACTACCACCCACTAATGCCAAACAAGGTAGCTAATGCATGTATCATGAAGGATCATGGTTTTCTCAATAAAATGTAGATTAAAAAATATCCATTGTATATTTATCTAGTGAGTATAGATATAGAAATTACCAAGGATTGAGAAAACATCACTACTTTTTCAAATGGTTTCCCAATAATATTTATTAGAAAGAATTAATGTTTCATAGTTTTATCATGGGAATCTTCAAAAAAAATTAAGGTTTGAATGATGGGATGTGGGCTGACATCATGTGTGAATATGAAGTTCTGAAATTTTTAAATAGGTGTGTTGTTCTAGGTATAACCGAGCTAAAAATGAAGATATCATATGATTCCCAATGTTCGAATTTCTCTATACACCCAGGTAGCAGTAAAATGTAATGTTATCTGAAGGAACATTTCTTGTGGGACAACAGGAAGCAGAAAATTTAGGATAATGTACCAAGAATATTACTATGTCAACATGTGAATGTCGAGCGAAATAATCCGAGAGGAGTCATACAACCTATAACATTTCTTAAAAAATTGAATTACATCACCATGTATTTTTTCACTGGATTACCCAAAACACCAAGATAGAATGATTAAATATGGTTAATCATTGATCAACATAAAAAATATACTCATTTCATCACTATAAGGGATAATTTTCCACTAGGTCATCTTGCACGACTCTATAGAAATGTTGTTGATGGACTGCTTGGGTAACCTCTCTCAATTGTCTCAGATCATGGTCCATGATATACATTGAAATTTTGATTCATTCTTCATAAACAATTGTATAATGTGCTTCAATTGAGTATGGTGTATCATCCACAAACTGATGGGAAATATAAAAGGAAGATCCATACCTTATAAGACATGTTTAGAACATGTTAAAATGAATTTCAAGGTATGTCAGATCAATATTTACCTGTATTGGAGTTTCCTTACAATAATAGATTCCATTCAAGTATTAAAAAGGCACAATATGAAGCATTGTATGGAAATAGATGTCGCACACCCTCAAGCATGGATGAAGTTAGAGATAGGAATCTTGTTGAGGAAACAATGGTGAAGGTAAATACATTACTAGGGAATTTCAAAGAATCTCAAAGATAGAAATTTTTTTGTTGATTATTGAAAGAAGGATTTGGAATTTCTGGTGGGGATTAAGTTTTTTATATGTATCTCCATGGTAGGTTGTGATAATATTTGAGAAGAAAGGGAAACTTAGCCCTACGTAAATAGAACCTATTGAAATTATTGAGGGAATTTGAACTATTGAATATTTTTTGGCCATTTTTTATAGCCTATCTAATGTAAAAGATGGGATCCATTTCACATTTATATGAATGTACATGTCAGACCTAACACAAGTACACTATTATGATGTTGTAGTATTGGATCCTGAAAAATATTACTATGAAGAGCCTATCAAGAATTAGAAAAATATAGATCTACTGTTGAGAAATTGGTTGACTCGACGTCGTAAATATATTTTGTAAAATTAATAAAATAAAAGAAGCTACATGGGACGATAAGGAACTTATGGAAGAGAACTACCCAAACGATTTTGTGAGGTAACATTCTGGTAATATTAAGGATGAATATTTTGTAAGGATGGGATAATGAAAAAAAAATGATTTTTAAAATATATTTACTATTGAATGAATGAAACACTGAGTCTCTAAAACACCACATTGTTATGACCTAGCTAATAATCATAGTTTTACCACCTAGGTGATGGAAATTTCTAAAAACTGACATACACTATTTCATTCAGTGAAATAATTATATTTGATATAATCAACATAGTTTTTAATTAATAGTAAAATACCCTTATTAATAGTAACATAAAATTAGAAATAATTATGAATAATATTGAATATTAAATTGAAAAAAAGAGAATATTCACCAATGAATGTATAAATACAATTTGGACATCTTATAAGTGAAACAAATAGTCATAATATAAGTATTACTATTTTTGGTATGTCTTAAATGTTTTAATTAAAATTTTATGATTAATTTAATAATTTTAAATGAGCATGTATTTTCATAAATTATGATCATAAATTTTTATTTTATATTCTTATGTTCATATGTTAATTTAATGGGACCTTGGTTAAATTTCCATGGTGTTATAAAAGGAATTATAGTTTTAATGTGGTTTATTGGAATAATTTATTATTTTATATAATAATTAAATTTAGAATACTTAATTAATCATTGTAAAATAATGGATTTAATTTTTACATTCTACAAATCATAAAATGGTTGTGGTAAATGTTATGGATTCTTCTAAAATATATGAATTTTGTGAACAGTAAAATACGAGAATTTACGATAAATTTTAAATACACAAATTATTGGGTCATAAGTGATATAGAGATAATTTAAAACCACTATGATAGAACTCACAGTAACATATTACAATTATGGGTAACATTAATCAACACTATTGGATGTCATCATAAAAATTATAAAATAATGAATAATATATTCAAAAATAATCCTGCTCCCCCACTATAACCCCCCTACCCTCTTTTCTGAACTCTTATAATGACTTGAGAATTGTATAAATTATACTAAAATTTTATTTGAAGCTCTTATCCCATGTCTAAAAACAATTTTTCTCATAATATACCAAAACATATCTCATAAAGAGGCTCTCAAGGAAGATAACTTCTTGAGGGAATTTCCTGTTTTCATTTCTTTTATATCAGTATCTATTCTATTATTTTTCATTCGATGACACATTTTATACAAATGTGGTGATGAATATATTACCATATATGCAATGTAATTTTTTTTATGATAATTTAATAATTATTCATTATCCCTCTTTTCTCATTCATTTATAGTAGAAATTAAAACACCATCTAAGATTTGTTAATTTAAGACATTCATGGATGAAATGTTTTCAATTTCTATTTCCCTATCCAATTGTGGTCATGGAACCATGATGTGGGTTAAAAAAACTATTGTTTATATATAATAACTTATTTATGGTTTTTGAATCATTTTTTACACATGGATTTTCAAATAAATAAAAATGTGTTTGTTGTGATCAAACACCGCCAATTAACCCAAAACGTAGCCATTAAATAATTTATGTAATGAGTTTTCTTCACTCCATGTAACAAATTGAAATTTATAAACATGAATCATAATTTATGTTGACTAATTAAATATAACTTTGACTATAGATAACCATTCTCTTTTTACATTATTATCCATTAATGTATATAAGAATACAAATAATTAAACTAATGGACCCGAAAAATAAAACAGAAAATCTAAACCCATAAAAAATAAATGAATGAAATTAATAATGATGTAGTAAATAAATTTAGTTTTTATGAAGTTCCTGAATTATTAACTATTGAACATCAATATGGTTATTCACGATTTTAAGATCAAGTGAGGAACGCATTCAGACATAAGGTAATGGTTTTCTAAACGATCCTTAATTTCTATTCAGTTTACACTTATTGTTTTCATAACAGAATAAAATTCTTATTTATTCTTATGTACTCCTCATATATTCTGTGACAATGTTATATTTATTTTTACCAACCATAAATATTCATTAAATTATGTGGAGTTATATGTTATAAAATGATATTTCATAAATTCATCCTGAAATACAATTCTTATTCAAGTGAATATCTCAAATTCATACCTATATTAAAGGGAAATCCGTAATCTATTTTGGAAACAATGATATTTATAAAATATATCTTTTTATTATAAAAATTATATCATAATTAACTTATGGTTTAATGGAACTATATTTTCATAATAACTCTTCTATTCAATGTAAAAGAGTATTTATCTCAAAAAGTAGTCGATGATTTTATAAGAGACTATTGATCCATATCAACACTCTGGTTGATTATTATGTATTGTTGGGATTATAATTTTAGGATATCATATAATATATAAAACATAATGATTTTGACTATTTGTACTATGAATGGGTTCTATTAAAACAACTCAACAGTTTACTATGAATTGTTAGTATTTGTGCTTATTGTTTGGGGAAATTTATTTACATTTCATATGTTAGATCCAATATGAATGTATATGTTTTTTATATTTATCCCTATTCATATGTGGAAATAATTTAACATAGTATGTGTCAGGTGGGTACCACTATAGCTGCTTGGTGCATTGGTAGGGCTAATGGGACTCTCTATGGTCTTTGTAACGCCCTGACCCCAGTTACCCAAAGTCGGTGCATTATTACATAATATTGGCATGATCACAAAAGATCAAGTCTCAAAAGACCGATTATTTTAGTAGCCTTAGAAACACTAGATATATCCATAAGTCTTACATTACATCATAATGTGAAAAAAAACAATAACAAAATCTTGTCTTCACAGCCCCTCATTCATTCCATGAAGGTCATTCATAAAATACTTCTTCACATCCTGGGAAAAATTATAACATTGAAAGGGGTGATCTTAGATGCACAATAAGGATAACAATATAGAGGAAACTTTCATAAATAAAGAAAAAAATTTGAGGCAATGTATAAAAAACACAAACTCTTTTTAAACATGACCTTTAACATAATATGGGAAAGATAAAATGAAATAATTCCATTTACATGTCCACATGGATATTTTACTAGTCGAATAATCACTTGCAATTTCAATAACCACTTTTATAGTGATGGAATGCATAATGCCAGGCTATCATAACCACATAGTCAAGGACTTTTTCCAAGACTATAAATAAGATTTTGTCAAGGCCTTGTGCCAAGACACTATATTCTCTCATGAGACCAACCAATGCATCGAGGACCTATAGCGGGCTCCACCCTTCACTTATTAAGTCCAATTCATTCTGAATATGAATAGGTTTAAACATAAAATAATCATTCGTATTAAAACTAGCATAGGAAATTTCAATACTTTCTCCATAAACCATTAATGGTATTAAAATAACACCTCCACAATCAAACATATCACAAAACCTTCAATACTATATAGAAGTTTTTTATCCTAATAAATCAACATCAAATAAGCTTAAAATCCATCAAAGGATGTTTACATAGATGAAATCAAAAATATTTGAGAGAAATGTATTTTTTGAAATCATTTAAAAGTCAAATAATTATAAAAGAAATCATTTACTTTAAAAATATTATTATAAGCTTATAAGGAAAGATTCGACAATTTTATAACGGCGAAAAATAGCCGCACCAGTCGTATAAGTTAAAAAAAGATATTCTTACCTTAATTTTGCCGAAAAGGTTAAAAAGGTCCTTGTTTGGAAAACAACAGAAATATTTCTTTATAAACATCTTATAAAATTTAAAATAAGGGTATAAATGACTTTAAACCATAGTCTGTAAAATAGTATGAATGATTTGAAATACATTTTTAAGAAACATGGATGTGGATGATAAAGAGGTCCCAGTAGATAATTACATATAAACAACCTCGGATAATGAAGAGATTGTGAAATAAACCCTTACCTTGTACTTTTCCTTGGTTTAGGGTAGGTCAACATCCTGTATAATTGTGAAATAATTTTTAATAAATTATACAAGAATCCGATACATTAATATGATATCATATATGATCTGTTAACATTGCATTGTTAATAATATCTTAGTATTATCGTTCTTTCGAGAGTTCACTTACTCATTTTCTTGTATATGTTTTGTTACATAAGCCATGTTTTTCATCCATAGCATGTATATTATTCATATCCAAAATTATATCAAGTCCTTAAAAATTATTTTTAATCATCAAATGAAAATTAGTCTTTAATGGATACAATGAGAAATGAATCTCATTGCATTCATGGAGATGGTAGTCCGTACGTACGCACGAGCAACAATATCATTCTTCTGATATTAAATTACTATATAATTGGATGGTGTATCATATGTAAAGAATAATTATCATTTATATTTATTATTTACAAGAATTACCCATCATTATTATACCCATCCAAATAATAATGTGTTGAATACCAATTACACCACGACGTGGAGACGGTAAGTCGTCCGGTTTCTCAGAACTTGTTCTATCGTATCAAAAATTTTGACAGGATCTTCGCAATAAGACAGATCAGGTGCCAGTTATAATTCCCTATTGATGAGTACATGTGTTGGGTCAGGCATGTATTTTCTCAACAGTCATACGTGGAACACATAGTGAACTTTGAAGATACTTGGAAGCATTTCTAAACAGTAAGATACATCCCCAATTCATTCAAGAATTTCTAAAGATATTATGTACCTAGGACTCAATTTACCCTTCTTAACAAAACGTATGACACCCTTCAATGGAGATACCTTCATGAAAAAATGAACACTTACATGAAATTCAAAAATCCTTCCTTCGGTTGTTAGCATAGCTCTTCTGCCTACTTTGAGCTGCTTTGATGTGGTTTTGGATTACCTTCACATTTTCCATCATTTCCTACACCACTTCTGGACCGATGAGTTTTCTTTCACCCACATCATCCAAACAGGTTGGTGTGCGACATCTCTTTATGTATAACGATTCATATGGTACCATCTGAATACTTGAATGGAAGGTATTGTTATAGGAAAATTCTACCAGTGGTAAATATTGATCCCACATACCCTGAATGTCATGTGAGCATGATCTCAACATGTCTTCTAAGGTTTGAATAGTCCGTTCTGATTGTCCATTAGTTTGGGGGTCATAAGCAGTGCTCAAATAAATTTAATTATCCACGGATTTCTGAAGACTTTACTCTAATATTGATGTAAAATTTGGATCATGATGTGAAACATCCATTAAGTCTCACAAATTCAGTAATATATAGTATTTTTAATCGTTCAAGTGTTAAATATTATCTTATAGAATGACAATGTGCTGACTTGGTAAGACGATCAACAATGACCCACATTTCTTCATTCTTTCTAGGAGTCTTTAGTAGTCCCATGACAAATTCAATTGTAATATTATCCCATTTCTACTCAGGTATGGGAAGAGGTTGCATGACTCCTCTAGGCAGTTGCCTTCTAGCTTTTACTTGTTGTCAAACCATACATCTTGACACAAAATCAGCAATCTCTCTCTTCATGTTATCCCACCAAAAATATTCCATCAAATATCTATACATTTTGGTGCTCCCAGGGTGTATAGAGAAATTGGAAATATGAGCATCGTCCAACAATTCAATTTTTAGATTAGGTATATCGGGAACACAATGTCCCCTCCCAAATTTCAAAATTCCATCTTCATACACAATGTCACTCAATCTACCATCATTCATAGCTTTAATCTTCATTTGAAATTCTTCATCATCGGTCTGAGAACTCATAATCCTTTCTAGTAAAGATGTTTTGGAAACCATTTGAAAAAGTATCGATGTTTCACCTTCCATGGTTATTCCTATATCCAACATTACTAGATCCATGATAATTGGATCCCTTTCAACTCTCATTTTATTCAAAACTCCATGATCCTTTCTGGTCAAAGCATCTGCCGCCTTATTTTCTTTCCCCGGGTGGTAGTGTATCGTGAAATCATAATCCTTTAGTAGTTGAAGCCATCTCTTTTTCCTCATGTTGAGTTCTTTCTGTGAGAAAATATACTTCAAACTCTTATGATCAGTATAAATCTCACATTTCACACCATAGAGATAGTGTCTCCAAATTTTCAAAGATAAGATTTCCAAAAAAAACCTCAAGATAATGAGTAGGATAGTTTATCTCATGAATTTTCAGCTATCGTGATGCATAGTCAATAACTCTATCATTCTACATAAGGGAAAAACCATGTCCTTTATTTGATGCATCACTTTAAATAACAAACCCATCATTTCCTGATGGTAGAGTCAATATAAAGGAATAGACTAATCTTCTATTCTGTTCATCGAAACATTCTTCTCTCCCTTTTGTCCAAAAAAATTTAACCCCTTTACATGTGATATCTGTTATTCGGTTATCCAAACGGGAAAAATTTTGGACGAAACATCGATAATAACCTTATAAACCAATATAACATTGTACCTCAATTATACTCGTCGGTGCATGCCATTCATGGATTGCTCTTGTCTTAGAAGGATCAACAGAGATTCCATCTTTAGAGAAAATATGACCAAGAAAATAAATCTCCAGAATCAAGAATTCACACTTGCTATACTTCCAATACAATTCATGTATTCTCAGGGTCTTCATGATAATGCGCAAGTGATTTTCATGACCTTCGTCGATTTTGGAATATATCAATATATCATCAATATATACCACCAAAAAATCATCGAGATATTCCTTGAAAAGTCTATTCATTAGATCCATGAATACAGAGGATGCATTAGACAATCCAAAAGGCATTACTGTAAACTCGTAATGCCCATACCTGGTTCGAAATGCTGTCTTCAGAATGTCTTCCTTCTACACACAAAACTGTTGGTATCTAGATCGAAGGTCAATCTTTTAAAACTATTGAGCTCCATGATGTTGGTAAAATAAATCATCAATGCAAGGTAGGCGATATATATTATTTATTGTTATATCATTAATTTCCTTGTATTCGATACATAACCTCATAGATCAATAAATCGATTTAACAAAAAGGACAGGGGCTCCCCATGGAGAAAAACTAGGGCGAATAAATCCCTAATTACTGAATTCCTCTCATCATTTCTTTAGTTCAACTAATTTTAAAGTGGACATTCTATAAGGGTTCTTCGATATAGGCCTTGAACTAGAAATTAAATATACGGAAAACTCAATTTCTTGTTCTGGAGGATGTCCATGTTAATCTTCCGGAAACACATCTACATATTCATTCGTAATAGGTACATCACCAATTTGAACATTCCTTTACTCACCCACAGTTATTTCATTCTATTCCTCCTTTATAATTGAATTTAGTTGAGCTACTTAGGGTGGATCTAGATAAGAATCAAGTGGTGACGATTCTGCTCTAAAGATAAGGCGTTCCTTATCATCATCATCAAAAATCGTAACCTCCATAATCATAAAATTAATCACCACATCATGGTCTGAAAGCCAATCCATATTGAGGATTATATCATTTTCAATCATATGTATGACAATGAGATCCATGGATAAATAACATTAATGTGATCTAATGGGGGCTAATTCAAAAAACTATGTTTCAATGATACTTCCCTTTGGAGTTTTAACTGAAAAATTCCTTATTAAATCAAATAGGAAATATCTAATTTTCTTATCAAAATGGGAAGATATGAAACAATGTGATGATCCACAATCAAATAATGCATTTTCTAAACTTGAGGAAACCATTAAATTACCTCCCACCACGTCTTTTGGAGCTTCTACCTCAGCAGTAGTGATAACACAAACTTGGCCTTGATCCCTTGACATTTTCTGAGGTATGTTCATCTAACGCATAGGATATTCATTTTCATAATGTCCCATCTCCCTACAGTTGTAGCAATGAACATCGGTAGCTTCTTTCTTCCCCTTGCAATCATGAGCTTGTTGGAATTTTTCACCACACATGTAACAGACTCCCATTCCTTTCAAGTAAGTACCAGGCTATTTCTTTCCACATTTACTACAGGAAGGATAATCATCTTTTCCCTTCTCCCGCTTTCTTCCTTTTTTAGAGTGATCAGTAGATCTCTTCTTCTCTTGCTTTTCTTTAAAGTCGTAAGACATAAAGAGTTATTTTTCTTTCTTCATAGAGAATGAGACAGTATCTTTGTACAACGAGAGGGTTTGTGAGAGTAATGCTCGACGGAGAAATGGTTTTATCCCATAAAAGAAATGATCAATCATACATCTTGGGTTTCGTATATAATATGTATCATAACTTGATAACCTTGTAATGTTAGCCTCATACATTGAGACATTCTCATCTCCCTTTTTTCTCAGACTCAGAAATTGTCGTTCCATATCTACTCGATGGTCCTGATAAAAGTATTTTTCTAATAAAATATCTTTGAACACCCTTCAACCCATATTTGAAACATTATCATCTTTCTTAGTGTTTTAAATCAATGAACACCATTGATCAGCTTCTCCAGTGAGGTGGTAAGCTGCCATGATAAATTTTTCCCTTTCACTACTCCCCAAGGCATCGAATATTTACTCTAATGAATTTATCCGTTTCTCAAATAATAATGGATTTGTACCCACATAGAATGTTTGTGGTTGTTTCCTCATGAACCGATCTAGCATTGATCCTCTACGCTACGGATCAAGGTGAACCATATGGGTACAGTTATTATTCATAACCTAAGTGAGTTTTCCTAGTATGGTGATATGCTGATCAGCACCAGTTGCATCACCAGTTACACTATAATTATCTTTAGCATGAGGGAAATCCCTACATGGAGTGTGTGCATTGATACAGTTTCGATTTCTTCCACTAGGCGCCATTTCATAACAATGGAATACACTAGATTTGTTTATGAATCGCAATACAAAAATCTGAACTTCTAAAACAATTAACATGAATTGAACAACTTATGGATATAATCTATAATCATAAAAATGTTTTCTTTGAGAAATTATATCATCATAAACCCTTCATAATTGTTTTAATGAAAATGATAATTATCCTAAGCATATCCCTCGGGAGTGTCGTAACCAAGAGTGTTTCACGGCACGTTGTCGTGCACCAGTTCCCATTCGAGTCTAGCTCAAAGCAGTGTTTTCGGGGTTTACCTCTAGGTACATCTGTGCCAGAGATGCCTCTACCTGCTCGTATCCGAACATGGAAGTATTGCTCACGAAAACTCACAAAATCTATACAATACCAAAATTCTAGGATGTTCTTCTATACTAATCCTCAATGTCCATGTTATGTCTATGTGCTCTAATCAAAGTTTATCTAAATCTAGCTTCCAAGGATTGAACTAAACATCCAATGATACCAACTATAATACCCCGACCCCAGTTACCCAGAGTCGGTGAATTATTACATAATGTTGGCATGATCACAAAAAACATGTCTCGAATGACCGATTAGTTCAGTAGCCTTAGAAACAATAGATATCGGAAACTGTCATAAATAAACATAAAAATTTAAGGGAATGTATAACTAAAACAAAAGACTTTTAAACATGAACTTCAGTATAATATGGAAAATATAAAATGAAATAACTCCATTTACTTATTTACATGGATATTGTACTGGTCAAATAACGACATACAATATCAATAACCACTTTGATAATGATGTAATGGATAATGCCAGACTATCATAACTACATAGTCAAGGCCTTGTGCCATGACTAAAAATAAGATTTTTTCAAGGCCTTCTGCCAAGACACTGGTTTGTTTCATGAGACCTACCGATGCATTGAGAAGCTATAGCGGGCTCCACCTGTCACTTATTAAGTCCAATGCATTCCTTGTATGAATTGGTTTAAACATAACATTAACATTTTTATTAAAACAAGCATATGAAATGTCAATAATTTCTCCATAATCCATGAATGGTATTAAAATTACACATCCATAGTCAAACATATCACAAAACATTCAATATAATATTAACGTTTTGTATAATAATATATCAACTTCAAATAAAATTAAAATCCATCAAAGGATGTTCACATAGATGAAATCAAAACTATTTGAGAGAAATATATCTTTTTTTGAAATGAAATAAAAGTCACATAATTATAAAATAAAACATTTACATTGAAAATATTCTTATAAGATTGTAAGGGAAGATTTGATGTTTTTATAGTGGCGGAAAATAGCTGCACCCACCGTATAAGGTTAAAAAAGGCATTCTTGCCTTTATTCTGTCGAAAGGAATTAATAGTACCTTGTTTGTAAAACGACAGAACGATTCCTTTATAAACTTCTTATAAAAAGTCAAACAAGGGTAAAAATTTCATTAATACATTTTTTTAAAAATAGAAATAATGATATGAAATATATTTTTATGAAACATGTATGTGGATAATAAAGATGTCCTAGTAGATAATTACGTATAAACAATCTCAGATAATGTAGAGATTGTCAAATTAACCCTTAACTTGTAATTTTCCTTGGTTGATGGTTGGTTAACCTCCTCTATAATGGTGAAATAATTTCTATTTAATTATACAAGAATAATATACATTAATATGATATCATATATGATCTTTTAACATTTCTTTGTTAATAACATCTTAGTATTATCGTCGTTTTGAGAGTTCACTTACTCATTTTCTTATATATTTTTTGTTACCTAAGTCATGTTTGTTATCCATAGGTTGTATCTTATTCATATCTAGAATTACATGAATTCCTTAAACAATTATTTTTAATCATTAAATGAAAATTAGTATTGAATGGATACGATGGGGAATGAATCTCATCGCGTTCGTGGAGACTGTAGTCTGTACGTACGCACGAGCGACAATATCATTCTATTGATATTAAAATAATTTATAAATGGATGTTGTATCATATATACAAATAATTATGATGTAATATTTATTATTTTCATGAATTAAAAATCATTACTATACCCATCCAAATAATAATGTATTAAATAACAATTTCACCACGACGTAGAGACAGTAAGACGTACGTATGCACGTATGGTGACATGTCATTCAAAGGATGGATAAAATACATAATATGGTTGTACCATATTTATAATAACTTCAAATTATATAGGATATACTATATTTATTATTTCATAATGGAAATAAAAAAGAAAGAAGAATTTGAAGAAGAATGGAACATGAAAGAGGGTTGTGAAATCATTACCTCTTCTTCGGGTTCTTCATTTTGATTTGAACAAAAGGGATCCTTAGAGTGGATTTATGATCAAACTAAAGCCTCTTGGTCTAATTGAGGGTGGTTTATAGAATATTTGGACAGGGATTGGCTGAGAAAAAAGGCTTTGAAGGTGTTAATTATAGGGAAGCGGAAATGCCCATTTATAACATGGGGGATGGGAAACTTAAGAAAAGCTAGAAATATAATTTTATAATAAATTCATATTCGCTTTCAAATGGATATAAAGTAGATTATTTAATGGTTATGGTGGCGATAGGTCTAAAACCACTCACCCAATATGTTTTAGACATTTTTGTGTCACAATATTAACATTATCATTTTGATTTAACAATTAGATAAATAGTTTGACATTTACAATGTCTCTTTGTATTTTTATACAATATAGTTAATAAACATACTATAAACATTCAAGAGACACCAAATGATCCATTAATGATACTCCTATCATTATATAAGTCAAATTTTCAAAACATATTATTTTAGTAAATGAATATCAATTAATAATATAATATTTGTTTTAAAAACTAATTTATGTCAATTTTTATACTATTTAATAAATGATTTTTTCTAAAGTCGTAAAAAGTGTACTAATTAGAACCAAACTCATTTAAAAAATCCTATCATTTAATAATAACAAATAAATTTTTTTGATGTCATAAAAACTTAAAATTATATTTATTTTAACATTTATAATACTAATTAATTGTTTCAATCATTATTAAGGAAAATACTGCATCCTTGTTGTGTCATAAATAAATTGAATAATTCAATGTCTAAGAATTATAAATAAAATACGATTATGTATGAAATATTTTTATATTTCTAATGAATATTTATAGTCTAATATATAACATATATATCCCTATGTAAAAATTGTTTTCCTAAACGATATATGATTACGTCATTTTTGTATTTATTTTAACATAATTAATATAAAGGGTCATTATCACTTAAAAGTGGATTGATGGGGTCCAAAAATTGACCCAATGATTCCCAAGGTTGGACGTGTATCAACCAATAGGGTTAGGACACGTTTTAGGGTAATTTAGTATTATTAAAATATTATTTTTTTACGCTTATTTTTTGGATTTAACCTTTAACAATGCTAGATAAAATATTTACCCTAGTAATTATTCAAAATTTCTAAAAAAACGTTTCCTATTTACACAATTTGTACCTCCTAATTATAAATATGGGATCCATTTTTCTAAATTCAAAAAAAAAAAGTGGCAGAAATTTATTGAAAATTAATTCCTACTGTCAAAACAAAAAGTGTGTTTTTATGAAATAATAACTATCAAAAGATTGACACTTGTTTATGTCTGGTTTAAATGTGAAATTATGTCCAATTACCAAAATTGTATTAAATGGTGAAAAAATATACCAAATATACTTTAAAATCACTCAAATTGATAATTTATCACTATTAATTATTTCGACTAAAAAGTTGTTTTTAAATAAAGTTTAGTAATTTTCACTATTCATAACAATATGAAAGTTATCCAAAAAGTACAAAAAATTCAGCCTAAGATAATTTTGATATTATGAATCAAAAAATAAAGTCCATTTTGAATGGTTTAATGTATAAAATTCAAAATAGTTGGTATTACTACTCATAACGGCTAGATTGATTTGGTGTGTTGTGTGTTAGAACTCGAAGATGCGTACAACATAGGGTACTGTATTATTCAAAGAGAAGTGTATCATGGAAGCTTGGGGTGTTACATTCTCCCCTCCTTCAAATAATTTTGTCCTTGAAATTTCTATAATAGTACTTCATAAATAGAATCGGGTGGTTCTTCATCATTAGTTCCTCGGGTTCCCACGTTGCCTCTTCCCTCTTATGGTTTCTCCTTAGAACTTTTACCAGACGAGTCCTCCGGTTTCTCAGAACTTGTTCTCTCGTATCAAGAATCTTTGCAGGCTCTTCGCCATAAGACAGATCAGGTTCCAGTTCTAATTTATCATAGGTGAGTACATGTGTTGGTTCAAGATTGTATTTTCACAACAATGATACGTGGAACACATGGTGAACTTTGGAGAGACTTGGCAGCATTGCCAAATGGTAAGTTACAGCCCCAATTTGTTCTAGAATTTTGAAAGGTCCGATGTACCTGGGACTCAATTTACCGTTCTTACCAAAACGTATAACACCCTACCATGGAGAAACCTTCAAGAAAACATGACCTCCTACCTAAAATTCCAAATCCTTCCTTCTATTGTCAGCATAGCTCTCCTACCTAGTTTGAGTTGCTTTGATGTGGTTTTGGATTACATTCACCTTTTCGAACGTTTCCTCCACTAGTTTTGGGCCTACGAGTTTTCATTCACCAACATCATCCGAACACGTTCGTGTGCAACATCTCTTTCCATATAACGCTTCATATTGTGCCATCTGAATACTAGAATGGAAGCTATTGTTATAATAAAATTCCACCAGAGGTAAATATTGATCCCACATACCCTGAAAGTCATCTTATCATGATCTCAACATGTCATCGAAGGTTTTAATAGTCCGTTATAATTGTCCAGCAGTTTGGGGGTGGTAAGCAGTGCTCAAAAGAAGTTTAGTATGCATGGATTTCTAAATACTTTTCCAGAATCATGATGTAAAACACAGATCACGATCAGAAACAATTGATATGGTTACACTATGATGTCTCACAACATTATTAATATATATTCTTGCTAATCGTTCAAGTGTTAAATCTTCTCTTATAGTAAGAAACATTGCTGACTTGGTAAGACGATAAAAAATGACCCATATTACATCATTCTTTGTAGGAGTCTTTGGTAGTCCCATGGTAAATTCCATCGTAATATTATCCCATTTCCACTCAGGTATGTGAAGAGGTTGCGTGACTCCTCCAGGCTGTTTCCTTCCATCTTTCACTTGTGAAAAACCATACATCTTGACACAAAATCAGCAATCTCCATCTTCATGTTGTCCCACCAAAAATGTCCCTTCAATTCTCTATACATTTTGGTGCTCCCAGGGTGTATAGATAAATTGGAACTATGAGCATCATCCAACAATTTCCTTTTTAGATTAGGTATATCGGGAACACAACGCCTCCTCTCAAATTTCCAAATTCCATCTTCATACACAAAGTCACTCAATCTACCATCATTCACAGCATTAATATTCTTTAGATATTCTTCATCATCAGTCTGAGAACTATTTATTTTTTCTTGTATAGATGGTGTGGAAACCATTTAAAAAAGTATCGATGTTTCACCTTCCATGGATATTCCCATATGAAACCTACTAGATCAATGAAAACTAGATCCCTCTCAACTCTCATTTTGTTCAAAACACCATGATACTTTCTTTTCAAAGAATATTCCACCTTATTTACCTTCCACGGGTGGTAATGTATCGTGCAATCATAATGCTTGAGTATTTCAAGCCATCTCCTTTTCCTCATGTTGAGTTATCTCTGTGAGAAAATATACATCAAAATCTTGTGATCAGTATAAATCTAACATTTCATACCATAGAGATAGTGTCTCCAAATCTTCAAACCAAATATTACAGTATCTACCTCATGATCATGAGTAGGATAGTTTTTCTCATGAATTTTCAGCTGTCATGATACATAGGCAATAACTCCATCATTCTTCATAAGTAAACAACCATGTTCTTTCTTCGATGCATCACTATAAATAGAAAAGCCTTCATTTATCGATGGTAGAGTCAAAATAGGAGCATTGAATAATCTTATATTCAGTTCTTTGAAAAATTCTCCACGCTATCTTGTCCAAAGAAAATTAACCACTTTACATGTGATCTTTGTTAATGGCTTAGCCAATAAGGAAAAATTCTGGACGAAACATCAATAATAACTTGTTAAACTAATAAAATTGTGTACCTCAGTTATACTCGTCAGTGCTGGCCATTCATGGATTGCTCTTGTCATAGATGAATCAATAGAGATTTCATCTTTAGAGATAATATGGAAGAGAAAAGAAATATCCTGAAGCTAGAATTCAATCTTGCTAAACATCCCATATAATTCATGTCTTCTCAGAGTCTTCTGGATAATGTGCAAGTTAATTTCATGATCTTCATAACTTTTAGAATATACCAATATATCATCAATATATACAACCACAAAATCATGGAGATATTAATTGAAAACTCAATTCGTTAGATCCATGAATATATAGGGTGAATTCGTCAATCCAAAAACTATTACTGTAAACTCCTAATGCCCGTACCTGGTTAGAAATGATGTCTTCAGAATGTCTTCCTTCTTCACACACAACTGCTGGTATCCAGATCGAAGGTCAATCTTTGAAACGTATTGAGCTCCATGCAGTTGGGAAAATAAATTATTAATGTGAGGTAGGGGATACTTGTTCTTTATTGTTATAGCATTAATTTACCTATAGTCTATACATAACCTAATATATACATATTTATTTTTTACAAAATGGACAGGGGCTCCCCATGGAAAAAATTGGGGTGAACTAATCCCTTATTAATCAATTCCTCTAGTTTATTCTTTAGTTCAACTAATTCCACATTGGCCATTCTATAAGGGGTCTTCGATATAGGTGTTGAACTAGGAATTAAATAAATTGAAAACTAAATTTCTTGTTCGGGAGGATATCCAGGTATATCTTCCGAAAACACATCTACATATTCTTTCACATAGTTACATCCACTATTTGAAGATTCCATTCCTTACCCAGAGTTATTTCATTCACATCCTCCCTGATAATTGAATTTAGTTGAACTACTAGGGGTGGATCTAGATAAGAATAAAGTGGTGATGATTCTGCTCTAAAGATAAGGTGTTCCATATCATCATCATCAAAAATCGTAACCTACTTCTTCTTACAATAAATCTTCTCATCATGGTCTGAATGCCGATCCATAACGAAGATTATATCAAATTCAATCATCGGTATGACAATGAGATCAGCGGACAAAGAACATTTATGTGCTCTAATGGGGACCGATTCACAAAATTTTCTTGTAATGATACTTCCCTTAGGAGTTTTAACTGACAACTCCCTTGTTATATCAAATTGTAAATATATAATTTTTTGAGAAAACTGGGAAGATATGAAACAATGTGATGATCTAGAATCAAATAATTTATTTTCTAAACTTGGGGAAACCATTAAATTACCTACCACCTTGTCTTTTAGAGATTCTGCCTCAGCAGTAGTTATAGCATAATATTGTCCATGATCCCTTGGCATTTTATGAGGTATGTTCCCATGACGCTTAGGACATTCATTTTCATAATGTCCCATCTCCCTACAGTTTTATCTTTGAACATCTGTAGCTTCTTTCTTCCCCTTTCAATCACGATCTTTGTGGACTTTTTCACCACACTTGTAACATAATCACATCATTTTAATGGAAGTACCAAAGTGTTTCTTCCCACATTTACTACAGGAGAGATAATAATATTTTCCCTTCTTCCCCTTATTTCCATTTCGAGAGTGATCAAAAGATCCCTTGTTCTCTTTCTTTGCTTTAAATTCGTAAGACTTAGAGAATTCTTTTTCTGTCTAGAGAGCGCAAGAGACAATATCTTTGTTCGTCCAGAAGGTTTGTGAGACTAATGATCGATGGAGAAACGGTTTTAACCCATCAATGAAACGATCAATATTACTTCTGGGGTTACGTATATAATCTGCAGTATACCTTGTTAACATTGTAAAGTTAGCCTCATACTTTGCGACATTCTCATACTCCTTTTGTCTCAGACTAAGAAATTGCATTTCCATATCTGCTTGATGGTCATGATGAATGTATATTTCTAGGAAAATATCTTTTAACTCCCTCCATTCCATATATGATACTTCATCATCTTCCGTTGTGTTTTTAATCAATGACCACCATTGATCAGCATCTCCAGTGATGCGGTAAACTTCCATAATAACTTTTTCACTTTCACTACTCCCCAAGGCATGGAATATTTTGTCTAAGGAATTTATCCATTTCTCACCTTCTAATGTATTTGTACCACCATTTAATGTTGGTGTTTGTTGCCTCATGAAGCGATCTAACATTGATCCTCCACGCTGCGGATCACGGTGTTACATATGGGTAAGTGTATTATTCATAACCTGAGTGAGTTGTCCCAGTATGGTGATATGATGATCAGCACCGGTTGCATCACCAGATCAACTATAATTATCTTAAGCAGGAGTGGAATCCATACATGGACTGCATGCATTGATAAAGTTTCCATTTCTTCCACTAGGAACCATTTCTAAACAATGGCATACAGTAGATTAGTTTATGAATCACAATACATAAATCCAAACTTGTAAAACATATAACAAGAATTGAAAAGTTTATGGATTTAATCCATAATCATAAAAAAAATTTCTTTGAGGAAGTATATACTCATAAACCCTTCATAATGGTCTGTAATGAAAATGAAAATTTTCATATGCATATCCCCTGGGAGTGTCGTAACCAAGAGTGCAGCAAGGCCCGTTGTCGTGCACTACTTCCCATTCGAGTCTATCTCAAAGAGGATTTTTCGTGTTTTACCCCTATGTATATCTGTTTCAGATCCAACTATACATGCTTATATCCAGACATGGATGTATTTCTCTGAAAACTCACAAAATCTATACAATACCAAAATTATAGGATGTTCTTCTATTCTAATCCTCAATTTCAATATTAGGTCTATGTTCTCTAATAAGAGTTTATCTAAATATTGCTTCCAAGGTTTCTAATAAGCTTACTTTGAGACCAATTGTAACGCCCTGACCCTAGTTACCCATAGTCGGTGCATTATTACATAACATTGGCATGATCACAAAAGATCAAGTCTCGAAAGACCGATTAGTTTAGTAGCCTTGTAAACACTAGATATATCCAGAAGGCTTACATTACATCATAATGTGAAAAAAATTACATACATCATATTGTCTTCACATCCCCTCATACAGTCAATACAGGTCATTCATAAAATACTTCTATAGATCATAGGAAAAATTAAAATATTAAATGGGGTGAGCTCAGATCCTCAGTAAGGATAATAATATAGAGGAAACTTTAATAAATAAACATATACATTTAAAGAAATGTATAACTAAAACAAATGCCTTTTCAACTTGATCTTCAGTATAATATGGAAAAGATAAAATGAAATAATGTCATTTAATTATTCACATCAATATTCTACTAGTCGAATAATCACATGCAATATCAATAACCACTTTCATAATGATGGACTGCACAATGCCAGACTATCATAACCACATAGTAAAAGCCTTATTCTAAGACTATAAATAAGATTTTGTCAAGGCCTTGTGCTGAGACACTAGATTGTCTCATGAGACCTACCGATGAATCTAGGAGCTATATCTAGATCCACCCATCACTTATTAAGTCCAACTAATTCCTCAAATGAAAAGGTTTAAACATAACATAAACATTCGAATTAAAACTAACAGACAAAATTCCAATACTTTCTCCATAAACGATGAATGGTATTAAAATAACACATCCATAGTAAAACATATCACAAAACCTTAAATACAATATGGAAGTATTGTATCATAATAAATCAAATTCAAATAAGCTTAAAATCCATCAATGCAAGTTGACATTGATGAAATCAAAACTATTTGAGAGATATATCTCATTTTTTAAATCATTTAAAAGTAAAATAATTATAAAAGAAAATAGTTACATTGAAAATATTCTTCTAAGAAGGTATGGGAAGCTTTAATGATTTTATAATGGAAGAAAATACCCGCACTCTCCGTATAATTTTAAAAAAGACATTCTAACCATAATTCTGTCAAAAACGATAAAAATGACATTGTTTGGAAAACGACAGAAAGATTCCATTACAAATGTCTTAAAAATGTTAAACAATGATATAAATGTATTTAAACCATAGTCTTTAAAATAGTAAGAATGATTTGAAATACATTGTTAAGAAACATGGATGTAGATGATAAAGAGGTCCCAATAGATAATTACGTATAAAAAACGTCGGCTAATGATGATATTGTGAAATAAACCCTTACCATTTACTTTTCTGTGGTTTAGGGTAGGTTAACCTCTTCTATAATGGTAAAATAATTGTTATTAAATTATTAAAGACTCATATTCATTAATATGATATCATATATGATCATTTAGCATTGCTTTGTTAATAAAATCTTATTATTATCATCCTTTCGGGAGTTCACTTACTCATTTTCTTTTATATGTTTTGTAACATCAGCCATGTTTGTTATCCATAGGCTGTATCATATTCATATCAAGAATGATATCATGTACTTAAACATTATTTTTAATCATAAAATTAAAATTAGTCTTAAATGGATATGATGGGGAATGAATCTCATCACGTTCATGGAGACGGTAGTCCGTACGTACGCACGAGCATTAAAATAATTTTTTTTATATTAAAATAATATATAATTTGATTTTGTAAAATATATAAAGAATAATTATAATGTTATATTTATTGTTTATATGAATTTCACATCATTATTATTCTCATCCAAAAAATAATGTATTAAATAACAATTACAGCATGACGTGGAGACGGTAAGCCGTACGTACACACATATTTTGACATGTCATTCAAAGGATGGATATAACACTGAATATGGTTGTACCATATTTATTATAATTTTAAAATATATAAGAGATAATGGATTTATTATTTTATTATAGAAATAACAAATAACGAAGAATTTGAAGAAGAAAAGAACTTGAATGAGGGTGGTGAAAACATTACCTCTTCTCCGAGTTCTTCATTTTGATTTGATCAAAAGGGATCCATAGGGTGGATTTCTGATCATACTATGTCCTCTAGATTAAATTTAGTGATGTTGGGAGAATATTAGGGTGGGGTTTGGCCTAGCCAAAAGGAATTGAAGGTGTGAATTAGAGGGATGGTTAAGTGCCCTTTTATAAGAGGGGTGAGTGAAACCTTAGGAAATTCTAGAAATATTATTTTATAATAAATTTATATTAGATTTTTAATGCCTCCAAAGTGGATTATTTAATTTTAATGGTGGGGATAGGTCGATAAACACTCAACCAATAGGTTTTAGACAGGTTTGGGCCCATATATTAACTTTATCATTTCGATTTAACTCATAGTTAAATAGTTTGGCATTTACCATGTCTATATGTGTTTTTATATTATATAGTTAATAAAATTACTATAAAATTACACAATACCCCCAATAGGTCCATTAATGATATAAATACATTATATATGTCCTTTATATAATCCTTATAGTTTTATGAATTGAATATCAATTAATAATATAATATTTGTTTTAAAAACTCTTTAATATCAATTTTAATACTATTTAATAATTGATTTTTGATAAAGTCATAACAACATTATTAATTCGAAAAAAATTCATTTACGCTATACTATCATGTCATATTAACCAATAAATTTTTTTTATGTCATCAAAACATTCAGATAATAATTATTTTAACATTTATAATACTAATTATTTGATTCATTCATTTATAAGGAAAATACTGCATCATTATTGTGACCTATATAAATTATATTATTAAATGTATAAAAATTATAAATAAAATATTATTATGTAGGACATAGATTTATCTTTATAATGAATACTTATAGTTGAAAATATAACATATATAACCTTATGTAAAAATTGTTTTCCAAAAAGATATATGCCTTTGTCATTTTTGTATTCACTTTAACTTAATTAATATAATGTGTCATAATCACTTACAAGTGGATCCATGGGGTCCCAAAATCGACCCAAAATTTCCCATGGTCAGACATGTATCAACAAATAGGGTTAGGGAATGCTTTAGGTAATTTATTATTATTATAATATTATTGTTTACCCTTATTAACCAGATTTACCCTTTAACCATGGTAATTAAAATATTTACCGAAATAAATATTCAAAATGTCTAAAAATAAAAGTTACCTATTTACTCAATTTAGACCTCCTAATTATAAATATGGAATAAATTTTTCTAAATTCAAAACTAAAAATAGGAAGAAATTAATATAAAATTAATTCCCTCTGTCAAAACAAAAAGTGTGTTTTTAAGAAATAATAACTATCAAAAGATTGTAACTTGTGTGTGTCCGGTTTAAATGTGAAATTACATCCAATGAAAAAAAATTATTAAATGCTAAAAATTTATTCTAAATATACTTTAAAATCACTCAAATTCATAATTTAAAACTTTTAATTATTTCGATTAAAAATGTTGTTTTTAATTAAAATTTAGTAATTTTCACTATTCATTAAAATATGAAAATTATCTTAAAAGAACCAAAAATTCACCCTAAGCCAATTTTGATATTCCGAATTCAAAAATGAATTCCATTGTGAATGATAAAATGTATAAAATTACAAAAAGTGGGTATTACTATTCCTAACGGCTATTTTGATTGGTTATGGTGTGTGTTAGAACTCGAAGTTGTGTACAACCCATGCTACTATATTATTCAAAGAGAAACGTACCATGGAAGCTTGGGGTGTTACAGTATTGATAATGGGCCTTGAAAAAATAGATATTTATGGTATTGGAATGATGATTATATGGTATGATTATGTTTTCTGGCATTATGAATTACCTATTTATGAAACTAGTAATTGATATTTAATTTGTTTATTCAACTAGTTTATGACACATGATTATGTTTTATTATTGATTTATTTATTCAAATATTATTCCTTCCATAATGTGTTTGAGTTCATTTTTTGAAGGCTTTTGCTTTTATGTTATTCATCATGCATAATGTTAATATTTAGGATACTTTCTATTTTATTTATTACCCATACTGAGCATTCGAGTGCACCCATTTCTTTTTTTTTTCAATGAAACATAGAGGTATATTATTAATTACATTCAAAAATAACATAGGAGTTATGGAAGTTTTCAAATGAGAATCTATTTTTTATTTCATTTGATGTTGTAATGTTGAAATGATGTATATATCTAGTTTCCAATGATATTACACTACTCAGTCCTTCGAGATGCATATTATTTGTCTTTATTCAAATGTACTAAAATTAGGAACTTGCTCATGGAAACTTGGGTTGGGTCCTTACATTTATGATCCCCAGGCACGTGTTTGCATAATATAATAAATGTTCGTATAAACATATGTAATTTATATAACCATACTAGTTCTCTAGAGTTTCATACAAAGGATATGTTTAGTTATCATTCTTGTTCTAGGATAAAAATTCATAATTTATATCCCATGTTAAATTTATAAGGATATATATTTTAATACATTTAAGGAAACATATATGGATTATTCTATGTAAGTGAAATAAGGTTATAATTTTGGTAGATGATGAGGAGATTATTTTCCAAAAAACTTCATCGATATTTGGATTCTACAATGGATATCGATGTAGCACATAGGTACATAGGGGTAATAAATTTATAATGATTAATTGACGATGACCTTTTTCTACATGTTGAGTAATAATGAGCCTCACTACAAACCGATTTTGACACTCTGGGTGGATATAAATTGAATATTCAATAAATATATATGAATCCCTATGAGGGATATCTATAATGAAAACCTGAAAAATGGTTTTTACTAAATATTTAATATCATAAAAACAATGTTTCCTGATATAATAATATTATAATATATTTTTCATGATTATTTGGTTATCCACATCGTTTATTGTTTCATGCCCAATTATATTTTAGGATAGATAATAGCTATAACATGAAGGGGTAGTTTTTATGTTGAGTGAAATTGATAAAAATGGTTTTACATATAAGAATAAAAATGATATGGGAGATGGAATGAAAAATATAATTTATATACACACATAAATTTATCATGATATGGATTATGAAGGAATTCTAAATGAATATTTCATGGAAATAATTCATGTGATTCTTTCAAGAGAATCATCCAAAAACATTCAGTGGGTCTTCTAATACAATCTTTACTAAAAAATATTTCCTCACCACTGAAAATATATTTTCCATTCACTAGTTTTTAGAAAATTAATGTGTAATTTTGGTATCATAACATTTGGATGTTGATGCAGATCAATGATGGACTCTAATCAAGAACATTATGAAACATTTGGAATTTGACTCAATGGATTGGGTAGAGATTAAGAAATTATCTTTTTTAAAAATAATTATCTTCCACATATTCTTGATATAGATATGGAGAACTATTTCCTTCATATAAGGAAAAAGAATGATGAATCTATAGGTACCATTAAGGAAATTTTTACAATACATGTGAGCTTTGCTTATGCTATTATCACCTAACCTGGATGTATTGTTATCCGATTATTCAGTTTCTTAAGACAAATTATCCTAGTGCAATTATTCATTGGAGTCCTAATTAGACATTAATATATATTTTTGTGTGAAATGATTGTTGAAATGGAGGATAGAGTTACATATCAATCTCATTATTATGTTAATGTAATAAAATGTGAATTCATATAAAAATCTAATGAACTTATAGAGAAAAATATAGTATTTCCTCCATTCTAAAAATTGTGGAATATAAATATATTTTCAGTATTATTAGGGGGAATATTATATTTTTTGTGTTTGAAAGGGAATGTCAGTGAGATATTGACTGCTGATGTGACGTTATTGAGTAAGAAAATGATTCACATTGAGATAAATAATCACATATGGAACCATCAACACACTAATTTTTCATATTCAATGATTAAGGAAACAATTATAACATGTTCCCATATAAAATTTTTAATAACAATTATGGATATCCGAAACCTACAATAATGAGAAACATTTAGAAGTCTTATGTGATCACAAATTTGATGAGGATCATGATTAAAAAATGTTGAAAAGTTAACTCAACATTAACTCTAAAATTCATTATATCTTATTTGACCGTGGATCTACCCATTCCTTCATATTTAATTCATTTTATATTTCTATCATGTTTCCAAAAATATTATTAGATATATAATTATCTGCAAAAATATAAATGATACTATTATTTCATTTTATATTTATGGTTCCTCTCTAGTTGAAGTTTGAGAGAATATACATCGAATAAATCATTACATTCGACCTCTGGATGAATCTCATGTTATCTTAGTCATATATTGTATTTATCAACATAAATCCCACATCAATTACTAATAATGTTATATCAATTTTGATATTCTAGATAAACATATAATTTAGTTTCTCTTATTCATACTCAAACATCCATCCGCTCATTGATAATTAACATATTAGAACAATATTTTCTTAATATTATATCATAGTTCATTTTAAAAAAGTTTTTATTGTAATACATGATATCAAAAGTTGATATTTTATTAATGAGATATATATTCTGAAAATATCAAGGTGTTTAATTCAATGAAATATAAAAAATGTCTCCCTCAAAATTATGTCAAACATATACAAGTGAATGATGATTTCTCCTTTTCATCATATCCTCATGTTCCCAATTAGATTAGTTGAATTATTTCTTCCTAAAATTATTTTTAACTATGTAATAATTTTATTTCCATAAATAATTATCACTATTATCAGTGATTTATATATGAATTTCTTTAAAATAAAAATCATTATTTACTTGTACTACCATGAAATATTATTCCGTCCCTACATAAGCAAAAATATTTATCCGGATAATATATATGGTTATCAAAAATACATTATTCTTAAATATCATAACATTATTCCATTGATAAATTGAAAAAAAAATATTTCACTAATATGTTTTTCCATATATCATCAATGATGGTCTGCATAATATTTTTTCCTATATTTCCATGATATGTAGTTCGATGGCTCTATTATAGTCATCCTTTTCCTAAGAAATCTATGGTCTTGAGAGAGTTATTTCTCTAGAATCATCATGAGACATTATAGTTTTAAACTTATTTAAATAAAATGAAAAATGAAATCCCATATGAATGTTGGGGTTAAATATGTTGTTTAATCAATACTCTACTACATCAATTTTTCAATAACAAACACCTAAAAAATCTGTCAAAAAACTATCTCTTTATATTCTATTGGGATTTAATGGTTCTCTTATGTATAATATACATCTAGGTATTATGTGATAAATTAAATCATAACACAATACATAGATTCTACTATATAATTGACCAGGTCATTTAGGAAATCTTCATATCTATATTATATAAAATAGAATTTTAACTAAATAGAACCCTACCACATCATCAATGTATATTATGGAATAATAATAAATAGACAACCCTTATCTAATAAAAATTATGTGTGATTAGATCATAAGGATTTCAACAGAAACATAAATTTCATTAGGGAACTTATATATACTTTGGATTAAAAAGAAATAATACATAGTGTCTTTTCCAATTTCAATTACCGTATTGATCAGGGATTTAACATCGACCAGACACATAAATCACTATGCCCTATAACTATGAAAAACCATGAATTGAGATATATACAAATCTATAAAGCTCATCATATTTTCCATAAAAATATACTATATTAAATATATGTACATATTTCAACATGTATGATTAATTTATAATGATGAAAAATAATCCTAGAATAACATAATCTTTTCATATATGGCATGTATTGAAGGAATAAATTCATTTTAAATATTATAATTCCCACACAACCATTATTGAACACGATAACACTTCTGACTTTACTTGCAATTCCAAATATTCATTTTATGCCTCTGTAATACTCATATGGATCAAATATTTTACACTGATTTGATAATTTTAAGATTTATCCATATCAAAGATAATTTTATGACCCATTCTATTCAAATCCATTTGTCATGGATATTTTCTGATCCACATCATATATATGCTAACATGATTCATATAAATCAAAGCATCGATCACCTTGTTCACATAACAATGGTGGTATTTTATAGTGGTAGTTGAAATCATTAATCATATCTAACTATACTTGTATCACCCCACCCAAGGCGCCAAAGGTTGTCAATAAATGACGAGGGATTCAAGAACAAATTGGGAAACGATTTTCCCTTAAAACAAAAAAAAACCAAACCATCCACTATCAATCACTATATGATGCATGTCAACCAAAACATTCAAGCATGTATTACCAAAGGACAACCATTTTTTTAAACAATACATCCAAAAACTAATACAACTATACTTGTCTACACCACATCAGAGTACAAAGAAGAAACTAAACAACAAAACCCTATGATCCATGACACCACCATAGCTGCACACCATGATCCATGATCCATGCTCCACCAAGAAATCACAATGCACCACTAAAGGAGGGTGATACCTTACCATTTTTCACATCACGGTACACAACATCTACAATGACACCAGATTTCCATAGTAGGGGGTGAGTAATAAAATCAGTTGTTTTTCCCCAAATGACTTTTCAACGCACCCCACTAAGAATAAACAGTTAGCACATTTATATAAAATAATTTATATAAAATAATCACAAGTACCACCATTTCCATAAGCCAAATATGACCATACCATGCCATCACACCCAAACTAAGAAAACAAGTGAAATCCAAACAAACAAGCCACATGCCATTTAATCATTTAAATACTAGCACAACAATTCCAACTTGCAAAGCAATTCACAACAAACATCCAAATGGTGGGACTTCGGCCATACCCGTTCACCCATTAACATCTAGAGGTATGTCCTAACCACTACCCACAAGGTGGTTCTTCCGACCACTATACATCACCTTTTATTGTGAGACTTCCCACCCAGTTCCACACAACATTTAAACCAATATGAACCAAACACATAACCCACCAATGTCACAACAACATGCAATCAACCAATTCCATCGCATACCAATCCACATCAATAAATCATTCATTTATTGAATACCATTTTCCATGTCAAACCACATTTAAATAAAAAAAACTTTATTGTAAATCATTTTTCATCAACCATTTTCCCAAATCAATCTCAATAACCCATTTTAAAATATCTATTTTAAAATCCACATCAATAGCCTTTCACCATAAAACCCCTTTTCCCAAAAATCCCAAAAAACATCGCCAAAGGGATTTCCTACCAATTTCTCAAAACAAATCACAATTAATTTTTCAAAACAAAAATTTATTGTAACAATGAACCAATAGTTCTAACCAAGTGGAGTCGAGAGAGAAGCCACCTACCATTAGTGTTCCGGAGAAATCAACCCACAAGCAACCACACCTCAAATTCAGGAATGCACCACCGAAACTTCTCTAGGTCCCATTCACTAACATTCACACGCTTTGAATTCAACATCCAAGGAAACCACAACCCTAGATCTACACACAACAAGTATAGATCTAGAAAACCAAGAATGAGAAGGATGTAGACCTAGAGGAAAAAACAAGGAAACCAAGTGGAGAGACTTACCTAGGAGAAACCTCCATCAAAATACCTAGAAACCTCTTCGATTTTTTTCCAAAACGAGTGGCAGAGCCCCTCCAACCCTTGAGAACTGAAAATCCAGAGTGAGGCTCGAGTGGGAGGAATCTTGGGGAGGAATGAGGCAACCTTGGTGGAACACGTATTTCAATACCCTACATTCAAGTGGTTGCATGGTTGACCCACACAGTTTGACAAACCGTGCACTAACCGTGCGCAGTCTACTGTCTCGAGAGGAGGGGTTTGCACGGTTGCCTCACATGGTTTGGAAAACTATGTGCAGGCCGTGTAAAGCCTAATGTTTCCCCCTACATGATTTTCTGGAGAATCTGCACAGTTTCCACTAATCGTGCTCAAACTGTTCTCCCTTTGCAATGTCTCCAAACTCATTCAAAACCATTCCAAACTCTCTCAACTTCTTCCCAACTCGTCTCAGGCAATTTAAACACATAAAAATGCATAACCAAAGGACATATACCTCAATATAGGGGTACTAAATTTACCTCAGAATTGGACCTTCCATCCTTGGAATGCAGTGAACCCTCCATTTGCTGAAAGAGCTCGGGCCAATGCTCATCCATCTCTTTTTCCCACTCCAATATCTCCTCTTGAATCTGGCCATGCTTCCACAAGAACAAACAAAACTAATGCTTTTACCATGCAAGACATTCTCTTGCCTATCCAAAACCCGCACAGGTACGTGCACCAATGAAGCATCTGGTTCTTGCTCAACATGATCACATTGAATGACATGTTAATGATCCGGATGATCATTTTTCCACTGCGACACAAGGAACACATTGTGTACCACACTGGACCTAGGTGGAAAATCCAAATTATAATCCACCTCACCAACCCACTGAAGAATCTTAATAAGGTCCAATATACCATAGAGAGAACTTTACCTACTCCTCAAACCAACGATGTCCCAAACTAGGAGATATCCTCAAGAAAAAAATGATTACTCACCTCGAATGACAACGATCGTCCATGATGATCCACATATGATTTCTGATGACGTTGAGCCTTCTCCATTCTATTCCAGATCAACTTGATCTTCTCCATAGTCTCCTTGACAAGGCTCGGTCCATCCATCGAGGACTCACCTATTTCCACCCAACATAGTGGAAAACAACACGATCGCCCATACAATGCTTCAAAAGGAGCCATATGTAGGGATTCATGAAAACTGTTATTATACGAGAACTCAACCAACAAAAAGTGATCCTCCCACGAGCCACTAAATTCCTTAAAACAATCTCACATCTTATCCTTTAGAGTTTGTATCATCCTCTCGGATTGACTATTTGTATGTGGATGATATGTTGTACTCATGATCAACTTAGTTACAAGGGCTTGATTTATGGATTTCTAGAAACGAGATGTAATCTTTAGATCCCTATATGATACAATCAAAACTGGAACACCATGCCTCATAACCAGCTCCCGGATATAGAATTTCTGGACAGATCCTCCACCTTGTGAGATTCCTGAATTGGAATGAAATGGGACGACTTTGTTAGATGATCCACTATCCCCCATATGACATCATGCTTTCTGACCATTATTGGGAGACCTATAAAAAAATCCATCGCTATTAGCTCTCACATACCAATAGGGATTTGTAAAGACTGCATCATTTTTGCTGGCATTTGATGCTCTTCCTTGACCTGTTGACATGTCAAGCATCTCGAAACAAACTCAACCACTCTCCATTTCATACCAACCCACAAAAACCGCAATTTCAATGCTTTATACATTTCCTTAATTCCATGATGAATAACCTACCTGGAATGATGATATGCCCTGAGAAGATCCTCCTGAAATGAAACTGGTACAACCATCCGATTCCGAAAACACAAAACTGAATCTTCATTCAGTTTCCAACCCTTAATGGCCTCCCCAACATTGAGTCTCGACCTCATTTCACACACTCAGAATCAGATATATGTACCTCTTTAACTAGGCCAACCATGTCATGAATCAAAAAAACCGGATATAAGACCGTTGTATCACCCTGGTCTTCACATTCCAACCGCCTGTCAACTACAACCAACACCAACTGCCACTAGTCTGATACATGTTTCACCACATGTTCATTTGATTTTCTACTTAATGCATCTCCCACAAAAATTCCCTTATCTGGTGTGTACATAAAGTCAAAATCAAACCTCTGGAGATATTTCATCCATATCCTTTGCCACAAGTTCAAATCCCTTTGTGAAAAAATGTGCTTCAAGCTCTTATGATATGTATATACTATGAATTTCTCACTGAAGAGATAATGATGCCACACTTTCAAATCATGCACTACTGCTTCCAATTCCAAATCATTAGTTGGGTAGTTCTTCTCGTGCACCCTCACCTGTAGAGAGCCATACACAACTACATGATTCCCTTGCATGAGAATTCACCCTAACCCTGATCTTGATGCATCACAGTACACAATGTACCCTTTTCCTGGTTCTAGAAAAACCAAGATTGGTGCTGATGTAAGGCAACCCTTAAGCTCTTCGAAACACTGATGACACTGTCCATTCCACAGGAATAGAGTATTCATTCTTGACAAAGATTTCATTAGTGATGCCAAATGAGAAAAGTCACGAACAAAACACAGAAAATATCTAGCTAGACCGAGGAAACTCCACACCTAAAACTCATTCTTTGGTGGTTTCCAAGAGATAACAACCTCTATCTTTTCTGGATCCACTGAAACAACTCTTTCAAAAATCACATGGCCTATAAAATGAACTTCCTGTATCCAAAAGTCACACTTTGACAATTTTCAATACAACTGGTGATCCTTCATGATCCCTTGAATTGTCTCCATGTGCTGCTCACGCTCCACCCTTGCCTTTGAATACACAAGAATATCATCTACAAACACCACCACAAATGAATCCAGATACCTATGAAATATCCAATTCACCAATGGGACGAATACCGCTGGAACATTCATTAGACCAATGGGAAAAACCACATATTCATAATGTCTATATCTAATTATAAAATTTATTTTAGAAATATCATCATTCCACACCCGCAATTGATGATATCACAACCACCGGTTGATCTTGGATAACCACTGGTCACCCCTCAACTGTTCCAACTAGATAGTCAATTACCATAATTTAGTAGGTGCCATCTTCTATGATGGATGTGAGAATAGACTGGTCCCCGTAAAGAGATCAATTGTAAACTCCACTTTTCTTATGGGATGTAACACAGAGAATTTTTCAGGAAAAACATCCATGAAATGATCCACCACTGCTGGAATAACAATTTGTTCAACTCCCTTTACTAATTCCAATGACAACACTGCCAACTAATACCATAACGTGCCCACTACGGGTGGAAACAAACCCGTTGCACCCTGCCTTTCATGCCTCTCACCTCTAAAGAGTTGTATAACTCCATCGTGTGATGTAAAAGTCGTTGTCTGTGCATTAAAGTTGATGTGGGCCTTAAACTCCCCCAACCAATCCATTCCCAGGATTACTTCAAACCCATCCATCTCAGGCACTATGAAATTCTATGTTTTCTCAACCTTACCCACAACAATACTACATGCTTTACACAATATGGCTCGACATTCATGTCGACCCAGAGGAGTTTAATGTTTCCAAACCAAAGGAATTATTTCTGCCCTTAAACCAATCAAATAAACCACATGTGCAACAATAGAGTTCCTAAAATAGGAATAAGTGCACCTCCTCCACCTGAAACCTTCGTTAGAGTTCCCACTATATTCCATGGGTACAACCATGCTTCTTTCGCCTGTGGCTCCCAATAAATCTCACTGAGCCACCGATGCTTGATTCAACATCGATGTGTAATCAACAATACACAGAACTGCTGTATTTGAACGGATCTCTTGTCTAACCCTGCTTCGAAGATCCTTTCCTTCAACGACATACTCCCGCCACCTCAGGTGAAAACCACTCTACGCTCATAAACTTAGCTGCATACTCCGTCACAGACATATGCTCTTGCTTCAGACTTAAGAAATCAGTTGTGCGCTGACTTCTGAATGTATGTGGGTAGAATGGTTTATTATACCATTCCTCAAAGCCTTCCCATGTCATACCCAAGTCTTTCCCTACATGGACTACTATCTCCCACCATTTTAGAGCACGATCCTCTTGCTTATTCATCGCTAGCTTTACTTTCAACTCTACTGGCATCCCCAAGAATTCGAAAATTCTGTTCATTCTAGATATCCATGCCCCTGCCCTTTCCGGGTCCGAATCAACCCTAAATATTGGTGGATTCTTCTTCTGAAACAGAAACACATGATCCACATTCCATGTTTCATCCGCTTTATTTCCACTTTCCACAGGTTGTAAAACATTCACTATACTTTGAACTAACTGTGGGTTCACCTAGGGCTCAGGTGAAACCAGATTCTCATCAGCCACATCTGATTGGTCTCTAAAATGCCTAAACGATGCCATTTCTATAAACAGAAAACAAAAAACCATGATTCTAACTTCTGTGGACATCAATAATTCCCACTTAAACTCACGTTACACAACACTATCACAATGAGGCTTTCCACCTTTCCACATTAGTCATTTTCCCCATCTTTGAAAGATAAACTATTTTCAAAATTCCATATTGTTTCACATTACTATTTAACAAATTTGAAACATCATTTCTCAATTCAGCGCATAAATCATTATTCCCAATAAAATATTCATCCTATAGGGAAGCAATTTCTTCCATGCATTCCATGCTCATCTCATTGGCTACACCCATGAAAATGAGATATTCAATGCCTATAAGTGTCTGCAAAACACTTATGTACCCAACTATCTGGTAAGTTGAAGTTCAACATAAATGTGTTAATTGTGTCCTTTTATGCTATGCATTCCATGTTCTGACATTCCTACACCTTGCTACCATCCCAACACAAGGAATATAACACAAAGAATGTCAACTCCAAAACAAAGAATCAACTCCAAAGGACCGAAAAAGCTGATACAACTTGTAACACCCTGCCCCAACCTCATTAGATTGAGGATGCTGTGAGGGTTACGTGGCCTTAAGTGATGTTCCCAAGGAACCAAAGGTTTGAAATAAATGTATAGGGATTCGTGAAAAAATTGGGGAATGCTTTTCAATAAAAACAAAACCAACCAAACCATTCACTAAAAATCACTATATGATGCATGTCAAACAAAACATTCCAGAATGTATTTCCAAAGGGAAAACAAGTTGTTCCACAAAAAATTCCAAAACCAATACAACTAGACATGTCTACACCACATCAGAGTACAAAGTAGAAACTAAACAACAAAACACCACGAGCCATGACACCACCATAACTCCACACCAAGCTCCATTCTCCAAGCTCCACCAAGAAATCACAATGCACTAATAGAGGATGGTGATACCTTACCTTTTCCCACATCACGGTACACGACATCTACAAAGACACCATTGTTCTAAACCTGGGGGTGAGTACTAAAACTCAGTAGGTTTTCTCAGAACGAAATCCCTACACACACCACTAGGATAAAACCATTAGCACGTTTATATAAAATAGTCCATATAAAATAATCACAAGTAACACCATATCCATAAGCCAAACATTCCCTTACCAAGACATCACACTAAATCCAAGAAACCGAGGGACAACCAAACAGACAAGCCACATGCTGTCTAGAAACCGAGGGACAACCAAACGATGGGACTTCCTCCCAACCCATTCACACTTTAACACCAAAACAACATAAATAGTGGGACTTCCACCCAACCCCTTCACCCATTCGCAACTAGAAGTACTTCCTGAACACTACCCAAATGGGGGTTCGTTCAATCAGTATCCATCACCTTTTATAGTGAGACTTCTCACCCACTTCCATAGAAAATTTCAACCAATCACATCAAAAGACATTACCCTCAAATGTCATAGAAACATGCAATCAACCAATTCCATCGCATACCAATCCTCTTCAATAAATCATCCATATATTGAAAACCATTTTCCTTGACAATCCACATTTCAATAAAAACATATTTATTGAAAACCATTTTTCGTTAACCATTTTCCAAATTCATCTCAACAACCCATTTAAAACTATCTATTCTAAAATCAACATCAAGAGCCTTTCACCATAAAACCACTTTTTCCTAAAAATCCCCAAATCATCACCCAAGGGATTTCCAACCAATTTCGCACAATAAATCACAATTAATTTTTCAGCACAATTGTAACATCATGGATCCTCGTGCCACTCAACAGGTGCCTTGAACCCAGTTCGCGACATGACCTCAAGAAAATTTCAAAAAACGCCAGAGTGTACCGACCAGAAGTGAGGGCCCAGGTCTGATAGTGGGGAAACTATGCCCTCATTCGTCAAAGTGCAGCGCAACGGAATATAATAAAAACATACAACAACAGCGGAAGCAGCAACAATATATATAACTGAAATGTATAACAGATAACAAAAAGGGAAAACCAGCAGTCATATTTATATGAATATGCAGCATGTCACTATTCTATAAAATCGCCATATCATGTTACATGATCAATACAATACAACTGAAGTACAGATAAAGAAAAGAAAAATAGGACAACCTACAGCATTGTGAGCCAATGCCCGGTCCCATGCTCTCCTACACCCCCAACAACAATAAAGTAATTGTATAGGGACCCTTTCCCTTATCTACACCTTCAGAAACTTAATCAGTTCTGGCTGAAAAGCATAGCCCAAATAGGGTGTGAGAAATATATCTCATTAGGCACCCACCAAAGGCATGTGCTCAACTGGGTGTAAAAATGTGACAACAGTGTGCAGTAGTGAATGTAGTAAACTAAGTAGTACTCAAAAGTAACTAACTTAACAGTTATATTCCCATTTAATTATTCTTTTAATCCATTCAATATAAGAAAACACCACAGTGCATGTCTAGGTAAACAGTCAGTGTCCTCAGATATACAAACCTTTACCCTCAGGTAATCATAATCCAACCCATAGGTAATTGCCCACAGGCATAACAGATTTTTCCCTCAGGCATAGGTAGTGTCTCCCTCAGGCATAGAGTCTATTGCCCACAGCCATGGAAGAATTTCCCCTTAGGCTAAGATAACAACTTCCCTCAGGCTAAGAAAAACAAAGCCCGCGGTCTATGTAAAACACTTCCCTCCTGCTCAAGTAACAGAGCCATGCCCAATATCAAAATAAACATTAAAATTCAATTCCTCTCAAGGAAAAAGTAATGCATAATATAACATGGCATACCCTCAGGTATCCTGGACAAACGGATAAAAAGAGGAGGGCACCCCCGGGGTGGTCCTAGATCCCAACACTGATCCCAAAAAACAATTGTTCAAATTATATTTAATTACCTATACAGTTCTAGGTAGTTAAAATAGCCATGACCTCAGCCACACGACACCCCAACATCGGTTCATGTCACTAAAATACACAAAACACACAGCAGTTGGAAAATAAACACCAATCCACCTTCCTTAAACACCAACGAATGATATACACGAAAGGCACCTTCGGAAACGTCCAAGAATGCCGTAGATCTGAGGAAAAAGAGTTCTCTCTTAAACAAAAATAACTCCCGTTAGGGGAAGAATTGGAAAGAATGATTAAAGAGGCGTATAGGGATTACCCATGTGGTTCCAACGAGATCGATGGAGGTAGAAACGGATTACTGGTTCGCGATCGACGGATATACTAAGCTTCGGCCATCCCCTCCTGAGCTCTCGTCCGGTTCTAAGTCTTCCCTGTGAACAGTGGAGGCTACTGCCCATTTTAAGCAAAAACAACAATGTACACGGCGTGCATTTCCATGTACACGACATGTATTTCAAAGTACACAGCATGTATTTCCCATTTTAAACTGTTCCCCTGGGGGCTTTCCACCAGCATGGCACAGTTCACCAGTCGACATGACTACACGGTGTGTCTGTATGAGCACTCGTTGTGTGTGGTCCCAAAGCTGGCCACTGCCATACTATTCACCTACCGACTGACTACACGGCGTGTAAAAGACCACTACACGGTGTGTAGTCGGTTCCTATACCATTCATCATCGACATTGCTACACGAACCGTGTACCCATTCCACATGGCTAGAAGTACACAGCTTGTGGAAAAGTACACGGTGTGAACTTCCAAAATTTGGGATTTTTCCCCATTTTCTTCATTTTCTAAAAAACAACTCAGGAATGGAGAAAAGAAGAAACCCATACCTCAATGATAAGAACCAGGTTCTTACAAACATTACCCCTTAACGAAAATCATCTCCGAATTTCCCTTCCAAGGGTGGAAAAGATATATCTCAGAATAGCTCTGGCCACTGAGCATGTACATCGGTCTCCCGCTCCCAGGTTTCGTCCTGAACTTAGCCATAGTACCATAGAAATCATACAAGAGGAACTGACCTGCCTTAGAAAACCATTGTGCTCCTGTCAATGATACGAATCAAATAGTCCTCAAAGGATGCATCTTCCTCAAGCTCAACCTCCTCTGGCTGAATGATGTGAGATGAGTCTGAATGATAGCAGTGTAGCTGAGATACATGGAAGACGTCGTGAATGGCTCGGTACCTCTGTGGTAACTACAATTGATAGGAAACTGGCCCAACTCTCTCCAAAATATCAAACTGTCCCACATACCTCGGTGAAATCTTACCCTATCTCCTAATTCACATGTGTCCCATCCTCGGAAAAACACACCAGAAAACCTGATCCATGACCACTAACTCCAATGGTCATCTACGATGATCAGCATATGATTTTTGATGAGACTCTGTAGTAGCCATATGCTTCTAAATCAAATGGACATGCTCAGATGTCTCCTGCACGATATGTGGTCCTAGTAAAGCTACCTCACCTGCCTCCATCCAGCACAAGGGTTATTGGCATGGCCTACCGTATAGAGCATCATAAGGTGTCATCTTGATAGTTTCCTGAAAACTGTTATTGTAGGAAAAATCTACTATGGGTATATGCTTCTCCCAAGAGCCCCCAAAGTATAGGACACATGCATGCAGCATGTCCTCTAGCACCTTTATCGTACACTCTAACTGGCCATCTGTCTGAGGGTGGTAAGATGTGCTCAGAAGCACCTTTGTACCCAGTGCCCTCTGAAAACTCTGCCATAAATGGGATGTAAAATGGGCATCCCTATTTGAAACTATAAAACCAGGGACCCTATGAAGACATACTATCTCTCGGATATAAAACATATCGATCTCATCGACTCTGAAGGTATCCTTGATCTACAAAAAGTGATCTACCTTCGTGAGTCTATCCACAACAACCCACACGAAATCATTGCCTTGAGGTGACCTCGGAAAACCAGCCAAAAAATCCATCGCGACATCATCCCATTTCCTCTCCGGAATGGGTGACTGTTGTAACAGCCCAGCTGGTCTCTGATGCTCCGCCTTCACCTGCTGACAGGTGGAACCCATCATAACAAAACAAGCTACATCTCTCTTCATTCCCAGCCACCAGTACTGATGTCTCAAGTCACGGTACATCTTGGTAACCCTAGAAATAACTGCCCAAGCTGAAGCATGAAACTCCCACATCATCTCCTCGCGTATATCCCATGGAACCCATACTCATCCATGGAAACACATGACTTTATCATCACCCATCTCCCAACCGGGAGGAGGGTCCTCACTTTCCACTAACTCCTGTAGAACTAGGCCTTCCAAATCAGATATTTGTCTCATCCTCACTTTGTCGAGGGGAGTAGAAGTCACATATAAAGATGACAGATAAGTCTACCCTTGATTATCGTGCACCTCCAAATGCATCTTAGAGAACAAGGCCATAAGCTGCCGCTCACAGTTGTCCTCCTGCACTACCTGTATCTGATTCTTCCTACTCAGTGCATCAAATACTACATTACCTTAACCAGTTGTATAGGAAGCTCAAAATCGAATGACTGTAGGTATTCAACCCACCTTCTCTGCCTCAAATTCAAGTCATGTTGAGTAATGATATACTTGAGATTTTTGTGGTCGGTGATAACCACAAAATGTTCTCCCAAGAGATAATGTCTCCAACCACACAACACAAGCACAATTATAGACAACTCGAGATCTTGTGTTGGGTAATTCGTCTCGTGTGGCCTCAAATACCGAGACCTGTACACAACAACTCGATCGCCCTACATCAACACTTCTCCAAGCCCAATACCTGATGCATCACAGTAAACTGTAAAGATCTTCCCCTGCTCTGGGAGTATCAGGATCAGTGCTGATGTCAACCTTACTTTCAGGTCCTCAAAGGCTATATCATAAGATTCGGACCAAACAAACTTCACGCCCTTCTTAGTCAAACCCTTCAAAGGTATGGCAAAGCGGGAGAAGTTCTATATGAAGCGCCTGTAGTATCAAGCCATCCCTATGAAACTCTGTATCTCAAACACGATCTTAGGATGCCCCCAAGAAACTATTTCTCTCAACTTCTCTGGGTCTACTGCAACTCTTACCTTTGAGATATGGTGATTGAGGAAGTGAATGTGGACCATACAAAAGTAGAAATTTGAGAGCTTAGAATATAGATTATGCTCTCTCAGTGTACTCATTACGATCGCAATATGGGTGGCATGGTCGTGTCAAGTGTGAGAATACACCATGATGACATGCATGAATACCACCACAAATGAATCCAGATACAGATAGAACACTCGATTCATCAGTGCCATGAAAACTGTTGGCACATTCATGAGTCTGAACAGCATAACCAAGTACTCATACATACTATATCTGCTCTGAAAAGATGTAACTGCTATATTCGATGGTATCACGCGCAGCTGATGATATTCAGAACTCAAGCTAATCTTCAAGAACACTTGTGGTCCATGAAGTTGATCAAAAATATCATCAATCCTTGACATGGGATATCGGTTCATGACCGTCAACTTGTTCAGCTTCCGATAATCCACACAGAGTCTGAGGGTACTGTCCGCCTTCGTCACCAAAAGGACTGGAGAACCCCACGGAGAATTACTAGGTCGGATGAAACCCTTTGACTGTAACTCATCTAACTACCTCTTGAGCTCCTACAACTCAGGTGTAGCCATCTTCTAATGAGGAATGGACACAGGTGCTACCCCTAGCACAAGCTCAATTGATAAATCCACCTCTCACTCTAGAGGTAGACTTGAAAAGTCGTCCAGGAAGACATCCTTGAAATGATCAATGACTGGAGGGAAATTTGTCTGACAAGCCCCCTGATCATCCAGATATAAGCTCACAATCTTTGCTGTGACTCCACCTCGCCCATGATGCTCTGGTCCAGCTCGACTCACCTGAACATCCCATTCTCCCTTGTATTGAGACTCTCTGGCCTCTGGTGATGTGAAACTCACCCTGCGATGATAGCAGTCTACAAAGGCTCGAAAGGGAACCAACTAGTCCATCCCGAGAATGACGTCATAAGCTGTCATCTCTAAGACATAATGGTCCCAAAGAAAGTGACACCCTCCAACCACTAGGGTGCACTCCTCGCGCTGATGCTCACCATCTATTCTAGTTCCCAACAGAGTGTCTAGCGTCATGATATCAGAAGAAAAAGAAACATCAAGCCCGAGGATCTCCACAATGGGTACAGATATGAAACTATGTGAAGAACCTGAATCGAAAAGTAATGATGATAAGACAAAAGCTACTAGAATAGTACCTCTGATTGTAAAAGGTCTGAGATCCTACTCATGCTTGGTCTGTTGCACTGCAAATGCCTGCCCAATGCCGCAGCCCTACGACACAGCCTGGCTACCCTGAGTTGTCCCGCCCTACTGCCTCTGATATCCTGGTGTCTGGCTACCACATCTATGACCAACATCTCGGCCTGCACACCCTGACGTATTCCAGTTACCTCACTAGTAAGAAACCAGTAGTCCTGATCCCGCATGAGGAGTCTATACAGAACACATCTCAGTACCCATCAGTGGAAATGCCTTGAAAAAGCATAACAAATGACCCATCTTGTCGTAATCTCAGCACTCCTTTGGGTCTCGTGGACACTGCTGTCTCTTGTGCCCCTCTTTAACACACTGGCATCACATGACCTGGACACCAGAATCATTCTTCTGACTAATACTTCCACCCGGAGAGAAGTCCATCTGTCTCTTCCTCGTAGAAATAGTACCAGTAACAGGTGTTGAACCATCCTGGCCCACACCACTAGATTCCCGTAGGTTTCTCTCTGTAATCAACACCTGGTTCATAATAGTATGTACTGAAGGCAACATGAAAACAATCACCAGCGATCGGATGTCATATTGTAGACCATCCTCAAAACTCCTGGCTCTCAACGTCTCATCACCCACTAGTACGGGTGAAAAATGCTGATGCTTGGTGAAAAGAGAAGAATATTCCATCACAGACATTGCGCCCTGCTGCAGATTCATGAACTCTCGAGCTCTATCTGGCCTCACCGTCTCTGGGAAAAAGAATTCATAGAAGACTGCCTAATAATCGTCCCACTCTATGTCTCTATGATGCTCTGACTTGGTGGTAACATCCCACCACCTCTTGGCGGAATCACGCAGCATATAAGTCGTGAGCTTGACCCTCCACCCTGGAGGCATCTCATGATTCTCGAAAATAGTCTTCATCGATCATATACAAGGCTATAAAGCATGTGGTCCGCCATCCCCTGAAAACATTAGAGGAGGCTTCTGCTGAAAGATACGTGTTAGCTCAGCCATAGATGTGGCAACTGGAAGTGCTCCCTGAAAGGTCTGCATGAACCACATAAAGCCTTCACAGAACTACGCCTCTGTGCCTATGTTCGGTATCATAGCTGGTGCCGCATCTGGCTCTGCTGGAGGATCTACTAGTAGCCCATGGCCCACCATCTATGGAGTATACTCGTTGACGCTCTCTTGGCGATCAACGTGCGGTTGTCTAGGCGGTATGAAACTACAAGGTCAAAAACACGCCTTAGATTCACAATTTATCAAGAATGAAGTGAAGGAACCATAAAGGTAACAAGAGGAAGAAGGAATTTATGGTTTTTCAAAACAAGACTACACGTCATGTATAATGACTACACGGTGTGCACTTGACTTCTCCTCCCCTGCTTGGGTCCTTATACATGGCTACGCCACATGGAACCTGTTGAACAAAAACTACACGACGTGTATAATAGTGACACAACGTGTATGGTGTAATTTTTCAACTACCTATGTCTATTGTGACACGTCCGACTACTCGGCTAGAAACTACAAGGCGTGTTACTCCCGCACACGGTGTGTACACCACCCCATTTCCTAGCCAATTGGCTAAGTCCACATGGTCTGTCCTCAGACAAGACTACACGTCGTGTCCCACAGGTACAGTGCGTGTACTAAACGAGCTCCACCGACCTCTGATGTTAGTTACACGGCCGAATACATGTCCCAAACTACACTGTGTGTTATATATGCACATTAAGTTTACTCGAATGGATTACATTGACCCATATTGTCAGTTACACGGATGGGTCCCCAGGTCAGATTACATGGCGTGTTCCACAGTCGACACAGTGTGTATGTCTTAATGACTTCTCAGTCCGTGTTGTTAGTCACACAGGCGGACTCTGGGTAAACACTACACAGCGTATATATAATCTACACTGTATGGTCACCCCAAGCTCTTCCTTTCCCTATGTCACCGTCCACACGGTTTGTGACCCAGGAAGAGACTACACAACATGTAATCAAAATGTTTATTTTTCTTCCCGAACAGAAGGCCATACACGGCGTGTTTAAAGATACTACACGGCGTGTATACTGGGTTTCTGGACAGTATGCCTCAGAAACTCCCCCGGAACCCAGAAAAAACAGAAAGAAAACACCTAAGTTTTAAATTCCCACCTCTGGGGCCATAATTCGGATGAATAAATTATTGACATCTTATCTGTGTTATTAATAAAAAACTATCTAATGATCCACTAAATTAAGGTCAGTGAGGGTCCATACACCCAAAAGACCAATGTTTGGCATTCATTCTATAGACAAGATCAAATAAAATTACCCTATCATGAAACATGTATTTTATCATATAAGTTATGACAACAACATGATTTACTAGCACAAAAACTATCACAACAACATGCGAAATTCTAATGCACCTAAATGGCATGGAACTATGCATGGAATGTGATTTCTAGCATGTGCCTATATGATGCCTGATTTGGAATACCCTCATCTCATCGGGTTGCAACAAAATAGAATCCATAGATAAAATATAACCCGCACAATCTCATGTGCATCACCAAACTGTGAAAACCAATCAACTATAAAATTTGAAAAATCAGAAAGATTGCAAAAATTTGAGGTAGACTGGGTTATCCATATACACGGGTTAGCTACGCTCGAGAATAGCTTATTACCAACTACCATTCATCATATCCCTGACTAAGGCTCCAAATAGTTTGTCAATGAAAAGAAACCCCTTTGATACCACTTTGTAACATCCCAGATCCTGGTGCCACTCAACGGGTGCCCCGAACCGGATTCGCCAGGGCCCATGTCTCATAGTGGGGAAACTATTCCCTTATTTTTCAAAGTGGGGCGTAGCAGAATATAATAAAAACATTCATCAACAGCAGAATCACCAACTGTATATATATATAAAATGGATAACAGATAACAAAAAGGGAAAACCAGCACTCATATATATATAAAGACATAGCATGTTAGTATTCTATAAAACCACTAGAACATGTTACACGATCAATATAATACAACTGAAGTACAGATACAGAAAAGAAAATTAGAACAGCCTCCAACATCATGAGCCAATGCTCGGTACCATGCTCTCCTACACCCCAGAAGCAATCAAGTACCTGTATTGGGAACCTTTCCCTTATCTACACCTACAGAAACGTAAACTGTTTGGGCCGAAAAGCATGGCCCAAACAAGGTGTGAGAAATATATCTCAGTAGGAACCCACCAAAGGCCCTTGAACAACTGGGTTTAAAAATGAAACAACAGTGTGCAGTAGTGAATGTAGTAAACTAAGCAGTACTCAAAAGTAACTAACTTTACAGTTATATTTCCATTTAATTATTCTTTTAATCCATTTAATATAATAAAACACCATAGTGCATTTCTAAATAAACAGTCAGTGTCCTCAGACACGCAAACCTTTACCCTCAGGTAATCAGAATCCAACCCGTAGGGAATTGCCCACAGGCATAACTGATTTTTCCCTCAGGCGTAGGTAGTTTTTCCCTAAGGCACAATGTATATTGCCCACATACACGGAAGATGTTTCCCTTAGGCTATGATAAAAACATCCCTCGGGCTAAGAATAACAATGCCCACTGGCTAAGTAAAACATTTCCCTTGGACACAAGTAATCGGGCCATGCCCAACATGTAAATAAATATTCACATTCAATTCCTCTCAAGGAAAATGTAATGCATAATATCACATGGCCTACCCTCGGGTATCCAGGCCAAACAGCTAAACAGAGTAACGCGCCCCCAGGGTTGTCCTGGATCGAACCACTGATCCCAAACAACAATTGTACAAATTTAATTTAATTACTTATACAGTTCTAGGTAGTAAAAATATCTAGAGCTTCAGCCACACGAAACCCCAACATGGGTGTGTGGCACTAAAATACACAAAACACACTGTAGATGGAAAATAAAAACAATGCCACCTACCTTAAAAACCAACGAATGATATACAAGAATGAGGCCTTCTAAATTGTCAATGAACGCCATAGATCTGAGGAAACTGAATTCTCTCTTAAACTCAAATAACTCTCATTAGGGGATGAATTGGAAATAACGGTTAAAGAAGAGTGGAGGGATTACCCGTGTTGTTCCAACGAGATCAGCATAGGCAGAATCGGATTCCCGGTTCATGATCGACGGATATCCTAAGCTCTCGTCGTCCCCTCCTAAGCTCCCATCTAGTTTTATGCCTTCCCTGTTAACAGGGGAGGCTACTTACCGTTTTAAGAGAAAAAAACAAAGTACAAGGCGTGTATTTCCAAGTACACGACGTGTACTTCCCATTTTTATACTATTCCCCTGGCGGCTTCTCGCTAGCGTGGCACTGTTCACCTGTCGACATGACTACATGGCATGTTTGCATGAGCACACGGCGTGTGTTTTCGCACAGCTGGCTAACACCTTACTATTCACCTTCCGACTGACTACACGATGTGTAAAGGACCACTACACGGCGTGTAGTTGATTCCAACACCATTCATCTCTGAAATTTCCACATGACCCGTGTACCTATTCCATATGGCCATAAGTACACGGTGTGTGGAAAAGTACACGGAGTGTACTTCCAAAATTTTTGATTTTTCCCAATTTTCCTTATTTTCTCAAAAACACCTAAGGAAAGAAGAAATGAAGAAACTCATACCTCAAATATAAGAACCGGGTTCTTACAAAAACAAATTAATTGTAACAATGAACCAATATTTCTAACCAAGTGGAGTCGAGAGAGAAGCCACCTACCTTTACTGTTCCCGAGAAATCAACCCACAAGCAATCGCACCTCAAATCCGGCGAACGCAACACCAAAACCTCTGTAGATTCCTTTCACTAATGTTAAAAAGCCATAAAATATGAATCCAAGGCAACCAAAAACCATGATCTACACAATCCAAGTTTATATCTAGAATACCAAGAAAAATAGGGATATAAATCTAGAGGAAAACACAAGGAAACCAAGAGGAGAGACTTACCCGGGAGAAACCACCTTCAAAACACCTTGTAACCTCTTCGATTTCTTCAAAAACAAGTGGGAGAGCCCCTCCAACCCTTGAGAACTGAAAATCCAAATTGAGGCTTTAGTGGGAGGAATTTTGGTGAGGAATGAGGCTAGCCTGAGGGATCCCAAATGTAAAAACACTACATTTATGTGGTCGCACGGTTAACCCTCACAGTTTGACAAAACGTGCGCTAACCATTCGCACGCTACAGTCTCGAGAGGAGGGGTCTACACAGTTACCTAACATGGTTTGAAAAACCGTCTGCATGTCGTGCGAAGCCTACTGTCCCCCCTTCACTGTTTTCTAGAGATTCCACACGATTTCCACTAACCATGCTCAAACCGTGATTTCAATGCAAAGCCTCCAGACTCATTACAAACCATTCAAAACTCTCCAAACATCTTCGCAACTCATCCCATGCACTTTAATAAAATATAAATTCATAACCAAAGGCCACATACCTCAAACTGGGGGTACTAAATTGTCTCACCATTGGACTTTCTATGCTCAGAAAGTAGTGAACCCGCCCTTTTCCGAAAGATCTCGGGCCACTGCTCGACCATCTCGTTCTCCTGCTCCCAAGTATCCTCTAGAATCTTACCATGATGCCACAAAAACGAATGAAACCGATGCTTTTACCACGAACGACATCCTCTTGCCTATCCACAACCCGCACTGGCACATGCACCAAGGAAGCATCTGGTTATAGCTCAACTTTCTCCCATTGAATCACATGGTCATGATCTGGCTGATACTTTTTCAACTGTGACACATGAAACACATTGTGCACCACACTAAACCTATGTGGGAAATCCAAAAAATAAGACACCTTACCCAGATGCTATATAATCTCAAAAGGTCTAATATACCTTGGAGATTACTTTCCCTACTTCCAAAACGACGATGTCCCAACCTAGTAGAGATCCTCAAGAAAACATTATCACTCACCTATTTCCACCCAATACAGTGGAGAACGACACAAACACATATACAATGCTTCAAAAAGATCCATATGTATGGATGCATGATAGCTGTTATTGTACGATAACTCAACCAACGAAAAGTTCTCCTCCCATAAGCCTCCAAAATCCAAATCACAAGCCCACATAATATCCTCCAGAGTTAGTATCGTCCTCTCGGATTGACCATCCCTCTAAGGGTGCTATGCGATACTCATGGTCACCATAGTTCCAAGGTCTTGCTATAAGAATTTTAAAAAAGAATATGTAAACCTTGGATCTCTATTGGATACAATCGAAACTGGAATACCATACCTTTTTACAACCTCCCGGATATAGATTTTTTAGAAAGAACCTCCAGCGTATGAGATTCATGAATTGGAATGAATTGGGCCTACATCATTAGCCGATCCACAATCACACAAATGGAATCATGCCTTCTGAACGTTCTTGGGAGACCTATGAAAAAATCAATCGCTCTTTTCTCTCACTTATAAACTAGGATTGGTAAAGACTACAACATTCCTGCTGGCCTCTGATGCTCTGCCTTGACCTGCTGACAAGTAAAGAATCTCGAAACAAACTCTTCCCATATCCTTTTAATAGGAACCCACCAAAACTGCGCTTTCAAGGCTTTACACATTTCCTAAATCCTAGGATGAAAACCCACCTAGAATGAAGATATGCCCTGAGAAGATACTTTTGATATAAAACAGGTACAACTATCCAATTCCGAGAACTGAAAACATAATCTCCATTCAGTTACCAACCCTCAATGGTCTCCACACCGCTGAGTCTCGACCTCATGGTCAAACACTCAGAATCGTGTATCTGTGCATCTTTAACTAGGCCAACCAAGTCAAGAATCAACAAAACCAGACATAATACCGTTGTATCGCCCTCCTATTCACATTCCAACCACATGTAAACTATAACCGACATCAACTGCAACTGGTCTGATACCTGTTTCACCACCTGAGCATATGATTTTCTACTTAATGAATATGACCCCAAATTTACCTTACATGGGGTGTACATGAAGTTGAAATCAATCATCTGGATATATTTCATCCATCTCCTTTGCATAAATTTCAAATCCCTTTTGTGAGAAAATGTTTTTCAAGCTCTTTTGATTTGTATATACCATGAATTTCTCACCGCAGAGATAATGACACCACAATATCAAAGCATGCACCACTGCTGCCAATTCCAAATCATGTGTTGGGTTGTTCTTCTCAGGAACCCTCAACTGACGTGAGCCATATGAAACTACATGATTCCCTTGCATGAGAACACACCCCAACCCATATCCTGATGTGTATCAATACACCACTTACCCTTTTCATGGTTCTGGAAAAACCAATATTGGTGTTGATGTAAGGCAACCCTTAAGCACTTCGAAACACTATTGACATTGTCCATTCCACTGGAATGGAACATTGGTTCTTGTCAAAGCTATCATCGGTGAAGCCAAACATGAAAAATAATGAACAAAACATCGATAATACCTAGCTAGACCGAGGAAACTCCTAACCACAAACACATTAGTTGGCAGTTTCCATGAGATAACAACCTCTATCTTTTCGGGATCCACTGAAACACCTCTTTCAAAAATCACATGGCCCAGAAAAAGAACTTACTGTATCCAAAAATCACACTTTGAAAATTTGGCATACAACCTGTGATCCCTCAAGATCCCTAGCACTATCTCCATGTGTGCTGATTCTCCACCCTTGTCTTTGAATACACCAGAATATCGTCTCCAAACACCACCACAAATGAATCCAGATACCTCTGAAATATCCAATTCATCAATGGCATGAATACCGCTGGCGCATTTGTTAGACCAAATGGCATAAACACATATTAATAATGGTCATATCTACTTCTGAATGCTTTTTCAGAAATATCATTCTTCCTCATCTGCAATTGACGATATCCATACCTCAAGTTGGTCTTGGTGAACCACTGGGCTCCCCTAAACTGGTCAAACAAATCATAAATTTGTGGAAGTATATATATGTTCTTTATCATAACTTGAGTTAAGTCTATGATAATAAAAAAAGATCCTTATAGTTCTATTCTTCTTTTAAACAAACAACATTGGCACTGCCCACAGAGACGTGCTAGGCCGGATAAACCCTTTGTTCTCTATCTCATCCAATTGGACGTTCAATTCCCGCAATTCAGTAGGTCCATACGGTAAGATGGAAGTGGGATAGGACTGGTCCCCAGAAGGAGATCAATCGTAAACTCCACTTCCATTACAAAAGGTAACCTAGAGAAATCTTTAGAAAAACATCCATGAAATAATCCACCATAGATGGAAGGACACATAGTTCTACACCCTCTACCGATTCCAACGACAACACCACCAACAGATACGAAAACGTGCCTACTACTGGTGCCAAAAAACCCGTTGCACCCTGCCTTTCAGGCCTCCCTCCTCTAAAGAGATTTCTAATTGCATCATGTGTCGTAAAAGCCATTGTCCGTGAATTATAGTTTATGTGGTCCTTAAACGCCACCAGCTAATCCATTCCTAGTATTACATCATACCCATCCATATCAAGAATTGATAAATTCCATGTTATCTCAACCTCACGCCCAACAATACTACATACTCTACACAAGAAGGCTCCACACTCTCTTCGATAGAGAGGACTCCGATGTTTCAAAACTAAATGCTTCATTTCTACCCTTAAAGCAAGGAAATCAACCACACGTACATCAATAGAGTTCCCACTACATGAATAAGTGTCCATTCTCTACTTGAACCTAGGGTTAGAGTTCCCACTCTATCCCATGGGTACCACCATGCTTCCTTCGCTCGGGGCTCCCAACAAATCCCGCTGAACCACCGATGCTCGATTCACCATCACTGTATAATCAACAATACACATCACTGATATCTTTGAACAGATCTATTATCTATCCCAACATCATAGATCCTTTCCTTCAGCGATGTATTACCTGCCACCTCGGGTGAAAACCGCACTATGCTCATAAACATAGCTGCATACATCATCACTGACATATGCTCTTACTTTAGACTGAAGAAATCAATTGTGCGATGAATTATGACCACATGTGGGTAGAATTTTTTATTAAGTAATTACTCAAAGCCTCCCCACATCATACCCTGGTCTGTCCCCTCTTGGACTACTATCTCCCACCACTGAAGAGCAAGATACTCTATCTTATAAGTCGCCAGATTTACTTTTAACTCTACCAGCATCCCCATGAATTTGAAAATTCAATTCATTATGCATAGCCACGCCTCTCCCCTTTTCGGGTCCAAATTACCCCTAATGATGGGAGGATTCTTCTTCTAAAACTAAACCTCATAATCCAAATTCCTTGGTTCATAAACTTTATTTCCACATTCCACATCTTGGAAAGATTGCACTATACTTTGTACTAACTGGTAGTTCACCTGGGGCTCAGGCGCATCCACATACTTATTGGCCACTTCCAGTTGGTCTCTATAACCCCTACCTGGTTCCATTTCTATAAACAGAAATCAAACAACCATGAGTCCCACTTCTGTAGACATCAAGAATTCCCATTTCAACTCGTGTTACAGAACACTATCACAATGGGGATTTCCACCTTTCCACATTTTCAATGTTTCACCATTTTTTGGAAACTAAACCATTTTCAAAATACCATATTTATTTGCATTAAAATTCCACACATTTGAAAACCCATTTCTCAATTCATCGCATAAATCATTTTTTCCAATGAAATATGCATCTTAGAGGGAAGTCATTTCTACCATGCATGACATGCTCATCTCATTGGCTACTCCCTTGACAATGACATATCCAATGCCTCTAAGTGTCTCCAAAACACATATGTAGCCTAATCTCTTGTAACATTATGTTTAGCATAAAAGGGTTAGATACTTCTTTTTATGCTATACATTCCATGGTCCGATATTCTTATGACATGATACCATCCCGACTCAAGGAATATACAATAATTAATTTCAACAACAAAAAAAATAATCAACTCCAAAGGACTGAACAAGCTGATACCACCTGTTACACCCTGCCCCTACCTCATTTTCTTGAGGGGCAGTGGGGGTTACATGGCCTTAAGTGATGTTCTGAAGGCACCAAAGGATGGAAATAAATACCGAGGGCTTCGATAACTAATTGGGGAACAATTTTCCCTTAAAACAAAACCAAAAAACCATCTAATATCAATCACTATATGTTGTATGCAAACCAAAACATTCATGCATGTATACCCAAAGGACAACCAAGTTGTTCCACAATACATACCAAAACCAAGACAACTAGACAAGTCAACACCACTTCAGAGTACAAAGTGGAAACTAAACAACAAAACCCCATGAGCTATGACACCACCATAGCTCCACACCAAGATCCATGCTCCATGCTCCACCAAGAAATCCCAATAATCTGACAAGGAGGGTGATACCTTACCGTTTCCCATGTCATGGTACACGAAATCTATAAGGACACTACAGTGCTAAAGCAATGGGTGAGTACAAAAACTTAGTAGGTTTTACCCAAATGTCTTCCCCAAATATGCCAATAGTATAAAACCATTTGCACATTTATATAAAACAATTTATATAAAATAATCACAAGTTTGACCATTTCCATTAGACAAACATTACCTTACCATGCCATCACACCCAAACCAAGAAACCAAGGGAAAGCCAAACAAACAAGCCACAATCCATTTCATCATTTACATACTAGAAAAACAATTTCTAACTTGCAAAGGAACACACAACAAACAACCAAACAGTGGGACTTCTTCCCATCCCATTCACCCATTCAATCCAAAACAACCAAAATGGCGAGACTTCCGCCCAACCCATTCACTCATTCACATTAACGAGTACTTCCCGACCACTACCCACATGGTGGTTCTTCTGACCACTATCCATCACCTTTTATAGTGAGACTTCCATCCCACTTCCACGCAACATTTCAACCAATCACAACCAAATGCATAACCCACCAATGTCAGAACAACATGCAATCGACCAATTCCATTGCATACTAATCCACTTTAATAAATCATCCATTTATTGAAAACCATTTTCCAATCCAAACCGCATTTCATGAAAAACATCTTTATTGAAAACCCTTTTTCATCAATCATTTTCCCAAATCAATCTCAACATCCCATTTTAAAATCTATATTTTAAAATCCACATCAAAAGCCATTCACTATAAAACCCATTTTTCCCAAAAATCCCCAAAACATCACCCAAGGGGTTTCCAACCAATTTCTCACAACAAATCATAATTATATATTCACCAAAAAAATTTAATTTTAACAAAGAACCACTAGTTATAACCAAGTGGAGTCGAGAGAGAAGCCAACTACCTTTAGGGTTCCTTAGAAATTGACCCAAAAGAAAATGCACCTCAAATATGGAAAACGCACCACCGAAACCTCTCTAGATCCCTTCATATTACATTCACAAGCCTTAAAATCAACATCCAAGGAAACCAGAACCCTAGATCTACACAAATAAAGTGTATATCTAGAAAACCAAGAGAGGGATTTATATCTAGAGGAAAAAACATGGAAACCATGTGTAGAGACATACCCGGGAAAAACCAGCTTCAAAACACCTTTAAAACACTTCAATTTGCTTCCAAAACGAGTGGGAGAGCCCCTCCAACCCTTGAGAACCAAAAATCCTGAGTGAGGCTCGAGTGGGAGGAAGTTTGGAGTGGAATGTGGCATGCCTGTTGAAGCCTGAATTTAAAAACCCTACTTTTATGTGGCAACACGGTAAACCCGCACTGTTTGACAAATTGTGCGCTAACAGTGTGCATGCTATTGTCTCGAGAGAAGGTTTCTGCATAGTTGCCTCGCACAGTTTGGAAAACCGTGCGCAGGCCGTGCGAAGCTTACTGTTTCACCATGCACAGTTTTCTGGAGAATCCACACGGTTTCCACTAACCGTGCTCAAACCGTGCTCCCTATTCAAAGCCTCCAAACTCATTCCAAACCATTCCAAACTCTCCCAACCTCTGCCCAACTCGTCACATCCACTTAAGACACATAAAAATGCATAACCAAAGGCCACATATCTCAAAATATGGGTACTACAATACTATCAGGTGCATATTCATGTCTTTTCTTGTTAACATAATCATTTCACTTTTGAAATCATTATATATATCTCATCATTATTAAAAATGATAATACTTTGATATAATGGAAGATATAATATCACTATTAAAAAATCATTAATTTTATAATTTTTATCATGAAACATCATATTCATTTGGAGAAGCATTAACCATATAATTATTTAGATTAACATATAATAGAATCTTTGATTAATATTCAATATTTATTAAAAATCCTTATACATTATAGGTAAATCTATGAATTGTTTTATATAAAAATCATATCATTAGTTCCAAGAAATTATCATCACATTGATTTGTCCCAAGGAACGTTGATCCCTTTCAAAAGAACATGGTTATGGGACTAGAACATAATGTGAATATATTCAGAATGAATCATTAATAAACATATAAAAAATGAAAAAATTATATCATAGTATTATATTATCGTATTGAGAATAGTTCAGTAGAATCAATCTTTGATGGATCAATCAATATATGCTATCTTGAGATTATAAAACCAATTAATGAAACCTGTTGTAGCTAATATTCAAACTTGGATTAGTTTTAATAAATTTATTACTTATATACGGTCATTATGAAATTTCTAATGTGATCTACAGTCCCTCCGCCACAACAGTGTTGATGCTGCTGCTACAGTCCGCCGCTACTACAACACTGCTAGAGTGCCCAACAACAGTATGTTGGGAATTCTCCCCTTCCCGGATATGATCCTGGTCTTTTGGAAGTCAAGAAGGAGCCTGATCCACTAGCCTTGTATGTAGGCCACTTGGACATGGGCCTTCGGGCTATGTAATGTGTCACCCTCTACACAGTCTAAAGAGGTATTTTTGTTAATAATAAATTGAGGCTTTGACCCCAACCTTTAAAAAAAGGTAGAGTTCCCTATGGTGAAAATCATGGACAAATTAACCCCTTTGGAAAATTCTCCTAGATTTTAATCCCAAATTCATCCAACTCAATCTGTTCAATTATAAATGTTTTTTTTCAAATATATGGATCACCATGTATCAGTTTTATTTAAGAATCTATATAATTATTTAGTAGATGGATAGAAAATCATCGGAAAATATGATTGATAATAAACAAAATAGTTATATTAATGATGTAATGTATATCCCCAACCATAAGAGTTAAAATCCCATTTTAATAGCTATCAAGACCCATATAATTTGTGTGATGTATATCATAATTTCACATTTATGATCTCACTCATATAAAAGCAAATGTTAGTTATGATTATCAAATTTTATTTCCCTTCAGTGTAAATGATGTTGGAATTATTTAGTGAAATCTAGTCCATCAAAAATTCAACATAAAGTTATACTAGTTGGATAGTAACCATATTTTCTAGAACCCCATTCTCTTAATCCTAAACATGACAGGAATAATCGTACATTTAAGTTAGAATATACCATTATGTATTTTCAATATGAATTTATTATACAATTTTTAGGGGGAATTAAATAAAATTATAAAAAAACATCAATTATAAAAGACTGGGTAGATCTAGAGTCAAATAAGGAATTAATAGTTTTATATTGGATAATAAGATAACCTTTCACCATGTCCATATCATACCCCACAAAACAAGTAGAGATCATCTGATATTTCCACCAATTTATTTCTTGAAGAGGTTATTACCGTCAATCATCATCATTAACATTTTTATTTTTTAACCACTTTAAATAATTCTCGAACTCTATTAATTTGAAATACATCAGTTTGAGTTGGTAATTCAATGAAAAATTCTCCATATTCACATCATGACATAATTTTTTAAAAATAACTATGAATTTTGATCTCCTGATAACATTCATTTCCACTATTACTATGTTTACCAGTCTACTTAAGGAAAATTTGTACATTATTTCTTTCAGAAAATGGCCATAAAATATGATTCATGTTTTTTTATCGATGTATTTTAGATATAATAATAAATTTGATTCATCCTTTCTTATCAGAATAGTGATTTATTTGGGAAACTCCAATCTCTATTTCCACATTAAAACAACATTGAATCATTAAATCATATGTAGTGTTGATTAAAATTTTTTATACAATTCAACGTCATAGTTTTATTCCACTAACTTATCACTCAACCTGACGTTCTCATTGGATGATAATTCCAAAAACATGAATCCAATGTCTTATAAACTTTTCTAAAATTATTTTAATATATTCATCAGTATTTAGTATTAGCTCAAATAATTCCATCCACATTTTCAAATGAAAAATATGAATAAATAAGATAATAATAATATTTTATTATACTCAACCCAATTAATTGTGTAAATTTTTTCATATTTCATTGTATTTTTAATAGTATTTAAATAATGATTTGATTCATTCTCCGAATGATAGAATACAAATAAGAATTTTACATTATCGAAACATTATAGAATGGAAAAGGATATATAAATGGTTCGGATCTATTTCATATATTACAATGGATTAACTATCCCATTTATTTTTTTTGGATCTTCATCCTTATGAAATCTACATAATGATGTTCCTTAATTCAGTTATTTGGAATCATGGAATAATTTATTTCGTGACAATGGTGTGTCAGAATAAATAAAATGGTCATTCCATGTATGGAATCGTCCGTAAACAATACATATTCTAGTTATTTTAAAAATATAATTCACATTATTTAACAGTTATATTTTAGGATTATACTTTTTGAGATAAGAAATATTTTTTCATCATAAAACCATGCATTACAATTGGGATCTTATACTGAGTAATCATATTTTTCCACAATTAATTCTCTTTAAAATAAATCATGGGTTCTCTTTATGAAAAAACATTCCAATTTTCCCCTTCATCTCATCCTTATACCAACCATTCATTAATCTTTATGAAATTTTTTTAAAACACCGGAAAAAAACAAATTTTTTAGTAAGGTATTAAGAAAATAAATAAATAAAAAATTATTATATGAATAACTATAAACCCTTGATATTATTTTCATAATGCTTTAAGATTAACCCATAAATCATTATCTCCTTATTATAGCTTATGAAATACTAGGTTAAATATAAAACCCATAGAAATAATAAATCATTATGGTATATTAGGGAATAATTTTATTATCACTCTTTAATATACTATAGATCTCAAGGATACACATGCTGTAACCTTCATTGTTACATTTGGAATAACCACAAAAATATATTCTAATAATCATTATAGAGAAAACATTTTATTTAAATCAGTCACATTAACCAATATGAAATAGAATTTATATATGATCAAACACCCTTGAATTATAACACAACCACTGATCATAATAAACAATCCCTATGAACAATAACATAATCATAATACAAAAATCATTCAAAAAATATGCACTTTATTGGAAAATATATTTTAAAATTTGTAAAAAACATTTTATTTTATAAAAATAAGCACTCCCATAAATGAAAATATTAAATTTAAAATATAATTTCAACCACATAAAAGAATATTCAAAACCATAGTTCATGAAGAACTCAGGAAAATACATTCATTGTTTTATATGATAAAAATCATTTCATTAGAATTTTGTAATAATATTTCATATATTTACTTCAATTGAATGTTTTATAAAATAATGTCCCTTACAAATATTATATCATTGATATGAGAAATAATCAAATAGTAAACATTTTTTTATCATGTTTAAATCCCCAAAAAATAGAAAATAAAAAATAAGATAATCCAAATTCATTTTACACAAGATCCTATCTTGAAAATAGTAAATAATATATAATGTTAACCCAGTGAATATAATGTGGGTTTGGAATTCCATTAAACTATGTAATCAGTCCAATATTATGCACTATAAAAGTAAAAAGTTTCAAATGAATCATTTTATGTCATTAAATTTATAATATTCATTATATTTAATGTGAAAACCTTGAATATGAACAAGAAAAATTGATGTAGTAATGAATAATAAATGTATCTCATAGAAGTAAAATGTGAGATGAGAAACACATACATAAAACATAAAAAATATCCACTATGGAAATAATTTTCATGAAATTAGAAAAAAACCATTTCAAAACATTTTGGTCTTTATAATAATATTTATAAAGTCATTTTGAATACATGGACACAAAATATAATTATTTATAATAAAAAACATTAAAATATTAAATATAAATTTTATGTTATAGAGTCCCTATCCTTGAGTCTCGATCATCATAGGTGTTCACTGTAATATTGACTAAAAACCATTGGAAGATTAAATAAATTCTAGAAGGAATTATTCGATTAATTATTCAATTTAATTTCACATATTACCATGTTATGAAAATTACATAATTAACATAGTTCACATAAGTTATATTTAAAGTTTCTATACTTGGTTCAATAATTACTTCATGTGGTTGAATATTTCCAAAGTGGTCAATATTATTTCATCACCAAATTAATATTAATGAAATAATCATCATTTTTATAATGAAATATTAATTTAAAATCCATCCCTTAAATATATATATGAAAACTGAACCTTGTTGCAATCAAATATAAGGTTGGTCATACATACACATGGTAATTATTTCATTTTTCAATGATAATTATGGAAGTAAAGTATGTGTTATTTTATCATTCCACAATTATAATAATATAAGTGATATGATTTTGATCATTAATATATATATATATATATATCATTAATGTGATGTGGTTATGAAAAATGTATCTCTTTGCTTCGTAGTATGGATAATTTAGATTTATGCATGAACAACATTATGGTTCTTTTAGGAATTGAATGGTAATGATGTAATTATATATTATCCTTGAATATTTAAAATTAATTCCTTAATATCATATTTATAACATAATTACATAATTAAAAACAGTATTTTGAAATGATAATGGAAAACGAATCACATCGTTTCATGAGGAGGTAGTCCATCATACACATTAATGAATAATTATTTTCTCATTTGATGGATTTGGAGATTGAAATATGTCACTGAAAAAAAATAAAAAAAATAACAAATTGAAAGATATTTTATTTATTATTTTATAATTTTTTAAGAATGTTATTGGATGTGGAAAAATAAATAATGTATAAATTCTTGATTAAAACTTATAGATATTTTTCAAACAATCATCTTCAATTAAAACCATAAAACAACAAAGGGTGGTATTATTCCAATAATAAGTACTCTATAATATGGGGAAATATTATTTAATTATATATAGATAGTTATTTTATGATCCAAATAAGTTTTTATGTCTAATGGAAATGTATGATGGTGATCCATTTAACTAAATGGAATGGGGAACTCAAGGAACATGTCAAAATAAAAATTTATTATAAATTTTTTATCATAAAAAATATAGCACAATTAATTTAATATATAATATATGATTTTTTTTCTAAATTCCAACATATAAAAAATTTTATATTTATTTTTACTATATAGATACTAATTTATTCTAGTTTCAACCTTTATATAACCATTTTAAATCTTACTGTGACAACATGTATCTTTATAATTTAAGCGTAAATAAAGTTACAATATATTTTGTAGACCAATAAATAAGTCATGTGTGATATTATAAAACTTATCAATTTTTTTTGGTTATATTTATAATTTCTTATAATTTTATATAATTTCATTAAATATTATATGTTTCAAAAATTAGTAACGCCAATTTTCACATTATTCAATACTTTGAATTCTATAAATACCTATAAAATAATATATCATTGAACCAACTATTTTAATACATGACAAATATAAAAATATAATCAGTAAAATTAATTCACAAAAATTATTATCTAAATTTAAATTTATTTTAATATTTAGTATCTCATTTATTTCATTTATTCATAAATTTAATAATTTAAAATCTGTGGTCGTATAATTAATTAAGGTGGGTATTTCAACATTAAAAACTAATATTTTTTACTAATGAATAAAAATATTTCATATTACATATTACTACATACAGTCAAATCTAACATTATTATAACCCAATATTACAAAATTTATAGTTATTAAAATCATGAGCATGTCATCATTGTCATTAATTAAAATTTATTATTATATATGTTGTAATCTCAAACATGTGACTATAATATTTATCATTGAGTTCCGTGGATTATTATTTTAGAAAATAAAACAAACCATAATAATTTTGATGTTATAGGGTCATTTTCTAGTCATTATCATTGGATTTATACCCTCAATTATCAGATTAACCCTTTACCATGGAAAAATTATTAAATTTACTATTCATATTTTCCAAAAATATTAGATCGAACTTATTTACATAATTAGGACATCCTAAATTCAAACATGGAATTTTTTTTAATATAATATTATAGAATAGTTTCAATATTTAATTACTATTTATACAACAAAAACATAACGATGTTATAATTCTAAAAATAATCATTCTTTTAAACGACTTTTTTAAGTAAATGAATAAAACCTATTTAAAAAAGTATATCGTTTAATTAAAAATGAATTAATAAAAATTTATAACTATTATAATACATAATTTTACATTTTAAATACATTTATATGAAAATTGGTAAAATATTTATGTTTTTAACTATTGTATAGAAATAAATCATTGTATAGAATTATCAAAATTTCACCATAGGAAAAAATGTTTTGATGATTTAAAATAAGTGGATAATTTTTTCAAATATATTTTATAAATGCTACATAAATTATTTATATTTTAATTATATTAAAGGAAATAAAAATAATTTTTGAAGAAATTTTTTTTATTATAATGTCTTTACTAAATATTATGTTCTTATTTTATAAAAAAATACCAAAAATCCATATTGTTCTTGGAATTTATATTTATTTCAAAAATATGTTATTCATATTCATTGATTCCAGTTAAATATGTAACATATAATAAGGAAATTTTAATTTTAATATTAAGTAGTATATTTAAGTTTACTTCGGCATATCATATATGTTTTCAAACTTTATATTTCATTTGAAAAACTTATGATGTTATACTATACCCCATTTTGATAATTTAGTTTGGAATTATTAATTCATTCTTGATCGTTATGGTTTTTAATTTCAAAATACCTTCATTACAATATAAAATAAAAACATGATTAATAAAACTCATGATTAATTAGAGAGAAATTAAAGTATGAAGGTTACCAAATATTAAATATAATAGGTTTAAATGCATGATAAAATTAAAATATAAGATAAAAATAAAACTGAAGGAATGGTAATGAGTGATGGAGATCATGATCCTGGTAATGTTAACCCTCAAAAGATCTTAATTATTTGATGGGATAAAAGGCAATTAATAAATGTAATTGGAAAAAAATTTCATTTCAAAAACAATTTCCTAAAGTTAGGGAATTAAATTATTTAATAAAATAAGAACATCATGAAACATAATAAAATTAATGATATAGTATTATCCTCTAATAAATTTTCACCACAAATTCATCCATTCCTCTAAACAATGAGTATTGAATATTAATTATATACTCTTTGTGATTTAGAATCAGCCTCTAGGAATTACAAAATATATGATATAAAAACTTTTATTCTTCTTATATGATATCCTCAGACTCCATAATGGTTAGTAGAATATATAATATTCAAAAAATACAAAACAATTATATAAAAAATAAATCCATTAATATCTAAAAATCAATTACAACACCCAATGTCAAATATAAATAATTCGATAAGTAAGAATCTTTGAAACTCACGATGAAATTCCAAACAATGATTGAAACAAAAAAATATGATTTATTTTATCTAATAGACTTACATGATAATTTTAATGTTTATCATCCTATTAAATCACTCAATCATAATGCTTCATACATAAAAGATAATTTCATGATTTAGACAGTATCCTTAAAATGATAATCATTTTGTGAAATCACCTGAACCCACAAAAAATTAAATTCGATTCAAAAAAATAAATCATCCTTTATTCATTACAAGAAAATCAGCAGTATCATATATGGTTCCCATATTAGTGAACCTATTTTGAAATAACATTGATATCATATTCAACATTATTTTTTTCAATCTCATATTTATGACCCAGATTAATAATATATAAGCCCCAAACATTAACGTTACATAATAATGAATTAAATAAATAATTCAAACTAATATTCTCTTTAGGTTTATAGTGTTAGGAAATTATGCCACAACTATTAAATATCATCTCAAATATTACAAATTAGATAAGTCTAATAAGTAACATTTTTTTTAATCTATAAAATATGAAAACAATGAATTATTCATTTTTATTAATAAAAATAATCATAACATTAATGTTGACTTTTTATTTTCTCTAACCCATTGTTATATCCTATGGGAATGAATTTAGAAAACATTTGATGAGCATAAAAAATCAGTAATGGATAAAAAATAAAGAATAAAACTGTCTTTCCATAAATAATTTAGACTCATGATTGTTTCTTAAATAATCATAATTTTCTCCCATAATAAATAAACATGTTATCATAAATCATGAAATCATAATATTCGGGAAAAATATTCTTGGAATTTATACATATTAAAGGTATCTTGTGTAATTCATATCACACATATAATCCAGTTTTCACATCCACATATGGAGTATCTGTAATGGTTACATTTGGATTACTCATCCTAGTATATTAACTATACCTCTTAGGTGAAACCATATTATTAACGACATGTCCTTACCCAAATCATTGTATTGCTATCATAGGATCACCTACACATAGTTTTTCACGAAACAACTTGTATATATAATCAATTTCCACAAACCATAACATTACCATAAAACATAAAACAACTATACAGAAAAAATAACATTTAATTTTCAATAATAAGATAAAATTTAATGATATGGATATAATAAGTCAATTATCTAAACAAAATTTCAATAAGTAAATTGAAGAAAATGGTAAATTGTATTTATTAATCTTTTAAAAACATTAAGTCTTATAGAAGATTCCAAATATAAAATAATGGCCACAGTGGTAGAAGACTAATAGTTGATGAGTATGATAAATAACATTTATTTTGAAATTTAATAAAACAATTCATATAAATATAATACATTCAAAATGATTGAATTAAATTAAAATTTAAATTGGTTAATTATACACCATATAAAATAATGTGGTATATATAATCAAAATATGCCTCAATGATTGGAAATTGAGATGAAGTCCCTTACTGTGATCCTAACTCGTGAAGAAAAATATTTCTATTCATGAATTATAGACCTATTTATATTTATATTTTATTGATAAACATTTAAAGGATTATTATAACATTTATTTCATGTATTAAAATGACATAAAAATTAAATTATTAATTATGTTTATGTATGAAATTTTTTGATATTTAGTACTTGTGTCACCAATGAAAATGGTTTGAAGGCACTAGTCCATGGGGTTATACTTCCATTATATAAAAAATAAAATACATTATATATTTATAAAATTTATATATAAATAATACCATTAAATAAAACCATTACGTCTGGTTGTGAAAATTAAAAAATCTTACGATCTAAAAGATGGTAAGGCGTACATAAGAATTGTTAAAGTATTCCATTTTTCATTGATCATTATATAATGAAATTAGTTATTATTTTATATTTCCATAATTATCATATCATCATTAATATAATACTATTCATTTTAACATAATTATATATATCAAACAAGTGATACAATGAATAAAATCAACCCACATCGCTTTATGAATGTGATAGTTCACACATATGCACGAACGACGTTATCATTTTTATGAACATGGATATTAAGAATTTAACATATATATCATTATCATATAATAATTAATAACTCATTAGTATAATATATGATCATTAGTTCTATTATTATAACTAGTCACGAGATATGGATATAAAAAATGATTTAGATTAGTTTGTGGTGGTGATAGTTCTAACATACGCATGATTGATTAATTCCTTGAACATATAATTTTATGTGAGAGGGATTTAAGTGTTGATATTAAGATAAAAACATCTCATTATTTTTAAGGTACTAGACTTATTATATCAACATTATTGAATAATATTTAAAATATGGGGAAGAAAAAATAAAATAGAAACAGGTAAATAAAAACATTACCTTTCCTTCATATGATCACCTTTTAAAAAACCATAACACATATAAGAAGGGTGATATGCCTATAATATGTCTTCAAAAATTTGGTGAGGTATTATAGAACGATTTTTGGGTATATATTCACTGAAACAAATGGGTTTGGATGTGTGAGTAATAGAGTGGAATAGGGTTATTTTTATAGGAGATGGGAGGGACACCTGTGAAATTTTTTAAAGTATTAACATAATATAAATTAAATTATGATTATAATTGGGTCCAAGATAATTTTTATATAAAATAGGATGAGTAAATGTTTAAATATAATCATAAAATAAATATTAGACTTGTTTTTCATAATGTTTAATCCTTATTATTTTGATATGTCCTTTTTTACTCTTATCGTTTTATCAAGTAATTCACACTTTTATAGTTAAAATGATTACTAAATCATGAAATACATCCAATGAATTTTTGATAAATGAAATTTTTATAATTTTATAAATTTATTGGTCAAATCAGGTATTTTTAAATATTAAATATCTTTTAATATTATATTTTATATTTTGAAATAATAATTATTCAAATTTTGACAAAATTCTATACATAGTTTTTTATATTATAATAACCACATAATTAAATTAAAAATATACATTAAATATTTCCTAAAATGACATAATAATCCATTAAATTATTTTATGGAATCAAATATTTCATATTATATTTAATTTTATATTAATATTATCATTTATTTGTTTCATTCTATAATAAATCACCAACGACATCATCATTGTATAATAATAAAATTTATTTATCTTATTCCTAAAATTTATAAATAAATTAAAATGATGTACCTACTATTTTTAGACTTATAATGAATCTTCATAGCCGAATATATTTTATTTAAATCCCCATTTTAAAACATTATTATAAAGAAACATATTTATGACAAATTGTCCTTTACATTAAATTAAATATCGTAAAAGTCTTAATTACAACCAAGTGGATCAAAAAAATCCACATTTCTGCCCATGTATATTTAATGTTAATAACAACTCATTTAATAAAATTTATAAAAGTTTTTACGATAATTTTAATATTTTGCAATTTTAATTTTATATTTAATTACCATATTTTTCTTGAACCATTCTAAATAGAATAAAAAGGATGACATTCACCAAAAAGGATTTTGATGTTATTGGACAGAATTTTTCAAACTGAGTATTTTTGAAAATTAAACTCACATAAGTAGTTAAATTAAATTTAACATTAATCTAATTTACATATTCAAAAAACTGATCTTTTAAGTACAACGTTCAAAAGTGCACCTTGTTTTTATGTTTACTTTTCATTTGAAAATGCATCAAATAAAATAAATTCTATTAAATGATAAAAACATCATCTAATTATACCTATAAACCATGTAATTGTATAATCTAATAATATATATAAATTTTAAAAAAAATTTGATTTGAATTGAAAAGAATTATATTTCACTATTCATTAAAGTAACAAATTATTCAGAAAAATACTAGAAAATAAACCAATGTAAATATTGATGTCCTAATTCCAAATATAAAATTTTATATTTTCAAATAAAACATATAATATTTACAAAATTTACATTAAAAAAGGGTTCAACATCAAATTTTGGAAAACTACATTTTAAAAACATTAGATTATTATTTTTGCATAAATTTTAATTTATTATCATATAATGCTTCAACAATTTATTGGAAGAAACAAAAAATATTTAATAATCATGCATAAAAATAATATAGTCAGTTCTATTCATTCATTCCTATACAACGTCTAGGCAATAACAATCAATTAAAATAATAATATTAATAATATATTATTTGTCGTTATAACTTTGTCTTTTTCACAACATATGATTTTAGAGAAACCCATTTTTGTGTGTCGAGAATGATATCATAAATATAATCCACTAATTTAATATTAATATCTAATTTTAATTTATTAATATATATAAAATATAGTTTTTCTATAATTACCTGGGATATTACATAATATATCCCAAAAATCCTCATATTATTCAACTATAAATTTCATTATCTAAATATAAAGATTAATATTAACCAAGAATTCATGTTTTCCAGTCATAGGTAATGAACATGTATATCTCTAATGCTATAGTTTCAATTATTCATGCCATGCTGAACATGATAGATACTCACTCATTCTCTGGATGTCTTTTCTTAGAAAATATAATCATAATCTTTAAAAAATTATACAAATGTGTGAAAAATACTAAAAAATAATCATAATAACAATGGTTATCTCCATCATTTAATTTTCATCACAAAATATAATAACTCATAATTATGTAAAAAAATATATATATCAAAAAATACCATTCAGAACTATTAAATCACATAACATAAAGCCTCAAAAGATAGTCTACCAGACTAAAAATATGATAATCCCTAAAATTATAATCCCTTTCGGATATACGTATCTCTTACGAATACCATAGAATAAAAAATTATAATCTCCAATGTTTATTAATCCTTAATCTGATACCATCTATATGAACCCAACAATAAACAATACATATTATAGTTATATTAAAAAATGAAATCACATTAATTTCACAAAAATATTTTAGGATCTGTGTTTTAGAGAGTCTGAAAAAATTCTAAATTAATAATAATAAACATTACAACTTGAAATTATTCTTAGTATCTATATTTTTGACCAATCTAATTATTTAAACTAAATCATGGTTTTCCATTATGCATTAATATCATCATTTTCCCCTTTGTTAACAACTATTTATAAATATTCATTAATCTATGTGAAAACCTTTTAAAAAAATTGAATTTGAAAAAAAAATCACATCAGAGAAGATAAAAAATATATATGAGTCCATTAATACATATAAACTATTAAAAATGTTTCTATCACGTTATACTATTCAAACACTTAATATAATATTTTTAGCTTATCATATGGAATCATATGTTACCAAAACAATCTATTGAAAAAATAAATCAAAAACCTAACTTATTTAATAATTTTCTTATTAATATAACATACACTATATCACTCTTCTATAAACATGGATAAACCATCCATGTTACTTTTTTATGAACCATAATAATATATATCTATATTATAATTAGAGAAGCATAATCAGTTAACTCAATCTTATTACACAATTCATTTTTTTTCTATAATTGGCTCACTATCACATGTATTATAAAGTAACTACACATCCTCGTAAACAATTCACAAGAACATTAAAAAAATTAAAACACATGTATTATTAAATATAAAGGGTTATTAATTATTATAATATCAAAAAGATCCCATAATTGGATCATGGATGGCATGATAAAAAATATCGAAATTTTTTTTAATGAATATAGTATTTCTAAGAATTTTATATCATTAAATAAAATATTATTTATTTTAAAGTATCTATAATTTCAATTTTTACACTACTCATTGCATTGAATTTTAAAAATATCAATAAAATACGATATCCAAAAAATATTTTAATTTATACACAATAGGACTATGACATTTATATATAAAATTTTTTCATCACATTAATTATTTAAAATTATATTTATTTTTAGTAGTTTTAATACAATATATTTTATTTTCTATTAATTTAATAATTACTACTACATTATTATAGAATTAACTATGTAATTTTTTATTCAATAAAAATGATTAAAAAATACATGATGATGATAAATGTTTTAGATTTCAAATAACTATTTATAGTAAAATATATATTCAGAATGATCATATTTGAAATTTTATAGATATGAAAAACATGGGAATTTCATCATTACATTTTCATAAAACGAAATATTATAAATGTCATAATCTTATTCATGTTACTCTAAAGGGTTATAATTTTGATCCATGGAAAATTATGGATGAACATAACTAATAAAATAAAATTTGTGTATGTGTTCATTTAATTTTAAAGTCCATATACTTTTATATGTACCAAAAATTATCCAATTGGATAAATTTAAATCATAATTAAAATGAAAATTAAAAATAATTCCATAAAAAATATTACGTTGCAAATAATTGAAAAATAATATTGTCAAAAATAAAAAATTATTTTTCACTATACATTAACAATGAAACATTGAAGATAATCTTAAAATTTTAACCACATAAAACATTGATATAATGATTTTAAACATGAATCTAAATTTATCGAATAAATTTTCTAAAACATTTACACAATAATTTTAATACCGTTACATAAAAATAAATAAAAATATTCCATCCAATTTACTAAAAAACTATCTTATGTTTAAATAGTATCTTTATTTAAAAAATATATTTCTCTTTTTAGTTTTCCTAATATTAAGTGGAAATGTTATTAGATTTAATTTTTAATAGAAATATTTACATATTCATTTACAATTAATGCTGAATATCATGTACTCTATCAAACAAATTCAATCTGTTTAAAAACCTAGGTTGTTACATTTCAACACCATTGATATTAATTTCCTCCAGGGGACAATGATTATATTAATCACAAATTCCACATAATTATGATTCATTTGGGTTCCTTCCATTAACTAAAACTAAAGAACATATTTATTGAAACCATAACAATAGTGGAAAACACAATACTATTCAAAAATTATTCATTGAATATATAAATCATGAAACATTTCTATCAATAATTGACAACATAATATTTATATTGGCCACTCAATATCATTTTCTATTAAAATAATTTATGGTCGATCATAAATAGTTTTTTTCATTTGTATATCTACCATAGAGTTTTAATCAATGTGTGTTGTAAGGGAATACAAAAAATGCACCAAATTCATGTATAAGATATAATCAACTACTTATTTATGGAGATATTACCCATATATGAATCTATGAAAAAACCAAATACAATTGTAATTACTTTTTTTATTTTTTTATTATAAAATCATTTTCCATTCATACTATAACTGAGGATTCTATCATATAATTAATATTTTCATATATGTTTACACTATTAATTCATCATCCCAGATTCCAATGGTATCCAAACCTTGATATTATAATAAATATAAAAACCAATACATTTTAGTCATGACCCACTAAAATGATGACAAGAGAAGGGACAATAAAATTCCACACCATTTTTTCTTTAAGACGATGTACATATAATTACACCAGATCCTGCCTTCAATACGCCCCAGAGTAGTGACCAACACAAATGATATAGTATATCACACACAATGTATTTAATTATCCATTTTAATGAAAAAATAACCGAGAGATAAGACACTAAAGTACCAAAAAATGCCAAATATTTATATAAATTAAACCAAAATCCAACCCATGCTTGATTTAGACATAAAATATGACCAAAGTACAACTAAATAAAAAAAGTGTATACCAAAATAAGTAGACAATGCAAGATCAAAAAAACTATCCAATTTCCCAAGCTAGTAATGTTCAACACAGACCTAAATGGCTTCCAAGAAACTTAAAAACATTTTAAAATTGTAGGGTGAGTATACAAGTATACCCATTAGGAAAAACTAAAGCCAACTGTGCACAAGTGGGGGAACATACTACTGCTCCTATGAAAATAGCAGAAAACAACTGCAACTAACATGGAAATATAAGATGCCCATACTCCCAAAGGAAAACTGACCAAAAACACAAGTAACGTAATATATTAGTATTATAACCTTGAAATTTGGGTACCACACACCACGTTCCCTTGAGTTAGCTACTTATTCCTAATGGGGAATGTCTTGATGCAAACACTCTTCAAAAAGGCAGTTCCACTGCAACAACCTTCCCACACACACCATGGCCTTAATCCAGACATGAATCCTCTCTACAGACACCTATACAACAACCATACAACACATCCCACCCATAGACACATGGTCCACAACAACCACAACTCTGACCGGAATACACCTAAGAATCATTAGGAAGACAATCAGGAAATGAATCCCGGCCTCAAAACACAACTTTATGTCACCCACACCTTGTTTTTTCAAAATTTTATTGTTATATAGAAAACCTCATTCCATTACATCATTTTCAGATACACTTGAGTAGTAATATTCGGAATGGTTTGCGAGGAAGAATGAATATAACTATCCAACTGTCCTCCCATAGAGATGTTTGGAAAGACACCCTCACCCAGTAATTAGGGGTGTTTTGCACATGGTTCTCGATAAGGATGGGGTGTGTATAGAAATAACAAGGAATAAAAATTTATACATACATGTACACAAACACTCATACCAATCTACTTTTTACAAACAAACCTCAACCCACACAGAACCATATTTTTCTATTCCCTATTTGATCAGCCACAGAAACATCCACAAAAAAAGACAAGCCTAACTCCCTTTCAATTATCCATATGCAATTCATTAAAAATGGGGCAAAATTTAATTTAGTCTTACACTACTCGAACAACTAACAAGGAGAATATTTGAAATATTTGTTAGTAGTATAAATTCCCATAAACATAACCATGTAAAATATAGATGTTGGGACCATGTATTGGAAATCTATTTTAACACACATTAATAAAATAAAGGGAACAACCAGCCTCATGTCCCAATGCAAATCTCCTTTTTACTATACACTGGTTCAACAATTTTAGATTTTTTTAATGTTATCCCACTCCATCATCATCTCATATCTAGTACCAGATTCCCCGCTACCAAACAACACCACAACCAGCACTATAACATAAAGTCATGAAACAAACCATTCATATAGCCATACATCCCAAACATACCCCAATTGTATTACCACTATATTACAAGTCCATAAATTCCACAATCAATCAATAACTCAAACTAATATTATGTCACACCTATTGTTCCAACCCATACAAAAAATCCATAACAAAACACCATCAAATAGTTGCTCCATTGCACAAACATACCCTCCATAATCATAGGACCAACCTGACTATCCAGCCTATGTACTGGAAATATGGTTACTAACAAAAAATTCACACACACCTCATAATGTACAAAACCCAAACAAACACATCACTCAACAACACCATCAATCAACTAATATTTAGATATACAAAGAGGGGATATTTAATTCGACTTTAAATTACATGGGTGAGAAACAAACATGTTTGATCCTGGGGATCGATTTATACAAAAATGTATTCAAAATTAAATAGATTTCTTATTATATCTATTTATTGAACCCTCATAGTAAAAAAATAACATCACAATTGAACAAGCCCAGAACACCGAAAACTATGATTGTATGAAGGCATATATCCACAATAGGTCAAATCCTCAAATATTACAAATAAATCAAAAAAAATAATCAAAATATCCCATGTACCCAATTTATTACTTATCATTATCTTGGTTAAATTCAGATTCACACAGTCTTGTAAAGATGCATTATTATACAATCTTCTCATGATCTACAATTAATGAGAGGTTAAAGAGTACCTATGTAGAGAAACATGAGACTGAAACTCCTCTTTTCAAAAAATATGGGATCAAGTGATAAGCAGAAAACTCCAAGAAAACTTAATAGGAAAGGGCTCATGTATTTTGGAAAGACTCATCTATAAAGGTAGCCTCTAGATGAACCATGATGATATAGAAATATGACCTCGACTTTTAAAAAATTCTACATCGTATATAATCCAAAAGAAACTGTTCCGAAATCTATTAACAAACATTTATTTTCAGAATCACACATTTTGAATATCTAAAAGTCCTCGGATCATTAGTATATTAATGATATATGTAATATACATTGAAACTCCCTTAAATGCTCTGAAATAAAACATCAAAAAAACATTATGTCAAAAAAATGTATGAGGGATAATCTGAAAAAAAAACTAGGAGAAATTTGGAAAATCATGAAATTTAGAAAAGGGTGAGAAATGTTTGGTGTGACACCATTATGTTGTTCCACTATTATAGTGACACCATCATGGTGACATAATTATTTTAAAATTAAATATTTTTAAAAATACAGAAAAAACCATCGTGTCCCCTAATTACTCCATAAAAACATGATTTTAACAAAGTACTGGCGAGTGGAAATCCAAGACATTACATCTGGTACCTCTCTAACTATTATCATCCACAAATGTTTATTATCAAACTCAAAATAGTGATGTTTGATCAACTACCCCATACGATACCTCTCAGTGAAAAAATACCTTTTGTTGTATGAAAACTGGTGTGAAATCCATGTGGTAAAATAAATCCTCCTTTACATCTATCACCAGTAAAACTATACACAATGTAATGCCCCAATACCAAGGCAGATGGATTAGGGAATCATGTCCTCCTTGTCTTAATACTATCCACTCAAGTTAATACAAACTCTCATGTATGGGTTTAATTGAATCCTCATAAATTCATCTCGATATGGGATTAGGTCCTCCTCTCTCTTCATATTTATACATTCAACACAAAACTAATACCAAAAGTATAATGCATCTAATAATGAAAGGGGACCAGAATTATATCATAAAACTAAGATAAAAAGTAAATAATAAAAACCAAAATAAAAACATATTGGGGTACGTGGAACACACTTTTACCTCTCACTACAATTTACTATCATGGAGGCCACCATGACTCATAAACATAATAACCAAAGGAATGGTTTGTCCATGAAGAACATTCTCATCAGGGTCCTTAATTATTACTAGTTTCTCTACGAAAGTAATATCTTCTTCAATATACAAATATTCTCATACAATGATGTGGGATTCATCATGTAGATACGGATGGAGCTGAGCGATATGAAAGACACCGTGGATCATCTCTAACTGTGGTGGAAATTCCAGCTAATATTACACCTAAAAAACGTGTCCCAAACACTGAAAATGATAGATGAACCTATTAAAAATATTGATTCCTCTACCAGACCTTTACTGCCCACATCGAGGGAAAACCTTCAAGAAAACATGGTCCCCTATATTGAACTACAAAGGCATGTTTATATGATCAACATACGACCCATGATGGTCTTGGGCTTCCTTCATCATCTCACTAAGAAGATGGACCATTCTATCGTACTCTACACCACATTTGGACCATGAATAGCTACCTTCCCATAGTCCTTCCACATAATGGTAAATTACATGGACTCCAGTATATAGTATTAAATGGAGCCATACCAATTGAAGAGTCACATCTATTATTTTTAGAAAACATTACCAAATTAAAAGGTTGCACCAAAGACACACTAGAGTGTATAAAACAAGATCATAATAGAACAACCCATGTATGGATGGTCTTCTCTATTTGCACATCCATATGAGGGAGTAAATTACTGATTAGCATACCTGAGAGCCAATGGAATTCATTAATTCACTACATACTCATGAAGAAAATTTTTTACACCGATCCATGAATGTGCATGTTGGAACTCCATGCACCATACCACCTCATCCACATACCTATGTGCAAAGTAATCCAATTAGGTCGACTACATTATTGTTAATTTGTGAGATGATTTCACCAATTGATCCACGACTACCCAAATTGCTTCACATCCACCCTTAATAATGGGTTATCTTCGGATGAAATCGATCAATATGTCATCCCACATACTATTGGGAACGTCTAAGGTATGTAATAGAATGTAGGGAACATGGTGCTCAACCATCACCTTCCGACACTCTAATAACCATAGCACAATATCCACCACTACCAGGTTCACCTCAGGCCACAAAACCCATTATTGTATGCTTATGAAAACTTTCGAAACTCCTAGATGCACCTCTAGTAGTGAGATAAGGATTTCACAGAGTACTCCCTTTTGTATTTCGAACTGGAAACACATAATCTCATAGAACAACATATGATACTGACTATAGTCTAATCATCCATCTGGAGCATCACATGAGATAGTGTGGTCACACATCACATCAGCCTATGAGTCAAATCATGGAGACTCATCCACATCCGGCATCTAGGAAAGCTGTATTGTCATCTGAAATTGATAGTCTCTACCGCCAGCCCCTCTCACATCCAGATGCAAAGAGACCAACACCTCTATTTTATTCCAAGAATCAATAGATTCTCAACCATCCTCCTTCTGTGACTTACTAATAAAGGACTCAGCCACCACATTCCCCTTTCTAAAGGTGTAATAGATCTCAATGCTGCATTCCTAGATAAACTACATACCCTTCACCACCCGAAGTTTAGGTCTTCCTTATAGAATATAGAACTCAAGAACATGTGATCTATAAATACCAAATGTTTTCTCAATGAGATATTGCCACCACAAAGTTAGTGTGAACATGAGCACTGTAATTTCAAGATCATGGGTGGAATTGTTACATTCATGTGGATGTAAATTCTTAAACCCATACAAGATCACTATTCACCACAACATCAACACACTTCCCCAACCTAGACCGGATGCTTCACAAAACACCTCTAATTTCACCACATCCTCCAGGAACCATATAACTAGATAAATGATCATTGTCTCATTAATATAGTTGATTTCTTCTAAACACTACTCAATCCTCATTATGGCATGGTATTTTCTGGAAAAAGCTATCAATGAAGCCAGAACTATAGAGAAGTCATGTGTGAACCTCTTATAATAGCCCTCTAGACATAGGAAGCTTCAAACCTAAACAACATTCATGGGTGCCTCCCAAGAAAAGTGTTCCTTGACCCTTTATTTGTCCTCCATTATCCCTTGTTGAGACACTATAGGTCCATGGAAGTGAACATATCTCATCCAGAACATGGACTCGGTCAACTTCTTATAGAGCTACTGTCGTTGAAGGACCTCCAATACTGTCTTGAGGTTCTCAGCTTTTCCTCCTCTAACATTTAGTAAATAAAGAATATCGTTGATGACCACGATAATGAACCAGTTCGTGAATGTGTGGAATACATTTTTCATGAGCCCCATGAACATGGAAGGTTCATTTGTAACACCAACGGGACATAGCCATGAACTCGAAATGCCCATACTATCACATGAAAGAAGTCATTAGAAATTAATCTTCAATGACATTCATGTGGTGATATAAAGACCACAAATCCATCTTGGAGAAGAAAAATTCTGCACTTAACTAAAAAAAATCTTCTAATCTTTGGACTGGGAAATAGTTCTTGATTATTAACTGATTTAGTCTCTGGTAGTCCATGTGCTGCCCCAGTACAACATATTTATTCTTCACAAAAAATACTATAGAGCCCACTATGAAAAACACATCCAAATATAACCCATATTAATTAGTCCATTAACCTGAATCCACAACTAACACATCTCAGAAGGCTTCATTTAATAGGTACCCATCAAAATCAGACGAGTACTGGGTTTCATATATATTTCATACTCAACATTAGGTCGAGGGCGTTGAGTCACAAAACCTTTATGGAAAACATCCTAAAACCCATCAAAAACATCAGAAACCTCCACCATCTTAGAACTCATTGGGCCACTTGAAAACTAATATAACACAGAAAGAAGAGGCTCCACACACTGGCTTTCCTCTTGATGATTGCAATCTCCAATAAAAGTTTCCAAGTGTAAATCCAAATACATAACCAATAATTTTCTATAAAAGTAGTCGATAACAATGTTTATGCAAAATAACCCATAATCATCAATGATGAAATCGTATGGTTGAATACATAGAATAAGAAGATCCCAAATGGACATATATGGCCCCTACATCAGTCTACATCCCTGAAAAACATCAATAATTTTTATCTGACCTCCAACTAGAGTGCTCAATGACATGGGAACATAATGTCTCTCTATGTCTATTCATAAAGAACATGCTAGATTGTGTTAAACAAAATTGTATGAGTATGTTGAATCAAAAAAAGTACATGAAAAAGTACTAAATAGACAAATCACACCTGGATCAACATCTGGACCTAATGGATCTAATGCCTCAGCAGCAAGAAACTACCCATGCACCCACTCTTCATTTCCTCTATTTTTGACTTCCTAGTTTACAACCCATTAGTCAAATTCTATAAGGATCGCCTTGAGGTCATCCTCCCCTAGTAACGTCTACCCTAGATTGTGTGGGATCCCAATTCCATGGCTACTCAAATTGTTGGGAAGTAAATTGTTGTTGCAGAGGTGGTCATTGAACCTTACCTCCCCCACCTTACTATGCTCAAACTAGAAACATTATTTTAAGATGTAAACTACTTCCATAGAAAATGAATTGTGGTTCCAATTCCATGGGTAAAGGGAATGGATCATGAGATTGGAATTGGAACTACTACGAACTACGTCCCGCTGAAAAAATACTATAAAGGGTTGACGCTGAAGAACTGCTGCTGACTACCTTCCCCTCCGACAAACTCAACTGGGTCCCCTCTCATGTTAAACAACCATAATGTCAATAATCTCCACTACATTGGCCTTATTTTGAACTGATATATTTTTTAGAAGGATAATTGGGTGTGACAATATATTGAAGATAAGGTTAGACTGCCTCCTCCAAGTGCCAAACCCACAACTCCTCATCCCTATAGAGATCTGGAGAAATGAGTAGAAGATCCTTGATCTTGATACCCATTTTAATCCCCAATATACTCCCCTACATGAGATAGAGTGGTTGATTCCTATTCTCATCCATCATTGTTGAAGAATAAAACTCTCCCAGAAACTCTTCCCCAAAGTCATCCAATGAGACATTTGTCTCATTCCTCTCCACGAGGTATGGTGTCCACCCATTAACCACTGCTCCTCGCATCCAAATCACTAACAAAGGCACATAATAATCCCTTGGAGAAAAGAGATATGTAATACCATGCATGAGTGAGGTCTGGGTAACATACCTAAAATGAGTAAAATTGAACTCCTTATCCTTGGTACTTTGAAATATTCTATTACGATTTATTTTAATACATTATTTAAATTAAATATCCAATACTACCAAGTAACACATGAACAAAAATCATTATAATGAATGTTACAATATTATTGTCTCTAACCTACTATCTGTGTAGCCTCACATGGTTATTCAGAATTACTAGTCCTTTCAATAGATCATGGGTGCCCCTAAAATCATGGGTCCTGTACAGTCTTATTTGGAAAATTTCAGGCACCAGTATTTCCAAACATCGTTTACCTACCATACCATTAAATCCTCAATGTTGTTATCTATGTAGACTATCATATCCCATAACCATCATATCTGATACAATTTTATAATGACCCGCCTTCCTCAAGATGATGAAAGGGATAACAAAGTACCAAGTCCTTATTTATTCACGGTGAAGGATAGATAATGACCCATGAGTCCAAACTTCATAGGGCAGCATAGTGGAAATATGAATCAAGTGTATATAATCTCACACAAAATGGAACGAATTACCAGTTTCAATGGAATCAAAATTGTTAGATAAGATAGAAAAATCCCAAACAACATGAAACATTTATATAAATGAAACCAAAATCCAACCCATGCATGATTTAAACATAACCTGTGAAATAATTATATCCAAAGCACCAAATAATATACCAGTATAAATTTACTAAATAGCATTATAGGAACTATCCGGAAGCATAAGCAAGTAATGTTCAGTACGGTCCACAAATTCCTCTAGGAAACATGATAATTGTATTTTATGAAAGTGTGAGTATACAATTACAACTAGTAGTAAAACAAAAGCCACCCCTGCATGAGTAGAGGAACATACTAATTAACCCATGAAAATAAAAGTAACCAACTTCACCTAAAAAAGAAAACTAATCAACCCAAACTCACCAAGGCACATTTAATAAATAGTAGAAGTCAATTAATGTAATTGTATAAGCATAACAACTTTAGGATACCCCATACAACTTTTCCATAGGTTAAATGCTTATTCCTAACAACTAATTTCATCATCGTACCACTCATTGAAAATGATTCCCACTACCACAACATTCCCACACACAATTGGGCCTCAATCCACACATAAACCCCCCTATAGACACCAAGGCCTAAACCACACTACACAACCCACCCACAGATACCTCATCCACATCAGCCACGCCTATCAACTGATGACACATATGCATCATCTTGAATAGAAGTGGGAAAAAATAATGGTTTACAATTACATATTCATCTCACCCACACCTATACCTGTCTGAAGGATCATTGGGTATAGCAAACCTCGTGAAATTATATCCTTCTCATATATGACCGAGCAAAATGAACTAAAATAGGGTGAGAGGAATAATGCCATTAATCATCCATACATCCTCCCAATAGGATGTTGGGGAAGACACCCTCTCCATTGAAATGGTGGTGTTTGGAACATGGATCTCAATAAGGGTGGGTTACCTATATAAATTACAAATAACTACAATTTATACATATTTTTTAGAAAAAACTCCGACCAAACTATGGATTTCTAAAAAACCTGCCCACACTAAACAAAATTTACTACTACCCCTATATGCTAAAACACACAAATAGAAATATGAAAACACATGCATAGCCCCTTTTCATTTAATCACTTACCATTAATTAATTAAGGTGTTCACTTTAATTTATTCTTGCAATACACAGGAAAATAACAAGAAAAACATCTGCAACTATTATTAGAAATCATGAGGCCTCTAAAAACTTCTAATGAAAATAAAGAAGTTAGGAACAAGATATAGAAATCCATTTTAACACCCATTCATAAAAAACCGAGAAATACTAACATGCAGTGCCACTACACATGCCCTTATTCCTAAAAACCTGTTAAACCACTTCCAACTATCAGCCTTCAATGTTTTACTACTTAATAATCTTCTCAAAAATAGATCCTACAGTCCCACTACACAAAAAACCCACAACTAGGACACCCATTAACATGAAATCCTGATACAACCCAACACTATAGGCCCACTGCCCAAACAATACCCTGATATATTCCTACTACATAACAATCCCTTCCATTCCACTACAAAAAAATCTATCATAAATAGATTCTTTCATAGAACATGTACCACCCAATACACAGAGCACGTAGAAAATACCACAAAATATAAGCCTCGAAACACATTCACTGCACCATTAATAAGACCAACCCCTCTTTCCCCCGGTACCGATAACAATGTTTCCAAAAAACATCACACAACCTTCATGAATTAAAAAACACATCAAAACATAACACACGACCAATATTAATTCTTGTATGTTTCGATTTATCATGAGGGGTACATTAATTCCACATTAAAAATAGTGGTGATCAAAAAACATGTTTGATCTTAGGAATCCATTTATTTATCCTAGTATACATGATTAAGATTTGTTCAGGATAAAATAATTTATCAAAGAAAGACAACGATAAATAGAATATCACTAGTTTAATAGACCAATAATGGAAAAGTTTTTTAGAATCCATACGACCAAGATAGGTCACATCAACAATGATATCAATTAAAACATAAAAACATCACCAATATCTCCCCATTACTACATGTATTACTTATAATTATAATTGTTAAATTTATATTCAATAATTCTAACAAATATTTGTAATTATACCCACCAAACATGATATACAGTTATAGAGATTCATAACAATCCCTACATTAGACATAATGTGACCAAAGATATTATTATTTTTGAGGTGAAATGGGGGATCAAACGAGAAACATGATACTGCAAGAAAATTGAAAAGGAAAGGGCACTATCACATGCGCACGTCTTGTCTAGAGAGGGTGTTATTATGCACACAATGAGAAAAGAGAAGTAAATACTTTGTCTTTTAGAATAATACTGATTTTATATCTACAAATGAAAATAGTTTCAGAGGCCGTTAAAGTGGGATCATGGTGAAGCTCATGCGTCTTGAATTTCAGAATGTCGATGATTTGTGAGTATAGTAAATATTTATTTAATTTCAATTAAAAATTCTTAAAAATACCAAAATAAGGATTTATATTGATATTTCATCAAATAAAACGTAAGACAAGTGAATATGAAAAAATAGGGAGAAACATGGAAAAATAGAAATTTGGAAATGGTTGAGACACCATTTGGTATGCCTCTATTACAGCGTGCCCTATTCACAGTGTCACCGTTTCGGTGTACCACCTTTATGGTGCCCCGTCAAGGTTTTCCACTATCTTGGTGCCACCATTACAGTGCCACCTTCTCGATGTGCCACCATCATAGTTCCACAATTTTGGAGAAACCAGTTTGTTTTTCAAATATGCAAAACAGTCCATTATGTCTCATAGGAACTCCACAAGAAATGTTTTTTCACAATCGAATTTCTTATGGAAATAGGGTTCATTACAATTTAAAATTTTTTTATTATATAATATTATAACTTCATTCATTACATCACATATTGAACCACACTATCACCATGGAGGTCTAGTGTATTGAAAAGCCAGTAAACATATACAAAGTATTCATATGTGAATAAAATCATCATCAATAATGATATGAATTAAATGAACCACTCATAAATATATTATACATAATACCAATATTTAATAACCAATGGATAATAAAAAATAGGATGGTTGACCTCAAATTGTATGTGAGGGTAATAATGTAAGATAATAATGATCACCATGGCATTACATTCTCGTATGAGTATGATAACCTGAACATAACATATTAAAATCATACCATGTATAACACAAATAAAATTAAAATTCTATGAATAATTTTTGGATTTATAAATTTTATGAATCATAAAGGATTCTATGAAAATTTTTTATGGTACAATAAATTTAGCGTAATAACTATATTTTTGGAATAAACATAAGAATAGAAAATAATACCCCTATTTTCCAAGATTTACATACTAGGCTATCTTAGGATTTTGAGTTCACTAACCATAAAATCATAGTTGAGATGTTTTACTCCAGAAACTATCATACTGGATAGATTACCATTATGAACATAGTTCACTCAATATTCGATTACTATTTATCTCATGAGATATCCATATTCTCCTAATACATTAGTAGGATATATAATTCCAGAAACTCATATAATATAATTAATATAATATAGATGCGTTCAACACGATCATAAAATATTCTTCATATAGTATCGTAGGAGTGGAAAAAGGGTTCTATTAATATAGCATTTCTCATTAAAAGAATACAGGTTTCATAAATATTTAATCAGGTATTTTTAATATAAACGTTGGAAAAAAATAGTTTCCTTAAATTATTATTATTTAAATCACAAATCATCAAGAGAAACAATAATTATTTTCTCATATGATTATATCCATATTTGTGTTTTTGTAACATCAATGGATTTCATCATAAATTAATATTAATTTATTATATATCAATAATTGTTTTTGAGAAACAACATTTTTATTTTGAAATAAATTATTTTAAATATTAAAAAAAAAACAGGGAAAAAATTTAATTTGAAAATAACATAGGAAAAATTTAATGAAGTCTACAATGATTTGGATTGTGGTAAATGTGGAGAATTTCATGCAATTTTTGTTCGATAAAACAATATTCATGCATGAAATTTAGTAAAATGAAAAAAAATTGTTTAGAAAATTATATGAAAATTCATTTCAAACTACTGTTTATAAAAAAAGTGTAATAATTACATTAATCAATCATAGAAGATCTATAACACATTCTTCATAACATATTAGTGGAAACATTGACATTGAAGAAACAATTTTAATGATAAAATTTTGAATGTTATTTTTCCATAAAAATATTATTTCACTATACTCATTACCTAAAGAGATGAAAATTAAATAGAGACTTGTATTCAAAAAAAATAACTAGAGGAGAATAATGATTATTAGTTTAATGCTATGTAATTTACGGTAAACTATTTTATTCAAAAATATTAAATTATTTGTGTGTTGTGATGATATAGAAAATACCTATTATTATTCCTTTTAGTTTTTATTTACTATTTCTTATTATATAACATGTGAATAAGTAATTTACCATACAATGATTATAAGTGAAAATTTTACATTGGGAAATGTGTTCGATCTATATCAACATACTTTATCTTCAGCTAATCGATGATTTGAAACAGTATCTTATGAATTCTTAAAAAATGAAAAATATTTGTTAAATATCAATGACACAATGTATGCCATCATATAATTATGATAATAATTGTGATACAAAATTTTCAAACTCTAATATTTCACTCATAGTATAGTTATGAATAATGATTATCTTTAGAAAGCAGTATTGGCAAAATATTATATTACGATCACTATAAGAAGATATTAATTTTAGGTATCACCCTTAAATGACATACTTATATGAATAACTGAATTACTATTCACTACATGAATTTAGTTATCTTATACATACAAGAAAACAAATCTCTTTTATCATACCAAGACACTATCAAATTCATATTATGAGGAATATACAAATAGATAAATATCTTATTAAGATATATGTTATAAATAATTTCATGATTTAATTTATAATATATTGATATGTTATTTAATGGTTTTTTGAAAATAATAATAGTATTTTTCTATATATAGAAATATTGTTTGGTATTTTTTTTCATGGAATGAAAATATCCAAAGAAAATGATTTTTAACATCACTAATATGTAATAATATTCCAAATTTGGAATGATTTGACACATTCCATTTAAAAACCATATTATCAACTATTCAATGGAATATTTAGTCAAACATTGTAATTATATCATGTATTTAAGTAAAAAATAAATGATTAGTTATAAAAAATGTGAGTTTTCTATTACATGAATATATGGTGGATAAACATAAAAATAAATAGATATATAATAATACTATGATAATGGTAACAAAAAATTATTATACATAGAAAATATCATATGAGTTTCTCACAGGCTATGATTTCAAAATTTTCAACTGAAATTAATAAACATAATTTTTTTTTCATTGAATGTCATCATCTTGTTCTAATGTATTTGCATCTACAGTTAGTATTGTCTTATAGTTGTCTACTGAAAAAACAATATTAATGTTAATGATTCTCTATTTTGTATACATTCACAATAGATGAATTTATTAATTACACAGATAGGCCATGTAATGGGAGGTCATGGTTGAAAGCTCTGGTACATTTTTACTATTTATTAATATCATTTACATAGGTTATATCCCTCATAAAAGTTATGTATTTGTAAAAATCACAAAACACAGGGAGTATAGTATTTATAATGTGGAATATAGGATTTTTTATTTAACAAAACACTAAAAATATGTCATGTTCAATCAAATTCGTTTATGATATTATATTTCATATTTCATATTATTATTATTAAAAAAATTAACATTAATATCATGAAGAGGGTGGTTTATTGTAATGAAAATATGAGGAAAAAAATTCACCGACATCTATAGTTATATGTCAGTCATTCTCAGGAAAAATGGATTCAAAGCTCATTTCTATTGATTTCATTACTAATAATGGTTAAAGTATGATGCTCTTATTTCAATTGTTTTTTTACTGTAGATAACATTGAACATATGTCAATTTCTAGATATTAAAAATATAATATGTAAAAAAATGGTAGTAGGATGGAAGGAATGACTATACATTGGAGGGTCCTTGCCACGATTGTTTATCTGAATGCAATAAATCCACATGAAATTCTAATAACAAAACCAGATACATGGGATGCTTCTACTGATGTAAAATATGTTATTATCTCTAAATCTATGAATGCTATAACATGATGACCATGTCCATATGTGTTCAATTGAGTTTCTAATTGTAAAAAAACTCATAATATGAGGAATATTATAATGGATTGTTATGATGGTACAAAAAAATTAAAGGCATATAGATATCATACAATTAATCTTATAGCAAACACATTCAATCTGGATTTTGGGGAATGAATTACTCAATTAAATGGAAGACTCACTAAGCCTGTCAAAACTATTTATACACAAGGAAAACAATTAATGATCCTGGAAAATAATTATATGTTCTTATAGTTTTACCACATACATGAAGTGGAATATCATCTAAAAAATGTAAAAAAATTGAGGTAATGTGAATTAAAATAAATGAACTCAATAGAACACTTCTGATTTATTAATATGGAATATAATCTATTGTTAGAGAATATAAAATTGGTAGAAATAAAATGCATTTTATATGTGTTTTTCGTATGAATATGAAAAAAAATGAATAAAAAATCTAAAACATTTGAATAAAAATATTTCTCAATATATTATGGATAAAATGATGAAATCAATCATTTTCCATGAAATTTAGAATGTTCTACAAAAATATAATATATTTCACATGCTTCTTAATCTTCTATATGTAATGTTATGACAACTCTGAATATGTAACTTGTTATAATTGAAGAAATCTATCTCATATTAACATAGAAACTCAATAATTTCCATAAAAATAAAATTATTTACAAATATATTCAATAAGATTGGATATGAGAATTATTCGAAGAAAGATTTTATGTCCATATATAGTAATTATAAATAATAGCGAGTATATATCAATAGAATTAGAAGAAAACGAATATAATAAAAAAAGAAGACATATGATATTATTAATATTCATATCATGTATATTTAAAATATTATTCTGAGTATATAAGTATATCCAAAAATAAAAAATATATTATTTGAATAAAAATTGTATAATAGAAGATTTTATATCCTAAATATTAATTCATAAAAATTAAACATATTTTTTCATAAACCCCTATAATAAATTTGATCGTGGATATGAGGATATAAATGAACAAGTTTCATATTTGAAAAATTAATTGGGAAATTCTACTACGTCATTTAAATAAGTGGTAAAAACTATTTGGAATCTATAGAAGGGGGTTCAAGTAATCAAAAATGTGTTACGTGATTATAAAAATGGTGAAAATTACGTAAGATAACTTATTGGTCGTAATAATCTCCAAAATGAAAAACATGGAATATAAATCCCAGTCGACTGACATGAATATATAAAAAAATTATTTTATAACATTTTAAAAAAAAGATTACTATGAATAATATTTTTAGTATATTAATATAATGGATTTTTTTAAAATCCGTAACAAAAAAATTCAAAGTTGTTTGTAATTATAAATGATTCTCTTAATAATGGTTTCTAAAAAATAGTTTACACTTTTTCTCATCAATATAAAATTTTTTATATAAAAATTTCCATTATAGCTAACATTGATAGGACCATGAGTATATGGGGAATAAAAAGGAATGTTTTTTATTCTCCATTATAGGGAATAAATACATTTACCAAAATGAAAAATGTTTAATAGAAAATTTCTATACAATATATATCCCTGCATACTTTTCAAAAGTTCACTCACCATCCATGATTTATAGAGGCTACATAACATTTGGTTATGATCATAAAATAAAAATTATTGGCATTGGATTAGCAGTAAAACTATAATATATTTTCATAGAAAATGTTTTTTTATGTTGAATGATTATAACTGAACTTGATATTTATTTCTCAACATTATTATAATGTATGTTCAGTTCATTTTTTTCAAATTGTTTTTCAAATTTAAAATGATAAATCACTGATTTTTACATCGTTATGAATACAAAACATATAGTCATTATATCTAAATTCATTTTGTAAAATATTTATAAATATTTATAATATTTTTATTGATAAATCATAGACTTTTCATAGAATGGTATGTCGTCAAAATGATTAATATTTCAAAAATATGTTTATGAGACAAGTTATTTTTTATTCTCATGACATCATATTTGATAAAAAGACACTATTAAATTAATCTCAAACGGGATTGATACAAAATCAATCATTAGGAATAATTATTATGGATTCCACATCATCACATCAATAGTGTATGCATATGCATCTGTTTACTCCAATCATAATTACTAGTCATAATAAAAAAGTCATTTATGAATTTTTTGTTTGATGATTTTTTAAAATTTATATGGGTTTAATTCATGATACTAAAGTTTGAATGTTTTTCAATTTTTATTAATTTCTATTAATATGTGTGAAAAAAATATTGTAAGACATTTCCATAGAAAATTTGTCATCATGGACAATGTGATAATCATTAAGTTAACTTATATTTCAAAAAATAAGTTATTAAAAATAATTTTTTCTCATAGGACATCACAACATAATGGTTGTTTTTCAAGGAAAAATAAAACATTACAATATTTTGGATAAATAACATTAGGTGAACATAACATACCCAATATTTTTTTAGATGATTATTTTTTATCATATTTTATGTCATTAAAAAATATATTATAAATAATATATTAATTAAAAAACCATTTCAGTTATATAATAAAATCAAACCATAGGTATGAAAATTTATAGTATTTTGGTGTAATTATTAAATCTTAATAACCATGGATAATCAAGTTATGTATGACCCCAATGTTGATGAATGTATATTCAATAGTCATTATAATACATCCAATTCATATTGAGTATTCATGAAATGGTCATTGAAAATTGGGGAATAAATACATGTTTTGGTTACTGAATTTTATTCGTTTGAAAAAAAACTTACACAAATCAATGATTTGAGTGGTTATCTCAATGATGTGATACCAAAAACATTCTTTAACGAAAACATGGATGATGAGTCAGAACAGTCTTATCTTGATCCATATCATATTATAGTATATTCTAGTTAATTATAATGTGTTCTACCTTAAATATCTAGAATCCCTAAGTAATTTCTTCATAAATCGGTTAATGGATGTTAACATGATGTTAAAAAATAATTAATAAATGAAACACTGTATAATTCTATTCAATTTAATCTTAACCAGAACCAAAAACTAAAGATGAATATTTATCTGATGAATGATGGCTTCCATTAATGGATTAATAGTTAACCATGTTCCTAGGGGGGAGTATGTAAGTAGTTGATACAAATTCTAATTAGCCTTCCAATGGGACTAAATGGGTAATTATAAAAATATAATATGATAAAGGTGCAATCTGTAAAAATAAATATATATTACTTGAAAATTTATAAAATTATGAATAAAGAATATGTTATTATCTTGCCTCCACACATGTATCTAGGTCATAAAATACAATAATTCAAATATAATAATCATTATAGTTCAATATTAAATTATATCCAAGGATTTTGAATCAAATTTTATAAATGCATTATTAACAGATAATGTTGATGTATTAAAAATCTGGGTTTTGAATTCCCGCACTTTCAGTGATATATTTTAAATCAAATAGAACACATTAATGGACGTAATCAGGAACCTATATAATTTCATGAATGATTATTTTCGTACATTTTTAGAAATAAATTCTATAGGAAAGGAATATACATGATTTTTTCTGAAGAAATCATCCCCAAATATCATATTTGTAGTAATATATTATTATAATCATATTTTCATTGTAGAAGTCAGAAACATTGTAATGATTTTGGATGTCTTTTATAAAATAATTATGGAAGGAGTTTGATGGGTGAGTTAAAATATTTTATTAGATTTAAAATATAACCTTTTTTGAAATGTATTAAAGCAATGAAAATACATACTGGATTAAGTTAATAACTTTTTACTTTAATCTAGTAAGGAATATTTTAATCATATGGCCTCCAATGTTATACATGATATAGATGATCCTAGAAAAAAAATTATAAACATGTTTTATAGAGGGATTTATAAAAGATCAAATTTAAATAATGAATGTGGACACCAAAATATTTTTTTAGTATAATTTAGGGAAAGGATTCAATATTGTCCTATGTAATTTCATTTCAATGCGGCCATGATAATTTTAACATATTTTAAAGAAACAATTTCTCATTCATTCATTTAAAAAATGGAATAAAATTTTATGTTAACATCTTATTCAGATTCTGAATTTGATGAATGTGTACTACATATAAAGATAACATCAAGATCCACCAATTATTTTTCATACATATATATATATATATGTAATATTTTCACAAGTATTACACAAAAAATTATAGAATTATTATTTGCTAATGTTGAAAATATGGAGGCAAGATGTTTTATTGCACAATTGTTATGAATGAAATATAGAATAAAATATTTTAGATTCCATTTTTTTTAAATAATGTTTCATAACATGAGTTTTATCAACATTTTTTAAAATCAAATGAAGCATCCTAAAAATTATGAATTCAATATATCATTTTTTAAGAATCTATTCATAATATGGTTATATATCATAACATATATTTTTCACATAAAATTAATTAACAACGACATTTAACAAACCAACTCTTACTAATAGAAATGTTTTTATCAAATCTAATTATTTTTTATTTGATGTTACAATCCATTTTTACATATTTTTTAGTGAGATATTATAAATACGTAAATATGTTATCTACGATATTTAATTTGATATTTTTTCAGTATTATTTACATCAGAATAAGAAATGTCATATAATTTTTGTTATGTTTTCATATATAATCATACAATATGACTATTTGATTAAAGAAAATCAAGATGCAAACCCAGTTCTACACATGAAAAAATTGAAAAATATAGATGCTTCAATAATTTTGGTCCAAACCGTTATTCAATAGTAATTCAATCGTATAAAAAACCATTACTAATTTTAGAATCCAATTGAATCCATAAAAACTATATAAATAATAATAAATATTCTAATAATGTAAGGGAATGTTTTTGGTTAAATAAAAAAGTATTTTGGTTTGCAATATGGGACTGAAATGAGATTCAAGAATGTCGAAAATAATTTTTGTTTAAAATTCATTTTCAATGAAAAATATATAATTATTTTGGAGATATAATTTCGTGTGTTTAATGAGAAAGAGTAATTTAATTTAATTTTCATTGATTATTTGGTTACTTGGAATTTAAACCTATATTGATTTTGAAAATTTGTGTAACAATTTTAGATGGCTTATAATTTTGTCATGAATGTTATATAGACATCAATACCCATATAGTTGCTATAGATGACATAATTCTAATAGAAATAAAGACATCCCTATTAAATAAATCACATATTGAGAAAATATACTGAATGATATGGAACTTGGGATATAAATTCATATAATTATTACTCAATAGTCCATTCCACAAAAAAATAATATGTTTGAAAAAAATGTTTATCAATATTTTACATTATTATACTCGATTAGGATCAAGATGCAATTGAATAAGGAATGTCATATTACGAGATATATATATTTCATGTTCATAATATGTCTGTAAATTTTTATCCATTTTGAATGATTTTGACACTAGTTATTTGTAATGGTGGTGTCTATTTGGATGAAAATACAGAAAATAATTATCACAGTCTAGTTGTTTTATGTAAACAAATTTATAGTCAAATAAGGTTTACATGGAATTATTATTTTTATAAGAACATTTTTCACAGGATCTAAAAAATAAATTGAGGTAGATCCTGATTTTACATTGTGGAAGTCATCCTAAATAAATATTTTTTTGAAAATTATTAGACTCTTGAATATGTACTTGTTTTAGGGGAATACTAGTACAATGTAATGATGTAATCAATGTTATTGAGAAAAAAACTCTTTGTGAAATGAGAATTAGACAACGGTTTGGTTTCAATAGATATATATAATTTCTCATCAAGACATTCATCCTCATTATGAAGTAATTTTTTAGTATGATGTTATACCCAAATATTTTGTTAGAGAAATGTTTACCTTAATCATCAGTATGTTAGGTAATGAAGGTCATGAAATGACTATATCAAAAATGATAGGGTTAGTATATATATTTTTAGTATATCAGTATGGGGTCATGTGGATGATTTTGAACAAAATCCATTGGTCTTGATCATAAAAAAGATATAGTTGACTAATAAAAAGATTAACCGAAAGATACAACATAAATTGTTACCAATTGAAGAGCCATATTATAATCAATAGAACCATCCTACCTTGTGGGGGTATTTAAAATTAATGTAAATTTATAGGTTTTTATACTTTAACAACAGAAGTTCGTCAATATACATTTTATTCTATTCATGTTGGAAATAATTGATTATAAATTCCCAAATTATAACTAGATACTACTATTGAGAGATAATGGGAAAGAACCTCTATATTAAGGTCTAGATTTGAATTATTTAACTTTTAGTTAATTGAGTTGAGAAGTGATATTGGGGCACCCCATGAGCATGTTGTCTCTATATACAATGTCAATTGAGTGAATCTATTTGTACAATCTATATTGGAAATATTGGAAATATTGTAAATATAACCTAATATATAATATATAAATTAAGTGGATGTAATTTCTTGATTGGAATATTTTCTCATGAAATAAGGACAATGAATTCTTAAATTACATTAAATCATTGTGAAATTATTTCTAGAGAAATGATTCCCAATTTATTGTGATATTTTATTCAAAATGTTAAAAGAATGAATAATTTTACAAAAAGTATTATTGTGGATATTGATCAATAATAAATAAAAATAATATTATTAATCAATATAATGTTACTATAAATTTTATTTTATTTATTTGAATTGAAAAAAAATTACAATCTTTATTTTTAGTGAACTACTACTAATGTTTGGTTCCATAAAAGAATAGTTTCTATGATTTAGAAATGATGTTTTAGTAATTAAATCATTTGTTCAATTGATGTTTAAATCCAGAATATGTTGAATATTATTAAAAGGTTTTAATAAATGAATATTAATTTTATATCCATTAAAGAATTTAGTATCTGCAAAAATATGTGATGTAATTTCTATTGATCTAATATTTATATTTTTACAAATCAAATTTGATGTTTTCAATAATTTACTAATTTTTTAGTCTTTGAAAAATGTTGTGATACTTTTTATCATAATTTTTTCTCAACGTCGCAGGAAATATTTTCATAACTATCTAAGATTAGTATAACAATGAAATGTTGAAAAATAATTTATTCATGTGAATATTACCTGTTTTAATTTCCATGGATTTTTATGCAATTATCCAAAGTTATTGATCATCATGCCTCTACCTCTCAATGATATGTGGATATTTTTTATCCTAATAAAATCTACCAAACATTAAATGTTTTGTTTGATGAAGAAGTCACATTACCTTTACTTGAACCCTGTTATATTATTTACATTTTACTTGTATATAATTTAGATATATAAAGATAACCAAAACCTGATCTAAACATTAAATCATACTTTATAAATAGAAATTTATGTGATAAAATTGCACATGGTGAATTATTACTCACAATGGATTATTTTTATAAAAATACGGATGATTCTCCTTTACTTTAATTATACATATATTTTGGATTTCTTCAATCATTGAAAAAATACCCTACAAAAAGTTCTGTTATGCCTCTGAACAAAAACAACTTCTAATTTTTCATGTTTTTATGAATGTGCATTTTAAAAACGTTTGAATCATGTTTCAAAAAACCATTTTAATATATGAATTTGTATATATCATATAATTTTAGTATTGGTATTTCATTTTTTCTTATTTTTATAATGAATGTATTTATATATATATGCATATTGTTTCTATGTTAATTATATAAAATATTATCTAATATTGACTATTACATTACTATAATTTATTATTTTACAGGAATTCATGTTTTATTCTTCTCTGAGCTATAATAACTTTCTTTAATTATATATTTATTCCATCATCATTATATTTTTTGAATAAATCATAATACCAAATTATATACACATTGTTAATCCTTAACTATTTACATTCTTTTCTGTGAAATAATGTTTAAAATAATTCATCACATCATACTTATATTTTATATCACTAATAGGGGAGAAAATGTTGATTAATAAATTAAAAATAGAGAAAAATGAGATAAAATTAAATAAATTTATTTTCTATGATTTTTTATATTCAATTCAATGGGTTTTGTAATAATAAAAAATGTAGACATTGTTGGACACACTTAATTTGTTCCATAATATTTTAATTTTTATGAGACTTTTTCCAAATTCCTTATTTTATTCTTTAATGTTTATATTAATTGTATAATATAAATTTATAATTAATAGGGATATTTATATTATGATTTATATATGTTATTTTCATTCACTATTTAATTTTTTCTATTCATGAAAACAAATTTAATCATAAGATAATTAATGTTTTGAAATATTATCTTCTTATTTATCAGAAATAGAACACTATATGATAATATATTATCTTACTACATAATATATTATCCTACAAAGATAATGATTGATCTACATGATTTTAAAATTCGTATATTTTAGTATTATGGTAGTAAATTAAAGTATTTATATTATGATATATATATTATAAAATGAATATAATCTAATCCCCTGAAGTTATTGTGAATGTTAAGTATCACACTTCAATAACATATGTATTTTAAAATGAAACTTAATTTATGTATGTTTAAATGAGTTTATCGTATTTTTGAAAGAATGAAATGTTATATTTTTTCTAATGATGCTTTTCTAAAATTTATATAATGATAAAAGTACTGTTAGTTTTACTTTCTATAATGTTCTAGATGAAATGTATAATGTAATTATTTATTTTATAATCTATTGAAAATACATTCCATCATTACATGAATTTTAGAAAAATATTTTTATGTTTATGTAAAGAATCTTTTGTTGATTGATTTTCACAAAATGGTGTTATTTTAAGAAGAACATATATGAAATCACTCAAGTATAAAATAAAAAAATATTTGGAGGTAAAGGATGAATTCCATTAATATTGGGTCTTATTAACTTTTTATGTGATTAATCACTTGAATATTGTGATTATCACATGTAATTATGTTCAAAATCATATAAGATATATAAATAAATAGTGTTAGCTAATATAAAAAATTAATGATGAAAAATTCATATATAGATATACACATCAACCTATAAATAATAAGATAATGGAAAAAAGGTATCCTTGTATATATAAAATATCATATACATGATCAAGTGTGGTGAGTTGAAATTTATTAGTATAAATTTTTGTTCATTAAGAGTTATTATTTGGAGAACATCGTCTTTTCAGGTTGAATCATTATCTACTATGACATTCTTTATTGACCTATTTGTGGAAATACTTATATAAAAGGCCATTAATCTCTATTATTCTTATAGTATTTTTAAGTCATTATGTTAACGTCATTGATAGGTCTCATAAAGAAATATACATATTAAAATATATTTTACCATTGTAATAAGTAGCATCGTCTTGTACATAGTTTGGAGACAAAAAGTGTTGTCATACTGAAAATCATCAAATCTGTGGAGTATAGTTTTGTGGAGAGAACTAGGGAATTTTTTCCACTGAACCACTATAAATCTATAATTTCAACCAAGCTCAAAAATTATGTTATAATTCAATTCCAATGCTATATCATGGAATGTATTTTAACCTACATAACATCAAGACGAAGGGTTAAATTTAAAAAAAATGCATCTCAATTCCCCCTATTGATTTTTCTATATAGTCATTATTCTTGAAAACAATTTATATCCTTAAAATTCATCATTATAAAAGATAATCATAGGTAATCCTTCTAATTATAGATATTTTAATGAAAAAACCCTAACATCATGTTCTATATATTTTCCTATGATAAAATGGCCAATGTATAAATATATTTTTATTATACCTCTATTATAGAACCAAAATCATTAACATAATTACTTATATGATATACTTTTATCTTTTTATTATACTTTATTAATAACGAGTTATTAACATAATTATTCTAGGAGATAACAAATTTATTAAACATGAATATTTTGGTATGTAAGTTCATTCAATTATAAATTAAAGAAGATTATATAATCTTGATAATTTTAATCATGATATAAAAATCATCTATGTTTATAAAAAAACTATTATGATTCATTCATAAGTTATATTGATTGAGAAAATAATTACAACATTCACGTAGATGGTTGGTCGTACGTATGTATAAACATTGTTTAAATTTATTGAAAAATGGAAAATGGAATGTAAAATAATAATTTATCATTATAGAATAATTATTATATCACATACTGAAATTTAACTCATAAAATATATCCTTACTAGCATCCATTTAAACTATAAATTAAAAATAGATCACCTAACATTGTAAACGTTGTATTCCACACATAGTCACTAATGACATTATTATTTCCCACCATATTTGAAGGAATGATAGATTATATGATATAAAAATTAAAAATTAATATTTATTTTATAAATATATCATATAAAATTTATGCCTTTAATAAAAGAAATTAATAAATTATGGTCTTGAGAAATTAGTAATATCACAAGGTGGTGATAATAAGTTGTACGTACACATAAGAAGTACATCCACATACCTTTTGATAGGAAAATTGGTGAATAATTTTAATTTCAAAATAATAATAAAAATGCGTTATATTAAGGATTAAGAGGGCATTATTTAATGAAAATTTCCATTAACTTTGTGTATGAAAAATAATAACAAAACCAGAATGTCATCGGATATGGTTATTACCAATTGTTTGAAATAAAACAATTATATATCATATTAGGGATCACAGGGATGGTATTTTGTGTATAAAACCACCTATAAAACATGTATATATGTATTTAAATTATAGTTTTCCAGGCATTAAATGATCTAAATGATTCAATGTCAAGTAATGAAGTGAAATGGTGATGTTGTTTTATAATGGTAAGATATAAAACACATATAATTTTACTAATTATTAAAATATAAAAATTTTTTATAAGTAAAAATGAATTCAAATGGATGAAAATTCATGTTAAAGAATATTTTTTATATGTTAAATTATACATGAAATTTTATATAATTTTTAGAATTATTTTAATCCATACCTATTTTATTTACCCATTCATTAATTTTTTTAATCACTATTGTAAAAACTATATAAATCATAAGTGGTATGTTATTATATATTAAATTAAAAAAACTACTCTTAAATGTATGTGGTCTATGTTTTCAACCATATTTGATTCACTTGTCAAAAGATAATATTTTTTTATTTGATTATTCCGTATTTAAAATACTACAAATTATAAAATTTCATTAATTTCAATTTTGTAATAGTTCATTTATGTTGACATAAAAGACGAACAAAAACTTCATTTAAAAATAATGTTCACACATCCATAATATTTCATAAGTATTTTTTCTTCAAAATAAAAATTCACATTAACTTATTTTCTTCTAAAATTTTTAAAATCATTAATTTTTTATTTATATTCCATTAATAAATATCATATTTTCTTTGAATAAACAATTTGGGTAATTATTCAAACAATTAATCTACATACATACATAAATTTGTATATAGTTTTTAAAAAAATAAATAATCTTTCAAATAAGTTGTTATAATTTCATTTCTCATCATTTTAACCTTATATTTTTTATTTTTTAGATATTAAAGTCAAGAGATTAAAATATCATAATTTTATTCACATTAAATGTTTTAGGTCATTTTCAGGGACACGTTTCCATTATACAAAATAATTTCTATCCTAATATGATAAGGGTTTCATTACCATCATTTAATAAGAAATAATTTGAAGAATTAACACTTCATCATTTAAATTTATTATTGTATAGAATTAATTACCCATTACCAAGGTGAAAAAATTTACCATGGTTATTATCAATATTGACAAAAAATAAAAGAGGAAAATTTACAATATTTTATAATAATTTTTAATAAATGGAATACATTTTTAAATATATAATTTCTATAATTTTCATAAATTCATTATAAAATAATTTCACAAAATATAAAGAATACTTTTTTCCTAGAAAGGAACCCATTTATATATAAATGATGATTTTTTCATAACCCATATCTTGAAAAAGATACATGAATTTTATAAAAAAAATACATGAAAATATAATATAAAAATTTCATAAATTTTTTACATAACATTGATAAATTTAATTTTAAAAACTAAAAAAACATTGCATGGAAAAACAAAGATTTTCATAAAATCATCTACTTTTTCATTTATTTATTCTATAAATTTATAACTACGTAATAATGAATGAATTCATTGTATACATTAATAAATCATAATGTTTCTTAAATTAGTTATTAATATTTATACCAACATATTAAATTTTTAGATTATATGTAAGATCTCCAAATTTATGTGTAAATTTATTTTATTTATATGGAATTATTTAATGATCGTGAAATTTGATGTCACGTAATTTTGATGTCTGGAGACCCCGAAATAGAAATTTGATCTTTTTTTATGGTGTGTTCTGAAAACGTGCGAGAGGGATTTTTTATCTTTTATACCGTCATAGGGGTAAAAATATATTTGGCCACCATTATATTTATAACTCCAGGGTTTTCCTATAACTAAATTAACATTTTCCAAAATGGGTAAATCAAAAGATAAATTATTAAACTTTTCGTGAAAAATAATAAAATCATTTAAATGAATTATATTAATTTCTTTCTCAATTTGGAGTGTCGAACAACGATGCAGAGGGGAAGCGACAGGGAAGAAATGATGTGCATCAATGAAACTCATCAATGGCTCATTAATAGGGATCGTAGCCACACATTAATGGTATGTAATAGCGACACTGTTTCATAAATGAAACAATGTAATGACGCGATATCACATCGTAATGGGAACACTGTGATGTGCTTCTATTTATAGTTTGACGTGCTAGGAAAATATGGGTTAGAAATTTGTAGAATTCTATGGCGAACCTCTAATGTACATCCACCATAGCGAAGAATGATGAATGCCTGTGAATCCTCACCACCTTCGATGCCAATCAAATATTGATGCTGGAAAGCGATGTCGACATCTTATCCCCTCAAGGATGAACGTCACAGCCTCGGACGTCGCAAAAAGTTGGGGATTTTAATTCGTGGTTCTTCTTTGTCCCTTTCTTAATGAAGAACACAAAATATTCTATGGATATATTAATATGTGGACAATGAGTTATTGCGAGAGGGTAACATTTTCGGGGTGTCTTTATCTGAGATTTAATTAACATTATTGTTCAAATTAAAACCCATAACCTCCATTGTTTTGTAAAATTGTTCATCATAGGGCCCAAGCCGACACAAACAAGGACCAACTGCCTCATCCATCGGTGTTATTCATTTCCAAACATTCGGATCAACGACAATGCAGTTTTGAGACCGTCGTAGTAGAGAGGGGGATCCCTAGAAAATGCCGGCACAAGTGGCATGAAGAAACAACCACTGGTGTGGACACATTAGTTCATGGAAGAATCTACAGGTGTGCCAGTGCCGGTAGTGGAACATGTGACTATTATCAGTGTACCGCATCGGTGACCACTGGTGGGAGGTGGTTCCCCATGACGACACACTAGAGGAAAGGCTGCTATCGAACCGGTCCATGGCATAGGGGGAGAAGCCATTGGCCAAGTCGGTGGCTAGATATGGATGATGTGTTTTCTTGACCACATTGGATGGTAGGGATCAAGGAATAGAGTCGCGACGCACATGACAGGCCATGGTCACTTGACTATGGCATAAGTGGCTGCCCGAATCGAATTGCGGGGTGACTGAGGGGAAAAAATTTCTCTCGGCCACATCCAGATAGATGGAGTGGTCTACCTCTTGCGGACCGAACATGGTGTGAATCCATAGTGGTCCAGACCCATAGCTCCCCAGGCGAGACCAATGCCCAGTGGGATGGACTGTGCCAGGGGGTCGGACCCGCACCGGCTTGTTAGTTTGGAATAGGTCGAGTCACTGGTCGACTCGACAGGCTAGACCCTCAGCTAATCGGGCCAGGTCAAGTGAGGCATATTGGTCTTGGCCCAATGGCCATGCCGGACCATACTGACCATGACCGAAACAAGGTCATTTTAGTTTTTTCAAAATGAACTGGGGTATAGGGAACCCCCGAGCTGGGTTGTTCATGTCGGTTTGACTGGGCCTGACCAATGGCCCTTCGCAATCAGTCCATAGGTTACTAAAATGCACGTATCATCGAGAAAACGTGTCTGATTGATTGACCATTTCTGGCATCATGACACTCCTGCGGAGGAATATATTTCAACAATATTCATGGTGTATTTCATGGAAACTATATAGAAATTAATGTATTGGGGATATTATCTCCCAAGCGCACTACATAAAAATTCTTGTGGTTGTATGAGACCTAAATACTACTTGAGGATGGCCTAATGATAAGTGGATTTATGTGACCCACTGTGCCCACAGTGGGGAGCAGCTCTTTGTTACCTAGTAGACCCATGATACTTGATAGGATAGGTACCTCAGTTAAGCCAATGTGGTTAGCGACTTTGTGTGACCCGGCAGACCCACATTTGGGATCTACTATGTGTGTCCCAGCATACCCATGCTACTCATCAAGTATGAGTACCACATAAGTTCATATTTAGTGGTAAGCACCACTATGTATCACAGAAGTCCCACTGTACTCGATATAGGAGAAGATCTCTAGTGGCCAAGGATTTATATGTTATTGATTGACGATTCAACTATTACTACCCTAACATATACTTGGTGTGAACTGTCTTATGTTTCGTGATTTGATATAATGAATTGATGTGTGCACATAAATTTTGTTTTGGGTTCCTTACTGATTATTATTTCAATCACCCCTACATAGGCTTCTCCTACACGTGGTGGGTCTGGTGCAGACGATCGACGTTTCAACTGGGGTGCTCAGAGAGACAGGAAAGAAGAATGCTACGATGGTGGACTTGGTGGCCTAGGACGAGGTGTGGAAGAGTTGGATCAACCATAAATACATACTAATTCAGATTCCAGTAGCATCATTACTCTCACGATCAGGTGGGTTTTACTACATATGGCCCTCAGATCACTTTTTGTACATTAATGTTTTTAGTAGTTTATCTTGGGTTTGTATTCTGGGACACTTTCTTTCAACTGTAATTACACTCATTTTATTCAATGGTCTTTTGTTTTCATTTTCTGAGTTGGGACTTGGTTGGGCGCATGTATGTGGGTGTACAAGAATTCATCCTAATGACTCACACAAGACGGTTGATGCCTTCGACGCAAGTCGCTTGCCTCTGGCCTTTCGGAGGCAGCCTTGGGGTAGTCAGGACACGAGCCCGAGGGGACTGGTCATGACAAAGATGCATTAGAGGGAAGTCAGTTCCCCCTCAATGACTGGGAGTCTGATGTTTTGTTTCTGGGAAACAATGTTATTTTTTATGAGTTTCACTTTCATATTCAAGGCGTACAATGTTGTTGTTGCTCCCGACAAATACATACTCCGGGACATTGAATTCTTTTTCATCGAAAAAACATGAAAACACTATATGCGTAAGTGCCTGTTTAATTTTTAATAAGTTTCATTCCATTAGGAATAACCATATAATTGTGGTGCATCTTGATATATATCTGAATTCCACCATGTGGACGACCATCTAGGATCCCTATATGAGGTCGTGAGGACAACTCACTTGGCGTAGAGGCATCCATTTAGGGACCCGTTCTAGTGATGGCCCCATCGGTGGTACACCAGTGATACCACCACTCAATGGTTATCATCTACTATCGTCAATTCTGGTAGAGAACATTCATACGCTCAGTTCTATACAAGATTTTCAGATATATATACCTACCCGGTATATGGAGAGACATATTCTCAAGACGTTGAGGACTTGCTGGAGGCTGTGACATGAGACATCCTCTTAGTGAGGACACTACTCGACTAGATAGTGATCTGGGAAGCAAGCCTCATATTGGGCATGGATGGGAGATGGTGGAGTTTGACCTTCCAGACCCATGATGAGGCAACCCTAAATTGGGATGTCTTATGGATTCTTTTTCGGGAGGATTTTTCCATGATACCTTTCTATCTTTTCACATCCAGGAGCTGCTTCACGTATAATAGGATAGAAACTTGTGGTTGAGTACATGGTGAGGATCAAAGATCGTTCCCACTACTCCACAGATATGGTGGGAGACCCTTTCGTCAGGGCTCTAGTGCTTGAGAAGTAACTCATGCATGAGATCTGGGCTTTAGTGGTGTCTCTATGCATCCCTACCTTGATCGTGGTGCTGGATAGAGCCCTTATGATGGAGATATTCTAGGATAATTACCTTTTGAGAGTTTGATTTAACCCAAATAATAAGTTACCATATTTATATTCATGTTAGATGGAAATACCAGAATGACACCTCATAAGAGTTATAAAATATTCCTCTTATATACCATTTTAATCATACTTATTATTTTTAGATTAAGAACCACCATATTTATCATCATAGAATTAATATGTGGAATATATATATATGATAAATAAGATCCTGAACTCATTCCCATACATGGATCCAATTTCATATTATTACCTCATATTCTTGATAATATTACACCAAGTATTTTCTTCACTGTATAAAAGGTAGTCAACCGAAATTACATATTCATGTACAAACAAATGGGGTATAGAAAATATCAATTCAAGGGTGTTGATCCATTTTTTTGTAACAAGTGGATCAAAATACCACTTGAACGAATGTGGAAGTCTAATTATGATGGAATCAATTGAATGTATTGCCTTACATTTCATGTATGGATGTTCAGTATGATTTATATATTTATAAATTCATGTTAGAATATCTACATATTTTTTTCATTCCATCGACGATAACATTATGATTCTTATGTGGGAAATCATTTTATTTTATGTCACACTCTTCATTATCATGGTTAATTTGGGTTTTAATCACTGAATAAAAGAAAAAATCATAGTGTAAGAAATAGTAATCAATATGTGGAAGCACATAAACATGAAACATCACTTATATTCTGTATAAATAATGAACTATTCTTTAATATATTACAATATATGTTTATCCTCCGTAATTCATAATCATAATTAATTTATTATTTTCATTGTGTATTGTAAAGAGTTTTGGAATATACAATGTGTATCACCTAGGGGTCTCAAACCTATCATGTAACAAGGATAATTTTTAGTAATTTTGTGATTATCGAGTCTAAATCAATGTAATGTTTTAGTTATTACCACATGATTCCTTCGTTATAGAGCCACAGCCACTTTTAGTATCAAGATATTAATATAATTGCATGGAAACCACTCTCTCTACTTATTACCAGTATTAATTCATAATTTCTTATTCATGGACTCATTTTAAGGCTATTATATATAAATTTCCATTTGTATGTTAATGAGGTATTATCATAATTTTTTCCAAGGTATTGAAAAACATATTCTTTGATATGAAGTACAGAATCCTAGGATTTTTATAGATGGACATTACTTTTTTTATGATGAATATTTTTAACAATATAGAAAAACATTAATCAAGATATTAAAAATATAGTTTATTTCATATTTAAGGAACAAATATAAGAAATTAATGAACGATCATCAATGTCTCCCATAATGACCCATTCCATTAGTAATCTTCATTTGAATACCTTACTTATAACCTTTCTTCATAACCTTGGTAAATGATAGAAAATAAATGGTAAACATATATTCTCATTATGTATGAACAATTAAAATATGAAAGAATAAAATGATTATGAATGTATCATAACATAAGAATATAATTATCAAAACATATTATATATATCACATATCTTACTCATGGGTCATTGAATAACGATTGTATGTTCATATGTCCTTAATCAGAATGAAATAAAATAACATACTCTATGATTGTATAACTTTTTTATAGGAAAATAATTTATTGTAAATACTTAAAAATATAAAATATTATCTATAGGATATATACAAATAAATTCACAAAATGGTAAGATTAGGCTAGACACCCATGTACCTACTTCGGGCATGTGATATCCAACTGGGTAACCTATTTTTTCGACATGGGATTTCCTTTATTGAGTAATTATATCTCATGGGTCATTTATTATTAGCAAATGCATTAGTGGTAGATATAATATAAACACATATTTGGGTATAACACGACCACCGTCCTCGGATATAATGTATCCACTATCAAAAAAAATTCTACAAGTTCATAAATCATAAATCAAATCACAACCCCTCAAAGGAAATGAGTTTCATAAAATGTTATTTATATTTGAACTGATGGAAACTATATATGTTTTAAAATCATTTCCTCATTTCATCATAACAGAACCCATCAAAAAAATTCGGTCAAATAAATAGTTTTCCACTGTATATCATGTGGAAAAAAAGGTTTTCACGAACATTGATACAACATTACATTAATTCAAATATACAAATAATAATAATCATATCATTTGATCATATCTCTAAAAAATATTAAGATACCTCATTGTATTTCATCTTATATAGATAATTATTTTCAAATTATAGTATCAATTAATGATTATTATTGAAAATAAACGTTGTTTTCAAAAAATGTTTTACAAATAGAATATGTAAAATATTTTTTAATTTAGTTTAATTTTAAATTAAAAAAATGAAAATTTATATTGGAATCATTAAATTGTTTTTATTTCTTGTAGAAAATAGATTTTCACCTTTGGAAATAAAAAATTAAAATATAAATCATTTTTAAAAAAATATCCATTTTTAAAATAAATAATTTAAAATAAATAAAATTCACAACTATTACGAAGGGTGTTTTAACTGAAAGTAAATATTAAAATATGTAAGGTAAATTTGAAATTATTTATTATTAATAATATTTGGACAAAATTTCTATACCATGAATATAAAATTGAAATATTTGTTTCATATTCTAGATAAATCCTTGAGATGAATTTTTTTAAATGATGTGATGATTCAATTAATATTTTTAAAATTTATAAAATCATAAAAAATTCATTAATAATGAATTTTGAAAAAAAAAATTCCGAAAACAATTTAGGATGTCTGGGATTTGGATGTATATGGGTTTTCAATGGATATTTAAAATAAAGTCAATTTATTTAATAATAATATTTTTATCTATTTCATAAAAAAAGTGTTAAATAAGGTAAAGAACATATTATCATTAAATTAATAACTATACTAAATTAATTATTTTCATGAGATAAAGAAGATAATATTTTTTCAGAAGAAACAGAATGGTAAAAAATATTGATAAACTATGATATTGTAAAATAAAATCATTATCACATTAGTAACATTAACAAGAAATCCATGTGATAGAATATCATTAAATGAATATATTATGAGTATAAATAAATACACTAAATTAATTTCCTGATGGGTTATATATTCCCAATACAAAATAATATAGGTGCCTAACATAACATATGTCAAAATGAATGAAACTTGTGACCAGTAACCTTTAACGTGTTGGTAACGTTTAAAAATTACAACCCATAAATGATATATCATAAAATGGAAATGTGAATCGACATAATTTTAAGGATATTAATAATAAGATTCATTAATATGAATTATATTCTTCTTAAAAAAGAAATACTTCATAAATAAGGAATATCTCTCCCAAAAGTTAATGAGAGACTAGAAATCATTTACCTTATGGCTTGACCGCTTTCATAAACAATCAAAAAACCATTATAATAAATAAAAGAATATTAATTTTTATATTTAAGGAAGATTATTTTATATGGCATACCATATATGATTTTATTGTGGCATTTTTTTGATGTTAATTAACAATTTAATGTTGAAGATTCATTTTTTGTAATAATCTCTTGGTTCTTAAACTATGTATTGATTGGTTATTATTTTTTCACACATTTATCATTGTAAAATAATATCCATTATTTTATTAATGTTATAAATATCTTATATCTTTTGAATATATATTTATACAGTAATCCATTAAATATATTGATTGAAAATGAAATACACTATTCATGGAGATGATAGGTCATATGTACGTATGAACATTATCTTCGTTTTCTGGTCAGATTGTAATAAATAATGTAACATAATATATTTTCATTATAGAATCATTTAACTTTAAAATATGTCTCATACATTCATTAAAAATATCTATATTACCTTAAATATAAAAAATTAGTGAATATTATGGATTTGGGATGTGGTTTTCTCCAAATGAAAAACAAGTGACATTAGTGTATTACAAAAAATAGAATTCATTATAGAAAGTGTGGTATAATACTTTAAAATGCATATAAATATTCCAAAATTATTTATAGAATAATTCCACCATAATATTCAACTGTAATAGGAATAAATGTACATATGAATGACATTAGTTAACAGGGAGATAGTCCACCGTATAAACAAATAATGGTTTCATTGACAATTTGATTGAAGTGAATGTGGATTAATGTCATTTACATATAATTAAAAATTATATACATTTAGAGAATACTATTTCTATTATTTTATCATGATATAATTATTATTTAAAATTTTAATGAAGAAAACAAACAAAACGCTCTTTGATGAACATCACATCTTCTTCGGGCACCCTCTCTTGTTTTGCTCCAAATTCCATCTTAAATATTATTTTTTTTAAACTATGGTTATTTTATTATAGGGGGTGTGTTGGCAATATATATTTGTAGATATTGATCAAAAAATAATGGTTTTTAGATTTAAATTTGAGAGGAGGCTGGTGGATTTTAATAAGTGTAGCTTGTGGCACACTGGTAATTTATCGAAAAAAAATTCCTCCACTGATTTTTGCATCTCATAAGGCTTCAATAATAGATAATTATTGATAATATAAGATATAACATATAAACATTGAAATAGAATATTTTTTTTTTAAATTTAGTGGTTGTTTTAAATATTAATCATTTCATTTTTAGCCATAGTAAAACTTCTATTACCATATTTATTATAAATACATTTTACTATAGTTACTTATCATTTTGCAAAAATATTAAATTTAAATTATTAAATAATATAAATTTTATTGATTAAAATTTTGAATCCATTATTTTATTAAATTTACATTATTTTTATAATTATAGTTTAATATAACCACACATACAAAACTATGATGCTAGATTTTAAAGGTAAAATGTTTACAAATTTAAATAGTTTACATTAGAATTCAGTTTTAATATGATTCCAATTAAAAAAATTGTTAAAGGACATATAATTGAACTATTTATAATTAAAAACAAATTTAAAATAAAATATTTCTATACAAATATACTAATCTATATGAAAAATTTCAAATAAAATTTTGTAGTTTTCACTACTGAAAAAATTATATATTTTAGAAGAAACATAAAAATTCACCCCAATATAAATTTGAAACGATAATTTATAAATTTATATTTATATTTCAAAAATATTTTTTAAAAAGATGGATAAAATTTATTTTTATAAAAAAACAGAATAAATGAATTTTTTGAGTAAATAAAATGCTTGAAACATAAAATGTTTTATTTTAATTGTATATATATTATTAATTTGTTTGTAATATTTAAATAATAACAATATAATTTATATTTTAAAAATTGTTATTAATATTTATATCAATATGTTTAATTCCTAAGATAAATTGGTCACATTAAAAATTACTATATTAATAATATATGATGGTTTGAATTTATAAATTTCATGTATAACAAAATTTATCCTTGTGTATCATGTATCACAAGATTAAATTGGTGTTGTATGTAATGAAAAATATCAATGAAATTTAATTTTTTGAAATAGAAGAATTTATAAAAAAACATGGAAATAAAATAAATTTAATATATGTGATAAATTATAATAAGTTTTCAATAATTATTTTTTTGTAAAAACGTTGAGAACATGTTAAAATGATATATTTAATAAAATAGTTTCACTTAAGAGGGTTTTTTATGAGGATATTCATTAAAAAGAGCATTCATTTATATTTTTTTACTAAATAAATGAATTTAAAAAAATTTGTATAAATAGTATTTGAATCCCTTTTTATAATTCATATATTACATAAATTTATTATTGAAAATAATTTCTGTATATAATATGACGATTGATAAATTATTTTTTAAAACATATATATGGATGAAAAATTTATCTAATTTGAAGATAATGAAGTAGGTTATTCTTTTACAAATTCCATTTCAAGATTCATGTTCCAAATATTGTTAAATTTTGAAAAAAAAGAAAATCCATAAATATCAATTGGATTATAAAAATATTGGATCCTATGATGGAGAAAAGATAAGATCTATTCATTTATAAAAAATAAATTTCCTAAATAATGTGAGAATTGAAAAAATATTCTTTCTTCTTTAATAAAACTCATATTTTAACAAATTAAAATAATATTCATGAATTTTAATATCAACCATCATGAAAAAAATGTATTAATTTTTAATACTTCTATGGGGAATTATTTACATGAAATTAATGTAAATTGTTTCATAATAATAACTATGTCTCCTTCCAATGTTAATTAAAACACTTTTATTTACCTCTTATATAATTTTTGTTTAGAACATCTTCACAAGAGTTATAATGTTATTAAACATTTAATTAATATATAATATAATCATATTCATGTTAATAACATCATATATGAAACACCAAAAAAATTAACAGGCAATCATTAATAATATGTTATTATTATTATTTTTGTAAGTGTCAATTTCCTATTTTTTTTATAGTGATTTTTTTCTCCTGCAAGATTCAGCTCACGTGTATAGGGTATAGTTAACGTCCATTGAATTATATTAATGTTAAAAATATAATATTTTATCATTATATAATTTATCCAATCATAATTTTTATACATTAGAAATTAATTGCATCACTTCATGATGAATGTTGGTCACACATACACACGAGGTACAATATCATAACATTAACATGTTGAAGGGTAAGGAAGTGTATGATATTATTATATTTAAAAAATTATATCATATCATATTTTTCATATATTTTTATTACTTAAACCATAAATATACATTTTATTTCGAAATGGGGAACTAATTACATTAGTTCGTGAGCTAGTAGTCCTCTATTCACACGAGTGATGATTTTTTTACAATTTTTTATAGAACGAGATAAATAAATATTATTCATTAAAAATAATAACATAAGAGTTTTGAGGATATATTGGTTTCAATTAAATTTTATTTTTTGGGAAATAATTGGTTTTAAATTATTATATGTATTGAGAAAAAATTTAATATTGTATAATAGTAAATATAAAAAAATTTCTTCACAATGACATTTACATACTATAAGAAATCCTCTAATGGATATTCTATATATGTCCCAAGGGAATTAATTTTCTAAATAATATAACCTATATAATGTAGATAATGGTTATAGGTATATATATTTTAGGGGTTTTTCTATCCTAAATGACTTCATATTTTTTAATATATGAGTGGTGAGAGGACACATTTATCATTGTCGAGTATGACACAAATGGAATTCTTGAAAACAATAAAAAATAACCACAATTTTCATTATCTAAATGGAATAAAAATGTTTCAAATTACAATGGTATAAGAATATGTCAAAATAACACCATCATAAGTAGTTACAAAATGTTTTTAGGTTATTTTAACCCTTATCAATCTACATTAACCCTCAGTAAACCCATTTTTACGTGAAATGTGTTAATTAATTTTTACAGTTTTAATGTTAATTATAACACAAAATTTATTATTCCTTATTTTCCAATATAAATTATAGTGATTAAAAATATATAATATATTTTGTAAAATTCAAATAAATTATGTGGAGAAGTATTATTTAAACTTCAACATACAAATTATGTCAAAAACATGGTTTTCATGAAATACTTCTATCAATAAGAAGTGGATGATATATTAAACTAACGAATATTAATAATCATTATATATATATAAATGGACATATTAATATATATAATTTATAACTTTATTTATAATAAGTAATCATTAAATATTATTTTAAATAATTCACAAATTCCAAAATTATATTGTTTTAAACAAAAAATGTTATCCAAAAAACAATATTTTTGAAAAATATCTCTCTATCCCAAAAAATATATTATTATAAATATTAATATAATATTTATAGCTATGAAATTTTTATTTAAATATATTATAATAAATTATTTTAAATAATATTATGAATAGTTATATACTAGGATTTTTATTCATCAAAAAAACAAAATTTCTAATAGACAATTTCATAATTTATTCTGATGATTATTTTGGAAGTGTATGATGAAAGTATATGGTCATAATATTAATATGTATTTTTATTCCATAATTTATTGAAGTTTAAATTATTTTATTTTTCATTAAAATATTAAGTTCACATAATATAACTAAGGATATGTGATTTATACATCAAATGAAATAAAATATATTGAATTTATTCAATATTAAATTTATCATAATGTCATGGGGTGTTTCATTCGTTCATTATAATAAAATATCAACCATAAACATTTGATGGATGTTTCCTTCTAAATAAAAGTTTTAATTTATTCTACATTACATATTGTTTTGCCAATGATTCATCATCTATTTTTTAATTATCTAATTACTATTAAAAACGTTTCGTTTGATTCCATGAAAAACTCGCTCTAATATATAGACAATATATGTTCTATTAAAAATGTGTTAGATTGGGAATTAAATTTATTTCACCCAAGGTTATCACATATTACAATATAGAACTTTATACCAGAAAAATTCCATATGTAAAAGACCATGTACATTAATGAGTATTGGAGTAATTTCGCAATGATAATACACTATTATAACTACCTATTGAATGTCAAAGGTGTAGATCTACCATTATATAGAAATATAATTCTTAATGATCCTTATGAAAACAATACATGGAGCTAAATTCAAGAAAATGTGATCTCCTTCAAGAAATTCCAATTCATTCCTATAATTATTTTCATAAATCATTTTTCTACATTTTGCTTCATTAATATAAGACTAGATTGTCATTAATCTTATTGCAATTTATTCAATTAATTTTACACACACATGTTTCCTTCAACCAAATAAAACCCAATAATTTTTTGTATTTTCTCATTCTATAATATTCTACATTCAATTAAATTTTAAAACGAAATACATAACAAAATTTTCATTCAAAAATTATTATCAAAATATGTTAAATATTCGATCAATGTTTAATCCCAAAAAACATAAAGTAGATAAAAATATCACATACCAAATATGTCAAATAGTAGATTACAATCCTTAATATTGGAAATAACATAATTTACTATAAAATCATAACTAAAAAATTAATGCATCAAATAATTAACTATCACATAATTCAGTAATTAAAATAATACGGTATTTATTAAATAAAAAAATTTCTATATATGCTTAAAACTCTATAAAATAACATAATTTAATTTTTAATCAAACCACTAATTAAATATAATTTTTTCTATACAATTTTATTTATATAATCAATTTTAGTCATCTGTAAAAATAATTTACCCAACATTAGTCACATTTTATATTTTTTCATTTCCATAATCATGTGTTTCCACTAAATAAAACCTAATTACTAAAACAATTTTCTTTTTTATCAATAATATTCAATATATAACATAAAATAATTAACATAAAAAATATAATAGTACAATAAATATAAATTCTATGGTACTTATAAATAGAATATCATCAATAAAATAATTCACGCACATAATTCATTATTAAACAAAATCAATTTACTTCTTCTACATCATATATAGTAGTAACATAGGCTTTTCCTTAATCTATTATCGTCTTATATAGAATATTTCCTAGATTGTTGGGTAGATCATTTTTATTGTTCCCCATATACTTCTAGTTGAAAAAATTAACATTAATGGTTTATTTATTACCATTTGATTCATTTTTCAAATGGAATTTATCTCAACACAATAACCAATGTAACATTCCATATTATAAAGTATCAGGGGGTATCCTTACATTTTTATTAGATGTGGAAAATCATATTTTCACATATTCCCCATTAAAATATATTCTCTTACATATTCTTCAACTCCTGATTAATTTGATAATAAAGGATCAAAAAAATAAATTTCTCTTTACAATTTGAATAATATGATTTCATAAGATTATTTAAATGTATGAAGTTTCTTTGACATTAAATGTTTCAGTTCATCCCATTTGAATAAATAAAGAATATTGTATTCCCTAATGAACATGTAATCAATAGGATACTGATATGGTGATGTAAATGAATCATCATACTATACAACAATTTCTTCTTCCTATTTTATTATTTTATGATAATTTCTATTCATTTCATTTCATTACTCACGAGGGAAATAATTTTCATATAATGATTCATTAAAATAATTAATCTCCATGTATTAAATTTCATCTTCCTCCCTTGTATTATATATCAATTACCAATATTGATCAGCCTCATCTGTGAGCATTAACAATGAATATGTATAATTTTCAATATCATCGCTTCCCATGTCCAATAATCTATTATAAAATAAATTAATTAGTTTCCAAGATATATATTGATTAGTATTCCCTCTAAATGATGGGGGATTCTATCATATGAGTCAATTAAATATAATATAATCACATCTTGGAATAAGAAGTATCTCAATTCCATGAAAGATATTTTTATAACCAAATTAATATGTCCAAATATATCTATGATCCCCAAACTTTTAATATTAGTATTAATTTAATTCTTTGAATATAATTATCTATAATGGCCACTACTATTAATACCCATATTTCGTCCATAATCAATTTTAAATAATTCCGTACACATGATTAACTCATAATGTTATGAATTTGGTATCATAATTTGAATGTCTAAATATATAGTAACACTTGACTTATATATTTTATTCTATTTTTAGTCTTCAAATAAAAAACATGGATTTTTTTAAAATATAAATTTTTTTAAATCCATCATAATATTCTGTTAATACAATTTTATTTATCCCATGTATATCCCAAGGCATGTCAGTCACCATTAAATTAATGGAAAATACTTTTCACCTAAAAGATGGCCATGATATACCCGAACAACACTTTTTAGTTGCATTATCCCTTAATGTATCTATATTATCACCATGTTATCATTTATTATCCATAAAATTATTTTCCTATAGATAAAAAAACATTATATGTACCTTTTAAAAAAATAATTAACTTATTCTATATATTCCCACAATGTATTCCACTCGGTTATTCTCGAAAAACTATTTATTCCTTAATCCCATTTCAATGAATTTTACTAAACATTATCAGATAACAACTTTAACAATCACAACTCTAGTAATCGAGAGTTTCTGTTATTGTTTTGAAAATTATATGGATAGAAGAGGTAAAATACAAAAGGATTGATCAGTTTATTTATCTTGAGGATTCAGATAGATACATAACACCCATTTTACGTTAAGAATTGAATCTTAAAATTTTAAGGCAAAATATAAGGAATCCTTACACACAATGAAAGAGTTGTAATTCATGTCTTGGGGAATGAAAAAATAAGAGTGATCAATAATTATAAGTAATCAATATGTGTATCAGATGATATCATTGAACCATCATGGTATAATCAATGAATAAGTGTAACTAATAGATCAAATATTCAATATAATAAATATCATGATAGTCATAATTTGATAAGGCGTAATCAGTATGGTATGTTGATATACTGAATAGAGAATAATTTTAATCAATAATATTTTTATCTTAACTAAATAATTCACATTCAATATTTCAAGGTAAATATCTAAAAGAAAATTCCATTTAAAAAATATCAATGGAAAAAAAAATTAAATTTAATGGAAACAATAAATAATCTCATCGATAATACTATATGAATTCACAATAATGAAATTTCTATCTTTTTAATTCATGATATAATACATCATGGTATCCATATTGTCATGAAAATCCATATGATATTTTAATACTATGTATAAAAAACATAAAATCTACCCAACACAATTTGACCTAGAGACGTACCAATGCATTTAAGGGATATATTATTTCAGGTGACACCCATCACTGAATTTCCTAAACAATCATCATATATCAAATAAGAAATTAAATTCCTAAATAATATTCATTATCAACAAATCCTATCATGATAATAGAATACAAATTTTACAATATTTCCATAGCTAATAAAATAAAATTCAATGTAAACATAGTATTTTAATATTGGATACCTATTATTGAATAATAATTTATATGATAAAAATATATGTATTGTAAATAAAAATTTAATGTCCAATAAAAATGTTCAATTTTTTTTCCAAATGTTATGTTAAAATTTAAATAATTAATAAATTTTTGAGAGGTGGCCATATGTTCTTTATGAAGATATGTTTTTGAAAGAAAATCCTGTAATTATGATGAATAATGAGAATGGATGAGGCATATTAAAATATTTTTTTTCATAAAAGTGACTTCATTATTAATCTATTGACCATGTGTTAATGAAGATATGTATCATAAAATTTTTCTGATGGTGGAAGTGTATATTATCACCATGTATATTAAAAAATATTATTCTTTTTGAAATTTATTCAAAAAATCTAATAGGTAAAAAAAGTAAAAAGATTTATTTTCACACGCACAATAAAATTTAAGCATAATTGATAATTTATTAAATATAAATTTTTATTAAGTCAAATAAATTTTTTAAAATAAATTTTTAACTTCATTGATATTAGAGGAAAATATATTGATTATTTTGAGAAATAAAACATATATTTTCTTAAAAAAATTCATTATTTGATATAAGTAAAAAAGTATCAATAATTTGAATAAAAATATAAAATATCAATAGATTTATAATGGTTTATAAAATTATTATATCTTCTTACGTATAAATGATATGATTTTATTTATAGGAAATAATGAAGTCCTAATAGAATGTGATATTGAAAATTTATATTTTACCACTATGGTAACTCAAAAGTTGTAATCCATTAAAAAGGAATAATGGATTTCAAACATTATAACTCATTGTTTCATATGTATTCATGTTAAAATCATACAGGGGTCATTAAATACACCACATAATATAAAATATGTGCTTGAAAACAAAAATGTCTCAATGTAATGTAAAATGATATGAAATCACATTCTTGAATCTTTTATTTGTTAAAAACACACTATAACATCATGTTTATTTGATTTATAAATTTCATTAATTTATAACATAATTTTTTTAATTTTTTTAATATGATATATTATCCCCTTAAAACATATTACTATAAATTCATTACGAAGATAAATTATTATTATTATTTTATTGGTTGTTAATTTACATGTATTATTGTGCATGTTTTATCATTAATGGCTTTGTTATTTTGTATATGATATATTTCCCTAATTAATAATATTATATTAATATTATAAATACCAAATCTGACCATATAATATACATTAGTGTAATTATTTATTGTTTCAGATGGAAAATTAACCATTCCGCATCATTGAGATGGTAGTCATATGTTTGGACAAGCGGTGATATCATTCCCATAATAGGGGATAAGGTAAAAAAGTAGACAATATTTTTAATTTATATAATATATGTCATGTTCTATTTATACTATATATCAATTATTTGATTCATTAGGTTTTTCTATGTGAGTTGGTGATGGAAAATATAAATCAGTTCATAAAGAAGGAGTCCACTGAACAAAAGATAGATTGATTGATATCCCACTTGAATAAAAACGAGATAGATAAATATTTTAGATTCAACATAATATATTCTATTCGAATGATATATACTACTTATTTTAAATTTTTCATTATAATACATAATTTAATTTTCTAAAATAATACTTAAAACTAAGGAGGATCATTAAGAATATTACATTATTATAGAAAAAACACATTTCAATATGAAATTTGGGGCCATATGGTTAGAATTTTTTGAATATGAACATCTTTATAACATGGAAATTATTTTTTTAGATAATTCATTTTTTTGTCATGACAAAATGATTCTGTGCTCTGATGTTGTGATGAGAGAGAGTTACAATTTATAATTGAGGATGGAGAATCTGGATTTTATGATCAAAAATAATACCTCCATATTTCATATGCCAAGAAGCTCTAAAAATAGAAAAAATTCTATGCTAGTTGTATGAGGTCTACAAAACCATACAATAGAGATTTTGAAATATTTTCTTCCATTTTAACCATTATCATGATAGAATTACCCCTTGTTGAATGTATTTAAAATAAAACTGTGAGAATTAATTTTTACTATTTTACTATTCATTATGAAAAATATTAATATACCATTTTTTTGAAATATTACTTATTAGGATTGAAAATCTGGTTTCTATTTTACAAAATACAACCCATATATGTTGAATTTTTATAATTTACTATAAAACTACCAATCATTTCTACAATAGGGTTTTCATGAAATTCTTTTTTTTCAAGAAAATGTAGATATTATATTATCCATATGATACATAACAAAAATTAGATGGATTTGAATTCCTAAATCAAGAAATATTATATATAAATTTCTATAAAATAATAAATTGGTGAAGATTATTTTAATTAATTACATTTTTTCAAAAATTATATCTTTTTATACAAAATTTTATTTCTAAAAAATACTATTTTTTTAGAATAACAATTTTTTAACTCTTAATAGTCTATTCATTATTTATATAACATTTAGTTAGCATAAATTGTTTAATGAAAATGTTATGTTACATTATTATGAAGAATTTTGTAATTTTTAAATACAACATTCTCCATTATTCAAATAATATTATTTCAAATAGATAATTTCAATGATTCATTATTGGGTTGTTTTTACCAATTAAGTTAAAAATAAAAATTAATCCCCTTATATAATAAACATTCTCTCTAATATATATTAATTTTTTTTATATTATAGTTTCATTTGAATAAAATTTTCCCTTATCACCCCCAAGGCTCAAGCTTGGTTGTATTTCATGTTATGGAAGAGATTAAATTTATTTAAAAAGAAGTGCATCCAAGTCTTTATATATTACATATGTTGATTATTGATTTTTTAAGATAAAAATTGATATCTGATATAGGCAATAGACATGATTCCATAAAATGTAACATCAATCCATTATTGATAAATTAAAAATGAAAACTAAAATCAATAATAGAAATGACAATGTCAAATCTATAATGAATTTAGAAATCTATGTTATTGATTATAATATAAATTTTGTTTTCCACTTATATATTGAATGGTTTAAGAAGCAAATATTTTCTCATGGTAACTAATAATTTAAGGAAATTGTTTTACTATGATATCCCTAGAATATTAAATTGTTCTCGTATTCCACATCTAGAGAGAATTTTCTTATTCCCATATTCATAAAGTGATATATTAAATTTCAATAGTTCATATTATTATTTAAATTTATCTCCCATTTAATTTATAATTGATATATTAACAACACTAAAAAAATTCCAAATATTAAATGATAATTATTCTCACCACATTTAGGCATGAAAAATATTTATTATTATGATGAAATAAATATTAACAGAATTTTGACCCATATAATATAATTTAGTGAAAAGATACATTGCTGATTAATAAAAAAATATTCTATTACTAATGGAATGAAATATTAATTCTACACATTGGAGTCATGTTTAAAACATTGAATAAAATGATTCATTAATTTTTTTAATTATGCCATTATTTGTTGTGAAATGATGTTTTAATGATAATAGATAGATGACCCAGCCGAGAAAAACTACAATAGGTATTGTGTGCTACAGGACAATATATAATCATATAACAAATCTTTTTGGATTTAGGGAACATTATGTTTTTAATATAGGAATAATATGAAGAGATTAGAGAGAATATACTATTTATACTACAACATTCAGATCCATATTGAAATGGAATACTCTTTTCACCAATTATATTTTCATCCCTATATTTTAATATAGAATATAAATTATTATTTCATGTTACTCCTGCTATAGTTTCATTGGATTCAATTAATAATTCACATTATTCATATATGAATGTTGAATATGAATTTTCATCCCAAAATATAAGGTTTTATCGATGTTGATTTTGTAATAGTAATACTCAAATACATTATCATAATATAATTCAGGTCATTTGGAATCTAAATATAACTATGAGAGAAAATTATATAACACTACATAATAATTGACCTCATGGAAATAAAACTATATTTACATAGATAATGTCATGGTTATAGGAAAAAATATTAAATTAAAAACATCTTACCAAATTTGTATGAGTTGAACCCATACCGATTATTAAAAATAATGGTATTCCACCACATATAGCTATCAGCATAAATTTAGAATATTTAGAATATAATCATTATATGGTCACAAATGAATAGAACTACAAATATCGCATCAAACGTTCATCACTATATCAACATCAAAAAAATAATAAACCCAAATAAACCATCCATTTATATCATGTAAATATCCCCAACATTCCACCCCAATCATACCAAAATTGAATTTCATAGAACACCCACTATGTTCAAGCGGTATATTTACATCACATATAATTTATATATGATAATTAATAATACATAGTCGGTAAAATTCCAATTCCATAAAATAACCTTTATAGGAGATTCTAATTCATATAAGTTTATAATAAAATCCATATAGTTTTTTTGTTATTTTCATGAAACTTGTAATAATGGGATATCACACGAAACTATTCATTCAATTATATAATTTATATACAATATAAAAAAAATGAGAATAATTTTGTGTAGTAAAATAATGATTTTTTTAGAATAAATTAGTTTGATACCTTATTTTGGAAATACCCACTTCATAAAAATAAATAAAATAGTCCAATATATAAAAATACATTCAAATTTAATAATGAAAAACCATCCATATGAATTTATTTATTTAATGAAAAATACCTATATTAAATAAATGTCATTCAATAAAGCTATAGGTTTATTCTAATACATCTAATCTAGTGAACAGTGTCATCCGTAACCTCTTTACTTTGCCAAATTTTGAGTTCTTGAAAAGTGCTTCCAGAACGATTAGGTTCTATCAGTAACATCTTTACTTTTCCAAATTCTGAGTTCTTGAACAATGTTTCTCGAACTGTGAGGTTCCATCGGGAACCTCTATGTTCATTTCCAATTCTCGAGATCATGAACAGTGTTTCCAGCTTACTACAGTTTCAGCCAATTGACATTTCCTTTCACATAAAATGAATTTAAATCTTTGTTTTAAGGAATCAATTTATAATTCAAATACCGTAACTCCTACATTATGAATTATTAAGGCCTATGATGTTTTTAATCTGTCAAACTGTATGGTTTAATGCGATCCACGGTTAATGGGAAATCAAGTGTATCTTAAACCGTCTCTTCATTAAATCTTCAAATGGGACATGATATCTCACTCCCTTGTTCTTACTCCTTGTTCTATGGTACGAGATGCTCAATCCTTTCCTTCCTTTCCATATGAATCGTGAGATCAAACTTCTCATTGTGGATCTGTTTCCAACAACATCCTTTTTGCATCATGTGCACCCCCTATTTTGGTGTAACCAAGAAGTATCCGTCATTATTTGATATAAGGTTTGTTTTATTGTCATTCTTTTGTGGTTCATAATCAATTTTTTCACCTTTCCATATTATATAATTTGATCTCAATGATTCTAATGGATTTTTCTTGGGTTTCAGTTGGTACAGTCGTACCGTGGCATCCTCGGGTGGATGCAGTTGTCGCAAGAGGAGGCAATTGTGATCCGTTGTGTGGACTATTCTCGTATAAATAACATCAAGAACCATTTTATGTAGGGGATTCATTGTTTCTCTCTTATTCTACATACAAATATATAATTTTCTTATTTTATCCCGCTGGATGACAATGGAATGGACATAATAAATATTTTAATAAGATAATTAAATTGATATGGATCATATGTTTTTGACTCTTGTTTTGCTAGATAACGTGACATCTATGATTTCTTTTCTTAGCTATTCGTTCTTGATGTAAATTGAAAAAGAACATAAACCAGGATTAATTGATAGTTGTTTCGCTAAAGTTAAAGAGGCATCTAAACGAATCTGGTTCTTTTTGTAAATAGATTTTTATCAAATTAGCGCAGTAAGAATGATTAATTATTTTTGATAAATTACTGATTAGGTATCCCAATATTGAAACCTCAGAATAATAATTGGTTAATCCAAGATGGATTAATGAACCAGTTGATTGATAAAAGATAATTCATTGTACAGTTATGAGTTACCCTATTAATTGTAAAAGGGATAAGAGCCAAATTGTTAAGATGTTTGTTTTCCTCCTGCTTGTGTTGTGATGTGAGCCAGGATGGCTCTTGGGATATATGGGGAATGGTGGCCTTTTTTTGGCAGAAAATGATGCCTAGGGTGGCGAGATGCATCATTTTATGAATGTGGGTGTCGGGGAGGTCATGAGGGATGATGGAACAAGATTGATGTGATTGTTGGATACATGTTGTTTCTTTTTTTTTTGATTATTTGTTTTATTTTTCCCCCCTGCCTAAGGCAGCAGGTCTTGCATAGCCTTCTTCCGAAAGAGGTGAAGACGTGTGGGGTATGCCACGTGCTTTCCTTGTTTAGCTTCTCAAGGGAGGATGGGTCTACGCTCTCCATAAAGGCAGAAAAGACACAGAGGGTAGTACATCTACTCACTGTGTTGATCCCCCTTATGTTTAGTAGCATTAAATGTGTTTCTAGAATGCCTTGGAATGTGGGAATGTAAATTTTTAATGAATTATTGAATAAATTCTGTTAACCCATGGGGTTGGAGTTTGGTGGAACATAATGATGTGGTTGTAATTTTAAACTGAAAGTGGAATTTGGGTGTGATGATAATGAAATTTAATGTGGAATAATTATTGGTCAAGTAATGTTTAATGATTTAATAAACATGTAGTGGAACTGATAAAAAAGGGAACTTATTAAGGCAATAATGTTTTTTAAATAATTGTGTTCTTATAGGATACCTAGTCTTAGAAGTGGTAACCTAGAGTCTGAGAGATGTTAGCTACAGTTGAGTATAATACTAGGTTATACCCTTAGTGTGGTTGTGAGATATATTAAAATCATTACTTTTTGTGTTTCTATACGGTACTCCACCCCGTTAGTAAGGGAAACGGACACCCCGAGGATTTTGATCCCTCGGGGGGGGGGGGGGGGGTTCTCAAAATTCCATTAGGTGGACGAATAGTTGACTACCCCCTTGGCCCTGCTCTCTTCTCTTGGTAGTAACTTATGCTGGTAGGCATAGTGGTTAGTTTTCCCCATATATGTGTTTAGAAAGATATAATGGCTTGTAGTTATTCACACACATATATTCTGGATATATATCCTATGGACTACTATGAGTGTAACATGTATAGGCTCTGATGTCTTGAGGATTCTCACTTAGTGAATGGGTTGCAATGGCTTTATGTATATTGCCCGACGTATGATACATGTTATGCGAGATTTGATGGCTCCCAAAAACTACATGGTTACTATCTGGCGTAGACGTGGTTTATTTGCTGCATGAGGTTCATATTGGGGTGCTTCGCCCAGGTGATTACGGGAAGGCCTTTTGGAGAGAGATGCTTAGGACATGCGACATTAGGGAGAAGTGACAAACCAATGTGGAAGTAAAAGTGGGGTACCCTCGATATTCATAATTAGGTTATATACTATTATATGTGTTACTTGGTTAGAGTATCCATGGTGAGACTGGGAATATAGTATACATGTTTAGGTGATGAGATAGTTTCTCTTTTTGATCACTATGCATTAGCATTCCTTATTTAAATTTTCACGAGAGGCTTCATGGAGGATCCTATGGAATATACTGATATACTCACCCTTTGTCTATATAAACATTTTTTCTGGTCACATGGAGTAGGTTGGAGATCTAGCTTGATTATAATTTCTTGGCGTTGCAGGAGCTATCTGGGCTTGTGGTTTCTACTGTTTTTACTTTCTTTGGGGTACTTGTAGTTTTCCCCTTCCAGTTGTAGTACTTTTTCATGACATTACATATGTTCTATTGGGTTTTAATTTATATTTAAATTCTGAGTGGGAGTTAGTTGATGTCTATTTTATCTCTCTCTCTTCGAGTGTTCTCTTAGAGGGTAATGCCTTCCATTTGTGTATTTATTATACCCTCGGTGCTAGTCTTTAACCCGGGTCCTACTAAAGGTGGGACTCATGGGTCATTATCTCTGTACTCAAATTTTCGTCTCAGAAGGGGTACACATTGTGGGGAGGGGGCATGAAGGAGTGGTATTAGAACCTTGGGTTGAGGGATGGGGTGGAGATTGGAGTTAGGAACATGTGTGGTTGCATGGGTTGGTGGGGCAGCAGTGTCATTCATGTTGAGAAAGTGATGTAAACACTAGAGACTTGCTAAGAAATATGCATTTACGGCCCCCTATTGTCTGATGTATGGACCATTAACATTACAATGACAACTAAAGGAGGTGATACTAGTTGTAGGGTAGATACCTGAGAACGGATCATCCATCATTCTTCTTTGTCCATGTGTATGAATGGGTAGACCTAGGGATAATTATTATAAAATGAATAAAAGAAACAAATTACTTAATTAATGTTGAGTCTTCCATATTACAGGTTTAGGTTCCCTAACTAATTTTTATTTTATAGGTATGGCTTCATGTAGACGTCCTCATCAGGATCACATTGTAGATTTTTAGCAGGCTAGTCTAGCAGATCGTCGCAGGGTAGTGGATGACGACGATGACACTTTGACAAAGACACTTTGAGAGTTTTAGCACCATATTCCGCAGAAGTATGAGAGATACATTTCATATGTAGTCACGGAAGACTGGTTATAGGAGGTCGATATCGACTTCGGTTCGATCCGTGCTCAAAAGGAGCACTGGGTGCCATTGGTTGTGACGATGTAGTGTGGTGCAGCAGGTAGTGGTGGTTATTGTTCCAAGGGGATTGTGTGGAGTCACCGATCTCATGGGATGTGTTTCAATAAAATTTTAGAGTCGAGTATCATTCTTTGACCATGGAGGAATCAAGTCACCATGAGTTTCTTACCATTCGATAGGGGAGCTCCAGTGTGCGAGAGTTTGGAATCCATTGTAGGAACCTTTTACGACATTCTTCAGACCTGTTTCCTAATGTGGATGAAATGGAAAGGCATTTCAATAAGGCTTTGTGTCTAGAGATCCAATGCTATGACACCCCATTTATGTTGAAGACATATCTGGTGTTGCTGGAGAGGGTAGTGGTTGTTGATAGGAATTTGGCCAGAACCAGATCATCACGAGAGAGGAGTCAACATGATTCCTCATGAAGCAGAGTTGTGGTCTCGGGTTCCTGGTTTTTCGGGAAGAAGAGTTTCCATTCTACCAGGGGTAGGACCCATCCCTTCACATCTGGTTTCTCTAGAAAAAGAAACTCTCAAGGATTTTCCAAGGGATCATGCACTTGTTTTTCTTGTGGAATTATAGGTCATAAGCAGTGAGAATGCCCGACTTTTAGAGCAGTCATCGTGCACCAGGTGCTCTGCTCCAGGTTCCTCTGTTGAGTAAGATACAGCCGAGGCAACATCAGCTAGTTTTACTAGCTTTAGATCAGCATAGGATAGATGGGACAAACATAGGACATCCCTATGACACAACCCTTTCATAGAGAGAACTGTGCAGATGTGGGGGTGGTCGGCATCATGGGCATAGAGGTCGCGGAGGAGGTTATGGTCAGCTTCATGCTATAGTGATGCCTACTCCAGGTCATCCAGACGTCATTCAAGGTACCCTATTCTTGTTTTTACCTTGGTGTATACCTTGATAGATTCAAGAGAGACACACACCTTCATATCATCTACCGTTGTCCCTGTTTTCGAATGTGAGGTAGAGAGGCTCCCAGTTCCCTTGGTATTGACTATGATAGTTGGAGGTCGAGCTGACTTGTCTGAATTATGTAGAAACCAGAAGATATTGTGGGGGTATCACCGCACATGGAGGGATTTCCTTTTTTATTAATACAACCATATGATGTCATCCTCATCATGTATTTGTGGTATTCTGTGCAGGCTATTGTGGATTGCATCAGGAAGAATGTCGTTTTCATTTGTGCGGATGGAGATCTGGTGGTGTTTGATGGCCAGCGAGATCCTCTGATGGGTCATAAGTGTGTTCCATCCATATCATCCATGATGGCTGATATGATGTCCAGTTCTTCAGAGGTTCAGAAGTTGGCATTTCCAAGGGTCGTAGAAGAGTACCCTGATGTCTTTCCAGAAGAGGTCGTATCATTACCCTCTCGATGAGAGATCGAGTTTGGGATAGAGCTACAACTAAGAGTGTATCTTATCTCTTTGTATCGATATAGGATGGCCCCTTCTGAGTTACTAGAACCTCATATACTTCTTTGATGGTCTGTTACAGGGCGGTTGATTCAGCCATGTGTGTCACCATGGGGTGCATTTTTTTTCTCGTGAAGAAGGCCGATGCTAATTTGTAGTAGTGGGTCAATTATAATCACATAAACAAAGTGGAAATAAAGAATATCTATCACCTTCTGTGGATTGATGATTTCTTCGATCATCTAAAGGGTGGATGTTGGTTTCCAAAGACCGACTTGTGGTCAAGAAATCATCAGATGTGTGTGAAGGATGAAGATATCTTGATGACATCATTATGTTGTCGTCAAGGGCATTATGAGTTCATTGTAATACCAATAGGAATGGAGAATTCTCCAGTTGTGTACATGGGAGTGATGAATATTGTGTTCTGTGAGTTATTACACAAGTTTGTGGTAGTTTTAATTGATGTTATCCTCGTATACTCCACGTGTGAGGAGGAGCATGCAGAGCATCTACACATTGTATTGGGAGTCCTTCGTCTGCATCAACTATTTGGGAAGGTATCGAATAGTGATTTCTGGGTTCAATATGTTTGTTTCATGGGGCATGTTGTGTCCCAACATGGATTAGTTGTGGATCCATCGAAGATAGAGGCATTTGGGTCTTCGGAATCCCCCAAGTCTATGTCAGAGGTGCGACAATTCCATGGTCTCGTAGTCTAATATAGGAGGTTCGTAGTTGATTTCCCACGAGTTGCAACTCCTCTGATAGAATTGACCAAGAAGGATAAGGCATTCATATGGACTGATCTGTTTCAGACAGCTTTTGAGTATCTAATGTAGATTTTATTAAGTGCTCTATTTCATTTTCATCTAGCATAGGGAGTTCAGTTTGATGTTTTCTATGATTCTTTGCATCTGGGATTAGGTTGTGTTCAGATTCAGAAGAGATCATTAGTGTCTTATGGGTCTCCGCAGTTACGTCCCCATGAATGTAACTAATCCACTCACAATCATGAGTTGGCATCCGTGGTTTTTTGATTTGATGTTGTGGAGACATTACCTCATTGGTCAGTGCATTGTGGATTTCACTGATCATAAGAGTTTGAGGTATTTTTCATCCCAGCATGAATTAAACATATGAAAATGTCGGTGGATGGATTTCATACAGGAATACAACTTTGAAATATCGTAAACACCTAGAAATGGAAATGTTGTAGCTGATCTACTTAGTCAGAAGTCACATAGTGATGCAGTACATGAATTTGGTGACTCCTAGAGAGTAATGGAAGAACTTTTAGCATTAAATCTTGATATGGGAGAAGTTGGGGGAAGAGGATGTCTTTTTCAGATGATGGTGCATTAATCCCTCAAGAAGAAATTACAAGATTCCCAGTTGGGTGATCTTGAGTTGGAGGTGTGGAGAGACTGAGTTGTTTGTGGGATGCCCCTGATGGTTGGTCAGAGGATAAAAACACCGAGTGTTGTATCACAAAAGGAATTTTGTTCCTCTAATGATGCACGCTATGGTTCTAAAAGAGTTTTGTAGTTTTCCTTTAGCAGTGCATCCTAGAATGACATTGATTTATCATGACATGAGGTGCCAATTTTGGTGGCCTAGGATGAAGCATGTGGTTGCATAGTTTGGGACTCGATGTTTGGTCTTCCAGAAGGTGAAATCCAAACAACGTGTTCCTGGTGGTCTGCTCCAGCCATTAGAGATTCCTCAGTGGAAGTGGAATGACATCTCAATGGACACTATTATTGGTTTACCTCGAGCTCTGGGAGGACATGATGCTATATGGGTGGTTGTGGATCACTTAACAAAATCGGCCCACTTTATAGAAATCAAGGAGTCGAGCTCAGTGGAAGTATTGTCAAGGAAATATCTATAGGATGTGGTGAGAATTTATGGTGTCCCATGGACGATCATTTCTGATAGATATCCTCACATTACTTATAGGTTTGGGAGAGGACTGCAGCATGATTTCAGTTCTCAGTTATTCCTTAGAACTGCTTTTCATCCTCAAATAGTTGGTCACACAGATCGAACCATCCAGCCTCCTGAAAAAATGTTACACTCGTGTGTTCTTTATTCTGGAGGTTCTTGGATGAGGCACTTACCTTTGGTGGAGTTCTCTTAAAACAATAGTTTTCACTCCCCCATTTGTATGGCACCATTTGAGGAATTTTATGGACGACCTTGTCGTTCCCCGTTGTAATGGACAAGAGTTGGGGAGTCTGTAATTCTCAGACAAGAACTAATTAATAATACAATAGAGATGGATTAGGTGATTCTTGAGAGGATGAAGAAAGCACAGGATCATCATAAATCATATGTTTATTAGAGAAAGAGACCCATAGAGTTTAATATTGGGGATCATCTGTTTTTGAAGGTGACTCCTCATTGTGGGAAGTGATGGTTTGGTCATCGGAGTAATCATTCTCCCCTGTTTGGTGGGCCTTGCGAGCTATCACCTCGTGTTAGAGTTGTGGCATATCGAGTAGCACAAATCCCACCGATGATCCAGATACATGATGTTTTCCATGAATCATAGCTCTGTCATTATCTTTATGATGACTCTTATATCATCGATTAGGGAGTGATCGATGTTGATGATGATGTGAACGTTGAGTAGCGACCTGTGGATATCCATGACCGCAAAGAAAAGGTGTTGTGCGGGCCTTCTATTCCCTTAGATCTTGACTTGTAGAGACACAATGGCATGTAGGATAGTACTTGGGAACATGAGTCACAGATACATGTTCAGTACTTATAGTTATTTAATGTTTAACTCTTTTCATGTAACAATTTCCCCATTGCGGTTTAACATTTCATGGTTATAATATGGAATATATTGTTTCTTCTTGTGGAAGGGCCACTTTATAGTGGTATCTCAATGGGTGGTTGTTCGGACCTCATTTCATTTTCCCTTAAGGTGGGTTTTGAATTTAATAGGAAGAGAATTTTCTGAGTGGCATCTGATGTAATGGAACATACCTCTCTGGTCCATTCCTTTGTGAAAATCTGTTGTTTGAATTGTTTCGGGAGGTCGAGGTGACTTATCCCTAACACTTTGCCAAATTTTCCATCTTGTGAATAGTTTCATTGCTGACCCTATGTGAAAAGAGTCATCGATGACAGTCGGTGAATAGTTCCATCGGTAGATAGTTGTGAACAGTGAAACAGTAACCATAGTAAATAGTTCATCGGTAACCATATGTGAACAGTTCGATCAGTATACCATTGTGAACAGTGCATTGGTAAACTTCTATGAAGAATGGCATCAGTGACCGTCGGTAAATAGTTCAAACATTTGAAAGTTGTGAACAATTTCATCAGTAACATTCAGTGAATAGTTACATCAGTGACCCTCGGTGAAAAGTTCTAACGGTAGAAGGTTGTGAACAATGTCCTCAGTGACCATATGCGAACAAGTAAATCGGTGACCCCCAGTGAACAGTTCCAATGGTATATAGTTATGAATAGAGCATTGGTAACCATAGATGAACAGTGTCATCGGTAACATTCTATGAATAGTGTCATCGGTAACCTTATGTGAATAGTGAAACTATGACCCTATGTGAACAGTGAAAGTAGTGACCATCGTTGAACAGTTGCAACGGTAGACAGTTGTGAATAGTGCATCGCTATCCTTAGGTGAACAGTGTAATCAGTCACCTTCTATGAATAGTTTCATCGGTAACCTTATCTGAACAGTGCAACGGTAACCATAGGTGAACAGTGCAATGTTAACATTAGGTGAACAATGTCATCAGTTACCACTATACGTTGCCAAATTTTGAGATATTGAACAGTGCATCCAGAATGGTGATGTTCTATCAGTAACCTCTTTACATTGCCAAATTTTGAGTTCTTGAAAAGTGCTTCAAGAACTGTTTGGTTCCATCACTATCCTATATTTCCTTTTCCAAATTTCAAGTTCATGAACAGTGTTTCGAGCTTCATACATTTTCACCACTTTGATGTAAAATGCATTAAATTCCTGGTTTTACAAACTCTATGGTCAATTCAAAGGCCATAACTCATATATTAATTATTCCAAAGGCCCAGAAAGTTTTTACTTGGTCACACCTCGGGGTATAAGGTGATCCTCTTTTAATGGGAAATCAATTGTATCTTAAACTGTCTCTCTGTTAAATCTTCAAAAGGGACCATATTTCTTCCTCCCTTGTTCTTACACATTTTTATCTTGTACGAGATGATCAAAACATTCATTCTTTTTCGTAGGAATCATGAGATCAATATTTTCCACGTGGATCGGTTTCCCTCGACGTCCTTCTTGCTGTAAGTGCACCCCCTGATTCAGTGCAACCAATAAGTATCCATCAATCATCGAAAAACAGAATGTTTTATCACTATTATTTTGGGGTTTGTCCTAATTTTTTTCTCCTTTCCATATTATAGTATGTGGTCACCATGCTTCTAATGGGGTTTTCTTGGGTTTCTGTTGGTGTGTTCGTACTATGGAATCCTCGGGTGGATGCAGTTGTCATTAGAGGAGTCGATCTTGATCCATTGTGTGGAATGTTCTCATATAAAAAATGTCAACAACCATTTAAGGTATGAGATTTGTTACATCTCTCTTCTTTTATGTGAAACTGTATCGTTAACTTGTTTTATCCCACTGGATTAAAATGGAATTAACATAATAAATATTTGAAATAGATAAGTAAATTGATTTAGATCATAAGTTTTTGCATCTTGTTTTTCTATATAGTGTGATATCTATGGTTTCTATGTTAATCTATTCTATCATGATGTAAATCAGTAATGAAAGTAAACTGAGATTAATTGATAATTGTTTGGATAATGATAAAGAGGCATGTAAACGTAAATGTTTCATGTTTTAAATTTATTTTAATCAAATTGGTGCAGAAATCATGTTTAATTATTCGTGATAACTTACTGATTTGGTTTCCTGAGTTTGAAACCGAAAAATATAATTGGTTAATCCAATATGGATTAATGAACTATTTGTTTGACAAAAGACAATTCCTTTTAGTGTTCTGAGTTACCCTCTTGCATGTTAAAGATCCATGAGACAATTTGTTAAGATGTTTGTTTTCCTACCGCTTGTGTTGTGATGTGAGCATGGATGGATTTTGTGATATGTGTGGGCATGGAGGCCTTTTTGTTGTGGCAGTAAATGATTCCTAGGTTGGAATGTTGCATTGGTTGATGCATGTGGGTTTTGGGGAGGACACCAGGGATGATGGAATATGATGGATGTGATTGTTGGATGCTTGTTGTTTTTTTTGGTTGATTATCTGTTTTAATTCTCTCCCCTACATAAGGAAACTTGTCTTGCTTTCCCTTCTTCTGAATGAGGTGAAGATGCGTGGTGTATGCCACATGGTTTCCATGTTTATCTTCTCATGGGAGGAAGGGTCGATTCTCTTGTTATAGGCGGAAAAGACTCAACGGGTTGTACATCTACTCACCGTGTTGAGTTCCACTGTGTTTTGTAACATAGAATTTTTTTTTCTTGAATGTATTGGAATGAGTGAATGTAATTCTGTAATCAATAATTTAATAAATAGTGTGATCCATTGGGGTAAGAGTTTGCTGGAACAAAATGGTGAGATTTAATTTTAAGGGGATAGTGGACTTTGGGTGTGATTCTAATGAAAATTATTGAGGAATATTAAATGGTTAATTAGTGTTTACTGAAATAATTAACGTTAAGTGGAACTGATAAAAAGGGAATGAATTAAGGTAATAATGTTTTTTAAATGGTTGTGTACTTATAGGACACTTATTCTTAGATGTGGCAGCTGGGAGTCCGAGAGATTTTAGCTTCAATTAAGTCTAATACAAGGTTATTCCCGTAGTGTGGTTGTGAGATATTGTATATTCTATATATTTTTTGTTTCTATCCTTTACACCACCTCGTTAGAAATGGAAACTGACACCCTGGGGATTCAGATCCTGGGGGGTTGTTTTCCCCAACATTCCTGTGGGAGGATGGAAGACGAACTACCCCCTTTGGCACCGCTCTCTTCTCTTGGTAGTTACTTGTGTTGGTAGGAAAAGTTGTTAGTTTTCCCAATATATTTTTGTAGAGGGCTATAATGGATTGTGGTTATTCACAAACATATATTCAGGATCTAGTATCTTATGGACTACTATAAGTGTAACATCTAAAGGTTATGATGGCATGAATATCCTTACATGGTGTACATGCTGTAATGGCTTGAGGTATAATACCCGACAAATGATAAACATTATGCAAGCGGTGGTGGATCCTAGAAACTACCTGGTTACGTTATTTCATGGACATGGTGTTTTAGTTGTAGGAGGTTCATATTATGGTGCATCCCCCGGGTGTCTGTAGACATGCCTTTTTGGAGAGATATTCTTAGGACGTGCGATGTGGGGGAAAAGCAACAAACTAGTGGGGAAGTAGTAGCATGGTACCCTTGATATTATTTATTATATTATATACTCTTGTAAGAATTACATGGTGAGGGTATCCATGGTGTGGCTGAGAGATTTGAATACCTGTTTAGGTGATGATTTTTTTTTCACTTTTTGTTCACTGTCATTTAGCATGCTTTCTTAATATTTACATGAGAGGCTTCCGGGAGGATCCAACTAAGTATACTATTATACTGACCCTATTCCTATATAAATTGTTTTCAGGTAACTTGGATCAGGATAGAGATCAAGATAGATTTTACATGCTTGGGGTTGTAGGAGGTATTCGGGCTTGTGGTTGCTGTTTTTTACTTTCTTTTGCGTACTTGCATTTCCCCATTCCATTTGTAGTAAATTTTCATGAAATTACATATCTGCACTTGGGGTTTTTATTATATTTTAGTTATGAGTTGGAGTTGGTGGGTGTCTATCTTATCTCTCTCTTCCGCATGTGTTCTCTTAGAGGGAAATTCCAACCATTTGTGTGTTTACTATACCCTCAGTGCTAGTCTCCAACCGAGGCCCTATTGGAGGCTGGACTCGGGGGTCATTATCTCCTTCCAAACGTTGCCGGCCCTGGAGGGGTACAATTTCTGGGGAGGGGGCATGACATTTATAGTCTAGTTTAGTATCTATCAAAATTTTAATGTATAGTATTAATTTATTATAGGGATTCTAATTCTTTTCCCCGTATTTCTTATTAAATACCATTATTGGATATTAGAGATATGGTATCATGAAATATCACATTTTTAACTGGTACAATTTCATCCGATAATAGTTTTCTCGAATCTATCATCATTTTTTTCAACACTTTCATCATTTTAATATCATTGAGAACATGATTATTATTTATATATAAGAATATATAAACTCAGTAATTTTAATTATATATGATCTTCAAATTCAAATCTTGTGGTCATTTATAGTTTTTTCTAATAATTAAAAGATTCTGAAATCTTATTAAATATCCAATCAAATTATCCAAATATTACTAGTGTATTTTTTATCATGAAATTTTACATGAATAATATATTATTTTATTCTAATTACATATCTGTCCATGTGTTCTATAACTAATGCATGTGACATGGAAATATTGGGATATGATGTCAAACTAATATTACGGTTATCTTATTCATATACTAGATTCACCTTTCAACATATATAGGATAAAAATTTATATATCGTTTTTATATTTATTTGATAAAATATCAAAGTAAAATAATTGACTAATTCCATTAATCATTTATCATAATACTCAGTAAAAAATTCATCTATAGATATTTAAAAAATCAACGAAATTTTGTAATCTAATGACTCATATATAGTATTCAGATGACCCATAAACTGGTCATTAATGAAAATATTCATGTTCAGTAATGCATATAAATTTTTTAAATAACTAAATTTTTTTAATGGTACAAATATCAGGTGATATTATATAAATCACATGTAAATATCAATTACTCTTAATTGTTATCATATAATATGCCTACTTTTAAGGAAACACATATGTGAAACCCCCTCGTACATATTTATCTCCATAAAAAAAATATCACAAAATTTTCATAATGAATCATAGATTTATTACCCTACTCAAATGAAATTTTTATTAAAACATCACTATAATATCTGATAACTCATACAAAGTGTCCTTATAACTCTTATGTAGTTATGTATTTTTCAAAAAACAATAGACTGCATATGTTCATCAATATCCTCGAATTGTTTCATTATCTTTGGAATTGAGCCTATGAAATTTAATTCACATTAAAACCTATCAAAAATAACAATGATAGATCCATGATCACCTTATACAGTAGTATAGATTATTTTTTCATTAACATATGGTCTCTCCAACCTCACACAACCCAATATATATAGTTTCTTCTTTTCACTAGATCATATTATACCATTCATAATGATTAATATGAAATCACTCAACCTTTTTATGATAAAACTATTCCTCTATCACATTATCATTTTTATTATCATGGTGAGTACCGCATCACCCATAAAATTTATAGGGTATTCTACAAAATATCTCTAAAAACAATATTAATTGAAGAATTAATTTTTTAATTTATCATATTCTATATGTAGACTCTCACTTATGGTCTCATATTCCCATCAATACTTCTTTTTCACTTTTCATTAGTCATTATAGCCATTTTTATTGAGAACTAGTGCAATAAAAACATAGACTCATAAATATACCTTTTTTGTCTTTATAAAATCTATTAAAATATAAATGTGAATATAATAAAATCATATATCTTCATATCTCCCTTATTAAAAATAAAATCAATCCATTGTAAAGAAATAAGTTTCTAATTTTTTTTCATCTATGGTTTTATTAAAATTGTAAAAACCACTATATTCATGAATTCCATCTTGATAAACGTTAGTGTTAAGAGTTATTTCACATGTTTCCAAGGAAATGAATGATTAATAAATATTCTAATGGTATACATGATAATATCCTGAAAAAATAATTCATTGACATATGCAATACATATAATTTGTCTTTGAACGAATTTAGAATATGGTAGGACATACAATTTAATATTATTTGAATTTTTTGTGGAGTTATGAAGATATATATTAACCTAGATACATCTCAAAAAATGAATCAAATCAGTTCCATTGTATGTTTATAATCTTTTCATAGTTCCTCATATTTTTATCCACTAAAACTCCCCCATTAATGTTTATGTGAGAAATAATAATATGGGATTAATGTGTTGTTTACATACTATATTAACCAATGTAATATATTTATCAAAAAAACTAAATATTACATATATTGACATTGATCCAAACCAGCCCTGATAGACTCGAGAGGTCTTGCAAGGTGGTCTAAAACATAGTGTTTTATTAGTAAGATAACCAAAACATGACTTCAATAAAAAAAATACTATTCAGTTAAAATTATGAAGAAATAGAAACAAAAATATTCATGTAACATATGAAAAACCTATTAAAATGAAAAATTATTAATAGAAAAGGCCAATTTGACTACATATTAGGAATTATCACCACAAAAAAATTTGTTTATGAATAAAAAATATGAAAAGAGACCCTATAACACTACATGATTCTATTCTGTATTCATGATTCCTGAAAAACACATTCTAAAAACACACAATGGAAAGAGTAAGGTGTGAAAAAATTTCCCAGCTGGATAGCATAAAATAATCAATTCATAAGGGAATATCATTAATAAAATTACAAGATCTAATTAATAATTTAGTTTATATAAAAAACCATTAACATTTTGTTAAAAAAAACTTATTCTGTTTCCATCAATGAATTCCATATTCACCAAATCTAGAAAAATATTATGTATTTAAGTAATACATGTTAATTAAATATGTGAGAAAAAATAAAAGAAAAAAACCATCATGTGATAAAACATGAATAAAAAGAAAACAACACCTTTTCAGATCCAACCAATTGTAAAACATATTATACATAAATTAATAATAAAACTTGAATATGTTGGTTCTAAGAGAAATCATGTTATTCCACATCATTTAAACATTACAAAAATATCCCCTAGTTGTTCCACACACTAAAGGATCCCCTATGTCTATTTCCCAACCCACCAAAGTAACTGGAATGTTCCATGAATTTTCAATACCATACCCAAATCCATTTTCACAATTTGGTAAATTAATTCCAATAATGCTAATCTTTTTCAATGAACAACCCATTGTTATCCACAAGAACAGATGGAAATAAAAAAATTTGATGTAGTTTTTTAGGTCTAACTACATATAGAACTATAGAAATCCATCCACGTTCGACAAAGGTGCCAAACCCCAATGAATCAACATTTTGAAAAAAATATATTATCTAGAATATGACAGTGAATGATAGAAAATAGTAGTTAATCATGAATCTAAAACCCAAAATCATATAACAAAACCTTCCTGACAAAATGAAAATAATAATCATATACTCTTTACCTTTAGTGATCCACCACAACAACTACAAAGATGAGTCAATGAATGAATGACGTAGAAGGTAAAAAAATACCCATAAATTGATGGGTGAGATAGTAGGTTTCAATAGGGAAGGTTGAAGATGTATGAAACAAATACGCAACACATTTAAAACTGAAAACCCCATAGAATTCATGGTGTAAACCCATTTCACAATATGAATTCCATAACTGAACAATTGTGTAGAAAACACATCACCAAATATTAATGAACAATACATTAATAATTTCATGATCTAAACCCAATTCAAATATTGAAAACCATTCATTCATTCTATCATTTGGTGAAATATTATTTGAAATCAATATTAAATTTTTATCTCATTCTAATTGTGAAATCAACATGTAGACATCAAGAATTATAAATTCTACAAAAAAAAACTAAACCAACATTTGTGTTATCCAATCCTAGTTTGAACCACAATAACCCATTGATATATTTATACATGGATTTAGAAATCGACAAAAAACATACATCACTTGACATTATGAAGTTTCCCTTGAAAACCATATCCATTCCTAAGATGTTTATAGCATTCCAAAAATTGAAATCAAAAACAAAAGACAAGTAATACATGAATTTATATAATGATGTTTTATAATATCACAAAAAAATGATTTCACAATCTATAAATTCAACAACAACATATAAATTGAAATATCAAATGACACAAATACCTCATCAACTTTTCCTATTCCAATGTCTCATAGTAATCATTTATGCCCTTCTATAGTACATGAATAAAAAAATTTACACAGAAAAATCATTCAATGATCCATATTTTTTATGGTTTTCTCAGCCATTATAATATTTTGATCATGACTGACATCCTCCAACTAAATAAAATGTCATGGATCTGTTCAATAATAATACATCAGGGAATCATTAAACACATCATGGATGAATGTCAAACATTATGGTAAGTCCAACTAATATGCCAAATTTCCTAGATGTACAAACGATATTGAATGGGACCATACCATTCATTTCAAACAAATTATATACTATGTGAAGTGAATTTTAAAAAAACACATTATAACAATAATCAAAATCCAACAACATGAAATGATAGTACACATCATCTTTATGAATTCTAAATGTCATGATCAATCTATTCTCTATCAACTGCATCCTATATTCCATGTACTAAAAATGATTCATTTCAACCATAAATGCGATTCAAAACTCTTCAAAAAACAAGGGAGATATACATGGAATCTCATAGAAAGACTAAAATGGTTTCACATTTTCTGATCGATAATTATTATTTTTATTAGAAACAAATGACTAAATGAAATATTAATTTCCCCAAAACCATTGAAATCATGCACACACGAATAGATGATATCCATATGAACCTTGATAGATCACTCTATTTTTTTATCCATATGTGTATGATATGTTGTTCTCAATCTCATTTGGGAATCCATTGACTACAAAAAAAACATTCAATGTCATGGATTCGAAGCTTTGGTCCCTGTATGAAAAAACCATAGAGGGAATCCAAAGAATTCCCAAAATTACAAAAACATATAATTTTTTAGGGCATTCCAAATCCATCATCACATATACATATGGGAATTTCTATAATTTCAGTAATTGAACAATGACCAAAAATAGAAACAATATCAATAGAAGTCTCTGGTAGAAAAAAAATAAAATCTTTCCAAATCGCATTCCATTTATATGAGAAAATAAGTAAGGGATGTAAGATAACTATAGGCTTCTGGTGTTCATCCTTATTTCTCTTCAAGATACTGTGATAAAAAATTCAAAATCAGTAATCTCATCCATGACCATAAATACCATCATATCAAATAATTATGAATATTGGTAATGACTTGGTGTACGGACCAATAATAATGGTTTCCACTATATGTCGACTTTTTCATCATGGTAATCAAAACATCCAGCTCATATGAAAGAACCATGCTCTACTAGGAGACCAATACCACTCACACAATGTCTCAAAAAAAATCTCTTTCTAAAGATATAGATCACATGGTAGGACATTTGATCTTGCCAATCCTACTTATCAGATGATGAGTAAGTGCTCATAAAAAATATACCTAATTTCCCTCTAACTTATTTATTTACCAATTTCACTCCAGTAAGTAATCAAATTATATCCTTCTCAATAATTCATTAATTCAGGTCTTATGATGGAAAATTCTAGCTTGTTTAATCTCCAACCAAAATATATTTTTCAACAATAGACAAAATAAAAAAATATTTTTCTAGAGATACACCACATAGTGTATCATTTCCATGATTAGATCCTTTTGAGTAAAAAATAACCTAAAGATTTTATAATTACAATATTCAATAAATTGATTCCCAACATAGTAATGGCACCATGTTTTTAGTGACTGAATAAAAAACTACTAACTCAATATTATGAGTAGGTTTGCTCTTATCCTTATGAAATAAATTTCAAAATAAAAATGAAACCACAAATATCATATGCATTGTTAAAAAACCCAAATCCATTCATGAAGCATCACAAAAAACATCACATTCGAAACAAGGATTCAGAATATTACAAACTGGAGATGAATCCATTTTCACATTATGTTACTAAAAAGGTATAGAAAACATTAATTCTACTAAACATTAACACCCTTACTTGTTAAATAATTCATTAAATATTTAATATTAGAGAATTCCATAAACAACATCCAATTATAAATAGTCAAACTAAATAATCATAAGATCTCAATCATGTTTCTTGTCTTGTCCCATGATATTACTACTTCTTACTTCTCAAAATCCAATATCATTAAGATAAAATTTATGAGAATCCCAATAAAAATTACATATTGAATATAAAACTAAAATTTTGAAATCATACCATATAGATTACAATCCCTCAATGTTCTCTGGCTGATAAACAAATGGTCTATATGAACATCTTCTAACATGGGGTAAAAAAATTTCATACAATAACTAAAAAACAATCAATCCCTGAAATCAATGAATGTTCTATTATTCATTTCCATAAAAACAACATGAAAATATTTTTGAATTCCATTACCAAAAAATTAAAATCCATACAATGAATCTTAAATGTTATCATAACTAAATCCCTCCTAAAACAAATCAAATATTTCTACCTTAATCTTATGTAAATATTTGGAACACAATGATCCTCCATAAAATGGTAAATTCAAAACATCAATCATGGGGAAAATATTTTTTTTTTCTTGATAGTCTTCTAATATACATTCCAATAGTTGAAACATTGTCATCAACTCCCTTGTGACTTATTATCAATGAATAAAAAAGAATACCATTGTGACATGGTAGGATAAAAAAATCCCTTAGACGTGAGATATGTAAGATGTATACTCTATTCTACTAATCTATAAGTTTTCATAAGGTAAGATGTAATTTAAATGGACATCATGTATGGATATGATCTATAGTATACACTTCTTCACTCATTGGTGGAAAACCAAAAAAATCATTGTAAAAAACACAGGTTATGGACACACTAAAATAGTTAGTTGAATGCCAGTAAAAAGATCAACATCATTATGATGCATATCTATTAAATATAGTTATATCACCCTATCATAACGAACAAAAGGCTACACCCATACCAACATAGAGTCCCAATAACTATCAAAAGCAAATAATTAAATGTTACGTTAATAACAGTCTATCTAGGCATTACTAATAAATATATAATCTATGTCAATAATGATGTAACATTTTTCAAGATTGAACACTAATAATTCCCACTTCATCTCAATGAAATTTAAATTTTCCTAACAATATTTAAACATGAAACATGGTTCAGATATCCATTCCAAAGGTATATAACTATCTAAAAAATAATGAATGAGAACTAAAAATAATACCAATACAAAAAATTTATTTTCATAAATAAAATAATTAGTAAAAACCATATAGAATTTAGTTAGATGTGTAGATAATAATATTAATACCATGCTTGAAATTGTGGATATCCCCTCTTGAGGATATTCTTTTTCACACAGTTCATTATAATGATATCCAGTCGCATCCCCAAAATAATAATTTATTGCCGCATAAGCATCCCTCTCAGTATGATGATAATCCCCTCAATTGAAGTTAACATAGGTCTAGAATTGAGATCTCATTGTGAATTTGGATCAATCATTAATACATTGGTACATCCTATAATAAACTATTCGGGTTGAGAGAATTTCTAGTTTGACGAAAATTCATTAGATCCTCCAAAAAAGTACTGATGTTAGGACAAGGTCACCCATTTTTTTTTTAAAAACATACTAATTTCTATAAGAATTAAAAATAAAATATTCTTAATGAAAACTAATAACCATTTTTCTTTTTTTGATGGGATAATACATGACATAGAAAATGGCAGTACTAATAGAGGCACCTTCAAAAACTGATCTTTCTGCAATGTTAGCCTCATAAAATGATTCATTTTTAACAAACTCTATCATGGTTAGATTAAAAATTATTATCAACATCAACATTATATTATGCTACAATCACTTATCAACCCTAAAAACTATTAGGTACTCATTATTGATAGTCTCCAGTACCACATGCATCATGTCACTAAATAATTCATAATATTCATGAATGGTATGATCCCATTATTCTAATGTTATTAAATTATATGTATTCAAAACTGATATTTTCTTAATAGAAAACTGTTGGATTAATTTTTTATTTAATGATTTTGATGTAATTTCCTTGTGCAACATAGGATTCACAATATCGTCCCACCATAACCATCATGGTCAATCAACTGTATAAATGGAAAACCCCAACATAGATCCCTAGGGAATGAATATCTACTCCATACTATAAATCGATTATTAAAATTCTTTTGATCCTTTATCACAATGGAAGGTTGATGAATGACGCATTGTAAATTCTGAGTCATGATCAACACCTAATCCAAAGGATCACAAAACCTTCTTGACCCGACATCTAAATGGATCATATAACATTTAAAAAATTAATAAATCTCCCCCAAAGGTTAATATATTGGAACTTTTCTTTTTTATCATTATCTCGGGATTTGATAATCTCTTCTCAGAGTAATTATCTAATAATCAAAATACAGAAACCAATCACATGTTTAAATATTACAAAATAATATGAAAAAATATAAGGATCATTTTCAATACAATAAAATGATAAAAATATAATGAATTTATTAATTATATGATTAAAATATGAAGTGAGAAATGAAAATTATCATTTAAAATAACTAATCATATAGTTCATTAAAAAGAACATAAATACCTAGTCTCAACCTACTAAATATTTTCATACAAACAATAAAAACTTGATTTTAGTCATGGATGTGATCCCAATAGCCTGTTTTTGTACGTAATATCATAATACATATGATCCGAAATTAAATATAACTATGTAATATAACAATATTCAAGCAATATTAACTGATATTATGTTGATAATACATATGATACAAATTTTTTATGATCCACCACTAGTAAACTAGAAAACTCAACAAAATTGGTCCACCACATAAAGAGATATAATTAGGATATGAGGGAAAAATTAATTATTATAAAAAACCCATGTCATAAAACCAAATTAAATTGTGTAATAAATAGATAAAACAACATTTATAAAACACATTCCAAATAGACTAAACTAAATATGACATCATATAATAGACCACCAATATCCATGTGACCACTTGCAATCTCTAAAACAGTTAATGTAAATCTTGAAAAGGCATGTAAAGCTATTTTACAACATTGGAATACATTTAATTCTCAAATATAAATTAACAAGTGAGAAACATTGTACTCATTAATGTATGTATGAAATTATTTTCAAATGTAATACTCGACACACTCTATGTGATCACAGAAAATTGAGTTTTCTATAATCCCCCTTACACTACCCTAAAGAGACTTTTCACCCTCCCATTAAGAATGTGACCCGCTGTATATATGTTTAAAAAATTATATTGTCATATAGTGTGTCAAAATAAATCACCAAATAACAAAAGCATGCATGCACTCTTACGTGATGGGAATTTTTTTAAGGATTCAAAATATACAATTAAATCCCATCATTTCAATTCAAAATTAAAAATATTCCATTTAAAACGAATATTGGATTTTATAAAAAACATTACCTTTCCACAAGATAATACCACTATGTTTCTATCAAATCAATTTATGAAATTTTCACAAGTTTCAAATCCATTAAGAACCAATTCCATCATTTTCTCAATTCATTTCTATAATCAAATTACCCATGAAAATTGAAATAATATGAATCATATCAATTATTTATATTCAACAATTTAAATTCACCAAATTCTATAAAACACATCGTAATAAAATGGAATTGGGGGTTTCCCATGTTTCTCTTCAAAAACCATTACAAATCTATTTATTTATTGGAGTTTCTTATTGGTAATTATAATTGAAATAAATTTTGAGGGATTAAATTTATATGAACAATTGAAATAAATCAAACATTTTAGGAATAATCTATTTGTTTAATTGTGATGAAACAACCAGCCTATTTTCATAAAACCCCACTCTCACAACAACACATTTCAATGGGAATGAAGGAATAGAATATATCTAATCTCATCCTATAAGTGAGATCCAACATCATGGAGTACATATTCATAGTCTTTAATGGGAGCAATTGAAATCTCAAGATAATAGAATGAGAGACTGACAAAAAACGATGAATAATTCAAACCAAGATGTCACTCACAAAAGAAAGGATGATCAGACAAAAAATGAATAAATCTAGAAGTGTTGGAAGACATCAAAATTATCCAAGGAAATATTTTTTTCGAGAGAAAGGTAATTAGAGAGGGCATAATAGGGAAATAACCCTGATTTTCCTCTAATTTATAGTAGTTTTTGGTTGTTGCATGACATGTAATCAAGTCACATTCCATGAATGTTTTAATTTCTATAATGGTGAAGATTTCATGAATATATATCTCCATATTAAATTTAGGTTATTTCATGTCATTTAAACCATATTCACAAAATTAATCTTTTCATATTCATAACGGTCAAACCCAACATCATTTGTCTTAAAATTGATCTAAATGAACTTCATGTTATGTAAATGAAATTCATAACATATACTCATTACACCATGAACCTTGTTTAATAGAATGTACCTATTATTAGTTACAAGACATGTAACATGGTTAAACAGAGTGTAATATCCTAGTCATTCAGAAACGATATGTAACATCCTCCCCATAATAACAACATTCTTTCCCCAGAAAGACAATGAATAATTGTCCATGTCAAATAGATGAGGCTACTAGAATCTCATTAGTTCCTCTCATTCTCTCATATAATTACTATCAGAATATTTCATTTTTTGAAAACGAAAAAATGGTACAATCCATCCATGACGTACCATGGTCTCAGAATAAACAAACAAGACAGGTCGCTCAATCACAAATAAATAAGATTCACCTTCATGATCACCCCAACCCAAAACTTGAGATGGATCAGAAAGATACATTCTCAGTTACAATACATGGAATCCGTTATTCATTGAAATCAAGAGAGGTGGTAGTGTGAAAGGGTAGTAAACATTCTCCACATTCTCAACTACCTCAACTGGTCCCACAAAATGATGAGAAAGACTTTGTTTCCTCCAATTTTGTTTGTGAACGAACATGGGTGAAACGTTCAAGAACATATGGTTTCTAATTGAAAACATTAATGGTCTATGGCAATGATCATTATATTAATAATATCATCTCTATGATGTAAACATCCTCTAATGAATTGATTCAATTTTATATATAGTCTCTTGCAACAATATTAGTCCAACTAAGGAACATTCACAAATCTTTGACCAAAAAAACCTATATTTTGATAGAAGACCATATTAGTCCATGAAATGATACATTATAATCACGAACCGGTATCTAATTTTATAAGAAAAAGAAACTAGCCCAAATGGTCAACCCTACCCACCTAAAGTCTTGACCACAAGCGCAAAGCGTTTCCTCTGGAACCCGTATAGCTATTTTTGTTTTTTCATCCTACTATAAATGGTATGTCGTACTCAAAAAGACATGAGATCACAGATCCTCCTAAAGGACTCTCCAAAAGTGAGAAATAAGAATAGGTTCCCTATCAGACAATACAATAGTATGAAGTCTAAGAAAACAAACAATCTCTTTCATAAAAATATTTCCAGACTCATTATCATCGGTTGAATCATGAATAGGTATAAATTTAGTTTAATTGGTCCGTATTTTGAGAACAACGCAAAACTCAATCTTCATTATATTAGTATGAAGAAACCCAACAAAAAAATTCCATTGATATTTCATCCCACTTCCTTGTTGGGACTGAAATTGACTAAAACAGTCCAGAAGGTTTCTATTTCTCAACCTTCTCCAATTGGAATATATATAAATGAGAAAAAAAAATCATCAATTCCCCATATCATAACAGGCCACCAAAACATCTAGATAATGTTTTATAACATGTCATAGGTTCTTGGGATTAAATCCCACTCAAGTTATAAATATCCCATATCATAGGATTCCTTGATGTTAATTGTACACCGTGTCAATTCTGAAAAACATGGATCACCCTCTTTAGAGGATAACTTATGGGAGATTGTCTCCCCACTATAAATAGAGTATCTAAAGCTACATAAGTCATCATCAAAATTTATTATTTAGGATTCATCTCGAGAAGAATGGATTTCAATATAATTATTTCTAAACAAACTTCATACCCTTTCTCCTGAACACCAATAAGAAACAATGAAAAACAAGGAATTAAATTAAAATATTCCAATGATTATTTCGCTATATGAGTCGAAATATTCCTTGACAAAGCATCAGAAATTACAATAAATTTTATATGGTTTTTGTTATTTCAAATTCAAAATATTCTAGGTAATACACCCAATGACTTTGATGAGGATTTAAATATTTCTGAGAGAATATATAACTCACACTTTTGTGGTATGAATACACTATAAGACATTCCCCCAAATGGTAATGTCGCATATCATAAGGAAATTCATAATCGAAACATGTTTAAGATCATGGGTCAGATAATTAATATCATTATTCCTAAGATGAAGGGGTGCATAAGAAACACTGTGATAACTTATAATAATTACACATCTTAATCATGAACATGATGCATCACAAAAGACTATATAGCCCTGCCCATCCTCTGGAAGATACTACACATGATTAGTTGTCAAAAATAAATCGAGATAAAATAAATAATTATGAAATTTACCATTACAATAATACATTACTCCTATCCATGTTATAGAATCCATAAGAGAATCCAATGTTGAGAAGCCATTGATAAACCATCGATATTTTCTAGATAAACCTAAGATGCTCATTATTTTAAAAACATTATGAGATTGTTCCCATGTCATAATAACCTTTAAATTTTCATGGTCAAATTAAATTCCGTTTAATTACACCACAAGGACAATGAATTTCACATCACAAATCAAAAAATTAAATTTTGAGAGCATGGTATAATGTTGGATATTTCTTGGTAAAGTAATAATAGTTCTCTGATATTTACCATGATCCTCATTGGTTGTAGAGGAAATTAGGATGGCAACCAAAAATAGCACCATGATCGTATCAAGATACTCATGGAAATTTTTTCCCTTAAATACATGAAAACCAAATATGAACTAGTCAAAAAAAGGGATTAAAAAGGTACACATAATGACAGTACCAGCATAGAAAGGTTGTGTTTTCGATGCTATATTCTTGTATCCTCAACTTATAGTAACAAAATCGAAGGTTGATATTTTAAAACCACTTATCCCCTTTCAACTAATAAAAAATATCATCAATTAGTAGAAATGGATATTTTTTCTTCACCATAACATGATTGATCTTTCGAATGTTAACACATAGGTGTGTAGAACCATCAAAATTTTTAATGAAGTGATCTGGTGCCACCCATGGTGATATGCTCCGGCATATTTATCCTTTATCAATAATATCATCCGTCTAGGAATTCATCTATATTAACTGTCATAGATCCATTTTTTAGAGAGAATTTAATATGGTTGTATATTAGGTATCAAGTAAATAGATTACTAATACTCTATTTTTAGTGGAAAACTATAAAAGTCTAAAAAAATTGGGAAAAATGACAGAAAACTAGAGGGAGATCAAAACTCATATATTATCTCTTCAGATCAAAAGAAAACTCATATATCAATTTCCAAAACACTAGATAATAAGGTACATATCAACTCAAACTTGGGACCCTTTATCCTTAAAAGACAATCGGAACCTGACTAGGTGTAATAATGTTCACCCATTGATGATAAAAATGAATCATGTATTTATTAGAAATGGCCCAATCCATCCTAAAAATGACATCATGATATTCCTGTTGAGAACCAGAAATCTCCAAGAAATATTGACATCTGATAGAGAGAAGATGCAACCGGGAATATGGAGACCATGCTCTCAAATTGTACAAAGGGGTATTGTAATATCAATTGGACAAGAGAGTTACTCTATAAGAATATTAAAAATATTAACAATACAGTTGAAAAAAATGAGTAAGACACACAAGAATCAAATATTGAGTCCACTAATGAAGAAGTTATAGTAATGTAACCTCTAATTGTTGATTAGCCTATATCTTCTTACACTATAAGTTATTCCACTATTGGAAGATGATTTATTCTAGATGGCTGTGGTTGTAATCCTTTTTTACGTGAATAATTTTATCTTCCCATAATTTATAGATGTGTTAAATATCTAGTTCCCCATTGAGTATTGGAGATGTTTCGGTATAACTTCATCAGGTACCCAAAACATCTTTCGGAGCCATTGTTTTTTTAGCATCCTCTATCATGATAAATTCTAAAGCCTTGTCCAATATCACTTATTCTGTATAGAACTGGTCGGTGAAAATAACCTTGAAGTCCTTCTACTCTAATCCCTCACTTTTATCTTCCATCACTAGTTTGTCCCACATTCTCAGGCATGGTCCCTCCAACATAAAGGTGGCACACTTTACCTTGATCATGTTATGTGTCTCCCAGAACATAAACAGACATTGTATCATGACCATTCATTCCTCATCATGTTGAGTATCATGGGATCCAATAAAATGATCAGTTTTTGGTGAAGGAAATCATGAATATTATTTCTATGAATATCCCCTTGTGGATCTATAGTAAGAGCCTGAACAAATATTGGTGGGGATTTCATTCAAAATAATTGCATAATATGAACAATCACCTCAACTATATTAGGATACACAATAGGATTCACTCACTATGGTTGAATAACAGGCTACTCCTATTTCAAATTCACATGCCTTCTTATAGAATAAATTTTACACAATTTAATCAGACATCATTTATGACAATATGTAGTGCTCAAATAGAGAAATAAGAGAAATTAATCACCGCATAATGATAAAATGATTTTGATTTCAATTTATATGTATCTAAATAAAACAAATACAAGAACTATTACATATGATACATTTATATAACCTACCCTAGAGAAATAATATTCATTTCGGTTAGATATAGATAGGAACTCAATCGCATGTACCACTTATCTTCTAAAAATATTCAAAATTTCATACTAACTTCAAGAAAATATCTTATCAACTTTCACTGAGACGACATTATCATGAACCATCTCAGGTACCTAGGTAGCTCGATTACCAATCAAGCCATGACATTGCATGAAGGGATTCCCTAATCACAATGGGTTAGAGACCAGAATGTGGTATCAAAAATCATGAATGTGGGAAGAAATTTTCTACCAAACATATGGGAATAAAAAGAAATAAAATAATATCCATAAAAATGAAGCTCTATTTTGAATAAAGTACCCAAATAAAATAATGAATGCATTTCCCAAAATCCCTATAACCAATGTACAAAATGAATGGAAAATATTCTCAAGCTCTTAAGGAAACAACTCAGAAATTCCATATCTAAGAAGTTGGATCCACCACTAAGAGATCCTATCCCATTTATTGAACATGAAACAAGATAGTCTATAAATACCTAAAAGAAAAATTTGGGTGTGAGGGTAAGCCCGGTTGGATACCACAAATTTTTACTAATAGGATTCAAAATAATGAATATCAAAATAGGTAAACTCAATTTTCCAAAACTAGTATTTTCAATTATAAAATCATATTTAATCCAAAAATTATAAATATTTTTAAAATTATAGAAAATAATCTTAAATAACATGATGTTACAATACCATTGAAAGAATATTTTAAAGAATGGATAAAATAAGACATTTAAATAAAACTATTTATGTAAATAATTCAAAGGAATGTAATTAATTTTTACAATATTTTCATAAAATTATATAACAAATATAAATAATCTAGTGATCCACATGGTCATATCCCATGTAGGTATAAAAGCATAAACTTGATATTGGACATCAAAATCTATATGTGATAATAGAAATATAAGAATACAGACGTCCCCTTAACAGTGTCCCTATGTGACTACTCACCCTCCCATAGGGGATGTGACCCAATATAGTTATCTTTTAGAACATTACAATATCATAGAGTGTGTCCAAATAACTCAAAAACTACCTAAGGCTTTGATGAAATATTACATGATGTGCAATTAATTTTAAAACTACACAATATAAAATAAAATCCCATTGTTCCAATACATAATATACTATTTAACATTTAAAACCTAAATGTATTTTAATAAAAAAGCATTACCTTTTAACAAGACAAAACCACTATTCTTCTATCAAACCATTTTATGCCATCTCCAGAAGATTGAAATCTATTCAAAACCAATTCCTACATTTTCAGAATTTATTTCAACAATTAAAATAAATAATTTAATTGAAATCATTCCCCTAAAATCCTCATTTTATATTCAAGAATTTCAATTAACCAATTTCAAAAACACACTCCACAATTCATTGGAATATGGGGTTTTCCATATTTCTAGGCCAAAAACATTTCATATATCCCGATTAAATTGATTTATTTTATCAATTTAATTGGAATAATGTTTTATCAATTGAATTTAAATAAATAATTGAAATTATTCATGACTGTTATGGAAAATCAAATTATCTAATCCGGATAGAAGCATCTACATTTTTCTTGAAACACAACACTCGCAACGACACTTGTCAATGAGAATGAAGGCATAAAAGATATCAAAACTCTACCTAGAAAAGATATCTAGAATCCTATTGGGAATATAAATTAATAGCAGGATTATCCATTTAAATCATAATAGATAATAATGGGAGATATATGATGAATTAAGAAGAATGATTTCCTGGATTCACCCATCAAAGCAATTATGACTGAACACCAATGAAATGGATCTGAAAGAGTTAGAAATTAAAGAATAACAAGGGGATGGATTTGGATTGAGAGAAGTGGAATCTAGGCAGATTGAATGAATAAATAAACAAGTGATGCACCACTTTTATATTAGTGGTTAGGAATTTACACAGTTTTCAATCCAATTAGTCGATGAGAACCTTTGAATTTTTATAATGGCTAAGACACGTTGAATATGTAACGCTCCTTTTATCATGACCAGTGCCCCGGAGCCTGTGTCCTGACGTCCACAAGCTCGCCATCCATAGGCCAGTGGTTTGCGTCTATCACCAATTGTGTATTTCCCTAAAATATGGAAGGCATTGCCTTTATAAACTGTAAACAAACACAATAGAGAACACATTTGGATTCAAAATACTAAGTAAAACTGTATAAAAATAGTGCGATGAATGTAAAAGGGGCCGGAAATATAATCCCAACTGTAAAGTATAAGAAATTGAAATTTACAAGTACAACTGAAGAAAATAAAAACTGCAGTTGGGTTATCCTCTAAGGTTCCTACCTGAAGGGTATGTATATATAACATCCCCAGCACTCCAAGTCTGTCAGTCTCCTTCATGTACCGACTCATCATAAGGACCACCTCTGGGCACTGTCTAGTAATGGTAATCTCAGCGTCAATCAATGTTGTCCATATTCTGCATCCAACACAATAATGTGCGGGTATAACCCCTGCAGGGTTGAGTATAATGATACTCATTAGGGACCATGAGACCCTCAGGTCTCACAAAATCCAACAAGGATAAACCACAATGTATGAAATCATCAGATAATGTTACTTAGGTATAGTCCCATACATATAACTATGTTATTAAGTGATCCATCTTAATCATGAGGAAAACACAAATGTTACTGACTCAGCTCCACCATGATTTTTATTCACATTTTCGAGACCTTGGATGTTGGTGAACTCCTCCTCTATCGAGTAGATTAGGCATGCCACGACATCATGGAGATTCCCACTAACCATTAACTATTGAGGTACTCCTCCTATCAAGTACCGTGGCTCTGCCGCATCACACATAGGCGCTCCCGACCGTGGGTCTTCCTCCACAACCAGACACTCCCCCTAATAGCCTACAAAGGTACTCCTCCAATCGAGTACCACGGGTTTTCTGCCACAACTAGGTGCTCCTCCATCATGGGTCTCCAGCCACAACCAAGAGCACCCCACTAGGCTAGTCGAGTCACTAAGAGTCAATCAGTTAGCAGTAGTCTAGTCTCAGCCAGCTAAAATTTCTAAAAACATTGCCCGTTCATATCTAGAAGGATCCACTCGATGAGCTAGTGGTCGATTTTTTATGTTTCACTAAGTCCCATGAAGATGTATCTCAACGGTCTGCCACGTCATTGAGGTCTCAACGCAACAGAAGGTGTGTTAATTGAACACCCAGTCTGTCAGTTTTCAACCTATTCGTCCCGGGGGCCTGGTTGAATTCATGCTCAATACAACCTTACTATATCCCAACTATATCCCAAACTATAGTGGGGTATACTAAATGGGACCGTCACGCTCCACGATTACCGGTGCCACTGACGGTTCGACAAAAGGGTGTTTGGTGCCAACGATAAGGCCAAAAGAAAGTGAATGGGTCATAATGGGCCTGGGTCCAGTCTGTCCTAGTTGGACAGGACCGGCCCTACCTAGTCAGGGCCAACTGGGTCCGGGTTGACCCTGCATGACATGTTGGGTCTGGCCCAGCCCGTTGGCTTTGGCCTAGCCCGCAGGGCCCGACCTAGCTAGCCGTGAGGGGCTGCGATGTGTCGTTAGAGCACAGACCGGCCGTCGGGGCGCGGAACGGCTATGGGGTCGACGAGAGAGCGACTCAGCCCGGAGGTCTGCAAGTGGCCGGCTCGGGTGGGGTGACGCGATGGCATGTGCCGGTTCGGCCGGTGCGCCACAAGGTGTGCGAGAGTCCGGCTTGGCCGGGGCGCAGTGAGGGGCGCGTCATGGGCGGCTCGGCCTGGGAGTCCAGGGCCGATTCGGCCAGCGGAGGCGCAAGGAAAGCCGAGTGCATGAACGACAGAGCCTCGAGGCGCGCGGGGTGCCCGTGGCCCGTGGAGTTTGGGGTTCGGTTCAGCTGGGGATCAGCACGGCTCGGCCGGTGGGCGGCGCGGCCTAGGGGGATCGGATGTCGATGGGTGGTGCATTTCAGCGCAGGGCAGTGGAGCCGGTTTGGCCTGGGCTCCAGTGTGTCGTGGGGGCAGCGTGGGTTGGGGAGGCCTTGGGCCGTGCAGTCGTTGCCTTCATTGCCTTTGTCGTCTCGTCACCTCGTCGTCATTCCAAAAAACATCACAAACAAGAACAATAGTTGGGTCAGACCATGTTGGCATGGCCGTTACCCTTTGTGTTTAGGGTGGTAGCAAGCGGTTCGATCTTTCTTGAATTTCAAAGAATTAATAAGAATAATAATAGAAGAAGAAATGTCTATCAACACCCCGCATCTTCCCACAAAAAAATAATTCCTAAACTGCAAGGAAAATCATCCACAATGATTCTTTCTTTTAGAAGAGAATATTTAAAAGAGTAATATCATATTCAAATAAAACCCCTAAATTTGTTCAGTGTTCGTTGATAGAGTATTGGGGAAGAAGACAGAGTTGTCGTCGATCGTTGCGTCCACCGCACATATCCAATCACAAGTTTCTGCATCAATTCAATGACAACGATGAGGAAGGAGGGTCACTCATCGAAGACGTCCCACATCGGTTTCTGCAACAAGATTCTTCTGAGGAAGAAGTCTAAGACGATCATTTTTTGCATTATTTGTTGGAAGAATGTGTTCTTCGATCTTCATTGGTGAAACTAGTTCATCATTACTGAGAGCATTCTCCCAAGATCTCTAATACTCAATTTCAAACTTTTTTCTAACAAAATAATAGTTAGCCCCTCCAAATAATAGATTATCTATTATTTAGTTTGATGGGTTTAAAATTCAAATTGGTGTATTAATTAAGTTGGCTCCACTAAATTAATTCATGAGGTTGGTAGAATTTAGGAGGGGAAGGGATGACACCATTAAAGGATGAATGGAGAGACTCTCCCTCATGAATTAGTGAAGTTGAGTGGTTTACCTCTCCCCCCATTATTAGGGGGGTTTAGTCCCAGGTGGTCCACACATCATAACCTATCATGGGAGGTTATGTTTGGGTGGGCCCCGCCACCATAATCTCTCATGGGAGAGTAAGGTATGGTGGTCCCCACCACCAACTTCAACATGGGTGGTTATAACATATAAAAATAAAATAATACATGCATTTATTTTATTTTATTATTCCAATGAAAAACCCCAAAACTATCTTCCACCCCCAACCATTTTTCATCGAGTTGAATTTCTTCTGAATAAAATATCAGTGAAACGAGTTCAACGGTTCCCTCAGATTTCAATTCCAAGCACCAGTTCAAATGTTATACAAACTCGCTCATACATTTAGTGAACATACCCGAAGAAAACATTAGAAATCGATTTCGGGCACACTGAGCTTCAGAATCACGCGTTGTCCAGTTTTGTGGACTCGTAGAATTCCCATTTATTAAAAGAAATTATATGCACATTATGGGTCATTAAATTTTCCCCACCTCAGGGCTCTACATCCCTGTAAGCCACAACTCATAACTAAGGGAACATGTAGGGGTACTAATCACACATCTGAGTCTCCCCCTCCCATATGCTCTCCTAGAGGTTCTCGTGCTACCAACGAACGCAAACCAGAGGTATAGACCGTCCATGAAGGACCTACTCTTGTAAAACCTAAATCTCTACTGAAACCTCTGTAAAAGTCACCCCATTGTCGACATCCAACTCTCCATGGTCGATGATGTGAGAAGGGTTGTTCACAGATCTCCTCATCTCAGATACATGGAAGACATCCTGCAGCCAGTGCAACTGAGGTGGAATAACTAAGCGGTATGTCACCTCGCCAACTCTAGTGAGGACCTGAAAAGGTCTATTGAACCTTGTAGATATCTTTCTGGATCATCCAAATCTCCACAGAACTCTACAAGGAGAGACCCATAGAAATATGTGGTCTCCAACCTCAAACTCTATAGGTCTACATCTCTTGTAGGCATATGACTTATACTTGCTCTATGCAGTATTCATCTGCTCATGGATGATCTGCACCTTCTCTGTGGTATCTTGTACCAACTCTGGTCCCACTTGTGCTGACTCCCCTGGATCTGTCCAGCACACGGGTGATCGGCAAGGTCGCCCATATAACACCTCAAATGGTTTCATTCTTATGGTGTAGTGATAGCTATTGTTATATGAAAACTCCATCAATGTTAAGTGGTCTGGCCAGCTACGATCGATGTCGAGGACACAAGCATGTAGCATGTCCTCAAGGGTCTAAATGGTTCACTCAGTCTTACCATCTATCAGAGGATGGATGATGGTGCTCAAACAAAACTATGTACCAAATACTTCTTGCAACCCATTACATAGTAGGGAATTAAAGCGTGTGTCATGATCCGAGACCATCATCGAAGGCACTTCATGTATCCTCACAATCTCATGCACGTAGAGGCATCACATGCTCTCTACTGATCGCTGCTATCTAATAGGTAGGAAGTTATCCGACTTGGTGAGATGGTCAATGATCACCCAAATTGATTCATGACCCATGTATATACGTGGATTTCCTGACACAAAGTCAATTGATATCCCATCCCACGTCCACTTTGGGTCCTCTAAAGGGTGCACCAAGCCTACTGGTACCTGGTGCTCAGCCTTCTCTTGCTGACATGTGAGTCATCGAGAGACAAAATTTGCAACTACTTTCTTCATTCCAGACAACCATTGTTGTATTCTGAGATCCTGGTACATCTTTTCCACTCCTGGATATACCGCTATAGGGGTTGTGTGGAACTCCTTCAACACTTCATCCCGAAGTGAAACTCGTACCATTGTATGTTCTCTAAAGGGGATGATGTGCCCATCACATTCAGAAAATCCATCAGGTGCCTCACCTATAGATATTTCAGCACATCATGTCTTGCAGTCAGTGTCCCCATGTTGTGCCTCCCTGGCTCACTAAAGAAGTGATGGAATGACTTTAAGATTCTGAAGGAAGGCTACTCCATTTCTATCCACAAAAGATAACTGTAAATCATCTAGGTTCTCTATCACATCACCTAGCAGCTATATACCCGATCTCCTGCTGAGTGCATTTGCAACAACGTTCCCCTTCCAAGGAGTATAGAATATCTTGATGTCAAAGTATTGTAAGAACTCAAGCCAATGTCGTTGTCTCAAGTTCAGGTCCTTTAGAGAGAAGATATACCTGAATGTCTTTTGATCAGGGTACTCGATAAAACATTCACCCATCAGATAGTGTCACCACATCTTCATGGCGAATACCACTACTTCTAACTCTAGGTCATGGGTAGCATAGTTTTTCTCATGTTGTCTCAGCTAATGAGATCCATTTGCGATCACTGCTCTCTTCTATATCAGTACATATCCGAGTCTGGTCCCTGAGGTATCGCAGTAGAATACATACCCAACGCCTTCCTCTCGAAGCCTGAACATGGGGACACTAGTCAGCCTCTGCCTCATGTCCTGAAATCTCTGATGGCATATCTCCGACAACACAAAGGGCTTCCCCCTCTTCATCAAGGCTAATAGTGGTGCTGCAAATCTGGAAAAATCTAGAACAAATCTCCGGTAATATCCGGCCAAACCCATGAAAATTTGTACGTCCTTCACACTCTTAGGTGGCTCCCAAGTATGTACCGCCACAATCATCGTTAGATCCACTGCTACTCTAGCTTCCAAGATGACATGTCTTATAATGTGGACCTCTCAGATCCAGAACTGGAACTTTCAGAGTTTTCCATCATGATGGTGCTCTCGATGTGTGTCAAGTACTACCTGAAAATGGTAGGCATGCTCCTCCTCAGTAGCTGAGTAGATCATAAATTCATCGATGAATACAAAAATGAAGTGTTCAAGTTATCGCTGAAATATCATGTCCATGATTCCAACGAGCACTACTGGAGCATTAGTTACAACGAAAGGAATAACCAAGAACTCGTAGTGGCCGTATAGACATCTCAATGCCGTCTTTTGCACATATTTGTCTTGCACTCTGAGCTGGTGATAGCCTCATCTGAGTTATATCTTCAATAACCAATGTGCTCCCTTCAGCTAATCAAAGAGGTCATCAATCTTTGATATTGGGTACTTGTTCTTCACGATCACCTGGTTCTGGCGTCGATAGTCAACACAAAGCCTCAAACTTCCATACTCCTTTTTGGAAAATTGAATCTGGGTTTCCCAAGTTGAAACACAAGGCTAGAGGAATCCCTTCCCCTGTAAGTCCACCGGTTGTGCCTGCAGCTCATGAAACTCAGTGGGAGCCTTCTGATATGCTGGTGTAGATATCGGTGTCATCCCAGGGTACAAGTCAATGTAAAAGTACACCTCTCCACAAGGAGGTAGACATGGGACATCATATGGGAAAACACTTGTGTACTGGTCCACCACTAGAAGATATCTCAGACTCTCCACATCTACTTATCCAAGGTTAAGGATATTTAACTGATGAGTGATCGGTTGCACTCTCCTCAGAGTAGGTCCATCCTAAACTAAAGAAGCTTCCATCTCGCTGGTGAAGGTTAAATTGGTCCCATCCGTGTAGACACACCATAGTTTTTACCTAATACAGTCTAACAGAGCATGGAATGTAGATAAACAGTCCATAACCAAGATGATGTCATAAGGTCTTGATGCCTCTATTAGGATATCATAACTAAAGATCTCGCCTCACAGAGTAAGCTCACACTATCAGCACCAGTGCGTAATTGTTGAGTCTTCTCTCGTAGGAGTCTCTAGCCATAAGGATTGAACAAATAGCTCCGTCAGAATCTCTGAACTACGAAAAAAGATAGTGGCAATGAATGAGTGACTAGCACCTAGGTATATAAGAACTGCAGATAAGGTGGAATAGACACAGATTGTACCTCGTATCATCTCTGAGCACTGTGATTGTAGGCCTCAACTACATGGAGATGATCTCTCGCTTGTCCACCTACTCCAAATGGTTGGGTTGGACCTCCTGGTGTTGGTGGTGGATATAACTCATCAAAACATCATCCACTACCAGCTACAAGACCAGCTCCTCTGCCATGTCCACCTTCTCCCTACGGACCTCCTCGATCGAATCTCTATCTCTGCCAAGGCAATCCTTCAACCATCTGCTGATCATCTGAATGGAGGGTCAGACAGTCACGATCCATGTGAACCTACCTCCTACATGTGAAACACTGCCCACTCCTAGCATGTATGTCTCTACTCCAGGAGAACCGAAAAATCGTTCCCGAGTCACTTGGTCATCCACCTGTAGGTAGGTCCTCTTGGTCCACTGCGACATCTGTCTGCTTCCAGCTGCAGAAGTCTCCGCTACTTGTCGACAGGTGGTGGATCTCACAACTAGAGACTATTTATTAAAGAAACACTCCACTAGGAGGGCTCTCTCTAAAACCTATGCAATTTTCGGGATGATGAGTGAGATCACTGAAGCTCTGATCTCTTACCTAAGTCCATACGTGAAGGTCTGGACCCTGATGAATGGGTCTTGTACCATATCAGTTGAGTAACATTAGAGGTTTGTGAACCTCGATGAGTACTGAGATACTGTCATGCTACCCATCTGTAGATGAAGTAGCTCATGTATGTGCACTGCGCCAAAAGTCTCTAGGACAAACTCTCCCAGAAACTGGCTCTTGAAGTCTACCCAGAGAAGCGTCATCTCATCTTGAACATGGATCATAATGATCCACCATCTTCCCACTACTACATGTAGAAGACTGGCAGTAAGAATCACCATATGGTTGGCTGGAGTCCATACTAGTCAAAAAACTCTCACCTCAGCCTCCAGCCAATCGTCAGCTGTCTGTGGGTTCGTCTCTTCCTTGAACTTGGGTGTCCTCTGGCACCGGAACTAGTGTAACATACTAAACTTGTGTGGATTGTCTACTGCTAGGGCTGGTGGCATCGGTGGCCCAACGGGGAGTGGTACCATTGGTGCCTCCACTGGAAAAGGCCCTTGTACCGAGGCCTCATTTCTCGTTGGTGTATCTATGCATATAACTCTTGGGACACTAGATGGTTGTCCATGGGGAGGCATCCTGAAAGTAACAGATGTGGATAAATCAAATGATTATAACTGGTGAGCTGACCTGGTTGAGGTGACCTAAAGAAAACATTTGAAAACACACATGCAATCAGTGTTTCTGTGCACTATGTCAGAAATCAGAAGTCAGGGTCATGGTGTATGGATACGTCGTTCGCCAGACTAACACTAGACTCCCTGAACTGAGAACCACACCCACTAATCTAAACACTATTTCTTCATAGAAAAGAATGATCAATGTCTTATGTTATGTGGTAGAACCAACTCACCTAATACCAATTTCTCATGAACCATCCCCCGGGGCCCGTGTCTTGACTACCCCAAGACCACCTTCCAAATTCCATGGGATGGAGACTAGAAAAAAGGTTATAATTCCCTAAAAATAAGAAGGAATTGACTTCATACACTATAAACAAACACAATAGAGCACACAACTAGATAAGAAACACTATGTAAATCTATATAACAAAAGATTTCTGAATGTAAAAGGGGATGGGAATACAATCTCAACAGTAATGTACAAGAAACAGAAAGGTACAAGTACAACTGAAGAAAAGAGAAATGGGCATTGGGTCGTCCTTCGAGGTTCCTACCTGAAGGGTAGGTAAAGATATCCCCCTCAGAAATCAATGTATTTCAGTCTCCTCCTTATACCGACTCATCGTAAGGTCCACCACTGTGTACCATCCAGTCCTGGTACATTCATCCTCAATCTACACTATTTTCCATCTGCATCCAACCAAACAAGGTGTGGGCATAACCCATGCAGAGTGAGTATAACGATACTGAGTAAGGACCCCAAGACCCTCAATGTCTCAAAAAATACAACAAGGATAACCCAAAATTATGAAATAAATAGATAACTTTAATTAGTTATATTAACATACATATACCTAGGTTATCATGTGATCCAAATCAATCATGAAGAAAACACAAAAGATACTAACTCAGCTCAAGAATGATTTTTATTCACATTTTCGAAACCTCATCTGTTGGAGAACTCCTCCTCTATCAAGTAATGTGGGCCTTCCGTGACACCAAGGTGCTTTCCAAAATCCATGGACTATTGAGTTACTCCTCTTTTCGTGTATTGTGGGTCTACTGTAACACATAGAGGCGCTCCCCACTGTGGGACTTCCGCCGCAACCAGGCAGAGCATGTAGATGTACTCCTCCTGTCGAGTATCACTGGTCGGCCGCCACAACCTGGAGCTCCTTCATCGTGGGCCTGCCGCCACAACCAGGATCTCCACACTGGCCAAGTTGAGTGACTCCTAGTCAATCAATCAGTAATCATCAAGTCTTATCCAGCTACAAGGTCTCCGCACTCTGTCTTCTTGTCTCTGGAAGGATCCGCTCCATGAGCTACTTCTCGATACTCCAACTATCATGAAGTCCCATGAAGAAGTATCAAAAAGTTCCACCATGTCATAGACGTCTCAACGCAATAGATGGCACTTCATTCGGATTCCCGGTCTGTGAGTTATTACCCTTTTAGTCCCTGAGGTTCGATTTGATTCGTGCACAATCCAACATGACTGTATCTCAACTATACCCCAATCCCTAGTGGGGTATAATGAAAGGGACTGTCATTATCCATGATTACACGCACCACTGATGGTTCATCCAACAGACGCCGGGTGCCAAAGATATGTCCAAAAGAAAGAGTACGGGTCGTAATGGGCCCAGGTTCGAGTCGACCCGGCCTGACACGTTGGGTCTGGCCCGTCCCTTTGGGTGGGCCCGGCCATTGGATTCATCCAGTCCCAACAGGCTACGAGGGGTTGCTAAGAGCCATGAGGGCGCGAACCGGACATGAGGGCGCGAACTTGTCGTGTGGTCAACATGAGGGAGGCTCGGCACGGGGGGACGTGAGGGGCCTTCTCAGCCGGGTCACTAAGAGTGTGCAGGCCGTTTCAGCCGGCGCGCCGCGAGGGGCACAGGAGGCTGTCTCGGACGGGCCACCGCGAGGGGCACATCTCAAGATGCTCAACCATAGAGTTCTTGGTCGGTTCGGCCAGCGGAGGCATGGGGCGCGCGGATGGCGGAGCCGCGGGGTGTGCGGGGCGCACTGAGGACGAGTATCGGTTCAGCTGGGGTGCAGCGCGGCTCAAACGGTTCTACTTTCGGGTGGGGTGGCCGGCGGGCAGCATGGCTTGGGCGGCTCAGAAGCTGGCGGTCTTTGGGTTTTAGCCCAGGGTGGCAGAGCCGGTTCATCCGCGGCGCCGGAGCGCCGCGTGGACAGCGCTGGTCGCGGAGGCCGCGCGAAGGGCGACCATTCCCTTCATCGCCTTCGTCGTCTTGTCGCCTCATCTACATTACGAAGAACATCACAAACAAGAATGGTGGAGGGGTCAGGAAATTTTGGTTTGGCATGTACCCTCCACGTTTAGGGTGGTATCAAGAAGATCAATCTTTCTTTAATGTCAAAGAATTTCCTATAAGACGATAGTAGAAGAAAAGTCTATCACCACCCCGCATCTTCCCACAAAAAACAATTCCCAACCCACAAGGACAATAAAATACAATGATTCTTCATTTTAGAAGGAACGAATTAAAGGAATAATATCATATTCAAATAAAACGCCTACTTTGTTGGTTGTTCGTTGGTGAAGTCGTGAGGAAGAAGACAGAGTTGTCGTCGTTCTTCACATTCGGCACTCAATTACATTACCGAGCCCGTGTATCGGTTCATTGATGATGATGAGGTGGGAGTTTCAGCTATCAAAGACATACCATGTCAGTTGCTTCTACAAGGTGCTTCCAACGAAGAAGTCAAAGACGCTTGATGCCGGCGTTCTTCGTTGGAAGAACATGTTCTTCGTTCTTCATTAGAGAAACTAGTTCTTCGTTGGAGAGAGAATTATCCCAAGAGCTCTATTCCTCCATTGCCACCTTTTTTCAACAAAACAATAGGTAGCCCTTCCAAATAATATATTATCTTTTATTTAGTTTGATGGGTTTAAAATTCGAATTAGGTGAAATAAATAATTTGGCTCCACTTAATTAATTCATGAGGTTGGCACAATTAAAGAGAGGCAAGGTTGACACCATCAAAGGAGGGGGGTAGAGAGACTCTCCCTCATTAATGAGGGTAGTTGAGAGGTTTTCCTCTCCCACCATTATTAGGGGGTTTAGTCCCGGGTGGTACCCAAATCGTAACCTCTCATGGGAGGTTAGTTTCGGTTGGGGTCCACCACCATAACCAATAATGGGAGGTTAATGTGTTGTGGTCCCAACCGCCAACTTCCACTTGGGTGGTTATAATTGATAAAAATAAAATAAAACACGTGTTTATTTTATTTTATTATTCCCACAAAAATCCGAAATACTATTATCCACCATCGACCAACTGTCATCGAGGTGAAAGTCTTCTTAAAAGAATATCGACGCTTCGAGTTCAATGGTGTTCTCAGATTTCAATTCCGAGCACCAGTTCAAATGTTATAAAAACCCACATGTACGTTTACTAAATATACCCAATCAAAACTTCGAAAATTGATTACAGGCACACCAGGCTTCAGAATCATGCGCCGTCATGTATTGTAAACTTGTAAAATTCCCATTTATTTAATAAAATACATGGAAATTTAGGGTTTTTACACCATTAATGTCAGGGTAATAAATGATTTTTAAACCCTACTCACACCGTGAAACTTAAAATATTCATAATTGAAAAACCCCCATCATTACAAATTCATATATTAAATAACTTCAATTCATGTAAAGGGTAGGCATTGCATGTACCCATCACACATTGAACAATATTTGACAGGTTGCACTTTATAGTAGTTAAACAACGTGTTACCTAGTTACTAGGCATGTAATATTATAGATGATAATTAATGGGATGTTACCTAAATGAAAATTCATTATCTAAAACTATAAAAAATATCAAAATAAATAAAAAAATTATACATATAAAATCTCATGATCATAAACATGGTTTCTTTTGGGAAATATGTACTTTTAAATCCTTTGTAATGATTTGAAATGTAAATTTGAATTATCCAATGAATATCACCGAGTATTGTTAAAATGGGTGCACAGTAAGGCTCTTTGTCATGTACTAGGTTACACATGTCAATATAGAGACATCTTTTTGGATTTGTTACCACTATGTACATTTGTTCTAGAACCAAGCCCACTTGTAGTATCTAGAGAGTGATGTATTTCTAGGATGACCCATATAATATCTAATATACCAAATTCTAGGATGTTCTCCTATGTTTTTTCATATATTATATCTTAGGGTTTTCTCCCAAAATAAATTTTTTCTATATCTATTTTCCCTGATTTCTACAAAAAAATCATTACTACAAACATTAAAATCAGCGACACCAGTTTACTAATGTTGGTATCATACATTATTACATTGGTGAAATAAAAAGTATTTTCATATCCTTAAAGATGAAATAGTTTAGTATTTTTGGAAAACAACATACAATCATAAGTATTATATTAAAAATATTAAAAAAATATATCATAGTATTTGCATTAGTAAAACTAATTATCTCTAAGATTATACCCTTAAATAATTCATTATATACATCTTTGAAAAATAGGGAAAAATAAAACATAACAAAAGGGAGATATCATATTGTCAATGATGGTAAATAATATAGTAGAATCTAATATATTCTTTTCAGAATGTGAACAACAAAAAACAAATGACATTAAAACATACAATTGTGTATAATATGGAATGAATGAATGCTTAATAAATGATTCCATAATTAAAATCACATGATAATGATACAAAACCATTGATATTATACTAGTGGACTGTTCATAGGGATTATCAATTACTAATATCAAAATGCTTGAATAAAGAATGTCATAAAACATGAACATACCATAAATGCCTCTTCTAATAAATTGAAAAATACAACATTAATGTCTAAGACAAAATCTATTTCTATTTTTTCTCATGAGACCTACTGATTCATTTGTGGGTTATAGAAGGATCCACCTATTACATACTAAGTGATATGAATTCATTATATATAAAATTGAAATATATATTTTAATAAATGCTCCCTTTAAAAATTTGAAATATTTTAATTATAAACATAGATGAATGTGCTCTAAAAATTCATTTTGAAATTCTAGAGAAAAATATAATTTTTACTTTTGGATAGAATATAACTTTTAGAAAATAATTTTAATTTTTTCATAATACCATATTATAAAAATGTATATACCAAAAATTAAAATGGAGGTAAAATAAAATTATATTGTAGGAATATATTACTTCCATATTAAGTGAAAACATTTTACAGAATATTACTTAACCTTTTGAAGTGACCCTACTTAGTAAAGATTAACAAAATATAATAAAGTGCCTATAAAAAATTGTTTAATTTTTATATGAAACCATGAATGAACAAGGGTATAATTTATTGATAAAATTAGAGACTTTATTAATATAAATTTGGTTTAAATTATATTACAGAGTGAACATGAAAATGGGTTAGAAACGGGGAACATTCCTTAAATCAGTTTTTTTGATCGAAATGAATTGAGAACGAAACCTTATACAACATGTAATTACCCATTAGTCAAATCCTATAACACATTCAATTAATAATAATAAAATCAAACATATAATACCATAAATATAAATAAATTAACAGTATGATACACAAAAGAGAACTATACATACACCGCACAGATTAAAAAATGGTAAATGATGAATATCACATAGGCATAAATTTGAAATGTGAAAAACCATCACCTTGAGATTCAATGTGGTCTCCACCTTATAATAATTCCCTATATAATAAATTTAAATTCATTAATAAATTAATTCAGACCATTTTCAATATGTATTTTATTTATTTTATTTTTATGATGTTCATTTATGGCCTTTTTGATGTGTTAAAAGATACAACATTATCATTCAGGAGTGTTAATATCCTGGGTTTTTAGGATCAACTAACTTCTATATGAGTATGGAAGTTCATGTAAAATGGGAATAAATATATAGAATTCATGTTATATTTTATTAAAGAAAATATATATGATAAAATGGTTGTAAATTTAGATTTGTTATTTTGGATCCCGATTAATCATTTGATAAGACATTAGTGATGATTCATGATATTATTTTTGGTGGGTTATCGATCTACATAATCAGGTTTTTCATTATTAATTTTATCATGTGAATTTAATGGTTATAGAAAATTAAATAGGATTCAAAAAATATATTATAATATTTTTTCCATAAAAATTTGTGTACCATGCATCCCTTAATATTAAACGAAAATACATCATCCATGATTTTGGTAAATTGACATATAACAAAATGATGTTTTATATTATATAATAAAAGAGTGGGAGAATGGATTTATATTGAAGACCATCCATTGACATGATATAATTAAAATATAAAAATGACAAGAGAGTAAAAATGTACCATTGTTTAAGGGAGGTGATGTAAGGATAATAATATAAAACAAATTGAAAAGAAAAGATATATGATTTTTACCTCATTAATTATCTTCCTTGAGAACCTCCTTAGGGAGTTGGATTTTGAATTTTATTTAGACCAAATGATCTATTAAAATGGGAAGAGGCTTGGGAAGTGTATTTTGTACAAATTTTAAATTAATAAAGATTGAAATGTGTTATTTTAATGGGTATTATAGGGTGGAATTTATAGTAGAGAAGAAGAGACTTTTTTATGTTTTATGTTTTTTGTTTTTTGTTTTGGCTCATGAAAATCAATTATTTGAGCATTATAAAAATATATATTTATAAAATTAATGATACTTAAGTATTATGGGAATACAACAGCCATAAATCTTGTAGGACTCAATAAATCATATATTTATAATTTGTCTTTAATTATCATATTTTACTATTCACTGAAATGGAATAATTTTTTACATATACAAAAAATTCATAATAACCATTTTTTAATGATTATAATTCAAAAATTTATTACATTTTGGGAAATTAATTAAATATATATGTGAAATTTAATTTTTAATTAAATTCATCATATACTTAAAAAATACATAATTTAAAATGATACATGATTTATAACTATTTGGAAAAATATAAAAGGTCACATAAAATTAACATAAAATCATAAGAAACAAATATTAATTTTAGAATAAAATTTATGTAAATAATAATTCATTTAAATTATTTTTTAAATTTTAAAATGGTCATTAAATTATTATTTCTAGGAAAATAAAAATAAATAAATATTAATTTAATAAATATAAATTTACATAAATTATGATATATTTATTTCCTAATTTTATTTATAAGACACCTAATTTTTTTATTCATTTAGGGGTGATATTACTTTTCCTTTTTGTAGTATATAGTTCATATGGGTCATATTATTATTCCTAGGGGAATGTAACTATTTCATAGGAATATGATCATTAAAATATAGATATTCCTCTTATCCCATTTATTATTTATTTATAATTTTTTTATTTTGATCTATACGTGGAATTATGTGATTTATATTATATGAAATATTTTTAATAATAGAAATTTAATTAATATAAATCTTGGGCATTACAGATTATTTCATAATTCTATAAAACTATAAATGGTAATGATCTTAAAAATGTATGATAATAAATTTATTAACTAAAGTTAATGTAAATGTAATGGTTAATGTCTGGACAACACATTTGGTATCAGAGTAAATATTTAAATAAAATTGGAGATTATGATTTTTTCTAAATTTATGGATTCCATCATGGGGTTTTAGGTTTATGTTTGATAGTTATTTTAAGGGAATTGAAATTTTTTTATGTTTTAATTGATGAAATTTTAAACTGATTAATGAAATTTTGTATAAATTTTCATTGGATATATGTATATTTGACCTCTAGGATTAACACGAACTTTTATTTTAGAAATAAAAAATTTTCATTTTAAGGAAATAATGTTTAATTTTATTGATATTATTTTTGGGTTATATGGTCATTGATATTGAGGTAAATATGGATTATAAAAATTTGGGGAAATTTATAAAATTTTATAAATAACAAAAGGATAGAAAAGTGAACGATTGATTAAGTGATTAATGTAATTTTTTTTGAAAATCATGATTATATTAAGGATCATTGTTTGATATTATGTAATTTTATTTTTGATATCATTTATGAATTACCATTTTTAATCCAAATAGTTTCTAAAGTAGATTTATAGTAATCTAAACTATTCATATGAAATTATTTCAAAATATTGTTGACTATATCATTATAAAATTTAATTATTTATGTAAATGGATTCCGGTGTAACTAATTCTTATTTAAAGAAAAAATTTAAATTAATATATGATTAACTAGTGAGAAACTCCTTAATAATTTTTTTAACTTAATAGTTAATATTTTAATGAAATTTATGGTTTTTTATTTATTATAGGATTTATTATAATATTTTAGTGTTATGTTTTTTTCATTAGATAATAATTTTGTACTTCATAATATGATAGTCTACTCATTTTTCAAAATATCACAACTTATACACGTCATTTTTGTTTTTGTTAATATATAAGGACTACATGAATTTCTTGTTTTCAATTTTAGGATTATTTTATCCATTAGATGTTGATTTTAGTTCTTATGGAATGAAACTTTATCTAATATAATCACCCTTTTATAGAAAATTATGATATTGTTGTCTAAACTGACATATATAAGAAATTCTAATTTCAATTATAGTATATTTCCAAATATTATAAATAAATATAGAAATGGAATTAATAAAAAATTAGAAAAGGATCATGAGAGAGAAATATATCCCTTATACTTTTATTTGTATTCAATTTACTGTATTTTCACTTCTTTATGGATTACGGTTTTCCCTTCAACAATAATCTTACGATCATTCACATTACTAGGATAAATTATCATATTTCACACACAATTATTTTTTGAAAATTAATATTTTATATAATTCCATAATTTCACTAATATTTAATGTTAACAAAACTATATAACTATTTATATGATAGTCCAAATGTCCTTCAAATATCCATTACCATCTTTTTAGGAGGAATTTTTATCATCTCTTTTTAAATTATGGCTTTTCAATTTAGTAATTTTTTTTTAAAAAGGATCTTTTATGAATATTGTGTGGACATAGAAGACCAAAATTTTATATTGGAGTGGTAATGTAAAACAATGTGATTTAAATTGAATACTATGATTGATAACTAGCATAACACACATCACCATGCTTTATGAAAATTGTGAAATTAAATAAAAATAATATTATCTAAATGTGAATGATACAATAAAGCCATTGAAATTGAGGGTATTAATAGGATCAAATGATTTATGAAATATATATATATTTCATACATAATAAAATATATTTATTAATTATCTGTAAATATGATCCATGTTTTCAGTAAGATAATTTCATTCATCAAAAATATAATTTCTTCAAAAAAACTCAATTAATTTTTATTCGTATATAATAGAATTACTTTCTTAATCCTTTAGTAATGTTATTTAATAAAATAATATCTCTTTATATATTATCATTTTACTATTACATTATTGACAATTTTTTGGGATACTTATTATTTTTTGTAAAAATGAATACAAAATAATAAAGAGTATTTTAAAAATAAAATTTTCTTCAAAATAGTAGAATTAAAAAATAAATTTAATTTCAAAGATAAATATATCTTAACTACTTATATGTAATCTATTTTATGTAATTTTTTTACACATTTTAGTATAATATCATTTTTAGATAAATATATATATTTTAAAAATAATTTTTCTTTTTTCTTAGTCATTTTAATATGAAATTAATTTAATCCATTTGTATATTTTTAATCATTACAATTATATTCAAAATTACAATTTTTGGGTAATAAATTAGATAAAATGTTACTTTTAGTTTTTTACATTATTAACAATATTCAATTTATATTATTTTTTCATTTTAAGGGGGTTTCAGGTATTGAAGGTTCACAATTATTAGATAAATACTAAATAATGATTCAAACATTTTACTTTGTAATAATTTATAAGTGGAGCTATGAAATTTCTATCCACATTTAAAAATCATGGCAACATTATTCTATATTTATTTATATTGACCAAATAATTTTTATGAAATAGAAATATTCAAACATTTCACATTCTTTATTATAATATTTATAATAATTTTTGACATGGATAAATACAAATATTATTGGTTAAAAATGGTTTTTTGAATGATAATTATTTTTTAAACATTTTAATTTATTCATAATATATTACTGATGCAACACATACAAAGTACATATAAAATAAAAAATAGAAATAAAATAAATTATTATAATAATAAATAATTTAATAATAATTTAATTTAATTATTGTTTTAATATAATTATCAAGATAAATATTCCATGTTAGGGTTGTTTATAAGGAATTGATTTTAATATTTTTTTTCATAATGTTATTTTCAATGTCCATTTAAATTATTAGCTTCCAATGTTCAATAAAGATATTTCATTATAAATAATATTTTATTATTATTTTTAAAAATGTTTACTTTTTTAAAATGATGATTTTTGTGGGAAATGGAAAACATATTAATGACATGGTCAATCATAATCCAATTTTCACCATATAAGTAAAAGTAGAGACCCTTTAATTTTAAAAATATATTATCCTAGTTATGGTTAATATTGTATAATAAAGGTGATAACACATAAAAGAAGGATTAAAATAATATAAAAACCTATCTTAATTTTCATATGATGTTATATTAGTAGAGTAATATCTTCATAATCTAATACATATTTTTTTGGATGAATATTTCATTATTTATATTCATATTATATTTACATATTTTCATTACTTCCAATATAAAAAAATTAATATATTGTTAAAGATAATGATTTAGTAAATGATTTAATGTTCTTAAAAATCATGTTACCATTATATTGATCAGTACATTGATTAAAATAATAACTATGTTTTATTTTTTGTTTCAATTTAAATTAATTATTCTAACTATCTTTACTCTTAATGAGTAAAAACATTTTTATAGATGAAATCATCAACATATTTAATGGAGTGTTCAAACAAAAATAAAAGTTTAAAAAATGACCAAAACATTTATATTAATTTATTTTATTATATTTTTTAACACATAGTCAATATATATTATAATTAATTTAATTTTTTCCCATTTAAACAAAAAAATTAATTTATATTAATTTAATACATCAATAAAATTCACAAATTCCACTCCCCTCATTATAAAAGGACTCACCCACTCCTCAATTCCATCAAACAACAAGATCCTATTTTTTTGAAATATTATATTTAAAAAACAATCAGTAAAAACCCATCTCACAATCTATATGTTTTAGTTTTTCTATAATATTAATCTTACAGGGATCATGTTTTAATGGGATGTATGTCGTCTAATGAAGAGTTAAATAATTTACATAAATTTTATAGTTATATTCATTATCTCATATCTTTCAATTTTTTTAAAAATTATTTAAACAATATCATCAATAAATTCCATATAACGAGTGGGTTTTATGTTAATTTACTAGCCTATATCCATCTCATTTTCCATCAAATGGAATACGAAATAATCATTTGTGTGTATGGAGGCTACCACCTCACCAACCTACATATTTTAATATCCATCACCACATACCATAGTTTGTGATAGAAAACTATTTAATATATATATATATATATGATATTCATGATATATGGACCATCATGTAGTACTAATATATAATCATTTTCTTATCATTAAATTCATTGAAAATGATGACATCATTAATGGACACGCCTATATTACCACCTCCACAATGTGTGGTGATATATTTTTCATTAATACATTAGATAGTTTTTATGTTTATCTACGTAAAATGATTATGTATATTATTTACAAAATAATGATCATTGTTGGATTATAAAATAATAGTAATCATATTTCAATCAGGATCATTGAAAATTGATTCTATACACATGTGTATGCATAGCCTACGTTATCTATTATTGTAATATAAATAATTTTTCATAATAAACATTCATGTTTTGATTTATGATATAATTAAATAATAGAAATGATAATTATTTCATGAATATAATTTTATATATTATGTAATTATTACTAATTTAACAACAGTGAACCTACCAATGTCATTTTGGACATATGATCCAAATATCCTCAAAACATCAAATGTTAACATTATAAATTCAGTAATTTAATATAAATTGATAATAAATTAATTCATTGGAATAAATAAATTTCATGTTTTTCTAATAATTTATGTAATTAAAATATTATTATTATATATAATTATGAATAAAATGTGACAAGTGATACCCAATGTATGGGTCACTTTACATTATAAACCTCATTTTTTAATTTTTTTTTTAATTTCTTCCATTTACATGATCAGAAAATTATTATATATATATTTTCATATATAGATTAAAATGAAATTTTATTAATATTGTATATTTCATTCAAAAGATATAAATATGATTATTTTTTTACTTTCATATATAATATTTTGACATTCATTTAAAAGAAACAAAAAAGTTATTTTTCTAACATATATTTAATAAACTATTTTACAATCCATGTAATAATTAATTTATATTTTAATAACAATATGTGTGTTCATGTTTCATTAAATATATAAAATCATTCTTTATAAATAAATATTTTCATAAATGATATTACATTGATTGTACAGTTCAATATCCAATAGTTTTTTATGTGTAAAAATTAAATGTTATAACAATAATGAAGAAAATGAAAGCTTCCATGTTTTATTATAATTATATGGTTATCAAGAAATATTTATTTTCATTGATGGTTTATTTATTTAAATAATATGGGTAATTTTTTTTAAACTATGTATAAGTGGCTGCATTATAATTTAAGTATAGGTGTGTATATTATAGTACTCCGATGAATTGGGATCTCAATAAGAATTATGGAAGTTGGCATTATTGGTTATTTCATTTTAAAGTTTTCTAAATGATGTCATAAGTTACCTATATTTTTTATTTATGAAAATTAGTTTTTTTGCAGTAATCACATGATTTCACAAGGTTTCAAAAAGTTTTTATGTTTAAAAAATTTTGTTCTTACTTATATTGGGAGAATGGTATAAATTTTGGGAAAAGATTTTATCCATATTTAAAATTTAAAATCTAGTATCATATATTTTTATATTTTAATTATAATTAATATATTTTAAAAATAATAGAATATAATTTTATTTCATGGGTTATAAAATGATTATTTTGAGAAGAAACATTATTTTTAAGAAATAATGATTTAGTATTCCTCAATTTACTAACACATTAAATTATTTATTTTTATAAGTTCCATACTATGATTTTATTTCCAATCCCTAAAGTTAAAATAATTTTCATATGAGTTTACAGATGAATACAAAAAATAATGTGGCATAGATGATAATTATAATTATATTTCATAGAAAAAAATTATTTCAAGAATGTATTATATTTTTTAGGAAAAATTAATTGTAGAATGAGGTTTAAATGTTATAAGTAAATAATAATTTAATAAAGTTTCATACCCTAATACTATAAAAATTTAATATGTAACCATTATTACATGATGGAATATGAATAAATGAAAGAAAACAATTTTTTTGTGTTTTAGGTAGATCATTACATTCCATGATGATGGAATAACACTTCAATAGTCTTGATACACTTATCATAACTAAAAATCAAAAACTTGTGCAAAATAATGATTTTATATTTCAGTTTTAGATTCATCTTTTGATATTTTTTCTATATTAGTTCATACATATAAATATCATAAGATCCTATGAAATTTCGAGAGGTGATTTCTTGGGTGCAACCCATGAATTAACTTGAGATTTAGTGTTTTGGGGATTGGAACTTTATTGTTAACAGTTTATTATTAAATTATCCATGATTTAATATCATGTGATTTTTCAAACAAATAGTGTTGTTTTTTTAATGAAATGATATGATCCATATATTATTTTAGATTTTTATTACCATGTTGTCTTCTTCTAATGTTTTTATTTTACTAAAATGAGATTTTGGTTGTGAATGATTATTTATTCCTCTCATATTAGATTAGGATGTGTTCTAGTATAGGTCAAACATATGTTGGGTATTGAAACTATAAGACAATAACAATATTAAAATAATTAGCATACACATTTTCTTGAGTTAGAAACGATAATTCACATGCTCATGACTTCAATCCACTATTACATGGTGGTCAGTTTACTATGAATTCGATCCAGAATAACATATGATATTGTTTTAATACAAATAGATATGAATCAAATACATATATATTGTTTTATATAAAAAAAACCTTTATATGTATATGTAATATTATCTAGAAATAGTAATTTTTTTGCCAATGTGTTGAGAAGTTTTTTAACTAAATATTTGAATGAACATGTGGAAAAACAATATTTTATTATTCTATTAACTAATATGCGATTTGATGTGAATTATGTTGAGGGAAATATTTTTTTTAATTTGTTAAATATCGGTCTTCATATTAAAATTGTATTTAATTTGGATAAAATGCAGACAACAATTATACATGTTATACTATGATCCATAATGGTGGGGAGAGATCAAGTGACTGATCTTGGTCAACTGATGAAGTCATATAATTTAGAAGAAGATTTATTATCTTTATAACATTGAGGAATGATTTGATTGTTATTGGACATAAATTTAGTTTTCCACTACATCACGGGACATCCAATATGTATCCTTTATTGATACATTTATATTAGTAGTCAGGGATGAGCTGGTCTATTATAGACATAATTTCACAGTGGCACACCTAAAAGATGACAAAGGATGAGAACCATAGACTTGGGTATTTGTTACATCCCTTAGAAAATATGGTATGAAAATGGGTTGAGATATACATAGACTTAATTATAATTCCAATATAAAAAATCTTATCTAATCATTGATAAACTCATAAAATACTATAACTTCATCCATATTAAAGAGACAGTGAAGATTGTTGATCTCATGAAACAATATATATGAGAGATCACGAATCATTATAGAATAACTTAATATGATGTTTCTAATAGAGATACATGATTTAAATATTGGTTTTTGAATTTTTTTAAAAGTGTAACGTGGTACCCATTTAAAAATAACATAGTCATATCACCATAATATTGATGTACAGAATTCATAATTAATTCAATTTGATAATGATATTCAATGGGAATCCATGTATTATTTAATGCATCATGGGGAATATATATTCCCTTGGATGAGTTCATCTAGAATAATAGTTAAAAAATTATAAAAAAGTGTGATTTTGAAAAAATAACCATCATCCCATCATGGTATAATTTTTGTGAAAAATATCTATGATAAGTAGCTTTGGATGTACATATTTTCATTAAAAAGATAACAATTTAAGTTAATCTGGTATAATAGTGGTTAAAGAAAAATCAAAATCATTACAATTCATATTCATGATATTACCATAAATAAATGGTTTTTTATGTAATGTTATATTGTTTTTCTCAAGGTTTTGTTTGGCTAGGACATTTATGGTTATGATTTAAAGGTAAACTATATATTAGTTTGTTTGAACCTTTCATGTTCATTTAACATCATTGAAAGGTGGAATAAATATTGTACATACCATTTTTATTCCAAAAAATTTAGAAGGTTTGTCATGTTTATAAAAATATTAGGTATCTAACTAAACTTACTCATGTTATATATTTGGAAAATTTTAATCTAGAGACTCACACACTAGTAGTTGATCAACTGATTCAGATTATGGATCATTAAAATAAGTTGATGTCTGTTAAAATAATTCCCTTATTCTATAAATTGTAGTAGTGCATAATGTAAAAAATTAGAAACAGATCATACAATCACTAATTATTTTTTCCTTATATTTATTTCATCTATGGTTGATAATATAATTATAGGTAATAAAGTTACTTAGTATGTTGAACTGATATTATCTCTTAAAAACACATTATTTTTATTTTGATACTATTTTATATCTCCGTTATATTTTTTACGATTTATGTGTTCAGGGGTCTTGATTTTTAATATTATTGACGATGAGTAATGGAACACTGTATATAGTCTCTAATAATTAATAGTGTAATATGTCTCTATCGACTCCAATGGAATACAATATAGTTTTTGCATGATTTCTCTAACCAGATGAAATTCTTGGGAATACCATTTAGATTGTTGGGTTTGGTACATTAATTTGTTTCATGTATAGTATATTGAATTACATATTCATGAACCTATTTGTAAGAAAAAACGATCTATAGTTTTCAAATGGTACTAACTAATACAAGGTGAGGACACTGTTTTAATCACATTATATCTTAACAATGATATGTGAATAACCTTTTTAAAAATTGAAAATCACTTTCTTGACGTTTTCCATTTTCAACCCAAATGACTACGTAGTCAATCATTACTTAATCCCATAAATTTTGCGAGGTTATATGACATCCCCCCAATGTTTTAAGGAGATTATTTTATTTTATCGATTTATGTTATTTTGAATCTCCCCTTTATTTTTCCATTTTTATTAACATCTATAATCAAACACTCTTCCCCTTAATTAACTTTAAATGTAATGGTTCATGATGCCAATATCATTGGATCTTGATAGATAATTATTAATGTTCATAAGTATCTAGGATTTTATGGACCTAAACACTTTTTTCCTTATAGTAATTTTATAAATGTTCCTATTATTTTATCATTGGTGATGTATGTGTCTATAAAATTGTTATTTCTAAATTAAAACGTTCTAATTCCAATATTTTCATTATTTTATTATAAAAATATTATTTATTTTTGAACTACTATTGGTAATATTTATAAATTTATCATTATTTTCATGTAATATTAATTTTATGTTTTATTTATGTAAAAAAAATTTAACACACATCACATGTTCGATGAAACTCCACATGGATTATTTTGACTCTAAATGTTTTTTTGCAAGAACATGGCATCATGGTTTTTTTGAGGTTATTTTTCATTAAATTTTTGTATTGTATTTTATGGATGATTTTAATATAAAAATTACATCTGATCATTGGATGTGTTCATTTAAAGATATATGAAGTTTTATAGTTTTTGAGACACCACTAGAAATATAAATAAATGATCATTATGTTTTGATAGATAATAGTTTCACATGATACTAGAAAAATATGACTGAAAACGAACAATTATAAATCAAATTATTTCATATTATTATTAATTATGTGTTCTATGTACATTTTTACAACATGGTGATACCATTGGTGGTTTTTATACATGATTATGATGTTTAATGCTTGGTTTCTCACATGATTAAATTGTGATATTCTATGGTGGATTTGATTAATTCCCCGCATTTATATTTCCTCCATTATGTCACATACATGGTTTATTGGATTACATGTATATTAAGGGACACTAAATGAATATTTATTAATGTGTTTTGGAAATAACCAATATTTATGAAATTTTATTGGTTTTATAGCCATACATAAGATTTATTTGGTGAATGGGATTTTATAGATCATTATGGTATCCAATTGGTTATTTTCCTCTCCTCCTACATACAAATTTGTGATTATTAAAAATGGTTTTTAATAACATTAATAAATGGAATGATTCCATATATGATTACTAATTCGTTCGATTGATATTTAATATATGGTGGATTTAGATGTGGTTGATGGATGATCACATGGAGACTGGGTCTATACCTAGAATATGGTTTTCTTTAGAAAATATATTTTGGTTCTATTTATATGACTCATGTATATGTGACTTTTATTGTATTTTTTCTGGTTTATCTCTTTTTAATTTCTCATGATATATGTTATATTTGGTTTCGTGGTAAAAATCATCCATAATGTTACATGTGATGAAAAATTGGTTCTTTCCATCGGCCCTAATAAATTATAAATACTCATAGTTAATTATTGAATGCTACAATTGGTGTCATGTTAGGATGGAATTATATGGATTTTTATAATTGAGAGTTGTAGGAAATATGATCAGGGGAATGTTAATGACAACAAAATCCAAAAATGATGAATGTGATTAAAGGAGATCATCAATCATTCTCAGTGATGGGTTTTAATTTAAAGTATCCATTTTTGAAATAGAAAATTAAATTATGTATAAATATTTTAAACAATAGTTCATGAATCATTATTACGATTCATTTTATAAATTACAGTAAATATGTAATTGATGAGATAAATCCATTTTCATGTGGTATTATTAAAATATATAAATCCCAAGAAATAATTAAAATGTTTTCATTTAAAATTATCATTGATACATATATATATATCAATAATGATAATAAATAATTAATATGGGAATCATATTGGGATTTCAATCCATATATATTATGTTAAATAAATAATTTTTCACTTTTTTTAAAATATTGAAAATACTATATAAAAATAATTAAATGTTTACGTCTAATTAAATTATAAATAAATATATTTTTAGAAATGGAAAATTATTATGATTTGATGAATACATCAATGAAATCAAGAATCTGTTGAATGAACCTTGACATGGAAATTAATGAGTGTGAAATAAAACATTAAATCAATAATTTTAAAGAAAGTCTATTACATGTTAAAGGTGTATTTATTCATAGTAAAAATGTTGATAAAATAGAAAATAACAAATTAAAAAACATCAATAACCATATAATAAAGAATATTATAAGCGATTTTTATAAAAAAATTCAATATTAAATATTATCATAAAAAATACCGAAATAAAATGAGATTGTGATAGAAATATAATTCATTGGATCTCTGCATAATAATACTTGTTCGATACTTCTTATAATGAAAGTAAATTTAATAAATACTATTTTAATGAAAAATATTCATTTATATTCTTTTTTATGGACATTTTCTAATCATTTGGAATCCATTTATTGTATATATCTTTCTTTCCTTAACCATTTAAGGTTGTTTAGTCAATTTCATTGCAATTATTTCATTATATTTCCCATTATCAATGGAGTTATGAACTAATTCCATCATCTTCAATATATTATTAATATAATTAATAATTTTTTTATTATATAAATATTTTTAATCATCCATTCTTTATCGAAACATAATGAAATCACATTCCTTCATAGATGTGGTTGCCCACATGTATGCATGGAATACATTTTAAAATTACAATGGATCAAATGGTATGCTGGTGATTGATATATTATATTTATATAATAATTATTATTTTATAAAAATAAAATTTATTCATTAATTTCATTATTATGACCATACTAGTAATGAATTGATGAAAAATGAATTAAATAACTTTGTCGAGACAGTAGGTAAAATTTACGCATGATTGATAAGTTAATTTCTATTGGATGAATGATTATGTAAAATTGATAAATTAATAAAATAAAATTATTATAGTACATTATGTATATTTAAATTTTATTAGTCAAATTTTCCTAATGAATATATTTAAGTGGTTTAAAAATATATAAACTTACATTATGTATGTAGGAAAATAAACCTAATTGTTTTTAACATACATTGTCTTCCACCTTGTAACTTGGTGTAGTGGGATTTTGGTGGGTCCAAGTCCTCTAGAATGGGCTGATGCTTGTTGGGAAGGTGTCTTGGTATATATTTTATTATACAAATGGATCATGTATTATAGATAAGACACAATAGGTTTATCCGTTTTATAACATTTATGGGAGGAAAACAATACAATATTTAAAATATTATTATGAATTACATGTTGTTCCAATGTAAAGAATATAATAATTATCATAACATCACAGATTATAATGATATATTTTAAATGGAAGAACCCAATGGGTTTTATTAATGTTTTTTCTATTTTATTGAATCATAATCCCATTGTATTTATTGTTATATCTTATTTTACCCTTAACTGAAGTGATATACAATAACCATGGTTATTATTAATTATGCAAAAAAATATGATAACCCCCTTATGAAATAATTATTATTTTTAATAAAAATATTGAATACATTTTTCAAGAATAAATTTATGGTGTTGTTTAAATTTACTTATAATATATGTTCGTAAATCCCAATAAAACCATTATTAACAAACATTTGGTTTTAATCATCAAATTGATATTATAATATAATAAAAAATAATGAATATTCAACTAAAAATTATTTATTATGTTAAATAACATTATAATTATTTTTCCCAGGACAAACCGAATCTGAATGTAACCATGGAAATATTTTAATATGAATGTTTAATTAAAAATTCTTTTTATATAAAAAATATTTTTACATATATTTTCTACATGTTAAGAATATATTTTTATGTTAAATTGTTTGTTATTATATGAATTTTATTACGTAAAAAATTTATAATTCTTATTTTAAAAAAATTCCATAGTCTTTTATTATATTATTATATATATGTGATGTCTTCATAGTTAATGTTTACTATATTGTATATTTTCATTATTCATACAAAATTAAACAATTTTTAAAAAATATACAAAATTAAACATATTGAAATTTTAAAATGGAGAGGAAATAAATGACTTTTTTCATTCAATTAAATTTATAAAATTTATGAGTCGTTTTTTAAATAATATTCTTTAATAAAGATACATATCTATGTTATTGTTTCATTATGATACAAATCATTCTTATAATAATTTCTATTATTGGGAAATAAAAGAAATATATAATAGTTTATTTTATTATGTATTAGAAACATTTAAACAATTTTTAAATTTAAATATAATTAAGTTAAAAAGAGAATTTGATTTCAGGTTAAAAAATGAATACCCCAATAAGAAATAGCTTTTCATAGGGTTCCTATTACTCAGGTCCAGATTCATTATAAACATTAATATAATATCCAGAATAATCAAAATAAATATATTAATTAAATTATGAATATGATAATTAATAAATATGCTTTCTATTTTTATGCCATTACATATGTGAAAAATATATGAATTGATATATCGATACAATATTAACTATCCCAATGTTGTTTCTTACATATCTCTAATGTTTTATTGGTTTTATTGAATTATAGCAGTTTATATGGATTCTTTCAAAACTATAATGATGTGAAGAATCTAAATTGATGTTTTTTAAATGTTATAAATATTTATAGAATCCTAATGTATTCATAAATATACTAGTTTTTTAAAGAATATGTGTTTTTCTTATAGGGTATGTTAATTTAGTAAGGGTTTCAAGCCCAGTTGAATTTACTTTATTTTAATTAATATCTTGTATTTCTCTAACAAAAAATTAAATAAAAATATAATATAGACTAATTAATCATATTATTATGCATAAATTTTTATAAAGCATTCATGATTGTTCTAGTGAAAAATAAAATTCATCATTTTGGGGGAGGTCAACATCCCATAATATGAACAAATATTTCAAATTAAAATCAATGGAGGGAGTGTATATAATAAACATTTAAAGATAATAAATAAATAAAATATTAATAATGGTATTGATGTTTATATATAAATTTAAGATCCCTCGTTTTTAGGGGTGTAAAAGGATTAAGTAGTGGGCTGTAGTTGTAGAAAAAATGCATATTATGGATCCAATTCATGATGTGAATTAATATTTTTAGAATATGTAGTTTTAATTAACAGATTGAATTAATTTGCAACTACATATATTTACCCCCCTTGTAACTATTTTTCACAACATTTTGAAATTTCTCGAATGATGTTTTCACCACATGTTGGCATTTAATGAATGTATATTACAACCCATGTAATTGTCTTTCACCACGATTCGATGTGTCATGAATATAATTTTCATGATTTGTAAATTTTAATTATTTTTTTTGTGGTTGTTGAGATTTATTTCATGAAATATATTTTAAATTTTACACGACTTGAAATTTGAAATCACGTCATGTTATTTTGATACCCTACATTTTAAAATCGTGTACCTAGGGTCACATAACCACCCACGCCCTCTTTTCATTTCCTCATATACCCCCACGAACCTCTAAAAATGATCAATGCCTCTCCACGCACATACACCTTCAATCAAAGCCTCTTTGTGTACCGCCATCATTGACTGAAGACCCTCTGCACAACTACGATTTCATTAAATGTATTTTTTGTTGATTATTAGGATACTGATTCGATATCGAAGTGATATTACATTGCATAATGGATATCTGGACCTAAATTTTTTATTTAGGCCTTCTGGTTTTTTAGGTACTTTTTTATCAAGTGATAACATATTTTCTACATAATTTTCAATGTAATCTAGGCGCGGGTTGTTATTTCACACGTACTATTTTTTCACTATTTCCTCTACAATCATGGTAGGTGGTCTAAAATTAAAAACCCATAATCATCATTTTAATAATTCATATTTAATTATATTATTAATATTACATGTTTAGGAATTTTGTTCTTCAATAAATAAATTTATTTTGTGAATTAACTAATAATGGTAACTGTGAAATTTGGATATTGTGATATTGGATAATGAATAATTAATTGGTAACTTCATTATGAGATTATGAAATTGTGATTTGGATAATTAACGGATGAATATATTATCGAAATATAGATATTGTTGAAAATGAATAATTTATGCATGGATTAATATTTATAATATTTTAGTAGTTAAAGGGGATAATAAATAGAATAATTTATTAGTATAGTTTTTTATGATTCTTTAATATATAGAGATGGATGTATTAATTTATGAATTTACTAGGTTTATTAAATTGATTAAGATATTTCAATTAAATGATTATTTAATTCGATATATAGATATTATTATTATTTAATTAGTAATTGATGAATTAATTTTGTTCGGTTAATAATTGTGGGGTTTAGTTATTTAATTGATGAATTAATTAATGTGTTAGATAAGATAATTTAATTTTGAATTTAATAATGGGATTAATTAATTGATGAATTAATTTATATGAGTATTGGGGTTATATAATTGTTGAATTAAATAAGGAAATTAATTAATTATTAGCTAAATAATGGTATATGACGGGGAAAAGAGAATTAGTCAAGTGGAAATAATAAGATTAATTATTTTTGAATTAATAAATGAAATGTGACAATGGAAATTAATCGAATAACTAAATTAATAAATTGAATTATGTTAATTAATAGTGAATTAATCAATGTGGTTGACATGGAAAATTAAATGGTAAATTAATGAAGGCATTTATTGGTGTTAATTATAGAATTAATTAATGGAAATGTGATAGATTAATTAATTTTTTGATTAATTAATGAGAACTGTTGTGTTAATTATTTTGAATTAGTTAGATTTATTAACTGGTAAATTAATTAATGGGGATTTTCGTGATAATTTAATTGAGTGAATCAGATTAACTTATTGTTGAATTAATTAATGTGGATCATTGGGATAATTAGTAGTTGATTTGGAAAATTTAATTATGTAATTATTTAAGTTATTTTGAGTTCATTATTTGAGATATTTATTAGTAATAATAATAATGTGGTATTTAGTTATTGATTTACGTAATTAATTTCAGAATTTAATATGTTCTATGGATGTTATGAATTATAATAAATAATTTGGAAATTATTTATGGTGTATTAAATCCATGAATTCAAATAATTTATTCTAGAATTAATAATGTGACATTGCGTTGTTGAAATGGGTACTTAATTATGGAATTAATTACCGGTTATGGATGTTACAAATTGTAATAAATTATTTTTCAATTTAAATTTGGATATTGATATTGTTATTTTGAGATAATTAAAAATAGAGTTATTAATGTGAAATTCTGTTGTTGAAATGTTTTTTATGAGGGAATTTATTATTGGTTATAGATGTTTTAAAATGAGATAATTAATGGGGAAATTAATTTTTGGATATTTATATTGTGATTTTAGATAATTAATGTGAAATTAATTATGATATATTGATGATATATAATGAATAATTAATTGGGGGATTAATTAGGATACATCTAAATACCTTGTTTTAATAATAAATTAATGAATTTATTATTTGATGGTGATATTTTGAAAGGATAAATTAATTGTCAAATTAATTAATGGACTTGGATTAACTAATGTTTAATCTAATTAATGGGTTCTATGATGGTTTAATATTATATGAATAATAGATTGATTATTATTAGACAACATGACAATGAGAAAACATGTGATGATGAGATACATGTGAGGTTTTGATTATGAATAATATATATGTATAGCTGATAAGTGGGTTGTTAGACATGATGATATATGCCTATGATATACAAGAATAGTTATTAAATGTCATTATAGACATGAAGATCTATGTCGGTGATAAATATATCTGTATGGTTGAGCAACGGGGTGATAGACAACGAATTCTACACCAATGAGATATGCTCATAATAGATAATTGGGGTTCTAGACATAATGTTTTAAGACAATAATGTATATGCATGAATGAGAATTAGGGTGCTAGATATGATGTTTTATGTTTATGATGGATATTCATGATTGTTTTTTGGGGTTCTAGAAATAGTAATCTATTCTTGTGGTATAAATACAGAATTGATAAAAGGGCAGCTAGACATGACATTTTATGCACAAAAAAATCATAAATGGACTATGTTTCTATGTGGTTGTAATAATAATTTGGACCTGAAATAGATATTGAAATCCAATTAGTTTAAATGAATTTTTAATTGAATATGTTACATAGTTCAGTCCCAGAGTGGGTCGATGAAGGCATTGATGTAAGGTTCTCCACGTGAACCCATGTGTTTGTGCGATTAAATGAAGGATAATTGAATAAATGTATTTTATTTATTTATTATCTAAATTTTATTCATTGTGCAACTACATAAAGAAATATTGACTAGATTTTTTGTAAACTTCATTGGAGACAGCATGCTGATTTGTACTCACACCATACTACGGAGGCCTGATTGATACACGAATATGGTTTTTTTTTGGATTGGTTATGAGAAAATTCCATGTGTAAGATATCTTAGTTGGGGTGGATCCTGGATAAGGGAATTAGATATAGTTTAAGACTTTATTAGTAGATGTCCGTGTATTTTTATTTGGGTTTTCATTTGTCACTTGGCACACACCCGGTATGGGACTTCTACAATTCAATTTTGATTCTATATATTTGGTTTTGGACATCCTTTAAAATCACTTTTGTCTTTTATTATATATATTATTTTTCTATAGTTTATTTATATCCATTGGTCTATTACATTGATTAATTAAAAAAGTGTATACTATCCCCATGATTGACTTACCAGATCCATGCTACTACCAAGATTCATCTAGTGTTTGTGGAGGAGCATCTGAAGTCATGTGGTTATTCCCCTTCAGCCACCGATGCACAGTACCAAGGATGGGACAATATAAAGTCTTATTAGAGGTCTTATTTTTTTCATATTCTTTTGTATTACTATTTTGGAATGGAAAACTAGAGACTAAGAAGATTCGAGGCATGTAAATGAGCTCGTTCATGGGAGTAGTTATCTCATATACGAGGTATAACTCAAATAACCATGGGGGGTTGTTGTTATTGTTGTTTGTTGTTAAAATTGAATGTCAGTTCACCATGGGCGATGCACTTTTTTTGTTATGTGAATATTGTTCCGTATTTTTTTCTTATCTTACTCATGTCCTCGTAATTCAGGAGGGTTGTGTCAGCATGAACCATTCTAGGCAGTCGTTATTATTTAGTGACTTTCAAGATTTTATTAACGCATGGTGAAACATGATTTGGTTATGTTGTTGAACATGAACTATTTTTCCTTTCATGTTAAATTGAACTGATAAAATGAGATTATCTTAAAATTGAGAATAATTTAAAATAATTCCACATGGGAATAAATTTGTCCTTGATTGAGAAAGGTGAATAATAATAATGTGTTTACCATTTTTAACTAGGACCTAGATGTAATGTGTATATGTTAAAGGTAGTGCCTCAGTTTTGGCCTTGTGGTGGGGGAATAGAGGGAATCACATGTTAATATTTGGGTTAAATACTTCTTCTTGACTGATTTAATGTTGTACATTGAGAATACATTTTGTATTTTCAATTTCCCTTTAAATGGGTGGTTTGGGTATTGATTTTTCCCATGTTTAAGAAAAATTTTCTGGGTTTTCTAAAGGAATGTATGGTTTTGGATCAATGTGTAGAGATGTGGGTGTGTAGGAATGCTAAAGACATTTTACGGATTACGATGTTTAATTAGTTTTAGGGAAGAACAAAGTAGTAGGATTATCAATGTTCATCAAATATATATTAGTTTACATTTTATTAGTGATGATTATGTACAATATCATGTCATTTCACAGGTTATAATGATAAAACAATGGCTTTACAACTATATTCATTAAGGATTTGTAGATGAATGTGGGATTTCCTGGATGTTTTCAAAATGAATTTGTGTATGTAGACATGGATGGTGGGAGTTAATCCTTAGAAACCTTGAAAATAAGGCTATTAAGATGGATTATAGGTTGATGAATACATTGGGTTATACAACCAAAAGTTATGAATGTGTAGAAGTTTATATTGTTTCATTTTACTATGAATGGTTAACAGGTCACATCTATGTTTTTGGCATTACCTTTTGATCTAATTGAAAACAATGTTGGTTTATTTTATTGATAATGAGGTTTTAAAAATTCTCAAATGGGGGAGCGATGTGTGAGTCATAGGATTGTGTAGCATGATCATATGTTCGATGTTCTGGAATCGGAATGTAAATGTGGAACATACAAGGAGCATGTTTTCTCTAAATTCTCCTATGATAATGTCCTGGTCATCCCAGGAGGTGGTGGATGTATGTCAATTCTATGTAGTTTTTATTGGCATCTATAAGTGCCACTGATAGATGTATTATTATTGTTATTGTGAATAGTGAATTATAAATACTTTTGGGTACATTGTGAATGTTTATCCTCAAAATGATGTATATTTTGAGGATCATCTGATATGTGTGTTGGATAATAGTTAGATGGTGTTTTAGGGAATGAATTTGATGTTATATCTTGTATTCTAGAATATTGGACATGTTTTGTAAGAAACAAAGGAGATGTATATTTATGTGATTAAGTAGTGGCCCAATATTTTTGACATGGAATCTAAGAGGGTCATGGTAGAACAACTCGAGGATAAGCTATTATAAGTTGGAAGATAGTAAGATCCCTCCATTTCGTAGGATATTGATGGATTGATTGGTTAGTTTTGGAAAAAATAAAAATACACATATTGGATCCAATTCATGACATGAATTATTTTTGGTTCACCTTCGTAAATTAATTGGCATATTGAATTAATTAACAACATTGAAAATTTACTACACATATAACTATTTTTCACCAAATGTAGACATGTCACGAAAGCAGTTTTTATGACATGACAACATGTCCCAAAAGTACATCGCATCCATTATAACTATCTATCATCATATGTTTACATGTCATGAATTTAAATTTCACCACATTTCATATTAAATTATTGTTTTTTAAATGGGTCGAATATATTTCATTAAGGAAACATAAAAATATGTTACGATTTTTTACATTATTTGAAAAGGGAATTCACTCCATGTAATTTTGAATCCCATAATATAAAAAACATGAATCCAACATTGTGTAACCATATACACCGATTGTTTCCACAAAGGCCCTCAAAAACACTATATTTTATCTAACCCTATATTTTCACCTCCTCTATCGATCAAAACTACATTGCACACCACCATATTAAACTGAAGACTCCCTATACAGCCTCAACTATGCTTTAGATCTTCTTTAAATGATTTATTAGAGGCCACATCAATCATGATGTGATCTTACATCTGATCTTGGATATCTGGACCAAGATTTCGAATATATGCCTTCCATTTTTTCATATTATTCATTATCCTTCGCTTATAGGTTATCTACATTTTCCTGAATGAAATCTAAAGGCACTTTTCTATCATATTTGTAGTTTTTTTTCACCATTTCCCTAGAGGTCATGGTATGTGGTCTTAAATTAAAACCCAATTATCTTGAAAACAATTTTGTGTATTTAATTATAAAATTTCAATTTAATGATTACCATTTGTGTTCCTTATTAAATTAATATCTTTTTTGAATTAACTAATTAATGGAAATGTGTATTTGGGATATTGGTATTTTATATAATGAGTAATTAATTGGTAAAATAATTATGTTAATTATAAATTTTGATCAGGATATAATTTTTTGTTTGAATTAAGAAGAGATATGAATTGTTGAAATTGAATTATTAAATTATGGATTAATTATTATTCAATTTTTGTTAATGATTGGGGGTAATTAATTATAAAAATAATTATCATATATTTTTATGATTATTATGTTAATAGGTATAGAACAATTTAATTATTATGTAATAAGCGATATTGAATACATAAAGATATTAAAAAATTTATGAATTAATTAGGGTTATTAATTTGAATATGTTAGAAAAATTAATTAAATAATTAATTATGTTGGTTTATTTTATTGAATGTTTGAACTAATTAATCATTGAAATAATTATTTTGGGTAGTGATTTTATTTAATTCTTGAATTAAAATATTGGATAAATTATTTGATGAATTAATTAATGAGTTTATTGTGATTAATGAATTGTCGAAATAAATAAATTGATTAATTAATTATGAATCAATTAATGGAATGTGATATGGAAAAAATATTAGAGAAATAGTTAAAGGGACTCAATAATATTATCTAATATTTAATTAAATATTTAAATATTACATGTGATATTAATCAGAGAATTAATAGAAGGGATTGAATGGGATTAATTATTTTCGATTTAATTAATGTTATTGAAATTGAAAATTAATGTATGATTTATTTATAGGGTTTGAATGTGTTTACTAATTTTCGAATTAATTAATGAAAGACATTTAAGATTAATACTATATTGAATATATTAATGGTTATTTTTTGGATAATACAATTGAATGAGTCAGATTAGTAAATTGGTGAGTTAATTAATGTGGATTGTTGGGATGATTCAATTGAGTGATTTGGAATAATTAATTAGTGAATTAATTAATGTTAATTTTTTGGATAAAGAGTTTCTATATTGAGATAATTAATTCTCAAAATAGTTGTGTGATATTGAGTGGATGATTTCGGATAATTAATTATATAATTAATTTAATGATATTGGGTAGTTAGTTTTATGTAATTAATAGTTTAATTAATTATTTGTAATGGATGTTATGAATATGGATAATTAATTTAGTAATATATTATCAGATATTGATATAATTATTTAGTCAATTAATTACAGGATTAATTTTTTATATTGAATTTGTGAATTGGATAATTTATTGTGGAATTAATAATGGTTTATTAATGTTTCTAATTGATATAATTAATTTTGTAATTAATTATTGGATAATGATATTCTGATTTGAGATAATTAATTGTGGAACTATTTATGTGATATTGAGTTGTTAAATTGGGTAATTAATTGTGGAATTAATTATGGGTTATGGATGTCAAAAAATGATAAAATAAACGGGGAAATTAATTTTCGGATATTGATATCATGATTTATGATAAATAATTGAGGAATTGATTATATGATATCGATGGTATTAAATGAATAATAATTATTGAATTAATTGTGGGAAATTCAAATCATGTTTTTGAATAATTAATTTGTGATTTAGTTATTGGATAATGATATTTCAAAAATAATAATTAATGTTAAAATTATTTAATAAACTTGGATTAATAAATTAATGAATTAATTAATTGCTGTTATGATAGGTAATTTTGAAAAGTGAATAATGTGACTAATATCTGACAATGAGACAATGTTAAAACATTGGACGGTGATATAATTATGGGGTTTCAATTAGTAAATATATATCTGTATAGTTGTTAATTGGGGTGATATACATGAAAATATATGCGAGGGATAAATCTATCACTTTGTATGATCATTGGGGTGGCATATAATACAATATAAACCATTGCGATATATGCCTTGTTGAGAATTTGGGTCCAAGACATGACATCCTGTGACAATGATGTATAATCATGATTTTTAATTAGTGTTCTAGACTTGAAAATTTATGACCATGATGTAAATGCATGATTGATAATTATGGTGTTATTAATGACATTCTACTCACATTTTATATCTGCATAACATATAAATTGGGAAGAATATAATGTATTCTATACCCAAAACATCGTAATTCAACTATAGTTCCAAATTATTATTTAGTGAGTTTAAATAAAAATGTGTAATGAAATCTCATTCGTTTAAATGAAATTTGAAATGAATATGTCTCAAAATTTAGACACAGTTGGGTGGGAGTAGGTATTGAAGTTCAGATGTCTTCAGGAACCCCTAGGTTTGTATAGCTAAACAATGTATAATGGAATAAATATAAACAAATTAATTTATTACTTAAATTTTCATATATATATATATATTCATACATTGTTATTGAGTGGATTTATTTTAGACACCATTGGTCATGGCATACTGAGTGGTAATCACACCCTACCCGGGATGCCTAATAGGTACACGAATATACAATGTGTTTTCTGGGACGGTTAAGGGTTGTTTCCTTCTGTTAATTGGTTGAGTTTGAATGGAGAATGGTTGAATGAAATAGACATGGTTCATAATCCACATTGAAGTTCTCAATGTCATTAAATTTAGGTTTGTACATGAAACATGGAACCCACATTTCATTGAATTTATATTGTTCAGTTTTGATTTTTTATTTCTAATCATGGTCATCTAGTGTTGTTGGTTTTCTAAATGGTTATATATATTATTATTCTATTGTTTAATTTTTTCTATTGCAGCATTACTATTATTAAAATAAGACGGTATAGACTCACCATGTCTGACAAACCATACGCTTGCTGCTAGTAGACATCCTCTAGGGTATGGGTATGTGTGCTTTAGGACGTGTGGTGATCCATCTTGGGCAATCGATGTGTGAAAATCATGCCAAAAAATTTTAATTATGGTGGATGTAATTCATATTTTGGAAGTATAAGATGAACTAAATCAAAATACAGCTATTTGATAATTTTAATTCTACATTTTTATAGTGTACACATGGAAATCCATTAAGGGTATGTTTGATGGCCTTTTTTAACAAAAATACTCTATGATTGCTGGTAGGAGGGTTGGGCAGTGTAATTGATGTGTTTGGGATATCACTATTTCCTAGAAGGTTTGAAAAGAAGTTTTCATAAACTGGTATTTATAATGTTAGGATAGGGGTCTTTATATTTTAATATTCACTAGTTTATTATTTTTTCACAATACAATTAATAGTGATTAATATTTTGTCTAATAAAATTAAATTGTTCATGTTAGGCAATGATAACAGTTTCTTACATCCTACCATATGAAATTAATCATGAATTTATCGTTTGTAAAATAAATTATATTTTCATATATGAATATTCATTGAAAATTAAATAGATTATGGAAAACCAAATAAATATCATCCTATTTTATATTTCATATACTGGTAACTAGTATTTCATCAATTATCGATGTTATTTTCTAGATATAAGTTTTTTTAAAAATAAATAATTCATTATTTAATTTTTTTTGAAAGGATCACATTTTTATTGAATGAATGATTTTTTTAGTTTTTAAAAAAAATTTGTTTACATATTTTTACAATTATATATTACTATTTTACACATCAATGTAATTTCACTGAGAGGGAGAGATCGTGTAGTTGTGATCAACATCTTTTTTGAATTCGTCTAAAAAAATACCACATAAAAAAATTTCATGTTTTTTATACAATCAATTTCATCAATGAACATCACAACATATATAGTAAATATTAAGATATATATAATCACATGTATATAAAAGGATAAACATCAATATTATATCCTCATCCTTTTTAAATTATTACACCACATAGTATGGATGTTTTCATAACCTTAAATATTACATTTTCATACCCACTACTATAAACACATTATATAGGTTATTCCCACAATTAGAATATCTTCGGTAAATTCTTATTCTCACATTCATTGGCCTCCAATATATTTTTATACCCATACCACATGGTCATTTATATGTCTACATCGAATGTATGAATAAAATATTGATGGGGTTTTCGTTCCTTATGGGAAACAGGGATACCCATTTCAATTTTACATTATATTCATGATGTTAACCATCTCTCTAAATTTTCTTATAGTCTCAAATATAACTCTAGATCTTGAAATGCATTGATATACTAAAAAACCATATTACAAAAAAATAAAACAAATTCATATTCAAATTTTGTCAAATAATAAACGATATGACACGCCATCATCAGGTATGACTTGGTACAATTGAGCTCAATCTGAAATAGATCTCTAAATTCAGTTTTCTAATATATAAAATTATAAATAAGTCCATACCTACAGATGATAATGTGAGAATTATGGGTATTATAATGGTCTCTAAATGTCATTGCTGCATAAATCATAAGGAGAAGGATGCTCACCATTTCTTTTTTAAGAGAGAATGGGTTATGGATGTCTGGTCTTTTTTTGGAGAATTTACTGGTATTTTTTCTACAAATCTTATCAGTGCTTCTTTCCTGGAAAGATGGTTCTATGGTCTGAATGGGTTAAGTCTTGAAAAAATGGCTACGGTGCTGGTTTTGAATGCGGGTTGCTGATGTGTCTGGAAATCCAGAAATAAAGCCATATTTGAGGGTCATGTTTCTACAGGATGATATGTTGTCACAAGAACCAAGTGTCTGCTGTCTGATTTGGTCTGTGGTTACAAGGAATGGATTCATTACCCCTCTCAATGAAACATACAAGTGAGTTTCCCTGTAATACATCATACTAGTTATGCTTTAAGAGGAAATTGGGTCTGTTGGTCTCCTCTGAAAGTTGGTTACAATCTTAAATTTGATGGTTCTTGAATTTTGGGGATTATGCATGGAGGAGGGGTACTTTGGGATTTTAAAGGTAGTGTTCTTATTTCTTTCACCGCTTATTATGGTAAGGGGAAATCAATTCAGGTAGAGGCCAATGCGATTTTCATTGGCCTCAAATTGTGCGGTTAGAAAAGCTTTATTCTTGAGGAAATTGAAACTGACTCCAGAATTATTCCTGGTTCTATGTATGGTTTTATACCGACTCCTTGGTCGATCGCATATATAATCAGGAAATGTAAGGGTAGCATCAACAAAAACACTCATGTTGTTCATACGTGGCATGAGGGAAATAAAGTAGCAGATCATCATGCTTCAATGGCGGTGGCAAACCATGGCAACAATGTTACCTATTTTTCCAGCATTCCTCAGCTGAAACCGGAAGAGATTTAACTGATTAGAAGAGATCAACTCATTCTCCATTATTTTCGTCCTTCTTAGGTTTGTATTTTGTTTTGGAATTTCCCATGGTCCTGTCTTGTTTCGGTTTTTTTCAGGATAATAAATAAAAAAAATGCAGTGTTTGTCACTCTATCTGATAGCATTGAATAATGAAACTTTACCTAAAATGTTATGTCAGGTTCTCCACAAATTAAAAAAAATTTATTTTTCATCATAACCTCATGGAAATATAATAATTATTCATGCCAGTGTCAGTAAAAGATCGCTTTCTATAGTTAATAAGTTAACCTTTTATATGTTTCGTTACACTTAAGTGTAATGAAATAATATGTGATCCATTTTTTTATTCCCACTCAACATTTATTTCCATTAACTATATTTGATCCATATAGAAAAGTATATGTCATCATTATTCAACATAAATTTCTCAAATCCCATTGTCAACTAACTCTAAAAAACCTATTTAAAATAACATCATGATATAAATATGTTTAATTTAAAATTCATGATAATTAATATTATTATATTTATAAGTTATTTTGTAATGTCTTTCAAAACAACATTCTACCAATAATTATATAGAGTAACTATTATTGATTAATTAACAAATATCATCATTCCGTTATCATGAAATCTATATAACTTGGGTTATTTAGATATTTAGTATCTCTAGTTTTCTCCATCCAATGGCCTTAAAAAAATTTCATTTGATATAATATATTTTTCACCTATACCTGGTCTAAATAATCTTTTATTATTTTTATTGTACCCACATAATCACATTAATCTGATAACTCTAGTTCTAATCATAACATCATAACATTAGAGTTCTTTATTTGTGTCAATTTGTATCTCAAATTAAATAAATTTTAAATTGAATAGATTAACTGTGTATAATTTCTTATTACAGTTGCACATTATAACTCAAAAATTTAACATCTCAAAATTATTATTCAAAAATTTTATAAATGAATTTTATAAATTTAATATTTATTTTGACTGACATTATAACTATAAAATTCAAAATTCCTTATATATTAATAGACCATTTTAATGATTTGATTCAATATAAAAGTATCGATATGGAAGAACCATGATGGAAAAATGTCATCATTCAAAGTAACTAATATGGAATCCAAAAATTATTTTATGAAAGTTGTATAATAAAATAATTGAGGATCAAGAAATCACTTTTATAATTTTAATTTATATCTAAACTATGCAACAAATCTTCTATCAAATTTATCTATGACACTTATCTTATAAATAAATTTTCTTATATTAAAAAATATAAAACCCAAACCCTTTTTGATAAGTATATTATATCATGAATCCAATTGAGTAAATTCAAATTTTATTTATATATTAATAATATATAATAAAAAGTATATTTAGTGATGAAAAGTCATATATATTTAGAAAAAAATATAATATTGATTTCATAATTTTGAAAATTTATTTAATCATATTTATGTGGTTTTTTATTTCTATTCTGATAAAAACATAATATATTATTTCCAAGGTAATATATAACTATATAATTTGTGTTTTTTACTTTGATAATTTTTTAATTAATATTTTGAAGGTCGAATTACGTTTAAAATGTAATAAAAAGGTCCAATTTCAATAGTCTAATAATGATTAGGAAATGTTCGGATCTTAATGGTATTATTTCTCTTAGAACCCTATATATATATTCCAATATAATCATACCTCATTGATAAATTGTTCAAATAAAATGTTCTCTCTTGCATTAATAATGTATAAAATATTAAGGATACTTGTTTTCACATTTTATTGTCTTTATAAGAAGGTTTGATCTTCCATGGTAAATTTAGGGCAATGGAAATTACAAGTTTCTTTTCATTATTCTTATTATTTTGTCTATTTATGGCATTTGAATGTATTTAATTAAACATGATATAATGATGTGTAATGATAGTATTAATATATAATATTTTCTAAGATGATATATTGAATAAAATAATTAAAAAATATTAATGATTCATGAATTACTTAATTAATATTGGTAAATTTAGGGGTAGCATATTCTCCCACGTAAGGAACATCTCCAATAAATATTTATTCTATACATTATGGTGATGAAAAAAATGTCTTTTTTACAATTTCATTATTGGTTTCCTATTCAAATTATCATATTTATTATTTCTCCACAGTATAATGATTGGATGAATTGTATTCTTATATATTTATTAGTCTATATGAACAAATATTATAATTGAATTATCCACCTAATAAAAATTATTCTCCAAATATACCACCCCATGATTTAAAAAATCTATGGGATTTAGTATATTAATTCTCATGAGGTATATGTTCAATATAAAATGTACAAAAGAAGAGTATTTTACGACTAAAATTATGTATCTCAAAAGAATCTTGTGATCATGATTATCAATGGGATAACATAATAAATTTATTTCATTATCATTACAGAAAATCAAATTAATTAATTATTGGGAGATATAAAATGAAACTCATTTCACTGGATTCATACATTTAGACTCATATATTTAACCATCATAACTATTTTTTCAGATTAATAAATCAATGATCTCTTACAAATTTTCCATTACCTTTATTATCATTAATTCCACCACATTGGTCCCAATATCTATAGTTATATAACATTATCCAAATATGATAGGTATTGGTACTTCATTCAATATAGTGATTTAAAGGGATATATATTAATGACCAAGTTTGATCTATTCACATAAAAGTTCCCAACCAAAGAATCATACATATCTCATACCCTTTTGAATTTATTTTAAAATCAAATATACAAATCCTCAGTTTTATGGTTTATTTTATCAGATTGGGGATCAATATAAGGTTTATAGTGTATAATGATGTTCATCATTATCATCTGATCAATGTGATAATTTTACAATTTTTAGTTAATTAAATGATCACAATTAAATACAATTTATATTGTAGTTTTATCTAGACACATCACTTTTCAAACATATATCCTTATATTATGATCAATTGAAAGCTACTTATAAAAAAATTAATTAACATTCATTTCAAGTCGGTATACCACAATCCTTTATTTATTTTTCCCATTGGTTTTCCTCAAAAGTACCATGATAAAATTTATTTTGATGTTATCTATATTGAATAAAGGTATTGGTAATAGTTGAATCGTAAACATCAAATTTATTCTTTATATATCAAATAATGGCATACAATGATCTTTGATAAATATTATATGGTCTACATAATCAGATAGTCCCAATAATATTATTATTGGAGATTTCGATTCATCCATATACTCTTATGGTTGACAGAAATAGTTGATCATTGTGATTAATTCAGTATATAGTTCTTTATATCAGGATTTGATGGTACATAATGTAGTTTCCAAAATTTTAACAATTCATTAAACACATTTTTATTACAATTTTCCATTTCTTATAGATTGCCACATCTACAATATGTCCCCATATTCATTTTGAATATATTATAAATTCTCTATAATGAATTTTTTAGAAATCAATTAACATGTGAACAATGTAATTTCTCCATTTATAACAGCCATTTCCATTTAGAATTCCATGAGGATTGAAACTTTTTCAATATTAATCATTGATATGGTTAAAGGATGCATTCAACATAGATAATATTTCACTATATTTAGCTTCTAATAAAGATATTGTATTTTTAAATAGTTTTCCATCATCATCATTATGTTATTTGTCATGAATATATTGAAATATATATGTGTTAATATATATTTGAGTCACTTTTTATATAAATCAATTTCAACATTCATTCTATAGTGATAGTGATGACAAATTTTAAATTATAGTATAATTAATGTGAAATTAAAAATAAATTTTCTATAGATAATCTAATAAAAATTTTACTACCATGAGACAATTGTTAATACTTTGTCACATTGAAATAACACACAACACAATACTGATATTAATATTTATCTATATAGAACAATTAAATCCCCACATGAAGTCAGTTTCGATAATAGTGTATGTTAAATTTATTTATCAATTCCATAATTCCCCCTTTACATTCATTATTAAAAAATACTTATCCAATCCTCGTTATCATTATTCACACTATTCAATGTTTAGATAATTTCTTCAAAAATCATTTATAGTTACCAAAAATTCATGTAAACAACTTATCTAAAATATTAATGTCAGATTCGGTCACACTCAAGATGCATTCTCTATTGTTTGATCTACATATATAACTTTTCATGTGATAAAATCAATCCAAATGGTACTTCAATTATTAAAAACATACATTTAATTTTTTTTGACATTATTTACCATTTCAAAATGATATTATCACTATTATAAATGAATCTCATGCACCTCCTTTTTAGGGGCTATATCAGAATATAATAAATAAAGAATAGAAACATTTTTTCACGGTAATATCTAAAGAATGTATTAATTATGTACATGTACATTTTTAAAAAAATAATTTTAAGGGTATTAATATGATTTAATTTCATACATATATAATTTAAAATGAATTCATGTGTATATTTTCATATGTCTCCATTAATTTGTGATATACTAACCAATGTTATATATTAGAGATGTGTTGGACGCCGTATAGCTTGTGGAAATGTCACTTTTACATTTAAGGGTATATATCTCTTTATCCTAGTTTTTTGGATCTCATTATATTCAATGTATATGTTGGATTACCCAACCATATTCTTTATGACGAATATTGGGGTTCCCCCTTCTAATAACAAAAAAAATTAATACCTTTTTCTATATTGTCTTATAATTCCAATATTATTTATTCTTACATAATAGTGTTCATTCTATGTCATGTATTGGATATGTACATAGATCAATGTATTACATTAATTGAGAACAAATTCTCTTGGACTATATGATTTATAGGAAACACATAAAGTAATACAATATAATAGTACCTCATAATAGGATATCTTCAATCATGACTATAAGTGTGGAAATATTAATTTGAGATGGATATTAGTTAACAATATGAAATAATTTCAATTGATGAGAAAAATACTCCAATGGAGGTTCATACTACATATTAATCAGTTCCATAATATGAGTATAATCCTCCACATTCAGAGTGATTTCACTCTACCCATAGTTGAAGGGTGATTTGTATGTGGAAATCAAATACATTTTTAGTAAATCATCAAATTCCACCAAATCATGTGTACCAAAATTATAAGGGATATTGAGTCCATAGGCCATGATGGGGGTGATTTAATACATATGAGAATAAATAATATCCACATTTTTTTCTCATTTTAAAATAAATAACTATTTAGTAGGTGGAACAAATATAGTTCTACTAAATTAACCTGAAGAGATATATTGTATAGAAAAAATATGAAATAAAATTTTCTATTTTCATGTATCAATAACTATAATAAAAAAATCATTCCTAGGTTCCATATCAGAAGTTGTGATATCATAATCTTATCTTTACATGTAATTGGAGTTTTCTATTACATATTTTCATTGAAAACCTCATGCTTATGAAATTTGCAATCATAATGTCTATTTTTATTTTAGTTGAAACATGTGGAATCAGGTTTAGAGTTCAACGTAACCTTCTATAATTTTTAATAATTAGTTTTATTCTTCATCTCAATATTATTTTTTTTCCTAATTCCCCTATTTTAAATACATATGTATTATTAATATTTCATTATGTATTTGAAGGATGATTTATCCCACACTTTTAACACATGGGTTGTTCGGTTTTATTTCCCCCATGGGATGTATATGTTGGTTCTCCAAAATAAATCTATATTTTATAATTTTCATTCCAAAACCCTAATGAAAACATAGAATATTCAATATATATCTTGAACATAAGGTAATAATAAAATATTTATTAAAATATTTAAACGTCTCAATTCACAAAATATTTTTATCAATGTGAATTAATCCAGCAACAAAAATGTCAAGAATTCATTAGGGAAAACGTAAAAGAATGGGGCAAACCCAAAAACCATTAATGATGTTTAATAAATATTTTCAATATACTATTATTCCACATACATCAGTACAAGTAACTCCTTCTATATTTAAAAACTATGATTTTTTGGAATATATTTACTAAAAAATATTTTGATAAATACTTACACTTCCATGGATTTACTTTCATACATGTTCTTCATCTATTTGAATATTATTACCAGTGAATCATCTTATTCCTCCAATAAAATGTCGTCTAGTAGGTATTTAACTTATATAGTGATTTGGGGGATATTAAATATCTTATCAATTTAATTATTTAATTTTTATAACGATGAGGATATTATAATAATACTAGTAGTAATCGAAATTTGTCATGTAATAAACTCAACCACAACATTCTCTTTCATAAATTATGAAGGGTGTTCTAAAAAATCAAAATTATTGTTCACAAAATGATTTATATGATATTTATTTCCATTAGATTCTAATATCATAATCTCGTCATGTTAGGAACCTCATTGGGGAATCATAACATTTTAATCCCATTGGAAATTTTAGTGATTCAGGTTTTTTCTAAACAGTAATATAAATAAATTAAAATTAAATCAGTGATATATATATATATATTCATAAAAATATATTATAGGAATCACTAAAGTTATGAGAAATAACATACAAATGTATATTAGAAATAATATAATTTATATAAGGGGTTAAAAACCTTGTTATCTAAAGATATTTTATTATTAGCTTACCAGTCGAAAAAATCATTTCAAGTCCATCACAATAGTTCATAATGGTCTTCTCAATTTATGAAATAATATCTATTAGGACTGTAAAAACCATATTAGAGAAAGTTTTCATTAACAGTCACCTTGAATAGGTCATGTTAAAAACAAAAAATTTCATTATATATTAATTAAACATAGGAAACTTTGTAAAATATCCACATTATATTTATGTATTCATACATGTATTTAATATCATGGAATCAAATCATTCTATACTTTTCCAAATGTCAATATGTTTTCTAATTCATAAGTAATTACCAATTTTTTTAACAAACATAATCAAAACCTAATCAACAAAATACTATCCCTTTCTCTGAAACCATCTATAACGGTCCCAGACTCTTACACATATTATTACCCGATTTTTAACGAAAATATCCAATAAATTTTACCCAAGGATCTATATTATTAGTTTATATAAGAAAATTGGTAACTAATTCAAATAATGAAAATAAAATTTGACTTAATTATTTTTATCTCAAAATTTTCACCATATAGCCCATGGAACATCAAAAATTGTATTGAATAACCTGTGGAATACATAAATTAAATAGATGTGATATATATCAATCTAAGGAATAAAAAATGAAATAAAATATTTCATATGAGTAAAAAGGTGTATCATGATATCATAAATTACAAGGCATGAGAAATATCATGTGGATGAATGGAATAAATAATATAGAACCACAATATCATTGAATAATATGAATTGGGGTTGATAATTCAGTATAGAAAAGTATAGTTAACATGGTGTTTTTATGAATATGTAAAATTATTTAAATATACCATGTAATATCAAAGTTCCATTAAAACTAGAGTTAAATAAATTTGGTAAAACATGTTATTTGAAAATATATAATATTTCATTAATGTGTAAACAAACATAAATTATATTCACATGATTTGATTTTAGAAAGAAAATATCCCATAATCATTATTTATTTTTAGTAATGTGTTGATAAATGCATGAATGAAATGAAAAACACCAAATAAAAATAAGATAATATTAAATGTAAATATGTATGAAATATAGATATATAAGTTATAAAATTAAAATAATGATAAATTGTGAGAGAATGTGAGTTAAAAAATAAAATAGTAATAATTTGATGGTTAGATGGTTGTTATGAGAGTTTCATTGCCTAGGTTCTGGATTTATACTACCCATTCACAAATCATCCAAAATTAAAAAATAATATTTTTTAAAAACATTATTGGGAACATAATTCAAATATATTTTTATAATAATTATTATTATGTATTTTTTATCCAATTAATATTGAAACTAAGTATATATTCACTATCCCATGGTTTTTGGTTACATTATTCTAGTGTTATGTTAGTTTTAGGTAATTGTATGTGTTCAAGGATTTGGTTCCATAACTCAATATACCATATGAATTAGATCTTTTTTTATGTTATCGTAGTATATTAATAATACTCTTATCTAAATGTTTTTTAATTTATCATTATTATAAGAGAAAATGTTTTATTGTTTTAGGGTTAGTTCATATAATATAGTCTTCAAAAATTAATGAATTAAAACTATTTTATTTATATTTAATAGTATATAACAATTTAAAAATATGGTAAAATAAAATATTCATATTAATATATATATTTAAACCATAATGATTTAAATAAAATAAGTACTAAAAGTGGTTGTGAAAAATTAAACTAGACGTTCCTGGGGTCTATGACCTAAAATTATATAAATACTTCTTTCATTTTAAATTCATATTAGTGGTGGGATTAAAATTGATATTCAAAAATTATAATAACATATCATTATATATTGGATAATAATTTAACCATTTAAATATGTATTGGATTCATATTTCAGTAGAAGAAGAAGAAATGAATCATATGAATCATTTCTTATAATTTTACCTCTTCATATAGCATTGACCTCTTGGATACAACCTAGGGATTATTGGGATAATGTTTTGGAAATAATAACAATCATTAAACATGATTAGGAGAGTCTTGGGGATATCCATGTTGAGTTTGGTCAATCTCTTAATCATAACATGTGGGATGAGAGGGGGTGATATTTATAAGGTGTGGAAGAATGATCATTATTAATATAATATTCATTATTATATTTGGATTTCCCTAGCCTCACTATAGATATTAATACTATTAATATCTATAAATTTTACATTATGTAACACTGAGATAATAGTTTCATTCAAAAAATGTTATCTAATTAATAATTTACATAACCTATAGTTTAAAATACAATATTTTTTCAAATAAGAATATTAACAAAATTTAAATTATGATTATAATACAACACAAAATTTAGCATAATCTAATTTCAATGTGATTATTCTAGAAATAAATTACATTTTATAAAAATTACTCAAAAATCCAGTAAAAATATAATTTTAAATAATATACTTATTTATCAAAAAATATTCCATAAACCAAAAAAATATATCATAATGAAAAAATACTTATGTTAAATTAATATCAAATTTTAATATTTAATAATATATGTACTATTTCATAATTATATTTTTTTAATGTCAAATTTCATTTAAACGTTTTAGATTTAGAAAATAATATTATATTTACAATGGAATGTTGTATCTATATTATAAAAAATATAATTCAAATATCATAGTTGTATTCATTCATTTTATAATATATAGGACTTTTTTAAATTTTTATTATGATAAAAATAAATAATGTAAATTACTAAATATTATATAACTAATTAATTGGATCATATATTAGCATTAACTATATGACTACTATTCTAAAAGTCATAGTACTTTACAAATGGCCATGTAATTATCACATTTCAACAGTTTGGTAATAGTAATTCCTAAACTGTCATATTACCCATGACACCCTATATATGAACCAAAATTATAAATAATTAACATTTGATACTTCAAAATAAAAATTCTATACAATGCATAATAATTTCTACCATAATCATGATACCTTCCTTACATTCCATATTATTTATTGGGGAGTGATCTTAATGGGAGAATTAATACATATGGAGTATATATTATTGTTTAAAAAATTATTTTTCTTTATTCTCCTTGTAAAATTAAATGATGTTATATGCAAGAATATTCTATGATTTAAAGTGTTTCAATGAAATTTAAATTTTAAATATATATATATATATGGTAAAAAATAATATAATATTCATAATAAATCAGGAATTCTTTTAATAATGAAGGTAATTAATGGGCTATATTATATGGTGATTCCCAAGAATCCACACAAAAAAATCACTTTAGTGAAAATTTAAGATCATAAATACTTTGCATCATCAATCCTTTCTGATATACCTCCAATCACTTAAGTTCAAAAATTAAATATATTTGACAAAAATTAAACTTACACCTATGCATGTGGATAGGGAATGGGTTCCATTGGATCAAAAAATTGAAATAGATTTTTTTAAAACAACTAGATTTGTTCAATTATAAGTTTCATGGTATTGGATCATATTCAAGACTCCCATAAAAATATACTGTCATCAAAAAAATTCTCAAAACTAAATATCTATACCTAAAAAAATTAAAAACATCGAAAAATAAAAAAACAACTTAAAATAAAGAGTGCGTATCAAAATTATCACCATAATACCAATTTGTAACACTAAATAGATTATATGAATATGGATGATCTTTTCTGATATGAGGATCACCATATTTAATAATGATATAAATAACCTATAGAAAAGGGTTCCTAAGAAATATATAATCCAATTTTTAAAAATTGAATCTAAAAATGTGCGACACTAATAGGATCATTCATAGTCCTAGAAAGGAATCAAGAAATAATATTTTTCTAAGGAGTGAAAGTGAAAAATACATAAGCTAAATCAACTACATAGGAATGATATATGAAAATTCAAAACCACATTACTAATTATGATATAATATCGAAAATATATTTAAAAATATAGGTTTATGTGGTTAATGTTTTTCCCTACTATGTATGGATGGGTTATAGAAGGAACATGTTTCCCTTATATTAGAATAAAATATAGAATTAAAATTATTCAGGTCTACAAAAAATTTATATTTAATATCATACATAACATAGTGAGATTAGTGTGTTACTACTAATGAATGGTTGTGAAAAATTAATATTCAATAGCTTCGAATATTCACATTGTTATCTAACCAATATAATTGGAAACCATCCAAATGAGTCACAATGATCACTAATATGTTGATAAAAATAAATTGTTCGGGTATAAAATTATATTTTATTTACATAAAATACTTATTCTGATAAGGGAAATAACAATAAATGAATGGTGGCTACGACAATATAATTCAACATTTAATTAATATTATAAATAATGAATGATTATTCTGTAATGATTGGAATTACCTTGAATATATCTACATTAGTAGTGGGATAGGTATGATGATTACAAGGATATTTGTAATGATAAACACTCAATAAATATTTTTACAGAATTCACTATTACAAATCAATTCCTTCTAAACCCACTGAAAAAATATTTTATTGGCCATTGGAGAAAATTTTCATATGATAATCTTATTATATTCACTACAGAACTGATTGGACATGATAGATATATGAGTAGAATAAGATAATGATTGGATAATTTATTCTCTCTTAATATGGTCAAAAATCATATTATATCTATCCAATATCATTTTCCCAACTATAATTGATTTTGAATATTATACATTAAAGGATATGCCACAAATCCCAGTCAATTTTTTCATATTCATTTTGGGTTCAATGGATTTTTAAACATTATACATATTATATTTTTATAAAATAATAGATTCCCCAATTAAATTATAAGTATTAAAACATATTTCAAAAAATTAATCCTTCAATAAATCATCCAAAAATAATTCTTCAATCTAATTTAATAGATGAATACATTTTTATGAATACTAAATCACTAGTTGATCTTTATAATTGTGTAAATAAAACACATTTTCTCTGAAAATGAAAATATTTATTAAAAATAATTTTAAATCAATTAATAATTAAAAAATCCAAATTTTATGTCATTCTCCATAAAATGAATAAAGGACTATATTTACATAATTTTTTACAGTCATACATTAATGTTGTGCACATAATCTCAATATTATAAATAATTCCTATAATATCATATATAAATTCAATAACCCATATCCACACATCTACTTCATGGTATCCTTTTTATCAATGGAAGATATGCAGCTTCAAATTTTTATGCACATAAAAAAATTATTCAATTTAAAAAATAAAAACTTGTTGCATGATTCACATAACTATATCATGATGTTCATAGGAATCAAGAAGAAATTATTCAATTTGATTTTAAAAAGAAGAAAATTCTTCCATTCTTCACATTTAATATTTATTAACAGTAATTAGGATATATGTATTGTTAAAAACCTTCAAAATAAAATATAAATAAAATATTAATATTTGTATTAAATGAAAAATATTATCTAAAAAATTAAAAATTATATAAAATATAATTTAATACATTTATTATATGAATTATAATATAAAAAAAACTTATCTCTAATAGAAATTAATGAAGCGACACATTTTCATTTTCAGATTAAAAATGAAATATTTAGTAATAATATTAAAACCTAAATCAAAAAAATATCACAAAAACCTCTAAGAAATTCTAAATAATAATGAAATATAAAATATATATATATAGTAAAAATTTAATTAGAACCCCTTTTATAGTAAAAATATTATTTGAAATAAATCATTCAAAGATACATGACTAATTTTAATTGTGAACTAACAGTGAAAATTATCAAGGAATCATACTCCATCCATATTTTTATTCATTATAAATGTTATTAAGTATACAAATATATAATAATATGATTATACAGCTAAAATTGAGCACTAATTTACATACACTTGTGGATCACATAATAAATGTTTTAGCATATGAATTGTTTATAATTAACCGATGAGTTTCAAATTTACTTTATTATATATTAATTGAATGAAAAAATAACATAAAAAATAATGAACTGATTCCATTCATTATGAATGATTTAAATATCACATTTCCCTCCATGTGATATATCAAGTGATAATTCTGAATGTGTATACACTATTTCAATGGGATAAAAAATGTTCATAGACTATCAAAGTATACAACACTTCAATTTTTTTCTTGATAAAACAAAAATCATAGTGGGAATACACCATGAACATTTTTATGATTTAAAATTCTATTGGAGAATTGTAAATAGTAATTTATATTTTATAGAAATGCATCATGAAGTATATGTGGTGTAGAAGGTGCAGTAAATCCAAAAAATGTCAGCAATTTTCCAATTTACGCAACTAGTCATCCTAAAATTTACAAAAATAGATTTTAACATAAGATAAACAAAAATACATGTGATACTAAAAATAATTTTTCTTTTATGTATACGAATATATGAGTTGATGAAAGAAATATACCAATAAATGTATAAAAAATATAGATATACCATTTCATTTTTTAGGTAAGTAATATTAACTTTCCACCTATAACACAAATAAAAAGGAAGTCAAAAAACATGTGCTACAACCATTTAAGCCCTTAATATATATAGAGTTATAATTATTAAATAGTATGTATCTTCTCCACTCCCAATAATTACCATTAATTATTAATCTATTTAATTAATTTCTTGAATAAAAATTTCATGGTAAGATGTGCATTGTTTTGAATACAAGTAATGAAATTTTATTTCAGGAAATCATTCTTCTAATTTTTAAATAATTTTAAATTTTATAAAAAATTATATTTTATTATTATTATAACAATATATAATTTTATTTAGCAAAAACATTAGTGATTTTACTTTTTAAATACCCCAACAAGAGATAATTGGAAAATAATCAATGCATTGAAAAAAAATTGTAATCCATTAATGAAGGTAAGAATTTTTTATTTTTTATATAAGTTGAAAGAACATAAATGGGATACCTATTAAATTATTAAAAAATATGTTTTACTGAAAAAAATAATCATTTTAAAATAATCTATTTCCATTATATGAAATAAAAATTCTCTATATTATCATAAAATTTTTACCACAAAGATATTGTAGCAATGAGTGTAAGAAACTAAAATAATCACACTACATTGTATCAAAATCCCCAGTAAAAAAAACATCAATATAAAAATATAGACCAATTATTATATAATTACAAAAAATTATCATATTGGAAACACCAAAGATCTATAAAATTTTTATGAGAGAACAAATTAAAATAATTATTCTTAATTCAAATAAATTATGATCCAACTATTGAAAGACATTGTATTATACATTTAGAACAAATATAGATGAACAATACCCTATATGTAAAATATTCTAAATAAGAGTCTACTAGAATGATTCACATCATTTATATTAGATAATATGTACCTAAATATAAAACTTAACTTCATAAGTATTTAATTAACATAAAAATAAAGGTAGGGAAAACAGTATATAACAGATAAATATATAGAAAATTCTAATATAAATGATAACCAATAGTACACTCAGAAAAAAAAATCTTTTAATCATAACTTGAATTATATAATACAAAATATGATTATATTCATAATTCATCATATAATGATCGAAAATCAATAATCCATTTATAAATCAATAAGGTGAAAAACTTGGATGAAATATATGACTTAATGTTTTATCACACAATTAAAAAATCCTAGAAAATAAATTATTATTATTTATAATGAATGAATGATATCAACAATTCCTTTTAATACTCTACTATATTGATGAATATAAACAACCATAGATTAAATTTTCATATATTATGATGTTCAAGGAATTGAATTTAATTAATCAAGTAAAAATTTATAAAGTTCCTCACAAAATAGTATACAAATAATTATATTTTATTATTCTCTGTATATTTAAAAAATTAAATATTTAATCATAAAAATACAGGTTAGTTTTTTCATCATGACCCTGGTATGTTTTATATTCACATATTAAAACTAGTACACTAATGATAAAAAAATATCAGTATTAAATCTAGAATTGTTTTATGTAAAACACAAAACCCATATGAAAATTATAAATAAGATTAATGAACATTAAAATACCTATAAATAGGGTGATCAAAGATTCATTCACCAATGAATTCATGTTTAATTTAAGTACATGGATCCTACAACATTAATATAGTTTAATTCATTAATTATAATGATATTTCATTAAATAAGAGTAAAAACAAATAGTAAATCACAAATGAGATCCCTAATAATCAAAATATCAAATTTAAACATTAATAATTTAAAAAAAGGTTTAATGTCTATTAGATGATGGAAAATAAAAAGAATATGGATGTTTATAGAAGAAGAAGGGAAGGAGAATTACCTAATTGGAGAGATATTGAGGTTTGATAAAAATGATTATGCATTAATCCATGTTTAATGGTATAATAGAAAGACGATATGAATCTACCCATGTTAGTAAAATGTTTTAGGGAAAATATTAAAAAATACTTTTTAAATTAAATGAGACTAATGAAATTTCCCATAATTAACCAATTGAAAAATCATAATTATTAACATGCGTTTTATAGACTATATCACCCACATTAAAACAATTTATTAAAATAGTAATATGATATCTTATAAAAATATTAATTATTTTTAGTACATATATCTATTTTTAACAACATAATGTTTCACTTCAGACTCATATGTATATATCTAAATAAAGCAGTATTTTCTCAATGAGAAATTAATGTGCACAATGTTATAGAATGCTACGAAACTCTCAACATAGAGGGAAAAACACCCTCGGTATAAAAAATGGGGATACTTTTATCTATTATTCATGATCTACTAAAAATATCAGTCATATATTTTCATATGTTTAATTTTATATCAAATAATAAAACATTGTATCATAATCATTTATATGAAATATTCCATAATTTATTGAAATCCATATCATGTAGTATAAAAACTTTACTACTCAATTTTCCTACATCATTTATAATTAAATAACATATATTTTTTAATAATATCATGACCTCATTTTCCCATAATAAATAAATGGATACTATATTGTAGATGACACATGATGCAAAAATTGAATCACCTCACAATATGGTAATAAAATTAAAATTATAATTAATATAATATTCACGATCAACTAAAAAACATAATAAAAAGTTAAAATAACTATAATATAAATGTATATAATACTATAGAGAATTGTATATCAATATTATAATTAATTCATTCCAGAAATATCAACACACTCAAATTTCCCTAAATAACTAAATCATCACACACAATTACAATCCTAATCCATGGCGTACAATTCGTGTAGAAGACACTACCTAAAGGATATATCGTATTCATTATTAATGTTCGTAATTATGGTTCATTTTGTTTCTATATGGTCTCCCACTCTACCAAATATTAGAAAAAATTAAAAATAGAATAGAATATATTAGGAGACTCGGTTGTTTTATGGGACCCTAATTGTTGAAATGGGAAAAAATAAATAATATATATTCATTATTTAAATTAGCCAAAAATATTTTTTAAAATACTCATTCAAAAAAATTATTTTCTAAAATAATTTCAATATTACTATTTAAAATATTTTTTCCATACATATTTTTTCATGTGTTTTTTGTTTGTACATATAGTCCTTTTAATACATATATATTATTTTTCCACCAAATAAAATTTATTAAATAGTAAATCAGTAATAAAAGATACATTCATCACAAATAAATATATATATATCACCTATAGAAATGAAATGAACTGACAATATTATCCAATACCTCAGTAAATGGCATTTAGTAATATATCTCTCCATATTGTAAGTCTCTGGTGTTGACAATGTGATTTAATATATCCATCCACTATCTATGACGTTTCCAATAACATATAAAATAAAAAGAATCTATGATATAACGTGTAATTAAAAAATCAATGCTCAATAATTTGAAACAATGTCTATATGATATATCTAAAAATAGGATCCCCAACATAGAAAACATATACATACAACTATTAGAATATATCAATGAGAAACAATATGAATTATTCAATCTAAATGTCTCAATAAGTAGTAAATAGAGAATTAAAAATATGGATTATAAGTCATTTTCAATGAATTCTTATATTCAAAAAATATTTCATATCTATCATAAAAATATAAATTCAACTAATATATAAAAACTCCATCAACTTAGGCAATACTAACAAACATCATTACACGTTTTCCAATATGGCCAGTCATAAATAATATAACAAATGAAAAATATATTTATAGAATATTTTTTGAAAAATATATATCATCTATTATGTACCTTCTAAAAAAACTACCATTCAATAACTATTAGATCTCTAGTAAAACATGTGGACTATATATTATGTCATAAATAATGTCTACAATTCGATAAAAAATGCAAGTGAAATGTGTGAAAAAATAAATATATGATATAGTATATAATAATAAAAATATATATTAAAATATACTACTCAATACATTATATACATTTTAAATTATAAAACAAAAACTTATATTAAATCATCATAGGTTAACCTTTAATAACATGCCCACCATAGAACATGTCCTTACTTCATTTGACATGGATGAGGACTTTCATCTACAGTTTCCTTGGATGGAATATTTTTTTATTCAAACATATATCATGTATGTGATCCAATATTAAATAGTTTTCATACAAATAATATTAGTTAATTTATAACAAAAATATACATAAAATAATATATGAAATATAGATTTATAGTGTAATCGGGATGTTAAATACTAGATATATTATCTTAAAAATCAACTACATCATCATTGGATTTCATTTCCTATACTTATATTTAAACCTCATTTGAAATCCACCACTAAATGTTATCCCAATATTTAACACATGAAATATATAATACAAGTAATAATTTTATTTTGGAATAATAAAGACAATCATGTTGGTGATATAATATAGGATTAAATAATCATAATATATAATCATATAGGATGATAATTAATACTAAAATGTAGCCATGTAATTTGAGAAATGAAACCCTAAGAATAGGGAAATTATATAACTCATATTAAAATGTCATAAGAGTAAGACTTGAACCCATATACATGAACTAGGGGATAGTTCCTTGAAATCAATACATTATTTGTTACCATTACTTACTGTTATACAATTATAGTATTCTACATGAAGAAAATACATTCCATGTGATATGATAATTTTATAGCTATAATCACCCCATTACATTATTGAATTCCATCTATATGTCTTCTACAAATATTATAAATCACACATAATTCTTGGTCAGGTAAAGAACATTTGATAATTAAATATTTTTAGTAATAATATTACATTATATCTTTTGGAATAATGAATTTTTTATATAAATTATTAAATTAAATATATTTAGATATTTTTAATTTCATATATAAGAATATTAAAATAGTATAGATATCAAATATTATGGAAACTACCTAATTTTTTTGAATAATTATTTTAGGTAATAGGAACCATAATAGGTTATTCAAAAAGGTCAAAAATTACTTTAATATGAGATAAAAGAGTGGTGTTTTAATTAAAAAAGAGTAATATAATTATTAAATTAGACTATTTTTATTGAAAAATAATTCCAATAAAAAGACTAAATAAAGAAACGAAATATGAAAATAAGAAATAAACCTTCTAAAGTGCTTGATTTCAATAAATGTTCATTGGGGAATTCCAAAATCATGAATACATATAGAAAATACATTTTGAAATAAAATTATATTGAAAATTTAAATATATAAACAAGAAATTTAATAGAAATATATGGTATATATGTATATAAAGATATTAAAAATGATGGAAAAATAATACTTTAATGAAAACCAAAATGTTATAGAGATTCTTTACCTCTTGTAGATACTCATCTTAGTTTATGATTCAAACCACCTGCATTTTTAAACTAAAAATATTAAATAAATTATTCATATCATAATTTATGTATTGAAAATATTAATATTCTTATATGTTCATTTACACATTATACGAACAATGTATCTAATTTTATCGTTATAGTCATGTTTTTTCCATGATTCTATTAGCATGTTAGTATAAACATAATGGTCATGTTTATAATTAAATTAGACCCAAAAAAACGGATGACAAATTATATGAATTTCATTTAATTGAAGAAATATTTATAATTCCATAAATTCAATTTTTTAGTAAATATAACCACGTTTTAATGTGTATGAATTAAATAGTAAATTAATTATTCAATTATGTGTATTTAACATTCACTATTGAAAAAAAAATATTCTATTTTAATTCATGAATATTTCCTTATATTATAATATCAATCATAAAATAACAAAATTATTATGATTAACTTTTACCACTAAATAATTTATTAAAAATTTCATTTAATGCAGTCATAGACAATTAACTATTCTATTAATATCTATATATGATTTCATCTTCAACATGAATTGATGTATGGTAACAAATAATATTATTTTAATTAGATGATTTTAAAATTACTCATAATGTATAAAAAATCACTTCTATTATTATATGTTACATGATTATCAAATTAAAAAATATTTACAACATGAAATGGTAGAATTTAAATGAATTATAATGACATCTGGTAAATAATAAACATTTTAAGATGACTTATTAACAAATTGAATAAGGACTTTAGAGGTTACTTTTTTGTGGAAACTAATTTATCCATCGATGTAAATATTTTTATTTTCATGAAACTGAACATTAATAAGTAAAATTAGAAACCTAAAAAATCATATCTTATTCAAATACCAACATCTCATCATAAAATTTAACTATAGCCACCTGAAAAATAGAATCTTTCTAAAACACATGTTACTAAAACAAGTAAAATAGAAAAAATAGTTATAATTAAAATTTTATATGATATAAAACCATGTGTCCATGTTCCTTGTGCCCCACCAAATATCACAATTTCTATTATCACACACTATCAGACCAATCATACATAGGACACACCTCTTGAGATGACATCAATTGCTCAATCATCGTGTCTCAAATCCTCATTGATTCCATCACACAAGACCGACTAGAAAAGGAGTAGTGGGGCATGATGCTATTGAAGAGTTAGAGGTGATTAAAGTCCCTCCATCAATGTCGTGACATGTTCATGGAAAACATAACACCATATAATTAGATTACTAGTTAAATTAATGCATTTACTGGTCAATCGAACCACCATAGGAAGTATAATACAATAAAAATGAAAAACCCCCCATTATGTTGGAGCAAAAACGACCACCATCACAAATTTTGTTCTATCAAAAGTCCATTATAACATAATAATAATTTTGGTATTATAATATATATATTTACATATAGTTTTTAATACATATAAAATTACACTTACATTACATTTAAAAAATTAATTTTTTATATAGATCTTTACAATTCACATAAAAATTTTAACATTATTAACATATACCAAAAGTCCACCGTTACATAAATTTTAGTTTTTGAATCAGAAAATTTCAACTTTTTTTTGAAATATCAGTTTATAACAAGAATAATTTTTTTTTATAATTCAAGCTAAAACCACTATATCATTTATGAGGGTATTAAATATTTTTCCAAAACATGTATGATTTAATATCCTTATGATACAATCAATGATTTATGAAGTTTTTATACTTTTTATAAAAAAGTTAAATATCTGATTCATTGAAAATAATAATAGTATTCTCATATAATTTGTTATATTATTATTTAGATTATAATTAGAATTCCTTGTTAAAACATAAGTAGTATGGTATCTATTCATTCTTATACTTATATTTCAAAAATACGTATTTCTAATGATAATATAATACTTATGAATTAGGTTTATGCCTCATATAATTTCAATTACTATGTGATCATCATTTTGAAATCGTTATGTAAACTACATTTAAGAAATTTAAATATTTTTTCAAAATAGTTATTCCAATCTTAATATATTATATATATTTAAGGTTTTTGTATATATATATATATATCAGTCAACATTCTTATGTTTTTTAAAATTCATTTATAATTATTTATATCTATTTAATATCTCACTATATAATAAATTTTATTTTATGTACTTCATTTATTATTTCTATGAAATATGTTAACTGAAAAAAGTAAAGTATTTAAAATTTTTATTATAGGTTACTTATAATTTATTTATATTATAGGTCATGTCTAAATATGTCACTGTTATATATATTATAATAAGGAAGTATTCATAATAAATTGTATGGGTTTTTATAGCGTCCACTCAAAGAATATTTGTAACATAAAAAATATCATAATAGAAGTAACAATGTGGTGAATCACAACAAGGATGTAATGAAACGGGTTCATGGAGGTCCATTACTTTGTGAAAATATAATGTTGGGTGTTCTGGGTAGTCTGGGAATCTTGGTGAAGTTTTACCCCTAATGGTAGGCCTACAGGTAGCTTTAGCCTACTGGTAGCATGCCTACTTATAGGCAGAGCTACCGGTAGCCACAACCTACCGGTAGCTCTGCCTACTGGTATCTCGGCTTACTGGTAGCTATGCCTACTGGTATCTAGGTCTACCGGTAGCTGTATCCTACTGGTAGGTTGGCCTACCTGTTTCCTACGGCTACTGGTAGCTCAGTCTACTGGTAGCTCAACTAACCGGTAGACCTAGCCTATTGGTAACCCCCACCGGTTTTCCACTAGCGCCTCCTTTTTTGCACAAATTGGGTTTTAGACCCTATTTTGACCACTTTAACTTGTTTTAAATCCCAGTAACACCCATTAATGGAGTTTAATTAAATGTTTGACGCGGTGTTTTTTGGTTTAAACCGCCCCTAAAAGAGGGGACCATTATGATGTGTGGGGCCCTATGGTCAACCCACGACCCCGCTACGTACGTGGTTTCACGTTCTTATCTCAACTGTCCCAGGCCCTTATAAACTAAAGGGTTCTCTCTGGGTTTCTTTTTCTCAATCACCCTCCCATCGCTTCGTCTGCTCGTGCTTGAGTTCAAAGGACCCCACCCCTACATGTCGTGCATCCCCTGTTAAAGGCGCGTGAAGATAAACTTCGATCATTGATCAATCACGTAGGGTTTCACCTTCGTCTCTTCTTTCTGTGTATCATGCCGGGTGGGTATGCATTTGTTCATGTATAATTAGATGAAACAACCTTTAATAAAGATAATAAATGGATTCTATAGGATGAAGGGGAGGGGTATGATCGATGATGCTCTGATTAATGATTTCTGAATTGTGCGGGCTTAGGCCTACTGAAAATAAAAGTCGTTGGTGGTCTTTGTATGTGCACTAATGAACCCTTACCTCTGGTGATATTTAAATGTCTTGTATCATGATTTTGAACCTCTGTTGTGTAATTGAAATTGGTTAATTACATATATTCGGATAAATAAATTGAAAGCACTTGGAGCAACACTTTCTGTGATAACCTTTGCTAAATGACACCAAAATTGAAATCATGGAGTGTGTTAAATATTTTAAATCTGAAAATACCGGCATGGGCCTGCTTTGTGTTTGTGGTAGTGGTTTGGTTGTTTACTTTCACGGGATGAATGCTGGGTGATGTGGGTGGGGATGGGATCCCCCGTGGTTATGCTTTCGGTTGTGAATTTAAGGTCGGGTGGTTACTTTAATTATATCACGAATTGGGGTGGGATCCTCTGTTGCTGAGAAACTACTTTCTCCTGGAATTTGGGGTACATGCGGCAGTGTCTCGGGGCTTCCATTGGTTCCAGTACATTGAGGGACCCCTTATCCATTTTGTTGTTGTGACATTACAAGAGAACCGGGTGTGGACGTTTATGTTGATGTTGGACAGTGCTCTTTGTTTGGCTTGTGCTTATACATTCTAGTTTCCCAAGTAGGTGCAGAAACATAATTAAACATTATTACTGAACATGTAAACAAGGATGGGACAAATTGGTTTTGGTTTGGGGTGAGTTATGACTTGGGAATGGTTGCTGATTGTGCTCTTTAGGCTTGCAAGAAAAACCTAGATTTTGGTGAGTGCCTGTTACCTATACATATACTTGTAGTTTTTTTGTTTCTTATTCGCGCCCCACCCAAGTTGAGAACTTAGTGTCGAACACCCCCCATTTCTTGGGGGAGGGTTTTTTCCCCAAAAATTCTATTAGTGACTGGTTATTAGCTACTTTATTCACCCATTCTCGGATAGCCCAAGTATCTTTGGGCAGGCTGTGATGGCCTGAAGTCCATTATTAGCACAAGAACCTTCGGGTAGGGTAGTGTGGTGCTTGGCCAAGGTGTGTGCGGTCAGTTGGTTTTCCATGTGTCTTCGGGATGAGGCCCAGGTTTCTTCGGGCGTGAAAGTAGATCTTCTAGCCTAGGTGTCTTCGAGTGGGGCGTTGGTTGTTCTAGCCTAGGTGTTTGCAGGCGTGGTTACGCGTGACAGTTTTTGCCCAGGTGTTTGTCGGCGGGGTTTGGCAGTGGGACTGCGGTGAGAATGGCGTGATTGGTTCGATGCGTAGGATGACTTCAATAACCAGTGGGAAAGTGGAGCGGGGTACCCAAACATCGATGTTCTTTTATTATATATAACTTTCTTGCGTTATTTGGTTAGTGTGGCTAGTGAGTGGGATGGATAAACTCCATGGTAGTGTTTGGTTGTCTTTTTATCACGGGACTTTAGTACATCCCCCCACTTTTACATGAGGGTCTTTGGTTTTTCCATACTGAGTATACTTGTATGCTCACCCTATGTATATAAAATTGATTTCAGGTTTCCAGGAGGTCTTCAGGGACCGCGTGGGACCATACTAGCCTGAACCTTTGGGACAGTTGTTGTTGTTGTTTTATTTTTTTGGTATTCCTTCATCTTGGAAATTTGTGACTTGTATCTTTTACCTTTGAACATGCATGTGGGAATGGTTTACTTTCATCAGTACTTGCACTTTTAGTTTTGGTTTTGTGGGATTTATCATCTTATCTCCCAATCCAATTTAAAGAAAAAGGGCAATGCCTTCCATTTATTGTGTGATTCTATACCCTTGGCGTTGGTCGCCACTTTGGGACCTACTGAAGGTGGGTTTCAGGGGTGATTATCTCTCCTTCAACTTAAATAATGACAGTCCCAGAAATCTGCTGACCCTTCCCTCCTTGTTGGTGATGGAAGGTTGTGAAAAAGGGCAGCGAAAAATATATCATACTATCTTCGTAATAATTCAAACTCAATGATCTAATAGATTATTGATTAATATAATCATGGTTGTCAATTTACAATTAATGATAAGATAAATTCATATGGAAACAAAGAAGAATATTTCCACAAAATGTTCTCACTAAATATGAATGGTTAGAATATTGTTAATGGATCCCAATGAATAGATCTAACTTAATATTTAAAAATCTTGGTTGTAGACTAAAACATAAATATACCCATGAATATATTTGAATGTAATTTGTTCAGTATATCATCAATCTGGCATAACCTATAAAAAATAAATATTGTATTGAAAAATTGCATCCCATTTAAACCTGTGAATTTCTTAATATCTAATGTATGAGTAACATCACCAAAACATCATGATAATTTATAAATAAGGTATTAATTTATATACGAAATTACCTTCTCAATATTTTAGTGTGTTTTTTATATTTAATTTATTTTAAAAATATATCAAGTCTGAAAAATAAAATAAAAAATTTCTATTATTACCTGAATATTTAATATTAAAAATAAAATATAGTTATAAATTATAAATTGGAAAATAATATAATAATTAATTAAAATTAAAAATTAATTAAAACAATAACATGGTATTTTTATACATCATCACATTAAAAACGTTTTAGGGATGCCAATAAAATTTTACAATTGAAATAATGATTTAATAATATAATAACTATTTTTAAAAAGAACAATATGTATCCTTGAGATTAATTTTTTTAAATATAGAAAGAGAAATATTAAATGAATTCTATTGGACAAATAATGTTAAAATGAATATTAGATATTCCCCCCCTACAATTGTGATATGACCATTATAATTTTAAGAAGACAATTGGAATAATAATTTTCCTATTGGAATATGGAAATATTATTTGGGATTCTAATGAAATAAAACAAATAAATTTTTTCCATAATTTAAATAAATAAAATTGTTAAATACATTCAAATAAATATCATATATAAAAAATAATAATTTTAATTTTCTCAAAATATATATCTTATTAATTAAAATTCACTTTATTATGATAATGATACATTTTTTGAATAAGATATTTATTTTGAAAAATATTATATAAAACTAAATAATTTTATTTAAGTAGTAATAAAATTTTCATAAATCTTGTTTTATTTTTCTAATGATGAGAAAAAAAATCATGTTATGAAAATTATTATTATTAAAATAAATAAAAAAAATTGGGATGAATTTAACATGAATAAAATATTATATCAACAAATGATAATATTGGGGGATGATGAAACCATTATCCACACAAATATTTATTCTAGAGAACCATTATCCACACAAGAATTTATGCTAGAGAACATCACTTTTGATTTTACCATTGGTATTTCAATGAAATATATACAATATGGTAATATATGGGTTTTGGTGAATCTTAGTAAACTATCTAGTACGACATGAGTTATATTCTTTTAAAAGAATCCATTCTCTTTGAAATAATGTGATTCACAAAACAAATGGATTATACCAACCATGGTACTCTTTTAAGATATAATTATAAAATTTCCATTATAACATAACTATTATATTTGATGATAAGAATATGAATAACTAAATTAATATATATATATATATAATAAAAAATTCATTGTATGGCTACTAAATTGGTATAATTAAGAATCATTGGAATATAAAATATATGTTTTATGAAAATGATAATTTTTCAAAGAAAATCGATTCATCACATCTTTCTCAGATATGATATAATTAATTTATAAATCTATTAGAAAATATAATTCATAAAAAACAATTCAAATTATCAAATTAATAATATTTTTTTATATTTATGAAAAATTTAGTTTTTTATGAAAAGTGAAAATACAGACATTTTTATTGAAAACATAATTAACAATGATAAAAAAATTAAAATTTTTTTAATGTAGTCTAATATTAATAATATTATAATATAACTAATATAGGTTATTAGGATACATTTTATGATAAATTTCATTGTAATTACATTACAAGCATATGACGATTTTCAATTTTGTAACCCTATTTTTCATCGCATTTGTGCGTATAACACAAAATGGGATTCAACCAATTTTGTGAATTTAATTTTAAAATAATGATTTAAAATCTTAAATCAGTATAATTTATATTTTCTAATATATTCAACCTAATTTCTCACTATTATCCTTAGTAAAAAAAGAAAAATATATTTTCTATATTTAGGTTATGAACTGATTATAAGGGTTAGACTAAAAATATAATGTTTAATATGACCTATAAATGAATCTAGATAGAATTTTATATACATATTTGAAACCTATAACATCAAATTTAGTATATTTATCCCTTATGGAATCTTTTTTTCTGATAAAATGTTTGTTTTATTGTTTTTTTAATTCCATATATTTCCTCTCCCCACATGTAAAAGGAATCACACCCTCCTCCCCTCTTCTCAATACCTTATCCATTAGGTTCAACCATGAAAAAAAAAATCAATTCTATAACTCTATACCCTAATAATACATGAATTTTTTTATCATAATTCCATACTATGAAGGATTTTTTTCACTTATGGACTTCATGTAGAGAAGATGTGACAATCCTAATCCAGATTGTTTATATTATTTCAAATTACAACTCTTTCAAATAATAGTAATTAATTATACTATAATGAAAAAAATTAATATATAGTATATTTATAATTTTTTTTGTTAATGTCATAAACTATATACATATCCTTTTCCAGCAAATGAAGAATGGTCGCATTGATCATGGGTATTGCTAACTAACATCTAATGTGAAAATCCAATTATTTTTCCATCACCACTTTTAATGTCCAGATATCATGATGGATTTACAAAATGTATATTCTATTTATGATATCATTATAATTTGTCAATTATAATATAACATATATCTATTTACATCTATTTATTATATAATACAATAGCATTGCTCTTGTGTATGGAAGACTGTAACCTTATGAAGAGTTGTCATTCATTTTTCATATACATATTACATTAAATATAATAATAGAAAAATTAAATAATTTATGTGATATATATGATTTTATAGTTATATCACTATCTTTTTTCACATTTATATCATTAAGGTTTTGATGTTTTTAGTCATACATATGTATGACCTATCGTCTCCACAAAGAAATGTTATTAATTGTCCATATAATGCTTTTATAATTGGATTTAAACAGTATATATTGATTATAAAATTTATATATAACATTAATATCATTTTAGAGATTAATTATATATATCATTTGAACAAGAAATTAAACATTAATTATACAAAATGCATGAGAAAATGAGAAAATAACACTAAAAATAATGAATATTGTGAATTATTATTAAAAAGATGGTTCTCAAAAGTAATGAAATAATAATATATGATATTATAAATATTAATCTAGTTCATGTATAAGTTAATAAATTTCATAAATCTTTTATACATGTGGTTTATTCTTGATCTACTAAAATATTATTTGAGGTAAGGGAATTCATCTTAATTCCCCTAAATTATGGCATATACAATTGTTTGGTATCATATGATTTATATGATGTACATACTACCCCATTAAATCGTTATATCATGAATAATTCATACATTAGTTATGGTATGTTATAATTTGAATTATTTCATCTAAAGAGACTAGGAATGATTGTTACAAGGTTGTAATGAATTTCAAAAAATATTTTATTTTAATTAGGACATAATAATTCTCTATTTACTTTTAATATTTTAGGATTATGTGTTCAATGAGTTTAGATATTCTAATTTTTTATTTCAAATTTTTCACTATGGTTTTAAATTTGATTAAAATAATATATTCATTGATTAATTATTACATCATTTTCATGATCATTAGCAACAATTCTTTTTATAAATATTCCCTTGTTGAGTAATTTTTTTGATTTATAATTTTCCCCTTATGGGGGTGTTTAGACAACCACATTAATATATTTAACACGAGAAAACTATTTATTAAGGATGTTGTATGATTAAATTCAAGATTATCCATATTATTTTAATAATTGAAATGCATATTTTTAATCTATATATCATTAATATATATAACATATACACTGATTGTTATTTGATATACAAAAAATATTGATAATATATTCTATTCAATCAATGTACATATTTATTGATATTTAATATTTTTTATCAATTAAATATTTTATTTTACATTTGACGAATTATTTATATTTCATGTAATGGGTGGGGTCTTGAATTATATAGCCCCTAGATGAATATATAGGTATCATGAGACAAATATGTTAGCCAAATTAATCAATTTTTTTCCTGTATTGTTAAAAAATATTTTCATTGGAAATGATCTTATATGTTTCATTATTCATGATATCATGATGTAAAAAATAATAAATTTTATTCATTTAGAATTATATTATTATTATAATGAACTATACATTAATATTGATATTATCATTGAATAAATTTAATTCACATTTATTGATTAATACATTTTCTTAGATAGTAGTATTCCAATTTGGATTATTCTTTAACTAATTATGATAGTAATGTAATTTAAATGTAATCTATTTTCATTTATTTTCCATTCAATATTTATTAGTCCTTATCTAATTATAATATCCAGTTTATTTATAAAATTTAAATTTTTCTCAATTATTCTACATTCTATGTGGATTAGTAATTATTGATACATAATTTCTTCTATTGTGAATAACCCATATTGAATATTTCATCTCAAACTTATTTTTCCAATACAATTATTATGAAAATGTAATCATTGAATGATTATTTAAGGACAATGTTCCATTGATTTTTATATTTATTATGTTTTATAATCTAATAATAATGTAAAATATGTATCATGGAATTTTATGGTTATCCAAAACTACTAAACTAATCATTCCTTTGATATTTTACCCTCTTTATATTTTCAAATGATAAAAAGTAGGAATTATCTCTAGATTTGTAAATTCGAGGTTATTATAGTAGGAATACGAAAAATTTTAGTTTAATACCTATGAACTACATTATGGAAAACATATATTAGAAAACATAACCCTACGATGTATTTTTTAGGATATGTATAAAATAAATTTTATTGTACTGTAAATGACAATATTACAAGGGTTTTACTAGATATACATGAATATTTTTATACTAATAGTATATGTGTTTCTATTACAGATGTAACATGGTGTAAAAATACTAAATATGATTCATTGGTATTTACCTAATTGTTACCTGGAAAAAGAAAATAGGGGATAAAATACATCAATTTTGACAATCTAGAGTGATATTATTTGGACATTTCATATTTTTTTTTGAAAACATTATAAATAACTTGAATATAATGATGTCACTAAAGATATAATATATTGATTCTAGGATGAAAAAGGAAAAAAAATTATTTATGTTATGCATTACAACATATTTTGAATTTTACATTAAGTTTTAAAATAAGTAATTTCATAAAATAATATATTTTTTATGTTTTTTAGAATTGGTCACTAGAGTCAAAATGTATGTCAATTCTAATGGCCAATGTAGATATTTCCATGATGAGAAAGCCAATAGATCTAGTATTATAAATAAGTAAATTAAGGCCATATTAGGATAACTTAACCATTTTATGAGAAAAAATTTTCCATATAGAGAATCAATAGAATCTCTATCTTTTAATACATTAATATAAAATAACTTTTACAGAATACATTTTAAATTATATAACCAAAATCCCAAAAACCGTTCTATTTTAGTGCCTTTGTAAAAATTAAAATGATAACCCTGGTACATGACTGAGCCACAGTTTCTCCTACTAGGTTCAACATTACTATAAACCCTCATTTGAAATTCATACATGAATTATATCTCAATTAAATTTGGAATTCAATACATTAAGGGGTTATAATAGATGCTAAGTAAGGATAAAAATATGATACATGTAATATTAATCATAAGAATAATGTTATTAGAACAATATCATGAAAATAAAAGATTATACCATTACTTTCAAAGATCATACACATTAATCATTACATTAATATTGGATTTTGAGAAGATATGAATCCCAAGGAAATAATGAACATAATCGTTGAATGCATAACATAATAATAAAACATGGAAATGTGGAAGACACATAATCATATATAATGACTTCCATTCTAGTGGTGACATTACAATTGAGGACATCTTAATTGTGAAAGTGTTTTTATGAACTAGGTTTTCACCCCATTCCAACCATGTATTAATGAACTGAGTTCACACATCATTCGACACTATGATACTGTACAGAGTTCATTTTGTATTGTAGTCCAATAATAAAGAATGCAGTTCATTTCATGTTACATCTATGTTTATCTCAAGTGATATATATCATTACCCAATGAATTATATGGAGATATAGTTAACACCCATCTCATAATGAAATCAAACATACATGTTCCTAAAAAATCATAAATAATCATAGAATATCCCATGGAATGGATTTTGAATCATAACATGTAATTATATATTATACCTTTAAAAATGACATGTTTCATAATCATGTCATAAAAATAATAACCCATTAAATGAAGTGGGTTTAAATATCATATAACCCATGTAAGTGAAATCGGTGTCATACATAATGTTCAATCAAAACATAAAAATTTCATAAAAGCATTTGAATAGTAAAATTAGATCATTTATTATATGTTAATGAGAAATATCAATATACATAATCATACATTGAAAATAACATTGAAATAATTTTTTTAATAAAATGTGGAAAACATACATTCTTCTTTTAAAATATCTCATTAAAAGTAAAAAACTATTGGAAATTAATTTTATTTAAACAAACCATCAACTATTATAAATACATCTTGAAACACCTATTGAAAATCGTTTTCTTTAAAAACATATGAAGAGTGATTGAAAATGATTCGAAACATATTTTACTTAAAAATTTATAAAAGGATTTTGAAATTTTTTTGAAAAAAAAATCATTTAAAATAATTCACAATATTATATATTAGTTATGATAATCATATTTATGACCATTTTATTGAAGGAGTATAAATTTTTGATGAAACAATTTTGCAACTAATTTTCCTTGAATACTTATAAAAGAATCATTAAAAAATTTCAGAACTGTTTTCCTTAAAAATTATAAAGGAATCGTAAAATGGTTTTGAAAATTATTATTTTTAAAAATATATTTAATCACTATAACGAAATATATTTTTCCATAATAAAATTCATTTTCCATAAAATCTTATAAAATAATATAGAAAAAAATTTCAATTCAATTTAATTTGGAAATTATTTTAATGGTTATAATGATTGATTGAAAATGTTTTTAAAACTATTCAATTAATTTTTTTTGAAAAAATATAACAAATTATTCAAACCTTCTTGAAAACCATTTTTTCAAACATGGATTCAGAAAACAATAAATTTTTCTTTCTGAAAGATGAAATATGACATTGGTTTTCTATAAAAAAATTTATTAATCATATTATGTACAATAAATTGGGAAATGAAAATTATAAATTTGCATATATTGAATTAAAAAGAATTATAAAACACTTGATGGTTCTTATGAGTTGGATAATATGGTTTCATCAATGTAATCATAATCATTACCAATCTCAAAAAGAGATGAAATTGTTTTAATAAACACATACCTCATGGTTACATTGGATCATAATCTACATTTAAGAAAATTAAAATTCATGAATAATAAAAATATCGAGAATAGAATCAGATTCATGATATTACACATAAAACTATTGTATATATATCATGAAAAGTAATTTAGGTGAATAACAAAGCATGGGTCTCAAAGAAAAATAATTGAGACAAAAGTATCTTACAAATTTTGTAACTTTTGAAACATAAAACCATTGAAGGAAATATCATAAAATTTATATAAAAATATAACTAAATTTAATAAAATGAAAAATAAAATACATTAATGTATATAATATTCTCCATGTAAAATAAAATCGGTGTGAAAATGACATGTATCTATCAAATATAAAATTTGTGATGAAATTCAAATACATAGTGGCTTGACTCTCATAATACTCATACAAACCTCATAAATAATAAATATAATGTAATTATACATATCTCATTGAATTATATTCCTATATTTATAACCATATATGGTTGGCTTATGATATTATATTACCCTCTTGTTAATAATTCCATGTTATGATTACACTTCCGGTAGTATTCGCTTTTGTTTTTACAGGTTTCTTGATTTGTAATATCTTCGGTCCTTATACACATATCCTTATTTATATAATATAAAAAATTATAGAAATAAATCTTTTATTATTATATTTTTTTAAATAATATAATGAAGGAATATGTCTGAAATGGAAGACATCCTTTAGGGCGACGGTAGGACTTACATATGCATGAAGGACATTTCTGATTGATTATCAATTTGAATAAGATAATATAAATAAAATATATGTATGAATATGTATATATATATATATATATCAATATTATAGTTAAATTATTATATCATATATATCATCTAATTTCACTAAAACTATCCATAATAAATTCTATGTTGTGTGTGAATGAATCAAATCACTTTGATGGGGCAGTAGTATACACTTCCACAATTGAAATTATCATATTTACACCAATTATAATATATAAATGTATGTGTTTTAAAAGAATTACCTAATCTTAATGAAATAATAAATATAATATATATGATATATAAACGTAGTCTCTATCATAATTTCTTCTTTGAGAGGTAGTAAGGAAAAATGAATAATCCTTATTTTGTGAGGTGGTAGTTCATGCTAAACAGAAACAATGTATTTGTTACCCATTAGATGGAAATTTTTGTATTTCTCAGATGAACCGTTATGAAAATTAAAACCTAGTATTTATAATAAACTATTTTTTTATAAAATCATGGAAAAATTATAGTGGCGGGGCGGATGAAGGAAATCAAGTAATAGATCTTGAGAGAATATGTTATCATTGAATTGGGTAAGTCCTTTTGGTTTGTGCTAGATTAATTATTTGGATTTAATTACAAAAAACTATTGTTTTTGAGGATGATGTTTTATAATTTATAAGATTGTTTTTAATGTTTTTGTGATCCAATTAAGTTTATAGGTTAGTGTAAGTGGTCAGATAGAACACTTTTTTATAGTGGAGGATGGGCGATGCTCATGTAATATTTTTACCAAATAATTTTATACAATTGTTTAGGATTCAAATTGAACCCATTAATTGAAAAGTATTGATTCAAGGGACGTTATAGTAGAAATATGGCCAAAAATGGCTCTCGGACAAGTTTCACAATCATTTCAGGTCTTGAATTTAGTGATTAGTCCTTAGTAAAATGTAATTTTACCTCAACTGGTGTAATTAATTTTTATTGCATTCAATACTCTGTTTAGTCAAAAACAAATTGGACCATTTAAGAAATTATACATTATAATTATTATAAATATGTTATCCTTTTGAAAAAAAATCAATTCCATATGTGGTAGAAATTAATTTAATTTTAATCTCATTGGTGGAACGCCACTACTGGGTTTTATTGTAGAAATGATCAAATTTTGTTTTGTTTTATAATCCAATTTCAATGTGAAATTTTTTCTAAAAACCTAAATTGTGTCAATTGATAAAAATATTATCTAATAATATTTTCAAACCAATTTAAAATATATTTTATATTTATAAATATATTAGATGAAAAATATGTTTTGAAATAAAATTGAATATTTTATGGAATTGATTAAAAAAACATAAAAAAATAAAATGAAAAAATTATAATGTTATTAATTAAAATTTAAATTTTATTCATATATATTTGATCTATAATAATTTTAAAATTTTTTTTTAAAATTGTTTTTCCATTAATTTTTTAAAAAAAAATCTATATAAAAAAATTTTGGTTGTAAGAATCAATTGAATTTTCTTATTATAATATATATATCAAATATATTGGATGAAAATGGAATGTATTTTACTGAATTTAGGTAATATATATTACATTTATATAACTAACTACTTAAAATAGATTTAATTAATTATGTTGAAAAATATTTCTTAACATAAAAATTAAAATATTACCCTTTATATTCATTTGGTTTCTATATTCATTCCAAATTATTAGGTTTCCATTGAATTAAACTATATATATTCATGTGTTAGTTAATCATATAATATTTATTTTAAAGGTAATTTTATATCAAATTAAATAATACTATTTTGATAAGGAATTATTGTATGGTAATACATGGTATTGCATGTTATGTAAGCCATCGAGGAAAGTCAGGCTTGCATGTATCGTAAGCCAACCTCAGAGTGCGATGTGGAGAAATATGAATAATTAATTTTTTAGTGAAAAATAACATTCATTTTCATAAAAAAGAAGACAAACATAGTGATTTAATATAAAATAAACTATTTTTTGTGTGGGGTGAAATAAAAAACTACAAATAAATTGAATTAATTGAAAAAAAGTATTTCAATATATGTCAGTGATTTTTATTATGACCCCCATAAATGAATTTCTCCATTGACATTCAACTACTTTATCAATGTTTTAATACTAATAATTTTTTTCTTAGAAACCCCCATCGTAAAAATAAATGGTAAAAATTCTTAAAAATGGAATTTTGGAATCCAAATGGTTACCCAATGTAACGCCTAAAAGATTCCCACTGAGGATAATAATGGTGGGATGTTAAAGCATATACATGATAGAATATTTGGTTTCAATATTCTTTTGACTAATGTGGATGAATTCGCATTAAAATATATACTTTAACGATTTTTGAATAATGTCACCCATTATTGTTTATTGATCCACATCACCTCTTTCTCGAAAAATGAAAGTGACATTTTCATTCTTGAAGTAATAATAGGTCACGAGATCCATAATATTCCATCTCATTTTTCATTAGTTATCATCAAAACAATGTACTTTGAATGGAATATCCAGTATACATAAATAGTCATGTGGAGAGTCAACATTTTATTCTTAATAACCACATATAAAATTTAACATAAACATTTCACAAATAGTTATCCTTATAATCCTTTTGAAAAAGGAAAATTTAAGGCATTGGAATGAATTTCATAGAATCAGCTCTATATTGGACCCCCAAATATCACAGAGTACAACATGATTTTTATATTCCATACTTTTGAATACCATCATCATATATTCCATTAGAACATGGTAACAACCATAATTACCATAAATTTGTTTTAAAAAATAGGCATTCTTCCATGTTTTAATAAATGAACGATATATTCCACAAAAAGAAGATGTTGGTAATATTCATAATTCATGTCATAAAAAATATTTTAACAATCAATTATTGGTTGATATGTACCATCTACATTACTTTTTCATATCCAACATATCTGTAACACCACCTTACGAGAAATGGTTAAATGAATGAATGATATGGCTCATTTCAACAAGGTGAACCATCCTTTGGGGGAGCATGTCTGATTGGATCTCCACAAATAAGTGTGCTTGGCCTGAAATAGTGATCAAGATGGATGACGTTTTGGGAATTTTCTTTGGGTTTGTGTGAGTGAGGAAAAAACACACCGGAGAAAACATGTGTCGTCTTCTGGGGACAATCATTAGTTAGATGACCCGTTTGGGCACATGGTTGGGCCCCATGGTGGGGACCACATGTCTGTATGGAAACTAGGATACCTTGTCTACAGGGACGTGATGACCATGTTAAGGTGGGGTGTTTGTGCTGTCACAGGGACCCAGTTGATATATATTGAATAAGAGGAGAAACCCATCCTTAAGAGTGGTGCACTGCCTTGGTTGAGATAAATGTTCCACCATAAGGATTTTGTGCTCTAAAGAGGTGGGGGTGATTGTAACACCCCAAAATTATTAAGGGTAAAATGAATAACTGATATGGCTCATGTCAACAAGTTTCACTTTATTTTTCAAGAGCCTGTCTGATTATAACTCCACGAGTTAAGCGTGCTTGGCCTAGAGTAGTGATCAGGATGGGTGACATTCTATGATGTTTCTCAGGGTTTTTTGAGTGAGTACAAAACTCATTGTAAATGACATGTGTTGTCCTGTGGGGAAAATCATTAGTCCTATGACTCGTTCGGGAAAGTTGGTTGGCCCTAGGGTGGGGACCACATGTCTGCAGGGAAACTAGGGTACCTGGCAGGCTCGGATCCGACAACGATGTTAAGGCGGGGTGTTTGTGATATCACCGACATCCAATAGTTACAAAATCATTATCTAAATTTCATTATCTCAATATCATACATTAATTAAAGGTATCCATTCCCTAATAAAAATATCAACTTACTATTAATTCAGAATTAAGTATCTTATTAGGTGACCCTATCCATTACATATTTCATAAGATGATTTTGTGCATAATAAATAATCCTATTAAATCAATGGATCATACAGTCTATTTCCTTACAAAACTATGTACGTAAAACATAAATCATGAGAATAAATTTAAACATTCATTTTTTAGTATTTATAAAGTGATCCTAACTCTCATTTTTATTATACATCATCATATTATAACTTTGGTATATCATGAAGAAAGGGATGAGATAATATCCCAGTAACAGAATAAACATTTGAATAAAGATTTAGAGCTTGTGTTTAAATTCATGATGTAATGATATACAAAGGAATGGAATATATGGACTAATAACAAATAAACAAGGGGCCATATAAACAGGTATTCCATGTAATGTGTGTGAAACATAAAACACTAATCTAACATTAGTCAATGGTTGTTATACATAAGGTAGTACATGTTAATATTAATCACTATGACTATTGCACATTGTAATATGAGTCAAGGTTATCCACCAAGACCATCCAACATAACTTCTCATGAGACACAACATTATCCAATTAATTGAAGGACTATGAGGGTGAACCCATAATAACAAGATCATGAATACCCTTTCATCATAAATAGTTATACATGATCAATCAATCATAAACATAACGGTACCCATCCAAATAAATGGGCACCATAGCCATGTCATAAAGCATAATTAATGTGTGTATCATAAAAGTGTCCATGAAATGGAGGGTTTAAAACATACAGAAAAAAATTATAAGGTAAATATTCATATACCCTGGTAATTGATATCCAATAGAAGTGACAACATGTAATAATAGTATTTTAGGTAAATTAGAATTAAGTCATATTACTGCATTTATAAAGAAAATACTAAAAATGAATTAAAATATATAAGGAAATAATATTGGATATAATAAAATATGTTAAAAAATAACAATTAAATAATATACATTCTTATTTTATAAAAAAAATCTTAAAATATATTATACAGTTCACTTTAAATTGGGTAAGTATTCTACTAGTTCTGTTAAAATGGGATTGTTTATCTGGAATAATTGAAGAGGGAATATTTTAAATATATGTACTTTCTAGAAAAATAATGATGAATTAAACTAGATACAATAGTTTGGTTCATGTACACATAATTTATAATATTTAAATAAAATTAACAGGAAACTTTTTTTGGGTAAAAGGAAATATAGAGAAACCCAAAATAATAATGGGGGTTCAGTTAGAATCTATTACCTTAAGTCTGATAGTGGCATTCACATGAATCTCATTTCTTGTATAACCAAATTAAATTAAATATTTAATATTTAAATAAACTATTCATTGTGTAATTGATTTATTATTACCATATTATGTTCATTAAAGATCATTTTTATGAGATAAGAAGTTTAATTTCATTGTTTTTTCATCGGGTTTAATGATTGGTTAACTTATATACATGTAAAGATAAACATGTAAGATGATAATTTATTTCTAAAATTAATTGTGTATGTTAATATTGTTCCTCTATAAGATTACATGGTTATAAAATTAATTTGGATATTTTTATTAAAGAAGAATCAGTATATAAATCATCAACAACAAATGATTTGGTAAATTATTAGTTTTTATCACATTGAACAATTTTTTTGTCAGGATTATAAAGGTACCCAAAACTTCGAATTATACATAATACATATATTATAGATTATTTTTAATAATACAAATATTTTCATGACCAGGAATGAATAAAATAATAATAATAGGAAACTCGTTTTCAATGAATGGGAAAAATTAACACATCACATATTCTCTTTTAATTTATAATATAAAATAAAGGGAAATGAGAGATGATGTTTAATTATTTAATTATCATAAAAAATTCTAGTTCATGTATTGTATTGGATATATAATAACAATTATTTGAAATGTGTTGAGGAAAAAAATAAAATTATAGAACTTGAATGTAAATAAATGAAATGAAAAGAGGAATTTTTCTCATTAATACATCTTCCATGAGAACCTCTTTATGAGAGTGTTTTTTGTATTTTGAAGATACCAAGGGATACAAGACGTGGGAGTGGGGATTATGGATGAATTTTAGAAGAATTTTTTCTAGGAATTATTCTTGAGAGTAATTTAAAGAAGAGGGGTTAGGGTGGGTTTTATAATGGAGGAAATGAGGGTTTTATCAATATTTTATTCATTATTTTAATATTTTGATCACGATAATCAATAGTTTTTATTATTACAATATTAAATATTGATAGGTGAATTTCTGTTATAACCAAATGTGATTACATCATACATGACTCAATTAATAGAGTATTTAACATAAAATGTATATATTCAACAAACTACCATATTTTATTATTCACAAAAATTTCATATATTTTAGAAAAATAAAAAAAAAGTTACCCCATCAAAATTTAAATCAATATAATCCAAAAAAGAACTCCATTTTATTAAGATAAATTTATAATTATGATATTTTATATTTTTAAATAATAAAATCTTTTATATGAAAAATCTATATTTAAAAATTATAGCTGATTTTATAATAGTTTGAGAAATTAACTGGGGTCCCAGGAAATTATTTTATAACACAAATAAATAAATACAATAATTTATGAATTGATTTTATAAAAATGAATTTTCTTTTAAAATATTATTTTAGTAATAAAAGTTTTTATAAATACTTATGACATATAAAAATAACAACACTATGATATAATTAAATCTTATTTTAAATATAATATAGTGAACATTTATTTATAATTTCATTAATATGGTTAATTATTCAATTGGAAGAAATTTTATTTATAAGGGTCATATTTCTATTAATAAGGTAACAATACTATTCATAAGAGTCAGCTACTATTCCAAAAAAACAACCATTTCTTATTAGACTCCAATCATCTTAATGATCAGAGATGCATATGTCAGATTTTTTAAGTTCAAATAAAAAGTAATGATATTATTTTTAAAGTTCACGGTGTACTTTATAGTTTATTCCATTGTGATTTCATTTGATTATACTATCTGTCATAATTTTATTAAGGGTATTTACATTTATTAAACAATGTGTGGTTACATTTTCCCCCATATGAAATTTCTCCCACAAAATGTTTTTTCACATTCAATGATGTAAACAGATGTGTGTACTTTTCCTCCATTGCTTCCTCTAGTTCCCATGTTCCCTCTTTGTACTTATGGTTATACCATATTACACTAACCATGTGAGTATTATTGTGGCGTAAAACATATTCTTTATGATCAAAGATCTTCAATAGGTACTCCTTGTATGAAATATAATCCTTTAATTATACCACCTCTAATGAAAGTACATGTGGAGTATATGGTATGTACTTTTTTAAGAGAGGTATGTAGAAGACATCATGTGCTTTTGACATGTAACATGGAAGTTCTTGTATATTGGCCACAACAACGACATTCTAAAGGATATCTAATGTGATGATGTAGCTAGGAAATAGCATTCATTTCTAGCCAAACTGTGTTATAATCTTCCATGGAGATATATAGATGAATACAATGTCTCCAACATTAAAATCAACATCTCAATGATGATAATACACATAACTATATTGTCTAATTTGGGAATCCATGATGTACTATTTAATGGTTTTAATATTCTCCACAATTACATTTTACATTTCATGTCCCAACATCATACCATCACTGTCATCTTTCCAACATGCCAGTGTTCAGCACCTTTTCCGATAATAGGATACATATCATACAGTTTGGATGGTGTAGTGGAAACTATTTTAGTATGATAATTTGACCAGTGTAAATTGATAGTACCACCCTCCTTTATGTCCATTTAACATTCTATCAATATGTCATCCAATGTTTGAATAGTTCATTTAGAATGGCCATCTGTTTGTGGATGATAGGTCGTACTGATGTTCACTTCTATGCTTATAGAATGTTGGATTATTTTCCCCAAAATCAAGTGAATATCATATCACTATTAGATTAAAAAGATATTATTACTCCATACATCCATACAATGTCGTTGATATATATCTTGGAAAGTTTATCATATGATAATTCCTCTCGAATTTTGATATAGTGGTATGTCTTTGTAAGACAATTCTTAATGACCCATATAAAAGTGTTTCCTCTTGATTTCGGTGAATGTCGATTTACAAGGACCACAATGATGTTATCCCACTTAAATATTTGTATGTATAGTGGTTGCATCATATCCAAGGAGAATTATATATTTAATCCTTCAATTTTTTAAATTACAGGTCGAATTTATTTATATTCCACAATCTCTTTCTTTGTATTGTCCAACAAAATGTTCTCATAGAGATCTTAATACATCGTTGTGATCTTTATGTTATTTGTGAAGAATGAGATATGTGTTTCATTCTAATTCTCCATATTTATTACTAGATTGAATTGTACAAATTATTGTCACCCAAATATTACATTTACATCCTTGTCAATATTGATATCATATGATTTCCCATTTTTTATTGCATCAACCGTATTATGAATTTTCACATCATTTATTTTGGAATCCTTTATTTTCCCCATAAGGGATGGTTGATAAATATTTTTATAAAGGATTTATTATATACATCTCTTAATGATTTCCATGTCCATTATTTTAAAATATAAGATGATTTCATCCTTTTCAATTATCATTATTCATAATGTTACTTGGTCATTTCTACATAGAGTATATGCCACATTATTTGCCTTTCATGTATGGTAGTGGGTTGAGAATTCATTATTCTTTAATGATATCTAATAATAATTTATTGAATATATTAATCCCTTTATGTGTGAATATTTATTTGATACTCTTGTGATCATTATAGATCCCAGATTTCTCCCCATATAGATAATGTTGTCTGATTTTCAAAGTAAAGATCCTAACTTCCACCTACATATTATGTGTATGACAATTTTTCTCATTGATATTAATGAGCTTGATGCATATTCTATCACATTATCATTTTTCATCATCATAGAACCTTGTCTGTTCTTTTTAAAATCACTTTACTCCACAATGAGTTCTCTTCTTATAAGTTGTCTGAGTATAAACAACATGATAATCCTCTTTTTGAGATCCTTATTACTTCTCTCACATTCTTGAGTCCATAAAAACATCACTCACTTCCCTTTAAACATATTACTTGGGGTTTTCAATTAGGATAAGGTCTTCCGAAATCATGAGAAATATCATGATAGAACTAGAATGATCTGGATCCCCATTACAGTTGTTGACATGGGACACTATTAAATATTCCATTTCCATGGAAGGGTCAAAAGATATCACTTTTCTAGTGATAACATGCCCAATGAATGATAAATACTCCATCCAGAACACAAATTTTCTATAATTTTCATAATGTTCCACACTTTTTGAAATCATCAACAATGTATTCAAATACTCCTCAAGTTTATCAAATCCCTTAGAGTATATCAGAATGTCAAAAATAAAAAGTACTGCAAATTTGTCGAGGTATTATCTAAAGACTCAATTCATTATATCAATGAATATTATTAGAGAATTTGTGAGACAATAAAGAATCAATATGAATGCAATTATTCCATACCTCGTTTCAATGATAGTCTTGGGTATATCTTCCTTCGTCACCTATAATTGGTCATATCCTGAAGGAAGGTCCACCTTAAAGAAATAACTAGACCCCAAACGATTACCGAACAATTCATCAATATGTTAAAGGGGATAATTGTTCACTATGATGATATTATTCATCTCATGATAGTCAATGAAGAGGCGCATTGATGAATACATATTCTTGATGACAAGGACGGGAAGACCCCACAGTAAAGCACTCAGTCATATAAACACCTTCTTCATATTGTCATGTTACTACATCATCATCTCTTCTAGCTCTATAGTGGACATTCTATAAGGATTCATTGATATAGGAAGGGATCCAAGAATATGTTCAATTGAGAACTCAACCTCTCGATCAAGAGTAAGCCGATGTAATTATTCATGGAATACATTAGTGTAATATCTCACCATGGGCATATCTTTGTGATGTGTCATCCCCTTTGTATCAATAATTTGTCATTGACATGATTTCATATAAGGAAGTAACATCCAATCCATAGAGAATGATTCTATAAAATATTCATCTTCCCCCATAAACATGTAATTAATTGGATGATGCTTATAGATATGAATAGTGATATCTCTTTCTTGATAGTTGATGATGAACTTATATAAAGAAAGCCAGTACATGAACATGATAACATCGAACTCCACTAAATAAGTTATGATGAGATTTGTTTGAAGGTTTAGTCCAAAGACATTAATTAGGGAGGTGTTTTATAACTTGGAAGCTGTAATTGCCCCATTTTATATTCATATAGATATATCAACCTCCAAATTTTGAGTTGGTGTTTGAATAGTTCTACTAAACATGAGTGAAATGATTGAATGCATAGTACCAAAATCAAATAGAACGTTCACTATTATTTAATGAATTACCTGCGTACATGTCACCACAACGTTGTTTTGATCCACCTTAGTATTAGTGATATTATCAGCCCTTCCCTGATTTCATGTGGGTTATTTTTATTTTCCTCCGAACAACATTGTCTTTGGTCAATTTACTCCATAATTACCATGTTTCATATAGTTGTAACACTGAACTATAGGCTGAGTGTTGATATGAACCTTCTTTTCTTGTTCACTTTTGTGGAATTATTCACATCCATTACAATGTTCGTTGTTAGATGTACCATAAATCCACATTTGATGCAATTACTCGTTCCCTTTAGGTAGTTCCCATGATTATTCTTCCGTCAATTTCGACATGTGGGATGTTCAATTTTCATTCCACTATGGAATTTATTTGCTGAACCACCCATATTAGACTCAATCTTATGTTTTTTTTCACCCGGCGCATGAGACCACATATAGTCTCTAATCTCTATTTTAACCATGAGGGCATAAAAAATGTCCTCATTATAGCCAGTGTAATGAATCACTAATTATTTTGGTATATTCAGTTTTATTCCTCTAATGAATCGATCCACCTTTTTTTATTTGTTCATGAAAAATAAAGAGGTGAATCTTTCATTCCTTGTGAGGGTTCCTTCATGCACTTTGATGGACTATTCTTTCATCCTCAAAAGTTTTAGGAACCCTCTTTCCATAATGAGATGTAAGGTTTGGGGAAAATATAGATTGAATGAAAATTCTTGGATTTCTCAATATACATGGAATCAAAATTTTCACGGGACTACAAATTATGGATCAGTTTCCACCACTTCTAACTTCCCCATTAAAACAATAGACCACCATTATTAATTTCTCTTATTCTGATAATAGGATGACATAAAATATCATTTCAATGGAGTTAATCCATAGATCCATTGTATTGGGATCAGAATATCCCTAAACATGGGGGGCCTTTTCCACATGAATAATTCCACAGCAACATGCGCTTTTTTTGGAGTAGTAGGGTGTTCCACATGATTCATGTTATTATTCATTACATTATCGAATATATAAATTTCTATAATTATGTTTAGATCACATCTTACCATCATATTTTATATATCATTAAGGAAATAATCACTTACCCAATCACATTGATTGTTGGAACATGTTCTTGTATTTACCACCATTAAATAAGAAAAAGAACATACTATTTAGGTCTGGAATATTTATCCAATTAGAATAATGAAGAAAATAAATAAACATAAAAAGATAATATCATAAAAGAAAATTATATATGAATGTGTGATTCTATAGGTTTCAATCATGGTTACACAAGATATGTTTCGTCTAATTTTTTATGGTGTTATTTTCTGTTCTATTAATGTTGGTTTGTACAAAACATATGAATTTACGAAGACATATTCGATAGGAGTTTCAAACCAAGATTGAAGAATGTCCTGTTGTCATGTACTAGTTTCCATTCGATTCATTCTCAAATAATGGTTTTCTATTTTTACCCCTACATACATCTATTTTTAATCGACTTCCTATTTTTTGTATGCATACATGGATGCATTTTCTTGATAACCATCTTACACTTTTGATGTAAAAATTAGGGATGCTTTTTTATACATAGCCTCATCCATGTGGTTTTTACTAATGTGAACTATTCATAATCTCAAAAGATAACTATATAAACCTCAAATACCAACTATAATGACCATATCCTCATAGACATTTTATTAAATGATTTTGAGTATATCAAATCATCAAATTACAAAACAGGGATTGTAAAATCAAGTGTATAGGTTCACTAAGTACATAAAACATAAAAAATCTGACTAAATATGAAATTTTTTAGTATTCCTTCATAGATCATAAAAACCGTTGTTCTCTTACATCAATATATGATATCCTAGGTATAATATGAACAATGGGATGAGGTAAAATCCCTTTAAGTGAATAAACATAAAAATAAAGCATTAGAACCAAGGATTCATGGAATGAAATAATGATATAAAAAGGAATGGAACATGTGGAATCGTATCATATTTAATAAGGCATTATTTAAAAATTTGATTCATAGTAATGTTTATGCAACATAAGACATGAATTTTGAATGATTTATGGCTCATTGAACTTATTAGAGAACTAGTCACAATTAACCACCAAAATCATTGCAGATAGTTACACAAGTCAATGTTTTCCACCATGACCATTGCACATAACATCTCATGATACTCAACATTACCCAATGCATTGGAGTGCTATTTTACTTCAACCATCATAACATGTTCGTGAATATTCCTTCCCCATAAATAATCATACACAATCAATTAAACATAAACATAATGTTACACATAGAAAGAAATGTGTATCATAATCATGTTATAAAGCATAATAAATGGTCGTATCATACCAATTTCCATGAAAGAACGGATTTAAACAAACATTTAAATTAATAATAGAATATAGGAATATATCATGGTTTGTTATTTTGAATAAAAATGACAACATAAAAAATGATTATTTAATAAATTTTAACATTAAAATATTTTAGTGTGTTTTTGTGGAAAATACTACAAAGAATTAAAAACAGAAAAGTGAATAATATTTTATATATAACAATAAGATAACTAAGAAAGTTTTATTAATAAAAATACTTATTTTATTAAAACTGTTGTTTATTAAACCAAATTCTATAGTTCACTTGAAATTGGCTAATAATTCAAGAAGATTCCTTGAAAAAGTCTTGTTTTTCTAGAATATTTATAGAGGTAATATTTTAAAAATATTTATATAAATAAAATAGAATGATGAATGAACCTTGATTGATTATTTTGGACCATTTACACATCATTTAGAAGATGCACATAAATTAATATATAACTTTAATTGGTAAAATAATATAGAGAAAACCTGAAAGAGTAAAGGAGTTTTGGGTAGAATCCATTAATTTATGTTGGATAGTGTCCATCACATTATCTTAATGTCTTGGATAAAAATATTTAAATAATTAATTAATTTTTCCATAACCTATAATTTATTTAACATATTTATTAGGTCATTATTAAATTTCTTGATGACATTTTTGTTGGGTTGAGACATTCAATTTGATTTTTTGTTTCATTGGATTTCATGATTGGTTTACTTATATAAATGTAAGGATAAAAATGTATATTGGGAATTGTATTCCATAATGAAACAAGTTTGATATTAGTGTGCATAGAGAATATTAAATGGTTATAAAACTTATTTCATTATTTTTAGTGAAGATGAATCACTGTCTAAAACATAAATGATAACTGTCTTGATTAATTAGTAGTTTTTTATCACAATAAACACATTTTCCATTCTCATGTGTAAAAAATATTAAATAACATTAAATTACAAATAATACATATATTATTTTCCGGTTTAACAATAAAAATGATTTAATTATGGAATTTAAGATGGAGGAAAATAGAAAATCTATCATCCTTTATTTTGATCTATTAACACACCTATGATGGGTTTATTATTTGTATTGTAAAAGGAGGGGAAATGGGAGGTAATGATGAATTATTTCATTCCTAAAAAAAATTTCCACTATATTTATGTAACTGTAGTTATCATTAAATTTTTAATAATGCAGAAGAGAAAATATAAAATTAAATAATGGAAGTTGGAACGAAATAAAAGAAATGAAATGAAGAATATACCTCATGAATATATATTCCGTGAGAACATTCTGTAAAGGGAAGTATTTGGCCATTTGAAGAGACTAAGGACTGTTAGATGAGGAATAGTTGAATATGGAGTTCTTTTAGAATAATTTGGTCAATATATAATTCTAGAGATGAGTGAAGATAAGTGGGGGTGAGGATGGTTTTTATAGTGGTGGAGAGTATGGGGTTCTCAATATTTTATTCGTTATTTTAATATTTTTCTCAATAAAAGAAATAATATTGATTATTGTGATAGAAAACAATATTATCTAGAAATGAGTTAGAACATATGGTTCTTACATCATCAGTGACTCAATAAATAGGGTATTTAATATATAATGTTCATATAGATCATATTTTTGTACATTACAAAAAAAATAATTCAATTATTTTAGAAAAATAACAAATATTAACCCCATTCTTTAATTGATGTGTATGAATCCACAAATGAACTCTATTTTATGTAAATAGTTTTATAAATATTTGGTATATAATTTTTTAAAAAACTATCATTTTCATGAAAAATTCATATTTAAAATGGTAACTGATTTTATAATTGTTGGAAAAATTAATGAAGGTCTCATAAAATTATCATTTAATTGTAGAAAATCAAAAAATTAAATTATGAAAACATTTAATGAAAATATATTTTCTTTTAAATTGTAAAATTATTTATAATATGTTAATTAAAAATTAATTTTTTTTCAAAATTTCAACATTGTGATATATTTATATCATATTTTCACTTATAAGATTGATAAATTTTCATTATTCATTCAATATTATGTTTACTTATTCACTTGTCAAATATACTATTCACAAGGGTCATATAAGTACTCATAATTGTAACATTAATATTCATAATGGTTAGTTATTATTCACAAAAAAAATTTTGTCATATCGGACTCCAAAAATCTTACTGATCACAACCGCGTACGAAATTTTTTTCATATTCAAATCATCGAAAAGATCCTATAAAACATAATGGTCTTATAGTGCATTGTATTTAATTACATTGTGATTTCATGTGATTATAATATACAAAATAATTGTAAGAATGAAATTTTCATTGATTAAACATTATGTTGTTATATCTTCATTAAGATTCATAATGTCTATTTTAGACCTTAATGAAAAATGATGGGGAAAATAATTTGTTATTTCATGATTCATATCACATAATCATTAAACACTAAAATATAAATACTAAATTAATCGCTCATTGTTATTAAATCATTACTCTTATGTCACAAACCAGCCCGGGTCAACCCTGAACCGGTCACCCGAGCCGGAGTGCGGCAAGTCCCGAGGGGCGTTCCTGATCCCCTTGGGATGCCAACAAGTGTCGGGCATTGAAATTTTAAACGTTGGGAACGATTTCAGCCCAATCTAAAAATAGGATCAAAAGAAAGAATATAAACAAAACAAAACAGACAAACACTAATGACATAAACAAAACTACACCACGACATACCTCCACGTGAACTTGCGGGTCACCACCCAACTACAAACCAACGTCGCTCCATCACTGAGCAACTCAAACCATGAAAAACCTAATTGCAAGGAACCTACAACTGAAATGGTAAAAGATAGGCGTGATCACAAAAAGTACTCAGTAGGTGAGCCCAACAACAAATCCCATAGCACTGCCAGTAAATAAATAATCTACATATTCCAGGTTTTAACTACAATGTATAAAAGTATGCTTTTATAATGTTTCACTAAAAAATAAATAGACGAGCCATTACCCTTGTTCTTTTTCAAAAGATGGATTCCTTTCATTAGTTCTAAACTCATTCTAAAAGGAAATAAGTGTTACATTTTCAAATCTTATACGAAGAGAATAACGTATTTTCATTTGAAAATTTTTTTCCCAAAATCTAACAATGTAAGCTGTGAAGGATGGCTTAAAGTAAACAAGAAAGGAAAACAAGTGCAAGTAAAGGTAAACAGGAAGTTATAAGCAATAACCGTGGGTGATCCTAAACATCCCTAGAAAACCCCTGGACGTACTCGGGTTCAGACTACCTGCCAGCATGGTACTTCAAAGTCAATAACCAACTGGCCGCCTTAACAGCCAACCAGTGGCACGCCCCACAAGGCCTACCTACCAGGGGGGCTAACCGGTCTAATCGAGGTTAGCCAGCAACTTTCACTCGATTCTGTAAAGGATGCCCAGGAACCCATGGTGGTTATAATAATACTGTGTTAGTGGGAGACCCTTGCACGCGTGACTCATCTCACCGCACTTGCCAACCCCTTACACGGACACCGCTACACAACAACCCTCGAAGCGAAGTCCCCCTATAGAGATGCCCTGTAAGTACGTATATATATATATATATATATATATATATATATATATATATATGTACAATCACTTCACATTTAATAATGTTCCAACCGGGCCACCATATCATTTAACATTTAAACCATTTAATATCACATTGTTTCCAAAGGACATAACACACGTCATCACGTTGAAAACCAAAAAATTACTTAGAAACCCATTTAAGGAAAACCAAACCTCCACTGAAAAATTCCAAAATCCCGCTCAAGGGCCAAACGGGCCTTTAATCATATTTTTTTAGGGACACTGTTTCTCAAATGAAATCATAAATTTTATTCACGCGTCAAAGGAAAAGAAAAAAATGCTACTTTTACATAAACCAGACACCTACCATTGTACACACACCAAAACCATTTCCAATAACACTTCAACATGTCTCGCACATTTCAAAAAGAACTCATTTAGCCATATCTCAAGAAAACCCCAAAACAAAGTCCAAGAAAAATGCTTCCAGTGCAAATGCATGAATTTAAACAGATTTCATTCAGCAGGTTATCGCACTAAGAATTACTATTTAATGCTACTTTAAATTTACTAAAATTTAATAAAAAGAAAACGAATAGATAAATTCTAATGTTAAAGGCAAGTGTAGTGGGAGAAAACCTACCTAAATTGCAGCTTGTTTGCGATAACGCGGCACGTCACACACTTGCGCACTAGAAAACGCAAGCGGGAAATTTCGATAAGGCGATAATACCCCACGACACGCTGCAACAAAAGAAAAAAATAACTAAAATCACATAGGTAATAATTCAAACAGATAAACAACGCAGAAACACCAATATATATATATATATATAAATACCTATATATATATATATACACATATATATAAACGTTTATATAATAAAAATTCAGGCAACAACAGTGAAAACCTCGCCTCGACACCGGAGCAGGAGAAACAGATGAACCTAAATTTCTCACTTTCAGCAGCAGTGCTCGCCGCTCGCCCAAACAAGAACGAGACACACGACTGGTCGTGAGAACGCTAGACGGAACGACGATGATGCACGAGGCTGATCATACGTCACGTCGACACCGCAGAAGGCCTGTAGGTCGAAGCGATCACGACAGGGTGTGGTGAGCAGGGCAGGTCGGGTGCGGCGCGACCGAGGCGGCTGGCTGAAAGCGGGCTGGCCGGAGTGGGCTGGTCGGAGCGGGCTGGCCGGACAGTAGGTCTCTGCCGGACAGGGTGTCGCCACCGGTCCAGAGGGTCACTGCCGGTCAGGAGGGTCGCCACCGGAAAAGCGGTCGCCGCCAGATGGGAGGGTTGGCCGGCGGTCGGGTTGGCTGGTGAGGTGGCGGTCGGAACGAAAACCGGACGGGGGGTGGGCCATTGGGACTGGTCGCCGGATAGAGGGAGGGCCGCTGGACGGGAGGTCGGTAGGTCGGAGGAGGTCGGGAGGTGGCGCGATGGTTCGGCCCGAGGAGGGTGCGCCGGCGACGGGGTCGAAGGAGGCCGGCTGGATAGAGGAAGGATCCGGCTGAGGTTCGTCCGGTAGGAAGCCGTGCGGGGGAGGCCGGAGTCGGTAGCGGCTCAGCTGGGTGCGGCCGTGCGGAGGAAGCCGGCACGGGAAGAGGGGAGGACGGCGTGGGGCCGCGGGCGCCGGAGGTCGGCCACGCCGGTGCGGGAGCAGGGAGCGGCGAGGGAGCCCGGACGGCGGATGGAGTCGAAACGGCGGCGGGCTAAAGGAGGGAGGCGCGGCGCAAGGGGGGGGGCAGTGGTCGGGTGACGCAGGAAGGAGGCAGGAATGGGGCCAGCTATGCGGGAGGAGAGAGAGAAAAGGGGGAAGGGGGTGGCGGCTGGGTAGGTTTAGGGTTAGGATCTTATATATATATATATATGATGATAATAATAATAATAATAATAATGATAATGATAATAATAATAATAATAAAATTAACAATAATAATAATCATAATGTTAATAATAATGATAAGAATAAAAATAATAACAATAACAATAATAATAATAATATTAATAAAAGATTAAATAAAAGAATAGAAACAAATCTTAATAATAATACAACTTTATAAAAATAGTAAACCTTTATAATAATAATAATAACACAACTTAAATAGTAATAATAATAAAAAGTAAACATAAAATTTTTAATATTTAAAACACCAGGTGAACACAGGGTCACCCGGGCTAAATGCGCGGTCACCGCTAACGATGCGGTGAAAGCGCACCGGCACGAAACCGCCAACACAATTAAACTTCGAAAAATTTAAACCGGTTCCAAGAAGGAAGTAAAAATAAAGGTACATGTGGTTGGGGTGTGACAATTATCCCCACCATAGACACTTTCTGCCTCCAGAAAGTCACCAAGCTAAATGCTAGCCAAGATTCAGGTTCATGCCCAAACAAACTAAATGAACCAAAAAGAACTAAGAATCTCGGGATGACCTTACTCTACACAGGTCACACTCGACCAATTCAAGAGAAAACTGAAGTCCGAGGCTAAGGGGAGAACACGAAGGGGATATCCCCACCACAAGAACTCAACTAGTTCAAAAATTTAACACCCAAAACATACTACCACAAGGAGCGGGTTCAGTGCGGTAACTCATAACCGATCCAAACCGACTCCTATAACATAATCAAAACAACACCTCAGTTGAAACGTTGAACCCTAGACTAGAGTCAACAAACTTCAACACCAAGTATAACCCACATAAATTCTTCACCCGACATCGAGTCGGAAACATGACCCATTGAAATCCACGAAACATAACCACATCCGAAAAGCATAACTAAACCAAGGTCAACCCACACAAGGGTCAAACACACTTTTAAGAAAAATGCATGATTTTGAATATCACATCCACACGACAAGTCTGCTTGGATTATCATAGAACAAGCCCATCATAACTTTATGGAAAAACAATGCATTTACAATGCTGTTGAATCTTTAATAGCAGATAAACAAATATGAAAAGATTTCAAATTGTTCCACCATCAATACGGAACACAGAACCTTGACCAAGGCTTCACAACCCTGGGAACTCCTGACTATGCACGAGCTTCACCCCGAGACCTGTGGCTGGGGCTCTGATGGTTGAAGCATCTCCTGCCTCACAGTCAGGTACTGCCATTCTCCCATCACAGCATCCTCTTCAAGTGACACTTTTTGCAAAACTTCTCAAGATGACCCAGACAGCCGCACCGATGACACGTCTTCAGAGGGTTGTGACATGACGGCTTTAAATGCCCGAAACGACCACACTGATAGCATACCATTGAACGATCTGATGAACTGGAAGCTGGGACCAAAGGGGATAACTACTTAGGAACAGGTATCTATGGCGTATTTTCCACACCAGAGGGGGAACTCTTACGAGCAACAGGGTATGCTGAAGTACTAGTCAACTGTGTTCCAGAAACCAACTCATCTAAGAAAGCTTCCTCCACCAGCTTCTCGAAATGAAGGTATTTAGAAGGGAGGAATTGCTCCTTGATCTCTGGATGAAGACCTCTCTTGAAAAGAGAGGCCTTCATGAGCTCATGCGATGCTACCTCTGGAGAAAAGAAAATCAGTTCCCTGAAATGGTCAATATATACCTTCACCGTCTGTTGGCCTTATTGAATATGTACAACCTCTTTCTTTTTCTCCAGCTTCACTTCTTTGGGTATAATCCATTGGATGAAAACAATTTTAAAGACATCCCACGTCATTCCAACTTGCGTTGACGGTGGGGTAACCACCTTCCACTGGTCCAGAGCTGGACCCTCGATCAATTACATAATTGCACGAACCATAACATTATCGGGAGTTCCCAACGTTCTAAAGATACACTCCACTTCCTCGAGCCATTCCACTACCTTTAGCGGACCTTGATCACCATATAGAATATTTAAAGTATCAGGAGGACCAAAAACTGGGCATGACTTGTCAGAATCCTTAAAGACCTTTCTGGGCGGCATTTCCTGAGTGACATATAAAACACAAGGCCAAGACCAATATCAAATCAAAGCATGATTAAAAGTAACTTCCTAGTCCAAAACAACCATCTCAAAACTAAACATTTTCAAACACTACCCAAATTTCCCTTTCCAAAATCCCCTTTTCATTTTAGATTTCAAAACCACCCTTTCCCTTTTTCAAGACCACTTTCCAAATACCAATCCACTTTCAAACCAAAAACATTAAAAAAACAAAAAAAACAAAAAAAAACAAAAAATAATCATTTCCCCTTTAAAACCAATTTAGAAAACATGGTATAATCCTTAATTTCATATACACACCCAGGTAATCTCATGAAATGTTGCACACGTCTTCATCCACTATCCCTTAATACTCGCACAAACACGCATTTTTTCCATGCATTCTCACACATGTGCAAACATTCATAAAGAGGACCTGGGGTTTCATCGCGAACCATTCTCGACCAACTCCAAGAAATAATGAAATTGAAATTCAAGAGATTTCAGTTTTAAAACCCACTTCATACATTTAAAGTCTTTTAAAAGAAACCAGTCCAATTTTTCAAAAATCTTTTTTATTTCCAACAACGTACTTACACAGACCAAAATAAAAGCAGCATCCAAATTTGCATCAACCACTGGAGTGAGGGACTAGTAGTCACGCTCAACATGGTGACTTGGTAGTGGGCCATGTCCGAAGCCATCGTCGACCACTAGGAGGAATTCAAATCGTGTAATCAGACTCCACATGGGTCATTAATCCATGTGAAATCATGATGTAACGTCGGACTGCATCCATTGTCAACTCTAAATCCAAGACAAACCAGAAAGAGACAAGTACACAATTCCCGGACTACCCCAGGTGACTCGAGGTGCGAAACGGGCGAGGGTTCATGATGTCCTTCCCGTACCTACCTCTCGAGTCCCGACAGTCCTAATCTCCACATACCAGACAACCCAAATAACAAGATCCTCTTCTAATACCATTTTGTCACAAACTAGCCAAGGTCAACCCTGAACCGGTCACCCGAGCCGGTCTGCGGCAAGTCCCAAGGGGCATTCCCAATCCCCCCGGGATGGCAAAAAGTGCCAGGAATTGAAATTTTAAACGTTGGGAATGATTTCATCCCAAACCAAAAATAGTATCAAAAGAAAAAATATAAACTAAACAAAACAAACAAACACTAATCACATAAACAAAACTACACCACAACATACCTCAATGTGACCTTGCGGGTCACCACCCAACTACAAACCAGTGTCGCTCCATCACTAAGCAACTCAAACCAGTATAAACTTGATCACAAGGAACCTATAACTGAAATGGTAAAAGATAGGCGTGAGCACAAAAAGTACTCAGTAGGAGAGCCCAACAACAAATCCCATAGCACTGCCAGTATATAAAGAATCTATATATTCCATGTTTGAACTACAAAGTATAAAAGTAATCTTTTATAATGTTTCACTAAAAAATCAAAACAGAAGCCATTACCCTTGTTATTTTTCATAATTTGGACTCCTTTCATTAGTTTTAAACTCATTCTAAAAGGAATGATGTGTTACGTTTTCAAATCTTATACGAAGAGAATAAAGTATTTTCATTTGAAAACTTTTTTCCCAAAATCTAACAGTGTAAGATGTGAAGGATGACTGAAAGTAATCAAGGAAAACAAGTGCAAGTAAAGGTCTACAGGAAGTTATAAACAATAACCATGGGCGATCCTAAACATCCCTAGAAAACCCCTGGACGTACTCGGGTTCAGACTACCTGCCAGCATGGTACTCCACAGTCAATAACCAATTGGCCACCCTAACAGCCAACCAGTGGCACGCCCCACAAGGCCTACCTACCATGGGGGGGCTAACCCACCTAATCAGGGTTAGCCAACAACCGTCACTCGATTTTGTAAAGGACACCCAGGAACTCACGGTGGTTTTAATAATACTGTGTAAGTGGGAGACCCTCGCATGCGTGACTCATCTCACCGCACTTGCGAACCCCTTACACGGACACCGCTACACAACAATCCTCGAAGGGGAGTCCCCCTGTAGAGATTCCCCGTAAGTATGTATATATATATGTATAATAACTTCACATTTAATAAAGAGACAACCGGGCCGCCATATCATTTAACATTCAAACCATTTAATATCACAGTGTTTCCAAAGGACATAACACACATCATCATGTTGAAAACCAGAAAATTACTTAGAAACCCATTTAAGGAAAACCAAACTGCCACTGACAAATTCCAAAATCCAGCTCAAGGGCCAAACGGGCCTTTAATCATATTTTTTTAGGGACACGGTTTATCAAATGAAATCAGAAATTTTATTCGCATGTCAAAGGAAAATAAAAAAATGATACTTTAACATAAACCACACACCTACCATTTTACACACACCAAATCCATTTCCAATAACACTTCATCATGACTCACACATTTCAAAAAGAACTCATTTTTTCATATCTCTTGAAAACCACAAAACTAAGTCCACGAAAAATGCTTCCAGTGTAAATGCAAGAATTTAAACAGATTTCATTCAGCAGGTTACCACACTAAGCATAACTATTTAATGCTACGTTAAATTTACTAAAATTTAATAAAAATACAAGGAATAGATAAATTCTAAAGTTAAAGGAAAGTGCAGTGGGAGAAAACCTAATTGAATTGCTACATGTTTGCGATAACGCGACACGTCACACACTTGCGCACTAGAAAACACAAGCAGGAAGTTTCGATAACGCGAAAATACCCCGCGACACGCTGCAACAAAAGAAAAAAAATAACTAAAAACACATAGGTACTAATTCAAGCGGATAAACAACGCAGAAAAACCAATATATATATATATATATATATATATATATATATATACGTATATATATATACACATATATATAAAATTTGATATAAAAAAATTCAGGCAACAGCAGTGAAAACCTCGCCTCGACACCGGAGCAGGTGAAACTGATGAACCCGAATTTCTCACTTTCAGCAGCGGTGGTCACCGCTCGCCCAAACAAGAACGAGATGCGCGACTACTCGTGAGAGCGCAATATGGCACAACGACGATGGACGAGGCTAACCATACGTCACGTCGACACCGCATAAGGCCTGTGGGTCGAAGCGAGCGCGACAGGGTGCGGCGAGCAGGGAATGTCGGGTGCGGCGTGACCGAGGCAGTAGGCCGGAAGCGGGCTGGCCAGAGCGGGCTGGTCGGAGCGGGCTGGACGGACAGTAGGTCGCCACCGGATAGGGTGTCATTGCCGGTCAGGAGGGTCGCTCCCAAAAAATCGGTTACCTCCAGACGGGACGGTCGGCCGGCGGTCGGGTTGGCTGGCGAGGTGGCGGCCAGAACGAAAACAGGATGGGGGGTGGGCCATCAGGACTAGTCGCCGGACAGAGGGAGGGCCGCTGGACGGGAAGTTGGCAGGCCGGAGGAGGTCGGTAAGTGGCGCGGTGGTTCAGCCGGAGGAGGGTGCACCGGCGACGGGGTTGGAGGAGGCCGACTGGACGGAGGAAGGATCTGGCTGGGGTTCGTCCGGAAAGAATCCGTGCAGGGGAGGCTGGAGTCGGCAGCAGCTCGGCTGGGTGCAGCCGCGTAGAGGAAGCCGACGCGGGCAGAGGGGAGGACGGCGCGGGGCCGTGGGTGCCGGAGGTCGGCCATGCCGGTGCGGGAGCAGGGAGCAGCGAGGGTGCCCGGACGGCGGAGGGAGCCGGGACGGCGGCGGGCTGAAGGAGGGAGGCGCGGCGCAAGGGGGGGCCAGTGGCCGGGCGACGTAGGAAGGAGGCAGGAGGGGGGCCGACTGTGCGGGAGGAGAGAGAGAATAGGGGGAAGGGGGTGGCGGCTAGGTAGGTTTAGGGTTAGGATCTTATATATATATATGATAATAATAATAATAAAAAAATTAATAATAATAACAATAATAATAATAATAATGATAATAATAAAAATAATAATAATAATAATAACAATATCAATAAGAATAATAATATTAATAAGAGATTAAATAAAATAATAGAAACAAATCTTAATAATAATAATACTTTATAAAAATAGTAAAACTTTATAATAATAATAATAACACAACTGAAATAGTAATAATAATAAAATTTTAACATAAAATTTTTAATATTTAAAACGCCGGGTGAACACACAGTCACCCGGGCTGAACACACATTCACCGCTAACGATGCGGTGATCGCGCACCGGTGTGAATCCGCCAACACAATTAAACTTCGAAAAATTTAAACCGGGTCGAAGAAGGAAGTAAAAATAAAGTTACCTGTGGTCAGGGTGTGACATCTTACTTCATCAACGTGTTCCTTAATTCTTATGTCCTATAATATGAAATATGAATCATTATTAATATTCCTTAACCACAATATAATTAGGCCTCTTATGTTTAATGTAAACAATAATAGAATAAAATCATATACCTTTTACATGTCTTATGTGGTCTCACAATCTTCAAATATATAAACAATACTACTAGCTTCTTCTAGCTTCCATTCTTGATATTTACAATTTGAAAATCTATTAGAATAATGAATATATTTTCCACATCTCACACATTAAATGTTAACCATGTTCCTTATAGATCGATCTAATAACTAAAAAAAGAATTCAGATCGTGATAAAAATTTATCTTATTAGGATATCATATCCTAATAAAAAATTACTTACAATGTTTCTATATAGGATTCCATGCTTATTTTATATATGAATCCTATGATTAACCTATGGTATTCCTTGTTATATTCCATATAAATCATTCATGATGGTTTTAAAGAATTTTTTAGGTCCCAAAGTACATCCCTCCAAACTCTCAAACGATGTGTGTAGAAATGACCATTTTTGTGTACCAGATTACCCAAGGTTAAGCCTGAAATAACAAATAATCGTCGTTAATCATAGGTGCATAAAATTTTTAGACACACCCACTTGTATTTTCTTGATTGGGATGTATTATTAAGCAACCACTCACTCTATCCTTTCCCATAATTTAAGGATATATTCATAGACATTGACTAATACATATACATATCCATGTGTACATATATACACATATCCTTATAAATATTAATAGATATCCCAAAAATGATTTATAATCCTAGTTTCCAGTGGTTATCTATAAAATTTATTTTTTACCAACTAATGTGTCCCCCACTTTTCTACATTAACAACAAATCAATTTTTTATATACTTAACACATTATAAAAAAATCTAAAATTAATTAATTAGTATACTTCATTTAGAAACGTGGAATTGTGGCATAAACAGAAACATATATATTAATTTCCATAGAAGTCAGGGCATTGTTGTAGAGGCCATCATAACAGAAAATTTCCAAAACTAAACAGTGTTGGCACTATGTTATAGCCATATATCAATGGACAATGATCATTTATTATTCAAGTGAATAAATATTGGACCATGTTCAATTCACATTTCATACCTACAATAATGAACAAATACATTTATCATTTCATCCATGTCTATCTCATGAGATATATATTATTTTCCAATATATTGGTTAGGGATATGGGTCCCAAACATATAATAATTAAATCATACATTCATGTGACACAAAATAATAAACAATCATACATTAACCCATTAAAATTCATTATTATCATAGATACGTAATTATATCATACCCTTTGGAAAAGGACAGGTTTCAAAATCATTTCAAGAAAATATTGACCATTGACAATAATGAGGTTTCAAAATAAAAACTCACATTGAAGGGAAATTGTTGTCACAAAAATAATTACAAAAAAAACATAAACCATTCATGAAATATTAAGAATTGAACATTTGATCATTTCTTATTTGGGAATGAGTGACATCAATAGATGTATCCATAGAAGTACAATCTATTGGAAAAATATTGGGAATGCATTTATGGATAAAAATATCATTTATTCATTGAAAATGTCTCATTAAAACATAATAACCTTTTTGAAACCAATTTCATGAAAATAAATATAATATATTATAATGAAATATTTGAAATCCATTTGGAAACCTAATTTATTGAAAACGCATAATAATATATTGAAAATGTTTTAAAAAAGTATTCCATGGAATCATATAAAAGTATCAGGAAAAAATATAAGAAAACTTTTATTTTAATATAAATATTCTTCTAATAAATACAGATTCCAAATCAATTAGAAAAAAAATCCTTGAAAACAAATAAATGTATATTAAAATAATATTGAAAACAATTTTCCATGATAACTTATAAAAGAATATTTAAATCATTTTGAAAACCCGTTTCCTTAAAAACATTTAAATGATCCTTAAAAACATTTTTAAGACAATAAATTTCTAAAATACATTAATAATATATAAATAGAAAGTAAATTTATTTTAAATTCCATTTACCCTAGAAACTTATATAAGAAATAGGAACATGATTTGAAAACCATTTATTTTGAAAATTTATTAAAATATTTTTATGAAATCTTAAAAACATATTGAAACCCATTAATTTGATAATAATTGGAAATCCTATGAGGAATTGTTTTAAAATAAATTGAAATTTATTTTTTGAAACCTTCTTATTCAAATAAAATTGATTTACAACTTATGATTAGAATACGATCTGATTTTTTATAAAATTATTTTATTAATCATATTAAGTAAAAAAGAGTCAAAATGGCACATATAAATGTAGATATTCTGAATAAATATAGAATATTAAATCTTTTTAATTAATAAGAGATGGATCTTAATAATTGATCAATATAGGAGTTATTATTAATAATGTTGAAAAACGATGAGATTGCTTCAATAAACTCTTACCACATGGATAAAATTCATCATACATGCCATGTAAGAAAATGGTTTTAAGTGAAACATAAAAATATCATTTAAAGATTTATATTCATGATATAAAATGTCAAAATAATTTATTTAAACCTTGAATGATAATTTAGGGTCATATAAAATCAAGAGTCTCATTGATGGAAAATTCTGATAAAACTATCTTACTGATTCTATTACATTTGAATCATAAACTCAATAAAGTAATGATCATGGAATATATAGGTTAATAACCATAAATTTATGTTTAATATTAATATAACACATTCATAGGTATTATATAAACAGTGTGAAATAAATGAGTGGTGAAGATTGAATATATCTCACAGATATAAAAATTGATATGAAATTCACTTCTCTTGCGTATTGACATTAATCGTACTCATAAAATCCTCTTGTATACAAAATTTAAATTTATAATAAATATATCATACTTCCATATTCCAATATCTAATACCATGTATTGTTTGATTATTACTATGTAATACCCTCATGTTAATAGATCCAATTTAATGTTACGCTTCAGTTAATACCCTCAATCTTTTTTCATGTGTCTTGATTAGTGATGTCTAAGGTTATTTTACATTTATCATGATTTATAGATTATAATACATGAAATAAATAACATAAATATTAATTATATTTGTATTATAATAATATATATTATAAATATATTAATTGTTATACACAGTTCATGATTACGGTTGGTTGTACGTACGCATGGAGGTTTTTTCTGACTTATTGCCGTATTGATTTGAATAATGTATATGAAATATATGAATATATATATATATATATCATTATTATAGTATAATTATTATATAATATATATAATATAATTTCACTAAGAATATCCTTAATACATTCCATGTATTGTGTTAACGTATCACTTCGCATTGAAGGTGAGTTAGTTCAAAATTCATCAACTGAAATTATCTTATTTACATCAAAAGAAATGTATAAATACATTCATTTTATATTTTTTAAGAAGAATAAATACATAATAAATATATTATATAATATATATATATAATGTTTCCATCATAAATTAATTCAAGAGTGGAGTTATGTAAAAATTAATAATCATTGTTTTGTATGGCATTAGTTCACCATAAACATAAACAACATGTTCGCTATCCATTATATGGAAGTGTATGTAAGTGTAGGTCAGTCCCATATCATAAAAAATTTATTATATTTAAGATACTGGTTTTTAAACAATCACGTAATATATAGAATATATGGGTGTAAAAATAAAATAAAATAATAGAACATGAGAGAAGAGGTAACCTCTTAATCGAGTAACTCATTTGGTTTGCGCCAAAAGACTTACTTTGATTGAATAATGCCCAATGTGAGGATTGTAGGTGTAAAAAATTATTTTTGGAGGTTTTTTTATTATATTTTTTATGATCCAAAGGGAAATAGTTGTGTGTGGAATTTGGATGAGTGGAGCCCTTTTATAGTGGAGCAGGAGTTATGCTCTTTATACTATTTTAAAAAAGGAATTCTATACACATTTATCACAGGTCATGTGGATCCAATAACAGAAGAAATAAATTAAAAGGTAGGATATTATAGAAATATTTCTAGCTAATGTACGTTTTTAAAGAGGCTCAGTTGTTTTTGGTCATAAATTTTAGGTTCACACCGTAATTATGTTAGTTATGCTTAATTTTACTATAATTAATATAGTTAATTTTAATTAAATACAAAAATATTATACATTAAAGAATATTTTCAACATATTAGACACTATAAATTATTATTATTATAAACATGGAATCTATTTTTCCAAATTCTAATCTCATTTGTTTCATAAATTAATTTTAATTTAGTCCCACTAATAGTATGACACTCTAGGGTTTTAAAGTAAAAATGGTCAAAATTTTACTAGGGTATAATATCCAATTTCAATATGAAATTGTTAAAAATAATTTTTTTTATTAATGGATAAAAATATTATCTTATTAAAATATGAAAATTGTTTATGATATATATTATCCTTATAAATAAATAAGATGAAAAATGGGTTTGGAATTTAAATACTGAATTTTTAACTATTCATTAAAATATGATACAGCAAAGTTAATTCAAATAATTTATCCCCATACTAATTATTGTTTTCGTATATAAAATATTAAGTTTATTTTGACATATAAATTCAAAAAAAATTAAAAATTGTATTTAAAATGGGTTTCTGATTAAATTTCAACAAAAATGCCTTAATAAAAATATTTATTCTAAAGAATAAAATTGGTTTGTTCTTATCTTTTATCAATAATATCGATTCTGTTAATATAAAAATTATTTCATCTAATATATAACATATATATTACATTTATATCACTAACTAATTATAATTAATTTCTGACATAATAGTAATACAACTTTGTCTCCATAAAAATAATAATATTTCCATTTATATTAGTTTAGATTTTATATTCTTATCTAATTATTAGGTATCTAATGAAATAAACTATATATATTTATAATATATTTTATCATATAATATGAAATTTAATTTCCATGTTATATCATATTAAATTTATATATGTTAATATTTAATTATTATTTATTAACACTCTGCCTTGTGTGTTACGAAAACCATAGAGAAATGTTAGTCTTCTTGGTAACGTAAGATTTCTTCAACATTCCATATAGATAAATCCAAAATAAATGTAATTTTTAGTCATATATTAACATTAAGTTATGTCTAATGAAATCCAATGAGGGTACATTAATATTAAATAATCTACTTTCAATTATATTGAAATGAAAAATGTAAAAGAGATTTAATAAATTCAAAATATAATATTTCAAAAAATAATAGGGTGTTATTGAAACCTATTTTATTGCATGAATATCCTATGTTTGATATCATCATTAAATAGAACCTCCAATAAATCCAGGGGTCTAATAGTACAATGGTAGTCGAGTAGTGGATTGTGTCTCTAGAGAAAACATTTATGACCTTTGGATTATATTAAATTAAAAATGTTACAATTGAAGTATAGTTTATCTATGGTGATACTGATCAATTGTGGTTGTTTATGTAAAATAATACAATGGAAGTGGACATATAACTCAAGGAATTGAATGATTGTATAAAAACAATTTTTGAAATATTTCCCCCATGGGAAAAAACAAAAAATTAAGAGAAAGTACCTTACAACAACACTAAATAATGTATAATGTGTTGTTGAGTATGATGAAAAATTTACATGTGTAGATGGTTGTTTTTAGGGTTAAAAATAAAAAATTGAGATCAATATTAACTATTTATTTTAACGAACTCACTCATTTTGTTTAAGATGTCTGGTCATCTTATCTATTACATCCTTGGATAATGTATTCAACATAGAAACCAAAAATTATTTATCTATATAATATATATAAAATGATGATCCTAAGAATAATAGAACATAAATACAGCTCGATGAAACGCACGCCCGATTGTCGTCTATCGATCGGTCCAAGTTCTGGTGCTCTGCTAATGTGTATAGCAGCACTCGGGTCGAATCCTCGGTGATGGTACTTCGTAATAGTCAATTGTTTTTAGTTGATTGTATTTTGTTTAGGGGGGTTTGTTTGCAGATCTTAATTGAAATGATTTATGGATGATGTTTGATTTACCAAATTGATAAAGATTGGGGTGAGTTCATCATTTGGGAGTTAAGCATGTGATATCCTTGAGCTTTACTTTGTATTGCATTAAATTAACACCCATGTCATAAGTTGATGTTGATTGGAATTCCTAAGTGTGAAGGCTTTAATACAAGCCTTAACTTAACTTAGGGTTCTAATCTTGATCAAATATTGTTTATGGTAGTGTATTTATGGTTCCAATAATCCATGGAAACCACTCGTTAAACAAAACATATCATTAATCCATGACATATTAAATTTAACATACACAATATTAATTTAATGAATACTAATCGAGCAAAACTCTCAATCACTTAACATCCCCGAATTATAACTCACCCTAATGAGATATTTACTCAGCCATTTGGATGTTTAATATTCTGGTTAAAATAATTATGATGATAAATTAAGAATAGAATAAAAAGAAAGGGATTAGAAAAGAGTGGTACGTTGACACACACACACGAACGGTGATGATAATTAAAAACGGATTTTCGATTGAATGAGGAAGCAAAAGAAGGGAAGGGGATTCAACTTAATTTAAACTATTTTAGGAACATAAATATTAAACTACATTAGGTGGATGAGAATAAGAGATATTGAAGAAGAAACTTTCATTAAAACAGAATTAAAAAATAAAGGACTTACAAAATTACAAATACAAAGAACACAAAAGTAAGTGAAAACAAAGAGAGGAGGAAAGGTCTCTCAAGTGAAAACATGAGTATGGAAGGTCCTCCCAAGCCTTTGGCAAAGTTTGGTCGTGCCAATATGATCACCTCTCTTCTGAAATGCCAACCCCTCTCAAGGAGAGAAGGGGAGAGTATTTATAGTCCAAGGAGTGGATTGTTTGCATTCCCAATCAGTCCCTCCACTTACATCGCCAATTTGGCTATACAGACAGCCGAATATTCAAATATCCCCTTCTTCAAAGTTGTAGAAAATAATTTTGGCCGACTACTGTCAAAATAGGGAGGCCTCTGGACAAGTGGAGCCAATGTTATGGCGGTTTTATTAAACAAAGGTAAACTATCCATTTTTATCCATGATTTTTCGATGGCTAAAATGTGTATGGATTTTTGAATAGGAATATGCCTTCAAATCAGAATGACTTCTTCAACAATGTCTGCCACCTATATCCCCTCTTTCACACTGAAACATGTCAGCTCGATTGGATGCTTACATCAGGAGATATGTCATGAATACTATACTGATTTTAATTCTCGTCCAGAATGGTGGGATGGAATTCAATGATTTATTTGGGCCCCTTGTACTTGGATTTGGGCCTTGAAAGTTTTATCCCAGATGAAATGTAGTGTCCCCCGAATTATAGTGGAGAGTTAACATTTTTGTACATCTGGATTGATCCCAGTAAATCAATCTTCAAGGCTGTTCCAGTTTGTTCACAGATTCTTTGGTCTTGTTTGTGAGGACCATATGACCCTTCAAATGGCAGAATTGGATCATGGTTCCTTCTAATGAAATGTTTTATATTGAAAGGAGAATCCTAAAAAACAAGAACCACACAATTGGGATCAGTATAGTGACAGATATTATTAAAACGTTAAACTGACTCAATTGGACTACTTCTAAAAATTCTCAAAAATTATAGTTAATATTAAAACATTAATATTTCACACAAATTATGCACATTTCATATAAAATAAGTAAAGGGGGAATATAATAAGTCATGAAAATATTAATAACATCAACTCCCCCACACTTAGATTTGCACGTGTCCTCATGTGCAACAAATATAAAAACATGACAAAATCATTTTCACTCACCAACAAATATTAAAATTTTGTTTTCTCCAATCAGGGGAGGTTTAGACTATTTCACTCATCCATATTGAATTCCATCACAAATTTGGTTCACAATAATGCATCAGAAACAATTCATTTTTTCATGTTCATGTTTTGAATTGGAAAATGTAGGCACTCAAAACTTACTCCTCTCAAGATGATAAAAATGAATTTTAGGAGGTTCACTCATTCACCAACAAAAAGTGAAAATCAAGAGTTTATAAGAGCTCTCAGCTTCCATTCCCAAATCTAATGTGTACAAGAATCAAGAGGTCTTTTAAGGGGTTTTTCAGTGGCTATGGGATGGTAGGTATATAATGTCCAAAGGAAAAGAGGGGTTAAAAACACCAACATGGAAAAATCAATGCACATTTTTTTTGAAATTTGATTTGAAAGGAAATAGAAACACATATTTACAAGGGCATGAATGTGTGATGAATGAAAAGTGATGGAGATAGAAAATGGAATAGGGTTAGATGATGGAATATGTACAACATAGAAGACTTCCAATAATGACACAATACAAGATGATTCAAGTGTTCTTTTTTTTCTCTTTTTCCTCTTTTTTTTCGAAAGTTGTGCTTGAAACAAGTCTCACAGTCATCTCCCAACCCATGATTGATATCCTCATGGAACTAATTTTAGTAGTTATAACACGATCAAAGGTTGATGATGAATGATTTTTGACCCACCCAAGACATAACCCATTCCATTTTTTTATTTTTATTTTTTTTCATTTTTTTTAATATAATTTTTTTTCATTTTTTTGAACACTTTTCAATGACTTTTGTACAAATGAAAATTACACATATACACCCCAAAGCTCACAGAATTACAACCTCTCCCCCACACATGAATGGATGCTTGCCCTCAAGCATATGATGACACATTGGAAATCAATGAAAGTACGCCCAAAAATGATGTCCATTCCCCCCACACATAAATTTCAATAAATTGTAAAATGAAAATCCATGAAGATGTTGGGTGGGACAAGGTATTAGGCTTATAATGTGGCTATCAAAAGAAAGGTTTTCATAGGCTCAATGGGGCTTTCAAAAGTAGAATCAATGTAAGGGTAACGAGAGTCTATTTGGCTATTCTGAGTCTCATGTGGCTTAGAAAATGCCTCTATCATATTAATGCACACAAAAGAAGGAAATTCAGCTCGAAGGTCCACAAACTCAAGACTCACAATCAGTGGTGAAGACACACAATGAAAAATATGTCCATAGATGACCTTGGCATGAAGGCTAATGTTAATCCTCACGGTAGGGGAGAATCATTTTCCACCAAAAATTGTTCATTCAAAATGTTTGTTATTGACACAAAATTGTTTACCCATGTTTGAGATAAAAATTCAATATATTTGAGTTTAAAACAAGCCTTTTGACTCCCCAAAATGGTTGGACAGAATTTCAATATTGGATGATGAGTAATTATGACACCCATTTTTTGGTTTTTAATTTTCATTTTTTTTAATTAATTTTATTTTTAATTTTTTTTTTATTTTTAATGACACATCCACACAAAAGATAAAATAGAAAAAGGTTGTGGAAGTATGTTGTAAAAAAATGAGAGGGATAGAGGAAGAAGAAGAAATAGAGAGAAGAAGAGAGGGAAGAGAGATTGAGGAGAGAGAGAGTTAAAGGGAAAGAGGTGCCCCCTGGTTTGTATTTGGTGGGTCGTTGTTTCCATCTAGTGGAGGGTCAATGGAAGTCGATGTGGAACCTGAAGTGAATGGCCTCTCATGGCAATGCTTTAACCGGTGTCCATTTACTGTGAATGTTCTTTTTGAAGAAGGGTCTTCGACATGCTCTGTACCAAATGGGTAAACATTAGTAATAATAAAAGGTCCATCCCAACGAGAATTGAGCTTACCTAGGTGAAGTCTAAATCGGGAATTGAAGAGCATTACCTTTTCACCTTCATGAAATACCTTTCGAAGAATGTGCTTGTCATGGAGTCACTTTGCCTTTTCTTTGTAGAGAATGGAGTTCTCATACGAATCGAGTCGAAGCTCCTCCAATTCAGTCGACTGCAACAATATTTCTTCACCAGATTTTTCACAATCAAAATTACAAGTTTTGATATCCCAAAATGACTTATGTTGGATTTCAACTGGTAAATGACAGGCTTTACCAAAAACTAGCCTAAAAGGAGACATCCCAATGGGTGTCTTATAGGTTGTTCGATAGGCCCAAAGTGCTTCACCAAGTCTATCGGGCCAGACTTTTCTTGTGGGCTTAACAATTATTTCAAGCACTCTTTTCACTTCTCTGTTAGAAAGTTCAGCCATTCCATTTGTTTGAGGGTGATATGCAGTGGATGTTTTATGTAAAACCCCATTCTTATTCAAAAGTGACTCCATGGTTCAATTACAGAAATCAGTTCCTAAGTCACATATCAAAGCACGTGGTGTTCCGAATCGATGGAAGATATGGGTTTTGAGGAACTCACTCACAGTTTGAGCATCATCTTTCCTAGTGGGTTTGGCCTCGACCCACCTAGAAACATAGTCAACAGCAAGGAGAATGTAGGATAATCCATTGGAAGGGGGAAAAGGTCACATGAAATTGATGCCCCAAACATCGAAAATCTCACAGAAGATTAATGGCTTTTGAGGCATTTCGTTTTTATTGGAAATTGTGCAAAAATTTTGGCAAGTGGGACATGATTGACAGAACTCATGTGAGTCCTTGAAGAGTGAAGTCCGAAAGAATACAGAATCTAGGACCTTTCGAGAAGTCCTTTGTGGACCAAAGTGGCCACCTCCAGGCATTGAGTGGCATAATTCCAAGATGGAGGATTGTTCAGTTTCATCAACACATCTCCTAATTACCATGTCAGCCCCAGTTTTCCAAAGTTTATTATCTTCCCAAAAATAATGCTTTGAATCACTTTTCATCTTTTCTTTTTGTTATTTTGAAAAACATTCAGGGAAAAGACCAGAAATCAAGTAATTGACAATTGGGGCATACCATGGTATCTTTGGAGTGAGAGATGAGAGGTGTTCAGTTGGAAATTCAGGATCAATTATTTCAGAATGAGAAGAATTAGAAATTCTACTCAGGTGGTCACCCACAGGGTTTTCTTTTCCAAGTTTATCTTTTATCACAAGGTCAAACTCTTGGAGCATTAAAATCCATCTTATTAGCCTTGGTTTGGAATCACTTTTCTTAAGTAAGAACATTAATGTTGAGTGGTCCGTGAAGATGATGATTTTGGCACCTAAGAGATAGGGCCAGAATTTATCCAAGGCAAAAACCACAGCTAAATGTTCTTTTTCAGTCACAGTGTAGTGTGATTGAGTTTCATCCAATGTTTTTGAGGCATAAAAGATGACATGAGGAATGTTTTCTCTTCTTTGACCAAGAACAGCCCCAATGGCCCTATCAGAAGCATCACACATCAATTCAAATGGTAAGGACCAATCTGGGGGTTGGATTATTGGAGCAGATGTGAGAGCAGATTTGAGTTCAATGAAGGCTCTCTTGCAAGCCTCATCAAAATTGAATGTGACATCATTTTGAAGTAAATGAGTAAGTGGGAGGGAAATCTTGTTGAAGTTCTGAATGAATCGCCGATAGAAACCGGCATGACCAAGGAAGGACCGAATGTCTCGAATTGATTTGGGTTCAGGAAGTGATTGGATCACCTCAATTTTGGCTGGATCAACTTGGATACCCTCTTGAGAAATTATGTGCCCTAGAACAATCCCATTTGAAACCATGAAGTGACATTTTTCATAATTCAGCACAAGGTTGCACTTGACACACTTTTGAAGGACCAAAGAGAGTGAATGTAAGAAAGATTCAAATGACTCGCCATAAATGGTAAAGTCATCCATGAAGACCTCCATGAAATTCTCAATGAATTCAGAAAAGATACTCATCATACACCGCTGGAATGTTGCAGGATCATTAAAAAGGCCAAAAGGCATTCGCCTATTGGCATAGGTTCCAAAGGGGCAAGTGAATGTGGTCTTTTCTTGGTCTTGAGGTGCGATTGGAATTTGGAAGTAGTCGGTGTAACCATAAAGAATGCAATAGTGTGACTTTCCGACCAATCTATCAAGCATTTGGTCAAGGAAAGGAAGTGGGTAGTGATCTTTTCATGTTTCAGCATTCAATTTGCAATAATAGATGCACACACGCCATTTGTTTTTCACTCGAGTTGTGACCACTTCTCCATGTTCATTTGTGACAACTGTTATCCCACCCTTCTTAGGAACGACTTGAATTGGACTAACCCATTCACTATCAGAAATTGGGTAGATAATACCAGCTTGAAGAAGCTTGGTAATCTCTTCCCTAACTACCTCAAGTATGAGTGGATTCAGTCTTCTTTGAGGTTGCCTAATTGGTTTGGATGATTCCTCTAGATGGATGTGATGCATGCAAAGGGCAAGGTTGATTCCTGGCATATCCTATAGGGTCCAACCTAAGGCATTTTTGTTTTCCTCTAACACTTGAACAAGTTGGGACTCCTCAGTTTCAGAAAGTGAAGTAGAGATAATGACAGGGTAAGAGGGATCATGGAAAAAGAATGAATACTTGAGGTGTGAAGGAAGTGGTTTTAGATCAGTTTCAGCATTGATTTGAGAGCTAGACAAGTTAGGAGCAGGAGAAGGGATTCCAGATGGGTTTGGATCATTTTCCATAACACTGTCCACGGTGGAGCAGTAGAGATCAGAGTTGATGTGGGATTCAAGAGAGTTTTCAAGTTCCTCTAGATTGATGGAGTCTATGAATGAGAGGTCCACATCAACTTCACCATTTATGACTTTGTTAATCATGGTGCATATTTCACAAGATCCTTTATCATTAGAACATGAATAACATGGTGGATTGGGGTTTGATTGAATCTTAGAAGTGTCCTCAAAAGCATGAATTGAGAATGCAGAGTGATCCTCAGATGGGTATCGCATGGCATGGAAAATGTTGAACTTGACCAGTTGGTCACCGAATTCCATGGATAAGATGCCTGAATGGACATCAATCTTGGTTCTCGCAGCCATGAGGAATGGTCTTCCTAGAATTAGGGGAGATCGAGAAGAGGTCGTCTCACCTTCCATGTCAAGGACATAGAAATCAGCTGGGAAGATAAGATCATTGACCCGAACAAGAACATCCTCAATTATCCCCTCAGGACTGGCAGTGCTTCGATTGGCTAATTGAATGACAACACCCGTTGGGTGCAAGGGACCTATACCAAGGTTGGAGAATATGGATTTGGACATGACATTAATTGAGGCTCCTAGGTCTATGAGTGCATCATCAATGTTAGAACTCCTTATTTGACATGGAACTGTGAAGGTCCCTCGATCTTTGCACTTCATGGGAATGGACTGTTGGGTTGAAACATTTTCAATGTTCCTAAGTTGCCTCTTATGGGTGCACAATTCCTTAAGAAACTTGGCATACTTAGGGATTTGTTTGATGGCATCTAAGAAGGGAATGTTGACATCAACACGTTTAAACATGTCAAGCATTTCAGGATCAGGTTTAAAGGACTTCTTAGGCTTGGAGATGGCTTGAGGAAAAGGAATTGGGTTCCTTAGAGGAATGGAAGGAGGTGAAGGAGTGGATTCAAGTTCCTTTTCCAGCTTTTTGTTCTTTTCATTTTCTAGATCAACATCGAAAGGGGAGGTAGAGCAATCAGCATGGGGAATTGCAATTTGATTTCCCGATCTAAGTGCAATTGCACTTACATTACCCTTAGGGTTGGGTAATGGTTGAGCTGGGAGTTGGGATGAATTGGATGGTTGTTGCTGGCTAAGGTGGGATGCAAGTTGACCTATTTGGTTTTCAATGTTCTTGAGGCTAGAACGGGTTAAGGAAGAAAGAACCTCTACAGCACATTCCCATGGTTGTTTAGAAGAAGAGGCTTGTCCCAAATTGGGTTGGACTTGATTTTGGTTCTTGGGAAAGCGATTGTATTGGGTGGGGAATTGGGAAGGCTCGTTAGGATAGTGGAATCCAGGAGGAGGATTGTTCCTTTGGGGTTGAGGAACAAAAGGATAAGGTTGATGGATGTTACCACCACTTTGACCATATTGAAACTGGTTTGGATTTTGATGAGGGAACTGAGGAGGATGAGAAATGGGATTACCATACCTCAGAGGTGGGTTAAAGGTAGAAGAGAAGGGCTCAGAGTGGGGTTGGTTGAAGTTTCTAACAAACTGACCTGATTGTTGAGGGTTGAAGTTTCGCTGAGCATATGCCGCATTGAACTCCATTGGACTAGATGAATCAGATGGATCATCTTGAAGTTGTGGACATGTGTCAGTCAGATGAGATGGAGAGTTGCAGATTCCACAATTCTTGATAGGTCCAGGGAATAGTGACTGTGGAGAAGATGAGGTTGGGGCTTTGGTAGCCACCGCTAGTTGACGCACAAGACCTGTAAGTTCACTCATCCACTCAGTCATCTTGTTGGGCTCTATGGATTGATTCTCTTGGGCTTGTTTCACTTGAGCATGTGCTCGAGTATGGAATTGATGCGTGTTTGCAGCCATGTTGCTTATGAGTTCTCGTGCAGCTGCAGGAGTTTTGTCAACAAGAGCACCGCCACTTGCGGCATCAATGAGAGTTCGCTCCATAGCCAATAACCCCTCATAGAAGTATTGGATCAGGAGTTGGTCAGTGATTTTATTGTGTGGATAAGTTTCCACAAGCTTTTTGAACCTCTCCCAATACTCATGGAGTGATTCATTAGGGAATTGACAGATTCCGCTTATTTCCTTTCGGATAGAAGCTGTTCGAGAAGCAGGAAAGAATTTCTCTATGAAAAGTCTCTTCATGTCAACCCACGAGTTTATGGAACCAGGTGGGAGGTAGTAGAGACAAGACTTGGCAGAATCCTCTAGGGAAAAGGGGAAATCTCTAAGCTTGATTTGTTCTTCAGAAACCCCTTGAGGCTTCATGGTAGAGCATACTACTTGGAACTCTTTAAGGTGGAGATGTGGATCCTCACCGGCTAGACCATGGAAATGAGGAAGAAGATGAATCAAACCTAACTTGAGTTCGATGTTAGCTTCAATGTTTGGATATTGAATACCAAGAGGTTGGTAATTAATATCAGGGGCAGCAAGTTCTTTCAATGTTTTTTCCCTAGGATTGGCCATATCTAATTCAATTGGTAGGGCAATGATTGGTTCTTGGGTGATTCGGTTATCCCTAATGGTCCTCCTAATTCGACGAAGAGTTCTATCAATTTCAGGGTCAAAAAAATCCGAGGGATTGTTTGGAAGGCTACGGGGCATTCAGAGAGATTTTGGAAGAAAGAGGAAGATGAGTTTTTCATTGTATTTTTTTCAGTTTACGATTTTTAAGAGGAAGACGAGTTTTTCTTTGTGTTTTTTTTCAATTTTTTTAAACTTTTGTATTTTTTTTGGGTTTTTTTACAATAAATAGAAACTAATGACTACTTAAAGCACCATCCCCGGCAACGGCGCCATTTGAAATGCACGGCCGATTGTCGCCTATCGACCGGTCAAAGTTCCGGTGCTCTGCTAATGTGTATAGTAGCACTCGGGTCGAATCCTCGGTGATGGTACTTCGTAATAGTCTATTGTTTTTAGTTGATTGTATTTTGATTAGGGGGGTTTGTTTGCAGAGATTAATTGAAATGATTTATGGATGATGTTTGATTTACCAAATTGATAAAGATTGTGGTGAGTTCATCATTTGGGAGTTAAGCATGTGATATCCTTGAGCCTTACTTTGTATTGCATTAAATTAACACCCATGTCATAAGTTGATGTTGATTGAAATTCCTAACTGTGAAGGCTTTAATACAAGCCTTAATGTAACTTAGGGTTCTAATATTGATCAAATATTGTTTATGGTAGTGTATTTATGGTTCCAATAATCCATGGAAACCACTCGTTAAACAAAACATATCATTAATCCATGACATATTAAGTTTAACATACACAATATTAATTTAAAGAATACTCATCGAGCAAAACACTCAATCACTTAACATCCCCAAATTATAACTCACCCCAATGAGAGATTTACTCAGCCATTTGGATGTTTAATATTCTAGTTAAAATAATTATGATGATAAATTAAGAACAGAATAAAAAGAAAGGGATTAGAAAAGAGTGGTACGTTGACACACACACACGAACAGTGATGATAATTAAAAACGGATTTTCGATTGAATGAGGAAGCAAAAGAAGAGAAGGGGATTCAACTGAATTTAAACTATTTTAGGAACATAAATATTAAACTACAGAAGGTGGATGAGAATAAGAGATATTGAAGAAGAAACTTTCATTAAAACAGAATTACAAAATAAAGGACTTACAAAATTACAAAAACAAAGAACACAAAAGTAAGTGAAAACAAAGAGAGGAGGAAATGTCTCTCAAGTGAAAACGTGAGTATGTCAGGTCCTCCAAGCCTTTGGCAAATCTTTGGTCGTGCCAATATGATCTCCTCTCTTCTTAAATTCCAACCCCTCTCAAGGAGAGAAGGGGAGAGTATTTATAGCCCAAGGAGTGGATTGTTTGCATTCCCAATCATTCTCTCCACTTGCATCGCCAATTTGGCTATTCAGACAGCCTAATAATCAAATATCCCCTTCTTCAAAGTTGTATAAAATAAGGTTGGGCGACTACTGTCAAAATATGGTGGCATTTGGACAAGTGGAGCCAAAGTTATGGCGGTTTTATTAAACAAAGTTAAACTGTCCATTTCTATCCATTCTTTTTCGATGGCCAAAATGTGAATGGATTTATGAACAGGAAGATGCCTTCAAATCCGAATGACTTATTCAACAAAGTCGGCCGCCTATATCTCCTTTTTCACACTGAAAACTCTCAGCTCGATTGGATGCTTACATCAGGAGATATGTCATGCATACTATACTGATTTTAATTCTTGGCCAGAATGGTGGGCTGGAATTAAAAGATTTATTTGGGCCCCTTGTACTTGGATTTGGGCCTTGAAATTTTTATCCAAGATGAAATGTAGTGTCTCCCGAATTATGGTGGAGAGTTAATGTTTTTGGGACTTCTGGATTGATCCCAGTAAATCAATCTTCATGGCTGGTCCTGTTTGTTCACAGATTCTTTAGTCTTGTTTGTGAGGACCATATGACCCTTCAAATGGCAGAATTGGATCATGGTCCCTTCTAATGAAATGTTGTATATTGAAAGGAGAATCCTACAAAACAAGAACCACACAATTTGGATCAGTATAGGGAAAGTTATTTTTAAAACATTAAACTGACTCAATTGGACTACTTCTAAAAATGCTCAAAAATTATACTTAATATTAAAACATTAATATTTCACACAAATTATGCACATTTAATATAAAATAAGTAATGGGGGAATATAATAAGTCATGAAAATATTAGTAACATCACTTGATAATGGGAATTCATCAATAAAGAATAAGAGAATGCATAATCTCATTCCTTGTGAATAGTGTGTGAAGTATCTCGTTTTAAAATATTTTTTGAGATTGGGTATTTTTTTAAGTGAAGAGATAAGGATCATTATGATAATTGATGTAAATATAATAAATAAAAATTTATAATAGACTATTGAATTGTAAAAATATTAGGAAATATGGAAACGAATTACCTAATCATCATGTAAATCCACTATAAGAAATTAATAGGGTAGAATTCAATGATTATACAATCAATATAACTGAGGTGGTGATACCCACTAATATCGTGTATGATTCATTAATAAAATATTAAATTTAGATAGTGTTTTATTTTATTCTTGTTCCTCTAAATATTTTATATTTACCGATTTTACATAAAATTTATATATTTTAGTTTGAAATTATATTGGGATTTGACAATCAAAACAACTATTGGAAGACTCACATTAATAATGAATTCTTATTTTGTCCTCACTAATACACATTAACAATATTTATATTCTGGAATTATTATTATAGATATGGTTTTATTCTATATTATCCTCTTAATGGATTGTCTTTAATAATATGATAAAATTAATATATTTTAAGAAGGGTGAAATTATTATTCAAGATGATGAAGTTTTATTCCTTATCCATAGAGTATTGAATTCATCATTTGAGTCATGTCTCGATTCAACCATAGTAGATGTACGGAATGTGATTCATGGGGAAGGAGAGAAAATAATCTAACGATGGTTAATTTCATCAAAATATTTAAAATGTATATATTATATATAAATACATTGATTTATTTCCATTTTACTTATCGAGATACCAATTAGAGAGTTAAGTCATGTTTTCAATTGAATACTCTCAAATTATACACCAATGTCAATGACCTCTAATTGAAATGCATTTATATAGTTAGTGGAGTTAATTAAACAACTATTCTTGTTGTGTGATAAGGAATTTGTACGCCCTATAGATTCACCTTGGGGATCCCATGTTCTCTTAATTTCAAAACAATATGGATCAATGGGGATGTTTATAAATAATATGGATATAAATTCTATTATAAAGAACAACATGTATCACCCACCTCGCTTTGATGACTTTTTCGATAAATATCATGGAGTTATATATTTTCCAATGATTCAACAACTATTTTGTTATCACCATTTTCTATTAAATAAGGAATAAATTATAAATATTGTGATCAGAATTAGTTTTGGAAATTATGAAATTATATAAATATTGTTGGGAATTTCAAACACAAACACACACTGTCATTTTCAATATAATGAATATAATAATCAAATACTGCATGATGATTTTTTTTCTTATAATATGATGATATCGTTCTATATTAATAATTTTATAAGGACATGATAATCACCTAAAGATCATTATTTAGACTCTTAGAGGAAAATAATTTTATATTAAATTTCATAAGAGTGATTTATGTCTTTAAGAAGTTTATTTTCATTGCTATATTTATTCTATGTAAAGAATTTTTTTACCACTTGTAGATAATGGATGTTGATAAATAACCTACACCAATGATTATATCATTCTAAATTGTTTATTTAGATTCTCTTGTAACTATCATTGACTCATTAAAAAATTTCACTATTTTAAAACCCTTTTATAATCATTAAATGAAAATATATTGTTTTTTAATAGTTGATATAATGAATTTTTTTATGAAATGATGTTTTGAATGGTCAATTACTTAAATATGGATTCTATATCATGAAATGGAAGATTATATATATATATACTTTTTCATAACATAGATGATTGGGTTGTTTCCTTTTGATAAATGATAAATTTATTGCATATGCAATAAAAAATTTCATGAATAAAAAAACTATTCATCCCATAATCACTATATTGTTGCTCTAACATTTTATTTGATGATATAGTGAAACTATATATATAGTGATATATGTAAGATATAAATAGAAAATAAAATGATAATATATTTTTTCAAAAAAAAACCTACTACCATAAAAAATATATGGCTCTATATAATCAAGGATTATGATATCTCCAAACACTACCACCCAAAGAAATACTATAAGGTGGAATGTTAATTGAGTAGGAAATAACATGGAGTCATAAAAAATAACGATTCCGATAGATATTTTGTTAATTTATCTAAAAAACAAGTATATTTGAATAATTAATAAATGTGAAACATTAAACATTATTCAAATGATTGAAACCCCATATTTATTGGTTAGTAAAAAAATTCCTCAACAAACTAAAGATATTTTGTCGAAAAAAACTAATGATGTTGATGATGGGTTGTTTCTATATGGTTATGATAATGGAATCATAGAACATGGACATATATTATGTGTTCCATTTAGAAATATATTAAAAGTGAAATTTTATTATGATTCTTATATCTTTTATATCTCTATACACCCTAGTTTTAACATGATGAATAGGTATTTGTGGTTCCATTTTATGGTATATAAAATTGACATTAATTGTAGGAAATGCATCATGGTATGTGAATCTTCCTTATGTAATGGATGATAGATAAAAAACTAGGGGATTCATGAATATTTTTTATATTTTTCTATGGAAATGTGGTGAATTTTCAATAAAATCTCTTATAAGACAATAAAATAAAATTATTAATCATTATTTAATAGGTGTTATTATTGATGTCCATTCCAAATATGCATATTTCATTTTTTTATAGATGATTTACCACATTGGTGAAAAAGGTCAATATTAATGATTTAGATATAATTTACAGTTCCCCATTTTAATTTTTTTAGATCATAATCCATGTTCTTTATATAAAATCTACATGATTTGTTATAAGGTTCATGATTCATCGATTAAATTGACAACCACCTACAATAATCAAACTGATTGATATTATAGAAGGACTATTAGTTAAATGGAATAAATTTTGAGGTAACAGTCAAATGATTTTCAATGTATGTAGGATCATTTATACCATATAATCAATCATTGTCAATACATTCACATCATGTATTCAATGAACCATATAAAGAAGTTTATGGGAAGAGATTTCATACATAAACATCATGGGATGAATTTGTTGGATTGAAATGTATAGGTTCAGAAGTAATTGTAGAGACAAAAAAAGGTAATTACTTTTTAGGATCACAATATAGAGGATAATCATAAGAAATATTGTTGTGATGAAAATTAGTGGAAGGATTTATAATATCAACTAAGAGATCAATATTTCGTAAAATATTATCTATATATGGATGTATTTCATAAGACACAATAAGATGGTAATGATTTTCCAAAGGTACACGAAACCATTTAAAAAATTATTTATACTTTGAAATTTGTATTATAATATAAAAATAATTCTATGTATCTCAAAAGTACATTTTATCCTCAAAAGTACATGTCATGTTCTATATATCAATGATAATAAATTACATGATAGACCAAAAACATGTTCTCCCTACTATAGAAAAATAATTGGAACCATTTTATATTAATCTAAAGGAAACATCTATATTATTGATACTAGATTGAATTTATTGATGAATTATATGACTCAAACTGTAATGGTAAATTGGAGAAATAAAATTTTAGTTGATGCGACATGGGAAACTATGAATGTTATATAGAGGAAATACCCATATCTATTGAGAATGTATCACAAAACATTATAGGTTGGAATTTTATAAGATAGAATAATGTAACTCTATAGAGAAATTGTTATTTATTTACTTTTAAATAAATCAAATATCTTTCTAGATTGATATTCACCCAACAATAGGTGTATTCAAAACATGATATTATATTAAAATATTATTTAAACAATAATAATATATACAATCCATTAAATTTTATTGTATGAATATGACTCAATTTTTTTTGATAATTATCCATATTTTACAAATATTCATTATTTTTCAGTTTCAAATAAGTAAAAATAATTTTCATTTTAATGAAAAATAAATATATTCTAGAAACATTAATTTTTCAATAAAAATAGATTCGTTATTTCATGAAATCATATGATAGTATTAATTCCGGAATCATTGAAAAAAATATTTGATAAAATGATCATCATTTTTGATATCTTTGTATAAAAATTTTCATTGGGTTTTTTATTGTGATTTTATTTAAATATTCCTTTTCTAATTGTTATTGACAATTATTGATTTTTTCAGAATAACCTATTGATTTAAATTATTTATAGCATTATATTTAATTTTAAATTTTTTTATCATAATATGTGAAAAAATATATTAATATTTATCTAATATATATATTTTTAATCAATGGTATATTCTGTTTCAATATAATATAATTCAACACTAAAGAAAATTTTCTATTTAAAAACATTATATTGTGGCATATCTGTAGATGTAATTTTTAATTACATTATTACACATCAATTCGAGGAATTTAAGAAAATGGGTAAAATGTTTTTTTAATTATAATTAGAAAAATAATATAATAAGGACTTACTAATTTATTGATATTATGAATAGTGAAAGAAGTATGACTTCATTATAGCAGTTACGATAAAAATTGAATCAATGAGGAGTTAGACTTAGAATATAATGTTTATAATGATCTGCCTACTAGTATAAATAAAATATTCTGGAAATATTGGTACATTATAACATATGGGATTTTAGAATGAAAAATTATAGAGGAATTGGGAATTTTATAAATTTGGGTATAATTTTTTTATGAAAACTATGTGTGTTCTCTCCCTCGCATATAAAAGGCCACCACATATCTTACCCTTTTCACACTCCCAAAAAAATTTAGTTTTTCAAATCCTATGGGTTGTAACTTCAGTATATCAATATGATCATACTAGAATAAAATTTTTGATCATAAATTCATTATATTATGGATATTTTTTCTATCCAAAGGACGTTGTCCAAATAAAAAGTAACATTTTTAAATGAAAAGTTTTTATTTATTTCTGCCTCTTCCTCCTCAAAATATTATCCCATAAAGATATTATTTTTAAATAAGTATATCACATATATTTAGGTGTTATTTTATTAATGAAATGACCACCATCCCTCTCATATTATATATAATTTAGAAAATTGTCGTTGATGAGGTGTATAGGGGACTACCACATCCAAAAATGATTTAATTATATTACCTCACCACCACTCGATGATGTGTATAGTTATGGATTTAAAACATGAATATTTTATTTATGATATTATTGTTAAAAAAAAATTTAAATATAATATATACCATTCTATATTATATTTCATTTAAAATATGATAATGTCTCTCAAGATTATGGGTGACTACCACCACATGAAGCAATGTGATGCATTTTTCACTTTAGAATGAAATAAAATTTAATAAGGTTAAAATTAGATAATTTGTGTAACATATAAGAGATTATAATGATTTTTGAATTTTAATATATCACCACATACTTATCTATTCACTCCATATGGAAATGATAGTGTCACACGTTCATATGTATGGCATACCTTCTCTATAGAGAAATGCAACTCATTTTTCATATCCATTAATCAATAAATGATATAAAAATTTACAGTCTAAGTACTTTTTTATAATTTCTATATAATTAGGGATAAAATATATATATATATATCCCATTCATAAGAACCAAAATTTTCATCCTAGAAAATGATTAAAAAATAAAGTCAATTAACACCCAAAAAAATGAATACAACAATGAAAATTAACAATGCTGTGGTAAAAACTTATAAAATGATCATTTATGATATTACAAATATGGATATTGTTTTATTATAAATAAAATAAATAGTTGAAACTATTATATAAGATTCTATATCACTTTTAAATAATGGAAAATTTGATGTAAGGGACTTCATCTTAATCTCCCTTTATTAAGGAATAATACATTTTTGGTGTTTAATATCATTATATTGTATTCATACTACCACTTTTACAAAAAATATTTTGAATAATTCATGAATGATGTTACATTATTTTTTTAATTTTAATTCATTAATCTAAGGGGAGTTAAAATCATGGTTTCCTCATGGTAAATAATTTCATAACTAAAATTATTTTAATTGTCTAATATTTATTCTTCATTTACATTGATTATATAAGATAATTTGTTTATTGAAATTTTATTATATTATGTTGAGTTTCATATTATATTATACATATTTATATTTTTAAATATAATATATTCATAGATTAATTATCAGATTAATGTCATGATCATTGTAATGAATTTATCTCAATTTATATTTTAATGAAACAATTTTTTAAAATACACCTATTCATATTCATGTATTAGAAATAATATATCATTGATATATTAAAGATGAAATAAAATTTACTCATTACTGGTTTTGTTTGAATTTTGATTTATCCATATTCTTTGTATCGCATATAATATTTTTTTATAAACTAGATGATATAAATATATTAAATTTTTAGATTGGATGTTATATGATATAAAAGGGAAATATGGAGAATATGTTTTCATTAATAAATGTTTATATATTTGAAAAACAAACTGGGATAATGTAGTACCCAAATAATTATGTTAGTTGTATCATTAACTCATGGGAATCCCTAATTTTCATGGGTTGGAGACTAGATCTTGGAATGATACAAAATAAAATGTGGGAAATGTTTTGAAAAAAAATACTGAAAGATAAAGTCAAAAGTTAGTATTATCAAAATAATGTTCTATAGGGTGAATATTACTAGTACTGAAACATGTTTATAAACCCAAATTTCGACCACATAGTATTATAAACATAAATATAAAATCATATATCCTTATGTTGAAATCTTTCTGTATCTCAAGGATCAATAATATGAATAAAATCCATCTTGTAAATTCCCCTTGTTCTATCATAGAATAATAAAATTTACACACAACCGATTCAAAACTAAAGGGGTGTGAAAAAATCAGATTAGTTTCCAAAAAATTAATTCTATAATAATATTGTAATAAAATTACCAACAAAGGATGTCAATTTTAAATAATATATGAATGGAAATAAAGTTTTGTATTTAAAAACATATTTTAATTACAATTGATTGAATCATTTCCAAATAATTACTTACTATTTTTATATATATAATAGATTAAATGAATTTCAATTGAAAAAGTTAAGAAGTTTTTTTAAAAATGGAATATGTATGAAAATATTAAAAAACAGAAACATGGTTTTCTTTTAAGAGGAAAGATTGTAAATGGTTATGACATCCTTATAAACACATTTAATAAAATTGTAAATGTTCACACTCCTCACTCTGAGACTGTCTAAAGTGGACTAACCAATATTTCCCTGGGGAATAGATCGACCGATGCATTTATATCAGAGTTCTAAATCATCAATTTGTCACTATGAAATTCCGATCCTAGTATGTTTATCCTTAATAACTCATTAACATCCAATGATTGCATGATATCAAGAAATAATAAATAATATGAATTTTATTTGAAAACTATTTAAATAAATATATCCAATTTCCCATATCCATATGAAATTTTCTCTTCAAAAAATTAATAACTAAATTTTAATCAAATTATACATTATCCCATAGAAAAACCTAATGAAATATTATCAAAACAGTTTATTCCATTTTATCAACTGAATTTAACAAAAAAATAACTATTTATTCTCATAATTCCATCAATTTATAAATCACACCCCAATAAATATAAATTGGTACTATTTCCGCAATTTGATGATAAAAAATTCATAATGACAACTTATAATGATTTTTTTCATAATTTCATTGAAATAAATTACAACCATCAATAAATTCGAGGATAAGTTTATTTTCCAATATTATTTTAAACCACCTAATGTACAAAATGATATCATGTAAAAAATCATAATGGGATTCTCTAATGAATATCATTAAGAAAATGAAATCAACAATTCAACCATGTATTCATGATCCCATACATAGAAGTTATATGCACCAATAAAATTGATATCTAACAAACCGTATGGATGATATAAGAATATATCTAGAGAATAAAACTTATTTTGGATAGATCACACGATTTTTCAAAGTATTTGATGCACATTGGAATGTTATTAGAGGAGAAAAAAAAGATCCGTCAGAGCTTCAATGATCAAAAAGGACATAAAATCCCAATATAGGGTCGAATGGGTATGAAATAGGGGTTCATAAATTTTTAAATTAATTTTTGGAATAAATAGATATGTATGCATGGTTCCATTGAGGGTTACACATATTTTATTAGTCCACTCACCATCCATGAAAACCCTCACTATATGAGTTTTGATAGATTTCTACAACATGGTGGATATTTGTGGAAGACAATTAGACAACTGTTTACTGCCAAGGTAATTCCAATTTTTTAAAAATTTAATATGAAGAACCCCATAATCAAGAATAAAAAAATTCATGATCAATATTGGGGTTGGGAAGAACTAAAAAAGTATTGGTGTTTTACAACCACTAAATCATTGAAACATTCTCACCTAGATTGTTTATCATGAAGCTTCAATTTCAAAATGAAGAAGCCATTGTTATCTTTTTAGTGGCCCTATATTCAAAGTTTCATGGGTAATAGAATTGTTCATCCATAGAACATGAATCAGTAGTAACATCCTCCAATGATAAGACCGTGTTATTTAGAATCATTAATCATGAATGGATGGTATTTCAATGATATATAAAGATTGACACTAATAAACCTCTAGATTAGAACATGATATAGATCAAAATGATAAATTTTAAACTAAGGGAGATAGAACATGTTATTTATTGACATATAATTTGGATGAATTAATAAATATTAATACACATTCCACAAATTCTCAAAAGACTCAAAATTCCCACAAATTTAGGGGCAGACATCCCCTTCATTAAATGTATTCAATGACCAAAAACAGTTCTATAATTCATGAAATCCTTATCACTGACTAGAAATTCCAATAATCTATTATGAAGATAAGTATAAAAAATATCCCTAATATGTGTCCTCAAAATTTACGAATGTTCCAAATGAATATTTGATGACATCTCTTGAACACATCAGGTCTCATTCAAGAAACATTCACAAAAATCATAATAACCAAATAGATATTTAAAATCTCATCCACACCAGGCCTCAGCAAGATCCATCTTGATAAAACTATGGAAAATGGTAATCCCAAACCCCACTAATTCCATGAACATTGGCGTTCCTCATATCATTAGAAATTTTTATTGCTCTTTTTTTTGGTCATCTGACTATAGATTATATTCCATACTCAAATGATCATGAGATCTCAGTTCCTCATGATGGCCTATGTAAAAGTTAGATGTAATAAGGGGTTCCCTAGAAATGAGTATAGAAGACTAAACTTTATGAAAACAAATATATATATATATAACATAGATATTCCCCATATATCTATCTTTTATTATTATGAATGGGGAAAAGTTGATCAAATTTAGTTAGAATATTTACCACAAACCATATAAAATTATTATTTTTATGTGTCTGCAGCAACCCTACCACAAATTCCATAGCTATATCATTCCAAATCCATTTTTGTATTGTATGTTTCTAGACTCCTTATGTATTAATCAATTTTTAGTGATCATTAAAAATTAAAACCTAGTTAACTCCTATAAATTATATCATAATCATGTATATTCATGTGTATTATTATTTAAGTAGTATCATGCTTTAAGAAGATCCATTCAAAATTTTAATTACTCTATATTCAGTTTACTTGGTTTATACTATCATTGATCTACTCTCATAATACCATCTTTGAAAAATGCTTAAGTCAATTCCATTCTATTATCATCATCTTTAGTCTGAATACAATTGCTTTGAAAAGTCTATAAAACTGTATGTCTGCTACCGGTTATGTATTTCTGCCACCGTGAAAAAGAGCCCGTGAGGAATTAGACACTGTGAAGTAGACACAATGAACAGGACACCATGAAGAATCAGACACTGTGAATCAGACACAATGAATAAAACACCATGAACATGACACCATGACGGCGAGACACCATGACCACAAAACACTGTTACCATGAGACATCATGACCACGAGACAACGTGACTGTGAAACACCATGACCACGAGACACCATGACCACGATGAACCATGATCAATATAGACACCGTGTGAAAGAGACAACATTCCCATGACATACTATGACACCGTTTATTAAACTATATTGTTGTTTTTTAATTTAATATCTAACGGTCATATTTAAAGATTTTAAAAGCACTGACATAATTAATGTTTCTTTATAGTCATATCATCTAACAGTACAGGGTACGAGGTGTGGTATCCATGCAACCTGTCGACTCTAACACATGAACTCTATGATAAAAGAGAGGTGTGGACCATAAAAAAATATATACAACATACATGATACTAAACAAAAAACATGGATGTGAGAAATACAATGAATAAGACTGAGATAATTTCTAAATGAATGATTATCACATATATGCAACCCAACACTACTGAAGAACATACAAAACACACTGGAATCTGGAGAACATCTTCTCATTGTCGAACCTCATGAATAAGACAAACTGAATCACAACAATCTGTTTTAGAAACGAGGTCTCAAAATCTGCATTTTCTTCATCTCAAAAAGTGTAGAGCAGCAAAGTCTAAAACTTAGAGCACTTCTAAACCCATCTCATTATTTCTACTCTGATGTGTATATTTTTATTACCTTTAGAGCAGAGTGTTTACCTTGAGAAAAACACACTCTCTCTCCTGCATTAAACTGAAGGATATAAGAAATCCTTACTCAAACCACGATTTAATCGTGGATACCAACGAAAACTGTGGAAGAGGTCCATGTGTGACCTGGACAGTCTGTGTACTATTGTTAACCCCGATCCAGGGTGTGGATAAATGTTTATTTATATAAACTTCTTAGTTGGAGGTGATCTCCAAGTGGAGTGGATTTGGTCTCGGCCTGAGACTGAACCACTTGTTTCATATCAGTAGTGGTTCTAAAATTAGTTTTCTCTGTATTATTACTTTACTGTATAATCCAGAATTCACTAATTTCACTTTTTTAGTTAGTCTTGAAATGATGCTATAATTGTATTTTCTTAGTAGAATAACTTCAAATGTAATATTAATAACACAGATTTGGATTAATGAGAATTAATCAATATTCTATGAAGCTACTTAAACAGTCAAACACTTATAACAATATAACCTTGATTAACTAGGATTTATATAATCTTTAGGGAAACCATTTAAATAAATACTTTTTACAAAAAATGTTATAGACAAGAAATTCCCCCCTCACATCTTGAGTAATCTTCTCCCAAAAACATTTGGTATCAATGGTGGTTTATTAGGACTCAATGTAACCATATTAAAATTTTATTGTAGTTGTACATTAATGATCGATGACTTTCTGTTAATTCAAAATTTATAGCACATTTAAAGTAATACATTATTATGGATAATAGATTGGAAGGTTCTGCAACCAACATAGCACTATTATTTAATAAAACCAACTATGCTCAATGGAAAATTAAAATGAAAATTCATTTAGAGAGTATGAGTTTTCAAATTTGGTCATCCATTATAAATGAATACAAAATTCCTGCTACTGATAGAATCACATGGGATGAACCTACCAAAACAGCCTACAATAACAATTTCAAAGCTATGAAAGCATTACAGGTCCCCTTAAGAGATAAAGAGTTTAATAGAATTTATGTTTGTAAAACTACCCATGAAATTTGGGATTCCTTCTCTATATCACAGGAAAAAACATATTGTGTAAATTAAATGACACTTAATACTAATAATATCGAATCAGATAATTTTAAAATGAAACATGAAGATCCAATTTCTTACATGTATCTTAGGTTCAATGAGATTGTAAAGACAACGATTTCTCTTGGAAGAGAAGTCATTGCCAAGGAACAGATCAAGAGAATTCGTAGATGTCTACCTGATAGATAGAGGGGAATCATTGTCTCTATTAGAGAATCATGTGACATCAATAAGATACCTATAAAAGAACATAATGTGAAATTGATGATGTATGAAGAAGTGCAGAAAGTCAACAAGGAAGAGGATGATGAAACACATGGAAAATCTGTTGAATTCAAGACCACCACCTCTAAGAAGAATGACCAAGGGAAAATGGAAGCATCTATAGGAAGCTACACCATTGAACAAACTTCACCTGATAGTGATGAGGAGATGGCTCAACTGTCTAGAAGATTCAAACAATTTTACAAAAATAAGATCATTTTTAGAAAGCCGAACTTCAAGGGAAAATATTACCAAAAAGGAAACTGGAAGAATGACTGGAAAAGAAGTGAAAATACTGATGAAATTGTTTTCTATGAATGTTAGTGGAAAGGATATATCAAGGCTGACTATACAAAGCTCATGTAAAAAAAATATAAGGACTAGAACATGATGTAAAAAAAGGCAATGAATGCAACTTATAGAGTGTCTGAGGATAGTTCAAGTGACCCAGATACATCACATGATGAACAGGCTAACAAAGACAATAATTATTTTATGAAAAACACTTGTGAGGTAACAATGGACACTTCTATACATAATTCGTACTACTCTGAAGATGAAAAAAACTATGAAAAAATAAATAATGAAGAAATGTTTTAATTCCGTAACACGCTTGATGAAACATGAAATGAACTAAAAGGCAAATATAAATCATTGAAGAAACAACATCCTCTTACTGTGACTATTAAATCTGAACTCACAACTGAAAAGGAGAAAAATTCTCAACTGATCAAACAATAAAATGAATTAAAAATGTCTAATGGAAAATTAAAGGGTGACTTATAAATGTTTACTAATGGGAAAAATACCCTTACCCAAATGATTTGAAAAAAAATGCCTCTAAATACAAAACTAGCATTGATGATCAACATAGTAAAAGAAACCTCATTAGAAAAAATTTTGTTACATAATCTAGGACATACAGTATTATTCCAAGTTCTAGACTCTAATCAACTTATTCAATCCATGATACATATTCTACGGTTACTTATTTTTGTGGACCAAATACAGTTAATTTTTCAAATATTTTACATAATGATTATAGAAATCTTATTAGGAAAATATGGGTTCTTAAAGCACTTATTACTAATATTACTGGACCCAAACAAGTATGGGTACCAAAATCTATTTTTTATAATCTTGTTTATGGAAATATTCTTAAATTGATCCTGAAAAAGTCCATTGTACTTGGAAAGTGGATGTTCAAGGTACATGACATGAGACTACTCATGCTTCAAGAACCTGATAAAAGTAGACGGAGGACATGTCACATTTGGTGACAATGACAAAGGAAATATTATTGGCCTTCGACAAATCGGAAACTCTAGCCAAGTTTTAATTTCTAATGTTCTGATTATTGAGGATTTAAAATATAAACTACTTAGAATCTCACAATTATGTGATGATGGATTTCATGTTAGATTTGAAAACGATGCTTGTCCTGTCTTTAATTCTATAGATGAATTTGAATTTTTCTGCATTATGAAATGAAAATGATTATTCTGTTAATTTAGATTTTTTAGCTTCTCAGAATTCATCATGCTTAAGTGTATTTCATATAGAATATTGTCTCTGGCATACAAAACTAGGACACTGTAATGTTGACTCCCTTTGAAAGCTAACTAGATAAATAGTAGTTAAAGAATTTCCCAAACATTAATTTCCAAATGACAAAGTGTGTAATCCCTATCAAAAGAGAAAACAACACAATGTTTCCTTCAAACTAAAGAATGAAATGTCAACTTCTCAACCACTAGAACTTGTTCAAATGGATTTCTTTGGACAATCTAGAGATTCTAGTTTAAATGGAAAGCACTATGTTTATGTTCTTGTAGATGAATTTTCTTGATATACATGGACCTTCTTTATATCTCACAAAAGTAAAGCCTGGTCCTATTTTAATAAATATGCCAGGTCAGTAGAAAATATCAGTGGACATAGAATTAAATACTTAAGAAGTGATCATGGCCGTGAATTTGAAAATCAAGAGTTCGAATCTTTTTTCTCACAAAATGGTTATAGTAACAATTTATCTGCCCGTAGAACACCTCAGTAGAATGGAGTTGTAGAGAGAAGAAATTGAACCATGGAAGACATTTCCATAACAATTATTAGTGAATATGACCTACCTATTTATTTTTGTGTTGAAGCTATCAATACAGCATGCTAAATAATCAATAGAGTGTTGATCATACCTATTCTTAAGAGGCCTCCTTACGAATTATGGAACAATATAAATCCCAATGTTAGATACTTCAATGTTTTTGGTTTCAAAGTCTATATTGTTAATAATAATGAAAATATTGAAATATTTTCATCCAAAAGTGATGATGGTATCTTTTTAGGATATTCTATGTCTAGTAAATCCTATAGAGTGTTCAATAAAAGAACAATAAGTGTGGAATAATCTATAAATGTCAAATTTGATGAAACAGATCCACATGAGCCTAAAACCATCCTAGAGAATCTGGAGGATGATGTATCAAATATGAATATCAATTAAAAATCCTCAAATTCAACTATGAAAGAATCTATAAAAACATCCAACTCTGGAAATTCCTTAGAATCAAGTCACAATGTACCTGGATCTGTTGATAAACCTGGAATCACTAGCCCCTATTTTTTATATCTATTAGAACCCTCAAAAACCATCCCTTAGATGCTTTTGTGGGAGACTTACATAAAGGAACTCAAACTATAGCCTCTATTTGATATCAGGTCGAACATCATGAATTCTTTTCAAAACCTAAACCTAAAAACATTAATGATGCAATCAATAATGATTTTTTGGGGATGGTTATGCGTGAAGAACATAATCAATTTGAAAGAAACAGAGTTTGGAAAAATTTTGAATGAACCAAGTACACATTCACCATAGGCATTGAATGTTTGTTTAGAAATAAGTAAGATAAAGCTGGTAACATAGTTAAAACAGGGCAGTATTAGTTGCAAAAAACTATAGTCAAGAATAAGGAATTGATTATGAGGATACCATGGCTCCAGTAGCGAGACATGAAGCCAACAGAATCCTTCTTGCTTATGCTACACATCTGAATTTCAAACTATATCAAATGGATGTTAAGAGAGAATTCCTAAATGTGTATATAGTTGAGTATGTTTTTGTTGAACAACCCCATATATTTACAGACCCCCATTTTCTAAATCATCTTTTTAAACTATCAAAATATTTATATGGTTTAAAGCAATCTCCAAGATCATGGTATGATAGATTGCATGCATTTCTTATTTACAACGGTTTTACAAACGGAATAGCTGATTCTACCGTTTTTATAAAACGGATTTCTAATGTTGTTTTAGTTATTCAAATCTATGTAGATGACATTATTTTTGGATCTTCGAAAAATTATTTATTTTTTGATTTTTCTAAAATGATGAAAAATGAATTTGAAATGATTTTAATGGGTGAACTAAAATTATTTCTTGGAATTAAAATATTTCAAAATAATGATGGAATTGTTTTAATTCAATGTAAATATACTAGTGATCTTCTAAAATGTTTTGGATTAGATAGCACTAAAAGTAGTGACAATCTCATTAGTACCACTTGTTAGTTGGATCTTGATGAAGATGGAAAATTTGTTGATCAAATCACTTATAGAGGAATGATTGGATGTTCACTCTACATAACTGCGTGTCATCCAAAAATTATGTTTAGTGTGTGTATGTGTGATCATTTTCAATAAAATCCTAAGGAATGTCACATAAATGTCGTAAATAGAATTCTCAAATACCTCAAGCATACACCCAATCTAGGACTGTTTTATCCTAAAGGAAAATCATTTAAATTATTTAGTTATTCTGATGCTGACTTCAGTGGCTAAAAGTTAGATAGAAAAAGAACCTCTAGAACATGTCACCATTTTGGAAAGTCACTAGTATCATGGTTTTGTACGAATCCAAATTATGTTGAATTATCTTTTGCAGAAGATAAATATATAGCTTCTAGAAGTTGTGGTGAACAAATTTTGTCAATGAAACACACATTACTGGATTATAGATATCAATTCAGACATGTACCTAAAAATTTTGAAAACACAAGTGCTATTAAAATCTCAAAAAATCCAGTTTCACAATCTAGGACAAAGTACATTGATGTAATACACCACTTTTTGAGAGATCATTATCAAATAGATGATATCACATTAGAATTCATTGGTACTGAATATCAGATTGCGGATATATTAACCAAAACATTAAATTCAGAGAGAATAGACTACATAACACATGAACTAGGCATGATAAATCTCAAATAGATATCTTACTTTTTAATTTTTCAAGTCCTACTATTTGTATCTTAGTGTTAAATGTTTACGATCTCACAGTTAGTATTTTTTGATAACTATCTATCAGTTATTGTTTCACCATAACGTAAAATAAGAAGTTCATTCACATTCTCACATTGATGCTCGTTCACTGTCTCATTGTAACTTGCATTATCTGTTTCACCATAATGACCAGACACAATCTCACTGTAAAAATTCATTATAATTTTTTTTGTAAAAATTTGTATCATGGTAATTATTCTTTTCCCCTTATTTGTTATCCTGTGATTTTTTTTTTGAATTTTGGAATTCCAAAATGATAAAATAATGAAAGTTTCACTCGATTCTTCACTCTGTGTTTCTTCTATTTACTCATTTAGAACACTTCTTCATCATTACAACCCTTCTCTCTCTGTTGAACCTACCGTGAATTCCAAGGATGAAATTTACTTCATCATCAACACCTGAAAAACGCAGATCAATGAACCAGAAGATTGCACATAAGCTATAACCCGAAGGACCTTTAAATATGAATCATGTAATCCACGTTGTTATACCAGAGAAAAAGATTTTCCCCAAATGGATTCTGTATAGTAAGTATCTGGTATCTAAAGTGCTAGAACAACAAGGCTGGTTAGAGTGGTTCTTGAAGGAAGATTAACCCATCTACCCTAAGTTAGTGGCTCAGTTTTACCAGTACGTATAGTTCTCTTTTGATTCTGGTGATAGTTATGTTGCAAGAAGCTGGGTAAATGGACGAATATTCTAATTCTCTTCGAGGTTTTGTGATGCATGCCTTAGGATACCTCATGAAGGAATATGTGATGATTATCATACAGGACCACCACCTTCAACCAAATTCATTGATTTGGAAGATGGTCTGAATGCCTTAACTAGAAATGGAACTAAGAGGAGGGTCATTGCTGCTAAACTAGATGGAGAATCAAGGCTCCTGTTCAAGACTATTCAGAATCTGGTTAGCCCTAGAAAAGGTAATTTTTCTATTTTGAAATATCAATTTTATTTTCTGATCCACCTTATGAACGATGGGAATAAGATCAACCTTTTCAAGTATATCATTCATCATACGTGTGAGCTTATCAATGCCACATACAAATTATCCAACCTGTTTTACTCTTGGATTATCTCAACCATGTTGCATGCCAAAGGTTTGGTCGGACCTAATGAGGAAGCTATAAAGGAATGTGAGTACTACCTTTCAAAATTAACCATCAAGAAGATGAAAGTAAAATGGAATCCTTGGAAAAAGGAATGTGTGGAAGAAAATGATAGAGTTTATGAGAAATTAAATCCTTCGGATTATCCCTCAAGTCCAATAGATATTTTAGATCTTGGTTTGGATCCAGATGAGATTGTCGAGTATCCTAAAGAAGAGGAAGAAGAGGTTGTAGTGCCACCTAGGGAAGCTATTTTTTTTGGAAGACAGTACAGCTGTTCTTCATGAAGATCTTGAAGAAGAATTCCATGCTCCTAAAGAAGCTGTTAATCTGGAAACTCAACCTGAGGCCGAAACAGAATCAGTTTCCAATGAATCTGAAAAGCATTCAATGGAAGAACATATATTGTAAGAACTACATGTTTTGTAAGAATCCAATCTTGAGGAACTCCCAGTGAAACAACCTATTCCTGAAATCATCCCTTCATATAAAGAAAATATGTAGCTTTCTTTTCACCTGGCTTGTCAGTAAATGAGATAGGAACTCATAAATGAGTATGTGGAATTAGTACAAGATCCTAAGCTTCTCAGTATTGAGAAGGAGGCATATTTTAAGGGGGAGAAAACCACAAATCATGAGTCTATTGATGCTTCACATCCAACTGATTCAAGTCTTGTAGGCACTCAGTGTATGTTCCCAAGTTTCTATGATGTGGATGACTATCATCAAGTTTCAGAAACCAGCCTTGAAATTTCATCTATATTCCAGTTGAAATTAGTCTCTAATGTCGCACCTGATAAGGAACCTGATCCTATACCAGTCCCTATTTATGAACATTTATCTAAATAACCATCTTTTGTGAGTACTTATGATCTTAAATAATTTGGTGATACCCTCTTGTCTAGAGTTAAGAAACTAATGAATACCTATACTCTTCTAGTGAAAAATTTAAGTGAGAGAGATTCCTCACTATTATTGGAGAATGTTATTTGGAAAATAAAACATAAAATTCTTCATGAGATTCAAGAAGTAAGATTTGAAAATAAGTTGCTCAGTAATGATGTGAATACCCTAAGAAGTATAGTTGATGAAATGTAGAGAGAGCTACATTCAAGATCAGATCTTGTTGCTCCTCCTGTAGAACCTGTTGTTCCTCAAACCCCACAGATTGGTGTGTCTATGATTCAACCATATGTATATTCATATGATTAAATGGTCACTAGAAGGAACAAACAAATTGTGAAGAAAATGAGAGATCTTGTTGTCAATCTTAATAAATGAACTAATGAGTATATCAGGCATCTTCTAAAGGAGATAAATCAACTCAAATCTCTAACCATCGTTGTCAATTCCTCTAAGGCATCTGTCCAATCCTTTAAACCATCCTTGGAAATTGATCTCCTCAGAACCATTTTCAATGAAGAGATTAATAAAGTACTCAGTGGTTTCAATATGGCTTCACTATATGAAGTTATGAAGAATAGTGGTAGAGTTCTAGACCTAGTCTAAATCCATTAAAAAATTTCTAATGATGCTCAACATGATATTTCCAAGAAAGTGAATTTCTAATTCAATATAATCTTCTCTTAGATCGATATTACAAATAATTTCATGTATCTTGTAGAAAATCTGCAGATTCAACATATGACCCAATCTTTCAAGACTCAAGTACAAAAGCTCATAGAGTTTACTCTATTGTTGGACAAATTTACGGATAGCATAGATGATTCTGAGAAAGCCATACAGTATGGTGGAGAGATCACTAAAAAATTTATCATTCTATAGAGGTCCTATCTTCAGGTCCATAGTACATCCATTGTTTCTCCAGCGGCAGCACCTCTAAGACCTAGGATGTATACCATCACATCTTCCTTAGCCTCTACTACTATGTCTATCAGAAAAGCCCTGCATCTGATCAGGCCAGTGATTTGTGATCAACAAAAGCCTAGAATTTCTACTGCTCCTACATTGGATCCAACAGTCTTTGAAGGCCTTCCTTTATCCTCTTTCTCGAAGACCTCACTCCCTTCTTCTACCTCGACGTCGACCCCTATGGATTCCTCTTCTGCCATTGCAGCTAATGTCAAAGAGTGGGCTATCCTCTAAAGAAGATTAGTGATTAATCCTTTTTTATAGGAATAATATTTCATTTTTGTTGCTCTTTTATTGAACATAACCATAGGTTCTATTAATGGAATGTGCACTTTTGACTTCTCTTATTCCATCCTTTTTATAATCCCAATAGGGTGGAGAAATTTCTATATGTTATCCATTTATCTCTATAGTTGAATCCAATATAAACTTTGACTTTATGTGATTTGTTATCATCAAAATGGGGGAGATTGTAGGACTCCTCATATATTAATCATGTTTTAATGATAAAAAAACCTAGTAAAACTTGTTAACTCCTTTAATTTATATCAAAATCATGTGTATTCATGTGTATTTTTGTATAACTAGTCTCATGATTTAAGCAGATCCATTCAAGATTTTAATTTCTCTACATTATTTTTACTTACATTAAATAGTCTTTGATCTAATTTCATAATACCTTCTTTAATAAAATGCTTAACTCTAATCCATTCTATTAACATCATTAATTATGCATGAATACAGTTACATTGAAAAGTATTAGACACCGAAAGTCTACTACAGGTTATTTCTTTCTAACACCGAGATGCAGACACAGTGAACAATACACCGGGATGAATCAGACACTGTGAAGTAGACACCGTGAAGCTGACACTGTGAACAAGACACTGTGAAAAATCAGACACCATGAACCCAAAACTGTGACGTAGACACCGTGAACAAGACACCATGACTGCGAGACACCGTGACCACAAAACACCGGGACTGCGAGACACTGTTACCCTGAGATATTGTGACCACGAAACACCATGACGGTGAGACACCATGACCATAAGACACCATGATAAGTTGAGACACCGGGTGAATGAGACACTAATTCTATGACTTATTGTGACAACAATTCATAAAATATTTTGTCGTTTGTCAATATAATCTCTAACGGTATTATTTGATGATTTTAAATGCATTGAAATAATTAATTTTTATTTGTAGACATATCATCTAATAGTACGAGGTACGAGGTGCTGTATACATGCATCCTCTTGGATCGAACACCGGCACTCCATTTTAAAAGTGGGGTGCGGCCCAGAAAAAGATATATATAGCATGCGTAATACTGAACAAAAAACAAGGCTGTGAGCACGACAACGTAGAACACTGAGAGAATTTCTAATGGAAATATTATCACATGCATGCAACCCAACTCTACAAAAGAACATACGAAATACACTAGAATCCAGAGAACATCTTCTTATTGTCAAAAATCCCGAAAAACACAAGCTGAATCGTGACACTCTGTTTTACTAATGAGGCTTCGAGATCTGCATCTGCTTCATCTCAAGAAGTCCAGAGTAGCAAACACTAACCCTCTAAGAACCTCTAATCCCATCTCCATATTTCTTCTATGTTGTGTATCTATTCATTACCTTTTGAGCAGAGTGTGTACCTATAAAACAACAGACTCTATCTCCTACATTAAACTGAAGGATATAAGATGTCCTTACTCAACCCTCTATTTACTCTTGGATACCCACGAAAAATGTGGAACAGGTCATTGTGTGACCTGGAAAGTCTGTGTACAGTTGTTAACCCTTATCTGGGGTGTGTATTAATGTTTATTTATATAAACTTCTTGTTGGAAAGTGATCATCGGGTGTAGTATATTAGGTCTCAGCTTGAGAATGAACCACTTGTTTCATATCTTCTTTACTGCTAAAATTACTCTCCTCTGTTTTATTGCTTTATTATATAATTCCGAAATCACGAATTTCACATTGATAGTTACTCCTGGAAAGAAGTTATAACTGGCATGTCTTTTTATAATAACATCAAAAGTAATATTAATAATATAAATTAAGATTATTGAGAATTAATCAATCATCTAAGAAGTTACTTAAACAGTCAAAGTCTTATAACAGTATAACCTTGATTAACTGGGATGTATTTAATATTTGGGGATACCTTTTAAAGAAATATACTTTACAATATTTTTTATAGTTACTCAATTCACCCCTCTCCTATTGAGTAATCTACTCCGACCATCATATGTATGTAATGAAATCCTAATCGTAATTGTTTTTATGACTTGACATGTATTAATGTATAGTAATGAGATAAAAAAACAATCAATTCCTCATCTCATAACTGACCACTCGAACCATAACTGAATTTTTTATAATTTATTAATGGTTCCTAGGTTAATTTCAAATCATGGATTTTTGGAAATCCCCCTTAATATATTTTCTATCAAAAATGGTACTAAATGGCAGTTTTAGATATAGATAATCCCCTTCTTAGAGAATAAAAAATAAAAAATGGTATCTGTTATATCTAGAGTGTGTCAAATGTTATGGAATACATCATCAATATGTAGTTCCTAAATAATCATGTCATGAATAGAGAATTTTATCTAAAAACTAATCAAGGAAGAATTTGTTGTTGTTTTATAAATTCCAATATGAAACCATGAAAACTGATCTATCATGACACACTCTTCTAATAATCCATTCATAGACTATTTTGAATGTTTTTTTACTCAACATATTTACAATGATATTTCATTTCCCCAATGTATTTGATATTTTAGTGGAAAAATATATCATTTATTCCACACAACACCTCTAGAATATATTAAAATATTAATTGGAAAACAAAATAATAGATATCTTTTCGGTGGTATACATGAAAAACCTTTCTCAATAATAATAATTCCATAAACTATTTTGTTCTTGCTTCATGATTGTGAGTTCAGGGTCTTGGGTTAGATAATTTTTATCCTTTGTGCTAAGCTATCGAGATTTATATTAAACGAAGTGATCACCCTACATAAGAATATACACCAAACATAAACCTGATGCATCACCATTGATTGATTATCCCTTCTCAGCCTCAAGAAGAGTCGATACCATAACTGTTGTCAAAAGAGATTTTAGAGGAAAAATTGAACAAAGAAATTTATAATCAAAATAAAACATTACAACCATTTGATTTAAAAAAAAATCCATCGGAGAATCCACCAATGAGAATAATTTTACAATCCATTGATAATATACATATAAAAAATGAATACAAAAATCACCAAAATAGTGTGTGGTTGATACTCTGTCATAATATATTTTACCTTCTCATGGGCCATTGTGATACCATGTTCTAACACCATGTGTCCAGATAAATTCACATATTTAATTCATAAATTATGTTATTATAACATGTCATAATGTGACTGATTTATTATAAATCCATAAATTTTCTCAGATGGTGTACCTTCATATCCTCAAACGTTGTGTAAACAATGATTTCGTCAACAATGAATTCAATAATGGTATAAATATACTCCTGGATAATTTTCTATAATAAATCCAATAAAGATTATGGTTAATTTATTTGACCAAATAGCATAAAAATGTACTTATAATGGCCATTCCAATTATTGAGGGTAGTTTTCAACATTCTAGATTCATTTAATCTGTACTGATGGTATATAGTTTGAAGTTGAATCTACAAAAACCTCTTCACCAATTTTAACTTCTCAAACAATTCTTCCTTCGAAGGAAGTTGATATTTTTTATTTACCAAAACTCGATTGATTTTTTTAAAATCAAAAAAATGGTTAATTAACCCATCTTTATTCCTTGCAATGAGAACATACACCAACAAACGAGACACACTCTGGATTATAAATACTTTTTCAAAAAGATCATCTAGATGAATCATTAAATAAGTAATTTTATCATGTTAAGTGTTATAAGAATTAATATATATTGATTGAGTACCAGTTAATAAATCTATATAAAACTATACATCCATTATCAGTGGAAGGACCTAAAATTAATAATTAAGGAAATTAAGAACCTTGAAGATAAATGAAGGTAGATCATATATCAATGATTCAACTCCAGGGGAAAGTATAATGATAATATCACTTTCCCCAACTCTAAATAAGAAGGTTTGGTGTTCACTCCATAGGGGTTTCATGAGATTTTCTCTCCCCTTTTATTTACATTATTCCCCATTGGATCTTTGTGACCATCGTTTGCCATGCTGGGTGGTGACAAATGTAATCCCACCCCCATATTTGTTGAAAAGGAACATTAGATAATGAATATGTGAAGATTGGGAGATGCGAAAAACAGATCTTTGGTCATTTCATGATTTGAGCATCAAAACTGGATCGATTTCCCATGGAAAGAACCACCAGTGAAGCTATAGTGTGATGCTCTAGTGAGGTTGCGTGGAGATCTGATAGAGTGTTGTGGAAACAGAATGTGGTGGTAGCCATAGATGAATGTCAATACAATGGATCTGGTCACATGGGATGTAGCGGAGCTGGTTGTGAAACTTAAAGGTATTGGAGTTAGGGATGTGGATGTAACATGACTTAGGTCCATGTGGGACATGTCTGAGTGGGTAATGGGATGATGTGGAAAGTCGCATGTAGAGGTTTCAGGAAAGTCTAGCGACCACGTAGAGTAGAGAAGGTCCAGGTTGAGCGGTACAGGATAGATAAACTGAGGCATGCCATTTGGGAAAGGCCCAGGATGAGTGCATCGGGACTATGAGAAGAGGTCTATTTCAATAATGATTGAGAGGGATGGGTTTGGCTAGAAGACCAGACTAGAACTAGTTCTGACCTGATTTGGACATCACGTTGACCATGGAATGTCGACCCTAGCGGTCAACCATAATTGTTGATCCAGCAAATATTGTGTAGTCAAACTGATCGAATGTGGGACGATTGACCATTGTACAGATCTACATCAGCGTATGGACTATTAGACTAGTGACCCCATATTAATTGAAACATCACCCACACCTCAATAAAATTATAACAGTGCATCTATTTGACAATCTATCTATAGAGTTGGGACCCAAATGATGAGACTATCCTTTTGGAATATTCTGGTTAGATTTTTGTATTGACCATTATAGGGTAAGGGTCTTTCCTACGGTCCATTCATAGAGTGTTTAATATTTTATTCTGTCTACAACACCAGAATCGAATCCCCTATTGTTGAAAAATACAAGATACAATATGGTATCCCTCCCCGAGACTAGAGTGTGATCCTCTATCACCCCTATTGGAGTCTATAGAATCATGTATCCACTAAGAGCATGGTGTTGATCCTATACCTAGTGTATCATATTGATACGGTATATAGTATCCCCCAGAGTGTCATGGCATGAACCGTGGTATTCCACAAGGTGTGGTGAAGGATCCCCTCTGTTGAAAATTAATTCAAATTTGGTACATGGTATCCCTCATTGTGTCTAGGTGAAATCAGTGGTACCCCCCCAAAACATATTGTTGGGATCCCTTCTCTGTGTTTCATAAGATTACTTTACAAATATACTATTATTTAAGAGGTTAACAAATAATATATAACTATTCATGAGCTTCACAGATGGTATAATCGATCCAGGTGTGAGTTCTCTTGGAACAAGCGTGCTTCGAGAAAACTTATTTCGATGTAAATTTTTCATGGTCTACCTAGAAATTGGGAGTCATGTATTGAGTATATCCGTATGTTCTTGATACATGTGTGGTTGGAATACAAATGTGTGGATCTAACAATGTATTTACTTTGTGTTATTTTCTTATTTGTATTTTATTAAAATTATTCCCTTTGCTGTTTTGGGATTTCCTACTATGTATTGTTATACTCACCCATGCAAGGGATATTCCCACATGTGTTGTTTCATGTGTAGATGATCAAACCTGTGATGAATCCCTGGGTGGAAAAGTACTAGGTAGTGCTAAGTGAGTCTATATAGATGAGTTTTGTTCATGCAGCTTCAAAGAGAAATCTCAGAACCATTTCTTTTGGTTGGACCAGGTAGGGTTATCTACAAATAATTTTCAAGTACTTTTTTAATCATTCCATGACATTTAAAATGTGGGGAACTCATCAACAGGTTTCATGGGTCTTAAATTCATACTTTTTTTAATTGGATGTTATTCTAGTTCTATTAAATTTAAGGTAATTTTTATCGTAATTTATTTTCGGATCTTAGTGGTATTTGTGCATTTTTTAAAAAGTGTTTTTAAATTTCATCATTTTTTTACAATGAGATGTGTCTGTGTGTGTGTGTCTACAAGTTCATATGATAATTCCTCTCATTTGTGTGATATCCCTACTCGGTGCTAGTCACCAACCAATGGTCTATTAGAGGTTGGATTGGGGTAGACATGGGACTGGTCCCTATGGGAAGGGTCATGAAATAAAATTCTTCCATTGATATATCCTAGAGGGTACATTTTATTGTGAATTATTTAATTCATGATAAAAATATGAAATAATGCATCAATCAATCGATATTTTTGAAAAAATAGCTTTCTGCACTACACATTGACACGATCAAATAAAACACTTGACAAAATTGAAATGTAGTTACATATTTTTTTCATAAATTAATTCAATTTTAAAAATTAAATACATACTCCTTTAGATAGTAAATGATACATGAATTATTTTGATTGAATTCCCAATATCACACACTAGGGGGAAATCAACCAGTTTATCTAGAAACATATTAATATATTCCCATAATGTGGGAATGTTATTAATATCATCTATTTACTTGGTCATTTGACCTAATAGTTTCTCATAGATGAGTATTGTAACAAAAATTATATAATTTTATTCAATATATACATTATAATCATCCTTCTACTAATAAATTATAATAAGATGTAATGTGATATTAAATGAGACTTCATTATCCGTATAGTTGAAATTTTTTCTTAATGGGATTGTAATACATTAAAATTATTATTTTAAGATCCACTAAATGTACATTTTTTTTATCCATAAAATGTATACTTCTATACATGTAAATTAAATAATATGTCCAAATCGTAGATGCAATTATTGTTCCATGATGATGATTTTCATGATAGTTTAATATAAATTCCATGACATGGTGATTCAACATTCAATGAAAAGTTGTGTGAAATAAATATCCATGACAAACTAGAATAAATGAATTTATTAATATATTAATTATATTGATTGATTTTACCTTCAATCACATCAGTATCATGATATAGCTCATTGATATACGTCATGATTTACCATCTTTGTTTCCTTGGATTGGGTGGTTAATATGACATATTCTCTTAATTGTCTAAATGATTAGGGTATTTTTTTTAATTTCTGAATGAAATTTTATGGTAGCACTATTATATTTTTGGATAATGAAAAGGGACCATCTTCTATTACTGGTATTAATAGGCATCTTATACATGGTTCGAGAGCTTTGTGCCCAGTTTCATTCTTTACAACAACTAAAAAACAATCATTTTCCCTTGGAAAAAATATATGAGTGATTCATCCCACATTTATTGATATTATGAAATCAGGATTTAATTCTACGATGTGTCTTATAATTGTTATATTCTTGATAATAAACTATAATTTTCATTTATATTGAATATTATACACTTCTAGTTTATATCTCAACATTAAGAGAACATCGAACATTTTTCATTCAATATTCTGATCTCCTTAATCGATAGGTGCCATTTAGGAATCCTTAATAATCTAGTAAATTTGGTCATGATTTTATTATCATTATCAGAGATAAAGACATAGGAAAAACCGAAAAATTATATAGAATTTTTATCATATTTCCCAAAAGACAAAAAATCTATTTATATGAATTAGAATAATTCAAATAACATTTTTGTGAGAAGTGTCTATATATAATACTAGTGAAAAATATATTATTGAACCCTCATAAAACCATAATTTCTATATCAATAGTTTTTATTGTTTTCGTAATGATACACAACTACTTTCCATTATAACAGTTTATATAATAGAGGACCAAACCATCAATCACTTTGGATTAACATAGGAGAAATGAAAATATCATTTAAATTTATTTTACCCACTACAATATATCTATTGTATTATAATAACCTTTAAAAAGGGTGGTAATTATTTCATATGTGACATGATTTCATGTTTCATCAAACTTGGGGTATTTAGGAGATCACCATGATTTTTCATATTTTTCACTACAATATAGATTATTTTCTAGAAATTGATGATATTTTACATTCTGTATACAATATCATTAAGTTTCCTATTAGTAAAATTTATAAAATTTATATTTTACGCATTATTTATTTGGTATATTAAAGTTGGTAGAAATCCCTTAACTACAATAAAACACTGATTTATTACTAATAAATTAATAATTACACATAGAAGGATGAAATAATCTTAGAATATGTATTCCATAATTGAAATATATTTGATAGATTATGAATCTATAGGTTTCAATCTAGGTTATCCATGATTGGTTTAAAACATAAATTGTTCTATATATTCCCACCATTCACATTTGATCTTATTGTTATTTATAATAACAAAAAATGTTAACCATTGGGTGTAATGTAGGGGTGTAGTAAGGGGCCACTCATCTTGATCAAGAATGAAAAAAGTGATTTAATCCTCCAAATATTTTTTGGTTGATACCGTAAGATGAATTTGTGACTAAAAAAATTTATATATAGTAACTAAATATAACATTTCTTCCAGATAAACCATTTAATACATACTTTCCAGGACATTATGATATTATCCAACACGTATACTCATCCCTTACATGTTTTTATATACTTTTCAGTAATTTTCTCTTTGTTTATATCCAATATAATTTAAAATAATATCTAGAATTACTGAAAACATCTGGGATACAAAATATATAGACCCATGATAAACACTACATAATTAAAAAATGAAAATCCAAATTTAAACAATAAATGTCAAAATATTCACCTAATTAAAGGGTCAAATGGTTTGTTTTCATAGGATTTAGATATATATACATGATATTTTATAAAACATGTAATCATTTTTCAATTTTGTTACATCTCTAAATGCTTTTATATACATATTATATGATTAAAATATATTCATAACATTTGAAAATGAATAATAAGGGATGATATCAAAATCATTGTAGTTGAAAAGACATATCTGAAAGTAATAGTTCACAAGCATTAAGGAGAATATGATGAAAACATATGTATCATAATATGTGATCTGAATACCTAATATTACAATCACAAAACATGATCGTCCCACATATAATCCTAAAAAAATAGTAAGGATGATTCAAATATATGACATATATCAAAACACAAATCAACTATCATAAATCATGGGACCATGATACAAATGTATAGAAGAATTTATAAATAAGGCATAATAATGAATACAACATATATAATGGAATCCAAATTAACCATGTAATATAATATATAATTTGGTGAGGGGATGAAGATTTTTACCCATACCCTAATAATTAAATCGGAATTTTTTATAAATTTAATTATTTTAACAATTAGGTTACAAACTGTTTCGTTTTTTTATTTTTAAAACAATAACTAGCAATTATTTATGTGATTTTACCTTTATTAAATAAACAATTGATCCATATTATATGATTTTTAATCTATGATATTAAATTTTAAATCTAATTTTCTAAATAATAAAACAATGTTTATAGATAATTTATTTCTAATAATCTTATCAAAATCCAATTTTAAAAAATTATTAATTTGAAAAAATAAATATGATTATGGTATAATTGAAAATTCACATGATTAAATTTATTTAAAATACTTAATTATATTTATATAATAATTAATTATCTATAAAATAGTCCCAAATCATCATTTCATCATGTTGGAATCAATTAAACTGTATAGTCAAAAAACATATTATTGTAAAAGTTGATATAAATTTTCAAATTGATTAGCATGGAAACATAATCAAACAATAACATTATGGAAAATGTTATAATTCATTATAATAAAATGATTAATATAATTTTTTTTGAAAAAAATTCAAATGTATTTTTATATGAATTTTTTTAAAAGTGATGAACTTAATTAAATATGTATTTTTAGTATTAACATGACAAATAAATATATTTTTAAAAACCTAAATATCCATCATATGATAATATTATTATTATAAATAAAATAGTATTCTAGTTTTTTAATAATCACAACCTAAAATTTACTAAAATAATATAATATAATGTCATAAACATTCATGAAAACATCATATTATAGGGAATTATATTTTTATATATTAAATTGTCATTAAATATTTGTTTTTATAAAAAATATATCAATTATTTAAAATATTAATTATATAAAATACATTTTATATACAATTTTTTATTAGACTCATTTAATTAAATATTTTTTCATTATCTAATGTGTAATTAATATGTTTAATATGTTTTAATAAATATATTAATTAATATATATTTAATAATTTTTTTCTAATCCTTATACCTTGTAATTTTTAGGTACCTTATAATGGTTTTTCATGTCTATTTTTAGTGTTTCTTGTGGAAAATGTCTCTATACCAGATATTAAAAAATGTATGAAAAACTCATCTCAATATAGAAATCATTTATTTATCTTTTCATTCTGGTAATTTCTTAATTAATATCTACATAACTATGTCCGTAGATGATAGCTTTGTAGAAGAAAAATGTAGTACTTATATATCATTAAGATTCACAATGATGTATGATGATATTCCAAATAATGTGTTAGTATACCTATGGTGATTCATGAAATAGGTATAACCCTAAATATGGGTGACATAAAAAACCTTATGTTATATAATATAATGGTAATAGTTTTTAATTTTGTTGATATAAAAATTTTTGGATATAGTTAAAAAATAATTAGGGAGAACATTTTGATGTCAAGAAATGACAAATGACATTTTTATGTAGAGAATACTAAATGGTGAGAAGATAACTTTTCCAATTCCACAACAGATGGATAGAGACTTGTATTGCCGAAAAAAAATATATGGTTTTTTCTCTGAATGTATATTCCTCAATATAATACAGCCTGACTGAATTATTTTTGAAATGAGAAATACCCAAATTTGATATGTGGTCAGGTATTAAGCTTTCCATGGTGATAAATTTGGTTATTGTAAACATGAAATAATGGGAGTACATTTTGTGGGATTCATTTATCACACATAAGGGGAAAAATATACAGATATGGAATACAAGAATTCTCGAGATGTATAAGATTCATAATGTGTTTAAATATTTGGGGCACAATTGTGTGACAACCATTTTGGGTATTGGATATTAAAACAAACTATTGAATATATACTACAAGTTATGAAAGATTTTTAAAAATAAATATTTCCCAAGAGAATATAGAGTGGAGATTTCACTCATCAATGGTTAAATGTGTGATGGTAAAGATAAATATAATCATGGGGTTTGAGAGCATAGAAATTTGTTAATGTTCTCTTATACAGATGGATTGTACAATATTTCAATATTTATATTAAGGGGAAAAATAATTATTATAAATATTTAGATATATAATTAAAATGGAATAATGGGAAAACTAACATTAGTGATTAATGATGAAATATGTGTAATGTTATGGCTCATTCTATTATATGAATTTTGTAGTGTGCAGACCTTTATTTGGTTTTATTTATTGTTATATTGTTTTCATTCTTATATAGGTTTCAATACATTGATATATTGTGAAGGAATTGTTTAGTTCCCCAACTACGTGGATCTGGATCTCGGGATTCTGAAGATAACTTATCTGGCCATGATTATCATGTGATCAATTATATAAATATTTCTGAGAGACTGTAAATAAAATTTTTATTGTAAATGTATAATTGTGGAATCACATTAATTATATATTTTTTTGTTGGTCTAGTAAGGGGATCATTATAGCTATGTATAAATGTAGTTGGAAAATTATGAAACATTTTATTAAGGTGTGACATGGAAGGATAATTAAATCATGGTGTTTTTTATATTTAATAACAATGTGTTCATAAAGATCCCTATATAATTATTAAGTTCATCGTAGAAAAATCATAATGTCTAACCATGTGATAAATACAAGAAATTTCATGGGCATCAGATTGAATAGAAACCTTTGGGGTGCATTTTTTCGGGGTTCTATAGATGAATCATGAAATTGAAATTTCCACAATGTGTGGAAAAATTATAAAAAATATCAAAAATAAAAGTAGACCAAGTTGAATTGGACATTATTTTTAAATAAAGAATTTTTTTGTGATTGATTTAAGATTGTCATATATTTATTAGGATATCAGTAAATATCGTATGGATGAGGGGAATATCAAAAAGTATAATGTAGGAGAATTTTGGTGTTAGAATATGAATAGTTGTTATTATTGCACTGGTCTATAAAAAAATAATGAAAGTGGATATTCAGATTGAGTGTCAACTAATGATGAAAATTATGAAGAAACGTTAAAAATAATCATGAATATGTGTATTCCAATAGTTGTCATCCTAGTAAAAATATCCATAATTATGAATAATATTGTTGGTGGATAATGTTGAATGTATAAGGTATGATTTTCTATAGACCCAACCTAGATCAAATCAGGTTATTGAATCATATAAAATATAAATTTTATTTTTCTCATGTGTAGTATGTGAGGAAAATTAAAATTCTTGTACCAATCTATGATATTTATTTCATGTCAATGTGGTAAAAAATTAACGTGTTTTATATTTATGAAACTGGAATGTTTATTAATGAAATTATTTGAGAGGTTAATACATAGAAGAGTGTACTATGAAATAGTATATAGTGTGTATATTCATTATATGAATTGATTTTGGGAATTATTATAGTAATTTATATAATAGTTTTTTAAGAATTCATATATAAAGAACCAGAATGTGAAAATATTGTATATACAAGAAACACCAATGAAAGGAGTATGGTATCAATGAATGTGTAAAACGTGAATTTCAAAAAGAATGAAATTTTATAAAGGATATAATGATTTTATATTGTAAAAAATTATTCATTTGTTATTGTTTTATTGATAGTTGTTGAAGAATGAAACATGAAGATGGATTTTGGGAATAACATGTTATTATGGGGTGAAATTACATGTGATTTTTTATTAATATACACATACTAATAATGATGAATTAGATTATTAATAACATATGGATAAGTCTATTTTTGAAATTTCAATTTTTTTTACCTAGCTATAAATGTTGGAAAAATAAAAAGAATGATGTAATTAATTTTAGTTATTATTTTACTTCCTAGATGATTGTTGAGTATAGTTATTCGGTTTGGAATTTCTTATAGTAATGATATTTTAATTACTCACACCTGATTTTATTGTTATGTTCAATTATAGATTTATTAAAGTTGTAATATGTTTGTATTTTAATAAGATACATGTTGAAATTTTTCAAATATATGAAATTTTAAATAATATATGGATACATGTTATTTCATGTGTTATGAAATTTAGAATGTGTATACAGAGACAATGATTTTTCAAGAAAATCCAAAATTAAGTATTTATATATGGTATATGGTTATGTATTCAATTTTTATTTATAATGATGTCCAAATAGTATCTTATAGTCATCTATAGTGTACATTGTGATGAACTGTGTGGGGAAGTTCATACTATAATACCATGATGAGAAAAGTGCAGTTCTACTAGGTAAACATTTGTTTCAAGATATTTTTTAAAAAAAATTGTTGTTCAGGATAATTTTTCTATATAATTTTATATTTTAATAATAAATGAAGGCTTCATCAACCAATTTACCACAAACCAATCATTAATAATAGTGAATCCCTTACATATCTCTCTTATTTCACAACTTTCCCCCTTAATTTTGGATTGTATTCAAATGTCCTAAATTATAGTAGCATTTTAAATATAAATAATAATTATCCTCCTAAATCATTAATATTTGTTTTTATATATATATATCGGTAGAAATGTTTTTTATTATGAACTAATAAATTCATTATAAAATAGTATCATATCATAGGGTTTCCTATTCAGTTTTGAAAAGAAATTAGTAATTTTTTTTAATTCCAAAATGGTTTTTATGATATTAGGATAATGTTGTAGTATTAATTGTAAGATGTTAATAATCATAGGGTTGAAATAGAGAATATATGGATGAATATTCATTCATTATGTTTGTTATTATAAAATCAGAGTCATTCTTTCAGTTACTCAACTACACTATCTTTGGGATCTGATTCTATATAATTATGAAGATATATAGATTTTAATTTGTGTCCTAAAAATACTTTTCCCTATGTTTTTACTATTATATTGTGTAATATATTTAATCCGAATTATTATTTATATTAAATGATTTCAATCTTTTTAATATTTTGATTTATTAGTTTTCATGCAGTTTTTTTGGTGGATTATACAGTAATTCATTGTGAGGTCTTGATGGGATAATATATATGAACTACTTTCCATTTACTGGATTTACCAGGAAAAACAATTCTAATGCATCTTTACTTGATTCTTAACACTAGTATTATGTATATAGATATAGGGAAACAAAATTTAGGCTCATAATTATCCATCCGTGGTAATGTTTGATATTGAATCACTTGGTATGATTTGGTTCATTTATTATCCCCATATTCCTTGTGGTAATGATGTTTCTTTTTACCTTTAATAGGTTGAATCATGATATTTATATAAGATAAAACAGTAATAAAACCTATAACTCATCTATATTTGTATCTATTATTTTCCAGAGTGGTAACAAACATATTAAACACTATTGTATAAATGATTCACATATGATAACTATTTTTCATCTATACAATAAGTTTTGTAATGAATATAGTTAATTTCTCGATATTAAGATGAGTAAACAATGTTTTAACGAATCTGTTGAGGCTCATCATCTCTAAGGGAATAATATATTTAATTTTATATAATTAAAAACACTATAACTAAATTTCAATGATGTTGATGTGATCGTTACCCCAAAATGTTCATATCTAGTGGTGTGTCAAACCTCGTGACCAAAATAGGCATCTGACCTAGTCAAGGGTAGTTCAGTTTTATGTAATGTAAAAAGCCCCCATAATATCTTTTGTAATAGAAATTAAAATATGTTTTTTGTATTTTTATTGAATAATCTACTGCAACAATTAGATTTGATTATGTTTCCTTTAATTAAATTATATCTACTCTTATATTAGATTTACTAAATCATTCTTACAATATTATATGTTATTTTATGGATATTACTACACCATTTGGGGAGATGATGGATTATGATTTTCATTTTTCATTATGTGATACCTTCATATTTGAGGGTAAATTATTTATGTAACTTGATTTCTTCAATGTAGATATTTTTATATTATAATCAGTTTGATTTTAAAATCACTTTAGAAGCTTCTATTGATAGTTATCCTAAGGGGTTGAACATTATTTGTACCAGTGTATGACCTATTTTATTGAAGTGGAATAGGAACCTTCATCTAGTCATTCATGACCATCACTTCTTTATCCTAGGAGATACATATATTTTTGTATAGACTACTAATGGAAAATTTTAAAGTGATTTCCCATCCAATATTTTTTTTATTTCCAAATGAAATCCTATATGAATTAATATAGATTCCTCTGGAGGATGAATTCATGTTTTTAAATTGATTTTGTTCCCAGGAATTACCATATTTCAATTTCATTATATCTATTTCATCTAGTTGAATACATGGATAAAAAAAATTACAAAATAGGAATTAAAATACAAATGATTAATTACTCCCAACATAACACTAAGAGGATCCCATTTAATCATTACTGAGATGAATGATATAGATCTATTATTGTGCATCAATTACATGTAATTTAATTGAATAATAGTTATGAATATATAAAAATTGATATGCATTTTTAATCTGTATAATCATTCTAAATTAACATGGTGGTTTTGTAGGATTGACCATATTTCAGTGTATAAATATCTCATTGTGTGGGTGTCTTTCAATCTTATGACTACAAATAGAAGATTTTATTTTCATCATTAACATCATGTGATGTTTTCTTGATTCACTGTTAATTTATAAGTCTTAATAGAATTTTTTTTTTATTCAATTTGATTAATATAATTAAGTATTAAAAATTATATTTTTGGAATAAATTAAGGGTTTTTTAATATATAATGGGTAAATAATAATCACATAATCATTGTTTTGGGAAATCATAATAATCATTTTCATTATCATTTTTTATAATATAATATTATAATAATGGATTTATATTAATTGGGGAATATATTATGAAAACATGTCAAATTTATTATTCATGGTAAAATTAGTGTTTTCCTATAAAATAAAGATTAAAAAAATAATATATATATATATATATATATATTGATCTGGATAGATACTACTTAGGATATTTCACGGTTTTCTTGAAAAAAATTCAATTATCCCTCGGTAAAGAGTGTAATTTTTTTCACAACTAACATAAAATATATTGGAGAGAAAACCTAATAGTCCACATTAGATATGTCCATTATTCATCTTTTATTACATATTTCAATGTCTTTTATTTTGATCCATTAGGTTTGGGATTGGGTTATGTTCTTATATATGGATATCATGTGGTGGAATATTGTTATCCTCACTATTAGAAAAATGAAAAAAATAATATATCGCCTAATAGTTATCTAGTAGAATTTATACATGATATCATGTATTTGGAGCATTATTCTCTTAGGGATAACCCAATAATATATACTAATAATAAAGTCATGGTTTAATTTTTTTAATCTCAAATTAAACATTCTAGAAAATTGATTGTTATTATTCCTTATGACCGTTGATTTTAAAATCTCTTATAATCCAACAAAACTAATAATTCATCAATAAAATACTTATAATGAATAATAAATCATTATATATGAATGAATATATAAATGAAAGGAATCATGTAATCCTCTTTATTATATTACAAAAATATGTAAATGAAGAGAATGTTGTTATGATTATAAGTAATATTAAGTTGACTCATTCCATTATTGAGTCTATCCATCATGATTATACCATATAAAATAAGTTCCAAATTATTATTAGAAATATTAATGTATGTTATCTTTCAAATATTGGAACTATACTGTATAAAAATTTTCAATTTGATGGACTATTATTGTAACTCCCCAACCCCTCTAGACTAGAGTTGGTGAATTACTCGTTATTTTGGCATGGTTGGATAGAACTAAAATCCTGAAGGAATGATCAGTTTAGTAGACTTGATGAAACTAGATACTGATATGTAACTCAAATAACATTGAAAAATGATAAAAAATACAACTCATAAAAAATTTTAAAAACTACATCCATAGAAACTCAATAAATGATCTCCTCTTCATCACCTGTTAAATTTAAAAAATTCAAAGGGGTGACTCAAATGCTCAGTAAAGGTTAAAAATAGATTAATCATGAATCAATAATAACTAAATCATAAAATATTTTACATAATCAATATGGAATGGTTATTATATAAAAGACTCCTGCCAATAATAAACTGATTTTGAAACTGCATCCATAGATTTTTTCATAGTGAAAACCTCATTGATTGTAAAAATATGTAAAGAACAAAGAAAATTCTTACTAATTAGGAGTAATCTATCTTTCACATGATACCATAATACTGTTAAAAAGGTTTAGTAATGTTGGTAGAAACCCAACTTATTTTTGGAAACAAACTCGAAGGGATTGTCGCCAACGGATTCGTCTCATTATACCTTCTGAAGCATTGAGGGGATATAAAGTGTCTCACCCACCACTTCATATCCAAATAATTCATTATACATTGATTCAATACAATGGAAATATGCATTTTCAATATCCGTATAGAGTAGAGTATAAGGATTCATCAAGATTTCCACATTTAAAATAACTTTCCAAATAAAGACAGTATGTAAAATTTTATAAGGTTTAGAAAACAAACATATCCATCATATAAGAATATTTAAATCTAATATAAATAAAATTTCAAATGAAATGAAATCTAAAATGTGAAGTAGATACACCACATATAAAATATTAGGAGAAAAATACCAAGTATGTCTCAATGAAATGGAAATTCAGACAACATCACAATCCATATTGTAATCAATTGAATCGTACAACCAAAATTCACTATTCACTAAATTAATAACATAATACCATGAATATATCGAAAATAATGATATTATATATCATAAATAATTACACATATACCACATAAAAGAAATAAGCGGAAAACATTTGTAATCTCACGGAATTAAAATTGAGATAAGAAACCCCTTACCTTATGCCCGAGTGTGTTTTTCATTTGTTTTAATGACATGAATAATAAAATTTATCTTCATTAATTAATAATTCCTGAACCTTTTATACATGTAGTTGTTTTATTGTAACTTTATTTGGTTTATTCATGGCCCTTTTCTGGGTTTAAGAGGTTCAATTTTATTGTTTTGGAAGCATTTTCATCATTGGTTTTCATGATACATTTACATACATTCATGAATGGATGTTCGTTTGAAATTTGGTTAAATGACTTTAATTATTAATATATATTATTATAGAAATTAAAGATATATAAATGATTTTATCATCATTATGGGTTACATTATGGAAGATGAATCATTAGTTAAATAAAATTGATAAACGCTTGGATTTTTCTTGGCGGTTTTGTGTTCAATGAACATTTTTTTGTATTATTATTCCATATTATGATTGTGTAGGGATTAACGAACATTAATGAGATAAATTATATATATTCTAATTTTGTTAATCAAAAAAATGGTTTCATGACCAAAATTTATGATGGTATTGAAAATTAATATACCGTCGTCCCTGAATGTGTTAAATTAACACATCTCGAACGATGCTTATATTTTTATTATAAGAGGAGGGGGAAAGAGAAATGATGAACAAATAGTCCATTTTCATAATATAATTATAGTTCATGTATGGTTATGAAATTATCATATCATTTAAATTATGTGAGATGGGGAAAGATGTATAAAATAATGGACACAAATTAAGAGAAAAATTGAGAAATATCTTACAAAAATTCGGCATCCTAATAGAGTCACATAAAATTCAATAAGATAGATTGATGAGAGAAAGGGGGAATCTAGTCACTCTTTCATAATATGGGCATTACGGGTAATATTTAATGATATCTACCCACTTAATTTAACTTAAAATAATAGAGAAAACATAAAATTAAATCATTAAGAAAAAAGATGGGTGGTTGATTCTCTTACCTTGTTGAGTTAATATGAAAACATTATTTTTGGGATCCTAGGGGTTTGAGGACTCCTTGGGAGGACTCTTAGGGAGGTAATATCACTATAGGATTGAGGAAAATGAGTTTGGAGTGATGGAAAATTAAGCTGGGTGAGTTGGTATTTATAGTAATTAAGAGAGAGTTTTTTATTATTTTAAAGGGACCCCTAATTAGTGGTTTTGGAAAACCAAGGGCTTAACCATGGTATTTTCAACATGGGACACCTCATGTAATTATATATCGTACACAAGTCGACCAACCTCTTAAATTAAACTATTACATCATTATGATTTCATTAATCTACATCAAACTCATAATTGTATTTCTACTATTCATGAAAAATTCAAGTATTTTTGAAAAATAAATAAAACTCACCCTATACATTTTTCGACATGCAGAATTCAAAAATAAACTCCATTTATTGAAAATATTTTTCTATGTATTTTTAATTTAATTTTAAATAAAGTCATAGTTAATTCAAAAAATAATAATTTTAAATATATACTTAGTTCTATATCACATTGAAAAATTAATTAATGTATAATTATCTTATTACCTGAAAAAATAAATAATTATCATTATTTACTATTTATATGTTTCATATTACTATTAATATAACTATTCATATGGATATGTTAATAGTAATAAAAAAATAAAGTTGGTTCTATAAAACTCTAAAAGAATTACTGGTCAAAACTCTAGATGACCATTTTTTGAAATTAAAAACATAGAAGTGGAAATTATATTTTAATGGATAGATTATATCTTCTTTCTATAATGTTTTGATCCAGAAAGGACATTGTGTGTCACAAACCCCTCCCTACAAATTGTACCCATCTTGGGCCAGCAATGTGAGAAGGGTGATAATGACCCCCAAGTCCCGCCTCTAGTAGGTCTCGAGTTGGCGACTAGCCCCGAGGGTATAATAACACAAAAAATAGGAGGCATTACCCTCTTTGAGAACACATGAAGAAGAGAGATACATGATAGAAACCAATCAACTCCAACTCAGACTGCAATATAAATGAAAACCCATGTACACAAATGAAATGTCATGCAGAAGCAATACAATTGAAAGGGAAAAAAATACGAGTACCCAAAAGAAAGTAAAAACAACATCAACCATAAGCCCGAACAGCTCCTGCAACCACAAGCTAGAAAACACGAGCATTATCACCAACCCTCTCCAAGTGACCTAAAAAATAGTTTATATATACATATGGTTAGTATAATAGTATACTTAGTAGGATCCTCCAAGAATTCTCTCGTGAAAAAGTAATGATAACATGCTAAAGTACAGTGAACAACAAGTGAAACTAACTCGTCACCTAAACAGGTATACTATGTTCACAGCCTCACCATGGAAACTCTCACCAAGTAACTCATACAAGAACATATCATATAATAAATAATATCAAGGGTACCCTACTACTACTTTCCCACCGGTTTTCCGCTTTTCCCCAACGTTTCATGTCCTGAGAATATCTTTCCAAAAAGGCATCCACGCAGACACCTGGGTGAAGCACCACAATTTTCTGCTCATAAAACAAAACCACCACGTCTACAGACCAATATAACTAGATAGTTTCTGGGAGCCACCACATCTCACATAACATGTATCATACGTCGATTATTATACCTCAAGCCATCATAGCCCGTACACCGAGTAAGTATCCTCAACCCATCACAGCCTATACACATTACACATATAGTATTCCATTGAAATCATTATCTATATTTTATGTGTCTTAATAACCACAATCGATTACAGCCCTCTACACACATATATGGGGAAAACAAACCAATGTGCATGCTAGCACAAGTAACTTCCAAGAGAAGTGAGTGGGGCTAAAGGGGGTAGTCAGCCATCCAACCTCCCACCAAAATGTTGGGGAAAACACCCCCAAGGCTCAGAATCCCCGGGGTGTCAGTTTTCCATACTGACAGTGTGGGGTAGCATATAGAAACACAAAATTACAAAATATAATATAACTAAAAACCACACTACGGACATAACCATGTCTTAGACACAATTGCAGCTAACGTCTCTAAGACTCCAGGCTGCTGCTTTTAAGACTAGGTATCCTATAAGCACAGAACCATTTAAATAGCTTTATTATATTACTTCATTACCTTTTTATCAGTTACACTATACGTTAATTAATTCTTTAAACATTAATTAACCATGAACAATCCGCCATTAAATTTCATTAGCATCATACCCAAAGTCCATTGTTCCTTAAAAAAACAACCTCATCATTATGTTCCACTAACATCATCCCCATGGGTTAACACCATTTATTCTATTATTCAGTATATAAATATTTTCCAACATTTCAAGGAATTCTAGAAAACCATTCTTATGCTACTAAACACAAGGGGGCTCAACACGGTGAGTAGATGTACTACTGGCGATTCATTGATGCTTATATCAAGAGCATATACCCATCCTTCCTTGAGATGCTAAACATGAAAAGCACGTGGCATAACCCCTATGTCTTCGCCTCTTTTAGAAGAGGGGTATGTAATACTAGCTTCCTTGAGCAATGGGGAAAAGTAATGCAGATAAAGAACCACAGTAAAATCAAGCATCCAACAATCACATCCATTCCATTCCTTCATGCCTGGTGTCCTCCCTAGCACCCACATGCATAAATTTATGCATCATTCCACACTAGTAATCATATTCTACAACAACCAAAAAGGCCTCCATTCCTCCACATATTACAACAACCATCCAGGCTCACATAAAAAGACAAGGAACAGTAAAACAGACATATTCACAATTGGGATCTTGGCCCATAAACAAACAAGAGGGTAAATCAAAAACCTGTAAGTAATTATCTTTTATCAACCAACAGTTCTTTAATCCATCTTGAATTAACCGATTTATTATTCGTTGGTTCTAAATTTGGGAAACCAAACAGTAAGCTATCACAAATAAATGAACTTTCTTACTCCACCAATTTGATTAACATCAAATTTACAAAAGAACCATATTTGTCTATATTCATCTTTATCTTTGGACAAAACAATTTTCAATTAATCTCGGTTTACATTATATAACAATTACTATCAAGAACTAGCATAAATATCACACAATCTAGAAAAAACAATATTCAATAAGATATGATCGATATCAATTTATTTATCCGGTTCAAATATTTATTATGTAAATTTCATTTTCATCATGGGGGATAAAACATGCTAAAGATACAGTTGCACATAAAATAATGAGAAGCAACGAATCCCCTACCTCAAACAGTTTCTCATGTTCTTTATCCACACAACGGGTCACGATCATCCTCTTATGACAACTGCATCCACCCAAGGATGCCACGGTACGACCATACCAACCAAACCCCGTGAAAAACCCCACTAGATTCATGGTGATATCATGCTATAATATTGAAAGGAGATACAAGAGAAAATTATCACCAATGTAATGATGATAAAACATAACTTATATTGAAGATTGATTGATACATCTTGGTTGCATCAAAATAGAGTGGAACCAATCCGAGGGGTCATGTTTGATTGTGAAACTCCAAAGGGAAGGATTTAATGGTTCTAGCATCTCGTAGGTGATAACAAAGAGGAAGAACAAGGGAGGAAGATATCTTGTCCCTTTTTGGAGATTTAATGGGGAGACAGTTTAAATATGTTTAATTCCCCATTAAAAGTGAATCGCACTGAACCACAGAGTTTGACCATGTAAAAACATCCCAATCCATACGAATAATTAATATAGGAGTTAGGGCCTTTGAATGGGCGTTAGAGTCCTTAAAATGAGGCATTAAATGCATTTTATGTCAATGGAAAATGCTAAAGGGGTGAAACTGTATAAAGCTGGAATCACTGTTCATGAAACTCACTGTTAGAACAATGTTCATGAACCTCACCATTAGAACCTCATCGATAGAACACTGTTCATGAACCTCATCGATAGAACACTGTTCATGAACATTACTTTTAGATCATTTTTCACTGAACCTCATCGATAGAACATTGTTCACTGAACCTCTTCGATTGAAAAGTTCACAAAACCTCCCTGATAGACTATTCACTGAACCTCACCCATCGAACTGTTCACTGAACCTCAACGATAGAACTGTTCACAAATCCTCACTGATAGAACTGTTCACTGAACCTCCCCAATAGAACTGTTCAATGAACCTCACCGATAGAAATTTTCACAAAATCTCACCGATAGAACTGTTCAAAAAACCACACCGATCGGACTATTTAATGAATCTCACCGATAGAACAATGTTCAATGAATATCCCCAATAAAAATTTTTACCGAACCTCACCGATAGAACGGTTCGCTAAACAAAACTGATATAACTGTCCACAAAATCTCACCGATATGACTATTCACTGAACCTCGCCGATTGAACTGTTCGCAAAACCTCAGCGACAGAACTGTTCAAAAAACATCACTGAGGGAATTGTGCACTGAACCTCACTGATAGAACATTGTTTCACTTAAACTCAGCAATAGAACTGTTCACTGGACCTCACCGATAGAACTGTTCACAAAATTGGAAATTTGGATTAGTTTTGGTATAAGTCACCTTGACCTTTCAGAACACCTCAAACAACACATTTTCGCAAAGTAATGGACTGGAGAGGTCCGAGCCATTACATCAGATACCTCACAAAACATTATCATTCTATTGAATTCAAAATTCACCTAAAGAGATGAAAAAAATGAAATGGGGTCTGATCAACCACCCATCGAGATACCTCTCAAAAGAGAGAAAGCCACAAAAGAAACAAAATAAATTCATAAAAAAACATGAATGGTCTAACCACAAAGTTTACATCATTACATGAAAAGAGTAAATCATCATACAACTCTGGGTACTAAGCACTTATATGTGACTCACATTCCGAGGTACACTCCTCCATTCAACTATGTCACCACAAGACACAAACTAAGGGTATAGAATGCTCACGCAATACCTAATCCATGTAGTCTTGGATCTCCACAGGTCACTTATCAAAGGTTGCATAATCACCATCATCGATCTCTCCCCAATAGATGAGGTGAGAGTCATCATGAAGAAAATGACAATGTTATGATACATGGAAAACATCATGTATCTGACTCATATAGTGGGGAAGTGCTATTCGATACACCACTGCTCCAATACAAGCTAACACCTCTAAAGGCCCAAAAAACCGGGGAGAAACCTTATTTTCATGACCAAACCATCGCTGCACATGATGGGGAGTCACCTGTAGAAACACATGATCCACACAATTAAACTCTAAGGGTCACCTTCTTTTATCAGCATATAATTTCTAACGATCATTCACTGTCTTTATCCTCTCATGAATCACATGAACCATCTCTGTTGTATTATGCACTAGTTACGATCTGAGAATTGCTGACTCTCCGACCCCAGTCCAGCACAACGGAGAATGACATGGTCAACCATAAAAATATTCATAGGGTCCCATACAGATGGTGTAGTGAAAAATATTTTTTAATGCGAACTCCGCCAAGGGTAAGTGCCTTATCCATGAGCCTCCAAATTCATGAACAGAAGAGGGTAACATGTCTTCAAGATTCTGGATTTTTCATTCTGTCTGACCATCTATTTGAAGATTAAAAAAACTGCAAAGTCATATATGATAACTGAAAGCATTTTGGAGACCTCTTTACACACTTGAGGTAAAATGAGGATCTCGATCAGAAATCATCGTCCTAGGGACTCCATGATGTCTCACCACCTCTTCTGGATACTGCCTCGACTAAACATTCACTGACCACGACTCCATCTCTATGAAGTGGGCCAAATTTTTAAATGATCCACTACCACCCTAATAGAATCATTTACTCTAGGAACTCGAGGCAAACCAGTAATAACATCTCTTGAGATGTCCTCCCACTTCCATTGAGGAATATCTAATGGCTCGAGAAGACCACCAGGAACACGGTGTTCGGACATCACCTTCTGGGAAACTAAACAACAGGACACAAACTCTGCAACCGCACGCTTCATCATAGGCCACCAAATCTGACTCCTCAAGGACTGGTACATCTTTTTCACACCAGGATGTACTTCTAAAGGTGAACTATGGAACTCTATGAGATCTACCTCGTGCATCATCAAGGGAAAAAAAGACATCCATGATACAACACTCGGTGTTGTCCATCCTCCGGCCAACCATCAGGGGTATCCCCACAAAAAACTCAGTCTCTCCAGACCTCCTCCTCTAGATCTCCCAACTGGGACTCCTCTAAAATCTTCATCAGGGATGACTGTACCATCATCTGAAAAAGACAACCTCTACCCCCAACATCTTCCATATCAAGTTGCAATGCTGAAATATTTTTAATAACTCTCCAGGAGTCACCAGATTCACTCACAGCATCACTACGTGAATTTCAACTTATCGCATCAGCTACAACATTGCCTTTTCCAGGTGTATGTGATATTTTGATGTCATATTCTTGTAAGAACTCCATCCACCGACACTGTCGTATGTTCATGTCATGCTGGGAGAAAACTTACCTTAAACTATTATGATCAGTGAAAACTGCAAAGCACTCACCAATGAGGTAATGTATCCACAACATTATAGAAAACACCACAAGTTCCATATCAAGATCATGGGTGGCATAGTTTCGTTCATAGGGACGTAACTGCCAAGTCCCATAAGAAACAACTGACCTCTGATGCATGAAAACACAGCCAAACCCCAGATGTGAAGCATCGCAGAAAAAATAATACTGAACTCCCTTAGAAGGAAGACAAAGGACTGGAGCACTTACTAACTTCTCTTTTAGATACTCGATTTCTCCTGACACTGATCAGTCCATATGAATTCCTAATCCTTCCTAGTCAAAGCTGTCAGTGGAGTCACAACTCGTGGGAAATCGGTTACGAACCTCATGTAGTAGCATGGGAGACTAAGGAAACATCGCACATCTGACATTGCCTTGGGGGCTTCCCAAGACATAACTTCTTATATCATCTATGGATCCACAGCTACTCCCTATTGGAACACAACATGACCTAAGAAACAGACTTCTCGATCCCTTAACTCAAACATTGACAACTTCATGAATAGTTGTTGTTGGTGAAGAACTACCAAAACGAATTGTAGATGCTCTGCATGATCCTCCTCAGATGTGGAGTACACAAGGAAGTCTTCGATGAAAACTGCCATGAACTTGTCGAGGAACTCACCGAACACAACATTCAACAATCCCATGAATACAGCTAGAGAATTCGTCCTGTCAAATGGCATTGCAATGTACTCATAATGCCCATGACGACAATGGAAATCAGTCATCGGGATATCCTCATCCTTCAGACGCGTCTAATGATATCCTGACTACAAGTCGATCTTTGAGAACCAACTTGCACCTTTTAGTTGATCGAATAAATCATCAATCTACAGAAGAGGATATAAATTTTATATTGTCACTTTGTTTAAGTGACGATAATCTACACACAACTTCAAACTTTCGTGGGACTTCTTCCCGAACAAAATGGATGCACCCCAAGGTTACACACTTGGCCGAACAAAACCGCACTGTAATAGACCATCAATATGTATATGTATCTCTCGTAGCTCAAAAGGGGACATCCAATATGGATACATAGAGATAAGATATTTTCATGGCTGTAGCTCGATCCCAAATTCGATCTCTCATCGAGGGGGTAATGCTAAGACCTCTTTTGGAATGAAATAAGGGTAATCCTCTACGACCCTAGGGAATACCAACTGATGAACCTCTGAAGAAATCAACATAATCTCGGCCATCATGGATGATAATGATGGAACACGCCTACGACCCATCTACGGATCTCTGCCACCAACAAACACCACTTTCTCTCTACCCACACCAATGAAGACGACATTCTTCCAAAAGAAATACATGATATCCTACACCAAATACAACCAATCCATGTTGAGGATGACATCATATGGTTGTATTCGTAACCATAGGATATCTCCCCAAGAGAGGTGTTTCCCCGACACTATCTGACAGTCTCTACATACTTCAAACAAGTCATATCGACCTCTAACTGGTGTAGTCAATGCAAAGGGAACTGAAAGCCTCTCTACCTCAATTCCCAAAGCATGGAAAAGGTTGGGTGATATAAAGGAGGCTGTCACTCTTGAATCAAACAAGGCATACACCAAGGTAAAAAACACGCAATGTGTACCTCGAACGACGTCTGGCTTGCCTGGAACTGGAAACACTAGAGCATGAAGATGACCACGACCTCTTCCACGACATCTGTGACCCTGATGATGACCACCACCAAAGTTGTGGTTTTCTCTCTAAGGATGGGTAGCGTCATGGGGTTGTCCTCTACCTGCCCCATCTAACCTTTTCTAATATAATTCTAGTCCAACCGGTTGTTGCTGCCTTGGCAAGAACTATCTCAATGGATGAACCTGGAGCGTAGCACCTGATGCATGATGGCCTCTATGAATGGTGGGACAATATCTCTACTGATTACCATGCACACTACATGAAAAACTACTGTATGATCCCTCGACATAGGCCGAAGAGTTGCTGCCTCTACAGAGATGATATGTAAAGGGTTGGGACCTACCCCCTGCTGAACGAAAACTCTTCTGCCCTGAAATCCGAGAACCCCGTACCACAGCTCTGCTTCATGAGGAATCATACTGATTCCCCTATCATGATGATCTTTTCAAAGCCAAATTCCTATCGACAACCTCTTCCCTCGCCATCACCTCAAGATATGTTTTCAGCATAAATGGGGTGACTTGACGCTGGATCTATGGACGCATAGCCTACTCGAAATGCCTCACCCTGGCATCCCCATCTAGAAGCAGGTCTGAAGCATATCGTAAAAGTTTATTTAAATGGATTCCAAACTCTCAAACACTGGACCTCCGCTGTCAATGTGTAAGATGCTCCTGGCGACTGGACTCCGTCGCAGTCTATGAAAGAAACACGACTCTAAATATGTCTCAGAACTCCTCCAATGAGATCGCTGAGTCCTTATGATCTCTGAGGAACTAGAACCACCACTCCCTCGCTGCTCCATGCAGAATCGTCACAACCAAGGACACCTACTGCTCCCTCTGAGCATGAATCTAACTGAAGCCGATCTCAACATCCTCGAACGAGTCATCCGTGAGTGCATCTGAAATGGATCCATCGTACTTCTGAAGACTCCGGTGCTAAAACTCTCAGAGTGTCTTCCTCTATGTGTTGTCATTGTCAACCTCTACCCTGTGGCGATCTTCTGGAACATCCTGCTATGAATTTTCTACGCAAAACTAATGAGGTAGTTGACCTGGAGCCATACCTGTAAAATAAGAAACTGTTAGATCTATTATACTTGGAATATGGAAGAATCGACATTAATTAATTAATTTTTTTCATTCACTCATTTTATGTTATCATATCCCTAGGTCTACCCATTAAAACACAGGCACAAAGAAGAATGATGCATGATCCTTTCCTAGGTCTCTACCCTGAAACTAGTATCTCTTTGTTTCGTAGCCATTGTAAACTTAAAGGTCCTTACATCATATCATAGGGGGCCCAAAACATCTATGTCTCATCTGGTCTCTTGTGTTTACCTAACTTTCTAAACATGAATGACACTGTTTCCCTACCAGCCCATGCAACCTCACATGTTCCTAACTCCATAATCCATCATATCTCTCAACAAGACCTCTGATAACACTTTGTCATGACCCCATACCCACAATGTGTGCCCCTCCTAGCCCGACAATGTGAGAAAAGAGATAATGACTCTCGATTCCTGCCTCCAGTAGGCCCCGGGTTGGCGAATAGCATCGAGGGTATAATAACACACAAAATGGGAGGCATTTCCCTCTAAGAGAACACATGCAGAAGAGAGAGATAAGAGAGACACCAATCAACTCCATATCAGACTGTAATATAAACAAAAAGCCAAGTACACATATGAAACTTCATGCATAAGTACTAAAATTGAATGGGGAAAAACTACCGGTACCCAAAAGAATGTAAAAACAGCAGCAACCACAAGCCCGAACAGCTCCTGCAACCACAATCTATTAAACACCATCCTAATCTCCAACCTACTCCAATTGACCTGAATATAGTTTATATATATAGAGGGTGAGTATAATAGTATACTCAGTAGGATCCTCCCTGAAGCATCTCATGAAAAAGTAATGAAAACATGCTAAGGCACAGTGAACAACAAGTTAAATTAACTATTCACCTAAACAGGTATACTATTTTCCCAGCCCCGCCATGGAAACTCTCACCAAGTAACGCATACAACAATATATCATATAATAAATAAAATCAAGGGTACTCTACTTCTACTTCCATGGTGGTTTTCCACATTGTCTCAACGTCGCACGTCCTGAGCATCTATCTCCAAAAATGCTTTTCTACATACACCAGGGTGAAGCACCACAATATGCACCTCGTGCAACAAAACCACCATGTCCTCACACCAAAGATACCAGGTAGTTTCCGGGACCCACCATAGGTTGCATAACATGTATCATTCATCGGGTATTATACCTGAAGCCGTCACAAACCACACACCGAGTTAGGATCCTCAAGCCATTGCAACTTATACATGTTACACCTATAGTAGTCCATGGAAAACTATATCCAGAATATATGTGCGGGAATTTCCTCAATCCATTACAAACTGCTAAACACATATATGGGGAAAACTAACCAATATGCCTGCCATCACTAGTCACTACCAAGAGAAGTGAGCAGGTCTAAAGGGGGTAGCTAGCCATCCATCCTCCCTCCAGAATGTTGGTGAAAACAGCCCCCCCCAGGGCTCAGAATCCCCGGGGTGTCAGTTACCCTTATTGACAGGGTGGAGTATCATATAGAAACACAAAATTAAATAATATACTATAACTCACAACTACACTATGGGCTTAACCTTATCTTAAACACAACTGCATCTAACGTCTCTCAGACTCTATGCTGCTACTTCTAAGACTAGGTATCCTATAAGCACACAACCATTTAAAGAGCTTTATTATATTACTTCATTCCCTTTTTATCAATTCCACTGTACATTATTTAATTCTTTAAACATTAATTATCCAAGGACAATCCCCCAATGAATTTAATTATCATCACACCCAATGTCCATTGTTCCTTAAAAAAGACATCATCATCATTATGTTCCAGCAACTCCATCACCGTGGGTTAACACCATTTATTCAATTATTCATTAAAAAAATATGTTCCCACATTCCCAAGCATTCTAGAAAAACATTCTATGATACTAAACACTAGGGGGCTCAAAAAGGTGAGTAGATGTACTACTCATCGAGTCTCTACTGCTTATAGCAAGAGCATATATCCATGCTTCCTTGAGAAGCTAAACACAGAAAGCACGTGGCATACCCTGCATGTCTCCGACTCATTCGGATGTGGGGTATGTAAGACCAGTTGCCTTGAGCAGTGGGGAAAAGTAAAAGCAAATAAGCAACCAAAGAAACAGTAAGCATCCAACCATCACATCCATTCCATTATATCATCGATGGTGTCCTCCCTGAAACCCACATACATAAACTGATGCATCTCGCCACTCTAGGCCTCATCTACTTCCACAAACAAAAAGGCCTCTATGCCTCCACATATTACCACAACCATCCAGGCTCACATCAAAGCACAAGCAGTAGTAAAACTAACTTCTTCACAAATGGGATCATAGCCCTTACACAAACAAGAGGTTAACTCAGAACCCTACAAGCAATTATCATTTAACAACCAACATTTCTTCAATCCATCTTGAATTAACCAATTTATTATTTGTTGGTTCTAAATTCAGGAAACCTAACAGTAAGCTATCACAAATAAATAAACATTCTTACTGGACTAATTTGATTAACATCAAATTAAAAAAAGATCAAGATTCGATTACATGCAACTTTATCTTTGGCCAAAAAATTATCAATTAATCTTGATTTACGTATTTTTACTGATTTCTATCATGAACAAGCATAAATATCACACAATCTAGCAAAAAAAAGAGGCAATAATATATGTTCGATATCAATTTATTTATCCAGTTCAAATATTTATTATGTCAATTACATTGTCATCCAGTGGGATAAAACATGATAATGATATAGTTTCACATAAAATAAAGAGAAGCAATGAATCCCCAACCTCAAATAGTTCCTCACGTTCTTTATCTACACAATGGGTCACGATCCTCCTCTCGCGACAACTACATCCACCTGAGGATGCCATGGTACGACCGCACCAACCAAACCCCTTTAATGCATGGATATTTCATGATATAATATGTAAAGGAGAAACCAGAGACAATGGTCCTTAATGTAATGACAATAAAACATACCTCATATCAATGATTTATCAATATAGCTTTGTTGCATCAAAATAGAGAAGAACTAATCTGATGGGTATAGTTTGATTGTGAAACTCCTATGGGGAGGATTGAAAGCTTCTAGCATCTCATAGCCGAGAACAAAGAGGAAGAACAAGGGAGGATGATATCTTATCCCTTTCTGAAGATTTAATGGGTTAACGGTTTAAGATACGCTTAATTCCCCATTAAAAGCGGATCACATTAAATGGTGGGGTTTGACAACGTAAATAAATCTTGAGCCATAGGAATAATTAATATAAGAGTTATGGCCTTTGAATCAGCCATAGATTCCTTAAAAGTGCCTCTAAATGAATATTACGTCAAAGGAAAATGATAAAGGGGTGAATCTGTAGGATTTTGGAAACACTGTTCATGAACCTCACATTTAGAACACTGTTTATGAACCTCACCGTTAGAAACTCTCCGGTAGAACATTGTTCATGAAACTCAATGATAGAACATTGTTCATGAACCTCACCATTAGAACACTCTTCAGTGAACCTCACCAATAGAACACTGTTCACTGAACCTCACCGATAGAACTGTTCACAAAACCTCACTGATAGAACTGTTCACTGAACCTCACTGATAAAACTGTTTACTGAATCTCACCAATAGAACTGTTCCCGAATCATCACTGATAGAACTGTTCACTGAACCTCACCAATAGAACAATGTTCACTAAACCACGCCGATAGAACTGTTCATTGAACCTCACCGATAGAACTGTTCACTGAACCTCCCCGATAGAACTCTTCACAAAACCTCACCGATATAACTGTTCACTGAACCTCCCCGATAGAACTGTTCACCGAACCACACTGATAGAACTATTCAAAAAACCTCACTGATAGAACTCTTCACTGAATCTCACCGATTGAACTATTCACAAAACCTCATAGATAGAATGCCTCACAAAACCTCACCGATTGAGCTGTTAACTAAACCTCAATTATAGAACATTGTTCACTAAACCTCACTAATAGAACTGTTCACTGAACCTCACCAATAGAACTATTCAGAAAATTGTAAATTTGGCTATGTTTTGGGGAAAAATCGCCTTGACCTCCCGGAACACCTCAAACACGATATTTTCACAATGAAATTGACCTGAATGGTCTGGGCCATTACATTATATACCTCTCAAAACATTCTCATCCTCGAAAATTCCAAACCCACATAAAGAGAAGAAAAAAAGAAACTGGGTCCGAACAACCACCCATTAAGATACCTCTCTATAGAGAGAAAGCCACAAAATTAATAAAATAATTTCATAAAAAAACATGAAAGGTCTAACCACAAATGGTACATCGTTACATGAAAAGAGTTAAAAATCAAACAACTCCGGGTACTAGCACGTATATGTGACTCAAGTTCCCAGGTACTCTCCTCCATTCCAACGTGACACCACAAGACACAAACTAATGGGATAGAACTCTTGTGAGACACCTTCTCCTTGCAGAGTTAGATCTGCATAGGTCACTCCTCAAAGGTTGCATCATCATCAACATCAAGCTCTCCCCAATTGATGATGTGAGAGTAATCATGACGATAATGATGGAGTTGTGATACTTGGAAAACATCATGTATTTGACTCATCGTTGGGGGAAGTGCTACTCGATACGCCACTGCTCCAACACGAGCTAACACCTCAGAAGACCCAAAAAACTGGGGAGAGAGTTTACTTCCATGACCAACCATCACTGCCCATGACTGGGAGTCACCTTTAGAAACACATGATCCCCAACCTTAATCTCTAAGGGTCTCCTTCTTTTATCAGCATATGATTTTTTTTGATCTTGAGCTGTCTTTATCATCTCATGAATCACCTGAACCATCTCAGTTGTATTCTTCCCTAGTTTCGATCCGAGAATTGCTGACTCTACGACCCTAATCCAACACAATGGAGAACGAAAAGGTCGACTATACAAATATTAATAAGGTTCCATACTGATGGTGGAGTGAAAATTATTTTTTATGGAAACTCCACCAAGGGTAAGTGCCGTATCCATGAGCCTCCAAAATCAAGAACACAAGGGGGTAACATTTCATCAAGATTATGGATGGTTTACTCTGTCTAACCATCTGTTTAAGTATTAAAAGAGGTGCAAAGACATAGTTGAGAATTAAAACCATGTTGGAGACCACTTTACTCCCTGGAGGTAAAACAAGGATCTTCATCAGAAATGATCATCCTAGGGACTCCATGAAGTCTCACCGCCTCTTCTATATACTTCCTCAACAAAAAATTCACTGAGATCGACTGCTTGATCACTATGAAGTGGGAAAATTCAGTTAAATGATCCACTAACACCCAAATAGCATCATGTTCTCCCAGTGCTCGAGGTAAACCAGTAAAAAAGTCCATTGAAATGTCCTCCCACTTCCACTGAGGAATCTCTAATGGTTGGAAAACCACTGGTAACATAGTTTTCGGCCTTCACATTCTAAAAACTAAACATCGAGACACAAACTCTGCAACTGCATGCTTCAATTGATGCCACCAAAACTGACCCCTCAAGAATTGGTACATCTTTTTAATGCCAGGATGCATAACTAAAGGAGAAATATGGAACTCTCTAAGAACTCTCCTGTGCATCGTCAAGGGAACAAAAATCCTTCCATGATACAACACTCAGTGTTTTCCATCCACTGACAAACCATCAGGGGAATCACCAAAAACAACTCGGTATCTCCAGACCTCCACCTCTAAGTCTCCCAACTTGGACTCTTCCACCTTCTATATCAGCGATGACTATAACATCATCTAAAAAATACAACCTCTATCCACAACTTCTTCTATATGAAGATATAATCCTGGAAGTTCTTCCACCACTCTCCAAGAATCACATGATTCATTCAAATAATCACTATGTGACTTTCAACTCGGCTCATTAGCTACAACATTCCCTTTTCTAGGTGTATACGATATTTCAATGTCATATTTCTATTAGAAATCAATCCACCAATGATTTCATAAGTTCATGACACATAGGGATAAAACATATCAAAAACTCTTATGATCAGTTAAAACCACAAAGCACTCACCAATGAGGTAGTGTATCCACAACATCAGAGGAAACACCATTGCTGCCAACTCAAGATCATGGGTGGGATAGTTGAGTTCATGGGGACGCAACTACAGAGACCCATATGAAACAACTGACCTATACTGCCTGAGAACACAACCTAACCCCTAATGTGAGGCATAGTAGAAAACATCAAACTGAACATCCTCAGCTCGAAGACAAAGGACTGGAGCACTTAATAACTTCTCTTTTAGATACTCGATAGCTTCCTGAAACTGATCCGTCCATATGAATTCCTGATCCTTCCTAGTAATAGCTATCAGTGGAGTCACAACTCGTGAGAAATCGGTTACAATCCTCCTTTAGTAGTCTGTGAGAGCAAGGAATCTTCACACCTCTGACATTATCATGGGGGCTTCCCAGGACACAACTGCTTCTATCTTTAATTAATCCGCACCTAATCACTAATAGGACACAACATTCCCCAATAAACGGAATTCTCGATCCCCAAACTCACACTTCGACAACTTCAGGAACAGCTGATGTTGGCGAAGAAATCCCAAAATGGCTTGTAGATGCTCTTCATTCTCCTCTTCAGATGTGGAGTACATAAGGCTGTCTTCGATGAAAACTACCACGAACATGTCCAAGAACTCATAAAACACATAATTCATCAATACCATTAATATATATGGAACATTCATCACAACAAATGGAATTACAACAAACTCATAATGCCCATGACAACAACGAAAAGCAGTCTTCGGGATATCCTCATCCTTCACACGCATCTGATGATATCTCGAATACAAGTTGATCGTTGAGAAATAACTTTCACCTTTCAGTTGATCGAATAAATCATCAATCCACGGAAGAGGATGGTGATTATTTATTGTCACTTTGTTTAAGTCACGATAATCTACACACAACCGCAAACTGTTGTCAGCCTTCTCCACGAACAAAATTGGTGCACCCCATAGTGACAGACATGGCCCTAAAAAACAGCACTATAACAGACCTATACGTTGTATAAGTAGCTCTCATAACTCAGAAGGGGCCATCCAATATGAATAAATATAGATTGGAGATTCTCTTGGATGTAGGTCAATCCTAAACTTGATCTCTCGTCGAGGGGGTAATGCTACAACCTCTTCTAGAAAAAATCAGGGTACTCCACTATGACCCTAGGAAACGCCAACTGAAGAACCTCTAAAGAACTAAACATCAACTATGCCATCAAGGATGAAAGTATGGAACATTCCTATGACCCATCCGAGGATCTCGCTCACCAACAAACACCACTTGCTCTCCATCCGCACCAATGAAGATGAAATTCTTCCTGAAGTACTCCACGATAGCCTTCACTGAATACAACCAATCCATGTCGAGTATGACATCGTATGGTTGTATTCATAATCATAGGATATCTCCCCACGAGAGGTGTTTCCCCAACACTAGTTCATAGTATCTACATACTTCAAACAAGTCATTTTGACCTCCAACTGGCGTAGTCAACGCCAAGGGAACTGGAACCCTCTCTACCTCATGTCTCAAAGCATGGACAAGGGTGGGTGATATGAAAGAGTGTGTAGATACTGAATCAATCATGGCATACACCAAGGTAGAAAACAAGAAAAGGGTACCTCGAACGACGTCTGGCTCGCCTGGAGCTGGTAACGCTAGAGCATGAAGCTGACCACAACCTCTTCCACCGCATCTCTGACCCTGATGATGACCACCATCACGATTGTGCTCTGCTCTCTAAGGATGGGGAGCATCATGGGGATGTCCTCTGCCTTCCCTACCTACCCTCTACAGATCTACAACTAGTGCAACCGGCTACTGCTGCCTAAGTTGGAACTGTCTCAACGGAGAAACCTGGAGCGTAGCGCCTGGTGCACGATGGCTGATCTGAAAGGTCGGTCACTCCCACTACTGATGACCATGGCCAATACAAGAAAAACTAGCGTATGATCCCTTGGAATAGGCCTTAGAGTTGCTGCCTCTGGAGAGTTGATATGTAAAGGGTTGGGACCTATCCCCGACTGAACAAAAACACTTCGTCCCTGAAAACCCGGAACCCCGGACAATAGCTCTACTTCATGAGGAATCATGTTGATTCCCCTGTAGTGATGATCCGATCTTGGCCAAAGTCCTATCAACAACCTCTACCCTCACTAGCACCTCAAGATATGTTTTCATCATAAATGGGGTGACCTGACGGTGGATCTCTGGAAGCAAAGCCTCCTCGAAATGCCTCGCCCTAGCCTCCTCATCTGGAAGCAGGTCTGAAGCATATTGTAAAAGGTTCCTGATACGAATTCCAAAATCTCAAACACTAGAGCTCCCCTGTCAAAGATATAGAATCTCTTGGAGACTTGACGCATTTGTAGTCAATGAAAGAAACTCGGCTCTAAACCTGTCTTGGAACTCCTCCCATGAGATCGCTGACTCTTCACGATCCTTGAGGAACAAGAACCACCACTGCCTCACTCCTCCCCGCAACATCGTCATAACCAAGGACACCTAGTGCTCCATCCGAGCACAAATCAAACTAATGTCGATCTCAACCTCCTTTAACCAGTCTTCCGTGACTGCATCTGAAATGGATCCTTCGTACATCTACAGTCTCTGGCGCTGAAACTCTTAGAGTGTCTTCCTCCATGTGTCATTGTCGTCAGCCTCTACCCTACGACGATCTGCTGGAACATCCTGCTAGACATTTTCTGCACATACCTAATGAGGATGTCGACCTGGATCCATACCTGTAAAATAAAAAACCATTAGTGCTCCTAAACCTGAAATGCAGAAGACTCAACATTAAATAATTAATTTTTTTATTTCATTGATTTTATGTTATCCTATCACATGTTCTACCCATTCAAACAAATGATCAAAGAAGAATGATGCATGATTCTTTCCTAAGTCTCTACCCTTCAACTAGTATCACATTGTTTAGTAGCCATTGTAAAATTAAAGGACCACACATCAGATCATAGGGGGCCCTAAATGCCTATGTCTCAACCGGTCTCTAGTGTTTACCTCACTTTTTAATCATTAATGAAACGGTTTCCCTACCAACCCATGCATCGTCACATATGCCTAACTCAAAACTCCATCCTATCACTCAACCCGACCAATGATACCACTCCTTCATGACCCCCACCCCACAAAATGTACCCTTCCGAGGCTGGCAATGTGATAAGGGAGATAATGACCCCCGATTCCCGCCTCCAGTAGGCCCTGGGTTGGCGACTAGCACTGAGGGTATAATAACACACAATATGGGATGAATTACCCTCTATGATAACACATGCAGAAGAGAGAGATAAGATAGGAAACAATCAAATCCAACATAGACTACAATATAAAGAAAAACCCAAGTACACATATGAAATGTCATGTCGAATTACTACAACTGAAAGGGGAAAACTGCAAGTACCAAAAAGAAAGTAAAAATAGCAGTAACCACAAGCCCGAACAGCTCTTGTAACCACAATCTATTAAACAATAGCCTCATCTCCAACCTTCTCCAAGTGACATGAAAAGCAGTTTATCTATAATGAGGGTGAGTATAACAGTATACTCAATAGGAACCTCCATGAAGCCTATCGTGAAAAAGTAATGAAAACATGAACAAGCACAATGAACAACAATTGAAACTAACTCATCACCTAAACAGGTATAATATGTTCCCAGCCTCCCCATGTAATCTCCCACCAAGTAACACATACAATAATATATCATATAATAAATAATATCAAGGGTACCCCGCTTCTACTTCCCCATTGGTTTTCCTCTTTTCCCCACTGTCACACTTCCTGAGCATCTCTCTCCAAAAAGGCTTCCCACTAACACTAGGGAAAAGCACCACAATATGCACCTCGTGCAACAAAACTACCATGTCCTCACACCAAAGTAACCAAGTTGTTTCCGAGAGCCACCACAGCTCGCATAACATTTATTATAATTTGGGTACCATCACAGCCCATACACAAAGTAAGGATCCTCAAGCCATCATGGACTATACACGTTACACCTCTAGTAGACCCTAGAAAACTATATCCAGAATATATGTGTGTGAATAACCACAAGCCATTGCAGCCCTTTACACACATATATGGGTAAAACTAACCAATGTGCCTGCCCGGACAAGTAACTACCAAGAGAAGTGAGCGGGACCAAATGGGGTAGTCAGCTATCCATCATCCCACCGTAATGTTGGGGAAAATACCCCCCATGGCTCAAAATCCCCATGGTGTCAGTTTCCCCTGCTGACAGGGTGGAGTATCATATGGAAACAAAAAATTAAAGAATATATTATAAGTCAGAAACACACTATGGGCATAACCTAGTCGAAGACACAACTATAGCTAACGTCTCTCATACTCTGGGATGCTCCTAATAAGACTAGGTATCCTATAAGCACACAACAATTTAAAGAGCTCTATTAGATTAATTCATTCCCTTTTTTTCAGTTCCACTGTACAGTAATTAATTCATTAAACATTAATTAACCATGAAGAATCCCACATCAAATATCATTAGCTTCACACCCAATGCCCATTGTTCCATAAAAACAACCTCATCATTATGTTTCAGCAACTCTATCCCCATGGGTTACACCATTTATTAAATTATTCACTTTAGAAATATTTTCACACATTCCCAGGAATTCTAGAAAAACATTCTATGCTACTAAACACAAGGGGGATCACCACGGTGTGTAAATGTACTAACTATTGAGTCGTTGCCGCTTATATGAAGAGAATATACCTATCCTTCCTTGAGAAGCTAAACTAGAAAGCACGTGGCATACCCCACGTGCATTCACCTCTTTAAGAAGAGGTTTATGTATGACCAGCTTGCATGAGCTGTGGGGAAAAGTAAAGTAGATAAATAACCAATGAAACTGAAAGCATCCATCAATCACGTCCATTCCATTCTATCATCCCTGGTGTCCTCAATGATACCCACATGCATAAACCGATGCATCTCGCCACTCTAGGAATCATCTTCTAACACAACCAAAAAGAACTCCATGCCTCCACATATTACCAAAACCATCCAGTTTAACCTCAAAACAGAAGAAGTAGTAAAACAAACATCTTCACAATTGGGCTCTTGGACCTTAAAAAAACAAGAAGGTAACTCAGAAACCTGTAAGCAATTATCTTTTAACAACCTATAGTTCTTTAATCCATCTTGGATTAATCGATTTATTATTCATTGGTTCTAAATTTGGGATACCTAACAGTAAGCTACCACAAATAAATGAACTCGCTTACTACAACAATTTTATTAACATAAAATTACAACAAGAACCATATTTTTTTACATGCCGCTTTATCTTTTTCCAAAACAATTATCAATTAATCTCGGTTTACGTTCTTTCCTGATTTCCATCAAGAAAATGCATAAATATAACTCAATCTAGAAAAATAAAGAGGCAATAACATATGATCGATATCAATTTATTTATCCGGTTAAAATATTTATTATGCCAATTCCATTGTCATCCAGTTGGATAAAACATGCTAAAGATACAGTTTTACATAAAATAAATTGAAGAAAAGAATCCCATAACTCAAACAGTTTGTCACATTCTTTATCTACACAATGGGTCATGATCCTCCTCTCGCGACAACTGCATCCACCCGAGGATGCCATGGTACGACCGCACCAACCAAAACCCAAGAAAACCCCAATTAAAAGCTCGGTGATTTCATGATATAATATTGAAAGGAGACATAGGATAAGATGGACCCCAAAGTAATGACGATAAAACATACCTTATACCAGAGATTGATCGATATAGTTTGGTTGCATTAAAATACAACATAACCAATATGAGTGGTTAAAGTCTGATTGCCCAACTTCTACGATAAGGATTGAAAGGTTCTAATGTCTCATAGCAGAGAACAAAGAGGAAGAACAAGGGAGGAAGATATATTGTCCCATTTTAAAGATTTAATTGGGGGACAATTTAAGATGCACTTCATTCCCCATTAAAAGCGGATCGCATTAAACCACGATGTTTGACCAAGTAAAAAACTCAAGCCATATGAATAATTAATATAGGAGTTATGGCCTTTGAATCGTCCTTAGGGTCTTTAAAATGAGGCTTTAAATGAATTTTACGTCAAAGGTAAATGCTAAAGGGGTGAAACAGTGGGATGCTGTAAACATTTTTCATGAAACTCACTGTTAGAACATTGTTCATGAACCTCACCATTAGAACCTCTCCGATAGAACATTGTTCATGAACCTGAACAATAGAACATTGTTCATGAACCTCGTAGTTAGAACATTGTTCACTGAAATTCAACGATAGAACACTGTTAACTGAACCTCACCGATAGAACTGTTCACTGAACCTCACCAAATGAATAGTTCATTGAATCTCACTGATAGAACTGTTCAGAAAACCTCACTGATAGAATTGTTGCCCGAACCTCAACAATAGAACTGTTAACTGAACCTCACAGATAGAACATTGTTCACTGAACCTCACCGATAGAACTGTTCACTAAACCTCACCGATAGAACTGTTCACTGAACCTCACCGATAGAACTGTTCACTGAACCTCACCAATAGAACTATTCACAAAACCTCACCGATATAACTATTCACTGAACCTCACCGATAGAACTATTCACAAAACCTCACCAATAGAACTGTTAAAAAAACCTCACTGGTATAATTGTTCACTGAACCTCAGTGATAGAACACTGTTCACTGAACCTAACCGACAGAGCTGTTCACTAACCCTCACTGATAGAAATATTCAACAAATTGGAAATTTGGTTATTTGTTGGGGATATGTCACCTTATCCTCCCATAACACCTAAGAAACCGCATTTTCACAAATTAATGGCCCGAAGAGGTCTGTGCCATTACAATGTGAATTATGCAATAATGTCTATCTAATGAATAGAAAGCATTAAAAAGTAACATTACATAAAATGTTTTGGGTGGTATATTATTTCCTCCTTCAGAAATTTTATCCTCGATATTTTATGTATAATGTTCACTAATAAGGTGTGGGTGGTTATTATTTATAAAATCCTCAGGTTCCTATGTTTCTTTCTCCATATAATTTTTTTTCAAAGAACCATTACTATACGAGTCATCCAAATTCTCAATATATGCTCCCCTGTGTCAAGATTCCTGATAGGCTCTTCACAATAGGATTAATCAAGTTCAAGTTCTATTTCATCATAGGTTCAAGTTCTATTTCTTCATAGGTGAATTCATTAATTTGTTCTTTCATGCATTTATGCAATAATGACACATGGAACACATCATGAACTTTGGAGAGACATGGTAGAATTACTAAACCGTAAGATGTAGATCTGATTCATTCCAGAATATCAAATCTTCTGATGTACTTGGGGCTTAGATTCCCTTTCTTATTGAACCTTAAGACAGCCTTCCATGGAGATACTTTTAGAAAGACTTTATCTCCCAATTGTAAATCAAAATCCTATCTTGGGTTTCAAGCTTATCTCTTTTTCCAACTTTTGGAAGCATTAATTTGGGCTTGGATTCTATTCACCTTTTCCATGGCTTATTCAATATGTTCAGGGCCAATCAGTTTCCCCTCACTATCTTCATTCCAAAAATTTATTGTCCGACATATCTTTCCACATAATGATTCATATGGAGCCATTTGAATACTATAATGGTAACTATTGTTGTATGAAAATTCCTCCTAAGGCATGTATTCATCCCACATACCTTGGAAGTCACGAGAGCATGTCCTCATCATGTCAATAGAGTATGAAGAGTCCTTTCAGACTGACCGTCAGTTTGGGGGTGATAAACACTACACATATGAAGCCTAGTATTCAAAGCCTTCTGGAGACATTTCCAAAATTAGGATGTAAACAACGGATCACGATCAGACACAATCGATGGAGGTGCACCATGATGTCTTACAACTTCATTGATATAAAGTCTTGTCAGGTGTTCAAGTGGTAAATCCTCCCTTATATGAAGGAAACATGCTGATTTTGTGAGATGATCAACAATCACCAATATTGCATCATTCCATCTAGGTGTCCTCGATAGTCAGGTGACAAAATAAAACATAATGTTATTGAACATCCACATAAAAATAGGTAGAGTTTGCATCACTCCCCTAGGATGTTGTATCTCTGTATTCCCTTGTCAAAAAACTAGACACCTTTACATGTAGTCATCAATTCCCAATTCTTATTACACCACATAAATTTTTTTTAGATATATATACATATTTTTTCTCCCCATGTGTGTAGAGAAATTAGAGCTATGAGCATCGTCTAATAGTTCCCTTTTTTAGGTCAGGTAATGATGGAACACGTAATCTCTTCCACAACATCACAACTCCTTCCTCATACACGATGTCTTCCATTCTCCCATTCTTAATAGTAATAATTTTCTTGTGTATATTTTCATCATCAGATTGAGTTATTTTTATCTATATAGTAAATATGGTTTATCAATCATTTGAATGTGAAATGATGTTTCCCCATATTTAACAATTCCTATATCCATATTTTGTAGATACATGAATATAGGATCTCTTTGAATCATTATTTGAGTAAGAATTCCAAGATATTTCATGTTTAATGCATCCTTCACCTTATTTGCCTTTCCTGGGTGGTAGTGTGTTGAAACATTTTAATTTTTGAGTAACTTGAGCCATCTTTTTTTTCTCCTGTTGAGTTCTTTTTGAGTGAAAATGTATTACAAACACTTGTGATCTGTGTATATCTCACATTTTTTAACATCAAGATAATGTCCCCATGTCTTCAGAGAAAATATTAAAGCTGCTAACTGAATATCATTTGTTGGATAATTTTTCTCATGAGCCTTCAATGGGATTGATGAATCAGAAATATATTTACCGATTTTCATAAGGATGCATACCAGTCCATTCATTGATACATCAACAAATATTACATTTGATGCCCTGACCCCAGTTTCCCTGAGTCGGTGCATTATTACATAATATTGGAATGAAACAAGGAATCATGTCCCGAAATACCGATCTATTTAGTATTATTGGAAACAATATACATATTGAATTTCAACATTATAACTTGAAAAGGACTACTACACTAATTTGTTCCATTATAAATGTCCAAGTCTCATAGATTATGCCTGCAAGTCACTCACAAGTAACTTCTTCATATCCTCGGAAAATGAAACTTTAGAAAGGGGTGTTCTCAAACAATCAGTAAGTGTATTCAATATAGTCTAAGATGATATAAACATTAGGCATGATGAATAATTAAAAACACATGCCTTTACAAATAATTAACATAAACACATTATGGAATGAATATGAGCTTAGTAAATAATTCTATTATAAAACATAGTCATGTGAATTCTACTAGTTGGATAACCACATAAACCATCATTATTATTTTCATAATGAGGAAATGTATAATGTCAGATATTTTGAAACATCTTGTCAATGCCTCGGCCAAGGCATCTTAAAATTATTTAGGCCTCAGCCAAAACCATATTTCAAATTGGGAAAGGCCTCTGCTAGTTCCACATTTAATCCTCCCATGAGACCTACCGATGGATCGAGGAGCTATAGTTGGCTCCACCAATCAAATACTAAGTCCAATACATTCTTCATATGAAAAGGTTGAAAAAAACATAATCATTCGTATTAAAACTGGCATACTAAATGTAATTACTTTAACTGTAAACCGTTAATGGTATAAAAAACTTATCCACAATCAAGCATATCCCAAAACCCTAAATACAATATGTAATATTTTTAGTATACTAAATCAATATCAAACAAGTGTAATATTTATCAATGGATGTAGACATAGATGTAATCAAAAATATTTGAGTGAAATATCTATTTCTATTTAAAAATCATTTAAGAGTTACATGATAATAAAATAATACATTTATTTTCAAAATATTCTTATAGTATTTTAAGAGAAGCTTTGATGATATTATAATGGCAGAAAATAGATGCACCCGCCGTATATGTTAAAAAACATTCTTACCTTATTTTTGTTGAAAAGGACATAAAGTATCTTGTTTGGAAAACAACAGAAAGATTCATTTCAAAACATATGAGGTCAAATAAGGGTATAAAAGAAATTAATCCATAGTCTGGTAAATAGTAAATATGTTATCAAATAAATTTTTATGAATGTTAAAAAGTTGTAATTAAATTATAGACGAACTGTATACATAAATATGATATCATATAGGATCTTATAATATTGCATTGTTAATAATATTTCAGTATTATAATCATTTCAGGTGTTAACTGATTCATTTTCCTTTATATGATTGGATACGTAAGCCAAGTTTGTTGTGGATAGGATGTATTTTATTAACATAAAAAATTATATAATGTTCATTAAATTTTTTTTGATCATATAATGAAATTTATTCTAAAATGATTATGATGGGGAATGAATGTCATCTCTTTCGTGGAGACGGCAATCCATATGTATGCCAGAGCAACAATATGATTTTATTGATTGTGAAATCATATTTAATCGGATTATATATCATATATAAAAAATCATTAAAATGTTATATTTATTTTTTAAATCATTTATACTCATTATAATACCCATTAAAATAATGATGTGTCGGAATGAAAAACTACACCACGATGTGGAGACGATAAATCATACATACGCACGTTTGGTGACATTGTCATTCATACGATGGAAAGAATAATCAATATGGTTGTACCTTTTTTAAAATATCATCACAGTATATAGAATACACTGGAGTTATTATTTAAGAATAGAAACCACAAATAATGAGAATGTGGAAGAAGAAAAGAACTTGAAAGATGTGATCGAATATTTACCTCTTCTTAATGTTATTCCTTTTGATTTGATCAAAAGGGCTACCTAGGTTGGCTTTCTAACGAAAATATGCCTTCTAGTATAAATGTAGAAATGGTGGGAGGATATTTGGGAAGGTTTTGGGTGATACAAATCTTTTTGGAGGTGTGAAATTTAGAAAACGTGGAAGTTCCCTTTTACAAGAGAGGTGAGGGTCACTTTATGAAAAGTTTAAATATTATTTTATAATAAAATCATTTTCTGTTTCTAATCGATGAAAAATGATTTATTTTGAGAATAAGGTGGGTATGGGTAGAAAAAATATAATACAATTGGTTATAGATAGGTTTAGGTCACCATATTATCAATATATTTTATATTTAACTCTTAGTTAAATATTTCGACATTTACCATGTCTATTGGTATTTTTATATTATATGGTTAATAAATTTACAATAACATGTGAAGAGAACCCCCAAGTGTTTCATGATTAATATATATAACAATATATATTTTATTTGGCCGAACCATAGATGTTAAGAATATTATATCAATTAATAATATAGTATTTATTTTAAAACTCAATTATGTCAATTTTTTCACTATTTAGTATTCGGTTTTTGTGAAAATCATAATAGCATGATTAATAAGAACCAAAAATTTTTAATCAAACCTAACATGTCATGTTAATATATAAAATTAGTTTAATTTATCAAAATTCTAAAATTACATTTATTTTGATATTTATAATGTCTATAATTTTAATCAGTCATAAATAAGGTAATTACTAAATAATGGTTATGTCATAAATAAATTAAATTACCTAATTTCAAAAAATTATATATAAAATACCTTTATGTAGGAAATATTTTTATCTTTATAATGAATTTTTATAATAGAATTTATCTTATATGTAACCCTATAGTAAAATTTGTTTAGTTATTAAACATTGAATCAAACTCTTTTAACTATTATTTAAATAAAATAATAATAAATGTACTAATCGAATCGAAGTAGACCAAATAAGATAATATTTTATTTGTAAGGATATTTATATTAAATTTAATTTATCCAATAGAATTATGACATGTGTTAGGATTATTATAATGTCATTTTACCCTTAATTACCCTATTTAGTTTTAACCATTGTAAATAAAAGTAAAAGAAACTATTCACAAAAATATGTTTTCATCTTTTTGAACCAGATTTAACTAAATAATGTAAACCATGTCTCCAGAATTTTTGAAATTCTTCTCACAGAAGACGTAAAATTATATTTTATTCAAATTTGCAAATACTCCTAGGAGGTGGGTAAAAGACGGTGAAAAGTTCAATAAATTTTTTTATATATCTAATCTTATTATGAAATGACTCCAATGAATTAATTGAACTTGTATAGTTTTTATGAATCTATATTTACCAAAAAAATAATTACATAAAATAAATAATTATTTAAATAAAAATTCAGATTTAAGCAATAACGCAATGTTTTTCACTATTCATCAAAAATTGAATTTTTTCAGAAAAATACAAAAAAATCACCCGAAACTATGTTCATTATTCCGAATTAAAAAATGAAGATAATTTTGAAAAATAAAATTTATAAAATCTCAAAAATTTGGTATTACAAATCATAACAGCTCGTTCGATTGTTTGCAGTGTGTCAGAATCTTGGAGTTGCGTACAATGCAAGCTATTGCATTATTAAAAGAGAAATAGACCATGGAAGCTTGGGGTGTTACATTCATCCATATTTAAAATAATTTCATCCTCAAAATTCCTAAAATACTACTACACAAAATTATTCAGGTGGTTCTTCATCATAAGCTCCTCTGGTTCCCATGTTGCCTCTTCCATCTTATGGGTTCTCCATAGAACTTTTACCAGACGAGTCGTCTGATTTCTCAACAAATGTTTTCTGGTATCCAGAATCTTGACAGGCTCCTCACAATAAGACAAATCATGTTCAAGTTCAATTTACTCAAAGGTGAGTACATACATTGGTTCAAGCATTTAATTTCTCAACAGTGATAGATGGAACACATCTTGAACATTAGAGAGACTTGTTGGTGTTGCAAAATGGTATTCTACAACCCTAATTCATTAAAGAATTTCTATATGTCCAATGTACCTGGGACATAATATACCCTTCTTATCAAATCCTATAACTTACTTCCATGGATATACCTTCAAGAAAACATGATCTCCTACTTGAAATTCCAAAACCTTCATTCGGTTATCAGCATAGCTCTTCTGCATTCATTGAGCTTCTTTGATGTGGGTTTGGATATCCTTCACCTTTTCCAACATTTCCTCAACCTGTTCTAGGCCTATGAGTTTTCATTCACCAACTTCATCACAACAAGTTGGTGTGCGACATCTATTTCTATATAATGCTTCATATGGTGTCATCTGAATAGTATAATGGAAGCTATTATTATAGTTTAATTATACTCGAGGTATATATTGATCCCAAATACATATAAATTCATGTGAGAAAGATCTCAAAATCTATTATAATGTTTCAATAGTCTGTTCTGATTGTCCATCAGTTTGAGGGTGGTAGGAAGTGGTCAAATGAAGTTTAGTATCAAGGGATTTCTGAAGTCTTTTATAGAATCATGATGTAAAATGGGGATCATGATCAGAAATAATCGATAGGGTTACTCCATGAAGTCTTGAAATTTTATTAATATACAGTCTTGATAATTGTTTTAGTGGTAAATATTCTCTTATAGAATGAAAATATTCTGGCTTGGTAAGACAATAAAAAATGACCCATATTACATCATTTCTTCTAGAGATATTTGGTAGCCCCATGGAAAATTCCATCATAATATCATTCTACTTCCACTCAGGTATGGGAAGAGGTTTCATGACTCTTCTAGGATGTCTTCTTCCAGCATTCACTTATTGGGAAACCATTCATCAGGACACTAAATCTACAATATCCATTTTCATGTTGTCCCACCATAATTGTCCCCTCAAATCTCTATACATCATGGTCTCCCAGTGTGTATAGATAAATTGGATCTATGAGCATCATCCAACAATTACCTTTATAGATCATTCATATCAGGATAACAATGTCTTTTCCCAAATTTATAAATTTCATCTTCATATATGAAGTCACTCAATCTACAATCATTTACTGCTTAAATATTCGTTTGAAACTCTTCATCATTAGTGCAAGACTTTTTTATCATTTATAGAAAATATAGTTTGGAAACAATTTGAAAAATAATTTATATATAATCTTCAATGGTTATTCCCACATTCATTTTTACTAGATCTATGAAAATTGGATCCCTTTCAACTCTCATCTTCTTCAAAACTCCATGATCCTTTCTTCTCAATGTGTCTTCCACCTTATTTGCCTTCCCCGGGTGGTAGTGTATTGTGAAATAATAATCCTTGAGTAGTTCAAGTCATCTCCTTTGCCTCATGTTTGGTTATTTATGTGGGAAAATATGCTTCAAACTCTTGTATCAATATAAATCTCACATTTTCACCATAATGATAGTGTCTCCATATCTTCAGAGTGAAGATTATAGATGCTAACTCAATATCATTAGTGGGATAGTTTTGGTTGTCAATTTTTAGTTGTCGTGATGCATAGGAAATAAATCTATCATTTTTCAAATGGACACAACCAAGTTCATTCATTGAAGCATCACTATAAATAAAAAAACCCATAGTTCCCTGATGGTAGAGTCACGATAGGAGTGTTGACAAGTATTATCATCAGTTCTTCAAAATATTCTTCACACTCTTTTGTCCATAAAAATTTAACCCCTTTACTGGTGAGCTTGGTTAAATGGTTATCCAACCGGGTAAAATCTAGAAAAAACATCAATAATAACCAGCTAAACCAATAAAACTACTTACCTCGGTTATAGTCATCTTTGCAGGCCATTCATGGATTGCCTTGGTCATTGAAGGATAATTATAGATTCCATCCTTATAAGAAATATCGCTATTAAATGAAATCTCTTGAATCCAAAATTCACACTTGTTAAACATCCCATATAATTCATTTCTTATAACAGTCTTTAGATTAATGTGCAAGTGATTTTCAATATCTTCATTGATTTTGGAGTATACCATGATATCATAAATAAATACCACGACAAATTAATCAAGATATTTCTTGAAAACTCTATTCATTAGATCCATGATGATATAGGGTAAATTAGTCAATCCAAAAGGCATTACTGTAAACATGTAATTCCCATACCTGGTTCGAACTACTGTTTTCGGAATGAATTCCCTCTTCACAAACAACTAATGATATCTAGATTGAAGGTCATTCTTTGAAAAATATTGAGCTCCATGAATTTGGTCAATGAAATAATCAATGCGAGGTATGGGATATTTGTACATTATTTATATTGCAATGATCTCCTTATAGTTGATGCACTGCCTCATAGATCTATCATTCTTCTTAACAAAAAGGATTGGGTCTCCCCACGGAGAAACACTAGGTTGAATAATTCCATATTTACTCAATTCCTCTTGTTGTTTATTTAGTTCCTCTATATTAAAAGTTGCCATTATATAAGGGGTTTTAGATATGGGCCTTGAACGAGGAATTAAATAAATTTAAAACTCAATTTCTCATTCCGAAGGATGTCTAGGTAAATTTACTGGAGGCACATCAATGTATTCTTGATCAATAGTTAAATCCCCTATTCAAACGTTATTTTCCATACCCATGGTTATTTCATTCTAATCAACCCTAATAAATAAATTTAGTAGAGAAACTATGGGTGGATCTAGATAAGTATCAGATAATGATGTTTCTACTCTAAAGATAAGGTACTCCTTATAATCAGATAGAATTGTGACCTCCTTCTTCTTATAATAAATATTTGCATCATAGTTCAAAATCCAATCCATACCGAGGATTATATCAAATTCAATCTTGGGTATGGTGATTAGATCAACAGATGAATATTGTTTATATGCCTTAATGGGGACTGATTCACAAAACATTGTTGCAATGATACTTCCATTATGAGTTTTTATAGAAAACACCATTGTTAAATCAAATTGGAAATATATAATTTTCCTAGCATACTAAGAAGATATGAAATAATGCGATGATCTGAAATCAAATAATTCATTGGCTAAAGTTGAGGAAACTATTAAATTAACTGTCACTACATCTTTCAGGGTATCAACCTCAGAAGTAGTTATCACAAAGCTTAGCATTGATCCCTTGGAATTTTCTTAGGTATGTTTCTCTGACGCATAGGACATTCGTTTTCCTAATGTCCCATCTCCATGAAATTTTATTATTAAACATTGGTATCTTCTTTATTCCCCATCCAATCACTAGAAATTTGGTCTTTCTGCCCATATTTGTATCATATGACTTTTCCTTTAAGACAGGCACCATGGTGCTTCCTTCTACAATTATCATAGGGGGAAAATTCAAATATTCTCATCTTCCATGTTTCCTTATTTCCTTTCCCCGAGTGTTCAGTATATCTCTTCTTCTCTTGCTTTTCATTAAAGTTATAAGACTTAGAAAAGTTTTTTCTCTCTTTATAGCACATGATACAATATATTCATATGATGAGAAGGATTATGAGACTAACACTCGATAAAGAAATTTTTTTATCCCATCAAAGAAATGATCAATCTTAATTCTTCTGCTTTTCATATAATCGGATGCATGCCATGAAAACCTTGTAAAGTTATATTCATACATTGTAACATTCTCATCGTCATTTTGTCTCAGACTTAGAAATTTACACTCCATATCTGCTCGAGGGTCATGAGAAAAGTATTTTTCTACGAAAATCACATTAAACTCCCCCATTATTTTATGGATACTTCTTCAGACTCTTTTGTGTTTGGAATCAATGACCACCATTGATCTGCATCTCTGGTGAGGAGATCAACTTCCATAACAACTTTTTCATTTTTGCTACTACCCAAAGAATAAAATATATTCTCAATGGAAATTTTCCATTGTTCCACTACAAATGGATTTGTAGACCCATTGAATGTTGGTGGCTGTTGCCTCATGAATCAGTCTAACATTGATTCTCCGTGTTGTGGATCAGGGTGCTCTATAAGGGTAAAGTTATTATTCATAACCTTTCTGAGTTGTCCCAATATGGTGATAAGCTGAGAAAAACCAGTTGTATCACCAACTCCGCAATAATTATCTTGACCAGGACGAAAATACCTACATGGATTATGTACATTGATACAGTTTCTATTCCCACAACAGGGAACCATTTCTAAACAATTACATATAATAGATTAGTTTATGAACAATAATAAATAATTCTGAACTTGTAAAACACTAAACCTAAATTGAACAGTTTATGGATATAATCCATAATATTAATAAAATAAAATAGAAGGTATATACTAATAAATTCGTAAAAATGGTTTGTAATGAATGTGATAATTATCCTAGGCATATACCCCAAGAGTATTGTAACCAAGAGTTCAACAAGGCCTATTGTCGTGCACCGGTTCCAGCTCGAATCTTGCTCAAAGTGGTTGTAACATCCCCAAATGATAAAGGGTTAAATGACTAAATGATATGACTCATGTCAAAAAGGTGCACCTTCCTTTTCGGGAGCCTACCTGGTTAGAACTCCACAGTTAAGCGTGCTTGGCCTGGAGTAGTGATCAGGATGGGTGACCTTCTGGAATGTTTCTCAGGGTGTCTGTGAGTGAGGACAAAGCACACTGGAAAGGACAAGTGTTGGCCTGTGGGGACTGTCATTAGTCAGATAACACGTTCAGGCACATGGGTGGACCCTAGGGTGGGCCCCACGTGTCTGCGGGGCAATTGGGGGTACCTGGTGGGCAAGGACCCGACGACCATGTTAAGGCGGGGTGTATGTGTTGTCACCGGGACCTGGTTGTCACATTTGGTATCAGAGGAGGAACCCAGCCTTAAGTGCGTGGTGCACTGCCTGGGTTGAGATGTAGTGCCCACAACGAGGGCGTTGTGCTCTAAAGGGGGTGATTATAACATCCTCAAATGATAAAGGGTTAAATGACTAAATGATATGACTCATGTCAACAAGGTGAACCTTCTTTTTCAGGAGCCTACCTGGTTAGAACTCCACAGTTAAGTGTGCTTGGCCTGGAGTAGTGATCATGATGGGTGACCTTCTGGGAAGATTCCCAGGGTGTGTGTGAGTGAGGACAAAGCACACTAGAAAGTACAAGTGTTGGCCTGTGAGGACTGTCATTAGTCAGATAGCCCGTTCAGGCATGTGGGTGGACCCTAGGGTGGCCCCACTTGTCTGCGGGGCAACTGGGGGTACCTGGTGGGAAAGGACCCGACGGTCGTGTTAAGGCGGGGTGTATGTGCTGTGACTAGGACACGGTTGTCACAGTGGTGATTCCAGGTTTTACCCCTAGGTACATCTGTCCTAGAGCATCCTCTACCTTCTCCTATCCAGACAGGGATGTATTTCATGTAAAACTCAAAAAAACACTACATTAGAAAAATTATAGGATGTTCTTTTATTCTAATCATCAAAGTTTATCTTAGGGAAATGGTCTCTAATTAGAGTTTTTCAAAATATAGTTTCCAAGGTTTGTACTAAACATCCTCTAATACCAATGATAATGCCTCAACCTAAGTTACCCAGAGTTAGTGCTTTGTTACATAACATTGGTATGATACACGGAATCGTGTCCCGAAAGACAGATCAATTTATTATATTGTAAACAAGATACATACATAAGGTCAACATTACAACTTGAAAAGGAATACAACACTAATTTGTTCAATTAAAAACATTCAAGTCTCCTATAGTATGCATGTAAGTCACTCGTAACTAACTTATTCATATTGTGAAAAATGTTTCATAAGAAAGGGGTGATCTCAAACGCTTATTAAGGGTAAGAGATACAGTGGAATATAACATAAACATTTGGCATGATGAATAATTAAAAACATATGCCTTTAAAAATAATAAACATGAACACTTTATTAGTGGAATATGAGCTAAATAAATAATTCAATAAAAAAACATAGTCATGGGTATTCTACTAGTCGAATAACCACATGATCCATCATTGTTATTTTCATAATGAGGGAATGTGTAATGCTAGATATTCTGAAACATCTTGTTAAGGCCTCATCCAAGATGTCTAAAAATGGTTTCAGAATTGACCAAAACCATATATAAATTAGAAAATTCCTCTACCAATTACATGTCTAATTGTCACATTAGACCTACCGATGCAACGAGGAGAATTAATGGGATCCTCCCATCACATACAAAGTATAATACATTTCTCATATGAAAATGATGAAATTCAACCTAAACATTCGTATTAAAACTAGCATACAAAATGTCAATACTCTAAAAATAAACCATGAATGGTATAAAAATAACTCATCAACAATCAAACATATCACAAAACCTTTAATACCATATTGAATATTTGTATCATAATAAATCAACTTTAAACAAGTTTACAATTTATCAAAGGATGTCGACATAGATGAAATCAAAACTATTAAGGTCAAATTTCTCTTTCGGTTTTGAAATCATTTAAGAGTAACACAATTATAAAATAAAATGATTATTTTTAAAATATTCATATAATCATGTGAATAAGATTCATTGTTATTATAATGGCTGAAAATAGCACCACCTTTCGTATATGTTAAAAAAAATCTTACCTTAATTTTGTCGAAAAATTCATTAATTACCTTGTTTAGAAAATGACGGAAAGATATATTTCCAAACACATAAGATCAAATAAGGGTATAAATAACTTCAACCAATATTCTAGTAAAGAGTAAAAAAATTTTGAAATAAATTTTTATGAAAACATGGATGTGTATGATAATGTGGCATGAGTAGATACTTATGAAAAAACAACCTCAAATAATAAATAGATTATGAAATTAAACCTTACATTGTACTTTTATTTAATAGATGGTATGTTAACATCTTATATGAAAGTTGAAACATTATTATTCAATTTTACAAGAACTATATACATAAATATGATATTATATATGAACCTATAATATTGCATTATTAATAATATTTTAGTAGTATCATCATTTCCGGTGTTAACTAATTCATTTTCCTTTATATGTTTGGTTATTAAGCCATTTTTGGTAATTGATATGATTTATTTGATTCATATACAGAATGATATTATTTTCATAAATATTATTTTTAATCATAAAATGAATTTTTTTTGAATGATAAAGATGGGGTATGAATCTCATCACGTTTGTGGAGACGGTAATCTGAATGTATGCATGAGTGAAAATATCATTATATTGATGGTGAAATCATATGTAATCAGACGAAATATCATATACCCAGAATCATAGAAATTGTATATTTATTATTTACATCAGTTATAATCATTATTATAACCATCCAAATAAGGAAGTGTTTGAATAACAATCTACACCATGTTGTGATGACGGTAAGCCGTACATATGCACGTATGGTTTATTTTTCATTCATTTGATGGATAAAATAATGAATTTGGTTGTAAAATTTTTATAATAACATGAAAGTATTTATAATAAATTGGATTTATTATTTAATAATGTAAACCACAATTAATGTGATAGTGGAAGAAGAAATAAATTCAAAGAGGTGATGAAATATTTACCTTTTCATCAGGTTCTTCCTTTTGATTTGATCCAAAGGGCTCCATTGGATAGATTTAGGACCAAAATAAGACCTCTAGGATGAATGGAGGAATGTTGGTAGGATATTTGGGCAGTTTTTGGGGTGAGAAAATGCCTTTGGAGGTGTTAAATTAAGATAAGGGTCAAGTTCCCTTTTATAAGAGAGGTGACAGTCACTTTGAGAAAAGAATGAAATATTATTTTAAAAGTAAATCATTTAGGGTTTCTAAAGGTTAAAAAATAATTTATTTAGAGTCTATGATGGGGATGGGTCGAAACAATATAATCCAATAGGATTTAGACATATTTAGGTCACCATATTAACATTATCTTTGAGATTTAACTCTTAGTTAAATAGTTCGACATTTACCATGTCTCTTTGTATATTTATATTATATGGTTAATAAACATACTATAGCAAGTCATGGAAACACAAAGTGGTTCATAATTAATATATATAACATATCTATGACCTTTGGCCAATACATAGATTTATATGAATATTAAATAAATTAATAATATAGTATTTGTTTTAAAATCTCAATTTAGTCAATTTTGATAGTATTTAGTATTTGGTTTTTGTGAATATAAAAAAATCATGATTACTTCAAAAAAAGATAATATAATCAACCCTAACATGTCATATTAACCTATAATTTTTTTTAATTAATCTAAAGTCTCAAATTATATTTATTTAAATATTTATAAAATCAATTATTCTAATCATTAATTAATAAGGTAATCATTGCATCATAGTTGTGTATTAAATAAATTAAATTACATAATGTCTAAAAATTATAAATAAAATACCATTACGTAGGAAATTTTTTCATATTAATAATGAATATTTATAATCTAATTTATCTTATATGTAACCCTATTTTAAAAATGTATTAGTTATTAAACATTGAATTCAACTCTTTTAACACTTCTTGGAATAAAATAATAAAAATTGTCCTAATGTAAACCAAGTGGACCAAAGGGGATCATATATTATTCATAAGGTTTTTTATGATATAATTAATCTTATCCAATAGAATTAGGTCATGTGTTAGGGTAATTATAATGTCATTTTACCATTATTTACTCTATTAACTTTTAACAGTGAAAATAAAAGTATAAATTTACTATTCACCAAAATAATATTTTCAACTTATTGAACCAAATTTTACTTATTGATGTCAACCATGTATCTCAAATTTTTTAAATTCAACTCATAGAATCTGTAAAATTATGTTTTATGCAAAATTGCAAATGCTCCTAGGAGGTGGTTAAAAGGCGGTTAAAAGTTCAATAATAAATTTTATGTATCTAAAATTATTATTAAATTACTCCAATGAATTTAATTGAACTTATATAGGTATTATTTATATATTTTTATCTAAAATAAATTTAAATAAAATAATAATTATTCAAATAAAATGTATGTTTTAACTAATAACGTAGTGTTTTCACTATTCATAAAAACTGAATGTTTTCAGAAAAATACCAAAACTTCACCCTAAGCTAATTTCAATATTCCGAATTCAAAAATGAAGTCCATTTTAAATAAAAAATTTATGAAATTTAAAAAATTTGGTATTATTATTCATAACATCTAGTTTGATTGGTTATGGTGTGTTAGAATCTCGATGTTGCGTACAATGCAAGCTACTGCATTATTCAAAAGGAAACAAACTATGGAAGATTGGGGTGCTACATTACAAATCCCTCACATTCATATTGAAGTTTAAAAATTAGAGCATTGAACAATCTTTTTTTCAATTCATCGATTCATTTTGTACATTATCTTGTCCACACAACCATAACTCCTTTACATGTGAGCTTGGTTAGCGGGTTAGCCGGTCATGCGAAATTTTGAACGAAACATTGATAGTAACATGCTAATCCAAAAAAAACTACGTGCCCTGGTTATTCTTGTTGGCATGGGCCATTATTTTATTGCCTTTTTCATTATAGGATGAACTAGGGTTCCATCCTTAAAGGCAATATGTCCTAGAAAAATAAACTGATTGAAGCCAGAATTCAAACTTTCTAAACATCCCATATAATTCATATCATCTAAGAGTTTTCAGAGTAATATGCAAGTGAGCCTCAAGATCTTCATATATTCTTGAGTATACTAGTATATCATCCGTGAATACTACAAAAGAGTTAATGAATATTTTCATGGAAAACTATATTAATTAATTCCATTAAAATAGAGGGTGCATTTGTCAGTAAAAAGGAATAACTATAAACTCATAATTCCCATAAATGGTTCAAAATTTTTTCTTAGTAATGTCATCCTTCCTCACACTTAGTTTATTATATCTAGATTGAATTTAAATCTACCAAAAGTATTTATCTCCGCAAATTTGATCAAATAAATCATCAATCTAAGGCATAAAATACTTATACATTATTGTAATATCATTTATTTCCTTGTAATCAAGGACTAGCCTCATAGATCTATCTTTCTATTAGGCAAACAAGTTCGGGGCTCCAAATGAGGAAACACTAGATCAAATAAATATTTTTTTTACTATACTCCTCTATTTGTGTCTTTATCTCCAATAACCTTATATGGGTCATTCTATAAGGGGTCTTTAATATAGGTCTTGCATCAGGAATTATGTCAATGGAAACTCAATTTTTTGCTCTGGGGGATATCTAGGTAAATCCTCTGGAAACGCATCAATGTATTCTTGAACTATATGTACATATTCAATTTAATGATTTATTTCATCACCCGTTAATAATGGGTTATCTTCGTCTCCATGAATTGCATTCGTTAGAGATACTGGGTGTGGGTCTAGATAAGAATCATAAGGAAAGGTCTCTCATCTGAAAATAAGAGATTCAACACCAATTAAAAAATTGTATCATCACTTTTCATGCAAAAAATCTTCACAACATAGTTAGACACCCAATTTATACCAAGAATTATATCAATGTCAGTCATTGGTATTAGGATAAGGTTAGAAACTAAAGCACATTTATGTGTCAGAAGGGGGACTTGTTGACATGCCTTGGTTGCAATGAGGCATCACCTAATTGTTTTTACTGATAACTCTTTTACTAAATCAAATTGAACATTTCTAATTTTTGTGAAAAAACTAGGAAGATATAAATGAATGGGATGATCCCTAATCAAATAAAGTATTGGATATGTGTGAGGAAACAATTAATGTACCTATCACCACATCATTAGCAACTTCAACTTCTACCGTTGTAATCACATAAGCTCTCTATTTCTCTCTTGGTTTTTCTGAGGCATGTTCCCTTAGTGCATAGGAAAAAAATCTCATTATGTCCCATCTCTATAAAATTTTAGGATAGAAATCATAATATTGGTTCTTCCCCTTGAATTTATGAGATAGGTGACCCTTTTCTCCAAACATATAGCATACTCCCATGCCTTTTAAGAATTTCTGGAGATGATTTATTCCCCAGTTCATGGATAATTGGAATTTCATCCTTCCCTTGTTCTTCTTTGGAGCTTTACCTTTCACTTGGTTATCAAAGAACCACTTTTTATCTTGGTTTCCCTTGATCATATTTGATCTAGATAATTCCTTATCTATTTTGATGGCAATTATTTCAATTTCATCATAGGATGAAAATTTCTTAGAATCCAGTGCCCTTAGAAGAAATGGCTTAAGACCTTCAAAAAATGATCCAAATTGTCTACCGAATCACATAAATAATATTCGATATAATTTCCTAGCCTTGTTGTGGTAGCCTCATACTCTGCAATACTTCCTTCTTCCCTTTTCTTTATGCTAACGAATTTCCTCTAAATTTCGGTTCGTTGCTCACGAGGGAAATATTTTTCGAAGAATATTTCACTAAACATTCACTGTTCAATATCTTCTATTTCTTCTTTTGATGTAGTATTCTTAATCAAGGAAAACAATTGATCAGCGTCACCCTTGAGACAATATAGTACAAGTACTTCCTTTTCATTTTCATTTCATCTTAATGCAAGGAATATCTTTTCAACGGACGCGATCCTTTTCTCAGAAACAAATAGATAAGTAGTCCATCTGGAATATGGGGTCTTATACCACATGAAATGATCCAACATAGCTGTGGAATAGTTATTTTTTTCAACATGATTAATTTATCCACATATGGTCATGATGTGATCTGCTCTAGCATTGATTGTGTTGACTAGCTCAGTGGAGAGATACCTAAATTTCTCACGAGTATCGATTCCCCTTTTCCCATTAGACCCCATTTCTAAATAATGGCACACACTGGAATGGGGTTTGAATCATAATGTATAATCATAACTTAACAGAATACATAGCATAAATTGAGATCCTATGCATGGCTAATTCCATAATAATAAAAATGGTTTCATTGATAAATAATTTACATTTAAATCCTTCATAATGGCTAGTAAAAAATATGAATTATCCTAAGTATATCCCCTAGTTTTTGCTTAACCAAAAGGGAATCAAGGCCCTATTTTAATGTATCAGGATAACCCAAGTCAAGCCGTAAACTCCTTTTCTGAGCTTTCACTCTTGTGTACATCTGTGCTAGAGCCACCTCAACATGCTCATATATAGACTGTGGTGTTTTTGATAGAAAGAATAACATAATATATTCCATACCTAAATACGAGGATGTTATTTTATGTTTATCCTCAAATACTACCTAAGTGATTTGTTCCCTACGATACATTTCCTACTCTACATTCTATGTTTTCTACTAAACATACTCTAATACCAACTGTAACACCCCGACCCCTCTAGAATAGAGTCAGTGCATTAATATTTATGTTGGAATGGATAAAAGGAATGGAAATCCCAATGGAATGATCAGTTCAGATGTCTTGAAGAAACTAGATAAATATTTGTAACTCAATTTACATTGTAAATCTTTACAAAATACATAACATAACAAAAACTAAAAATTGCATCCAAATAAACTAAATAAATCATATCCTATTCATCATGTGTTAGATGTAAAAAATTGAAAGGAGTGATATCAAATTCTCAATAAGGGTTATAAATAGCGTAATCCCAAATCAATAATAACTGAATCATAAATAATTTGACATAGTAAAATGGCATTGTGAATTAATGAAAGACTCGCGCCATTAATAAACAGAGATTGAAACTGCATCAATAGATTTTGACATAGTGAAAATTTCTTGGATAGTAATAACTTATTATGAAAATAGAGAATTATTATTTATTGGATGCCATGTATAAGGAACATGATACCATAATACCATTAAAAAAATTTAATTTTGTGTGTAGAAACCCGTTTTAATTTTTGACACGAACTCGAACAGTTTGTCGACAACTAATTCTTCTCAAGAGACATGTTAATGCATTAAGGGGATATAGTGTGCCCCACATGCCACTACATGTCCAAATAATTATTTATAAATTGAGTAAATACAAGATAAATATGCCTTTTAAATATCCATATATATTAGATTATACAAATTCATCAATATTTCTATAGTTAAAATAACTGTCCAAATAAACACCCTTTCTAAAATGTTATACAGTTTAAGAAAAAACATATCCATGATTAAAGATTATGGATATTTAATATAAATATAATTTAAAATGAAAAGTGATCTCAAATAGGAAGTAGGTAGATCACATATAAAATATTAGGTGCACAATACTGAGTAGGTCTCAATGAAATGGATATTCTGACAAAGTAACCTATCATATTCTTATCAATTAAATCGTATGACCAAAAGAAAATAATCACTAACTAAATCACAAGATACCATTAATATAAATAGAATCAAGATATTGTATATCATATTTTATTAGTCATATACAACATAAAATAAATAACTTGTGAACAATGGATATCTAGGTGAATTAAAAGTGCGATAAGAAACCTCTTACTTTATGAACAGGTGTGTTCTTAGTTTGTTTAAATGGTCGTAATAATGAAATTTATCATAATTTATATAAAATGACAGAACATCCTATATATGTAATTGGTTTATTATAATCTTATTAGGTTCACTCATGGACCTTTTATGGGTTTAAGAGGTTCAATTTCATTGTTTGGGAAATATTTTCATCCTTGGTTTTAATGATTCATTAACTTGCATTCATGAATCGAAGTTCATTTGAAATGTGGTTAATCATAAAGAATTATTAATATATATTATTATTGAAATTAACATGATATAAATGATCTTATAATGATTTTGGGTTATATATTTGATGATGAAACATTAGTTTAATGTTATTGACAAATGCTTAGATTTAGCTTGGCAGTTTTGTGTAAAGTGAACTTGATTTGTAGTATTATTCCATATTATGAGTGTGTAGGGATTTTATAACATTAATAAGATGAAATAAAAATATTTTGATCTGGATTAACCATGAAAATAATTTCATGACCTGAATTAATGATGGTAATGTGAATTGAGAACCATTCGTCCTTGAATGTGATAAATTAACACATCCCGGATGATGTTAATATTTTTAGTATAAGAGGAGGGGGAAAGAGATATGAGGATGAAATATTCTATTATCATAATTTAATTCCAATTCATGTACGATACAAGAATTATCATAGTATTTCTATGAGGGTAGATGAGGAAATATGTATAGAATTTGAAACTCAAAATAAGAGAATAATTAAAAAATCTCTTATGAAAATTCCGCTTCCTAATGATGTCATGTAATATTTAATAAAATAGATTGATGAGAGAAAGGGGGTATCTCATCAATCATAAATAATATTTTAAATAAATGGAATATGGAATAAAATATTCCCACATAATCTAATTGAAAATATAAGATAAAACATAAAATTAAATCTTTAATAAAAGGGAAGGGTGGTTGATTCTCTTACCTAGTAGAGTATCTCCCAAAACATGTTGGTTGGGACCTTGGGGGTTTGAGGACACCATGGGTGGACATTTAATGTGTTTATAACACAGTATATTCTTGGATAATGTGTTTTTAATGAAGTAAAATGAAGGGGGTTAGTGGGTATTTATTATAAATAATAGGGAGTATTTTATTAATCAAAAGGGACACCTCATTAGGGGTTTTTGCAAAACCATGGGCTTGCCCATGGTATGTAACCATTTTATTTTCCACTTAGAACACCTCAGTTCATAGGATACTGTAAAAAATTAGACCAGTCTTTTATATTTAATTATTACCCCATTATGATGTCATTAAAGAAAAAAAACTCAAACCTGTATTTTTTACTATTCCTGAAAAATTCAAGTATTTTAGAAAAATACCAAAATTTCACCGTAACAATTTTTTGACATTGATAATTAAAAAATTAACTCCATTTTTTTGAATGAAAAATTCTTTCTATTTTTAATTTAATTTTTCAATAAAATAATTGTTAATTCAAAAATGAAAAATGTTAATTGTTTAATTAGTTCTATATCACATTGAAAAATTAATTAAGATATCAATATCATATTACCTTAGGAAAATAAAATATAATCATAATTTACTATTTATAAGGGTCGTAATACAATTAATATTACTATTCATAAGGGTATGTTTCTATTCCTCAAAAAAAAGTATGTTGGTTCTATCAAACGCTAAATGACTTACTGGTCACAACATAAGATGACCGTTTTTCGAAAATCAAAATATCAAAGTGGAAAATTTAATTCCAATGGATAGCTTATTAATTTATCATATATTATTTTGATTCAAAAAAGACATAGTGCATCATGAAATATAGGATATATAATAAATATAATGTATTTAAGAGGAACATACCATAAAAATTTTGGGGTGTTATAGTTATAAAATCCCTCAATCCATAATGATGGAGTGACGATGGTTTACCATCCCTCATAGTGGGATTTTTTTGGATTCTCCACGATGTAGAATAACCTAATATAATTTCTTATTTTTTAATGGTGATGAGTTAAATAGGGAATAAAATGAATAAGATGAGGATAGAGTTTTGCACGAAAAACATACATGAAAAAGTGAAGAGGGTTAAAATTCAACTTTAATTAAATATGAATTGGAAATGGTGTAATGATAATCAACTTATTTTTAATATTTTTGAGACCATTAAAAATTAAAATAATTGTGTGTATGAAATGGAGAAATTATATTCACGAAACAATAAATATTATTTAATTGAATTGAAAAATATCATACCTAATTGCAACTAAAAATAGGCGTAAACAATCATGGAATGAAACCTAGAGAATATGTAACTTTTTATGTAACATGATTAAGGCATATCCACTAAGGACCTTATTTATGTTCTTATAATGTGAAATATCCACCTTAAGTTTTGAAATTATCACCTCATTCACAGAGAATAGGGAAGAAAATTTATATCCCATGGTTGGGGACTATATTCATTCCAACCCAAACAGTCCACATGGATCAACATTTGATTAATTTTATCTATAACATTGATAAAAATTCTTCATCATATTTTTAGACATAAATGTATAAAGTAAACCCTCCTCATTTGGAATCCATTACACAAATATCTCCCATATAATGGGTATTTTCATAAACAATATGTTGATATTCAGTTTTAGTTTGATGTTTCAGTTTATCTAAATTAGAAATGATGTTAGCCGAATAAGATGAACTCGATTCTAAAAAATATATTATAAATTATTGGGAGTATAAATATTTAATTTACCGCCACAAAATTTCATATAAATTGGTACTTTGTATGTGGATAAATTCCATGAAATATTGGTTGCTTTTTATTCTGTGATGAAAATTGTGTATATACTTCAAAGCATCAGTTAGAAATTTTTTTGGACGATTTTGGAATTAAAATTAATGTCCAATATTTGTATAGATATTCTCTAACATATTATATTGTTTCATAAAATTTGGGCTCTTAATTGATCCCAATAATTCAATCATAATGTTTGGTCGAGTTTTAATTTCAGATTTGGAGATCAATTTGTGTGGTCCATAGGACCCATTATGTGGCCAAATTTTCCCAATATCCAACAGGTTGATTCATTGTAAATTTAATTAAAAATATTAATAAAATTATATACACAATTTAGATATTTTGAATTTCATTTATAATTATAATATCAGACTAGATATAATCTTCTTTATTTAAAATATTTCTCAAAATTTATATTTCATATTTAAAAAGTATTATTTTTTAAAAAAATATTCACTTCTACGTTAATAAAACAAAATGGAGTTTTAAAAATATATTAATAATTTAATAACAAAAAAGACGCAACACATTTTCTCATTCATATCCTCATGTTCAACAAATAGATAAATTATAATTTCACTCACCAAAAAATAGTAAGAAAATCATCAATCTGGTGGTTATAGAACAGTAGACTCATCCACAAGTAATTAAACCATAGATTTTAATAGAAACAATATTCCTAAAATAATTAATTTACCATGATCAAATTTGTAAATGAATATTTTGGGCAGTGAGAACTCACTCCACTAATGGTGGTAAAAATTTAGTAATGGAGGATCAATCATTCACCGAAAAAAGTGAAAATCATAGTGGTTGTAAGATATATCAATTTCCATTACATATTCTGAAGTGTATATAATTAAATAATTACATTTTTATGCTAATGAACATATTCTAGTGTTTTATCAAATTTATTATTTTCGATTGGGCATAGAAATTCAATCTTCTTGGCTGGTCATGATTTAATCACATATTTAGTGGCCTTTCTTGTATTGTCCATATAAATCATCATATTTCCTAATTGGCCCATGATCCGCTAACATTAATTGTACGATGATTAATATAAACTTTAAAAACAGAACAAAAAATACAATTTTGATAAGTATTTTGAGTATTCTAATTAATATTGTAAGCTATATCAAATCATGATTAAGTCAAATAAAGTTGAAAAAATATTTTTTTTTTATAAACAGATGTATTTCAAAATATTTATGAAATTTTTCTTAAAAATAAATAAAGTAGAAAAATTATAATGAACAAATGAATAAAATCGTATACATATGTTGGTTGTCATGTATGAGACTTTATTTACCACATTGTGTAAAATAATTCCAGTAAAATAAAAAAAATAATTAGTGGTTCATTATCATTATTTGACCACTTATAATGAGCACTTAAAATTTTCCTATGATATAATTGGGATTAATTGTTTTGTTAACATATGTGTATCTAGTAAATAATGTTTTATCGGCCATGGGTGATCATTTTATGAAAACGCGACATTCAATCATCATCATGGATTGTTATAAGGTGAAGTTTCTTGCGAATAAGTATATATAAGAGATTATCAAATTTAATATGGTGCCTTATGCAATAAATTTTCATAGAGGGAAATACATCACCTATATATTATGTAAAACACATCAATAGTGTTAGTATAACATTTTAAATCTATCATGGCCTATCATTATAATATTTATGAGTATAGAAAATGTTTTAACAAAGATTTACAGGACATGCATTGTTCCAATGTCCAAAATTTTTCGGAATCATCATATTCCGATAAGAAATTAGTTGAGTCCACATATAATAATATTTACTGTAATATTAAATTAATTGTTCTAATTAAGGTGATATATTGTCAAACATTCAATTTTATGCATTCTATGGAATTGGTTATTGAGACATCTCTGATGTGGTAGGGTATTCTCCCATAGAATCTTTATAAAATCTAATGTATATTGTAGTTACTCATGTTAGATCATTGTCATTTTAAATATTATATTGATCATTATCATGGTACTGTGGATTTATTTTGTATTTACAAGGTTTCATTCTTGGTTAAAACCTATTATGGAAATTATGTGTTGATAAGTAAGGTAAAATTTTATCAAGGAATGACTGTTGTTTATGATCACCAAAAGTATCATGAAGATTGATTATAAGTTGAGGTCTTTTCCTTAGTTGATATTAGTTCATAAAATATTTCATCTTTCATAGTTTATAAAATATCTCATCGATGCTTCCCACGTGTTATGATTGTATGAAATAGTTGTATAGGTAGATTACATTGTGACTGAGGAATCGACTATATGATTTCCACATATATTAGTGTTTTTTCAATGAAATTAAATCTTTCTAATTTAGATTTTATAGATGAAAAAAGTATATTCTCATAATACAATGGATCATGAATGATATACGAGGGGGGAAATTTCCTCATCCAATTATTGATTGAATGGCTAATTGAATATCAACAAGAAAAAATAATTATATAAAGAATAAATATAACACACTTTCATTTATTTTAATGTTTTGAACAAAAAATATTTTTATATATTGAATTTTTTATTGATTACCTATAAATTGTGTTACTTATTGTTAGAAAATAATTCCATGTATCAGGAGAAACAAAACATGGTGATTATTTTTGTTATTAGTATCATTGAATGATGGATTGGGTTGAGTTTTTCGGTTTTGTAAATACAAATGTAATATCCTAGCACAAGGAAATCCTGATATAAATATTCATTATTTTATAGTATTTTTTCCCAATTATTTTCCCATGGAATATAAGGTCATGTCATGTCATAGGGGTATCAAGGATTCTTAGGATTCTAGAAAATATCCTAAAAAATGTTTCTCAAGATTAATAGAATATATTCCTACAATATAATTTTTCATATATATATAAACATATTTAAAAGTGTTAGACAATATGAAAATATAATATTGTAAAATTCCAAGTTGTTTGGAAGGAATGTAACAATATAACCATATGTAATGGTAATGTGATATGGTTTCTAGAAATTTTTTGTTTTTCAAGGGGGACAATGAATCACATCCTAATATGGGGTAGATAATATAACATGATAAAAGATAGATGTCTTATTATCTTAGATTGGTAGATTGGGAGGATCATTATGTCGATATATTGGAGGTCACACCATGAATTTTATTTCATATATAATTTTTTAGTCATTATTTTTTATTAAATTGAATTCATGAATTGGATTTTTCTATTTATTTCCAACATTATCATAAGAGAACCCATTTTAATATATGAAGATTATGGACATCATCCCTCAAACACCTCGTCCATTTCATTTAAATTAATATTTATTATTATAAATATATTAAGTGATTATATATATTTCATATTATATTTTTATAATCTTCTCTTATACAAGGTTTTATTCCTTCATAATGGCCAGAAGGAATATGAATCCAGAGGAATTTTTTTCATAATTGATATTTTTATATATTTTATTATTATTTTTTCTTATTGGATTCTAATGTATTAATACACATTTATTCACTTGTTCTATGTGATTCAACACTATACCTTCGATATGAAAAACCATCGGTTCATTAATATAAAAAATATTTTTATAAAAGTGTTTTCATTATATTCCCCATCAATTAGGGGTTATATATATATTTTTTATTTTATGACCCCCCATTTTATTTGAGTAATTTTTTGTTCTTAAAAGATAGTTTTACTTATTATATAATAATTTTACACACTATGTGTTTACGTAGATTCTTCATTTAGTGGAATTATTTTTTGTGTTATGAAAATTTATATTCTATTTAATGATTATTCTATTTTAGATATAATGTCACATTATCATATAACTAAGGAAAATTATTTCTTGACATTGATTTTATTCCAATGATACTTAATTTAAATAAATAGTGGTTATTATAAACTACTTGGTGGTATAAAATTACCTAATTATAATGGACGTTTAACTTCCTAGTTACAGTGTAGATTGTTATATCTATTTTGTTTTGTACAAAATAATGTGTATGGTGAATAGAGTTCCTAAAAATTATCAACAATAACATATAACACACTAAAATATTTTGGAAACCATATTAACGTAGAAATTACTCTATGGATTAATGTTTTGAAAATCCCTTCATAATTAGTTTATTATTAAAATGATTATATTGTTTTTTATGTTTACACTGAAACTAGAATTCAGGGAATATATCAAAAATATTTCTCATTGGAGACATTGGGATATCCTACTATGCCTGATATTCCCACACACATCAAAACCCAAATGTGTGTATAAATATGATTTTGTTTAATAATGTAATTCTAGTGGTTCCATATATAGAAAAAATAGCAATATTATATTTTTGGTCTTGTGGAGTAGACTTGGAGGGGGAGCTCCCATATGTGACCAAGAGAATATATAAACTATTTTTGATATATTTTATCTTATTATTTTATTATAGACTCAAATATTTAACTACCATATACAATTATAATAATATTACCTATCATCAATGTTTTGTTTTTTATTCATATTTAATTTTAATTCTTCAATACATTTTATTTTATTTTTTGATATTTTTTGAAATATTCTCCTATTAGACTCAGCAATGCAGATTGAGGGAAGGTCAAGTTCTCATTTATGAACATCATGATCATTTTTTAATTTATCTGAGAAATCAATTCTATAAATTATTTAATAAATGACTATTAATAGGATACAAGATTTTTTATATTTGGAACTCCATTCATGTCTTGTTATAGGATTGATTGTGTATATGGGATAGGGGTTACCACTATTAGTTATTGATAAATAATAAGATTAATTTACTTTTCCAAAAAAATTATTATCATTTTTTCATTATTATAGAACAATAAGTAGGTCACTATAAAAAAATTTTGAGGTCTCAACCCTATATTTTTTTATTATTATTTTAATAAAGAAAATTCTTCTAATCATTTTTCAAATTAAAAATGAAAAAAAAAATTGTGGAATTAGTAATTATATTGTATTCATCAATATTTTAATATAAAAATACTATTATATTGAATGTGATTAAATAAAAAACTTTTTCATGGTTTAGTTCATCCTTGTCATCATTTAAAAATATTATGTTTATATTAATATTTAATCAGTAGTAAATTCATTTACACTAATGATCACATTAAAATTTAGAAATATAATTATTTTATTTGATAATGTTAAATTTCAATATATGTAGCTATAAATGTTTTAGGGAGTACTTGAATCGTATATTTCCAAAATAATTAATGGTATGAAGCCAAATATCATCATTTTGTAATATAATTTGTATTCAATAACGAATTATCTAAATATTTTACCATATTTTATTATCTGTAACATATATTTACCTTAATGAATGTTTAATTTTATCTATCTCATGAACATGAAACACTTACTATATTATTTTAGTTAATAATAACCTTCCATTTTCTTGGATTTTTTCATGAAAATTTTATTAAATTAAATTTGGGTTTAGTGAAGAACATTTGATTCAATATGATATAAATTATTTATAATTCATAAGAAATCGTTTTCATATTTAACTCATTGGTCCCATTTTAATATGATCGTTTTTATGGAATTAAATTAACCATTGGTTCATAAACATGTCCCGCTATAACAATTAAATTATTGAAATGTAGTTAAATATTTTTTAAAAAATAATATATAGTAAAACAATACCATTGTCAAATAATCAATTTATATGGTCATTAATAGATTTCAAAACATATTTCATTTTGTTTCCCAAAAAATTAATTATATATAATTCTAAAAACGCTACCATACTATTATTAGGTGATTGCATCATTGATGATGTAATGATGAGTATGAATATTGGACAATAAATCATTAGAGACCAGACCATGATTTGTGAAATTATTATTTTAACGTTATATAAAATAAAATTATATTTATCTTTTAATCATAGTATGTGAGGAATTTTTTTGGAATACATTGTTATCTCATATATTAGTTATAATAAAAAAACATTCAAAGCTACTTTTATTTTTTAAATATATTTCCTTAAAACATTTTCTTTTGAAAGAAAAATATGTCGGTTGCATTTTTCCAAATTATATGAATGGGAGGTATTTTTAAAATAATATATTATATACAAAATTAGAATATAACATGAATTATTTATTTCATAATATATTTATACATATATTTGAATACCAATTTAGAATTTAACATTTTTTAAAGTGAATGAGTATTTTAAAAGGTGTTAGTTTTTGAGGCATACACCCATGAATTATGATATTACCTTTCATTTATTCATACATAGTTTGTTTTTCACTTTCCATTCTTCGTATAATTTTTTTCTTCATTGATCAGAATTAAATTTTATTTATTCAATGGGTAATACTTTGATATTCGTATAAAACATAATAATTTTTGAAAATTTATTCACTTTTTTATGACCCACATGTGACGATTCTAGTATTTTTTATTTTACTCCCTGATGTATTTAATCTACTCGTTTTCATACCTGTCATGTTATGCATGCCTAAAAATTTAAATAACATCATATTTTTGTCTTTTCAATGTTTAATATTATTTTATATATAGCTATTATAAATTTGTAATAAATTAAATGTAATTGATTGTATATATATAATTTTATTTGAAATAATAATATACAGTGATAGATATGTAGTTAGGAATATGATGAATTCTGATAATACAATGAACTATTAATGATAAACCATTTTAGTAAATAGAAGAAAATAATTTCCAAAAATTTGTATACACTTTTCACCTTCTTTGGTAAGGCTATTAAAAACTATCATAATTAAATTCATTCATAAAAAATTATATGTTATGTTTAATGACGGTGTATCATTTTATATAACATTTTTCCCAATGAAATTATTTTTTATTTTTAATATTCACCCTTTAGATTCCTAAAATCAATATGTTAGTATTTTTTGATAATTGAATGTTAAATAACAAAAAAAATTATTATTATTTGAATTGTAACATTGAGACACTAATTTTACACTATTTGAGTCGAGATATCATTGGGGGTGGACTAATAATATATTAATTGTTACTAATTTCATGTGACCTTTGTTGGACATGTATCATCATGTTTTTCTAGAATCATCATGTACATATAGAGTTTTATTAATTCATTTCTAGATAACACACATCAGTAAAAGATTAATAATAAAAAATCTATTTTATGCATTTTCTTATAAGTACCCATGCATTTCTGTTGGATTTATTTCACATAATCACATATTCTTCTATCATTTTTCAAGTATAATTGGTCATTAAACGTATTTGGATTGTTTTTTGAAGTCTAATATTGTACAATATTTTTTCAAAAAAAACATAGATATGTTGTTATACTAATTTAAGGTACTTATTTTTTATATAGGTTACTACCAATAAAGAAGTTATACCATATAGATAACATAGAGTATGATTATTTTTTCAATAAATCTGAAAACATTTCATGAAAAATAGTTTTTTTTTCACACCAAGGTAATGCCTTATTTTTTCATTAACATCAGTCAAGCTATTTCCTAATTTTATATAAAGGCCCACTTTCCATGTCATCATCCTCATATAATCATGAAATATGTTTTCATTAGTGAAAACCCCACATATATACTATTTTTGAACGATAGTATTAGTTTTCACGTCTAATACTCATGAATCTATTATATTTCTCTAGATTATTTTATGTACAAGGAGGTGATAAATAAATATTGTTTTTGATGTATATAAAAGTATTGAATTTCAATAAAGGAAATGGTTGATTCCTCAGCAGAAAACCTAAACACAAAATACAAACACATCTCTACATTATAATATATTATGTGTTATATCATAAAATAAAACATTCCTAATAATATTATTTTTTTCTCTATATATAAATTTTATACAAAATCAATTTATTCAATATCCCAATGTGAATATAAAACGTACTTCAATTATATTTTATCTTTTTATTTAAAAATTACAATTGATATTATTATTCCTATCCTAGGTTATTAAAAAATAATAAAATACTATTTTATGACTCTTAAAAAGGGGTAATCAATCTGTGATTTAAATAAGAACATCGTAAGAGAACATGATGAATGTTAAAAATTTGAAAAAAAACAAGTGATAACGACCTTTTAATCACAGTGTATTAATAGAATGAAGTTATACTAAATTATATATCAATATTAAATTATAAAAATAAATCATAATATAATTATTTTTTCATAGAATAATAAATGAGGCCTTATAATATTAAACATACATAATATTATACTATAACAATGTCTGTTATTGGAACTCATTCAAGAACATCATTAAATTGTAAAAAATATATTCCCATAATATATTGGATGTAAATTTCCTCCCATTACCTATAACCAAAAAGTGATATGTATGCATTTCCCAATAAAACATGGATAATTATAATTTTGGTCCCTCAAATTAATGTACGACAAATGATAAAAATTTCTGTCACTTGAACACTAATACAATCATAAATCTCAAATTGAATGATTAAAACATGATAATTAAATTTGATTTGTAAAAAACTATAGAATCCAACCTCAGATTCTAGTCACCAGATCTCCAAGACTATTGGCCAAATAATTTCATATTAACCTCCCAAAATTCTAGAGGATTGCGAAAAGCAATGATAAACGTAAAAATTTCCATTGGGGGACTATTCCCTTATTTATAACTATAGATAGAATCCATATTTATGTATACATATACAATAGAAAAAGGCTAAAATAAACACTACAGAAAATAGTAGTGGAAACCAAAATAAATTATCATGTATGAATAAGAACAATATTGAGGAAGCAAAATAAACAAACATAAAACTAATGAAGATGATAATTTAGCTATTCAAAAATTAAACATTAAGGGGACATGTGAGACAAGAATATACCTCATGATGAATAAACATAAAAAGGAAAAACGCTTATAATAGTAATCTTGAGAATAACATTTTTCCTCTTCTCCCAACTCCATTCTTGTAATGTATCTCAAGCATTGGAAGTAAGGTAATTCTCTTTATTGATATATTCTACCCAAAATTATACGCAGGTACTAGTGGAGAATGATTAGGTGTGTGATAAAATCATCATAGAGTGGCACCCATATGGTTTGGACCAATCCACAACATTAATTATATATAATATATTAAACTTTAATATTTTAAATACAAAAAAGTTAATCAATAAATCTAGTTGATTGGGTTATAATTGGATACATGTTGAATTTACCTCCTTCATCGTTCATTTTTTACTCTAATCCAAAGGAACATGTATGGGTTAATTCAACGTTACAACGTTCCATGTGATGGACTAATCCCAAGATTGTACTTAGGCTTGGGGAATATGTCACTAAATCTCTTAAACTAGGGGATGATATTTGTTTTTTAAAAAATTCAATTATTAATTTTTAGTTCAATTGAAACGACTTTATAAAATATTGTAAGGAACCATAATCACATCCAAGATAATATTTAGGACATTCCCAGTATCTTCTGAGAGGCTCATCAGATTACCAATTCCTTGGAGTTCGTCCAGGATGATAAAATGAAGAAGTCTCAGATGTCACTCCCGGGGTGGTGAAAAATGGTATGTACTAACCTCCGAGCCTATACATGATATCACAAGTAATGTCCCATGTCACACACCAACCTATGATTTTATTATATTTTATTATTTATTTGGCCTTAAATTATTTTTGCTAGGATCTGTGCTCAGTCTCGGATGAGATTTTTGAATTCTATTTGAAAACATTGCATTTTGGGTTGATGTCGTTGTCCCTTAGGTGGAACGCATTTAAAAAAAACACACAATACTTCACATAGATATTGCTCGACCTGCCCTCTATGAAAAAAAAAATTAAATAAGTTGATTTTGTAATTAGAAAGCTCGAAAATTATTATGTCATTTAAAATTTTTTATTGTGTTGATGCTTTTATTAATATTGAGATAATATGAATACTATTATTTTTTTTCATCAAAAAGAATTTATTAATTTAATAATTATTATTGTTCTTAATATTATTTTTATTATTATTATTAATTTTGTGATAATTATTAGTTATTATTACCATTTATAAGATTAATTGTTAGTGTTGTTTTCATTCTTATAATTAATAAAAAAATTGATTTTATATTCATTATTATTATTATTATTATTATTATGCTGATATTTATAATTATTATTATTATTATTTTGTTGTTATTATTATTTTCTTAGCTTTTTATTAAGGTTGCAGATACTCTCTATCCTCTTTCTGTGCTGCGCGATCCAGCAGCATCCCTCGATCCCCGCCACATCTGCCTCTTCTACAATACTGATTACCCTTCTCCCTTGTCACCCTAGCCACACAACTCCAACATGATTATCTCCCCCCTGCTCAGCATTGTTTCCATGCGTAGCTCCCATCCGGCATGACCACGACCCCCTGGTGTGCACTCCATCCAATATGGCAGCAACCTCTGCCGGCCTCACCCAGCTATCGCCAACCCCCGGCCCTACTACTCAGCGCACACCCCCTTAGGTCATCGTGACAAAACACATGCGCGACCTGCCTCTGGCCATGCGGTCCTCCCCCAACCAACGCCTTGCCCAGCAACTCGTCCGCTTCCCTCGGACCTCCCTGCTCCAGCTAGACTTGCCTCCGGCCTCAAACCCCCAGCCAGCAGCACCACTTTCATTTCTGTTCTCTTCTAGCTATCCATAATCCCGACAGACCCACCTCGTCTCATCGTGGTGACCTCATTTCCATCACATGCGCAACCCTAGCTGACTACCCATGGGTGCAGTAAATGCACATGCTGACATTTCCCCAACTGGTGATCTGCTACCGGTGCGACACTTCTTGACACATGAATACCACTCCCATCGGTATATCTCCCACATCATTTATTTTGTTGGGGTTTTATATATGGTTGATCAAGGGTTTTTTTATTAAGAGTTGTATTTGGTACAATTATCATTTTAGTACCGTAGCAGGGAATTTCTGAGATGACATTGTCATCGCGCCTTGGTTCCGAGTTCGTGTTGTCATTACACCTTTATCCGAGGTTTCTTCCCATTGCACAACCTTTTTAAAATTTATGTTGCATCTTTTTCTTATTGTTTTCACCATTTATATATATACTAAAAATTATTGTGCATCTTGTGGTTTATTCATTTATTATTCGAATTTATAATTCAATTTTTTTTCATGCAAAATGGAGTCGTTTTGTTGTGCTTGAGAATTTCGGTGGCTCGATCAAATGTTTTGTTAATCTTGCACTTGATTCTTGATCCTCTGAACCTGCTTTTTCATTTTTAAATACGTTCATGGCATGAAATTTGTGTTTTCACCTTGTGGAGTCTTATTTAGAAACTGTTTTAGTAAATGCTGCATGTGTTCTGGTAAACTGCCCGGTTGGCTCTTATGGTTTACAAGGGATAGAAAATGATTTGGTTTGTTTTTTATAAAAATATTGGAAACATGAAAAGTAGCAGTTAGAGGCTTCATAAATGGTTTCAAATTGATTTTGGTTATATAAATAAATGATATTTCGTAAATGGTTGTGGAAGAGCAAGGGGTGAATCGGGTTTCATAAAAAGGGTTTTTTGGAAGTGTTTTGATTAGATTCATATTTTAAAAAGTTTTTATTAGATATTTAATGTGATTTGAAATGTGGTAATAGATTTTGGCCTAATTTTCATTTTAATAAAAATGGACTTGGTTTTTAGAGAATGTGTGAGAGATTTAAATGGAATATTTTATATATGGTTATAGAATGTAAAATGGCGTGTTTACACTCTTTTTGAATGATTTTTTATTTCCAATAAAAATGATGATTTGTGGATAGAACATAATGGCCTTTTGGATCCTTGGTGATATTTTTGATAAATATTAATTACTAAAACACTCGTTGGGTGTTTTTCAGGGCTCGACTGCATAAAATGGGTGGTGGTACGTGTTGGGGATTCTCGGAATCTAATGTTATGGTTCTTCAGTTGGAACCCATTATAATTGTTTTATTTTAAGGAATGAGAAGAATCCGTGGGAGACACTGGGTGATGCATTTTTTGCGTTATTATTATATATATACTGTTATTTGTTACTCATCTGGCATCGGTTGGCTCACCCCCTTTCCAAATACTTCAGACATGAAAACATGGCATATTGAGAGAATATTAGGAGAATGATTGTTACACTAGTAGGTTATGGTACTAACAAGTGACCCCTAGTAGGAGGATATGTTTGGGTTTATTGGTATGGGATTTTCCCTCGGCCTTCCTGATAAAGGATAGTCTAGAATTTAAGAGTTTTGACTTTATCATGTGTGACATATCAATGAGGATGATGTCTCATGTATTGGTGTCTTCTGGATTATTCTTGATCTCTTATACTCACCAATGACTATTGAATTTCAGTTCCATGTAATGATGAATATAGTACTTGTATAAATATATACATTTCCCTCATTTTTCACATACTCTTGTGCATCTTGGTTTATTGATTTCCTTGGAAAGTAGTGAATTGGTTTTAATTAGGTTTCTACAAACTATTGGGTTGTAAATGAATGATTTTAATCGCTTTGTAAAAATATATAAATATAAACATCACATCCCCTTTCTAAAATTCTATTGACACCTATGAAATGAATCTAGATTTGAAAATAGTTAAGGGAAATGATTCGTTCATTATTATTAAATTATATATTTAGAAAAATCAGATTTTATAAATTGTAGTTAAAACATGGAATGTAGTTTATTTTATTTTAAAGGTATTGCATTGAGAATAGATTATTGGGCTAGCATTCTCTGTTTTAATACTCACATATATAGTACTTTTCTATTTTTAGTGCTTGAGCAGGCTCCAGCATTGGGGAACTCGCCTTGGGCGACGCATGATCATTAAGTAGGGGAGTGACCCATAGGGACACACTGAGCTAGTTTCGACATCGAGTTCGATTAGTTTTATTTTACTTTTTTTCCTTAATTAGTTGGTTAACTTGGTTTATCTTTTATTAGATACTCTTAATTATTTCCTCTTCTATTTTTCATTATCCTTGAGAGAAATCATTTCCACTTTCTCGGTTGATCCCTGGCGCTTGTCGCCAGCATGGGACGATCAGTATTTCCTATCGGGCCTTGTCACTGGCCACCTCGATGACCGGTTCTTCGTCGACAAGAGTTTGATCATGAAAAAATGGTATCAAAGGGGTTCTTCTCTTAGTGGACCTCACCTTTCATAGCTCCCTTTTTAATTTGGGATGAAAATGTTGATAGAGTAGGATTTTCGGGACATGAGTTGTAGGCACGGGAATAGTGTCGTTAAATCTTGCTCTTTCTGATCCTAAGGTTTCCATGGGATGTCGGGTTACATTAGTTTCATTGGGTTTTTATGGAATGTTTTGTTATTTGATACGGCAAAGGGAGTTAGGCGAATAGTCTGCCAAAGCAACATGTCCTGGAAAGCCATGTGGAGCAAGGGGCATGGTCCATAAAGACTCTATAGATCATTGTCGTGTTTGGAATATGGAATCCAACAATATGGTTATGTCACCCACTAATAATAGTTCTTTGTATGTGTTATTTTTTGTCTCCTCTGACTTCTAAAATATTTTTTAATCAGAAAATGATAGTTTAGAAAAAAATTGGTTGTTTGATTAATGTTTCTTCTTTATGTTTCCTTCCAGTTTAAGGGATCTCTTATCGTTGATGTTGTACTTATGATGTTTTGAATTTTGAATTTATGTGGATGTCGTGGGTCTTTTTATGTACTCTGATTTTCAATGCAAGTGTGGTTTTTTGTTTCAACATTTTTTCCTTTCAATAGTCAAACCAAAAGATGTAAGTTACTTATTGGGATTACCATAATCGGACTGTGAGGCCAAAAATGCTTAATCCATCAGAGCGCCAACCAAAAGGCCTCAGAGTGATTCCCACACATACTTATGAACCCCATGAAATTTTCAGTATTTTGATTAATTTTGTGACTCTATCATTGTGGTGGGATAGTTATACTGTTTCTATTGTGTATTATCTATCGTAATAAGTTACCTCTTTTTGAAAAGAGTGTTATGGACTTATACCTCATGTAATGGTAGAGATTGTGCCTTTTTTAATGTGAGTAGTTGATATGTAGCCATGTGTGGACCACCAATGTGAATCAGTTGCATCTTTGGTTCATGTACATCCCGACGGGATGGGTCGTTAGTAGTTTTCTGTCATTGTTTCATTGATCTAATCCTTGGGACCTCCCTCCCCTCCCAGGGGGTGAGGGATTTTGGTTCGTTTGGAATTTGTAGTTTATCTATTGTCCCTATTGGGTAGGGTTGAATGGTTATTGATGTGTTATTTTTAGCTTGAGTAAGGTCGGGTTATGGGCAGAGTCATTTTTTCCATTTGGTCATGTATAGGTTGGTTATTTGTTGTGGGTAGACCTACCGTGAGTCTTTTTGGGGTTTCTATTTAGTCATTAACATATCCTAGTTGAGTTCTTATAGTGGGGAGCCCGTTCAGGCCTCCCATCTACTAGTAATTTATTTTGGAAATTGATGTTGAGTCCCGATGGTCATCTCTAGAATTTCCTTTGGGTTAGGAGATTAGAATGCGTTAATGTCGAATACTTAGGTGTTGATCGATCGACAATATAATGTTATGGCTTTTTGGTGGTAGAAAGCTTTATAGTGGGGAGAATTGTCATACCGCATCCTATGGTTTTATTTTATTTTATTATTTATTTGGCATTAAATTATTTTTGATGGGATTTGTGTTCAGTCTCAGATGATATTTTTTATTTTATGTTAAAAAGTGTGCATTTGGGGTTGGCATCGCTTGCGCATGGAAGAAGAGTGTTTTAAAACCCCATACGGCTTCACTCAGACATTGCTCGACCTGTCATTTTTGAAAAATAAATAAATAAAATAATTAAAATAAATGCATTTTGTAATTAGAGCACACCTTAATTGTTGTGTCATTTAAAATTTTCTTATCTTGTTGATGATTTTATTAATATTGAGATAATATGAAAACTGTTATAATTTTAATTTTTCACATCGTGATTTTAATAATTTTATCATTATTTATATTAATATTATTATTAATTTTGTAAAAATTATTAATTATTATTACCAATAAGAGGATTAATTGTTATTATTGTTATCGTTATTATTCATAATATTATTGTTGTTATTATTTTCATTATTTTTATATTTATTATTAATATTATTTTACAAATATATGTAATTATTAATATTAATATTATTTATTATTATTATAATTTTTCTTACCTTTTTTAGGGATGCAGATACTATCCCCTCCATCTCTATGTGGAAATCCAGCTGCATCCCTCTGACACAGCCAAATCCTCCTCTTCTACAGTGCTAATTACCCCTCGGCCCCATCTCCCTAGCCGCAAACCTCTAGCGCGAGCAGGGCCTCCACCCTGCCCAGCACTGTTGGCCTGCGTAGCTCCCATAATGTGTGATCCCAGCCCCCTGGTCCACGCTCCTCCTCCTCCAGCAATGGCCTCTTCTGGCTACACCCAGCTAGCAGCGACCCATGACTCCCCTAATACCTGGCACACACCCCATTGGCTCGATGGGATATAGCAACATCGTGGCATGCCTTTGGCTGCGCAGCCCCCCCATCCAACTCCTTTTCCAGCCACCCCTTCACATCCCTCGTACCTCCCTACTCCAGCCACACCCACCTCCGACCCCAATCCCCTATCCAACTGCACGTCCTCTCTATCAGCGCAATTCCGGATACCCACAATCCTGACCTACCCACCTCCTCCATTTTTGGTGACCTCCAATCCAGCGCACGCACGACCCCAGCAGCCTACTCATGTGCGTAGCATGTGCACCATATGGGAGTTTTTTTTTAATATACATTTTTTCAAAAATTTTTTTTTGAAAATACATCTAGGTTAAAAAAATTTATTTTTTTACCCCCCAAAGGCGGCACCTGGTGTGCCGCCTTTGGGGAATTTTCCGCCCAGGGCAAGGCGGCACATGGTGTGCCGCCTTTGCCCAAAAATAACCGCAAAGGCGGCACACCAGGTGCCGCATTTGCCTAAATATTTTTTTTTTAAATTTTTATTTTTATTTTTATTTTTTGTTTTGTTTTGTTTTATATATATATATATATATAAAACAAAATTTTTTAGCAGAATTTTTCTGCTATTTAATATCCAGCGGTTCTGCCATTACAGCAGTCTGGATTCTGACTGATACCCTCACCCAGGACTCCCTTTTATAAGGGGGTTTGCCCTGAAAACAATACTGCATTTCCGATGTGGGATTCTGGTTCTCCTTTTCCTGCACAGTACATTCTGCGTTTCCGATTTGTGATTCTGTTTCAAGTACGCGACTTTGAAAGATTATAAAAGTTAAACTATAAGACCAATACAAATGAAACTTTAAACACTGAGTAAACATATAAGAAATAGTTGAAAACAAAAATAATTTCATAAAAAATGTTGATACAGATTAATTTATAAGATTTCAAAACCACCTACTTGAAACTTAAACATATTTGAAGTACGTGACTTTGAAAGCTTATAAAAGATAAATTATAAGACCAATACAAATGAAACTTTAAACATTGATTAAACATATAATAAATAGTTGAAAACAAAAATAATTTCATAAAAAATGTTCACCAAAAACAATTTATAAGCTTTCAAAACCATCAACATGAAACTTAAAAATGTTTCAAGTTCCCGACTTTGAAAGACTATAAAACATAAAATATAAGACCAATATAAATGAAACCTTAAACATTGATTAAACATATAAGAAATAGTTGAAAACAACAAAAACATCATAAAAAATGTCCATAAAAATTAATTTATAATCTTTCAAAACAGTCTACTTGAAACTTAAAAATGTTTCAAGTACGCGAATTTCAAAGACTATAAATTGGCAAGAAGAACATATTGGATGACACTAGAGAACCCATAAATGTTCCCATGGTTGGGAAGATTCAACCAGGAAATCTAATCATAATATTCAGTATGTTCTACCTAACTAGGTTGGAACTTTATTCATGTACATGTCCACTTCCATGTAAGTTCATAGAGAAGAAAAAAATCCATAAATCCCCAAACCATAGATAGGATATAATACTAAACTAGAAAGAAATTTTTCACTAATATAGGTAGACTATAAGCTCCCCAGACCTAAAAAACACTATCCAACTAATAGAAGATTTCATTATATAATTCTCAGAATTGATGCCAAATCTAATAATATCCCAAATGACTCCTCTCACATCTAGAACGTGAATAGAAATGACCAATAAAATCCAATTCAGAGGCCACAAAGACATGATTTGAGAAAACTAAAACCCATCACCATTTTAATTGAAACCAGTACTATCCCTATAGGGGTGAAAATAATAGGGCACCCAAAATAGTTTTCAGAACCACATAAATAACATAAAAACCAATACAGTTCTACTCAACCACATGTAAAAATCCTTAATTCAAGACCATATAAATAGGACCTCATCCATCCTCTTGGAATAAAATCTATATCCAATCAATACCTCACACATTATAATATACTAAAAGGTCCATCAGACCTAATTAAAACTTTACTTAATAGAACTCATTTGTTCTTGACATCCCCATAGGGTCACCATATCATAATGTCTATAAAAAAACTAAACTTTGAGAAACTGACTAATAAAACACAACCATGAGACTACACTATCCTTAATTATAGAAAAAATCAAAAAGAGAATAAAAAAATACACCATGGTAATTCTAAGTCATTCCAAGAAGAAATCCTACAGCCCCCACTTGGACCTCACACCACACTTCCTTTAATAGGATTCTAAAATAAAAACCATGAAGGGGTCCTCCAAAAACCATTGTAAAAACCAAATATAAATATATAATATATCAATAATTTCCTCATATCACCACTTCATCCTCACACCTAAAATTCATAAGAAGTAAATGGTGTGTTCATCATGTATATAGAATGTTCCTCCTCAATCCTTACCTTCTCATAAAACTCTTCCCAACCTAACATGTACATCCAAATTATATGGAATGTCTCCCTTATACATAGCGTGCATATCAAATGGGGTACCTTACCATGTACCAAAATTTAATCTTTCCATGTTCCAACATGGAATCCTTCCATGTTCCAACATGGAATCTTTCAATGTTCCAACATGGAATCTTTCCATATTCCAACATGGAATCTTTCCATGTAACACATATAACTACTTTCTACATATAATAAATGGGATATGGTGATGTTACTTACATGTCAATATTCCCCCACATAGGGTATCCAAAAAACTAAAAATCCACACCCATATCTACTCTAAATTGAATTTCCCAAAAAAGAAAATAGTGTATCCACAAACCATTATTCACACGATTAATCAATCACATGTGTTGATAAATGCCAATGAGAGTCAAAGTTGAGGTAGATCAATGAGAAATCCCTATAATTTCAATCCATCGAAACAAGGATCCAATCCATCAGCAGCATATGAATTTTTCACTCTCAAAGATAGAGAGTAGAGAATAATGGTGGATTCCACAACAATAAGAGATATCCACATCGAAGGAAGAATAATAACATCAATTGTTACTTTGGTCTAAGAATATTACGGGTTAGAGTGGTCAAAATAATCTACTGAGAGCCTAAAAAAACCAAAGGTTCAAATTAGAGTTGATTAGGAGGAGTTAGTGTAACATCATATCCTGGGTGCCATAAAACCAGTGCCTCGGTTAGGAAAGGCCTTCAGTGGAAGCACTAAAGTGAGAAGGAAAGAGGCATTGTAGGTGTGCATGAATTATAAAATATTTTCATGAAAATTAAATAACACTTACATAAAATTATCATGGAATATTTTATATTTGTCTTTTTTAAATAAAATTGAATTGATATTCCATTAATTTTATATACATAAATATTGAGACCGATCTAGGTAGTGTTTCAGAAGATATATAACCATGTTATGAGTTTTTTGAGATTAGTCCAGGAAATTTTATGTTCAATGGATAGTGATAAAGATAAGGTCATTGAAAAACAGTTGCCTAATTTCATTAATATTGTACATGGGTAGATCATGTGCTTTGGTTTGTTTTTTGAGAAAGACTATATACGAAGGTTTTCCAGAAATATAAAAATTTGATAGATATATTTAGGAAAAAGTTCATATATTGTGTGATTTAGGAATTTTGAAGTCTTTTTTGGGACTCAGATGTAGAAGAGGTCACCAGTGGGACTCTCGAGTAGGCTTATGAGATTTTAGAATCACCATGGATATAGTATAAAGATCCACCTATGGGAGTTAAGAGTTGTTAGTGAAGGTGGGAGCTTGTAATTTATAGTGGGACTCTAGATATGAAGCACTATTGGACTTATTTTTTATGGGGATACAACTTTCCCATGTTGTAACCGACTAAAAAAAGTGAATAACCTTTATCAAGGTGTAATAAATGGTTATAGTAAGGAGTAGGCCTTTGTAATGAACCTAATAGAATCCCTGTGTTTTTCATTGATTTTATTTTTTCATTCAGGCGGATTTTCAGAATTTAAGATAAGGGATAGATAGTTTAATCAGTCATAGATTTTAGATTACAGAATAGTGAATTTTTAAAACAATGTACTATGGATTCACCCCCCCCCCCTCATTAGAACCCAACTGATCCTTGGTTAAATCAAATGGTATCATAAAAAGATCCCCTCTCATGATAAGAAAACATTATGAGAAATGAAGGATCATAATTTAGTGAGAAACCATGGAATGCCTAATTTTAGGGAAATAACTACCATACATAGAGGAATATTATACTCTTTTCCTTCAATCGCTTTTCTTATAAATGAAAGACGTATCAACCATTAGATTACCACCTATTATTAAGTATTATTATTGTACTAAATCTAAAATGATAAATCTTGAAGTTGATGGAAAATATCATAATTATACCCTAATGGATTTATCAAAAATGTTATACACTAAAGCGATGGGTGTTGAAACTACCAACGATATTTTAGACAAACTAGGAAGTACTTATGAAGGAAATATTAATGTTAAGAGAGATAATATGAAAATACTAAGAATAAAGTTTGAGAATATTAAAATGGTCGATGATGAAATCATTGATGACTATTTCATTAGGTTCAATGAGATGGTATGTAATATCTATGGATTTGGTTAGAAGATATAAGATTCAAAAATTTTGAAAACACTTTTGATAAATTTCCCTATATGATTTGATGCCATGGTTTTAGACATGGAAGATAGGGAATATATTTCATTAGAGGAGTTATATTTTATTCTCATAGATTATGAAATGATAAAGGAAATGAGTTTCAAAAAGAAGATATAGATTATATATCCTTTGAGGCTATAAGAAAAAATAAGTTCAAATAATTGGAAATTGGGGAATCAATTGATTCTGATGATGATGAATTTGATGAATACATTAATGAAATTTATTCACCTATTTAAAGATGGATTATATAGGGTAAATGAATTTAAAACTAAATAAACCACTATGGTGATGAATCTATAATTTCATTGGAATCTTTTCCATGAATTTTATAATGAAAATGGATAATTTATAATTTGATAAAAAAAGTGAGAATCCTCTAAAATAGAAAAACGATATGAAGAAGACGTATCATTCTAGTAATAGACATAATAATTTGATAAGAAATTATTTAAAAGATAATTCATCAACTAGTAGTTCTTAAAAATATGAATTTAGTTTCATTAATCAAGTTGAGAAATTTTCAATTTATTCATATAGTAATGATAATGGTAAAGCTAGAAAATACAATAAATGGATATTAAAAGATGAGTTGGAATATTCTCTTGAGAAAACCACACAATGTTGTATCATTATGCCTATAATTTTTATTAGGATCATAAGAATATTATTCTAATAGATAAGTTAAAAGTGGGAATATTTTAGTATTAAAAAATGTAGTTTAAAAGAAATAAACTAAAAAATAAAAAACTCTTACATTTTTTATTGGACATGGTTCTCAGTCCAATCAAATAATCATAAATAGAAACAATTTGATTAAATCAGAATGTAAAAGATCAGAGTCTATATGAATCCGAGTAATCAGAGTACAAGAATCATAATCATGATAGATTTTATTAATTCAAAAGTTTTGTTATTATCAAAATCATATTAATATGGATAAAATCATAATAAAAATACTAATATGATGTTTTGAATTCAATTATATGTGTGGTGGAAATATAAAAACTTTTTACAAAAAAGAAATACAATTTTATACAAAACAAATAATGACTTTCAAATCCATTAAAAGAATAATGTCTTTTAACCTTAAGAGAATCGTATTCTATAAACAAAAAATAAAGGTGTCCCTTATTTTATAATTATAAGAAAGTCTATATTCTCTTAAAAAAGAAATACCTCGATATAATGAATGAAATGAATCTATCTTCCTATCCAAAAAATCCATAGATACAATGATCCGATTATCTATCTACCTAGCCCTAGTATCCCTCAAACTGATGGATCAGATTCCCTATTCAAGTAAATTGTTCTGAAATATTATAAATTAATTTTTATGGAAATTTTTTAGGAAGTTTTTGTTGTTTTCAACTATTTCTTATATTTTTAATCAATGTTTAAGGTTTCATTTATATTGGTCTTATATTTTATGTTTTATAGTCTTTCAAAGTCGGGAACTTGAAACATTTTTAAGTTTCATGTTGATGGTTTTGAAAGCTTATAAATTGTTTTTGGTGAACATTTTTTATGAAATTATTTTTGTTTTCAACTATTTATTATATGTTTAATCAATGTTTAACGTTTCATTTGTATTGGTCTTATAATTTATCTTTTATAAGCTTTCAAAGTCACGTACTTCAAATATGTTTAAGTTTCAAGTAGGTGGTTTTGAAAGCTTATAAATTAATCTGTATCAACATTTTTTATGAAATTATTTTTGTTTTCAACTATTTCTTATATGTTTAATCAGTGTTTAAAGTTTCATTTGTATTGGTCTTATAGTTTAACTTTTATAGTCTTTCAAAGTCGCGTACTTGAAACAGAATTACACATCGGAAACGCAGAATGTACTGTGCAGGAAAAGGAGAACCAGAATCCCACATCGAAAATGCAGTATTGTTTTCAGGGCAAACCCCCTTATAAAAGGGAGTCCTGGGTGAGGGTATCAGTCAGAATCCAGACTGCTGTAATGGCAGAACCGCTGGATATTAAATAGCAGAAAAATTCTGCTGAAAAGTTTTGTTTTATATATATATATATATATATATATATATATATATATAAAACAAAACAAAACAAAAAATAAAAATAAAAATAAAAATTTTAAAAAAAATTATTTAGGCAAAGGCGGCACCTGGTGTGCCGCCTTTGCGGTTATTTTTGGGCAAAGGCGGCACACCATGTGCCGCCTTGCCCTGGGCGGAAAATTCCCCAAAGGCGGCACACCAGGTGCCGCCTTTGGGGGGTAAAAAAAAATTATTTTAAACCTGGTGGTATTTTTAAGAATTTTTTTTTGAAAAAATGTAAAAAAAAATAACCCACCATATGGCATATCCCTGATATGTGATCCCTTACCGATGCGTCACTCCTTCCAGCTAAAATACCTCTCCATTTGGTATTCCTCTCACATGATTTATTTTATACTTGTTTTATCTCTGTATGATTAAGGGTTTTGTTAATTAAGTGTTGGTTTTGGTACAGTTATCATTTTATGACCCGAGCAGGGAAATTTGAGTGGGTGTTGTCGTCACGCCTTATTTCCAAGGTTGTGTTGTCATTTAACCTTGATCCGAGGTAGATTCTCCTTGAAATTCCTTTTTAAAATTTAAGTTGCTTCTATTTATTATTGTTTGCGACAAATATATATGTACAAAAAATTATTGTGAAACTCTTGGTTAATTTATTTATTAGGAGAATTTATATTTCAATTCTTTTTGAGTGCAAAATTGTGTCGTTTTATTTTTCTTGCACATGTCTCTTGCTCGAATAAATGTTTTATTAATATTTCACATGATTTGTGATGCTTAGAGTATAGTTTATCAATTTTAAATAAATTTGTGTCCAGAAATTTATGTTTTAACCAGGAGCAGTCTTATTTATAAATTGTTTTAGTAAATTTTGCATGTGTTGCTGATAAAATGTCAGTTGGCTCGTATGGTTTACATGGGTTAGAAAATGAATTTTTTTTTTGTTTTTTATAAAAATATTGGAAACATGAAAAGTAACATTTTGAGGGTTCTTAAAAGGTTTCAAAATGATTTTGGTTTTAAAATGAAATGAGATTTTTAAAATTTTTGTGGAAGAGAATGGGGTGAATTGGGTTTCCTAAAAATATTTTTTTGGAAGTGCGTTGATCAGTTTCATATTTAAAGAAGTGTGTATTTTAAAATTAAAGTGATTTTACATGTGGTAATGGTTTGTGGCCCATTTGGCATTTTAATAAAAATGGATTTGATTTTTAGATTATGTATGAGGGATTTAAATAGACTATTTTATGTATGGTTATGAAATGTAAAACTATTTTTATACTATTTATGAAAGAGAGTTTATTTCACTTAAAAATTATGTATTGCGGATAAATCATAAGACCCATTTGTAACCTTGGTTAGATTTGTAAAAATTATTAATTATGAAAACCCTCGTTGGGTGATTCTCATGCGTCGACTACATGTAATGCGTGGGAGGACCTTGTTGGGGATTCTCAGAATCTAATATTAGGGTTTTTGGTTGGAATCCATTGTATTTGTTTTATTTTAAGACGTGAAAAGAATCAAAGGGGAGACTCATGGTGATACCTGTTTTGTGTTATTAATAAATATATATTGTGACTGGTAGCTCGGCTGGCATTGGTTGGCTCACCCCCATTCTAAATACTTGAGACATGAGAACCTAGCATAATGAGAAAATTTTCGGGGAATGATTGTTGCAATGTTCGGTTGTGGTCATGACCATTGGTAAATAGTATGAGGATATGTTTGTGTTCATTGCTATGATATTTTCCATCATCCTGCATTAGAAATGATGGTCGAGCATTTGAGCAGTTTGATTTCATTGTTTGTGACATGTCAACGAGGATGAGGCATCATGAATTGGCATCCTATAGATTATTGTTGATCTCCTAGGCACACCCTTGACTATTGACTTTTAGTTACGTGCAATAATGAATATAGTAATTTTATGCATATCTACAATGCTCTTGATGTGTACTTACTTTTGTGAATCATTGTGTATTTTATTCCTTGGCATGTGATGAACTGTTCTAATTAGGTTTAAAAAAAGAATGGTTTTTAAATGAATGTGTTTAATCCTCTTTGTAAAAATTGTAAAATATAAATATCACTTCCATTTTACAAAATCAAATTGACACTAATAAAATGAATCTATATTTGAAAAAAGTTAAGGGAAATGATCATTACTGTCGTTTTTGTATAATATTTAGAAAAAAATTGTTTTATTAATTGTTGTTCAAACTTTAAACGGGGATTCTTTTATATTAATGGAAGTGCATTGATATTGGATTATCGGTCTAGCCTACTCCGATTTAATACCAACACATATAGGTATTTTCTGATTTTAGTTCTTTTGAAGGCTCCTCCATGAGTTCGATCGCCATGGCTGACCCTTGATTGTTTAGTAAGGGAGTTACCCATTGGGTCACAAGGAGCTAGTTCAGACGTCACGTTCAGTTTGTTTTATTTTCATTTATTCATTTTTCATTTTTTCATTTTGTTTGTATTTTTTGTGCTGCTCTTTATTATTTCCCCTAATTGTATTCATTCTCCATGGGAGAAATCATTCCAACAGCCTCCGTTGATGCCTTAGCGCATCTCTCCAGCCCAAGAGGATCGGGAACGCACCTCGGGGCTTTCCGCTGGCTGCTCAGGTGACCGGTTCTAGGTACGCTCAGGTTGGTTCATGGAAATAAATGTAACAACTGGGCTCTAGTAACAACACAGATAGCCCTACCTTAACATGGTCTTCTGGTCCGGGCCCACTAGGTACCACCAGTGACCAGGAAGACACGTGGTCGCCACCATGGGGCCCGCCACATGCCCGAACATGTGAGCTGAAAATTTATTTTCCCCACATGCCAACACATGTCCTATCTAGTACATTTTTTTCTCAGTCACACACACCCTGGAGAACATCCCAGAAAGGTCACCCATCATGATCACTACACCTGGCCCAACACACTTAACTGTGGAGTTCTAATCAGATAGGTTCTCAAAAAGGAAGGTGCACATTGATGACATGAGTCATATCATTTAGTAATTTAACCCATTATCATTCGAGGGCAATACAATCACCACCCATTTAGATCACAACATCCTCTTTGAAGGCCCGACATCTCAACCTAGGCAGTGTGATGCACATATGACTAGTTACCACCCCTCATACCATATATGAAAATTGGTCCCTGATAACATCACATACCTCCCGCCTTTACATGGTCGTCAGGTCCTTTCCCACCAGGTACCACCTGTTTCCCCGCAGACACGTGGTCCCCACCCATGGGCCCACCACATGCGAAATAGTTGAGCTAACTAATGATTGTCCCAACAGGCCAACACATGCCTTTTGTTGTATGATTTGTTCTTTATCACACACACCCTGGGGAACTTCCCAGATGCTCACCCATTCTGATCACTACTCCAGGAGAAGCACACTAAACTATGGAATTCTATTCAGATAGGCTCCCAAAGTAGAAGGTGCACCTTGTTGAAATTAGTCATACCATTTATTCATATAACCCATCATCATTCAGGGTCAATGCAATCACCTCCCTTTTGAGCACAACGTCCTCATTATGGGCCCTTCATCTCAACATAGGCATTACGTTGCACTAAAGGCTGGGTACCACCTCTGATACCAAATGTGACAACTGGTCCCTAATAACATCACAGAAACCCCGTATTAACATGGTCGTCAGGTCATGGACCACCAGGTACCACCAGTAGCCCCACCGACACATAGTCCCCACACTCTGTCCCACCACGTTCCCGACCTTGTGATCTGACTAATGATTGTCCCCACATGACAACACATTTCCTTTCTATTATTTCGTGTTCTCACTCACACACACCCTAGGGAACATTCCATAAGATCACCCGTTCTCATCACTACTCCAGGACAAAAACACATAATAGTCGAGTTATAATCAGACATGCTCCCGATAAAGAAGGAGCACCTTGTTGACCTGAGTCATATCATTTAGTTATATAACCCTTTATCATTTGGGGGAATTATATTCCATGTCTCTCTAGAGGCATGGAACAACCAATCACACATTTCATCCCCCCTAAGCGGTCTCCCAATGGATTCTATGTCCTTATTCTATATATAAAATAGATAAAAATCGGTGACCATGTATCAACAATAAAATATGTCACCCCAACACATTTATAATGAATTCATAGTTTAATCAAAGAGGTATGAAATTGAATCCATGGGGTTCTTAAGTCAAAACCCTTTTTTAACCAGTTATCTAAGTTAAAAAAAAAAATCAATCATTTAATTTACTAATAATATAATTGTGTGGCGCCTTCATGTAATTTGACCAAATAAATATTCTAAGGCAAGAGATCATAGAATCACCAATAGGCATTTCAATTTAAGTGTTAAGAAATAAGGCATATGAACATGGAAAATTTAATTAGAACAATCATTCATGAGGGAACATTATACATGGTCTTTTCCCTAGGTTCATTACTCTATCCAATTCAGTGTATATCTTATGGTATTTAATATAATGAAAACCCATTTGGACTGTAAATAATGAAATGTAAAATGAGGATAATATGCCATATAGTGCATAACACTCTTAGTGGGATGGAACGAGTTAAGGAAATCAAACTATATGGTTATTCTTTTCTAGTGGGGGTCACAATACTTTTGAGAAACAATTTTAAAAAACAGAATTTTAATTATGCAGTGTTTCTAGAATGGCATGATAAAATTCATAAGAACAAAAATTATTGAAAAAATCAAATTTAATGATCTTAACGATCCAACCATACCCTTGTATATATTTTATCATCGAGTATCACCCTTTGATTCATGCTAATTTGGCTAAAATCAATAAACCATCAAATTCCATGAAAACGTGGAAAATGATATCGCACCAAGATATCAAAATTGATGGTAAGATGTATATGAATTTAAGGTATATGATTTTAGATAATACATCTAGACTCCCATTTTATTCTATGGTGAATGAATCCTATATTGGAAGGAGGAGATTCCTGAATTCCTAGGTTGAGAGGATTAGAGGGTTCCCATGTCAGGGAGGATATTAAATCACCAGTGAAAACAAGGGGGTAGAGGGAAATGAATAAATCATTAAAGATTTTAATTTTGGTAAATTCACCCTCATTAAATTAGGCACACAATTTGGCCACATGGTTTGGCCAAAACATTGGCCAACCATGAACCGTTATTTTATATTAATGGGTATATCTCATGGTTTGGAACACAGATCGACTAACACTATTAAAACCATTTAAAAACACATTTTTCTTGAAATCTTGTACCTCCACATTTTTGTGTATCCCCCATGATCCCACTATATAAAACCATATAGTTTAGGGAAAACTATATCATCGAGACTACATGATTTCTCACAATAGTGAGGTATAGGCATTTCATTCAAATTCAGGGCTCTGAGATCTGAATGATCCTCAGATTCACCAGATACCTCCTTTAATATATTATGAATAATTATTATATATTTTTGAAGGACTTTAAACCAAAAAAATTATGTTCATCACCAATGAGAAAATTCAGAATGATTCAAACATCCCCTCTTTATGAAAACTCATAACGGTGGTTCCATTCTATTGATAGTAGAACATCATTTGGGGAATGATCCATACACGATGCATGTACATAAGCCTAACAACATTTTTTATTATTGTGTGAATCCATGTTTCTATTGTACAACGACCATAAGAACTGGCCTTTCTAAGAGAGTGTTCATGCTAGGATCAATGATATGCATATGATGCTCTACAAAGGTTGCATCTGCCTCTAGATTGATATCCTTGGGGTCTAATGAATGATACGATTTTCCATGATACAATTCAAGCTAGTATAGATGGAATACATTGTTCATTTCACATTACCTATTAGGTAAGAAAACAAGAATGGCTAATATAACATCTATATACACTATCTCAATAGTGGGAACATATTAAATTGACAACATTTCTAATCTTATGAAACTTCTATAACCCATACTAGGTTATATATTCAATGAGACATAGTTACCCACCTCGATATGAAAAGTTAGGTGGAAATAGTAGTAATAAGAATTATCCATAGAATGATTTGTAGGCAAAAATTTATGAATCATCTATACTTTCCTCTAAAGTTTCTTGAATGAGACAAAGAATTGGTAGAGCTACCACACCTGCCTATAGCTAGAACATATTTGAACAGAATATTATACAAAAAGGTCCTCATATGGAGCCATCTAAATCATTTCCTATATGTCGTTGTTGTAAGAAAACTAAACTAGGGAAAAAAACATTCCTCAGGAACCTCCAAAATAATGTATACATGCCTGTAGCATATTTTCTAACTACCGTATCGTCTGGTCATACTACCTATCAATCTGATGGTGAAATGATGTACTCAAGAGAATTGGGAAACCCAGTCCCATTTTAAACCCCTTCCCGAACCACAATGAAAACTGGTCATCATTAAACGACATGAAATAATGGAGAGCTCCATGAAGTTCCACTATCTTCTAGATATAGAGACGTCCTAGATCAAAATCATAGAAGACATCCTGAATTTTTAGAACATACATGACCTTGGTCTGCATATAGATGATCACCCACACAACATCTCTACATAGAGGGTGTCTCTCCAATCCTTTCATTAAAGAAATTTTAAAATCGTTATATTTAAACTCATGAATCGATATAGGCCATATATGTCCATCATTTAAGAAGTGTCCTTCTTTCACCAACTGACTCCTGGACCACCACGTAATGAAATATGTTATCTTCCTCTTTGTACCAAGACAAAAATTGAAATGATGTATATCCTGATACAGCTTAGTGTGACTATGATGAAGTTCGCATAAAAGACGTCTTATTCCCCCAACAGTTCTACCTGTATATCCATAGCACCAATACATGGACACATAAGAGTAGAGTATCACTTCCATCAAAAACCCAACCAATTAGTGGGTTCACACCAATGATCATCTCCCTCAGAATGAGTCTAATGATGTCAGACAAATACCGTATCTGGACACCTCCCTGAGAGTGGATTTCATTATTATATATGTTAAACCTAGTTACACATGATGTTATTGAACTTTATGAATCATCTCAGATAATAAATCTTGAATCATCCAATAACTACTGAAAACATTGACATATTGTGTCCATGTTTTTTCAATCAAGTAATCAGGCACAACATATCCATTTCTAGGTGTGTATGATATCTAAAAATCTAACAACTGAATGTATTTCACAAACCATCGTTACCTTAAATTATTGTGTCTCTGTGTGAAGATGTATTTAACAATTTATAATCTATGTAAATGAATAATATTTCACTAAAAAACTATTTTCTCCAACATAAAAAGCATGAAACAAAACAATAAGATTGAGTTTATGCATATGATAGTTCATCTCATGAGTTAATGTCTCGAGGGATCTATCTACCAAAAAACATTCTACCTACATCAGAATTATTTCTGACCAAATACATGAATAATAATAGAACATTATATTGCATCTTCCCTACTCAAAAAAATTATAGACATAGCTGTAGTGAGTCTCCCCATTAAGTCATGAAACATTGTATCACATGCTATAGTCAAATCTAATTTCACAACATTCTTGTTAATTCCCATAAACAATTCATCCAAGAATGATTATCTAGAATAAATCTACTATAATATCATACTAACCCAAAAAACAGATCATATAGAATATGTTCATGGTATTATTCCATTAAACCATAATTATCAATGTATTTGGGTCAAGCGATATGCCTGAATCATATATGATATATAACATGAAGTGATCCTTATTGATCCAAAAGCCACAATTTTTAGACTCATATTTAGTTTTTTCTCTCTCAGTGTAGTCAACATGATCTCAATATGGTTGGCATGGTCGTGTCTGGTGCCCTAGTATAGTAAGACATTATCTATAAAGTCTATGAAAAAGGAATCAAGATGTTGGTGGATACACTAATTAATCAAATCCTTCAATATTTTCAGTTCATTCTTAAAAATGAAATACATAAACTGAAACTCAAATAACTCATACAGCTTTAGAACAATCTATGTGGTATGTACAATGGCCTCACACACACCTAATGGAATCCTGACCTCAAATAGATCATTGATAAAATAATTTATCATATGAACGTGAAAAAGCGGATGTCTATATGATACAATGTGTAAACTTTCATCAACAAATATTTGCCTACATAGTTGTAATATAATCACAATAATAGGGTACAATTACCCTTTATGGATAAATGGACTGGTGTACCCATGGTGATGGGATGGGTCTAATAAAATCATTTTCATCTAATTTGTCATGCTATGTCTTTAGTTCTTGGAGCATTATAGGTTCCGTCCTATATGTACCAATATGCATTGGTGTCTTAACTAGAAAAAGCTCAACGGTGAAGTTGACCACTATCTATGGAGGAAATCTAGAGATATAATCAAGGATGAAATCCCAAAATCGAACGACCACGTGATGGATAACAACAAGCCACATTCCTTGATCACGCATGAAGAGACTGGCCATTTGTGATATCATCCCACCCAGCCTAGAATGCTGGAGTTCAATTTGACATTCATAGAGATCATTGTCTCCCTTATAGACATATTCAATGCCTTCAGTTGTTGTAAATGACATCCGATAGGGATATAAATCCACAAATTCTCGATTCAATAGAATAATTTCCATACCGAGAAAGAAATATGAGTCACTCATCTCGAGGATGAAGAAATTCCATAGGAATCGGTACCCACATATCGACTTGCAGACTCCATGCACAAGAATATACCATGGTCTCTAAATCCCAATAGTGTGTGAAGGGTTATAACACCACTAAAATTTTCTATTCCTAACCATGAATATTCCTTAGTACTATAATATTGTATAGTGTTTCATGAACATGCATCAATTAAGATATATAGTAAATTTGAGGCTACCAAGGTAGTTCCTATAACTATAGATAGACCTAGAATTATTTCCTCTTCTATAGGTTGAAAAACATAAATAGGACATGGACCTCATGCCTAGGATACATCCTAACTAGCTTAAGTTGGTCCTCTATATACTGGATGGAAAACAGAAACCTAGCTACTATGGCCACAACAAATATATCAGCCTAATGTGCCTATATAATATGATATTCCTTCCTTGAAATGTGTCATTGATCAGGAAACATAAGGTTGTACTTGAAAAAACCTCACTCACATCGCACTAGATGAATGGATTGTTATAACTGTGGGAGGTGACTCCTCGTGTTGCAAGACTGACACTCGATCAAGTTCCTCATTCAATAGTATTTTTTTGACAGGATTTATGCACAATGAAAACACATAATAGTTATTAGTGTGATCAAATTGGTTTGTACATCCTCCAAATGTACACTTATTATGTCTCTTATTATTTGTAAATTAAACACTACTATTCCTATAAGCTAAAATGCCCTTTTTCATGTCACATGATTCCCTCAGGTTTCCCTTAGCGATGAGGTGTTTTTCCCAATATGGGAAATTGAGCTTTTCTAAAATAAACTCTCATATGGGTGGATATACCAATCATTCCCTTGCTTAAATTGACTCAATTTACATAGCTCATCACTGGTCATGTTTGGTGAGAAACATTGCAATTCATTAAATCATCTTGAATATTCAATCACCAACATGTGACCATGCCCAAGGTGCATGAATTCAAAAACCATATCTATCCACATGTTTTGTGGGAAAAAGTAGTCAATTTATGATAACAATAATTGCACCCATACCACATACTAATGTGGACCTACCAGATACAGAACATCACATAAATTCTTTGAGATATCACACATCATGATGCTTTCAATGTTGAACTTTAACATTATATGTGTCTCAATGTAATCTAAAAATTACACCACAACCCCCTTCCATGATTCAACAACCTTTGGTATTCCATACCCTAATTAGTTCAGAGGATTCTAATGCTAGAACTAATGGTTCAGCTGTTCCATTGATGGGGAAGTTCATTGTTCAACCAAAATAGATTGCATGAAGCATATGAAACTATCTCGAAACTGGACAGTATCACCTAGAAGTAGATTACTTGGAGGCTAATATGTGGAATCATTGGAGGTATAATTTGTGGATTGAGAACACCACCTAATGATTATTGTTTTCTTCACATTCCAACATAAAAAACTAGGTAGTTGAGGTGGAATAGATCTAAATATTCTAAGCATATGACTTGGAATAAATTTAAAAATATTAAGGATATTTGTAATAAATGACATGAACAAGGATACCCTAAAATAAAAATACACCCAATTGTATTCTCAAATATATAGGTCCTATTATTATGAATTAGAAACTAAATTTTCAAAGGAGATGCGACCTACATCATAGTACTGTTGTCGTGTTTGGATAAGGTGTCAATATTCTGATATGAAAAATCCTTTTCATTTTATGAATGCATTCATTTTGATTCATTTGGATTGATTTTTATTTAATTTAGTATTTGAATAAAAAACAATTAAATGAGTCGCCATTTCCTATTCATAAGGGGATATACTTCTTTAAATTGAAATGGGAGTGTCAACTAATTATTTCATACACTTTAAAATAGAAAACATGTGTAACAGTCTATGGATTTTATATTGATTACATAAGAATCTTTTGAAAATAAATAATTTATACAACGCATTTGGAATAATTTCCAATTAAACCAATTATGAAATGATTAGATATAAAAGAACATAGAAAGGAATAAATAACAAGGAACATGAAATAGTAATAACATGAATAGAAGTAAATGAACATTGAAAATAGGTATGGCATGGCATAATGTATTAATCATTAATTCAAATTGTTCCAAGTATGATGAATTGTACTAAAATACCTCACATAATCGGGTTATATCTGTCATCATTATCAAATAATATTGACATTAATAGTAGTACAAAAAAGTGCAGTACCAAATGAAAAAATCCCTTAAAACCATAACATGCACAAAAAACATCATTTACACCACAATGTTAAACTTATTATCCCCTAAAATCCATGTAGTAACTCAAGGTAATAGCCTCATAACCAAATTCCAACAGAATTGTCTCATGTATAACCCAAATAGTATGAAATATAGAAAAGCATTTATGATACAACATTATAGTGTCCCACACCAGATGCCACTCACCCGTTATTTGAGATGGTTGGCCACAAAACATCCACCGCACCTTTTGTAACACCATATGTTTGAATAAAATTATCATCGTTAGTAATTAAAAAAATAAACTTTGTAACTAATTATTATGTTATTATTACTATTTTTATTAGTTATTACTCCTCAAAATGTGGTATTACTCATTAAAATATTAGATTATAATTAATAAATATATATAAATACATGTTATAATTAAAATATATTTAGATAAAAATCACTTTTTGAAATTATTTTTAAATGCTATTGACATAAAATTTTATTGAATTAACACTATTTTAAAATGAAATTATATAAGTGATAAATTTTTAACATATTAGCAATTAAATACAATCAATGTGAACATTAAAAATGTATTATTGTACATTCTATTTAAATGAAACTATGTATTCTTTTCAATATTGTATATATTTATAATTTTTTATATTAAATAAGTAAAAATAAAGGAATAAGTGATTAAAATATAAAAATAGTGATAAACAAATACAAATAAAAAGAAACAAAAAACTGATTTTTTTTAAGTTCAAATCAATTAGGGGTTTTGGGGTATGGGTAAACACAGCCCGCACATAGGGTTGGAGAAAATAGAATCCAGAGGATATAGCCATTTTTGAGAGGTGAGTGTGATTTAGGGCAGACATCGAGGGCTAGTTTTCTGAAGGATAGTGTCCATATTAAGGAGTTAATCACAGTAGAAAAATTAGACTGACTTGAGGATGGTTAGTCTTCTTTTACGAGCTTGAGGCCGAGCATAATGATTAAGGGTTTTGTCTTCCAGATCAATATTGAATCCAATGTGAGGCCTTCACAAGTGAGTTGGATGCATTATAATGACATCTATAGCTGTATTTGAGATGTGTGGAGGTCTCGAACAATATTTTGGTAATAATAACATCAATTGGTCATAAATCACAAGTAGTTATTATTTAATTTGTTTCTTATTAACTGAATATTCTAAAAATAGCCATACCAGGGTACAGTCTATTGAATTAATCCACATTCATAAACTATAGAAATTATTTTATTGAATGTCTACCACTTCTTTTGTCATGGTTTTAGATTTTTCATCCTCCTAATGTTATCCTTTTTTTTCATCATTTTTTGATCGAATTTTGATCCGAAAGAAAAATATGCATCTTTTTTGAACATATAATTTTCTAAAAATGACATTTTATAAATTTTATATATACACACACATGAATATCATTTTCTACAAAATCTATTTTTGATAATCGTTTTTCTAATAACGATATCAATCATTTACAAAAACTAAAACAAAAAATCACAATCTCATCTGGATTACAATATGTTTTGCACTGCAAGCTATGTCCAAAGGATAATTTTTTTATGGAAAATTTGAAATAATATATATATATACATTATGATTATACCTATAAATAGTTTTTTAAGTTGAGTTTTTCAATAACTACTTTGCCTCTGCTTCTAAAGTGTTATACTACCCTACCTAAATACTTCGTGTCCTGCACACCCAATGTGAGGAAAATAATTGTGTGGGTGAATCATTCTTCTACCAGGGTGGGGAGTTTTTAGAATATAAAATTTGTAAGGGAAAATGTATTTTCAAATACTTTTTATTCAATTTCAAACTATTGTTTTAAATGGTTCTCATTAATTTAAATTATGTTTTACATTTACGATGATAAGAGCATATTTCATTAGAAAAACTATATTTGTTTTAATAAGGGAATATACATACATGACTATAGTTTTCAGAGTAGATAAGGTAATATAAAATATTTGGTTATCCAATATTTAGTTTTATGAATGAATTTTATGTTCAATATTTATTTTGATGGCATTTTTGTTCTCTAGAATCTATTTAATTTCTAGTAATGGATTATTTATGATTTATTTTTTTTCATCAATCCATCAAAATTATCTGTAAGGAAAATCATTTGTTAATAAAATAGTTACAATTTCTATTTTATGACTTTTTCTAATGGATTATTATTTTTCAAATACATTCCTTGAAATATTCATTTTTATTTTGGTAAATGATTTATTCAATAAAATATTTCAAGAATATATTTAATTTTTCAAAACAATGTTTAAATCTAGTTTTGTGTTAGGTATATAATGATATATAATTTTTATGAAAAATATCAATTTATTTTAGTGAAGAAAATAATATCTAATAAAATATTTATTATTATTTTCTCTAAATAGAAGCCATCATATTTTTATTATTGAAATATTTTGAAATTTGTTTAGTAAACAGTTCTGATATTTTTAGGGAGGTTTTATTATTTTCAATTTAAAAATCTATTTTATAATTATAATTTATTTTGGAAGGGACATCTCATATTAAATAATGTAAATAATATATATATATATATATATATAAAGACATATATATATATATAATTGTTCAAGTATATAAATTTTTTAACAATTAAATACATGATATATAAAAAGAATTGTTAATGCACATATATATATATATTGTTTTTTGACTGTCTTAATTGATATATATATATATATATATTATATATGAGTTTCCTAATTGTTCAAGTATATATAAAAATAATACATGGTATTATTATTCATATATATAATTGTTTTAAATAAATTATTAACGTAGTATTATTTCAGAGATGAATTTATAAATAATGAATATCATAATTTTATCATGTGCATGAAATATTAAAATAAAGATTGTGGTCATACATCGATGATTTCATTTTCATAATGATATATGAATTATAAATTAAATAAACAATACAAAAATTTATTTTTATGTTAATAAGGATAAAATTTTATGTATGCGGATGTTGATTAATCAACCATGAGGTTTTGCAACATCATGTATCATGATATTTTATCACACCAATTTTAATTTTTAATTTTCAACGAAGATGTTTATTTATATATTAATATATAAATAAAATTGAACATGTTCGTTAAAAGAATGATTATAAATATATTTTCAATGTTAAACCACCAGTGAATATTATAAGCATATAAGGAAAGCTAAGACAAAAAGGTTTTATAAAAACCAGTACTTGAACATTTTAAATACGATTGGGGATTATAGGGTGAATAAATCCCTCATGTTGTTAGGCATAATATTTATTCAATATTTTTAATGGGAAATGTTGTTTGGTTTCAAGAGTTGGCATAATATTTTCAATAGAATCAATGTATTAGTTTAAATGTGTTTTTAAAGTATAATTATTTTTCAAAGAATTATATTATTTTGTAAAATTTGATTTAGAAATTTATTTTTCATATGTATTATTTATGGTAAGTTCTAATAGAATTTATGAATGGTTTTCAAAACTCCTTACTAGGAAATAGAATGCTCAACCATTATTTTTATATTTTTTTCATATGTATCATATATGTTCTAACTGCGACATCATTGTGTTGATGTTAGCGCGCACAGAAACATATGGGGAGTGGTTTTATTTTTGTTCAAATATGATAAATGTAATTTTTTGGTATAATCCTCTAGAACATAAACTAGTAATAGGTCATTTTTTGTTAAATGTTTAGTATAATTGTTCAGTTTCTTTTAAAAACAATTACACAACATTTTCAAGCACTATTTCCGGATGAGTGAGTTTAGGTGTTATAATTGGTATAAGAGGAATGGTCTAGACATGTTTAGAGATTATAAATTTTCTATTGAGGTATTAAAAAATATATGCCTTAGAATTATATTTGGATATTTAATTATGCTTATAAATATTTTTTTTAATATGAAAATTCATAATATTTTTAAGTACGATGAAATAATTGTGAGGGAGAAATTCATTTAGGGGGGATAATGTATCACCCCATGTTTAAATAAAATAATCATTGTTATTAATTATAATAAATCAACTTTATAACTAAATATTAAGTTATTATTAATTTTTTTTATTAACTACTACTCTTCACAGTATTGTTTTATTCATTAAAATAGGATATTATTATTAATAAATAGATATAAATACTTGCAATAATTATTTTTTGTAATGACAAACCATTATTTTAAATTATTTTTAAATGCTATTGATGTAAAATTTTAATAAATTAATTCTATTTTATAAAAAAATATAAGTGATATTTTTTTATATATTAACAAATAAATACAATAAAAGTTAATATTAAAAATATATCATTATAAATTAGGTTTAAAGGAAACTATATAATTTTTCAATATAGTATATATTTATATAATTCTTTACTAAATATGTAATAATAAAAGAATAATTGATTTGAATAAAAAAATTATAAATAGATACAAATCAAAAGAATGAAAAATGTGATCTTTTAAAAAAAATGAAGAAATCAATTATGGGTTTCAAGTTAAGGAGAAACACATGGCACAATTTGGGATAGAGAAAAATGAATCCATAGAATGTTGCAGTTCTAGGGAGGTGAGCACGATTCAAGGCCGACGTTGATGACTTCACCAATGAAGATTCATGTTCATCTTATGGAGTTAATCATGGAAGATGAATTAGACCGAGTCGGGACTTGTTCGTCTTCAATTACAAGGCCAATGAGAAGCATGATGATTAATAGTTTCGACTACCAGAGGAATCTTGAATTATTTCTAAAGCTTTCACGAGTGAGATGAAGGCCTTTAAATTACATTTACAGCTATATTTGAGATACATGGAGGACCCTAACATGATTTTGGGAAAATAACCTCTGATATGTCAGAAATCACACGTAGGTATTATTATATTAGTTTATTATTATCCAAATATTCATAAAATCATCTTACTAGTGTCCAATATATTGTTTTAATCCACTTGAATCTGCTATCGATGATTTCTACAACTTCTTTTTTTGTGGTTTTAGATTTATCATCCTAAGTTCATTAAACTCATTATGTTCATAATTTTAGTGATCATATTATGAACATAAAGAGGCATCTACCTCATTTAGGAATATATTCCTCTTTTAAAATGATAATTTATAAATTTAATACATACACGCAATTGATTTTAATTTTCCATTCTATCTCTTTCAGATAATCCATCTGTAGAAAACCATATCCATCATTTTCGAAAACAAATACAAAAAAAATCATGATCTCATCTGGATTAAAATATGCTTTTCACTGAATGATAAAATGAAAGTATAGTTATCTTATAAAAAAGTTGATTTAATATATTTACATATAATCTATGTTTATAACTATAAATAGGTTTTTAGGTTATGTTTTTTTAAGAAGCACTATACCTCTATTTATGATGTGTTATAACACCATACCTAAATATTTCATGTTCTTCACTCCCTATGTGAGGAAAATAAGTGTGTGATTGATTGATTATTCTACTAGGGAGAGATAGTTTTAGGCAAATAAAATTGGATAGGGATTACATATTCTGAAATAATTTTTATGAAATTCAATATTATTTGTATGTGTTTTCATATATTTAAATTCTGTTTTACTTTTCAGATGCTAAGAGCTTATTTTGCTAGATTAAATGAATTTGTTTTATTATGTGCATATGCATACAAGACTATAGTTTTCAGAGTAAATAATGTAAAAGAAATCATTTTGAATACGAATATGTAGTTTTATGATTGAAATTTATTTTCAATGTATTATTTTGAGGGAGTGTTTGTATTTTAGAATCTATTAAATTTCACGTATGGGATTATTTATGATTTAGTTTCTGTCTTTAGTCCTTCATAATTTAATCTAAGGAATTTAGTTTTTTTATCTCAGTGGTAAAATTTATATTATCCTAGTTTGTCTATGGGATTACTATTTTTCAAAGAATTTCAAGGAAATTTATTTTTCTTATTTTACTATGTTATTTCTTCAATTAAAAATTTCACAGTATTATTTAATTTATCAAAACTATATTATAATATAGTATGGTTTAAGGGATATAATGTAAATGAATTTTTCTGACAAATCATGATTTATTTTAGTAAGCAAAATTATTTTTACTCCACGATTTTTTACTGTTTTCATGGAATATAAATCATCATGTTTGCAACATTGAAATGTTTTAGAAATTTTTTAGTAAATTGGTCTATGATTATTAGGATAGTTTAATTATTTAAAATTTACGATTTTATTTTTTTAATTCAATTTTATTTTGGAAGGGTCTTCTCATACAAAATCATGTGAATAGTATGTATATATATAATGGTTCAAGTATATAATGATTTTGAAAAGTAAATATTGGTATATAAAAATAAATATTAGATGATAAATATATATATATATATATATGAGTGTATATAAATTACAAATTCCATAATTGCTATATATATATTATTAATAATTTCATAAATGGTCAATTATATAATAGTTGAAGTATATAATTTTTTTAAATACATTATTAACCAAGTATTAATTAACATATGAATTTATAAATTAAGAATTTCATAATTTTATCATGTTCATGAAATATAAAAATCATGATTATGGACATACATCGTTGATTTTGTTTCATATACATATATTCATGAGCAATTAAAAAAACAATAAAAAAATAGATATTTAGGGAAATAAGGATGAGTTTTTTTGTGAATGGATGCTGATTAATCTTCCATGTGATTATACAATGTCATGTATCAAAATATTTTATCGTAAAATTTTGAATATGTAATATTCAATGATGACTAGTATTTATATATTGTTATAAATATAAAATAGAATAATTTTGTTACATATATGATTATAAATATATTTTCAAATATAATACTCCTGTAAAAATTATATGTATATAAGGAATGCTAATACAAAAATGTTTTATAAAAATTCATATTTAATCATTATAAATATGATATGGAATTGGAGACTGAATATATCCCTCAATTGGGTTTGCCCAAGATAGCCTTTAATGTTTCGAGTGGCCATAGTTTTTTTGTATTAAGATCTTTCACAATATTTTCAACAGAACCATAGGTTTAATTTAAATACATTTTTATAGAATAATTAATTTTCAAATAATTATTATATTTTGTAAAAGATGTTTTACAAATTTACTTGTATGATGTATTATTTAAGTGATATTTTCATATAATTTATCAAAGATTTTAAAAACATTTTTCTAGGCAATTGGATTCCCAAATATTATTTTTAAACATTTTTAATAGGTATCTTAGACGTTCTAATGAAGAAGTCCTTGTATTGAAGTTAGCGTACGCAGAAGCATAGTGTAGAGTTGTTTTATTTTTTGTTCAACTCTGATAAATGTATGATTTTATTTCTGATACACTAAATCCTAAATTGTTAAATGGTCCTCATTTTTTTTAAGTGTTTTGTAATAGGTCAGTTTCTTTTAAAAAAAATTACATAACATTTTCATACACTGAGTCTGGAAGAGAGGCCTTAGGGAGTTATACGTTTCCAAACCTATGAGGCTTTTAAATAGTATTGGAGACCATGGTAATGTTGTGGGGAGTCAACTACCTCCTTAATAAGAGTATACCATGATATAATTAGGTATAAATTTTCAAATAAGAATCAATATAAAAACACACAAAAAAAAAATATAATGGAACCAAAATGCAAGATCATACAAAAATAAAAACTAAATGGTAGATACCGAATAACAAAACATTAAAATTATAATTATGGTAATGTATCTATTTATAAAATTAAACTTACAAGTGTAGGGGATACAAGAATATATAATATTATGAATCAACATAAAAAAATAAAAAAACGTTTATGACTAGAATATCAAGAATGGGCTTGGTAGTCTTACCCCAACTCTATCATAACATTGTTAATAAAGAAATATATTTTGGTTTCTTCCCATTATATTTACCTACAACAATGAACTCTACTCGTTTACCCAAGGTGCCCGATTAGGGTTGCAGATACAATTTTAAATGGTTGGTGTCAATTGTGTCTAGAACAATTCATAAAATGAATTATAAAATAAGCATTTTGTTATAAAAGTTTATAAGCTAAATATAATTAAATTATTAAATATTTAGTACTATGTTCCTTTTGGATACCTGAAAAATTAACCATCATAACCTCAGCTAGTAAGTCTTACCAAATGGAAACTGTAACTGTATGGTAAAAGGTAATATGTTTAAGTTGATGGATTTTTCCAAAGAATTTTCATAGTCTAGAAGAACATGTCCCTAAATCTCTAAAACCTGTGGGTGATTTATATTTTTTCAAATCCTTTATCTACTATTTTATTAATTCAATTGAAAACACATTAATAAAATTCCATGAGACACCCTGATCTCATCTATAAAAATAAGAAACACATCAATGTATTTCTCAGGGGGATAATCATACTAAAAATGCAATGGAGTTTTTCCATGATTACCCAAGGAAGATGTCTCACATAACACTCAAAGCAGGATGAGAAATGTAATGTACCTGGATTCAATTTCATATATACTATCACACATAGCGGCCGAAGTATTTATCATGACATGTTACAACCAATCATGCCATTAATCCATTATAAGGTGTATCCTATATGAAATTTTTGTCCCTTTATTGGAGGTAAAATATATAATTCTCATTGTGTATATCTCATGAATTACTGATGTCTCTCTTAGCATGTTTACCTATAATTCATAATTTTAACATTATGGTATAAGATTCCATCAAAGGGGTCCTTAATTCAAAGCTCCTTATTTCACCGTAATCACAATAGTAAAATAAATATTAATAAAATTAATTTATTACATATCTTATTAAGATGATTCTTCTATTTATTAAAACATCTATATCATATTAATAATGATCAAAATGGAATCTCCATTTGGAATTCCTATTTAATTCCGAAGTGACAAGAAATAAATGCTTGGCCAATTTCATTAGCTCAAACATTCACTACGTAATGGTATTTCAAGGTTTTAAAAATATTCATTACTATATGAACTTCGATTAATTGATTAAGATACTTAATATATGTAAAGAAAATTAACGGGTTTTAAAAATATATTGAAATAGTGTATGGTTAAATATAATGTCAGTTAGACTCCCAGTGGGTTGGTCTTATTCTATTAAATCATCATCAGAGGTGACTTGATGCTAGTGGGGGTAATAATACACGTGATGATCAATTTGGAACAAATAAATTTAGATTTTGGATGAAAAACCGGAACAAACCAGGGATCATCACAATTAGAAAATATTTAGCACAAACTAATGAATAGATAGATCATATACCAACTAATATAGACTTGTACAACATCCCTCATATAATATGAGCCATTAAATAGAGTTTTAGTGGGATGAAATAAATGAAACTATTAAATTCACAAATCAATGGTCCAAATGAGGTTATACCCATAATGTGAAATAGATGAGATGAGGATCTTCAAATAGAGTGGAGAGAATTCAAAATGGGATCTCTATCTTCTCATTGAATCTAACAGTTAATGAAATGGAGACGAGAGGAATTATTTTATAGAATTTAAATATTGGGAGGATAAGAGGGATTCCCATAATGAAGAGAAAACTATTGAAGAAATGTAACAACCAGATGTTTTTAAAAAATAATTTTTTCTTTAAATAATTTTTATTTTTCAATAGCTTGTTTTTCACGCAATCATCAGTTTAAATATACCCTCGTGATTCACATAATATAAAATTACCATTATATACTAGTTGATATAAAAAAAGGAATAATTATAAATAACTTATGAAAATGAATTATTAATTAATTAACTATTAATTATTTATGGAAAATATTAATCAATTAGATAGTTATAGTTTTTTTGAGGAAATTATTTTTAGAAATGATATTAGTGATATATATGTGTGTGTTATACTTTATAATTATTTTATATTCATAAAATAGATATTTATGTCATAGGGTATGAATAAAAACTTATTTTATGTATATAAACTTATTTTTTTAAACGTTAGGTTTTAAACCATTTAATGGAAGACACGTTTTAAATTAGAATTTTAAACATTAAAATATTTTATATGACAATATAAACATGTTATTTTTAAGCATGATTAAAAATTTACAATGGTTAAAATTCTAATTAAATTTTGATAACTATAATGATGTGATGAATAGTAAAATTACGCTATATTTTAATTAAAAAAATATATTTTCATCGAGATTAATTTATATGGATAAAATATAATATTTAGTGGCTTTAAATTAAAAATATAAAATAATTTTACAATTTAATATAATTTATTTCATTATCATTAATTTTATATTGAATTCCTAGGTAAAAACATTTCAATGTTTTTCCATGTTTTGACATTTATAACATGTTTACTCATTTCTACAATAGGATTAATTTTTAATTAATTACTGTATATTCAATGTATTGAATATAGAAATACAGTTTTTTTATTTTGAGTCATAAGGTAAAAATTATGGGAATAGGTACCTTTTATTTTTTAACATTATAAATATTAACTTCGGAACTTATTATTTTGTACTACTATTAAACGATAAATCTAGAAAATAAGGGTAAAATTTATTAATTCAATAGTACAAAACTAACCTAAAACGTGTTCTAATAATATTGGATGATATATTTATGACAATTTTCATACTTTTGTTTATCTTTATACCCCAAGGATTCACTTGGATGTTAAAGTGACATTTTATAAGAATTTATTTAATGTAAGATAATTATAAGATAATCACATATCTTATAATAAATCAATTTTAATACAGGGTTATATAATTGATCTACATATATATAAATAGTCATTAAAAATATAATAAAATTTCAAAAATCATGGTTTTTTATTTATAATTTTTATATATTATATAAATATATTTAATTATGACACAATTATGATGTAGTAATTACCTAATTAATGAGTTATTCAAATAAATGAATTTATAAAAAATATAATAAATTTCATTTGAACATTTTTATGACATCTGTAATTTTTTTGGATGACATTGACATATCAGGGATGATTTTATACCTTTGGGTCAAGGGTATCAGGTTGTTATTAATTTTAAAAAAAATTATGAATGAATAGTTTCCAAAAATCCTATAACTCATGACTTAAAACATAAAATAGTTTATTAAATGATATTAAAATTTAAAAAATATATGATTATTCAAAATAGTTAATATAATTATATATATATCATTAATATCTTTTTGTTGGTCATTGGACATTTTTTGACCATTATATTAACCCATAATGTTTAAATAACATGATATCATCGTAAGATTAAAAAGGTTAAAATTTGGGATAAACCAAAATGACATGGAATAAAAAATAATAAAAATTGTCTTAAAATTATTGTTTGATTTGTATTAAGACTAAAATAATATTATATTTTAATTAAATTATTTTTTTCCTTTTTTAATTGAAATTGAATTTATAATAAATTAATAATTTGAGAGTTTCCTAAACAACCCCTCTCTTCTCTTATAAAAGGGAGTCTCCTCCCTCTACTATTATATCCATTTTATTACTTATAGATCATCCAAACAATGTATATTTCTCTTTTAAAAATACCTAGTACCATTCTAGAGGTTCTTTTATTCTCAAAAGTCAATCTCCAGTGCCCTAAGAAGAAATCTAAATGATGCGCGTCGAGGAAGAGGTAATCTCCTATACCGATTCATTCAAATTTCATTCATATTTTACTACCTATTATATAGTTGTTTCATTATATATTAATATCATCTGTATTAGTCATATATAGATATTTTATTATAAATATTAAACAATCATATTCTTACATTTATTCTTCCTTTGAAAAACAATATCCTCCCATTTGATTACATTCGGCTTACTATCTCCATGCCATGGTGTAATCTATTTATTAACCACAACCTTACATGGATGGGTATAATTGTGGGAATTATTACTATAAATGAGTAATATAAAATTATATTAATTCTGATAAACTATACCCTAACCAAATCAACACCATTCAAAAATTATGGGAACGATATCTTTGCTTGTGCGGATGTACGACTTACCGTCTCTATGGTGCGATGTTATTTGTTCTACATAATCTTCCTTAAATCATGAACATATAAATGAATTGAATGAATAAATATGTATTATATTATACTAATATCTTTATTTAGATAATATATCCATAAACTAGATTAAGTAATGAGAATTTATTTGAAAAAATATACATAAGAACAGAATTCATTTATTACCCGAATAACAAGTAATAATGAGATGTTACTATCAAATTGATGAAAAAAACAAAATAAATGTAGTCATAAAAATTAATGCGATTCTGTAATACATTATTAAAATTATTTATATCATTATATAGAATTTTTTTTCTACATAGAAAGTATATCAGACCTAAGGTAAGGGATTATTTTTTACTCTCATTTTTATCAGAGATTTTTTATACATAATTATTTATTGGGGTTATATTTATCATCTACATCCATGTTTTCAAAATATATTTTTATAAGATTTTTACTCTTATTATATGTAGGTTTAAATTCATTTTTTTTTACCATTTTTACTTTTATATTGTTTTATGGAAGGAGTATTTCTTTTGTTTACCATTCGAGGTACATTTTGACATACCCAGAAAACGTATGAGCATAAAGTTTTTTATCTTATTTAGAATGGAAGGGGTTTTACATCTTCATGATAACTTATATCCCCGAATCATCCTGTAAAATATTTTAATTTTATCTTCCACTAAATTATTTTCGTTGAAAATATCACAATATTTTGAGAAATGAAAATTTTTTTGAAGAAGAAATGATATTTTCCTTAAGAACTATGTTCAAGTGGTTTATCAAAACGAGTTTTCATCTAAGATGATAATATTTAAATAGGGTTATCTCTTTATCCATATTATTAATATTTTTATTTTTTTTAATTATGGAATCATATTTTATATGGAATATTTTATGAAATATTGATGTTTTTGAAAGCACATTATATTTCATATGTTAAGCTACGATGAATGCATTTTTTTGTGGAATATGTAAATATGATATCGTTATGAAATTTTTGGGACCAATATCACCTGAAAATTGATTGGTTAAAGATTTATATCTATGGAGATAGACATGGATAGAACAGAATGATAATTTGGTTCAGTGATACAGTTATTGAATGAGGATTGAACTTGGTTTAGTAATGTACTTTGTCTATAATGATGGTCTTGGAAATGAGCCTCTACTAATATAAAATTATTCTATATGTTTATTTCTATCTGCTAAAAAAATTCATGTCATAATTTAGGACATATTAGATTACATTTCAATTCTATTATTTATCCCATGACATGATATTGTGAAATTTTATATACAAGATAATATTATCAATTGTTATGTTCTTATTAATATAATACGAATGATATATCATTTTTTACCCTTACGTAGCATTTTATCGCACCATTTTATATGTTTTTCCCTTGATTATGAATAAGGGTATTTTGTAAAATATTAAAAAATGAGCTTAGTTATGATGAAATTAATGGGAGATAATGTAGTTGTTTTATGAACCAGTTGTTTATGGTTTCTTGTTTCTATGGGTACTATACAATATTGCCTTATCATTGCATTGTTATATGTTGTAATAAATATACATCAATTCTGATGTAATATCATTGTATGTATATAATGGATCGATATTAGAAAACAAAGAAGACAGTGTAAAAGGACAAAATCATTAAAGAGTGTATTTTAGAAAATTTAACCTCATTTTAAGGGGTGTATGGTTTGGCCAGGTTGTCTGTATAAACTATGCACCAATTGTGATCCTTTACCTACTACTAAGAGGCACATCTTAGGGTTTGGTGCGTGGTTTGACTAAACAGGCACAAACCGGTCAAAAAAACTCTGTCCTAAAACTATTTGGAACCACAAGTTCATGTCCCTTAGGTTAAATGGTTTCACACAAACATGCAATCCCACATGTTCCCACTACTTGAAACCACATGGTTTATGGAAAATAATGCACATAGGGTGGCGCTATATCTCTAAACAGTATGTCCTAGTCTCATATTCAAAATTATAGGCACTGAAGTCCAAATGATCCCCAAACACTCTTCATCCATCCTGGAATGGTTTTGTAATCATTATTGGGGCCATTTAAAGGAATTAGAATAAAAAAATTATTGCTCTATACCATAGATAAAATATCAGATGTTACAAAAAATCATGAAATAACTAAATCATAAAAAATATATAGAATGAAATTTAGTTATTTCATTTATAAATATCCCTATTTTAGATAAAAAACATTAATAATCATTTATAATATGAAAATTATAGTATATTACTATAAAAAAGTTTAAATTATGAAGAAGTGTAAAGTATAATTTAATAAATATTAACTATTAACAAAAATTTATATCATTTTTTTTAAAATGTGAAACAGAATAAAAAGTAAATTATTCAATTATAGAAATGTGAAATGAAAAATTCATTAATATTAATTAAGAATGAAATGATAGACTATAACTAGGTGAGCTATATAATAAATGAGAGATATATGATTAATTACATATAATTTTATATAATATTACACAGTAGTATGTGACAATTAACTAATGTAAATATATGGATTCCAAATATTCTAAAATAAACAAATGAATATTGATATCGAGTAGAATATTAATAACTAAATGGTAGTATAAATTTGAAATTAAAAATAAATGTACATTTTTTATGGAATTATGAATTAATAAGGGGAATCGTATAAAAATACATGTAAACCCAAAAATTTACTAGGTGGAAAGAACATAACCGTTTATTTAGAGAGAATATATATATAAATTTACATATGGAAATTCCAACATAGGAATTTCCTTTTGAAAAAGATATATTAAAAGAGACACCTTTATGATATTGGTAATAAATGAATCAAAATAAAATAAAATAGCGAAGATGGAAAAGATATTTATAGTACATTAAAATCAAATGAAAAATAGTATATATTCATTGATCCATTAATTTATATGCCATATAAGTGAATATGGTTATTTCAGAAGGATAATATCATAATAATTGGAGAAATAGATGAAAATATATTAATTTTACTACAATATCAATAGACATTCAAAAAAAATTATATAGTATAATTAATCACTTTAATAATAAATTTCACAAATATAATTCAAGTATTGTTATTTTTTCTATAATGAAATGTTATTTGTTTGGAATGATTTATTCCATTATTATTTTGCGGAATTTCATAAAAATTATTTGATTATTATTTCACCATTAACATATATAGTGGGTCTATTTTTTAATTATAATGACTCCAATTTTTCCATTATCATTTTATGGAATATACAACCATAACTCATAAAATTATAATTCCTAACATATATGTTTTAAATGATTTTTTCAATATTAATGAGACAATTTATAATTCTAGTTCATTATAATTTATTAAATTTATATATTATAAAAATAAATATTAATCATCAAAATAACATAGTATCGTTTATAATGTATCTATAACCATTCATAATGGAAATGGTGAAAATATTAAAACATCTTTCATTCATTTTATCGAACATTCCAAAATAATAAAAAAATTTATTTATGAAAAAGAACTAGTATATAGTTACATTATAGAAACATAATGATTTATTTATGAAAGATGATTTTAATTGTATATCATTTGAATTGTGTATAACATTTCATAATACTGGAGACTAAATGTAAATTATAAATGATAGAGAGTAATATGTTACATACATTGATGAATTTACCACCTAAAATAATTTATTCATTTGTAAAAACGATATAATACCAATTATTAGGATCTAAAGCCACCAAATATTGAAAATGACTAGTGAAAATGAATTTATTCATACATTTTGTATTGAACTGATGGTTATAATTGAATTTTGTGGGTTTCGGAATGAGAACGTTGTTTATGGAGTTGGAAAGACATTTTTCAACTTCTAATTCCATAATGGTTAAAAATGATCATTTTAAATGCAATATGTCCTATAAGGGAAAAGAATAGGTAAAAATTATTCTATCCATTATTGACCATAATTTAATTTTTTTATTTTTTTATAATAAAAATTAACATAAACTATATTTTTCTATTTTTACAGTTTAAAGACATGATTCACTTTTATCCAATTCATTATATTTTCTACCTAAAAAAACAAACCCCATTTTTATATTCCTATTTTTGGAATAAGAAATTTCAATCTATTATAAAATTTTATATATGCAAATATGTGAATGTTTACATCTAAATAAACAAATATTAAAATATTAGAAAATATTTTTTTTGATGGAATGTTCTTATTATGTAGTGAATAATTATATCATACATATTTATTAATAATGTTTTATTAAAATGATGTCAAAAAAATTATACACCATTAATATGTATATTAAATAAACTACCCATTTATATAAAAATATTATATTCTTATTATAATATATTTAATTTTCTCATATTATATATTCCTTCAATATGGTAAAATATATTATCAATGATCTTAAAAAACACATTTCCCATTTTTAAAACCTTATATACCCTTATATACATCTCTAAAATTAATACATACTAATCATTAATTTACCTATCTAAATATATTTCATATTTCATATATCTATTTTGATTTAAATTGTTTTATTTAGTAGTTTAATTTTCAAGAAATATCACATTGATGTTGATTTTTCCCTCTCTTAATATAATTTTATCATTAATCTAATTATAATTTTCATAAATATTATCCATATATAAAATTCATAATTCATTATTATACATTATCATTTAATATCATTCACTAATGAGAAGCTTTCTTGTTTATTTTACTTTTGTAATACGTGTCAAAATAGAAACCAAACATTATTTATGTATAAATATATGGTGAAATAGATTCTACAAATTTAAAAAAATTGATCTTTCTAATTTATTTACACATATAGTTTATCATTTGTAAAAATCATATGTTTGGAATACAGAATAACTTTATCAATATTATAATATATCTAGATAACATTTTCTATATGAGTAGTTCCATTTATAGTACATTTTCTCTATGATCTATAATATATTTAGGTATATCCTCATAAGAGATATCTTATTTCATTTATACCATTTTATTTTATAGAGTAAGTGTTGGATCTATTATTCAGATCCTCAAAATAGATAAATGGATTAAAAATGATCATTTGATATGTTTTGTAGAATTTTTTGAGATATAGTTAAATACCAATTTGATCATGTATCATAGATTAACTATTGTATCAATAGATCAAAATTATAGAATTTTTAAAATCATAATTGTATAATATTGTGATAATGGAAGTAATACATTTAATTAAAGAAAAAATTTCAAATCTCATCTATTATAACTATGATATTTCTACCAATGAATCTATGATTATATAATTTGATGTTCATTAGATTCAATATTCCTTAATATGTCATTATTAATATATTTTCCAAAACAATATTCCCCCTCTAACATCATCACAAAATGATAATGTATTTGTTCTATTTTTATACATATACATAGGTTGTTCCAATTAAATAATAGAGTAGAGAATATTGTTCTGTTAGACTACCAGTAGAGGAATATATGGATCCCATATCCCATTTGAAATGAAATTAATAAAATATCAACATAGATTTTAATGATTATAGGATCTACATAGATTGTAAAATTTTTTAATGATGAAATATGTGTTGAAGGATATCACTATTATTTATTATTGAAGAAAAAATATATATAATATCAAAGTAAACCACAGTTCATGATATGATTTAATTGATTTTTATACTCAATAAATTATTATAACATACTATATATATATATGTCACCAACAAATTTTTTAGTGGGAAATCATCTCAAATCAAAATGAAATGCACTCCATTCATAGGGAGATCAACCATAACCTAAATTTAATATTGAAATTTAGAGTATTTAGCATGATCTGTAACTAAATCTATATAGATGTAATCCTATTTCCATTGTGTTATGTATAATGGTTTCAAAATTTTCTTATAATATATCTTTTACCAATAAAATTTGGGAAGGTTATTCATCAAAATTTACACTCAAGATTTCATCTATATATGTTATCCCATTAGAAAATATCAATGATATATCAAATAATATTTGTGAATCGAGGATTGGTAGAGAATTGTGATCTATGTGAATCAGCTATTGCTCAATCATTTTGTATGTTATGTGGTGGATATAAATATTCCAAAACATATAATTATATCACTATCAATAATCTAATCATAATAACTTAATTCTCTATTTTACATCTCTACATCATCGCTCTATACATCTATGGCCACCATATAGATGGAAGGCTATTAAATATGTTTATTAATGAATGATTATTCTATTTAATTTATGATTTTAGAGTTAATCCATTGCATATATGTGTTAATCGTGTAATCATTAATCCTCTTCATGGATAAGTTTTTCTGGCCCATTCTTTATAGAGAATAACCCACATGACTCGTCTTCCCATGTTTGTATCATATTAATTTATTATTGACCTGATGATACGAAATCTGATCACTATGTTCAAATTAATATCCTTTTGTGTAAATATTAACATTATTGAATTTTGATAATTTTATATTTTAATCTTTTGAATATATTGAAAATTTTATTTTATCTAAAATACAAATATTTTAAATTTTAGCATGACTCAAGTGTCAAAAAAATTATAATGAATCATTAATTAATAAGAGTCATATTAAATTACAATATCATTTCATATAAGGTCAAGACTATTCCCTTATTTGAAGCATTATTTTTTTAATTTAAACCGTGTATACTATTGGGTAGTGTTAGAAAATTAGTTATAGTCATCAACCCCTTAATGATCATGCTGTTATATATACATTATTATATATTGAATAAAATTTACCCCTTCAGAGTAAAATTTAATATTGTTTTCTAATATTATTTTAAATTTTTATGAAATAAAATATATTATGCAGTGGATAATATAGAACTAAAGAACTATTTAACAACGGTGGAATTGATTTTTTATTCTCCTAACTTTGTTTATGAATGATCCAATTAATTGCCCTTATTTTTTGTTACATGAACTAATATTGATGATTTCTATAGATATAATTCTCACTATAATTTCTATTTATATTTTATACAATTATAATGTCATTAGAACAAACATTATATTATTTTTAAAATTTCTCTTTACAATATAATATATAATAATATCAATTGTAGATAACACTAAAAATTGGTCGATTAATACTATATATATAGTATTACTAACAATCACGTTGATTCATTATGAATATATATATTTGAAATTATTCATGATGAATTCATGGATTAAATATCCATTAACGAAGGCTATACTATATATTTCATCCATCCTAATGATTAATTATACATTTGAAAATCATTAGTTAATCATTTATAAATATTGTTCCCATCACATTTTATCAGCCATGTCATTGATAATAGATATATGATTCCAGTTTAAGATTATGATCAGGTTAAATTCTTGTGTATATGTACCATGATTCATTGATCAATCATACTTTTTTAAATGACTTTTTCAATCCCATGAAATTAACATAGGTATAAAAAACCATTATTCGCATTATCATGTAAATATTAACTCAACTATTCTAATTATATTGTTGTCATTGTATAAGAGATATTCATTCAAGGCATAGATATATTTATGAGATAAATGAATAAATAAGCCTCAATACTTGGATGACCAAAAAAACACTTTGGGAAATACATCATTATTCATTATAATATTTAGAATATCACCACAATTATGTTCCAATCACAAAATTTATTTTAAATTTTACTCATTATTTTGTATTAAGAAAAATTCATGGTATTTAATTTCCATTAGGAATTCGAATACATTGATATTCTAATAAATGATAATTGTTATACTTGAGATATGTATTTTTATTACCCTGTATTAGATAATTTTTTCAGATCTATGTGATTATGTATATTCCATTTAAAAATAACATGATATTTGTCCAAAAAATATAATAATAGTATATATTGGAATAACATTTCAAGAATACCTAATCAATGAAAAGTTAAAAACAACGGATGTAATCAGTGTAAGATAAGTAATTTTCAATTGTAGTATCTTAAATAAATTATGGGGTTCTGAAATATATTTTTCAATAAAAGTTATATATATAAATACTATGTTTATTTATAATAAAATAATTTATTTCTATACCATCACAAGGTGTAATGATCACTACATTCTATTATATGTATTCCATTCCTAGTTTCTCTCATCATGGTTCATCTATTGATTCTAAAAGTAAATAATCATGTTCTGGTATACCCATATCATGTAATGTAAAATCCCCCTCCTGATCAAAATATTGAATCCATATCCCATACCCCCAAGTATTCACAACCCTGCTTTTAGGAATTAAAAAGAACTATAAATCTATGTTTGTTTACACACTAGCATACCTCAGACCTAATAATCATATAGAGAATTTTATACCATGCTTCATCATAAGTCGTTTCATTTTTCTATTCTAATATTAATCATATAGAAGTCACATGGTTTGGTTGTATGGATGAAAATGAAATTTTTATCTACAGAAATATAAATTAACTAATTATCCTGTGTTGTAATTTTAGAAATGTAACAAAAAGTGTCCAAGATATTTATCATATCCAATATAATGAGGCTTTATAATTTTATGTACGATCATCCCATAGAGAAAAACATATGGATTTTTGGTAACTCCAAAATTTTCTATGATTGTGATGATGTTTCAGATCAGTTCCATTCCTCTATAATCTCTTTAGGTAAACATCATTGTTTTATATCATTTTTAATGAATAATGTGATGTACTATCCAGAGAGTCCCTATATAATATTTATAGCTCGTTTGAACTAGGATCTTCTACATGGTTTCTAGAGGTGAATTCAATCAAAATTTAGATATCATCGATCATAAATGTGGACGACACTTTTTATAGAATTTTATTTATAACTTCTCTTTCATCATATCTTATAATACTTTATGTAAATCAGTTACATAGGAAAAACATTAACTTGGTATAATAAAAAAAGTGATCTATGTGGAGTTTATGTGATATGGAACACAATTTTTCATTCCGGCATGTGATCAACCATTATCAAAATGAAATGGCCACCCATTTCATTAATTCCATATTAGATAAATCTAATGTTCTTGTAGTTATAGAAACTAGGGGATTTAGGGATTATCATTTTTTTCACATTCATTTGGATATTTGATCTTGAACTCAGTAAATAAGAGTTAACATCCTAGTACAATCCAATTTAGGGGAAACATATTATCTACATTCATAACAAAATAAAATGGTTGAAGAAGGATTTTCAAACCTAAATTAACAATCACACCTCATCATATGAGTTGTTGGAGAATTGGAGATGGACATTGAGGAGTTTGAATTCCGGCATTATGAAGTATGTAATGAAGAAAATTTCAGTACAATTCATCATAAAAACATTATCCTAGAAATTATTTTCTATGTTATAGAGTTATTTCTCATGATATTTCACAAAAAAAAATATTTCTATGAAGAGGGGACTAGATTATTTTATACTTTTATACAAAAATTACAAAATGGATATGTATTAGTAATCAAAACATCATATTCAATGATGGGTTCTATTAAAAAGACATTAATGTCATCACTGGTATGGTTGAAAAACTATTTAAACCCGTCATTTATATCCTTTCACATTCAATGAAGGATGAATTACTTAGTGTAAAATCACCTATATTTTATTCCATTCCATGTGTGGTGATAGAAAAAAAATAAAAAACATTTCGAATCAATGACATTTTCAAAAAACGCTGTAAGAGGAAGTGTTATGCCTCAATCCAGAGATCCCTCAAGGGATAGATGGCTTCCCCATTTCCTTATATATTGAGTGAATCATCATTATAGAGAAAAAATTGCTTAAGGATTTTGAAGACATCAATCATGGTGGGAGCGTCACCCAGGTCACTACTACTATTTTGGTCCTGATAAAAAAGGTTAATGAACATTTTTTCCATACGTAATTCATTCTTATAAGTATGTGAATGATTCAATATAAATTTATATCCAGTATGGTAAATCAGATGATAGTACACAACCTCACAGTCGATGTGTATGGGAAAAATAATTTATTTTGTAAAGGAAGGTACATCAATGGTTCTATTAAGAGTTCCAAATAGATGGTTGAGGAAATAAATATTAAATCTCAATGGATTCACGTCATTATCATTTTTATCATAGAGGACGTGTATTAAAGTATTAAGTGGGGATATATCTTAATGATCTGAAATTGTATGGTCCTTTCATATTGGATTATGGTCCAATTTAATAATTTTTTTTTCACAGTAGTTTTCAATTTGAAACATGTGAATAAGAAGGGGGTTTTATGTGGGTATGCAAGCTTTGAGAAGGGGTAAATTGTAACCATTTTTTTTGTCATGACTCAAGAATCTCTTACATGATTAAACAAATCAAAAAAATAATGTACTTATGATTTAAATATTTGATACAAATCACACATACAATTTCATTATGGTATTAGGTTTGTAGATGACAAGGTTTTTTATATAAGAAACTCAAATAAAATTTGAAGCATCAGTAAAATCATCATAGATTAGAGTAAATGGAGATGAAAACCAATTACTCATGATATTAATAGTATATATATATATATATCTCAATGATATTCTCTTAGAGGGGTTCACATAGAGTTGAATCCAACACTATTATTCCTAAAATATATAGTAATATGCACTACATAGAAACTCAAATCATGGATGGGGGCTACATATAAGGAATGTGGACAAGTTTGGGTGGAGAATATCATATTATTTCAATAGCTTCAGAACTCATTCCACCTCTTCCATATAGAGAATTGAACTCGTTAACAACATGCTCGCCTCTTTTTCCACTCATGTAATTTTGGATAAAATATTTCTCAAGAAAATGTTATTAAATATATTTAATCTCGTAACATTATTTATTTTGGACTGACATTCAGAAAGAATTAATCATTGGGTGTCCTAGTCTTTGATGGAATTACTAATTCATTAGGGTGGTATAGTTCTAATATGTGCCATTTTAACGATTCACTATCTACATGAAATGATGTATTGGATGGGTTTGGAATGTTGTACACTCATGGAAAATAATATATTGGCAAAAATGTAAATAATTTGAGTACTCTGAAAATGAACTCCTCTAATATATGGAATAAAATTCAATGGAATATTAGACATCATCAACACTATGTATCTTGGATTATCAGTAGAGGCGAAAACAACTTTTTCATGATAAATTGGTAGGATAAAAGTGCATATTACATTGTTTCCTTAACGAGGATATAATTAATTTTACATATTATGAATATCATGATTTTTAATAAGGTTGTTATCAACAGTCAAAAACATTATATTTTTCATCTTATCAAAATCTAAGAATAGACAGAAAAGTGTGTTTTCATGTATTTAACTTCATGATCCTTCATGTAGAATTCCTATAGTTGTGTACTCTTTGATACCCATGTTTGGGACATGTTGGGACAAGTCATATTGTGAAAATAAATACCAATGAATAATAATTTCCTCTTGTCGAATATTTTAAACCATGTGATTTTAAGTGATAATTAGTCGAGATTGACATTGAATTATTTTGTTTCTATATTCCTTTACTGACAACATCCTATAATTGTGTCTACATATCAATTATTCTTCATGAGAGGATGAGTAATAAACGTTTTTAATGTAGGGATTAAGTGTACGTGTTTTCCATCTCATATCATTCATTGATGTATCTTCCTCCAATTGTGGTTCCAAGGGGTGATCTTGAACATATTAGAGTAGACGGAGAGAGCCATATTTCTTACTTCCAGATACTGTTGTATATGGGAGGCATGGAAGAAAAGTTTTCTTGAGGGGGTATCTTGGTATATGATGGAATTTTTCAATATAAATATGTTTTTTATTTCTGAACATAGAGTACTTATTTATATAATGGAAGATGATTCCTCACTAAGAGTCATGTTTCAATATTAAGTCCAAAATCCTTCATGATATAGAGTAAGGTCATAGGTTTTGTTTATTTTTTGGAACACTACCAAATTTTGTTTGATGATAAATACTAGATGATCTTGTAAATTGTGATTAATTTGGGGGGTGTTGTGAGAACCCAAGAGGATATGTGGTTCTTCCTTTAGTGAAAATATTATGAGAAAATTTTACCATTAAAAAGTGGTTTGGGAAATAAATAAAGAACAACAGTAATGCATATCAATGATTATTACTCCCATCAATATTGAAACTGATTCTAAAATTAGTTACAACCATCTCATTGAAATTTGTACCGACCCCTTTTCAATCACATATCATACCTAGATATGAAGAATTCTCAATCAAAAATAAACTTGTTTATGTTACACATGGAGGGAGGGAAAAATGTGGATGGTTATCTCGCATTATGGTCCAATCATGATGATGAGTTTTTTTTGATTTCACATGTTTTTACCTTAATCTATATATTTAGAAAATAACTATCAGACACACTCTTGGCTGCCACTCCTTTATACCCTTGGAAGATTTTATATCGGTCTCATGGTTGAAGGTTTCATCCATTATCTTAATTTATAATTTCATTTTTCTCATTAACCCTTGGGTTAGTATTTTCATTTCCGTAATGTATCTACTTGATCTAATTAATGTGTGGAGGTGTATGAAGAGAATTTTTGGGGGTATATATTTCCACCATTGTTTTGGAAACCCAATTTATATCCTATAAGTAATTTTGTTCATTTATTTCCATATAATAATTATTTAATAATTTTTCATAGAAATTACACCTATAAACAATATAACATTTTTGTGATTGAAGTTATTTTAATAATATTTATTCATTGGGATTTATAATTTATGAATATTTGAAACGTAATTTTCTACTTAATGAAAATAAAAAGAAAATAATAATGATTTTACTCAATAATTATTTCTTCCTTTATAGTATATCAAACAATAACATGGAACCAACTGGAGTCCCTTTTAGTAAACAATGTTTTAATACCTTGTTTCAAATAATTATATAAATGGTTGATGTTCCATTTCTGGTCATTAAAAATACAATATTTGGAACGCATGTCCCATGAAACATAATTCATAGGTACTAATAAATATATTCTTCTTTTGTATCAACTCAATAAATTTATATCAATTTTTAATTTGATGAGTTTGGGGAAAATAATTATTGAAAATTAATTTCTTAATGTCATTTATATTCATGTAATAAATTTCAACATTCTTCGTTGAGTTCTTAATGTTGTACATCTATTGATCATATACACCATCAATATGTTAAAATTATAAAATACCACCTCTACCTTTTACAGTTATTGAATATGAAATATCTTTATTATTTTGACATTTACTTCAGACCAATTGGTTGATCCAAAAATTTTAATAGAATTGTTTAAATTGTCATATTAATGACATTATTAAGATTTATTAAATCATTATCATACTTCAGTGAAATAAATTATTTCTGATATTTTTTTACAAAATTAAATTTTGATAACTAATTAATTCAAATTAAAATAATAATTTTGCTATTTTCAATTACACATAACAACAATTTTATATTGTTTTTAATGTAACACTACGTTTTTCCTACATTATAGATGAAAAATTTTTTAACAAAACAAGTCATAAAATTAAAATAATATTATTTAAAATTATAAGAATCTTCAAGATGATATAATAATGACTATGAATAGGATTATCTAAATTATGAAAATATTTTATTTGTGTGTGTATATAAAAAAATATTTGATTCCTAATTAAATTAAATTGAGAATATAAAAATATTTGAAATAAATTAATTTGTTCTCTAATTTTTTTTTTGGAAAAAACATGTTTTACGTCCTTAAATTAAAACAAAATAGATAATATATTGTAGTAAAATATTTTCATTATTATTAAATGATATTTTTTATATTTGTTTTAGTTTTTTGTTCTCAAGAGATATGAATAAATCATATTTTACGCAATAAAACATTATATTTTATCGAAGTAGTTTTATCAATTATTACTCATTCATTTTTTTAAAAATATTAATCTTTTATTATATTTATTTAAAATAAGATATTGTTGTAAAAAAAAATTTCCAATATATCGTATGGTTTATTATATAGATTCTTTTGAAAAGAATAAAATTTTCATGACTAGTGAAAAAATAAATTTTCATTGAAAAGGGAATATACATTTATATTATTTACAAAGATAAAAATAATTTTAAACTTACGATAGTAAAATTTTATATTTATTAATAAAATTTACATCCTTCAATTTATTTTCATATTTTATTTTTCTATAAATATCTTGTAAATTAATAAACATTTTTTCATTGAAAATATACATTCATGTCATGTATTATATATATATTTTAATAAAATATTTTATATTTATGTCAATGGAATTTGGAAAAATATATTCCATATTTTTAATCAAAATAATTTATATTATAAAATAAGTTCATCTTAGTTTTATACTAAAATGAATATTGAAAATAATATGATTTATTTTCCAATGTTAAGGTAAAAATTGGTTTACCCAGTGTTAAACCAAATTGTTAAGGTCTAAAATGACCAGTGAAGTATAATAAAATATATTTATTATTGCTATTAAAGCGATAAAATGTATTATGATTGATAATAAGGAAAATTTGGACTTATTATAAATTAAATTTTTTGTTAAACTTTTGAATTTCCATAAATTACAATTGTTCCACTCTAGTTCGATAAAAATAGTCTCCCATATAATCTCTAATTCACACTATCAAGAAAATTTTATTTCATCCTATAGAAACCCATATAATATTTAAAATTCAATAATTTCATCCTAAATTAATTATTTTGGAATAAAAATGCCCATGTAATTCTTTTGGTTTAAATATATGGAGGTTACCCGAAGAAGAGGTAGTTTTCTCCAACGAGGGTTATTATTATATTTAATACTAAACATCCTAAAATTATTATCAAACCAATATTATAAATTATCCTAATTATATTAAAAGTACTAATATGTTATTATTTTATATAAATAACCTTAATCCATATCCAATTACATCAAATGGGATATGAAATCTTCGTTTTTCCATATGGTGGACTACCTCCTCAAAAACTAATACCATTTATTTTTTCCATTATTACCTACCATGGTTGGGTAGGATGATGGTATAAAATATATATGTGATAAGTATAACCTAATTATAAATATTTAATAAAATATATCATATATATATTTTCATTATATTTATTCTTTAGGGGATACAATATGGTTATTCATCAGTACTGTGGACTACAACCTCGCGAATAAATGTGATTCATTTTCGCTATCCCTTTACATGGAATATAATTGGGTTAAAATTAATAAACATGTTTAATATAATGAAATAAAAATGATATTAATGAAATTATTATATTTTTTATATTATAATATATCATTTTATTTATAACCTTTTCTTTCAATAAAATATTATAACATTGTTCTCGTACATATAGACTACACCCTTCTCAAAGAGATGTGACTCTCTCTTTTTATCCAAAAAACAATGATGATATATAAAATTGTATTTAATGTATTAATATGTTATTTTTGATATATTAATCATTATATAATGATAAAATATTGTATAACTCATTCTATTATAATAATGGAAAAATGTAATTTTTACTCATGCATATGTATGACCAAACGTCTCTATAATTGTAACTTACATCATTTCTCAAAAAAAAATTCATGATTTTTATTTAAAGGTTAATTGAGGTATAAATTATAAAATTATGTTTATATTATAATTATAGATATTATATAAACATGATCAATATAATAGGAACAAAATTACCAAATAAATAAAACATGAAAAGCAAGGCAGTTATTACTTGTAGGGTAACTATAAAATAGAAATTTAAATAAATATTTATAAATGGTCATATGAAAATAATAAATATTATGATATATTACATTTTAAAATTAATAGATTTATTATAATCTTATATTTATTTTAATGGATTCTAAAATGTGCACAACGTAAGTCAATCATTATGGTATGCAATTTCTATTCGATTATTTTATATGTGATGCATTTGAATAGTCAATGCTCATTTATTTTGCTTGGTATTTAAAATAACTCATTGATGAAATAATTTCAATATACCCATATTTTAATTTTATTTAAAATTTCATTGGTAGTTATTTTTTATTGGGTATTACTATTATAAATATTAGTAAAGCGATCATGTATTGTTTTTCCCAATTTTTTTTCCTTAAGACATATGATTTGTTATGAAACTATAATATTTAATGAGGTGTACATACAACCAATTATAAATTTAATATAATTAATTTAATAATTTAATTTATATTCTATGTTTCATTTTATATCAATCTGTTATTTTGATTATAATTTTATGTTACAAAAGTGATAAAAATTTTATATTACAATTTCATCATTTATTTGGATTGTTTATGGTTATGTTTTGGATTATTAAATAATATAGGACATTTCTAAAAAAATAATATTTTTCTTTTAATCTATTTATGTTGTTGGAATAAAATTTTCACTTCATTTTACACTCTTTTTAAAGTCAACATTTTCCAATAATTTTAATGTTAATAAAAATTGACATGAATTATCACATTGGTCGAAAGTAGTTTTTTCTTCAAAAACCATTTCTTCCAAAATTGACAATAAAAAAGTTTTTAAAATTAATAAATTGATCAATAATATGAATTATTAATCATTTAATATATTTTCCATAATAATTTCAAAATAATCCATCATTCTATTTTCCAAAAAAATTCCCTGATATGATTTTACTAAATATATGCAAGGAATATTTGTTTTAATATGAATCGAACGACTAATATTTCTAAACATTGGGGCCATTAATTTTTTATATGGTTCCATTTTACTTTTTAACTATAATTTTTTAAGAAATAAGATTTCATATTAAAGGTTATTTTACAAAAGAAAATTCCATGATATCATTTTTTTAACTATCATTTTTAAAATATAATTTTTTGGATGGAATATTTGTTTTATATTTTGTTTATTAAAGTATTTTTCAAATATGAAAGGTTATTTTACAGATGAAATGTTTTATATATCATTTAATTCTTTCATTATATGTATTCTATTTTATTTTCAATGAAAACTAAATCTAAAATATTTCATTAATTTTTTTGTTTAATAATGTAATTTTCAATATGAAATTTCCTTGATGATCATTGAAAATATTTTTCCATCTACAATAACATCCTTGTATGTTACATATTCTTTTCTTATGGTATGATATACATATACAAATATTAATATTATTTGTATAAATGTTTTATGTTAATGATGACATAATGTTTATTAAAACTACTTCTTTCTGTTGGGGTTTACCATTATAAATTTTTTATGAATATCATATTTTATCCACAATTAATTCCATGATTAAAATCATATAAAACCAAATTATTTCCCTAGTTAATGATATAATTAAATCATAAAATTATTTTGAAACATTTCTATATTCTATAGTTGATTATCTGATGAAATATTATGAATTCTATTTTATATCATTCATAATAATATTATGTATCATTTGTGATTTTATATCACACGAGAATATTTAATTTATTATAAAATATTGGGACATATATCTCCCTATAAATAATTAGGTACATAATATTATCCCATGAGAGATATACTATTACAATAGAGAGTGAAACAATTTCAGTAAGGATAATTTTCCTCATTAATGGTCTTATGAGTGAACTGTGACAACTATGATTGTTTGGGGAGTTAACCAATTTAACTATGATAGTAAAGGCTTTTATCATTGACTTCAATGCAATTTATTTTCTATGTGAATTTTAGTAAATCAATTCCAATTATTATACATCTATTTTTCTCTTGTGGATAATGATCCTTGTTTTTATTTATGATTCATTTGTTATTAACATCAAATATTTAAACTGCATCTCAATATTATGATCATTGATATTCAGGGTATGTATTTCATATGTTATTATCATTTTATCATACAATAATTATCATTTCATAGTTATGTGATATTTGATATCATAATTTCATGACATTTCAAATCATCTCAACTAGTGATTTTTTCATTTCCCTAGATTATGATGCATTTTTGGTGTTTTTATGTAGAATAAATAAGGGTGTTATCTTTATAGGAAATGTCGAAATCATTCACTGAATTAGATTATTGTTTTACTAAACACCCAATCCACTAATTTATTTTTATATTTAAAAGTGAGTCTATGGAAAGTATTATATTATAATATAATAACCAATAATATATATGTATAAATAAAATGGGTAAATATATTTAGTATCAAAGGAAATGATTTATTATTCCTTTGAACAATTTGATGATTAAAATATACTGAGATCCCAAGGGATATTAGTTTTGAAATATATTTGGATATCTCTACTGAAAATACTTTTGAAGATTTAAATTATATGAACATGACTAATAAATTTTTTATGGGTAATTTAAAGAGGATACCTATATATTAAATCCATATATGTATACAAATATTGGATGTAACTTTAGAATATAATAGATTAGCGGTAATAACTCTAAAAATAATGCATTTAGATTGACACAATTTTCACATGGTCCATGACTATATGATTGACTTTAAACCTATTTTGACACTTACAAGGGAGATGATTTGTAAATTTAAAAACTCTATTTTACCTTAATTATAAATTTTATATTATTTTGAATGTGAATAAATATTAATATACGTATTTTTTCATAAATTAACAAATATGTGATCTAATTTATATATCATATAAGTAATTCTCGTGATTATTTTTTATCCTATTATTATTAGTGTTTTCTAATAAATGCTATTTTGTTTTAGTAAATGGAAAGAACTAGAATATCTTTGATTAAAATTTAATTTGATGAAGACATTTCTAATGAGAAAATAAATGGGCTAATAGATGGAGTCAATTATTTTATCATTTTTAAAAATTAGTTATTATAGAACATGATAAATAATTCCCACCTCAAAAAACACTAAGACTCACCAATTATGAGAGGGATAATTCTTTCAATGTTTTTGGGTAATGGAATCCATGGTGGAATAAATATTCAATTTCTTATATGAATTGAATTTGGGATTAATAACTCAATAGATTGACTTAGAGGGATGGTAGTATATGTTGGGTGTGGAAAAATTGACACAAGAAATATAACTACAAAAGAAAACCTAAATGTTTAGATGGTTGAATGGTTGTGAGTAATGGCCCTCCTAAAATACAATCTAGTATTGAATATTTTAAAAGTGAAATATATGGGAATTATTAAAATATGAATATTTACCAGAAAGAACATGCAGAAAATTAAAAAGGATGTATGAGTAATCATTTGGGTGTCGATGATGATGATATTAAAAATTAAATATGAATATATGGAGGAGTTGTAACATCCTAACTCGGCATACTATCGAACTACTAGACAGTTCGGTTTCCACATGTACTCATGTGTGTCTCCCCCTACGTAAGAGGCTAACGACTTTCATTGGTGGTCATGGGAGGTGATAGTGGGGAGACTATTCCATCATATCAATGTTTTCAAAGAATTATAATAGTATATAAATTTATTCCATGAACTGAAGCAATAAATAGATTATAAAAAAGTTAAACAATAGTATGATAATCAGAATTAAAATCACCCCCACATGTTTATACAATAGAGTAATTCATGACATAGTCATGATGCATAATTAAAAGAATTAAAAAAAATCAATATGATTCACATCATTGTATAAAAATTGGAAACAAATAAAAAAGACCAAGAGGTTACCTCCTCGAGCATCCAAAGCTTTAGTTCGGCCCTCTGCTTCTATGCATAGGTATAAGCAATACAAATATAAACCTAGGTCCTACTTATATATGATATACTCAAGTACTAATGGTACCTATGTAGGGTGTGAGATAGAATCTTTGAAATCCATCACCAATAGTTATTAAGAACAAACTAGGTGTTGAATAATAATTAAATATGGTGACGTTTTAGAGAATTAATAAAAAAAATTAAATAAATAATCAACAACTTGTTTGGGTTCCCATTGGAAACCTAATGGTGAACCCTGGTTTGTCTCATTTCCATAACAAGAGTATGATAATTTCAATTATAAATATATATAGCACCTCATGAGAATTTTGAAAATCAGTCTCTATCTCACATCACATTTTTCAATCATACATATACACACCAAATATATATATATATATATATATATATATTAATTGTAGAATTTCATGTCTACCACCCCATGAGTATTTGTAGCATCAGTCCTTGTTTCACATACTATTTATCAATCATATATATATATATATATATATATATAATGGTCGTAGATTTTCATATCTAGAACACTATGATTATTTAATAAATTAGTCCCAGTCTCACAAAGAATTTATGAATTATACCTATATATAGGTCACAAATATAAAAATTTAATATAAGGAAACATCATATGGATTCATAATTTACATTAGATCGGCATGTTAACATAATCAGTTAAAATCATGAATAAAAACCTCTGATGCATATCACATTCCAATTCCAATTTTCATTAAACAATTATATTAACGTAATGAGATTTATGATCATCAATAAGAGGTATATTTTATAGCATCCTAGATTTTTTATGTTCACTAAATTCTATTCAACTATCATATATTGTTCTTATTATATTAACCCAAGGCAAATTCATACCATTAGAATCCATTCACTTTCACGTTTAACAATTCCATCTAAAATATTAATCAAAACTAACAATATAAATATACATAGTCATATAAATCCTTACATTCCAAATTATTGTATCCTATAATGTTGATATTTCATATGTGAATACGTCCGACGAGTTTACCCACTTGTTTACACATTTTTCATTGAATCCATATAATGTGTATACCCATTCATTATTCATCACTTGCATAAAAAAGAATTCAACTCATATAACAAATTTACCAATTCATTAATCCCCATTCCCAACCCATCCAACCTTAGTGTACAACAACTCATTGTTTTAGTTTTCATTCATTCATATCACATTGTCATACACACTCATTTGTTTCGAATAACTCTATTTCATTTCACACGGGATTACCCCCCCCCCATAAATTAAATTCTATTTCATTATAACCATTTAATTAATGTGGATCAACATGAAAAAGAGGAAGTATGTCTCTTATAAAAATATATCCATGTTAATTTAATTAGTTAAGATTCGCCTAACAAGGAAAACATAGTAATACCAAATATCTTAACCCTGAGAAAACATTAACTGTCTATTAACTACATCTTTATCTAGATTGAATCACACCACAGATGGTGTGGTGTTATTAAAAAACATAATTTTGTACTCTAACAATCATTTATCACAAATAGGTAGGTCATTCTAGAATTAATATCTAATTTATAAAATTCTGTAAATAAAAACTACTGAATTATTAAATTAAATGCATGGTTGAGGACCCTACATTAAGAATGACCAATGCAAACATTTCTAACTCAAAAGGACTCCATCTCACACACATTCACTCCACATATATATATATATATCATTATGTCAATGCATGTGTTCCCAATGAAAAAAGGGAACATGCACATGGGATATATATATATAATAATATGCATTCGAAACACCAAAACATATTAAAATATCCAACAAAAAACCCATCTCCCATCTCCCATAAACACATTAACACTCTCAAATTTTGGGAGGGAGATGTTTCACGGGTTTATAAACATACCCCAAATCATTGGATGTGGATAAAATAGACCACAACTACCTCACCTTTGGAAAAATATACCAAAACATGGAACAATGGGTCCCAATAAACCAATTTCCTACACTAAAATTTGACGAATCATGAATAATAAAATCAAACCATCAGATAGGGGTTCTGTTGTAACATTAGGAAAATGAAAAGCCCAAAAATATCCGAAAATTTGAATAATAAGGGAAATGAAACCCTAAACTAGGATATTTGAGCAATAAACCTTTAATAATTAGATATATTTATGTTTGGAGGGGTGTTGGATTGGGTCTTGCGTGCTACCCCATGTCAACTAAGGGGTTCCGTGCACCATAGAGAGGTTGGGACCAAGAGGTGCACTGTAGGTGGGTTAGGACTAAAGAGGGGTGTGTGATAGATTCAGGGGTTCGACTAGAGAGGCTCGTTGTTAGATGTTTTTCTCAGATAAGGGTTTCTCTAGGGCGGTCTCACACTAGAGATAGAAATGGAATGTTTGTTGTCGTACTTGGTAGGGAATAAATGTCTAAGACCACCCTTAAGTTTTCTAAAAACCTAAATGAAAATATAAATAGATTATAATAATAAAACTAATAACATTATTGATAAAAATAATAACATTATAATTATAGTCATTAAAAATTTCATTACTATTTCTTGTCCATCACTTAAACGCATTTGAAAAAAATTCGTTCCAACTATTTATATAACTATTTTCAATTTCATTAAAAATAGAAATATAGTATTACAATTCTCTAAAATAAAATGTTTCGATGGTCACTTTTAAAATGGCTTATCCATTAATTACTAAAAATTACAAAAACCCTTTTAAAATTAACCCAGTCCAAAACAAGGGATTATATAATCTCACCAACACAAAACTTCTCACCCCCAAGAGGCCTTTGGGAACTACAAAAACATCACCCTACATTTAATGGCCGTTATGTTTCATTTGAACGATCACAATGGGTTTTCAAACACCAAATGCATCATTTTCTATTTCACAATACCAAGGTTCTTAAGCATTCAATACACATACCAAATCCCAAAATCCAACCAAAAATACAATATGATGCATAACCGAACCCACATAACTAGAAACAAGATCTCATCATCTCTAATTAAACCATCTTTCCATTGGTACTATCCACCAATAGTCTTAGCATTTAACATTCAATCAAAAACCACTACACTTCCACCATTTAAAATACCGAAAATGTTACACCCTAAGAGTCCTTGTAATTCTTATCATGTGATTGGTTCAACTAGTTTAACCTATATACATCAGAGTTTTTACAATGTATTGGTCGATGGAAACAGTTGAATCTCATTCGACTATAATAAATAGACAACCATGATTTCTTTGAAATACATAACCAACCAATAGACCACACTCGTCCAAAGACTAGATATGTTCCTTTAAAATAGTTCCATTAGCAACTATATACCATAGTAAATGAGGGATCCACCAAGACACATTAGGCTAACCATTACAGAGGATTCCCAGCTTAGAGAGATGAATAAACATGAATATAAGCACAAAGACATCCTCAATATGTGATTCATCAACTATAACATTAATGTACACCGAACTCCATTCATGACATTTAGTGAAAATCCCAAAACAATCCATCACTAGGATATTTTATAATCCGCATGGCTCATCTTGAAAATATTGTAACCCTATGAACCAATCATCCAATGTACAACCCTGATAAAAATCACATATCAACCAAAAAAACATATGAAACATTACATTAGTGTAAGACCATGCTATCATAGTGACTCTTTAATGATGTCAAGAGAGGTGACATGCTCATCTCATTTAGAAATGAATACTAAGAGTAAAAGCAGGTCACCATGAAGATTAGCCAAACCACTACTGGTCAAATCATCACATCATCGTGGCTTCACCTGCTGATGCATCGTCATACAAAACCCAATTCTTATACCTCCCATGTAATCATTGTTCATTAAAATATTAATACTAAAACTCATCCAATATGAATAGAGATTATAAAGGGTTATTCATAATTCTTGTATCATCGAAGATGTGCTGCCAAGAATGTACTGACACATACACAAGACACAATGTGACACTACCAACCAAGGGAGTGTCCATGTAATTGAATGAATATACCAGTCTCTCACAATAATGTAATATCATAAACAATGTAATCACTTAATTGATGTTCCATGAACCAAGATAACCACATTAATGCATATAACCCAATGATCACAAAATCCAACTGTACATCATCTCATACAACCATATCTCAGATAAATAATTATTGTGTCGTCCATCACTAAAAAGAGAGAGATTCACATGACCTCTTAAAGAGTTGAACATGTCTGAGGCATGTCAAACCTACTAAACCAAGAATTCTTAATTCTCGTTCTCATCTAAAGGGTCTTGATACAAATATCACCCATCCAAAATGGGTATTTTTTTTGAACAAAAAATCTAGTAGGGAAAACAACAACCAAACAAATCCTACATCACAAATCCCATAACAGAAGCAAAGAATCTCAGGATCTATGGGTTCTGCATATAATATAATAGACAATTTCAAAGAATAATAATAAACCTCATTACTGGGTCACGGAAAAAAGATTCACTATGATCAACAACCCCTTATCATTATTTCCATTTCTATAAAACAGCCTATAGATTAACACTCACCTATCCTATATAATTAAACTCAATGAAGCACTATCTAACAATACATGAGGGTTAAAAAAATAGGGAACCACTACATGTTACATTTCTAAGCCCTTTATATTTAAACCCATTTTATAATAAAGAATGCACATTTTCAATAGTCTACTTATATGGGTGGCCATATACCTACCAATAAAGCACCCTTAGACATTACATGTGGCATTTGGGACGCATTTTATCGCAACCAATAAATTTCAGTAAATGAGACCAATTACATATCAATTAAGATAGCATGTCACCACAATATGCTAATAGAGGGAAACAATTTTTTCATCATAAAAGAATTAAATTTTAATCACTAAGACTTACTAATAAGCACAAAAACTCAAAAAAGAAATACATACAAGGGAATATGTATTCATAAACACAAAACAAATTATATTATCCTAACAATAAATTTTGGCACCCATAAACATTATAACAATATCAAATTTGGGGGTTTAAACAATTCATGTGTTTAAAAACATACCAATAATAAAGAGTAGCAGAGTTAATCAATCGAAACCACCCTTCCTTCGGTGGTGGTTGATGAAACACTAACCGATGTGTCCCTATATACATTTATGTTACCCTTAAATTGAAAAAACATTAAAAATAGAATCAAAACCCTTAAATAGGGATTCATATTTATGGGTAGAGTAATTTGACGTCTGAAAATAGGCATGAAATTAATAGAGAATGGAAGGGGATGCCTTAGATAAGAGAGTATAGAAGGAACCCAAGAAGAATTGGATGAACCTAAGGTTATATAAGAACGGGTGCAGTGTTCGTATGCTACAGGGAGTCGACCCGGGGGTCAGAGGCACCCCATGGAGGGTGGAGACCTGGAGGCACACTACAGGGGGTGTGATCAAGGAGGGGTGCACATTGGATGATGGGGTTCATCCATGGAGGCTCATAGAATAGAGGTCATTCAATATGAGGTATCCTCTTGGGGGACACATTTTGCAGTGTTAGAGGGGATGCAGCACATCCTTTCTGGTATGCAGGTAAGCTAGAACACCTCCTATAGTAGTTCAAATTTGCTAAAATAAAATATAATAATAACAACAACATTATTATTGTTATAATTAAATTTTTTAACTATTTATTATCCTCGAAATATTCTCATTTAAATAATAATTTTAATATAATTAATTTCAATTTCCTAAAAAGACACTTCATAATGTTCTGGCTATCCCAAAACAAATAGTTTGGATTCTCTATTTTAATAACAGCATATCCAGTAATTAAAAAATATTAAAAAAACCCTTTTTAGTTCCACCCGGTAAAAACCATGGGATTCTACAGGGCTTATGGTATAATATGACGTAACCTAGTATTTTGAATTTAGATGTGGTGGGATTATATAAGTGTCAATGTATTTAAATAACATAATTCTGTTGTGAGATTAATTATATAAAAAGGATTGTTTGTAGATGTTTTACAATAAGAACATCCAATAATATATTGAATTGTATCGATTGCCTAGAATATTTTTATAATGGTAAGGTTATACAATACGGGAAAACATTATTATGGAATTATTATAATAATTATGTTACAAATGTTTAAAACAATAGTGTTTAGTTTTGATGAATAGTTGATTGATATTGATAATGTAAATTTGAATGTATTGATTACCTTGGAAAGGATTAATGATTAATGTATATTTATTTTATTATAACATTGAAGGAGTTTAAATTATTAATTTATTTAATGAATATATCCAATAAAATATTAATTATTTTATGAATTGGGTGGAATGAATATTTTGAAGACGATTTTATTTTAAATCTGGTAATTACTATATTTTTTTGAATACATGATGAATGTTAACACATATTTAGTATGTTAAAAAATATATATAATTTAAAATATATGGGGAATTAATTATTATTATTTTATTTATTCAGTGACCATATAATGAAATTTTTAATCTCATAAGGTATATATTCCGAATCATTTTTATGTTTTCTATGTTGAATTTTGGATAATATTTTATACATTATTGTATTACTTCATCATATGAAGATTTATGCATATTGTACAACCAATTTTTAACTTTTTCACTATAAATACAAATAATCAATAGACATCCATTTATTGATATTATTTTGTGATTAAAAATTTTAATAAAATCATCATTTAGAGTAATAGATGACGTGAAAATTGATCAAGGAAGAACAAATGGATAAAATAGTTCCTATGAAATAGAAATATATCATGTATTTAAATTTTAATAATTCCATATTCTAGATGGAAATTGTATTTCCAATATTAGGAATTAGATCATAAATTTAGTTTTTTCATATTTTCATATGTTTTTATGATATTAAGGACATTTTTTACACCAATTTGTGTTACATGGTTTTGGTCATTGAAATTCTCATTACCATGTCCTCTATCACTCTTTATCAGTATTTGAATACTAGTTTTCTATTCAATGTCTACTTTTTCACATCTTGACACTATCAGCCTATTCAAAAACCACATATGTGTCATTCCAGATGTAATTTGAAAATTGCTTTATATTTCTCATAAGGAAGTTATATAATACTTATTTATGATATGGTATCATTGAAAAAAATTATAAATCTTAATGAATTGACGACAGAGATAAATCTCGAGTGAAAAATTCTTTATAATGGTTTTATAATTTGACACACAATTATTTTTTGAAATAATTTTTTAAATATAATATAATATTTTCATATTTTTTTTATTACATGAAACACTGATTTTAGATTGTGTGCAACATAAAATTGAGTTTATCTTACACCACATAAAACACTGAATTTAAATTAAACATTTCATATTATTAAAATATTGTTATATTAAATTATAGTTATCTACAATCCAATAGAATGTGGTATATAAATATGATAAAAAAATTAGGAAAATATATTGTTCAAATGTTAATATAAAATGAATTCATTTGTGACCAAATTACTTAAAAATTAAAATAATTTATAATATAAAATAATGGAAATCCTTTTTTTGAGAAACAATTTTATACCAAAAAAATTGATTTACCTAATTAAATTCAAATAAATTATTCATTCAATTTATTTATTGATGTTTTATATTATCTATTTATTAAATTTTTAACATTCATATCATGTTTTTTATAAACAACTTATATGAATACATCCTATTTTTCACATAAAATTGTATTTTTCTAAAATATATTTTTATTCATCATCATCGAACATATTTTTAAAAATATTAGTTTAAAATTTTATATTATTATATATATATATATATATATATATTATTTGAAATCATAAATCATCATTTATGATTCATATAAGGGTATATTTTTTAAAATTTGTAGAAAATATTTTTTCTGTATGAATATTGAAACATAATGAATTGTAATTAGAAGATGGTTTCGGATTTAATATATTTATAAAGTTATAAAGTTTTTTAAATTTATTTGAAAATAAAATAAAATAAATTATATGTATATTAATTTTATTGAGTTAATTTAAATGATTTTCATATTTAATTTTGATAAAAAATCTTGTAGTTCTTTGATAGTATTAACTTTAAAAACATAAAATCTAATCACATCTATGGGGTGAATTTTGAATTAAAATTTTCCAATATTGTGAATAGTATTTTAAAATCCATATTCCATATTTGAAATGAATATAATTTAATTTATATAACATGTTCAAATTATTTTTTAACCACATTTAACCGTGAAAATAGTAAATATTAATTACCTATGTTAACAGAAAATGTGATTAATATGGATTCATCTAAAATGATAAGGCATTATATGACGTAAAATAAGACTAAAATAATTATTATGGACATATAGAGATCATATGATGGAAAATTATAGATAATAGTATTTTTTATACATTTTGCTTTATTAAAACGTGTCTACACCGTATTCTTTTATAAACATTTCATGTGTTGGACTCACCAAACATTTCAAAGTTCACCCCTCTCATATCATATTCATATAATCCAAAAAAAATTTATCATATAATGACTATAAAAATAACTTCCCATCTGAATTCCTATAATGCTATATTACATAGTTTGATCAGAAATCTAATCTTAGTGGCATTTCAGTTCAAACCTAATGAGGTTTCTTCAAATGGATGTAATGTTCATCATTGGTTTTTACTTTATTCAATCCTCCTAAATTATTTTTTTCAAAAAAAATCAACTAAATAAAAATATGTATATTACCAATAATGATATAATTTTACTTTTATTTCAAGTCATGTAACTATATTGACATCCATCGAATGGGTTATGATATCATCATTTGTATGTACAATGGTATACCGCCTTGCAAACAAATGTCATTATTTTTTCCATTACCACCTATCACATATGTGTATAGATGTGTATATAAAGTATAAATATTATATATAGAAATTAAATATATTATTTTATTTATTATTTTATAAATACGATATTCCATTCCTCTGAATAAGGGACATGATAATGTCGTTAGTCTATAAAGAAGATTATCACACTGCAATGAAATGTGATTCTTGTTCACCAATAATTTTTGTTGATGGTTATAAGTATATAATTAATCAATATATTTTATATTAATGAAATATTTATGATATTAGTGGCATATGAAAAATTTCAGGAAGTTAATATATCATATTAATTATTACCATTTTACTCACCGAAAGCTGATAATTTCAATTTATTTACATGTTAACTACCACATTCAGTAAGTGATGTTACTACATATTTTCATCACCAGCCCACATTGATGATATTTATATGTAATGTTAATATAATAATTTTTTTCCTATTTTATTTTTATCATTTTATGAATATTAAATATCACAAACCACCTTTTCATAATTTTTATTGACAAATGGTAACGTTTCATATTTGTACCTACAACATACTATCTCCCTGATTGTAAAGTACATTATTTCTCAAAAACATAATTCTTTATTGGTCATAAATTAAATATTTATTTGTAAATATAATATTTATTTGTAAATATAATATTTATTACATTATTATTTATCTTTATATTATTTATACATGATCAATTTACAATTATCGAAAATATAAAATCAAAACATGCATGAAAATAATTACATTTTATTTCCAAAAAAAATAATATTACAAATTTTTTTTAATAAAAATGTAATAAAAGGTCACAAGAAAATAATATGTGATTTAGTATATATAATTATAATTTTTCTAATATTTATAATAATCATGTATTTATTATACAGTTTTTTGAATTAGTATGATAAATGTTCAGGGTTATGTAAAGGGATTTGAAGAAAATATTTAATTTCATGGACACCTATCTGAAATCACCATATATTTTTTCATGTATATACTGAAACATTGAAATATTATATTTTTAATATAATTATTTTAATGATATTTAATTAATATGGTCACTTAAATATTTATTATGCATTACAATTCTTCATATTAGTATAGAATAAATAAATTTTGATCCTTATTTGTTTCCCATGAGCCTTGTGTTATGTTAAGAATTTATCTTCTTTTATATGGTTTGTATTAATGCCCTCTGGCATGTAATATGTTGAAATTTTTTATTTTAATGATATTATTTATTTCATTATACTTTAAACCTTCAATGGGATTACAATATAACATTACAAAACTAGTAATGAGTTTATGTTACAATCTCATCATTTATCAAGATTATTTATGAACATATTTCCAATTATAGAATCTTATAATCATTTCTCCAGAAAAACATTAATTTTATTACACTATTTTAACTTATGGATAATACATGTTTACCTTCATTTTTCTCTATTTTTATACCATGGAGTTGAAAATAACTTTTTGAGGAAAATCATCATTATTTTTCTCTGAGGTCAATACCTATTTTTCTTCTCAAATAAATTAAATCAAAATGTTATCATTATAGTTACCAAAATACAAATACTGTTATATTCAGTAAAATTTCACGCATTTTTTCATTTTTTTATAATGTTTTGAAAATAAATTATAATCTCACATTCGAAATATTTCATTTTGGATTTTACTGTCAGTGTGAATGGAATTGTTTTTAATGTGTACTACATGAATGAAATTTACCACCACAATAAAAATTATATTATTTGATACTTCTTCTGTTTGTTTTCATGGTTAAGTTCAAAGAAAATTATATTCAAATTTTATTATTTTTCTAAATCTTTTTTGATATTCATAAAGCTTATTTTTCAAGAAAAAATGTTATAAATTTTGTTTATGGCTTACATTATATTTTATCGTAGTGAATTTCACAGATAACGATTTCAACAAATACTACATCAATTTTTATTTATTAAAATTTATTTTCAATTAAAATTAATTTTATAAAATAAATTTCCCTTGTGAACTTCGAAAATAATTTACAATCGAAGATGACATCCATGTATGCTATTTATGATTTTCTACTAACTGATACAAATATACTATTCTTATCATTTCTCTAAATGGGTTTTTATTAAACTTATTTCTATCTCATAGGTTATGCAATGATAAAATGTTTATTACACCCCTTTCTCTTCTATATGGTATTCCTTGAAAAAATTCTTATGAAATAATCTTTTTTTCTTATGTTATTCTTTGATGAAATTACTAAATTATTTTGAAACCAGTCTCAGTTAAATAGGTTATTAAATAATGAAATATTGATGAAACCCATTTTATTCCATAGGTTATGATATTGATGAATGTTTAAGTATATTGTCAGACACATACTTTTTTTTAATTGTGTTATGGTTGGGACCATTATCCTCCACTATTGAATTGGTTAATTATTTAAATTTAATGAGATAAATTAAGAAAGAATTTGGAGTAATATTGGTTCAATATTTTAATTTCAATACATGATTCTCTTGGGTGTGAACAATGTATAATATTATAGTCTGGGTGGTTAAACCATTCCATAATGATAACCATGTATATGATCCTTAACTACTATGGAAAATATTTTCAATGCTTATATGTGTTCCTCATTTCCTTGTCTTATGCCAATATTATTCTCTCAGGAGCATGTTAATTAATTTCCATTATCATTCATGACTAATAAATTAAAATTCATATTTCCATGTCTCTATATTATGTTAATTTATATCCAGGGTATGTATTTATATATTCATTTACATTTTTTCATACACTTATTATCATTTCATCTTTAAGTGATATTGTACATCTCACTTTCATACCCTTATTAAGAATCTAAGCTCGCCTTTCATTATGTATCCTTTAATGGTGTTAAGGTAAAAGGATAAATGTAGTGTTGTGTGAAGTGTACTAAAGTGTTATGTCCTTATGGTATATTTCTAATATCATTCTTGAAAATAAAATATTGTATAACCAGTAACTAAATATACTAATATATTATGGTCCTTATGTATATGATTTTATAATGTTCTGAAAAATCATCCAAATATTTATAATATCTATGTATAAAAAGATTGGATGACAATAAAATTGTTTATATTATATTATAGGTGATGATGTCCTTTAAATATTAAAATATAACTCTTATACTATTTTTTTATTTGGTCCATAAATGTGTTATCCATCAAGTTGATTTTTTACTCTATCAGTCATCATTCTTACAATTGACTACAACTATGCCCATTAGTGTGAGTATTAAACTATAATATTGATTTTAAATTGATATAAAAAAATAAATAAAATTATTTATCATGGATATTATGTTATATTTTTGGTACCCAATTTGTGGAATGTTGTTGCAGTTTTGTTTCCTCGATGTTTGGTATTGCATACGGTGATAGATACACAGTATGTTTCAGGTGGGTTATTCCTGCCAAATGATGATACCCAGTTGATGTAGAATGGAATATATATGGAATTTATAATTTATTTCATCGATATCAAAGAGGTATTTATTTTATAATAGTTACCATGAACCACTAAAGGAATAATCTCACATGTTAGTGATTAAGGTGTCGATCCCAATGGTGATTCTATCATAATAATATCAGAAAAATGTATCTATCAAAAAGCAGGTTTAATATAAATTTTGCCTAAATTATTTAAAATTAATTTCTATCAATTTTATAAAATTTAGTATATAAAATAAACAAAATTCTGAAATCCTAATTTCAAAAATATCATATGCATAGTTTTTTCAAATTCTTAAGAAAACATTCATTTTTTGATTAATAGTTAAAAATAATGAATTTTTATTTAACTATATAAATTTATTTAGGTTATATATAATATAATATTATATTTTAAATTGTTTTTAATTCAATAGTAATTCAAAAATATATATATAAATTTATTCAATACATGTCATTAGAATTGTCTTCATATTAAAATTATTTCTAAAAACATTGCAACTATTGAATAGATTGTCTTTAAAGAAATGAATTCTCATCATGTCTGTGGGATTAGTTCTAAATAAAATTTTCCAAATGTTGTGAATAAAAATTGAAAAATAATTATTCTATATATATAATAATCAGAATTTATAATTCATAATATGTTCATCTATATTTTTTGACCAAAATTAATAGTAAATATAGTACCTAATAATTATTATGATTAGGTAAAAAATAGATTTACTATTAGGTTTAAGAAAAAAGATAAATGTTAAAATTACTTATAAGATAAAAAATATATTTTTTATGGGATTATATCAATCAAAAAATTCCAATGTTCGAAATAATGGAATATGGGATAGATTTTCACATAAATTAATATATAATTTTGTATTCGTTGGGAAATTTTTATGTAAATGTAATGAGAATTCCCTTTCCACACATAAAAAATTGATTTCCCTTACCTAAAAAATTCACACCAACAATTCCCCTTGGCCTGAAAAACTGGTACCAAATTCCCCCCCAAAATACTATGTAAAATTATATATTTACTAGTCCTCCAAAAAAATAATTGGGGACCTTTGGTGGATATCCAAATGAGGATTCTCTTACAGAAGATCATTATTATAAAAACATTAATTTTCTATCTTATTTTCCACATTAAATTATTTCATAAAACATTTAACATAATGAATTCATTATAACACAAATATTATTATGTTATTATTTTGATATTATAGTAATAATTTATCATCACTTCGATAAAATGTATTTTGAAATCATCATTCGTGTGTACAATAGACTAAAACCCCACAAATTGATGTCATTTGTTTCTCCATTACCATATATAATTGTTGAATATAGTGAAAATCAACCAAATTTATTTAATATATACCATAAATTTATACTTTTATTACTATAAAAAACATATATCATTTTATATATCATCATTCGGTGCTTGTGAAAACATACAACCTACATTCTCCATAAAGAGATGTGATTCCCTTTACATGTACGACATTCATAAACTATAATAGTAATTAATATTATATGTAAATATAATAATAATACCATTAATATAAATCATATTAGTATTTATATATATTATATTCATGTGAATAAAAATATTCATTAGAAAAAAATCATGAGAAAACAAGGAAATGAAAACCTGAAGGTGTGGAAATATGGAAATATTATTGACAAACATGTGAAAAAATGTAACAAAATGATCATATATAGTGTTATAATTATGAATATTTCTCTATAATAAATGTAAAAATTTATATGGATATTATATATGAGGATAAATCATGTTTATTGAATATGAATTGTTGGTTAACTGATTTCATCTCAATTTGCATTCAATTGAGTCTTATTTGTTATTATTCACCAATTTACTTTAATGTGTTGTTTATACTAAATAGGTATCATGATAAATATATATTTATTTATAAATAATGATAATTTTATTTTCAAAATGATGCATTTCATCCAATTGAAATTTACATGAAAATTAATAATTGGTTATAGTAATTTCACAATCTCAAATTATTAATTGATTTTTAAAATTCTCTCAAATAATACACTTTTTTTAATAATTTTTTATTATACCTTATTCTTAATTTATATATATATTTCATATCATTATTGATATGATTATTTCATAAAAATTATACAATTTTATATATGGTGACTAAATTGAATGTTATTTTATTTACATAAAAAATTCATATAGTAATATACTTTAATAAATACAGATATTTGATGATAATGTGTAATGAACCACTTATTAAAATTTTATTAAGAGTACAATTAGTCATTACACGTCTTAAAGATACCTCCCCAATATTCTAAAGATTGAAATAAATGCTAAAGGGTTTTAAAAGCATGGGGGGTTGATTTACCCTTTATTTTATGATACCAATATCTCACAAATATAACTAAACAACAAATAAATTATGAATGTATAAATTGATGAAAAGTCAATGACATTATTCATATTAAAACCAATCCATAGTGTTAAATATAAGAAAACTACACTAGTAGAAAAGTAGACATTGGAAATTATCTTAAACTACAAGAAGAACACATGGCTTCATACTTCAAAAGCACCAAGAGTCACAATCACTGATCAACAAAATTATCCCAAGGTGGTTCTAAAAACATGTGGCACTTTTTGTTTCTCATTTAACAGAAGATTGAATCGGAAAAATCACAAAATCAATAATGAGTTGGTTAGTATATAACTCAGTAAGATATCCCCAAATGACATCCCATATCATGCCAGTAGGATAAAAAAGGTATCCACATAAATATAAACCCATTTATGTGAAACAATTTTTCATAACAATTTTTCAAATCAATATAAACGTGATCCAAAACCATTTGTATCCCAATGAAAACAAGGGCTCTTTAAACCAGTTTAAAATAATTCATACATTAATTAAAACTACCGAACAAATATTTGACAACATTATTTATCATTATCACTTTGGAAATCAAATTCCTTTGTTTAAAACATACACACCCATTCCTGGTTCATTTGAAATTTCCATAAACATGAGTGGTCTCTCATCTAATCTACATGTTCCAAAATAACACTTGACACAATATAAGATCACTCACCTTCTTCCATAGGGATACATGTCCATTATTTATTGGAATATTGAACAGGATCTCACAGAAAACCCAATCTATGATGAAACCATTCCAAATAACCATTTCAAATCATTTTTATAAAATTTCAAATTAATTGAAAACCATTGAATAATCAAATTCAAAAAATAATCATTTCCTCTAAATAAAACATCCAAATTTTTTAAAACATCTAACAAAATCTATGCTCCACAATTATAGTAAACCGCCATTTTAAAATACATATTTTAAAATCATGAACAAAATCACCTTATTCCAAACACCCAATTTCTCATATTTCCACAATTTTGGAAACCCTCACAAAAGAAAGTTTCCCAAAAATCTAAACCAGTAAATTCATGATCAATTCATCACAAGGAGTTCAATTTGAAGGTAGTACTAACAATTATATTAATAAAATAAAAGAGATAAGCCACATACCATGATTCTTTTAGTGAAAACCGACAAAGGAGGTGGAATGCTCCAGCAACATGGTTGATTCTTCACAAAAATTGCCTTCAAATTTACAAAAACCAACAAAAAACCCAAATCCTAAAATATTTGAAATCCATAATCATATATCTACCCAAAAAAGTGTATATATGAAAAATAAATAGAATAGGATATGTAGATCAATGTAAATCTAATGAAACATGAAGAGAACAAAGAAGTATGTCACTTTACATGAGAATCAGGCTTGAAAACTCCTAGTGAAGGCACCATAATGGATTTTAAATGCATGAGGAAGGTTCCACAACAATCAATAGAGAGAAACCATGACATAAATATGATTAAGAGAAAAAATTATTAAGTATGAGAAAAAATAGCATGTTACTAAAAATTAGGAGCTTACATTTTTCATATGCATGGTTAGGAAAACTGTGTCCAAAAAACATGTGTTATCCATTATAAAAAAACTTCATGTGTGCATAGTTTTTTTCAGTACCTCTGCACGGTTTGGAAAAACCGTTAAAAGTCCATGCAACACTTCTTTAGTCGCAAAAACTTCTTCATAATTTACTAATCTCTCACATATTCCATCCTTACGCTTTATAATAATAAAATGAATCATGTAAGCATTGTTTAGTAAATAAGGTTTAACTCATGACCATTCCATTCCTTCATACTTGGGGGATATTATTTAGTCAATAATGTTTCATTATTATTTTACAATTCCTTATTATTTTGAAAATTACAAACACATTTTCTCAAGGAAAATCACTTTTGACCCTGTGTTTTACTTCTATAAGGAAAAATTTCCATCCCCAAGGAAATTTATCCTTATCATGTTTTAATTGATCATATCATATTTTTTATAAGTGTAAAATTAAGTTTGAAACCGAAACCTCAGAATCATATAATTACCTAGATATGAAGCATTCTATTTAGGATCATAATTCTCAGAATTCTGGTTACAAACTCTTCTGAGTTCTGACATCGAGTTCTGATTACCAATTCTGGATACGAACACTTCTGAGTTCTGACTCTGAATTCTGATTAAGAATTCTGGATAAGAACACTTCTGTGTTTTGACTCCAAATTCTAATTACGAAATATGGATACAAACTCTTCTGAGTTCTGAGTCTAAATTTTCAATACAAATTCTGGATACGAACTCTTCTAAGTTATGACTCCGAATTCCGAATATGAATTCTAGTTACAAACTTCTCTGAATTCTGACTCCGAGTTCTCTGAATATATACACCGAACTCTTATGAATTATGACTCTGAATTCTCATGAACCCTAACTCTGAACATTTTATGTTCTAGTTACAAATTCTTGTGAATCTAGATTCTGAATTTCCTTGAAATTCCAAATCCGGAAATCTATAGAGTTCAATTTCCAAATTCCTAGAATACAAAATCTGAATAACTTGTATTATAGACTCCGAATACAATTTTGGTTGGACTCTGAACATGTATATTTTCTTACATTCCGAATATTGGATTTCTGTTATGTTACCATATTTCGGATTTCACTTGTTTTGTTATAAAAAAATGTTGAGCATTCAGTTTCTAAATAACTGTTGGTTGAGTGACACGTGTACAGGTCCCTCCGAAATTAATGGAAAAATATAACCGTTAGAGGAGGGAGCTGACTGTTGAAGCCTTGACTATAAATAAGATATCATTTTAAAGAGACCATCATTGTTCTATGACAATAGAGATTACATGTTTTTGATGTGATTTATAGTGAGAGACTCCCTTTTCTATATGTGTTCTGAACATCTGGTTCAGATTTAGTTTGTGAGACTCTGATTATGTTGTGTTCAATCAAGGGCTTCTGGGTATAGGAAGACAGAGGTACCGACTACATGAAAGTTGAGGGCTTGCGGGGATAGCAAGATAGACTCTGATCATCATATCAAGGTCTTACCCTAGTGTGGGTAAGATAGACATTCATGGCAGTATAAATAAAGGGACATCTATCCAAGGATGATGGATACCATTCTCTTTGAGTTGAAAGGTTTACTACTTGTAAATTGTTTTGTTACATGATTTCCACAACATTTTTATTAATGAGGAAAGTATAACTATCTTATAATTCCTTATACATGTTCTCTGATTTAGTTAGATTCTATATTCTTTAATGTAGAATCTTTATCATTGTAAAATTTCCTCATGTTACTTTTTCCGGAACCATCATTCCAGATTCACATTCTCGGATCCATATATCTGGAATCAAGCAAGTGTGTAGAACTGTAATATTTATGAATTACATTGAATGTCCTTTTTAAACATAACCATCTTTAAAAGTTCCAAATGAATTTTTAAAAGTGTACAATTCACTCCCATCTTGTATATTTAGAATCATTAGATATTCCATACAATATCTATGTTATTTAGATCCTACATTTGGTATTATAGAGTATATCATACTCACATTGCATCTCGACAATTGGTATCAATGTAACATCCCAGGTAAATAAAGAATAAAGAAATTTCTTATTTATTAATATATATGAATTAAATATTAATTTTACTTTAAAGGTGTTTCTATGTTCCATAGCGTACTTGATACGCAACAAAGAGTTTCATTGAAATCTTACGTTGCACACTAGTAATAAAATAATATTATTTTAAATAGTAGTTAACACGTAGCCGTTGTATTGGCAGGAATGAATAGAAATAACTAAAATATGATTATATATGTTTGTTAAATGTTTTTACATTTATCCAATAAAGGATAAAGTCTTAAACTATGAAAAGAATTCAATTTTAGGCATATATAATCTAATTTTTACTAAAGGTCGACTTATCGCCTTTTCATGGAGAACCTTATTTAAATATAGTTTTGTTAACTCTTATACTTTATATCGGATCAAATAAAATTTTTCTTTAGAATCGGGACATCAAAATTTACTTTGTGTAAATTTTTGGTATTTTTCCGTTAAAGTTCATTTTTTTAATTAATAGTGAAAAATGTTTTATTTTAATTCAAAACCTCTTTTTAATATAATTTATTTATATGATTATATTATCTTTTTAATTGGTTTTAAAGTTCAATTAGAATATATTTTTACCATTTAATACAATAGTGGTCACTGGAATTAATTTCACTTTTAAATTGGACTTAAACTACTGTCAATGTTTTGATACTTTTTGTTTCATAAAAACACGTTATTTGCTCTGACAGTGGGAATTAATTATTAAATTAATTAATGCATCTTATATGTTTTGAATTTTTTAAAATAGACATCATTTTTTAATTAGGAATATCAAATATAGCTTAGGGTGAATTTTTGGTATTTTTCTGAAAAACTTCACTTTTTGATGAATAGTGAAACCACTAAGTGGTATATAAAAAATTGATTTTTCATTTAAATGAAATTTTACCACCTCTGTATTTTGAATTTCAAAAATCAGACATACATGGTTGTAATTATGAATTAAAATGTGGTTCAATGGGATTAAAATATTTTTTTTTGTGAATAGTAACTTTTAAGTTTTAATCACGATTAGAGGTAATTAGTGTACTTTAAGGTAAGAATAATGTTTTAATAATATGAAATGAACTTGACACATGTTCTACCCTTATTAGATGTGTCATGGCCGACCAAGATAATCCATGGGTAAACTTTGGGACCCCATGGATCCACTTTGGAAGGAAAATGACATTAATATCTTTTTATTTAATGTTAAAGTAAAAATGACACAAAAATGAGTTGTTTTACTAAAACAATTTTTACATGGGGTTATACAAGTCATATTTTTGACTATAAATAGTCATTGGAAAGCTAAAACGATTTCCTACATAATAGTATTTGTTTTATAATTTTTAGACATTAAATAAATTAAATTATTCATGACATCATGACGATGAAGCGATTACCTCATTATTTAACGATTTAAATAAAATGAAAAGATAATGTAAAATCTATGACCTACACTTGTCAAAAACCTATTGGATGGGTATATTTATAACCCTTATCACCTTATCCTATAATTATATCAATGTGAGACCTTTTAAATACTAAAATCATTTTAAAATAAAGTATAACTTCTTTACTTTCCAAGAGTGCCCCTCCTCTCCTCTTATAAAAGGCCCCCCAACTCTACCTCCATACCCACACCTCCCAAGCCGTTGGATCGGCCAAGATATGCTCTGTTTGTCTCTCCACATCCCACTCTTACTCCTAGAATCTTCACTTTGGGTAGAAGTCTTCCCAAGGAAGCATTTGATCTCAAATCTAAGAGAGTTACCCGATTTTAAGGTAATGTCTTCACTTGTGTTCTTTTGTTTTTTTTGCTTCTCCAACCCCCTAAACTCTTTTTATTCATTTATTTTGTAACAAATCCAGTATTTTAAATATACTAGGATGTTTTTATAAGAAGAATTAGAGCTACACTTACACACACCTACATCTAATGGTTAATGAAAATATTGTTTCTGTAGATGGTGAATTTCTGCCTCACGAAATGATGATTGTTCAATATTTTTCTAACACCTTCAATGGTGGCCATTAAGATGTCACTATATTTATATATGATATATAATATGTTTATTTTTTCCTTAATCTTATGTATTTTTCATTTATGGAATACCTTTATGGCTTCCATTATGGGTATACACGATATCTTCATTTTAGGAAGTACGGACTACCGCCCCCTCAACGTGATTTGATTCGTTAATTACATTTGTGGGACGTATAAATGATATATTTAAAGTTATTATATATGATGTTATACGGAAATTATAATATACCTTTATACCATTATTTTTTCTTTCAATTAAAGTATGATATAGAAATTAATGTACCATTCATGCGTACGTACGACTTACCGTCTCCATGAACGGTGCATTTCATTTCGTATCCCCAAATGTAATGTACTATTATAAGTACATATATAAAATGGATATATCTGATCCATGTTACATATAAATTATTAATATAATTCTGTAATTAATATATACATATCTATCATTTAGTTTTAATTCCATTAATATGACATAGAAATGAATGTAGCGTTCATGCGTACGTACGGCTTACCGTCTCCATGAACGGTGCATTTCATTTCGTACCTCTAAATGATTATGTATTATTATAAATACATGTATATTATGGATATATATGATATATATAATATCTAAATCATGAATATCATTCTAGATATAATGATCCTTTTACCACACGAACAACATGTAATTATAAGAAGTCCACTTTCGACATAATAACCAAATATCGACAAAAAAAATTATTAAATTAAAGATTACATAATATTTATAACATGGAAATAAGTGATATAAAAGGAATAATGTACTTGAAAAAGGTTCTTAATCATGTAGAAATTAACTCAAGTTTATTATTCAAGACTTTAAAGAACGATCGAGTCAAGTCAGACCTGATGTAAGGGACTTCGTCTCAATCTCCTTTCATTGAGGCATATTTCGTTTTATACACAACTATCTTTCATATGGTGTATAAACCGCTTTGAATTTTACTTTTATACAAAAGGAATCATTTTCTATGAAGCGTTTTACTAAATGAAAAAAAGTAATGTTTCTTTTAACGTACGTGGTGACAACGACCTTTTCCGCCGCCGCGAGTATTATTTGGTCTTTGTCTTCCTCAACAAGCCGTAATGTTTTTAAAATTAAATAAATACCATATACACTTTTATGTATTTTTGTATTTAAAATGGTTTTTATAATGGATTTGTTATGTCAATATATTTATGTGATATATTGTGATCAAAGTGTGGAAATGTTTTCTTTCCATTATATTAGTTTTATGTATTATGATTTTATAATTTTACTTGGACATTTGACGGGTGGTTACATGATAAACCATATGACGGGTGGTTCCGTGAATACCAGGACATGTGGTTATGTTATAACCTCCAATGCATTGGGTATGGAAGTCGGACGTATGGCAATTCCATTAAGTGATATGTGTGGAAGTCGACCATATGGTTATTCCATTTATGTATGTTTATGTCCCAAGTTAACTTAATATGTTATGTGTTCTTTATATGGGTTTTATGGTAATATTTTGGTTACAAAAGGGTATGTATTGATCTTTTGTTCAGTGAAGAGTTTTTACTACTTCATAATGGTGAAAAGTATTACTTTGATAATGTATACATGGTTTACTTGTTGTTTTCAAAAACTAACAGTTTTTATTATTTGTGTTTCCCTTACTGAGCTTTTTATGCTCACCCCAAGTTTTAGAAATGTTTTTCACAGGACTTAAAGTGGAATAGGGTCAAGGATGGGATCAAGGAAAAGTCATGCTATCTAAAACATGGAACTAGACATGTTTCTTTTTAAGATTTTTTATTTTATGGAAACTTAGTAGAAGTGTCTACTTTCTAATCTTTTGAGATGTAATAGTTATGTCCTAATTATCTAAAACTCTATACATGAAAATGTCCTCAATTTTAATTATTCATTTAATTCAATATTAAGTAAGGTTTAAGGCCGGGGCCTTATAGTTGGTATCATAGGTCGGTTTAGACAACTTTAGGGGTTAGAAAATTGTTATATTATAAATTATTTTATGGTATGACTGAAATGATATAGCATTTAAAGATTACCATGTTGCTTCGCCTAAGATATTTCTATGTTCAGAATGGTTTTCCGCAGAGGAAACAAGGCATCTATGTTGGGACGAAATCAGGAAGAAGACAACCATCTAAATCAGCAACCTGAGATGGTCGGAATTGGAACTGAAGAGTTTGTTACAGTGATGGCACAGTTGACTCAGGCTATAAATGTTGGTGGTATCCATGCACGAGATCAGCCTGATCAACCGTAGAGGAACATGTCAATGGTGGAACATTTTATGAGGCAACATCCCCCATCATTCAGAGGATCATCTGACCCATGCAAGCAGAAGGGTGGATTAAAGCACTGGAGAAGATTTTTGATGTCATGGGGTGTTCAGAACATCAAAAGGTTAGTCTTGTTGTTTACCGTTTTGAAGGTGAAGCTAATCAGTGGTGGTTGATGGTGAAAAATATTAGCGATAGTGATGAGATTGATGATCTTCACTATGATGAATTCAAAGGTGTGTTTCTTGAGAAATACATTCCTAAGGTGGTTCATCTTAGGATGGAAAAACAATTCCTAGCATTGAGGTAGGAGGATGACTCGATGTCAGCTTATAAAGAAAAGTTCACTCAACTGGCAAGGTATGCTCCAAACTTAATATGATATCTTGATAGTAAAATCAACCATTTTTACCCAGAGTTAAATACAAAATATCGAATGGCTTTAGCTTCCCGTGAGTTCAAAAGTTATGAAAAATTTGTTCGATGGGCGGAGAAGGTGGAAATGGAGTTTGCCGATGATCAGGTGTTCTTTGAAAAACAACAGAATAAGATGTCCAGTTTGCAGGAAAAGGGTAATAATTCATCAAAGAAGCAAGGAGGTGAGAAAACCAAATATCCATCCTGTGAGAAGTGTGGAAAAATTCATCCTGGAGAATGTTTATCCATGTCTGGAATGTGATGTCGGTGTGGTATGTCTGGTAATATTGCTCATAACTGTAAGGAAGATGATCATGCAGGCAATGAAAAGCCAGCGGTAAGATGTTTTAAGTGTAATGAAATGGGTCATTATGAAAATGAGTGTCCAACGAAGAACTCAGCTGGGGAAAAGCAGCCAGACTACAAGAAGAAAGGGTTGGTGAAATCCATTGCAACTACTTCAGAAGATGTGGGGCCATCAAATGAAGTTGTATCAGGTACGCTATTTGTTTGTTCAGATTATGCCAATGTGTTGTTTGATTCAGGGTCTACACATTCTTTCATTTCTGAGATGTTTTCTAGTAAATTGTAAATTCCATCTCAAGATATGAATCCTGAACTTATGGTAAAAACACCCGGAGGGAACGTTGAGACAAAAAGGAATTATAAGAACCTTCCTATCCTTGTGTGTAGAAAGAATCTACCAGAAAACCTTAATTTTTTGCCTCTAGTACAGTTTGATGTTATTTTGGGCATGGATTGTCTTTCTGTTTATCATGCTAAGATTGACTGCAGAGATAAAATAGTTTCTTTTCATAAAGATTTTCAGTTTGTGTACAAGAATGAACCCTTGCTTTTGATAACATACGAGGAAGCTGAGAAACTAGTAAAAGATGGAAATGAATGTTATCCTGCACAAATCATTGAAAACAAGGGAACTGTTCAGATTATTGATGTGCCAGTGGTAAATTAGTATCTTGATGTTTTTCCTGATGAGTTTCCTGGTATTATTCATGATCTGGATGTTGAATTTACTGTTGACTTAGTTCTTGATTCTAAGCAAATTTTAAAACCACCTTATTGAATGGATCAAGTTGAACTTTTAGAGTTAAATAAACAATTGCAGGAGTTATTGGATAAAGGATTCATTCGACATAGCACATCACCATGGGGTGCTCATGTCTTGTTTGTTAAAAAGAAAGATGGTTCAATGAGACTTTGCATTGATTATAGTGCCTTGAATAACATTATTGTTAAGAACAAGTATCTTTTTCCTCATATTGATGATTTGTTTGATCAGATCTAGGGAGCTCAGTATTTTTTGAAGATTGACATGAGGTCGGGGTACAATAAGTTGAAAGTAATAGAAGCAGACATTTCGAAGACTGCGTTCCATACTAGATATGGCCATTATGAATTTGTAGTTATGCCTTTTGGGTTAACCAATGCACCTGCTGTATTCATGGACCGTATGAATAGAATTTTCCATGACTTCTTGGATAAGTTTGTGGTTGTTTTCATCGATGATATTTTGGTGTTTTCTAAAAGTAAAGAGGAGCATCAAAGTCATTTAAGGGTTATCTTACAATCCTTAAAATAAAATAAACTATATGGAAAATTCAGAAAGTGTGAGTTTTGGTTACAACAAATTTATTTCCTTGGTCACATTGTTTCAAAAAATGTCATCACTGTTGATCCTGCTAAAAAAAGTTGTTGAAGAATGGCCAAGACCCACAAATGTAACCGAGATCCGTAGTTTCCTTGGTTTGGCAGGTTACTACCGAAGGGTTGTTGAAATTTTTTTATGATTATCTAGTCTAATGACTAAGCTAAGTCGGAAGGGTGTTAAGTTTATCTAGACAAAAGAATGTGATGATTGTTTTCAGGAGTCGAAAAGAAGATTGGTGAATGTTCCAGTTTTGGCACTTCCTTCCAGGAATGGTGAGTTTGTTATCTACAACAATGCTTCATTGAAAGTACTTGGTTGCGTCCTAATGCAGAATGATCTGGTAATTGATTATGCTTCATGTCAGTTGAAAACTCATGAGGTAAATTACCCTACACATGATTTGGAATTAGCTGCTATTGTTTTCCCATTAAATATTTGGAGGCATAATTTGTATGGAGTAGTGTGTGAAATATATACTGATCACAAAAGTTTTAAGTATATATTCAATAAGAAAGAATTGAACATGAGACAGAGGAGATGGCTAGAATTAATCAAGGATTATTATTGTACAATTAATTACCATCTGGGAAAAGCAAATAAAGTAGCTGATGCTTTGAGTCGAAAAAGTAATGCTTCATTAACAATCTGGCATTTGGAACATGATCCTTTGGATAGGGATTTGATGAACTTTGTCATAGAAGTTGTTGGTGCAGGAAGTTCTTCTGTTTTGTTTCAGGTATCAGTGTGATTATCTCTATCAGACAAAATTATGAAAGCGCATAAGAAAGATAGTGGGTTGCAGAAAATGTAGAACTGGTTCAGAAGGGTATGTTACCTGAATTAAACATTGATAATGATTGTGTTTTGAGATTTGGGAAGATATTTTCGGTGCCTTGTGATTCACTGTTGAAGAGAGAGTTGTTATGTGAAGCTCATAGTTCTCCTTTTTTAGTTAATCCTGGCAGTACTAAGATGTATAGAGATCTGCGAGAGTATTACTGGTGGGATGGAATGAAAAGGGATATTGCTGATTTTACTGTGAAGTGTTTGAATTGACATCAGGTTATAGCAGAGCGGCAGTTACTGAAAGGGATGTTGTAGCCTTTACCAGTACCAGAGTGGAAATGGGAGAATATATCCATGGGCTTTGTTGTGGTATTTCCGAAGACACCTCGATGTAATAATGCAATCTGGGTTATTTTTGATCGCTTAACTAAATCTACTCATTTCCTTGCTATACGAGATACTTTTTCCCCAGATCAACTTTCCTGTTTGTATCCTAAAGAGATAGTCAGGTCACATGGAGTTCCCCTCTCCATTGTATCTGATCATGATCCCAGGTTTACATCTATCTTTTGGAAGGTCCTTCAGAAGTCGTTGGGTACTGAATTAAATTTTAGTACAACTTTTCATCCTCAATCTGATGGGCAGTCAGAAAGAATGATTCAGACATCGAAGGATATGCTAAGAGCATGTTCTATGGATTATCAGGGAAGTTAGTACCAACATCATTCTTTGGTTGAGTTTTCATATAATAATAGTTTTCATTCTAGTATACAGATGGCACCGTTTGAGACATTATATGGGAACCGGTGTCAAACTCCAGCTTTTTGGGATGAAATAGGTGAAAGGAAGATGATGGGACCAGAATTGGTAGAATAGATGGCATAAAATGTTCAGTTGATTCAGAAACACATGAGAACAGCTCAGAGCAGACATAAATGTTATGCGGATAACCAGAGGAAGGATCTATCTTTCGAGGTAGGTGATCATGTTTTTCTCAAGGTTTCCCCATGGAAAAGTGTGATGCGATTTGGTAAGGAATGAAAGATGAGTCCAAGGTTCATTAACCATATGAAATTCTGGAGAAAGTTGGATCGGTTTCATACCAAGTGGATTTACCTCCGAGTTTATCATAGGAACACAATGTTTTTCATGTTTCGATGTTGAGAAAGTATATGTCAGATCCATCTCATGTTTTGAGCCCAGAGGTAGTTCAGTTGGAAGAGAATCTCTCTTATGAAGAACAACCAGTCGAGATTCTTGACCGAAGAGAGAAAGTGTTGTGAAATAAGGAAATTCACCAGGTAAAGGTTTTGTGGAAAAACTATATGGTTGAATAGGCAACATGGGAATCTGAAAATGCTATGAGGGGTAAATACCCCCACTTATTTTGATAAGTGAATAAAATTGCGAGGACGCAATTCCCATAAGTGGGGAAGGATGTAACATCCCAGGTAAATAAATAATAAATCATTTTCATATTTATTAATATTTACGAATTAAATATTAATTTTACTTTAAAGGGGTTTCTATTTTCCATAGCATACCCGATACGTAACAAAGAGTTTCATTGAAATCTTACATTGGACACTAGTAATAAAATAATATTATTTGAAATGGTAGTTAACACGTAACCATTGTATTGGCATGAATGAGTAGAAAGAACTAAAATATGATTATATATGTTTGTTAAATGTTTTTACATTAATCCAATAAAGGATAAAGTCTTAAAATATGAAAAGAATTAAATTTTAGGCATATATACTTTAATTTTCACTAAAGGTCGACTTATCAACTTTTCATGGCGAACCTTCTTTAAATATAGTTTTGGTCACTCTTATACTTTCTATCGGACCAAATAAAATTCTTCATTAGAATTGGGACATCAAAATTTACTTTGTGTAAATTTTGGGTATTTTTCCGATAAAGTTCATTTTTTAATGAATAGTGAAAATGTGGTATTTTAATTCAAAACCTCTTTTTAATCTAATTTATTTAAATGATTATATTATCTTTTGAATTGGTTTTAAAGTTCAATTAGAATATATTTTTACCATTTAATCCAATAGTGGTCACTGAAATTAATTTCACTTTGAAATCGGACATTAACTAGTGTCAATCTTTTCATACTTTTTGTTTCATAAAAACACGCTATTTGCACTTACAGCGGGAATTAATTATTAAATTATTTAATGAAACTTATATCTTTTTAATTTTGTAAAATAGACAACATTTTTGAATTCGGAATATCAAATATAGCTTAGGGTAAATATTTGGTATTTTTCTGAAAAACGACAATTTTTGATGAATAGTGAATCCACTAAGTGGTACTTAAAAAACTGATTTTTCATTTAAATGAAATTTTACCACCTTTGTGTTTTGAATTTCAAAAATCCGACATACATGGTTTTAATTAATAAGTAAAATGTGGTTCAATGGGATTTAAATATTTTTTTGGTGAATACTAACTTTTAAGTTTTAATCGCGATTAGAGGTTATTAGTGTAATTTAAGGTAGGAATAATGTTTTAATAATATGAAATGAACTTGACACATGTCCTAACCTTATTGGATGTGTCATGGCCATCCAATAAAATACTTGGGTCAACTTGGGGACCCCATGGAGCGACATTGGAAGGAAAATTACCTTAATATCTTTTTATTTAATGTTAAAGTAAAAAATGACACAAACATGAGTTGTTTTACTAAAACAATTTTTAAATGGGGTTATACAAGTCAGATTTTATACTATAAATAGTCATTGGAAATATAAAACGATTTTCTACATCATAGTATTTTTTTAATAATTTCTAGACACTAAATAAATTAAATTATCTATGACATCATGATGATGTAGCGATTACCTCATTATTTAATGATTTAAATAAAATGAAAAGATAATGTAAAATATAAAACCAACACTTTTAAAAAACCTATTGTATGGGTATATTTCGAACCTTTATCACCATATCCTTAAATTATTGCAATGTGTGACCTTTTAAATCCGAAAATAATTTTAAAATAAAGTATCATTTCTTCACTTTCCAAGAGTGCCCCTCCTATCCTCTTATAAAATGCCCCCACCTCTACCTCCTTACCCACACCTCCCAAGCCTTTGGTTCGGCCAAGATATGATCTTTTTCTCTCTCCAAATCCCTCTATTACTCTTATAATCCTCAATTTTGGCAGAAGTCTTCCCAGGGAATCCTTTGAGCTCAAATATGAGAGAGTTACCCGATTTTAAGGTAATGTCTTCACTTGTGTTATTTTGTTTTATTTTGCTTCTCCAACCCCATAAACTCTTTTTATTCATTTATTTTGTAACAAATCTAGTATATTCAATATAATAGGATGTTTTTATAAGAATAATTCGTGCTACACTTATACACACCTACATCTAATGATTAATGAACATACTGTTTCTATGGATGGAAAATTTCTGCCTCACGAAACGATGATTGTTCAATATTTTTCTAACACCTTCAAAGGTGGACATTAATATGTCACTATATTTATATATGATATATATTATGTTTATTTTTTCCTTAATCTTCTGTATTTTTCATTTATGGAATACCTTTATAGCTTCCATTATGGTTATACGCGATATCTTCATTTTAGGAAGTGTGGACTACCACCCCCTCAAAGTGATCTGATTTGTTAATTCCATATGTGGGACGTATAATGGATGTATTTAAAGATATTATATATTATGTTATACTGAAATTATAATATACCATTATACCATTATTTTTTCTTTCCATTAAATTATGAGATAGAAATGAAAGTACCGTTCATGTGTGTGTACGGCTTACCGTCTCCATGAAGGGTGCATTTCATTTCTTATCCCCAAATGTAATGTACTATTATAAGTAAATAAATATAATGGATATATATGATATATGTTATATATAAATTATTAATATAAATCTGGAATTAAAATATACATATCTATCATTTAGTTTTAATTCCATTAATATGACATAGAAATGAAAGTAGCGTTTATGCGTACGTACGACTTACCGTCTCCATGAACGGTGCATTTAATTTCTTACCTCTAAATGATTATGTAATATTATAAATACATGTATATGTTGGATATATATGATATATATGATATCCAAATCATGAAAAGCATTCTGGATATAATGAACTTTTGACCACACGAACAACATGTAATTATAAGAAGTCTGCATTCAACTTAAGAACCAAATATCGACAAAACAAACTTTATTAACATAAATTATTACATACTATTTATAACATGGAAATAAGTGATATAAAAGGAATAATGAACTTGAAAAAGGTTCTTAAGCAAGTAGAAATTATCTCAAGTTTATTATTAAGGACGTTAAATAACGATCAAGTGAAGTCAGAACCGAGGTAAGGGACTTCGTCTCAATCTCGATTCATTGAGGCATATTTCGTTTTATACACAAATATATTTTATACTGTGTATAAACCGCTTTAAATTTTACTTTTATACAAAAGGAATTTTTTCTATGAAGCTTTTTACTAAATGCCAAAAAGCAATGTTTCTTTTAACGTACGTGGTGACAACGACCTTTTCCTCCGCCGCGAGTATTATTTGGTCTTTGGCTTCCTCAACAAGCCATAATGTTTTTAAAATTAAATAAATAGCATATAATCTTTTATGTATTTTGGTATTGAAAATGGGTTTTATAATGGATTTGTTATGTCAATATATTTATGTGATATATTGTGATCAAAGTGTGGTAATGTTTTCTTTCCATTATATTTATTTTATGTCTTATGATTTTGTATTGGTACATGGACATTTCAAGGGTGGTTACATGATAAACCATATGACGGGTGGTGCCATGAATACCTGGAAGGGTGGTTACGTTGTAACCTCAAATGCATTGGGTATGGAAGTCAGTCGTATGGCTATTCCATTAAATTATATGTGTGGAAGTCGACTGTATGGTTATTCCATTTAAGTATGTTTATGTTCCAAGTTACCTTAATATGTTATGTGTTCTTTATATGGATTTTATGGTAATATTTTGGTTAAAAAAGGGTATGTATTGGTCTTTAATTTAGTGAAGAGTTTTTACTACTTCATAAAGGTGAAAAGTATGACTTTGATAAAGTATACATGGTTTACTTGTTGTTTTGAAAAACTAACAGTTTTTATTCTTCGTGTTTCCCTTACTGAGCTTTTTATGCTCACCCCAAGTTTATGAAATGTTTTTCACGGGAATTAAAGTGGAATAGGGTCAAGGATGAGATCAAGGAAAAGTCATGCTATCTAAAACATGGAACTAAACATGTTTCTTTTTTAGAGTTTTTATTTTATGGAAACTTAGTAGAAGTGTCTACTCTGTAATATTTTGAGATGTAATTGTTATGTCCTAATTCTCTAAAACTCTAAACCTGAAAAGATCCTCAATGTGAATTATTCATTTAATTAAATATTATGTATGGTTTAAGGCCAGAGCCTTATAATCAGAAGTTTGGTTCAATCTAAATTAATCTCAAAATTAGATTTAAAATATAATTCATCTCATTATTTTCTAGAGTCTGTTTTTTAGACTCATATATTTTATATTCATTTTTTCATAGATATACACATGTTTATATTTACCTTGATTATGAATATATACCTTGTTTACAAATCGTTTATTACTAACATTTTTTTGTGGAAATATTTTTCTTAATGATGGCAGGAATCAATTTTGGTTCCATATAAAATCTCAATCCAACTAGACCACCAATCTATGATTGAAATTATTACGAATATTAGAGATATCACATGAAGACTTTCATTATCAATACTGGTGTTGATAATTTTGTTTTTCTTACTAGAGGATATAAAATCCCTAACAAGGAAGTTAGTATATTTACCAATCAATAAAAGCATGACTATCAACTAAATTATAAGGTGTGCAATACTTTTCATTACTCCATGACATGAAATATATATTGCCAAATTTCAACTTGTGAAGAAGAAAATTATGTTTTGAAGAAAATTAAATTTACTCACATTGGAACATCCAATGTTATTTAATCAAGAAGATCCATTCTTTGAGATGAATATCATGGTTTCTACATTCCTTGTGGAGAAAACATATATAAGGTGCAATAAAGATTCATGACTATTGTGAATAGATTAAAATCCATGGGTGAGGAAGGATTAGATGATGATTCTCATGTTGATATGATTATAGACATCATGCCCAATGAGTGGGAATCCAGGAGGACAACTATATATGAGAATAGAAAAGTTACTCAGATTACTATTGATGAGTTGTTTGGAACTCTTCTTCAACATGAGACTAGAATGAAGAGAGATCATGATAATGTAAAGAAGAAGAATGATAATGGAAGTGTTTCTTTTACTACAACATTAGATCATTTGAATGATAATAATCCTGAGTGAGTTACTAGATCTAAATCTAAGAAGGTTGTTATCCAATCTGTATCTAGTGGAAGTGAATCCTCAGAGAATTAATTAGACAATCGTGCTCGAAGGATGAACAAGATAGCTGGACAGAGGAACATTCAATCCAGATATAAGAAGAATGAAATGAATGATAAGAAAGATTCAGAAGTTAAATTTTATGAATGCAAGAGAGGTGGACATATACAACCTGATTTTCCTATGCTTATGGAAAAATAAAGAAAATAAATTCATTCTCAGATAAATAGAATGAAATACTACATGGCTAAAGCAAAGAATGCTTTTAAAGATAATGACACTGGGAGTTCCAGTGGTCGTGACTCTTCAGATGAATCATCAGATTACGAATATTCTGGATAGAAAAATCTTGGTCTAATTTCCAGACTAACTATTAAAATCTCTGTTTAATGGCTAAAGTACACACTGATGAATCAATGGCCAATGTTTATTTCAATTATAATTATAGTAATGATAAATATTATAACTCTTCGGATAAATAATCTTCTTCGGATTAAGATAATAATTTACCTTCCTATGAATAAGTTTCTAGGTTTTCCAAACTCCTTGAGATTGAGAATTCAGAACTGATGAAAAAAAATGATAAGGAAAATTCTAGGAATACTATACTTACTAAGGAAATATCAGATCTTTTTATAGATCTTGATAAGAAAATTTTTTATTTTGAAAGTATTTCAAAAAATCATAACGAAGTAAATTATGAAATTAATAAACTTTCTAAGGATCTTGAAAATGTAATTTCTATGAAAAATGTTTTTGAGCCTAACTTTAGCTCAAAATCTATTGTTTTAGAGGAAAATAACATGGTTATAAAACAGAAATCTGAAATATTTTCCTTAAGTAAGTGTTTGTCAAACGTTACCTTAGGTAATGAAAATTTTGATAAAATGTATTCTCAAATCCGACCTCTAAAGAATAGTTCTCTTTTGGGCTATACTATTTGAAAAAATGTTTTTTGTAACAATTACATTGTTCCTCAAAGTGCTCCATTGTGCACTAGCTATCATTGTAGTGGACACGAGGAAAAAAATTGTTCCTTAAAAAACACAGTCTTTAGGACTTCATAATGCCTATTTTTCTAAAAAGATGTGGTTGCCTAAAATTTTTCATTCTGAGATTTCCGGATCCAATCAAGTTTGGATTCTGAAAACATAACTTTTTCTTATTTTCAAGATAATAGATAAGGTACCAATATCAATACATGTTTAATGGATAGTGGATATTCTCAGAATATGGCTGGTAACAAAAACTATTTTGAAAATATTATCAAGACGAAAGGATGAAAAGTAGCTTTCGGAGATATTGCTCAGGGAGAAATTATTGGTATTGGTAACATCATTGTTCTTGGAAAAACATTGATTTAAATTTTTTTTGTTAAGGGTCTTAAGAAAAACCTTATTTGCATAATCCAATTATGTAATGATGGTTAACATGTAAATTTTATGAATGAAAATTGCTTAGTTCACAATTCCAAGGAAGAGTTTATTCTTTCTGCCCATGGGCAAGAGAACGTTTACACACCAAACATAGAAGATATTAGTATCCATGATCTACCTTGCCATAGTGCAACAGAATATCATTCATGGTTTTGGCATAGAAGGTCAGATCACAGTATCCTTTGAAACATATGAAAACTTTCTAAGAAAAGATTATTTATGGATTTACCAGAGCTTATATTTGATTACTCCAAAGTTTGTGGCTATTTTTGATATGGAAAGAAACATAAATCAAGTTTGAAATCAATTGATGATTTCTTGACTACTAATTCAATACAGTTACTGCATACAGATCTCTTTTGTCCTTAAAAAAATTGGAATCATTGGAGGTAGGTATTATGTATTTGTCTTGATTGATGATTACACTGGGATTACGTGGGACTATTTTATTGAGAAGTAGTCTTCATATTTTTCTTAATTCAAATGTTTTAGAGTCCATGTTAAAAATTATAAAAAACTTCCATTGAAAAATACTCATAGTGATCATGGTGGAGAATTTCGAAATACTGATTTTGAAACTTTTTGAAGTAGAAAAGGAATTACTCATAACTTCTCAAAACCCAGAACACCTCAACAAAGTGGTGTTATTGAAAGAGGAAATAGTATTCTTCAATAGAAAATGAGAACAATGTTGAGTGAGTATTCAGTAGCCAAACATTTTTGGGCTGAATTTGTATGTACTTCTAGTTATACTATAAATTGAGTTTTGATTATACATTTTATTAATAAAACTATTTATGAGTTATGGAATGGTAGAAAACCTAGACTTTCCTACTTAAAGGTTTTTGGTTGCAAGGTATACACTCTGAATACTAATGATAATCAACATAAATTCACACTAAAATCTGATGAAGGAATTTTCATAGGCTACACCACAACTTCTAAGGCTTATAGAGTGTTCAATAAAAACACATGTACTGTTGATATAAGACCCGAACATAAAACATTATTTAATCTTGAATTCAACGAATAATTCACATTGAGGATCTTTTTAGGATTAGAGTTTTAGAGAATTAGGACATAACTATTACATCTCAAAATATTACAAAGTAGACACTACTACTATAACCAAATTTTCACAACAAAAAAATCAGTAATTAAAAAAAGAGTTCTTTTCTTGATATAAATAATCTTGAATACTTCCTTTCTCTTAACCTCCCTTATAACCTATGAAAAACATCTCTAAAACATGAGATGAGCATAAAAATCTCAGTAAGGGTTATAACATAATGAATGGAAACATTAACCCGCCAATAAATAAAAATCACTAAAACCATAACTTTTAATCATAACATACCTTCTGAAATCATAATATTTATATATAACTCATAGAAATCATAAGACATAAATGTATCTTGAGGTATTCATAACATTCTTACGTAGGGATTAACCCTTATGGTTATGTATGGAATACCCATTAAAGTATTTTCCCTAATTATATTCAGAGAAAACATAGAGTTTAACTCCATTACATTACCCAATGCATTGGAGAGCTATATCGGGCTAACCCACCCTTAGTTTATCATGGAACCACCCATATTCATAAAAAATTCCCAAAAAATATATCATAATTGTACATATAAAATATGCATAAAGGAAACATAACATTTCCACATTTCAATCACAAGATATCAATACAACACATTGATACAATGAAAACATTATCAAAACCATTTTCAATACCAAAATAAAATAAAAGTAAAACAAGATATTTATTTTTTATTTAAAAAAAGTTATAGCTTGTAGAGGATGCGAGAACTCAAATAATGTTCAAAGCGGAAGAGAAGTCATTATCGCCGCCTACATAAGACAAAACATTCCTTTTTTCATTTAGTAAAACGCTTCATATAAAATGATACCTTTTTGAATAAAATTAAAAGTCAAAGGGGTTTACTCCATATAAAATAATGTTGTTTATAAAACCGAATATGACTCAATTAAAGGATATTGACACGATGTCCCTTATAATGTCGGTATCCTTAGATTAAGGATAAATCAATTACATAATTATGTGTGACAAATATTAATACATCCAATATAAGTGGATATTAACTGTAAAAAATTTTGTGGTCATCCACACATATTTTTAGAACATCATAATCAAGAACAAGAGGTTTAACCCAATAAATAGAAATTGGTTTAAGAAGTTCCCTTACAGAAATTCAACTACCAAACGACATCACTTTAAAATTAAGAAAATGAGATCATGAGAGATAAAAAGGGTATCTCATCACTTGGACATAACATTTACAACAATAATGATATATAATAAGATATCCCAACAAAATAATATGTAAATTAAGAGACCAAACAAAAAGAATTCTTTTAAAAAGAGGAGGGTGAACGGTTCCCTTACAGATTTGTGTATCTTTCGAAAGATACACCACATGAATGAAGGGTCATACAATGAAGATGTAAATACCCATAAACTAAAGTATATTACACAAAGAATACAATCATGGGTAGTACATACCCCGCACTAAAGTAAATAGTGGAAAATGTAGCGGGAATCTCATGAAAAAAAAGTGTGATAGAAATCCCTTACCTCGTTGTGATCAATCGAGTCGTATGACCAAAAGATAATAAACACCAAATGTTTCACAGAATAACATGAATATAAATAGTGTCACAAACCAACTCTTGTCACCACCATTAATGCCACCATAATCGGCCCATGGCATGTCCTGAAGGGCGTTCCTTATCCCCATGGGTTGGCATATGTTCCTGGGTATCATTTATCTTGGTTTGGGAATGATTTACCCAAATATGTATACATAAAACATCAAAAATATTAGATAAAATGAATCTGAAAAATTCATACCAGCATGGTTTATACAAAAATCTAGAACCAAATACATAAGTTCAAATGAAGTAAAAAAGGTCCAAATACACAATGAAACGGCAAAAAAACAGCCCCATGGACTCCACATGACAAGGAGAAATCACCCCCAAGCTGTCTCTACATCTCCGTCCCAAGGATGGGGACTAAAACCCTGAACTACCATCACCCTTAGCCTTTCCTTTACCTGAGTCAAACATAACCAAGTATACTTACACCGAAGGGGTGTAAGCAGGGTGTGAGCCTAAGACCAATATGATACCACCCAATGATTCCAAATAGAATGAAATACAATGTGAAAAAGAAAGCAGTTTTAATACGCAAAGAAAAGAAGTGATAAAATCTAAGAAATGCAACATTCAATTGAAAACAGTTTTCAAGCTAAAATTTTCTGAATGTTCAAACATTTAAATAGAAATTTGATCTACTGTAAATTAATTGCAAAAACAAACCAATACAATTGTAAATACTACATATCCAATGAGCACTAAAACTGGGAACAATGCTAGGCAACTAGATAGTCTCGGGCCATATGTACCTCATACCTCGGTGTAAAGAATCCAAGTCACAATTCTTTCCCATGCACGATCCTCCAGTAGGGAACATACCCATAACCCAGTGGTCCTCAAATATCATCCACATTGTTTATTTAGATCTGCTGTTATCCATTTGTTTAGTGAAACAGAGACACAACGCATTCGGTCCACTAGTCGTACTAGTACATATCCACACACCTAAGTACCCGAGATTCCCCTTTTGTGCTCAAATAATTTCAGAAAACAACACACATTCGTTCTCATATAAAATATCACTACTGTTCACAAACAAATAGTACAGTATCTACACAAATTTTATATAATTTAAAACACATTATAAAATATTTTGATTTTCAATAAAACAACCTCTCAAAATATCACATTGTATTGCACCCAAATCTCTTTAAAATATCCACTTTTCACACTATGTGAACACTTTTAAGTCATAAAAACAAAATTTAAGTTCAATAACCTTTAATGAAAACAACAATTCAGTTATAAGGCAGCCCAATGTAAACCATGAAGTTATATCTTTTAAAAACCACCATTTTCACACAAACATTGCACTTAAAGCCCATTTGCTTCTCAAACACCATTTAAACAAACTATCACAATAAAAAATAATAATAATAATTAAAAACATGATTTTCAGTCCTAATATAGTTCAATAAAATCAACTAAGTAATTATTGGTCAGCCCAAAATGAACCAATAAAAGATTTGTATGAAAAACCCTTAATTTCACTAATAATTCAAATTTAAAATTCATGTGCATTATAAATGAAACTAATTTTTTTTAGAAACATTCAAATGTAGTAAAAATTAAAATACCATGAAAACAGCAAGCTAGTTTACAAAAATTGCACGCACAATGGAATCAGCTACCAAGGTAACAAAAACCCTTGAATCTTTGTGCGAAAATCAAATCGCACCCCCGCCGCACGAAGAGATACCTAGATCAAACCGAAAACAACAATAATTGGCCATGAAAGCCCAAATTTAAACCCCTAGTTTGAAAACCTAGTTTCTGGACATTAGGAAACTCAATGATAAGTGAAGAAACACTAAGAAAAATGAATGAAACCCCGAGTCATTTGAATGTGGAAAGAAAAAGGCTCATTTACTTGAAGTATCTTAAAGTAATCACTCCAAAACACCAGTAGATTAAATTTAAAATAAAAAAAATAAATATTCATTCGAACATGATATTTTAGGTCATTTAGGATCTAGAATTGAGGAAAAATATAGAGAATTTATAGAGTTATGAAAGAATGACTTTACCTACTCAAATCTGGATGATTTGAGGACGCCTATGATGTTCAGCACCAAATCATGATTAACCAGAGCTCCAAAGAGGGGGGAGAGAGTTAGGACACGCGGCTGGGTTCAATGGACTTGGATGAAACTTTGATGCACCGAAAAAGAAAAAATATTTAATAAGTTATAAAATAAACAATATTCATTTTTAAAACAAGAATTGGGTATTTGTGCAAGACCCTCCCCTTAGATAAAAACCCAAATAAACCTTGGTTCTGGATTTTTAAAAGCTCCAAATTTTCTTCGTGTTGTTAATAGGTTTGGGGAGGCCATGTCGGAATTTGAAGAGATTAAAAACTTTCAAAATGAAAAAGTTATAAAAGAAACAAATTTTATTTTTCAATCTGGAATTGGGCTCACGGTTTGGCCCAATTCATGAAAACTCATCAATTTAGCCATACAACCTAGGGAAACCCCCAAGACAAAGCAAAGATGTAAATTAAATTAAAAATTCCTTTAAAATATGTCATGAATGTGACAAATCTTTACACCACGAAGGACTTTTCACCCCAAAAATTCAACATAAATCTTGGTTGGAAAACAATAATGGGTACTCTTCCACAACCCATGACTTTCACCTCCATGCCTAATGTGTATCATTCCCATGCTGCTATAGAACATAGACTAATGGAATAGACTTCACTGAAAGTATCTTCTCTTGGCAGTCCATTATTTTCACCGGCCTCTCAACACCAGAAAAGTCAGGCTCTATCTCCAGTTCTTAACAACTCAACAGATGGGACAGATCTGGGTTATATTTCTTCAACTGAGAGACGTGGAAGACAACATGGATGGATGCCAACTGAGAATTTAAAGCCAACCTGTATGCCACCATTCCAATACACTCAGAGACGTCAAAGGAACTAACAAACCGCGACATCAACTTACCTTGCTTCCCCACTAGACGATGGCCTAGGCGAGGGGCCACTTTCAAGAATACCCTGTCACCCACAGAAAAATATAACTCTTGATGCCTCCGGTCAGCATAAGATTTATGACGACTCTGAGTTATCAATAAGAGATGCCTAATCATCTTGAACTTCTTAGAAGTATCCTACACAAGGCTCATCCCCGACAGTATAGTCTCTCCTTCCTAAGCCCAACATATGGGGGACCGACATGGCCGACCATAGAGCACCTCAAAAGGGGCCATTCAAATAGAGTATTCATAACTATTATTATAATAAAACTCAACCAATCCCAAATGGCTATCCCAAGAACCTCCAAAGTCCAAGACACGTGAACAAAACATGTCCTCCAAAATTTGATTCAACCACTCTTTCTGACCATCAGTCTGAGGGTGGTATGTCGGGCTCATCTTAATCTGAGACCCCATGGCCTTGTGAAGGCCTTCCCAAAATCAATAAGTGAAGCGGTGGTCACTATCTGAGACAATAGTTGATGGTAAACCATGGATTCTCACCACTTCATGAATATATGAATGGCCCATCTGATCCACTTTAATTGTTTCTTTTATCAAGAATGAAGTGGGCTGATTTGGTCATATGATCAATCACCACCCAAATCGAATTCTTACCCTGAGGTGTATGAGGTAATCCAACAATGAAGTCCATGGTGACCTCATCCCACTTCCATGTAGGAATGGGTAGTGGTTTGAGAAAACTGGAAGGCCTTTGGTGCCCTGATTTCACCTACTGACATCTGTAGCATCTCGAAACAAAGTCTGCTATGTCTTGTCTCGTACAAGGACACCAAAACTGAAAACATACATCATAATACAACTTAGTGTCACCCGGATGGACAGCCCACTGAGACTGGTGGCTATCCTGCATCACCACCTTCCGTAGAGATAACAACACTACTAAACGGCCATTGAAGCACAATATTCCCTCAGGAGACGACGAACAATCAGAGGATATCTCCCCACCATGACGAAACTGCTTCAACCTCTGAAAAATATCATCACTTGGTTGTTCCCGCTGAATCAACTCCAACAGAGAAGGATTCAACTGGACGCTCGCCAAAAATTCCCCTCCATTCTGTTCCCTGGTTTCCACATGCATCTGAGAAAAGAGCCCCATCATGGTCCACTCATCACTGGAGTTCCTCAAAGCCTGCACTGGAACCCTTCTGCTCAAGGCGTCAGCCAATACATAACCCTTGTGTGGGGTATAGACAACGTCAAATTCAAACCCCTGCAAGTACTTGATCCAGCGATGCTGCCTCAAGTTGAGGTCCTTCTGTGAGAAGTTATAAGCCTATCTTTTGTGATGAGAGTAGACCACAAACTTCTCCCCAAATAGTTATTGACACCATGTCTTCAATGCATGCATCACCACTTCCAACTCCAAGTCATGGGTCAGGTAGTTCTTTTCATGTGGTAGAAGTTTCCGAGAGACATACGCGACCATGTGATCATCCTACATAAGCACGCACCCAAGACCCATATCTTAATCATCAAAAATAGACCACATATATATATGGCCCCGACCTTAAAACATACTTAATACTGAATTAAATGAATAATTCACATTGAGGATCCTATCAGGTTTAGAGTTTTAGATAATTAGGACATAACTATTACATCTCAAAAGATTACAAAGTATACACTTCTACTAAGTTTCCATAAAATAAAAACTCTTAAAAAGAAACAAGTCTAGTTCCATGTTTTAGATAGCATGGCTATTCCTTGATCCAATACTTGACCCTATTCCACATTAAGTCCTGTGAAAAACATTTCAAAAACTTGGGTTGAGCATAAAAAACTCAGTAAGGGATTCACAAATAATGAAAACTGTTAGTTTTTCAAAACAACAAGTAAACCATGTATACTTTATCAATGTAATACTTTTGACCTTTATGAAGTAGTAAAAACTATTCACTGAATAAAAGATCATTACTTACCATTTTTTGTAACCAAAATATTACCATAAAACCCATATAAAGAGCACATAACATATAAAGGTAACTTGGGACATAAACATACTTAAGTGGAATAACCAACTAGTAGACTTCCACACATATCACTTAATGGAATAGCCATACGGCCAACTTCCATACCCAATGAATTGAAGGTTATAACGTAACCACCCGTCCTGGTATTCACGGAACCACCCTTCATATGGTTTATCATGTAACCACCCGTCAAATGTCGAAGTACCATTATCATAACAATTATAAAGGAAAATAAAACATTTCCACATTTCAATCACTATATATCACTTAAATATATTGACATAAAAAAATCCATTATACAAACCCTTTCCAATACCAAAATATATAAAAGAGTATATGGAATTTATTTCATTTTAAAAACATTGTGGCTTGTTGAGGAATCCAAATACCAAATAATACTCCCGGTGGTGGAAATATTCATTGTCACCGCGTACGTTAAAAGAAACATTCATTTTTGTCATTTATTAAAACGCTTCATATAAAAATATTCTTTTTGAATAAAATTAAATATCAAAGGGGTTTATACACTGTATAAAAGAAAGTTGTGTATAAAACAAAATATTCCTCAATGAAAGGAGATTGAGACGAAGTCCCTTACCTCGTGTCTGAGGTGACTCAATTGCTCTTTAATCTCCTGAATAATAAACATGAGTTAATTTCTACTTTCATAAGAACCTTTTTCATGTTCATTATTCCTTTTCTATCACTCATTACCATGTTATGAACACTATGTAATTATTTAAGTTAATAATGTTCATTTTGTCGATCATTGGTACTTGAGTCAAAAATAAACTCTTTATAATTACAAGTTGTTCATGTGGTAAAATATACATTATATCAAGAATTATATTAATGATGTAGATATCCTATATATCATATATATCCAGTATATACATGCATTTATAATATTACATAATCATTTATAGGTATGAAATGAAATGCACCGTTCATGGAGACGGTAAGTCGTACGTACTCATGAACGCTACTTTCATTTCTATGTCATATTAAAGGAATTTAAACTAAATGAGAGATATGTATATTTTAATTCCAGAATTATATTAATCATTTAGTTGTAACATACATCATATCTATCCATTATATATATATGTACTTATAATGGTACATTACATTTGGGGATAAGAAATGAAATGCACCGTTCATGGAGACGGTAAGTTGTACGTACTCATGAACGCTACTTTAATTTCAATCTCATACATTAATGATAATAAATAATAATAATATAAATGTATATTATAATTCAAGTATAACATCATATATAATAACTTTAACTCCATCCTTTATACGTCCCACATATTGCATTAACGAATCAAATCACTTTGAGGGGGTGGTAGTCCGCACTTCCTAAAATGATGATATCATGTTTAACCATAATGGAAACCATAATGGTATGACATAAATGAAAAATATATAAGCTTATGTAAAACATAAACATATTATATATAATATATAAATATAGTGACATTTTAATGGCCATCTTTGAAGGTGTTATATTAGGGTTGAACAATCAGCGTTTCACGAGACAGAAATTCGCCATCCACAGAAACAGTTTGTTCGTTATCCATTAGATGTAGGTGTGTGTCATTGTAGCTCGAATCCCTCACATAAAAAACATCCTAGTATATTGAAGATACTGGTGTTGTTACAAAATAATGGAATAAAAAGAGTTTAGGGGGTTGGAGAAGCAAAATAAAACTTAAGAACACAAGAGAAAACACTACCTTTAAAACGTGTAACTCTTTTTGATTTGAGCTCAAAGGATTCATTGGGACGACATATGCCCAAAGTGAGGATTCTAAGAGTAATATAGGGATGTCGAGAGACAAAATGTGTAGAGCTTGGCCGAACCAAAGGCTTGAGAGGTGTGGGTAAGGAGGTAGAGGTGGGGGCCATTTATAAGAGGAGAGGAGGGGCACTCTTGAAAAGTTAAAAAAAAGATACTTTATCATAAAATGATTTTCGGATAAAAAGGGTCCCACAATTATAAATTTAGAGGATAATTTGATAAGGGTTCTAAATCCACCCATCCAATATGTTTTTGAAAAGTGTAGGTCTTAGATTTTACATTATCGTCTCATTTTATTTAAATTATTAAATAATGAGGTAATCGCTACATCATCATGGTGTCATAAATAATTTAATTTATTTAATGTCTAAATATTATAAGTTTTTTTATAATGTAGGAAATCTTTTTAGATATCTAATTAATATTTATAGTCAAAATTTGACTTGTATAACCCCATTTAAAAATTGTTTTAGTAAAACAACTCATGTTTGGGACATTTTTATTTTAACATTAAATAAAAAGTTTTTAATGTCATTTTCATTCCAAAGTGGCTCCATGGGGTCCCCAAGTTGACCCACGAAATTTTTTGGTCGTCCATGACACATCCAATAAGGGTACGACATGTTTCATGGTCATTTCTTATTATTAAAACATTATTTTCACCTTAAAATACACTAATTACCTCTAATCGCGATTAAAAACTTAAAAGTTACTATTCACCAAATACTTATGTTATTCTCATTGAACAAAATTTTACTTCTTAATGAAAACCATGTATATCAGAATTTTGAAATTCAAAACACAGAGGTGGTAAAATTTCATTTAAATGAAAAATCAGTTTTTATGTACCACTTAGTGGTTTCACTATTCATCAAAAATTGAAGTTTTTTAGAAAAAAACCAAAACATCACCCTAAGATATATTTGATATTCTGAATTCAAAAATTATGTCTATTTTAAAAAATTCAAAACATATAAGTTACATTAATTAATTTAATAATTAATTCCCGCTGTCAGAGCAAATAGCGTGTTTTTATGAAACAATAAGTCTCAAAAGTTTGACACTAGTTTAAGTCCAATTTCGAAGTGAAATTAATTCAAATGACCACCATTTGATTAAATGGTAAAAATATATTCTAATTTATTTTTAAAACCAATTAAAATGATAATCTATTCATATAAATAAATTAGATTAAAAAGAGTATTTGAATTAAAATACAACATTTTTCACTATTCATAAAAAATGAACTTTATCGGAAAAATACCAAAAAATTACACAAAGTAGATTTTGATGTCCTAATTATAAAGAAGCGTTTTATTTGGTCTAATAGAATGTATATGAGTGACCTAAAATATATTTAAGGAAGGTTCACCATGAAAAGGTGATAAGTCGACCTTTAGTGAATATTAGAGTATCTATGCCTAAAATTGAATTCTTTTCTTATTTTAAGCCTTTATCTTTTATTGGATAAATATAAAAACATTTAAAAAACATATATAATCATATATTAGTTATTTCTATTCATTACCGCCTATACAATGGCTACGTGTTAACTACCATTTAAAACAATATAATTTTATTACTAGTGTGCAACGTAAGATTTCAAAGAAACTCTTTGTTGCGTATCGGGTATGCTATAGAACATAGAAACCTCTTTAAAGTAAAATTAATATTTAATTCTAAAATATTAATAAATATAAAAATTATTTATTCTTTATTTTCCTGGGATGTTACATCATTCCCTCCTTTTGGGAATTATATCCTTGAAATTTTATTCACTTATCAAAATAAGTGGCAGTATTTTTCCCTCATAGCATTTTTAGATTCCCATATTGCCTCTTCAACCATATGGTTTTTCAACAAAATCGTTACCTGGTGAATTACCTTATTATGCAACACTTGCTCTCTTTAGTCAAGAATTTGGACTAGTTGTTCTTCATAAGAGATATTCTCTTCCAACTGAACTACCTCTAGGCTCAAAACATGAGATGGATCTGGCATATACTTTCTCAACATCGAAACATGAAAAACATTGTGAACCTGAGATAAACTCGGAGGTAAATCCTCTCAGTAAACAACTTATCCAACATTCTCCATAATTTCATATGATCCAATGAACCTTGGACTCAGCTTTCCTTTCTTACCAAATTGCATCACACTTTTCCACGGTGAGACTTTGAGAAAAACATGATCACCTACCTCGAAAGAGAGATCCATCCTCCTATTGACTGCATAACTTTTCTGTCTGCTCTGAGCTGTTCTCATGTGTTTCTGAATCAACTGATTTTTTTTCTGCCATCTCTTCTACCAATTATGGTCCCATTAGCTTCCTTTCACCCACTTCATCCCAAAAAGACGGAGTTTGACACCGTTTACCATATAATGCCTCAAACAGATCCATCTGTATACTAGAATGAAAACTATTATTATATTAAAATTCAACCAAAGAAAGATGTTGGTCCCAAAATCCCTGATAATCCATCGAACAAGCACGTAGCATATCTTCCAATGTCTGAATTGTTCGTTATGACTGTCCATCTGATTGAGGATGAAAAGATGTACTAAAATTTAATTCAGTACCTAATGACTTCTGAAGGACTTTCAAAAAGTTAGAAGTGAACCCGAGATCGCGATCACATACAATGGATAGGGGAACTCTATGCAACATAACTATCTCTTCATGATACAATCGAGAAAGTTGATCTAGAGAGAAAGTATCTCAAATAGGAAGGAAATGAGCAGATTTAGTCAAGCGATCAACAATAACCCAGATTCCATTATTACCTCGAGATGTCCTCAGTAATCCCCCAACAAAGTCCATGGATACATTTTCCCATTTCACTCTGGCACCGGTAAAGGCTGAAGCATCCCTTTCAGTAACTTCTAATCTTCCTTAATCTGTTGACAAGTCAAACACTTTACAGTAAAATCAAAAATATCTCTTTTAATTCCATCCCACCAGTAATACTCCCACAGATCCTTGTACATCTTAGTACTGCCAGGATAAACTGAGAACGAGGAACTATGAGCCTCACATAACAACTCATTCTTCAGCTTTGAATCACCAGGCACACATAATCTCTTCCCAAATCTCAAAACACAATCATTATCAATATTAAATTCAGACAACTTACCCTTCTGAATGAGTTCTACCTTTTTCTACAACCCACTGTCATTCTTCTGCGCTTTCTTAATTCTGTCTGATAGGGATAGTCTCACTAACACCTGAAAAAAACAGAAGAACATCCTGCACCAACAACTTCTATGACAAAGTTCATCAAATCAAAAACCAAAGTATCTCATTCCAAATGTATCATGGTTAATAAAGAATTACTTTTTCGAATCAAAGCATCATCCACATTATTTGTTTTTTCTGGATGGTAATGAATTGTACAATCATAATCCTTGATTAATTCTATCCATCTCTTCTGTCTCATGCTCAATTATTTTTGAGTGAATATATACTTTAAACTTTTGTGATCAGTATATATTTCACACTTTACTCCATACAAATGATGCCTCCAAATTTTTAAAGCGAAAACAACATCAGCTAATTCCAAATCATGTGTAGGGTAATTTACCTCATGAGTTTTCAACTAACGTGAAGCATAAACAATTACCTGATCTTTATGCATTAGGACGCAACCAAGTCCCTTAAACAGAGCATCATTGTATATAAAAAACTCACCATTACTGGAAGGTAGTGCCAAAACTGGAGCATTCACCAATCTTCTTTTCAGCTCCTGAAAACAATAATCACATTCTTTTGTCCAGATAAACTTAACACCCTTCCGATTTATCTTAGTCATTGGACTAGATAACCATAAAAAAATTCTAACAAACATTTGGTAATATCCTGCCAAACCAAGAAAACTACGGATCTCAATAACATTTGTGGGTCTTGGCCATTCTTCAACAACATTTTATTTAACATGATCAATAGTTATGCCAATTTTTTGAAACAATGTGACGAAGGAAAAAAATTTGTTGTAACCAAAACTCACAATTGATTAATTTTCCATATAGTTTATTTTCTTTTAAGGTTTGCAAGATAACCCTTAAATGACTTTCATGCTCCTCTTCACTTTTAGAAAACACCAAAATATCATCAATAACACAACCACCATTTATCACCTGATTCAACTGAGCCATCAATGCAGTAAACTCTACAATTCTGATTCTGACAATCACAGGATAATGATTTGAAAGGTCATTTCCCTCTGTATGCCTTCCCAGATAATTTGTTCTGTTTCCTCTATGAAAAACCATTCTTAACAAAGAAATATCATAGGAGAAGCAACATGGTAATCTTCAAATTCTATATCATTTCAACCATACCATAAATTAATTTATAATTTAACAATTTTATAACTCCTAAAGTTGTCTAAACCGACCTCTGATACCAACTATAAGGCCACATACTTAAACCTTACTTAATATTGAATTAAATTAATAATTCACATTGACGATCTTTTCAGGTTTAGAGTTTTATATAATGAGGACATAACTATTACATATCAAAAGATTACAAAGTAGACACTTCTACTAAGTTTCCATAAAATAAAAACTCCTAAAAAGAAACATGTCTAGTTCCATGTTTTAGATAGCATGACTATTCCTTGATCCCATCCTTGACCCTATTCCAATTAATTCCTCTGAAAATTTTTTCAAAAACATGGGGTGAGCATAAAAAAATCTCTACAGGATACACAAAGAATGAAAACTATTAGTTTTTCAAAACAACAAGTAAACCATGTATACTTTATCAAAGTAATACTTCTCAGCTTTATGGAGTAGTAAAAACTCTTCACTGAATAAAAGATCATTACTTACCCTTTTTTGTAACCAAAATATTACCATAAAATCCATATAAAGAACACATAACATATAAAGGTAACTTGGGAAATAAATATACTTAAGTGGAATAACCATCCGGTCGAATTCCACATATATCACTTAATGGAATAGCCATATAGCCGATTCCAATACCCAATGCATTGGAGGTTATAACGTAACAACCCGTCCTAGTATTCACGGCAGCACCCATCATATGGTTTATCACGTAACCACCCGTCAAATGTCCAAGTCCCAATATCATAACAATTATAAAGGAAATAATACATTTCCACATTTCAATCACAATATATCACTTAAATATATTAACATTAAAAAATCCATTATAAAAACCCTTTCCAATAATGAAATATATAATGGTGTATTTTGTATTTATTTCAATTTCAAAACATTATGGATTGTTGAGGAATCCAAATAACAAATAATACTCACGACGGTAGAAAAGGTCATTTTCACAATGTACGTTAAAAGAAACATTACTTTTTGTCATTTAGTAAAACCCTTCGTATAAAAATATTCTTTTTGAATAAAATTAAAAGTCAAAGGGGTTTATACACTGTATAAAAGAAATTTCTGTATAAATCAAAATATGCCTCAATGAAAGGAGATTGAGACGAAGTCCCTTACGTCGTGTCCGACGTGACTCAATTGCTCTTAAATCTCCGGAATAATAAACTTGAGTTAATTTCTACTTGCTTAAGAACCTTTTTCAAGTTCATTATTCCTTTTATATCACTTATTACCATGTTATGAACACTATGTAATTATTTATGTTAATAATGGTTGTTTTGTCGATCATTGGTACTTGAGTCAAAATTAAACTATTTATAATTACAAGTTGTTCATGTGGTAAAATATCCATTATATCAAGAATTATTTTCATGATGTAGATATCATATATATCATATATATCTAGTATATAAATGAATTTATAATATTACATAATCATTTAGATGTAAGAAATGAAATGCACCGTTCATGGAGACGGTAATCCGTACGTACGCATGAACGCTACTTTCATTTCGATGTCATATTAATGGAATTTAAACTAAATGAGAGATATGTATATTTTAATTCCATAATTTTATTCATCATTTAGATGTAACATACATCATATATATCCGTTATATATATATATGTACTTATAATGGCAGATTACATTTGGGGATAAGAAATGAAATGCACCGTTCATGGAGACGGGAAGCCTTATGTACGCATGAACACTACTTTCATTTATATCTCATACATTAATGGAATGAAATAATAATGATATAAAGGTATATTATAATTCTAGTATAAAATACTATATAGTAACTTTAACTCTATCCTTTATACATCCCAAATATGGAATTAACGAATCAAATCACTATGAGGGGGCGGTAGTCCGCACTTCCTAAAATAAAGATATCGCGTTTACCCATAATGGGAGCCATAAAGGTATTTCATAAATAAAAAATACCGAAGTTTAAGTAAAATATAAAAATATTATATATAATATATATATATAGTGACATCTTAATCGCCATCTTTGAAGGTGTTATATGAGTGTTCAACAATCAGTGTTTCGTGAGGAAGAAATTCGCCATCCACAGAAACAGTATGTTCTTTAACCATTAGATATAGGTGTGTGTAAGTGTAGCTAGAATACTACACATATCAACATCCTATTATACTGAAGATACTGGTGTTGTTACAAAAGAAAGGAATAAAAAGAGTTTAGGGGGTTGGATAAGCAAAATAAAACATAAGAACACAAATGAACACACAACCTTTAAAATGGGTAACTCTATTTGATTTGAGATCAAAAGCTTCATTGGGAAGACTTCTGCCCAATGTGGGGATTATAGGAGTAATAAGGGATGTGGAGAGAGAAAATGAGCAGATATTGGCCGAACCAAAGGATTTAGAGGTGTGGGTAAGGAGGTAGAGGTGGGGGCCTTTTATAAGAGGAGAGGAGGGGTACTCTTGGAAAGTTAAGAAAAGATACTTTATCATAAAATGATTTTTGGATAAAAAGGGTCCCACAATTTTAAATTTAGAGGTTAATGTGATAAGGGTTCGAAATCCTCCCATCCAATAGGTTTTTGACAAGTGTAGGTCTTAGATTTTACAATATCGTCTCATTTTATTTAAATCGTTAAATAATGAGGTAATCGCTGCATCATCATTGTGTCATAAATAATTTAATTTATTTAATGTCTAAAAATTATAAAAAAATTATCATGATGGAGGAAATCGTTTTAAAATTTTAATTAATATTTATAGTCAAAATTATGACTTGTATAACCCCATTTAAAAATTGTTTTAATAAAACAACCCATGTTTGTGACTTTTTTATTTTAACATTACATAAAAAGTTATTAATGCCATTTTCCTTCCGAAGTGGCTCCATGGGGTCCTCATGTTGACCCATGGATTGTATTGGTCGGCCATTACACATACAATAAGGGTAGGACATGTGTCGAGGTCATTTAATATTATTAAAACATTATTTTTACCTTAAATTATACTAATTATCCCTAATCGCGATTAAAAACATAAAAGTTACTATTCACTAAAAAAATTATTTTAATCAAATTTAACCAAATATTAATTCTTAATTAAAACCATGTATGTAGGATTTTTGAAATTCAAAACACATAGGGGGTAAAATTTCATTTAAACGAAAAATCAGTTTTTATGTACCACTAAATGGTTTCACTATTCATCAAAAATTGATGTTTTTTAGAAAAATACCAAAACATCACCCAAAGGTATATTTGATATTCTGAATTCAAGAAAGATGTCTATTTTACAAAATTCAAAACATATAAGTTACATTAATTAATTTAATAATTAATTCCCACCGTCAGAGAAAATAGCGTGTTTTTATGAAATAATAAGTATCAAAAGTTTGACACTAGTTTAAGTCCAATTTCAATGTGAAATTAATTCCAATGGATCCCATTGGATTAAATGGTAAAAATATATTCTAATTTAACTTTTATACCAATTCAAAAAATTATCTAATAATATAAATAAATTAGATTAAAAAGAGGTTTTGAATTAAAATACAACATTTTCACTATTCATTAAAAAATGAACTTTATCAGAAAAATACCAAAAAATTACACAAGGTAAATTTTGATATCTCGATTCTAAAGAAGATTTTTATTTGGTCCAATAGAATGTATAAGTGTGACCAAAACTATATTTAAAGAAGGTTCTCCATGAAAAAGGTGATAAGTTAACCTTTAGTGAATATTAGAGTATCTATGCCTAAAATTGAATTAATTTCTTATTTTAAGCCATTATCATTTATTGGATAGATTTAAAAACATTTAACAAACATATATAATCATTTTTTAGTTATTTCTATTCATTCCCGCCAATACAGTGGCTACTTGTTAACTACCATTTAAAATAATATTACATTATTACTAGTGTGCAACCTAAGATTTCAAAGAAACTCTTTGTTGCGTATCGGGTACGCTATCGAACATAACAACCCATTTAAAATAAAATTAATATTTAATTCTCTAATATTAATAAATATGAAAATGATTTATTCTTTATTTACCTGGTATGTTACATATCTCTTTCCAGCCTCTGGCAAAATCATCACGGGGGCGGTAGTAAACCACCTCTTCAGCTCCTCGAACGACGCCTGGAATTCTGGACACCATACAAACTTCACCCCATTTCAGGTGAGGGAAATAATCAGTGATGAAATCTGAGAGAAATCCCAAACGAATCGCATGTAATAACCAGTCAATCCAAGAAAACTTCGAATCTCGAACAGTTATTCTATTGCTCCCATGACATGACCACACTAATTTTCTCAGGGTCCACTGACACTCCATTCTCTGAGATCACATGCCCCAGAAATATCACCTCCCTAATCCAAAAAGTGCACTATTAAAACATTACATAGAGGCGGTGATCCCGTAATTTACCCAAACCGATCCTCAAGTGATGTTCGTGTTCCTCCTCGGAGCTAGAGTATAACAGAATGTCATCCACGTCCACCACAACAATGGAATAAATATACTGATGATACACCCTATTCATGAGTTCCATAAAGACCGCTGGAGAATTGGTTAATCCAAAGGGAATGACCAAATACTCAAAGTGTGTGTACCTGCTTCGAAAGGCTGTCTTTGGGATATCTGACTCTTTCACCCGAAGTTGATGATACCCCAAACGCAGGTCTATCTTTGAGAACCACTTTTCCCCCTTCAAATGATCAAACAAATCATCTCTCCTAGGGAAATGGTATTTATTCTTAATTGTTACCTTATTCAGCTTCCGGTAGTCAATGCAAAACCGGAGGGATCCATCGGCCTTTTTCGCGAACAACACAAGAGTGGCCCAAGGAGAGATGCTCGGGTGATTGAATCCTTTGGATTCTAAGTAATGAAAATGTATCTTTAATTACCTCAGCTCGGTGGGAGACATGCAATAATAGGAAAGAGATATCAGCTGTGTTCCCGGTGCCACATCAATCAAAAACTCCACATCCCGCTCTGGGGGAAAACCTGAAAATTCATCTGGGAATACCTCCGGAAACTCATTCACTAATGAGGTAGTTCACCTTCAGGGTAAAGACCATCCTCTAGCATGAGCAATGATAACTAGAAGATATCACATCCCAACTCTGGGATTGGAGGACCTGCGTGACCTGACTGAGGATCCCATTGTCCATGAAAAAGCTGATGACTCCCATCAGGTGCCGTGAAACTCACACGCCATCTATATCAATCGATGTGTGCTTGTAAGTGTACCATCCAATCTATCTCATGTATGACATAAAAAAGATCCATATCTGAGACCAAGAGGTCCCACTCCATCTCGACCCCTGACACAGAAAGCGCACATGACATGCACCTAAGACCATTCTCCTTCATCATTCCCACCGGTGTCACCAACTCCATCATGAAAGGCCTAAAATCAGTTGGAAAATTAATAATGTCCACAAAACAGGAAGAAATGAATGAAACTAAGGCACCAGTATCAAAAAGTGCGGCATCTATAGAGGATGGAATCAAAACAGTAGCTCGAACTGTCGACAGTCCCGCCTCTGATCTTACTAGTGCCTGATCCACCGCATGGAGATGTGCGACCTCTTCCTGAAGAAGACCGCTAGTCTATAGCTGTGCCCTGAACTAGATCTGCCCAGAATATGACCTAGCCCTACCACCATGGCTTCCAAATCAGGATCCCCCAATCCTTGATGGCTCAGACAGTGCTGGCACTCCTCTTAACGACACTGACCCAGCCACACTCGGAAGTGGACCTTCCACACCACAGAAACACTACAAAAACCCCATACCTCCACACTAATAACAAGGCTTCAGAGGTAGTGGACTTGTGGTTGGATGTGACCAGGCCTCCCGCACTAGTGTCACACGACCGATCTCGCATCAGAAGCCGCAGAAAAAACTGCCTTTAAGAGTGGCCTGAACTGCCACCTCCTTTCTTCACAAGATCACCCCGCTCCCTTTTCATATTTGAGGAGATGACACTTCCAACTGCTGATACTGAACCATAGAAACCAGCCTTTAATTTCTTATCAATCTCCACCATGCATGCCCGATCAACGACCTCAGCATAGGTCCTCAGCTTAAACAATAACACCTGGGAGTATATCTTCGGTCGCAAGCCTTTCTCAAAACTCTGGGCATTCACTTTCTCATTAGAGCCAATTTTTGGAGCATACCGAACCAGCTCAGCGAAAAATTTGGCATACTCCATCATATATAGATTCCCCTGAACAAGTTCCATGAACTCTCTAGACCATGCATAAGCCAACAGCTCAGGGCAGTACTGTTCCTTGAAGAGAACATTGAAATATCCCCAGCGCATCTGCTCATTCATCCCAGACTGAAGCACTGACTCCCACCACTTATGGCTGGGAACCTCCAACAAAAAAGAGGCATAATTTACCCTGATCTCCTCGGGTGTTTCCAGGAACTCAAAAATATGCTCGATCTTCTTGATCCATTCTTCTTCTTCCTAGGGTTCTGAGCTACCTCAGAAGGTAGGAGGCTTGTGTTTCAGAAACCCATGTGCTTTATCTTTTCTAGGACATGTCTCTTTTAACCTAACATGAATAAGAGTATGAGATGGTCCCTGTCCCAAAGCTTGTATATCCCGAACCACAGCCTCCACGAACCTCTGATCAATCGTTGTGGGAAAACACTCTCCAGCTTCCTCCTGTGGGCGGGTGGGATCTTTATGGGGAGGCATGTTGCTAAAAAATGTAACAGTCACAAAATAATATTCAATACCACAATTCAGAAAATTGTAATCAAATATATCAAATATAAATAAAATAATAACATTTTTGTAATAAAAGAAACAACTACTCTACAACCGCCTGATGTCCACATGTTGTCTGCAACCCACACGTCTCAACTGGAAGTGATGTCAATCTGTAAATTCCAACATTCCATGGTGACTCATAGTCTGCCCTGAGAGGTTTGGACTAAACACCCTACACACAACCCAAACCCCGATCACTGACAGTCCTAGCTCCTGTCTATCCCGACTCATCCCAAAATATCAATATAACCCAAAAACATTAACCTCCTCTACTACGATTTTGTCACGAACCGAATCTAGTTTCCACCGTTAACGGCACCAAACTTACCCCATGGAAAGGCCCGAAGGGTGTTCCCTATCCCCACGGGCTTTCACAAGTTATTGGGTATCACTTATCTTGGTTTGGGAACGATTTACCTGAATATGTATACATAAAACATCAAAAATATTTGATAAAATGAATCCGAAAAATTCATACTAGCATGGTTTATACAAAAATCCATAACTGAATACATAAGTTCAAATGATGTAAAAAAGGTCTATAGACACAATGAAACAGAAAAAAACAGCCCCACGAACTCGACATGATAAGGGGTAATCACCCCCAACCCGTCTTCACAACTTCGTCCCAAGGATGTGGACTAACACCTTGAACTAACATCACCCTTAGCATTTCCTTTACCTGAGTCAAACATAACCAAGTCAACTTACAACCATGGGGTGTATGTAGGGTGTGAGCCTATGCCCAATATGATACCACCAAATGATTCCAAATAGAATGCAATACAATGTGAAAAATCACGTAGTTTTAATACGCAAAGAAAAGTAGTGATAAAATCTAAGAAATGCAACATACAAATGAAAAAAAATTTAAAGATAAAATATTCAGAATGTTAAAACATTTAATTAGAAATGTGAGCTACTGTAAATTACTTCAAAAAACACCCCAATGAAATGGTAAATACAATAAATCCAATGAGCACCAAAACTGGGAAGACCCCTAGGCAACTAAATAGTCTCTGGCCCTATGTACCTCGTACCTCGGTGTTATGTATCCAAGTCACAATTCTTTCTCATGCATGAGCCACTAGTATGGAACATACCCATAACCTATTGGTCCCAAAATATCATTCACATAATGTATTTAGAGTTTTCTTTATCCATTTTCAAAGTGAAATAGGGACACAACCCATCCGGTCCACTAGTTGTACTAGTACATATCCGCCCACCTCTGTACTTGGGATTCCCCTTTTGTGCTCAAACAATTTCAGCAAACAACAAACATCCTTTTTCATATAAAATACCACTACTGGTCACAAAAAAACTGTATAGTTTCTACACACATTTTATACTATTTAAAACACACAATAAAATATTTTTATTTTCAATAAAACAACCTCTCAAAATATCACATTGTTTTGCACCCAAAGCTCGTTAAAATATCCACTTTTCACACTATGTGAACACATTTAAGTCATAAAATTAATATTTCAGTTCAATAAACTTTAATGAAACCAAAAATTATGTTATGGGGCATCCCAATGTGAACCAAGAAGTTATATCTTTTAAAAACCAACATTTTCACACAAACATGGAAGTTATGGCCCATTTGCTTCCCAATTACCTTTAAAAAAAATATCATAGCAACAATAAAAAGGAATAAACATTCAAAACATGATTTTCAGTCCTAATATAGTTCAATTAAATCAATCAAGTAATTATAGGTCAGCCCAAAATGAACCAATAAAACATTTGTATGAAAAACACCCAATTTCAACAAAAATTAGAACTTAATATTCATTTGCATTATAAATGCTACAAAACCAATTTTTTCAGAAACATTAAAATAAAATAAACATTAAAATAAAATGAACAGATCAATATAATTCACATAAAATTGCACGCACAGTGGAATCACCTACCAAAGTAACAAAAACCCTTGATTTTCCGTGTGAAAATCAAATCGCACCCCCGCCGCACCAAGAGAGACCTAGATCAAACCAAGAACCACAGTAATTGGCCAAGAAAACCCAAAATTAATCCATAGGTTCGAAAACCTAGTTTTTAGCCATTATGAATCTCAATGATATGATAAGAAACCCTAATAACAATGAATGAAACCCTATGTAATTTGAAAGAGGAATGAAAAGAGCTCATTTACATGAAGTATATTGAAGTAATCACTCTAAACCACAAGTATATGAAATTAAAAAAATCCAAAATTCAAGGTTAGTTCATAAATAATATGTTAGTTTATTTTGGAACTATAATGGAGGGAAAATATTGATAATTGAGAGTGTAATGAAAGAAAGAAATTACCTCCTAAAATATGGACGATTTGAGAAAGCCTATGAAGTTAGGCACCAAATTGCGATTATCCAAAGCTCTAAAGAGGGGGAGAGGATTCAGACACTTGTCTGGGATCAATGGGCTTGGAAAAGGCTTGGAATCACCGAAAAATGCCAAAATTTGAATATGTTATAACATAAAAAATTTTCATCTTTAAAACAGTAATTGGGATTTGGGGCAGGCCCAACCCCTTAGATAAAAACCCTAATAAACCATGGTTATTGATGTCTAAAGGCTCAAAATTTACTTTGTGGTGTTAATTGGATAGGGTAGGACAAGTAGGAATTTGAATGGATGAATAATGTTTAAAAATGAAAATGTTATAAAAGAAACAATATTTATTTTTCTATCTAGAATTGGGCTCACAGTTTGGCCTAATTCAAGAAAACTCATCTATTCCTCCATAAAACCTAGAGAAACCCCCAAAATAATGCAATGATGTAAATTAAATGAAAAATAACTTTAAAATATGTCATGTATGTGACAAATTGAATCATGATAATATATATGAAATGGAAGTACACAATACACCACATTAAATAAATAAGTGGTGAACAATGGAAATCTCACAGAATTAAAAGTGAGATATGAAATCCCTTACGAAAATTCAGAAGCCTAACGACGCCACTTAATATTTCCAAAAATGGATTGATGAGATCAAATAGGGTCTATCATCATATTAAAATAAAATATACTGTAAGAGGAATATAAAATAACATCCCCCAACATAAGAAAGATGAGTTTAAAAGAAATGACATAAAAGAGAGAACTTAAAAACAAAGAGAGAAGTAGGATCACAAATCTCAAGTCCGACTTGTCCTGTTCGATTCGTTATATTCTAGAATAATATACATTGCTAAATTTATAATTTCTTAAAGACCTAATTTAAATTTTATTATTAAATTAATATCACATATTGTTATGATAGAATAATTATTTAATTATGTGAGTTCATATCAGACTTTTTTGTCGATGTTCGGTACATGAGTCAAAAATGAACTTGTTTGAAAAGAATTGTCAATGTAGTTATAAGTACACCATATGTAGAATATTATTAATGATTGAAATATCAAATATATCCACTATATATTCATTTCATACTATTCCATAACATTTGGAGAAAAAATTAAATGTACTGTTCACGGAGACGGTAGGTCGTACGTACGCATGAACACTACATACATTTCTTTGTCATATTACTGGAATTAAAACTAAATGATAGGTTTATATATATTATAATTCCAGAATGATATAAATAGTTTATATGTAATATATATAATATATATCCATTAAATATATATATATATACTTATAATAGTACATAACATTTGGAGATAAGAAATTAAATGCACCATTCATGAAGACGACAAGTCGTATGTATGCGTGAACATTACTTTCATTTTTATTTCATACATTAATGGAATAAAAACATAATGATACAAAGGTATATTATAATTTCAGTATTGTATCATATATAATATCATTAAATCCATCCTTTATACATCCCACATATGGCATTAACGATTCAAATCAATTTGAAGGGGTGGTAGTCCGCACATCCATAAATGAAATTATCACGTTTACCCATTATGGAAAACATAAAGGTATGAAATAAATGAAAAATAAAAAAGAATAAGGAAAACATAAACATAATATATATCATATATAAATACTGTGACATCTTAATGGCTACCATGAGAGGTGTTAAAATAAGATTGAACAATCATCATTTTGTGAGGCAGTAATTCGCCACCCACAGAAATGCTATGTTATTTAACCATTAGATGGAGGTGTGTGTAAGTCTAGCTCAAATCCTTCTCATAAAAACATCCTAGTATATTGAAGATACTTTTTATGTTACATAATATAATAATAAAATGAGGTTAGGGGTTGGAGAAGCATAATAAAACAAAAGAACATAAGGGAAGACATTACCTTTAAATCGGGTAACTCTTTTTGATTTGAGCCAAAAGGCTTCCTCGGAAAGTCCTCTGCCCAAAGTGAAGCTTCTAGGAGTAATAGAGTGATGTGTATAGATAATATATTCAGAGTTTGGACATGAAAATGGCTTGAGAGGTGTGGGTAATGGGTAGAGGTGGGGGCCTTTTATAAGAGGGAGGATGGTCACTTTTGGAAAGTCTTGGAATGCTACTTTATTATAAAATGAGATTCGTATTTTAAAGGTCCCATAGTGATATATTTTGAGGATATGGTGGTAAGGGTTCTAAATACACCCATACAATAGGTTTTAGACAAGTTTATGACTTATAGTTTACATTTTCTTTTCATTTTACTTAAATAGTTCATTAATGAGGTAATCCCTAAATCATCATGGTGTCATAAATAAATTTATTTAATTAATGTCTAAAATTTTAAAAAAAATTAATATGATGTAGGAAATATTTTCAGATTTACATTGATAAATTATAGTGTAAGATATCATTTATGTAGACAAAATTAAATTTTTTTTACTTAGGTGTTACATACTTTTGTTATATTTTCCATTCTTTTAAAAATAAAATGATAAAATGTCACTATCTCTCAAAAGTGATTACATGGGGTCCCTATGCTGGAACAAGGCATCCCATGGTCGTTCATGACAAAAAAAACAAATAGGACATGTTTTTGGGACATTTTATATTATTATGATATTATTTTATTACCCTTAACTACCAGATTAATAATTAATCACGATAATTAGAGATAATTTTCGTCATTACTATTCATAATGTACAAAAAAAGTCGTAATTACATAATTTGAACATTATGATTAAAAATATGGAATCCATTCTACCAAATTCCAAAAACAGAAATTTCAGTAATTAATTTGAAAATGATTCCTGTTGTCAGAACCAAAGATGAGTTTTAAAGAAGTAAAATTTATCAAAAGATTTATTTGTTTTTATATCCAATTTAAAACTGAAATTGCATATAATGACCAAAATTTTATTAAATGATAAGAACATAATTAAATTACACCTTAAAAAAAATTAAAATGACTATATAAATATATAAATAAATTGGAATTAAATGCAGTTTTGAATTAAAATGCTATATTTTTCACTATTCATTAAAAAATGAACATTTCCATAAAAATGCAAAAAATTCACCCTGAGATAAATTTGATATTCCAAATTAAAAAATGGTTTTAATATTACAAAATTAAAAACATTTAATTTTCATTAATAAATTATATAGTTAATTCCTACTGTCAATACAAATAGCGTATTTTTAAGAAACAACTTCTATCAAAAGATTGGCACTTGTTTATGTCCATTTTCAAAGTGAAATTAATTCTAATGACCACCATTAGATAAAATGGTAAAAATATATTATAAATAAAACGTAATAACAATTAAAAACATAATATTACCATAGAAATAAATTATATTAAAAGGAGGATTGGAATTAAAATATTGCATTTTTTATAAAATGAACATTATCGGAAAAATACCAAAAATTTACACAAAGAATATTTTGATATCTTGATTATAAGGAAGGGTTTTATTTTGTAAAATATAACATATAAAAGTGAAAAAATTTATATTTAAAAAATGGTTAATTATCAAAAGGTGGTTAATCTACCTTTTAAAGAATACTAGAATATTTATTCTTAAAAATGGATTCATTTTCATTTTAAGCCTCTAATATTTATTGAATAATGTAACAACATTTAAAAAACATATATAATAATATTTTAGTTAGTTCTATTCATTACAAAAATTCCAAAAGCTAGATGCTATCTAACATTTAATATAATATTATTATATTATAAGTGTGCAACGTAAGATTTCAATGAAAGTCGTTGTTGCGTATTGGGTACTCCATCGAACATAGCATCCCCGTTAAAGTAATATTAATATTTTTTCAGAAATATTAATAAATATGAAAATTTAATTCTCTTTATTTTCATGGGATGTTACAGTTGACGAAAAGGTACATGTGAAATTTGATGAAACTGATCGTTTTGTTTTTAAAGAACTTCAACCTATATCCTCAGATGTTTTTTCAAAAACTGAATGTCAACATTTGATAGAAGATCCTTCTAATAAGGAAAATTTCAAATAAGATACTTCTGAAAAATTTACCCCTGAATATTTTCTACCCCATGTTGATGAATAGGTTTTACAAAACACATGTCAGTTGTTTCTAAAAAATCACCATAGTGATAGAATCATTGGTGAGGTGAATCAACATGTAATGACTAGAAGTTCCATAAGAAATGAATTATAACATCTAGCATTTAATTCCGAATTAGAACCAAAAAAGCACTAATGAATCTTTAGGTGATGATTATTGGATTAAATCCATGCAAAATGAACTAAATGAATTCGAAAGAAATAAAGTCTGGACCTCGGTTGGAACTCCTATGGAAATGATTGTTATTGTAGTAAAATGTGTCTTCAGAATTAAGTGTGATGAATATGTAATCATTGTAAGAAATAATGCTAGATTAGTTGCTAAAGGCTATAATCAACACGATGGAATAAACTATGAAGAAACCTATGCTCTAGTATCTAGAATTGAATCTATTCATATTTTACTTGCCTTTGCAGCATTCTTCAATTTCAAGCATTTTCAAATGGATGTGAAATGTACATTCCATAATGGTTATGTACAAGAGGAATCTTTAGTTGAACAACCTCTGGGTTATGAAGATAAATAACATCCTGATCATTTTTTTAAATATATCAAAGCTTTATATGGCCTTAAGAAATCCTCTAAAGCTTGATATGATAGACTTACCTGATTTTTGCTTCAAAATAATTATGATAAGGGAAATGCAGATCCAACACTTTTATAATGAAAGATAAGAAAAAAAAATTATTGTAAAAATTTTGGTTGATGACATTATATTTGGTTCAACTCAGCAATATTTAACTAATTCCATTGAGGATCTAATGAAATCTATGTTTGAAATGAGTATGATGGGTGAGTTAACATTTTTCCATGGTTTTAAAATGTTTCAAAAACCAGATGGAATCTATATATCCAAACAAAATTATATTAAATATCTTCTTAAAATGTATGGATATGACAATAATAAAATTATAATTACTCCAATCGGTACCTCAAATACAGTAGACCTTGATAAAGTAGGGAAACCAGTAGATCAAACATCTTTTAGAGGTATGATAAGAAGTTTACTTTACATGATAACTAGTCTTCGACACATAATGTTTTCAGTATGCTAATGTAAAAGATATCAATCCAATCCTATGGAATCTCATTTAAAGGCAGTGAAAAGAATTTTTCGCTACATTAAGGGAACCTTGGATTTAACACTATTTTATACATCTGGAAATGATTTTGTTTGAAAAATATTTTCAGATTCTCACTTTAGTTGATGTAGAATGGATAAAAAGAGTACATCCGGAAGATGAAATTTCTTAAGAGATTCATTAGTTTGTTGTTCATGAAAGAAGCAACACTCAGTATCACTTTCCACTGGTGAAGCTAAATATATAGTAGCTGGAATTTGTGCTCAAGTGTTATGGATGCATCACAAACTCACAGAGTATGGTATGATTTTTACCAAAACACAAATTTTGTTTGATAATAGAAAGGTCATTTCCCTTAGTAAAAACCATGCTCTTCACTCTCATGAAAACCACATAGATATTATGCATCACATTCTTTAGGATCACAAAAAAAGGAGTTATCATTCATCAATTTATCAGAACTCAAGATCAACATGCTGATATTTTCACAAAAACTTTACCCTCCGATAGATTGAATACATAAAATAGAATTTAGGAATGATAACTGTAAGTTAATCCTTCATATAGAAATTATGTTGAATCAATATCCTTATAGTAATAAACTCCTTTTCATAGGGGGAGTACATTTTCTTGTTAATTTTTAAAAAAAAAATTGTATTTAAGTTTCCCAAATTTTTCGTAATGATGTATTTCATATTTTTCATAATATTTACTTTCATGATTTTTCATAATGATGTTTTTCGTATTTTTTGTAATAGATTTTTTAATTTTTTTTGTAATATTGTTTTTCATGATTTTTCATAATTAATTTTTTTATGATTTTTCGTAATGATGTTTTTCATTATTTTTCGTAAATGACGTTTTTCATGTTTTTATAATGAAGTTTTTCATACTTAAAATTCTCGTAATGAATATTTTTGTAATAAAGATTTTCATAATGATTATTTTGGTAATGATGATTTTCACCATGATGATTTTCGTACTCAATTTCATTTGTAAGAGTATTTTTTCCGTAGTCAAGTTTTTTTCAGAATATAAAGTCCATCAAGAAGAATTTTCCTCAATACAAATAATTCTCTTGACAATCTGAAAGGTATTATTATTTCTTGACTTTTCCTAATCACCTTTTACTTGTTGTTAGTTTCTTTTGGTTTTAAAATTTATCAGATTCTAATTTCCTTAAATCCAAATGTTTTATTTTAAAAAACCTCAAAAGATCAGATCCTACCAAATATTCACTGTCTATATCATTTTAATAGACAGATCTGATTAGTAGAATTCTCATCCATTCGATTGAGATGGTAAGATGAACGGCCACATCAACACTTATAAAAGGGGACACTCGATGGGTTTTCCACATCAGTTTTTCAAGATCTTTCTTTTCTAAGCTCTACCCCACTTCAAAAGCCCGTTCCAGAGATTCAAATGTTTCCCAATTCTGAATGTCTAGTGAAGTTCCTTCTCAAGATATGTCTTTTTTCAAGCCTACTGCGGAGTGGCAAGTGTATAGGGAGAGGTTGGTTCATCCAAACTTCTTCAACAAGTATGATTATATTATTTCAAATAATATAAAACATAATGGATGAGAGAGTGTATCCATATAAAATACACGAGCTTAGGATGTAGTGTATCCAGATCTGCTGATAGAATTTTATGAATCAGTTTGTTTTTTCATGGAAGATGGCAGAGAAAAATTTTCTTTTAAACACTATGGAAATAGATATGCACATTCATACACCACGACAGATAGCTTGATAAGGTTATCCTATGAAGGACAAGAAGAATTTTGTTCTCACAAATTACCAGATGTACAAGGACGTTTTTTGATGTTAAAATCTATGAAGTGTCTTGGACATACAATTTTCATGTCGGAAAATATTTTTCACTTGTCTACAAATAATCGGATCCTGGAGTTATGGGTTCAGGGTTTTATTTTACCAAGAAAGGGTGACAAGGACACCTTAAAGAAATGTGATATGTATATCATGGATTTATTGGTAAATCAAAGGAAGATCAATCTGATGAAGAAAATTCTCATTACGATACAGAATATCAAGAATGGGAATTTGAGAGCACAAATAATCATGTATCCTGCCCTACTCTCAATGTTGATTGTTCGGTGCCTTGAGTCATTCACGATCCCTTGCAGTTCTATTCCGAGGAATTTCAACGTAATGCTAATCAGAGATGATACCCTCAAGAGGATGAAAGATGGTTTTTCTAAGGAGACATGGGAATTCTATGACTTACCAAAGGATGAAGCAGAAGTCATTCCAAAAAATCCATAAGTGGTTGAACCATCGAAGAAGGATGGAAAAAAATTGAAGGAAGTAGTAGATGATGGTGAAACCCCTAAATCTAATGAATCTAAAACCTTGCCTCTAAAGCCCATGATGTCGAAAGCCTATCCAGATAAGGTAGTAGCCAAATGGAGGGAGGATAAAAAGAATATGAAGAACATGAAAAGAAAGACAAAGAGAAGAAGTTTAAGAAGAAAATGTCTGAGGCTGAAATTTGTCAAACCCTTTTGAGGATCACTGAAATTTCATCCGAAAACATTCATGTACTGAAAACATTCATAGTAGAACCATTACACGAGACATCAGGGAAGAAGTTCATGACATCGAAAAAAGTACTAGAGAAGGTTATCGAAGAAAAGGAAGTTGTGGAAAGTGTACAAGAAGCATAAATCAGGGATGATACAGCTGATCTGATAAAGAATGTTGAAGACTTTCATGAGAAGGAATTCCATTCGAAAAATTGTTAATCTGGACTTCTCAAGTAGGATCATTGAAACATGCTACCCATGGAATTGACCAGAAGGATGAAGAGGAAGTGAAAAAATTATCTGAGGAAGAGAGTTAGAATCACCACTTCATACACCATAAGGATATTGAGGAAGAACTAGTGAAAAAACACTTATTAACGTCAGTTTTTATTGATGTTTGATGTCGGTTATAAACTGATGTCTTTAAAGGCGATGTTAAAAATATGGTTTTCGCATCGTTTTTTAAAAAACGGACGCTAAAAATAATTTTCTTATGAGTTTTGGAGTTAGTTTTATATAAAACTGATTCCAAAACATCATTTAGACATGCTTTTGGGCGTGGGTTTTTTATAAAACCGACGCCGAAAATTGCATCGACTGGATTTTCGGCGTCGGTTTTATAGAAAACCGATGCCGAAAATCTATTCTTCGGCGTCGGTTTTAGATAAAATCGACGCCCTAATTCATTTCTGTTTTCAATAAAACATTCTGCGTCGGTTTTGAAAATAACCGACGCCATAAATAAATATATTTCTTCTATAAAATACTTACAATTTCACATCAAAAAAATATCGAAACCCCTGAAAAAAAACATAGTATAAAAAAAACCAAACAGTATTTTTGCAGAGGCACATGAGAGAACTCAAAGTAAAGTAGAATTAACATACACGTACATGAAACATTAGAATATACATACCTCAAATCTTAATCAATATACATACCTCAAATCCTAATCAGATTTAACAAAAAGTTTGCAAAATCAGATTGAATATGGATCATATCAGATTGCGAATATGAAAGTGAATCATTGAATGCCTAGAATAATATTTAATGATATTAAATTATTAAATAGAAAAAATTGGAAGAAAATATACAAAAAAATTAATACAACTAACCTTATGGAAATCATTATTTTCCCCAGTTTTGATTAACTCGTACATGAATCATAGAATATAATAACCACATTCAACATGTCCATTTTGACGATGGAACTGCAGTTATAAAACAATTAACTAATAATAAAAACCAATATATAACAAAAATATAAAAACTAATTACCTGTACGTCCACATATTTTATTTTCGTTGGTTTCTTTTCTAACATGTTTTCCTTTGTAAAATGTTTCCATGAACTGCATTTTTTTATATAAGAACTAATAAAACTTGTGTAAACAATGAAAATTAAACATAAAAAACTTATAAATTTTTTTTTCCTTTTTAATTAGTTAGAAAATTGTTTACGCACTTTTCATTGTAATGAGAGAAACCAATATAAGGTGCATTCATTTGGGAAAAATACTCCTAACATCTAATGCCGCCTACAATACAAAAAGTTCACAATTAATGACATTATAATGATCATTAGATCAAAATTATGATGATGTTCTTACTTATCAAGAAATGGAAAAAACCAGCACTGAATCCTTGTTTGTGATAATCTCTCGGATATATATTGAACTCTTTCTTCATTCTTCACATGTTTGACTTCCAAGGAAATGTACTCTAGATCTATAAAGATGTAAATTATTGTAGTTTCATATCGTAAAAAAATCCTGTGTAGATAGCTAATTTAAAAGAAAATATAGTTAGTCAATGACATAACAATATTTTATTAATGAAATAGCAATTCAAATGCCAATTTACTTACATGGAAAACAACTGCACCACATTCAGCCTGATATCTTAAAAATTAACTAAATTCATGATATATTCTTTCAGTATTCTCAATTGATAATTTCTTCCACATATATCGGGCGTCATGTGAAACTCATAGATAAATTTCAAGGAAGAAGAGGACTGAGATAATCTTTTCAACCCATAAGAAATAACAGAAGTATCTACAACCAACTATTCTTGAACATTTTTTTGCATTTGTACAGTTTCGATTCATTTCAAATATTCCTATATAAGTTAAATGTCAGAAAACATTATAAGTAATTTGGAATCATTTGTAATTAATATTTAAAAAAACACATACCTCATGTGAAATATAACAAAGTAGGGCGGTTGGTCAATGTAAAAAATGGCCTATACATTCCCCAACACTGATGATCTCCATAGTAAGAAATGGTAGTAGAGCAGTAGGATCTATAATAACAAGTACTGATACTCTAACCTGACCCATCTACATAGGATAATGATGTACCGAGTCCCCCAAAAAATACACCTGTCCTAACTCAACAATATGTACATGAGGATCTCCCGCAAACAACTCACAATATAAGGCTTGATCCGAGGGAGGAGGTGGAGGCTCAAAGTTAGCAGGTGGGGAAGGGTAGACCGGTTGAGAAGGCTAAGAAGGAAAAAAAATGAAAAGGGTATATTAGTGTTTAAAATTTATAACATAGAAAAATTGATTACAAATAAAATAAAATAATATACCTCAAAAAGTTGCGCAGACGGGGAAGGGTAAGCAGATAGGGCAGGGTAGTCCGGGTGAGTAGGATGAGAATGTTGAAAAATGAAAAGGTAATATTAGTGTTTAGAATTTATAAAATAGAAAAATTGATAACAAGTAAATAATATACCTCGGAAGGCTGCCCAGACAGGGCTGGGTAAGCAGATGAGGTAGGGTCGTCCGGGTGAGTAGGCTGAGAATGTTGAAAAATGAAAATACTATATTAGTGTTTATAATTTATAAAAAATAAAAATTGATGACAAGTAAATAATATACCTCGGAAGGCTGCACAGACTGTGATTGTCTTGACAAGTGTTCTAATAAAGCCTTCTATACTACTGCTTGAATTTGATCACCCATAGACCATTTCATATCATGCAACTCTTTTTTTAAGGATTCGATTTCTGGGTCTCTTGATTGCTTACTATTACCAAAAACCTTCCGAATACTAACAGCCACCTGATATCCTCTAACATAGCCAGGGTGTTCTACCTTTCCCAAAGCAGTGGCTAGGATATCCATCCTACCCTTGGGGATAAAAGAGATATGTGTCTTTTTCTCCTGAAGTTCATCCTAAAATGAAAAATAAAAAAGTTATATTAGTGTTTATAAATTATAAAATTGAAAAATTGTTAACAAATAAATAATATTTACTTACAATTCTATCAGACACTTGATGAGATTCCTCTGTAATATATTGTTTAGTTTTCTTCCTCTTTCTCATTTCCATTTCTCATGGCGAGTGGGAGGAGATGGAGGACCATACTTGACCTCTTCTGAACCACTACTTGATTGAGCTCTTAATGCTTCAAATTTTTCTTCAATCATTCTCTGCTCCAAATATGAGTACCCTCGACATGATAAAGTATGAGGTATACGTTTTTCAACTAGATCTCCTGATGAGATCTCCTGGAGGCCTGTTACATAAAAATAAATTACTATGTAATAAGAAAAATATAGAATAAATTTTAAAATATAAAACAATTACAATACCTGAAATTTGTCTTCCTAACGACTGTCAACAAATCGCATCCATGTTTTTTCATCTATATATGGATACTTAAGACATGGGCTTTCAAACCGTCTCTTTCCAAAAACATTATCTTTTGTCAGTTTGGTTTTAAAATCTCTCCATCGAACCGCCGCTAAAGAGAGATGTCTTTTCCTAATTTCATTAGTTTCCTCAAAATTTAATGTCATCTGTAATTAAATAAATTAAATATGTCATTTAAACTATATAATATTAAAAAATGAGATAAAATAAATAAATAATGATATTTTACCGTCACGGCCTCCCAAAGATATTGCTTCGACGTCCTGTCCACTGACTTCCAATCAGGATATAAAATACTAATCCTGCAACGGCTCTCCATCGCTATATAACTGACAAACTGAACTGCATTTGGGCAACTGCATTATTATTATCATCAAAACAGATGTTTAATTTTTTATCATCACGATCAAGTAATGGTTTTGGTAAATGTGTAATACCATGTTTACCAACATGAGAACTTGATTTTTGAGTAGTAACTGGAGAAGTCTCCTCCGTCGAGGACGCATTAGTAGTCCTGCAATTTTTTTTGTAAATTAATAGTTTTATTTCATTAAATAAGTATATTACTGAATATTTAATAATATGTCAAAATAGATATACCTCGGTAAGTGCTCCTCTCTATCTCTATCTGACATTTATACTAGAAAGTGTAATGAAATTTTGTGTACCTACATATCATTAGAAAACTGAATAATTAGAAACAGGGAAGACAAAAATAAATATGTAAAAATAGAGGCATGCATTTTTAAGTTTAAAAAATAGACACAAAATATAAATATTTACCAGAAAAATTAGGTGACTAATTTAGTGTTTTTCCATATGCCTTCATCATGATCGGTACTTACTGCATGCACCATGTCTGTCTTATATTCATTGTAATCATCGAGAAATTGTGTAATAGATGAATAAGGCTCATGTAAATCACTAGCATCATCAGAATCATCCTCATCAACCAAATAATATATTTTCCCTTGAAAAACAACTGATCACTCATCATTCGACAGATCAATGACATAAAATTCTTATTTTACATGTGTCACCATGATAAATGGTTCCTAATTGTGATTAAATCATTTCAAATCTACCAGTTTAAACCCATATTCATCAAGTTTCACTCCCCTATTACTATCAACCCAATTACACATAAAAATAGTGACTCGAAATTTAATATAATCAATTTCCCATATGTCTTCAATAACTCCAAAATAGGATGTTGATGCAGAAATTGGGTTTTTATCTTTGGCACTCGAAAAATGCACTCCTTCAGCGAATACCACCACACCACTATTTTGAACGGTAATATTGTCATCTAGGTTTTTTGTGTAAAATGTGTAGCCATTAATATCAAAACTAGACCAAGTGATCACATTACGAGATGGTCTCCCTGCTAACCACTTCTATGTTTATGATACAGATATATCTAGGGTGACTTTATCATTAAACCATGAAACAAATGTCTTCTTATGCTCAATCATCAACCACTTTTCATTTCTTTTCTGATATCGTAACTTTAATTCAGCAATATGTGAAGATATATATGGTTGAACCTCATCTATGTTGTTCAAAATGTATAACTGTGATTGCATCACTTCATCACGTGGAATGAACATTACCTTTAAGCCTCGAACCCCTCTACCTTCTCTATCAACTGTCATATGTCGAGATACAGGGAGACAAATATGCTCCACCTCATTTAAACAATCATTACAGAACTCAATCACCTCTTCTTATACATATTTTTGAACAATAGAGGCCTCTGGTCGATAAGGATTTTTAACATATCCTTTCAAAATTTTCATATATCTTTCAAAAGTATACATCCATCTTAAATAAACAGGCCCACATATTCTTATCTCACACACCAAATGAATTAGTATATAAACCATTATATCAAAAAATGTGGGTGGGAAATACATTTCTAGTTGACAAATAATAAGAGTTTCTTCATTCTCCAACACATCTAACAAATTTGGATCAATGACGTTGCTACAAATTGATTTAAATAAATTACATAACCTGATGATTGTCTTTCTGACAACTTTCGGTAATATACCATGCACTGCTACTATTAGAATTTTTTGCATCAACACATGGCAATCATGGGATTTCATACCTATTAATTTAAAATCATTCAATGACACAAAATTATTCACATTTGAAGAAAAACCACTGGGTACTTTAAAACAATGATGATACTGACAAAAATTCATCTTTTTAATCTTGCTTAATGTGTGACAAGCCGGAGGTAAATATGTTTTGTTTCCTTTCACAGTGGGAGCTAACTCCAAACATATTCTCATTAATATCAAGTCCAATCTAGCATGTAATATATCTTTTGTCTTTCCTTTTATGTCAAACAATGTTCCAATCAAACTATCAAATATGTTTTCCTCAACATGCATATCCTCAGTGTTATGTTTTATCTCTAAAAATCTCGAATAAGTTAGTTTGAAAAAAATAGACTGCTTCTTCCAGATATGTTTTTGTAAACCAAAACTTTTTCTCTTTCCAAATGTCGAATCAATATCATTCACTCTATCATAATATTCTTCAGTTGACAATGGACGAGGGGGGAGGTTGTATTCTTGTAAACCGTTAAATGCTTTTTTCAATCTATGATAAGGATGATAAATTCGCAAAAATCTTCGATGTCCCATGTACACTATCGTTCTTTCATTCTGCATTTGATAATATGAAATTTGTTCTTCACAAATTGGATATGATTTATGTCTGTTAACACTATATCCAGATAAGTTTCCATATGCAGGAAAGTCATTTATAGTGAACATTATCATAGCACACAAAAGAAAATACTATTTCTTGTATGCATCGAAAACATTAACACCTTCCTCCCATAGTAGATTCAAATCGTCAATAAATTGTGTAAGATAGACATCAATATCATTTCCTGGTTGTTTTGGTCCAGAAATCATCAAGCTCATCATAACATATTTTTTCTTCATACATATATGTGGGGAAAAGTTGTAAAGTACCACCAAAATAGGCCATGAACTCTGTTGGCTACTGAGGCTCTGATATGGATTCATTCTATTAGTACACAATCCTATTCTAAGATTTCTAATTTCACTTCCAAAATCATGAAATTGTTTATCAAACTTCTTCCACTATGGTGAATCGGCAGGGTGACATAAGTTACCATCGGAGATACACTCATATGAATGACATCTTAACCTTTTTGCATCAATTGAATTTGCAAATAGACGCTTCAAAAGAGTAATTATTGGAAGGTACCAAATTTCTTTAGCTGGAGTTTTGATTCTGGTACCTAAAAATAAATCAGAATTGAATTATCAGAATTGTATGCAAAAAATATTGAATGATATCATTGGAAAGTAAAAAATTGATTTTTCATAACATTACATGACATCACCTGATATTGAATCTGAGATGACTTTCTCATCCATCTTATAGCGTAATTTCCCTCGTGTTGGACAACTTGATAAATGTTCATTTTCTTTCTTATACAGTACACAATCATTGGGGAAAGCATGTATCTTTTTATACCCCAATCCCATTGGGCAAAATATTTTCTTCGCCTCATAATTGGAATCATTAATCCCATTGCATTCTGGAAGATTCTCTTTTAAAAGCTCAAGTAAACTGGAGAAACTTTTATCACTCGACCCATTTTTTTCTTTTAAGTTAACTAATCTCAAAACTGCTGATAACATTGTATATTTACTGCAACATGGGAATAATGGTTTCTCAGAATCTCCATACAATCGTTAAATAGTTGGTGTTTTTTTGATGGTTTCAACACCTAAATCTTGAATTAATTCTTCAATACGATCATCTTCTTCCTTATGAATATCGTCATCAACATTGGATGTTGAATTTTCAGTTCTTTCACAATAAATAATCCAACGCGTATAATTAAGGCTAAATCCATAACAAATGAGATGATCCTTGATTTCCATAGAGTTCAACTTTCTCATATTTATACACATCACACATTTACAAAAAATCAAATCAATATTTTGAAGATGTCGTTTAACAAATTCCAAAAAATTATCAACTCCTTTTTCATATTCACTAGTGGTTCTTCATAAATAAATCCAATTACGATCCATTAATACCTGATATCACAATATAATTGATGAATATATTAAAACATATAAACATTTAAATATCTATCGGAAAAATTTTAAACAAAAACATATTTAATAAAAACTATTGATAATCAGATAAAAGACATCAGATTTGAAACACGTTTACAAATAGAGTAAACAATTTATTTTCATATTATATACATGTGTGTTATATTGATATTATAATTTAATTATAATATCATTATTTTAAAATTTATTAGTTCATTTTACAAAGTTGCAATATTTCAATGTTGCATGTGTCAAAAATATTGAAGAGTACATTAATTTAAAGGATGCAATAAGTGAAATGTGGGAGTACATGGAAATATGTATAAATTATTGACGATTTTGTGGTATGATCTATACCCATGTACTAACAAATACATGTATAGAGATTAATATGACGGTGAATATAGTAGTAGTTCTAGATATAACGATAATACAAACCAAAAATAATGATAATACAGACCAAAAATAAACTAATAAAATATATACCAACAATGATAATACAAACGAACACTATAAAATGATAAAATACCACTATAAAATCTATACCAACAATGATAATACAAACAAACAATAATAATGAAAATCACCCAAAAATAGGGAGATGAAATATATACCAACAATGATAATACAAACAAACACTATAGTGTTTGAAGAAACACAATAAAATCTATACCAACAATGATAATACAAAAAATAATGAAAATCGCACAAAAATGATAATACAAACCAATGATAATACAAACAAACAATGATAATACAATCAAATCGATACCAACAATGATAATACAAACAAAAAATAATGATAAACTACAACTAAAACCGAACCAATAATAAAAATCGTGCAAATGGCACAAAACCTTCAAAAATGGCCGTCCAAGATCACAAATCATGTTTGAAGGTCGTTGGGAGTTCAAACCGCCGCAACAGAACTCGTTTTGGACGATCGAACAAAATGAGGGTTTCGGTCCCCAAATAATTTTAAAAGACTTTTTGCGTGAGTTTTAGAGAAAACCGACACCGAATATTTTAATTTTTTTATTTTCAGCGTTCGTTTTAGAGAAAACCGATGCCGAAAATAAATCTTATGGCGTCAGTTTTCCAAAAAACCGACGCATATTTTTTATTTTTTTTCTCTTCAGTGTCGGTTTTCCTAAAAAAAAATGCTGAAATGTTTTTTTAAAATTATTTACCGCGTCGGTTTGACTAAAAACCGAAGCCGAAATTTTTTTAAAATTAGTTTCGGCGTCAGTTTTCCTCAAAACTGACGCGGTAAATTGGTTTATTATTATTATCGGCGTTAGTTTTATTCAAAACCGACGCCCAAACATTTTTTTAAAAAATTTCGGCATCGATTTCTTGAAAACTGATGCGAAATATCATTAGATACTTGTTTTGGCATCAGTTTTTTGTAAAAGCGATGCCAAAAATTTCCCGCACATACTATTCGCCATGGTTTTTTAAAAACCGACGTTATTACGATGACGTTAAAAACCGTTTTTCCACTAGTGAAGGAGCCAAGAAAGATAAAATTGATGAATATAAGATTTTTTAGTTGTCTAAAAGTGATAATTAGTCACTGTTGAAGAAGCTGTTCTGAAAACCAACAAAGGGAAACAAGTGGTTGTTGATACCCCAACCAAAGCAATTATAAGGAAGCTGAAATCATGAGGATCTTCTCAGTGGAAGCTAGTTGAGCTAGAGGAAGAACCATCACAAACCAAAGTTTCATATTCGGAATCATCAGCTCTAGGATATGATTTTATCATTCGATATCTGGAGAAGTTTTTTAGAACAATTCCGATCATTCCAACCATTGATTCGACATGTCAGATGCTTCAACATAGCATGAATCAATAATCAGATTCTGTATCCATGGGGATGGATATGTGTGTAAAGATTGAGGCTGATCACAAGAACTTATTTATTAACAATGAATCCCACATAATATATTTGAATGAAAATGGTTAGCTGATAAAAGAATAAATTTGACGATTTGAGATAGCTGGATGAGTTTCAAGGTGGTGTTATTGTAACTTTTGATACTCAAGATAGAAAAATCAAGGATCTCACAAATATCGTTGAGAAAAATCTAACTCTTGAGCAAAATACACAAATTCAAGATTTCAAAGATCTGAATTGGATGTTTAATTATGTTGTCCAATATTGGAAAACAAAAAGGGATCTATGGATTCAGATTGAAGAAAAGTTAGTGAAGCAAGATGACCTATTTGTGGTTCAGGCAGAGACTCTAAAGGCTCGAGATGTTAGGATCAAAGCCTTAGAGAAGCAAGCAGAGGAAGATCACAATGAGCTAAAGAAGCTGAAAACCATAGTAAATATGTTAATACCCAAGGATAAGGAAGTAATATAGATCAGTTTGGTTTTTGTTTAATTTTTTCTCTTGTAAAATTTCCTCCAATATTAATGAAATTGTGGTTTCTTGTTTCTGTGTGGATTTTTGTACTAATTTTTTAGGTAACATATTTTTTTTTTCCATTCCCTCAAAATATTTTTGAAAATAGCAAATGGGAGATGGAAAATAATTCTATGTATATAATAAATATCCCTATGTAAGGGGGACTTTATATAAGGGGGAGTTTGCATACAATGATTTCCATATTCAAGCTAAATGAAAAATCGCATTCCCGAAATCTAGAATATGATCCTTAGTGTTCCAAAGCCTAAAGGGCAGTTAGTCATATAAATATTTTCCAATGAGAAAAGGGAGATAAGATTTATTTCAAACTATAGAAATTTTTTTCTATGTACATATATTCTTTTTCTTAAGGGTGTTTGTGCATTCCAAAAAGGGAGAGATTGTTGAGTCAATATGGTTTTCCTAATGAATTTTCATTTCATTCATACTTCAGGGAGATTTTTTAGTCAATAAGGTTTCCTTATGACTTTACAATTTCATCTTGTTTTGAAAATCACAAGCACCTTATCTCATGGAAAATCTCTTTTTACACTGTGTTTTACTTCAATAAGGAAAAATTTCCCTCCCTATGGAAATTTATCTTTAACATGTTTTCATTGATCATATCATAATTTTTCTAAGTGTAAAATTCAGTTTGAAACCAAGACCTTGGAATTCTATAATTACCTAGATATGAAGAATTATGTTTAGGATCTGAATTCACAGAATTATGGTTACAGACCCTTCTATGTTCTGACTCTGAATTTTTTTTACGAATTCTGGATACAAAATCTTCTAGGTTCTGACTCAAAATTCTGAATATGAATTCTGGATATGAACTCTTCTATGTTCTGACTCTGAATTCTGATTATGAATTTTGGATACGAACTCATCTGAGTTCTGACTTCGAATTCTGATTACGAATTCTGGATTCAAACTCTTATGAGTTCTAAATCTGAATTCCGAATATGAACTCTGGTTATAAACATCTTTGAATTCCAACTCTGAGTTCACAGAATACAGAATCCAAAATCTTATGAGTTATGACTCTTAATTTTCATGAATTCTGACTCCGAACATTGTAGGTTCTGGTTCCGAATTCATGTGAATCCATATTCCTAATTTACTTGAAATTCAGACTCCGGAATTCTATTGAGTTTAGAATCTGAATTCTTAGAAAACAGAATCTGAATATCCTTGTATTATAATCTCTGAATTCAATTTTGGTTAGACTCCAAACATTCATATTTGCTTACATTCTGAATATTGTATTTTAGTTATGTAACCATATTTCTGCTTTTACTTGTTTTGTTATAAAGTAATGTCGTGCATTCCGATACTCACGAACCGTTGTTCGAGTGAGATGTGTACAGGTCCCTCAAACATTCAACGAAAAATATGACCGTTAGTGAAGGGAGACGACCGTTTAATCCTCACATATAAATTGGATTTAATTTGAAAGAGAACAACATTGTTCTATGACTCTAGAGAGTACATGTTGTTGAAGTGATTTAAAGAGAGATACTGTCATTGATTTGTGCGTACTGAACTCTTTGTTCATATTTGATTTGCGTGACTCTGATTTTTGCTGTGTACAATCAAAGGCTTTTGGGTAAAAGAAGACAGAGGTCATGACTACCTTTAAGATGAGGGCTTCCATGCTGAGGAAGATAGAGGTGACAACTACCTAAAGTTGAGGGCTTGTGGGGATAGCAAGAGAGACTCCAATCATCGTATCGAGGGATTAACCTGGTGTGGGTAAGACATACACTCTTGAAAGTATAAATCAAGGTACCTATATCCATGGTTGTTGGATACCCTTCTCATTGGTTTAAAAGATTTACTATTTGGTACTTGTTTTGTTACATGTTTTTCGCTGCATTTGTATTATTGAGAAATGTATAACTATATTATAATTCCTTATACTTATAAATTGATTTGGTTAAATTATATATACATTAAGGTAGAATCTATATCTTTGTAAACTTTAATTAATTACTTTTTGCAGAACCATCTTTCTAGGTTCACATTCTCGGATCCATATATTTGGAATCAAGAAAGTGTGAAGAACTAGAGGTTTTGTGAATTACCTTGTTTATCCTTGTTAAACATAACCATCATTAATTTTTCCAAAATTTTTTTTAAATGTGTACAATTCACCCCCCTCTTGTATATTGAGAATAATTAGATACTCCATATAGTATCTCTATTATTTGGATCATACATTTGGTATTATAGAGTATATAAGACTCACATACCATCTCAACAAGCATTACATACTATAATCATGGGGTACTACATTCTCCCCACCATTGGTATTTCCATCCCCCAAAAAGTGAAAACCATCAGTGCACTGAAAGATATTCATCCATTTCTCTTTCATTTCCTTCTCTCATTTCGGAGTGTCTTCCTGAATCTGTCCACGTTTCCCTGAAACACTCCAAAGACTAATTCTATTTAAAAAAATTTCTATTCCCTATCTATAATATTAACCAGAACATGTACAACTGAATAATACATCATTGTCACAACATGATCCCATCTGATCACATGATGAGGATCAGGTAATACTTTTTCAAATAAGATGTGTGGACCAGATTATTCACTGAAAAAATCAATGGTGGCAATGAAATCTAATGTGGCACCACTAAAACCCATTCTAATATCTTGAAAAGGATAACTAATCATGGAGATAACATTCCCAATTTCCAAAAATGACATTGTCAAAACCTCTGATAGATCCTCTAGAACTCAAGATCACTCAGTAAAAATTACAGAAACCTTCGATAATGATCCACACAGGGCCCCAAAAATCCATTACAAAATCCCACAACATGTCATCCAACATTTGTATCATCCATTCAGATTGTCCATCCTCCTAACGATGATAGGACATACTCATAGTAAACTATGTTCCCAAGTCATTCTTTATGTATTTACTAAAATGATATGTGAATCTCAAATCTCTACCTGAGACTATCGAAATTGGTATTCAATGTCTCTTTACCAATTTTCTAGATATCGATTTTGGATAGATACTCCACTATATGAGTTTCATTAATTTGAATTCAATGAGCAGAATTGGTAATCTAATCCATTATCACCAATATGGATTTGAGATTCTAAACCATTCATGGGATACCTGTAAAAAAATCCATTTATATCTACTTCCATTTCTACATAAGGATAGTTAAGGACTGCAACATAATCTCCAGTTGTAGGTTCAAAGCCTTAACTGGATGACAAGTTAATCACTGCAATACAAACTCCGCCACTTTTTCTTTTCATGTCGCTCTACCAAAACTACACCATCAATGAATTAAACATATTCTATATGCTTGGATCTATAACACAACTTCAATGGTGGTAATCATGAATTTTTTTTTTTTTCTGAGAAGTCGTAGGTATAACCATACAATATCTAAACAAAAACATTATATCGCCAACAAGTTTCCACCCATCAATGATATCCCTTTCCATTGAGCTTTGAACTCAAATCACAGCATTCTGCATCTGATGTTTGTTCTTTTTTGAAAATATTTACCAAATATAGATCCTCATAAATTGAATGGAAAAAATGAAACATCGCCTCACTCATCATATTCAACATGCATGTTGGTTAAGACCAATATCAACTACCATTCATCTGAAGCATATTTTTCATACAGAGCATATTACATAATTCGTAAGGCATCTTCCACATTATTTTTTCCCAATGTATATATCAAGTAAAATTTAAACATTTAGATATATATCATCCATCTTCATTTTGTCAAATTAAATTCCCATTGTGAGAAAATATATTTCAAAATCTAAAGAACATTGCCGACAAAAAATTTCTCACCAAAGAGATAGTGACATCATCTCTTCAAAGCAAGAACGACTATAGCTAACTCCATGTCTTGTGCTGGAAAAATCCTCTTCTGAAATATGAACATCCTTGAATGATAAGAAACCATTTGGTATACATGCATGATAACAAATCCCAACCCCAATCCCAAAGAATCACATTAATCCACAAACCCCTATCCGGGTTCTTGCATAATCATGTTGGGTGCATATGTGAAACGAACTTTCAACTTTTAGAAAGTCAGCTCGAATTCATCATTCCACTACAGTGGATAATTATTCATTGGAAAGGCTGCCATTGGAGAAGATAGAATTGAAATATCACACTCAATGAATTTGTAATAACTAGATAGACCAATAATAATCTGCATCTTAATGACATTCTTTAGCGGTTTCATGGAGATAATTTCATTTATCTTTTCTAGAACCACTAAAACACGTTTTTCAAAACTTTCATGTCCAAGAAAGCATACCTCTTGTATAAAAAAATTACATATAGATATTTTGGAATACAAATGATTGTATCTCATAGTTCCAAAAATGATATCCATGTGATCCTCATGCTTATATCATGTACGTGAATACACTAAGATATCTTCAAGATACACCAAAACAAAAGAATACCAACATATTAAAAATATATATTTCATAAAATCAATGAAGACCACTGGTGAATTCGTAAGACTAATATCCATGAAAAAATATTCATATTGTCTATATCTACTACATATGGTTGTATACAGAATATCTTCCTTTCATACTCTATACTGATGGAATCTAGATCGCTAGTCAATATTAAACAACCATTGAGCTCCTGTGAATTGATCAAATAGATCATAATTTAATTCTAGTGGATACTAATTATTTATGATAACATATTTACGCTTAAAATAATCATTGTACAGTCGAAGAGTTCCATTAAATTTCTTTACAAACTAGACATTTGATAACCACGCCGATGTGAGTGGTCTAATGAAACATTTTCATTATATCTCCTGCAACTGCACCTCAAATTCCATTAACTCTATTGGTTTCAAAATATAATATGGAAGGGGCGTATGACTGGTCCATGGAAAGAGATCAAACATATTCTCAACTTTCCTTATAGTTTGAAACCCAAAAAAGTTAATTTGAAATACATCTGGAAATTAACCCACAACTTCTAGAAAAATGATATCATGGATCTCTTCTATCGATGATAAAGGGAAAAATACCAACTAGAAATAGATCATGCCCACTGTTTTTTCCATCAAACCATTTTCACAAGTCTCAAAGACCCTTCCTCCAAAAAAGAGATACCTAACATCATTCCTAGTCATGAAACTCACAATCATTCTATAACAGTCAATGTGATACTTGAACAATGACAACCCATCCCTAACTTGGATTACATCACATACATCCATCTCCAACACTAAGATTACCCCCATCAGCTCAACACCATCAATAGGTTTAGAACAAGCTCTATACACGAATTCTCGATATTCTCTTTCACTAAGAGGATATTATTTTTTTAGGATCTATGAAATCAAATAATGGTTTAAAAATGGAATGTCAATATCATTAGAAGCAATGGATGAATGTGATGCACCAATATCAAAAGAAATATTCATAAGGGTTGAATTTAAATGAATCATACCTCAAATTGTAGGTGGTCCATATTGATCATCTAAGACAATTTATTCAGCTCCATATAATTTGTTTGATGGAATCTTATCCAAGTTTCCTTATTGATATTTTCCTTGTCGAAGAGTCATGGTATTCTGAGAATAAACTTGTAAATATTTTATATTATAATGATACTGATTATGTTGACCTCATCCTGTTGAATCATATCATTATATTGAATATTAGAAATGTGTTGAGAACCTAGACTAGGAGAATTGAAAAAATAGAGCTGAAGAATCCACATCTTCTTAAAATAATGAAATTCTCTAGGTTGTGTCATGAACTCTCAGTTTATGTGGTCAGGCGAACCACATTGAAAATAGCCTACTTTTATCTTGTGTTGTGGATGAAGGTTCACTTCTCCAGCTGTGTGATATTAAGTCCCGCTCCCAACATGGAAATAGTGGTCCCTCCTTTTCATGCTTCCATCGTTTTAGGTCCCATTATTTCCCATAGGTATTTTCATAGATCCTTCTCCCGTAGATCATATGATGTCCAACACAACCATTATCTCTGTGTTTACAGTATCTATATAATCCATAATGTAGAGAACCACAATAACTGAGTGAATCACATACCTTATCCCTAATTCAGTGATCTGTGCCATCAAGGAATTACTTACTACATCTTCTACTAAAAATTTCACTAAATTCACGAATTTAGCTGCATAATAGGTGAATGTTTGGTTTCCCTACTTTAGGATAAGGATGTCCATCATTTTCTTGATCCTGAATGGGTGATGCATGAATATTTTGTTGAGAAATTCTTCAAAAACCTCCCAAAATAGGCCTTGATGCACTTTATCATCCAATAATAGTGCCCACCACTAGAATTCAAGATCCTCAAGCATATACATAGACATCGTTACATTGAGCTCCATCGGTGTGCTGAAAAACTCTATGGTAAGATTCATCTTATTTAGCCACATGTCCACCCATTCAGGTTTTGAATCACCCTGGAAGATGGGAGGTTTCTACATCATGAATTCACTTGAATGATCAATATTTCATTGCTCATTCCTCAGGTTCGCTGCCTCTACAACATGAAAATCATGGATGATACTAGGTACTTGCTCTTGGATAACCTATGGCTAGGGTGAAACCACGTTTTCCTTAGCATCCCACTGTTAGTTTATACAAAACCTACCAAGATCTATTTTCTAAATAAAAAATATTCTTGGAAAATATGAATACCTATAAAATTATGGGTTATCACTTCATAATATATCACAACAATAATCAAAAATCTAATTTTTAAAAATAATGTATTCCACATTCAACATTTTTTGAAATATACATTATTTCCTGTGAAAATAAAATCATTTTCAAAACACACCAGAAATTCTCTATTTAATGTTTTTTCATTAGAAAAATATATATATATATTATTAAAAAAAACTGTAACGAATCAAAAATCAAAAATCATAATTATATATGAAATCCTAGTGGGAATTAATTCCTTCACTAAGCATGTCGAAATTGTCCCATTTATTTAACCAGTTAAAATGAGATTACATTATCTTATTTGTGTCTCCAAAAAACATATGTACGCAACACCCAGGTAACATTATGTTCCAGTCGAAATTGGTTAGCTACACCCTTTTATCATATACATTTCATGTTTCAGAAATCCAACTCCAATATATGTTCACAACCCAAGGAATATTTTACCATAAATTCAACTACAATACCACAAAACTAAAAACTACTTGTTAGCGAAGGACCGAACAAGATGATATAATTCTTAATGACCCACATATTACTATTTTCTTGTGAGTAATTGAATCCTTAATTTTCATAAAGTTAATTCCCAAAGATAACACATGATAGAAATGAATATTGAATGTTTTCAATTTCAAGTAGGGGATTATTTACCCATTAGTAATAAAACCACTATCTTATATAAAAAATAAAAAATTGGATAAGATGAAGTATAGTAAATAAAATTGGATCTATATTAAAGAAAAACATATATTACATAACATAACACTATATTATATTTTGATATAATTATAGAAAAAATTCATAATGTTTTAGAAATTTTTATATTAAATTATTTTTCTTTGAAATATATTCATGCATGTATACTAAATATGGACATGGTTCTAGAAAAATATACATATGGGTAATAACTCTAAAAAAAACAGTGTGATTCCCCATATCATCACCCAATGCACAAAAAATGTGACATATTATGCTTCATTTAGGACACCCTTGGGGGGATATTTTTAGGATCATTCACATTTTCATTACACACCATTATTATGGGTTTTAATTTTATGAAAACCATAATGAAACTAAATTTATGATTAAGGGATTATCTAATAACAAGTTATTTAATTTTTATTACATATTTCACTATTTTGGGATGATAAGTGTTTTTGATATTATAATACCGAATATATAATATTCCATCATTTTGAAATGGAACCTATTATATTAAAACATATTAATACTAGGGGGAAATATAGAGAGTTTCTTAGTGGGGAATCCAATATATAGGAAATTGGAAGTGATAAAATTATGTCTATATTATGTAAGTATGTTAAATTTTTGAAATGTTTTTTTATGGAGGGAAAACCTATTCTGCAGCATGATTCTCCCATGATAGATAAATTAAAGTGACAAAAGCCACCATAAATTAGTGAGAAAACTAATATGGTATTATTGGAGAAATGGATTAATTATTTTTATAACATATTCATCACATTGGGATATGGTGAACAAAAATGGTTTATACTTATATTATATTTTTACAAATATGATATTGATCAATGGTGGTTATTGATCAAAAATACTGTAGAAAATTACCAAATTTATGTCATGTAATGGAATTATTTTTAAGAGAAACTTGTTGAAAAACTTTGTAATCATGTGAATTAAAATTAATTGAAGATAATGTCACATATTTCAAGGAAAAATTATAATATGGGTTGTAGTGTATGAGATGACTTTATATGTTTAGATTGTTATTCAACATAATACATATGCACCATCTAGTGCAAAGTTAACCTTTTTATAAAATGGAATAATCAAATACATTATAGGGAATTGTACTCTAAAAAACCTTATTCATATAATTATATATTTTTATGTGCTATCAAGAGGGAGAAATAACACTCGATATATTATTTCCATGAATTAATAAAAGAGAAGATGATGATGTTAGATAAAAAATAGACAATGTGAATATAGGAAAAATTATTTCTTGTAAACTTGGAGAGAGAATTCATAATGATCATGATTTCATGAAATAATATATATGATTCCAATGTTTGAGGATAAATTAAAATGATATAGGGCATTACCATAATGAATGTCCAGAGTATCATGGAAATATAATGTATAAGAAGAATTTGGATTATGGACTAACATATCCTATGGATATATTCAATTGTGAATGATTAATTGTATTTAGTTTTTGAATCAATGTAATATGTTTCAATATTACATTATTGATGATATTTTATATATAGTAATTATGATATTTTTTATAATTTTATTGTCTTACTATTTCATGATGATGTTAAAAGAATGTAATGAATGGTACAATGGGAAATGATAAAATCGAAAGATGAACTTCTTGGGAAAAAAATATAAATAAGGATAACATTGAATATTTTATAGATAATTAGATAGTGATGTTGGGATTGATAGATGATTGATTTGTATAATGCAGATTGGAAAATTCTAACTAACTTGAAAATGATTGATAATTCATCAATAAAAATGTTTATGTTATCATTTATGGAGTTAAAAACATCTTTGTATTTATGGAATATATATATTAATATGTATTTTACATAAGGAATAATGACCAATACATTTTTTCAATAAGGTTTCATGCTAATTAATGATATAACAATTTGTCAACAGAATACAAGATAATGTTATAATCATGTTTGGTATGTGGGGATTAAGAGATAAAATATATTATTTAGAAAATTAATAATATTCTATTTTGAAAATTTAATGACCTTATTTCTAAATTTATGGATATAAATATTTTGGCATATCCATAAGGTTAACATTTTATAAAATGGTTTAAAGTAGAACTATGGATTATAATTTTGATATTAATTATTTTACTTTACTATGTATGGATTTATGTATATTTAATAATATGTGCAACCCATTTTTAAAAGGATAACTAGTGATTTATAAAATGATATATCATTATTTTCTGTATCTTATGATTTGTTAGATGTGTAATTTAGTCCTATAGGCATAAAATTTTAATTTTTTCATATTAATTTCATCTAGTATTTTATGAATTTAATATTAATAAATAAAAACCCAATATTAAAATTGTGATTATAAAGTAAAAAACGATTCTACTTAGTATATATCCTTATATTAATATATATTGAATGAAATCCTAAAATCTTCTTAAAGGGATCTTGAACAAAATATCCTATTATATTATTTTTTGATGAATCATACCATCTTGTTAGTCATCATAGATTTATGTTTTTGATGACCATAACATTCCTATGATCATTCAATAACATGTGAGAAATAACCAAAATCAATACCTATAATTAATTAAACTTTTCCTCCATGTATATATTTTCACTTTCAACCAATGTTCTCATAATTGGAAACCTAGTTATTTTTTCTTCCTTATATCGAATGTACATCAATTTCTCCCTTATTAATAATATATTTTATTATCTATTTTTATAATGTGTTTTTTTAATTAAATTATAATATCAAACCCTTGATTTTGATGTATTGGTTAAATAATGAAGACACAATTTATTTAAGTAGGGGGTATTCTAACACCTCATCATTTTAAAATATGAACATTGTATTTGATATCATATGCAACACGCAACACAAATCAGAAATAAAATTATAATTTTTATGTTCTCAAGTAGGTTATCCCAAACTGATACCCTAATACATAATACCACATGACTTAAAATACCCCTACTAAAAAACTAGTGGTTGTTATGTAATATGGGTTTAAAAGGTGAACTATGTGGAAACAATATGCCCTTATTTGAGTGAACAACATGAAGTATTTAACAACATATAATACAGATATGTTTATGGGTACTGAATAAATAAACTGAATAGATATATGTTGTACTGAACTGAAATAAATAAATAATGTCATGAATATGAATGTCATATATAACATATCTGCCCATGGTCCAGCTACATAACTTATAATTCTAAACGAAACTGCAATAAAATATTTTCTGAATAACCATGATAAACCCCATGAAACCATCATATACAATCAGTATATCATCGTCGACCAACATAACTCAATACATTCCTCAAAATAATATAGGCATATAATAAAAATGTTAGAGTTTCTCAGGTAAACAAGTGAATTGTTTTCTCATAGGGGTGTAACAAACACTCAGTAGGCCATGAAAAATATTTTTGAATGAAAATACTTGTAGTTATATTAATGAATATAGGTGATTGAAAAACTATAGAATATAATGAAAATAAAACTCATTTCATTAATATAATATTTTAAAATTACTCACTTATATTCATTGTTGAAAAATATATCAATTTCCATCAAACCACTTGAAAAAAAGCCAGACATCTGAGCCATGATTCACAGTGCCACTATTGGGAAAACAAGGTGCCTTGGTACAAGTATCCCATTGGGATATGGTATGTTATGCCCTAACATCCCAATAATAGGGACAAATGTTTAAAACATGGATCATCTGCCCATGAATCTAACTAGGACACATAACACATTATTTGGAAAACACATCCATTAGATCATACAATATAAAAAAGGATGCATCTGTCCATGAATCTAAATGGGACATGGAGCACCATGTCTTACCATCCTGCTATCGATATAGAACTCACTGACCATAACAATGAGTATAAGATTTTGGTCATTTCCCAAAAAACTACTCTTTATCAGGTTTCCTAAAGTATTTGTTTCACCCTCCCAAAACTGAGGAGTTGTTCATTACTCCAACAGCCAAAATAATAGAAACAGGTTTGAAAACATGTATCATCAGTTCATTCATCCATCATGGATTAAACTACCCATATCCGACCATACCCAATCATCATGTTTACATTTAAATTATTTTTTTTAACATTTCACATAGTTCAATACATCAATCCATGAAATGAAATTCACAATTAGTATATTTTATCTTTTACCCAAATACATATTTCGTAAATTTTCCTCAAACCATTTTACAATGAAACACACCCTTTAAAAAAATCCATTTAAATTAATAGTCTCTACATTTATCAAGGTCCCAACTAAACCTTAAATCAATGCAAGTCTCACATAAAATACAACCCTTTTTCATTTGTCTTAAATCCCAAAATCAACTCACTTGTTAACACTTGAATGTAGTCCCCATTAAAATATGGGTCACCATCTTTAAAAAAGTAATCCAAGGTCCATGACCTCCATTTATCATGAAATACATCAAAAGTGTAGCAAATACATTTTTAAATAGTTACAACATAATCCAATTTCAAATAAACAATTGAATAACATTCAAGACCACTTTTTCTTATTATAGTGGCAGGTCAAAACCACATAAAAAACATAATTTTAAAACACTGTTTCTCCCATGTATGAAAGCACAACCTAACCAGCATGCAAATAAAACAATTTTAATACTTCAATAAGACTGCATTGTATTTAAAAAACATTAAATTTATGCATTCTATTTATCAAAGGAGGCCCACCCCTTGTGTAGTTGTTTTTCAGGACAAAAAACACTAAGTGATCCAATGTGGTATAATAAAATGACTATGTTTTCAAATTAATGACAACAACAATTTCTTAAATGAATGGTGAGGAGTTACTAAATGTGGTCTTAGGGCCCATGTTGTATAAAAATTCATATTAGTTAAAAAAAACTTTGGATAGTTCTCTTAGAACAAATACCTTATTTTTTATTCATTTAAAAAAGTTTCCAAAACATGACATCATTATCATAGAGAATCCAATTGCTTCTTAGCTCCTTTGTACCAATCTAAACACATCCTGGTCACCCAGGCCAGAAAGATATACTGAATACAAAAATAATTCTATTATAAAAATTATATTTTATAAATTAAACAAAACCAAACATGTAATAATTCTTAAAAACACACCGGGGTGTCATCCCCCCTGAAGGCTAATCCTACCACTCAAAAACCCCCACAAAATAACCAAAACCATATTTTAGGCAACACCCATAGGGGGAAATACCTAATCATAAATTAATGTAATTGAAAAATTATTATGAATATTATAACATCCACTACAAACACATACCTCAATGAAATTCCTCAAACTGGTGTTCATAATGAATCTAATGATCTCTTATTCCAACACAACCAAAAAGACAAATGAGAAATGGTTCATTCCACATTGCTCTAGTAGAATATTCATGAAAAAAATATGTATCTCCATAAATGGAGATAAATTATTTTAGTAAGGGATGAATGAAACATAGAATGAAAACTCACATTAAAGAATAATATATTTAACTGAAAAATCCACCCAAATTGAAGTAGGGGGGATGGTGATGGATTTTCAGAACAACCTAGTTCATGCACATGGATTGGGGGAGAATGTTGGTGTCGATCTTCCAAAGCATGATGTATTATTTTTTCCTACTCAATAATTATAATAAAATCTTTGAAGCTTCACCTTTTATCTGTAGGGTTTGGTAGGACATTTATGCCAACCATGTGCCAACTGTATTGTTGGCTCAATCCATTGCCACTACAACCATTTTTCAGATAAACAATTACAAAAATTGTGTAGAACCAATACACACCCATACATTCCAATACCCTAATAATCTCTTTTATGGGACACAAAATTGGATAATTCATAATCTAAACATGTTTCTAGAAATGATTTCTCTCTTCAGCAAGCTGCACAGTTTGTCTGAAATAATATATAACAAGTTCACCATGTATGTGAACCTCGTTGATCTAATACAATTCCTCTTATATCTTAAGAGTGTTTACCAAAAACAATTCTATAATAGTAAATTAGAAAAATTCCCTCTTTTAATTGAACAAATAACAAATAAGCATTATGTTGTCACACATTTTATCCAAAATTGTTCACACTAGACAATTCACCCATGTTAGAGAACTCCAAAACTCACAAAATATAATCCAAATAATACGAGGTAATACCAAACACCTGGGATACATATTGAAGAAAAATCCTTGTCCGAAAAGAAAACTAAATGTCATTACAATTTTAAGTATCTCATTTTGAGTCCAAATTCATGTTTTACCCAATTGTTAATAAAAATAAAATTCCCATCATAAAATAATCAATCGACGCATGTGTGGTATCTTAAAACCTCACCACAATAATAATATTTTTCCTCGATAATCCTCAGCGGTCAACAATATTAGACACCTAACATATCCTTCAACCTATCAAAAATAATGAGCTAATGCATCTTACGAAAACCAAAAACCATGATGGTCTTTACAAAATCCCATTTATGTAAATCATTTATTACAATATCATCAGGTCATCCTTTATCATATGGTTCTTCAAACCAAAGAATTCTGCTGAAAACACTGTCTTATAATGGTTGAAACAACCACCATAATAACAACCAATGAATCCTTTAACTCTCTCCAACAATTTGAATTCTTCCTCCTCACGAGAAACAAAATAAAATGTTCGCATACAAAACATAAATTAATGAAATAAATAACCATATTTATTTTTAAACGTAGTCCAAAACTAAAAAACACACTCTATTCCAAAAATGACACCTCGATTGTAGATTTTAACCTTTCTCATAAATATTTTGTTTCATCACTAGTCAGACTATCCTGAGAAGGCTAATTTCTATATAACTTCACTCCACCTATCATCCAACATCCATCCCACTAACTTACTATGTCCTCGCACTCAGAGTCATTTAATAACCGCTTAAACATGTCTATATGAGTCTATACATGACCTCTAGTGAAGTCTCATAGTCACATCCCCTCCTGAATGAACTATTTATTATTCAAAGCATCTAATAAATGCTCATGTGGTATAAATCAACATCTTTTCCACAATGAGGACCTCACCTAGAATAATTGATGATGAAATTAACATCATATGGATCTACATATTCCTATTCATGAGCATAAACATATAAATCCCCATATCGAAGAAAAATAAATTATGGTTTCATGGAATATAGCCCTTACCTGATCACCATACTTAAGGAAATGTAATGAAATTTATCAAGATCATAAAAATTAAAATTAAACCATGATTACATTGATGAACAAAACCACTACACATCATTTATTATGTATACTCTTTATATTGAGAGATTTCTATCCCATCCAAATGTCTGGGTCTATCATTCCCTAAGAGTCTCATCCCATTCACATTGTTTCACTACCTTCTCATGGAAGATTTATCTACTAAAGTATCTCTAATGTAATCTATAATAATGCATGATGAATAAATAGAACAACATGGTGTATCACCACACACTTATTTTTCCATGATCACATTAACACTTAAAGGTTACATATCCTTGTATATCCCAACCAATTAAACCGTTTACAACCTCAGCCTGACATGTCTAATGAAAACATTGATCACACTCCCAATTGCATGGTTATGACTAACTCAAATGCCTATCTCATCGATCACAGAGTACGATTGGTTCTTTCTAAATCCCAAGGGAAATCATGAGACTAGACCACTAAATCAAATACCTATAAACCAAGAATTATTGAATGGTCCACTATGATCATGTACACTATTACCAAATTACTTAGGATGCCTCCAGAGAGAAATATGAATGTAAACTAACCAGTCCTTCCCTAAGAAACCAAAAATACCATAGAGGCATCAAAATTGAAACATCCCGCTGAATATCCATTAAAAAATAACCTCTATTTTCCCCACAAAAAACAAACACATATTCGTGGTTCCATCCTAAACAAAACACTCACACATGAAAACAATTTCTTCGAGCACCACTTCTACTCCCGATCCAACTCAAACAACCAGGAACATATTTTGTCAAATCAATCATAACGAACCAAATTGAATCAATTGAATAATTAACATAAACTAAATTTTCTCATCATATACCTAAAAAATATAATAAAAACATATCTTGAATATATGAAAATATAGACATACATCCAGAGTACATATAGAAATATTAAGATATGAAAAACAGAAAAAATTCATGAAACTAAAAAATATGATAAAATATAAGTGTGTTGAAATATTCTTATGAATAACATCACCTCCATTCCCACCCTATCCAAAATTAGTAACAACATGAAATGCCTTCCAATAAGAAGAATATATTCCATTATCTGAATCTTTCTGTAAAACATCTAAAAATTAACAATGGTGAATGTAGTTTGTGAATTAAATCCCTGTAGGATAGCACTATAGTTTCAATACATGGTCAAATATAAATAATTTAATATTATATATTTTTAATAAGAATATTTTAATCATGGATTATTTGAAACAAAATAAACATGTAAATCAATTTTTATTTGTTTTCAAAAGTGACTTTTATAATATAAAAAAAGAAATATGACTATTATTTGTGATTAATTATAAATGAAAATGCACACATAATGATGTAAAAATGTAAAAAAATATCCATGAAACATCATATCATGAGAAAATATGTGATGAAACCTTGAATAAAAACCTATGAAAAACAATCCATGATAAAAAAAATTATAGTCTAATTAAACAAAAACGACAATGCACATTACATTTGAGATTTAGACTATGGGAACCAAATAGAAACTAAAAAGCCTAAATAGAAAAAAAATTGGATCAAACCAATATTAATTCATGCCAATTTATATTAAAAAAGGTTACCTCTTTATGGTTCTATTCCAAAACTAAGCATAATTGTATATCTTATCGAACACACCCAAGGTTCCCAATGTAAAATTTTACAAAATAATTTTAAATATATTTTCACATTTGATAAAACATTTTCAAATCCAATAGGATCATCAATAGATTTTGAAATCCCATTTCTATGTTAAGAAAAGTAATTTTCAATTATAATAACACATTTAAAATAAAATACATTTCCAATAAATATTTTAAGACTGCATGTCATTATAATAAATTTACAAAACAAATTAATTTATATATAATAATATTAAATTCAATAAATTAACCCCATTTATAAAAACACCTACATAAAATTTTAGAAACTAACACACCATTGGAAATAATGAAAAAATAAATAAATGAATATCCCTTAAAAGTGAATGTATACATAGAAACAAAAAGGATTGATAGAAAAGTCTATGTGGTAACAAATCAGATAAGAATAATGGATATAAACACATCCAAAACAAAAAGAAATAATATTTAGAAGGATTATGAACCTACATTGATGGAATATAACCACAATCATCATCAATCATAGAATTATGTGGCCTGGGAGGATTGAAAACCCAAAAAAATAACCTATCAAGATCCACTATGTGATGAGAATTAAATATAACCAGAAATGAAAAAAGAAAACCCTAATGAAGCACCATAAAATTCTACTTTATGAATTTTAAATGGTGTGTAGTCCTTTTACATGTCCTGTATTCCATGATGATCAAATACATTGAAAATAACCTAATTAATTTATTAAAATCCCTATATTCTCAATCACATGGAACAAAACCTTTACACATTGTGTATACCTACCATGTAGTATATCAAATACACAGAATATTCATGGAATATTTTCCCATTACACAACATTTAATTACCTATAACATAGAGAAAAACTACATGTTTATGATGAAAATTGAAAAAAATACCTAACATCCCAATTAATGATATCCTACCAAGTTTTTTTCAAAAATTACTCATCCATAAATAAGAGAAACCAAAAGTGATTATTAAAGATTTACTAATAGAAGGTTAATGGGGGTGTTATAGTCCCCCACCCCATAATTTATTTCACCCAATAAAGTCATCAATAAAATATTTACAAAAAATAAAGGATGAAACATTTTACACATAAAAAAATCTCAATCAAAATTCATGTGGATATCTTGTATGCACATCCACAATGTGTTGCATATGGGGAATGTTTTACCCTGAAGAAATATATTATGGTGATCGAAAATATGAAATAGTTTCTCAACCAATGTGGAATTAGGATCATTATAATTATAATCCAATATGATTAAAAGGGATGTATCATGTATATAGAACATAAATTATGAAGTATAAAAAAACATTACCGAAATTTCCCAAGCTAGATGGAAAGTCCAACTAATAGACCACCATGCCATGTAATTAAACTTTCTCAAAGCATCCCAAAAACCTCATTGCCAACATCCCCCACATATCCAACTGATGATTTCCAAAGAGAGGTTAAACTTTTCGGAAGACTCGATCACCAACATGAAACACAATTAGATGATGAAGATATTCCAAAAAATATTTTGGACAACACTATTCCATTATAAAATGCATATGCATCAAATTACCCATCTGTGTTGCCCCATTAAAAACCTTTGGTCTAAGAAAGGATCACACTATAAAATCTTCCAATAATAATAAAGATCAACATTTCTTCTTAAAAAAATAATAAATTTTTATGATATTTATCTAATATAGATAAACATATTAATATACATATTCTATGAAATTCAAATTCTTTTCCCAATATATTTGAAAATAAAAACAAACCCAAATGATATAGTCAATAACCCATATAATTCATTCCCTTTATCCATCTATTTTTTGATGTTATGTTGTGCTCAATATAATTTAGTAAATGGTTTACTTCTACAATATTTTATAAAACACGGATTTGTTCCTCTGATTCCTTTTATTTTCAACTATATAGGGAATCCTGTTATGTATTTCAATCTCTTAGACCTATGATTATATATGTTGTCACATGTTCGATGTATAAAAAATAGTTAGTAAGTCAATAAATTTTAGGATTCAGTAAATGTTCAGACAAACACAACATCCCATTAAGTTCTTGTAGAAAATCAATGATGAAGTCAATGGAAATTTCATCCTACGTTGATTTCAGATTACTTATGGAATTCAACAACCCTTCAATCTGTGGTTTTCATCCTTTGTTCTCTAAAGAGTATGTATTTGTGATAGAAATATGTAATATACCATCTCATCCATTTCAACAAATACCAATTTTTAATGGATAAAGAAACAACTAACCCTATATGGATGAACAATGCTCAACTAGTAGACCGATAACACTCAGTTGAGGTCTCCCAATCATAATGGATTTTACAAAACTGTTAGAGCTCACTTCCCTTCATAATCTAAAGATGAACATGTTCATAAAAATATAATTCATCCCCCTTTGAATCCCAAAACACAAATCCACCAACCAAATTCATATCCATGTTCATATTATCAAGAAAACTAGTTAGATAACACTCTTCAGCTGACACCATCTTGGATTTTGTATTTAATTTTATTGAAAAATTCATTAGAAAAAATTCCAATTCATAGGGTTAAAAAAATTATCAAATTAATATTTCTAATGAATCATTACCTAGATTTTAGATTGAAACTTTACATAACCATTAGTAGAAATATATTTCAAACACTCATGATTTGAATAAAAAATAATCCACTCCCCAAGGTGGTAGTGACACCATATTTTGAGTACATGACTTATGTTTTCTAAGTGATGATCATGGGAAGGGTAAATTTCTCATGACTTTTAACTGGCGGGAGGCATTTATCACCATATATTTCCCCTAAATCAAAACACATCAAAATCCTCTATGAAAATCATGAAATTAAACATCATAACTAGATCCCTATTATAGAATAATCAATTCTAGTGTTGAGGTCAGCATAATCCTCATGTTCTTAAAATATATATAACACTTTTCTTTTGATTCAAAAAATACTCACATGCTTTTGAAGCATATCATTGATGATATAGGCTTATATATGTCATGAATAAATTTTTTATAGTTACTAAAAAACCATTAGGTTTTAGATATCAAACACATTTCCATGTTTCTCCCAGGAAAAAAACATTTCTGTATTCTGGATATACTGGTATTACCCTATTAGAAATCTCATTACCCAAAACATTGATTCATATTTCCAAATATCACATTTTTAAGGATAACCATACATAACATTTTATTCATGGTTTTAAGAGTGATATACATATTTTCAATGTGATCCTCGCCTAACATTAAGTATACTAAAATATCATCCGAAAACACCGTAAAAAAGTATCCAAGAACCAATAAAAAATCATGTTCAACAAAGCCATAAAGAACACAAGGTTGGTTTTGATAATAATTGTAATAACTAGAAACACAAAATTCCCATATCTTCTCTAAAACAATGTCTTATGTATTCCCAATTATCAATCACTCAACTGCTAATAACGTAACCAAATGTCAATCAATTAAAACCAATGAGCCCCTCTTAGATGATCAAAGAAATCATCAATCCATGTTAAAGGATATTTTTTCATAATGGACACCTGGTAAATAATTTAATAATCAATAAAATTTATTTGTATCCCAAAAATAATAATATCAAAATATTCTTGTGATTCCCAAGGTGAAACACTTGGAAGAATAAATCAGTTAGCATCTAGGTCCTCAACCTGGGCAATATATTGTAGTACTCAGCAGGTTCTATAATATAAGATAATATTGAAATGGGAATCATAAAATGGATCATTTTTATACAAAACTAATCCACTATTAGGGGTGGAAAACCTGAAAAATAATCCTAATCTAATTAGGTTATTTCACACAAAAATATTGTAAAAATTCCACTCACAAAATGGACTACTATATCAAAAACCGTCTTTGAAAACATGGATAATATAACCCCAATGTAAGGAACAATAGGCCATGGTTTCCTGATAATTTGTTCCACTCTCCCTATAAAACATTACTAAATCAATAAGTATATATAAAATATAAATGAATTCTATAATAGTCTATTTTGTCTGTCACTCTAATCATCCCATCCATTGCTATAATCAGGTCCATGATTTTATGATCATACACTATAAAGTCTCACTATACTTAAGAATAATGAAACATCAACCGAAATTTAGAACATTTGGAACTTTGTTCAATCCTCCTTCCTAAAGCCATGGAAATATCAAAATGGAATTTCAAATTTTTTTAACACAACCCTACAAGGTAATCTAATTATTACGATATAAAAAAATGGGTATTACACTATTATAAACATATTTAACCGTAAACATGATATAAAAATACAACCTACCAGAGTAGCTAGCCCTAACTCAAATTCCAAGGGCACATACTCTACAATGTAATGATATTCAGTCCTTGATAAATCATCATCTCCCTTGGTATGATGATTATACCAACCACACTTGGAACAGCGTGCACAAACATTTGTGCAGTTGGACTGAGTGGATCCTAACCTATTTCCAAATGATATATTTTCTCAAATCCCCTATATATTGAAAGATCATCCATGATGTGGAAAATTATTGTGGGACTCTAGATCATTATTCATGGTATGACCACATCTTCAATTCTGTTTAAATAAAAAATGTTCTTTTCATATAACATAACTAAAAACTAGTTATTATGAAAACATACCATTCATATGATTCCATTTTTAGGCATGATGTTACACCCTAGTAATAACAAAAACAACTGAAGCACCACACAATCCTTTATTCCATGTTATGTCCACCTCAAGCAATGTTGTATTTCAAGCTACATACATAATGATTGGAAGGCACATGAGTATCAAGATGGATTTAATATTGATCCTCATTCCTAACTAAACATATTGTACATCTATTAAACATTAGTAAAATGATTTGGTTTGATATTCTCGAATGTGGTTAGATGGAATGAATAATGGAGAATCGTATTTTCTCTCTAATCCAATGTAAATGACCCGCTGGTTTTTACCACACATAATATCTCAATATAAATCATCTACATAAATATTTTATTTAATCAATCACATATATGATCCACATGCAACATATTATATACAATATATTCCCATCATATCCTTCATAGACCCTCAAGAATATACGTGGTAAAACCCACATTAGTATCATGAGGGGTCATCAAGAAGATAATGATCCTCTATATCCACTCAAGACACTCAGTGGGTTCTTTGTATCTTTTTTCACCACAAATGATTGGTGGATTCTACATGTGAAGTTTAAATCCATGATATACAATGAATACCGGCATCTCAAAACCGACATGTCTAAGGGAATAAATATAGAATATAATATAATCTAACAAATTTCGGCCTACATGATTGTTTTCCTGTGGAACATATCTCACAATATCCTCTATTTTATTTGTTATGGATCATTATGGGGGATTTTATGAAAAAAATTGAATTATAAGAAAATTCCCAAATCATTGGGAAAACATCTTTTATTGATATCAATGGTTCAAAACAGTAATAATAAAATTTATCCATGAAATTCCATACCTAAAAAAGAAAAAGTAATTAAATAATCTTCCCATATAGTTCATTCAAAAGGAATCAATCCCCAAGATTCAATCATAGTAAAAGGCCTAGACTATCTATGTTAACTCGGGTTCAGTCACAGTAGTTAGCAGGCCAGATACAATTTCTAAATATACTATCTAAATTCATTGAGTAATAAATCATGTCTACCAATGACAGAGAACCAAACATAGTTATAATTAACAAAAAGCAGTCTATGCCTCAAACTGATACCAAATTTCAATGAACCAAACCAAGTCAACTAGATAGGACACCAAAACCATTATGTCGCCTGATATAGAAAAAATAGGACAACATGACCTAATAATGAATAAAAAAAGTCAAAAAACACGACTATAGATCAGAGAAAAATGAGATACCAACAAAACATACAATCTAATAAAAATATGATGAACTATAAATTAATCCATAACTCCAAATGAAAAAATTTCACCTCTAGACCAACCTGAACTGAGAGAATAAATAAAAAGAGAATCCAAATATCCATAACATGCCCCTCTATTTACCATAATCATTTAATAAATCATCAAAAATAATTCAAATATATATGTATGGTGTAATACAAATCTCAATAGTACTCCCCCATAGATTCTATACATAGTCTCATATTGAGAATAAAAATTTTATAGATTTTGAAAAAAAATTTGTTTTAAAATGAAATTTATGTAATAAAATCCATTTGTAAATCATTATCTCTTTGGTTTACATAAAATCATTATATATAGTTGATCTCAAAATATTAATAATAGCAAAGATAATTAATAAATACATGTTAATGTATAATGTGTAAAAATGTAAATATAGAAACATGTACCAACCATTCATTTTACGCTATGTGATAAAACCTCAAATAAAAACCATTGAGAAACAATCATTATAAAAAAATATTGTGATAAATTACTAATAATGAAAAATCACCTCAGATATTGTCTCAAGACTATTGGTGATTTTTTATTATAAATTAAAAATCTAAAAAATGTATAACGTTGGATTCAATTTATGTAGAGTCCTTCTTGTGGATGTCACAATAGTCTAGCACCTAGTAGTTCCATATACAAACTATATATACACATTTATCAATCATGATGCATTGAATTTTGATAATGTGTAATTATGAAAATTCAAATCAAACCCATTCTACAATTTTAATAATACATTTTATACTCCATGATATCCCATGTCGGAGATTGAAACCCCATTTCCAAATAATTACTATTCATTTTCAATAAGAACCCCCTTTTAAAAAAAATTATTACTAATAAATCAATTACAACCACAAATCATTTTAATAAATTTCAACCAAAATGAATTTTTCAACAGTGACTGTAAATTCATATAATTTTCCCATCTTATAAAAACACCCAACTCAACAGGGTATAATCCAAGATGACTTCAACAAAGATACCATATAACTATGATAACATCTTTAAAATTACATGGAATGATATTATGTTGATAAGGATCAGTTGAAAATTTTATCCAAAATGGAATCCAAGCACAACTATGTACAGAATGACCTCCATGACCATAGCCAAAAAAAATTCCATGTATTTCATATGATAAGAGAGGAAATACAACAAAAAATGGTAAAAAATTAATGAATTAAGTGACTTGGATGGGATGGAATCACCCAAAATCACTTAAAAACAACATGTTTGTTGATATAATGGAATCCAACAATATACGAAATAAGAAAGTTCCCATGTAGCACCCCTAAAATCATTGTATATGACTATTAAATGGTTTTTTATCCTCTTAAAAAATGTGTCTTCCAAGAATTTCAAATATAGTGCAGACCTCGTCATCATTTTAGTAAAAGTTAGATATTTTCAACAACAAAGTGTGTTCCCTTTACAAGGTGTGTAAATATCCATTACAATGTATCGAGTCTGAGTCCTCTTACTACAAATCATTATATAGTATATACTCCAATTACAAGGCAGATAGTTTCCCAATGAATAGAAAACACTACATCTTTAAGCTGAAAATTCCATAAAATCCATTACTTCACCATTATAGGTATCCCATAAATTTCATTTCTTGAATTACTCATCCAATGATAAAAGACTAAAAATTTAAAGAATAAAACATAGCTGGAAGAAAGGAAATATGGTGTTACATCTGTTAGTAGGAAAACACTTCTAGAGAAGCTTTCCAATCTATAAACAGATAAGAAGGATAAATCCCTAGCCCTGACATTCCCTTCCACAACACCAAAGTAATTGTATTCCCAAAATCACATTCTTGTTTTCACGATTTGTGAACCATTTCCAAAAGTCCCAATACACACATATGTTCCCCTAGAATCCAATCCATAAACAGCATGACCATACACTTTCATGGTTTACCCCCTAATTAGACATTATAGAATCATGGAAAACATATTAATGACTAGAAGATAACTATTCCCATAAACTCAATATCTACATCATCAATCAAAAGGATAAAAATGTCCAAACCTCACACGCACCCATCACATCAACATAAGACACCCAAATGAAAAAAACACTCTTATTGGATCGTGCACCATAAATGTTTCATATAATGACCATGTACCCAAATATATAGAACCCATTATCCTTGATCATTGGCATATCAGAACACTACCTATTTTACTCGAACATACTATTAAATTCAAAAACTAACCAATAAGTGTCCACTAATCATAAAATAACAATATACCAACCAACATGGGTCAATTTACTAATAATACATGAGGACCACACCATCTTACTCAATGAAAAGAAACTCATAGTTGATTTATAAAACCATATATTAATAAAATATCCAAAAAATCATTCAGTTTCATTGCTATAACATATAGATCCTATGTTCCTGACATGAAGCAAGATATACCTCTTTCCACATCATGATATGATTGAAAACCAAACTATGTGACTCTATCAAATGGGACATGAGCAAGAATTCCTCATAAATTATCCAATCCTAACAACATTCACATCTCTAAAAGTGAAAAACATGTACACCTGTAATAATAAAAATCTAGAATGGTAATCCCTTTACCAAGGAATAGAAATTTCCTACAAGAATTTTTGTTCATGATGTATCATCCCATTATCCATCATGTGATATGGCACATTCACTAATTTCCTATCTACCAAACCCATGTAGTGAAATAGTGGGAATCTAAAAATCTTTTATACCACTTTCAAACATCTGGCCATGTGCGTCGTTAAACCAATACCCCAAGATTGACATCCACATGACCATAACCATGTATCCTTATATGAAATAGGTTATTAACATATATTGTGGGTCTGAAGTGGAATTGTGACGAGACTAAACCCTTTTAAAATGTGAAATACATAAATTAAATAACCAATATCATTAAATTAGAGATCATGGAAGGAATAAATAAATTGAACAGAAACATGATGTAATGAAATCAAGGAAAGTCTGAATGACTATTTCATACATATAACTCCAAAACCAATGGTTCATATACATAATATACCGAAATAAAATAATCTACCATGGAGGCTCCATATAATCATCGAACCAAACCCTATCCACCAATTTTATTTAACTCGAGTGATCATGCTCAAACAAAAGTACTCAACACACGAGTAATACCAACCCAACGCTACAAAAATCATGTGATAGTTACTCATTACCCATGTAATAAAATGGACCAATAAGGGTGTGAGTAAATCCTAGTTGGCCACCACCAATAGATTCTAAAAAAACACTAGTCGGTAAACAATTACATGCATGTGAAACAAAAAATGTAGACAATATGTAAAATTAAATAGGACTCAATATTTGAACATTATCAAATTAATCACCCATATTATTTCGTGAACAAGTTATCTATTTAAATCAAATCTCCATCTACACAATTTGGTTGTCTGAGATATATTCTATATAGGTCACATATTAGCAAAGAAGGAGCCTCAGTCATACTATCAAGCAGTTATTAGTACAACATGTCCGTTAAGATGAACCATAAGGTAAAAAATTCAAAAAATGGATAATCAGTCCATGAATCTTACTATCACTTGTAACACCTTCTCCGACTATCCCAACCTATTAGTCATATGTCAAAAAACATTTGGAGTTTGTCGATTAACCTAAATATGACTCGAAAAGAATTTTTTATCCATCCCAACATTGATATGGAATGTCACGGCCATACCTTTTGGTTTAAGAGTGTTTGTAATTTACCTGAATAACTATGTTGAGCTATTGTGCCCAATTCCCTTATCCCACCCACAAAAAATAGGGGATTTTTGCGTCACTCTATTATCTAAAACATATATGCACATGATGGAATAGATGGGGAATTAATTAAGGAATCCATAAATGATATTATAAGATACAACTGACTATCACAAATCATTATATTATCACTCATTTATATTTTTCCAATAATATTCATAGTCCATTACATCCATAAAAATCAAAATTCACAATTAAACCATTTCATCATTTTCAAAAATTCATATTAATTATATTTTCTGAAAATGATTTTACAATACCACACACAATTGAAGAATTTTTCCATTTCCTATCATAATAAGAAAATTAATCATGGTCCCAATGGGCACTTAAATTAAAACATGGATAAGATAAAACAAAATAATTTTTTTGAAGTAATTTTTCAAAAAAAAAATCCATGTTCACACTTGGAATCCACACCTGTTAAATTGTTTTTCTTCCGATGTGAAAATTCCACACACGGTCTATGAAATCTGCTTTCCATGAAACCTATTAAATGTGTAACCAATATATTTCCAAAAAATGGAAACACATACCCATTTAAAATAAAAAACATAAAACCATTTATAATTACATTTTCATAAACCACTTTTAGATCAAAACCTCATTTCAAAAGAAATATCATTTTAAAAAATCCCATATTGTAATGTCAAACCTAGTCATGATAAAAAAACTATTTAATTATATCAATAAATTCCTCATCATTACTTACCAAAACTCAACAATAAAAAATTTTATTTCAAAAGGGTATCCCAACACTTTTCAAGGACCATCCCCCCAATTTACTGACTCTTAAAATCCCAAATGAGAACATCTTAGCTAGGAATTCTTTAGTCTCATATCAAAAAACAATAATTAATCAATTATAATGATTATAATTTACCAATTGACAAAAAAAATTCAATAAATAAGGAAAAACCATTGGGGAATACTCCCACAGTAAAAATGAATCAATCTTCTCACAAAAACACAATGAATAATCCAAACTACATTTAAGGAAAATTACCTTTGAGATGATTCAAAAACATCAATTAATTTATTTTAATCATTCTTAAAACACTATGAAAATACACCATAAACACATACCTCATAGTAATTCCTGAAAACAACTCAATGGATACATCTCAATAACTATTATACACATGATGACATAAATACCAATGAAAAACGAGTGAATCCACCATGATATGGTTGAATCATTGAAAAAACTAAACAACATAACATAAAAAATATTGAGAAATGAGAATAAGGAAAAACAAAACCACTGGAGGTGGAGAACTGTCCTCTACATTCTAGAAATATACATACAAGAACACTATAATAAAATTTGGGAGGATGAGGAAGGGGTTTGGGAACCCACTAGATTATGTCACTAGAATGTGAGAGATAGAGGGTGTAGAGGCTGAACAAAATGATGTAGTATTTTTTTAGGGATCTTACATTTATTATGATCATTTGAATGATTTTCGATAATATGTGACAACTATGTCTCTAGATATATCCAATGAAATCACTTTCTATGTCTTAATACATAGTTAACAAAACCATGAATAGACCAGGTGTAACCCAATATACAACACCCCTCATCTTCTCATATTACTCTATCTTGGTTTAATATACCATGCACAAACAATTATATCATAACTTCCACCACTTATAATTTAAGGATCATATGTTTATTGAAATCAGGTCCAGACCATGTTCACATACCCATTAGGGTGTCACATGGTATCTCTAAAACTGTGCACACTAAATCATGCACCCTTGTTAGTTAACAGAAAAACTCTAAAAACATTACATGAAGCCTTTTTGTCTCACAAAAAACCTTGTGATACATCTTCTGCATCATCTCTCGTCTAAAAATACCACATTTAATAATTTTCAATTCAGTTATCTCATTATGGGTCTTAATTCAATGTTTAACCCATCCATTAATGAAAATTAAAATTTATTTTGACATTTTTGTTCCCCCTGAATGTGGGATCTTAAAATGAAAACCCCGAGACATTAACATATATTTATTTAAAATAAATTATATAAATTTAATATCATTCGGTATATAAAACATTATGTTTATATTTCTTTACATGAATCATGAAGTATAAATTTAATTACACAAAACACCAATTTTAGATAGAATCTTAAATATTATTAAGATAATAATAAATAATATAATAGTTTAAACCATGTCCATAATTTAGATAATATAAATTATAATGATAAATTTATGATTAATATATTGTTTATACACATATAATTTTCATAAATTTGAATTGATGTAATATGAAAATATTCCTAAGGAATGAAATGCATCTAAGAAACATCATTTTTCTAAAGGATTGTTTAATCACGTTTTCACACCTAATTTAAAAATAAAATTTTAAAACTTTAAGAATTATATTCATAAAAATAATCATAATTTTTAAAATTATAACATCAAAATTTTTTAATAGTGAATTTTTTGGTATTTTATTGAAATCATCATTTTTTGAAAAATAATGAAAAATACAGAATATGAATTTAAAATTTCAATTTTTTAATTATTTATAAATATTAAAAAATTATTAAATTGATTTTAAAGTAAAATTAATTAATATATTAATCAATTAATCCAATTCAGTTTAAATTATTAATTTTCATAAATAGTTTTGATATAAAAATATTGTCCACATTCGATCATTTTCTCTTTGAAAACCTATATTCTCGTCACGTATGAGGGATTAAATTTAAAATAAAATTTTTAAATAAACATAAATTTTCTCCTGTAAAAATGTATTCCATATCTGAAATAATAATAAAATTCAATGTCTAATATGGAAAGGTTATTTTTAAGTAAAAATAATATTGTAAATAATAAAATTCGTTTATAGTGCTAAATGTAAAATTTTATTTTCTATGGGGTCAAACTAAATTGATAAGTGCTAAAATGTCATATCACATTGTAAAAATATATTTCTATAGATTTATTTACATATTATCTTTCCCATGATCAAATATGTGTATATTTGGTTTTATTAGTCTTGTGAATGACTTTAACATTTTGTATTCTTCTTGGAAAATTTACATGTAATTTCAATGAGGGTTTCCTTTACCGACTTATAAAAAGAAATGACATACCATCACCTATTAACAAAACCCAATAAATTTTTATATTACCAAACTAGTCTAATGGTATCTATAAATTCTTTATTATCAATCAATGAGTTCTCTTAATCGAAAAAAATCATACCTTCAGTTTATTAAAAGATATCCAATTGATGTTTTTCATAGATATGGTAATTACCTTATGAATGACCTTCCATTTTTTTCAGTCTTTTCGCAATAAATTATTTCTTAACACCTATACTGTAATTATAAAATTATCTCCCATAATCTCTTTTATCATTTTGTTTATGGAATAATATTTAACCATCTCCACTTCTGTCAAATGGTTATGGAAGTCATCGTTCATGTGAACGATGGGATAACAGCTCATGAACTGATACAAATTGATTCTCCATTACTACATTTAAAGGATGGATATAATTATGGATTTAACTCATTTATATGATAATCATTATATTATTATACACCCTTAATTTCAAAATCCCATATACCATTTTACACTCCATTTGGTTTGAAGTACTATAATGTGACCTGTGTATACTGTATACTACCATCTCATGAAGTGATGTCATTGGTTTTTTCAATTATTTATTAAATAGAATATAATAAATATTTATTTCAAAACAACCAATGTTTTTAAAAGGAAACACAATTTAAGAAATCAAACATTCAATTCCATATCGAGCTAAAATATTCTTATTTAAATGTTACTGTTATAAACAAGCAGTTATAATGGTGGGCATGAACATGATAAATTTAATTATTAAACTATATTTTAGAAATTTATATATTATAAATTATTTGATCAATTAACTATAAGAAAAATTAAAAACCATTTTTAAAATATAAGGATTTTTTTTGATAAACATTTTCAATATGAACAGCTGTGTTTTATAACAATTAAATGAAGAAATCGCCATTTTTTATTATATTAATTATATATATATATATATGTGTGTGTGTATATATATATATTCAATATAATTTATATTATTAATCTTATGTGTTTTGTAGACATGATATAATAAATATTCATTTTTATGTATAAACGAAGTATTTTATTTATGAAAAGGTAGTTTCTCAACAGTTTGATTGCATTTTTGTTATGAATATACTTTTGAAACTCTTATAAATAATATTAGAAAAACTAATCTTATTAATTGAAATATTTTTAATTATATTTACTTTCAATGAATTTTATATTTTTCGAATAGTTTTCATTGTTTTCGATATATTGAAAAAATACATATTTTTTATTATAATTTTCAATATGAACAATTTATACTATTAAATTATATTTTTAATTGGTTTTATAATATTATTATATCAACATTATATAATTTTATATCATTTAGTTCACTAAAATTACATTCTCATTGTAATTGGATACAAAATCATTATGAAATTTTGAAAATTTTACATTAAAAACCCATTGTTTCGTCTTGATAGTGGAATTAATTTTCAATTATTTTATTAAATTAATGTGAATTGAATTTTGAAAAATGGATTAATTTATTTTAATAATTATATAAAATTTTACATAATACAAGACATTTATTTTTCTAAAATATGAATCATAATTTTTTTTTCTTTTTAACATGGATAAGAGTAAATTAGATAATTAAGGGTATCAATAATTTATAAATATTAAAAATTACCAAATCAATTCACTATTTTTATCGGATGATTAATTTTAAACATTAATCATACATTTATTGATTATGTGGCCATTTATGCATATTTTTAAGAGAGTATAACCATTATAATAATTTATCCAGGGAAAATTCAATCTTGTCATTATCATTTTTTACCCATGTGATATATTGTAAAAATGATTTTATATTGGGGATATGTTCAAATATAAAAAATATGTTGAAAGATAAAATTTTTATCTCCATCCTTATAATATAGTTTTAGTTTTTGGGGAATAAATAATTAAATTAGAGATATGCAGAGTGACGAAGTATTAAATGATTAATTAAATGAAATATCAAATAAATAATATTATATATAATAAATAAATTTTATTTTTATTTAATTATCAGAATCCTAAAATTTTATATAATACTAGGAATTTATATTGATTATCTAAAATATTTTATGAAACATATCAAATTTTATTGATATTTTTAAAATTTCATGTAATGAATGGTCTGAAAATGACATTAATGATGTTTAGAATAAATAATATGTGGTTAATTGATTTATAATTAATTAAAATAAACATTTCAAAAAATTATCGTGGGAATTCATAAAATGTTTATAATCTGATATTTAGTTATCTTTCTCATTATATATTTATTATATTATCCCTTAATGTATAGATTAAATTATATCATGATAAGAATTAATGAGGGTTAATTGAAGGTTAAACCAAATCAAATAGTATTAAGAAATTCAGAAAAACAGGTACAAAATTTAATGTATTATTTTATTTATAACCATATGTATTCTAGATACTAAATAACTCACCTTTTATTCATATTTAATTGAAAAGTAATTTAAATTAATTTAATATTCTGAAGAATTCCATACTACCCCTCTCAACCCACATAAATGGTTACCTCTTTTTCTTTTTTGTCCACTCTTCAAAACAAATTTTGTTAATCCAAAAGCCTCCCAAAACCCAATCTGAAAAACCTAATAAAATTATATAATTATTATTTTAGGAATAACACAATTTTTATTGTCTTTTAGGTGTTATGAAAATAAGATCATCTGATAATGTTGTATTGTTTACATGAAGTATTATAAAGATTTTTGTAATTACATTAAATATTTTTCATCCATGGTGAAATTATATCTCTAGTATCCTAAATTTACATAGATGATATAATATCAATACCTGAATCCATCTCTGGCACCATGAAATTGAAAAATTACTAATCATTCATGTGTATAGTGGAATACAACCTCATAGACCGATATAAATCATTTTCACCACAATCTCTTAGTATTTGTTATTATTACAGAATTATGTTTTTTAAATGGAATTAATGAAATATTAATCATTAAAAATGAATAATATATCATTTTCAATCATATATATATATATGCACATAAAAATGATGATTTTATTCATTAGTACATTCGATGTACCACCTCCATAAAACTATGTGATTGGTTTTTCATCACCATATCACATAAATTATATATATAATCATTTTTAAAAGATTAATATTACATTAAAACATTATTATTATTTTGTTAATAGAAAATAATAATTACACTGTTAATATACTATTTCTTGAAAATTAGAAACGTAACTCATGCGTACGTACAACCTATTGTCTCCGTGATTATAATGTAGCATATTTTTCATGACCATAATTAATTCATTGATTTATAATTATAATTTTTGTATATTTATTATAATAATTTAACATTATTTATAATTTATATGTTCTAAAATTAGCAAATTTGATTATTGAAATCATATCATTGTTATTTTTTTACTCAAGTGCTGAATATCAACAAAAAATCTAACATGAACTAGAATAATAATGAAATTGTTATATAATTTTAATTAGTGACATAAAAGATGTAATAAATGTGAAAAAAATTCTAAATAAAGTAATTAATTGACCAATGTATTTTATTCTTGAGGATGAAGAATGTATGTTATGAGATTATATCAAGGTACGGTACTTCATCTCAATTTTTATTTTTGAGGTTTATTTTTATATATGAACCAATATTAATTTTTTGGGTGTATATAAATTTATGATGACATTATATATCACGAATTTATTTATTACTATTTTATTTAATGATTTTCAAATTTTAATCTTTCATGTGTGATAAAATTTGAATGATTAGAAATTAGTAAACAAATTTTTAAACTAATATTGATTCTTTTGGTTAACAAAATACTTCATGTTTATGTCAAGATATGATTATGTGTGTAATGAAATAATAATAAAATAAGTTTTATATCTACTTTTTAGTGGATATTTAGTGGATACACATAATGAAGTCAATTTATAAATGATCACATCAATTATATGACATTTTTAATCGATAATTTAATTAAAATATCACGTTAAGTGTTTTAAATGTTTATTTTACTAAATCCTTCTATTTTATGTCCATGGATTCAAAATTGTTTTTATAAATTTATTTTTATGGTCATTAAGGATAAAAAAATTTAACTTTTGAATTTCTATAATATTATTCAATGGGGTTGGTATATATTGATTAAAAAATATATATTAAATTTTTTAATGGTATTTGAAAATGGAATGGTCAGTTCAATAATGTGAAATGTTTTATTATTTTTTAAAATAATGCATTATGTGTCTCGTGTTTAACATTTCATTCTCATTGTGTTATGATTATATAATCGTATGCATACATTGTATGAGAGGTTTCATGATTTTCCAATGATCGGTTGTTCCATGATAATCCATGGATGGGTGGTTAGGATAAAGCCTCCAAGGCATTGGGTATGGAAGTCTATCGTATGGTCATTACATTTCAAAGAGTGAATTGAATCAACATAAATTACATAGTTATTCAATATATCTGGATGGAAAATATACTTATGTCCCAATATACCTATATTTGTAATTTAGGCTTTCTATGAGTATTATTTAAATTTTTTGATTATAAAAGGATTTAATAAATGAACTTCTTTTGATATGAAATTATTTAATACTTAATAAGGTTGAAAATTATTACATTTTTATAAAGTGGTCACGTGTTTTTATGTTTTCTCATGACGAATATTTTCCCTTATTTGATTATCCTATAATGTCTTTTTGTTCTCACCTAATGTTTTTAAAAGTTTTCATGGTATTTAATATCGAATAAAGAAAAGGATGTGAAAAGAAGATAGTTATGAAATTTTCATGAATAGAAACCATGTTTTATATTAAATGAGATTTCCTTTGTGGAAGGTATGAAAAATATGTATAATTGACCAATAGTAATTTATGCATTTACATGGTAGTAGTTGGTCAAAATATTCTACCAAATCAAACTAAAATGATCTAAAAATGAGAATTCTTATTTATAATCCATAGAATATGTAAATTTTATTACGCAAGCCTTATATTTGTAATCAAAGAATGATTGAGAAAATGGTAGATATTAAAATTACTTCATAAGTTTTAATTATATCATCATGGATTTATAATTTTATATTTTATAATATGTTTGATTTATTTGAAACCATTTTTAGTCATTAAATTTTGAGTATTATTGTGAATAGTAATATCTTTTTAGACATTCTATTTTATAGTATTATTGGTTTTTTCATTTTGTTATCCAAAATGAACAATATGGGATAAAATTTGAGGTTAAAACAAATTATGTTAATTTTTTTGAATATTTCACCAATTTTCATCACATATTAAGAATTATAATTAATTATATTTAGAAAAATAACATCATACATTATGGGTGATAACCCACCACATTCTCCATGGTTGCAATAATCAAACCCTCATCTAATGGGAGACATGTGTGAATCCCCTACCCCTAGCCGATGTTAAGTCCAGGTTAATAAGAATTTTAATTTCTTTATAAATTATTTGATTGATGAAAAGTATGTTTTCTTGGAACTTATATTTTATTTAATATATTACATTGAGATTGGAAAATTATTTGGGTATTAAGTAAATAATTTGATTTAAGATGAATTTTACAATTATGGGAACCCTATATGATTAAGGAAAATATAATACTATGTAATTTTATATTTGGAATTATGATTGTGTTTTATTTTTTAGTAAAAAATTACTTTTGATTTATATAGATTAATTTTTTTATGAAAATAGTTTTCATAACATGGATACTTATTGGTCAATTAATTTTTTGAATAAGACTTCATGAAAAATTGGTTTTTTGGATATAATTCATAAAATATACCTTGGAAGAATCTGTAATAAAATCCTTTTATATTTTTGGTTATAATATTATTTGGAAATATATTGACAAAATTTATGTAAATTTATATATCTAATAGTGTATTATTAATTTTTTGTATTAGTAATGGATTTTGGAGATTAAGGTAGTTTTTCATCATATGAAGGGTTATTATTTTTGGGGAATTTTCTAATTTTATTCTAACCATTTTTGTTTTGGTAAATAATTCATGATCGGATAAGTAGATAATAAATATGTTATAGAGAATTTGATTCTTTATATGTTAATTCTAGTACATCAGGCATTCCAATTTCATTTTTAAGACATAATTTTTGGAAAAATTATGTTTTGATGGAATTTTATTAATAGATGAATGGATATATGTAAATAAATTGTATTTCATTATGGTCTTATTATATGATGTAAAAAAATTCAGCCACACTATTATACATATCAAAAATATGTAATTTTTTACTTTTGTTACTATGTAATCAATGTATTATTTAACCCATCACATATTTATGGTTTTCTAATTGTTTAATTTCTCATTACCATGTTCTTTATCACTCTTCATCAGAATTGATTGTTTTTTAATCTTCCATGTCCATGTTTTCCAAAAAAGGGTCTGTAATATGTGTTGTTTCAGGTGACCTTTGTTGTTCACATACTTTATTTTAATGTGGATGTTTTATGAAACCATTTTCTGATGATAGATTTATATAAAGATATTTTAAAAAGTTAAATCCCCAGTTTTCGATCTCTATTTCAAATAGAAAGGATTTAATTTTTTAAAATATGGTAGATTGTAACATCTTTATTTTTATAAAGGAAACACTATGTAGCATTCATGGTATGCCACAATGAGCCTAATTATTGTTATTTAAATGTTACCATTAAAAATTATATATTAGAACATAATTCATTGTCAATATTTACTAAATTATTAAAGTATGGTTTACATATTTATATATAATAAATACATTGATCAATTAAATAAAAAATCAAATAATAACCGCTTTTAAAATAAAAGGAATTATTTTTCTAAAATTTTTTTATTGATTATAAGTGTGTTTTATACTAATAAATAATCAAAACAAACTTTTTTATTATATTAATGAAATATATTTAAGTATATAATATATTAAATCTATTTATTAAGAATAAATTTATTAATTTTTCAATACATGTTATAAGAAAAAATCAAAATTTTCAAATAAAAGAATTATTTACTTAAAAATGTTTTTTTTTGCATTTTGAAGGATCAATTTTTTTAATCTAATTTCATACAAACATATAAATTGCATTTGAGAAAATAAACTTCTTCATTAAAAACGAAATTATTGAATTTATTTTTTTGGTTAATTTTTTTTTATTTCTCCAATATTTTTCGTATTTTGATAAATCATGAACAAATAATGCATTTTATTTGAAAACAAAAATTTCAAAAAATAAAACATAGTGTTGTGTTTTATTTTATATAAGTTTTAAATTATAATTCGATATAATTTTATTGCATTTAATCTAATTAATGTCTTATTAATCGATATCACAATGAATTCAGATATACAAATATAATGAACATCTGAACATTTTATTTAAAAAATTGTTTTTTCATCCCATATATGGGATGAAATTTTAATTAATTTATGAATGATATATAAAGTTTAATTTAAAAAAATAACTAAATATTTTGAATAAATTTTTTATGTTTTAGAAATAGGACCCCTTTTTCACAGATTGAATAGAATCCTTGGTAAATTGTTGCCATTAGTAAGGTTAAATAAGATAATTAATAATTAAAAAATATAATAAATTCTATAAAATAACCCAAAAACATATACATTTTCTGTTGGATGAGTATATGCATCTTATATTAATAAATATATCAATTAGGTGATAATTTATTTCCTTATGGAAAAAATGTAACCGTTACAATATTTTTCAGAATGAATAGTAAATCTTATCAAACACTTGTTAATAACCAATTAGATATAATTAAAAGAATGTCATATAAGTGATATTTTAAGCTATAAGTATTATTTTTAATGATAAAATAAATTTCATTATCAAAATACTTAATTGTTAATTTTTAGGGAAAATTTCCTGAAATTAACACAATGATGATATAATAATTGTTTAATTAGAGGTAATATAAAATAAATGTTATTAGAAATATTAAAATAAATTTAATTTACGATAATTACTCTCCTAAAATTATTTAATATATTTTTTAAAGTGTCACATATGTTTTAAAAGGTCTATTTCTATGGTATCATATTATTATGATATTTTAAAATCACTAGAAATGATTAGTATCACAATTTACATAAATGATATTACTGAATAAATATTTTTTTTAAATGATATAAAAATTATATATACATAAATTATTCCATATTATTTAGAGACTGAAAAAATTTCATTAATCACTCATTTATTAGTGTCTTATTCTTTTATTATAAATATAATAACCCTTAATGTGTAAATTATATGATATCTCAAGAAATAGTTAAAAGGTGGTTAAATAGCCGTTAAAATAAAAAATTTAAAGACTATAAAATTATCAAATCATGTGTTTTTTTCAATGGATGATTGGATTTATACTCATCCCCATAATATATTTCTTCTGACTAGACCTATTTTAGAAAAACGAATCCCCAAAATATATTCTATGAAACTCACATTTGATCCATTTGGAAATGAAAACTAATTTATATTAATTTAATGCATTAATGAAATTAATAAATTCCCCTATACTCTATTATTAATTTGATCTTCTTATTCTGTTTTCATCACACACAAAAACTTATTTTTATCTTAAATTATCTATCAAAATCTAATTATATAATATCTCCCCACATTCAATATAATTTATTTTAGGAAAACACCATCTTTAGTGGTATGAAAGTGTTATAAGATGGAAAACTTCTGATAAAGATGTAATGTCTTAATCAAGTATTTATCAGTTTATTTCTTCTTAGACATCCATAAAATATTTTTCATCCAAGTTGCAATAAAAAATATTGTATGAAAAACATAATAATATATTAATGGGTTAATATAAAAGCCTAAATCAATCTCCGCCTCTATAAAATTGGAAAAGAGTTAATTGTTCATGTAAATGTTGGATTACCACCTCATCAACCAATATAATTCATTTTCCAAAACTATATCTGAATATTAGTTTTAATGATGAAATTAATATTTATAAATGATATTAATAAAATATTTATCATTTTAAAATAAATATATATTATTTAATTATGTAATTTTCAATAAACATAAAAATTATAATGATGTTTATGTGTTTGTGAGAACAGTCACTTCTACGAAGTGAAGTTGTTTGTTTATCATCACCATGTCACATGAATGAAATAAATTAGTATATTTTAATCAATAATATTATTTTAATTATATTTTTAACATTATGTTAAGATCACACAATACTATCCTAATTTTCATAATGATCATTTAAAAATGGAAATGTTGTTCTTACTAATGGTGGTCCTTCCATCTCCACAAATACAACATAATTACTTTTCCATAAAAATAGTTAATAGTTTGACTTAAAATTATAACTTATATATAAAAATGTTAACAATTTCATAGATTGTATTCTCTATATTATGGATGAATGACCACTTTTCTATAAACATTATATCCATGTCATTTTGGGTCTTAAGTACCTAATATCATAAAATCATCACATGTGATTATAAATAATTAATTAAATGTTATATCTTGTTAATAAGTGATATAATAGTAATAAATGAACATAAATTTTTTTATAAAAATAATTATCAAATTACTTATTTTTATTTTTTAGGAAGATACAAAATTTACTTGATGAGTAATAATCAATGTAAGGGACTTCATCTAAATTTTCATTCGTTGAGGCATACAGTGATGTTATAAAGCTATATTAATTTTTTTATTTTATATAACATTCCACTGAAATCATATATGACAAATGTATTTAGTGGTAAGATCCTTATAACACTAAATCAAGGACATGGGTACAAATCCCATTGTATCCTCGAAATGCTGTCAATACTATAGATTTACCATAGTAGTGGTAGAATTGTATCACTTGAAACATTATACCAGTGGAAAGAACAATACAATAAATAATAGAGGATACATAACTGAAGCATGTATTGTTGCATGTTGGGCACTCTATCAGAAATATTAACAAGTGGTCCTTTGGGAGAATAATATCAGACTTTGGGGAATTGTAAGGGGTTATAATTCCCAATCAGCCTATGGATCATGTAATTGGTATCATATAAGAAAAAATCATTGGATTCAATAAAATTGAGGTTTTATCATAATTTTATTTAAAAAACCTGTTAAATATTATTCATTCATGTTTCATATGACTCATCTGATTATAATGTATTAACAGAATTAATAAACCTTTTTCAAATATTTGGTTTAAACTTAGAAATATTGATAATTTTGTGATAGGAATTTGGGTATACTTACATTAGAATATTTTATTTTTTATTTCCACTTGATCTATGTGAAGTTATATTGGACACATATAGTAATTTTTGTTTAATAATTATCACCTAAATAATATGATATTTTTAAGGGACCCTTTAACTAAAATAAAATTTTATATGTTTTATGGATTTATTATCTTAAATTATTCTCTTTCATTCCATATTGCATAACTAGTTTTTATAAATGAATTTAAATGGACATAAATGTTTTAAAATGTAAATTTTTAAATTTTTATCATATATTTAATATTTTCAATGAAAGTATTGAATTAAAATTAATTTTTTGTAAAAGTATAAAATCTTCTCTGAGAATGTATTTGTTATTTTACTGACTTGATATTTTTTCATATGTTTTAAAATGAAATTTAATTATTTAAATATTTATAATTTTAATAAATAATGTGCTATGATTATATAATGGTTCATGGACATTTTAAGGGTGGTTACATGAAAAAACAATGACCGGTGGTGTTGTGATAATCCATGGATGGGTGTCCGCATTATAATCTCTATTAAAATGGGTATATAAGTCGATTGTTTGGTTTCTACATTTATAATATGTAAATGTATATAAGTAAACGACATGCATAATCACATTATATTAAGGGAAAATATAATTATTTCCAACGACACATTAATGTGATATCTATTATTTCTATGAGTTTTATTGTAATTTTGTGACTAAAAATTTATATGTTAAATTATATTACTTTTGAAGGAAAGTATTTAATACAACATAATTGTTAAAATTATTAAATTATGAATAATATTTAATGGTATTCCATGACCTCACATGAATAAAAGTTTCCCTTCTTTGTGTATGCATTACCAAATTTAATTCTCATCCCATGTTTTCATATTTTGTGGACGTTGTTTAAGGGGGGTATTGGCAATGATTAACTTAAAGGGATAATTTTCACTAAATTCAAAAATAGAAGCCATATTTTTTAAAGGGGTTACATTCATGTAAATAATGGATATTAGGTTTGTGTTTCCAAATTTAATGTATGTGCTTAATTTTGTTAGATTTCATCATAATTTTCATTGACTTTAAAATGAGAAAAATCCTTGAATGTGAATTATAGTCTAAAATGATTGTAAATTGTAATGTTTAGGGACATTTCAATAAAAATTTAACGAATAATAGTTATAAATAATAGATGATATTGATTTCATAAATATAATATTTCACTTAATTCATTAATTTCTCATCCACTAAGTGAATTGTATTATTGCTCAAGCATGTGTACAACATACCAGCTCACCGAAGTGATGCGATTCATTCTTCATGTCCCACATTAATAAATGGTTCTCATAATGTATCTACTGTTTAAATATTAAATTCATTACATTTATATCATTCATCATATTATGGGTAAATATTATATAAAAATAAAACTATACATTATTGCGCAAATGGGAATTAGAAAACAATGCAATTAACATATAAAATAATGAAAATTAGGAACTTTTTTCGGAAAATAAGTGGTAAAATGAAATAAAATGATAATATATGATAATATATGTTTTAATATGGCCTTCTTATAAATTAAAAACATTTATAAAACAATTATACATGATGTTAGGGTATGTTAAATTAAATGGATTAATAAGGTAATGGATTTCATCACAATTTACATTCCGTAGAGAATTATTTATTATCATGAACCAATATTCTATTCGGGTGTGTATATACATCCCTATAATATAATATTTCATAATTAATTCATAATTAAAGATATTTTAGGTTTTACAATAAATCACTTCATGCAATGTTATTTTACATTTGATTTACCATGTGGTAAATGTTGTCGTATAATAACACAACGTTTTGTGATTGTAATCATCCATCTTGAAAATGTTAAATTACTATTATAATATTTCATTAGAAATTAAATTTATCTTAAACATTGTTGTTATATCATGATGAATATTATTTTTCCCCAATCCATTTAATTTGTTTAAATATGATGATTACTTTTCAATTTATTTGACTCACTAGGGAAATATTGATAAATATGTATATTTAATAAATATAATATTTGTTTTTTACGAACATTGGTAAATAAAATAAATTTATCATTACATATGTCATGAATGATTTTTATCTACCATTATAGGTTGGATAGAAATAATATATCCCCCCAATTCATGGTTAGGTATCATTAGAAAAATTAATACGGTATAGTAAATGGGTTTTTACTAGTAGTTTTTAAATATATTTTGAATGGTATTATAGTAGATGTATAATGATTCTAGGGATCATGGGAATAAATAAATAATAATTCCATTTGTATGGAATTAAATCATTAATATTCATAATATTTTCAAAATGATATCCTCACTAGTGGCAGTTCATTCATAATTTATAGATTAAATGACATGATTATTACTTTTTTCATTCCATATTGATTATATCTTATCTATTAATGCAGTAATTTTATTTAAATGGCATGATTGTTCTATTATATAATATGACATATTGTTTAATCTTTTCTTATTCCTAGAATATATTTTTTTAATTAACTATTCACATTCATTTGATCTCACCATTACCATATTTCTATTCCCCATGATATTAAAAAAATATCATTGAAAGAGTTTTAAAGCATGCATTTTTTGTGAATTTTTACTTTCAAATGTTTAATATATTACTTATGTCAAATGGTTATCATTTATTTATTTTTTATCTAGCAATTGAAAACAATTTTCCCAATTTAAATTTTATTACTTATAATTATACCAATGGGAATAACCAAACAACGGATCCGAACTACTATAGTTTTCATCGCTACAAGGAAACTGATTTATAGTATGTGATATTTATTTTATGAAAAAATAATAATTACAAAATTTTCTTAATAGAAAATTTTCTATTTATATGATTAATAATTCTTTTGAACATACTATGTTCAAATAATCCAAGATTTATTTTCTAAAAATTTTCGTTATAAATAAGCTTTTATGAATGACCAAAAATTAAGTAATTAAAAATATGATTATTTATTTATAATAATTTATCATTATATATATTAATAAATATTTATAAAATAAGACTATTTATAAATTTAAATATGATAACATTTGGATATAATTCCAATTATTTTTCATAAATAATTCTATTTTTTGGATCATTTATTATTAAAAATGAATAATACCAATCAGATTTATGAAATTAAAATACTATTAAATGATTAGTTATTTAAACAATATATATATAAATATATAATAATTTAATTATAATTATTTATGATTTGTAGTCATATAGTTAATATAAGAAAATCTAATGCTTGAAAAATAAATTTCATGAATAAATTATTTCGACCCAAATATCGAGTTTCATTTTTTTGAAAAATCATACCAATTATGTGTATAGAATTTTATTAAAACATTTGAATATTGTATATAAGAATAACTAACATAATATATTAGGTTTAACATTAATTTTTGGACTTATTTATTAGTAAAAATAGTAGAAATTAATTACCTCGGTAATAGTGAAAAAGATTTTTTCATGTTATAGGTTTATATGAAAAATTACAATTCCACAAACAGAGAATTTTTATATGATAAATTGGATTAAATTTTTTAATAATTATCTAAAAAATATCAAAATATATATCATTTATTTATATTATTGAATGATTATTTTTCTTCTTGCAAAAAATGTTACTATGGGAAAAACTAAAATTGTAAAAGTAAATAAACATTGAGGATAAGGGAATAACATGTTTAAAACCTGATTATATTTTAGTTTTTAATTTTTTTCCACCTTACCTAAAATATAATAAATTATTTCTCAACTTTTGGTACCCAATGGGATAAAGTGGCATCTAAATATTGAATAGTTACAGAAATTACAAAAATGCAAATCCAATCCAATTATAAAAGAGAGTCTCATCCCCTCTGTTATTTAGACATATATTTCACAATGAACTAAAAAATCAATGAAACATGTCATAGAAACACTATTATATACATTATAGATCTTCTGGTCTTCCCATGAGACTAAACCTAATGTCATTAAGAAGGCATCCAAAGGAGGTGTCACTAAGTGAAATAAGTCATCTTAATGAATCTCTTTCTTTTAAATACATCTATTACAACATTAAATTCTATCTTACAACAAAAAATATATTAAAACAATAATGTCACATATAATATTTTCTTATTCAATAAAATTTATGCATCCTCATATATATCAAATTGTATATAAACCCATCAATCATGTGTACAATGAAGTACCGCTTCATGATCCATAGTAAAATTTTTCCATCACATACTCAAATATATATAAATAATGATTGGAATAATTAATATATATGATACATGATACATGTTATTAGTTATATAAAATAAATATATTATCTTATTCTTTTCTATTTCATTCTTTAAAGGAATGATAACACAAATCGTGTGTATATATGGCCTACTATATCCATGAATCGACGTGATTTATTTTCCATGTAAAACATGAAAAAATATTTATAAAAATATACATAATAATTAAATATTATATTCATAACTATAATATCAATCAAGTGTTTATGGAATTATATCCAATATTAAATAATTGGATCATTTTTTATGAAACACGCAATAGAAGACATGAAATTAACAGACAAAATAATAATAATAATATATTATTATTATTAACAAATTGGTGGTTTGATGTAATAACAGCATAATATAGTATAAAATTAATATGAATATAGTTATGGAATAAATTAAAAAAATTAAATTAATTATATCAATGGTTAAAAAATTATCAATTAATTGGATTCTTGTGGAAATTAATTTCACCTAATTTCTCATTTCATCGATATATATTTGTTAACATGATCATATTAAATTGTATGTTATCTATATTCTAACAATATTCGTTATTTATCATTAATACCTATTAAATAATTTTTTTAATATTTCAATTTTTATATGTTCTTTCAAGATGTTAAAAATTAATAGTTAACTTATATGGAAGAATATAATTTATTAAAACAATTTATTTTTTATTTTGTTAATATTCGTTGAATGAATCTTATAATTTATCTTTCATAAGATCAAAATATTTTATAATCAACTATATTTTTTTTGGAATTTATATATCATTACATTATTTTTTTATAATTAATACTCGATCCCTTAAAGATAAATTACAAGTAAAACTGCTTTTATTTCCATTTCAATCAGAATTATTTATCTTCAATGTCCTCAATTTTAATAATTAATCAAAAAATTACATTTATTAAAAAATATTATTTATTATTGAAATTTTAATTTATTCATGAAATAATATCTTCTTTAATGTCTCCTTCAATTATTATTCGAAAGAGAAATTTTCAATAAAATATGAGCTGGAATGAGTTATGTAATTTATACGATGATAATTGTCTTCTTTGTGGATGTATCCATTCAATAAAATAAAACATCATATACAAATATGAAATATTAAAAGTCTATTTTATTAAATAGTGTTTTAAAATTTTAATTCTATTTCCTTTATTCCCCATATTTTCATAATATATTAGAAAAAATTATATTCCCGATGAATTGATGGAAACCACTCAACTCTTCTATTGTTTTTCCCGGTTATCATTCCCTTGGTACAATCACATTCCATTTTTTTCGGTGAACATTAAATTTTACAGACATACATATTCATTGTATCATATTTTAAATTATTTCATAAACCATATATAATTTTTTCATATTATTATTATATTTATATAGATTTAATTCACATGGAAATATTGGTAAATTCTTTTACCTTTTATTGATGTTGATATTTTTTATATGGATCAATACACATAAAATAGATTTATAATTTGATATATTCAAAATATGTTGAATAATAATTAGTGTTTCTTACAAGTAATTTCATAGACACTTCATAAATCGGTAGGTCTCATGAGACAAATCATTTTTCCAAATTAAATGGGTTTAACATATAGTATTAAATCATCTTTTTAAAAGTATTTATGGTATATATATCATGATTTTTGAGACAATTTCTTCCAATATTATGAATTTCCTTCATTTATAATTCTATTATTATTATTATATATGAGATTATTTCGTTGATATTATACAGGGATTTATTTTTTTCTGAACATATTAATTAATTGTAATTTTTTTCAGTCACCAAACATTCCATATTGGTTATAAAATATATAATCTTGATATTCTAGTTATATATTAATTTGAATTAATATCCATTTATTTTAATTACATATTTATTAATACTTATTTATTCATGATAACATTCAACGTACATAACAATTATTGAGAATTTGGGATCACCCTTACTATGTTTCTATTCTCTGGTACATGAATATGAATTTATTTAATCTGCTCATTGATTTCAAATTTTATACATTACCATGGTTTATATTTTATCTAAAACATAAATCGGGTTTCATATATGGGTATAGATCTAAAATACTACAAAAAGTATTAATCATTTGGTATTTTCAATTTTTTATCTACAAAAATGTAATATTATAGACATTATTTATGGGTTACTCGATTCAAAATTGATATGTTTGGTATGTTGGATTGTCTAGTATAAACATTTGGAATGAGATTATGGTATAAATATATTAGTGAAACTAACAATGTGTATACATTGAGGATAAGTGTAAAGAGAATCATATTTTTTTGTTAAGGATTGTATAATTTGGTTTGTAGAAGAAATACATCCAAATATGGATACAAAAAGTTTGTATGGTTCAAAAAATGTTGTACATAAGTTTAATAACTCGAAATGGGGGAATTTGAATATAAGTAAATCATCCCATAGAGTATAGATTATTTGAAACACTTGTAGGGAAGATATATGTTGATTCTTATTTTATTAACATATCACTTTTATGTATTTTATAATAAATGTATCACTAGTGGATCAAAATTTATGATTTTGAGATTAAATATGCATAAATTTATAATATTATGTAATGCATTTCATTAGATTGAAAATTATACATTCAGTTTCGCAATGTTATGAACAATTTTTGTGTATAATATTATTTAAAAATTGCACATATTGGATGGAATGGAAACTATAAAAATCATGTAATCCATTCATGTATTTTAATGAAAAATATATATTTCCCTAGAACATTGAGAAGGGATTTTTCAATCAATACTCATAGTGAATTACTCACTACAAATAAGTTTTGTTTATAAGTAACAATTACAACACATATACTTTCTCAATTTTTCGCATTTATTTTCATTATAATGGATGACTATGATATAATACATGGTATGAAATAGATTAAAGAAATATAATTAAACAAAATCATTACAAGGAAAAGAAAATTGTGCTTCATTATGAAGTTATATAATTCCTCATATTCCGAGTCGATTCTTTATTATCTGACACATGTCAAGATACACACCCTATAAATCATATTAATTATATTATTTGGGATTAAATTATTAACAAATCCATAATTGAAAAACAAAATATTCTTTTTTATGTATGTAACTATTATAAAACAACACATTTATGGAATTTCAGATGAATTACCTAGACATCCACAATATTTTTAATTCTTTATTTTCATTTATATAATCCATAATAAAAAAATTTATAAAATAATTAACATAGAATGGCCACCGAGGAATTGGTGTATTGAATGAAAAAACTCTTGGATTAATTTGATAAGGAATTTATTCAACCAGGATTCTCACATTGGGATATTATTTTCAATTCATTAATAAAAATGATGGATCCATGTGGAAATGCATTCATTATTGTGGAATAAATGCTATTATGATATATAATATGCATCATCTACCTCGTAGTGATAAAATATTTGATCCAAGTGACCGTGATAAATACTTTTCAGTGATTGACCATCATTCTAGGTACCATCAATGGAATTGTCACGACACGTCCCATAGGGCATGTGTCGTGACTACCCCAAGCCCGTCTTCCATAGCCTAGGGGTTGGAGACTAGCACCAAAGATGTAAATCCATATGTTGGGAAGCCATTTCCTTTATAATGTGTAAAAACACACAACAGAGTAAGAGATGGAAGTAAAATACTAAGAAAAACTGTATACAAAGGAATGCTGAAAAGTAAAAGGGGCCGGAAATACATGCCCAACTGTAATGTACTAGTACAACTGAAAACCTAGTAAAACTAAAGAAAATATAGAAAGGAGCTCCAAGATCATCCACCACAGATCCTACCTGAAGGGTAGGTACATATATCCTCCTTAAAACTTCATGTCTGTTAGTCTCCTCCGTGTGCCAACATGTAGTGAGGTCCACATCTGGGTACCGTCCAGTCCAGCTACTCGTATCCTTAGTCAACACTGTCTATCATCATCAACAAACAAAATGAGGTGCGGGAATAGCCCATGCAGGGGTGAGTATAACGATACTCAGTAGGGACCCCAATACCCTCATGAACTCACAAAATCTAACAAGGATAAACCACAAATTATGAAATCAACAGATAACCCCAGATAGGTATATTCCCATACATATACCAAAGTTATCATGTAATCCATATCAAATATGAGGTAAACAAAAATGTTACTGAATCAGATCAACATGTATTTTATTCTTGGGATAGTATCAATATGATCCCTCAGCTGCTGAAGAAATCCTCCTCTATCGAGTACAGTGGGCCTGCCTCATCACACAGAGGTGCTACCCACTATCTTGGACTCTTGAGGTACTCCTCTTGTTGAGTACCATGGATCTTCCATTCTCACAAAGAAAAAATCCCCACTGTGGGTATGCCGTGACACCGAGGCACTCCCCACTTGGCTAGTTGAATCACTCTGAGTCGAATCTGTTAACAGTCGTCAAGTCTCAATCAACTACTAGGTTCTGGCACAAATGCCTACTTGTCTATAAAAGATACACCCCACATCCTTCTGGTCGATACTCCAACTATCACAAAGTCCCACGTATATGTATCTCAAAGTTCCGCAACGTCATAGAGGTCTCAACGCAACAGACGGTGCGTCCATCGAACACCCAGTCTGTGAGTTATTAGCTTTTTAGTCCTTGGGGACCGATTGGATTCATGCACGATCCAACCTGACCGAAACTCAACTAAACCCTAAACAATAGGGGGTATACTCAAAGATACCATCTCCCTCCAATAAATCTAGTGTCGTAGATGGTTCATCAAACGGACGTCTGGTGGTAACGATATGGAAAAAAAGAATAGGGGGTCAGTAGTGGGCATGGGTCTGGTCCGAACCGGCCTGGGTCGACCCAGTCAGACCTTCTGGGTGTGACCCGCCCCATTGGAAAGGTCCGAAGGGGCGGTTTGGCTTGGTGGTCGCCATGTAGGCGGCTAGGCCTGGAGACCAGGGGTGAAACTCGGTGGCGCGACCTAGGAGGTCAACAGGGCGCCAGTAGGTCACGCAGGGCACGAGCAGACCGGTAGAGCATCGAGAATGACAGGGGCATGCTACGCGAGGTGTGGGGTAGGCAAGTAGAGCACTGGATAGGCCGGTGGGGCACTGGGCATGCTGGTTGGGTGTTAGGAAGGGTGCGTGGGATGACACACAGGGCACGGGTAGGGCACCGGGATACCGCACGAGGCTCTGGCAGGGCACTGAGAGGTCATGCGAGGGGCGGGCAGGGCACTAGGGGGACGTGCTGGGCACAGATAGGGCACGGGCAGGCCGAAGAAGGGCCGAGCAGGCTCACGGGGCGTGGGCAGGGTGCAGGGAGAGTTCGGGCAGGCCGGCGGGGCGCAAGAGTAGCTCTTGTATAGGCCGTCAGGGTGCGTGGGTAGCACGCGTGCAGGCCATGGGTAGGCAGGTGGGGTGCACGAGAGGTCGTGTGCAGGCCGGGCTGGTTGGTTTTTCATATCTTGGGCTACTGGGGGCTGGTGGTGTTCGGCCGGGAGCAGTGGAGTGCCACAGGGGCATTACGATCCGTAGAGGCCACGGGTAGCGCGACCTTTGTCGTTGTCGCCTTCTTCACCATGTTAGGTTGGCCCGTAACCTCCTCGTTTATGAAGGTATCAATTATCTCATCAAGAAAAGAATAAGAACAATTACACATAAAGAAATAAATCATTTATAACCGTTTAAGAGGATACGAATCAATATAAAATCATCTAGTAATAAACCCACTACCTTTAGATTGTCGGTTATCGTTCATTGACAATGTTGCAAAAAGGGAACAACTGAGTTCACCGTTCGTCGCGTTCGTCACACACTCCCAATCAATGGCTGCATCAGCTGTGGAAGACACTCTGCATTGGTAGGATCTGATGGAATTAGTCAAAGATGGTTGTTCCATGTGTTCTTCATTGGAAGAACTTTTCTCTCGAGCTCTACTCTTCCCATGCTCCACCAAAAGAGAAAATGGAAACCAAAGAATTATGTCCAACAAAAATAATAGTTTGTCTATTATTTTAGAATGTAGGATTTAAAACACAAAAGAGAAAATTAATTAATTAACTCAACTCTCCTAATTAATGCTTGAGAGGTGGCACAAATTAAATTCAAGTGGAGTTGGCTCCATTAAGGTGGAGATGGTCAAGGGGTTTCTCCCCCTTTAATGGGGAGTTGAGGAGGATTTACCATCTTCCTTTAATATGGGGTTAAACCTCCTGTTTTATACACGTCATAACCTCTCACGAGAGGTTATGCTCAGTTGGGCCCCACCACCATAACCACCAAAGGGAGGTTAAGGTATGATGGACCCTCCTCCATCTCCCATGAGGAGGTTTTAACCTCCTATCATCAACATGGTAGTTAAAAATAAAATGAAGTGAGCTTACATTATTTTATTACTTCCCATAAAAACCCAAGAAAACAACTGTTAATCTTGACTCACTGTCGTTGAAGTGAAAGTCTTCTTAATCGAATACTGGCGCTGCAATTTCAACAGTTCCCTTAGATTTCAATTCCGAGTACCGGTTCAAAAGTTATTAAATCCCGCTCAATTGTTTAGTGAACTTAAATTAACAGAACTTCAGAAATTGATTCTGAACCCACCGGGCCTCAAAATGACTCGCCAGAATTTATCGTGGACTCTGAAAATTGCCATGTATTAAAAAAATTCATGGGATTTCTAGGACTTTACATAATCCCCACCTCATGTATTTACATTCCCATAAGCTAATACTTGGATTAAGGGAACAAGTGGGGGTACTGAGCACACATATGAACCTCTCTCTCTCATGTGTTCACCTGGTGTTTCTTCTACGACCAATGAATGCACACCAGAGGTATCGACCATCCATGTAGGACCTGCTCCTGTAGATCCTCAATCTCCACTAGAATATCCGTGAAATTCTCCCCATCAATGATGTCTAGCTCTCAATGGTCGATTATGTGAGAAGGGTCGTACACGTATCTCTTCAGCTGGGATATGTGGAAGACGTCGTGCACCTAGTGCAACTGGGGTGGAATAGTTAGGTAATACACCACCTCTTCTACTCTTCTGAGGACCTGGAAAGGTCCAATAAATCGCGTAGAAAAATTTCTACCTCAGCTAAATACCTGTAAATCTCATTAGGGTGATACCATTAGTAAGATTTGGTCATCATAATAGAACTCTAGAGGTCTCCATATTCTCTCAGCATATGACTTCTACCTGCTATGTACAGTCTTAATCCACCCCTGGATGATCTGAACCATCTCTGTTTTAGCTCGCACCATCTCTGGTCTCACTAGTGTTGACTCTCCTAAGCATTTCCAACACAGTGGCGATCTGCAAGGTCGACCATACAAGGCCTCAAATGGTTCCCTCCTGATGATGGAGTGACAGTTGTTGTTGTATGAGAACTCTACCAATGGTATGCGATCCTCCCACCTGTGACCGAAGTCGAGGAAACAAGCATGAAGCATGTCCTCGAGGCTCTAAATGGTCCGCTCGGTCTGACCATCTGTCGGAGGATGGAAGGCGGTTCACAGATGAAGCTGCATTCGGAATGCCTCCTGCAGCCCTTTCCATATACGGGAAGTAAACCGTCCATCATGATTGGATACAATAGAATAAGGTACTCCATGTACCCACACAATCTCTTGAACATAGTGGCGTCCCTAGCTCTCTACTGAACCCTGCTCTTTGATCAGTATGAAGTGGGACGACTTGGTGAGTTGATCAATGATTAACCAAATCAAGCAATGAACCCTATATGTACGTAGAAGATCCGTCATGAAGTCCATGGATATACCATCCCACATTCACTCTGGGACCTCTAAAGGTTGGACCAAGCCTGCTGGTACATGGTGCTCCACCTTCACTTGCTGAAAAGTGAGGGATCAAGAGACAAACATTGCTACCGCCTTCTTTATACCTGGACATCAGTTTTGTCGCCGAAGGTCCTGGTTCTTCTTCACCACTTCTGGATGTACCTCTAAAGGGGATGTGTGGAACTACCTCAACACATCCTCTTGATGTGATGCTGGTACCATAGTACGTCCTCTAAAGAGGATGAAGTGCTATCCACATTCAGAAAATCAATCAGGTTCCTGCCCTGTGGATATCAGAGCATGTCGTGTCTCACAGTAAGTGTCTGCATTCTATGCCTCTCTTCTCGCAGAAGAATTGGAGGAGTTACTGTAAGATATTGGAGGAAAGATTCCCTATAGAGGTCCACATAAGAAATATGTAAAGAAGCCGACTACTCAGTTGCATCTCCTAATAGTTGTATACCAGATCTCCTGCTGAGCGCATCCGCAACAACGTTCCCCTTTCCAGAAGTATAGAATATCTCAAAGTCATAGTCCTAGTAGTACTGAAGACAATGTCGCTATCTCAGGTTCAGGTCCATCTGAGATATGATATATCCGAGACTCTTGTGATAATTGTATATGGTAAAACGTTCTCCCATAATATAGTGTCTCAACATCTTCAAGGATAAGAACACTACTGCTAACTCCATGTCATGGGTAGTGTAGTTCTGTTCATGTTGTCTCAGCAGCCGATAACCATACGTGATCAGTGCAAGCTCCTACATCAGGACACACCCGAGTCTGGTCCCTGATGCGTCACAGTAAACTACGTACCCTATGCTTTCCTCTAGACGCATCAATATGGGGGGAAATAGTCACCCTTTGCCTCAGCTCCTGAAGGCACTGTAGGAATCTCTCCGACCAAGAGATGGGTTTCCCATTCTTCATCAAGGATGATTGTGGTGCTAAAACTCTGTAAAATTCTAATACGAACCTCTGGTAGTACGCAACCAAACCCAAGAAACTTTGTTCCTTTATCACACTCTTGGTGGCTCCTAATAATGTACCTCATCAATCTTCGATGGATGCATTGAAACTCCTGCATCCGAGATGATGTGTCCCAAAAAGTGAGTCTTTTGGATCTAGAACTGGCACTTCCAGAGCTTACTATAATGCTGGTTCTCTCAGAGTGTGCCCAGTGCTTCCCGGAAATGGTAGGCATGCTCCTCCTCATTGGTCTAGTTGATCAGAAAGTCTTCGATGAAGACTATGAAAAAGCGATCGAGGTATGGCTGGAAGATCCTTTCATGATTCCCATTAACATTGTTGAAGTGTTGGTTACACTGAAAGACATAACCCTGAACTTGAAGTGGCCTAACTGACATTTGAAGGTCGTCTTCTGCCCATCCTCATCTCGAACATTGTGATGGTGATAGACGGATCTGAGTTCTATCATTGAGAACCACCGTGCTCCCTTCAGTTGATCAAAGAGTTCATCAATCCTAGGGAGTGGGTACTTTTTCATCCCGGTAACCTGGTTCAGACTTCGATAGTCAACAAAAAGACTCAAGCTCCCATACGCCTTCTTGGCGAATAGAATCGGGGCTGCCCAGGGAGAAACACTATGTTGAATAAATCCCTTCCCCAGAAAGTCCTATTACTCTACCAACAGGTCATGAATCTCAGCGGGAGAATTCTGATATGCTGATGTAGATATCAGTGTCTTCCCGGGGCACATGTCAATATTGAAGTCCACGACTCTGCGAGGACGTAGTACTAGAACATCGCAAGGGAAAAAACCCGCCTACTGGTCCACCACAACATGATAGTTTGGACTCTCCACATCAACTTCTCCAAGTGTAAGGAAGGCCAATAGATGAGTGATCAGTTGCACCCTCCTCCGAGTAAGACTATCCTGCACTACAAAGGCTCCCTTATCCCTGGTGAAGGTGAACCTTGTCCCATCCCTGCAAGAATACCACAATTTGCTCCTAATACAGTCAATCTGAGCATGGATGGTAGATACCCAGCCCATACCCAAGATGATGGCGTAAGGCCTCGACACAGTTATGAGGAGATCCCAGCTGAAGCTCTCTCTACGTAGAGTAATCTCACACTGCCAGAACCTATGAATAATCATCGAGCCTGCCACTGTAGGAGTCTCTATCTGTAAGGATCGAGCTAATGGCTCCGTCAGAATCTTCGAGCTCTGAACATGGGCAGCAAAATTGAAAGAGTGACTAGAACTTGTGTCTATAAGAACTGAAGCTATGGTAGAGTATATAAAAATCTTACCTGGAATCATCACTGGAGTTTTGTGATCATAGGCCTTTGCTTCCTGGAGCTGAGCTCTCCCATTTTCATGTACTCCACGTGGTTAGGGTGGACCTCCAAGTGTTGGTGGTGGTAAGACCTCGAAACGCCATCCACCGCCACCTGCATGGCCAGCTCCTATGTCACCTCCACCTTCTCCCTGTAGAATGCCTCGATCGAACCTATGCCTCTTCCAAGGAGGTCCCTCAACTATCTGCTGATCATATGAATGGTGAGTCATAAAATCATAATCCATGTAACCATGCCCGCCACATGAGTAACACTACATGCTCATGTCATGTGTGTCTCAGCCTCGGGTGCCCCGTACAACCGATCTCGTGTCATGTGGTCATCCACCCATGGGTCTGGTCCTCTCAGAACTCTGCTTCATCTTTCTACAGCTAGCTGTAGAAGACTCCGCTGCATGTCGACTAGTGGTGGGTCTCGCTGTTGGAGGATTCTCTTAAAGGAAACTCTCCACTAAGAGGTCTCTCTCCAACACCACCGCCTGCGTCGGGATGCTAAGAGAGATAACTGAATCTATGATCTCTTGACTGAGTCCCTGCTTGAAGCTCTGATCCCTGAAGAATGGGTCCCACACCATATATATGGAGTAGCGTGAGAGTTCGGTGAACCTCACTGAGTACTGAGCTACTGTCAAGATACAATGCAATAGATGTAGTAGCTCATGTAACCACCCTGCACGAAAGGTGGAAGGGACTAACTCCTCTCATAATAGGCTTTCATAGTGTATCCATAATGGTGTAATATGGGCATACACCTGGAGCATCAGGATCCACAATCTTCTTGTTGCTGCTTGAAGTAGACTCACACCAAGGATCACCATAAGGTCTGTTGGTGTCCTTACTTGTTTGAAGAATCTCACTACAACCTCCAGCAAATCCTCAGCCGCCTGTGGGTCCATCTCTCCCCTAAACATGGGTGGCTTCTGGCATAGGAACTTGTGCAATGTGCTCAAGTGGTGTGCATCATCTCCTGCTAGTACTGATTGCATTGATGGCCCAATGGGTAGAGGGAGCATCATTGCCTCCGCTGGTAAAGGGCCCTACACCGAGGCCTCGTTGCTCGGTGGGCTACATGTGCATACAAATCTTGAGAATCTAGCTGGTTTTCCACAGAGAGGCATCCTGATTTAAACAGATGTGACACAGTCATAGATTATACCTGGTGAGGTGATCTGGTTGAGCTGAAATAAAGACAATATTTTGAAAACACACATGCAATCAGTGTTTTTGTGCACTATGTCGGAAATCAGTAGTCATGGTCTTGGTGTATGGATACGTTCACCGCAACACCAAAACCGGAAATCCTGAACTAAAAACTACCAAAGTTACCCATAACACTATTTCTTCACATAAAAGAAAGATAAGAGTCTTATATTCTGTGGTAGAACTTCCCATTAATACCAATTTTTCATGATCCGTCCCTCGGGGCCCGTGCCGTCACTACCCCAAGACCGCCTTCCACAGACTAGGTGCTGGAGACTAGACCCAAATGTAGAAATCCATAATATAGGAATGAATTTACTTTATAAAGTGTAATCACACACAACATAGTATGAGATGAAAGTAAAACACCAAGAAAAACTATATATAATAGTGCAGAAAAGTAAATGGGGCCGGAAATAAAGCCCAATAGGAAAGTAAAGGTACAACTGAATAACAAGTACAACTAATTAAAAGATGGAAAGAAGCTTCTAGATCATCCACCGCAGATCATACCTAAAGGGTAGGTACAAATAGCATCCTCAAAACTCCATGTCTGTCAGTCTCCTCCATGTGCCAACTCGTCATGAGGTCCACCTCCATGTACCGTCAAGTCCTACTACTCTGATCCCCAGTCAGCGATGTCAGTCGTCTACAACCAACACAACGAGGTACAGGCATAACCCGTGTAGGGTTGAGTATAACAATACTGTGTAGCGACCCCGAGACCCTCAAGGTCTCACAAAAACCGACACGGATAAACCACAATGTCTGAAATCAATAGATAACATCACCTAGGTATATTCCTTATACATATAGCTATGTTATCAAGTAATCCATCTCAATAATGAAGTAAACACAAATATTACTTACTCATCTCAAATAGGATTTTATTTTAGGGATAGTATCAATCTAAACCCTCGGCTGCTGGAGAAATCCTCCACTATCGAGTACAGTGGGCCTGCAGAATCACAGAGAGGCACTTCCCACTAACTTGGACTGTTTAGCTACTCCTCCTGTTGAGTACCGTGTATCTTTTGCACTCACACAGAGGCACTCTCCATCGCGGGTCTGCTGCACTCACACAGAGGCACTCCCCCTTTTAGCAAGCTGAGGTACTCCACGTATTGAGTATCGTGGGTCTTCCTCACTCACAAAGAAATGCTCCCCACTATGGGTCTTCTGCGGAACCAAGGCGCTCACCATGGTCTATTCGAATCACTCCGATTCGAAACGGTCATCATTCTTCAAGTCTCAACTAGCTAATAGGGTCCGCAAAAATTCCTTCTCATCTCTGGAAGATCCGTTCCACATGCTATAGGTCTATACTCCAACTATCATGAAGTTCCACGTAGAAGTGTCAAAATGGTCCTCCACGTCATATAGGTCTCAACAAAATAGATGGCACATCAATTGGACGACTGGTCTGTGAGTTATTAGCTTTTTAGTCCTGAGGGCCCAGTTGGATTCATGTATGATCCAACCTGATCGAAACTCAACTAAACCCCGAACTCCAGTGGGGTATAATCAAAAGTAACATTGCTCTTCATGAAATCTGGCGCTACTGAAGGTTCTTCAAATGGACATTTGGTGCCAAAGATATGGCCAAATAATGTATCAAGGGTCGGTAGTGGGCACCGAAAAGGCACCAGAAGGCCACGCTGGGCGCGGGCAATCGGGTGGGATGCCGGGCAAGGCGTGGCCATGTCGCAAGGGGTGCATGGCACGCTGGAAGGGGGATGGGCAGGCCGACCGGGAACCAAGTAGGGAACGAGGGAGGTCGCGCGGGGCGCAAGCAGGGCCCAGGCTGGTCAGCGGGGTGCCGGGCAGGCCGCTTGTGGTGAGAGCATCACGCGGGGCGCGCACATCATGCGATAATGACACAGGTAGGCTTGGCTGGCCGGTTCGGCATGGCTCGGGCATGCAAGGTCTGGTGGTGTTCAACTGAGAGCGTCGGTGTATTGTGGGGGTGGCACGATCCACGGAGGCCGCGGGTAGCACTACCTTTGTCATTGCCTCCTTTGTCACCTCATTTCCACTTCGTCGACATGCCAAATTACACCACAACGTGAAAATCGATGGAGGATTTGGGGCCATGTTTAGTTGGCCCATATCCTCCACGTTTGTGGAGGTATCAATTGAATCATCTCGAAAATCAGATGAATAATAACTTGTTTGCAATCAAATCCTTTCTAACTGTTGAAGAGTATTAGAAAAGGTATAACCTCATATAGTAATAAACCCCATACCTTTTGATTGTTGGTCGTCGTTCATTGACGGTGTCACGGAAAGGGAATAAAAGAGTTCTCCATTCGTCACGACTACCACGCACTACCAATCCTAGGTTGTGTTGGCTGTGGAAGACACTCAATATCGATAGGATCCAAGAGAGGATGTGGTAGAAGGTTGTTGTTGGCGTTCTTCATTGGAATAACTATTTTCACAAGTTCCTCTCTTCCCAATCTTTACCAAATAAGAAAATTCCAACCAAATAATTATGTCCAACAAAAATAATAGTTTCTCTATTAATTAAGAATGTTGTTTTTAAAACCTAATAGTCAGAATTAATTAATTAACTCAGCTCCCCTAATTAATTCTTGAATGTTTTCAAAAATTAAATTGAAGGTGAGTTGGCTTCATTAAGTTAGAGAAGATCAAGGGGTTTCTCCCCATTTAATGGGGAGTTTATGAGGTTTTACCCTCAACCATTAATATGGCATTAAGCCTCATGAGGTCCCCATGTCATAACCTCTCACGAAAGGTTATACTCGAGTGGGCCAAACCACCAAAACCTCCCAAGGGAGTTTAAGGTATGGTGGTCCCTCCGACAACTCCTATGAGGAGGTATTAACCACACAACCTCCACATGGAGGATAAAAAAATAATGTGACCTTGCATTATTTTATTATTTCCCATGAAATCAAAAAAAACTTTTAATCTCGACTCACTGCCATCAATGTGAAAGTCTTCTTAAGAGAATACTGGCACTGCAAGTTCAACGATGCCCTCAGATTTCAATTCCAAGTACCGATTCAAAAGTTATAAAATCACGATCATACGTTTACTGAATGTACCAGAACAAAACTTCAGAAATTGATTTTGGACAAAGCGGGTTTCAGAATCACGCACTGTCAGTTTTCACGAACACTTAAAATTCCAATGTATTAAAAAAAATTCCACGATATTTCCTGGTCTTTAAATGAATGTAATGAATGATGATATTTTAAAAATTATATTTTTTAAAAAATTTGAATAATGTGTTTAAAATAATTAATTTTCCATAGACTAATTCTCCATATAATTTATTGAATATAATGAAAATCGTATTAAAGGAATATCAAGATGTTTTTCATGTGGTATTTATTAATAATATCTAAATGTATTATAAGTGGATTTAGGAATATTAGAATAATTTGAGGATCACAATTGAGACTGTATCATCCATACACAAACCACTGGGTCTAAGATGGAATTCCACATGTCCTTAGGTTTGCCTCCACATACCCGAATGTTTTTAAAAAACTTTTTGGTTCTCGAGAGGAACAATCAGGTGACATTAAACTCTATCATTGTTCAAAAAAATATAATAATATAATCAGTCAGAGAAAATGTGGAAAAACTGAAGACGAAATACATGATATGATAACAAAAACAACACATGTAAACCATGTACATATAATTCTAGAGAATGAAGGAATTAGTCGGTGTCCCTCTTAAACATTTTAAGCAATGAACGTATCTAATTTATCCAAACAATAAACTATCCATCATAATTAATTTTCCCATCAATGGGTATATGGCCAGGATGTCTAAAAAAACCCTCATATTCATTATTAAGGTGTGAGTACAGGACATAGTAAGATTGCAATAATATCATTTAATATTAGTATGTAAAATATTAAATTGTTGGTGATTGAAAAAATATGTTATATATTTACATAAAATATATAACAAAATTACTCAACACATGTTAGATTCTCAAGGACTAGCTGCCTCTATATGAAAAACATCCTACGATAAACATAAATTCTTAAACATAAATCATGATTGAATAATTTTTAAACATCCTAAAAATTCACCTTGAATTGATATCCCAAAACAAGTAATGATTTCAACTTGTTGGTATAGTACAAGTACATTCAAACAACTATGTTCTTATCAAATCCATCTCATGTGGGAAAAAAAACAGGAGTCCGGCCTCACATATCGATCAATGTCTTATCAAATCAATTTTTTGTAGATTTTAAAATTCCCATGAAACCTAAAATTGACTAGAATATTTCATGTCTATGATGAACTAAACATAGAAATTCTTTCTCGCATGTTAGTCATAAAAGTGTATTAAATCACTCTTATTATTAATCATGTTTCTTATATGAAATGTCATCAAATGATTGCAAATACATTATTCACTTCCTGCATACCGAACAAATAAGAAAAACCTACAATCGAATAAAATAAATAGAAATATAGGATATATGATACATAATGAAAATGACATAACTATCTCACATCAATTCAAGAGATAAAAAAATTTAATAGTAATCCCAATCCCGGTACAGGAATCATGTGATGAGTTAAAGTACAGAGACACACAGACACACATACTCCTCTTGTGATTAAGAAAAAATCATATGTATTAGAGGCAATAAAACAACTCCACGTAAATATTCGAATCAAAGATAATATAATATTCTATATAATCAAGGAATCAATTTTTCCACACATGCACCCCATTAATCATTCTAATAACCAATATAATATATCCATGAATGTTGTGGAAATCTTACACTTAGGTTTCACATAGATCTACACATCAATACCAACAACTATGACACTAACCGAAATAAATCATAAAATAATTTCGAGTAATACCAACAGATCAGTTTCACACAGGGAAACACATACATGCCAACACCCATGCCAATAACCCATATAAAGAATGTGACAATGGAATGAAATTACAAAATATTGGTTTCACACATCCATAGACATGAAAAATGGTAAAAATTGAAATAATACATATAAAACAAGAAATTAAACTAATGACATCTTACACCTAGGTTTCTCATAAAGAAATATATGCAAGCCAACAACCTTCATAATAATCCACATAATGCTTCCATATAAAAATCGGTTATTTTTGAAACATGAACATCATATTCCATAACATGAATAAAATTAAACACCAAACAAAGAATTTAATATAACATTGTAAAACCTAATTGTATATTTATATAGAAATAAATTAAATCTCTTTGATATATTTCAATTCACACCACACAGGGTTTTAATGTAACATGATACATTTTTAAAATATTACTATTTTAATGTTACCATTATAACCTAGTTGATAAATTGTTGTGTATGAATAGTATTATATAAATTAGGAAAATTATATGGTTTAAAATACTATAATATAAATAAAAATGATATATATTTATTAAAGATAAAATTAGAATCTTTTGAATAAAAAATAATGTTTTTTTTGTAAAAATGTATTTTTCTAAAAGGAGGAATAGACATGATTTGCACATATATTTCATTATTAATATTTACAATTTTATAAAACATGATTCACAATAATAATTTCATTTATAAAATTTTAATATACAATATATTATACTGTGAATTTTTTGGATTTTTCTGAAATTTTTCGTTTTTCAATGATTAGTAGAACTTTCTGAAAATTAAATGAATCATCAATTTCGATTCAAATAATAATAAAGATAAAGTACAGGTTAATTTTTTCAAGTAAAGTTAGTTTAATTATTTTTTATAATGAATTTTTTTTTATTTTAATTAAATTTATAATTGACTTTTCTATAAAAAAAATTATAGAATTTTGAACATTTTCCCTATAAAAATATGTTTCATTGTTATGTTTGTAATATTAATTATTAAATTAATGATCCCAATTATGTGACTGAAATTTGGATAAAATGTATTTATTATTTTTAATAACAATATTTTATATTATAAAATATGTTCAACATAAATTCATTAAACCATGAATCGTAAAAACTGTAAAAATTATATACCATGGTAAATGTAAAAAACATTTTACTGAGGGTTAAACTAAAAATATAATGGTTATCATGAATACTCGATTTGGGACACTGTTTTGATGTTAAATGTGTGGTGATTCTTTTTTTGATTATAAAATGTATATATTTTCCAACCAACACACTTGTAAAATGCCACCAACAGTCATATAATATTCTAAACAAAAAAATTGGATAAAAATGAACTGAATAATTAAATTCTTAAATTCTATATTTTTTTCTTATAAGAATTAGTTTTCTTTAAAATCCATCACTATTAGTAGTTCTATTCAATCCTCGGGAGGTTAATGAAAATAAGTATTGTTCTTCAATGAACATTGTTTTATTAATTATTCAACAACATTTATTTCTTATTAAAACATTATTATATTAGAATAAATTTATAATAATTTTTTATGATATGTTCATGTACAAATACTATGCCCATTTCAACCGAATGCGTTCTGAAATCTGTGTTCATGTGTAATGCAGATAACCACCTCCTGAACCAATATCATTATTTCTTCCATTACCAACACTCATAGTTGGATATAACGAGGGATATAAATTATATACACATAATTAATAACATTATAATACCAATTAAGTAATTATAACATATATAAATTTTAAATTTTCATTCTTTATGGAACCCAATAACGTCGCTTGCGTGTATGGTGGGGTGACGCCTCAAAAAATGATGTGATTCCTTATTCACTAACACATTACATGGAAGTGAATATGGTCAAAGCTAATGATTTTATGATATATAAATCATATTATTATTATATTAATGCAATATTTATCATTTTGATAATATAATATATCATTTTAATTAATTCCTTTTCCATCAGATAGTGATTAATACATCATTAATGCGTGTGTGGAGTACCGACTTGATGAAGCCATGTAACTATATTTTCATCAGAACACAACCTGTATGATATATATTTATATTTATATTTATATGTAGAAATATTTTATTTTTTACATTATTATCATTATAATATAATATAATTTTTCATACCTCCTTTTCATAATGTTCATTGAAAAAGGGAATTGTAAATCATCCATACATACGACATACCATTCCCAAATAATTTTAAAAACAATTTTCATGATTCCTCTAGACATAATATCACATTTATAATGTTTATAAATATTAATTTATTATTATCTTCTATATTATGTATCAGTATAATAATTACAAGAACTATAAGCTTCATTTCAATGCATTAATGATAGAACAATGCAATTAATACATGCAATAATGAAAATAAAAAATGAATATTAATGAATGGGTGACAATATTTTATAAATGGATACTATATTATATTATAAATTTCATTATGGTTACTTTATAATTTAATAAAATATCTAACATCAATCTACAGGTGTTTAAATCATGATCAGCCTAATGTTTGTGGGAGGTAACTAATTTCGTCTCAATTTCCCCCCATCAAGGTATATTGTCATTTTATGCTCTAAATTTATTTTATTTAGTGTATAAAATTTTTATGATATAATTAATATCATAATTCAATATTTATTTAAATTATTTTATGATTCGATTTGATTTATTTAATCAATGATTATTTGAATTAAGAGTTACAATGTGTTAACAAATACCATAATTAAATTAATTATCATTGGGATAGATTACTTATTCGATGTATTTGATATTACATGATTATACGTGTAAAAAAATTTTATTATATAATTTTATATTACATGAAATTAATGTGGATTTAATTTTAATAAACACAATCAATTAGTTGATTAAATATCAAATCAATGTTATTTTCATTAAGATGGATTATTTCACAATGTCATTTTAATTTTTAATGTCTATACTAGGGTTTAGATTAATATACATTATTTATTCATTATTTATAAAAAACCATTCATATTCAGATTTTATATTTATTTTTCAAATATTTCAATCAATAGTGCCATGTTTCAACTCGTTGGTAAATAATATGAGTGAGAATTATTTTAATAATATATGACAACATTTATCGATAAATTCAAAAATAATTCTCATCATAAACCATGTTTTAAACAAAAAAGGTCTTGAAAAATGTTCTTAACCATTTTACAAATGATTTATTAAACACATTTTACCCATTTTGTCTTTAAATAAAAAATATCAATTGACTTTGGATGTTGTATTCAATATTTTTCTTGTTTGTGTTTTACATAAAATGTGAATGGAATAATTTTTTATCATGCATGGATTGTATGGAATTCTCTATAGTGATGACCATTAAATTTTTTAAAATAATTATTATATAATTCAATAGTCAATATAAAATGAAATTTACATAAATTCTTATTGATTATTTTACGTTTTAAATCGTTATTATCAAAATGTATAGGATATTTTCCAAAATAATGTTTCTAATGTCAATTTTATGATATTTATATTAAAAATTTAAAACCATCATTTATTTAAATATACATCTCTTGGGATATTCTTTATTGATAATATTCACATTACTATTGGTATTTTACGAATATAAATATTTATTATGGAAATTATATACATTTTATTATTCTAGTTTGAATGTGAATTTTTATAGAAATTATATTTCAATTCTTTTATATAATGAATGGATTGGGAATAATATGGATTTTTTCTTATCTTATGTGATTATTTGATTAGTTAATTTTCATGTAGTTATGTTTCTTGATAATGTGATTAGTTATATGGAATTATATGATCATCATTTATTTCTACCATAAAATTATTATGAAATAGATTGAATGTAATATTTTTCAATTATTTACCTTTCTGATAGGATTGTGTCAAATTTATTCATTTTTTATAGTATATTATTACCCTTAATAAGAATTTTGGATCATCATTTGTCATGTTTTGCTTTCTCTAGGATACAAGGAAGTTCTCTTTAGTTAATATGAATGGATATTATAAATGGAGTAATGGTGTTCGTATAGAGTATACATTGTGTATTTTATTGATAAAAAATTAATCTGAATTTTATGTGTTTATGTCGTTTATATAGAGTAAAACACTATTTTTTCATTCAGTATGACATTCTTTTTAAATTTTTAAATTTTATCAATGTATATACCACCCATGGGATACTGGGTTTAGTACCACTACAGTTGGTATCATTGGTAGTTTAGTATAAATAATGGGAAATAGAGTTTTAAATACGTTACTTGAGAAAATAACCATATGATATAATTTGAGGATTAATATAGGTGAATATCATAAATTTTTTTTAGGAATGCTATTATAGGTATTTTCTGAAAATATACAAAACAATATGGATACTAACAATTTTCAGGGTTCTGAAAATGATTTTCTTAATGGTTGAAATTCTGAAGAGGGAATTTCATGCATGACCCGATAATCACATGGTGTCTACTAATGGGTCTTATTGTACACTAGGATTGACACTTCTATAGGTTATTCTTAAAATAATTAAAATATAAATTAGAATCCAATATAATTATTTTGAAAAAATATATATTCCCTAAAAAAATTATTATGAGATATGAAATAAAGATAATATTAAATTAATTTAGTATGTCTTAGTAATTTTGGGATTAAAAATTTCATATGATACTTTTGTTATATAATATAGTAAATTCCAAAAAATTTAAACGGAACCTTGAATAATTAATATGAACCATGTCAATCTAAATTATCTACAAAGAATGAATAATCATTTAATTGATGGTATTAGTATAATAATTTGAGGGCGGTCGTCTCCCAGAAATTTAAATCATTTGAGTATATATTATCATGTTCTAGGAAAAAGGAAAATTATTATGTATTTATTATTATGTTGAATGGATGAAATAAAAGAAAAACAATGTTGGGGAAAATAATAGTGAAGGTAATAAGTGAATTTGTTTCCCACAGGTGATAATTGTAGAAAAATGTATACTGGTACATTATAAATAAAAAAAATCAGTTTACAACTTCTATAGAAAGAAAATAATATATGATTATTATTTAATGGAAAATAAAATTGGTCGTAATATTAATTTCTTCAACTGTAAGGGTATGTGGCCTGGCACATATCATTCCCCATTATGTCGAAATAGAATTTACTTTTTTAAAAGGTTAGGGTGGATGAATAATTTTATTATTAAAGAAAATTCTAATTTCTGACTGGGTAGTGGGAGAGCTATTACATAGCCCAAAGGCCCAAGATGAAGTTGTCTGAATACAAGGCCAGAAATCCCATTTTTTTGGGCCCAAATTTTCAAGCGAAATTTCATTAATATAGATATTGGATCGTTGAAAAGCTTATTATATTAGTACATTTGAAGTGAAATGATTGATCCGATTATTTTTAGATTTAAATACTAGTCCATTTTAATATTTAATAAGTCATATAATGGTTATAAGAATTATTAAATTTAATAAGACTTTAGTAAGGTACATATTCATTATGGATAATAAAGCATATATTGGATGGTACTGATGACCAAGAAAAGTGATTCAGTGCATATTTGAAATTTATTGATGATACATGATGGACATAAAGATAAACCTTAATATGTTTATTATGAAGAGACATTGTTGTTGGGATAATGAGATGATTTATATTGATAATATAAATTGTATTGTAATCACTACCGTGGAACTGAATAATAATTTCTTTTAAAATTTCAGTTATTCGATCATTTATAGTGTTAGTAGAATATATGTGTTTATGGAATATATCAAACAATCCGGGTTCTTTTATTGAATAAGTAAAAAATATATTTTGAACATGGTTTTATAGGAAAACATGTTATTACCATGTTTCATGAGAAAACATGATAAATGTAATCACATATTTTGTATATGAAAATTATGAGAATCTTCATTTTCATTGGATGATTAATAAAAAGTTCATTTTCACAATTCAATGACATCTATTTTAATTTCTTATATATTAATATTCATGATGTTTTACAAGGTTAACCATATATGTAATGGTTTTTTTATGTTTGGATAAGGTTTTAGAGAAAATGTATTTCTTAAACATATAAGGATTTATGAATATTGTACAAGTTATACATCCCATATTGATAAAATAATAACTTCAGATATATATAATGGATTATCATTTAATTATGGATCATATGATCTTTTATAAAGAAATTTTACTGCTTCTGGCATAAAAAATTAAATTTTTGTAAATTAATTTCATGGAGTATGTGACTAATTTAAAATATATCAATGCACAACAATGGTATTAAATTATTATAATGAAATACAAACATAAAAATTAATAATATTAATATATATTCATTTGTAGTAAAATAAATCCTCAACATCATGATGGGGGTCTTAATACTTAAAATGTATCATATTACTATCGTATCTAATGAATCATTTGTTCTTTTATATCATTATATATTTAATATTTTTATTTTATTAACATTCTAATGATCATTACATTTTTCGTGATTTATGATGTATAGGATTCTTTATATTTTTTTTATAATTCTTGTACAAGTCAATATCTTCACATGTCCATAATGTTGTCCAATATAAAAACCTAGTTATGTTTTATTCCACATGAACATTTATGTTTCTTTCTATCATTTTATGTGAATATTTTATTAAACGTTATTTATGATGATGTTTTTTAAAAAGTGAATTTTAAAATTTCGAAACAATGATTTTCGAGTAAAATATTAAATTTTCTGAGAAAGAAAAAATTTATGGGGGATGATTATAACACCCTATAATTATTAAATATAAACATTATATTTGATTATTTGTATATCACACATCACCAAATTTTTCATGTAATATGACATCCTATGAATTTCATATGTATTCATTTTTTAATAAATTCAATCAGATAAATAGATATGAATTCATGCCACATCATCGTTTAACAAAAATACTATTCTCTATTAAAATATTTTTATTGAGAAATTACAATTATAACATAACCATTAAATTCATGGGTATGAATATTACTACATAAATTATGTAAATTAAATGGATTACACATGTATGAAATAAAAAATCAATATATATATATATTATAGATAAAATTAGAACCATTTGAAATAAAAAGAAATATTATATTAAAATATGTATTTTTTACAGGGATTTAAAAACTTTTTTCACACATAATTTATATTTAATTTTTACCAAATGTATAGAATTGGAAACTCCATGGAATTTTTTTTCATAAATACATTGGTATTTTATGAGTCTGTGAAAATTGACGCCACCTGATTCTGATGCCTGGTGTTACCGGAATATATTTCTAAAGTTTTGTTCAATTATGTTCAGTAAATGTACAAGCGGGTTATTATAACTTTTGAATAGGTTCACGGAATTGAAATCTGAGGGCACCGTTGAACTCACAGCATCGATATTTTCTTAAGAAGACTTTCATTTCAATGGAAGTGAGTCGAAAATTGATGACAGCTTTTGGGTTTTTGTGGAAAGTAATAAAATAAAGTGAGCATCAATTTATCTTTATTTGAGCGGCCATGTGGGTGTTTGGTGGTAAAAAATCCTCATAGAATATGGAGGTGGGATCACCACACATTAACCTCCCATTAGAGGTTATGGTGGTGGGGCCCACATGAACATATCCTCCCACAAGAGGTTATGATGTGGGGACCACATAGGGCTTAACCCCCTATTGATGGAGGAGAGTAAAAACTCTCAACTCTCCCTCATTAATGAGGGAGAGCCACTTCACCTCCCCAAATTAATTCATGGTGCCAACCCCTTGAATTAATTAAGGGGAGCCAACATAATTTATTAGTCTAATTTAAATATCATGCCAACAAATTAATAAGATAGTTTAATCTATTATTTCGTTGGAATATTTATTTTGGTGGCAGCTTTGAGAGGAGGATTATTGGGATAAATCTCCCAACGAAGAACCTCATTTCCCAACTAAGAACGAAGAATTCCGACCTTCTTCTAATTCTTCCGTGAAGCTTCAGTCGTCGTGAGACACATTTGATGACCGAATTCTATATCATCGTGAACGATCTGACTCGGTTCATGTTTTGAAGTGCTTGGCAGACATATAGAACAACGATCTTCATCGTCTAGTTTTCACGACTCCATCAACAAACGACGAACGAAGATCAAAGGTAGGTGGTTATTTTGTGTAAAAATCCATTTCTTATTCTCAATATCAGTTAGAATGGAATAGTTGTAGAGATTGAAAAGAAAAAATTGAAGATCATCTTTTTACTCCTTGATGAACAGATTGTTACCACCCAAAACGTAGAGGGTGCAGGCCAAACCAACATGGTCGACCTCTCTTCCATTCTTGTTTGTGACAAACATCGTTATGGCGATGAGGCGACAAAATGGTGAAGGAGGCGAGGACAAAGGTCGCGCTAACCACGACCTCTGCAAATCACAACGCCCCCATGGTGATCTGGTGCTCTAGTCCGAATAGTGGCTCTCCAGCAGCGCTGCCACGGTCGTGCCATGCCACGGCCTCCCAGCCGCCCGCCGGCCTTCCGGCCGCTCTAGCCAAACCGGCCCCGGCCGAACTGCCACCCAGCTGACCCGGCTGCCGCGCGCCCCTCGCAGCCTCCTGGATGAACCGACATCCTGAACCCTCGTGGACACCAGACCGAGCTGGTGTCACATCCCCCTCGCGGCCACCCGGCCGAGCCAGTGAACTAGTCCCTTCATGGCCTCCATGACGAACCAGTGTCTTGACCCCCTCGTGGCCACCCAGCCGAGCCGGCATCCCGGACCAGTCACGGCCACCCAGCCAAGCCGGGGAACCAGCCCCATCCGAACCTCCTGGCTAAGCCTGCATCCCAACCCACCTCACGGCATCCCGTCCGAGCCGAAGTCCCAACCCCCGTCGCGACCACCTGGCCGAGCTAGCGAACTGGCACCTTCGGGACCTCACGACCGAGTCGGCATCCCGATCCCCCTCACGGCCTCCTGTCCAAGCTAACGCCCCCCCACCTCACAGTGCCCTAGATGAACCGACCCCAACCATGCCCATTAGGCCGAGCCACACCGGGCCGAACCGGCCCTGAGCTTGGGCGAGGTCCAGCGGGCCGGGCCAAACCCAACGGGCAGGCCCACCCAACGTGCCAGGCTGGACCCCTCGGGTCAACACGGGTCGACCCAAAATGAGTCAGCACTGGTCGACCCAAACCAGGTTGTCCCATACTAAGTCGGGTCGGGTGAGCCCAAACATAGTTATGTCGGGTCGGTCTGACTTTGTCGGATCGGACACGGGCCCACTACTGATCCTTTATTTTCTTTGGTCATATCGTTGGCACCAGACAAATATTTGACGAACCGTCAGCGGCGCATATTTTTTTTGGAGAGTGATAATCCCTTTGGGTATACCCCATTGGAGTTCATGATTATGTTGTGAAACGGTCACGTTGGATCGTACACAAATCCATTCAGGCCCCAGGAAATAAAAGGCTAATAACTCACAGACCGGACGCCCGATTGACGCGCCATCTATTGCGTTGAGACCCCTATGACGTGGAGGACCATTGAGATACTTCTTTGTGGGTCGTTATGGTAGTTGGAGAATCGACCAGTAGCTTGTGGTGCAGATCTTCCAGAGACGAGCGAGCATTTGTGTGGGATCCTAGTAGCTGGTTGAGACCATATGACTCATGACCATTTGACTCAAAGTGATTATACTAGCATAGTGGAGAGTGAAAGGGTGTCACGGTAGAGCCACAGTTTGAGCGCCTTAGTGTCACAGCAGACCCACGATACTTGGAAGGAGAAGAACCTCAGCAGGCTATGAGGGGGAGCACCTCTATGTGATGCGGCAGACCCACGGTGGGTAGTGCCTCTGTGTGACACGACATACCCCTGGTACTCGACAGGATGAGTACATCAACAGTCCAAGGTTAGTGGGAAGTGCCTCTGTGTGATACAGAAATCCCACTATACTTGATAGAGGAGGAGTTCTACAACATCCAAGGGTTCATATTGATATTATTCCTAGAATAAAATATTGGTTGGGGTGAGTTAGTAACATTTGTGTTTACTTCATGATTGAGATGGATTACTTGATAACAAAAGTATATGTCTGGTCATATAATTAAGTGGGTTTATCTATTGATTTCCTACTATGTGGTTTACCCTTGTTAATTTTTGTGAGACCTTGAGGGTCTCGGGGTCCCTATTGAGTATCGTTATACTCACCCCGGCATAGGCTATGCCCATACCTCGTTGTGTTTGTTGCAGAAAACATGCAATGCTGACTGTGGCCAGGAGTTTCTAGACTAGATGATACCCGGAGGTGGACCATACAATGTGTTAGTACGTAGAGGCAATCGACAGACGTGGAGCACTAAGGAGGCTATCTGTACCTACCCTTCAGGTAGGATCTGTGGTGGATGATCCAAGAGCTTCTCTTCACCTTACAACTGTTTTGTCCTTTTCATTTGTACTTGTTTTTTTTCAGTTGTACTTGTACATTCCTGTTGGGCCTGTATTTCAGCCCCTCTACTTTCAGCACTCTTTTGTAAAGAGTTTTACTTAGTGTTTTTCTTCTATCTCGTACTCTGTTGTGTGCATTTTCAAGTTTTAAAGGAAATGCCTTACTAGTTTATGGATTTACTCCTTTGTTTCTATTCTCCAGCCCCTGGCCTATGGAATGAAGGATTGGTGTAGTCATGGAAATGGCCTAAGAGGATGGGGTCGTGAAAATATGGTATTAGAGGAGTCAGTTCTACCATAAAACTTATGAATCTGATCTTTTATGATAAGAATTAATGTTAAGGGTGCTAACTGTGGTTTTCAGTTCAAGGACTCCAGTTTTGGTGTAGCGACCGACATATATACACACCAAGACCCTGACTACTGATTTCTGACTCAGTGCACGAAAACACTGATTGCGTGTCTGTTTTCAAAAGTTTTTCTTTATGTCAGCTAAACCATGTTAGCTCACAAGGTATAATATTTTGACTGTGTCCCATCTGTTTCTTTCAGGATGCCTCCCTGAGGTCAACCAGTGAGAGTCCTGAGTGTTGTATGCACTAACAACCCACCGAGCGAAGATTCCCTAGTGTAGGGCACTTTTCTATAAAATGAACCAGCTGTACCCCTTCCTGTTGGGCCACCGATTCCCCCAGCCCCAGAATCAGATGATGCACACCACATGAGATCATTTCACGTGTTCCAGTGCCTGTGGCCACCCAGGTTCAGGGGAGAGATGGACTTGAAGGCATTTAAGGATTGGCTGGAGGTTATGGTGAGAGTATTCAGACAGGTAGGGACACCAGCGGACTTTATGGTGATTCTTTCTGCCAGCCATCAACAAGAAACAATGAGCAGACAGTATAGAATTCTGGTCCATGTTCATGATGAGATGATGCCTCTCTGGGAAGACTTTTAGAGCATGTTTTGGGAAGATAATGTTCCAATGACTCTTCACGCGATGTGCATAAAGGATCTACTTCATCTGCAACAGGGCAGCAAGACAGTGGTAGAATATTCAGTGAGGTTCACCAACCTCTCATGATTCTCCACAGATATGGTGCCAGAACCATTCTTCCAGGCCTGGACCTTCGAGTAGGGGATCAGGATAGTGATCAGGGATTCGATGATCTCCCTCAGCATCCTGATATAGGCGGTGGTGTTATAGCAATCCCACTTAGTGGAGAGTTTTCATACTAAACAGTATCCAGCAATGAGACCCACCAGTAGTCGACATGCATCAAAATCTTCTACAACTGGTAGTAGACAGATGTCGCAGAGGTCCAAGAGAACTAGACCCATGGGTGGATGATGGCATGACTCAGGATTGGTTTTATGGGGTAACCGGGGTAGAGACACACTTTCTAGGTGCTGTAAGTGTTAAACATTCGGCAAGCATGGTCACATGGTTTTAGATTGTCCGAACCACCATTCGGATGATCAATAAATGGTCGAAGGACCGCCCAGGAAAAAACGAGATTCGATCGAGGCGGTCTGCATGGAGTAGGCGGACATGGCAGAGGAGCTGGCCGAGCAGCTGGCAATGGGCGATGTTTCGAGGTGTTACCACCACCACCACCAGGAGGTCCACCCTGACCGCAGAATGTAGGTGGACATGAGAGAGCTCAGCTTCAGGTAGCTGAAGCATAAGACCATGGTGCTCCGGAGATGATTTGAGGTACGATATGAGTCTACTCAACCTTTGCTGCAGTTCTTATAGACACATGTGTTATTCACTCTTTCATTTCCACTTCCCACGTTCGGATCTCAGAGATTCTGATGGATTCGTTGGCTCGATTCATATAGCAAGAGAATCCTACGAGAGTAGACATGATTATTATGCGCTGGTTCAGGCGGTGTGATCTTTCTCTAAGAGGTGTGAGTTTCTGCAATGATCTTCTTGTATCGACATCGAGGCCTTACGACATAATCTTGAGTATGGTTTGGTCATCTACAGACTATTCTCAGATCAACTGTATTTGGTGCAATGTGATGTGTGTCTGCACGGATTGGACCAAGTATACCTTCACTGGCGAGAATAGAACCTTTGAAGCACAAGATGGATTTACTCGGAGAAGGGTGCAGCCGATCACTCATCAGTTGGCATGCCATACCCTCATAGTAGTTGATGTTTAGAGTCTGAGATATCCATTAGTGGTGGACCAGTATGTGGATGTTTTTCCTGATGATTTCACAGGTCTACCTCCATACAGAGTGGTGGACATATACATTGACATGTACCCCAAGATGACACCAATATCTACACCAACATATCGGATGGCACCTACTGAGCTTCGTGAGCTGTGGGTATAGCTAGAGGACTTGTAGGGGAAATGATTCATCAGGCCTAGTGTTTCTCCTGGGAGGCCCTAATTCTGTTCACCAAGAAGGAAGATGGGAGCTTGAGACTTTGTGTCGACTACCGTCGCCTAAATCAGGTGACCATGCAGAACAAGTACCCACTCTTGAGGATTGATGACATATTTGATCAGCTGAAGGGAGAAAGATGGTTTTCGAAGATAGACCTCAGATCAGGTTATCACTGGCTCAGAGTTCGAGATGATTATGTGAAGAAGATGGCCTTCATATACCAGTATAGCCACTATGAGTTCTTCGTTATGCCGTTCGGCGTATCAAACACTCCATCAGTATTCATGGGACTCATGAACCTGATTTTCTATCCATACCTCGATCTCTTTGTTGAAGTCTTCATCGTCGAGATTTTGATATATTGGACTATTGAGGAGGATCATGCCTACCATTTTCAGGGAGTATTGGACACAATCCGAGAGAACCAATTTTATGGTATTCTCTCGAAGTGCCAGTTCTTGATCCAATAGGTTCAATTTTTGGGACACGTCATCTCGGAGTATGGAGATGCAGTGGATACAGCAAAGGTTGAGTCTTTTCTTGCATGGGAGACCCCCAAGACTGTGACAGATTTACGGAGTTTCATGGGGTTTTCCTGGTTACTACCGGAGCTTCATTTTAGACTTCTCCAGAGTTGCAGTACCACTATCAGACATGACGAAGAAGGGGAAACCCTTCGTGTGGTCGGAGAGATGACAGTAGAGATTTCAGTAGTAGAGGCAGAGGTTGACTGCAGACCCCTTCATGAGGCTTCTAGAGGAAGGCATAGGGTGCGTAGTCTACTACGACACATTAGGGACCAGACTCAGGTGTGTCCTGATGTAGGAGCGAGAAGTGATGGCATATGGTTATCGACATCTTTGACAGCACATGCAGAACTATACTACCCATGACCTAGAGTTAGCAGTATAATTCTTCACCTTGTAGACGAGGTAACACTGTCTGATGGGAGAACATTTTATCGTGTACTCTGATCACAAAAGTCTCAGGTATATCTTCTATCATAAGGACTTGAACCCGAGACAGCGGAGATGTCTTGAGTTCCTCTAGGACAATGACTTCGAGATAGTCTATACTCCTGGAATGGGGAACGTCGTAGTAGATGCACTCAGCAAGAGATCTGGTATACAACCTCTAGGAAAGGCGATAGAGTAGATGGCTGCCTAACATATATCCTATGTGGATAGGGATGGAGAATCCTTTCTAAAATCTCTTATAGTCACTCCCCCACTCATTCAGCGAGTCAGGGAGGCGTAGCAAGGGGATGCTGACTACGAGACACAACGTGCTCAGATATACACTAGGCAGGCACATGATTGATATTCTGATGGTGGGGAACACATAATCCTCTTAAAAGTACATACCATGGTTCCGGTGTCACTATAAGAAGATGTGTATAGGTATTTCCACACATCCCCTCTATAGGTACATCCTGGAGTGGAGAATATGTACTCGTACATTCAGTGACAACAATGGTGGCCAGGTATGAAGAAGCAGTTACAGATCTTGTCTTTCGATGCCTTAGTTGTTTGCAAGTGAAGGCGAAGCACTAGGTAATATAAGGCTTGGTTCAGCACTTATATGTCCTAGAGTGGAAGTGGTATTGGATATCCATGGACATTGTGATTGTACATCCACGTACGTCCAGGGGTCCCGACTCGATTTGGTTGATCGTCGACAGACTCACCAAGTCGGCCCACTTCTTACCGATCAGAGAGAAGTGCTCTATAGAGATCATGGTAGCCTTTATGTTAAAAAGATTGTGTGACTACATGGAGTACCCTCATCTATAGTCCTCTATCATGACATACGGTTTAATTCCTGGCTAGGAAAGGTGTTGCATGCAGATTTCGGGACACAACTTCGTTTGAGGACCACCTTCAATCCACAGATGGATGTTCTGAATGAGAGGAATATTTATACCCTGACATGATATGTTCTTGTGTCCTCAACTTCGGTTGTAGTTGGGAGGATCACTTATCATTGGTGGAGTTTTCATACAAAAAATAGTTATCACTACAACATATGGATCGAAACTTTTGAGGTGTTATATGGTCAACATATCATATCTCCATTGTACTAGACAGACCCACGGGAGTTAGCGTTGGTGGGACCAGAGATGGTATGGGCTACCACATAGAAGGTACAGATCATCCAGGAGGGGATGAAGACTGCACATAGCAGGTCGAAGTCATATGCTATCCTGAGACAGAGACCTATTTAGTTCGACGATGGTGACCACGTTGTTCTATGGGTCTCACCTCGACGAGGTTTACGGCGGTTTGGATGAGGCGGAACGTTAACTGCAAGATTCATCGGACCATTATAGGTCCCCGGTAGGGTTGGTGAGGTGGAATAACGCTTAGCACTTCCACATCAGTTGCACTTGGTGCACGATGTCTACCACGTATCTCAGCTGTGGAGATACGTGGACGACCTTTCTCACATCATCGTCCATGGGTAGCTGGATGTTAACGATGGAGAAACATTTATGCCAGTTTCAGTGGAGACTGAGTATCAACAAGAGAAAGTCCAACGTTGATGGTCTATACCTCTGGTGTGTGTTCGCTGGCAGCACGTGAATCTCCAGGAGAGCACATGGGAGTGGAAGGCTCAGATGCGTGCTTAGTACCCCACGTGTTCTCTTAGTTCGAGTTGTAGCTTATGTGGAAGTAAAGACCTAAGGTGGGGAGAATGTAAAAACCCATAAATTCGGTTGAAGTTTTTTTCATAAATACATGAGAATTTTACGCGTTCGTGAAAATTGGTGCTGCGTGATTTTGAGGCCCAGTGTGCCCAGAATCAATTTCTGATCTTTTTTTCAGGTACGTTCAGTAAACGTACGAGCGAGTTTTTTATTAATTTTGAACTGGTTCTCAGAATTGAAATCTAATGGCTCCATTGAACTCAGAGTGCCGACATTCACTTAAGAAGACATTAATTTTGACGATAGTGAGTCGAGAATGGAAGATTGTTTTTGGGTTTTTGTGGAATGTAATAAAATAATGTGAGAATCAGTTTATTTTTTTAGCCGCCATATGGGTGTTTGGTGGTTAGAACCTCCTCATAGAAGTTAGAGTTGGGGACACCACACATTAACATCCCATGAGAGGTTATGGTGGTGGGTCCCACCCGAACATAATCTCTTCGTTAGGTTACGACATGGGGACCATAAGGGGCTTAACCCCCTATTGATGAAGGAGAGTAAAACCTCTCAACTCTCCCTCATTAATGAGGGAGACCCTCTTCACCTCCCAAAATTTATTCCTTTTTCCAACCACTTGATTTAATTAAGGGGTTCCTACCTTATTAATTAGTCCAATTTGATTTTTGTGCCAACAAATTAATAGGTTATTTTAATCTATTATTTCGTCGGCATATTCATTTTGGTCGTACCTTTGAGAGGAGGATTATTCTGAGAATGCTCCCAACGAAGAAACCTATTTCCCAATGGAGAATGAAGAACAAAGAACATATAACTTCTTTGACTTATTCCTCAATGCATCAACCTTCGTGAGATGTCTTCGATGACCTACATCTTCATCATCGTCAACGAGCCGATGCAGCTCTGGTTTGGATGTGTATGGTGTAAGCGACGAATGACATTCTTCTTCATCTACTTTCCACGACTTCATCAACAAATGACTAATGTTGATCAATGGGAAGGGTTTTATTTGTGTAATAATCCATTTCTTATTCTCACCTTCAGTTGGAATGGAAACGTTACATAGATTGAAAAGAAACAATTGAAGATCATCTTCTTACTTCTTGATGAACTGATTGTTACCACCCTAGACGCGGAGGGTGCGGGTCAAAACAACTTGGCACGACCCATCCTATGTTCTTGTTTGTGATGAACTTCGGTACAGTGATGAGGTATTGGAATGATGATAAAGTCCAGGCTACCCGCGACCTCCGCAAACAGCACCACCCCCGCAACGCTTCGGTGCTGCAGGCTGAACCACACCTCTCCGGCCGAGCCGCCCCTGCCGCGCCGCACAACAACCTGTTGGCCGCCCGTCGGTCATCCTCCTACTCCGGCCGTACCGGCCCCGGACGTGCCAAGCCCCGGCCGATTCGGCATCCATGCACCCCTCGCTACCTCTTGGCCGAGCCGGCGTTCTGGCCTCCTCGCGACCACTCGGCCGAGTCGGTGAACCGGCCCCCTGACGACCTCCCTGTCGAGCCGGAGTCTTGACCCCCTTGAGGCCACCCAGCCGAGCCGACATTTTGGACCCCCTGCGACCACCCGACTAAGCCGACGAACTAGGCCCCTCATGTTCTCCTAGCCGAGTCGGTGTCCCGACCCCCCTCGCGACCACCCGGCCGAGTCGGAATACCGGACCCCTGACAGGCTCCCGCACAAGCTGGTGTCCCAACACCTCTCACGGCCTACCGGCCAAGCCGGCGTCTTGACCCCCCCTTACGGTGCCCTGGCGGAACTGGCTCCAGCCACGCCCTCCAGGCCAAGCCGTGTTGGGCCTCACAGGGCCACGCCCTCACGAGGAATCGAGCCGAACCGGCCCTGAGCCCTGGTCGGACCACTCTCACGGCCAGCTAGGCTGGGCCCTACAAGCAGGGCCGAACACAGTGTGCCAGGCCGGACCCATCGTGTTAGCACGGGTTCACCTGAACCGGGTCAGCCCCTGGTCGGACCGGACCAGGGCCCACTACTAATCCATTACTTTCAATGGCCTTATAGTTGGCACCAGAAGACCATTTTACGAACCGTCAATTGCGTTGGTTTTTATGGTCCACGAAGGTCCCATTGTGTATACCCCACTAGAGTTCGGGGTAATGTTGAGATACGGTCTGGTTGGATCGTACACGAATCCAACTGGGACACTGAGACTAAAAGGATAATAAGTCACAGACTGGGCATCCGATTGACGCTCCGTTTGTTGTGTTGAGACACCTATGATGTGGCAGACCATTGAAATACTTCTCCGTGGGATTTCAGGGAAGTTGGAGCATTGACCAGTAGCTTGTGGACCAAATCTTCCAGAGACGAGCGCACATTTGTGAGGGAACCTAGTAGATGACTGAGACCTGAAAACTACTGACCGATCGACACTGAGTGATTCTACTAGCCCAGCGGGGAGTACCATGGTGTCGCGGCGGAACCACAGTGGGGAGAGCCTTGATATTGCAGGTGACCCACGATACTCAATAGGAGATGTACCTCAGCAAGATATGAGGGGGAGAGCCTCTATGTGATGTGGCAGAACAATGATGGAGAGTGACTCTGTGTGACGAGGCAGACCCATGGTACTCGATAGGAGTAGTATCTCAAAAGTCCATGGTTTGGGGGAAGCGCCTCTGTGTGAAGCGGCATGACCACTATACTCGATAGAAGAGAATTTCTCCAACATCTGAGGGTTCAGATTGATACTATACCTAGAATAAAATCATGTTTGATCTCAGTCAGTAACATTTGTGTTTATCTAATGATTGAGATGGAATACTTGATAACATAGGTATATTTATGGTAATTTACCTATGTGGGGTTATCTGTTGATTTCATACTCTGTGGTTTATCCTTATTAGATTTTGTGAGACATTGAGGGTCTTGGGGTCCCAACTGAGTATCGTTATACTCACCCCTACATATGTTATACCCGCACCTCGTTGCGTTGGTTACAGACGATGAAAAACGCTAATTGAGTCCAAGAGTACCAGGACTGGACATTGCTGGGAGGTGGACCATATGACATGTTGATATACGAAGGAGACCGAAAGATGTGGAGCAAGGAGAAGGCTATCTGAACCTAACCATTAGGTAGTATCTATGGTGGATGATCCAGGAAATGTTGTTCACCTTAATTTTTTTTTCCTTTTCAATTGTACTTGTTTTTCCAATTGTACTTATACTTTTTTGTTGGGCTTATATTTCAGCCCCTCTACTTTTAGCACTCTTTTGTATACAGTTTAACTTAGTGTTTTTCTTCCAGCTCATACTCTGTTGTGTTTCCCAGTTTAGGGATTTACCCCTTTGGTGCTAGTCGCAAGCCCCTAGACTATGGATGGCGGGTTTGGGGTAGTCACAACACGAACCCCGGGTGATGGGTGATGACATATTTATAAATATTATTTTTTTCAAAATTAATTTATTATTTGAAATTATTATTTCAAAATTACATAATATTCAATATGTTTTTTTTATGAAATGCCTAATTTTTTTATTAATAGAAACAACTACTAAATTATAATTGAAAATAGTATATTCCTTTAAATTATTTCAAATGATCATTTATATTTGATTTTTTTGGAAGAAAATTTATATTACTTATATTTATATAAATCAAATTTTTTTCATTAAAATCATTTCCATATCTAATATCAATATAATAACATTATAATCATCTAAACACTTTCAATTTTAATACATGTTTTCTTATTGAATCCAATTGATTTATATAAAATAAACTTTTATCATCATTGAATTGAATAAAAAATGGTGTCAATAATTTCAAAAGGATTAATTTTAATTATTTAATTAGTTTAATAATATATATGACACTAATTATTTATAAAAATTGTTAATATTTGTTTATCTTGGTTATGGTAAAAATGCATTTACCGAATGGTTAAACTAAAATAATATGTGGTAAAATGAACAAAAAACATATCTAAAATAAATTATACGTAGATATTTTGATCATAGAATTTTTATGACTCTACAATAATATATTTTGGGACCTATTAATTTGATAATTTCTCTTACACCTTTTCCTTAACAAAATATTTTATTGTACCACTAACATCACTTATAATAGTCTACCCACTATTTTCTATTATTTACATCTTATAACACATTTATTTCCATTAAAAGAGAAAATAACATCCCCAAATTTATAATCTAATCATATAGTAAATATTTTTCTAATAAAACTATACATGTAATGATTTTTTCTCATCCTAATTAGGTTACATAAAAAAATCTGTAATGTTCTTTAATGAAAATATTAATTTTATTTATTCCTCACCCTCCTTCAATTGATATCAATCCATGATGGTATATCAAATGAAGTATCATGAATATAATATGATGATGTTTTGTAAAATACATTACCTGTAACTAATCGCAGATCAATCATATCAATTATGAAATCATCATTGTTATGTTTGGTAGAGTACAACATCCTGAACCCATGTAATTCGTTTTTGAATTATCACCTCTCTCGTTTGGTTTTGATGAAAGGTATAAATAATATATATGATAGTTATGACATTTGTTTGAATATAAAGACATTATATATTAAATTTTGTTTTTTAATTTCATTTTACATATGGAATATGATAATGATACTCATGTATAAGGTGGACTACTAACTCACTATCTGGTATGACTTGTTTTTATATAACTATTTACAGGAATAAAAAAAACAGATTTATTGATTATATGTGATAAATATGATATATTTTATACAATAATAGAAAAATAATATTAAAAAATCATTTTATTCTGAATATTTTCACTCAGATAATGAAGATAACATCATTCATGAACCTATGTCATTCCTCTTTCATTATATGATGTGAATCTCTATTCATCAAAAACCAAATTGATTATATATATAAATATTTATTATAGAATAAAATTTCATATAAGATATAACAAATATTTTATAGTTTAAATATATTAGTTACCTCATTTCGATAATTATTATTGATTAATGGATTCATTACTCATGCTAGTTAATGACCAACCCTCCCCCTGATTGTAATGCATTTCATTTTTCAGAAATGGATTTAATGATTGGTATTGAAAACTAATTGATAAATAACTGTGATAATTATTTTAGTATTTTTATATTATAGAATATTGACACATATAAAATAAATTATAACAATAAATATAATGGCAATGAATGAATGAGAAAACAAGGAAATTGAAACCTAAAACATTGAATATAATGAAGGATTATTAATGAAAAGGTGATAAAATTTTCTAAATGGAACATATATGATAATATAAATATTAATATGATTATTTAAAAAGTTAATAAAATGTGTTAAAACACTATTAATGCATCCAAATCATGACCAACATAAAGGAATCATCATTTATAGGGATTTTACCTCAGTTTATCATTATTGAAGAATATTTTAATGTTATGCCCCTAATTTCATTCATATTATTTATATACAACCGATTTGACATGAAATATCATGGTTCCAAAATGAATAATTGAATTTTAGGTACCATTATTAATTATTTCATCCAAGGGGGTTTGACTTTAAATATTCCTAGTTGTGAATAATTTAATAACTAAATTTAAATTTTTTTGTTATATTTTTTATTTATTGATAATGAATTTATTTGACAATTTGTATAATAACATTTGATTATCATATGTTTAATTTCCAATTGTTTCATATGGATCTAATTCTTTCACACATACTAGATTCACATATGAATTCACACATCATTATTATGATCATTATAAGGGTTTATTTTACCACATCCTTTTTTATCGATTTATTTAGTTTATTCTACTTTGAATAAATTTATTTTATAATTGATTAATAAGATATTTTATTAATACTAGATTGTTTATATGGTATTTTTCTCAGTTAAAATTTCTATTTTCCCAATATTTGTTACTAAAATTATTGAAAATTAATTTAAAGAAGTAAAACATCATTTCTCTATTTTGTTATAAATTTTTTTTCTTCAAAAATAATATTTAATAAAGAAAAATCATATTTTCAACCATTTTATATATTATTTATTAAATAAATGGTTTCACATATTCAATTTTTTATGAATAATTTATGTAATATTTATGTTTTTTTCAAAAAACATGCATTATAATTTTACCAAAAAGGTCAATGGAAGTTATTCTAACATTCATGGAATGTAACTAATTTTCTTTATTCATAACCACTCAATGTATTTAAACAAAATTTATACGATTAAAATGTTATTTTAAATGAAAATTAGTTGAAATTTTTTAGATGTTTACTTTTTAAAATTTATGTTTTAAAAATGGATATGATATTATTGTCGAAATATTTCAAATGATATTATTATGCTGTTTCCATTTATCAAAAACAATATATATTTCTTTCATATATAATAATCTATGTATCTGATGTATTGATAAAATATAATTTACTCTCGATGTATTATGAATACGTTTATTTATTGGTAAATGTAGTGTATTAATTTTTCCAGTTCAATTGTTACTGTTGAAGTGAAATATCATTCGCCCCTTTCATTTTAGGTATGAATTTGACTTAGTAAGTGATAATGAAGGCCCACTATATCACAATCATTCTTCATTAAGAGTAATTAGAAAAACTACACTTGGTTTTGGATCAGGTTTTAACCATTTATGTAGTTATTATTGAACAAGGCCTCGATGATAATAGATATCCATGAAAAAGTCTCAACTGTGTATTTTAGATATAAGAAATTATGAATTCCATAATTATTAATTCATCTATTGATATACCATTGGATTATTTGATTAGTTATAATATCTATGGTTATTATTCATACCCATGTGGTTATTTATATTTAATTATTAGATCATCATTTATCGTTCTAATATTATGCTAAATTTATTATTAAATGAAATTTATTTCAATTATTTATCATTCCATATTAATTATTTCGTATTTTATAAAAAAATGTTTACCTATGTTAAACCTTATTGATTATTTTATATAATCATTTTCTAATGTCTTAAATACCTCAGGTTTCCAGGAAATGTTTTCTGATTGATATATTGGGATATACTGATGGGTATAATGGTCTTATCAAAAAATATTTTATTGTATATTTTAAAATGTAATGAAAATTTAAAATATGTATATTGTTTACCAAGACCACTAAAATAATTAGTTCATTATGGATGAAAGGTTTTGAAATTTATTCCTACTAAAAAATGTAGACACTGGCTCGGGGAAACTTTGGTAGGGTTTAATACAATGTGATATGGTCAATGAATTCATGCCTTATGACCGGAAGCTACTTAAAACAATGGTTGAAATCCGTGTTTAATTAAACCACCAAAACCTCAATACCAAAGGAAAAAAACTGTATTAAAACTATACACATCATGAAAATCCCAATGATACTTAGGTCATGACAATATAATCAATATTTCATGATATATTGAATAGGTGTGTTTAGAATAAAAAGAAAAGGAATAATAGAGATAGGTGGAATAGAGAGTGGGTGAGAATGGGGTGGAATGTCCCCCTATACATTTGTAACCCCTCATAGATTCCTAATTATAATTTATTTTTTTTATATTTCCATCATTACAATTATTTAATTCATTTTTTCCTGAAGTAAAAATTTCTCATCCACTTTCCTCAATTCATTCACTAATCAAATATCAATTACATTTTAATGTCTAAAAATATAAATATATTAAATAAATTAATTTTATATATCATAAAAATCATCTTTATATATAAATATATTTACATTTATTTATTTATGCACATTATATGTATACACACACCCCAACATATATATATAACACAAATATATACATGTTGTATATATATTTTATAAATATATACGTGATATATATATAAATAACAACATCTTTATAGATGTATATACCCCCACATGTGTATATATATTCATATATATATATATATATTCTCTATATGAGTACCCATTATATATATGCACCCAAATTATTTTCCCAATTTAATAACAATAATAAATACAAATATAATTTATTATTGTTAATAAATCATTGAAATCAACTAAAATTTAATAAAAAAAACATTTAATATTATTTGGGGGTATTTAATATTCGTGAAAAAATCAAGAGTCCATGATATATCATATTAATTACTTTTATTTAAATAATGCCAAGGTCGTACAAGCCTACGAATTTTAATGTAACCCCGTTCCTAAATATGAAAATAATTATATAGAATATCTAAGGGGGAAATAGGATGTTTACCCTAATATAATTCCATTAATAAATAGATGTATTCGTAAATTAAATTTTTACACCACAAATAACTGCTATTTATTATAGAAAGATGAAATTGGTATCATTGAAATATAAAATACTACAATTTTCCCACCATAATTTTCGCATCCTAGAAAATAATTTCAGATCATGGATCCACTACCCCACACCATAGAAGTATTCATATTAAAATATATTTTTGAAAGAATAAAATGAAATCTGTCAATTCTAATTCCATTAGAATTAATAAAAACCCCAACTTATACCAATTAATAACCAAATAGATTTTATTTATCATGACCATTTTATTTAAGGATTATATCGATATCCCCAATATCAACATGTTATTCAAAACCAATTATTCACATTAAAAATTAATTTATGTGATTCTCAAATAAATTATCTCTAAATATAATATAGAAGGGCGCATATCACATATTGAAAAGACAATAAATTATGCATGCTCTATCCAATGAAATCAATATGTATATATGGATTGTGAACCTATATGCCTAGAATGATGCATGAATGAAAACCAAACTCCATAAATCACATATAAACATCATTTAAATATCCCAAGAAGAATTTTATAAATAGTAACATCCAAACATAATTTAATAATTTTATGGAATCATAGTGTTCCATAATATTGTACGAATTTAATATTGTCATTGTTCACTTATATGAGTCCTTACTATCCTATCATTCATTTAACCATTCCCAAATCATGGAATATAAGAAATATAAGATAGTAAATAATAGACCATTGATACCATTGTATATCATACCACATGAACCACAATGTCCTATTTGGAATTTTACATGAACTCTGGCACACCTCCTCAAATTCTAGATGTTTCTAAATATTATATATGTACTTTAATAGAACTAAATAGGGACTATATTATCTTTCACATTTCGCAAAATAAATAACATAAATTTAATAAAATTAATAATCCTAATGTTAGTGGACATGTAAAAAATGATAATCATACTATAATAACTGTATAAAAAAGAAACCCGAGTAAATGTAAATATTGTGAATAAAAGATAGTTGTTGATCACCCGCTAGAAAAACATCTTGAAATGATCGAATCCTCTTACTACACCTACTCAACTATCCACAATACGTCATTTTCAGTTCACCTTATATCTAGTCATTAACTCTACAGGTTCCCTAAAATTCTAATGTAGGGTAGTGAAGGAATCAGTATGAATCCATCAATGGAACATGATATTAGTGAGAAAGAAAATATGCTCATTCATTTAAATTAATAGAGGGTGAATATATATACAAATATGTAACACACGTTACAATCACATGTTCGATCATCGGAGATTAGCTCTACCTAATTTAGAACCATGTAGACAGAAACATACTCTCTTCGACACAATGTCGAATGGGATCACTGGAAGTCAGAATAAAAAATAATCCTGGAGTATTTTGTTACACGAATGGGACACATACCTCTTGTTGACATCATCCTATTAATTACCAACCAATGTGGTCAACTCATGACCATATCAATTAGATTTCCAAACAAATATGAATGTCTCACAGGCTAAAATTTTTCTTATCTCATTACTCATATGAGTATAGACCAAATCATGCATCACATACCACTAACTATAATAGTGAAATACATGACAAACCTTGCCTAGGATATACCATTTTAAAGATATTCCCAATCATTCATCAATTCTTAGATGAATTCAATTATGTATCATATATTACATTCCATCCAATTTTAACCAATTCATGGTTCACATATCACATGCCAACCAATGAGTGTATACCTACATGCTAAACTATAATTGAAAAAATAGTATTTATGATACATAATGATGAGAATTTATTAATATCACATCAATTCACGAATTAAGCATCAATATAGTCATCAAAACCCATATTTAAGCTGCAAAAGAGTTTTCCAAATACTACTACACACACCACTTATGATATTGTAACAAACATATGACTCATAAGGTCTACAAACAAACCCAAAACTGATTACAACATCACACAATAATATAAGAACAACAATTAAGGAATTCTTATGGCTACGTGTGCCCTGTAAAAATTTGTTCAATTTCCCATATAACACATGCACTAATATTAATGATATTGTATACATAATTTTCACAATGGGATACAGATGCATGAAAACAACCATTCCAACAGACCCTATAAATCATGTGCTAATGATAATAAATTCATACACATAGGATTCTTAAATGGATACACATGAATACCAAAAAACACACCAACAACCCATATAAATTATTATTTAATGTCACAAAATTCGTACACATTATTTTCACACTATGATAAACATATACACCAACATCTACTCCAAAAAACATTTAAATAACTAAAATCTATCAGCGAATTAGGACACATATGTTCTACATAGGTATCCACATGCATTCCACAACCATGAAAAAAACATATATAAATAATGTGATAATTTTATGAAATTGCATCTTTAGGATCAATTGATTTTGATGAAAAGGAGTGATGTCTGAAATTAATTTCTCCAAAATCTTCACTACCATCATAAAAAATATGTTTAATCTTATACTCATAATGAAAAACCCAGCGGCACCAATGACACATCAATCTGACTAATATCTCATGAAATATTTAAGATATATATTTTTAAACTAATAATAAAACAAAATAATAAAAATTATATATAGAGGGGAGATACATATGAATATAGAGGTCAAAGAATGGGGATATATTTCCCCCTCTACATGGTTCACCCTCCCTTCTGCCCCATTTATAATTTTTCTAAACATTTTCATCTTAAATTTTCGTTGAATCATTATAATTTTTTTATATGTTTTCCCTTATAGTTACTCAATCCATGCAACACTCATTTACCAATTACAAATTTATTATTGTCTCAGCATTTAAACATATTTAACCATTCATTAAATATATCAAAAAAAGTCATTCACACATATATACACACACATATAAATATATATAAATATTCATAACGATTATATATACACATAATATATTTATATTCAACTAATTTATATTCATGTTAAATATACATATATACATAAATATATAAGTATATATAACTATGCATGTTTATATAAACATTTATCTTATTAACATATATATATATATATTGACTACAAAATTATTTTTATAAATTAATTAATAATTTAAAAAATATTTCATTATTATTAAAAAATCTCCACACTCGTCCCCTTGTAAATAATATAAACCATAAAAACAGATAAAAATAAATTATTTTATTAAACAAGAAAACCCATTAATTTAGTGTATTTATAAATTAAACATAATTCCATTTTGTTTCTTTAACTGAGATAATAATAATAATATAATTATTTTTATTAATATTATTATTAATATCCCAACAAATATTCAAAATATAAATATTTTTTGCATTCAAAACATAATCAATTTGATAAAATTATTCTCATACCTATATTATATCATTATTAATAAATTTCCTCAATCGTAAAAATTAAAAAAATTAACATACATGAGATCTAACAAAACAGAAAATGTACACAAAGGTTATGTTTCCCCTATGGTGAAACCCTCATTCCATATTTAACATAAGTCAATGATTTCCCATGTTAGACACTATTCAAGGGGTATTCTATTATTTTTGGGAAAATAATAATATTATTTTTAAATAAGTTATTTAGAATTGTGATTTGATTGACCTACCCATGTAAAACAAGTTATATCATTTCAAGGATAAAACAAAAATTCTTGACCAAACAGTTTTGTCATATTACATTTAAAATATTACATTCTTAATAATTTTAATTTATTCAGAATATTTTACTTTATGTAATATAATATACTTAAATTTTTTATTTATTCATTTACTATACATATACACACCTCAAAATTACATTCGAACATAGTCCTTTGATCCAAAAATATTTTATTATAAATTTCAATGTGATAATATAGATAGGAACATTATGTAAGTATTGTATTAAATTCATGTACTAAGTATTTAATTTTTTACAGTAGTAGAAAAAATAGTGGCATTCATATAATTGCATACATCAATTGCTAAAACAACATTATTTAGTTTAATTGGTTTTATAGCTAATTATCTGCATGGAATCAAAAAGTTATAAATATTAGCATTCCCATAAACAATGAAAAAATATGCATGTTATGATCATATTGAAAAAATTATATAATTATTGTTTTGATGAATTGATTAATTTATTGGTAAATGAATCAAATTTTTTCCATAACATAATAAAATGATATATTTGTGATATGTTTTGATTCATAAATAAGGGATACGATTCTATATGGATGAAATATTTCATATTCATTATAAAGGTATCAAGGTAATTAATGACTCATGATGATAAATAACCAACACGAAATTTATTCTATTGCAGTAATATTTTCTTTGAAGATATCGAGACATTATATTTTTTATGAAATATTATAGATATACGTTAACCATAAGATCCAAAAAAACCCTTAACACGAATACCTCAACACAAGAAAATGAAGATGGCACAATATTCTTAATGACTAATATTATTTAATAAACTATAACTAAATGACGGAAAATATGTTTGTTGATGATTTGAATATGAAATATAATATAATTATGAAACAATTGGAGATTGAGGGGGGTCCTATTTTTAATCTTTTAAATATTTATATATTAATTATTAACTACTTAGAGACATCTATAATTTTAAAAATTAGTACTATATCTTATTTTTTGGACTTATTAAAATTTTCTCAATAAGACAATGAGAATGTTTAGAAGAAAATTAACATAGTTAATGATGGGTTGTTGGTAGTGGTCATTTTCATTATAAATAAATTAAATTTGTAATAGTAATATGTGTTCCATATATACTTAATCTGAAAATGGAATAATTTGATGATTCCGTTTGATTGAATTTCCATATACACCCATGTAGTAAATGATTTATTATTGTTTGAGGTAATATATTTTGGGATAACATGATGTGTGGAATAATTATTATGTATCTTGATGTTTTGTATTCAACAACTTATAGCTAATATAAAACAACCATGTGGATTCATTAAACCCATCGATATTTATTTGTGTTATTTTGATGACCTCACTATGGAAATTATCAAAGGACAACACAATACATATTGATGGAAAAATGAAATATGGGGTATTTATGGTTGAATAACAAAGTATTCAAATTTTTTGAATATAAAAGAAACATTATCGCATGACCTCCCCACAATAATCTATATTAGTGATGTTTTAATACTCAAAATTGAACATATATATATATATATTGTGTTTGATCAGATCCCCTATTTTACATATATATTTAGGAAAAGATTTTAGAATAATCATAATACTGATCTTCATTGGATAATCACTTTCTATAATCAAATTGATGGAATGTTTTTACAGACTATTCAATCATTTGAAGATGGTATAAAGAGACGATCACATTATATTCAACATAAGTGGGATAAAATTTTTTTCATTGATATATTTTAAGAATTAAATATTTTACATTAAATTTTCAAAATAAAATAATATGATGAATTATATGGAATGATATTCAATACTTCAACTTGTTTTGATAAAGTTCATGAATGTAATATTATATTACATTAACTTATTGAGGGGGAAATAACAAAGGTAAAGAATATTTGAGGACATATTAATGTATAAAAATGTAGTAAAAATAGATATAATAAAATTTTGAGGGTGGATTTCATGTTTTTAGTGGTAGATCACATTTTCATGAATGTATATCCATAAATTATTTCCATACGGTTCGAGTAGAAGGTAAAAAATCGAACCAAGTATACTGTACAGTAAAAAATTTTATACCGGATTAGAGACTAGGATTACTTATTGGATACACCACCAAGCCTCTCTAAGGTTCATGATGTGTTTAATTTATTTTAATTAAGGATGTATATTCCAAAACCAATGCATGTGTGAATCATATATGAAATTGATATGGAATGTAATATATCTTACTATAAAGTTATATCAACAATTCATTCTCTAAGGTGATTATATAGAGGAATAAAAAGTCTCAACTTGTAAATGAAAAATGTTTAAATCCTCAAACTGTGGAATCAATATGGGAACCTTATGATGTAATGAATAAGATCACAAATTATTTATATTGAATGTGGCTTAAATTTAAATTTCAGCCATGTTATTGATAGGGGTAGAATAAATGATCTAAGAACAAATTATATTATGGGAAAACTATGTTTAAATTATAATATAATAATATTAATAAATTATTATTTCATTAAAAAATTATACTTATGGGGTGAATATTTATTTTGTACATACATGGACAAAACGACCGTATAATTATTTTCATAAATTCTACATTACAATTATTTATTTATAAATAATCAAAATGTTCAAATTTAATTATTAAATGATTTTTTCAATTATTTTAATTATATATATATATAAAATATTATTAACCATTAGTTTTTTTAAAATTAATATCAGAACAATTGGAGTAAAAAAAGCTATTTTCCTAAAAATGATTCTTTTTCATTGGATATTTGTTTTTTAGAATGACTAATTCCCATCCACTCTCACTAATTAAAATAATCTTTAATGTAGAATTATTTAAATATATTATATTAATTATATATCTAACGATAATTATTTAAATCAATATACTTATTATTACTTTTCATATATTTAATATAAGAACATTTTATGCTATGACACCCATTTCTTAAAAAACGTTATTTCATCATGAATAACATATCTATTTTTAATCTAAAATAATTATCTTATCTAAAATAAATTTAGTAAAATGAATTGTATATTTGAAATAATAGTATATGATAATATATAATGAGGCCACATTCATGTTTGTTTTTAATGATTACTAAAAATGATACAAATTGAATAATATCATTGATGTTATAACGATGTTTTAAAGATAAATAATCATATGTTAAACTATTACACACAAATTGAATTTTAATTTATTAAATTGGGTTTCATGTTTTTGATTCATTTGGGAAAAAATATCTAGTATGGAATATTTTATTTGATACTCAAAGGATTAACATCCAAGCATATAAAAATTTAAAATGTTCTAGAAAATAAAATTGTAATATTCGTTAAAAATAGGGTATAAAGGGATAAATATTTTCAAAATATTCCTATTTATGTGATAGAGGATTCCGTAAACTATTAATTCAAACAAATACATTATTTATAAATTTTTGAGGCACATGGGGTCCCAATGCATTCCCATTATTTAATTGTATAGGGTATTTTAAAAAGTCACCCACTAATAAATAATAAAAGGGAAGTCCATACTCACCCTTACTTTCATTGATAGTTCCCTTTTTAACCACAAAAACAATAAAAATATCTTTAAACCCTTATGCACATTCTAGAGATACTTTTAAACAAAATATAATAACCATATTTTCCTTATAAATAGATCCAAATGAAGTTTATCTAAGATAATTTGATCATAACAACAATTATACTTATTTTTTATAGAACCATAAATTATGTATTAACACATTCAATATAATGAGAAAAAATAATATATAAAATAATAATATTTTCTTAATTTGGAGGAAAAATATTTATCAACGCCATTCTCCATCAAATGAGAATTGTCCTCATTGCACATGTGTACTTTGGGAGACCACCTCACAAACAAGTGTAATTGCTTTTTCCAGCACCAACTCATATGGATGTTCATAATGATGGAAATAAATAATATATATGATACATATGTATTTATATTAGTTTAGTAAAATAAATATGCAACACACTTCCACATGCATTAATCCATTAAGGGAATGATATCATCTATCAGTTATAATTAGGTTATATCCTCTCCAAAATGTGAAGAGAATCACTTTACATATGTGAATTTCAATGATGGTTCATTAAATTTATATAATAATTAAATATTTTCTTTAGGACACAAATATTATTCTAGATTTTATGGGACTATATAATACATTGAAAAAATTTAACATACATAAAAGAAACATAAGAGAAAACAAGATATTTAATACCCAAAACAATATTTTTATAATAAAAAATTATTGATGAATATGTGGTAAAATGATATTATAAAAATACATATAATATTTCAAATATGAATATGGTTGTAGAATAAATTAATAATATTGAATGAATCATTATAAATTCGGTTAAATTATTTCCAAATAATTTGATGTTTGACGTAGGATATTTCATTTAAATTTAAATTTCATTGAGGCATATGTTTTAATAATCATATATTTAATTTTATGTGGTGAATACACTACCAATTATATTTTATTAAAAATAATATATAATAATTTTATTAATGATTATATTCAATTTTTTATTTCTTGGGGATAAAATTATAATGTTATAAAAGAGGTAAGAAACTATATTATAGTGGTATACACCGTTTCTAATTAAATCGTAATTTATTAATGGGGTCCAATAAATTATCATTCATAAACCAAATTTTACCCATAAATAAAATATTTAATTATTTTTTATACTATTTTCCAAATTTCATCTTTTTTACATCAATCAAATATTAAATTATAGAACGGAACAACAATTTTTTTATTCAAATGACATAAATATTAATTCCTACCCTATTTTTTTAAACATGTTTTTATAGAAGAAAACTTATCTAATAAAATTATATATCAAATATATTTAATGTTACCCATTCATTAAGAAAAATTATTTTAATCGATTATTACTTGTTTTTTAAATGTAAATATTTTAGAAAACTGTCATAGTGAATTTATTTTCAAACATATAGCACAATAATAGACTTCCACACCACAATAAAAATTTGAATAAATTTAGCATCATGTACATTTTTGAAATGGGTTTACATATAATTTTTTTTATGAATTCCTATTTTAATATTTCACTTTTATTCAATTTAATCGTGAAATGAAATTATAGTCAGACCCTATTTTACTAATTAATCTAATGTCACCTCTCATTTCTTGACTAATTTCTTAATAACTGACATTCTCTTGAATCAACCAATTTCTTGTGAAAAATATTTATTGTAAAACAAATTTCACTTAGATATACATATTCTCCGTAACATGGATTTTGTTATTTGTTAATGAATATATTATATTTATATGTATATTTAATATGTAATGTTGTTTAATTGGAATGGGAGATATTGATAAATCTAGTTTATTTTACAAATACATATATTTGATTATAAGGTAATGGTTTCCTGACTAAAATCAGTAATTATTTATAACATGAATGAAATAGACATTCCTGGATGGGTTGAGAAAAAAATTATATAGTCCCTAAATGCTTTGGTAGGTCTCATGAAGTAAATATGTTGACCCAATACAATATTTTTTACCCATTGTTTTAAAATTTCTTCTAAAAGATCTTAAATACAAGTTATATCCTGCTTTATGAGATCATTATATCCAATATTACTTATTTCAGTTATTATTAATTCACTTTTGAATAAATCTTACAGTTACGTTGATATTACACATTCATTAACTGATTTCTCATGTAATTGAGTAAATGAAATGTGTTTCATTTATTAAATTTGTATAATTAATTATTCATCCTCTAATAATGATTTGTATATTAATAAAAAATGAAATGTGTGTAAAGGTATTTAAATTTCCTTAATTTTAATTCTATATTGATTATTGATATATTTCTTTATAGATAACCCATACTAATCATTTGAGATCATTATTATTTTATTTAATTTCCTCCTCATATAATGAATAATTATTTGAATATGTTTAGATATTATTAATGTATTCCTTTACTATGATATATATTTTATACCCAATATAAAAATTGTATCATGTTTGAATAAAGATAAACAAAATCTCAAATATTCAATCCTGTTAGTTTTCCCCACTTTAAATGAAAACATAATAATGTTGACATTGTTTTGGGGTTAATTCAATCATGTTTTTTAAAATTCCTATATCATAGAGATAGATTTCATTGATTAAAAATGGTACTGAATTTAATTTTCTATACATTATAAGAGGGTGTAGTGACGTAGCTAATACACTATGATGATTAATACATAGGACATGTTTTATTAATTATACTAACTAATTACATAGTAGAACAACCTAAATCATAAGTCATACTAAACCCCTACCTTAGGATTCAAGGATTGTAGTGAGATATGACATATATATCATGATTTATTTAAGATTTATGTTGAATTAGGGAATATTATAGAATATTCTCCATTCATAATATTCAAATTGTGTTAATATGTAACCATTAATAAATGGATAGGGATTATGCATTATGACCCTTTAATTAATAAACATGTATAAACTAGATTCATTTTTCAAAATTTTGTTTCATTTTTTATTATACTTTATGGTATGTATGACATAAAGGCATTGTTCATATATTTTAATCACAATTTTTCTTAGCATGTATCACCTACCACTTATTGTTTGATGAGTTGCTTATTTTAGTCATGTTTTGTCTCTTATATATTAGTTTTCACACCATATTATCTCTATCCCAATTGTGGTTGTTTTCGACTTATATTTTAATGGATTTTCCTCTATTCATTTATCAATGGTTTATTATGGGATATTTTTCTACAAAATCATTTGGTTCTAAAAAGTTATTTGATTGATGTTTGGTTATTATTATTTAATTTATTAATAGAGAACAATAATCTCTCATATTGAGGTCGAAGGAAAATTTCTTCTTATTGTATAAACTAGATTCAGATTATAATTATTTACGTTCTTTGGGTAATTATGGTATTGACCAAAAATTAATACAATAGACATAAATTACAAATGAATTGCAATAGATGTTCTGACCATGTGTGTTAATGATTTATTATTAATACCTCTTGTTATTTGTATGATATAGTTTCCTCATTTTTATTAATTAGTTTTGTTATTTAATATGATTTTTTTTATATTTAATAAATAAATTCCACATAATAATTATGTGAATAGTAAAATATGAATTTAAACATTACTATATTTACTACGTGAAATCTATAGAATATTTAAATTGTGTTTTATAAATTTTTAGTATCAATCATCGTCTATTAATAGCAGATTATTATAGATTATTTTTTCATTATACCTATAACTATTATTTGATTTTATTGAAAAAGGTAATGTAAAACATGGTTGTCAGAAATTAATTATTGTTGATAAGATACCTCCTTCATCATTAATAATGGCCTATTTTTCTTGGAATTATGGCATATGTATAACATTGTATTAGGGGTATGAAAAATAATTTTATTTTATATATAAGGATATATGGGATGGTTGAGATTTAATATGACATAATATGTGGGGTTAGTATATCTAGGGTACATTGTACATTTAGAGAGTGGGGATTTAATTTTTATTTTCACTGAGAATACATTAATTATATAATAGATGCGAAATGATATGATATGGGTTTAAAAATTTACTAAGATGAAGTGTGAGGTTGTTAATGGGTTTCATGGGTATATATTGAGAGCTGGAATATACAATCATTATTATTCAGGTATAATATTGTATATAGTATACAAATTATTTTGAGTTGTGAATCTACAAACTCAGATTTAGTTTTTTTATAAATATTGTGTTCATATTCATTATGGTTTCTAACAAAGAGAACTTATACATCTAGTTATTGAGTAGTAATTAAATAATTATGAACTCATGGGATGAATGCTATTGATAGTGATAATGAAATAAATAAATTAGTAGAATCTGTGGGTTTGTTTAATTAGATTATCTTATGACCATTTTATTGAAAAATATATTTTCTTTTGTAATTTATCATATCTTATTGCATTTTAATGATGTATAATTATTAATCCTAAATTTATAATGTCTGTTTAATAGAAGAAGAATAATTTTTAAAAATAATATTTTACTTGGAAAATAATGATAAGTATTAAATCATATGAATTTTTGAGATATCATAGTTCTAGAATATAGATTTGGAGACATTATGTAATATTGGATGATAATTATTATTGATTCTGAGTATATTAATTTCCCCTTATTTAGTTTGTGAATAACATGACACATATATATATTCTGATTTAAAATGGTCCACCACCCGATTCAGAAGGGAAACAAAGACCCATATTTTTTCCCCTAAAAAATAAAGTAAATAAGGAAATAGAAATATTTTAGTCTCCTCTACCCCACTATCCAATCTATTGGTTAATAACATACAGGTTAATGAGGTTTTTGTTATCTTAAGGGTGATTTATAAGTTAAAATTGGACATTATTACTCTCAAAATTTATTATATATACATATCTATGTGTGTGTGCAGGACACAATAGATTAATTTTATATCAAATAAATGTATTCAGTCATGGTGACTATAGTTTCTCGTTGTTTTTTATGTAGGGATAACAGTGCCTTGGGAAACACAACCTGACATAATGGATGAGGTGGATTTAAAAATTACTACATTGAAATGGATTCAATAATACTATTTTTTGATGATATGCATGATATTAATGATGATATATTTATTTAATATGAATAAAAGATGTATATTATGACTTGTGAAGGGAATTCAATTTGAGGATGTTTGAAATTTGGTATCAGGGTGAAAAATTAGTTGGTAAATAGATGTGTGGAAACATTTATCTCTATTTTCTCTTCCTAATATTTTTCTTATTTCTATGTTTTATTTTTTGAATGATCCATATTTTTATGGGATATGGTTTTATCTATTTACGGATGAGTGGGATTCATTTTTTATTTACAGGTTTTAATTTCTATTTATTGACACATTAAACAAGTTGTATTGTGGCAGATCTTATTTATTATAAATATAGGATAACCATATATATATATATATATATATATAGTTCTTTCATGTCATATAGATATGGGTTTTATCATTCTGGGAGATAATAACATTAACGAGTTTTCCTACTCTTTTTAGAGTTTTTGGACATGATCTTTGATTTATTTTTAAAACATTTTACATGTAATTATTTATATAATAACACATTAATGTTTTAGAATGGATTCATTATTTATTGATTTTATTGATTGGTATTTTCATCTTGTCCTTCACCATTAAATTTACATATGATTTCAATTCCACCCATTTTCATTGAACAACACCCTTAGGTTATATTTAGTTTAAGGAAAACTAAATTCCATATGATTTTTAATTTAATTTGGATTATTACGAGTCTGTAAAAATTTACAATGCTTTATTGTAAGGCCGGTGTGCTCAAAATGGATTTTTGAACTTTTTTAATGTATGTTCAGTAAATGTGCCAGCATCATTCTCAATATTTTAAATTAGTTCTTGGATTAAAAATATGAGGGCACCGTTGAATCAACAATGCCAATATTCTATTAAGGGAGGCTTAATGTTGCCGCGATAGGTTGGGTGAAAATGTAATTTTATGAATATTTTAAAGAAATAATCAAATAATAAAATTTGTTATTTTATTTTCCATACAACCTATTGAACAGTGGTGGTGGGACCGATGGGTTTTCAAGCCATTTAATGTCTCAACTCGACTATACTGTAACTACACTATTGGGAATTAAGAGGTTAATTCATCAATTAACATCATGAATTATAAATTGTGTTACTTACACTCCAATATATTTAAATGAAGCACGTGTTGGGTTTTTTGACATAGATTCTTCAAGAAATGATCCTTTGGAAAAGTATCACGACATCATCCACCAATGGAGGGAGGAAGCTTGTGAAAAAACTATCTAAGATAAATGAATGTCGTAGACTTCATCCAATGAGGACTCTTTTCCCTCCACAACCATGACACCTCAAATGAATCTTGAGGTAGGGGTGGTTGTTAAATTCAAAAACTCCGATTTCTATTCCTAGTTATTGAATTTGTGGGTGTTTGTGGAAGAAGATATAAACGGGGAATAATCAATATATATGTGATGTTTTATTTGTTGCCTTCTTGATATGATTCTAACGCGGATGGTGTGGACCAAATAGACAAGGCCCAGACCCTCCTCCGATTGTTTTATTGTTGTGTTCTCCATAGGTGAATTTTTAGTTTGACTAAAATGCGAATTAGAGGGTCACTTAGTGACCTTAGTATCTCAGGAGGCCCGTAGGTGTAGATGAGAGTAGAAACAAAGCTCTAGAGCCTTGTTGGAGCCCCAACAAAGAAGCCTTGGTGTGACACTAGTGTGGAGGCACTTCTCCGCACTATGACAGACAGGACAGGTGGTCGGACCTTGGCCGACTGTGTTTTGGTGGAAGGTGGTGAACCTTCGCGTGCTGTGGGGAGGTGATCGCTGCTTTGAAGCCGCGAATGAGGTTAGGGAACCTGCCCTGCGCAGGTCCGGTTGGGAAAATGGTCGGCCCCACGTGATGCCTCTAAATAAAAAGCATGAATGGATATTTCATTTTGGAATTTGGTCTAGCACCTGGCAGGCAGACCACGCCAACGGGCAGACCAGTTTGCTAAGGGGGATGCCACTAGTCGAGGCTAGTCGGGCCGTGCCGTAGCCCAGCGGCCTGCATCCGTGGCCCCGCCTGCTTGGGCCTTCTCGACAAGTTCAGGTCAGACCCAGACAAGGTTGGGTTAACCCCTACCGGGTCGTATCATCACAGGTTGGGTTGGATGGGGTCGGTCCTAGTGGTTTGAGTCGGGCCGATACCAACTTCAGGCCCAAATACGCCTAAAAAGTCATATCTCATAAACATGACACTTGTTTGATTAACTGTCTACGTCGATGATATATTTGAAATGAGACACTCTTTTTGGGATACTCCACATGAGTTTAGAGAATTTTGGAGTGTGGTCGGGTAGTATTGTAGCTGAATCCAACCAGGCCCTCGCCCCTAAAATGCATATAACACTCAGACCGGGCGTCCGATTAAGGCAACATCTATTGTGTTGGAAGCATTATGACATGAAAATTAATTGGGTAACTTATTCATGATACTTTATGCTAGTTGATGTATGAATGTTTAATTAAGGATTAGATCCTCCTAGAATCATGTGTACTATGTACAAGAATCCAAAGGCTAGTTGATACTTGAAGAATGAATAGTGATCATGTGTGGATCATCACCTAGCAATCAGGATTCGATCAGAAACTAAGGATCCTATATGGGTCTGATCATGTGTGGGTAAGTTCTCATCAATCCTATGTGGATTAGAGCATACTCATCTTATGTTTTTTATATTCTATGTGGGTCACCACTCAGTGATCCTGTGTGGTTCAGCGCATAGAGATTTAGTGTGGGTCAGATCCTGTGTGGGTAAGCGTGGGTTAATACATATCGATCACGGGAAGGTTAGATCTTCTGTGGGTCATCGTGGGTTAGTACCAATCGATTTTGTGGGAGTTATTAGTAGTTCCTCTTAAAAGAATAATATGATCTAGCCTTATGACTAATCATTTTTATATAATTTTTTAAGTTATACCTGGTTTGATATGATTCATTTTTACTGTACTTTTTTATTGAGGTCATTATTTGTGGTTTTCCATTGTGGAATTCTGATATTCCTTCGAGGATCTCAAGGTACCTACTGGGTATTGTTTAAATAACCCCTACATGGACATTGCCATCACCTTGTTGTGCCTTGTGCAGACCACAACCATCCTTGACTGAGATTCGGGGATCTAGGACCTGATGGTAGAAGACAGTGACTATTGATTTGGAGAGCAATGGAGATGACTTTTACCAACCCTTTAGGTAGTATCCTTGGTGGATGATCTTAGGATTTTTTTTCTATTTTATGGTTGTATTGTATCATTCAGTTGAATTGTATTTCGACCCCTTTACTTTCATTAAACACTTTTACTATTGCAGTTTTATTTCATGGGTTCATCTTGTTGTGTTCATGGCTATGAGTTTGTTAAGGTTAAAAGAAATTCCTTCCCGTTTTTGGTGATATGTATTTTTGGTGCTAGTGGCCAACCCCCTGTCCTATAGAAGGCGTGCTTCCGGTAGTCACGACATGGGCCCCGAGTGATGGGTTGTGATAGCATGGTATCATAGTAGTCGGTCATACTGAAGAACACAGACTCTGATGATTCCAATAGAGCAATATTTTTATGTTTTTTTATTGTGGATTTCAGTTTGTTGAGTACAGTTTCGAGGATATGGGTGACGTACCCATTCACAAGGACCATGAATTCTGCTTTCTGACTCAGTGTAATAAAAAATGTTTTTATGTGTTTTGGAAGTGTTTTACATTTAATTTCATTCAAGTCAGCTCACCAGGTATAACTTATATTCCATGGAACACCTCTTTTTTTTCATGATTCTTCCGCATAGACAGCCAGCCAGCAATCCAGAAAGAGTTAATGATGATGGACCACTAAGCGACGAGGATTCATTGCAGGGCCCTCATACTGCGTTGGCACCTTCGGGTGGTGTACAAGTAACACCACCACTTAGAGGGAAGTAGATACCACCAGCACTTCTAGAAGACTCTGTATGCTAACAATGAATATTGAATGAGTTCCAGAGACAAAGAACTCTGAGTATTGTAGGTGAGATAGATCCCAAGGTAGATGAGGACTGGGCGGAGGCTGTGGCATGGGTTTTCCACATAGATGAGACTCCAGCAGAGAAGATGTTAATCTATTCTGCTAGCATATTCTATGGAACGACATAGAGATGGGGAATTATGATTCATTATATGAATGTGGAGGTGACACATTCCTTGTTGGACTTCGATGCCCTTTTTAGGGCATAGTTCATACATCTGACTTTACACTCAGTGTGTATCCATGATGTTCTGCACTTACAGCAGGGGTGCCTATCACTGGCCGAGTACTCTACTAGATTTACTGACCTCTCATGAAACTCTTCCGACATGGTACAAGACCCATTCTTCATTTCCCAAACCATAGAGCAGGGTCTCTTACGATAGATCATAGCATCGATGATATCGCTCAATGTCCTGACGTAGGCTAGAGTGCTTGATCTAGAATTATTTTTGGAGAGCTTTTTTGATGAGATGGCACTGACGGTGGGAGCCATCACCAAATGATAGGTAGTCGAGTCATCTAGAGGAGGTTGTAGGTAGATGACACAAAGGTTCAAGAGGGACCAACCTTCTGGGGGATGACCCCCAGACATAGAGTCTAAGGTGCGAAGCTCACTAGGTTGAGCAATCTAGAAGAGGAGTAGAATGTGATTCATGTGCGGTAGGAAGGGAAACATGGCTCATGACTGCCCGACCTGTTGTACCGAAGATCAGCAGAGGATTGAGGGACCTCTGAGGAATTGGATGAGTTTTGAGCAAGGGGGTCCGCAGGGCGGCAGACGTAGCCGATAAGCAGGTCATGCAGTAGGTGGTGGACGATGGTTCGAGGTTCTACAACCACCACCCCCATTGGTACACCTCAACCTTAGGGAGTATGTGGAAAAGGGAAAGAACATCTTTAGGTGGAAAAGGCCTACAACCACAACAATATAGAGATTATTATATTAAATATCTATGTCTATTGCACCCTAACCATAGTTCTTATAGACATGGGTGCATATCACACTTTTATAGATACATCACTCGTTCAGAGCTCAAATATTCCTCAACAGGCATTGTCTTGATCCATTCATTTAGGTATTCGTACAGGATAATATTATACGATCACACACTAGTACAAACAATATGAGTTCACACTAGGAGGTGAGAGCTTCGACTGAGACTTAATAGTTTCAGTGACGAGGCCTTATGGAGTCATCTTTGGTATGGACTAGATATCCATAGTCCATGCTCAAAATGACTATTTTAGGCACAATGTGTGGTGTGTCCATGGGGATGGGACCTGGTTTTCCTTCTCCGATGTGAAGTGAAACTTTGCAGTACTGGCTGAACTTACATGGAGGAGGGTACAACGTGTCACTCAACTGTTGGCTAGCCATACCCTCAGATCAATTGACTCGAGGATTCTGAGTTATCCTATAGTGGTGGACCCGTATGCTTATGTCTTTAGTGTTGATGTATTGTGACTAATTCCTCCCATTGAGGTAGAATTCAACATGGACCTATACCCCAGGACGCCATCGATATCTACACCAGCATATCAGATGTCTCCTACAGAACATCATGGGTAGTGGATTTAGTTGGAGGAAATGAATGGGAAGGGGTTCAATAGGTCTGGTGTTTCTCCATGGGAATCCCTAATTTTGTTGGCCAAGAATGAATATGGTTTTATGAGGCTTTGTGTGGATTGTTGGCTCCTTAATTAGGTGATTGTGAATAACATGTTTACACTCATAAGTATTGATGATCTCTTCAAACAACTAAAAGGGGGGTAGATAGTTTTCGAAGATAGACCTCAAATCATGATATCATCATTTTAGGGTACACGATGAGGACATACCGATTAATGTCTTTTGATGTCGGTATTTCCATCATGAGTGTTTGGTGATGAACATTTGAATGACAAACGCTATGGCGATGTTCATGTGGATCTAGAAAAGGATCATATAGCCTTACATTGATCACATCATGGTGGTATTATTTAATTACATCTGGATGTACTTAGCATTGGAGGATGGCCATGCCACACACGTTATGATAGTTCTTGATACACATTGAGAGAACCGGATTTATAGAATGATCTCAAAGTGCAAATTCATATTATGAGATTTCCACTTCCTAGGTAACGTTATCTCGGATGTTGAATTTGTAGTGGATTCAGTGAAGATGGAGGTAATGATTTCTTGGGATCCACCCAAGAGTGTGAAAGAGGTGATAATTTTACTGGTATCAGATGGGTACTACCAGATATTTTTACCCAAACATTCCAGAGTTGGGGCACCTTTTTCAGCTTTGAAAAAGATGTGATAGCACTTTGTGAGGATGGAGAGAAGCCAACAACATTTTTAGGAGCTGTGGTAGTGGCGGATAAGTACCCCCATCATGATGCCACCTAAAGAGGTTGTTGGTTTTGTAGTCCACTGTGACACATCAAGGACCATACTCAATTGTTTCTTGATAAAGGAGTGGGTTTTGATCCCCTACGACTCACAGTAGTATAGAAAGAAATGGAAAACAATGCTACCCATGACCTAGAGATAACAGATGTGGTCTTTTCATAGAAGATGTGGGAACAATACTTGATGGGTGAGTGGTGTACTATTAACTCTAATCACAATAGTGTCACGTATATATTCTCATAGAATTACATTTTCTAAAGGCATCAGAGATGGATGTAGATTCTCTTGGAATCTGATGTCTTGTCTACAGTTGTTGAGTGAGGTGACATAGCAGCTAGCTGCATTGTAGTTATCCTTAGTGGATCAATATGGAAATTATTACCCCGATTATATGGATGTTACCCCACCACTCCTTCATTGAATTATAGAGGCATTGCATGTGGACGTAGAATGCAAGGCCCGACAAGCTTAGATATCATCAGGACATGCTCCTGATGGATTTTTTGATGGTGGGGAGAATGTCGTTCTCTTCAATGGATGCACCATAATATCAGGTATTCTACAAGAGGAGGTGTTGATGGGGTTTCACACATCCCATTTGGAAGTACATCATAGAGTGGGGATGATGTACCCAGACCCTTGGCATTAATAATGGTGGCCATGGATGATGAATGTTATGGTAGAGTTCGTATCGTGATTCCTAACTTTCCAGCAAGTGAAAGGCAAGCATCAGGTACCAATAGTCTTAACTCAACAACTTGAGGTACCAAAATGAAAGTTGGATGGTATATCTGTGGACTTCATTATGGGTATACCATGTACTTCTAGGTCCATGATTCCATGTGGGTGATTGTTGACCAACTATCTATGTTAGCCCACTTCCTACCCATCTGAGGTCACAGGTCAGTAGAGGGATTGAGACACCTCTACCTACATGAGATTTTATGACTTCACAGGGTTACATCAACGATTTTATCAGATCATGTCACATTTCGTACATACCATATATGGATGAGATTTCAAGAGGTGTTCAGGACTCTTCTACGCTTGAGCATCTCAATTCAACCTCAGACATATGGTCAGATGGAGTGGATCATACAAATCCTCGAGGACAAGCTTTGTTCTTGTGTCCTTTATTTTTTCCAGAGTTGGGAGGAAAACCAACCACTAGTGGAGTTATCATAAAAAATTAGATGTCACTACACCATCAGCATGAATCCATTTGAGGCCATGTATGTGTTACCTTGAAGACCACCCCTATGCTAGATGGACCCATGAGAGTCAACAGTTATGGGTCCAATGTTGGTACATGCTACCATGGAGTAGGTGCATATCATCCAAGAGTAGATAAGGACTACATATAGTAGGCAGAATTCATATGCTAATAAGAAATGGATACCCATGGAGTTCGAGGAAGGGGACCATACCTTCCTTTGGGTCTCACAACGATGAGGATTACAGATTTTTTTCCGGGGTGGCAGGCTATCTTTGAGGTCTATTAGACCTTTATAGATCCTATTCAGAGTAGGAGAGGTGGCGTACCATCTAGATCTTCCCCCACATATTCCCATTTTGCATAATTTTTTTCATCTGTCATAGTTGTGGGAGGTATGTGAATGATCCATCACACGTTATCGACTATGTAGAGCTGGACATCGACGATGGGGCGATGATTTCTTTGTTTCCGATGTAGTTAGAAGATTGGTAGGATAATGTCCTTTGTGGGTGGTCGATTCTTTTGGTACGAGTTCATTGGAAGAACAGGAACCTCCTTGAGAGCACCTGGGAGTGGTAGGCTCAAATATGTGCTCAATACCCCCATTTGTTCCATTAGTTTTGTAGTAGGTTTCAGGGACCAAAATCCCAAAGATGGGAAGAATGTAATGAACTAGAAATCTATATGAATTTTTTTGAATTATTTGGGATTATTATGAGTCTACATAATTTTACGAATATTGTTTCACAGGACCAGTGTGACCTAAATAGTTTTTTGAACCTTTTAGTAAGGTACATTATGTAAACACATGGGTGACATTTTTTATCTTTTGAACCAGTGCTCGAATTTAAAATCTAAGGGAAACATTGAATCTGCAGTGCCATTATTTTCATTAGGGAGGATAAAATTGACTTTAGTGTGTCATGTGAAAAAGTTATATATTTTTTTTCTTTTAAGAAATAATAAAATAAATAATAGTTTTCTTTCATACCACCAGTTGAGAAGTGTTGGTGGGACCGATGAGTTGTCATTCAATTTAATGGATTCACTCTACTATATTGTAAACCGACCATTTAGAATATATAGGTTTATTCATTATCTAACCTCATTAATTCTTTGTTGCATTACTCACCCTCCCCCTCTATTTAAACAAAGCTCGGGTTTGGGTTTTTGACGTGAATTCTTCAAAAGAGGAACCAATGGAAAAGTACCACTGCATCTTCCACTGATGGAGAAAAACATTTCTGATGCAACAATATGTGATCAAAAAACAACGACGACTTCATCCAGTGAGGGATCTTCTCCCGCCACCACCATGACACCTCCAATAATTCTTGAGGTAGTGGTCATTATTAAATTAAAGATTCTATAATTTATTTTCCCCATTCATAAATGTGGGGTTGTTTTTTGTGAGAGATTTAAACAATGATTAATCAATAACTCTGTGATGTTTTATTTGTAACCCACTTGATATGATGATAACATAGCGGGTGCGAGAAAAAGGAATATGTCCCAAAATATCTGCCACATGTTTTATCATTGTGTTCCAAACATGAAAATTTTGAATTTTATAGAAAAAATAATTAAAGGGTCACGCAAAAATAATGGACTCCAAAGAGGCACGTAGGCGCAGACTGGAGTGGAAATGGACCTCTGAAACATTGCTGATGCCTTATGGAATAAGCATCAGCATGACATTGGCTTAGTGGTTCTGCAAAGGACTAGACGAGAGGTCGTCCCTCAACCATCCATATTTTTGCAGAAGATGGTGCATCTTGGTGCAACATGGGGTGGTGCTCGCGGCTTCGAAGTTATGGAAGAAGAGAGGGGACCCCTGCCCAGTGGTTTCATTTGAATAAAGGGGTGGCGTTATGTGGTGCTTCAAAATAAAACACCCAAATGGATTTCCCATTTTAGAATTTGGTCTGCCGCCCAGCATGTGGATTACACCAGCTTGCGGGCTGGTTCGCTTGGTGGGCCGCGCCTATCCAAGGCAGGTCGGGCTGAATTATATACCAGCCCACTTGTTCTGGACCTGCTGGTTCGTTCTGGGACGAGTCGGAACCGAGTCAGACCCGGACCAGGTTAGTTCGGCCCATGTAGGGTCGTGTCGAACCATACCCCGACCCAATTCTGCCCAGATACGCCTAATGTCTATATCTTTCATACCATACGTTAATTTGAAGAACCATATACATCACTAAAATACTTGTAATGACACATTACTTTTAAGATATATCACCTATGTTTTGGAGAACGTGGGAGAATGGACAACATGGATCAATCTCAAATCCTACCAGGATATCATCCCTAAAATGCATATAACACTCAAACTGAGCGTCTGATTGAAGTGTCGTCTATTGTGTTGTATCCCTTATGATGTTAAAGATAACCGGGTTACTTCTTCATGAGAGTTCATGCTGGATTATGTAAAAATGATGAATTGAGGAGTGGATCAGTTTATAATAAAGCCTACTCTGTAAAAGAATCCAATGGTTGGTTGAGACATGAAAAATTAATATAGATCATGTGTGTATCAACACCCAGTGATCCTAGGTGGATCAGTAAATAGTGATATTGTGTCGATGAGCACCTAATGATCCTATGTGAATCAGCACCTACCGATCCCATGTGGGAAAAATCATATGTGGGTCAGTGCTCAATGATCCTCTGTGGGTCAGTGCATATCAATCCTGTGTGGGTCAGTGTTTAGTGATCTTGTGTCTGTCAGTGCACACTGATATTATGTGAGTCAATAAGGGATAGTACATATCGGTCTTTTGTGGGTCTGCGGGGGTAAGTACTTATCGATCTTGTGCAGTTTAGTAGTAGTGCCTCTTAAAAGAATATGATGATATGGCCTTACAGTTAATCATATGTACCTCTATACAAAAGTTATACCTAGTTTGAGATGAGTCATATTCTTTGTGAATTGTGATGGATATCTTGTTTATGGATTTTGTTTGTGTAATTATGAGAGACATTTGGGGGTCTCGGGGTCTAAACTTGGTATTGTTATACTCACCCCTTGCATAGGAATAACCCATAGTTTTTTATGTCTTGTGAATATGATGGGTAGCCTTGACAGAGGCTTGGGTATCTAGGACAAGATGGTGGACGGTGGTGAAAATTTAAATTGAGATATGTGGAGATGATCTGTACAAACCATTTAGGTGGTTTCCTTGGAGGACAATCTCAGTTGTTATTTTAAATTTTGTTGTTATATTGAATCGTTCAGTTGGGCTTGTATTCCGGCCACTTTACTTTCAGTACATAATTTACTACTACATGTTTACTTTATTGTTTAATCCTATTGTGTTCATGGATGTGGGATTATAGTGGTTAAAGGTAATACCATCCCACTATTAGAGATACATATTTACAGTGTAAGCTTCCAACCACAAGCCCATGGATGGTGGGATTTGGGTAGTCATGGAACGGGATCTAGGGGATGGGTCGTGACAGTTAGAATAATGTGGAATATTTGATGAAGGCTTCAATATCTATCTCCCTCAATTCCTTACTTATATAAGAGGGGTACTAGGGGATGGGGGTTATGAATGGAATGGGTGTGTCTATCAAATATCATAAATTATAGAGACCCATTAGGTCAGAGTTATTGGTTAATTGGACCATTGAGAGTTATATGAGTGATTTTAGGTTTTATTAATCTTATAATATTATGTTATTTATACATTTTTAATGTTTTTAGAGTTATATAACAAAATTATTATCTAAAATTAAATAATTTATATTATGAATTTAGATTCTCTTAGAGTTGGTGAATTTTACTTGGTATTTTAATTAATTTATAAATTATATTTTTGTTGTGAAATTATTTATTTGAGAATTTTTATGTTACTCTTATGCAACTATATTAGTCATTTGTGAAAATCAATTTTATTTTTGGAGTCAACGTGCAGAAAATTAAAACATGATTTAATATATATAATGAATATAAGAAAAATGTTATGTTTTAAATTTTATATGTTTTAGTATAAAATTTTATATATGATATGAAATGTATAGTATCACTAAGATAGTATTTTATATACATTTAGTGGGGTTTTTAATAGTTTTTGTGATCGGTGGGCACTAAGAATGTTGAGGTACATTGACCTCCAAGTGGTTCCCAGTTCGATTTTTTATAGATCTATAATAATTGGACTATTTTTATTAATTCATATTAGACCACTTTAACCCTATATTATAGTTATGTTTAATGTATTCTTCAAATTACACTCCAATAACATATTTATCCTATATTATCCCCTGATAATATCCAAAAAATTTTACAAAATTTAATATATTTGTTGTTATTTGTTAAACCGTCAAATATTTTAATCCCACCATTATATTTACATTGTAATGTTAAAATATATATATTTCATTTTTAGGCAATATTAATTTTATATTTTTATTATTATTGTTATAATTCATGATGATGTCATTATAATACATGGTTATTTTTATTATTCTAACTATGGAATGCATTATTAGTTTTTCTTAGTACGTAGGTGTTTTTGGATTTACGAAAAATAATATAATATATAAAGGATATTTGATATTCCAATAGTGAAATTAAATAACTATAATTATAAATCAATTTGTTCATTGGTTTTCTATAAAAACATATGTATTTTATTATTTCCCCACATTACATAAATTTATATATAGACACTCTATAATTATGAGGAATCTAATATTCAAATTATTTTATTATGAATTTGGTTTGATTTTTATTCTTTCTATAATTATAATGGTTGGATCTAATAAACCTAAATGTATCCTTGTGCCTACTGATAATGCCACTTCTTCCTTGTGGATGTTTTCCAATCTCATGTGTATGCACTCACATAATATGTTTCCAGTAATATCCATCAATAATGACCCATAACAAAATCAATTGATAACCAAATTTCAATAATAATTAAATAAATTAAATCAATTCAATTATTTGAAATTATAATAAAAAATATTTTGCTAGAAAAAATCTCTTGTGAACACCAAAAAACTCTCATATCAAAACCCTTTTTCAAATAACAAAATATCACACCAAAATTAATTGACAATAAATATAAGGTAAAATATAAAAAACCATTACACTAAACCAATAATTTTTTTAAAATATAGTGAGATGAAAACCATATATAATAATAAAGGAATTGCATGAATGAAAATATCTATACTTATACTGATATATCATTTTTCAATAATACATCACAGAATAGAGAAAACCAAAAAATAATCAAAAATAACACTATAATTACAATATATCCAACCCCATTACGGGGTCACTGAGAATTAACAATTAACTGTGTTGATAAATATATATTTTATTGAATTGTTTTTAATCCAATAACTTAAACATTAAAATATAAACATATTGAGATAAATAAATAAATCAATTTATCCAATGGATTTAGTAAAATAGGGGGAATGCGTGAGAAGAGAGAATAATAATAAAGAGAACATGTATTATGCTAAAATATTTGTTCCATTAATTATTTTTAGTGGAATTATGTTCTGATTGTTGGGTCGCATCATGCATTTACTATGCTAATCACTCATTCCCAATGTCTCTTGTAATAAACTCCCCAACAACACCATTATCAGAATTATAATGTCCAAGAAATTCCATTTATATTTTTCAATTATTTGTAATTATTTAGAGACCTGATTCATTGACGGAACCTGATTCTATGGCCTGGGGATCCCAGAATAGAATTTTGAACCTATTTTAGTTCATTTAAATAAATGTGTGAGTTGGGTTTTCAAACAATTTTACTGGTTCTCAAATCAAAAATTTGAGCACATCATTGAACTTAGAACTGAATGATTCACCTAGAATTGACCTAACATCGATTGGCACGGGATGAGGTAAAAAGTGGTTTTTCAGGCTTCTTATAAAAAAGATAAAAATAAAATAAAATAAACATGATTTATTTTATTTTCAGAATATTCAAAATTATGAAGCTGAATGAAATATAATGGAATTAAACTAAAAAAACTATATAATAAATGGAATGTCATATGTAATTAATAACAGAACATTACTGGTAAGATGTTTCACAGTCCATCCTTTAATACCCAATCAAACTACCCATGATTGCTGGAACAATTTTGGTTTTTCACTGAAGCTCTGGTGGGTGATGTTGAAAAATACCAATGACCACAAAATAATGGATCAAGGAGAAATGAATGGTGGATGTGTAATTCTTCAACACTTCGAACAGATCATCACCAATGAATGAGATACTCAGGTATGGGTTTGATTTGTGCATGAGATTCCCCCGTCTTCATTATAAAAAATGAATGCATATCAACACACAAATATATTGATATAAGGTTCTATTATTCTCTTGAGAGGGTACTCTTTTATTTGGATTTCACTGGGTTAATTTGTAAAATAACATCAATATTTTTCCATCGTGTTTCTAAAACTCTAATGTGAGGGTGTGAGCTACCATAAAACGACATGAAACCCTCTTCCATGTGCGTATTTGTGACTTATTTGGGGCCAAATTTTAAAAATGAAGGCAAGGAGTTTTTTAGGACTTAGTAGGGATGGTGAACTCTCGTGATGATCAGAGGCATAGACAACATGATGAATGGACCACCAGACTGGACCTAGTGGTCCGCAGAATACACTATCAGGGATGAAGGTGGCCCATGTTGGAGGGAACACGATTGAGGTGGTATTCCATGATTGAATGTTGAGAGGAATAATGTGGCCGACTGAATCCACGATGGAGCATTAGGAGCCGTTTTCCATGCCATCACCTTGTATATGAGGACTTGGTCCATGGTTGTGGGCTGTGAAGGTTCTCACATGTAGTCAGGAGACCGCATGTGTGTTTTCTGGGCAACTGACTTTGACCATCATTGTAGATGCGTTCCCTGAATGAACTGATCTTCTTCTCTTGGGATTGAACTGAGGCGTAATAACTAGTTATGCCGCATCCAGGTCTGGTCATACTCAGGTCAAGCTTGGGGACCCAGGTCTAGTCGATGGACTAGGGTTGGGTTAGAGAACCCATGTCACGTCGACAGACCAGGTTTAGGTCAGAGGAATTGGGTCAGGTTGGCGGTCCCCCAGTAGGGTCTGGTCTGGGTTAGGTTTGACGGGGTTGGACCAACCTAGGACGTGATGGACCCCTTTCCAGATAATGGTTATAACATTCAAATAGTGAATCCTATTGACGAGATGTTTTTGGTGTTGGAACCCTTGCGATGATTCATTTATTTTTGAATGATATTAGGAGTAATTCATCGATGTTTTTATACAACTATTGGATAGAGATGTAGATTCTCCCTAAATTAAGTTCGCTTCATGCGGGAATCATGTTCCTGGATGAGGCACAAATACTAGTGAGCTTGTGTGGATCAGCTAATATTGACTCGGTGTCGATCATCTCCTAAGAAAACTGTGTGGGTTATCTCATAGTGACCATGTGTGGATTAAATCCTAGGGACCCTGTATGGACCAACTTCTGCTGACCCTATGTGGATTAGCTCATAGCGACCCATTGTGGATCGACTCTTAGCATCCTTGTGTGGCTCAACTCCTTCCAACCCTATGTGGATCAGCACTATAGACCCAGGTGGATCAACTCATAACAACCATATGTGGATCATCTCCCAGCCACCCTTTGTGAACCAACTCATTGCGTCCTTATGTGGATCGCCTCCTAGGGGATATGGGTGAACCAACATAACAATGATACTCGTCTGGTATGAGTACATTAATGTTACATGGGGTTCACTATTATGACTAATATTATTTCATTTTGTACTATAAATTTTACAAGTGTGAGCTGACAGTACCCTGTGCATAACTTCTTTTTGATTCTACATACGGTCATACCTCCCTGATCCAGCATATGTGAAAACCTCAATGGATCATCTGGGAGGAGTCCCTCACTAGTATAATATTATTCATCGTTACAATGGATAAATCATATAGTCTAAATTTTGAGTTATTACTGGTGTGAGATACCATTGCATTGGGTTTTTATTTGTGTCCATTATTTTTGTTCAGTCCATTTTTTTGGGGTCCATACTGAGTATTTTGTTACTCAACCATGCAAGAGCTTTTCCCGTATGTGTCATGTACCATGTAGGTGATCCATGCTTCAATAGAGGCCTCAGTGGTTTGGGTCTAGGTTGTTTTAAGTGAGATCAGTCCGACGGGTGTACTTCAATAGATTCTGGAATCCACTCATTTCCAACCATTCATGTGGGGTTCTCCTATGGATGAATTTTAGTAGATATTTTTTGTACATTGATACATTTAGTTTATCTTTTATTGTGTTGGTATTATGTTACATTTGGATTATAGACTATACCATTACTCAGTGGTAGTTTTAGCTGCATGTATGTTTTCTTTTCTATATTTTTGGAATGTGGTTGTGTGTTTGTGTATTGATATTACGGAAAATGCCTCTCACTCATAGAAAAATGCCTTCGATGCTACTCTCTAGCCTATGGCCTTTGGGAGATAGCCTTGGTGCAGTCACAACACTTGCCTTGGGGGACTTGTAGTGACAAAGTGGTACTAGAAGAGGTTGGTTTTACCAAAAGAACATAGTGTGTGTAACTTTTTATCGTGCAACAATGTTATGTGTTTCGATTTCAACATTCAGGCTAGGGTGTCCAGTCTTAGAGTTGTAGCCGATGTATCCATACCCCCGGATCCTGGTTTCTTTTTTCTGAATCTATACCTAAAAACACTGGTTGCATGAGTCATTGAATGTTTTCTCATGATCATTCTATGATGGAGAAATCACAAAAGGTAAAATCATTTAATTTGGATTCATCTCAATCTTTTTGAATATGCCTCCACAATGATATTAATCCATGAATCAAGTGAATTACCAAGAATGTGGTCTACTGATTGATGAGGATTTGGTATTGGGACTATTTCCTGATATGGCACCATCGGGTGGTGTCCCAGCTTTACCACTACTTGTTGGTCAATAGTTACTATTGGCCCTACCAATATAGGACCCATGTAGAATTAGTACCTTACAAAATTTTCAGATATAGAGACCCATCAGGTTCTGAGGTGTTTCATACTAAATGTCAACTAAGGACATGCTTGGGGTGGTGGAAAATTTTTCCATCTTGTCAAGGAACCATTAGATCAGATGGATGTTCTGTTAGGGAGAGTTTTTGTGGTTCAACATGGAGATGATTGGATTTATATTTAACTATTGTATGATGAGGTTACATTTCTATAGATTGATCTTGTAAAAATAACCCTTATAAATGGCTATGTATTCCCAAGATCATATAAAGCTTCTTTAAGATGACATGTCTATAGTTGAGTATTCATCGAGGGGTACCGACCCTTCAATTTACACAATAAATATGATTTGACCAGTGCTTCGAGGTGCGATTCTTTGAGCGAGATGTGTTTAGAAAAAAAATTTCTAGAAATATTTCTTTTTTCATTAAAACATATTATAGGGTCTTGTAGCAAGATTTTTCCAATGAATGTTCTATAAATGATAAGATATGACCTGTGGATGTCAGTATTTGGAGAACCTAAAATCGGCGTCAGTCTAAGTGACTTGGACGAGTATGTAGACATTATTCTAGGTGAGGATCAAATATTACCATCACATAGAGATGTAGATTTATTTATTGTTATGTACTGAAAGATGAAACCGATATATACACCTAAATATTAGATGCCTCAGGTAGAGCTTCAATAGTTATGTGTACAAATGGAGGACTCTGAGAAGAATGGGTTTGTAGGGCCCATTGTTTCTCGATGGTCATCCCCAGTATGGTTTTCTAGGATTGAATATAGATGCCTGGGGTTATACATGGACATTCGACACCTGAACATGGTGACCCTGAAGATTATTTATCCTCTACAAAGGATTGACGAACTCTTTGGTCAACTGATGGGATCAAGATGGTTCATAAAGATAGACCATAGATTAGGCTATCACTATGTTCGATGGAGAGATGACTACATTTCAAAAAAGAAATTTCAGATGATGTTATAACCACTCCATGTATTTAGTGATGTCGTTCAATATGATGAATTCCCCAATAGAGATCATGGAACACATTAATAGGATCTTCCTTCCGTAGTTAGAACAGTTTGTAGTGGCCTTCATTGATGAGATATTTGTGTTATTAGTGATTGAGGTGGACCATGTGATACAACTGAGGATGGATTAAGACACACTCTGAGGGAACAATATTTTCAAAAATCTCTCGAGGCATGATTTCTGGATACGAAAGGTCCATTTACCGGGGCATATCATCTCAAAGGCTGGAGATGACGTGGATCTAGTGAAGATCGAGGTGGTTCTCGCATGGAAACCACCAAATAGAATTACCGAGGTGTAGAGAATCCTTGGCTTCGATGGGTAATGTCGAGGGTCTGTACCAAACTTATCAAGAATGGAAGCACCGATGATGTCATTGATAAATACGAAAAAACCCACATGTGGAAAAAAGGATTCCAGCAGATCTTTCAGTAGCTGAGGCAGAGCATGATGAGTGATCATATATTGAGGATGATATATGAGGGATTCGACTACATAGTGTATTGTGATGCATCAAGAACCAGGCTTGGATTTGTCTTGACGTAGGGAATGAAGTGATTCCATATGGCTCAAGACAGTTGATACCACATGAGTAGAACTATACAACTCATGACATTAAGTCGTTAGTTGTATTCATTACAATAAAAAGGGGGGGTACACTACCTTATGGGTGGATGATTGAACATCTAATACCACAACAAAATTCTCAAGTTTATATTTTCTAAAAATGATTTGATGCATGGATATTTACGTTGCATAGTGTTCGTTTAGGACAATGATTTCGAGATAGTCTATACTCCTGGGAAAGGGAACATGGTGGAAGATTCCGTAAATAATAGATCGAGTTCTCTGTTACTAAATGAGGCCTCAATTAAATTGGCTTCAGTTCATATATCCTTTCTGGATAGAGTGTAGAATGATTTTTCTTCGGTCAATGGTAGTTTCCACGTCACTCTTACAACGAGTCAAGGAGGTTCACCTTAGATATTCTAGCTGCGCGACTAATCATGCCCAACTATCCACAATGACTTCCCTGATAGATATTTGATAGTCGGCGACCACATCATCCTTTACATAGGATTAATCGTAGTACCAATTGTGTTTTAAGGGGATGTGTTTAAAAGGTTCCACACATTCTCTATAATGGTACATCTAGGTGTGGAAACGATGTACCTGGACCTCTGACATCAGTACTGGTGGTCATGGAATAAGATGGTTTTGGAAGTGTTTTTAATGAGATGCTTCACATGTCAGTAATTGAAGTCTATGCCCCAGGTTCTAGCAGTTTGGTCACAGCCCCTCTAGGTATAGATGTGAATGTGGTATGGGATATCGATGGTCTCCACTACAATACTACCACGTATGTTCAGCATGCATGATACTATCCGTATGATTTTAGTCTAATTCACAATGTAGGCCCACATTATACCCATAAAAGAACATGGATCATTTGAGAGCTTGAGATGCCTATACGTGCATGATATAGTTCGACACCATGGTGTTCCATCTATGATAGTCTCAGATCATATTGCATGCTTTACATTTCAGTTGTCGGTGAGGTTGTAGGAGGCTTTTGGGACTCTGTTGCGCTTGGGAATTTCCTTTCACCCACTGACTGATGGTCAGAAGGAGCAGATCATATAGACCATAGAGGACATGGTTTTTTCATGTGTTGTTGGTATTGGTCTCAATTGGGAGGACCTCCTACCACAAGTACAGTTTTCATATTAGAAATGCTACTACTCCACCATCGGTATGTCACCCATTGAGGCATTGTACGAATGACCATGTAAGTCATCATTTTGATGGATAGTCCCTTGGGAGTCGACACTCATGGGTCTGGAGATGGTGCAAGGTATTACAAAGAAGGTGCAGGTCTTCCAAGACTGGAAGAATTCTGCACAGAACCGATATAATTCCTATGTTGATAGGCGATATAGACCCTTGGAGTTCAAGGATTGGGACAAAAACTTCCTACGGGTCTCTCCTTGAAGAATGATACAAAGATTTGGTTGTGGTAGAAAGTTATCTTTGAGATTCAATTGGAATTTTCTAAATTTTCATTGGATTTCGCATGGTGGTGTACCACCTAACCCATCCCCCACAGAGGAATTAGGTTCACAATGTTTTCCGCATGTCATAACTAAGGTTGTAAATGCATGGCCCATCAAATGACATCGATAGGGGCGAGCTGGATGCTGATGATGGGGTAACGATTGAAAAGTTACAAGAAGATATTGAGGATCAACATGAGAGGATCCTTTATTGGTGGTCGATTATTCAGGTGCATATTTTATGGCAACATTGGAATCTATAGGAGAAAACCTTTTAGTGGGAGGCTCATATTGTTTCTCAATACCCCCATTTGTTTGTTTATTCTTTGTTTTGGATTTTTGGGATGTAGATATATAAGGTGGGGAAAATGTAATGTCCCAGAACATACATGTAATTTTTTTTGAATTATATTTAATTATTTTGAGTCTAGACACTCTAAAGACTCCTGATTATGAGGCCCAATCAGCCTGAAAGATAATTTTGAACTTTTTTAGTTTCTGAAAATAAACATGTGAGCAGATTATTTAACATTTAAAAAGTCATTCATATCAAAAATATGAGGGCATAATGAAGCATAGAACGACATGATTCGTCTATAATTGAACTATCCTAGACCGATTTGGGTCGACAAAAAGATGTTATTTTTCAGAAATTATATAGAAAAAGTAAAAAATATAGTTGTTTTATTTTATTTTTGGAATATTAAAATCGTTTTTGTGAAATGATGTATAACTGAATGAAACTAAATACACTATTTCATAAATTAAATAGGGTAACGACTTCATAATATAACATAACCGATTTTTTTTTTCATGTTTCATCATATAATGGTCAAGAAAAAAAAGGATTGTTGGAATAATCCTGATTCTACATTGATGCTGTGTGGGGTGACGACAAAAGATGCTAATGACCACCAAACAATGGATTATGGCCAGATGAATGGTGGATGTGTTCTTCCTCCACCCTTTGAAAGGATCATCTCCATTGAATGAGTTACTCATGCAAGGGTTTGTGTTGTGCTGTAGTTTCCCCCTTCTTTATTCTGAAACAAAAACGCATATCAACCCCATGAATAGATTGATATGTGGATCACTTGTTCTTGTGAGAGGGTAATGTTTAATCATGATTTCATTGGTGTTAATTTTTATCATTACTTCAATCCTTTCCCCCATGTTTCAAAACCTATACTGCAAAGCGTGTGGGCCCACACGAATAAGGCATAAACCCCACTATCGTGAGCATTTATTGTGTGTTCTTTGTGGTTACGTTTTAGAAATACAGGAGTGTGGTTTTTGAGGGAATAATAGGTATGGTGACCTCACATGGCGGTTAGAGACGTAGATGGAGAAAAAACCAGACCACTAGAGTTGATCTGGAGGTCAGTGGAATGCACTTCTAATGGTACTGTAGACTGTCGGTGAGGCTCATGTTGTGGCCGTGGGAGGGTGGTTTAGTACTACAATAGCGCCTCAAGAAGTGGGTGGTCATGGTGTAGTATGAGTTGATGACTATTCTTGTGTCTCGTTGTGGTGGGTGCAGTCGGGTGGTCATTTCGGTGGAGCGGCCCATGGTTGTGGGCTGCAGAGTGGCTGGGGAACTATCTGTGGACCGCATGCAGTTTTTTTGGCCAGCTGATGTTGACCGGCCGTGTAGTAGTGTGCCTTGAACGTACAGTGTGTCTGGGCTGGAGAAGGCACCAGCCCGCACTAGTGATCTGTGAAGGAGGCGGGCCAGACCAGTAGACCATTGGGTTTTGTCGCATGGGATCAAATTTAGGTCGGAAACAAGTTGGGTAAGACCCAGGTCAAGACGGTAGACCCAGGTTGGTTCAGAAAACCCCAGTCCAGTTCGGGTTAGGTCTGTCTGATTTGGGTGGCCCTGACACTGACCAGACAAACCCCTTTGCGGAAAATGGAAATAAATTTTAATCCAAGCATCAGATTGATGATCTATTTTCATCATTAGAACCCTCAAGACCTTGTTTTGTTATTGAAAACTCTAAGGATATATTAATGGAAGTAAAAATATGAATATTTTCATAAGGAGTATATTATCCCGGAATCAATCCGACTTCATGCGGGGATCCTGCAGCTGGCTTAGACCTGAAGACTAGCATCCATGTGTGGATCATCTCCTAGAAACCCTATGTGGATCAGCCCCTTGATACCATGTGTGGATCATCTCCAAGATATCCAATGTGGATCAACCGCTAGGGAATCTGTGATTATCTTATACTTAGGACCCTATTTGGATGATATCTTATCGACCCTGTGTGGATCTTCTTCTAACAACATAATGTGGATCATGTATTAGCAATCCTATGTGGATCATCTCTGAGTGACTCGATGTGGATCAGCTTCTAGCAGCTCTGTGTGACCCTATAGACCCATGGAACTCATCTATGATGAGTAACTCAACATTCCATGGTGTTCAGTAATACAAATGATAGTCTTTATTTTTTTACATTAGATTATATCCACATAGGCTGATTGTACCTTATGCATACCATTTATGTGGTTATGTATTTGATAATACGTCAATGGTACATCATAAAATAAGACATAAGTGCATCATCATGGATGAATCATTTAGCTATACATGATGATACAACTCTATGACTGATAAATCTAAATTTCTATATTTTGCATTATACCTGGTGTGAGCATTATTTTTTTTTTGGTTTTGTTGTGTCCTCCATTCATTGTTGTACATTCTTTGTGGTTTGAGGTCCCTATTGAGTATTATTTTACTCACCCTTGCACGTTCATCTCCTGCATGTGTCGTGTCCCGTGTAGGTGGCCGATGCTTCGATAGAGGCCTTAGTGGTTTGGGGAAAATTGGTGTTTAGTACGATGGGATAGATGGGTGAACTTCTACAGCTTCTAGAAACAACTCCGTACCTAACCTTCAAGTGGGGTTATCCTATAGAAAATCTTTTATCAGTGATCTTTAGTACTTTCCTATTTTCATTTTTCTCTTTGTCGTGCTTGTATTCTAGACCATCATTATTGTTTTCCATTATAGAATTTTGGGATGTGGTGTGGGGTTTGTGTGTGAATACTGGTAATTTGAAAATTGTCTCTCCCTCATGGGAAAATTCCTGGGGTGCAAGTTTTAATACCCCAACCATTGGGATGTGGGCATGGGGTAGTCACAGTTGGGACCCGAGTGATGGGTCATGACTAGTATCAATGAATATATAATTCAAGTCATCCTATCTACAATATAATTATCATTAATAATATTGATGCATAGTTCTAGGGGACCACCCATTGATCATGTATACATGTGTTCATCATTAAACCCTGTCAATGTAACTCAATGAAAACATCCACACTCTTTAAAATCTATAACTAAACAGGTATAGCCCAAAAATAATCAGAGAAAACAAAATTAAACACCCCTATATTTGCAACCTCAATATTAATCAAATTTTATCACCCAGAACATAAAAACCAAGTACTTAAATACTATTTACCATTGGATATACCTTTTGTGAGATGTTAGTGAATGTTTTTCTAGTAAATATTAATTGGACAATATTAAGATAATCACGCCTCCCTCCCTTTGGAAAATTATTAATTTTTCGATATTTTCAAATAAAAAAATATATTATAACAATTAAAAAGAGACATCTCAATATATCATAAATAAATCTTATTATTAGGTTCAAAATAATATTCAACTTGGAATAATTCCACTAATCCCAACAAAACAATTATGATATATCAACCTCGTATACTGAAAACATCATTATATTAAAATTATAAATAGGGGAATATATTATGGAATGGGGGTAATACCAAAAATTATGTATGATCCCTAATATGATCAGTGATCAAAAATGCCTACCTATCTATGGAAATCATTTCTAAATATCACAATTTTTCACTGATAATTCATTTTAATAATTCTGGGAATACATAATTTTCCATTGGGATTCATAATGGATCTTGAAAATTATTTTTGTACAACCTCTTCTATCATTAATATATGACAAATAAAATATTAATGAGGTATAACATTAATATTATTTCATAAATAATTATCAACCCCACCATGGAAACATATCCTTGTTATATCATAAAAATTGACGAATTAAATTGTCACTAATAGATTGCATCAATGAGTATCATAGCTATGATAAAATAATAAAAACAATTATTTTCTAATTCTTTTAAATTTATGGCCATCCATTTTATTTTGGAAATCTTTAACAAAAAATATATGTAAGTGCTCTTAAATTGGAATATTCATCTCAAAAAAACATCCTTCAAAGAATGATTAGTCATACTATGTTTGAAATTTTAATCTATCAACACCCAAATATTTTTTTAAATGCATGGAATGAAATAATAATTACTAAATGAGACACTATAATATGTTATACGATAATTATAATTACATTCCATTTTTATAATATTTTCAAATTTTTCAACCCTGACCATCTCTCAAATTGATATTAATTAAGTAAATTTGTTTTATCTATCCAAAACTAAACAAATTGTATAATAATACATCACCATTATTTTTAAATATTCTATAAAACTATGTTCATTCCAAACCATATCCAAATAGTTATAGTTACTGTTAGAGTCATTCATTACATCATATTATTATTATCTATTATCAATAAACGATTATGGATGTTTTGGAAATTCATTAATATATATAAATTTAGGACCTATAATGAATAAGTTTTTTTGTACTTTTATATATATTTCTATTTTACATACTTTATTAGTTATAAATCAAATTTTGATTTAGAATATCTCTTATAAATATTAAAAAATGAATAATAATTTCACAATTCTTTTTTCTTTAGTTATTAAATTCTCCCTTCATAACATCAATTCCTTTTAAAAAACTTTTCATAGCATTGCATTTAAATATATAAATTACTATTCACATAATTTATTATAAAATATAACTAGATACAAGACAAAAAATAAGATATTATTCAAATCATTTTAAATAAAATAAAATCAAATCACCTTACATAATATTTTTTATTTACATTTTATTTATCTATATGTACCACCTTAATAATTTTATTGAATCATATTATGTTAGATACCAATTAACATTTTTTTATATGTTATGTAAATTTAAAATGAATAAAAATAATATCACCATATATTCATTTTTTTTATTTATGAAATTTTATAATAATTTATTCGTTATCCACCAATTATCCATATACATTATAAACTTATGTCCAATTTTTTTGATTCAATATATTTAGAGATTGAAAAAGTACTAGGGGGTATAGGTAATGTGTTCTGAAATTTATTTTATGTTCTCTAAATGAACATGATATATATGAAAAAACTTAGATGGGTAAAAATGAATCGAACTCATGATATCAATACATACCAATAAATAGGTTATAATGTGAATGGTTTTAGTAATACAGGTATTGTTACCTTCATGTACAAATGATTTAACTCTTCCTTAGGCCTGTGATATTACATTTTTCATAAAAGTAATATATTTTATTTCCAAATCCATCATCAGTATATTTAGTAATAAAATTAAATAAATTAAGGAATTATTATTTCATAGTTTCATAAGATAAATATATACATCAATGATATTTCCCATTACATTGCTCTATAAACACAAGATTCATTTTAGGATCATTTGATGCACAATTTTTAAAAACTACATTCCAACATAATATAAAATATTAATATATAAAATATCAGAAATGAATATTCAATTGAGAGTATGTTTCCAAAATATTATCAAATACATATCATCATTTTTTTCAAAATTGGACCTTGATCATGAATGTACTATTAAATCATTTTAATATACAATGAAAAAATAGCTGAGATATTAAAAAATTATTTTATTAATGAAATACGTTGATACAAAAAAAAATTAGTCATAAGTTATTGTAAAACTAAATAATAATATTATTCTAATACTCATATGGGTAATAACATCATTGAAAAGGTAAATTTGATAAATCCTATATCATCACCCTATATAGATTGTATCTTGACCAAAATCTAACTTTTATAAACCATTTATTACTATAAAATTAATTCAAATATTGACTTTTCATGGAAAAAGATATTTATTAGAAATATTTACATGATTGAAATTCCTATACTAGATAATTAATGATAATTTGAAAACACTTTTTTCATAATGTGCTCGAGAACCTCCCATAGTGAGTATATTTGTCTAATAAATCTTTTTTTCTTCAAAATCATATAACTAAACATCGTTCTGCCTTATGTTTCTCAAACCCTAATATACGATGGACTATATATTTTCTAAATACTATGAAAATAGAAAAAAAATCTACCTTGTGAATGAGAGGTATTCCATGGATAAAATTTGGAGCTACATTTTTCAATTGTTGGACTACCACTATTAAAGAATCTGGAAAACTTTCTTGGATTCATTCAATATGTATAATCATTATTGTCATAATATTCAACCCATATAAACTTTATACTCCAAAATTTAACGTATTTAAAATATGATTCACCATTATAATCTTGAACCTATCACATAAAACTACAAAACATCTATTTTGGACCATAAAAATCATTTTTATCATTATAAATACACTAGTTTATACTTTTGATTACCCCAAACATGAAAATGTCATGGGTTGTGTATTCCAAGAAGAACTAAATGTATCTAATAATAATATTCCATGCATGAATGAGAAATCCTTAATAATCTTACACATTGTATTTCATTATATGGGAATTTCTTGAAATATTGTATCATCCTAAACAATCATATAACTATGAATCATTTAAAAGTAAAATAATGTGTATAAATGGTTATATTATCAAGAATTAATGATAAACTAATATTATGAGGTCACCTTTCAACCATTTTATATCCAAATATATCATTAATAAAAGAAACTAATATTTATTATATTTTGACCATCCACTATATTTGAATAGTTACATGTAATATTCCAATGTATTAAAACTGTATGCCACGTAGTATGTGACTGTCAATATGAACTATCATGTCGATGCATGCCCTCTTAGTTGTATAGTATATATTTATATTTAATTCAATAAATTATAGATACACTAACCGGGTGCTTAAAAAATTATGCATGCATATAACCTCCCTATAAATAAAATATTTCATTTAATTAATGGATAATTATTTCCAAATAAATTTTAGAACAATGTGGAATGTATTGAAATGTCATAAATCATTATCTAATTTGTTAATTAATTTAATACATATATTAATGTCATAAATCTTAAATGATGTCAATCAACTCACATTTATATAGTCCCACCAATTGAATAAATACTCCCGTGATGGTATGAAAAGATAACAAAATATAATAGATTTATGAAGTCATTTCAACCATTGACTGTTCTTTTTCCACCATTTAATCATATGATTTAATGGAAAAAGTTACTCCAATATATCATACTAATGTATGTCATTTTAATTCAATCAATGTAGACATTATGATATTTGTAGAAACAATTTTAGAAGATGGAAATATTAATTTGTTAATATTGGAATCAAATTCAAAAACACACAAATATAATATTTGAAATAAAAAACACAATCATTATTTATTCTTGAAATAATATTTTAGAATTTTATTAAAAAATTATATCGAAACCTTATAAATTCAACCATTCATGTAAATAATTTTTTAAATAAATTCCCAAAACTCATATTTAATATCCCCAAATAAATAAGTTCCTAACAAAACCTAGAATTGGAATGAGATATCGAGTAACAAAAAGATAGTATTAACACTCGTTATACATGGTGTAACTTTTTTATAATATATTCCCTCAAAATTTCTAAATCCACTATGTTTGGAAATCAATGTTCTAATAAAAAAAATTCTGTAGGGATAATGTAGATCCACTATTATTTTAATAATATTATTCCCAATTTATTAAGAAATATATTTTCGACGAGGATGAATTTTTACTAAATTATTGGATGATTGAAATAATTTATTTATATTTTATATCCTTTGAAACCGAACCCTATAATTCCATTAGAAACCCATAAATTCTAATCTATAAAAAAAATATAAACCATAAAACCACATAGGTATTTCCCAAAATAAATAATGGTGGTAAATTTAAACTTGCTATGAAAATATTCATCATGTTAAAAATATACATAAATTGTATATATCTACTCAAAACAATATTTAGAAATCACAATCAATATTCTTAAATATATTATTTCCACCTTGATATCCATTGTCTATGAAATACTGATTGAAATAACATCATTATAAACAAAATTAGTTTAAACCTTGCAATAAAAATATATTTCATTCCCATGAATTCATATTTGAATCATGAAGACCACTATTGTTCTTGTGGATGGAGAAAAAAATTTCAATGACGTTACCCATATTTTCTGTGGTTCAATAATCACATATTATAACATAATATCCTATAGAAACACGATTCACTATAAATAGGTTAGAGATACTATTTAAAAACTACATAATATCCTACAAGTAGATTAATATACCTGATCCAGGACCCATTATTCTAGTATAGTATTTATACACTAAATCATAAGAATTATTACTCAATGTATACTAAATTATATCAGAGTGTAACATAAATAGTTTTTATTCGTCCTTTTATTTATATGATTAATTTATAAATCTTTAAAATTAGATTGTAAAATATATTTTTTGGTTTCATATATATATAATTATGTTAATTTGATTTATTTATATTATTTTTTGATGTTATCTTTTTTTGGGAATAGTTGAATATATAGTTTATATGAATACATATCCATTTAAGAAACCATTATGAAATAAATATGGAATGAATACTAATAAGACTTATGTAATTTCTATTAAATGATTTCTAATCAATATACCATATAATGGTAATTAAATAATTATAAATTATTTTTTTTGTAAAAATATAAATGAAATATTTATTGTTGAAAAAATAATGATTTTGGGGTATTGGAAAAGTTAAAATAATATCTATAAGATACAATCCAATATAGGGTAATAGTGTTTGTAATAGTAAGGGACAAAATTATAACACATAAATGGTATTGATTTATATTAGATAGTTTTATAACTATGAAACATCATAATTTTTAACCATCATTTAGAGTTATTTCACAATGTTTGAAAATAAAAAAAATTATCCTTACAGATTATCATGATATAAATGGGAAAAATATTATGGATCAATTTATATTTTATATTAATGAATATATATATATATATATATATGTTATTAATTTATTCTTAATGTTGTGTAATAGTATACTACAAAAAATTATTTTTGAAGAATATAAATAGAGCTTTGGTTTGTAAGAGAAATGTTAATGAAAATTGATTTTTAAATATATTATATTATAATTTTTGAATGAATGTTTCTTGGGAAAAAAAATCAAAGATACTAAATATATTTTAAAAAATATATAAATTATCATATTTCAATAAAAATTGAATATATATATTTATATATATATTAAATACCAACTAATATAATCACCCATAAAATTGATTGAATGGTAATATAAATAAAAAATTATTAAAAATAATAAATATTTATATTAAATTAATTTATGTCTTTTGGTGTTGGATAATTTTTAATAATATCATCCATTAAAAACATATGAACCACATTTACATTTATAATTAAACTCATTACCCTTAAGTATATAATATTTCTGAAAAAACAATTGAATTTTTCTTAAAATACTGGACTGAAATTATTATTTGATAAAAAATTATAATTTTTAGGAAACCAAAATATTATAAATATTTCTCATTGAAAAAATCCATTCAAACATATATATTCTCATGAAGTGGTAACAAGCCCCTTTAAAATGAATTTGGTTTTAATCTAAATAAGGATACTCCACGATAATGGTATGGGCTACCAATTCTCTTTTTCTTGTCTTCATTAGAACTAAATCTTTAGATACTCATTGAAATCCCATATAATATTTTCTAATTTTATAATTATTAGGTCATTTAAATAAATTTTTATATTATGATATATATTATATTAATACATAAACACTAAGAAAATGTTGTTTCTATATAAAAAAAATATAATTTTCAACATTGATGTTCTATTTTAAATTTCCCCATTACTTCTTTCAGTAACCAGTGTAATATAAAAAATAATAATTTAGTTTTTTGATATTCATAATGATTTTTTTCTAATTAAAAAATATATTTATAAAATTTTACATTATTTTTATCTATTTTAAAATACATCACTCACAATGGTGGATTTAAACTGCATTAGTTAATATAAATCATTTCATTAACCTATACCATTCATTGATATTCTTAAAATTTAATTAATAATTCAATATGGAATTTATAATAACATTATTTAATAATTATTATTACATATAAAAAAATTTCTTTGGTAATAATGAAATTTGAAATAATCATTTATAACCACTTTATGAAGAAAAAAAGATCTTATCAAAGACGACTATCAAATTTGAACTCATTTGGTAACCAATTTAACATCCACATTTTTATATTATTTGGATACTATTTAAACAGACCCCTTGATACTGTGTATTTAATTAATAAAAATATTAGAAAAACTAAATTATATTATAAATGTCACTGTGAATATAAATTTAACAATATAAAATCATCCAACAATAACTATAATAAATTTTTTAATGAATAAAAAAATATTTTAAATGAACTAAAATAATTAATTTCAATTTTTACATGTAATGATTTTCTGAAAATAAGTAAATTATTAATATAATAATTTCATATAAAAAATTAATATAGTATATGAACAATGAATGGTCTCTAACTAAGGGTTTCATTTCATGTCTTCATCGGATAACTATGTTTTTATAATAATAATTATTTTCTCTCCTGTAAATATAATATCAGTGTTGTTTTTTTAAAATAAATTTAAAAGAAATTTATTATTTTTATGCTCTCAATTCATTCGTTATGTATTTAAACCTCATATTGTAAATGTTTTATAATGAATTTCTTTATATTTTAATCATTCTTGTGATTATTATCCCTGTAACTTTTAATATATCACCTGAAATAATGTTTTTTTCTGGGTAAGTATTCATAAACCCCTTAGATATATTCTACATCATTCTTAATAACTATAATTTTTATTTCATATTGTTGAATTATTATTATATCCATTACTAGATATGGAGTTAATATCATATACTACATTAACTAGTGAGAGGTGTGCCTAAAAGGGTTTATTCTATATATATTAATTGGGAACATATTATATTTCGTGTTATTTAAAAACATGTTATTAATGAATGATAATGAATATATATTTTGTATTTTATGAAATAATTCAGTATTATTAACGCATTTATCTTATAATAGATTGGTGTGGTGTGATATTATATGTCCTATTGACAGATTAATTACTCTCACGAGAGAAACTAGTTTGTTCATTTCTGGCATAAATAGTTATTTTTTATAAGATGACTTGAAATTGGAACATGATGGAACATGATGATATTATTATAATTATTTAACGAATGTTGATGACAAGAAATATATATCCACATTATGAATAAATAAATCTCACTATGAATTTTATTTTTTGTTCTATGTGTTTACCTTTTCCATTAATGTATAATGTATTAGAACGGGGATTTGATTTTTTATTCAAAATGACTGGAATCAATCATTCTTTTACTATGAGACCAATTATTATTATAAATGTTGTATTTTTTTTGCAATGTTATTTTAGAATTATTGATAATGTTTTTATATAATCATCATATTTTGAATTTGATTGATTATTTTTTCTGTCAATATTATGTATTACTTGGTAATTTTATATAATCATCCATACTATGATGAATGTTACTATGAATGTATGCTCTATCAATTTCATTTTTCCCCATTTCAATTGGAAAACATTAAGTGTACAATGTTTAACATCAATTTTTAATAGGGGCATAACAAATATTTCATGTTTCTTTGTAATATATTTTATTCTATTTATATATTAATAGGTTGAATTACATTTAGTGTTTCTAAAATTGATTTAATATTTGATCATGTTACCCATATATTTCATAACAATATTTTAAAATACAACTATATCTATTGTACATGGGAAGGATTATTAATGTAGGTATCATAGAATGTTCATTAAAAACATTGAGAACTATATATAGAATATCATAGATAGGAAAAAAATTATGTGAACCCAAAGTATATTCAAGATATTTTTCTATGATACTTATGTTTTGTTGAATTTTTATAATATGATAGAATAATATATATTATTTGAGTAAAATAGAGGTAAAATTTTTAATATATTTTAAAAACACAAATATGATAAGTAATTAAATTATATTATTACGGAATGTATTTAATTATTTACATCCCAAATTCTATAATATTTTAGTTTTTTTATGTCAATAAAAAAATCTGTTAAATTATAAAGATGTTTATTCCACCTTTTGTAAATTTATTCAAAAAACATTATTTTTATAAAGGCTCATGTACTATGTTCATTGTAACTCCATTAATTATTATATTAAATCAATTAACATTCCTACTCATCAATCAACTATGTTAAAATCATTTGTATATATTTGATGAGAAAATTTATTTTCAATAAGAAATATAATTAAAAATAAATTCATTCATCTACTTGTAAAGCATAACAAATAAAAATATGTTTACCATTTTTATTAACATCTAATGTAAATTAAATTATTACATTTCTGGAAAAATGTAATAATTTTCAAAAAGATATTATAAAAAATTCCAAAATAAATCATAAATTATATTTCATAATAATAATGGATTCAAAGAAAAAATAATAACTCATAGATTCTATCCATTAAAAAATAATAAATAAAAATTTTAAATATAAAAGGACATGAAAATTATTTCAAAATACAAAATAAATTCCTTTCTAATTGAAATAAATATATATTTGTAAGAAAAAATTATTAAAAATATCATATGGGGAATATTAGATATTATCCATGAATTCGCCATTTAAGGAACTCTGATAACGGAATCACCTAACTGGATAATTCTCTTTTCTCTTAGGAGTGACCTATCATCATAAATATCCATTGCTTTATTGATTTCCAGTAGTGGGATAAATCAATATCACACAGAATATATATAAAATTTCAAATAATCATAAAATGAATAAAACACATAGGTGATTCTCTTAATCTATAAAAGTGATTTGAATTGTTATTTAGGACCACAACAAATAATACTTTCATTTTATGATAAAAATGAAAATACATTAATATTTCCCTACAAACTATTATAAGGAGTATAAATCCTTATAATTTTGAGGAAAATAATATCATTGAAAAAGAAAAATGGAACATTGGAGTAATATTCAAAATAATTAGTATATATCATGGTGGTTTGGTGAAATCAACATAAATATGATAAAGAGATTTTGTATGAAAATATTTCATTTTAACCATTAGTTACGATAAGAAAAATAATTTAAAATTACAATATAATCATTTGAATAATAAATATGGGAATTATGTAATAATTTTCTATACCATAAAAATGTAATAAAATTATTTAGAAGTGAAAAAATAAAATATCTTCTCAAACAAAAATCATCTTCATAGGGTCCTGACTCATTTTGTTCATATTACTACCTTTATCATTAAAAAATTTTATTACTTCCTTCAATGATTGAAACACATTCCCTGGTAAGTTCCATTATAAATATTAACATTGTGTAATTATATTATCATTGTTTATTTACATACTATAGTTTTTAAATTTAGATTGAATTCATTGATGATATTTAGTACATAAGACCAATCAGATTTTGAGGGGGCATAAATGGAAATAGGGTTCTTGATTATATCATCTCTATAACCAAAATGAAAAAATAATTATATTTATTTACTAAAACTCATTTAGAACTGTACTTGGAAAATGTATGTGTGAATTGAAATTCATCGTATCATGTAGGCTGTAGTTTTCATCGGATATTGGGTGAAATTTACTTTTTCTTAATAGATTTAAAAAAATATTTTACAAAATATTTTACATTTCAAAATTCTTATATAAGTTAAAATTTTAATATTTTTTAATTATTTACATCCTTTGGAAGAATCATATTTCGTGGTGTAATGATATTGAATCGCATTGTTTCCTGGAATAGTTATTCCACCCACATCTAAGGGAAATGGTTCCATTTGGAAATGAATAAAATAGAATCGGGGTAGGAAATATATTGAAATTCTATAAAAATACTAATGACTTTAAAAATATATATATTATATAACGACACCATTATAACTATCTCTATGAGAACGGATGGAAAATGAAAACATTAATTTTGGTTATGGTAGTCAAAAAATATGAACAAACAATGATTCAATTTCCAATTGTATTAGAATGGGATAGAAAAGTGGTTCCCCATAAACAAATGTAATAAAATCACCGTTTAGATAATATTCGGATTTAATTATGAGATATTTGTTTGAATATATTTGATGAAGTTACAAGAATATATGAACATGATATATGTTTGTGAGGAATTATACATATTCACAAAATATCTCACTTTCAAAAAAGATTAAGCATTATAGTATTGTATTTTGGGGAATAATAGAAACTCTATTGAATGAAGAGGGATTTTGGAATGTGATTCTAAAGGATATTGATTCAGATAAGTGGTTCAATGGTGTGGAGAAGTTCAAATATGGGGATCTATTTTATAATTGATTAGATTTTATATTTTTAAAATATATTAAATGATAAAATATAATAAATTCCATTATCATGTTCAAGAGGAATAAAAATTGAAATTCTGAATAAAATATTGCTTAATGTATAAATACATTTTCCAGTAGATTTAATAAATGTTTTGGAAATATTTTAGGCCTAATATTTTAGTTTAATCCCAATAACCCTTTATAAACATTACAATGGTGATAAAAGTTAACACAGGTAAACATTAATTATTCAAAAAATTCAATTAAAAACATTATATATATTGAAAATTATGATTAAAAATATGAAAAATAATTTATTATTAATATTTAAGTATTATGAGAATTTCATTTCAATACATGTGTGAAAAAGGAAGTGACATATGGTTTCTAGAAAATTATAATTTTTTAGAATATTACTATTTTACAGATAAATAAAATATATTTCTAATTAAAATGTAATTATTGTAATTATATGAAATAAAAGTGAATTTTTTTACATTTAATCTAATCCAATATAAAATGGTTCATAGTTACTACTTTTATGTAAATTATAGTTTTTATATAATTAAATATTTACAAATATTTAGTAAAAGAGTAATAATTTTTGATGAATCCAAAAAAAAATAATCCTAATATAATTTCAATATACATAATAAAAAAATTTAATTTCAATTTATTAATTTCAAATTGTAAAATTTATATATCTGCGGTTTAAATGAAACCAAATATTTCATGGAAAAAATTTCAGCTACAATGAATCTATATATTTTTAGGCTAAAGGTAATTTAAAATTATAATATTATATATTCATATATAAAATAATTTTATGATGATTAATGAGGCATAAAAGTAATTTATTCACCATACATGCGTTGTTATAATTTCCCCCCGTATTAGAAGTTGATTCCTCTCATTTATATTCAAATCCTAAAAATTTGAGGGTATTAGTCCTCCATATCATTTTCTTATTCACATTTTACATCATAAGTCAGATTATAATTCAATAAATCTTTTACATATATATATATACTTATTTAAAAAATATTATCATTATTTTAAATTTTTTGAATTAGTTATTAAAAATAAGAGACATATTCCTATGACTATATCAATTTGTGAAAAAACATGAGATATATCAGGTATATAATACCATAACCAAAATACTCCAACCACACCATATTATTAAAATAAAATTAAACTATGTATACAAGGTATGAAATACATTCCACATTATCATGAATTTTATAGGGTCTAATGATCCATAGGATAAACTCCTATTTTTTTACAGAACACATCATCCCTTTCAAAGGTGATAGTTTAATAACTACATTACCACCAAGCTCAAATGAGTTATATTTCCACCAATTATCACTAAAACTAGTTTTCATACTCTATGCTGAACACCTGTTGGGTTGAATCATATTTTTCCATTACAACCATATCTTCAACCAATTTCAGTCTAACTATTTTCATATTATATACATGGGTTCAATATGAAAAAATTATTTGTCAGATTTTATAAAATTCCTCTAAATGTAAAACATTTGAACCTAAAATAAAACTATTTATATATGAAAATTAATCTAATAGAAAATATTCTTCTCATATTAAGTGATAAACTAATTGTAATGAAAAATCGTGTCCTATAAAAATATAATTTTTCTTGTTGAAACTTTATTTAATTGAATATTTGATCCTTTTAAGAATTTAATTCAATTCTAATCATCCATTGTCATCTACTGAAGAAATTTCCAGTAAAATTAGAGTCGCTGTCAAATTAAATGTAGTAGAAAACTTAATTTTAAAAATATATCGATATAATGATATATAAAATTCTGATCAAAATATATTAAATATAAAATATAAAGGAGATTCATATATTTTATCCAATAATAAACAATTAATCTAAAAATTAATAACCTAATGATGTATCATTGATACTAGCATGAACTTGATGAATATATTCTCCACTTTCTATTCTGATATGTAATGTAGAAGAATCATTAACTTTATTATATGTCATTAAATATGATTGTTATGAAAAGTGAGAAATATAATTTTAAAATTAGAAAAATACTTTTTATATCCTTTTAATAAAAATATTATAATGTCCTCCCAACCAGAAACAATGATCAGTTCATGTATCGATTATCACTACCCTAAATCCGGTGAAACACACTATATATAATAGGATGGGTAATGTATAGGATGTCTATAATGTATTTGTGGGATGTATGTAGACATTACATTTGGGTGAATAATCCTAAAATAAATAACCAGATAACATAACATAGTCACACCACAATATTAGTGCATTTAGAAAAAAAAAATTCTTATAACAAATGATACATTCCCTAAAATCATACCGTCTCCAACAATGTTAAATCATAAAAAATTAGGCACTCATCTAGATTTTTATCGATTCAAAATAAGAAAATAAAATATATTCATTATTATATCATGCCAATTCAATTAAATTCTACATATCTATATTTAATGACTTTCAATATTCAACATCCCGAACCAAAAAACTTGACACAGTTATATATTCTTTATAAAAATACTATGCCACGACACTATACCATTTTACATCTTCTCATCCCAAAGTGGAATTAATTTCTATATGAATACTAAGGTGCTGATAAATGTGTTAAAAATTAATCTCAAAAGGATATGCACATTGGGGAATGTATAAAATACCTTTATAAGGGAATTCACATGAAATATTCTTATCCATGTAGTGAAATAACTATAATAAAAATGGAAAATAATAATAACCATTTTTAAACCTATTGTTTCTGAGCTCAATCAATGATACCTAATTTTTCCCATGTAATGATATCATTAAGATGTATAATCTCTTTACATAGGCCATTATTCCTCTTTTGGAGATACATTTGTCATGCATCCACCATGATTTGTACTACATGATACGAAATCACTAAGAATACCTATTGATCTATCAAAATTAATTAATCCCATGGATGTAACTATGAATTATAAATGTATGGATGAAATTTGATTCCTAGGGTGAATATATAATCATATACATATGGGTGTCAATCAATTCATAGGAGACCAAGGAAATAAAATTAAATACCCTCTATCTTCACAAGTTCAGTCACATGAAAATACAAAATAACACAACTACTCATTTGAAAGATGTCCACCACATCCACCTGATTCTATTGTTTGACGAAGGCATTGATTGGGGGATTCAATATTAAATCATTCACGATTGGGCTTCTATTATCTAAGAGATATTCCCACATAAAACATCATTCATCCATTCAAATCTTAGATATCATAGTCATATATATTTGTATAATGGTATGTAAATTTGAATCCTAGACACCCTGATCAATATCAATAGTGAAACTCTATGAAATGATTCCCAATTATTAATATATTAATTACATCACTATTTCAGATTGTGGATCTCCATAACACCATTACATATTAGTAACTAAATAAAATGCAAAAAATGGTTTAATTCATTCTAGAAACCATCCCCTTATAAATTCATGATGATTAAACCCATACATTATTGGAATCCTAGGAATTCATCTATCACAATAGATTCTTTTTGGGAACCTAATAAAATCACTATAGTTCTATTTAAAATAAGTGATTCCATGATATCTAGTGAAATCAAATATAAACATAATCCAAAATAAACATATAGATGGTTTTTGATTAATACCCACTCCCATCACCACCATCTCATCCCTATTATGATCAAGTGAATAAAATAGGTTCTACAGTGAAACTCATAACCATCTATACTCTTCATCTATCTTATACAGTTTAAAGGATCCTCACATCACATTTCACATACTTCGGATCTACAGTGACACTTGTAACCATAAATACACTTCTTCTATCATATATAATATAAACCATACTCCTTCATAATCTCCACCTGACATGTTAATAAATATAACCACCCATACCCATGTATCAAACCACCATTACCTTAAAATGAACACTCATCACACTATCATGAGTAAAAATAAAACCATCAAATACATGCATCGCCATCCCACATGAGGTTCGTTATCAAAATTACAAGGGGAAACATTTTTTGAATGTTTCCATATAAAATATACCATTCAGTTGTTCTCATTAATCAATGAGTATCCAACAATCACAATTGATGTGAAAAAATTGAATGACATGAGTACCCACCATGCCAATAACCACTTCTTAGGGAAATTTTACTCAAACCACTCTATGTGGAACCAAATGAGGATTATAAGAAGTGTATCATGAGTACATTGTTTGTACTAAAAAATATACACCTTTGATGTTTACATTTACTCACATGGTGGATCCAAAAATTACAAGAATAGTACAAACCCACATGTCACATATATTAAATTGGGCATAGTTTAATCATTGCACATGGCCTTTGGAGAAGTAACTCAATTATATATATAATTAATTTTTGTGGGGAACACCTGAGGACAATCTTTGTTTTACTCCATTGAAATATTACCCTCACACATGGTGTATAGATGAGTACTCAGACACAAATCCAATATCCCACAATATATCATGTACATAGACTAAACTATTATTATTCTTAAATTACAAATATTCCATGAATATAAATAACACCTGACATGTTTACATTAATGTATATGTCATGTGATTAGTATTTCCATATTATAAACCACTATGAGACTTCTGAAACACCAATTTTACCCCTAATAAGTATAGATAAACTCTATAGAGGTCACCGATAGTATAATAAATCCATGAAAACATTAAAAAACAATTTTATGGGTATCATGGAAAAAATCATAGAATCACTCTTCAAAAAATAGAATGATGTCAGCATCAAGCCTTAATCAAACATTGGTTGAGCTATATAAATTTTTATCCCATACACCTCTCCCTATTTTCTAACTAATAAACTAATTACTTTGGTGATTCCCCAATGAAATGTTTGAAATAGACCTTGGGAAGGTAAAATATAATGAATCCAATTGTATGAAAAACAATTGTTGGAAAAAATAGAAATTGAAAAAAGAAATTAAAAGTTGATTCAAGTATAAAACATGGAACCCATAATAAGATTCTCCCTTTATAAGAAAATACACAAACATTTAAAATCCAATAGATGTTTAGTAATTTAAATAGATAAATCCATTTAAATGATATCTACATTCGAACTTGTGAGAATATGTAACCATTATATTTTATAAATATAAATATTTAACCAAATTAGAATAAATTTATATTCTACCGATCACCTACCCAAGGATAAAAATCAAATTTTGAGGCCCAAATAGTTGTCAAAATTATTTTTATAGGCCATATAATACAATATAATTACCATTTCACCCCTCATGACCATCTAAATACACAAATAATTTTAAATTAATCCTCCTCAATACAAACAGTAATGTAACCAGTCATTAAAATATCCCCACCATAAAACTTGTTTGTATTCAAAATTACTAGTGGTATTTAATAAAAATTATTAAAAAATCATGGTTGTTACATTTTTCAATTAATATATTCCCTTCTACATCAGAAAGAATATAGAGATTATTTAATGAAATTCTAGACACTCGGTGAACTATTGATTGATAACCAAGACAAAATTCCACTAGAGCAACCTATTATGATAAAACACTATCAAAATATCCATTTCCTTCTAAGTATTATGGTTCTTAATAATTTAATTAATTTAAAATCATTGTCTACTTCCAAGCCATGGGTTTTTCCCACAATTTATATCTCCAACTAAAATACTTTTTGAGCAATACAACAATCGTCTCGATAATGTAGAAATCTCACCACACTAAATAGAACATAAAAAACATTATCATCCTCCCATTGTATGAAAATTATCAAAAGTGATTAGTTGTATTTGATGATGTACAAGATCATCATAATCCCAATTAGTCTATTTTTACATAGGAACTTTATCTAACAACACATAAGAATCATAATTTTTGTATTAATAGGGGATAAGAAAAATCCAATTCACTTGATTCGTGGTATAATAAAACCATATATATGTTCCATTGACCGACCACACACATCCAAAACACATCCATCTTAAGGTTAACATTACCATGACTAACATAATGATCCCCACCATTGTGGTATAATTATCATTACATCACTAGATCAAAATTTTAACAATAGTGGCCATATATTTTCAATCAATAAACACAATAAGAAGTCACAACCTATCTAGTTTGTACCCCTAAACAACTCATAGAATAATACACCTCCTGTTACCATCACATTAAATCATTATAAATGAAATATACCAAGATTAAATACAATGATGATGGTCATGACCTATAGTGAATGATGATGTACTTCCCTCCATTTTCATTTCCTTATTAATCATAATGCACAACACCTGATTGATCCTATATTATGAATATATAACCCCCCTCATTACATTATCATGTTATTCATAGTCTACTAAGACCTTAAGCACCTCAAAACAACACATAAATACACTTTTCTCCCTGGTAAATCAACCAAAGTAAATTCAGCAGGTTCTGCGCATAAACAATGCGTCATATGAATCCCCGTAAATCCTAATACGTACATGATACCTTACCACCAAAACCATGATACTCAATTAATGATCCCATAATCCACTCATCATCTATCCCAGATGACTATGATTAACGACATTTCAATTCCATTACACAATTTCTCCATTTGATTTCTACTTATAATTCATATATAACACGTATCAGACACTGAACCAGTTTCTTAGAAATCATCCATCTCAATTAAATGTAACAAGATTCCACTAACTTTCTCTCATAATTTTTATTGTGAATCAACGTCAATAGGTCTATGCACCTAGATTTTCATTCCCTGTCTATTTGTTTCTAAACTCCAAAATAATCTATGTTGCTCAAATACCTTTTCACAATACCCCAATGAAATAAATCACATATAACATAACAAATCATAACCATGGCCATTCCATATACTCAATACCAACAAATTTAGAAAAGTCTCATCCTATAAAGAACCAACTATTGCATCTATTTATAAGTAATCTATATTCCAATGTTATCACTGTACATAGGTTTCCCTCGTATAGAAAAATTGGAACCATCCTACAGAAAAATTATTTACATCTCATAATTACTAGAATCACTCTCCATGTTTGTAGGCCAAGTCTCATGAATGGTCACATCACACGTGACACCCTCTATGCTATTGTTTCAACCAAACAATCACATTCTAGGTACCATACCACCAGCCTTTTTTATAATATAAATTTACAATGTAATATCTGGAAAACATATCTACATTTGATCTAGTGGACATTTATAATCATTACAAATCAATGCCCACACGAGAATCATGATTTGATCAGCTGGGGTTATGTATATATATTATCTATCACGAATTAATTTTGTAAGAGAAATATAACTATACGACATGGAATGATTGAATCCCAGTAGATTTAATATTTTAAAATTATAAATAGGTTTTTACTGACAGATTAAATAACTACGAATTAATAATAGAAACCTCTTATGGGCGTCTTAGTAGACATTATGTACTTTATTGAACAAATAGGTTCTCCAAATGTTTTTCCTAGAGGGAATGTGATATAGTCATCCTTGACTGTCTCATCACATATATATAAATATATAACCTACATTTTAATAAATTACATTTATTTGATGGTATGTATTAATATAATTCTACTATGATTATACATGGTAAAATGTACTTGTGGTATATTTTTTCAAATTAAATAGTTATACACTACTAGTTGGTAATAAAATCATATTATCTAGCCTTCATATAATGTGAAATATATGTGTCCATAAAATATTAATGAGAGGAATCATTCCTATTTGACAAATGAGAAATCCTTAATAAAAAAAATTCAAAGCATCATGGGATTCAGATAAAGTGATAATCATATAAGTATAAAATCAAATATAAATAAGAACAGTATCCATCCATTAGTAAGATGAACATACTATTCAGAATGGTGTTCATAAAAAACTATCCTCATATCTATAATATAGTCTGAATAATTTCTCTTTCCCATGGATACCATATCCAATGCAACATAAAGATTATAAAAAATCATTTTGGCCACATTGTAAAATCCTACAACCCATAGCACAAATTGATGTCGAGAATAGAAATTAATTAGGACCATATGGAAACATCACTATATACTAGAATAATTATACTAGAATAGTAAGATTATTATTAAATTTTTTGAATATGATACCCTATAAATTAGTGTTCAAAATATAATATAAACAATCAAAAAATTTTATAACATCATAAACACCCATAGATGTTCATGTTAAATGATATTAAATAAAATCATTATATAATTAATGAATTTTTGCAAATAATAACCCAAAATATTTGAAGGAAAAAAACATAACACAAATAATCTCCCAACAGTCCTATCAAAATTAAAAAAATAATTGTTAAAACTAATAAATCATGATATTCTACCTTATCTATGATGGGAAACATACACAGTCTTCATGACTATATGGAGACATAAGACGATTAAACAAGCTAAATATTTATAGATCTACTAAAATATGGAATTATGGCCCTACACCCTAACCATTATATAATTTTTAGAAAAAATAAATTTAAATATAAGGTGTACCATTATGATATTCTATGATATAAACACTATGTTATGTAATGATCACGATAAAAAACTGAGATTAAATAATCATTAAAATAGTATTGGAAACATTTAATCCTTATAAGATAACACATAAAATTTAGGTAATGTACCAAATTAACTAAATTAATAATGAAAATTACACATGTTTAGATAATTATGTCATTGGATACCATTTAATTAAAAATAAAATTAAAATCCAATTTAATATAAATTATGGGTTTTTTGGTAAACTATTATTATGAACAGAAATGAGTTTTACCATAATAAAAATAAATAATAACTATTATTAAATGAAATAAATGAATTCTATATTTTATATATTCAATAAAATGTTTATAAATTAATCCAATATGTTTTATAGGAATAAAATCAGAACAATTACATTTTATGCATAACAAAACCATCATTTTTCAAATGAAAGTTTTTTTTCATTTTGATGGCCTGAATTTAATCAATTTAAATTTTAACACTTTTATAATTTATATTTAATAATGAAAATCAATTCACAAAATCATTATTTACATAGATTTATTATTTTTATTTTTTATGACATGTTTAGTTTTTTTTAAGAATTGTGAAAAAGACTAGATTTTAAATAATAGTTGAATTATAATTTCAATAATTTATAATGTTAGGATATATTTAAAATTGTTTATAAACTAAAAATAGTTTATTTATATATATATTTATCAAATTTAGTCCATTTTTTTATATTTCATATTTATTTTGGATACAAATACATTTCAAACTTTTTAACAATTTATCATTAAAAATACACTTTCCCGTATAATATATGAGATAAATTAAATATAAAATTTAACCAATAATATTTCGTGAATTTTTTTAAATATATAATATGATTTTAAAAAATTAGTTATATCTTGTTTATGTTTTGATAATATGACTAGTAAACAAAATAATTTTAATTACTGTGGTTATGAATAAATACAAAAATTAAGGGTAAATATAATTTTGACAAGGATTATAAAATTATCTTTGGACATTTATTTATTTTTAAATATTTAATATTTTAATCTTAATTCATCATTGCGCAAAATTTATGACCTCTTGGGTCCACTGTGATGTCTTTAGTACCATTATGATATGTTATTTAACGAAAATTAAAAGGTGTCATACTCATGTTTGTAATAAAAATAACATCATTAAAATTGTCTTATTAAAATGATAAATTAGTCTCTAAATAGTTATATAGATGATAAAATATTTATCTTCATCTTGAAAATATATTTTTTATTTTTATGGTAGAAATTATTACCAAAACATATTTCACAACGATGATGAAGTAATTATTTGATTAATGAAAAAATGAATAAAATAGTATTAATTTTTTAAAAGTAATTATAATTTGAGATAAATATTGTCTTCCAAAAATTTTCAACATGACATTGATATATTAGTAATATTTTATAATTTATTTTTAAAATTATAGTAATCATAAAATTTTTATAAATTTCAATATAATTAATAATGAAGAAATAGTAATTAATGATATGTTATAGTAAATTATATAAAATTAAATTATAAATAATTCATATAAATATAACAATCCGAAAAATATTTTGAATATTAATTGAATTTTATGCATGATTTATTTATGGAAGTTTAGTATTTTATCAAAATTATATTAATACTAAATGAGTTAATGCCAATTTTATCAAGGTAAGTGTTATTATTAAAAAATAATTATTACAACCAAATGATATTTAAATAAATAAAAATATTGTATTCAAAAAATTTATTTTATGATTTTATTTAGAACTAATATCATGTTTTCAGAAAAAAAATTATTTTGTTTAAGCCTTTGGTAATTGAAAATTATTTTATTTCAGTTTAATATTATTCGAAATTCCAAGAGTTCCCCTTCCCTCTACTATAAAATAGAACCACTCATCCCAATTAATTATCCATAAAAACCTATTTTTAATCCAATACATTCCAAATTTCACACAATAATCACTCCCCATATTATTTAGGCCATTTTTTTCGAATTACACCAACCTCAGTTATGTAAAGGTGTTAAAAAAATTTTCGTAGATGACGTATCATTTTTAACCAAGTTTTTCTATTTTATTAATTCATTAAATTACATAAAATTAAAATAAACCACGAAAAAATAATAAATCAAATACACCACATACACTGAAATGTTATTATGTTAATGGGATGATCCATAAATATATATTTTAACATTAAATTGGAATATAATTAATCATTTGTGTGCACACAAGACTACCACAACACGAACTGATGTAATTCAATTTCCATCACTATCTCTTAGTTATTGTTATAATTATGTAGTTAAATATTAAATATTATACTAATGAAAAATTTATTTTTATTTAAATTCAATATATCATTTACCTTCTTACAGTTCTATGCATGTAAAAATGATAATGTTGTTCGTGTGTATGCGTGAATTATCACTTCCAATAATCGATGTGATTCATTTTTAAACACCACATCACATCGATGATATATATAAGTATATTAATATAATATTTTTGATATTATTATAACATTATAAATATTATATGACTCTTAAACGTTTTACATAATTACCATTGTAATATGAAAAATGTTAGTTACGCCTTTATATGACCTATTTTCTCCATGATTGTAACGTTGTACATTTTTCATTACCATAAATAATGGTTTGGTTTAAAATTTTAGTTTTTGTAAAATAACATTAATTATATCACGGATAATATTATGGAATATATTATATAATAACAACATTTATTATAAACAACATAATAATTTCACATTGATTTGAAGTATGTAATAACATCATGAAGATCTATGTGATCTTAAATAAATAAGTGAATTTTATATAATTATAGTAAGTGATATAAATAGAATAGAAATTTTTTAATGCTTATAAATAATGTAAAACTATACCTATGTTTATTAATCATGAAGATAAATAATGTACATGATGATTCAGACTCAATTTAAGGGACCTTTTGACTAAAAACCTCATTTTAATTATATTTGATATTGATTTTATAAATATCTTATTACTTTTTCGTGTTAATAAAAATGAATTTTATGATTGTAATTATATAGATATGAAATTTTAAATTTTTTAATTTTCGAATTTCTCAAAATAATATCAAAAATTATTCTTCAATGGTTTTAGGTACATGATTTTCATTTAGAACTCAACTTTTACAGTTTCTCTCTCATAACATTTTAAAAATGGGAAAAATTGCTTCAAATATATATATAATTAATTGAACATCTCCCTTTTAATTATGATTTAATGAATTTAATATATCATTTATATATTCTCATAATTATTTTAAATGAAAATGAATTCATTATTCCATTAGAAGAATTTTTATTAATAAAATGATTTTTATATGAAACTGAAAAAATTATTTCTAAAAGCATTTTAAATATGGGTAGAATGATTTCAAGGGTTATGTTAATGATTTCATCTTTAGACATTATTTACAATGTGTGTAACCAGATTTCACTAGGTGATCCCTTTATAGGTTTTACAAAGGGTTGATCTACATCATACCTCAAATGTGAGACCAATATTTCGTAAGTGATGGGTTGATCCCCATTATATATCATAAAAAATTGCTTTTCTTAATATATATTATATAAAGGTAAATATTCATTATAGTTCTATAATGTATTGGGTACACTATATAGCTAATTTGACCACATGGTTACACAATTTATATGGGTTCTATTATGGTTTAATAAGGATAATGTTCCAATGAACATATAAGAAATTTATTTTACTAATAAATATTATTTATATATATAATTTGATTTGAAAAAGATAATACAATAATCATATTGAAAGAAAAAATGTTTGTTTTTTCTGGGTAAAATTTTTTGTAATATATTATATCATTTATGGGTTTTCATCAAACTGATTTTATTCTTTATTCCAAATTCCATTATTAACTTTTAGTTCTCATCCAATGTTATAAAATCATTTAACCATGTTTTATGGAAGAGTAATATATGTATTATATCATGGATAAAATTGTGATGATTTTTTTATAAAAAAACATGATTTATTTTGCATGTTTTATTTAGAAATGGATACTATATATTTGTTTACACTTATAATGTATGGCTTTACTATGTCATAGTTCATTCAAATTATTAAAAAAAATTACCCAAAATACTCTTGAATTTGAAATCTAGTTAAAAAATAATATAATACGAAATGTTAATATATATGTCCATATTGTTGGGATCAACGAATGTTTAATACCACAATGGAATGTTTTATACAATAGTTGAATGATATATATTAAAATTTAGGTAATCCTGTAAAACATTGGATCATAATGTCTGTTTTTATCATAAAAATGTTTATTAATTTTTGGAAATTATCTTTACATATCAAATACTTTTTTGGATAATTTCTACATATAATAGTAATATATATTTATAATTTTTTGCAGTATGTGATAATCTAGAAGTCTATTTTATTACATCATGTGTGGAAATTAATCATGAATACTAATTGTTTTTAGAAAAAAAATAGTGTTTTGGTGGAAATTGATTAAAAGATTAAATTATTATTTTAATGTATATATATCTATTTTTTAGAATTTATTCTATATTAATTCTTTAACATCATTAAATATATCATTAAAACAAAATTATATATATATATATACATTTCATATTGAAAATTCAATGACCTCTCAAACCATTATAAGTTTATAATGATCTAATGGATATCATTATTATCACCAAATTCTCTATAACTCTCAATTTTATCTTGATCGATAGTTTTATTTTCAATGTCCATTTTTCCCACATGGAATCCACGTATGAATTATCTTAGGTGTCCTTCCTACATTCATTTCTCAATTTACAAATTGATTATTTATTAACCCCTATTCTCATCTAGGATTTCAAAAAAGGATTTTAATATTGTCAAACCATTATTACCAAAAAAAGTTCAAATTTCAAGGTTGCAATTTATTAAAGGGGGAATAATTTAACATGGAAATTAGTTGAGAAGGAAACACTATGTCATATATCGTACAAGATAAGCAAAATTGAGTTTAAAAGGAAAACTAAATACTAATATTTAAATTTCAAAGTTATTACAAATTTTTTATAATGGAGGGGGTTAAAAATAAATTTTATTTTTAAAATATGATTTAAATATGTTTTTATAATGAATTAATTACATACCCATTAATAATGAATGTTAAAAACTAAATGAATATAAAGGATGTGTTTTTTTGAAAAAATATTTTTTCCCCACAAAAGGTGTTTGATATTAAAAAATTAACTTAATCATTTTTATTATCTGATATTAATAAAAATTACATTTTATATATTAAAATAATGTTTTTAAATTCATCAATTAATTTTTATAGGCATAAAATAATATCTAATCCTATTTTAATCAAAAAACACATCAATTTGTCTAATTGAAAAATTTCAGCTTTTTTATTTTGAAATTCTATTATAAAAATATTATAAAATAATTATCAATCTTATTTGAAAAAATTAACATCATAATAGAATTCATAATATCAAATTTTAAATTTTAATGAAAATTTCTGTATTTGAATGATATGTTTTATTTCATGATGAAAAGTGTAAAATAATACATTTTTTTTGAAAACATATTATTCATATAAATAATTAATAATGGTATGTAATATTATAAATATATTTTAAATTATAATTACATAAAAAATATTTATGTTATTCCAATTTATGTCATTATAATATTTTTAATATTGAATTTTTATATAAAAACATTTCAATCATTTTAACATTTTCATTTCAAACCCCTCATTTTTGTACACTCAATTAGAATAATTTAAATTAATTAAATCCAATGTGTTGTTTTTTTAAAAATAAATTATCTATATATTTTCAATTATAAGGTAAACATTTATTAATGACATCCTTATAATTTTTTGGAAATATGATTTGTAAACATATTAATTTTTATTACCAAAATTAATTGTTAATCAATTATTTCAAGATAATATAATTATGATAAGGATTAGATAATTACCCTAAAACATGTAAAATATATACTATATTATATAATTACAACTACAATCATCATTGGGATTCATTTTTTACAACTTGTAACCACATGGTTTTCATTAATTTCTTTTTGATATTTTATTTAATGAAATGACAATGATGGTGTACTCATGTTTTTTAATAATTACAACATTTTTAAAATAGATTTATAGAAGAGGTATATTAAATTATAAATACTATTATGGGAGATACTATAATTATTTCTATCATGATTTTTTTTTAATTTTTAGGAAATTGATAATTACATTAAAGGTTATCACAACGATGATGCATTAATTATTTAATTAATGGAAAAATAGAAAATATTATATAAAAAATATAAAAATAAATATAATATGAAATAATTAATGTCATCACTGAATACTATATACTAAATTAACACGTTATGAAATAAATAAAATAATTTTATCTAATTATATGTTCTTTAATTATTTTTCAAATTTCAATGTAATGAATATTGTCAAAATTAATATTATTTTTATTTTAAAATAAATAATATATTACTAATTGAATTAAAATTTATAAAATTCTAAATTTATTAAAAATGATTGATTTATGGTCTCAAATTGAACTTATTATCTATTTATGGGAATTTTGTCAATTTTAGTTTTATTATATTATCGCTCAATGTGTAACAAAAAATGATGTCATGGTAAGATATGAGGTTATTAAATAAAGGTGAAACCCAAAATATATAGGTATAAATATTTTCAAAACATATCTAAATATTATAGTATTAGATTATTTCAAATAAAAGAAATATTGTGATAGAAATTAATATGTTTTTAGAAATTCTAAATAGAAATGTAATTTATTTCAATGAAATAATTCAGAGAAATTTTACAGGATTTCCCTTTCCCTCTCCAATAATAGGGGACATATTATTCTGATTTATTGACGCATAAAAATTGATTTCGTTCTGGTGAGATCTAAAAAATTATTTTTTTACAATCACTCAACATATTATAGATGTATTATTTTAATAATAAAATTTTTATTAGGGTTTTAAGATGTTAATAAAAAGTGATTGTCCCAATAAGAGATAGCGTTTTAATCAAGAATTTCTGTTTTATAAATTTATCCATTTACTGGATTTCTTAATCATACATGATAATATAAATACACTAGTATAATAAACAAATAGATATGTTTATTTTAATGTAATTATCCATAACAATCAATTATTTCATCATGTGGGAATAGAATTAATTGCTTGTGTGTTCGGCGGACTACCGCCTCGTGAAATGATGTAATTCATTTTCAAACAATGTCGATCAAGAATGTTTATAATAATGAAAATAGACCTTATATATTATAATCATGTGATATTTCTCATTATGAAAATATAATATATCATATATGTTCTTTCCCTTCCATCAAAAAAAATTTGAAATGATGTCTGTGTATGTATGAATTATCATATCCATTAAGTGATGTGAGTCGTCTTTCACCACCACATCACATTGATGGAATATATATGTATATATAAATTATATATATGATATTACAAAAATTTCTTAAATACTAAATTATACTTGCCATATTTTAATAATGATCATTGAAAAATAAAAATGTTACTCACACATTTGTACTACCAACCATCTTCATGATTCAAACATATTTCATTTTTAAAAATCATAAATAATGGTTATATTAAAAAATATAATTGTTGTATAAAAATAATTTTCAATTCATGAATATTATTATGTATAAAATTTATGATTGATAACAATTACAATATATATCATAACAATGCCATTTTGCACTTATTTTTTGAAAATCAACAAAATCTACAACTTGGACCTAAACATTTAGATAATTAATTTAACATAATAATAATTTATATAAAATAATAATATAAATTAAAAAATAATCTAAAAAAATATGACTGAGGTTTATTATTCAGGATTATAAACAATGTACCTGATTATTCGAACTCTTTGTAAGGGAGCTGTAAACTAAATACCTTATTTTAATTTTTTAATGATTTATTTTCTAAATATTTTTCATTCTTGTCAATGTTATTATTTATGATTTTTTGAATTATTTTATATGAACATGATTGATCAAATTTTTTATTCTTTAATTTATCTAATTTATTTAAAATTGAATCTTTTTAGGGTTTTATATCTATGTTTTTATTTTAAAAATAATATTTTAATGTTTATATTTCATCTTTTTTTTAAATATATATATATATATATATAATAATAAAATTATACTCAATCTTAACACATTATGGTTTTCATTTTTCAAATACTTGTTTTCATAAAACATTTCCCTAAATATCATTTCATTGTTATGTGTGTAGTTTTTAAAAACTAATGTTGATTTTTACAAGAAATAGATATTATGATAACTAGAAGTGTTTAACACATGGAATTAAGAAAATTATCAAGGGATTCATTCATTTTATTTTCCTTGTATATTGAGTTTGTTGGGGGGTACACAAATAGCCCATGGTTAGCTGGTTATAGCTTATAAAATTGTTTGATATCAATTATATCTCAAAGGTGAGCCCAACATAGCTTAAAGGAATAGTTTATACCCATTATAAATCCTCCAAAAATAGGTGATCCCAATATAGCTTATATGATGGGTGATCCCCATTATAGATCTCCAATGTATTGGGTACTCCAGAGATGGATGTCAACCATATAGTTATACCATTTTTAAGGGTTATATAATGGATTAATGATTATTATGTCTAAAAGAAACTGAATGAATTTTATATATTTGATAATGAGTTTTCTTGTAAAAATTTTTATTTTATAGAGGTGATATAATATGTTTTATAAAAATAAAATGGTTCATTTGTTAGGGTAAAACCATATCATTGGAAGAAATTTTTTATGGGTTTTCATTAGACTAATTTATTCCATTACCATAAATATCATTATGTGACTTATGTGCTCATCCCACATTTTAAAATATTATTCATCGAGTTCATGGATGAGTAATGATAATCAATATATCAAGGGGAAAATTTTGAATATTTTAAATAATGAGAAAAATGATATTTTACAATTATTTTTTTCTTATTTTATTGAAAATCCGATATTGTGTATATGTGTCCACATATAATGTATGGGTGTAATTTGTATGATTTTTCCAAATTTTATAAAAATGTAATAAAATTAACCTTGAATGTAATTTGGACTTCAAAATTACTATAATATATAATGTTTATGGTTTAGTCCCTTAATGGGGTCTTAGTACACCACCAAAAATGTTGAACTTATAACCATCACTCTGATGTGAATATACTTGAAATTTGAATAAAATAAATGAAAAAATATCATTAATCAAAATAAAAAATAATAAAATCTACCATAAATACTCATGTTAAAAACATTAATCGACCATCCATGCACAGACCAATTTAAGAGTGTATTTGCTCTTGTGCATCCCCTCAAGGAGACCACTATCTACAAGATGGGGTTTCTATGATTAGTACACTATAATTATGGATATTTGATCACTATGAGATACCAGTACATCCTCACTCCCAAGAAAAATTGTGTAAAGCACATTATAATACATTGGTGTTCTTTATAAGAGGTTGACATCTTATTCTAAAGTTGAGTTCTCCCTAGGAGATTATATATTTACAATTATTAATTAATCCTAGGGGACCCATGAAATTGAATAGAATATCATTGTACATAATAAATTTAGCCTCCTAGGAATGAAAAAACACAGAGGTCCTCCACTGAACTATATTTAGTGCTTCAACTGAATCATAGGGGAATATAAATAATTAATCAAGGGGAACTAACATTAACCATATGGATGTCCAAAATATATAAGTGGGGATACATTACATACAAGGACCTCAAACACCGATTCAAATAAAAAAGTTATTATGAACTCAAAATGATTATTTTTATATTTTCTTAAGAATCCAAACCACCCATAACATTCAAAATGGTCTCTCCATATCAAATGTATACCATGAAACATGGCTATTATTGTTTACATGGAATGAATAACTCTAATCATGGTTCCAATATAACACCATAAAAAATCTACAAATAAATCAATTGTAAACATTGAATAAGAATATGATTATGAAATCACCCCAATTTAAATCATGAGTCTAGATTGCAACTATTTTGGTCATATATGGGTGTAATCCATTACAATATTTAATTTCTAGGTATCGCATAAAAACACATCCATGACCTGATCGATGGATTATTGCAAGACATTATTGGAAATCTCATGTTTTAAAAAAACATAAAACAAAATTAAAATAAAAATTGTGCTAATAAAATAACAATTCCTATCACTATCTTTTCATCACCATAATAGTCTCTCGAAACATATGGGTTCTAAGGTTCCACTCTTAATAATTTCAACCCATCACTCAACACACACATTCACAACATCACTCATATCAATGAAGACTTACTAGGATCTCTAAACATATTAGATCCAAATAAAATATATTCAGTAGAAAATTTTTGATACACCATATTAAAATCTAACATGAGATATAGAAATACTCCCATTTCAAGTCCTGAGGTTTGTCATTGTTATATCCTCTCAAAAAACCCATTCATCTGATCAATGGATCCAACTATACATAAAAAACACCCTTATTAGAGTAATGAATTGTTTTTATCCACCGTTATCTCATCAAATGAATTTGAAAATTTCCATTCAATTAATTAATTACCCATACTGTAAACATGTTGGTATCAAATAACATTATCCATGATGATATTATTCATTTCAATAACTACAGGGATTTCCAACCCCTAAAATCTTCTCATCCAAAACACAGAGAAAGATTATTGATCCAAAAATTATTTAAGATCATCTTATCAGCTGTTTCAGAACCAAAACCCCATCAAGATAGCCTATTCATGTTTAAAGTTTTTAACTGTCATGATCTACATTATAAAATTCTCCTAAGGGACTACTCGTATGTCTGATACCAGATTTAGGGTACTAGATAACTTTACACACATGAATGAGAAACAAATAATGATTACATGGAATGTATGTTTATTACACAATGTGTACTCTAATATTTCATCTCCTGATATTTATAGATATCTTCATGGTGTACCCTTTAACAACATGGGGTGTACCTAACCAATATTCTTACATACCTCATAGGGATACTAGTTCATGCACATAAAAAACTACAGCCAGGGGAATCACAATAAATGCACATTTACTAGATATGGATCACAACAGAGGTATAATAGTGTAATGGTATATAGTTATTTCCAAATCCCATGAACATCTAGATTTGTAATATGACACACCCTTAAAAGAACACTACTTGTTGTGTATGAAAACAAAACAGTATATGTAGTACCATTTGTTTCTAATATGTAACCTTTTCTTAATTATTTTCATGTTTTTAATGTTAAGGGTGACGAATGGGAGAGTTGGGAGAACATTAAATGATGTTTGGATGCAAAGGGGAAGTCACATGGGCGGCACATAGGTTGTCTAAACCGTGCTTCCAAACCATGTGTAGTTGTCCCTTGAGACAGTAGCTTCTGCATGGGCAGTGCATGGTTTGTCTAACCGTGTGGCCAAACTATGCATGGTCTTTCTGTCAAGGCAGTGGGAAACGCATGGTTAGCGCACTATTTGTCTAACCGTGAGAGCAAACAATGCATCCACTTAAATGAGATCCTATAAAATTAGATCTCACTTTTTTTCTGCTATGTGCCTCTTTTAAGCACCTATGTAGAAATAACTCAGGATTTTTCTTCACCTATGGTCAAAGATGGTTCTACTATCATTCCAGAGGCGATCCGAAGGCTTCTCTAGGAGAATCAATGCCAAATTCTTGTGGTATTTGACCATTCTTCACCGTTCATGATTAGTTTCTTAGATCTAGTTTGATCTACCTATCCTCTTATCTCGATATCGTATATATAAAACTGTTATGGGTAGATCTAAGTGTGTGGATGCAAAATATTATGAGATTTTCTCTTGATCTTGCTAGGAGAAGTGATCTAAGAAGGGTTTTTGGAGAATCGACCAGGGTTTCTTGAGCGTTCTTTGACTGTTGTGGTTTTCGTCAAAACCATTAATGTTGGTGGATTCACATTCGACTCATATTGTTATAATCGATTGGATTAGTTTCAAATAGGATTTTTGTATGGATTTTATTATGGAAATTATTGAATAAGTCTTCTTTAGTTATGATTAATGGTTTTAGTGAAATTGTGAAATCTTGTTGAATTGTTGTGAAAATTGATTTGGATTCTTGAATTTAAAATGATGATTTTAAATTATTGATCGGATGGAATTGTAATTGGTTTGATGATTGATGGGTTTTCAATAAAAATGGTTTTTACTGAAATGTTTTGGTATTGAAATGACTTTGATGGAATTAGTTTTCAATAAAAAGAGTGTTTTGTTGAAATGATTTGGAATTGAAATAGGGTGGCACTTAAATAGTTTTGACGGAAATGGTTTTCAATAAAATGGTGTTTTTATTGGAAGGGTTGTTGTGGAATGATTTTTGGGAATGTATGGTTGTGAACATTCTTAGTGCACTCAGGACATATAAGTATTATGAGTCTCCCCCATTATTTTGGGATGGATAAGGGTTTGGCCTCTCCCCTGTCAAAAATTCATATTGCATTCGGGGCAGATAAGGCATAGGGGTCTCCCCCATTAGTGTTGGGATGGATAACGGTTAGGGCTTTCCACCATCAATAATTCATGTGCATTTGGGTTGGATAAGGCTATGAAGTCTCCCCCAACATGGTTGGGATGGATAAGGGTTAGGGATTCTCCGCTCTTCCAGGTAGCATGCATGGTTGGTTGCATGGGTTTGTGGAATTTTTGGGTATTACAAAAAGGGATATTGTGAAATGGTTCTAAAGCTTTTTTGGTTATTTTTCTGGAAAAATAATTCACCGGAAAATTGTTTTCAATTGCTCTTGGAATGACATTTCTATTGAATGGTTTCAGAAACATGTTTATATTTAGTTATAAACTGCTTTCGAGAAAAAATTTATCTAAACTGTTTTTATATAAATGTGGATATCTCTTCTATCCTAGTGGAGTGAGTATAGAAGTCATTAGTGAAACCTATATAGTATTAAACTCACCCCTACTTTGGCACTATGGTGATTTTGCAGATGTAGTATTCGGGGAAAAAGGTATAGGTAAATCATCTTTTTGCTAGTGGCTTGTGCTGATGCATGGGAGAAGTTGTGGAGCTTAGAGATTGTGGACTATGGAGCCGTGGTGTCTTTTGAGAGTCTTGATTTGTTCATCTTCTATGTAACTCGATTCATAGTTTGGTCTTTCACTGTTGTGAACTTGATGTGGTTTTACATAATGAAGCTGTTTAGTGGCCATTCTTTTGTTCATGCATCATATAGTGAATGTTTGGTAATGCCTGGTTGGTTTATGGGTTATTTCTAAATGGGGATAAAACGTCCCCCAACATGTATTTGAAAACCATCGGCATTTATTTTCATCCTTAGGCATCATGGGGATGCCTCTTAAGGGCTAGTAATGACTTGTTGTACTCTCATTCCAATGAGAATTGGTGGGTTATTACAAATGGTATCAGCTTGTCCGGTCTTTGCCTAATGAGAAGTTATCGATGTTCATGGTCTTGGAGTTGAAATTCATTCTTGTCTATTCCTTGGGTCGAAATATTAGACAGGAGTAGGATTTTCAAAACATAAAATGTATAGCATAAATGTACATAGCTAACCCGTTTATACTGAACATCAAGTTACAAGTGTGTTGTGTACATAAGTGTTTTGGATACACGTCTAGAATGTTTGGAACTCTCTTTCTCATGGGTTTATCCAATGAGATGAGCATGACATGAATTGTAGAGGAATGACTTCCAACATGGATTGCATACCGCATTGTGAGAAATGAGTAAGGATTTTGTACCAGGTATAAATTTTTGAAAAATGCCGAAATGGTTATCATGTAAAAGATTTTGAAAATAGGGTACATGGTTTATTTTGAAATTGGGATGATTTTCAAAAGAAATGAGGAATGTATTAAAAAAATTAAACATGGGGAAAAGGTTGATTTGAAGACAATGTTTTGATAGATAATGTGATAGAATTTGAAATGCTAAGCCATAAGTTGCTAGAGAGTGAGATTGATGGAGGTTTATGTTGGTTTAGAAAATGGCACCCTGTAGGAGCTGTCGAAACAAACCTGATGAAGCTGCGGAGAATGTGGTTTCACCTGAACGGTGTGTGAACCATGAGCTGGTTCAGAGTATCATCTAAGCTTTTCATGCTGTAGATATGGTGAACTAGAGGAATGATCTAAGGCATGTGGATCATACCATACAGTTCATTTAGTGAAATCCACCAAAAATTTGTGGTGATGCTGAACCTGAAAAGGTATAGGTGTGGCTATGTATAATGAATCGTATTATTGATTTCATCAGAACTCCCGTATAACTGAAAGTAAAGTTGTTGATGTATATGCTCGATAATCTTGCACGCCAGTGGTGGGATTTAGCGGTGAAAGCTATATTTGATGAATGCCATACATGGGAGGATTTTGAATAATTGATCTCCAAACAATTCTATCCTCACACATTCAAGATTCAGAATACAAAATACATCTTTAGAATCAAACAATAGAGTCTCTCTGTCATAGAATATGTGGATAAATTCCTGAATTTAATTCGTTTATCACCATAGGTTGCGGCAAGTGCATCATTGAAGGCAGACATCTTCGAATTGGGGCTAAGGCAAGAGATTCAATCGAAGAATACAGTTCTCTGTGTTACGAATTAAAAGAGATGGTGAACAGAGCGGCTATTGTTGAACGTGATAACTCAGGATCGATGGGAGGAGGAATGATGATACCTATGGGAAACGGTAGGAACTCAACCACTGGGAACAAGAGGAAAAGGGATACCTATTTCCATGGTGCGAGTGCACATTAGAACTAGACATCGTGATTAGTGAACCTTCCTCCATGACCCCAGAGCAAAGAAGGTTTCATTCAATGTGGTCTGACTGACCACCGAAAGCGAGTGTGTATGGGGAACCCTAGATCATGTCATGATCGCAAGAAGATGTGGCATCTACATCGCTATTATAGGAATGATCTGAGGTCGGGTATGCGTGAGACATCCTAGTCGTCACAAGAATCATATGCTTTTACAGGACGAGGATAGCAAAGTCGGTCTAGTCAGCATCACAGAGCTAGCCATGGTGATTATCGAAATACCATGACTCCTCAACTAGGGAAATATCAGCAATGCAACAAGGAGAACAGTGCAGCAATGAAGCAATTGTATAGAGTTGAAACGATAATTTTCAATGATTAGGTAAGACTATCTATATTGAGATGTACGATTCTTTTGAATTTTACAATTGTAAAAGTGTTGTTTGATACTAGAGCATTGTCTTCCACCGTTGATTCTCGAACTGCTGACATGCTATGTTTAAAACTGGAAATGATGTCTTCTGTTTTGAAATTGAAAACTCCTCTTTGAGAAAGAGATCATCAAGCCTTTGTGTGTAGATCATGTTCTAAAATTGTTGATGGAGCTAATTTAAAATGGGACTTCTAGATGTTGGACATGGATGCATATGATTTAATCCTAGGAATGGATGGGTTGAAAATTTTTATGGATCACGTTAACTATTATAGGAGAACATTTAGTTTCACGAATGAGGATGACATCAACAATCTCTTTAGAGGAGAGAGGATGGTAAAGAAAGGTGCAAAGAACTTGTTGGCACAAATGGGTGGAACGATCTCATACCAACTTGCAGTGTTGACATTAGAATCAATGGATGAGATTGAGGAAAATTGTTTTGTAGCAATAGTGGATCAATTTGAAGATTACATTCCCAATAACATTTCATGTTTACCACCTCTACGAGAAGTGGAGTTTACGACTGATCTACTTTTGGAGACCAATCCTATTTCCCCTCCAACTTATAGGATGGAACTAGCAGAGTTATGGAAATTGAAAGTACATTTAGAGGAGTTGGAAAGCAATGGTTTCACTCTATCAAGAACTTCTCCATGGGTAGCACTGATGTTGTTTATGAAGAAGGTAGATGGAACTCTTTGGATGTGTGTTGATTATCATAAACTTAACCAAGATAGATAAATAATTGATATCCAATTCCATGAATTGATGATCTTTTTGATCAATTAAGGGGTGCTCAGTGGTTCTACAAGATTGACATGCGATCAGAATATCACCAATTGTGAGTTCGTAATGAGGATATTCTAAATGAAGTTTTATGAAGCAGATATGGACACTATTAATATGTAGTCATGCCTTTGGGTCTAACGAATGAACCAGCGGTCTTCATGGATTTGATGAATCAGATATTTCAGCGATATCTGGATTCTGTTGTTGTGGTGTTTGTGGATGATGTTTTGGTCTATTCAAAAAGTTGTGCTGATCATGAGGTGCACCTGGGAAATATTGTCACAAATCTTTAGAGATCATCAATTGTATGCCAAAATATCAAAGTGTGATTTTTGGATACATCAAGTACATTTCCTTGTACATTTCATTTCTGAGGAAGGCGTTTCTGTTGATCCTGAAAAGATAGAAGTCATTATCTCTGGGAAACCACAGAAAAATTTGTTTGAGATACACAGTGTTCTAGGTCTAGATGGTTACTACCGACGCTTAGTGTGTGATTTCTCACGACTAGATTCACCAATGATAGCTTTGACAAATAATAATGCTCTCTTCCAATGGAAGGAAGGATGTTTGAAATCCTATCAGGAACTGAAATTTCATCTTACATCGACACCTTTCTTGACCTTTCCACAATCGGTACAAGGGTGTGTGGTGTATTGTGATGCTTTGGGATTAGGGTTGGGTTGTTTTCTCATGGAAAAATATCATGTGGTTTCTTAGGGTTCAAGGTAATTGAGGGTGAAAGAGAAAAATTACACAACACATGATTTGATGTTAGATGCAGCCATCCATGAATTGAAAACATAGAGACATTATCTCTACGGTGTGAAATTCACTATGTTTACCGATCAAAAAATATTGAAAAACATTTTCTCACAGTGAGATTTTAATCTGAGGAAAAGGGTATTGGTGGAGTATCTCCACATGTTTGACATTGACATGATGTACACACCAGGAAAAGGAAATTCGGTGGCGGATGCATTGGGTAGAAACTCATGTGACCAATTAGCGAAAGTAGCATCAAATTAATGGTAGTTGATGTAGCTCTTAGCCAAAATGCATGTGGAATGTGAAGACTGTGGTGAGTTTGCTGTTTTCTTTTCAGCTACACTTTTTCCTGATTTAGTAAAGATGATCAAAGAAGCACCAACATCTGATGTAGAATGTCTGGTTGTAAGTTCAAAACTCAATGGTGGGGAGACCATTAAAGGCTTAACACTTGATGGGGGTTCAGTTTTGTGTTACAGAGATTGCATGGTTATACCTATGGGTTTTCTGGAACAACTCCTTCATGCTTACCACCATTCTAGATATGTTGTATAACCAGGTACAAAGAATATGAATATGGCATTGATGGCATAGTTTTGGTGGAGCGGCATGAAAAGGAAGGTTTCTGAGTTTGTCTCGTGTTGCTCAACATGTTAGTAGGTTAAAGTAGAGCATCATAGACCAACTGGTATGTTACAATATTAACCTATCCCTATGTTGAAATGGGATCAGATAGTAATGGATTTTGTTAAAGTTCATCCAAGAATGGTCTGGAAACACGATGCCATTTGGGTGATAGTGGATCATCTAACCAAGTCGTCCCATTTCATCCCTATTCATGAAACTCATATGGTGGAAGATCTTTCAAAAATCTATATCCGAGTATTGGTAAAGAGGCATGGTGTAACGGTTTCTATAGTCTCAGATATAGATCCGAGGTTTACATCTCATTTCTGGATGTCATTATAGTAAGCCTTTGGAACTCAATTGACTATGGGCATGACCTATCATCATCAGACGGATTGGAAATATGAGCGGAAGATACAAACATTGGAAGATAAGTTTCAGGCTTTTGTAATGGATTTTGGTGGCTCATGGGAGTATCATATACCCTTTTTCGAATTCTCATACAATAATATCTATCATGCCTCGATACGCATGGCTCTGTTTGAAGATTTTTGTGGGAATCCTTGTCTTTCTCTACAATGCTAGGTGGAAATGGGAGAAACTTCATTAGTCGGGCCAAGCTTTGTCCAAGAGACAACATAGATGATCCAGTTGACTAGAAAGAGGATGAATATGGCTCAGAGTCATCAGAAATCTTATACATATCACCGTCGAAGACCGTTGTCGTTCGTTTTGAGTGATCATGTCTTATTGAGGATCTATACAAGGCTTAGACATTGTCATTATTGGAAGAATCAAAGGTTATATCTTAGATACATTGTCCCTTTTGAGATACTATAAGGGGTTGGAGAGGTGACATATAAGTTGTCCTAACAACCACAGTTTAGTTTGATGCATAATGTCTTCCATTTATCTCAGTTGAAAAAGTATCAGCCTGATCCTGACTATGTTATCAGATGGGATCATGTTGACCTAGAGATGAATGCTTCAATGATACATATCCCAGTATGGATTGGGAATAGGAAAGAGAAAGTCATGCATTAAAAAAGCTTCGATCTAGTGCGGGTTTTATGGCCTCATGGTCAGATTCAGGAAGATTCTTTGGAATGTGAGAAGGAAATGAAAGAGCAGTGGCCGGAACACTTTCAGTTGGGTGAAGATTTTCTACTTTCCAAGGATGGAAATACCAATGGTGGGGAGAATTTAGTACCCTCGGTTTCTGGTATGTAACCCTTTCTAGACCCTTTTCATGGTTTTAATGATAAGGGTGATGAATGGGAGAGTTTGGAGAACATTAAATGATGTTTGGGAGAAAATGGGAACACACATGGGCAACACATGTGTTGTCTAAACCGTGCGGCCAAACCGTGCGTATTTGGCCCTTGAGACAGTAGCTTCTGCAAAAACGACACAAGGTTTGTCTAAAAGTGTGGCCAAACCGTGTGTGCAGTGTCTGTCGAGGCAGTGGCTAACACATGGTTAGCACATGATTTATCTAACCATGTGACAAAACCGTGCGGCCACATAAATGATATCCTATAAAAGTGGATATCATTCGTTTTTTCCTCTAAGTTATTCATTTAATCTCATAAGCTGACCTAACTAAAGATTTTTCTTCTTTTCTGGTCATAGAGGGTTCTCCCATCGTTCCAGATGTGATCTGAAGTCTTCTCTTGGCGAATCAAATTCGTATTCTTGAGGTTTGTGAAAGTTCTTCTTCATTCTTGGTCGTTTTCATAGATCTACAAAGATCTACTTCCCCTCTTCTCTCAGTTTCATAGATCTACACCCGTTATGGGTAGATCTATGTGTGTGGATGCAAAATATGATTTTATTTGGTTTTGATCCTGCTAGGTGGAGTGATCTAAGGTTTGTTTTTTTGAAAATCGACTCGGTTTTCATGAGCATTCTTCGACCATTGTGGTTTTCGTCAAAACCTTTGAGGTAGGTGGCTTTACTCTCCACTCCTCTAGTTCAAATCAATTGACTTTGTTTCAAATTGGTTTGTTTTGATGGATTTGACTGTGAAAATAATGGAACAAATATTTTTTAATGATGATTTATGGTTTTAGTGAAATTGTAAAATATTGGTGAATTGTTGTGCAAATTGATTTGGATTATTGAATTTAAAATGATGATTTTAAATTATTTATTGCATGAAATTGTAATTGGTTTGAAGAAAAATGGATTTTAAAAAAAATGGTTTTTATTGAAATGGTTTTGTATTGAAATGACTTTGATAGAAATAGTTTTCAATAAAATTGGGGTTTTATTCAAATGGTTTGGGATTGAAATGGTGAGACATTTAAATGGTTTTGACGGAAAATTGTGTTCAATAAAAAGGTGTTTTTATTTAACGGGTTGTTCTTGAATGATTTTTGGGAATGTATGATGGCGAACATTCTTATTTCCCTCTTGACGGATAAGGGTTAAGAGTTTTATCCAGCATTCTATGATGTATAAAGGTTATATCTCTCCCCCATCAAACATTCATATTGCATTCGGGACAGATAAGGGTTAGGGGTCTCCCCCATTAGTTTTGGGATGGATAAGGGTTAGAGATCTCCCCCATAAATCATTCATGTGCATTTGGGTTGGATAAGGGTAAGAAGTCTCCCCCATCTTGGTTGGGATGGATACGAGTTAGGGTTTCTCCACTCTTCCAAGTAGCATGCACGGTTGGTTGCGTTGGTTAATGGAATGGTTGGGTATGCCAAAAAGGGATATTGTGAAATGGTTCTAAAGCATGTTTGGTTATTTTTCTGGAAAAATAACATGATGGAAAATTGGTTTCAATTTCTCTTGGAATGCCTTTGTTTATGAATGGTTTTGAAAACTTTTTTATAGTTAGTTATAAACTATTATTGAGAAAAATGTTTTATATAAACTATTTTATATACATGGGGATAACTCTTATATCCTAGTGGAGTGAGTAGGGAAGTCATTGGGGAAACCTACTGAGTATTATACTCACCCCTACTTTGGCACCTTGGTGCTTTTGCAGATGTTGTATTTCGAGACACAAGTAAAGGTGAAGCATCTTATTGCTAGTGGCTCGTGGTGATGCTTGGGAGATGTTGTGGATCTTGGAGCATGTAAAGCATAGGGTCGGGGTGTCATTTGAGATTATTTTTTTGTTCATCTTCTATATACCTTAATGCTTAGTTTGGTCTCCCGCTGTTGTGTACATGATGTGGTTTGACATAATGAAGTTGTATAGTGGTCATTCATTTTTCCATTCATCATATTGTGAATGTGTGGTTATGTTTGGTTGGTTTCCGGGTTAATTATAAATGGGTAAATTGTCCCCCAACATGTATTTGAAACCCTTCGACATTTATTTGTAGATTTTGGCATCTTGGGGATGTCGCTTAAGCCCTCGAAATGACTCATTGTACTCTCAATACATTGAGAATTGGCGGGTTATTAAATTATATAGTATTGAAAATCAAAGTCATTATTAAAAAAATAACACATTTTCGTCATTCCTGAAACAACAAGTCTTCTTATCAGGTTATCTTAAGGGGTAACCCGTATGATACTCTAGAGACCATCATTCTCCTAATATAAAAATACAATGGACCTCTATATGCTCCCAACATTCAATTAATCTCTTTAATTTTTTTATGAAAAATATTTTATTTGGGGATCTTGGAATCATGAAAAAACGAGTGCACCTCGTGGTGAAAGCCAAAAATGAAATGATCACAATACTATGACACAAACCCACCAATCCCCGATCTACCGTCATACTTAATCTCTAGTTCATGATCCACTTTTTTCACACTCTTAGCTCTCAATAAAAGTCAACCCATTTGGGTTCCCAATCATTGTTGTGTTTAGCAGGTTTTGAGATAAAATAGAATAAATAAAAACCCTAGGAAAAAAATAGAAAATAAAAAAATAAAATGGAAAAAATAAATAAAAAATGTATGTGCTCTCTTTCCCTCAAATATGAAATAGTATCATGCTTCAACTATGAACCCCACATCAATTCAATACTCAATTAAAGAGTTATAATTCTATTATCAAACTGTTTTATGAAATTTACATAATTGAAATGAACAAATAAAATAAATATTTATTATATAAAATATTAATTATTATGTCAAAAAATGGTGTGGATGTCATCCAAACTCTTAACCATGGTTAGAAAACCAGCAGCAGTACCAAACATGTTGTCAATTTTTTTGTGACCATATTCTAGAGAAAATTTCTATTTTAAACCATACTAGCATAAAAAACTAAAAAAATTACATTCCTACTCATTTTTTAACATGTACTATCCTATAGTTCTATAAATATTTCTATAAATATTATTACATCATAGGTATTCAATGTTGAATTATATAATATATTTCTATAAACATCAACTAAAAAATCATTCCTCAATGTACAATAACATGGAACACATAACATCATTCTATATGTGATTACACATTCTTCAAGACCAATTAATCTGTAAACATACTCTTTTATTACAGTTTCTAAACATCTATGATATTTATTCGTAGCCTATGTAATACCATTTAACAATGGTGAAATTACTATTTAGGGAGATAAAATTGATTATGTTTTTTCATACATAATTTATTTAAAAAAATTTATAAACACATCAACAAAAGGATAAGAGTCTAAATGTATCATAGATAATGTTGTATTATGTTTTAAACATAATGAATATGCTAATATTTTTGAATTACCAAAATGATTGTAAATTATGAAATTTAAATATTTAATGTGATATATCCATATTCATTTCCACATTTTTATCTATGTTTGTGTCAATATTTAACATAGTCGATTATAACTAATATATACATCACACTTCTCTCTATATAGATGATTCATAAAGAGATTTAATGTAAAAACTATCATTGACATCTCAATTTAATTTAGATGATAATTATATTAATGGTATATAAATATATTAGATGCATAAATGGAATAACTTTCATTAACCAACCTAAAACAACAAATTACCTTCACCTAATAAGTACTATAAATTTCAAACTCTCTATTTTTTGACAGAAATTATTACATGTAATTATTAACATGTCTTTTTTTCAATGGTGAAGGCACATAAATCTCATTACATCATCATGAAAAAATTCAATCATTGACCTGTAATATTTATCATAAGATCATATAAAGAAGAAAATATTTCAACAAAAACAAATTGTAGTATGAAAATTCACCATGGGAATTTTTTATCTAAGAATAATTTTTTTCCCATATGAACTCATCCACCGCATTAGTTTTAGCACATTGTTAATTCAAACATATTTATAAAAAATCTTCCCTTAGAATAAATTATTTTTTACCAAAAATAATCATTTATGATCTTATGCAAATAATGTCACCAATTTTATTATTTTAAAAACAATCCCTAAATGATTCCCATGATTTTCAATTATTTTAGAAATAAGGGAATATGACTGATTAATAAAAAAATTTAATCCAAATTATTATGGAAAAAATATTCAATAAATATATAAATACAATTGTTCTCTTTGTTTAAAAGTAATTTAGTTAGAAATATTAATAAGGGTTAAACATATTCCATAATTTCATTTTCATAATTCTATATCCATTAATTTGGGTTTATCTAATGAAAATTAAACAGGTCATTCAAAAATATTTTTCATCATACAACTGATACATACATTCCTCATTATGATGAAATCGATAAATATTCAAAACAATTATTCTATTGGATTCTATATAATCAATTACAAATTTCACGGCACAACATTTATTTTTATAAATTAAAAATGAGAACCCTAAAGTAGACTTCTAAGATTGATGAAAGACTTATCAAGAAAATTATCCAACTTCTTTTTCCAATCTCACAACTAATAAAAATACATTTTATAGGTATTTAATAAGTATTATTTGTATTCTAAAATTTTATAACAGTAAAAACCAAATTTATAAGGGCTACAACATTTAAAATAATCACATAATCATTCAATATTGTCATTTACTATTGTAAAAGTTCTAATTTAAAAAATTACTTTATTAGAAAAAATATATTGGAAGATAAAATTTACAACTATATTTTATTAGTTTCTCAATATCATGATATGTTCTAAAAGGTATGAATTAAATATTATACACATGTACAAACTCATTTTTTAAAATAAATTATTTATCCCACCAATTTATCATAGTGTGTAAAAATGAAACCCAATCCATATCATGAATAAAATAAAACTAAATAATTTTATAGACTACATGATTCCATGAAAATCCATTCATCCTATAATAACAATTATATTTAAACACACTATTATTTCTATTATAATACCCAAAAGGGTGTTATAAAAAGTATATAATATAATTTTAGTGATAGAATTACAATTTTACTTGAATATTTTAGATATATTAACTAATCATTCATTATCAAGCCAATAATATAATTCGAATGTATATAGTAAAAAATTGATGAACGTGTGACCGCATAATATTTTGAATCAACAATAATGAAAGGATTTTTCACACCTTCATTTTTATATTCTTAATGATTCCCAACATATGTATCTAACTACATACATGTTTTTGAATAATCTATGAACTCATTTCAGTGATAATTTTTTCCCTCACCATTTTAGTATTGGTATTACCATTAATATTAAACATAACATTGAATACACAAACCAATTTTCCAAAACATTCCACAAATCTAATACTTGATATAACACACAATTCATTCCTAAAATGATTCTCACAAAACATATCATTAGAGGGTAATTTAATTTTATTACCTTGTAGTTTCTATTGCTTTGAATTATTCTGATTTTTATTATAAATTGATTATCTCGATAATTATACAATTAAAACACCAAAAACCCGTCGTAGAATTATTTATAAGCAACATAATTTCCCCATAATTTCAAAACACATATGTAAATATAACCCTATTTAATGTATTATTTAATCTGGATTAAAATCAATGAATTTTAATATCATTGTTGAAAATGTATTTTTGAGGTTTTTGGGCAATCCTATAGAGATTATCATTTTAGAATGAAATAGATTCATCCTCCTTTTTCACCAAAATTTGGAATATACTTCTTCATTTAATATTTAAATACCATAGAAAATTATCTTATATAAACGATATATTGATATATTGTCCATTCCATGGAATCAATTTATTTCATTCCCGTATTTGTCATTGAAAAATACCATCTTTAATTGACTTCGCCATCAAAAAAATGTCATAGTTTATTAGTTGATGTTATGAAAATCCTATAACATCCAATAGAATCTCTAACACATTAATACATCAAATAATTTTTCTTATCCTAATGATCCATCAATTTTTTGGAGGGGATATTTCATGAAACACTCTACTAGTACTTATTATTTTATGTATTACTCATTTTTCACATTTATTGGTACTTCCATCAATATCATACGTCAAGTGTGATAGTACCACTAAAAACTAAATTTTTCTAATTCTATCAATACATCATTTCTTATTTTGATGGATAATATCTTCCCTATGTATTCCTATTGAACCATCCGGTTTTACTCTTTAGAGAACCATTTAAAAACATCATTTTTTTTAAAATCATGGGAATTAAAAAATATGATTAATTATAATATTTTAATAATCAATAATATCGTATGACTATAACTTGACATTATCATATCCTCTCAATATATCAAAACCCTATCTCTAATAAAAAATCTAACAAACAGAACAATATTAAACAAAAAAATCTCATTTATAGAGTATATTTATTCAATTATAAGACAAAATTATGTTAATATTTTTATTATTATATAATAAGATAAATAGATACATAATAATGTGTTCATTTCCAAAAAAATATTTGTTATCTAAAAAAATCATTATAAATAAAAAGTTTCATCATCAATGGAAACCCCCGGTACTATAATTCAAACATTATGAACATTCTTACTCATATGTCATCTCTATGAGAATAATTTCAATACTTGGGATGTGGAATAAAACTCATTATAGAAAATAAATTAGTAAACCAATTATTCAATTTTTGGAACTATGAATTCCATAATAATGGTTTTCATTATTCATAATAAACCAGTAGTCTCTATAATACTATTACATTTAATGAAAAACATAATAAATTCTAAATAATATTAATAAAAAATAACATATGAAATAATAAAGGCAAAAATCATAATCATTAGGGTTTCTTCGATGAAAAGAATAATCATGATTAAATTTCCACAAAAACCAATTTTATCATCTTTTTTAGGAAACATCAAATATGTTATTTAAAATAGAATGACATTTAAGTAATTTTAAAATAAAAATACTTCCATTATAAAACAATAAATGGATCCCATGTAGGTTCCTTGATAATTGAGCATTAAATTAGGTGGTTTAAGAAAAATTACAGTGAAATAACATAACCAGCTATTTTCCACATGTAATGTCTTGGAAATTCCATGTAATTTTTTTTAATAATATAGGGTTATTTTGAGGAAAGACACTCAGTAGGAATATGATTCCGAGGACTTATGATCTAGAAATAGAATATTGATCATTTTTAGTTCATTTAAATAAACATTTGAGTGGATTTTTCAAAATTTCAAATTGGTGGTCGAATAAAAAAACCAAGGGAACTATTGAACTCGAAACGTCATAATTAACCTATAAATGGACTAACTTCGACAGGTGGGGCTTGATCAGAAAGGATAGTTTTGTCATTTTTATAAGAAAAATAAAATAACATATAAAGTTATTTTATTTCATTATTTTCGTAGTTGAGTGGTCGCACGGTAGCACTAAGATGTGGCGATGAGTTGAAAATGAGTTACATTAAATGAATCCCATTAATGAGGCTCTTAAATGTGGATCATAACAACTCATTAATTGAAATCTATCAAAACGATGATACAGTTTAGTGGAAACACTTTGACAAGTTTCACTATTATTGAGATAATGGGATTGAAAATCAAAGATATAATTTCTATGATATCCAGTGAGGAAATTAACTCCAAAAAAGAACTCTTGTTAATTGTTAGAAACAATGATGCACCTCAATAAATATTACCGTAGAGAAATGAACACCAAAATCATCAACCGAATCATGAGTCCCTACAGATGGATTTCTTCAGCAATTAATCATTCCCTGGTAGGGTTTACTTTTTCTGGGTTTTTTCCCCATTCAACACTGTAAAACAATTTATGTGGATCAACCCATGAACATGTTGTTGCACATATTTCTTTTTCCTATGGGTGGGTTCTCATTCTCGGGGGTTTTAATTGGGATTAATTTTGTTATAATTGTAATCATCTTCCCCTATGATTTTTGATCTCTAACACATAGGGTGTGGGGAAAAAGGAACAAGGACTGGTCCCCACCACCATGGGTGTTCTTATACATTCTTTGTGGTCAAACCTCTATGTTGAAGGTGATGCACTTTGGAGGTTGTAGTAGGTATTATGGAAACCCATGGAGACTACATGTGTAGACGGTCCAAAGAACGAACCACCGGAGCAGACCCTATGGTCTGTGGAAAATCCTACTCGTGCATTGGAACCTGTGACTAGTGAACGAATCCACAAATTTGCGATGGAACCCGACGAAGATACTCTGAGTAAGATTTCACAACCGGACCGGGCTACGACTGTGCAGAAAGTGCCACCGGTTCTCAGGACGAAGGCTGGCGGAGAAGGGATGTGGCCAACCCACTACTTTGGTCGAATGACTAGTGCTGTTCAAGAATCATCTTCATGCAGACTCGTGGTCTATATGGTGATGTTTGAGGGAATGGAATGTGTGGTTGGATATTCTTGCCATGGGTCATAGGAATTGGACTCCCTCTCGGTCTCAAAGCGGGAAGAGACCGACCCACTATGTGGGCCTGGCCAGGGGGTGCGAACTGGGCCTCAGAGTGGCCCAGGATGGATTAATTCATCCAGCTGTTGTGGGCTAGGCTATCAGGATAAATAAAATTTTATAGGAATCCTGATATGGGATTAAAAATTGGCATGCTGCGCTGGATAAATCATGGTAGCTAGGCGACTCGGTGGACTGGACCGATGGCCGAACTGGGATGCGTCTAGTAGGGCCCAATGGATCTGGCATATATGCTAGGCCAGGCTAGACCAACCCAAACCCCACCAGCATGGGTCGGCCAATCCAGGTTGGGTCATGTCGGACCCTTAGTCTAGGTTGGTTGGATCAGTCCAACTGAGTAAGTCAGGGCACAGACAGAGTCAGTGCCTATTTACTAAAAGACAATATCATTCACTCTAGTTGTCTGATTTACCTTCCATTTATGGCGTTGGAACCCTCTTGATGATGTGGTTTTTTTATTTCCTGAAAAATGATTTCATGGATGTTCAAATATGATGAATGGTTTGAGGTTTGGATTCTGATAGATTCATGTGTGCTATGTACCGAAATCTTATGGCTTTCAGCGACCCGAGGAGTGCTGACAAGCGACCTTGTGTGGATCAGATACAAGAAAATATATGTTGATCAGTTAAAAATACCATGTGTGGTTTAGATACAAGAGACCCTTTATCGATTACCTACAGGTATCCATCTTTGGCTCAAATACAAAATACCCTTTGATGATCAGCTATAAGCGCCCCTCAGTGGATCAGCTCTACGAGACCCTATGTTGATCAGATACAAACAGCCCTGTGTGGAACATCTATAATGGGATATGTGGGAGGAAGCTATGGGTGACCCATTAGACACATGATAATCATCAGGGATTAGTACCTCAGTAATCTATGGTGTTCAATCTTATGATTTATAGTCTGGAATTATGTACATTAAATTATACTTGTGTGTGTTATCTTGTTTTCTGATCATGATTTGTAGTTTTCTTTCTGGTCATTTAAATATGTTTTGTGGTCTGTACATAGTTTTTTGTTACTCACCCATGCACAAGATTCACCCACATGGGTTGTGTCTGGTGTATACAATCGATTCCATAATAGAGGACTTCGGGGCTTAAGACCTAGTGGTTCTCAGTGGTATCAGGCTGGTATGGCGTACATCTACAGCTTCTGGCTGCTACTCTACTCTAACCCATTTTGTTGGGTTTCAATGGAAAAATTCATAGAGATAGTTTTTTACATTTTTGTTATCAGGTTTTCTTTTTTTGTGTTTGTGTTGTGAATCATTTGACCTACAACTGGTACCTTTTCGTAGTGGTTTTTTAGTGGCATTCTTGTAACCCATTCATGTGTTTGGGACGTGGTTGTGTGTTTGTGCATACATGTACTCAGGAAAAAGCCTCTCACTGAAATTTTTATTCTTTAAGTGCTAGTCTCCAACCACTAGGATTCGAGATGTGGTAATGGGGGAGTCAGGACATTGGCCCTGTGGGACATGCCATGACTAATTGGTATTAGAGGTGGCCAGTTCTACCTCAAAGACCAATAGTTTGTTGTTTTGTTTTTGGACAACAGTGTGAACTATTTCATGTTCGACATTGAGATTCAGGGAGACCAGTGTCTGTTTAGCGGCCGATGTATCCATTCACTTGGTCATTGAATTATTATTTTTTGGATCAATAAATTAAAACACTTTTTGCATGCTTCATATAAGAATTGATTTTTTTCCTCATATTCTTCATGAATCAGAGTCATATCATGACGTAAAATCTTCTAATTGCGGTACATTTTGATATATTTCATGATGTATCCATGTAGATAGCTATCTATGATTCCAATACGTGACCATGAAGACTTCCCACCTAGGGATGAGGCATCATATTAGGGACCACTACTAGAGATGGCCACGCCAGGTGGGGTTCTATGTTTACCACCTACAGTTGATTAGTAGTTATTATCAGTGATACTGGTGGAGGATGTACATAGACTCATTGCCTTCCACTAGTTTCAAAGATAGATACCTCCCATTTTTAGGGGAGAGATAGATCATTAGGCCACTAAGGACTAGCATGAGGTGGTGATGTGGGTATTCTTATTAGTGAGGTTATGAAATTACTAGATTTCTATCATAGCATCGAGCCTTTTTCTAGTCATGGTAGAGAGATGGTGGAGCTTAAAAAATTAGACTCATGATGAGGCGACCCCCTCCTAGGTTGACTTTGAGTGAATTTTCTAAGAGAAGATATTAAATGAAAACTTGTGCTCAGTGAATATATAATAGCTACATCACATATTTAAGGGAATCTTGTTAGTGGTTTAGTACTCTGCATGGTTTACATAGTTCTCCAACTACTCTATGAATATGTTTGGGGACACTTTATTTAGGGCCAGAACCTTTTAGTTGGTATGCTAACTAGTGATTAGGGTGTCGATATTTTACCTCTTTATCCCCACTCCGGCTAGAGACCTAGTGTGATCTATACTAGTAGAGAGATACCTCACAAAGTTGGAACCGACAGTGGGAGATACCACCGATTGAAAGGTGGTCGGGACATCCATGGAGGGAAACTGAGAGATGAAACATATGTCCAAGTGGGATAAACCATCCATAAGGAGACCCTTAGACACATTATTGGTGGTGCGAGGCCTCTGAGGAAGTGGGGATTAGCAGAGGAACTATGCCTTCTACTCATGCGGTTGACAGAGATTTATGGTGTGTGACTGCCTGACACACCACAAAGATGATCAGTAGATGATCTAGGGACCGCCATAGAAGAGGAAGAGGTTCGGGTGAGGAGTCCTGTAAGGTGGAAGTCATGGAAGAGGAGAAGGCCGACCATGAGGTGGTGGGAAACAGTTCAAGGAAACACCACCACCACCCTTGGGTGGCCCAGCATGACCATAGGGAACATGTGGATGTGGGACGGCTCAACATCAGGTAGTGGAGGCCTATTACCACGATGCTCTAGAGTTGATTCGATTAACAATATATGTATTCTCTACCTTAGATTAATTAATTATATACACAATTTCTAGTCACCATTACCTTCCCATGGACCTTGTTCGAGGCTCAGAGATTCTGGTGGATCCGTTGGCGCAATAATTATGATTAGAGACTCATGTTGGATAGTATTTAATGTTTAAATACCGGTTACAATAGTGTATGCTTACTCTTGGAGGAATGATCAATGTCTGGGATCTCCTAGTATCAATGTAGAGTCTTTATGATGTCATCATGGGAATGGACTGGTACTCCACCGTTCATGCTATGATTGATTGTCTTAGACGTAGAATGTTGTGTGTCCGTGAGGATTGGACAAGGTTTTCTTTTACTGGTTAGAAGGGTACTCTATCAGCACATGATGAACATTCTCATAGTAGTGTAGATCTGATCACCCAATAGATGGATTTCTAAACCCTCTATACAGTTGACAAGATGAGTATTGACTAATTTTTAGTGGTGGAAGAGTGTTAAGACATCATTCTGGGAATGTTACGGGACTACCTCATCGCAAGGAGATATACTTCTTCATTGAACTATACCCAAGGATGACACCAATATCCACACTGGAATATCAAATTCAATTAACAGAGCATCGTGTGTTGAGGGTATATATGTAGGATTTACATGAGAAGTTCATTGTGAGGCCCATCATTTAAAAATTGGCATCCCCTGTGTTGTTTTACAATAAAGAAGACATACGCTTGAGGTTATGTGTGGACTTATGGTGCCTTAACATGGTGAACATGAAAACCAGGTATCCACTATCGAGGATTGATGACCTATTTGATTAGATCAAGGTAGAGGGGTGGTTCTCAAAGATAGTCCTCATATCAAGCTATCACTATCATCATGTAAGGGATTCATATGTACTGAAGAAAACCATCATATTCTGATATGACCACTACAAGTTCTTGGGTATTCCCTTTGGCATGAACTATGTCCAATTAGTGTTAATGAGACTCATTAACATGATCATATTGCATTACTTTGACCGTTTCATGGTAATTTTCATTGATGAAATTTTCATGTACATATCATCAGAATAAGATAATTTTACACACCTACAAATAGTCTTGGATACAATAATTGTGGATTAGATTTATTGGAATTTCTTGATATGATTGTTAAGAATTTTTTAGTTCCACATTCTAAGAAACATCATCTCGGAGGAAATATTTTCATTGGATCGATTGATGATAGTGGAAGTGATTTCTTGGGAGCCCCTATGGGAGTGACATAGGTGAGAATTTTCTTGGGGTTGGCAGGATATTACCGAATGTTTGTGCCTGAATTTTACAAAGTATCAGCAACATTATTGTATTTTACATGGAAGGGATATCCCTTGGTGTAAAAAGTGAAGTTCTAGTATAGTTTCCAATAACTATTGTAGATACTGACGAGTGGCCCCATCTTTAGACAACTAGAGTATGGCATTGGGTGAATGCTTTTTTTTATGCATCTAGGACCTGAAAAGGTTGTTTTATGATGTATGAGTGATCATTGTTCAACTTTGGTTAATTTCAATAGAGAAGGAATGAGAAAAACTACGCAAATCATGAACTAGAGTTAGAAAAAGTGTTATTTTCTATCAAAATTTGGCAGCACTACATTGTAGGTGAATAGTTTACTGTCCACTCCAACAACCAGAGTGTCAAGTATATATTCTCCAAGAATGTCTTAATCAAGAGGTAATGATGATGGCTAGATTTACTAAAATAGTATGACTTTGAGAAAGTATATAACAAATGGAGGGGGAATGTTGTGGCTGACACACTTAGCATGAAATCTGGTTTGCAGCTTCATAGTGAGGTGCGGGAGTACCTAGCCGCGATTAAAATGTTCTTTGTGGATGATGATGGAGAAACATACCTTTAGTCGATGACTGTCACTTCCCCTCTCTAACAACTAGATAGGGAGGAACAGCTGATGGATGTTGACTGTGAGACCTGATGTGCTATGTTATCCTCAAAATGGTCTCCTAATGGATATTTGATAGGATGGAAGCACATCATCCATTTTAAATGATGTGTAGTAGTACAAATGGAATTTCTAAAGGCTATTTTGGGGTAGTTTCATACGTCCCCCTTGGAGGTACATCCTAGAGCACTGAAGATGTACAATGAACTCCAACTTTAGTAATGGTCCCCGAGGATGAAGAAAGTGCTGGATGAGTTTGATTCATGGTGCCTCACTTGTCAGCAAGGGAATGCAGATAATCAAGTTATAGTAGGCTTTTCCCAGCAACTTGAAGAACTAGATTTGATGTGGGATGGTATCTCTATGATCAACATGATGGTATTAAAACACAAGTCCAAGGATCAGGATTCTATCTGGCTGATCATTTAACAGTTCACAATGTCATCTCACTTCATACCCATCTAGGGAAAAGGTTTAGTAGAGGGATTAGGACACCTATATGTCTAGGAGATAGTTCATCTACAAAATGTTCCTTGAATGATCAACTCAGACTGTGATCTCATTTCATATCATGGTTATGGATGTGATCGTAGAAGGCATTCGAGACTCAGTTGTACTTAAGCATACCCCTTCATCAACAAAATAATGTTCATATTGAATGGAAAATACAGACCGTGGACAATATTCATTGTTTTATAGTTTATTATTTTTGGTCATAGTTGGGAGTGACACCTGCCAATGATGTAGATTCCATAAAATAACATCTATCACTCCACCATTATAACCGAATAGTTCCAGGCTTTGTACGAGCATCCTTACAAATCACCTCTATGATGGACAGACCCTAGGGAGTCAGTATCCATGGTACTAGAGATGGTACAATATACCACTGAGAAGATACAGATCATCTAGGAGTAGAGGGTAACTACACAGGGAAGGATGAAATATTATGCTAACAGGATATGGAGGCCCATGGAGTTTGAGGAGGGAGAAAATGTTGTCCATCACGTCTCACCCCGATGGGGATTGTAATGATTTAGAAGGGGTGAAAATTTATCATGGTGGTTTATATGCATTTTACTGATTATGACTAGTGTTGGAAAAGTGGAATAAAACTATCCCTCCCACCTAGAGACAACAAGTGCATGATGTTCTCCACATGTCACATATAAATTGGTACGGTCATGATCCATGGAACGTCATCGACTGGGGAGAGATAGAAAATGATGATGGGGAAATGTATACGGAATATCTGATGGATATAGTGGACCAATAGGAGAGGGTCATTCTTTTATGGGTGATTCCTTTTGTGTGCATTCGGTTGCATCTTGAGAGCCTGCAGCAAAGCACATTTGAGTAGGAGGATATGATTCAATATCAGTACACCCATTTGTTTGTTTAGTCATGTTTCAGAATCTGGGGATGTGGAAAACTAAAGGTGGAAGTAATTTAATATCATAGAAATATAATTTAGCTGTATTTATTTATATGAGATTATTTCAAGATGCGAATCTCAAACATCATCTGAATCCGTGGAACCGTGAGCCCAGAATAAAATTTCGATCATTTTTTGTTCATTTAAAAAAATGTGATAGCAAGTTTTTCTAACATTTAAATAATTGAACAGATCAATAATATGATGGCACTATTGAACACAGAACCTCGAGATTCACATAGAAAATACTTAACTGCAACTGGTGAGTGTTGACCAGAAAAGATAGTTTTTAGATCATTCATAAGAAAAATAAAACAAATTAAAATGTAATTTTATTTATTTCTCTTCAACGTTGAGAGGTGGAACATCTACACTGTCATGTGGTGATGAGGAGATGAAGAGTCACATTAAATGAATCCCATTAATGAGGCTCTTAAATGTGAAGCACAATTACTCATTAATTAAACCATAATGACACGACGAAGCAGCATAAAAGAATTTTTTGGACTTATTTCTCAATTAATGAGATTAGGAGTTGGAGATTTAGAACTAGAATTTCTATGTTAGACGGTGATGAAATTATGTCCAATGAATAATGTCATAGAATCACTAGCAACAACGACACATCTTGTAGAAAATGATATGAGAGTGATGAATTCTAATGGAATACAATGGAATGTGAATCCCTACGAACGGAAAGCTTCAGCAATGAATATATCCCATGTAGGGGTAATATTTTTGGTGTTTTGAGTTTCCCTATTATTAATTCTAAAATAAATATTGTGGCACAACCAATGAATATATTTATCTATAGATCGTCGGTTAATGATGAATGGTGACCATTCACAATGTTTTACATCCAGAACATTTTTGATAAAATCATAACTTTCTTCCCCATGTTTTAAAACTATAATGTGGAGGGGACGGAACAACACAAACAAATGTCATACCTCAACATTGTGGGAATTCTTGTGTTTTTTTGAACATCCAATTTTATGACAATGAATTTTTGAGACCGTAGTAGTGAATATGGAACCCCATGGAGGAAGGAGGCCTAGTTGGTCCAAAGAAAAGACCATCAGACCACACCTTGTGGTCCATGGAAAATCATGCCAGTAGGTTGGCACCAATGACCGGTAGCGGTGAGCAGTAGTGGCCACCAAAAGTGGTTGGAGTCATTACAATATATCACATTGAGGAGGATGTCACAACCATATTGGGACAAAGTGGTGAAGCAAGATTTGTCAGCGCTCGGGCTGGCAGCTGGCAGAGGCAAGATGTAGCCAACCAACTGTGGCGTTTCTGCAACCCGTGTTATATGGTTTGTGACATCACGCAGTCAAGAAATATTGGAGGGACCACATGTGGGACCGAACAGGGTGGCTATCAATGTAGGGCAAAAGGAAGACGAAATCGTTTCCTCCTGAAATTTGGGCTGGAGGAGACTGGCCCACAGTGAGATTCGTTTCGGGGGTCGCGAAATTGGCCAATGTGCAGCTTAGGCTTAAGTAAGCACCCCCCCATCGGGGGTGGGCTGGTCCTATGGGGAAAATTCAAGAAATTTGGAATCCCAGGATGGGAAAGAAACCTATCCCACTAGTGTGGCCTAGGCTGGATAAATCCATCTTTCTTGGTGACCCGGCATACTAGACACATAGTTGGACCTGACTGGGTCCAGTAAGGGCCAATTTTCCTAGCCGCGTAGTCAGGCTGGACCAGGACGACCTAGACCCAAACGAGTCAGGTATTTTGGTTCGAACATGGTCAGGTCATGTGGGTCCCGGGGGGGGGGGGGGTGATCAGGTTGTTCCGATTGTGTCAGTCTAAGAATAGACAAAACCATCCCCTGTCTATTAAAACAATATTATCTTTCAGACTGTGCATCCAATTGACGTGCCATTTATGGAGTTGAAACCCCCACGATAATGCATTTATTTTTGAATTATCTAGAACGGTTTTCATGGCATTTAATATATGACTAATGTCTTGTAGAATGTATTCCCTCATAATCTAGAATCCTACATGCTGGAGTCTTGCGGGTGGATGAGACTCAAAAAATACTGAAAAAATGACCCTGTGTTGATCAGCTATAGGATTCCCTAGGTATCACAGAAACAAATAACCCTATGTGGATCATCTAAAAAGACCATGTGTGGATCAGCTAAAAGGGATGATTTGTGGATCACCTTCAGGAGACCATATTTGGATCAACTACAAGAAACTACGTGTGGATCACCTCCATGTAACTCGATGTGGATCATTTACAAGTGGCCATATGTCGACCATATATGATGTACTAAATGAGATGAAGCTCCATGTGGCCCAGTAGACCCAAAATACTCATTAGGTATGAGTACCTCAACTGTCCGAAGTGTTCATTGTTACAACTAATAGTTTGGATTTATGTTAATTAAACAATACCTATGTAAGTTATCTAGCTTCGTGACCATGATTGGTTGTTTTCGTTTGGACCTTTTATTTGCGGTTTGTGGTACCTAATGAATATTTTCTACTAACCCCTTCATGGGTTTTGCACGTGCATGTTGTGGCTAGTGATGATGGAAGGCACCATGAATGAGGACTTGGTGGACTAGGACCCAGAGGTCCTTAGCGAGATTAGGTAGGCGGGGCGTACATCTATAGCTTCTGAAAGCAACTCTACACATACCCATCTGGTGGGGTTTTAGTAGATGGCTTCTCAGAGATCTTTTTTTACTTTCAAATTCTCAATTTTTCTTTTTTTTTTTGGGGTTTTTGGGTCATTTGACCAGAATCTTGTACCTTTACATAGTGGTTGTTTAATGGAATGCATGTTTACCATTCACGCTTTTGGGATGTTGATCTATGTTTGTGCATATTGGTACTTAATAATTTGCTTTCCACATTCAGGATGACACCGCCAATAGTATTTTCCAACCCCTATAATTTTGGATACAGGCTTGGGGGAGTAACAACAAGGGCCCTGTTGGATAGGTCTTTACACCACATCTCCTAGAAGTTACCAATAGTTTGTAAACCCTAAAACATTACACAATCAATTAAAGATCAAATATATTGCATTCCTATAATTAGAGGTATATTAGGCTCAACATCCATACATAAAAAATTAACAGTAACGATAGCACGAGTATATATCATATAGATCAAATTTTAATGATATAATTATTCTGAAATATCATTCTATAACATATTTAATTACTATTACAATTATCTATGAAAAAATGGGATGAAATTTTAATTCCCATAAGAAAATTTTATAAAATAAAAAATAAAATCATTGAATTTTGAGAGAAATATTTGATAAAAACAACCATTGAATCAATTAATGTTACCATTATAAAAGTTAATGTCCATGATGGAAGAAATGGCTAATGAAGTCTTGTTATTTGGAAAAAAAATTCTTTTACCACATTTTTTAAAGCTTAAAAATCCTATCATAAAATTTAAAAAATAAACATGACATATCGTTTCAAAATAATGTTTAAAAACTCAAATTTATATCTAAAAAAAATTATTATATTTAGGATTGTTAATGAAACATATTACTATGCATGACATGAATGAATATGAGATCGAATGAAAACATTATTTTTTTAATATAGTAACTTATATAAATTACCAACGGATTTCTATTATATAAATTCCCCGTTGAGTAATACAAATTTATTTGTAATATCCCTATCAAAATAACCACCTAACGGGTTTCCAGAACATTGGGTCAGTTGGCCTCAATCATGCCTCTCGGTACACCAGATACTGGAAGATGTCAACAACGATCTATGGATGTGATATTGTAGAGAATATACAGTCATTGTTAGAGTATAAAAATAGTATAAAAAATGATAAATAAAAGAAATAATAGGAATAGGTAACAAAATAAATATTGTGAAGAAGTGGTATTATATCATTTGAATATAAAGGATTTCCAACAAAAATTAATTCATATCTATATTATGATGGATAACTAAAAATTAATACATAATAAAACTTTCAATATATACTTTATGACATGTATAATATTATAAATAATACACTAACTCCATCTACACGAGCATCTGAAGCTCCAAATAATTCATGTGCGATTAACTACCAGGAAAAAGGAAAGTAGAGGAATAAAAATACATGGTCATGTGAAAATGAGATCTATCAAGACACCCTAGTGAAAAGGTGGATAGAGTAGTGTGTTGGATATAAATACTATTATGTTACCACCCATGGTTTCTATGAAAGAATTGTGACCGTGAATAATAACTAAACCAGTTTTCGTCTATAAGGACTAACAAAAAACAATAATGAAATAATTAAAAACCTTCCCACTCAGGTTTTCAAAGGACACCTAGTATATTTACCTACATCAGTTCAAGGCTGGAATTATTGACTGATATATGAATATGTATATATATATATTTATATATTGTATAGTTTTATATATCATACAAATATATTGAATGAGTTCATTAATTTTCTAATTGACATATACCTAGAATACTAGTTTATGGCTGAGCCATAGATTAAATCATGAATCCATAACATGGATAATAGATATTATGATCTCATGAAATATGGTATATTCTTTTTTTCTCCTAATATGTTTGTGGCTAATTTCTTTTCACATGATATTTTTACTGTTCATTCATGTAAGCATGCGAAATCATTCGTGTTTTATCATGGTAACACACAACAACATATATAGTGCGTCATTTTGATTATCCACATATTGTAATTAATTTGAGATGAATTGATACACACCCTATATAAGACATAATTATACTTCCATTATCAATGAAACCCTAACCTTTGAAGGCATAATTATATTATAATGAGAGGCCTCGTTAAACCTCCAAACTCAATTTACAATTTCAATTAAAAACAAATAATTCCTTCAGTGAAGGAAAGACATAATGAACAAATCAATTCAATTTACCAATGTAATTTAATCACTCAAACGTATATTTTTTTTACAAGGATAAATAAGTCACCTAGATGGGACCATGGTAAAATTGGGATGTTAACAGAATTAGAAATCCCATTTATAAATAATTCTATGATAATAATAATATAATAGTTAATTTTTCAATTAGATTGATGTGGTTCATGTCATGAACCTAGAATATGCGTTGTTAAAATAAAAATTTATAAGTTAATGAGAAAAATAGTTTAATAACATCTCCTTAGATCATGTTATAATCATGGCCTTTATCAAACACAATCATAAAGTCATCGGGAAAACAAAAAGATATACAAAAAGAATAATATAAATGAAAAATTACAAAATTTTAATTTAGAATGAAATGCACCTTATCATAGGGTTTTTTATAAATACATGAAATATTTTATCAAATAATTCATTGAGAAAAATTTACTCCTCATATTCAAGAATCACATATCAATTCACAAAAGGAGTATTTCTTTTATTGAAAACATAATAGGATATTAAATAATAACGTTCATCATGGGACAATGGATGTGCCATTATCTAATGGCCTATCACATACATAGGTAAACACTTTTATACTATATTACAAATTCTGATAAGATGTTCAATGTATTTAATGAATTTATTACTTTTTGGAAAAATAATCTAGAACACCCAATGATTTATCCATGTTTTTTCCAAGAAACTTACAAATATTAAACATTCCTCAATGGGTGTATACGAAGGTGCACAATATAGTATATATTAATGAAAGAAATTTAATTAATCATAGTTAATGGGTTAGCATGTATCACAATGATACTATTTGAAACTACAAACAATATCTACTTAGAAGTATTAGACCACCAACCTCTTATATAGGATGCTCTAATCAACCATTATCGTGGATTAATTCATTATATTTTTGATGATATCTAAGAAATGAAAATCCACCCTTTGCCATGATACTTGATAACATTGTTTAGAGGAAACTAAATTGTTATAGTCTGAAAGTTAATGAAGAGCATAACATGAGGAATCCAAAGGGACTAACTATGCTCAGATCAATCTTCATATATGGGAGATCTTTGAAATCATATGTGAGGTTTTAAGAGGAACTCACGATTCCCAGAAGAGATTGCAACATTGCGGGAGGAGAATAAGGAAGAATAAAATAGGATATTTAAATAAAATTATGGGAAATGTTTATTTTAATCATAAAAACATGATCTATATAGTTGGGCACACTATTGGAAAAACCATGAACCAATGGTTTGACTCCTAATTCAATGAACCCAGACCCCACACAGTTTTCCAACATTGTTTTCCCAAATCATGCACTAACTTTGAATAAAACAACCAAACATTACACATTAATCACCTTATTCTGGTGGAATTAGTTAAAATAGTTTAATTCATTCATTAAATTGAATCAGAAGGATCAATAAGTCAAGTCACCTTAAGCTAACCATTCTCAAAATGGTAGGCTTAGAATGTCCATCTATTTAAAATAGAACAAAAATATATTCATCCATGGAATATTTCATTTATTATAGCATGATCACTAAATCCATACTTGAATTATAGTGATGTTCCATAATCAATCCATCACATAACCATTTAATATGGAATGCCTCATCAAAAATAGGGGTTTAACCCATATCTATCCACCTAGATTCATTACCCTTAAAACACAACATATGTGCCCTACTAAAGCCCGAGACGACCTCAAATTCATATACTAGAGTCCATAAATTCAACTCATATTAGTCCACAATACTTTATTATAGGTTACACAATGGTATATTCCATGATTTCCACTTCAAAACATTGACTAGGCCCAAAGAGGCATCCACCTAGCAGTCAAGTAAGAGAAAAATGGCTCCTGCCTTAGAGTCCTTCCAAGTTGTTCCTACATAGAAACACATGTATCACTCATGAATATAAATGCCTTAGAAAAAACCACACATCCAACACATAATTCTGTTAAATGATGTTTAATTAAACATAAGGGGATTTCAAACATTTATCTATTCACATAACCAATGCTCTCTTTTTGAATCTAGGACGACGTCAATATTGGGGACATGCTCTCTAATAATAAAGAGTAAACCTAATTTATATCAAGAGTTACCAAAATATTTCACTCATATATATAACACCCAAAAATTATTTTCTCTATTTTATTACCAACTAATAATACAGAAATACCAGATGGAATAGTAGCTGAACAACTATTTATTGTCCTCTATAAAGAAATGTAAATTCCCCTACTGACACATATCCAATTACCAACCATAATAATTCACCAGATGAGGAATCCTGTGATCAATCAAACATAACAATTGATGTATTCATTTTATCAAAATTGTTTTTCTGAATGGTCACAAGCACAACCATCCATTTCAACATCATGATGTTGATAAATGAGGTACATATATTCACTAGAACCAATACTCCACTCTCCACCAAAGGAGTGTCTTTGTGATTGAAAGGATAGATAAACCAAATTTTCATAAGGGTTCTATAATCGATTCACCTTATATTCACACATAAATTGTCTTGGAGTAGAACTCACAAACATCTAATCATCTTTAGGGAAATAAAAATACAACCGAACCCATTTGTCAAAACACATGATCCTATTATAATTTTATATCAATCATTTGGATGATTTTTGTTTCATGGATTGCCATATCAGTATACATTGGAGATGAAATGATAACGTATATAATATATTAAGGCTCAGTGATTCCACCAACCATTGTGGGTTCATTAAACCACATATAAAATCTATGAATATTATTTATATCAATGACTACTACCATGATATATTTTAAATAATATATCACTTGATCAATACTATCAATACGTTTTTTTTCAATGCGTTCAATTATCAGATGGTCCATGAAAAAACCATTTTCAAATGGACATTATCTCATACTAATTTGATGTTTACTAATGACATCTTGAGTCACCCCTGTAATGAGATGTAGGTTCCAGTGACCTATTTGGGTGCTGAACATCACTGATGCATGTTTATCCCATTGAAATGAATAAATATTTGATCCTCAAGCCATATAAAATTAATGGATATGATGCCCCCTATCTGAACAAGGGATTCATATTGAATCTAAGAGCATTACTGGGGCCATGAAACCTCTACAGTACCATACTATAGAAATCTAAATTCATTTAGTAAGGAATTTAAGCTCTATGGGTGCTACCAACCTCAAGTATCCCCTTTTAGAAGAACATGTGTCTACCCTATCATAACGACATGGAAAACTCATTTCAATAGAATCTATTCCTATCACATAAACCCTTGATAAAAATAAATATTTATAAAGGAAGATAGTCACATTTCCATTCCATGTCAAATCAATGTAATTTTTTTAGTACCCTTTCATTTATGGTTAAACTAAGGATTCCCTCTATGCTTCCATGTAAATACATATCATTGATTCATATTCAATATTAAAACATTGAAATGATTTAAAACTAAGAATAATGTACTGAATATATAAAATAACATTGTAAAATATGAGGTGATATATAATGGTAATGTGAATCCACTGTTGGTTCATTATTATGCATCCCAATAGAAATTAATTAATTATAAAAAATTACAAATACCACTAGAGTTGTATCTCATTTACCCCAACTGACCTGTTTAGGGACTACTTGGGAATTTAAAAATTTAATCATACAGGTCATCATTATTGTACAATTGTCTCACAATCCATTATTGAGGAAACATTGTATTATAGAGAAAAAATAATTAAATATTAATTTTATAACCATTTCAAAATATAATATAGTCACATATACAATTTTAGTTAGACAACATTCCATATGAAAATTCATAAAGATTCCATAAAAATTACCGAATTAAATTTAGATCCAATTAAACAAAATAAGTCCAATTTATAATTTTAACATTGTGTACTGTTACATTTTAGAAAAGGTTTCTATATAAATACACAATGTCAAACATATGTCATGAATTAAAAATTTATCTATAACCAATTATTAAGAACCCATAAAATAAAAAAAATGAAGGATAGATCCCAGTTAATCAAAACACATATATTTATCCCATGAAAACATCTATATATCAAAATAAAATCTAGAAAATCATCAGTAAAAGAAACACCAAGATACATTCTAATTAGACAAAGAACAATACATAGACAATACATTCTAGATAATTAGTTTTTAATTAATATAATAACCAAATAATGTTATATAAACATGAAGGCTAATGAAATAGCTAAACTAGTACAAAACTAAAAATATAACTATTAAGACTATCACGAAATATTATAGTCAAGATTATAATCACACAAGTAATGTCACCACAATGACCAAGAGACCTAAAAATTGTATCTACATGGTATGCCATATCCAAAGAATGAGAATCTATATGACCAATATTGATTCATGAAATGCTACAACCAATCGATGATAGTATAAGGACAAAATACAATAAATTCCATAAATCAATAACAACTGAAATTTCACCATTAACCCTTGGTGAAATAATAAACAACTATAATATAAAATAGAATAAACAATAGTCTTATCCCTAGAATCTTTGACTTTTCTCCATACATGGGTTGATCACACCTTGAAAATACTATTTAAAAGGAACTGACACATTCCATATATACTATATACCTACACAAAATGGTATGAAAAATGAAAAAAGGATTTGATAAAACATTGTAATATCCTATCCCAACTAACCATCATCTTGGTATCTGAATCAATGGGTCAAATGGCCTTAATCATGCCTCCACATATGAAAAACTCTGAAAACTAGCAGTAAGGGTATAAAGAGGTTATATTGGAGAGAATACACCCTAATAGTCAAATTATAACATTGGTATAACATGGGATACAATATATATAACAATGATGTGGTAAATAAATAAATACAATGCAACCAAAATATAAAATCAACTTAATATTAGGGTTGGTCAATGCGAATCAACAATAATTCATCCAAGTTTAAATGATGATACACAACCAAAATAGTAGAGACATAGTAGGAATCATGTTATGATATAGTACATTTATTAGAATAGATAAAAAATCTCTTATGGTGGTCACCATGACAATCCTATGCTCTTGCTCAGTCTTCTATAGTTAACTCCAGAGTAAAAGTAAATAAGTACGGGAAAAAATCCATGGTCCTGTGAACATGAGATCTATTCAGGTACCCCATCGAAATGGTGACTGGATGTGGGTGTCATATTTAATTCCAATTAGGTTACCACCCACACTGTCTATTACTAAATCTAGAACATGAGTAATTAGTAATGGAATGTGTATGTATAAGAACTAAAAACGAACATAACTAAAATAAATAACAACCATCATGCTTGGGTTCCCAATGGAAACATAACTGCGTTACTTGATTGGGATCATGGTTAGAATGATTATCTAATTAGTTACTATATATAAATTAATTATATTTAAATATATTATAGTTGTATATTTCATCAACCTATATGGACCAAGTGAGTGCTAATAAAATGGCCACATACCTAGAATACTAGTTGATGGCATGACTGGGGAAATCTTATAAATCTATAACCAATCTAAAAAATATTATAATCTCATTAAATATGTCACATGCCTTTTATTACATAATGAGTAGTATATTTCAAGATCTACACTTGATATAGGGAGCATTTCATCATGTCGACACTGGAAATCGTTAGCATTCTGTCATGTCAACCATAAAAAATGGACATGGTGAATCATTCCCACTGTCTATATATTGTTAATGTATTGAGATGTCATTCTCCACACCAGAATTAAGGTAGTGTGATACCTCTATACTCAAGAGAACCATTACTAGTGTTTCACATCTTATATCAAGGTCCAATCATATTTACAAAATATACCGATGATGAATTATATATCACTCATTACATTTTTAAGCAATGTTATAACAAAGAAATAACATCTATAAAAATTACCATAATTTGTGATTACTTAATTATAAAGAGAGGCATGACCTTAACACCCAATTGAATTATATTACAATTAAATATTTTAGTTAATTCAATTTTGGAAACTTATCCTAAAAAATTCATTCAAAATATCATAAACTATAAAACAAAGAAATAGTTTTAAAAAGATATAGAATGAACATATATGGTATCATTTTCAATTGAAAAATTACATACATCTATAATCCAATTTATATATTTAAATAAGTCCTTATGATGAGATTCCATCATTTTTCAAATAGATTAGATTGGTCCAAGTCGTTCACATAGTAGGTGTATTTTTTCAAGGAACATTTATAAAGAATGGAAACTCAATTAAATAATATCAGTTGACTTAATTATCATAACATGACCAATATCAAACATTATCATAAATGCATTGGGAAAACTCCTATCCATAAAACAATAACGATATAAATTAAAAATTACAGAATTTTAATTTAAAAGATATCCTACAATATTAGTGGGGGTTATTATAATAACCTGCATTGTTAATCAAATAAAAATTCACATAATTTAAGAATAATTTTAATGAATCACATAACAATTATCCAAAACAATATTTTTAGTAATATAGTATTCATTGATATTCAATCATAAGGTTCATCATGGAATTTAAGAGGATCCACTCACTGTTCGGTTATCAGCTACAATGGGGTAAATAATTTTTTATCAAATTTTAACGCATATAAGGCATTCCATTCTTTAATAAATTAATTCATAGGGTAAAAAAACACACGGCACACAAAATTGGTCATTGAATAATGGTTTCCAATCCTATAAATTTTAAAGAAGGGTTAACAAGATTATAACCAAGTACGTTGTTTGTTTAATATTCAAGAAAACAATTATAATGAAATGCAAAACAAATTCTGACATGTAGAAAAGAAATGATATTTATAAATCAACATATATGTTTTGATGAATTGATATACAAAATATATCATACAAAAGATAATATAAACTTACAATATCAATTCATGATACGGTCCAGTTATTTAGAAATATAAGAAATGGAGAATCATCATTAGAATAGGGAAAATGATATCAAACCATGATAACATGATCGAGAGGAAACAAAACAGATTACTGAAAAAAAACTTAGATCATATTAGGACAATTCAATATAGAGTGACTCTTCTTACATACGACTTTAAATGATAGAGATCCTCAAATTCTTATGTTAGGTTTGAGGAGGACCCCAATGTACCAATACGACGTAATAACATAGTTTGTGGAGAAGATGAAAAAGAAAATGTATTTTTAAAACTTTTTAACGTAAAATGGGTAATTTCATACAAAAAACAATGTCCAATGGTTTTGCAGAATGCTTGGCTAAATTGGGTGAAAGTTATTCCTTCTAGAAAATAGGAACTCTAACCCCGCACAATTCCAACATGATTTTCCCTATTTGGGTTCTAATTGGGTTATGAATATTGAATGTGTTCTTCTTATTTGGGGGTACCCATGTGGTGTAGTTGAATAGTTAGGGTAAACTAGGGACATCATGTGTGAAAACTGGTGCACCTATACATTATGACCGGCCATCATCTAATATAGGCACATAGATTTAGGCAATGTATTCACCCCAATCAGTCCCCCTTGACATTGTGGTGTTGGAACATGATATTCTTGAATCTTGATGAAGAACCCCTCGAACATCTTTATACATTTATAACATATAAAAATCACACTTTAATGTGTTCCAACTATCTAAATTATGTTCATAATCTTGTTACTAGGAATGGTCGATCATCTAAACACTAAAATTCAAATTCACATGGAATTATATCTAGTATTGAGAGAATGTTTTTTACAATATTATTTTTTATGTGATAAATTTCTAATTTTATTTCCATTCCATTATCATTATTCACATTAAGTTTTTTTAATATGATTCATTTAGGTATTATAATTTTTATGTTCTTGTTGGATTTTTCATTTAAATTTTTCTTATAAGTAATACGTTATTTAGATGGACTGACTATTGTAAATGGTATGATATATACATATTATCTATATTATAAAAATTGAAAAATATTTAATCTGTATATAATAAATTTTTTTGAACCATCCAATTATAGATGATATGATAAATTAAATATACTATATCTTTTAGGGGGTACTCCACATCTGCACAAATGTGACATTTCCAATATAAAACCATTGTAAAAGAAATATGTTATGTAACATAATAATATAATATATTAATAATCATTTTAGAAATGAAATATTTATTCTTTATTTACTTCATTATGTAAAACCATGTGAAGTGGAAAAGAAAAACTAATCAAAACAACTTATTGAGGTGGGATTACACACATAAGTTCAAGAAATGTTATTTATTCAATGAACTAAAATCATTATAATCTATATAATATATTATATTTATAGAAATTAATTAATTTAAAAAACATCACAGATCATTATTAATTTCATATTTATATCCATACATGTTAATTAGTGGTGGAAAACTGAATACATCACTATGCCATGGTGGTAATCCAAACACACACATGAACGATGTTTGCAATTATTATTTGAATGAAAAGTGATAGAAAATGACTTTTCCATAATCATAAAAACTTTTCATAATATGTAATATTTTTATATAAGTATGTTATAGTTGTTATATCATTTTTTATGGAGGTAGATGAAATAAAAACTTTTAATTTTCCCATTTGAACCTATACCACCTCTTCAGATATCTCTCATTGGAATCAACATTACGATTTAGAGGATTGGTTTTTTAAGAATAATAAAACCAGTAAAAATGGTTATAAATTATGGGATATCATTTTTGAATCTCTTGGTTATGGTTTTTTGAGAAATTGGTGTGAAAAAATGACAATTGTATCTTCTAATTCTTAATTGATATTGGTCGTAATATTATGATTAATTAATCATTTGAATATGATTAATTTGTTACATATTTCTAAGTTCAAAACATATAAAAATATAAAATTTCAAAATAGATATGGTCTAAATCCACTCAAAAAATCAAATTTATCATTTTGATTTTAATTTAATACATTATCCATTAATTTAACCCCATCCCCAAATGACCCATTTTATCCTTTATTATGGTGAAAAATTTAGTAATCTTTACAATTCATTATGAGGTCAAATAAAATAGTCCAAATTGAAATAAAATGAACTTTTTAATTTCAAGTAACAAATCCACATTCCATGCTCCAAATTTCGGAATATCCATAAAATGAATTCAATATATATTTAAAAATAACAACAGAATAGAATTATTAGATAAATAACATTATTAATCATTAAATTGATTTTTATTAAAATAATATAGAACAAACATTCCATCAGAATTATATGTATTATATTAAATAATATAAAAATTGTGTCATAGTAAAAATAATCCTTAAAAAATTTAATTTTTTTTTTGAAAAAAATATCGGGTTTTAAAAAAATTTGTATTTTCACCATTAACAAGAATATAATTATTTTTTAATTATAATGCAAAATTAAAATAAAAAATGTTTTTTATATTATGAATCAAAAAATAAACATACGATTATTCTACTTCCAACTCAAAAATTAGAATTATTATTTTTAAATAAAATAATAACTTTCATCGAATCATTTCAGTATGACTATAACAATTAATTTTTATATTGGAGAAATTATATAATTATCATATTATATATATATAAAACAATATATTTTATTTATGAAACTTAATATTAAATTTAATTGACTTCTTAATAATATTAACTAATTTTTTCAAGTTAATGGAGCCCTCTAGAAAGAATGTAAACAAATCAAAAATTGTAAACCTATTTTGGGATTTCCCTCATTAGAGGTGGAATAATGATGGTTTTGGGGATGAAATGAAAATAACTATATTTATTAAATTTTATTAGGTTATAAACAAAAATAAAACCCCAATGAATATCCATATGGCTCCATAGTATATAGTAATAACATTGGGTTGTATTATGTGTTAGAAACCCACAACATTTAATGGAACCACAAATACATCCGTATCTAAAAATAAATCAAGGCCCCCCATTTGATATATAAATAATGTAGAATTACTTAAAACAATGTGGTTATTATTTTGTAATATCCACTAAAGGTATATGGTGATCAAAATGGTTATTTATTCAATACAATAAGGATGATGATTGTAAAGAGAGACTTAAATGTAAAATATTATATGTTTTAGTTCCAAGTGACAATAAGATAAAAATGAAAAACAAATGTCTATTATTTTAAATTTAATGAATTGAAAAAATATTTAAAATGTTTTTCAAGTAATTAAACTTTTTCAATTTTGATAATGTTAAGGGTAAATTTTATAAAATTTAACAAGAAAAGAATTTAACAGTTTGGCTGTTGCAAGAAATGAATAAGAGTTTTCTATATGTTTTATTAAATTCCCAGGAATCTAATTAATTAAATGTTAAAAGGCAAGAAAACTACATCAAATACCTTAGATAAACGAAAATGAGGAAAAATTGAAATCAATTACACATGTTTAATGGAAACATACTTTTGGAGGCGCCTGTGTAGAATGGGTAAGATGTTCTGATTTGAATAACCTAAGGCCAAATTATGAATTATGTGATAACATGAAAATTTATTATAAATAAAAATTATATAAAAAATTAATTGATTCAAGACTCGTGCACTAATTTATGTCTCACACATTTTCAAATAACATTGAATCATGCCTTCAAACACCACTGAAGGAATTTTACACAATGAACCAACAGTAAAAATTAATGAAATTTGTATTCATCTACTAGACTATATCAATATGAATATAAACTCCATAGTTGTAAAAAAAATTATACATGTGGTTGACATCATTATAAACCACGAAATCAATTAGTTATCAATATTTATTTAATGAACATAATTCGAAAGGATGAAGGTTAAAAAAATTTATGGGCATACATGAAATTTTTCTATAGAGTAAATATTATAATATATTACTTTTCTAGATCCACCTATTATAGATGACTTGAATGATATTATAGTATAATAAATATAGAATATCATACATATATATAGTAATGAAATATTAATATAAGAGGTTATATATATTTTTATAGAATAAATTGGTATATATATAATGAATAACCTAGGAATCCAAATTATTCTAGTGTTTAGAATTATATGGAACTCATCCCCAATGAAAAACTAATTAAAAACACCCTATATAATGGGCCTAGTGGCCTGTTTTGTGTTAATGATATGTTGAATTAAATTATTTGAAATGCTATTTTTAATCACTATTATTTCACCATCGAAAATCCCTATTATATTATTCAAAATGATTTATGGTTATGCATGGTAATGTCATGATTATAAGGAAATTATGTCAATTAATATTAAAAATTATTATCCTTTTTCCTTGAATCATTGAGTTGTATGATCTATAAAAAGGTGAATAAAAAATTTAAATCATCATTCATTATTTTTTATTATCAACATATAATAACGATATATGATATATAAAAGAATATAGTTAATAGGTTTCCCCTGAACCATATATCATAATATGGTTATAAAAAAACTCTTTCAATACAAGACATGATATGAAATAAGGAAAAAAATAAACATCCCAAATTACAATATGAATAGAAAAAATTTTGTCTCTTACATATGCTCTAAATATTAGGATTTGATATTTAGGGAACTGACATAATCCTCCAGATAAAAAAATATCATTCACAGTAGTTAAAGATTTACCCACTAAACTAATGATTAATTATCCCAAAAATAATTTATCTAAATCCTCCATAATAATCTATACACACGGTAACATTAAAGACCTAAATTATGTAATACACTTATTTATAACCAAAGGAATTAGAAAAATGACGTGTGATGTCAAAATATAAGATAGAGGTAGTATACATTATAATATATCATACAATTAAAAATATAGTTATAATTTTACAATAATATATTATAATAATATTATTTTATCTTAATTAACAAATTTGAAATAATTTTATCCATTCATGACGATAAGAAATTTTACATAGATAATAAAAAATTATTGAATATTTATGGAAGGAATAATGTTAGGAATTATAATATTACCAACACGTAATCATTCCATGGCGCCATACATTCCATTAATGCAGTGACAATAGCATTATTAATAAATGACAATGAATACAACAAAAAACATAAGGTTGTCTGTCTTTGGACACATACTGATGCATTATAGGTCTGTGTTATTTTCATCCCCACCAATCACTTAATAAATATAATGCATTAATCATATAAATGATTGAATAAAATATAATATCCAAAACCAATATGACTTATTAAGCAATCATTATTCATATTAAAATTTCATGTAAATGGGTTTTAAAAAAATCACCCCGAATAAGAAGAATATATTTCTTAGTAAAAAATAATATAACTAAAACCAAATATATTAATGTGTAAAAATTTATTTTAATGTAAGGGAACACAATATAAAAATAATTATATTTTTACATAATATTTATTATTACAATTAAATTATATAGAATTTAAGGAAAAAATGTCATCATGATAGAGATGAAATGTGAAAGGGGAAATAAACCATAAAAAATTATAGGTACATACTCTAAAATCATTATATATTTTAAAGGGATGTACATTAATAATAACATATATGTAGATATATCATTTTTGGATTATGAGTAAAATTGATGTGAAATAATAAAATTATATTCCAAATTCTTTTGTAATGGGGTTGTGAAAAGAAACCTCAATCTATGATTCATAAGTCCATTTGAAAGGGTGAAAATGAATTATTGATAATGATAATTCTAAAATATTTCCAAAATTTGAATCCATTAAATTAAATGTTTTCAAAAAAAGGAATGTTTAGTGGATGTTCAAAATAAACAATAGTATAATTAAATTCAATTATTTATTCATGAAAAAAATTAAATATTTTTTGGAAAAATACTAGAATAATGTGAATAGAATAATATTTTTAATAGATTTGAAAAATATAAGTGATTTTATATTATGATTAAAGGTCAATATCATTTATAAATTTATTAATCTACTTGACGTTAAAAAAAATATTTTCACATAATGGTAAAGGACATCAAAAATGGTCCATTATGAAATTTTTATAGGTATAAATATATTTTTTTAAAGATGAAAGATATAATAGGAAATGAAATTCGGTTATATTGAATGTATATAAATTAATGTTATTAAGAAAATATAAATAATCCAGAAATTGAGGGAAATGATTCATATATGTAAATAAGAGATAAGTTTGAGTCCACATAAATGGATCCAATAACATTAATTGTGAATCAAAGTGTGATAAAATGTCTTGAAGTCGCAAATAACCCAATAGATAAAGTGGTAAAACATATAATTTAATCATTTCTTTAAATATACAAAAAATAGATGTATAAATTTCACGAATGTGGGATAATACTCAATGAGGTTACATTTTGTAAAAAAAACCCTTCATCATTGGTATTGTTTAAATTATATGAAAAGTAATAGGGAAAGAATAAATTAAATTTAGACACCAATGAATAAAATATTATTTAACAAATATTAATATTATTTTTTATAACTAACTCATAAATATATAAATATGTGTATAATAAAAATCTTTTTTGAAGGTGTTGAAATTGAAACCAAGAACCCTTTTCTAGAATTCTTTATTAGTTATACACGAGGTAATATCCATGTATAATTCATTTAATATTATTATTCATATTTTTATTAAACGTAGCCATTGTTTTTTTAAAAGTTTGGGGCCAAAGCCTCAATTTATTAGTTAATTCAATGTCCTCTTTAGACTTGGTCGAGGGTGACCCATTACATAGCCCAAAGGCACAAGGCAACATGGACTGAACACAAGGCTTGGAAGCCCATTTTTTGGCCCAATTTACCCCTCAGAGAACAACACTACTACAATATCTACCCTAATAAAATTCCTATTATAGTACCACCCCCTCAACAATCCCTCCACTGCTATATTGTCTCCACTACTACAGTCCTACCACAGCTACAATTTCCCGGAAATTCTCCCCTGCTCGGATTTGATCCTGGGACTTTTAGATGCCAAGTCGGAGCTCGTACCACTAGGGTATAGGCTCGTTGGGATATCCTTATCCAATGTTATATTCTATTATAATATCAATTTATGACCCCAGATAACCAATAAGTTAATTAATTATTATGAAAATTATTATTTGAGTAATAAATGTTGAATTGTCTAAAAAAATTTCAGTTTAATCATTCTCATACATGATCATTTTCAATTTTTTATCATCTATATAATTTTAATGCTTAGTTAATTTAGGAGTTTTGAATAGATCTAGAGTTCTATATTCATTTCATGGAACTTATAGAGATGGTTTTGATGGACACTAAAAAAGTCACTTATTTTTTATAACAATATTTATAACAGATTTTAATTTATTAGTAAATTTGATTTTTAATATTACCAGACTAAAATTATTTAAACATCATTGATTAATAATTATTATTCTATGTTACTATTACATAATTTTTTTATTTTCATTCATGAGATGAACATTATAAAAATATCAACAGAGGTAGAAAATCTAATAAAAAATAAACATGTTATAACTATTTAATGACTAAAATCATGTTATTATATATTCATAATATTATTTTTAGACAAGATTAATCATTCAATAAATATGTTAAAAATTTTATAATTCATATTACAGATGAATTATATGATGAATGAATATGTAATAGTATTATAAGAGATTATTTCATACAGTTGATCTTTGTACACATATATTATGTGGATAAAATTTATGATTCTAATTTATTTTAAATACTAATTATTGAAAATTAATATTACATTCATATAGTAGTATTATTTTTGTATAAAGGTAATGTATTCATAAAATTTATTTTTAGAACCATTCATTTAATGTGATATAGAAAATAAAATAATTATTTTCATTATATAATACTGCCTGAAAATATTCCCCTGCCATGACACTGTGATGCTCTGACTGGGTGGTAACATCCCACCACCACTTGGCAGAATCATGAAGCATATATGTCACAAGCATGATCATATGCCCTGGAGGCGTCTCAAGATGCTCGAAAATAGTCTCCATAGACCCCATCCAAGACTTCGCAGCCTATGGTCTGCCATCTCATAAGAACATAGGCGGATGCTGCTGCTAGAAGATACAAGTCAACTTAGCCAAAGATGTGGTAGCCATCGGTGCTCCCTCAAAGGTCTATATGAACCATATAAAGACTTCACAGAACTGTGCCTCTATGCCTGTGTCTGTTATAACAATTGGCACAACATCTGGCTCTACTGTAAGATCCACTGGTAGCGCATGGACCACCATCTCTGGGGTATAATCGTTGTCGCTCTCCAGGCGAACAACATGTGGTCTTCTTGGCGGCATGACTCTACAAGTTCAAATGCACACCTTAGATCCACATTATCAAAGACTGAAAATGAACGGACCAAGAAGGGAATATGAGGAAGAAGGCATTTCAAGATTTACAAAACACGACTACACAACGTGTATACTGACTACATGGTGTGTACCTGACTTCTCTTCCCATGCCCGGGTCCTTCTAAATTCCTTAGCCACACTACTCCTGTTGAACAATACTATAAACCGTGTATATAATCTACATGGCGTGTATGGTGAAAATTTCCAAATACCCATGTATTTTGTGACATGTCTGACAACTTGGCTTGATACTACGCGGTGTGTTACACCCGCACATGGCGTGTACACCAAACCGTTTTCCCAGCCACATGGATAACACCACACGGTCTATCCTTGGACAAGACTACACGGCGTGTCCCATAGGTACACGGCGTGTACTAGATGAGCTCTACTAACCCGTTTTATTAGTTACATGGACAGATAAATGGCTGAAACTACAAGGAATGTTCCATATACACACAACGTGTACACCAAAGGATTACCCCGACCCATGTTGATAGTTACACGGCCGGGTCCCATGGTCACACTACACTGAGTGTTCTTCATTGACACGACGTGTTCCAGGAAAGATTACACCGGCCTGTGATTCTTAGTTACACGGTCGGGTCTCTTGGCCAACTCTACACGGTGTGTACATAAGGAACAGGGCGTGTTTTCCCCAAACATTTCCCTTCCCTGTGTCCCTTCCCAAATGGTCTCTAACATTGGAAGTGACTACACAGTGTGTAAATAGGGTACACAACATGTACATAAAAATGTTTACTTTCTTCTCGAACAGAAGAACATACACGGCGTGTTCAAAGAACTACAGGGCGTGTATACTTGGTTTTCATGACAGTATGCCTCAGAAACTTCTCTGGAACCCTGAAAATATCGAAAACTTCACATAAGCACCATATTCCAACCTGTGAGGTCCCATACTTCCTAAAAGTCAATGTCTAGCATCTTATCTGTGTTATAATAAAATAAAAATCAATGATCTTCCAAATTCCGGTAAATGGGGGCCCATACTCCCCAAAAACCAAAGTTTGGGGTTCATTCTATAAACTGACTCACACAAAAATACCCTATCACGTAGCAGGTATTTATCAAAATATCTATCACTATAACATGATTTTCTAGCACATAAACTATCACAACAACATGAAATTTCTAATGCACCTATATGGCATAGAAACTGTGCATGGCATGTGATTTCTAACATGTGCCTAAATGATGCATGAGATGCCATACCCTCATCTAATTGTGTTGCAACTAATTTGAACCCATGGATAAAATATAAATAGCACAATCACAAGTGTGTCACCAAATGGTGAAAATAAAATAAACTGTAACATTTTCAAAATAAGAAGAATTGAAAAAATATAAGGTAAAATGGCTTTTCCTTATACACGGGTTAGCTATGACCAGACACAGTTTATTACCAACTACCATTCCCGTCCTATCTATGACTAAGGCTACAAATAGTATGTCAAAGAAAAGAACCCCTCTGATACCACTTTGTAACATCCTGGATCTGGGTGCCACTCAACGGGTGCCCCGAACCTGATTCGCCACATGACCTCAAGCACATTTCCCCAAGTTCCAGAGGCTTCTGACTAGTAGCGAGGGCCCAAGTCCGATAGTGGGGAAACTATGCCCTCATTTGTCAAAGTATAGCGTAGCGGAATAAAATAAAAAGCATACAACGACAGTGGAAGATATAAACCATTAACATTTTATATTAACAACTGCAGTAAAAGATAACCAACCAGTTTTATAGATATGATAAAACATGTCTCATATTTTAAGAAAACAACTAGAACATGTTACATAGTAGTACAATACAATACAGAGTACAAAAAAGAAAAACAAACAGCCAGTAGCATCGTGATCCTAATCCCGGTCCCATGCTCCCCTACTCCTCAGCAGTAAACAAGTACCTCTATAGGGACACATTCCCATATCCACACCCGCATAAATGTAATCTGTTTGGGCCGAAGTCATGACTCAAATAGGGTGTGAGAAATAAATCTCAGCAGGCACCCACCAAAGGTTCGTTCCCAATTGTGTGTAATCATGCAACACCAGGGTGCATGTTTCTGACACTTTTACGTCGGGGCGCGCGCGCCTTTCTGTCACGTATGGAAGGACGCACAGCTTTTTTCCCCGCATTCCCACTTTCCAAAGGCGGGCGACATTCGTTCCTTGTTCAGGGACGTCTGCTCCTTGATCGAAACCGGGATGATGGGATGTCGGTTCTTCCTTCCGTGGATTCCTCCTCGGAGCTCGTCACCTAGTCCGGGTCTCCCTCATAGATTTAAGACGGGTTCGTGAAGCTCATTCCCCGCGCCATATCTACATGAACGCCAGTTAATTATGCTGCTTCCGTCGAGACACTCCAAGGGGTCTTATCGGGGAAGTAACCTTCGGTGAAGAGAATGGTCACGTTGGGGTGTCGTTGGCATGTCTTGACGCTGGGGGATGGGAATGCCTGCCTTTTATCCCTTATTATAGGGCTTCTCGGGGGCGTGGATGCCCGAGGCATCCCACATCGAACGTGGGGAATTGTGTACCATCTGAGGTTTTCCTCAGCTACCCATGTTTAACACAGGGTATATCGCGAGTTTAACGTCTTGCGGAGATGGATCGGACTGATCAGAACACTGAGAGTGGGTCAGATTGAAGTACCCCCTAGGGGGAACACCGATGTCGGGGCCAGCATGTGGGTGGCTTCCCAGATACTGTGGAGTGGGATGGGGTGGCTTGATCTCACCCGGATGTGGTGGCCCGAGTAAGGATCAGGATGGGTGATGGAATGACGGGATTGAACCTCATGGAGGCTTACTACGTATCCCCATGGTAGGGAATCAAAGTCTGCGTAGTTCAGTAATACGGTGGGACACATGAAGAGACGACCCGTGAGAATGACTGCATGGATTGGATCCTAGAAGAAGTAAGATCTCCAGGCTAGGGCATGAGCATTCCAAGGCATGTGGGCTCGAGGGGGAGGTCAGGATGAGACATGGGTGTGAGGCATGGGTATTACGCTACGAGGCATCCCATAATGGTGCTGGTGAACCACCACGAAGGGGTCGGAATAATTGTGTGATGGGCTTGAACCTCGTGGAGGCTTCCTACGTACCATGCATTAGCACAGATCAAAGTCCACATAGTTCGGGGCATAAAGTTTAACGTCATGTGGGACGTCATATAGTTTAACGTCACGTGGGACAAGGGAATAGAGTTTAATGTCATGAGGGACAAGGGCATTTGGGGATTATGCTCTAAGGCGGCCCATGGGGTTGGCGAACCGACGTGAAGAAGTCAGAACGGCCGGGTGGTGGGATTGAACGTCATGGATGCTTCCTACGTACCATGTGTTAGCACAGATCAAAGTCCACATAGTTCGCTGGTATAGGGCTTACGCTCTGAGGCATCCCATAAAGGGATTTCATGGTCAATGTGCACTCTAATCCCATGTGAGTCATGCTCGGTGTGTGAAACAAGAGGCAGAAGGGACAATACTATCACGTCGTAAAGGGTGCGTCCGTGAGAAGCGGAAAGGGGCTTACGCGTTGAGCGGCCCAAAGAGGAAAAAGGGGCTTACGCGTGGTTAGCGGCCCTAGGTTCCAGGGATTACTCTAGGATGGAGGATTATGGTGTGACAAAGCGCAGTGGGAAAGGGGCTCCACTGGCCTTGGCGGTGGGGATGTACGGAGGTGCATGAGTGCGAGCTTCCGTAAGAGAGCCTAGGGGCTTACGCTCTGAGTCAGCACTTCCTCCACAGACAAACGCCACTCCAACAAGGAGGATCTCATTCCATGTGAGGAATATTCCATTCACATGGAGATGAGTGGGTGTAATGAATGTCCGAGCTGGGGGGGACCCTGCGTGCGAAGCACGAGGTCAGACCACAGTTTATCTTCATGTGTTAAGGCTGAGGTGCTTGGAAGTTTAACATCCTGCATCTCGGAAGAGGTGGGTTCTCTCCACATCCCTAGGGCTTACATGCCCATCAACCTCTACCCCTGTGGGAGGGAAGGCATCTGCAAGGCCATAGTGAAGGGGGTCGCAGGGCGAACCACCGAGGGGTCCACGATAGCGTGGCTATGCGAAGAAGCAATAGACGTTAGTGTTCCTGTGCAGAGAAGCATAATGAAAAGCAACACAATGGGAAACTCTATGCAAGGGACCTTGAGGTTACTTCATATGATCCTGGAAGGTCGTACAGAAAAACAACATATGGAATGCATTCCCGGCAGGGAAGACATCAGGTGCCGACGTGGAGAGGCATCATTTTGCTTGTGGTGGAGTCTGAATTGTGTGCAAAGGAGCCATTACGAATTCCACATCCCCAAACCGTTTGGGGTCGAAATCTATTTATAGGCGCCTTCCGGTGCGGAATCCAGGCGGCGCGTGAAATATTACACGCCGGAAACAGTCGACGCGCAAGGCTTATCCTCATGGAACAGGGTGCGCAAAATTGCGCGCACCACTGGCTCGATTTCGTGAATCCCAGGGATGCATCGCACACACAAAATTATTTCACGCACTCCCTCCTTTATTTTGTGGACCACTTCCAGGGCCTCTGGACCGGGCCTCTGATTCCAAATATGACTTCGCTTTGTCATTTCAAAACTTCCTCAGGGAGTTACAGACTTTTTTGGCGTCTAAAAATGCCCCCCCCCCCTCAGAATTGGATCGGCAAGAGGTTGCAACGGCCAGATTCCGAGGGAAACAATGAAATGCATAAGTAGGGCCTCTGTTGGGAACTTAGCGCGCAAAAAATCGACGGGGCGTGCAAAACGACGGATCGGTGCGGAATTTGCTTTCCCTGCTATGCGGAACCCTGGCCTCGCCTATAAAAAGGGGTTCTGGGTCCCGATATCCATACTCAGGATTTTCCGCGTGATAGGTATACCGCTCTCGTGGGCGAAATTGCTCCCGCGGTTGCGCGTAAAAATGCTCTGGCAGCGCGTAAGTCCTTCCGAATTTTGGCCACACATGCGCGCCTACTCGGGATATTCCATGCCTAGCATCCCGATTACGCGCAAAAATCCTAGATTTCACGCTGCCACTTCAGATTTCGTGCAGCACTATCTGATTCTTCCCCCTACATCCTGATTTCACGATACTCTCGAAATATTCGAGATGGCAGCAAACCGAGTTGATGAGGGGGAATCTGCTTCTCTTAGAACAGAAATGGTGGAAAATGAGGAGGTTTATGGCACCATGGTGATCATTTCCAACAACCTGACCTTATTCAATCTGCTAACTCCATCCCAGAAAACGTATCCCCTGTCTAACAACCTCCCGCTCTAGAATTTTGGAATCCTGGATGAGGTTCCCCTGCCGGGCTTCGAGGTGGACACACCGCGGTCATGGGTGACCCCGGAGGACGAGCTTCCTCGATACAACATCACAAAATATGGCCATCCTGTCAGGGAAACCAGACATATGGACATATATGTCCTGAACCCAAGGACCAGGACCATTACTAGGGATGAGCTTGTCACAAAGAATTCACCGGCCCTCTACACGAGCACATTCCGTCAGAGCGTCACAGATGACATGAAGGGCTGGCTGAAGGATTGGGACCTACGGTCTGGGGGCAACTTCACCGGTGAGTGGGCATGGGCGTTCTAGGTCTTCCATACTTGCGAGCAGTTTGGGGATGAACTGTGGAATATTGGCCTATTCGAGCTAGTATGGATGTCGCAGTTCCACTTCCACCGTCAACCTGAGCTCAAGCCAGATCTATTCACCCGGTGGTCTCCTAATACCCAAACATTCCACCTTCACCATGGGGAAGTTGGAATTAGCCTCTTGTATGATCATTGCATCAGAGGTATCCCATGAGGATGAGAATCAATCCACATGTAGTTCTATAAGCACAGTTTAATGTCATATAGGATGAAATAAACTTTAACTTCGCGTGGGACGGGGAAAGGATCCTAGTTTTAGGTCATAGAACTCGGACCAAGAAAAACATGGGGCTAGACCCAAGATGAAATGTTCGTGCATTCCTACGTATCCAATAAAGACAAGAATCATTCCACACATAGTTCTAGAAGCACATTTCAACTTCATGTAGGACGAAATACAATTTAACGTCTTGTGGGATGTGGAAAGGATCATAGTTTTAAGTCTTAGAACTCGGACCAAGAAAAACCTGCGGCTGGACCCAAGATGAAATGTCCGGGAATTCCTACGTATCCCATAAAGATGAGAATCAAGCCACACATAGTTCTAGAAGAACAGTATAACGTCATGTAGGATGAAATAAAGTTTAACATCGTGTGGGATGGGGAAAGGATCTTAGTTTTGGGTCTTAGAAATCGGGCCAAAGGGGTCAGGAAAAATACAGTTTGAGGAACCTGGCGTTGGTGGGAGGAGTTACATGCTCGCCATCCGTAGTCACTGGGGAATACGCACCATTGGGATAGACTGTATGGACAATGAAAGGCCCCTCCCATTTGGGCTCCAACTTGGGTGGTTTCCTACCAGGATTCATTGGCGCTCTGAGAGCCAGCACCAGGTCACCTTGCACGAAGGAGCAGAGGCGAACCATCTTATTGAAAGCTCGAGCCATCCTGCTCTGATTCCTTTCTATGTAACTTAAAGCATGAAGACTACTTTTGTCTAGTGCTTCCAATTCGGTTAGACGGATTTTGGAAACTCTATCGGGCGCTTGCTGATCGTAGACCTCCGTGCACAATGAGGGAAACTAGATCTCGATGGGCAAGATGGCCTCAGCTCCGTACACCAGGGAATATGGAGTCACCTGGGTGGAGTTACATGTTTTCATCCTATAAGACTAGAGGGCGTTGGGGAGCTTGTCTGACCAAATTTTCTTGTTCTGACGAACCATCTTTTGTAGAATGTTAGAGAGGGTTTTGTTAAACGCCTCAATCTATCCATTCACCTACGCATGGTAGTGGGAGGTGTGGTTAGAGCGAATGATGTATGCGGCGTACCACTTCTTCAGCTCGGCTTCTCGGAAGTTGGTTTCGTTATCCGTGAGGATAGATTTAGGTACCCCAAATCGAAAGATGATATTAAAGCTCATGAAGTTAGCGATAGAACATGACTTGACTTCCTTGAGCGGAATTGTCGCTGCCCACTTGGAGAATAAATCCGTAGCGGTCAAGATGAACTGACACTGGTGGGTTGTTGCCGGATGGTAAGGTCCTACGACATCCATCTCTCAGACTGCAAAGGGACAAGAATACATGGTAGTATGGAGAGACTCCGGTGGGCGATACACAAAGTTAGCATGATCTTGGCACACATGACACCTCTTGGCATACTCGACGCAGTCGTAGATCATGGAGGGCCAGAAGTATCCCAGCCTCCGAATCTGGTGGGACAACTTCGACCCAGCCTGGTGGGAACCACAGGAACCAGCATTCACTTCTTGCATGACCTGTGGGATCTCGACTTCTTGAAGGAAATAGAGGAGAACACCTTCAAATCCACGCCTGTAAAGGAGCTGCTCAAGGCTGGGACTGATCAGAAGGTTGAACTGCGGCGCGCAGCGTCAGATTCGCTCACACTCGTCTCTGTCCAACGGAAGATTTCCATGCTAGATATATTCAACCAAGGGCATCCTCCACTCAGGAACTATCTCTATTACCGCACCTGTAACACCCATGGATCATGACGTAGGGGCACTGTTGAGTCAATAAGGTTTTCCTTATGACTTTTCCATTCCTTCATGTTTTGAAAATCACAAACACCTTATCTTTAAGGAAAAATGCTTTCTTAAGGAAAATTGTTTTTATAAGGAAAAATGCTTTCTTAAGGAAAATTGTTTTTATAAGGAAAATTGCTTTCTTAAGGAAAATCGCTTTTATAAGAAAAATTATCCTTATCATATTTTCATTCATATTTTTCTTAAGTTTAAGTTTCGGATTCATTTTCTCGGAGTCATTAAAACTTTGATATAAAAGCATTCTGGTTTTAGGATTCGGTTCTGGACAAGAACTATAAGGAAGTTTCATTCCGAATTCCAGATATGAACTCTGACTAAGTTCTATTCCAGATTCAGGATACGAATTATGAAGAAGAATTCTCATTACGAATTCTAATGAAGAAATTCCATTCCGAATTCTCATTACGAATTCCAATGAATAATTCTCATTACGAATTCTAATGAAGAAATTCCATTCCGAATTCTCATTATGAATTCCAATGAAGAATTCTCATTACGAATTCTAATGAAGAAATTTCATTCCGAATTCTCATTACGAATTCTGATGACGAATTCTCATTACAATTTCTGATGACGAATTCCTACTCCGAATTCTCATTCCGAATTCTCCTATTAAACAGAATCTGATTATCATGGTTTTATACACTCTGAATTTATTCACTCCGAACTTTCACTCCGAAATTTCTATTCCGAACCTTTATGTTAGAGTTTAAAACGATGTCGTACATTCTGTTACACTTACCTTGTTATAAAACGATGTCGTCCATTTTGTTATAAAATAACCGTTGTCTAAGTGACACGTGTACAGGTCCCTCCGAACTTTAAAGGAAAATATGACCGTTGGAGAGGAGCAGACCTTACCTATAAATAGGAGCTCATTTGAAAGAGCTCGGTGCTGATCGCTGAAAAAGTGCTTACATGCTGTTGAAGTGATTTCTAGAGAGAGAGTCTCTTATTAACTCTCAAAGCTTCGTGCGACTCCGAATGTTGGTGATTACATTCGAGGGCTTCCGGGGATAGGAAGACAGAGGTGCCGACTACCTTAAAGATCGAGGACTTCCTTGCAGAGGAAGACAGAGGTTGCCAACTACCATGAAGTTGAGGGCTTGCGGGGATAGCAAGACAGAGACTCCGATCTTCGTATCGAGGGCTTACCCTGGTGTGGGTAAGACATACTTTCTTGAAAGTATAAATCAAGGGACCTTTATCCAAGGTTGTTGGATACCCTTCTCTTTGGGTTAAAAGATCATTATCTTGTTACTAGTAGTTTTACTACTTGTCTTTATTCCGCTGCAATTTGTATCTTAAGGATAGTATAACTTTCTTATACTTCCTTACTCTGATTAGTTTAGATTCTATACGCTTTAAGGTAGAATCTTATATTGTAACTTTTGTTAAGTTTCAATTTCCGGAATCATATTTCCGGAACCTACTTTTGGAATCCCTTTCCAAGTTCAGTTCGGTGTTAGAGGTGTTGTGAATTTACTTAGTTTAACTTTGTTAAACTTAGCCTTAACTTTTCTTAAGGAAACTCTAGTTATTCATAACTAACTTTAAAGGTTCCAAGGGAATTTTTAAAGTATACAATTCACCCCCCCTCTTGTATATTGAGCATCTCATATTATATTTCGATCCTACAATTGGTATCAGAGGTTGGAAACCTCTTACTCTATACCATTCTTACATTTGGTATCAGAGCCAAGGTTACTGAAATACTTGTACTCACATACAAGTTTTTCTTGCTCAACTTTTTCATTCCGAACATTGTCATTCCGATTTATCCATTCCGAACTTTTTCTCATTCCGAACATTTTGATTACTAATCTTTTGCTATTAACAAGTTTGTTTCCAAGTTATTTTCAAGTATGGCAGGAATGAACGTTGGATCTATTGACAATCTGAATCCTACAAGACCACCTATCTTTGATGGTAATGATTATGAATACTGGAGAGATCGTATGAAGACTTTTGTTATCAATACTGGAGTAGATAACTTTGTGATGCTTACTGGTGACTATAAAATTCCTGACAAGGAAGTCAGAACCTTTACTAACCAGGAAAACCAAGAATATCAACTCAACTATAAGGTACGCAATACTTTACTGTGTTCAATGACCAGAAATATATATAGCCAAATTTCTTCATGTGAAGCAGCTAACTGTATATGGAAGAAGTTAGAGGTTACACACTTTGGGACTTCTAAGGTGATTGAAACTAGAAGAGCTATGCTTAGAGCTGAATATCATGGCTTCAGTTTTCCTTATGGAGAACCTATCTGTAAAGTTCAACAAAGATTTATGACTATCGTCAACAGTCTACAATCTATGGGAGAAAAAGGTTTAGATGATGAAGCTCTTGTGGACAAGATAATTGATATTATGCCCAATGAGTGGGAATCCAAGAGAACAGCTATAGATGAGAACAGGAAGGTTACTCAAATTACTCTTGATGAATTATTTGGAACTCTTCTACAACATGAGACCAGAATGAAGAGAGATGCTGACAACATCAAGAAGAAGAATGGAAATGGTACTGTTGCCTTTACTACAACTTCGAATCAGATGAAAGCTATGACTCCTGAGAGAGTTACCAGATCCAAATCTAAGAAAGTCATTTTCCAATCCGAATCTAGTGAAAGTGAAGTTTCAGAAAATGAATTAGCCAATCTTGCTCGAAGGATGAACTAGATAGCTGGACAGAGAAACTTTCAATCCAAGTATAAGAAGAAGGACAGGAAAGATAAGAAAGATGGAGAAGTTACTTGTTATGAATGTAAAAGAGATGGACATATTAGACCAGATTGCCCTATGCTCAGAAAGAAAGAAAGGAAGGAAAGGCATTCAGACAAGAACAGGAAGAAGTATTACAAAGCCAAAGCTAAGAAAGTTCTGAAAGCTAATGACACCTGGAGTGCCAGTGGTGGTGACTCTTTAGATGAATCTTCTGATTATGAATCTTCAGGACAGAAGAATCTTGGTCTTATAGCCAGATTACCTATTGAAAATCATTGTCTTATGGCTAAGGTACGAAATGCTGAATCATTGACTAATGTTTCCTTAAATCCTAATGATAGTAAGTATTATAACTCTTCTGATGAAGAATCATCTTCTGATGAGGAAAATACTTTACCTACTTTTGAAGAAGTCTCTAGATTTGCTGAACTTCTTGAGATTGAGAATTCCAAACTCAACAAGAAACTTGATAAGGCAAATTCTAGGAATTCTATTCTTACTAAAGAGATATCAGATCTTTCTAAAGATATTGATAAGAAAAATGCTGATTTTGAAAATATTTCAAAAAATCTTGAGGAAGTAAGTTCTGAGAAGAATAAACTTGCTAAAGAATTAGAAAAAGTAATTTCTAATAAAAATGTTTTCGAGCCTAACTCTAGTTCCAAAACTAATGATTTTGAGGATAAAAACGTGGTTGTAAAACTCAAGTCCGAAATTTTTTCTTTAAAGAAGTGTTTATCAAACTTTACCCATGGTAAGGAAAATTTTGATAAGATGTATTCTCAAATACGACCTTTAAGAAATAAATCCGGATTTGGTTATACCCAAGCAAAACCTGTTTTCAGCAACAATTATTTTGTTCCTCAAAGTGCCCCATTTTGTACCAAGTGTCAATGTGGTGGTCACTGGGCAAGAAATTGTTCCTTAAACAAAACCCAATCCTTAGGTTTTCATAAAGTTTATTTTTCTAAGAAAATGTGGATACCAAAAATTTTATTGTCTGGAAATCTCAGATCCAAACAAGTTTGGATTCCGAAAATCTAACTTTGTTCTTAATTTCAGGAAAATAAAGAATGTTCCAGCAACAATATTTGGTACATGGATAGTGGATGTTCCCGGCATATGACTGGTAACAAAAGCTTTTTTGAAAAGATTATCAAAACGAAAGTAGGAAAGGTAACTTTCGGAGACAATGCTAAGGGAGAGATTGTTGGTATTGGTAATATTGTTCTTTTAGGTAAAACTTTGATTTCAAATGTTCTTTTTGTTAAAGGTATTAAGCACAACCTCATTAGCATAAGTCAGTTATGTGATGAAGGTTACCTTGTTAATTTTAGGAATTATAAATGCTTAGTTCACAATTCCAAGGAAGAATTTATTCTCTCAGCCAATAGGCAAGAGAATGTTTACACCTTAAACTTAGAAGACCTAAGAAGCCAAGATTTACCTTGCCTAAGTGCAATGGAAGATCATTCTTGGTTATGGCATAGAAGATTAGGACACTGTAATCTTAGAAACCTATGTAAACTCTCTAGGAAGAAACTTGTTAAGGATCTACCGGAGCTTAGATTTGATTCTTCTAAAGTTTGTGATCCTTGTCAATATGGCAAGCAACATAAATCTAGTTTTAAGTCAATCGGTGAAGTCTCAACAACCGATGCATTACAGTTAGTGCACATGGATCTTTTTGGTCCAACACAAACTGGAAGTATTGGAGGCAAATACTATGTGTTTGTTCTAGTTGATGATTACACTAGATTTACTTGGGTCTATTTTCTAGCAAGGAAATATGAAGCCTTTTCTTATTTCAAAAGTTTTAGAGCTCAAGTTAAAAATGAGAAAAACCTTTCATTGAAAACTATTCATAGTGATCATGGAGGAGAATTTCAAAATTCAGATTTTGAAACTTTTTGTAGTAAGAAAGGTATTACTCACAACTTTTCAGCACCTAGAACTCCTCAACAGAATGGTGTAGTTGAAAGAAGAAATAGAATTCTTCAAGAAATAACTAGAACCATGTTGAGTGAATATTCTATTGCTAGACATTTCTGGGATGAAGCTGTAAGTACTTCTTGTTATACTATAAATCGAGTTTTGATTAGACCTTTTCTTAATAAAACACCTTATGAGTTATGGAATGGTAGAAAACCTAGACTTTCCTACTTCAAGGTTTTTGGTTGCAAAGTATTCATCTTGAATACTAAAGATAACTTACATAAATTCACACCAAAGTCTGATGAAGGAATTTTCTTAGGTTATTCCACAACCTCTAAGGCTTATAGAGTCTTTAATAAAAACACTTGTACTGTTGAAGAAACAGTACATGTAAAATTTGATGAATCAGATCCTTTTGTTTTTAAAAACTCCCAACCTACATCTTCGGATGTGTTTTCAAAAACTGATTATCAACCTTTGATAGAAGAACCTTCTGATAAGGAAATTGTTCTAGAAGATACTTCTGAAGCATTTACCCCAGAAGACTTTCTACCTTATGTTGATGAACAGGTTTTACAAAACCCAAATCAGGTGTTTCTTAAGAATCATCCCAGTGATAGTATCATTGGTGATGTATATCAACCTGTAAGGACTAGAAGTTCCTTAAGAAATGAAGTAGAACATCTAGCATTTCTTTCCCAATTAGAGCCTAAAATCACTGATGAAGCTTTAGGTGATGATGATTGGATCAAAGCAATGCAAGATGAACTAAATGAATTCGAAAGGAATAAAGTCTGGACCTTGGTTGAAAGACCTAAGGAAACTTCTGTTATTGGAGTAAAATGGGTTTTCAGGAATAAATGTGATGAAAATGGAGTCATTGTTAGAAATAAATCTAGACTTGTTGCTAAAGGCTATAATCAGCAAGAAGGAATAGACTATGAAGAAACCTATGCTCCAGTAGCTAGACTTGAATCTATCAGTATTCTACTTGCCTTTGCAGCATTCTTTAATTTCAAACTATTTCAAATGGATGTGAATTGTGCTTTTCTTAACGGTTATGTTCAAGAGGAAGTTTTTGTTGAACAACCTCCTAGCCTTGAAGATACAAAACATCCTGATCATGTTTTTAGACTTACCAAAGCTTTGTATGGCCTTAAACAAGCCCCACGAGCATGGTATGATAGACTCACTGGATTTTTGCTTCAAAATAACTATGTTAAGGGAAATGCAGATCCAACCCTTTTTATAAATAAAGATAAGAAAAATGTTTTGATTGTTCAAATTTATGTTGATGACATTATATTTGGTTCAACTCAGCAATCTTTGACTGACTCCTTTGCTAGTCTAATGAAATCTGAGTTTGAAATGAGTATGATGGGTGAGTTAACATTTTTCCTTGGTTTTCAAATTTCTCAAAAACCAGAAGGAACCTACATATCTCAACATAAGTATATTAAATATCTTCTTAAAAAGTATGGTTATGACAACACTAAGAGTATAAGTACTCCCATTGGTACCTCAAACTCTTTAGATCTTGATGAAGCTGGGAAACCAGTAGATCAAACATCTTTTAGAGGTATGATCAGAAGTCTACTTTACTTAACAGCTAGTCGACCAGACTTAATGTTTTCAGTATGCTTATGTGCAAGATATCAATCCAATCCTAAGGAATCTCACTTAAAGGCAGTAAAAAGAATTTTTCGCTACCTTAAAGGAACCATGGATCTAGGATTATTTTATACTTCTGGAAATGATTTTGTTTTAAAAAGCTTTTCTGATGCTGACTTTGGTGGATGTAGACTGGATAGGAAAAGTACATCCGGAACTTGTCATTTCTTAGGAGATTCATTAGTTTCTTGGTCATGCAAGAAGCAACACTCTGTTGCACTTTCCACTGCTGAAGCTGAATATGTAGCAGCTGGAAGTTATTGTGCACAAGTGTTGTGGATGCAACACACACTCACAGACTATGGCTTGAGTTTTACTAAAACTCAAATTTTGTGTGATAACACAAGTGCCATTGCCCTAAGTAAAAACCCTGCACATCAATCCCGTGCAAAACACATAGATATTAGGCATCACTTTCTTAGGGATCACACACTTAAAGGAGACATTATTCATCAGTTTATCGGAACGCAAGATCAACTTGCTGATATTTTCACAAAATCTTTACCTTCTGATAGATTTGAATATATTAAACAGAAGTTAGGAATGATAACCATAAGGTAATCTTCCTTAATTAACTTTCTGTTGGAAAAATCTCCTTACAGTAATAAACTCCTTTTCATAGGGGGAGTACATTTGTTTGTTTGTTTAACAAAGTTTTTCAAAATTTGTTTTCAAATTTTTCGGAACGAAAATTTCCGGAATGGAACTTCCGGAACTACCATTTTCCAGAATAGATATTTTCGTACAGAATACTTCTGGAATGAATGTATTCGTATTGAAAATTTCCAGAATGGACAACTTTCGTACTGGGACTTTCATAACCAGTTTTTCGTACCAAGTTTTGTTTTTCATATTTTACTTTTTCATATTGAGTTTTTCGTATTGAGTTTTTCGTATTGAGTTTTTCGTATTGAATTTTACGTAGTCGTCTTTATATTACCCATTACGAATAACTTTCCTAAGCTAATCCGAAAGGTATGATTTCCTTACTGAAGTTTTCGTAATCATATTTTACTTGCTGGTAGTTTCTTGTTTTTTTTCGGATTATAGTTTTCATAAATCTTTGTTTTAATAAAATCTCAAAAAGATCGGATTCAAGCTTTCAACCGTCAGATCTAATCGCAGATCATTCTAAACTGTTAGATCAACCGTGGAAGTTGAACCGTCATCCCAATGCCTATATAAAGGGGACCCTTTTTTCTCGTCCCACATCGATTTCAAGCTTTTGCGTGCTGAAGCTCTGTCTCTCTGATTTAAGGCCATTCCGAACTTCAACCTTCTCAGTTCCGAACTTCTCAGAGACTTCTAATCCGAATGTCTGCAGAGTTATCTTCTCAAGAAATGTCTTCAACTAAGCCCATTTCACAGTGGTTAGTCTACAGAGAACGGTTAGTTCATCCGAATTTCTTCAGCAACTATGATTCTATTATATCAAAAAATATCAAGCTGAATGGCTGGGAAGATGTTGCGATATCAAAAACCGGCAACCAAGATGAAGTCTACTCAGATTTGCTTATTGAGTTTTATGAGTCGGTTTCTTTCTTCATGGAAGATAATAGAGAGAAGTTTTCCTTCAAATCGTATGGCAAGACATATAAGCTATCATACACCAAGGCTGCGAGCTTGGTAGGGTTGAGTTATGAAGGTAAAGCTGAGTTTATCTCGCACGTTCTGCCAGACTCCTTGGGTAGTTTCAACAAGGAGAAAGCCTTAGAAATTCTCGGATTGGATGATGACAAGGCTCCGAAAATTGCAAGTCTTTCTACAAACATCCGGATTCTGGAGTTATGGGTGCAAGGGCTTATTGTACCGAGAAAAGGAGATAAGGATAGCTTGAAGAAGAGTGGGATATACATCTTGGATTTCCTGATAAATCTAAGAAAGTTCAACTTGATGAAGCATATTCTTCTCAACATTGATAATTTGAAGAAGGGGAATCTGAGAGCTCAGATTGTGATGTACCCAGTAATATTGTCGAAGCTGATAGTTCGGTGCCTAGAATCCTTCAAGGTGGCTTGCAGTTCTAAGCCGAAAGTTTGCAAGATCATGTTGCTCAGTGATGCAACTCTTAAAAGGATGAATATAGCTTTTAACAAGGAGTCAGGGAAGTTCATTGATCTACCTCCTCAAGCAGAAGTGACTCCGAAAGTGGCTGATCCGGAATCATCCAAGCCGGTAAGGAAGAGGAAGCTGAAAGAAGTGGTTGTCGATGCTGAGGAACCTAAGTCTAAGGAAGTCCATTCCGCACCTCCTAAGCCTAAGAAGAAGAAGACATATACTGATGAGGTTGCAGCGAAGTGGAGAGCTGACAAGGAGAAGAGGAAGGAAGGAGATCCGCAGTTCGGATTGGATCCTGCAGAGGCTAAGGCTCTGAAAGAAAAGGCTGCTGATGAGCTTGAGAAGCAAGCTAAGGAAATGAAGCTGAAGAAGAAGTTGTCAGAAGCTGAGGCTGTGCAAGCATTGTTGAAGTTTAACGAAATGGTTTCAGCAACCATTCCCGTTCCGAGATCTTTTTCTCTGCAATCTCTACCTGAGACTCCAGGAAGAAATCTTGTTACTCCGGAAGAGGCTGTTGCTACTGAGGAAGTAGAGCTAGTGGAAGAGGTTGAAGAAGCGGCTGAAGGAAGTGGTGAGACAGGAGATGTGCTCAAACAAGTAGATGAATATAAGGGAACTCCTTCGGAACACCTCTCGCTCCGTACATCTGAAGCTCAATCTTCAAAGCTTGCTACTCCTGAAATGGAAGAAGAAAAGGGAGAAGAAGAAGTTACTTGTCAAGAACATATTTCATTTGATGCTGCTCAGATGGGTAACGTAGAAGCCAATGTTCAAGAAGTTGCTGATGAGGAAGATAATATTGTTCAATTCTCTGATAGTGAGAACAGATCTCCGGAACAGGTTTCAATTCCAGAAAAAGATAAGGGGAAACGAATTCTTGCTGATACCCCAAGTTCAGAAAAGAGTATGAGGAAGGAAGCTGGTAGTTCTTCTAAGAGGAAGTTGGAGCTTATTGAGGAAGAAAATTCTCCGAGCAAGATGTCAGATTCGGAATCATCTTCGTTGGGGCACGATTTTGTTGTTCAATCCTTGAAGAAGTTGGTGGGAACTATTCCAACCTTCTCCAGTATTGACTCTAGATGCCAGATGCTTCAACATACGATGAATCAGAAAACCGACTCCGTATCCATGGTTATGGATAAATGTGTTGAGATAGAAGCCCAGATCAAAAATTTCTTTATTGGTACGAAGCCCATAAAAGATCTTGCAAAAGGATGACAAGCTGGTCGAAGAAGAATGTGGAAGAGATGAGGTTGCTGGATGAGTTTCAGGAGAATGTTAAGGATGCTTTTCAAACCGAGGACAAGAAGTTTCATGAGATGACTGCATCATTCGATGAGAAATTGACAGAGGAAAAGAACATTCGGAGTCAGGAAGTAAGAGATCTGAATGGAAAGCTCAACTCTGTTAATCAAAGTTGGAAATTTGAAAGGGATCATCGGATAAATTTTCTAGAAAGAATGAAGGCTCAGGAAGAGAAGATGGAAGCTCAGGAAGAAAAGTTAATGGCTCAGGAAGAAGTTATTGAAGCTCAGTCAGCAAGAATAGTTGCCTTAGAAAAGCAAGCAGAGGAAGATCACAAAGATCTCAAGAAGATCAAGACGATTCTTAAGGGGCTCATGTCGAAGGAAAAAGATCCGAAATGACCATCCGATCTTTTTGTTGTAATCTGTTTTTTTTGTTGCTGACATTTCAAATTTAATGAGAATTGTGCTTGTTGTTTCTATTGTTGTCATTGCTAATCTTTCAGGTACTTTGTTATTTTTTTCCATTCCCTCCAATTCTTTTTGAAAATCACAAAGGGGGAGAAGGAAAAGATCCTTAAGAAAAAGAGGAAATCTAATAAGTGCTTATCAAAGGGGGAGAAAGAAAAATACCCAAGGAGATAGAACTCTAATAAGAGTTTGTTTAAGGGGGAGTTTTTCTTAAAGAAACATCACTCCGGAAATATGAATACGATCCTTAGAGATTCAAAGCCTAAGGGGGAGTTAGTCGTATTCATCTATATCCTTAAACCAAGGGAGATAAGCTTTAATGTGTTTCTTTCTTCTTAGAATAGATTTTTCGTAAGGATGTTTGTGCTTTCCAAAAAGGGGGAGATTGTTGAGTCAATAAGGTTTTCCTTATGAATTTTCCATTCCTTCATGTTTTGAAAATCACAAACACCTTATCTTTAAGGAAAAATGCTTTCTTAAGGAAAATTGTTTTTATAAGGAAAAATGCTTTCTTAAGGAAAATTGTTTTTATAAGGAAAATTGCTTTCTTAAGGAAAATCGCTTTTATAAGAAAAATTATCCTTATCATATTTTCATTCATATTTTTCTTAAGTTTAAGTTTCGGATTCATTTTCTCGGAGTCATTAAAACTTTGATATAAAAGCATTCTGGTTTTAGGATTCGGTTCTGGACAAGAACTATAAGGAAGTTTCATTCCGAATTCCGGATATGAACTCTGACTAAGTTCTATTCTAGATTCAGGATACGAATTCTGAAGAATAATTCTCATTACGAATTCTAATGAAAAAATTCCATTCCGAATTCTCATTACGAATTCCAATGAAGAATTATCATTACGAATTCTAATGAAGAAATTCCATTCCAAATTCTCATTATGAATTCCAATGAAGAATTCTCATTACGAATTCTAATGAAGAAATTTCATTCCGAATTCTCATTACGAATTCTGATGACGAATTCTCATTACAATTTCTGATGACGAATTCCTATTCCGAATTCCTACTCCGAATTCTCATTCCGAATTCTCCTATTAAACAGAATCTGATTATCATGGTTTTATACACTCTGAATTTATTCACTCCGAACTTTCACTCCAAAATTTCTATTCCGAACCTTTATGTTAGAGTTTAAAACGATGTCGTACATTCTGTTACACTTACCTTGTTATAAAACGATGTCGTCCATTTTGTTATAAACTAACCGTTGTCTAAGTGACACGTGTACAGGTCCCTCCGAACTTTAAAGGAAAATATGACCGTTGGAGAGGAGCAGACCTTACCTATAAATAGAAGCTCATTTGAAAGAGCTCGGTGCTGATCGCTGAAAAAGTGCTTACATGCTGTTGAAGTGATTTCTAGAGAGAGAGTCTCTTATTAACTCTCAAAGCTTCGTGCGACTCCGAATGTTGGTGATTACATTCGAGGGCTTCCGGGGATAGGAAGACAGAGGTGCCGACTACCTTAAAGATCGAGGACTTCCTTGCTGAGGAAGACAGAGGTTGCCAACTACCTTGAAGTTGAGGGCTTGCGGGGATAGCAAGACAGAGACTCCGATCTTCGTATCGAGGGCTTACCCTGGTGTGGGTAAGACAGACTTGCTTGAAAGTATAAATCAAGGGACCTTTATCCAAGGTTGTTGGATACCCTTCTCTTTGGGTTAAAAGATCATTATCTTGTTACTAGTAGTTTTACTACTTGTCTTTATTCCGCTGCAATTTGTATCTTAAGGATAGTATAACTTTCTTATACTTCCTTACTCTGATTAGTTTAGATTCTATATGCTTTAAGGTAGAATCTTATATTGTAACTTTTGTTAAGTTTCAATTTCCGGAATCATATTTCCGGAACCTACTTTTGGAATCCCTTTCCAAGTTCAGTTCGGTGTTAGAGGTGTTGTGAATTTTCTTAGTTTAACTTTGTTAAACTTAGCCTTTCCTTTTCTTAAGGAAACTCTAGTTATTCATAACTAACTTTAAAGGTTCCAAAGGAATTTTTAAAGTATACAATTCACCCCCCTCTTGTATATTGAGCATCTCATATTATATTTCGATCCTACAGGCACCAGCGGTGAGAGGGTTCACTCGCGGTCCACGATCGCCCTCCGAAATAACTGGAGCAATGACTCTCCGGTGTGCCACGTGGATAATTAGGTCATCCTGTTCGGGCTCCGCAAGTGATGTGGTTAGGCTGGCAAAAGCATCTGCTCGACTGTTCCACAACTGGGGAATGTGAACAACCTCTGTCTGGGAGGGGAACATAGCCATTAGACAGAGGGTTCACTCTAGCAATGGCACGAGTTCTGGCTTTCTGAAAGTATAGCCACCATTAACCTGCTTGATGACTATCTCGGAGTCCACTTTTACATACAGATGGGGTGTGTAAATCTTGAGAGCTAAGTCAAAGCCAGTGATGAGGGCATGATACTCTGCCTCATTGTTGGTGCACCCTTCTGACAACAGGAATGAATACGGCATAACGACTTGCTATGGGGTGATGAAGACGATACCCATACCCACTCTATTGAGCCTAGGATCATTGTGCCTTCTACCGATGGGGCTCTGGGAGGCACCGTTAAAGTTCATCTTCCATCATGGGATGGTGTGATTGACTGAGAGGATTTCTTCATCCGGAAAGCCTAGATCCAGTGGATGGTCCGCGGAGGTTGGGTGGGAAGATAAGATGTTTGCCAACGCTTGTCCTTTGACGGCCTTCTGAGGTACAAACCGGATCTCGAACTACTGGAGGATCACCGCCCAGCCCGCCAACCATCTGGTCAACATAGGTTGGTTAAGAATGTATTTCAATGGGTCTACCTGAGAGACCAGCTGTACCTCGTGGTGCTGCAAGTAGTGCTGCAATTTGGGCACGAAAAATACGAGGGCCATGTAGCTCTTCTCTATGGGAGAATATCTACTTTCCATGTTGAGGAGTATGAAACCAAGGTAATAGATGCTATTCTCTATTCCCTCGTTGTTCTTATGGGTGAGAAGTGCTCCGAGGGACCTCTCTAGAGCGGTCATGTAAAAGACCAGCGGCTTTCCAGAAATGGGTTGCATCAAGACCGGCAGTTGGAGCAGATACTGCTTGATTTCTCAAAAGTGATCTGACACTCTTCATCACATTTAAAGGCATTGGATTTCTTCATGAGCCGAGAAAAGGGGATACATTTTCCAGCCATATTCTCAATGAATCGGAGTATATAGGCTATGTGGCCTTGGAGACCTCGAAGATCTCAAATATTGATCGGGGGAGGCATTTGACTGATGGCCTTGATCTTCTCCAGGTTGATCTTGATTCCTCGATATCGAACAATTAATCCAAGAAACATTCTGGAGGTGACCTCGAAGGCACACATCAACGGGTTCATCTTCTAGTGGCAAGAACAGAGGAAGCCGAACATTTTCTCAAGGTCTTTGAGATGGTTGTGGCGCTGACGAGATTTAACTACCAGGACGTCTTCATAGCATTCCACCAGTGTCCCGAGAATTATCTTGAATATGCGATGCATAGCCTGTTGATAGGTGGCACCTACATTTTTTAGGCTGAAGGGCATAACCTAGAAGTAGAACGTACCATAGGGGGCCCTGAAGGTAGTGAACTCTTCATCCTCGGGGGACATCCAGATCTGGTTGTACCTGGAGTACCCATCCATGAAGGAAAGGGGTTGGAACCCAGTCGTGGAATCGATCAACAACTCTGTCACGGGAAGGGGAAAGTCATCCTTTTGACAATAGCGATTGAGATCGCGGAAGCCGATACAGACCCAGATCTTCCCGTTCTTCATCCTCACTGGCACAATGTTGGTTAGCAACCTGGGGTACTATACTTCTTTGACGAAGTTGGCTTTGATGAGTTTATCAACTTCGGCCTCAACCATGGAACCATGAGAGGGGTGCATCTTTTTGGGGGGCTTCTTGAACCCACGATGGTTTGTTGGAAGGCCAAGGCGGTGGATAGCTACCTGGATATCTAGTCCTGCCATCTCTTCATAACTCCAAGTGAACACATCACGATGCTGTCTGAGGAACTCTACGTACTGTTGCCATTCCTCGGGTGGCATAGTGGTGCTGACTAATGTGGGTCTTGGGTCCGCCTTGCTACTGAGGTTCACCTGCACTAACTTGTCGACCGTGGTGGGGACGCCCTTCTCAAAGGTAGGAGGATCATCTTTCATGCCCTCCTCTCCAATTTTGGAGGGATCATCCACGGGGGGAGCCATTTCGGGGCTGCTAGACCCTGATAGGAAGCTGGTGTCGGCTTGGTCGGAAGAGGTCATCACGTCAGGAGACTCATGAACTGAGGAGACCATGGCGAAAAAGGAGATTGATCCAATCCCATCTAGACTTCGGCTTAAGGGGACACGATTTATGATATCAAAGCAGTATTGGCATGTTGGCTTGAGCCGGTCGATTCCGGCCCGACGAAACAGACACGTATGACGTACTATCATTGCCATGAGCCAAACGTCCCAATATCGTATAGGGGTAGTGGCTCGGGGATCACCTGATCCTGGTTGGTGTAGGAGTACGAGGTGATTTTCCGCCGTTGCTTGGACCCGGAAATATGCCTTCCTATAGTACCCAAAACAACAAAGAACTGCCCCATGTTGGGGGTATTGGCCTCAAACGGATGGATTGGGAAGACATATGCATCATCCAAACCTTCCCAGGGATCACTCACAATAGTGGCAGGCTCAACCTCACCTTCCAGGATCTGCTTGTCCTTGATCTTGTAATAGTTTGTGTCCAGATAACAGGCTTCAAAAGAGGCAAAAGGAGACCCATCTCCTTGGAGCACACCCACTCGACCTTTAAGGGAATATTAGAGGCACTGGTGATTCCATGAGGGAACCAATGTGTGAAGGTGGAGCCACATCCATCCCATCAACGCGTTGTAGGCGTTGTCCTGAGAGACAAACATGAATTCAGTGTCGGAAATTAGGCCGCTGAACTTGGTCTTCAAGAGAATCATGCTGAGTGGAGTTTCCTCAGTCATGCCATACCCCTAGATCCTAATGTCAGAGGGGGTTAGATCATCCTCAGACAGGCCCAGCTTCCTCAGCGTCCGAGATGGGATTAGGTTAATCCCGAAACCCATGTCAACAAGACAGCGGCAGACTTCCACACCATTGACCTGGCCGGTGATGTACAACAGTCGAATGTGCCCCTGTATGGTAAGGTCTTCATCTTCACCAGATAACGAGATAACTGTCTGCCATTCGGCGTTCTCAATCGCCTCGGTGTGGAAGGCTTCTGCGGCTGCCACCTCCGTCTCAAACTGGGGGGGGCCCATAGATCCTCGGGGAGTGCCTCACTCATTTCAGACGACATGAGAAGGGCCTCAAGGATACAAAGCCTTGCTGGAATGCTGGACAGGTTCTTCATAACATCATACTTTCGAGTCAAACATGATCTTATGCATACAAGAGGACTCTCTACGGTTGGAGGAATGACGGGCCCTGCCGGCGGGACCGGCGACTGACTGGTACTAGGCACGTCTCGCTGTTCACTAGTCGAAGCTCGAGAGGTGGCTACTGTGTTAGGACCAGAAGGCTGTAGTCGGCTGGTGGCAGGGTTGGGCTGGTCGCGGCACGACCAAGGTGGTCCCTCCTGATCAAGAAACAGAAACGGTGGTGGAGGGGAACCTATCGACACCGGGTGAGGGGGCTGCGTGTGCTGAGCTCTGCATCAGGCCTGCAGCCTAGTTTTAGTGGCGTGCATGGCCTAGCTAGAGGGGCCAACTGTCGTGCCCCGACGATTCACGTATCCATGGCTCCGCTGATGTTGGTGATAGCTGGGGACATTAGGAAGGTCCACCTGGCATTCCTCATCATCGGGAGTCAAAAATGGATTTACAAACTCTACGGTATTAACCTAAGCGTACCCCTGACATTCTCTCGAGGAGTCAACCACTAACAAATGGAATCTATGAGGGATCCCTAATCTGGGGTCATAAAATCACCAAGTGTGCGGGATGACGACGACATTGAGAGGGCACGTTCTTTCTTCTTGCACCGCCGCTTGCTTTTCTTGGAAGAGGTAGGCTGGGACGACGATGCCGGAGTGGCGCTCGCTGATTCTGATGGCTCCAGCTGACTCAAGTGGGCATGTATGATGCCATGGGTGCGGGAGACCGTCTTGCGGGCCATCCAGTCATTATAATTCCGGGAACCATAGTCGGAAACCTACTTCCACTCATCCTCATTTCCACTGCTACCATCTGACCTTACGAAGACACCTTCCACTTGCGCCGGGGCTAGGCCCAACCAGTCTATGTTGTTGTCAATATGGTCTTGGAACTAGTCCTTGAACACATAGCATCGCTGGATGGTGTACCCCAGGGTCCGGTGATAAGGGCAGTAGTTAGGGTGATCAGTGAGATGCGCCTCTTCTGGCTTCCGACACTCAGGCAGCCGCATGATCCTCTACTCCAAGGCGCTATGGAAATAATCAGGGACCTTGGCCTCGTCAAACGAATAAGTCTGATTCCTTCTGTATCGAAAAGGGGGCTATTGGAGGATGTCCATGACCAGGGGCCGGAGGAGCATGCCTAGGAGGCGGGGCATGATTATCTCGCCGAGGTGGTGGCGGTGCGTTACGCGGAGGCGCTTGCCGATTTTGAGGCGGTGGTTGCTGGGCCGGAAGCTGTGCCCATGGGGGTGGACCCCTATGGGGCTGCTGAGCTGGCCTTACTGGTAGAAAATCTAGTAGTCTGGGAGCCTCTATCTGGGACACAGAAGCGGGATCGGCTCTGGCAGCTCTCCTTGATGGGATTATAGGAGGTAGTGGGTGTGCCTGACTGGCCTGTTGCAGGGCTTCTTCGAGGAGCTGAGCCTTGTCTGAGAAGTCCTGGAACCCTCTGGGGTAATTCTGAGTGATCAGAGAAGGAACCAGATCTTCCTTGACGTTCCCTACACACATTGTCAGTAATTTCTCCTGAGTTAGTGGCATGTCAAGGGAGTATGTGAGCCCCTTCCACCGGGCGACGAAGTCCGCGATTCGCTCATCAGGACTTTGTTTGCACCTAAATAGGTTTGCGATGTTTGTCTTCCAGGTTGTGGAACTGAACTAGTAGAGGAATTTCTAGAGAAGGTCCTCCTGACTAACCACAGATCTGACAGAGAGCTGGTTGTACCAGACGAATTCTGGTCCTTCCAGTGTCTGAACGAAGCAACAGAGCTTGGCGGCCTCCTACGGTGCCAGAGTCCCTAACATAGTCCCACACCTCGAGTTAAAGTGGGCTAGGTGTTGTGGAAGGTCCCTGGTCCCATTAAAGGGGGCGAAAGTGGGGTTCCCAACTCTTGGCGGTGCCGGTATATCATCCACCCATGTTGGGTATGGCTTTCCATCCTGTGGGATTTCCACCTGCCGAGTTTCCAGGGCCTCTAAGTGGGAGATGAGTACTTCCATTAGATCTTCAGGATGATGATTCCTGTCTTGATGGGGATATCTAAATACAAGATCATTGCCAGGCTCTTCAATCCAGTAGTCGAGCTCAGCAGCTCGCGGGGCGGCTGGCGGAGCGGCTCTTGGGGCATCGGGAGGAAACCGAGCAGGGTCCCCCAGGTGATCCCGCCATTCGGGGGGGTTCAGAGAAACGTATTGCACCCGCTTGGCATGGGAACCTACCTATCCTCTGTTTGTGAATGCAACATGGTTGCGGTTTCCCGTGGGAATATCTTCAAGGGGTAGGTGCTCCGGCCCCTGCTGTCCTGGCCTAGGGTTACCGTAGTCAGGCCGCCGCTCTGCAATGCATTTGTGCAAGAGCTCATCAACCCGCCTCTTTTTCTCAGCAAGCTGTTGGCGTAGCATGGCCTACTCGGGGTCTTCCTTTTCCTTCTGTATCGAGGAAGATCGGTCAGTAATCTTGATAGACCTGACATGATCTTTACCCTTGATGATGTTTTAGCTCAGTGTTAGTGCCTCAGTGTGTGTGGGGATACCTAGGAGGCTCCTCTGTGGGCGAGTAATCCTCCAAGATGGGTCCAGTAGTATCATTTCTTCAGGGGGAAAGTATCCATCGAGGATATCCACACCGTTTCCCTCATCTGAATGGTCAGCCATGTTAATTGACACTTCCCTTGGTGACATTCCCTCAGGGCCGCCCAGTGAGCCGGGCTGGTGGAGGATCGCACAGAAAATAAGGGCAACGTAATTCCCCCATCCGCGGACGTGCACATGGGGGGTGGCTTCCTAGATAACCTTACGGTGTACTTTAAAACTCTGGACGCATTGTTGCTGGAGTTCCCCGTGGTGGCCGAGTGACTCGGGGTGCCGAACCGTGGGGAGTGAAGCCAGGTCGATCCGACGACACTGCTCACTGATATCTTCGAGATGTGCTTGAATCCCAGGATAAGGTGCTCGCTGATGGTGATGTCAGGAGTGAGTCACCCGGAGAGTCTGGTGGAAACATTCAAACTCTCCCGGGGTGAGTGACTCTGGCATAGAAAAATCTGATCCTACGACTGGCCAAAACATCTTGGGGATGTGGCCCACTACGAGGATGGTCCAGAAGCTCCACGACTCTAGTTCGCGATCCAGTCCTTACTTCCCCTACTCATCAACCGAGAATGGAAGGGGAGCTGGCAACGGTGTCGAGGCAGGCCGTCGGGCCGGTGGGCTGGCCGACGGAGAATACAGAAAGCAGGCTGATTGGCCGCCGAATCCTAAGTCATCCTCCGAGGGCTGCGGTGTCCTGGCTGCCAAATCACAATAGGATGGGCTGGCGAATAAGCCCCATGTCACAATGTCGGTGCTTGCCGAGGGTGTGTCATGTCGCGACTCTTCCGTCGGTCCCTAGAAAAGTTCCCAACCCTCCCTGACTGAGGTGGAAGGTGCTTCTAGGGAGGCCAGTGGTAACTGCGGGTTTGACCCTTTGGGGTACGCCAAGTCCTCATCCTCCTAGATATACCTTCAGAGGGAGGAGGGAATCATACATATCTCTCATTCGAGGAGTACAAGGCTAACACGACGCGTCCTCATCCCTGCCCTTGACTCAAAGGGATGGGGGGAAGGTTCCATTGTCGAATCGTACTCCGCCTCAGAGTCCAAGAAATGAACTGGTCAAATTTCCATCCAGACTCCCCTGAAATTCCTCTTACGGTGACGACGCCCAGCCTTCCTGCCCCTGGGTGGATCCTCAGGGAATGGATGATTTTCGTCAAGGAGTCCTCTGTCCGCAATAACACTGGGGCAGAGGGGACTGAAGGCCGGGTTGCGAGAAGCTCCAGGACAGATGTTGAAAGGGACATGGGGATGACCTCCATGTGAATGAGCGACCAGATACGCAACAACTCCATAATCGCAGCCAGCGGTAGGGGGAGTGACTTCATACCCAGTGTAGTGGGCGCTGGAAAGAGTCATACCCGGAGAGTAGCTGTCACAAAGAATCCTTCGACTTTCCAGATCAGTGGCACTAAATGAGCCTTCATGGTTGGTGGAACTACCATGAATTGGTCCGCGGTAGCCATTGCCTATGCCCGCAACCGGGAGAGTCAAACCAACCTACCTGGTGGGCGGTCGGGCCTGTATCCCAGTCGAGCATGTGACTGCCCCTGCTCAACATGTTCGGGGGTTTGGTAACAGGAGTCAGTAGTGGCTCGGGCCATAGTGGTTGCTGATGTTGGTGCCCCAGGATTGGCATTCTCTTCCGCTCACACCCGACACTAGCGCCAGGTTAGATGGATTGGTGCTGGTGGTGTGGGCACGAAGATTGCTTGCTCCTCCGCCCAGGGAGTCGGGCAGCGTCGTCGATGCAGCCTGGTGGGGGATCTTGCCGTTAACCCCTGGGACGGGTCTCCGATTAGGCAGTATCGAACATCCCCCACCTCATTGGTGAAGGGGAGGGATGTGTCAAGGCACTCCAGGGATAGTCTTCTGAAGCGGTTGAACGTCAGAGTGGGGAGCGGCGGTTCCCTGCGCGGCCCTCGGGGGTGGCGACGATGGTGAGGCACAACCACATGTAGATCTAAAGGGCCATGCCCATGGTGGGGATGATCCCTTCCTCATCGTACCTACGAACCAGGTCATTGATAACATTTCGCTAGATGGTTTATATCCGAGAGAGGGGGCATGACCGCCCGGCAGTCACAGCAATCAGAGCCGGAGTGACTGTGGAAAATGTGGGACCACGCGGGGTAGCCACGTCATTACAACCCCTGCTCCTGTGACGGTGGGCAGGTGGGTATAGATCTCCAGATGCAATCATCTGATTCCTAGAAGCAGGGAGACGAACCCATTAGTAATAATAGGAAATGAAATCAACTACCAATAGCCCAGTGTCATTCCGTCTTCCTTGGTTGGCAAGATGGATCCATGCTGACGACGTCACAGAATGAAGTGATCAACATCCTGACTGCCTCAACCCCTGGCTGGTTTCACATCCCGGTGCTAGGTGCCCGGACCTGGTGACATGATAATCTTCTGACACCCTGAACGCTACCAGTCTTCATATTGAGGAGATTATCATTCAAATCGGGTTCACCATTTTCTGTTTCTGATGCTTGTACCCTGGGTCGCGTGCGCGTGTCCATCACACATGGGAGGATGCACAGCTTGTTGCCCCGCATTCCCGCTTTCCAACGGCGGGCGACATCCATTCCTTGTTCAGGGATGTATGCTCCTTGATCGAAACTGAGATGATGGGATGTCAGTTCTTCCTTCCGTGGATTCCGCCTCAGAGCTCAACACCTTGTCCAGATCTCCCTCATAGATTTAATATGGGTTTGTGAATCTCGTTCCAGGCGCCATATCTCCATGGACGCCAGTGAATTACGCTGCTTCCGTCGAGACGCTCCAAGGGGTCTTGTCGGGGTAGCAACCTTCGGTGAGGATAATGGTCACGTTGGGGTGTCGTTGGCATGTCTGGATGCTGGGGGATTGGAAATTTTGTCTTATGTACCGTATTATAGGGCTTTTGAGGGAACGTAAGCCCAAGGAATCCCACATCGAACGCTGGGAATTGTGTACCATCTGAGGTATTCCTCAACTTCCCATGTTTAAAACAGGGTATTCCGCGAGTTTAACGTCTTGCAGAGATGGATCAGAGTGATCTGAACATTGAGAGTTGATCATATTGAAGGACCCCCTAGGGGGAACACCGATGTCGAGGCCAGCATGTGGGTGGCTTCCCGGATACTATGGAGTGGAATGGGGTGGCATGATCTTACCGGGATGTGGTGGCCCGGTTAAGGATCAGGATGGGTGATGGAATGATGGGCTTGAACCTCGTGGAGGCTTCCTACGCATCCCATGGCATGGAATCAATGTCTGCGTAGTTCGGTGAAATGGTGGGACACCTGAAGAGGCAACCCGTGAGAATGAACGCATGGATTGGAGCCTGGAAGAAGTAAGATCGCTGGGCTAGGGTATGAGCTTCCCTAGGCATGTGGGCTTGAGTGGGATGTCTGGATGTGACGTGGGTGTGAGGAATTGGGATTACTCCCTGAGGCTTCCCATAATGGTGCTGGTGATCCGACGTGAAGGGGTCGGAACAACTGAGTGATGGGCCTGAACCTTGTGGTGCCTTCATGCGTACCATGCGTTAGCACAGATCAAAGTCCACATAGTTCGGAGCATACAGTTTAATGTCATGCAGGATGACATAATGTTTAACGTCATGCAAGACAAGGGCATACAGTTTAACATCATGTGGGATGAGGGAATTTGGGCCTTAAGCTCTGAGGCGGCCCATGGGTTTGGCAAACCGATGTGAAGAAGTCAGAACGACCTGTTGGTGGGATTGAACCTCGTGGAGGCTTCCTACGTACCATGTGTTAGCACGGATCAATTTCCAAGTAGTTCGCTGGTATGGGGTTTACGCTCTGAGGTGGCGCATAAGAGGATGTCAAGGTCAATTCGTGCTCTAAGCCTTTGTGAGTCGTGCTCGGTGTGAGAAACAAGAGGCAGCAGGGACCAGATGATCACGTCGCAAAGGGTGCATCCGTGAGAAGTGGAAAGGGGCTTACACGTTGAGCGGCCAAAGAGGGAACATAGGCTTACACGTGGTTAGCGGCCCTGGGTGTTGGGGATTACTCTAGGATGGAGGCCCATGGTGGAACAAAGCGCAATGGTAAAGGGGATCTACTGGCCTTGGTGGTGGGGAAGTATAGAGGTGCATGGGTGTGACCTTCCATTAGAGAGGCAAGGGGCTTATGCTCTGAGGCATCCCTTCCCCCACAGATAAATGAAACTCCAACAAGGAGGTTCTCATTCCATGTGAGGAAGATTCAATTCCCATGGGGACAAGTGGGCATAAAGAATTTCTGAGCTGGGGGGACCCTGCGTGCAAAGCACATGGTCAAACCATTGTTTAACGTCATGTGTTAAGGACGAGGTGCTTGGCAGTTTAACGTCCTGCAGCTCGGACGAGGTGGGTTCTCTCCACACCCCTAGGGATTACATGCCCAACACCCTCTACCCATGTAGGAGGGAAGGCATCGACAAGGCCGTAGTGAAGGGAGGTCATATGGCAAACCACCGAGGGGTGCACGTTAGCGTGGCTATGAGAAAAAGTAATAGCCATTAGTGTGCCTATGCGGAGAAGCATAAGGAAAAGAAACGCAACGAGAAACACCACTAAAGGGACCTTGAGGTTACATCGTACGAGCCTGGAAGGCCTTACGGGAAAACAACACATGGCGTGCATGCCCGACATGGAAGATATCAGGTGTCGGCGCGGAGAGGCAGCCTGGGGGAGTCAAGGTAAAGGGTCCTGGGTGTTGCGTGCAAAGAGAAGGTTTTCCCACAAAATCACTGGGATGGATTTCAATAGGGCCAGAGGATTGCGCGTATAGGTGATTGCGTGCAAAGGATTGGGATTGCGCGCACAGAAGGGGATTGTGTGCAAGGGGAAAGGATTATGCGAAAAGGAAGAACACAGAGGAGTGGGAAAATTCACTTAAGCCAGTGGAGTTGCGCATAAATGTGAACCCTGAGGCAAGGTTGTGAGAAAAGAGGAATTACCTGGAAGTCATCTTGCGCGCGACAGAGTCCGAATTGCGTGCACAAGAGCCGTTCCGAATTCCGAAACCCCCAACCGTTTGGGGTCACCTTCTATATATTGGCGTCTGCTGGCGCGGAATCCAGGCGGCGCGTGAAATCATACGCACCAGGAATAGTCGGGACGCAAGGATTCATCACGCAGAACCGAGCATGTAAAATTGCGTGCCCCACCAGTTCGATTTCGCGAATCCCAGGGATGCTTCGCGTGCACATCATTTTTTCACGCCATCCCTCCTTTATTTCGTGCACCACTTCCAGGGCCTCCGGACCGGGCCTCTGATTCCGAATATGACTTCGCTTTGTCATTTCAAAACTTCCTCGGGGAGTTACAGACTTTTTCGGTGTCTATAGTGCACATGTAAATCAAATAAACTAAACATTACTCAAAAGTAACTATCTTACCAGTTATATTTCCATTTTATTAATCATTTAAGCATTTATTTTTATGAAACCACCACAATAAATATCTATGTAACCAGTCAGTGTCCTTAAACACGCGAACCATTACCCATAGGTAATAAAAATCTCACCCTCAGGAAATCATGATCTTTCCCTCAGGAATAATATATGTTTCCCTCAGGCGTACGTAGTGCCACCCTCAAGAATAGTAGTCACGGCCCTCAGGCATACGAATGGTTTCCCTCAGGTGAAATAGAACATGGCCCTTAGGCTAATCCAGTCATGCCCTCAGGCTTTAGTTAAACACCACCCTCAGGCACAAGTAACCAGGTCGAGCTCAACATGTAAATAAACAATTCATATACAATTCTTCTCAAGGAAATTAATCAAACATTATTACAATGGAATATCCTCGGGTATCCTGGCCAAATAGATAAACAGAGGAACGCACCCCCGAGGTGGTCCTGGATCCAAGATGCGATCCCAAACTGCAGTTTATTATCACATTTAATCACATATACATGTATAAGATGTTAAAATAGCCACGATCTCAGCCACACGACACCCCAACATGGGCTCGTAGCTCAATGATACACAAAAATACACGATAGATGGAAATTTAAACACTAAGCCACTGATCTTAAACAACAAAGAATGGTATACACGAACAACGCCTTCTGAAACGTCTAAGAACATCATAGATCTGAGCTTAATGAATTCCCACTCAACCTCAAATAAATTTCCTTAGATGATGAATTGGCAAGAAACACACAAGGAGAAGGAATCTCTTACCCGTGCGGTTCCAACGTGATCGATGGAGGCAGATATGGATTCCCGACACTCGATCAGTTGATCCTCGCAGGTTCGACCGTCCTCCCCCGAGCTCCCATCTTGTTCTAAGCCAATGTCGTGAACAAGGTTTTCTACAGCCTATTTTATGTGAGAAAAAAGTACATGGTGTGTAATTTTGACTACACAGACTATACGTCTTTATTTTACCTGTTCCTCTGGCGGCACCGCCAATCTGTTCATCCGTTGACATGAGTACACGACGTGTATTCCCTACTACACGATGTGTACTATCGCCCAACTGGCGGCTACTTCCACCGCCTTACAATTTTCCCACGAACTGACTACACAGTGTGTAAATACCCACTACACGGCGTGTAGTCGGTTTACTACAACCTTCATCGCCAACATGGCTGCACGCCCTGTGTACTCATCCCACACGGCCAAAAGTATACGACGTGTGGAATAGTACATGGCGTGTAGTTCTAAAATTTTGGATTTTCCCCATTTTCCTTATTTTCAAAAAAAAACACATAAGGAAAGGACAAAAGAAGAAACTCGTACATCAAAAATAAGAACCGAGCTCTTACAATTGGATCATACAGAGTTTTGGAATATACCAAATCATATCCCTTTGGAGTGTTAATCTTGGTGTGTAGAAAGTCCTTTTGTCAAACACCAGTCCCAAATTGAGTATAACTCAATGTAGTGTTTAAGAATGTTTCTCCTAGGCAATAATATGCCAGAGCCACACCCACCAGTAGTATCTAGACATGGATACATTTTCATGGAATGTAGTTACATTATAATTTATCTACATTTGGGTATGTATTATTATATTTAGTCTTACCCCTATAGAATTCTCAAGTGTTCTCTACTCCTATTCAAAAAAACAACCAAACATTCTATTGATGGCAGCTATGACAACCCATATCATTATAAGACAATAGTTCACAATTTGTTATATAATATTAAAAATAATACAACCCTAAAAATAAATAAGTATAGGTTGTTTTAAAATTTGGTACAAATGATAACATTTTTAACAAGGGATACGATAACATTATTTAAAAAGTCCATAACATGGTCTTATATATCATATGGCCTTTAAAACTGCCTAAGATAACATGAGTATGTATATAAAAAAGTGATGGGTTATAAAGAGTTGTAACAGAATATAAAATAATTATAAAATTAGGATAGTTTTACTTGATATATTATAGATATTTAAATCGAATATAAAATATGTATGAATCATATTCATGAACAATAAGTCGTGATATAGCATGGTTAAATAAACGCAACAAGGGAATGTGGAATCCAATTTAAATATGGAATAATAAATAAAGGGAACAAATAACCACCATGAAATCATAACATTGTAGAAATATTTCTATGATGGATTTGGAATACATAATTATCCCTTCCACGATATCGCATTCGAGTAAAAAATTACCCAATTCATTGAACTGGTATATGATTTTGTGCATAGCGGTCATTTCATATCATGTACATGAATATTTTTGTCACATAGATCATTCAATATTGGTTCTTATTTAATCATATTTATTTACATGATAAACTAATGATGAGTAATATGGTGAAATAAAAATGGGTATTCACGTCACAACTGTTTTGCAAGGAAAATATATGTGAATGTTTAGTGGCATAATGGGGCTGATAAATGTTCATGAGAGGGATTGATGGGATAGAAATGGTTATTTGATAATCATAAAATCATAATTGGAATATTTAGGGAATTTATGATCATATATTTAAATTATTTGTTAGATATAAAGGAATAAAATGAGGATGATTCTTCAATTAATAGGAAAACGAATGGATCACTTACTAAATTTCACTATAGAAATGACATTGCAAAATGCTATAATGAGAGGGGTTAAAGGGTATATAATTAGTAATATACAAAATATATTGTAGAAATATATATTTAAATAATTGAAAACAATAAACATTTTATTTAAAATGGAAAATATAATTGAGGTAGTTGAATTGATGTGAATTGTGATTGGTCCCTCATTTTTTATACAGAAAAAAATCAAACAAGTGTATGAGCCAAACAGATAAAAATAAAGTTTCATGGGATGTATTATTGGGAGTCAAATTATTATCAAATAACATGGACGCAAAAAATACCTTTAGGATGCATGTAGGAAAACATTACCAAACATGAAAAACTATGGATTAAAAGACACAACATAAAATTGGTTCTTCAATTAAAGGAAGAGAGGAGGATCCCTTACCTTGAGAGTGTGATTTTGAAAGCATTGACTTATCACATTGAGAGTGTCATGGATCCTTTGGTGGACTGTAGAGAGGGGTGGACATGGTACTGTTAGGATCTATGGTTATTTTGTGAGGAGAATGTGTAGCTTAGTATGATTATATAGGAAAGGAATGATGAGTTCTTTATTATCTCCCAATTATTGCTTTTGGACATATACAATTAAATAACCAAATACACAATCATTCCCACATGTTTTCTTTTATATTTTAAAAAATTGAGGTTTATTGGGAGAAATTATAAATATGTTACCCTTATTGATGTGGATTTAATTCAAGTTTATAAAGCAATTATTTTAAAACCATAAAATATTTTATAGAATTTGGATGGTTCATGAAGGCTTTATAAAAATTGTAAATTATACCTAAAATAACATTATAATAAATTGGAAATGTATATTTTCATTAGGATACCCATTATTTCAATTATTACATCACTTTTTAGTTTATCATGATGCATAATTTACACCATATATTTATATATAATATAATTTTTACCCGAAAATATGATTATCTCACAATATTATGAAAAATTCACAATAGGAAGTATTTTATGTTCTGATTCCAAAAATTATATAGATTATTTCAAAATTATATTCAAAATAAGAGAATTTTTTCTTTTATTTTATGAATAAAAATTTATTGAGAAATGTTGGTATTTCTGATAATAAAATCTTTGGACACATTGTATAAAATTTAAATTGAAATCATAAAAAACATATTTAAATTTCGAAATATTACATAATATTTTAAGTTTATTGTAATTTAATCTCTTTTTAATATTCATATATTCATAAAAATTAATATCTTAATTGATATGTATTATTACACAAATATGAAATTTCATTTTTTTTATATTAAAAATTAATTTATATGAAACCCATTACTTAATTATTTATAAGATAAATATTTAATGGAATAAATATGATTATCATCTCCTTTAAAAAAGAATATACTTATTCATTCTAATTATATTATATATTTTAATTTGAATATTGTTATAAATAGTTTTTCCAAAATTATCAAAATTCACTTTTACTTCAATAATATATATTTAATGTGGTCACTATTCATATTGTCCAAAAATGAAATTTCAATTATTGAAAAATATCTATTATGGTGATTAAAAATATGGAATCAATTTAATAACTAATAAAACATAATGTTTTGGTAATTTAGTTTAATATAAATCTCACAAGAAATATGGTAAGCTATTTTCTAAAAAAATAAATTTTAAAGGTAAATATGATTTTACCTTAAAACCTTACATTCTATTCTTCATGATATTAATTTAAATTCAAATATATATATGTAAAAAATATCAGTCAAATAATTTATCATTATGTGTAATTTTAATTAATTATAATGAAGAATAATTATGCATTTCAAAATCTATTTTCAGATATAATTAGTTTTTATCCCTAAAAATTGAACATATATTATATTTATTGTAAATACTTATAAATATAATTTTCAGAATTAAATATAACAGAAAAAAATATATTATCATTAAAATAAAATTAAAATTATAATGGGACATTAAATGTACATTATTTATCAAAAGAAATCACCCTTTAAAAATTGTATTTTTATAATTCACTAAATATCATCATTTTCAAAAAAAAAAAATCACACTATGGTTTTTATATATTATTATATAATAAATGGAGATAATTTAATCTTATAAATTTTCTAAATATGATTTAAATAAATTATAATATTTTCTATAAAATGATATTAAAATCATATTTAATGAATGAATGTTTTCCTGAATAAAAAAGATTTACAAAAAATTGAGTTATTATTTACTAATAATATGTCATTATATATAGGTTATGAATGAATTATATATATAATAAATTATCTACTCCAAATAATTTCATCAAATTTAATATAAAGGTAACAATGGTTGTATTTAAATAAAAACTATTTTTTGGCATTGTTGTTGAGTATCACAAATTCTATCCAATATGAATTTAGACATTAAAACCACATTGAATTATATGAAGTGTGGTAAATTCATACAGAAATCGAATAAAACTCAAATAAAATTATTATCATGGTTTTTTTTGGAGACAGATGAAAAAACCGATGGTGTTGATTTCCCATTTCCATTGAGGTATGTGTAATGGTAGTGAAAACCCCGTATAATTATTTATCTCAACCTTTACATAATGATATTCCATGCACCAAGAAACATACTCTCTAATATATACCATAATTCCATTAATCCTAAAATACCCATTAAAATTTATATACATCTTTATACATATATAATGAATATATATTTATGAACTATATTATTTTTCTATAAAACATATTTTAAAATATCATATCGAAGGGACATATATGTTGTTCCAAAAACCATATTATTACATCACAATAATATAGGAAAATATGAACAATGATAAATTTTTTCTAGAGTGCTACATCATTATTTAATTCCTCTTTAATCTTCAATATGATATATGGTTTAACACAAATTTTAGAATGATAAAATTGGCACCCTTCCCTCATGATTTCATGTTATATTCTTTGAATGTCTAGAAATAGTATATCTTTCATTTTATTCTTAGTAGATGAACTAGCATGATATATTCCACTAATATATTGGGACACCATGTTATTTTCCCTAGGTGGTAATGTTCTAAGCTATCATAAAAATGAATCATCTCCAACCATCTTCTTTTGAAAATGTTCTGTTATTTTTGTGTGAAAAAATACAATAATATTTTTCAAAAGTATATATGTCACACTGTTCTCCAAGTGGATACTTCTTCTACATGTTTAATGAATAATATTCCCAAGATAACTCCATAATCATCAGTTGAGTAATTTTTCTCATGGAGAAATTTTTATCATTGTAAATTAACTATAACTATTTTTTATAAATGAGTCTAAATCAAATTAATTCATTTTATAGATCACTATATATAAAACCCCCTTATTGGTTACAATATAGTATAATAAATTATTTGACTATATAATTATATTATGTTCCATAAATCATTATTTACATCCTTCCATCCAAATTAACATGGATCCCTTCCAGGATAAAAATTAATTGGTTATGATGGATGTAAAAAATTATACACATAAAACATATAATATCAAACTAATCCAAAAAAACTATGGATCTTACTTTTTGTGTTTCATTTCTTCCAATGATCGATGACTTCTATCATTTATTGGTTGAATAATATACCCTTTCATGAGAATATATGACACAAGAGTGAAACTATAGGATTCAAATATTAATTCTTTGTCTGTTTATAACAAATAATCTCTATTTTTAGGGTCTTCAGTATAATTATAAAATGATCTTAATACTCATCAATACTTTTTGAAGAAAAACTAGTACCTTGTATAAAGATTACAATAAATATAAATAAATTTTATCTTTAAATATTATATTCATTAAATTCATTAATATATTGTGGGAATTAGTAGGGAAAATGTCATCACTATAATGTCATAGTTTCTATACGACACACGAAATGATCTCATGGGAATATACTCATTCTAGATCCTCAATTGACGATATCCATAATGAAGATCATTTTTTTAATTTTTTTACCATTATTGAGTTGATAAATCAATCCATCAATAAGAGTTATAGGATAAATGTTATAGTTTTAAATATTTTTATGTTCCCTATAATCAACACACAGTGGCATTGATCCATTATTCTTATTAACAAAGAAAAATTTTCACCCCAAGGTGTTATAGTTTTTCCAATGAATCCCTTTACATGATTACCATTGATTTTATTCATCAATTATTTAAACACAATATGTAATATTTTATATGGAGTTTTTGAAATATGTTTATTGTTATATATGTATTCTATTTAATACTCAAATTCGTCGTTGTGTAGAAGACAATATAATAATTTTGGATATACATTAGTAAATTCTCATACAACATATAAACCATAAATATTGAGCTCATATCCATAACTATTACATAAATGCATATTTGTAATATAAATCATGAACTATATAATTGTTTATTGTTAAAATTGATGATAATTTATGTCATTAGCATAATCGGTGCTTAAGGGTTAGTTTTTATTACCCATCATAACATTCCTTCATCAGAAATTGATATGGGATTTATACGATGATAGACTATCCAAGATCACAATAATATTGAATTTTAATTGATGAAGAATAAAATGTTTTGAAGGAAAATATTATACCATGATTCAATGAGATATTTACCATAGATATTAGATGCGATCATCACACAATTATTAGGGTTTACCACTCACTCAATACTTAACTTTTTATCTATTATAATGATAACCATTGAAATAATATTGTGGGTGGATCAATAATAAAATAAGATATTAAATGTTCTATGTTTTACATTATATGTGCCTTTCCACACATAATTCTAAAACCCCTCTTGAGATATAGTTTTCACATGAGATTTACCTTTTGGGGCTTAATAATATTTTAATGTCGACTACCATCAATAATCATTGGATATGGTCAATGATTTCAATAATCTCAAACTCATTGTATTTAAAATTATTGAGTGAGAGTTATGTGTTATGGGATTATTTCCCTATAATACCATAAATATATAAATTTCCCCTTAAATTCAGAATTCTATTACATTGTGAACTCCCATTCTAGACATTAAACATTTTCTTGTTCCCCAGATAAAATTTATCCAATGTTTCGTTATACACATCATTCATATAGGAAAGGATCATATTCATATCTCTAAAGTTTTTTTAAAATAATTTAAATTAATTTTTATTTTCTAACCATAACAATGTTATTGATGGGTAACTCTCATCACCATCACCTCCATGATATCACATCAAACTGTTTTCTTATAACTTTTGATGTTTTTTATAGATAACACCCTTTAGATAATAGGTATTAATCCACTTAATAGTCGATCATACTTAATTTTAAATTGGATGATACTAAATGATGTGTTACCAGAATATATTATGAAATTTTCTTGATAAGAACTAATAGATACATTAGACCATTTTTAGAAAAGAAATAAATTTTTTCAATATATTCAATTGAATAAAACAGGGGACGTACATGTTGACAAATATATTTTAAATTCACAACACTCAGAAAGATTCAATGTTTTGTTGTTATTTTTATTATTGATAATGGTATAACACTTATCTATTTCACCAACCAAATGATATATAGAAAGAATAAATTTCTCATGTTATGAATAACGAAGAAAAAATACCATTCCAATGGTATTAATCCATTTCCAAATGACTATTGTATCAACGTACCGATAATAATAAGTTGGATATGTTATCATGAGGGAGTGAATAACACATTATTCCATCTTTTTATTGTTTTGAATTTCAAAATGAGTCTAACCCTGGTACATATTTTTTATTATAAAAATAATATTTTGCATTATATATCTCATAAAATTGGGTTTTCAAGATGAAAATCATCACATTTTCCATTACATTTAGTATAAAGGTTATATTTTTGGGTTTCATCCATTGAGTAAACCCAAATATAGTATTTTCAGAAACATAGTAATTTTTGGAAACCAGATAATCTTGATAAATCATTTAATGTGTGTATACATAATAAAACATAATTCAATGAAATATTAGGTTTAACCTAGATCAATCATGATAATTACGAAAATCTTATGATTTTATCATATACAAAGATCTATAATGGGGTTCATACAAAAGATTTCTCATCATATTTTCTAATATATTAAAAATATTTTATTATACCAACTTTTAATATGCCAACATCTCATAAAAATATATTGCATCTTTATTAATCAATATTAAATATATAAACATTAAGTCAACATTTGAATTATTTAAATAGGATATATATGGAATCACTGAACAATAAAAAAATTTATTCAAAAAAATATACATCATCTCCCACTTAGAGATCCATTACTACTTTCATTCCTAGAAAAATCATAGATAAAAACATTATTCATAACCTTGGAAAGGAAACATAAGAATGCACATTCTATTATGAATACAAAGGGTCAATAAGGGAGATATCAATGATCATTTAAGCATTACATGAGAAAAAAAGTATGAAAACATGATATTAACCTTTGAAAATAAAATCTTTTATATCATATATCATTAACATGTGCCTTGGAATAAATTACCAGCGTTCATAATACATGAATAAAAAATGATTCAAAAAACATGATCTAAGAGAACATAACATTGTATTTACATATATATATATATATTTTAAAAAGGTTGGTGCCAAAGCCTAAATTATTATTTAAATAAAACACCTCTTTCAAACTGGGTAGAGGGTGACCCATTACATAACTCAAAGGCCAAAGACCAAGGGATCTGAATACGAGGCTCGAAAGCCCATTTAGTGGCCCAAAGAGCCCTTCTGTGAATAGTACATCAACAATACTCGGGCTACTACATCACCGCTGCTGCTACAATACTGCTACAATGACCTTATATAATTATACTACAGTACCCATAGAATAGTCCCTACACAGATTTGATCCTGGGACTTTTTGATTCCAAGTAGGTGCCTTTACCACTTCGGTACCGGCTCGTTGACTTGTAATTAAATATATAATTATTGAATGCTAATAAGAATATGAGCTATTTTTATATTATTCTTGACTTTTTATAATAAATATTGTAGTGAAATTTAATCTCTCTCTAAACCATCATATTAATTTGGGTTAACTACAAATATTATCATGGTAGATAATGCCTTTTATAATACATGGTTTAAATCCCATTCATGTGTTTTCTATCTAATGAGATATCATCATTTAACCAATGTAGTTGAGGTATATATAGGTCTCATTGCTCACAAAATAAAAAACCTAATGATATTTGATACCATGTCATTAAATATTCCACATATTTTAATCCATGACTATAAATATGTTTTATAATCATTAAATAATGTCAATACCCTTATAAAATAAGTGGGATTCTTAAACATTACATCATTTCATCATTGCATAATTTGTGTGAAGGGAACATGATTCGTAAATATATATATCCATCATTAATAAAAAAATAAAAAAAAATTTAATAAGGATGGTATCATTGGAAAATATATCAAATTATATGATATATGATATTAGTGGATTTTAAAATATATATAAAATGAATTTGAAAAATAACATAGAACATTTCTCTGAGGATAATATAATTTACCATTTGACAACTCAGGGGAAAGATATGTTAATTTCCAAAATATTAAATAAAACATAATATTTAAATTTAAAATTCAAAACACATAAATTTATTTTCAAATTATATATTTGTAATGATTCTATAGTTTACATTTCATTACATACACATTAAAAAAAGAATTTATTTGGAATTTTGTATAAGAATTCAAATAATTATTATCTAGAAAAAAATGATTCCACTTAAAAAAATAAAAAATCAGAAAATTTTTATTTAATCATTAATTAATTAATTTAGATATCATTTATCGAAACAATTTTAGATAACATTTATATGGAAGGAAAATATTTTTTCGACTCAAGAGAAACATAAACTAATTTTTTCAGAAAAATTAGTCTTCATATATTCAATACAAATGATGTCGAAAATGGAAGAAAAATCTGTATTTAAAATAAATAACAATATTTTACAATAATTAATTAATTTATTTTAATGGGGTCATAATATTTCAATATTGGAACTTAATTATAAGAAATCTCATTATCTAAAAGGGATTTATAATAAAAAATGACCGTCGATTTCATTGTTTTTCAAACGAACTCAACTCACATATATAAAAAATAAAATTTATTATTATTTTATAGAAGATTCATTTTCATTCATCTAATATAACATATTATCCCTTAATAAAATGTCAATACCCACTTTTATCAATAAATACATTTTCAAATTGATAGTTTTGGGTATTAATTTTTTTTTCTAATTTGATGAGTATTTCAGCTTAGTATTTCATTTCCTCGTACAATTATTATTGTACCATCATGTACATAAAATTTTACATAATATAAATATTATATATATATATATATTAATTTTATTAATATTTTTGAGTCATCCATTCTATTTAGAGATATCACATTCAATTACCTAGTTATCGGTGATGGTGGGTCATACGTTCACATGAATAATATTTTTCATTTCTGAAGGATGAAATAAAATAATGTAAAATATTAATTCACTATTATAGGACTAGTATGATATCGTATATACGTCATATATTCATTACGTTATTCTTCAATACATGCCGCATGAAATGAGAACTTAAAAATTAATCACATTGCTTCACAGTAGTGGTACATCAATCATGTGCGTGAATGAATTTTATGTATCCCGAATTATAGAATTTTATATAGAAATTTGTGAAATTATAACAAAAATTGAATAATTATGTCATAAATATCATATATAAAAATAGAAAACAATATAATAAATAACTAAAAAAATATGGTGATCAAAAATGAATTGTATCGCTACCTAGAGATAGCAAGTCATATCTATGCATGAGAGATACATTCACACAACATTGGAAGGGGATGAAATTGTATAATGGTATTTTGAGAATCAAAATAAAATTTTATTATATAATGGATACATAATTCGTTATTGTTTGATTATTTTAGTTGATTTAAATGCGGTAAATAAATGTGTAAGAGAATGTGATCGGTTAATTTGATTACTTCTAATATGGAATGTCTCCGTTATATCTCTTCCTAACGTATATAGGGTTTGAAATTTGGGAGAAATGTAACCTCAATAATATATATATGAAAATATAGAAGGGTACGTAGTATATTTTTTCCAAAAAATAATGCTCAATAAAGTGTGAAAATATGGGGAGAGCTCGTGCCATTTTATATTTTAGGGGAGGGTCACTTTTGTAATTTTTATAAACATTTTGTTATAATAAATAATTTCTCAAACCATGTTTTCCAAAATGGAAATAAAATAACATCAATAGTAGGATACTGTTATAATTTAATTATTTAATATAATTTACAAAAAATCTTCTATCATTTGTATCCTATTCATTTTTTTTACCATTCATAACATTATTTAATTTTAATTTTATAAATAATGTTTTCATTAGTAAATTGTTAAATGTTTTTGCATATCATGATAAAATTGTCCAATAAATGCACATTTAAAGTAATTTTCAACCATATAATACATAGCTTGTACTATTTGATGATATTTATGATTTTATATCAATTTAATACAATATTATTTTTATATTATATTTTTATTATCAATTTAAAAATTTTATATTAATTTGACTTAAAATGGAAAAATAAAAAATTGGGACTTGAATATAATCTTTTAAAAATGAAAAAAATCTATAACATGATCCTATAAAATTAAACAAAACAAATTAAATCAATTTTTGTGTAACATCCCAAGTAAGTAATGAATAATAGATATTCTTTTCTATGTCTATTGATGAATTAGACAGTGTCTTAGAGGCTTAAAACTTGAATAAATCCAATCTTAAACATGGAATACACAAATATTTTTAAAAGATTATTTTACAGCCTTTTGATGGAAAACCATTTTTAAATAAACAATTTGACAATTTTGTAAGCTCTATTTTTTAAAATAAACTTATTCTTTATTATTGGGACATTGAAATTTACTTTGGATAAATTTTTGGTATTTTTCTGACAATGTTCATTTTTTAATGAATAGTGAAAAATACTGCATTTTACATCAAAACTGCATTTTCATCTAATTTAATTATATGGTTATATAATATTTTTAATTGGTTTTAATGTGTAAATAGAATATTTTTTTACCATGTAATCCAATAGTGGTCATTATAATTAATTTCACTTTGGAATTGGGCATAAACTAATGCCAAACTTTTCATAGATATTGTTTCAAAAAAAAACCGCTATTTTTTTGATAATGGGAATTATTTTTAAATTAATTATTGAGATTTATGTGCTTATAATTTGGTAAAATGGATTCCATATTTGGAATCAGAAGGTCCAAATTATGTATTTAAGACTTCTATTTTTGGACATTGTGAATAGTAATGACGGTAATTATCGTTAATTATCTTGATAAATTAGTAATCGAGTAGTTAAGGATAATAAAATAATATCATAATAATAAAAAATGACACCAAAATGTGTCCTAATACTAGTGGTTGTGTCATTGACGACCATGTGATTCCTTGTTCCAAACTTGGGGACCCCATGGAATCACTTTTGTGTGATAATGACTTTTTATCATTTTATTTTTTAAAGAAAGTAAATATACCAAAGAATTTATCACCTGAGTAAAACATTTTTAATTTTTTCTAAATAAATGCTCAATTGGACTATAAATAGTCATTGTAAAGATAAAAATATTTCCTATATCATAGTATTTTTTCTATAATTTATATACGTTAGATGAATTAAATTATTTACGACATCGTGATGATGCAGCGATTACCTCATTAATGAACGATTTAAATAAAATAAAAAGCTAATGTAAAATATAAGACCTAAATATGTAAAAAACCTTTTGGATGGGTGTATTTCTAACCCTTATCACCTTATCCTAGAAATTCATAAATTTGGGACCTTTAAAATCCGAATCTCATTTGAAAATAAAGTAACATTTTATACCTTTCCAAGAGTGCCCCTCCTCTCATCATATAAAAGGCCCCCACCTCTACCACCTTACCCACACCTCTCAAGCCTTTGTGTGGGCCAATATCTGCTCATTTTGTCTCTACAAATACCTCTACTAATCCTAGATGCCTTACATTAGGTAGAAAGCTCTTAAAGAAACAATTTTGGTTCAAACCAAGAGGAGTTACCTGATTCAAAGGTAAAGTCTTCTCTAATGCTCTTTTGTTTTATTTTTCTTCTCCAACCCCCAAAAATATTTTTATTCATTTCATTTCGAACAACATCAGGATATTACATATAATAGGATGTTACTATAAGAATTATTCGAGATACACTTACACACACCTACATCTAATGGTTAAAGATCATACTGTTTCCGTGGATGGCTAATTTTTACCTCACGAAACGATGATTGTTCAATATTATTCTAACACCTTCAAAGGTGGCCATTCAGATGAAACTATATTTATATATGATATATAATATGTTTATGTTTTCCTTAAGCTTATTTATTTTTCATTTATGTCATACCATTATGGTTTCCATTCTTGGTTAACGCGATATCTTCATTTTTTGAAGTGCGGACTACCACCCCCTCAAAGTGATTTGATTTGTTAATGACTTATGTGGGACATATGAAGGATGGAGATAATGATATTATATATGATATTATACTGGAATTATATTATAACTTTATATCATTATTATTCCATTCGATAAAATATGAAATAGAAATGAATGTAGCGTTCATGCGTACGTACGGCTTACCGTCACTATGAACGGTGCATTTCATTTATTATCTCTAAATGTTATGTAATATTATAAATGCATGTATATACTGGATATATATGATATATATGATATATACATCATGAATATAATTATGGATATAATGGATATTTTACCCCATGAACAAATTGTAATTATAAAGTGTTTATTTTTGACTCAAGTACCAATGATCAAAAAAATGACCATTATTAACATAAATAATTACATAGTGTTAATAACATGGTAATAATTGATATAAAAGGAATAATAAACCTTAAAAAGGTTCTTAAGCAAGTAGAAATTAACTCAAGTTTTTTATTCCAGAGGATAAAGAACGATCGAGTCAAGTCGGACCCGAGGTATGGGACTTCATCTCAATCTCCTTTTATTGAGGCATATTTTGTTTTATACACAAATTTATTTTATATGGTGTATAAACCCCTTTTAATTTTATGTTTATTCAAAAGGAATATTTTTTATATGAATCATTTTACTATACGACGAAAGGGAATGTTTTTTTCGTACGTATGCGGCGACAACGTCTTCTCTACCGCTGTTTCCATTATTGAGTTTCAGCTTCGTCTAAAAGCCATAACTTTTTTTTAAATGAAAAATAAGTACCATGTTTCACTTTTCATTTATTTTGTTATTGAAAATGTTTTTGAAAATGTTTTTATTATATCAATGTGTTATTGATATCTTGTGATTGAAATGTGAAAAATGTTATTTTTCCTTTATACATGTTTTATGTGATAAGATTATGTTATGGTTCTTGGGAATTGTTTATGAATACGGGTTGTTCCGTGATAAACTAAGGGCAGGTGAGCCCTATATATCTCTCCAATGCATTGGGTAACGCGAAGGAGTTAAATGTTAAGGTTTCTCTGAAGATATTTATGGAGTATACTATGATGGGTATTCCAAACGTAACCATGTGGGTTACTCCCTATGTAAGTATGTTATGAATGCCTCTAGTTACTTTTATGTCTTATGATTTCAATGATTTATTCATGATTTGATGAGGTATCTTAAAATGCTTATGTTTTATGAGTAAAGTATGATTTCATACATAGAATAATGTTTTGTTTTCATAGTTTTATATCCCTTATTGAGTGTTTTATGCTCATCCCATGTTTTTGAATTTTTTTCACAGGTCAAGGGAAAGGTACATGATGTGATGATAGTGTCAAGGAAGTGTCAAGAAAGAATCAATGTTTTATTTTAAATATGTTTCCGTTGATGGAAAAAATGAGTACTATCTTTTATGTAACCACTTTGTTTAAATGTGGAATGTAATGCATGTTTTATGATCTATTTCTCTAAAAATCGAAACCTGAAAAGATCCTCAACGTGTATTCTTGAAATAACTAATGATTAAGTAATGTTTAAGGTTGGGGCCTTATAGTTGGTATTAGAGGTCAGTTATATAACTTTAAGAGTTATAATTCTATTAAATGATTCTCCAAAAATATTTTTTTTGGTCAAATTGAAATGATATAGCATTTGAAGATTACCATGTTGCTTCATCTATGACATGTTTGTTCAGAATGGTTTTCCGCATAAGAAACATGAAAGCAGTGCTAGAAAGGCATACAGAAGGAAATAACCTTCAGAATCAGCATCCTGAGATGGTCAGAATTGGAACTGAATGGTTTGTTGGAGTAATGGCGCAGTTTACTCGAGAGATAAATGGTGGCAGTATCCATGCATGAGATCAGTCTGATAAACTGCAGAGGTACATGTCAGTGGTGGAACATTTTATGAGGAAACATCCACCATTGTTCAGAGGATCATCTAACCCTGTGCTAGTTGAAGGGTCGATTAAATCACTGGAGAAGATTTTCTATTACATGGGGTGTTAATATAATAAAAATTTTAGTCTTGCAATTTACCGTTTGGAGGGTGAAGCAGATCAGTGGGGGTCGATGGATAAAAATATTAGGGACGCTGATGAGATTGATGCTCTCTAATGGGATGAATTAAAAGGTATGTTTCTTGAGAAGTATTTTCCTAAGGCTGCTCGACTTAGGATGGAAAAAACTTTTCTTGGAATTGAGGCAAGAGGAAGACTCAGTGGCTGCCTATGAAAAAAGGTTCACTCGATTGGCAAGGTATGCTCCAAATTTTATCCGAGACCTTGATAGTAAAATCAATCATTTTTACTCATGATTAAAGACAAAAATTTGAAGGGATTTGGATTCTCGTGAGTTCAAAAGTTATGAATAACTTGTTCGATGTGCTGAGAAGGTGGAAATGGAGTTTTCCGATGATCAAGTGTTCTATAACAACGAACAGAAAAGTGGACGAGGTGGTAGGAGAAAGGGAAGAATTCTTCAAAAGGTTTGATGGTAAGAAAACTAAGTTTCTAGTTTGTGATAAATGTGGTAATAGGCATGTTGGGGAATGACTTCTGAATTCTGGAAAGTGCTACGGATATGGTAAGATGGGACATAAGGCTCATGATTGCACTGAAACAGATCAGGTTGATAGTAAGACCAAATTTTATTTACAGTTAGTGAAATGTTTTAAGTGCAATGAGATGGGTCACTATGCAAATGAGTGTCCGACAAAGAGCTCGAGTGATGGGAAGCAGTTAGACTACAATCAGAAAGGGGTGGTGAAATCCTTTGAAACTACTTCAGAAGATGTTGGGCCATCAAATGAAGTGGTATCAGGTACTTTTTTGGTTTTTTTAGATTATGCCAATGTGTTGTTTGATTCGGGGTCTACGCATTTTTTCATCTCAGAAAACATTTCTAGTAAAATGGGAATACCATCTCAGGAAATGACTCTAGAACTTGTGGTAAAAACACTTGTGAAAAAATGTTGAGGCAAAAAGAATTTATAATAATTTTCCTATCCTTATCCGTGGAAAGAACTAACTTGCAAACCTTATTATTTAACCTCTATTAGAGCTTGATGCTATCATGGGTATGGATTGTCTCTCTATTTACCATGCTAAGATTGATTATAGAGCTAAAGAAGTTTACTTTCAGAAATAATTTTAGTTTGTGTACAAGAATGAACCCTTACTATTGATAACATATCAAGAGGCCAAGAAGCATGTATAAGATAGAAATGAATGTTACCTTGCACATACTGTTGAAAACAAGGGAACTGTTCAGATTAATGATGTGCCAGTGGTAAATGAGTATCCTGATGTTATTCCTGATGAGTTTCCTGGAATAATACTAGATCGGGAAGTTGAGTATACCGTTGACTTAGTTCCTAATGCTAAGCCAATTTCAAAACCCCCTTATCGAATGACTCAAACTGAAATTTTTGAGTTGAAGGAGAAATTGAATGATTTATTAGAGAATGGTTTCATTTGACCTAGAACATCACCATGGGGTGCTCCTGTTTTATTTGTTAAAAAGTAATATGGTTCTATGAGACTTTGCATTGATTATAGAGTCTTGAATAACATCATTGTTAAGAAAAAATATCCTTTGCCTCATATCGATGATTTGTTTGATCATCTCAAGGGAGCTCTCTATTTTTCAAAGATTGACCTGAGATCGGGGTACCATCAGTTGAAGGTAAAGGAAGTAGATATTCCGAAGACCTCGTTTCGTACAAGATATGGAAATTATGAATTTGTAGTAATTCCTTTTGGGAGAACCAATGAACCTGCTGTATTCATGGAATTAATGAATTGAATTTTCCATGAGTTCTTGGATAAGTTTGTGGTTGTTTTCATTGATGATATTTTGGTGTTTTCTAAATGTAAAGAGGAGCATGCAAGTCATATAACGGTTATTTTAAAAACCTTAAAAGAAAAGAAATTGTATGGGAAATTCAGCAAGTGTGAGTTTTGGTTGCAGAAAAATTCATTCCTTGGTCATATTGTTTCTAAAGATGGAATAACTGTTGATCCTACAAAAACAAAGGTTGTTGAAGAATGGACAAGTCCGAAAAATGTAACTGAGATTCGTAGCTTCCTTGGTTTGGAAAGCTATTACCGAATGTTTGTTAGAAATTTCTCTTGGTAATCTAGTCCAATGACAATGCTAAATCGGAAGGGTGTTAAGTTTATCTGGACAAAGAAATGTGTTGATTGTTTTTAGGAACTGAAAAGAATATCGGTGAATGCTCCAGTTTTGGCACTACCTTCCAGGAATGGGGAGTTTGTTATCTATAGTGATGCTTCATTGAAAGGACATGGTTGCATCCTAATTCAGAATAATCAGTTAATTTCTTATGCTTCATGTCAGTTGAAAACTCATGAGGTAAATTACCCTACACATGATTTGGAATTATCTCCTATAATTTTCTCTTAAAAAGTTTGGAGGCATCATTTTTATGGTGTAAAGTGTGAAATATATACTGATCAAAAAAGTTTATTGTATATATTTACTCAGAAAGAATTGAACATGAGACAGAGGAGATGGCTAGAATTAATCAAGGATTATGATTGTACAATTCCTTCCCATCTGGGAAAAGAAAATAAAGTGGCTGATGCATTGAGTCAAAAAATTAATGCTTCATTAACAATGTTGAATTTGGAACATGATACTTTGGTTAAGGATTTGATAAAATTTGGCATAGAAGTTGTTGGTGCAGGATGTCCTTCTATTTTGTTTCAGGTATCAGTGAAATCTTCTCTATCATACAGAATTAAGAAAGCACAAAAGCAAGACATTGAGTTGCAGACAAAGGTAGAGCTAGTTCATAAGGGTAAGTTTCCTGAATTCAACATTGATAATGATTATGTTTTGAGATTTGGGAAGAGATTTTGTGTGCCTTGTGATTCAAAATTGATGATAGAGTTGTTCTGTGAAGCTCATAGTTATCTGTTTTCAGTTCATCTAGTAAGTACTAAGATGTATAGAGATATGCAGGAGTATTACTGGAGGGATGGAATGAAAATGGATATTACTGATTTTACTGTGTAGTGTTTGACTTGTCAATAGGTTAAAGCAGAGTGGCAGTTACCGAATGGTATGCTTCAGCCTTTACCAGTACCAGAGTGGAAATGAGAGAATATATCCATGGACTTCGTTGTGGGATTTCCGAAGACACCTCGAGGTAATAATGCAATCTAGGTTATTGTTGATTGCTTGACTAAATCTTCTCATTTCCTTGTTATAAGAGATACGTTTTCCCTAAATTGACTTTCCCATTTGTATCTTAAAGATATATTCAGGTTACATGGAGTTACCCTCTCCATTGTATCTGATTGTGATCCTAGGCTTACTTATAACTTTTGGAAAGGCCTTCCGAATTCGTTGGGTACTGAATTAAATTTTAGTACATATTTTCATCCTCATTCAGATGGGTAGTCAGAACGAACAATTCAGACATTGTAGGATATGTTATGTTCTTTTTCGATGGATTATCTGGGATGTTGGGACCAACATCTTTCTTTGGTTGAGTTTTCTTATAATAACAGTTTTCATTCCAGTATACAGATGGCACCATTTGAGGCATTATATGGGATGCAGTTTCGAACTCCAGCTTTCCGGGATGAAGTGGGTGAAAGGAAGTTGATGGGACCAGAATTAGTAGAAGAGTTGGTAGAAAAAGTTCAGCTGATACAGAGACACATGAGAACAGCTCAGAGCAGGCATATAAGTTATGCAGACAACAGGAGGAAGGATATCTCTTTTGAGGTAGGTGATCATGTTTTTCTCAAAGTCTGACCATGGAAAAGTGTGATGCGATTTGGTAAGAAAGGAATGTTGAGTCCAAGGTTCATTGTAACATATGAAATTCTGGAGAGAGTTGGATCATTTGCATTCCGAGTGGCTTTATCTCAGAGTTTATCTAAGGTACACAATGTTTTTAATGTTTCAATGTTAAGGAAGTACATGCCAGATCCATCTCATGTTTTGAGTCCATAGGTAGTTCAGCTGGAAGAGAATCTATATTATGAGGATCAACCGTTCTAGATTATTGAACACATGGAGCAAGTGTTTCGGAATTAGTTGATTCATCAAGTAATGGTTTTGTGGAAAAACCACCTGAGTGAAGAGGCAACATGGAAATCTGAAAATTCAATGAGGGATAAATACCCCCACTTATTCGATAAGTAAATAAATTGTGGTGACGCAATTTTCTAAAGGGGCGATGGATGTAACATCCCAAGTAAGTAGTGAATAAGAGAAATTATTATCTATGTCTATTTATGAATTTGATAGTGTTTTAGAGGCTTAAATCGAGAATAAATCCAATCTTAAGCATGGAATACAAAAATATTTTTAGAAGATTGCTTTACTGCCTTTTGATGGAAAACCGTTTTTAAATAAAAATATTGAAGTTTTTATATGCTCTATATGTCAAAATAAAATTATTCTTTATTATTGGGACATTGAAATTTACTTTGGATAAATATTTGGTATTTTTCTGACAATGTTCATTTTTTAATGAATAGTGAAAAATACTGCATTTTACATCAAAACTGCATTTTAATCTAATTTAATTATATGGTTAGATTATTTTTTTAATTGTTTTTAATGTTTAAATATAATATATTTTTACCATTTAATATAATAGTGGTCATTATAATTAATTTCACTTTGTAATTGGGCATAAACTAATGCCAAACTTTTTAAAGATATTGTTTCAAAAAAACCCGCTATTTGTTTTGACAACAGGAATTATTTTTAAATTAATTATTGAAATTTATGTGTTTTTAATTTGGTAAAATGGATTCCATATTTTTAATCAGAAGGTCCAAATTATGTAATTAAGATGCTTTTGTTTTTGAACTTGTGAATAGTAACGACGATTATTATCGTTAATTATCTTGATTAATTAGTAATCAGATAGTTAAGGATAATAAAATAATATCATAATAATAAAAAATGACCCCAAAATGTGTCCTAATACTACTGGTTGTTTCATGGCCGACAATGGGATGCCTTGTGCCAAACATGGGGACCCCATGGAATCACTTTTGTATGATAATGACTTTTTATCTTTTTATTTTTTAAAGAAAGTAAATATAACAAAGAATGTATCACCTGAGTAATTTTTTTTATTTTGTATAAATAAATGATAAATTGGACTATGAATATTCATTGTAAATATAAAAAGATTTCTTATATCATAGTATTTTTTTTATAATTATTATACATTAAATAAATTAAATTATTTATGACATCATGATGATGTAGCGATTACCTCATTAATGAACGATTTAAATAAAATGAAAAGATATTGTAAAATCTAATACCTAAACATGTAAAAAACCTATTGGATGGGTGGCTTTAGAACCCTTATCACGTTATACTCTAAATACATAAATTTCGGACCTTTTAAATTCGAAACTCATTTGAAAATAAAGTAACATTTTATACCATTCCAAGAGTGCCCCTCCACTCCTCTTATAAAAGGCCCCCACCTCTACCTCCTTACCCACACATATCAAGCCATTGGGTCATCCAAGCTCTACTCATTGTATCTCTCCACATCCCTCTCCTAATTCTAGAAGCCTCATATTGGGAAGAACGTTCATAAAGAAACCCTTTTGGTTCAAACCAAGAGGAGTTACCCGATTCAAAGGTAAAGTCTTCTCTAATGCTCTTTTGTTTTATATTGCTTCTAAAACCCCCTAAACTCTTTTTATTCATTTATTTTGTAAAATAAAAGTATATTCCATATACTAGGATGTTTTTATAAGAATTATTAGAGCTACACTTACACACACATACATCTAATGGTTAAAGAGCATACAATTTCGGTGGATGGCGAATTTCTGCCTCACGAAATGATGATTGTTCAATATTTTTCTAACACCTTCAAAGGTGGCCATTAAGATGAAACTATATTTATATATGATATATAATATTTTTATTTTTTTCTTATGCTTTTGTATTTTTCATTTATGTCAGACCTTTATGGTTTCCATTATGGGTAAACGCGATATCATCATTTTAGGAAGTGCGGACTACCGCCCCCTCAAAGTGATTTGATTCGTTAATGCCTTATGTGGGACCTATAAAGGATAAAGTTAATTATATTATATATGATATTATACTGGAATTATAATATACCATTATATAATTATGATTCAATTCCATAAAATACGAAATAGAAATGAAATTAGCATTCATGCGTACGTACGGCTTACCGCCTCCATGAACGATGCATTTCATTTCTTACCTCCAAATGTTATGTAATAATATAAATTCATGTATATACTGGATATATATGATATATATGATGTCTACATCATGAATATAATTCTGGATATAATGGATATTTTACCCCATGAAAAACGTGTAATTATAAAGAGTTTATTTTGGACTCAAGTACCAATGATTGACAAAACGACCATTATTAACATAAATAATTAAATAGTGTTCATAACATGGTAATAAGATATATAAAAGGAATAAAGAACATGAAAAATGTTCTTAAGCAAGTATAAATTAACTCAAGTTTATTATTCAGGAGGTTAAAGAACGATCGAGTCAAGTCGGACTCGAGGTATGGGACTTCGTCTCAGTCTCCTTTCATTGAGAAATATTCTGTTTTATACAAAACTTTCTTTTATACGGTGTATAAACCCCTTTTACTTTTATGTTTATTCAAAAGAAATATTTTTTATATGAAGTTTTTTACTAAGTTATAAAAGGGAATGTTTTTGTTGAACGTATTTGGTGACAACGACTTCTCTGTCAATGTATCCATTATCGAGTTTCAGCTTCCTCTACAAGCCATAACTTTTTTTAAATGAAAAATAAATACCATGTTTCACTTATCATTTATTTTGGTATTGAAAATGGTTTCGATAATTTTTTTATTATATCAATGTGTTATTGATATCTTGTGATTTAAATGTGGAAATGTTATGTTTCCTTTATACATGTTTTATGTGATACGATTATGTTATGGTTCTTGGAAATTGTTTATGAAGATGGGTGGTTCCATGATAAACTAAGGGCAAGTGATCCCGATATAGCTCTCCAGTTCATTGGTTAATTCGAAGGACTTAAACGTTAAGGCTTCTCCGAAGAGATTTAGGGAATATACTGTGATGGGTATTCCGAACGTAACCATGAGGGTTACTCCCTACGTAAGAATGTTATGAATGCCTCAAGTTACCTCTATGTCTTTTGATTTCTATGATTTTTTCATGATTTGATGAGGTATGTTAAAATGATTATGTTTTATGATTTAAGTATGATTTCATACCTGGACTAATGTTTTCTTTTTGTACTTTTATATCCCTTACTGAGCTTTTTATGCTCATCCCAAATTTTTGAAATGTTTTTCACAGGTCAAGGGAAAGGTACATGATGTGATGATAGTGTCAAGGAAGCGTCAAGAAAGAATCCATGTTTTATTGTAAATAGGATTCCGTTGGTGGGAAAAATGAGTACTATCTTTTATGTAAAAACTTTGTTTAAATTTGGAATGTAATGCATGTTTTATGATCTAATTCTCTAAAACTCTAAACCTGAAAATATCCTCAACGTGTATTCCTGTAATAACTCAATATTAAGTAATGTTTAAGGCTGGGTCCTTATATTTTGTCTTATCGAAAACATTTATTGTAAATTATAATTAGTTGGATAAATACTATTTTGAAATTGTTTATATATTTGAAATAAATATATTAAACCTGAAAAATTTGAATTTAGTTACCATAATGAATATTATTTCAATATGTATATAATGAATATTAGTATTTGTTGATAACAATAATTTTTATAACGTCAACACGAAAAGGTATTGAAAACTATAAGAAGGAAATTTGGTTACATCCTTTGATAAATTTAATTTAAAAAACAATTTCATAAAAAATATGAATTATAAAAATTTTATAGCATAAGGTGATAAGGTGAGAATTAAATTCCACAAATAATTACTATGATGAATGTTTTTTTTCTTATCACATATTTTAATGTTAAATAACATAATTTACCATTTTAGAGATGATAAAATTTTCCATGGGTATTATTCAAACTATCCAAAAAATAAGAGGGTCATATTTAAAAATATTTAATCTTTATATTATAAATATATAATTCATATATTTTTATTCAGTACCTAGAAATAGAAGTTAAATAATTTTAATTTTTTTCCAAAATTCATTAGAAATTTCAATTTAGTAAAAATATGATTTGAAGCAATATTTTGGATTTATTCTTATCTAATACCAGATTTTTTTAAATTATTTTAAAATTTTACCGATTAAATAATTTATAAATTACATTAAAATTATAAGGATCGATCCTTAAACATTACATATTGTTTAGTTAATTTAATAATTTTCATTCATTTACAATGGTTATATTTTAATGATTAGAGTGTACGATAAATAGGTCATAACTATTCCATAACGAATCAAAATATTAAAAAGTAGACACATCTACTCATAGACCATTTTATAACAAAATAAATCTCTTCAGAATAATATATTATTTCTTTTTCCTTGATACAAAACTTCAGAACATTCATCTTGATTTCTTCTTTCCTCTAACCCTTACTTATACCATGTGGAAAAAATTTCAAAAACATTGGGATGAGAATAAAAAGCTCAGTAAGGGGCATAAAATAAGGAATGAAACCATTAGTAAAATAATATTTGGAACCCAGGAATAAAATTTCCTTAAATGATTATTTTATGCACATAACATAAAATTTTTAGCATACCTCAGGAAATCATAATATTCCAATAAAAACTTTTAGAAATAATAAATCGTAAATGTAGATTGTTTCATCCATATTGTGCTTACATTATACCTTTCAAATCTACATAGAGAATAACCTGCATAGTTACGTTTGGAATAAACATCATAGTATATTTCAGTATTCTTTTAGGAAAATCATTATTTTTTAACTCTATCTCATTACCCAATACATCAGAGAGCTATACGGGATCATCCTACCTCAGTTTCTCAAGTAACCACCTATATACATAAAAAATTCCCAAGAACCATAACATAATCATAACACATAAAACAAGAATAATGGATAAAATAACATTTTTAAATTAAAATAAAAAAATATCATTTCATGATATTTATATAAGCAAAAACTTCTCAAAACAATTTTAAATACCAAAAAACCTGAAAATGAATATGTTATTTATTTTCTTTTAGAAAACATTTATTCTTACGAAGGAAGCCAAATGTCAAATAATTTTTAGAGTAGAGTAAAGGCCAATACTTCATCATACATTAAACAATTCCTTTTTAAATTTAGTTAAATTAATCTTAGAATGAAATTACTTTTGAAAAAAATATAATTAAATTAAAATAAATATGGTTTAGTTATACACTGTATAAATTAAGGTGGTGTATACTTTAAAAATATTCCTCAATGATATAAGAATGAGATGAAGTCCCTTACCGTGAGTCTGAATCATCACGTATAATCATTTTTTTCATTAATAATAATATTTGTTTTTTTATAATTGCATCATAACATTTATCTTGTTTTTTATTCTTTTTATATAACTTATTATTATTTTAAAAAATATTACATATTTATTTAGGTTAATATTGAATGTTTTTGGGGGATTTGGTACTTGTGTCGAAAATGAACATGGAATGATATCAATTTTCATTGTGGTCATAATTCTAACATCATCAAAATAAAAATTATGAAATTACAATTAATTTTATACATCAATTAATCTTATAAAATCACACCACTCATTTGTGCTATGAAAAATTAACTACATTATAATCTTTGAAATGGTAGGTCATACGTATGCATGGGGGACATTTTGCATTATTCAATGATAATTATGGAATTAAGGTAATGATTGTTATATAATTACAGAATGATCATAATATTATTAAAATTATAATAATATTTAATTATTTTTTAGAGATATCATATAAGTGATGTGGTGAATAAAAATGATTCACATCGCTTCGTGGAGGTGATATTTCACACGTAAGCACGAAAAAATTGTCGTTTTTATGTGCATGGATGATAAGAACATAATAGAAATATTATTCAATTAAAACGATAACTATTTAATGAATATGATATATAAAATTTTCTTACATCATTGTAACCAGTATTGATTGACGATAATGAAAAAAAAACTACATCAGTTCGTGATGCAGTAGTTTTCCCTACAAACGAATGAATTATTCATTTCCCATTTTAGGAATTTTGAGATGATATTCTAGGAAAATATTAACATAACAAAATCTGATAATATTTATGATACATGAGTTATTATTTCATCTTTCATGAAGACAACATAATAGATATGGAAGATGAAATAAAATATAAAGACATAAAAAAAGATACCTCTACTTCAATTGATTTCTTTTGAAAAAAATATTATCACCTCAAATATGGGTTTTCATCCTAAAATAAGGTACCAATGAATTGGTTAGGGATTATAGTAAGAGGTTAGGTTATATATTTTCTGAAAAAATGTGTTCTTTAATTTTTATAATTAGAGAACATTTGGTAAACTTTTATTGGAAATGTGTATTGGATCGAGTTACACCAAATAAGCACAAGAGGTGGTAATTGGGTCTTTTATAAATTCATCAAGAAATTTGATAATTTCCAAATCTGTCCATCAATATTATGTGATTTTTTTCAGTTTAAATTAAATAGATTGAATGTTGAACAGACGTATAGTGGTTTAGAGAACAGAATGCCCCATGTCCGCTATACCAACACTCTACTCCACGAGCTTGGTGATTTTAACTATCTGTTCCTCTTATCAACATACCATCTACAACTGAGTGCATTTAGTTGACACATTTACAAGTTAAATAAAATATTGTTCCTTATGTTTCATACTTATAACAGAATACTAAACACAATACAAGAATCTGATTACTCAAAATAAAAATAGTATTTGTTTAAAAATACTTTCAGATGTTCATCATAGTTGCAGCAGCACACAAGTGACAGTGGATGAATCATTGTCTTTAGAAAATATGTACTTCAGGTATGTTAAGTTTGGAGTTGATCTAGTTGTAATAAATATAATAATAAATCTAAAATCCATTAATAACGGATTCATGATATTTCTTCGATGTATAATTATAATCTTTAACACTTTTCATCATCTTCAGAAAAACAGAGTCTGATATATCTTGTTACCAGCAGATCGATGAGACTCATATATCTCTATAATAAATATAGTCAGGAAATATTTGAGAGCTTATAGATCTTTTTCTTTTTGTGATGATTCATCTCTTCTGTGTAATAAAAAATATCACAGATATATAGACAAAAAATAGCGTTTTATGTTCAGATTTAAATAAAAAAATGTCGAATTTAGATTCACAATATTCCAATGATTTAAATATATTGCAGTCATAACTCCCCTTAATATTTTTCCTGAAAATATCTTCTTAAATCAATCATTTAAATCATAAATTAACTTCTTTGAATTAGTCAAAGACGTGCTTTAAAATCAGTCTTTCAATCTGGCTTGGAATCAGCCTGATAATCCGCATAAAGATCGTTGCTCGAAAAAGTAGATATTTGAATTCCCCACACCAAACATAGGGGTGAATTGCATATCATTCATTTCTCTTAATGTAAGGTAGACAAAGTAAGGTTGATATCAAATGTAAGTTTGATCATCAAAACATATCTCTTATGCTTTCAAACGTATGGTATATTATCAATTCTTTCCTCTTTATAGAAACATAAGATAAAATATCCAAAGTTTTTGATAGAATGTATGGTTCATTATAAATGTATGGTTGAGGAACCATAAATTTCAGAAACAAACATAACATTCCATACTTACAAAGGTTTCTTCTTCCATATATTTATGATATTACAAAATTATGGTTCCGTCCAAACATAGGGTTCCTTTATCATATTTTTCATATAACGTATCGTTTCTTAACCATAGTTTTCCAATAAAGTAAACATTAATATTTATCCTTACGTGACACCCTTCAATGTACAGTATGAATAATGTTTCTAGAGTATTCTATTACACTGAAATGATTTCTGAACACATTGACCATGAATAGTGTTTCCAGAACATGAAAAAAGGATTTTTGAACACATTCTCAAATATTCCATGTAGATTAATAACATAAATATTATTCCAAAATCGGGAAACAAAAATATTAATTTTATACTATATAGTCAATGTATAATCATTATAATAACAAAGAAGAATATTTTTGAGCATCAAAATCGTCATAAAAATATAGAGTATTGTTATCAACAATCTACCCCTAATAATAATAAAATAGAGTGTTGTTGAAAACGACACATGATAAACAATATCCCCCTTTTGGATGATCATAAATCCCATAAAATTTTGTTATAAAACTATTTACATGTAATTTAGAATTTTGAAAGGATATAAAAAATATATAATTTAAAAAAATCATCAAGAAAACAAATTCCATGTTATCCAAATAAAAATAAACATTAAATTTTTAATATTTATCCACTTGATGTGTATTCATATTTATTCATTTAAGGAATAAATTACTTTTCTCCCTAGAAAAAATTTCGTTGTGTTTATCCATATTTCCCCCCCTTTTGTGATACAAAAAAGAATGATACGACAAATAATATAACACCTGTTAATGTAGTACCGAATTAATGTAAATGCTATGATAAACTGTTTATCAATATATTATTCCAGATTATGGACATTTCAGTATATATAGTACAGTAAAAAAATAATAAACATATGAAAAATAATTGAAAATAAAATTTATTGTGAAAAAAATTTTGTTTGTATGAAAATGGAATCCGAAGTCAAGGTTGGGCAAAATGATTAGTGAAATAGGTTTCAGTACCTATATATTTCATCCTTGAGTTCTTTCATCTAAAATCTCAATCTTTTAATTTGTTTGTCTCATTACTAGATGATGAGACACCTTCCTCTGTTAGTCTGATGGATATTTTCAATGAGATTGACTCTAAATGCTGAAGCAATCGTTCTTCCTTATCTATAAATTAATTTAGCTTCTCTGTGAACCTTTTTAGTAACTCTCTTACTCCTGGTTCACCAGATGTAAGATGGTCAACATGATAATTTTTGTTGTCTAAAAAATAGATAATGGAGAATTGTAACATTTAATATCCAGCAATATGTCATTCATATTGCTCCTAATAGTAGAAATTGCATGAATTCGTTTAATCAGATCATGCGAATTACCTGATGTACTTGCATGATTACTCCTGACAGTTGAAATTTTTTGCTCCATTATAATTTTAAAATCTGCCAAATTTGACATCAGTACAATTTCAGATTTAAATTTCCCAAATTTGGCTAATATATTATTTTTAAAATATTCCACTTATATTTTTGAAACTGATCTTTCTTTCATTTTATGAAACATCATTCTATACTTTTCTAATTCTCTTCATAAATTATCATTTTTAGCATAAACTCTGTTAAATTTTCTAATTAACTATTCAACATGATCATTATCAGAACTAAAGGCACCTTGTGCTTGATTTCTAGTCTGATCTTTAACATGATATATCAGAACTAATGGTAGTGATTGAGCATCAGATCTCTGATCTGTAGAATTTTTTTATGGTTGCTTAAATAATTTTTCCTCATAGTCAGAAACTGACTAATCCATAGAGGATTTTTAACATGAAACATTATAATGAATTTTAGATTTATTCTCTTCTATATTAACATCAATAGGATGGTGCTCCACATGAACATATTTTTCCTGAATTCATTCAAAAATAGGATCCTCTATAAATATTCAGTTGGTATTGAATAGTGGTTTTTAATAGATTCAATTTAATCCAGTTCACGCTCTCTAGGATCTACATCTACTTGAAGAACATAATCTTGTTCTGGAGGAGTCACCTCAATCTAAGAATCTGTTTGTTGTTGAACACCATGTACAATAGAGTCTCTAACAAATATCCATCTCAAAAGTGGTTCAGTTTCACCATCTTTTGTTTGAACATTATTCTCAACAGCTTGACCCGCCCTTTGCCTTTTCGTTTGATGTTCATCTTGAATTCTTTCATCAGTAGGAACATCAACTACATAAAATCTATGACATCTTGATTTTTTAGTAACATCACTTTCTCATGATTTAGCCATTCCTTCTTTAGTTATTCCAAGTTTCCCCCCCCCCCCCGGATTCATTTCATAATCTTCCATAGCCCCAACATGCATAAGCATTCCATTCATAGTACTCCAGAAAAATATATTCATATTTAGAGTTATAGAAATGAAAACATTGTTGTGGTGTAATCTTACTTTGGAATCCACCAATCTAATCATATCCATCTTAAATAAAAATTTAGAAATGAATCTTCTGAATGGGTAGAAGTACATCCTTTCTTCCGATTAGAAATAATAATTCATATATCTTACAATTTTTCTAGGGAAATTCAACTTGATATCACTCAGAAGTAAAAACATCAAATTAATATTAGGAAATAAAATATTTTCATTTTCAGACATTCTTGGTGGAATCCCTATTTTCACAAATTTCACAAGAATTTTCTAATTATGTATTAAATCATTGTAAAATGTTTTTCTTACATTATAAGAATAAAATATAACTGACATAGTTACCACATACTTAGGTACAGTATCACCAATATTATTTACGTCAAGACGATAAACTCCCTCATGAGGTTAGTTTAATATCATAGTGATTTCCACATTAAAGATAAAAATTATTGATCTTTTATTTTTTCAATTAATATATCTTCATATACTCCCAGACAAAATTGAACAGATTTGACGAAATGAAGTAGTTCTACCTCATATAAAAATAAAATTTTTTACACACTAAATGTATGTTCTAGATTCTAAAGGGAAAGAGCTTTCCTCAGCATAAGATCTGTTTGGTACTTCCATTCCATGTAAATAACATTGACTTGTAGGATTTTCCTCCATATAGAGCATTGAATATAAGAACCCATATCTTCTTTTTTAGGTATGTTATTATTTTTCTTGGAGTTTTTTAGAAAAGAGGAGTTTCTAAGAATTAAGTACACACCGTGTACATTATGAGTACATGTCGTGTACTTGGTTATTGCGGGTAGCCGTATGTTATCCATGTAGTGGCCTTTCACACAGCCGTGTTTGATGACTTGGAGGACACATAATTTGGAGTATGGAAATATTATGTACAAGCCATGTACTCCAAAAGTACACGTTGTGCATTTGGTTTTTTTTCATTAAACACACTGAGGTAGCGTCTGACGGACAGAACAAACTTCTTCTAGGTCTGGTTTGTCCGAGATTGAGGGTATGGAAGCATATCATTGACTAAACCCTGAGCCTCCATCCATCTTCCAATTCGGACACTATTGATTGCATTGGAATCGCATCGATGAGTTCTCTTTTCTCATGTAGCATCATCTTCTGATTTCTCATATTTTCCATGTTATTATGGGTTGAATATTTTAGACGTTTTTGTAGATGTTTGATGTTCAATGGAAATTTAGGATTCTAGCTTCACATATTTTGATCTCCAAACCCCGAAGTAGGTGGATTGTGCCTTTCGGTAGAACGTCTTTGAGTTTTTAGTGCAAATTTGTCCAATACCCATGGACAGGGTGTTGCACGATTACCGTTTTAGAACTATTGATTCTCTGCTATGCTGGTATGTCTGAGTAGATGTTTATTGATTGTGAATAGGGTTAATTGTTGTAATTTGGATTGTTTTCCCATGAATGATTTGCATGTTTGGACCTTTTGGTCTTGATTTCCTATTAGGCTGATATTTACTTTCCAATGGCTAGAATTTTTGAATGGTGCGACTATTGTTCTGTTATGTTGTTGTGATGTAGAATGCTAGACAAGTAGTTCTTGAGTTTTACCTTGGAAATTACATGCTGCTACACTTTCTTGATTTACAAGGGGCAGTGAGAACCTGGTGTATAGGCCATATGGAGAATGGATGTTGAGGGATTTTACAGAGTGTCTATAAACTTTACGATGCGAGACCACAAGGGAAATTGACGTTGAGTGATTCCTTAGAGTTTATGTAGTTCGTTGACATGGGATACAGAGGTAAAGTGACGTAAGTGCTTCCCAAGAGAGCCTTTAATATGATACAAGACTATATGGGGAATTGATGGTGAGTGCTTCACTAGAGAGTCTATACTTTAGCTAAACCAGAGGGGTGAAACTTCTTGTGCGGCCTAGAGGGTTGCTTGTACATGTTAGGTAGGACTAGAGAGGTCAGACTGAGTGTGCATCCCAGAGGGTTACCTATTCTGTTTTCATGCTTGTTAGTTGTTTCTTGATATTAAGACTGTGGATTGTTATTGTTGATTACCTTTATGTTTATTGTTTCATGTACTTTTACATGCCATATAATCACTGACTGTTAGTCACGAATCGTGTTGTGGATGCCTACTAGGATTCATCTCAGAACCTATTTGGGTCATGCTTTTGGGCCCAAACAGATTGTATTACTAAATGTATAGACAAGGGAAATCACCCTTATACTTTAGGAAGTTGATACGATGTGGAGGTGGTGAGCATGGGACGAAGCTATGGATTGTGATGCTAAATATTTTATCTAGATTCTTTTTCACTTTGGTTTAGTACTGGTTTTATACAGCATTGTGATGTGTTTGTCTATTTTCCTAGACATGAATACCATGCATCAATTTATATATATATTCTCCAGTTGTTTATTATCTCAGTCTTCTGATGTTTACTGTTGTTGGAGATTTACTGCTTCCACTCTTGTATATACTTATTTACTTCCTTTGTGTACTCTTCCAATGAGGTAATAGTTTCCCCACTATCATACCGAATGCCCTCGCTGCTATTCGGAAGACTCTGGCATTCGAGGAAATGCACTTGAGGAAATGTGACCAACCAGGTACGAGGCGCCCTTGGGTGGATTCTGGAACCTGGACATTACAATGTGGTATCATCATTATTCTTTTCTCTTGACTTACTCTTTAGAGCTTTTATCAAGGGATAGTAATGAATAAGTTCTTGGTAATAATTAGTGCCCGAGTGTAGCTAACCAGTGTACAGGTAAAATCCAACCTACCTTGTTTATTGCAATTTTTAGGTTTTGCAAGATTATAGTTGACTTGATTTCTCCATTTGGTGACTCAAATGTTTTGTGTTATTACTGTTGACATTATCGAGGTTCTATTTCTGTCGAAACCGTATGAGATGAGGGTATTCCATCTCATGCATAATAAAGGAACCTCCTCTAAATCACACGTTAGAAATTATTTCCATGACACTTAGGATGCATTAGCGATTGCATGTTGTTGTGATAGCAGTTGTGTATAATATTCATGTTGTTGTGATAGATGCCTTGATAAAATACCTACAATTTTAAAGGGTAATGTTTCTGTACGGATTTCATTGAATGAAAACCAAAATTTGGTTCGTGAGGTGTTATGGGCACTCATAGACTAGAATTTCATGGACCGTTGACTTGTTAGCTTGTTATAACTTGTTTAAGATGCCATGCTTTGATTCGAGGGGAGTATGGTCCCTTACGGATTGGAATTTGGCACTTTCATTGTTTTTTTCAGTATTATCTGGGTTCCAGAGTAGTTTCTGAGACTTACTATCTGGAAAAACACAAAATACATGCCGTGTAGCGTTAAGTACACGCAACGTGTTCTTCTGTTTGGGAAGAAACTGTTTTTATTAAGTACACGCCGTGTACATTATGTACACACCATGTAGTCTCTAACCATGTGATATCTCGTGTGGGTAGAGACACGGGATGTGGAAAGTCATGTGGGAACATGTTGTGTACTTTTTGAACACGCCATGGAGTGTCGACCCTCTGTCCGCCCGTGTAACCCACAACATGGATGGATATGACATTAAGCTATATATGTCGTTTCTACTATGAATACGCTGTGTAGTCTGTCCTGGGTACCTGACCGTGCCATGAACCACACGAGTTAGTGTTATCCTTTCACATGCATGTCGTGTCCAACTTGAACATGCTTTGTAGTGTGAGACATGCGTCCGACCGTGTCTCTAACAACACGGGCCAGGTGAATCTTATCTAATACACACCATGTCCATCATGAACACGCCGTGTAGTCATGCATTATAAGAGTCGTGTTTTGTAAAAGTGTAGAACGACTCGTGAAGGGGAAGATGATTCTTGTACACACTGTGTGATAGGAGAACATTCTGTGTGTTTGGGGTGTTACAATATAAGTTTATATAGGATTACACGCCAATGTAAATGACTTAATGGAACACACCCTGTAGGAAATGTACATGCCATGTAGTCATGTTTTGTAAAACTTGAATTCCTTATTTCTCTTGTTCCCTTCTTACACTCATTTTTTTCAGTCCTTGATGACCCAGATCTACAGGTGTGTGCTAGACCATGTAGAGTCATGCCGCAGAGACGTCCTCTGGTTGTGCGCTAGTTGCCAGACGGTGAACAGACACCGGACATGGCTGCTGAGGGATTACCTACAGATCCTCCAGTTGTTCCATCCATGACACCTGCCATTGTACCTGACATAGTTGCATATGCACATTTCAGGGTGGGATTTTTAAGAATGATGTAGACCTTTCAGAAAGAGCCACCTCCTTCCTCCTCGATGGCTGATTTGACACGGGTTTTCCAATAGCAGCATCCTCCCACTTTCTCAAGGGATGGAGGACCCCAGGATGCAGGGTCATGGCTCGATGCCATGATGATGATCATTGAGCATCTGGAGAAGCCTATAAAGAGTATGTTCAAGCTCGATTCCTATATGATTTTCAACTCCACTAACAGGTGGTGGTATGTGATCTCACAGGCGGGACGCCAGCAGGTTATGGCGTGGGATGAGTTTTAGTGAATCTTCTATGACTACTTCTATACAGAAAACTTGAGGGCTGATCGAGCCTAAGAGTTTATGATGCTAGAGCAGGGTACTCTTTCTGTTATGGAGTATTCCCCCCACTTTACTGGGATGCTGTGTTTCGGGCCTGTTTCAGGAGGTGATTAGTTATTCATGGGAAGATTATTTGAGGATGATCTGAGGCACGTCATTTGATCGCATTCGAACATCTTCCGGTTGACATCTATCACTTCTATCATCAACCAATCATTGATCAAAAATCTTAATCTTAGGGATTATGGCATTTTGAGACTGGGAATATCAGAATCTGGAGCTAGAATCCCTCCTATTAACAGTAGGAAGTGACGCAAGGAGTCTTTGTGCAGTGATCCAAGGAGGCGAGAGACAACTTCGAGTAAATAGGTGGCATACTATCAGTGTTGGAGGGATGGATATACGAGGCCACAATTCCAAAAAGACTCAGTGGAGTGCTGATCATGCAGAAATATGGGTCATCTTCAGTGCTTCTGTCAGATCTTCTTACCAGTACCTGGTGATATGAGTTATTCTATGACTCCGCCTTCAGGAACAACACCACCTGTTTCTCACCAGTCAAGGAACTTACGTTCTTCCAGCCATTCAGGTCTAGGTGGAGGTCGTGGTCAGGGTGGTCGGTCGCCCGTCTTTCAACGAGAGCATAGTAGATCAGTTCCGAGTGGTCAGGCAGGGTCACAAGGCCATGGAGTAGGCCAGACATTTTTGGTGGAGTTGACCTAGAATGAGAATCATATCAGACCTTCTATAGTTCGTGGTACGATCCAAGTTTCCTCGGTTTTATCTTTATTTATTTTTGACACATGGGATTCCCATTTATTTATATCTAATGGTGTTGTGGAGAGCCTCATGCTTCGTATCTTTTCCTCTGCCTATATCTTGATGTTAGACACACCTTTGGGACTAGGATGGATAGTGTACGTCAGTGCAAGGAGTTCCCTCTAGAGGTTGGTGGGTGACACTTGTTATGTGATATTTATGTCCTAGATATGACAGACTATGATGTCATTCTCGAAATGGACTGGTTAGTTCTTTTCCAGGCAGTCATTGACTGTTGTCACTGAAGGGTGTGTTTAATATCACCAGAGGGTGGATCATTTCTTCATATGTGTGAGTGGAATGTCCAGGCAAGAAGAGCGGTTCCAGAGGATACTGTGTTGGGAGGAGTTGAACCCCAGATTTCTAGTTCATATATGGATAATCAGGGAACTTCTCAGTTAGACTTTCCTCCAACGATGGATCTTTTCAGGGACATCTTTCCAGAGTATTTTTCAGGTTTTCCCCTTGAGAAAGAATCATAATTTTCGATTGATCTTTTACCAGGAGTGGAAAATGTTTCCAATCCTCCTTGTAGGATGGCTACACCAGAGTTGAAGGAGATCAAGAAGAATTTGGAGGAGTTGTAGGAAAAGGGATTCATCCGACTTAGTACCTCTCATTGGGGTTCGCCTGTCCTATTTGTGACGAAGGCATACAACACCCTCAAGAATTGAGTGTACTATTGGAAGTTGAACCATTTGAAATTCAAGAACTGATATCCTTAGCCATGAATTGATGATCTCTTCGGTCAAATTTGAGGATCCGGGTGCTCTCAAAGATTTACATGAGATTCGGTTATCATCAATTCCGCGTTAGACCATCAGATATACCTCTCAAAACATTTCAGAGTAGGTATGGTCTATATGAGTATATAGTTATGACATTCGGTGTTAAGAAAATGCATGTAGTGTTTATAGCACTGATGAAATGAGTATTCCATCCATACATGGATTCTTTCATTTTTGTCTTCATGGACGATATCTTGGTGTACTATCACACTATACAAGACCATGCTACCCATCTTGAGATAGTTCTGAGTACACTGAGGGAGCATCAATTACATGATATGTTCTCAATATTCCACTTTTGGATGAATTAGATTCACTTCTTGGGTCATGTTATCTTAGAGAAATTAGTGTCAGTAGACCCATAGAATGGCAGAGATATAGTTTCCTAGGAGAAGCCGAAGAACGTCTTCGAGGTACATAGTTTTATAGGGCTACCTGGATACTACATACGCTTCATATAGGACTTATCATGCTTAACAACACCACTGATAGTTCTAACAAAGAATGGTGCAAAGTTATCATGGTCAAATTCTTGTGTGTCAGCCTTTCAGGAGCTGATAGAGTGGTCAAATTCAGCACCAATACTAGTCTTGGTGGAGTTGGGAATGGGCTATACTATTTACTGGGATGCATTAGGTATCATGCTGGGATTTGTGCTTATCAATGGTGATGGAGACGTTCAGTACGGGTCTCGGCAGTTGAGGCCACATGAGTGGAATTACTTGACACATGATCTAGAGTTTACAGATGTTGTTCATGCCTTACATTGTTGTAGAAATTACCTTCTAGGATAGAATTTTGTGTTTTTTCCTAACCACACAAGTCTCAAGTACATCTTCACTTAGTTTGATTTGAATTTTAGGCGGTGAAGGTTGGTTGAGTACCTTCATTACTTCGATTTCGAGCTTTATTATATGTCAGGGAAGGTTAACACAGTGGCTGATGTGTTGAGAAGGAGGTCCCAGATAAAGAAAATTCAGGAGGCCAGTAGTGAGTGAGAGCTTATGGAAATATTCTTCGAGATGCATTAGGAGGTGCACTATAGACAAGGGATAACCATTCATTCTTTTTTAGTGGATACCTCTACCATTCTTGATCGAGTACGAATGATGGAACTCTAAGATTCTGAAGGCCAAGTCCTATAAAAGAATGTGTCGGGAGAGGACCCTATTCCTGGTTAGAACATAGGAAAGGATGAGATCTTGTGTTTACAAGGATGTGTACGGCTGCCATTAGATAAACACGAGGAGCTGATGCAGAACATTCATTCCTCAGTTTGGGCAGTTCACCCTGGAATCCCCAAGATTTATCGTGATCTAAACCATCAGTATTGGTGGCTAGGTATTAAGAGGGACGTTTTTGTGTTCATCATGAGATGTTCCACTTGTCAGTAGGTGAATTCAATGCATCAATGTCCAACATGGCTTTTACAACAGTTACCCATTACCAAGTGGAAGTGGAATGATGTCAAGATGGACATTGTGATTGGTTTTCTGAGGTTCCCTTGAGGGAATTTCGCAGTTTGGGTTGTCATTGACATAATTACGATGGTTTTTCATCTCTTGCTGATCAAGGATACTTTCAGGTTGATGAGCCGAGATGGTTTTACATCTGAGAGATTCTGCGCTTACATGGAGTAACAAACTCAATTGTTTTAGATAGAGATTAATGTTTTACTTCTCGTGTATGGAAGGGGATTCAGAAGGATTTTGTTACATAGGTACTTTTGAGTACAGCTTACCGCCCCCAGGAAGATGGACAGTCCGAGCATATGATTCCGGTGCCTGAGGACATGCTCCGAGCACGAATCCTGGATTTTGTAGGTTTTTGGAAGAAGCATATAACTCTTGTCGAGTTTTCCAACAAAAATAGTTTTCATGAAACTATTCATACGACACGTTATGTGGATTTGAATGGTAGTACATTACGATCACCTTTATGTTGGCTAGAGGTAGGATAGGTAGCTTTGTGGGACCAAATCTTCTTCAGGAGACCATAGAGAAAAAAGAGATGATTTAGAAGAGGATGGCTACTACACTATCTCGATAGAAGTCTTATACTGATCAGCGGAGACGACCTCTGGAGTACGAGGTCTGGTATCAGGTTTTTCTATGTGTCACACCGAGGTTGGGACATAAGAGGATTAGGAGACTGGGTAAGCTTTCGCTGAGTTATGCCAGGCTGTTTCAGTTGTTGGAGATAATCAGGTCGGTTTACTATAGGTTGTAGTTACCTCAGAGGTATCGGGATATGCCTGATTATTTCTATGTTTCTCAGCATCATCATTTCTTTTCATACCCGTCTCATGTTCTCCAACAAGATAAGGTTGAGTTGGAAGTGGACACATCTTTCTAGGAGAACCCTATATTTATTTTTGATTGAAGTACGAAGGTTTTCCATTGCCAGTTTAATCCTTTGGTATGGGTGATATGGTAGTGGGAGAATACAGGACAAGACATGGGAGAGGGAAGCCGTTGTACGATCGTAGTGGCTGGAGTTGTTTGAGGTTTCTTCTTCTACGCTACCTTGATTATGGGATGAATTTCATTAATGGGAGAAGTTTATAAGAACCCTGGTCTTCTTTTCAGGTATTTGTTTCTATTTCTTTGATTTTTTTAGAAAATATGAGTTTCTAGAAATTTTTGAAGTACACACAGTGTACTTTACGAGTATATCCCTTGTACTCGGTTACCACGGGTAGTCGTGTGATGGCCATGTAGTGGCCTTTCACACGGCCAAGTGTGATGAATTGGAGGCCTCTTAATAAAATGTATGGAAATAGAAATTACACGATGTTTACTCCAAAATTACACGTAATGTATTTTGTTTTATTCATTAATCACACTAGTGTCGCGTCTGATGGGCAGTACTGACTTCTTCTAGGTCTAGTACATCTGAGAGCGAGGGTACAACCACAGATCTTCGACAAACGCCCGATCCTCCATCCTTATTCTGATTCAAACATTGTTGATTGCATTTGTATCTCATCTGTAACACCCGAGACTTTTATGTTATATAAATCATCAAAGGAATCTTTTTTTTACACAACACTTGCTTGGCTTGCTTTACACGCAATCGCGACCTTCCTCGATAGCTTGCATCGTACGCAATACCGAGTTTCACTAAACAACATTATGCTATTAAAACTAGCCGTTATGAATAGTAATAACCACTTTTTGAAATTTTATAAATTTTATTTTTCAAAAGGGACTTCATTTTTGGACTCAGAATATCGAAATTAGCCTAGGGTGAAATTTTGGTATTTTTCTGAAAACTTTCAATTTTTGATGAATAGTGAAACCACTAAGTGGTAGGTTAAAAATTGAATTTTGCATAAAACTTAATTTTACCGCTTCTGTGAATGGAATTTCAAAAATCCGAGAGACACGGTTAATATCAAGGACTAAAATGTGGTTCAATGAGATGAAAATAATTTTTTGGTGAATAGTAACTTTTTACTATTTTAACCGCGGTTAATAGTAAATAGGGTAACTAAGGGTAAATATGATATTAATATTACCCTAACACATGTCCTAATTCTATTGGACAAGTGTAATTCGACCAAAAACAAACTTAGGAATAAAATATGACCATTTAGGCCCACTTGGATTAGATTAGGACATTTATTATTAATTTATTTAAAGAAGGGTTAAAATAGTTAAAATCAAAGTTTAATAAGTAAATCATTTTTAATATGGGGTTATACATAAGATAAAATCGATTGTAAATATTCATTAGAAATCTAAAATGATTTCCTACATTATGGTATTTTATTTGTAATTTTTAGACATCAAATAATTTAATTTAGTTATGACACAAAGATGATGCAGTAATTATCTTATTAATGAAATATTGACAAAATTGATAATATAAATACCAAAATAAATGTAATTTAAGACTTTTTATGAATTCCACTAATTTTCTAGGTTACTATGATATATTATTGTTGATTTAATCAACTTGGTTCGAACATATAATTCTGTTATGACTTTCACAAAAATCATATATCAAATAGTGTCAAAATTGACACAAAATAGTTTTTAAATCAAATATTATATTATTAATTGTTATTTTATTCATAAAAATCTATGGTTCGGCCAAATGACTTAGATAAGGATATATATATTAATAATAAACAATTTGGGGTTCGTTTGGCATGTTATAGTAAGTGTATTAACCATATAGTGAAAGAAAACAAAAAGACACGGTAAGAGTTAAATTATTTAACTTAGAGTTAAATCTAATTGATAAGGTTAAAATAATAACCTAAACTTGTCTAAATCCTATTGGTTGATAGGATTTTGACCCTTCCCCACTTTATCTTCGAAATAAGACCCTTTGGAACCATTATAAACCGATTTTGACTTTAATATAAAATAATATTTTGAGATATTCCTAAGGTGCCCCTCTCCTCCCTTATAAAAGGGCACCTCCTCCCCCTCCTCCTCACACCAAATTGAGCACTCAAGCTCGGCCAACCCCTGCCATTTTCTCCTCTAAACTTCCCTAGAATTATCCTAGAGGTCCTGGTCTTCTCCAAAGACCAATCTTAGTTCCTTAAGTGGAGGATTCAAAGAAGCGTTCCAAAGAAGAGGTGATATCCATTACCGATCTTTTCAATTTCTTTCTTCTTCAACTTCTTCTTCTTTAGTTGTTTCATGATAAAGTAATAACATCAGTATTACTTACATACTGATATGTTATTATAAATATGAAACAACCCTAATTCACCTTCTATCCATCCTACGGAAAAATGAAATCACCGCGCGTGCGTACGTACGGAATACCGTCTCCACGCCGTGGTGTAATCTATTTTACACCATCACCTTACAAGGATGGGTATAATGGTGTAATGAGTAACTAAATATGATTATTATGAAGTAATATTGATACTGAAATAATATATATATACTCCAATACAATTCCAAGATCATAGGAATGATATCATCACTCGTGCGTACGTACGGAATACCGTCTCCACGATGTGATGCGACTCGTTCTACATGATCTTCATTTTGTAATGATTATATAAATGAATTGAATGAATGAATATGGTATATAATACACTAATACCATTCTGGAAATGAATTATCTATAACCTAAAGATAAGAATAAGAATTTATTCGACAAAACACGCGTAAGAACAAAAAGTTATAAAGACCCGAGTAACAAGTAACAATGAAATATTACTAACAAGAAGCTAATAATATGACCATATATGATATCATATAAATATGTATGATTCTGGAATAAGTCAATAACATTATTTAAACCATTATACAGGAGCTTCGGACACGTACAAAGCTAATCGTACCTAAGGTAAGGGAAATATCACAATCTCATTTTTATCCGAGATTGTTTATTCGTAAGTATTTACTGGGGTGTATTTTATCATCCACATCCATGTTCCCTCAATATGAAATATTGTTTCCATCCACTTGCAATAGTTTAAATCCAATTTTACCCTTAGGTGAGTTTTTAGTAAAGAATATGAAAGGAATCTTTTGTCGTTTTTCCGTACGAGGTACTTTTTGACTTTTCCGACAAAAGTACGAAGAATGTTTTTTTAACTTATACGGCATGAATGGATTTTTAAAACATTATTTCCAAGAAGCTTCCTTTACAAGTTTTCAAGTTTATTTTTAATCAACTTCTTTTAGTTTATAATTGTATGACATGTTAAGAAAAGAAAAGTGTTTTTGAAAAAGAAAGGATATTTTCCTCAAGAATGGAGTTCAAGTGTTTTATCAAAATTATTTTCCATCTAAGATAATAAAGGGTTCTGTTTTTATCCCTTTAATTACATTGATTTGATTATGTTGTGAGGGAATTATTTTTATGAAGTCATTTGCCTTATATGATTTTATGATGTCATGATGTTTCAAGAATCCCATTTTTGTTACATGTGTTATGCGATGATGTATGTTTTATGATTATGTGGCACACATAAGAAAGGATTCATTATAATATGGGTGGGACCTATATCTCCCTCCAATGCATTGGGTAAAGATTTTATATCTCATGAGATAGACATGGCTGGAACGGAAGGTTATTTCGGTTCAGTGATACAGGACTGAAACGAGGAGTGAACTCGGTTCAGAAAGGGACTTTGTCCACTAAGATAGTCTTGGCAATGAGTCGTGACTAACAAGAAATGATTTTCCATGATTATGTGTGCATGCCACAAAGTTTCAAGTTTTATGTTATGATTATGGGGATCTCATTTTCACTTCTATGATTTATTCCATGTTAAGATATTATGATCTCTTTTGCAGGTTTTGATTTTCAAAAAGATATGATATGATTTTTATTTCCTTTATTTGCCCTTGCGGAGCATTTGAGCTCACCCTTTTATGTTTTCTTTTCCCCAGGTCAGGAAGATGGATATTAAGTAGAATATGCTAAAAGGGACCCTAGATATGATGAAATAAATGGGAGACACTGTAGAAGATTTATGAACCAGTTGTTTATGTTTCCCAGTTTCTAAAGACACTATACCTATACGGTCCTTTGTGATTTTGTCATATGTTGTAATAAGTGTGCTTCAATTTTTGAAGTATTAAAAATGTATGTAAAGTATGGGTCGTTATAGTTGGTATCAGAGGAAAGGTATAGTCATCCTTTGGAAACTAGGATGTGAAAGCCTTAGTAAGAACCCTAAGGATAAGTCTAAGCATAGAACACAATCTTAGTGTTTTAGAAATGGCCATGAATAACCTAGGATAAGACCATAAGCATGAAAATTTTATTCTTGAATTATGTGGTTTCCTATTATAATTAGTGTTTCTCACACTATTCTTCTTGGTTTTAGTCAATGGCTGGAACCCGAAGGAACCGTGTTAATGCGGAATGCGATGGGCAATGCAATGATTGTCCCCCCGAGCAACCAAACGATATGGGAGCTGGAATGAAAAATCTTGTAGCCATGCTCACACAACTTTCTCAAGCTATGAATCATGCAGGATTTCCAAACGAGCAAAGGAGGGAGCAACATTCTGTTGAATCTTTCATGAGGCAGCGTCCACCTTCTTTCAGCGGGTCTACTGATCCATTAGTTGCTGAACAATGGATTAGTACTACTGAAAAGATATTTTCAGTTCTTCAATGTTCTGAACATGATAAAGTCATCCTAGCAGTGTACCGTTTGGAAGGAGATGCAGATCAATGGTGGAATCTTGTTAAGAATACGAGGCAAAGGGATGAAATTGAGTCTATGGAATGGGACGAGTTCAAGAACTTATTTTTCAATAAGTACTTCCCTCGTATTCTCCGAACAAAGATGGAGAAAGAGTTTCTTGAACTGAAGCAAAGGGATGATGAATCTGTTGGTACCTATGAAGCAAATTTTACAAGACTTGCAAGGTACGCTTCTGGTATTATTATCCAACCTGAGAGTATGATCGATCGATTCTTTAGTGGCTTAAAACCAAGTCTTCGAAGGGCGTTAGCCGTAAGGGACTTCAATAGCTACGAGGAAATCGTTCGATGTGCTCTCAAAGTCGAGATGGAGATTGGAGTAACCCATCAGTCACATGGGTTTGATAAGAAGAGGAAGATGGAATTCAAAGGAAACTCTAAAGAGCACACTGAAAAGAAGATGAACTTTCCATTATGCTCAAAGTGTGGAAAGAAACATGGAGGGGGTTGTCTTAAAGGGACAAGTAAATGTTTTAAATGTGGAAAGGAAGGTCATCGGGCATTTGAATGCCGTGATAATGGGAAGAAGATGTCTAATGATGCAAACAAAGGAAGGGATACACAGAATGAACCTACTACACTTAAATGTTTCAAGTGCAAGGAGATGGGGCATTATGTCAATCAATGCCCAAATCCAAGGGTTGATGATGATGGTCGACGTCAACAAAATCTTAAGGCTAAAGACAAAGGAAAGTCACATGCAATTTCTATCAGCGATGTGGAGTACGATAACGATGTGGTGAAAGGTACACTTACCATCCACTCTAAAGTAGCAAATGTTTTATTTGATTCTGGATCCACCCACTCTTTTATTTCTGAAGACTTTTCTAAGGGTATCACCATATTACCTCAACAATTAGATGTTGAGTTAGCCGTGACAACACCTAATGGCACATCAATCGCATCAAAAGTTTATAATTCTTCTCCAATCGAAGTTTGTGGGAAAGTGCTTCCTGCAAATCTTGTGATCCTTCCTTTAGTGGAATTTAATGTGATTCTTGGCATGGATTGGCTTTCTCTACATGGAGCTCATATCAATTGCCAAAGAAGGGAAGTCACATTTCATATTCCAGATCAATCTACAATCGTATACCAATGCAAGGATGAACATAACCTTCAGTGGAAATTTCTTCCATATTATGGGTATTTATTCCACTAAATGAAGGTTATTTATCTCAAATGGTTGGTGAGAAACTCACGATTAAGAATATGCCCATTGTACGGGAGTTTGATGATGTCTTTCCGGAGGAATTGCCGGGTCTTCCACCAAATCGTGAAGTTGAGTTTTCAATAGAACTCGTACCGGGTGCTTTGCCTATTTCAAAGACACCTTATAGAATGGCCCCAATTGAGTTGCAGGAATTGATGAAGCAACTCCAAGAGAATCTTGATAAGGGATTCATACGCCCTAGTGCGTCACCTTGGGGAGCACCTGTTCTATTTGTTAAGAAGAAAGATGGATCAATGAGACTCTGCATTGATTATCGAGAACTTAACAAGATCACTATCAAGAACAAATATCCTCTCCCACGCATTGATGACTTATTCGACCAACTACGCAGAGCTCAATACTTTTCCAAGATTGATCTTCGTTCAGGGTATCATCAATTAAGGGTCAAAAGGGAGGATATACCAAAGACGGCTTTCCGTACAAGGTATGGACACTATGAATTTATAGTGATGCCATTTGGTCTTACTAATGCCCCTGCTATCTTCATGGATCTAATGAATAGAGTCTTTAGAGACTATCTTGATCAATTTGTGGTAGTCTTTATAGACGATATTCTTGTCTATTCAAAGAGCAAGGAAGAGCATGAAGATCACTTGAGAATTATATTGAAGACCCTGAGAAAGGAAAAGCTTTATGCCAAATTTACCAAGTGTGAATTTTGGCTTCAAAAAGTTGCATTTTTGGGTCATATAATCTCAAAAGAGGGGATATCTGTGGATCCAGCAAAAACAGAGGTTATCGAAAGATGGTCAAGACCAACAACAGTAACTGAGATCCAAAGTTTTCTTGGTTTGGCTGGATATTATCGACGTTTTGTAAAAGATTTTTCACGATTATCTAATCCACTCACCAAGTTGACTCGGAAAGGAGTTAAGTTTGTCTGGACAGAGGAATGTGAAGAGAATTTCAAGGAGTTGAAAAGAAGGTTATCCAATGCACCTGTGCTCACATTACCTTGTAGTGGAGAAAGGTTTGTGATCTACAGTGATGCATCCAAGAAGGGATTGGGGTGTGTTCTTATGCAAAATGATATGGTGATAGCTTATGCCTCACGACAGTTGAAAATCCATGAGCAAAATTACCCAACACATGATTTGGAGTTGGCTGCGGTAATCTTTGCATTAAAGATTTGGAGGCATTACCTTTATGGTGAAATGTGTGATATTTATACTGATCATAAAAGTTTAAAGTATATTTTCACACAAAAGGAGCTGAATATGAGCCAAAGAAGATGGTTGGAGATGATTAAGGATTATGACTGCTCAATCCATTACCACCCTGGGAAAGCAAACAAGGTGGCAGATGCATTAAGTCGACAAGACCATGCTAGTTTATCCATGATGAGGATCACAAAAGATCCAATATTTATGGATTTACAAAGGATGGATCTTGGAATTATAATGGAAGGGGAAAAATCTTATCTTTCTCAAATGAATGTTCAACCATCTATACATGTGATGATTAAAGAGGCACAGAAAGAAGATGTCGAGTTACAAAAGAAGGTGAGAAATGTTCCTGAATTCAACCTTGATTGTGATGGGATAATAAAGTTCAGGAATCGGGTTTGTGTTCCTCACATCCCCGAATTAAAGAAGGAGCTGCTGGATGAGGCTCATAGTTCTTCATTCTCTATTCATCCTGGAAGCACGAAGATGTATAGGGACCTGAAAGAGTACTTCTGGTGGGATGGCATGAAAAGAGATGTTGCTGAATTTGTCTCTCGATGCTTGGTTTGTCAACAAGTTAAAGCTGAGAGACAGAAGTCTAAGGGGATGTTACAACCATTACCCATACCCGAATGGAAATGGGAAAACATCACTATGGACTTTGTCACAGGACTTCCTAAAACATCCAAAGGCAATAATGCTATTTGGGTCATAGTTGATCGTCTTACAAAGTCTGCACACTTCATTCCTATTAGAGAGGATTTCTCTCTAGATCAGCTTGCCAGGATATATGTAAAGGAAGTGGTAAGATTACATGGAGTACCACTTTCTATTATATCTGATCGGGATCCGAGATTTACCTCAAAGTTCTGGCGAAGTCTTCAGCATACTCTGGATACAGAGTTGAGTTTCAGCACTGCTTATCATCCCCAGACAGACGGTCAGTCTGAGAGAACAATTCAAACCCTAGAAGATATGATGAGAGCTTGCTCTATGGATTTCAAAGGAGGTTGGGATCAACACCTACCTTTGGTGGAATTTTCTTATAATAATAGATTTCACTCCAGTATTCAAATGGCTCCTTATGAAGCTCTCTATGGAAAGAAATGCAGGACTCCAACTTGCTGGGATGAAGTTGGGGAAAGAAAGCTATTAGGACCTGATCTCGTTGATGAAATGGCAGAAAAGGTCAGATCTATTCAACAACACATAAGAGCAGCTCAGAGTCGACAGAAAAGCTATGCCTACAACCGAAGAAAAGACCTAGAGTTTGAAGTGGGTGATAAAGTGTTCTTACGAATATCTCCCTGGAAGAGGGTTATGAGATTTGGAAAGAAGGGGAAGTTGAGCCCTAGATATATCGGTCCTTTCGAAATATTGGATCGTGTTGGGAAGGTAGCTTACCGATTGGCGCTTCCACCGAATCTCTCTCAAGTTCACGATGTGTTCCATGTATCTCTCCTGAGAAAGTACATACCAGATCCTTCACATGTACTCAGCTCAGAAGTTGTACCGCTGGAGCAAGATCTTTCTTATGAAGAACAGCCGATAGAGATTCTGGATCGTAGCAAAAAAGTCCTACGAAACAAGACCACTCGCTTGGTGAAAGTTTTATGGAGAAACCACCAACTTGAAGAAGCTACATGGGAGCTTGAGGATATGATGAGGGAGAAGTATCCTCATTTGTTTGTTGCAAAGTGACGAATTTCGAGGGCGAAATTCTTTTTAAGGGGGGTAGAATGTAACACCCGAGACTTTTATGTTATATAAATCATCAAAGGAATCTTTTTTTTACACAACACTTGCTTGGCTTGCTTTACACGCAATCGCGACCTTCCTCGATAGCTTGCGTCGTACGCAATACCGAGTTTCACTAAACAACATTATGCTATTAAAACTAGCCATTATGAATAGTAATAACCACTTTTTGAAATTTTATAAATTTTATTTTTCAAAAGGGACTTCATTTTTGGACTCAGAATATCGAAATTAGCCTAGGGTGAAATTTTGGTATTTTTCTGAAAACTTTCAATTTTTGATGAATAGTGAAACCACTAAGTGGTAGGTTAAAAATTGAATTTTGCATAAAACTTAATTTTACCGCTTCTGTGAATGGAATTTCAAAAATCCGAGAGACACGGTTAATATCAAGGACTAAAATGTGGTTCAATGAGATGAAAATAATTTTTTGGTGAATAGTAACTTTTTACTATTTTTACCGCGGTTAATAGTAAATAGGGTAACTAAGGGTAAATATGATATTAATATTACCCTAACACATGTCCTAATTCTATTGGACAAGTGTAATTCGACCAAAAACAAACTTAGGAATAAAATATGACCATTTAGGCCCACTTGGATTAGATTAGGACATTTATTATTAATTTATTTAAAGAAGGGTTAAAATAGTTAAAATCAAAGTTTAATAAGTAAATCATTTTTAATATGGGGTTATACATAAGATAAATTCGATTGTAAATATTCATTAGAAAGCTAAAAAGATTTCCTAGATGATGGTATTTTTTTTTTAATTTTTAGACATCAAATAATTTAATTTATTTATGACACAAATATGATGCAGTAATAATCTTATTAATGAAATATTGACAAAATTGATAATATAAATACCAAAATAAATGTAATTTAAGACTTTTTATGAATTCCACTAATTTTCTAGGTTACTATGATATATTATTGTTGATTTAATCAACTTGGTTCGAACATATAATTCTGTTATGACTTTCACAAAAATCATATATCAAATAGTGTCAAAATTGACACAAAATAGTTTTTAAATCAAATATTATATTATTAATTGTTATTTTATTCCTAAAAATCTAAGGTTCGGCCAAATGACTTAGATAAGGATATATATATTAATAATAAACAATTTGGGGTTCGTTTGGCATGTTATAGTAAGTGTATTAACCATATAGTGAAAGAAAACAAAAAGACACGGTAAGAGTTAAATTATTTAACTTAGAGTTAAATCTAATTGATAAGGTTAAAATAATAACCTAAACTTGCCTAAATCCTATTGGTTGATATGATTTCGACCCTTCCCCACTTTATCTTCGAAATAAGACCCTTTGGAACCATTATAAACCGATTTTAACTTTAATATAAAATAATATTTTGAGATATTCCTAAGGTGCCCCTCTCCTCCCTTATAAAAGGGCACCTCCTCCCCCTCCTCCTCACACCAAATTGAGCACTCAAGCTCGGCCAACCCCTGCCATTTTCTCCTCTACACTTCCCTAGAATAATCCTAGAGGTCCTGGTCTTCTCCAAAGACCAATCTTAGTTCCTTAAGTGGAGGATTCAAAGAAGCGTTCCAAAGAAGAGGTAATATCCATTACCGATCTTTTCAATTTCTTTCTTCTTCAACTTCTTCTTCTTTAGTTGTTTCATGATAAAGTAAATACATCAGTATTACTTACATACTGATATGTTATTATAAATATGAAACAACCCTAATTCACCTTCTATCCATCCTACGGAAAAATGAAATCACCGCGCGTGCGTACGTACGGAATACCGTCTCCACGCCGTGGTGTAATCTATTTTCCACCATCACCTTACAAGGATGGGTATAATGGTGTAATGGGTAACTAAATATGATTATTATGAAGTAATATTGATACTTAAATAATATATATATACTCCAATACAATTCCACGATCATAGGAATGATATCATCACTCGTGCGTACGTACGGAATACCGTCTCCACGATGTGATGCGACTCGTTCTACATGATCTTCATTTTGTAATGATTATATAAATGAATTGAATGAATTAATATGGTATATAATACACTAATACCATTCTGGAAATGAATTATCTATAACCTAAAGATAAGAATAAGAATTTATTCGACAAAACACGCATAAGAACAAAAAGTTATAAAGACCCGAGTAACAAGTAACAATGAAATATTACTAACAAGAAGCTAATAATATGACCATATATGATATCATATAAATATGTATGATTCTGGAATAAGTCAATAACATTATTTAAACCATTATACAGGAGCTTCAGACATGTACAAAGCTAATCGGACCTAAGGTAAGGGAAATATCACAATCTCATTTTTATCCGAGATTGTTTATTCGTAAGTATTTACTGGGGTGTATTTTATCATCCACATCCATGTTCCCTCAATATGAAATATTGTTTCCATCCACTTGCAATAGTTTAAATCCAATTTTACCCTTAGGTGAGTTTTTAGTAAAGAATATGAAAGGAATCTTTTGTCGTTTTTCCGTACGAGGTACTTTTTGACTTTTCCGACAAAAGTACGAAGAATGTTTTTTTTAACTTATACGGCATGAATGGATTTTTAAAACATTATTTCCAAGAAGCTTCCTTTACAAGTTTTCATGTTTATTTTTAATCAACTTCTTTTAGTTTATAATTGTATGACATGTTAAGAAAAGAAAAGTGTTTTTGAAAAAGAAAGGATATTTTCCTCAAGAATGGAGTTCAAGTGTTTTATCAAAATTATTTTCCATCTAAGATAATAAAGGGTTCTGTTTTTATCACTTTAATTACATTTATTTGATTATGTTGTGAGGGAATTATTTTTATGAAGTCATTTGCCTTATATGATTTTATGATGTCATGATGTTTCAAGAATCCCATTTTTGTTACATGTGTTATGCGATGATGTATGTTTTATGATTATGTGGCACACATAAGAAAGGATTCATTATAAGATGGGTGGGACCTATATCTCCCTCCAATGCATTGGGTAAAGATTTTATATCTCATGAGATAGACATGGCTGGAACGGAAGGTTATTTCGGTTCAGTGATACAGGACAGAAACGAGGAGTGAACTCGGTTCAGAAAGGGACTTTGTCCACTAAGATAGTCTTGGCAATGAGTCATGACTAACAAGAAATGATTTTCCATGATTATGTGTGCATGCCACAAAGTTTCAAGTTTTATGTTATGATTATGAGGATCTCATTTTCACTTCTATGATTTATTCCATGTTAAGATATTATGATCTCTTTTGCAGGTTTTGATTTTCAAAAAGATATGATATGATTTTTATTTCCTTTATTTGCCCTTGCTGAGCATTTGAGCTCACCCTTTTATGTTTTCTTTTCCCCAGGTCAGGAAGATGGATATTAAGTAGAATATGCTAAAAGGGACCCTAGATATGAAGAAATAAATGGGAGACACTGTAGAAGATTTATGAACCAGTTGTTTATGTTTCCCAGTTTCTAAAGACACTATACCTATACGGTCCTTTGTGGTTTTGTCATATGTTGTAATAAGTGTGCTTCAATTTTTGAAGTATTAAAAATGTATGTAAAGTATGGGTCGTTATATCATCAGTGAGTTATCTTTTCACCTAGAGCATCATCTTTTGACTTCTCTTCTTTTTATTGTTATTGTGGTGTGAACGTTTAAGATGTTTTTGTAGATCTTTGACGTTTTAAGGAGATTAAGGCTTCGAGGTTCACATAATTTTATCTCATAACCACTAGGTTGGTGGTTTTTGAATTTCTATTGAATGTATTTGAGTTTTATATGGAAATTTGTCCAATACCCATGAACGAGGTAGTGTGTGTTTACTGTTTTGTCCCTTTTGTTTCTCTGCTAAGCTATTATGCACGATTAGATGTTTATTGTTTTTTAGTATGGAGAATTTTTGTTATTTGGATGTATTTCCCATGCATGTTTTTCTATTTGGAAATTTTGGTCTTTATTGCCTGTAAGGCTACTGTTTACATTCCCATGCCTATTAATATAGGCTGCTGTGACTGTTGTTCTATTATGATGTTGTGTTATAAATTTCCAACCATGTAGTTCTTAAGGTTTACCTTGGATGTTATGCACTGATAAACATGGTTGACTTACATGGGGCCATGAGAACCTGGTGAAAAGACCATAGGGTGAATGGACATAGAGGGTTTCTCTAGAGTTTCATTAAATTTTACGATGTGAAACCACAATGTAATTGATATTGATTACTTCCTTAGACATTCTATAGTTCCTCGACATGGGCCACAGAAAGAATGTGATAGAAGTGCTTCCCTAGAGTGCCTTTCGAATGATATGAGTCTATAGGGGGAATTGACAGTGAGTGCTTCCTCAGAGAGTCTATACTTTAGTTGAACCATAGGGGTGATAATATGTGTGCCATCCAGAGGGTTGCATGTAGTTGTTATGTATGACCAGATTTGTTAGATTGAGTGTACTTCTCGAAGGGTTACCTGTTGTGCTTTTGTACATGTTAGTTTTATCATGATATTGAGACTGTGGATTGTTATTATTGAGTAACTTCATGTTTATTATTTCCAGTACATTTACATTCCATATACTCAAAGACTGTTTGACACTGATCGTGTGGTGGTTGTTTACTGGGATTCATCCCCATCATGTATGGGTCATGCTTTTGGTCCCAAACAGATTTTATTGTTGAGGTATAGACAAGGGCAAGGGACCTTCTACATCAGGTACTTGATACGTTGTGGATCTGTAGAAAATGGGATCAAGCAATGGAATGGGATGCTGAGTAGTTTATCTGCTTTCTTTTTCACCGTTGTTAAGTACTATTTGTATTTAGAATTGTGACATGCTTGGATATTTTCCTAGACTTGTATACCATGAATCTATATATATATTTCATCCAGTAATTTTTTATCTCAGTCTTCTGGTGTTTATTGATGTTTGATATTTATTGCTTCCTCTCTTTTATGTACTTATTTACTTCTGTTGTGTACTCTTCCAATGAGGGCATAGTTTCCCCACTATCACACCCAAGGCCCTCATTTTTAGTTGGCAGCCTCTGGCATTCAGGGAAATTCACTTGAGCCCATGTGAAAAACTGGGTACGGGGTGCCTCTGGGTGGCTTCTGGAACTAGGATTTAACATTGACGTTTGGTGTTACTTGGTTATCCTTCCTCGATTCTCTTTATCATGGCCATTTCTGTCAAAGATTTATGAAGTTTCAAAGATCTAGGGTTTCAAAGGATCATGATTGGATAGAAAAAAGATCTTATGATTTTTTGGTTTCAAAGGTTTTTGAGAGAAATGAATTGGTTACGAATTTGAAACAACTCTAATAACCAATATTCCCATCTCATTTACATACATAAAAATCATTACATTATTTAAAATAAAATAAAACATGCATGAAAAAAAATAGAAGTATAAATAATTAAATTATTTAAAATAGTGAAAATTAAAAATAAATAGGAATTAATTTAATAAAGTAAAAATTAAAATTAAAATTTCATTTTAAATTAAATAAACATATATCCCCCTTAATAAAATCAAACCATGTAGTGTGATGTGGTTTAGTAAAAATATCAGCTAATCAATTTTTTGTACTTAAAAATTCATAGAATATATCCATTTAAGAACATGACATCTTTTATAATGATGTTTGATATCAATATGCTTAGTCCTAGATTGGGTAATATGATATTTGGAAATATTTATTATGCTTACATTATTACAAAAAAAGGTATATTATTAAAACATAGTCCAATGTTCTGAAGAGTATTTTTCATCCACAAAACATGTGCACTGCAATTGCCTGCCGATACATATTATGCCTCAACTATTAACAGGGCAACTGAATGTTGTTTCTTACGAGACCATGGACCTAATGATTTTCCTAAAAAGTGACAGGTCCCTGAGGTACTTTTCCTATCAAATTTAAATATTCTAAAGTCATCATCTGAATATGAAATTAAACTAAAATAACTTTTTTTTTGATAGAGAAGAGATTGAAAATAGTTTCTTTCAAATATCTAAAAATTATTTTGATATCACTTAAGTGATATTTTTTTGGATTACATTGATATATTGCACAAAGACATACTGAGTAAATTTTATCTGGCTAACTAGCTGTAAGATATAATAAACATCAACTAATACCTATATATAACTTGTTTTCAACTGATTTTCTTATTTCATCCAAATAATATTTTATATTACTAGACATTATAGTTGTATATGTCATGTTGTTTTCAAGTCCAAATTTCTTCTATAAATCAGTAAAGTATTTTAATTGATTCAATACATTTCTAAAATCTTATTGATATATTTTAAGTCCTAGAATGAAATTTTATTCTCCAGTCACAATCATTTCAAATTCTTTTCACATTATATTTGAATACTCATGAAATTTTTAATGTTACTTGAACAAAAAATTTCATCATCAACATAAATTTTCACCAATAAAATATTAGAGTTTACAATTTTCTTAAATAAATTTGGATCTTTTATTCCAACAGTAAAATAATTTTTCAAAATAAAATAAAATATCTTCTCATACCAATCTCTAGGTTATTATTTAAGTCCATAAAGACGAATAGAAATTTTAAAAATTGAATATAGTATTTGTGAATATTCCAAACGAAACGGTTGCTCAACATTAACATCCTCCATTAAATAGCCATTTAAAAAGTCAGACATAAAACCCATCTGAAAAAATTTAATGTTCATATGAGATGCATAAGCCAAATTTATTCTAATGGATTTTAATATTTCTGCTGGAGCAAAGATCTTATCAAATTATATTCCTTCTTCCTGATTATATCATTTAAATACTAGTTTTTCTTTATTTTTAGTTATAATTCCTGGATCATCTAGTTTATATCATAAAACCCCTTTAGTTCCAAAAACTGGATAGTTATGTGGTCTTTCAACAAATCTCCATACATTATTTCTCTTGAATTGGTTTAGTAATTCTTCTATTTCTATCATCCAAATATAATCAATTAAGGCTCCTTGAAATGTCTTAGGTTCTATTTGGTATAGAAAAAAAGAAAACACTGCAAGATGTCTTATGATCCATCTAATTTTTATTCCTGTGTATATGTCTCCTATTACAGTTTCTAAAGGCTGATTTTTTAGGGTTATAGACTCTCTTTAAAGAACACTATTAGGTTCATCAATGACATGTTCTCATGAACTAGATTGAATTTTATTTACATCTATTTCAAAATCCACTTTCATGTTCTCAAGTCCCATGTTATCAATTAAGTCAGATTAATCAATTTGGTCTTCCCTTTTCTCAAAGAGGCCAGATTCATCAAATTTCACATGAATGCATTCATAAACAATCCATGACATTTTATTAAATATTTTAAAAGATTTGGAAGTTGCAGAATATCCATTGAAAATTCTATCATTAGATTTTTGATTGAATATACCATGGTTTTCCTTGGTTTTCAAGATCAAAACCTTAAATCCAAACACATTAAAGGACTTTACAATCAGTTTTATGTTATTCCAGAGTTCATAGTCTGTCTTTTTTAAAATATGTCTAACTGAAACAATATTCATTATATAACACGATGTGTTTATAGATTTTTGCCAGAAATTGGTTGAAAGACTGTATTAATTTAGCATAGTCCTGTCCATTTCTTGAATAGTTTTATTTCTTCTTCCAATAATTCCATTTTTTTGAGGTGCTCTTTTTGGACATAAGGTGTGTTTAATACCCATATTTGGGAAAAATGAATTGAATTATTGACTCTCAAATTCTCTACCATGATGAATTATTACTGAAATTATTTAAAAACCTTTTACATTTCGAACATATTTTCAAAAACATTCAAATATTTAAAAAGCAAAATTATTATGTTTTAGAAAGAAAATAAAAGTAAATATAGAATAATCATCAATTAATACATATACATATAATTTACCATCCAAATATTCTATTCTTGAAGGTCCAATCAATTCCATATCAACATGTTTTAGAGTCTTATATGTATAAATTTTGTTAACAGATTTGAATGATGATTTTTGTTGTATGCTTAGTTGACATACATCATAGAATATATCACATTCAAATTTGAGACTAGGAAAACCAGAAAATAGTTTTTTCATAGATAACATATGAAAAACATATATATTATATTCTCCAACTCTTATATTCAATTTTCATAGTTCTTTTATCTTAGTAGTTAAGTAGTTTACTTTTTGTTTAGACAATGAATTTAAGTCAAGGGAATAAACATTATATCTTATGGTCCTCTAAATTTAAGTAATTTATCAATAAAAAAAGAATAATAGTTTTTATAAAAATCAACTAAATAACTATCATCACATTATCCATAAATACTTTTCAGGTTGGGTTTTAATCTTTGCACATGATGTACTTTATTGATTGAGACAACTTCTGGATCTCTAATAGCTCTAATTCCAAAAAGTTTACCTTTAGAATTATCACCAAATAAGATTAATCCACCATCCTTTTGAGTTTTTGTTCAAAAATATGATGAGTTTCCAGTTGTATTCTTAAAGCAGCCATCTCACATATACCATATATTAGTTCAGCTTCTATGACCTGCTTCTTGCATAGTTATTCATACAAATTATTTTTGGTTACACATATTCTGATTTGTTCAGTAGTGTTAGCTAGCAATGACCTGGGAATACAGACTTGCTTTATTTTTCAATAATCAATTGAAATATATAAACTATTAGAAACAAAGGATTTCTTAATCATATTTATTTGAGGTTTTCTTATATATCATTTTTTGATATGTGACATTTTTTTCCACAGTAGTTGTAAATTATACATTTTGTACTTGGAATAAAATAGTTCTTATACAGTTTGGGTTTCTCACCATTAAAGACTATTCCATATCTTTCATTTTTAATCACATTCATTCCAATAATTTCATTTAGTGAATTTTCACCTTTTTTAAAAATAAGAGCTTCACATTATTATATTTATAATTTTATTTCTAGTGTTTTTATTTTAGTTTCCTTTTCTGTATAGTTTGTGTTTCATGAGTTATATTTTTCAATTAACTCTTGATTTTGTTTTGGTAGATTGTGTCTCTCTCATAAAGCAGCAGTGAAAATATTTTACAAGGATTTATGTTTCTTAAATAAGGAATCATATTTCTCATCTACTGTCTTGTAGCACATTGCATGTTTATTATTTGAAAAACTAGAACTAGAATCACAATCAGATGAGGAATAAGATTGTAACTCGTGAGATTCTACCATAAAGCATATATTTTCTTTTAGATTCAATTCCTCTTTTTCTTAGTCAGACATTAATGAGTATATAGAGTATTCAAAAACACTCTATGTAACATTCATTTCTCTTTTATCATTCTGGTCATAATCATTCTTTTGGAATGTTTTCTTTTTCTTTTCCCCTTTTAACAGGGGATAGTTAGGTATTATGTGACCCATCTTTTTCTATTCATAGAATATGACTTCCTTTGGATCTTTTTCATCCTTTATGAAGGAATTTTTCAATCCTTTATTCATTATATAGATTGTTTTTTAAAAAAATTCTTGCTGAGCCAGTTCCACATCTAAATTTTATGAATCATAACTCAATTATTTTACTATGATTTCATTCATCTTCTTTGTGCTCTTCTTTTGGGATGTTACATTCAAAGCAGTATTTTCTCTTTTGATCTAGACATTATTACCACTTTTATCGACATCAATCTATGATTCATCCATAATTAGGGTTCCAATTAATACTATCATATTAAGATCCTTGACTGGTGATGATTTCCTAATAGATGTTGGAATTCCATTCCATCTAGGTGGTAGTACTCTCAGTAAATTCAGGGAATGATATTCTTGTTTGATAGGATCTCCCAAGGATGTGATATTGTTTAAAATTTCTTTATGCCTTTAATTAATCTAGGTGATTCATTCTCCTAAAAACATTATGAATGTTTCAAAATTCAATTTAGGTGTGGAATGCCTCATTTCTCTAACATTGTCAGTTATTTCAGAAGTAATTGCAATTTTGTGACACATTTCATATGTAGTCTAGAACTAAGAAACTCTATTGAATTCATCTTCTCCCAGAATACATATGATAGAATTTATAGCTGTTGAATTAATGTTATAATCTACTCTAGTTGCTGCATTACATGTATTACTTTTTTTAGGTATTTAATATGTTGTACGACTTTTCGAGTAGACTTTGTATCTATGGTTTTTCAGATAGATGATCATCCTCAATTTCCAGCATCCATAATTTTCACTATTGAAGTATGGAGCACAACCCATTGACATTCCCTCTCATGTATTAGTAAATATTCTCTGATTATAAATCTATAAAACATTCTTCTTGGTATATCTTTGACAAAAGAAGTATCCTCTAATACCAATGGTTGGATAGAGTAATACAAAAAATGAACATGAGGGGGTTGAATTGTATCTTTTATAAATGCTTCAAGAATTGCGATGATTTACAAATCCATCATTTAACATTATCGGAATGTGTATACAGTAGAAAATAATCATATTGAAAGATACAGGGATGTATTGTTGTAAGAAGAACAAAAGTCCCTTAGTAAACTTCACCAACTCTCTACTCCACGAGCTTGTTGATTCGCACTATTAGGTCCTCATATCAGTAGACCATCCAAAAATTTGTGCAGGCAGTTGGCATATTTAAAAGATAAGGCTAAAACAGATCCTTCTGGTAAAAACATAGAACCGAATACTAAACTTCGTATGAGAAGAAGGTTACTCAAAATAAAAAGTGTATTTTTTTTAAAAAAAAATACATTCCAGATGTTCTTCAAAGATTTAGAATCACGTAACTGACAATAGTTGAATCATTGCCTTTAGGAAACATATACTTCTGGTAACTATGGTTCTGAGTCGATACAGTTGAAATAGATATAGAAATAAATCCCGCAAATCAAACAAAAATAGGTTCAGGATTGATCTTATAAGTTGAATAATAATCATTAAAGTTATTGCTATTCTTCAGAAAAACAGAGTATGATTGATTTTGATAGCAGTATATCTGTGTGACTCATATATCTCCATAAAAATTGTAGTCGTGAATAATTTGAGATCGTATAATCATCATCCTTTTTTGCAATGATTTTTCCTTTCCTTGTATAAAACAATATAACATATGTATACAATAATAAATTAATGTTCTCCTTTCAAATTTAGATCTACAAATGTCTCTTTTTTAATCATGATATTCAAATGTTTGAAAAAACAGAGCAATCATAACTCCCCTTAATATTCCCCATGAAAAGGTCCTCTTAAATATATCATTTTAATCTTAAATTAATGGATTTAAATCAATCAATTTCCTGATTTAAAATATGTCTTTGAATATGGCTTGAAATTAGGTTGATAATCCGCATAAATATAGTTTCTTGATAAAAAATAAATTTATATTCTTAACACCAAACATAGGGTTGAAATGCATAGCATTCTTTTCTCAAAATGTAAGGTAGACAATGTAAGGTTTATCTCAAACGTTTGTTTTATAATTCATAATTTTCTCTTCTAATTTCTATGGTACATTATCCACACATTCTCTTTTACGAAAACATAAGATACACGATCCATATATTTTTACAGATCTTAAGGTTAATTATAAAATAAGTTTGGTGAACTGTACTTTTTAGAAAAAACGTATTATTCCATACATATGTTGGGTTCTTCTTTCATACTTTTATGATTTTACAAAAGTATGGATCCTTCCAAAACTTAGGGTTCCTTTATAATACTTTTCATATAATGTATGGTTGCGTATCATTACTTTTCCAATAAAGTAAACATTTATTTTTATCCTTACGTTACACTCTTCAATGTACAGTATGAACAGTGTTTCTAGAGCTTGCTAATATGCTAAAACGATTTCTGAACATGTGAAGCATGATCATTTTTTCCAGAACTCATTAAAATGATATCTGAACACTTTTTCAAATATTCCACGTTGATTTAACAAATTAATATTATTTCAAAATAGATAAATAAATAATATTATTGTCTTCAAATATACTCATGGTAAAACCATTAGAATAACAAACAAGAGTATTTTTTAGCATCAAAATCATCATAAAAATATAGAGTATTATTATTCACAATATCCACCATATAATAATAAAATCGAGTGTTGTTGAAAAAAAAACACTTTCTCGACAAGGTGAGAGGTACCCTGGAATCTTTTAAAATATTAAATTAAATTAAAATAATTTTTTATTAAAAATGACTTCAGTATGAGATATGTAGAATATTATATGAGTATAAATTTAAATCATATCATTTAAAAAATTTATAAATTTATTTATTTTATGTTAAACGTTATATTTTCGTTTTACCCTTACTGGTTCTCTTTAAATATTAATTATAGTTTGACAATTTTAAATATTAAGATGTTATAAATTTTACGTATATGGGATAAATTTACCAAAATTGGATATTCAAGAACTCTTAGACCGTATTATAGTCTATTATTAATTTTAAAATGCTATTATGGTATTTAAATAATTTAATATTTTTTTATAAATATCAATTATGTCAATTTTTACACTATTCTTTTCAAAGAGTTTAAATAAATTGTAAAATAATATATAACATTAAAAATAAATTTAAAAGACATATAACATGTGATATTTACCTAAAGACTTTGTGTATGACATAAATAATTTCATATATTATTTATTTTAATATTTATAAAAACACTTATTTGATTTATTCATTAATAAATCAGTCATTACATAATCATTGTATCAAAATTAAATATAATAATTTATTTCCTAAAAATTATAAATAAATTACCATGATGTATATAATAATTATAGATTTATAATTGAAATTTATAGTCGAATATTTCTCTTATATAACACCATATTAAAACAATTAGTAATAAGAGGCATGTTTATGTTATTTTTGTCTTTAGTTTAAATTAAAATATTAAATCAGACCAAAGTGCTATAGAAAGTCCCAATGTTCATCCCTATATTTGTATTGGTCATTAATAACTCATAAAATATGGTTAGGACTTTTTTAGGGTAGTTTTTTTATTATAGTATTATTTTAACCAATTTTATCCGATTTAAACATTAATCGCAGTAAATAAAATATTACAGTTAATAATCACGAAAAAATATTGATCATATTATATCATATTTTTCATACTGATTACAAACATGTATGTAATGTTCATAAAATTGAATTAAAAATGTGTATAAAATTTATTTAAATTTAATCCTATTGACCGATTGAGGAAATATGGATTTATTCAATAAAATCCATCAAAATATTAACATGTGTTTTTATCGAAATTAAATTTATATTTAAGTAAAATTAAAATACTGGATGAAATGATAAAAACATTATCTAATTACACATTAAAAACAATTAATTAGATTTCCTATATGTAAAAATAAATTAGATGAAATGATGTTTTTTATTGAAATGTCATATTCTTTATGATTATGAAAATTTTGAATGTTATAAAAAAAACAAAAATTTATGAAAACTAAATTTTGTTGACCCACATTAAACTATTGTGTTTATTTTTTCTAATAGAATATATAAATTATTGAAAAACTTTATGTAAAATTGGTTCTCCATAAAAATGGAGCAAACAGACATTCTTTTTAAAAAATATCTTCTATCCGTAAAATTGTATTTGTTCTTATATAAAGTCTACACAACATAGAAGGTGAATTTGAAATATTATATTGAATTCATATTTCATTAATATAATACAAGAAACATTATTTTTTTGTTTTATAAAAACAATTATTTTCAATTAATTATTTTTTCCCATAAAACTCATTATTTATATTAAATTGTTTTTATTTACATTTATAATTAATTTTATAATGATGTATCATCATATAAACATGTGTAAACATTAATTTCATAATTTAGTTAATATCATTCATTCCCACGATTCTAATGGTTATGAGATTATTATAATTTAGACTAATAATATTAGTAATATAATATTATATTCCATTACTCTATCTTGTGTGTACTGTAACATTTTAGAGATAGTCATTGTTGGGGGTCATGAATGCTATTAGACACAGCCTACCTTTTAATGTAATATTAAATTTTAATTTATTTATATAAATAAATAGGAAAATGTATAATTCTATAATTACCTATGATGTTACATCCTTCCCCACATTTAAAAACTGTGCCCTCACATTTTTAAATTTGGGCTTGGTTACTATGGTTTCACATGTTAAAATTACATCATTGAAACGTTATATCATAAAAAGAGTTAATAAAATAGAAAAATTAAAATAAATAATGGTAAGAACCAAGGACACTTGAGATATCAAATAAGGGGATTCCATGTAGGAAAAAAAGGATATGGATGAATAACTAACCATTATGTTCTGATTGATATTTATAGAAAACATTATTAGAATAATGTTTAAAATTAGGCAACCAAAAAAATATGGGTTTAATGTTCCTTGATCTCGTAGTATAAAAATTATATTAACAATGTCTTCGTTTTTTGACCACTTTCATATTTTTTTGAATTCATTAAATTAATAGACTATGATCATAATGGGATACACTTACGTAACAAGTAGAGTTTCATCAATTAATAAAATTCTACCATAAAATCATATTTTTCCTTAAATGATGGGTATTTAAGAACAATTTATTTCACACATGAAAATGTAGAATAAAATTATAAGGAATCACATTATTCCCAATAGAATAACTATCTATTAATCTACAATGGATTCATTATCTAAACCAAATTTGTTTAGGATAAATTAAAACCATTCTCTAAAAATAATATTCATTAAAAGAATAATGACTACATTTAAACTCCAAAATTAAAAATTAATACCAAAATACCAACATAGACTAATCGATAAAGATATTTCCATAAAAATAATGTGATTAATTCAAACTAATATTGAAACACGTATTTTAGAAGGATTTGGTCACATAGTCATCGAGGATAAATTTTAATATTTTCTACAACTAATATAATTTAATCATAATTTCTCATAACAATATGTAATTTTTGAATGACATATTATCTATGATAGGTTAATCATCATCATAAATAACCAAAATCACTATAATTCCACAATAAAACCACATATTCATCCAAAATATAGTTAATCCATTAATCCTCAAATAAAAACCCATTATATTTTCCTTAGGCATATAGGGTTCACAAATTACTGAACATCTTCCAAAATAAAATTTCTCACTCAATAAACAAATCATGTTAAAAAACAAAGGTTATATATTTTATAAAACAAATGCTTCCAATGTCACCTTATTTTTATTACATCATCTTATTTATCAAAAAAATGAAGTCATATTTACCTGGGGCATCATGTACACCAGTGGTAGCCGAGGCACCCATGAAACCTTTTCAGTTGTGGGTTCGATCCTCGCAACATTGATGGATGAAACAAGAATTCACCCATAATGAATGTTGAAAATTTACATAAACCATATATTTAATATAAAATAATGTCGATAAGTTAAAAATCCAAAAAAAATAACCATAACATGTTTTATCCTTACAGGTTTTCTTATACCTCTCCTTTTAATCCAAACTCATAATTACATCACTATAATAATTCATGAAGTATTGTATATATTGACTTGTTTTTTATATTTCACCTGAAAATTATTTAATGAAATGATTCCCAAATAAAATAACATCATACATTGATCATGATGTCCACCGAGTATCATCATTATTATTTTACATAGATAGAAGGTCCATGCATTACAATAATTATTTATAGATTCAATGAAATCACTTTCCTTCTTTATCCATATACACCTTGTACAACATGGGTCATATGGGGCTTCAATGAAAATTTATTTTATAAAATATTCATGTATGGCACATAATTTCAAATCAGAAATAGAACATTATTTTTATAAACCAATTGGAATTTGTGTGAATTGAACCTTTATATCAATGGTTATTTTAAAATACAATCAGTATGTGTTGAAATTATATAATTAAAAATAAAATATTAATATGTTCTTCAAGCCTCTCCTTCTTCATCATTTTTTTAAATCATAATAATATTAAAAATATTTTTATAAGGTAAAATAGATAAAATGCATTTTAAATATTTACCTTTTTTGAATTTTTTTTATATTGTTAAAATAAAATATGTATAGAAATGACCAATGATACTCAATGGTATTGAGAAATATTATTCGTGTTTTTCATCTCTAAAAAATTCATTTCTGTGAGTTATATGACAAAAAACGTTTTTGAATCATCTAGACATGACATTATAAAAATTATTGCAGGAAATTCATCAGTAAGTGATAGAAATGTTGTTTGGGATCCTCCTATATAAATTTTAATCATATATCATTGATCTAAAAATTTATATAAAAAGGATTTACCAAAATAATAGATAGATAATGTCACCAAATTTTTAACATAAACATTTAATCAATAAATATGTCTAAAATATTCCCCTGATAATAACCCTAAGTCCCATTCCATAAACATTACACAATCTTTATTTATGTCAAATATTTATATTCATTCACATTGGGGATGATTTCTAGTATATAGTTTTAGATAAATAGTCAACCACAATTACAAAAAACTAAAAATATTACAAATTAAACACTTCTACTCACTATCCATTAATAAAACACTTTAAAATTGATTTATTTTTTCCATGATTGAAATCATCACAAATTTAGTATATTTTTTTAGTTCAGCTTCCCCGTCCTTATATTATGTAGAATATAATTCAAAAAATGTGATGGGCATACATATTTCAATAATTGGTGGAAAATTTATATTGAAACCTTTAGTCCATTAATATTTTAAATCCATGAAGAAATTTAAAAAAAATCATTACTTTTACCCAAAAGATGTAAACCCTGTATCATACATCATGAATTCATTAGATTATTAAAAAACACTATATCAACAATAAATCATAAATGTAACTTGTGGATTCCATAACAGTTTTACATTATAGCTTTAAATGTTTTGGTGTGAGTTACCTTCATAGATATATTTGGAAAACCAATCAAAAAATATTCCATAAATATCATAGAAGAAAAAATATTGTTTAACTCCATCTCATTAACTAATTAATTGCATATCAATCATAGGCTCACCATCCCTTGATTTATCAATGATCCGCCAATATACATAAACAATTACCAAGAACCATAAAATAATCATAACACAAAATACAATAAAAAAAATAACATTTCCACATTACAATCACAATACATAATTTAAATATATTTACATAATAAATCTCTTATAAAGAACATTTTCAAAAACAAATCATGAAAAGCGAATATGATATTTATTTTCATTTTGAAATTTTTTTTGGTATATAGAGGAATCCAAATAACAAATAATCAACACGAAAATGGAATGGTCGTTATCATTGCATACGTGAAAAAAAATATTACTTTTGTTATTTATAAATATGCTTCATAAAAAAATTCATTTAGAAATAATTTTAAATAAATTAAAGGAAAAATGGTTTAATTATGCACTGTACAGAAGAAGGTGATGTATATTATCAAAATATTCCTCAATGAAAGAATATTGAGATGAAGTCCCTTACCATGAGTCTGACTTATCATATTTAAAATTTATATTTTGAAATAATAAACATATGATAATTTATACATTCTTGAGAAACATTTTTAAGATTATTATTCTTTTTTTATCACTTATTTCCCTATTATAAAATTTCATAATTAATTTTGTTTGTATCGAATGTTTTATCGATATTAGGTACTTTAGTTAAAATGAACATGGATTGATGTCTATACTCCATGTGGCCATAAGTACATCATGTCCAAAATTTCATTAATGAAATAATAATCACTTTTATAAATCAATTATTATTTTTATATCAAACCATTTATTTTTAGTATTAAAAATTAAAAACATTATAATCTTATAGATGGAAGATAATACGGATGCCTGAGTAACATTTTCAATTTTTTATTGATCCTTATGTAAATAATGTGATTTTTTTCTAAAATGATCATCATATTATTACCATCGTAATAATAATTTAAATTTTATTTATATATCACATAAGTGATGGGTGGAATAAAAATAATTCATATCACTTCGTCGAGGCAATATATCACACGTATGCACGAATGACAATATCATTATTACGTGCATTGAATACATGAATGGAATTGAATTATTAATATTTTAAACTTATTATTAATTTAATAATATGATATAAAATAATTTAATCCATCGTTATAACTTTTACTGATATTCGGTAATGAAAAAAAATTATATAAGTTCGTGTGGCGGTAGTCCGCCATACACACGAACGAAATATTCATTTCCCATTTGATAAAATTGTAGATGGATTTATGTGATGAAATTAAAATAAATATATGTCAGTATATTTAAGATATTAGATTTTTTATTTCATCATAGAATATTACTATTTTTGTTATGCGGGAGGAGAAATAGAATAATCACACTTAAAAAACGTTACCTTTTATTCGGTTTGTCGCCTTTTAAAATCAAGTTACCACCTCTATGCAATATCATCTTACTAAACTATGTCTTAAATATTGTTGGTAAGTATTTTGAGAATATATTATAAAAGAATTATTCATAAAAATTTGGGTTTTATGCGAGATTACTTTAAAAGAGTGGGTACCTTTTAATTAGAAAGCGGAGGGGCACCCTTAGAAGCTCTTAAAATATTAAAATAATATAAATCGATTTTTTAATAAAAAATACTCCAACATGAGATATATATGATATCATATTAGTTTTGTTACAAATCCTTTAGTTTAATAAATTTAATACATGTATCTGTTTTATAAAACATATCATATTAGTGTACCCTTAATTATTCTCGTTTAAATTTAACTCTGTTGACAACATTTCATATTTTTAGAGGTTATATTTTATTACTTATATGGTGTAAATTCTTCTTTTATTGGACACATAATAACCATTTTCACCTTATTATATGCAATTTTTGATTTTAAAATATTTTTAGTATTTTTAAATAATTTAATAATTTATTTTTTTATAAAATATCGGTGATGTCATTTTTGACACTATTCATTTCATTGAATTTAATTAAAATTTTAACAGAGATATAAATTCAAAATAAACCATTTAATAGACTTCTAAAATGTCATATTAACATAAGAAATTAGGGTATGATATATGTTATGTCCATTATTATTGATTTTAATAATTATAATGTCACTTAATTGATTTCTTCATCAATAAACATATCACAACATCACCATTGTGTCACAGTTAATTTTAACAATTTATATCTTAATAATTTTAAATAAATTATCCTCATGAACTTAACAGATTTATATTTATAATGACTATTTATTGTTAAAGATATCACAAATATTGCACCATTTAAATATTATTTTAGTAATAAGAGACATGTTTATGATATTTTTTCCATTAAATTAATTGTTATAAATTTAATAATCATATCCAAGTTGCTTCCAAATTCCAATAGTTCTGTCAACGGATTCTATTGGTTGAAATAACTCCTAAAGAAATGTTAATACATATTTTATGGTAGTTTCTAATTATTATAATATTATTTTTCCAATTTGTTACCAAATTTTCCATTTAACCATGGTAAATAAAATAATAAATTTATTATTCACAAAATATATTTTGATAATACTATATCAAATTTTTCACAATAATTACAACAATTAATGTCCAATTTTGAAAATTCCATTAAAAAAAGAGAATAGAATTAATTTAATATTAATCCAATGGATAGATTGAGGAAACATGTTTTTAAAATGTAAATACCATCAAAACATTGACATGTGTTTATATCGAAATTAAATGTTTAGTTACATACAATGACAAAATATGGAATAAATTTTAATAAATAATACAACTACACTTTAAAAAAATTACGAGTGTAACCTAAATATTTAAATAAATTAAATGAAAATTCTGTTTTCAATTTAAATGATGTATTATTCATTATTCATTAAAATATTAATGTTATTAGAAAAATACGAAACATTTATCCAAACTATATTTTGATGAACAACTAAAAAATAAAAAGTTCATGTTACCTAACAGAACATATAAAATTTTCAAAACTATATTCATCCTTTCTTTTCCTTCAACATGTGTAAACAATAATGTTTTTAAAAAAATTATGTTTATCTATAAAATTTAATGTGTTCTTATATAATATCGAGAAAACAGATAAGATGAATTTTAATTATTAGATGTAATAAATAATTAATAAACAAAATCAAAAAACAAATTATATGACTGATTCTTATGCCCAAATTATATTCACATGAGTAGTTTTTCATAAAAACACATTCTTTTTATTCAATTGGTTTTTATTTAAATTTCTAATTAAGTTTGTAACCAATAATACATTATATAACCTTCTGTAAACCATATTTTTTTAATTTAGATAATATCCTTGATACCCTCCATTAAAACAACTACATGATAAGTAAAATATAAAATAATATTGTTAATAATATATTATTTTATGATATAACTGAGTGTTGTGTGCAACTTAAGATTTCCAAGAAACCCATTTTTTGTGCATCAGTTACAATATCAAACATAGAATTAATTTTTAAGTAAAATTATCATATAAAAGATAAATTGTAAATAATATGAAATATTATTATTCTATAATTACCTAGGATGTAATAAAATTAATTCACCAATATACATTAGTTTTAATTTTTAATAATAGAAGTACATTGTCGACAACTGCAGATTTTTTTAAAGAAAAATAAAATAAATTTTTAAAATAAATTTTTTTAATTACAATCACATTATAACTATTTAATTTAAATTAACAATGTTATTCAAAATCTATAATTTATGAAATAAAATCATTGTATTTAGTAACATATGCAACAAGAAATACAGAGCTCAAATAATCCAATAAATATATAAAATTAAATTTATTCACTTTGATTGCTTGAGAAACAGACATCCCCAAGTCTAAATGAACAATAATATCATATATAGATATGATTTATCATTAAAATTTGTGTGTATTAATATTATTAAATTAATTTTGAAAATTATAATTATATATTACTTAGAAATAAATTTAGATTCACTTAAATTAAAAATAAATGTTTTCTTAAAAACAATTTGTTTCAAAAAGAAGATTTAGTCACCCTAGGAACGAATAATTAAAAATTTTAGATTAAAAAATATAATATAAATGAACATAACATTATAAATAATAAAATAAAAAATATTATTATCATTATTTTTTTAAATTTTTTTAAAATATTTAATTTTTTGATGAATAGTATGAAATACTGATGATTAATTACAAACTATTTTTGAATTTAAATTATTTAAAAATTTAGTTCATATTTTGAATAGGTTTTAACATAAAAGTAGTTAAAATATATATATATATATATATTGATAATATATTTTTCATTTTAATAACATTCAAATTGAATTTAGATATAACAACATTTCACTATTTTGAACATTTTCTCCTCGAAAACTCTTTTATGGTGGAAAGTGCAATATTAATTTTAAATTAAATTTTTTACAAATTTGGAATATAATATTATAAAATAGATTTAAATTTTTTAATAAAATTATTATATAATATATAATAATTTCAACATTATTATTTATAAAAAATACATGAAAAGCTAGTAAAATATATATTCCATTATTGAGGTAAAAAATTCTTTACTATATGGTAAAACTAAAAATATTGGTGTGTAAATGAAATTAAACATGTATAAAATAGATTTTACAACCATAAATAGAAAATATAATATATATTGACCTATAATACTTCATTTTTACTCTTATACAATGTGAAACATTGGTACACCTATTTCGTTTGGAATATTACAAGTGTGCCACTATCCTAATTTATAAAAGACCACCCTTCTCCTCTACACATTATTACATAAAAAAAATTTATGAAACAATATATAAAATAAATTCCCAATTTCCCTCTTCCCATATTATAATTATTAGTTTTTTGGTTATAAATCCAACCATAGAGTGCTTTTGGTGCAAACTTAAAGGGTTTAACTAAGGATGTGGTAACATTCTTCATTGAATTATTATTCTTCTTCGACAAGATTAAATATATAATAATCCACAATGATATAAAAATCCCATATTATTAAATACACTATGTTTTTATGTTATTTTCATGACACAAAAGCATCCCTATTATAATCAAATTGGTTATGAAATCATCATTTGTGTGCACGACGTCCTACCACCTCCGGATCCATTCTCATTCATTTGTTCCATAAAACATCCCATGGTTCGTTATGATGATGGATATAACATATATATATGATATATTTATTTTTATTATACCAATATATTAATATTTATCATATATGACTTTTTTATTTATATTCCATAGGGGATACGATAACGTCTCTCATGTGTGCGTCAAACTACCACCTTGTGAAGAGATGTGATTTGTTTATCACTAACTCATTACACAAAATATAATAAAGATAAATTTTAAAATAAATATATTATATAGATGAAATATTTAAATATTAATTAAATATTTTTCATTATTAAAAAATAAAATATAATTTTATTTCTTAACTTCTCATTCGCTAATAGATGAAATGATTGTTATTGGATGTCAAAACTACTTCTTTCACAAAGCGATGTGGATCACTTTTCATAAACACATCACATGGATTAAATATCAAAGTTTATTTAAATAAATAGTATGGTAATTATTATATTATTGAAATTATATAAAAATAATTATTACATACCTCATTTTCATAATATTTGTTGAAAAATGGATGTGTTACTCATGCATATGTACGACCTAAAGTTTCTATAATCGTAACATACATTATTTATTAATACCATGTTTCATGATTGTTATTATAAGTATTATTTATATATAAATATGATTATTATATAATAATTATTAACAATTAAGTGATATTACTATATAATATACCCAATAACTGATTATTCATGGAAAACACAAATGAGAAAACGAGGTTGACAACACCGAAAATAATTAAAATAATGAATGATTAAAAAATAAAAAATGAATGATGTTATAATACGATAAATAGTGATAATATATATAATAATTTTTTAATTATTTATTTAATAATATATTTAAAACCCCAATACAATATGTTAATGTAACTTTATCCATGAAGAAGCGTGAGGTAAATGACATCGTTATAATTTTCTATCATTAAGGATTATCGTAATCTTATGAATAAAAGATATTTTATATAGTGTATATAATTAGAAATTGAAATGTAATATAATGATTCCATAATATTTTCTATAAGTTTAAGTTTAAATATAAATTGTTTCATCTAATGGTATTTGACATTAACATTAAAATTTGGTAATGTACATCGAAACTTAATTTATTTTCATTGATATATATTACTTATTCATTTTACATTGATATTATAGTATTATGTGTATAATGAATTTAAATTATATGATATTTTATTTACATAGGTTATATATAGATTTTCATTTTATGCACATAATCTATTTATTATTCAATTCTAACGTCAACGTTATGATATTTTTTTTATGTTTTTTTCAATATTTCAATTTTTTGGTATTGATTATGTTTGAATGTGCATTGATGAAAATTATTTATTCATGTGATAAAAACCCATTTAATTTTCAACTCAAATGTTGATTTGTTATTTTTTCAATTAATAGTAATATTTCTACACTATTGGTTATATAAAATTATTGAGAAAATCAATATAAGATACTCCCTGTTTTTTTATCTCTTCATCCAGAAATATGTTTTCACCCCAAAACATGTTATGCATTTTCTTTAAAATAAAAAAATTATTATTATCCTATGAATTTTAAATGATAATTTTATAAAAATTAGAAAAAATTTCAATTTTTTAAATTTAGTCATCATGTATTTTTCCAAATAATTCACGTTTGGCATGTAATAAAAATTCCAAATGAATTTTTTCAACATAATCATCATGAAAAAATTTTCTTCCATCATGAAAAATAATTTATATCCATTTTAGTAATTATGTCAAAAAAAAATTTAAATGAAAATTATTTTATATATTATTTTAATTTTAGTCAAAAAAATTAACATTCTAAATGAAAAGGTATTTTTCTGAAGTGCTTTTTATGATCATTTTATGATATTTCTATTAATTAGTTAAAAACAATTAATTACTACATGAATTGGTATATGTTTTATTGATAATATTATTATTCATTCTATGGAATAATTATAATTATTTTAATCAATTTATATATTGAAAAAAACTTTATAGATTCTTTTTCATTATAAATCACTTTTCTTTGAAATATTCACATAACTACGATCATAGGAAATTAAATATCCCCAAAATATCAATATTATTTATCATAAATATGCATATTTGTTAAACAAAAAAACATTTCTTGCAACACTATTCATCATTGACTGTTATATGTTTATCTTGGTATATTTTGATAAATAAATATTCTTTTCACAAGGTGAATATTTTATTATAAAACACATTATTAATTATTTAAATCTATTATTTTATATATCACAAATGATGTTGAATTAAATACAAGGGTGTGTCCCTATTATAGATATACTCTAGGTTAAACTATATTCCCAGGAGATGAACTAGTTGGCTTGTAATTGTTTAATGGGATTTTTTTATATACACACACATCTATTTTAATCATTATGAGGAAAGATATTGATGATAATGGTTTCATGATTTCTTATATTATTATTCTTAATAATAATGAATTTCATTCATTAATAATTTCACTTATTTTTATCAAGGATATTTTCAGAATGATATTATATCTCCTTGAACTTCCCTCCTAGTTTATATATTAAATAGACAGCTGGTTCATTTATTTTCTTTTCCATATTGATTATTACTTATCTAATAATTAAATCCAAATTATTTTAATTTAATATGTGATCATTTATTTACACTGTATTGTTTATTATACATATTGAACCATGATTGATTCTTCTCTAATTAACCCTTACTAAGAATTTAAGATCAACCAAGTATTCTTTTCATTCCCCATAAATCATCAACATGTACACATTTTGATATGCAAGGATATGATAGATTGAATAATATTATTCTTTAAAAACATTTTTAAATTTTATGTTAATATTAATAATGGGATCATGATTGTATCCATTTTACCTTAACTAATAAATTTTCAATTCATTATGTTCTTATTCACTGCCTCATATGATAACATAAAAAAGTAGACACTAGATATGGTTTACTGGGTTTAGGATCAAGACATGTGAATAAAATAAAAGTTTCCTAATATAGATTTCAATATAAATACTGATTAATACCTCATCTAGAAGATAATAATCACACAATATGTTAATAATGTTATGCGGGTCTTATAATGATGTTGTTGTAGGTAATAAAATATATTGATTCAATCAAATTATTTATAGACTACTATTTCTTATAAATCATGGGGGTTTTACAAAGAGTTATAGATGAAAAATTTAATTTTAAATTTCAATAGTAATTAATGAATTGATAGTTAAAAAAAAATTGAGATACACATATTCTGTTATTTAGATGGTCTGTATTTGTGAATTTTTCAACCTTTTATATAGTTTTTTGACCTAACCCATGTCAACCTATATTAGGTAAAAATTAACATGGTCCAAATAATATGAAAATTATTTTACATAAATAAATAGTATGTTGTTACTTATCTAATTATTAAATATAAGATTATGAAATAACATAATTTAATATTTTTAAAAACTGATATGAATGTTTCATAATAAATATTAGTTGATGTTTATTTTATGATATAATGATATCAAATATGCATGGAAAAAATATCCTTATATTTAATGAGCATTTTATTCATATGAATCAATTAAATCCAAGACCAATAATAAAATTATTCAACTAACTTTTATGATTTAGAATTTTTAATTATTTCAATGAATATTTTGAGGAACTATCTCATTAATGGGTGTTGTGATATTAATTCAATTCACAAATGAATAATGTATATACTGACATAAAAATCCCAATATGGGAAAAATTAGATTATTAGAACATCAAATAGATTGTGAATGATTCATACACATACAAATTGTTAATGCAAACAAGGTGGTTGAAGAATTAGACATGATTGATCATGGTGTTATATACATCATGTTGATAGAGAGTGAACCAATAATCATGTATATTGAAAATATTCACATATAAATTGTTATTGGAAATAAAAAATTATTAAATTTCAAGATAACAACCAAAATATATACATAGAGTTGATAAGGTTGTGACAAAATGAACAAAAATATTAATAATGAAAATTAAATCCATTAATAAAAGTAAATTGACTTCCCTTGTCCATGATGTTTTTGTGGTGATGTTGGAAAGAGGCTATTTCACTGTTTTTTACCCAATCATCAGAAGAAATTTAATTATAATTTTAATTTTCTTAGATTTATCATTAATCCCAGGTAAAATTATTGTTCCATAGATTTAATTGACAATTTTTAGGTGTAAACTATGATGTAGGGAATAACTGACTATTTTCCATGATACACAGTACTCCAAAATTTAATGAATAAGACAAAACTTCTAAATTGTTTATGGAAGACAACCCAATAATAATATTTAAATTGGATCATATTTTAATGGACATTTTTCGTGGTAATTTAAAATCTCCATCATTAAAAATCTATATGTGGGTTTATGGATCTCCTTACAAAGTCATCAAATTTAATAGAAATAATGGATGATTTTTCCTTCCGTTCTTTCCTAAACACTATCTTAATGGGGGTTTGATACATTATCACATTCCATTATCACTTGTATCTGATTATGATACAAATATTAGAATGAAATTATGGTGGAGACTTTATATGATTCTAATCATCATGTGAATTTTTTTTTGCTACAAATAATATTTAAACTAACTGGAAATTTGAAGGGAAATGTAAAATATTGAATTTATATTGAGAACTTTCATAAAATATTTTCAATATAAATATCACTATTTTTTACCATTAATTAATTAAATGAAAAAAATTGTCTCTGATCAAGTAAAAATGATGGTACCAAATGATACGTTTTACGGGGAAATATTTCATACTCTGACTTGTTTGGATGAAATAAGATAATTGAAGCATATATATGGAAAAAAATAAAAGATAAATTTTTCACAATCTGATCAATTTAAAATCCAAAAATTATATATAAAAAATTAAGGAAGTCCTCCACCAATAATTGCATGACAATGTTAACATATAAATTGGTGGATATAGTCAATATAAATATATATCCTAGGTAGAGTGAATTCTTGTTCAAAAAATGTGGATTCTATATAATCGGTACTCCATGAATTTTGAAATTATTTAAATAAATTGAGTTTTTTCTTACCATTTAAAATTTACATCTATCCTATATAAAGAACCTGGTATATTTTATCTCCCGTCAGAGAGTAATTATAGGAATTAATGATTTTAATTACTCTATTGTGAGATAATTTTGATTAAATTAGAATTTGTTTAATTAAGAGTCAGTCAATATACTGAAAACAAAGGTCCATTTTTTCATACAATGACAAGTCAACTAGTTATTGCTTATTTTTAGAATCACCTAATAGAGGAGACAATATGGAATCTTATGGAATTAAAGATAAAAAATTACTATCATTTTATCATGATTTTTTATATACTATTAAAATTGATTAAAATTATACAATTTAGAAGAACATGACACTGTAGAATCTACTATTTAATGTAATATATCCATCATAATAACTACTTCATAATTCACATTAAATTATTTAATTGTTCAAGGGAAATAAATTTAATTCATTATTTTTATTAAAAGTGAAAATTATTAAGTTCTATAATTTAATTTCGAAATATGGATCTAAAATTTTATGTCATCATTTTTAAAAAAACTTTTACTTAATTATTTAATTTTTCAATTGATTTTTTAGTCATAATTTTAAATAGTAAAAAATTATAATAGATTATTTATTTTGTGATATAATAATGATATAATTAAAAACTAAATAAATATCAAAATAATAGAAAATATCATTCAATATGTTATATTAAAAATAAAATATAAATATTGTTAAATTGAATAAACGAATTTTAATTTGAGGAATATTATGAAAACATTTGGCAGTGTCGACATAATGATCTCAGGAATTTTTAAATGTTACATTTGAATACTTTTGATTCTATCATAGAAGGTAAAAATATTTCCTCGTTAACTATTGATAAAAATGTTGACTAATACTTGATGATGTTGTATATTTATGAATTTTTGAATCATATTCAAGGAAGTTTTCAAATTTCTAACCCAACTTTTGCAGAGGCCCTGAAAAATCCATAATGTTATCTTAAAAATGTTGAAGAGATATAAATGGGAGAAAATAATTTTATTGGGGATTTTAAAATATAATATTGACTAATATATTATGAAAATTGATAAAAAATTTATAAATAAAATTATTATTAGGTATGGTGAAAAATGAAATTTATTTTCCTTATATGTTAAATATCAATTTTATAATACTTATTTATAACATTATTAAATATTAATAGCTGATAGATATATGATTTTAATGGATAATATTTCTCACTTTTTCATTCTCGTGATATTTTTGATGAGTTTTAGAGAATTATAAACAATATTATAAAAAATCAGGATGGATATATACGGTGTAAATTTTTTCCAAAATGATAAGACATTTATTTGACACCATCCATTGGTTCATGAAATATTTTAATATTTTAAGATGATCCCAAAGCCCAATGTTTAAAATCTTTATAAATCCACCTCATTTTTCAATGAATTAAAAAATTTAAAATTTTGGAATGAGAAAACATTATTGATAAATGAGTAAAAAATAAGTGAATCTCATTTTATCATTGAAAACACGAAAACATATAAATTTTTTTACCTCAATAAATTAATTAATTTACCACAAAAATAATACAATTCACATATGTGAATAAAATAATTTCAAAATTAAAAATTTGAAACCTCGTTGTTAACCATAAAAAATCCATGAAATAATATTGATACATTTGGGAACATATAAAAATACTTCAATAATATTAACATAGAGACCTTTATAAATTTTTCATAGCTAAGAAAATTCATAAAATAACTTTTTTCATTAAAAAAAATATAGTTTTCATTGACCATTTTATTCTAAATCAATGTTATAACTTGTTAAAACAATGTCAAATGTAATATACCCTTCATAATTATATAATAGTTTCCAATCCTGTTATTTCTCTTCATTTTTCCATCGATAAATAAATATTAACCAAATGAATTAGTGAAAAATATTGGGCCCATCCATACTCATGAGATATACCAGTCTCACTAGTTATAATATATAATTATCATGTAACATATCATTAATTTTTTTTTTTAGTTTTTAATTATAAATACCTTTTAAAATCATATATATCCATACAATAATTATAATTAATACTAATAATAATGGAATTTTTTTAATAAAATCATAAAAAATAAAATTAAATGAATTATATGTAATATGAAATATATTTAAAATCCAAGCTACCATGTGGAGGTTAAATTATTGGAAATTAATATTTTTATAGATGAAATAGTTTTCATTCAATATATGTTTAAAAACCAATTTCACTTTTCTGAAAAGTCAATAAATTCCCATAATTAAAACATTTAAAATAATTCGGTTTAAATATTTTGTATACTATAAAATATATTAGAAAAACAATTTGTGAACCATGGACTCATAAATAAGATAATTAATTAAATATTTTAGTTAAACTCATTGTGGATTAATGGAAGATGATGGAAATCATTAAAAACACGTATTGACAAAGGTACCATTCCATAACATAGGTGTGGCTTCATACATTCACTAAATAATTAATAATAAACATATATTATTTGTATAGATTCATGAAGAAAATTATAATTTTAATTAAAATATATTTATTCTATTTAAATAAATTATTTCTAGGTTCTATTAATTTTTTGGTATGGAAAAACTCCATTGAATTGCTTAGGCTCATTCGATCATTAACCACAATACTACATCAGTGCATCAACTTTTTCTATAGGATTTTTTTTCAAATAAACTAAAAAATCCAAAAAAAATTTATATTTATTATATGTATATATTATATACAATTTTTTTACAAAATATTTATTATAGTTATGAAAACTTATTCACGTCGATATATTGAAACAATTTTCCGTACATGTGCACAAACATAACTATCATTTTTAATGTGGTTAACAAATAAATAAGGTAGAATATATTTTAAATTCATAGTCTCCGAAATAATTTTTTAAATGTTATATGTATTAATTATTTATATACTTATGACTATCCCGAAAATATTGAAATGAAAAATGATTCCTATGTTTTTTTATAGGTGTTAGTCCAATTGTACGTATGGGTAATGTAATGAACCAATACATATTACCATTCAAAAAACGTACCCATATTCACCTGATACAATATTATGTGAATTCATGATAACCAATTTCATAAGACTATCACTATGTAATTCAAAACAATCAAGTGCGACAGATTTTTTCAAACATGAAACAAGATACAAGGAACATATACATAGTAGAATTATAATAAGAAGAAACTACCAGAATGATATATGACATAAAATAAGGAATAACATGGTACTATTAAAACTCAAAAACAGAAAAATGTAACATAATATTATATATCCATCAAAATAAAAAAGTAAACCTAAATCCAAATACCTATATTCTATTTGATAAGAGGAAAATCTCCAACAAACTCACCATCAGTTACACACACCAAGATAACAGGGAACATTACATATCACTACATTCCCATGCCTTTACATACCTAAAAATACAAAAAATGTATATAAATTAACTAATTCGTTCAGATGGGGTTATCCATATATGCTCGATAGGGTCCAATGAATGTTTTCTATATCATTTATCTGTACAAAAATATGATCATGGGAAATATTAAAAACTGTTATGAAAAGTTGTTAAACAACTTTTTTATCAAAGGCTTTGGAATAAAATACACTTTTTAAAAACATTAAAAAAATCCATAGAAAAAATTACAATTCATATCAATTTTATCAATATATGAAATCAAAGAAAATCATTAAAAATTACAATCATAGGAATGTCATTCCAAGGATTAAAATTGCTCTTTCTAGTTAGATAACATATACCTCAATGTAGAAAATATATTTTCTCATGTCCGTAGTCATAAACACCAAGTCTATATTGGAGAAGAGACACCAAAAACAATATAAAAGGGTACATAGGGTTTAGGGATGGTATGATGATACTAGATGTGAGACTGTTCATGAGTGTTGTATAATAAAACCTACTATCAAAGAGGGTTTTACATTGTAATTCATTTTTTATTGTGTAATTATCCAATGAATAAAATATTAACAGAGAATGTGTCTTCATGTTGAATTACCCATGATTGAAAAGTTTTAGGTAAAAATGGGATTTATGGTATAAAATATATATCTCAGTAATTAAATTTAATGGATTAATCTCACTGAAAACATTATGTCATAAATAATCAATTAACACCATAAATTACTTATTTAACTTATACAAGTAGCAAGCACCCATGTCACAACTCAACATATCCACACCACAAACCTATTCACCTTACTATACTTATCTCATACTCTACCTTCATTGCACTAATATCACACCACATGATATTTACCACTATTGTATCTTATAAGAAAAATTATTATCCACACAATAAGTCACATTTAATTTAAGAATGATTTTTCTAAAATAATACACCCCCTGAGAAAGATCCCACATGTTCACCTAACATAGAACTAATCTAGAATAATAAAACATTATTGGTATATTCTAATTAGTTATGCTCCAAAAAATAATTGTTCATAATGTTGACATTGGAATTATCATTTTTCCTTTTAAATATCACATTTCATTGTGTTTTATAGTCTCCATGCTTTTAAATACAAATTTCTCTCATTGGTGACCCAAAACCTCCATCACAGGAATCACCTATACACTTATTATTAGGTATTGTATTTGATACAATTTTTCATTAACCAAACTCTCTACCCCATGAGATCACCTGATCCAAAAATACTATTTTAATTCCTTAGTTTCATTTACATGTAACCATGTTCTATTATCCACCGATATTTCTTATCCAAATAATTAATTTACCACATCCTAACACATGTCCTCTAAATTTTGATCTTTATCATTCACAAAAACCATGGAGAAAATGGAGGTAGGTTAGCCATCATGACATTTGATTCTCGCTCAAATTTACCCAAGAGATGAAGGTAGAACGGTCCTTGTAGTTTAGCTTGGGTTATCAAATCCTCAGAGACCTAAGAAGAAACCTATAGACACGTACATTCTATGGACTGTTTTTGTTTATAAAGTAGCCAAATTGGGTTGATTTTATATGGTTTTAATATATAACTAACATATTTAAGTGAATTCAATTTAAAATAATGAGTTTATCCTAGGATATCGCTCGAGGTGGATTGGACGTTTTTATTTTTAATGATTTTAATTTCTTAAATTTGAGATGGTTTCATTTAAAGAGATAAATAACATCATCACATACTGGTTTATTGACAAAAACCTTTAATACTAATCACCTATACACTTTAAGGATCAATGTTTTGAGCACTTCAAGTTAAAGGTTCGTATTAGCACTTGAAGTCTATGGCCTTAAATTCAACAAGGACGATGGAGTTTTAAAATCATCAAATAAAAATCTCAATTAACGAAATGATTATAGATTAATGAGGTGATAAATAACATCCAATACATACCCTTGTTACTCCCTTGTGTCAACCCATAAGTGGGTTATCCCTCCAATGAATCTATGGTTTCAATGGAAGTGGAAAGTATACTCATGAGTGAGGAAATGGAGAAGTAAAAAAATGCAATAAAATAACAATCACTCCACCGTTGTGTGATAATCTCACAATGTTTGGTATTAAAAAGTTCTCACCTTGAACCAAAGGTATAAAATTGATAAGGAGAAGAATATAATAATAAGATAAGAAGATCTTTTATTAAGAAACAAGGATGAATTAAAACAACTTACATGTGAAAGAAGAACATTACAATGAGAAATTGGCAGCATAACATTAAGATGAAAACAAGCTCCAAGATTATCAAATCCTCCACCAAAACTACCTTAAATAGAAATTTTGTAAGCCTTGGGTCGATCCTCCAACAGTACGAATCATCCCACTTGATTATGATAGGCCTAGGGTGGTGGAAAGCTTGTGGAACTTAGACTTTTCCTCATTTGACCCGAGGTGGCAGCCAGCTTTCAACCACCGAACAGACGCGCTTTTATGACCTTTTATATGGACGAATCAGAGTGGGCCATAGAAGAATAAAATGGATCCACAGATTTCTCCTAACCTCCTGTAGACTTTGTGCCCATTTGAAGTTGTATATTTGGAGATATGATCAGATTAGAGGGATGTTTTTCTGGGCCGCAGAATCTGGCCCTGAATTGTATCTCTAACTTGGGGCGCCTTAATTACCACCATAGTGGCCGAATTATCATTATCCCATGAATAGGGATTTGTTCCTAAACATTTCCTCTATCATATCACAAAATTGGGGATTCATTGTTCCTGTATTTTGGGCCCCACAGTCTCATAAGTGGTCTGGTGTCCAATCTGCCTTCTCTAGAATTGCTTCCAATCATCTCCAAATATCTCCACCATTGTTTATGAATCATCCATTGATCCTTGAATTAAAAATGATCACAATTAAGTGTAGATATATTTCTCAAAATATCAAATTAAAATATTGATAATTACATTCCTTAGAATCATATGACTCATTGGGCCTAAATTTGTGTATATTAGGCATGAAGTGCACACATGATGATAATGGATGTTCATAATTGAAAATGCACTAACTCAGGCCCATAAGATCAAAAATAAACATTTAATACCAATAAAATTTAATTAAAATATATGTTTTTATTGGATAATCACACCCCCATCTTGATATTTTCTAGTCCCGAGCAAATAATTCAATGATTTTATTTGAATTCCTTTCTTCAAACACATTATAACAAACAGTGCTCACAATGTAAACTGCACACAAATATATTTTTATAACCTATAAAGATAATTTAAAACAAGATGAATTTAAATGCAGATCCCAATTCCAAGCCCATTCCTTTTATCAAATCCATCATCATTCTTCATCCAACTCAATTAGGTGTAATGATGTGTTGTGAATCACAATAGATACGGGGGTTCATTTTCATTCAAGGGAGAAATCATGGAAGCGCTAGGTGGAATCAAATTTAATCCTAATATGAGTATTATTCATTTTTATTATTTTTTTAGATTTTCTTTTTGCAGTATTGCTATAGTAATTGAGATTGCAGTTAATCAAATTAAGCCATGTAGCAAGACTTTGCCGATAACTCCCAGACTCAAAGGCCTTAGTGCACCAAGTGAATCCCACATACTCGGGAATATCTTTGAGTTAACTTAATCAAAATCAATGTCATATTACCATAAATAGAGATATATTGAAAAACTCAGGGCTTGAAAACTCTGGAGTCACGATCCCCAAGTGCCGAAATCCTCTCATTTTATCAATCCATTGCTCTACACACAATTTTTTATTATGATTATTTTTTTTATTTTTTTTGAATACTCATATTATTCATGAAAATAAAACCAACCTATTCTATTTATTACGGGACCCCAAAAATTCAAATTAGTACCCCACAGTCTATAGGACTTGCATTGTGGCATTTTGATTTAATGGATGAAAATAAAAATGATGAAAATTTTCATTGGACAACCAAACTTCCAAAATCAATGCTTTTAAACTTAATCATGAATTAATTTAAGAGTCAAGGTAATAAAAGTTATTGGCTATTTAGTTTTAATGTGTGAAAAACTATTATTATATGAATGATAAAAGAATTTTAGTTCTTTTTTATCATTGTTTTTTTAGACAAACATTTTGTTTCCACACCCCCAAACATAAAATGAAACTGCCCCTAGTTTCATAAAAATAAAATTTAGAATGGGGTACAGGAATAAAAGTGGAGTTCAATAAGGAAATTGAAATATGTGGATCATGGAATGAAGTCACCTGGTAGTTGAAGTTTGAAGTTCTTGTCGCTCGAATTTAGTCCTTTGATATCCTTGTCGCTTGCAAAGTTCCCGAGTGGAAAAAGGAGAACAATCAAACAAAACAAAACAATATATATATATTTATATTTATATTTATAAGTAAAATATAAGTATATATATATAAATTATAGAATAAGTAAGCACATTAAGCTGTAGGTCAGTGGTAAGCGTGCACCCATGTCTCCCTTCAGTGATGGGTTCGAGTCCCTATGGCTTCGCCGGTTGTGACGAGGTTGTCCCCATGGCCTATAGCGTGTCCCCTTTTTTAATTATTATATTATTTTTATTATTTATTTTTATTTTTATCTTAACCTACAAAATAATAAAAATACAAAAAAATAAACTGATGATACATTGTCTTCTTTTTATATTTCTGGGAATGGTATTACTCATGGATCACACCACGTGACACAGATGAATATGGTGCTACCCTTTCGTACCCATCCATACTCATAATAGAAGAACATGTCAAAAGTCTATTTATTTATTTTTAAATATAAAAATGATTAATTAATCTTATTTTAAAAATAAAGATGATTCAGAAAGATTAGAAACATAAAAACCACGGGTTTCCTCCTGTGCAGCGCTTTGTTTAACGTCTTTAGCCTGACATAGATCCTAAATTTATCAATTTTTTCCTGGTTCATAGATTGGATCAATTAACTCAACATCTATTTCCTGTTTATTGAATGATTCAATGAATGTTTTTAACCTTTTGACCATTGACCTTGAAAATGAGACCACTAGTGGGATCTTGAATCTCTACTGCCCCATGGGGGTATACATGATGCACTATGAAAGGACCCGACCATCTGGACCTTAACATTCCTGGGAGTAAATGAAGTTTTGAACTATACAAGAGAACATGTTTTCCCAGATCAAAATGTTTGACCTTGATATTCCTATATTGGTAGGCTTGAACTCTAGCTTTATTGATCCTTGAATGTTCATAAGCCTCCATCCTTAGTTCCTCCAGTTCATTGAGATAAAATTTCCTTTTTGTTTCGACCAATGAGAGGTCATAATCCATTTTCTTAATTGCCCAAAAGGCCTTATGTTCAATCTCCACTGGAAAATGGAATGATTTACCATAAACCAAACTATATTGGGACGTTACTAAAATGGTTTTATATGCGGTTCTATAGGCCCAAAGAGCATCTAAGAGTTTCTCAGACCAATCTTTCTTAGAGGGGTTGATAGTTCTTTCATGAATTTGCTTAATCTCCCTATTCTCTAACTCAGCTTGACCATTGGTTTGATAATGGTATGCAGTGGACACTTTATGAGAAATACCATAATTTGAAATGAGTGAAGAGAATGGGCGGTTGCAGAAATGGGTTCCTCGATCACTGATTATAGCCCTAGGAATTCCAAATCTTGAAAATATGTTCTCTTTCAAAAATCGAATCACAACTTGATGATCATTGGACTTAGTGGGAATGGCCTCAACCCATTTTGAGACATAATCAACAGCTAAGAGTATGTATAGGTATCCCTGAGAGTTTGGGAAGGGACCCATGAAATCAATTCCCCAACAGTCAAAGATTTCAACCACTAAGATGAGAGTGAGTGGCATTTGATTCCTTTTTGTGATGGACCACACTTGTTGAAACCTAGGAATGCTTTGAAAAAATGTGTAGGAGTCCCTTGAAAGGGTGGGCCAGAAAAGACCACATTGAATAATCTTAGCAGATATTTTTTTCTTAGAAGAAAAGTGACCTCAACATGACTCACTATGACAGAATTTAAGGATGGACTGTTGTTCAGATTCTGGAACACACCTCCTAATGACTTGGTCAGAGGAGAACATATAGAGGTATGGATCATCAAAAACATAGTTTCTAACATCAGAAAGAAATTTCCTTCGATCATGAGTCCCTGAGAATTTTGGAATGACTCCTGTAACTAAGAAATTGGCTATGTCATCATACAAAGGGCAGTCACTCACAGAGTATAAGTGTTCATCAGGAAATGATTCAGACACATAAAGGTGATTTGAGTTGTCTTTGAATTCCATCCTAGATAGGTGATCAGCTACAACATTTTCAACTCCCTTTTTATCTGTGATTGTGAAGTCAAATTCTTGTAAGAGAAGGACCCACCTAATCTGTCTAGCCTTAGCATCTTGTTTTTGGAAGAGGTATTTTAGTGCAGAATGGTCAGTGAACACAGTGATGGGGGATCCTAATAGGTAGGACCTAAACTTCTCTAAGGAAAACACAATAGAAAGTATCTCCTTTTCAGTGGTGGTGTTGTTTATTTGGGCATCATTTAAGGATTTCCTTTCATAAGCAATGACATAAGTAGTTTTATCACAACGTTTTCCTAACACAGCTCCTACAGCTAAGTCACTGGCATCACACATAAGTTCAAAAGGAAGGTTCCAATTTGGATATTTCATAATTGGAGGAGAGGTGAGAGAGTATTTGAGGGTTGAGAATGAACCCTCACAGCTTTTTGTCTAAACAAATGGAGCATCCTTTATTAGGAGAGCACAAAGGGGACGAGAGATTGAACTAAAGTCCTTGATGAATCTCTTATAGATACCAGCATGTCCTAAGAAATAACTCACTTCCATGACAATTTTGGGTGATGGAAGGTGACTAATGATGTCAACCATGGCTTTATCAACTTCAATCCCCCTACCTGAGACCAGATGGCCAAAACTAGTCCCTCTTTAACCATAAAATGTAATTTTTCCCAGTTTAGGACTAGATTATTTTCTTTAAATCATGACAAGACTCTCTCTACATTCCTCAAACAACCCTCAAATGTATCCCCAAACATAGATAAGTCATCCATGAAGACCTCTAGAAAATCCCATACCATGTCTGAGAAGATTCCCATCATGCATCGCTGGATGGTTCCAGGAGCATTGCATAAACCAAAGGGCATGCTTCTGAAGGAAAAGGTACTGAAAGGACATGTGAATGTAGTCTTCCCTTGATCCTCAAGGGAGACCTCAATTTGATTGTACCCTGAGTACCCATCTAAGAAACAGTAGAAGGCATGACCTACCACTCTATCAAGGACTTGTTCAATGAATGGAAAGGGGAAATGGTCCTTCTTGGTGAATGAGTTTAACTTCCTCTAGTCAATGCAGACCCTCCAGCCACTACTCACCCTTGTTGGAAGAATCTCTCCATCCTCATTGGTTATCACTGTGATTCCAGCCTTTTTTGGAAGCACTTGGATTGAGCTCACCCATTCACTCTGAGCTATGGGATATATGATACCAGCTTTTAACAATTTCAGAAGTTCCTTCCTTACTACCTCCATGAGATTAGTATTGAGTCGCTATTGAGGTTGACGACATGGCTTTTAATCCGATTCCAGAACAATCCTATGAGCCCCGATAAGTGGGCTAATCCCAGGAATATCATAAAGGGTCCAACCAATGGATTTCTTGTGTTTCCTAAGGACATATAGAAGAATCCTCTCATGATTGTCTTCTAGTGAAGAAGAAATGACAATAGGATGTGTTTGATTTTCCCCTAGGAAGGCATACTTTAGTGCAGCAGGAAGTTCCTTAAATTCAAGATCAGGTTGGTTCAGAATTTCAGCAGAAGATTGGGACATTGGATCAAGATCAATTTCTTTTTTTAGAGTTTCAGATATGATTGATTCCCCACATGTAGAAGTTTCAACTACTATATTGTCTTGATCAGATTTAGGGAAGGAATTTGGAGTGGTCTCCATGAAAGTGGTTTCTTGAAAGGTTTCACTGCTTGTTGGACCTAAGACTTCATCAGAAGAGCAATTTGAAAATGATTCAAGCCAAGGAGATAAACTTCCTTCATGTGAACAAAGGAAATCAATCTCATCCTGACTTAAACAATCATCAAATATTCCTTGATGTTCCATGGATTCATTATCAATGATTCATATCATGTTTACTTCATGAATGTCCTCATCATCCCCTATTTGTGATCTTGCATTATAGATGTTCATGTCTAGACTCATGTTCCCAATTGTGATGGTCATGTTCCCATTTTGGACTAATAACAGAGTTGATTGTTGCAAGGAAAGGACGACCAAGGATGATTGGGGGGTTTTTCCTTTTTTCATAAGTTTGGAAGGTTGTCGAGGACAATGAAATCAGAAGGGTAGATGATGTTTTCAACCATAACCAGAACTTCCTTCAAAATCCCCTTTGGAACCCTAATGCTACGATCAGCAAGCTAAAGTGTGACTGATGCAAGTTTGAGCTCTTCTAGTCCTAACCGGCAGTACACAACATATGGGATGAGACTGACACTAGCACCTAGGTCACACAAGGCCTTGACAACTTTTCTCTCTCCTAGTTCAACATTGATGTAAGGGAAACCCGAGTCATTCAATTTAGGAGGAATGGTCCCTTGAATGGTGGTACTCACATTAGCAGCCAATAGGACTTGGTTTTTATGTGAAAATTTTCTTTTAAAAGTGCACACGTCCTTATGGTACTTTGAGTAGGCAGGTATGGTTTGGATTTCATCGAGAAGGGGTATGTTCAACTTGACTTGTGAAAATATTTCACTCAATGTTTCACTCAGTTCAGGCTTGGTTTTCCCCCTCATGTTTTGAGTAAATGGTGCAGGTTTTGGGGTTGTTTGTTGAAGAGTTGTTTCCTTGACAATGTTATCAGTTTCCTCAGTTTGATCTTGTGGTTCATTTGAATTTAAATCCATGTTTGAATCTTCATGTGGTTTCTGAATGATTTGTTCAGGCTTCTCAATTGATTTCCCTCTTCATAAAACAGTCACATACTCTAGTTGTTCATGAGTTGTTTGAGCACAACTTGACACTCCCCTTGAAGTTGAAGATGGAACCGCCTGATTAGGCATGGGTTCCTTTCAAGTTTTGTTGGTTTGAAGTTCTTGTTTTATGGAATATACTTCTGAGTTCATCCTCTCCATTTTTTTGAAATTTTTTTGCAGTAGGCTTTGTGGAACAGTTTGGGTTGGTGCTTGAGAAGACTGGTTTATCCCGGGGGGATATTTTGGAGGTGGGATGGTTCGTTGAAAATGGAATGGTGGCTGTTGGTATTGTATAGGTTGGGTTTGGAACTGGTTTGGGGTTTGTTGGTTCTGATGGGGTAAGGATTTTGTCCATGTGGTTGGTTAGGTTGTTGGTTATCCTTCCAGCAGAAGCCTGGGTGTTCGTTATACCTTGGGTTGAAGGTGTTTTGGTATTGAGGCTTTTGAAAGAACAAAGAATTTACATACACTGGGGGTCCTCCTAAAATAACATCCATGATGGATGGAATGGTTGGGAAGTTGATGTCTTATGGTCATGTTTGTCACAAATTGTGCAAACAGGGTCAACCGTTTGGATTTCATGGACTTTCCTAAGGTATATCACATCAACCATCCTAGAGAGTGCATTGAATTTAGCCCTAAGGATTTCCTCTTCTCTAAGTATATGAATTCCAGTATTTCTTTGTGGCTTTTCAGAATAATGGGAAGTTCCCCATGTTTGGTTTTGTTCAGAAAGGCTTTCTAGATACTCGTAATCATCATTTGGGGCTTTGTTTTTAAGGTTTCATTACACATCATGTCAATGAATTGTTTATTCCCTAGACCCAACCCTTTATAGAAAATTATCACTTGTTCAGGTATAGAAAAACCATGGTGTGGAACCATGTTTAGATTGTCTTTGAACCTCTCTCATGATTCATAGAATGACTCTCCCTCTTTTTCAAAAACGTTTTGGATACTCTTTTTAAGTGCAATTTTTTAGTAGTGGGGAATGTATTTTTTATAGAATTCTATTTGTAGGTGGTCCCATGAGTTGATGGATGATGGTCTCAAATTGATTACCCACTTTTTATCTTGATCCTTTAAATAAAAAGGAAATATCCTCATCTTAGCTGATTCTAGTTGATGTGGGGGACACATGGTTTCTACAATGCCATTGAACTCCTTAATGTGCAGGTATGGCATCTCGGACTCCATTCCATGGAATGTGGGAAGGTGGTTTAAGACATCGGGTTTAAAGATGTAGTTAGAATCTCCTATGGAATTGTGTCTAATGCATGAGGGGGCATTGGTCTAGGAAGGTGTGAGGTAGTCATTCATGGTTAGATCCATCGCATTCCCCAAGTTTGGGGCTGCCTCATTTGGGTTTCCATTTTTGTTTCCTCTGGGGTTTATGAGTTGGTTCCCTTTAATAACTTCCATTGAAATGGGCTCAATTTTGTACTATAGAGTATTAGAAAGATTATGATCTAATGGAATGAGTTCCCTTGGTTTATTTGACTCCCCAACCCCAGCACTATCCACCCTAACTAGACAGATTGATTGATCGCGGGTGTAGGTGGACATGCGCCAAATGAAAAAAAATGAGAAAGAGACAAGATAATAGAATTTTTATGAGAAAAGGAGAAATGGGGGAGAATATAATGGGTGTTTAGATGACTTACCTGGGTCCCCGACAACGACGCCAATATTTTATTCTCGCTCAAATTTACCCAAGAGATGAAGGTAGAACAGTCCTTGTAGTTTAGCTTGGGTTATCGAATCCTGAAAGACCTAAGAAGAAACCTATAGACACGTATATTCTATGGACTATTTTTTGATATGAACTGGCCAACTTGGGTTGATTTTATATGGTGTTAAGTATAACTAACAGATTTAAGTGAATTCAATTTAAAAGAATGAGTTGATCCTAGGTTATCGCTCGAGGTGGATTAGACGTATTTTCTTTTTAATGATTTCAATTTCATAAATTTGAGATGGGTTCATTTAAGTAGATAAAATAACATCACAACTTAATGGTTTAATGCCTACACCCTTTAATACTAATCACCTATACACTTGACGGATCAACGTTTTGATCACATCAAGGTAATGGTTCGTATTAGCACTTGAAGTGTGTGGCCTTAAATTCAACAAGGATGATGGAATTTAAAAATTATCAAATAAAAATCTAAATTAAAGAAAAGATTATAAATTATTGAGGTGATAAATTACATCCAATCCATCCCCTTGCTACTCCCTTGGATAAACCCATAAGTGGGTTACCCTCAATTGATTCTATGGTTTCAATGGAAGTGGAAAGTAGACTCATGATGGAGGAAATGGAGAAGTAAAAAAAATGCAATAAAATAACAATCACTCCACCGTTGTGTGATAATATCACAAGGTGTGGTATGAACATGTTTCACACCATGAACCAAAAGTATCAAAGAGATAAGTAGAAGAACATAATAATAAGAGAAGAAGAACTTTTGTTAAGAAACAAGGATGAATTAAAACAACATACATGTGAAGGAAGAACATTACAAAGAGAAAATGATAGCAAAACATTAAGATGAAAACAAACTCCAAGACTATCAACTCCTCCACCAACACTGCCTTAAATAGTCATTTTGGAAGCCTTGGGTCGAGCCTCAAACAGTACAATGCATCCAACTTTATTATGGTAGGCCTAGGGTGGTGGAAATCTTGTGGAACTTAGACATTTCCACATTTGACCCGAGGTGGCAGCCATCTTTCATCCACCAAACAGACTCGCTTTTATGACCTTCTATATGGCCGAATCAGAGTAGGACATAGAAGAATAAAATGGAGCCCGAGATTTCTCCTAACCTCCTGTAAAATTTGGGTCCATTGGAAGTTGTATATTCGGATATATGATCATATTAGTGGGCTGTTTTTCTAGGCCTCCGAATCTGGCCCAGAATTTTATTTCCCAATTGGGCCGCTTTATTGACCACCAGAGAGGCCGAATTATCATTATCTCATGAAGCGTTATTTGTTCCTTAACATGTCTTCTATCATCTCACAAATGTTGGGATTCATTGGGCCTGTATGTTGGGCCCCACAGTCTCATAAGTGGTCTGGTGTCAAATCTTCCTTCTCTAGAATTGCTTCCATTCATCTCCAAATATCTCCATCATCGTTTATGAATCATCCGTTGATCCCTAAATTAAAATTGTTCACATTTAAGTGTAGATATAGTTCCAAAAATATAAAATTAAAATATTTATAATTACATTCCTTATAATCAGAGGACTCAATGTGCCTAAATTGGTGTATATTAGGCATGAAGTGCACAAATGATGAGAATGGATGTTCATAATGAAAATGCACTAACTCGGGCCCATAAGATCAAAAATAAACATTTAATACCATTAAAATGTAATTAAAATATATGTTTTTATTGTATAATAAACATTACATAATGTCAAGAATGTTTTATTGGATAATGTAGGCTCCCAAGGAGAATTATGTACGTTTATGAGGAGGGTAATAACCTTTTTCCTTTTATATAACACTTTAATAGGGGTGTTACATCCCTAAAAAACACCCAAATGTCTATAAATACCTCTAATTATAAATAATAAACACTTAAAATAGAAACGCTTCATACTTATTATTCCATAATTTTGTAACATCATCACCATTGGAATTCCCATACATATGATGTCATGAAGAATACAGTTGATTTGGTAAAATGATAGGCCAATACTCCCTCCCTGATGATTAGTGTTCCCATGTCTTGATAGAATTTTATTTATGTCACCACAACTATTTTAAAACTATAATAGAAATACCATGAAAAAAATTCTTCTAGGTATGAACGATCTCAATTGGATTATCAAAAACCTGAACAAATAGATCTTTCTCATCTCTTTCTTAATCAAAACATTTGAAAGATTAGTAAAACACCTAATGTGCTAATATATTGAAGAAAACATTGTTTCCGTTCAACTAATATATAAAAACTAACTTATAATAAACCTATCCATGACTCCGAAAAACCTCAAATGGCTGAGTATGAAAGAAAATCGACATTCATTATTTTTAAAGTCTACAAAGACATAATAAAATATATAAATTTATGAAAATTCATTATCCAAAAAAAAGATCCATAAAATGATATTGATGGTATACTTTATATTTTATAAAACATTGATCCATAGACAGAAATAGAATTATATCCCCAATCCTATAAAATTTATACATGTTGAGACTCAGTACTACTAGAGTGACCATTTCCACCTCGTCCCAATAAACATTTGACATGTAAAAGAGACAAAAATAATCCCATATGGGAGCCATTCATATTTATTTCTAATAGATGTTATTATAGGAAATATCAACTATTCACAAATGGTTATCCTATTATATAATAACATATATAATGTGGGAATGATTCATAACCCCCAGGATCTGAAAATCACACTTTATATAACCATCTTTATAAGGATGTTATAATGTAGTTCCTAAAACCTAGTCCCACATAATCTTTGTAGAATCTACTAGAATCAAAAAATAATTCTAGTATCCCTATTTGAGATAATATTAAAATTAACCCCTAGTAACGTCTCAAACTATAAAATATAAGTTATAAAAGGATAATAAAATTTTATGGTATCCCGGATCAGAATGAAATGAGTAGACATTTTGAAAGGATTAATCTACAACATGAGGTCTTTCAGTAATCTAAGAGTCCATTTAAATCCAATAATATTTATTACCTGGAATTCTAATGAATTTTTTAAACATGAACTAAACCATAATTTGTAGTACCAGAATATTTTAGATTCTGTATATATAAATTTTCCCTAGTGTAAAAATATGAAAAATAATCTATAATATTTCACTTGATATATAGAAAAGAAAAAAAATAAAAATTCATAATTCATCTTCAAAATAACAATATCAATTACCATGAATAATTATGGTAGTCTTGGAACATTAATATACTAATGATGAAAAAAATTCTTGTTCTTGAAATAAGAACACCATCATATTGAGACACCAACAACAAATGAATATTTCCCCATTTATGGTTTCCACTAATCCCATAAAATAATTATCCTACTTCTAAACATCTATTATATACTCTTGGATAGATAATGATAAATGAACATGGGTTCGAACCACATCTTAATAATCAAATTTAACATCTAGATGATACTAAGGGAAAATCACCCAAATATTCCAATAATATTTTGATTCCAATATAGACTTTGGAAGAAATATCATACTCTTAGTTTTAGTAATTAGATTCCATTTCATTGGGTTGTATGTTAAATTGAGGTCATATTCATCATGGAATAAAAATAATATGTATATGCAATAATAGTTTTTTTTGATAAAATATATAGCCCATAATATTGGGATAATAAAAAACCATGATCCCTAAAAATAATGTCTCCAATATATATATTCATTGATAACTAAAAAATATCTATGTCTTGAGTAGGGTGTTCTTCTTATACACCTACTACTAAAAAGATACATAAGTCAATACATTATCAACTTGCATTTGTGTACAACCTAGACTAGCACTAGAAGAATCATAGTACACGACATACCCATTTCCTATCATATATACTATTATAAAGTGAGATAAATCCATAATCTATTGCAAATCATCAAAATAAGTTTTAAATTTTGTGTCCATGGATAAAATGACAAATTCATTTACAATAGAATAATGTGGTGAATTTAGAATCTTGAAATAAATTAAGAACCACTTATTGAATCTAGTAACAATGATGAAATTCCAAACTCGATTAAATTATGTGGCAATACCCATGTAAAAATTCCCCCTAACATCTAATTATTTATGGAATAGCCCAATTATAAAATAATGTTCCTTATAAAAATCACTTATTTAATCCATAAATTTGATTTTTAGGGACACCATTAATATTAGTGGAATCTCAAAATCTCAAACACCAAATTTATATGGTTCTCATGTTCATCATAAAATCTATATTAAACCATAATATCATTGAACACAACTATAGAAATTGTTTCAGGAAAATATTTAGAAATCTAATTCATCAAATCAAAAACAAACTATAGGAGTATTATTTAGACCAAAACTCATAAGACTATATTAATAGTTTAAATACCAACTATTGATTTCATTCATTTGAATATTGGAAAATAGATCCCAGATCTAATGATAATTAGTATGAAGATTTATTTTTGAAAACCTCTTGCCTCTCTTAATCTAATCAAACAAATCATCAACATGGGGAAAAATATTATTGTTCTTAACCATAACCATGGTCAAAATATGGTAGTCTACACAATATTTAAATGATAAAACAACCTTCATTTAAAATATAATATGGGATACTCATTTTTAAATGACGGGACTAAATATCCATTCTTTGTATGATAGATTAACTCAAACATATGCTCCTTCAGATCAACAGGTTTAACATGATAATATAGTGTCGATATTAGTTATATACCTTGAACTATGTCAATCAATATCTCTACCTCCCTCTCTGGAGTTAGACTGAAATATTTTTCTAAGATGACCTAAATAATGTCTCAAATTACTATGGGATGACCTCTAGAGGACAAATCAACATTAGAATCATCATTAATGGTTTAGAACAATCTATATAGATTTTTTATGGTGGTTGTAATTGCACATACCATGGACACTACCCTCCCAGAAAAACATAGTTTCTCCTCTTGATAGAATAGAATTAAGTATTACTATGTTAACAATCTATATCAGAAAAGAGATAGAAAGGAAAATATATATTGAGGATGATTTCAAATATAAAATATTGAGATGAAGAAAAATATTTTACTATAATTTCATCTTCTATATATATTGAAACTTAAAGTTACCAAAACCCCCTCTATCTTCAGTCAAAGAGGATTCATTAGAACTATCACGAACCCAAAATTGGTGTAGACTCATTTTTTTCATAGGTAAGCTTAGAGTAATTTTATTTGATCATGAGGGGCCCTAAAATTGCATTTCAGAGGAAGTTTTACCTTGTCATTTTCACACACAATGATCATATACCATTTGTTCCCTAACAACCCATGAAATCTACAATGTACTTATCTCTAAACCCCATTAAATCTCTCAATAATCACTTCTAATACCATTTTTACATGACCTACCTTCTTATATAAGAGGGATGTGATATCCAGATGTCAAGCATTCCATCCTCAAGACGAATGATTGAAAATGACCCCAAGAGTCCCGCCTCCAATAGACCTTAGGGTGAAAACTAGTACATAGCTTATAAAATTCACACAAAATTTAGAGTCAAAACCCTTATATAGTACTATAGTAAGGATATAATATGAATAATCCTCCAAAAAATCCATAAAAAATAAATATAAATAAGAAAAATCCATCCCACATGCATTTATATCTAAAACATGTAGAGGTACCATGATAACTCTAAAGTATGTTCCAAAATAAAACTAATCAGGGGAAAATAATATATCCCAAACGTCTAAGATAGTAAAGTCTAACATGGTCTGTGTAATCTACATAGAAATTAGAGTAGTGTTTTATATACCTAGAGTTAGAATACAGGTATACCTAGTTGATAAATACCATGTCACTCATTCATAATTGGGAGAAGCATACTAATTCCCATGTTTCAAAATAGTAGAAACTCAAAATCACCTAACATGTTATACTATCAACCCTAACCATACCATGGAATCCTCACTTAATAATGAAATACATATAATGTAATGTAGTAAGCACAAGAATATTTGTGTACTCCTCCCCACTTCCCACTATTTAACATATCATCCCCAACAGAAAACTTCATGATTCTACCAAACTATTCCATAATCCAAACTATGACAACCTTCCAACATAAAAATAATCGACACACAACAGCATATCATGCCCACAAACACCTAGGCCGCAACAACATCACATCTTTCTTGATAACATATGTGCCTCATCCCGAATAGACCTGAAAAAAAGTCAACTATCACATACCCATTTCCATCAGTCTGGTATTAAACCCTTATCCATTACATTATCCCCTAATAGTCTTGGGCGGTCAATGCCTAAAATAAGTGTAAATGTAATGTTAGTAAACGTTTATCCATCCTCAAATAGGGGCATAGATAACGACACCCTTCCACATAATATTTCTAATCCTTTAGTGAAAAAAATGACTTCTTGTAGTATAAGATCATGGATGTAATAGTTATATTCATAGTGATTTAACAACCTAGACCCCTAGGGGATCACTCCCTATTGATACATCAGTAACCACCCTAAGGCATGCCGGTAAACATCAGAAAACACCCTGAACGTCACCCATTAATCTAGAATCCTATGCAATATAGCACAAAATATCATACCATTAGATAGTTGAATGCTACATAGAACATATCAATCCTCAATAAATATTTCCCATTTTAGGATAGAGCCATCAACGTAGCTGCTACTAAGGAGAAATATCGAATTAATCTCAAGTAGTATCCTTCCAAAACAAGAAATATGGAAATATCTTCTAGAGTCAACAGGGATACCAAAAAAAACACTCCCTCTATATTTGATGGTTCTAGTTCTACACCCTACTGAGACACCACATTCTAAAAAATGGATATACCGTTTTAAAAAAAATCACATTGACACCTTTCAGTAGAAGTGGTGGTGTCAAAGGACCTCTAGGATAGTCCTGATATGCTCGTTATTCTCCTCATATAACATCAAGTAAATCATGATTTATTCTGAGAAAATGAAATTGAATCGGTCTATGAACTAATGAAATGTCGTGTTCATGAGCCTCATGAGCACAACTGGTGTGTTGGTAACACCGAACAACATCATTATGAGCTCGAAGTTCCTATAACTGCCCTTGAATGAAGAATTTGGGATGTCACCCTCCTTCACCATAAATTAGTGATACCAAGACCTCATATAAATCTTGTAAACCCAACTCACTCACCTCAGTGAGTTGAAAGGATCATCTATCCTCAAGAGGGTGTCACAGTTCTTGAATGTTTCTTGATTTAGTCATTGGTAGTCAATGTGAAGGCTCATAACACAATATTAATTTTTTTAAAACAAGACATGAGAACACCATGGTTATTATTTGGTTAAAATTAAACCATTCCTCATCATGAAATCAATTCTAATCCACAACCCCTGCATCTAAGAATGTGCCATCCGATGTGAAGCCAATGAAATTAGACATGTACCGGGTTGTATATATATCCCAGAGTTAACATCTCTTCGAGTATGTATAGTCATAACATCATTCGGAAAAAAACTAGAAACACACTAAATATTTCTAGAACCAACACCATCACAACATTCATCAATCCCACAAATAGCTAATTAAATACGGAATGTTGTGGAAACAAACACCACATACCCACCTAACACCTCCACATTCCAATGATTTCTACACACTGTCCTTTCAAATTTTAATACATAAATAATCGCCGAATGTTGTCTACAACTGCATGGAAGGAAAAAAACCTGTCTATTACATGGATGGAATCATATGTCTTCATTTGTAGAAGAATGATATCCCCAATGGACTGATGCATCTCCAATGCTTGTCTTCATCATCGAAACACCTCATCTATGTTAGTTTGGCCTCTGTCTAGTGTAATAAACAATAGGGGACCAATGGTTCACTCTATGTCAAGTACCAATGAGTTGGCTAGAATGGGTGAAAATTACGAGTATCATGCTCTCTATTAAAATAAGTTACAAGAATGCATTCCAATAAAAATTGATCATACATCAAACGCTATCTGCCCCACATGAACTACTGCCTTTATGGAATGTAACTACAAACTCCTAGATCCTATGGCCCGGGAATGTCATCTTCCACCCAGACCAAGCCCTAGTGGAGGTCCTTGAGAAGCACCCTATGGTTGGCATCCTCCTACACCACCCCCTTGGTGGAACATGGTCTTGTTGTCCTTGCTAGTGGAAAGGACTAGTTTGAAACCACTACTGAGGTAGGAACTAGACCTACCCAACCCCACAATACATATCTTGAGTCAGTACTATCATCAATGGCTCTCAAAACCTTCACAAAAATAACTCCTCACCCCTAGGAATGTCAGATAAAGGAAAGGTCAAGATGGTCGGAACTAAAACTGCTTGGGTCGGCTCCCCATTGGATGAAACCTGAAAGGAACTGACGTCGGCGACATGCTACTGATGACTGCATCCTTTGAAGTTCATGTCGCACTCTCCTCCTAAGGTATACATTATCATGATATAATCCATTCAACTAGATGAGCCTCCTCTTAAACCTCTATGTTTTTTTGGTATGGTGAATGGAGTAATTGCATACTGAATAGATGGACAGAGTTCATACTCTATGTGGTCTTCTCAACACTCCTCTTCCACAAAGTGATATAATGTAATATATATGATATCCGTGAAATTGATATACATTTACCTGTACCAAATACTCCCATACTATAGGGAGAGTACCTCTTACCTCTTCCCGACATTCATCATGGATGAATGTAATTCCACCACAAACTCATTATTAAAGTCACTGGATGGAACATCTATCTCCATCCTCTCCCCAATGTAATGAATCCACTACTGATGTGCTACTCTCCTCATCTAGATCACCCCTAGATAAACATAGTACTCTATAGGTCCCCAGATCAAGCTAATAGTTATCCATATCTCTTCAATCCAACACTTTGTCTCCATATATGAGACAATTCCCTCGTACTTTCATAGAGTTTGTCGCTGGAAAGCAAGTAGCATATTATGACACTGATCATACTCCTCTACTATATTGACCCTCCTCGAGTCATCCATGTTGGCTTGCTAACCCTCCAATACTTGTACCACATGTGGGAAACATTCAAGAGCCATAGATGAATGGAAAACAAGTTACTACTAAGACTAGTTATTATGGAATATATTTATGATACATTTTAAATTGTCATTTATTTTAATTTCTATAATACACATAAAAGTCTAGAACCCATGATATCATGATGCTTGTACAATTACAAGGGTTATACCCCATAATTGGTGTTACATCAATTGGATTTTTGGTATGTTCAATATCCATGCATCAAATAATGGGGGGATTAAAATCTCATTTCCAAGCTAATCTTCCCCAGTCTATATAACTAACTAATATCACCATACATTGATTCCCTACCAACCCGTGGAATCCTCACTATTATTAACTCCAAAATCCATGCTATATCTCAACCATCAAATATTATACCATTATATAATGTCCCATATTCATCAAGATGAGGGGAGGGATATCAAGATTCCAAGTCTCTCATTCCTCAAGATGAGTGAGAGATTATGGCCCTGGATTCTCGCCTCCAATAGGCCTCAGGGTGGAGACCAACAAAAAGGGTGTAAAAATACCACAAAATGATAGGCATTACACATTTTATAGTAACTATGTTCATGTGATAAGATTTATCAAACTTAAAAAAATCCTAAACATGTATATATAATGATAAAAATATCCATCCCATACAAATGTTTATTAAAATTACAATAAATATTAAGAAACTCCAAATTACCAAAATAAAATTATGGAGTGATGTAGAAATTTTCCCCAACGTATGATCTAGTAATGTGTAGTATAATCCATGTTACAAACATATAAACATGGAATACATTTTCTATACCTAGGGTGAGCATACAAGAATACTCCATAGGGAAAACAAAATTCACCCATGAACTAGTGGGAGAATAATAATAATTCCACTATAAGAAAATAGTAGAAACAAAAAAGCACCTAACAAGAAATACTTTCCACCCCAACCTCACTAACTCACACTCACCAAATAACAAAAGTCATGTAATGCGAAGAAGTGAGAATGTCAAAATTTGGGTATCACACAACACTTCTATAACACCCCGAAATTTTATGATAAAGATTCATTTTAATTTTATTGATTTCTAATGTTGTATGATACACCAAGATTAGCTTTCTCTATACACAACACTATATTAGCTTGTAGTATACACAACACTATTATTGGCTTGTTTTACGCACAATTTCAAGTAATTTTTATAGAATTCAACAATGAATATTGATTTAGTTTAATGAAATAAATTTATATTATGTTATACGCAACACAAAAGGAATATTTCCTGTAACACCAAATGAATCTTTCCCGCAACACTGACTTGGCTTGTGTTACATATCAAAGAATCCTTCCTCGATGGCTTACGTTGTACGCAATACTGAGTTTCACTAAACGACAATATATTATTATAATATTGATATGAACTAGCCGTTATGAATAATATTAATCATAGATTGAATTTTACAACAATATCATTCATCTTACATATTTTCTAGAACATGGTATTAGAAGAAAATTTATTTTTCGTATAAATGAAGTATTTTTAAAAAAATTTAGTTTGGTCACGTTTTGATGGAACACCCATTTTAAATCTAAATTTTGACAAGTTTATAAGTTAAAATTGAAAAATTAAACTTTTTATTTAGAATCAGGATATAAAAATTTTTGTTGGATAATTTTTTTAGATTATTCAGATAACCTTCATATTTTGATGAATTGTAATAATATGCAAAATTTTAATTAAAAACAAGTTTTTTCATTGAGACTATTTATATGTTTAAATTATAATATTGAATGATTTAAATTTATAAATAGAAAATATATTTAGAATTTAATTTAATGAATGTCATTATCATTAAATTATATTGAATTCATAAGTAAAAACATTTCAATATATCACAATGTTTTAAATATTGAAACCTATTTTCTCAACCACATGATTATTTTTTAATTAATTAATGAAACAATGTATTTTTAATTTGTAAAAATATATTCCATATTTGAAATCAGGAGATTAAAATAGTTTAAATAGAAAATAATTTTTTATGCATTATGAATAGTAACTACGGTAAATTTTATTTACCACACATAAAGATTAATCATGTAATTAATTGTAAAAATAAAATTATAAAATTACACTAACAATTTTATTGCTATCATTGGATTATTATAATTATCTCTAAAACATATGTCTAACTCAAACTTTATTATTAAATAATTTTTAATATAACGTTATACAGAATATAAATTTGATTATAAATTATAATTTTGATGATAAAATTATTTTCTTCATCTTGGTGATTTATTTTTAATTTTTAAGAAATATATAATTACCTTAATATATTATACATTAATGATCTAGAAATTATTTATTTAGTGAAAAATCAATAATATAGATTTTATTAAAATAATATACCCATAAAAGACCCAAACATGACCAAAACATATTGGTCGAGTATTTATACACCATAATAACACATGTTTCACGTTTTGGACCATTTATAGCCTTATAAAAAAGATTATGTCATTTATATTATTTTATTTTAAATGAGGTTAGTTTTGTCACCTTCATAAATTAATAAACATAAAATATTAAAAGATGGATGTTTTAGATGATAAATTTGACTAATTGTGTTCTTATTAAAGCTATTATATTTGTCTTATTAATAGTATTTTATTTTTAATTTTTAGGAAAAAAATAATTATATTAAATAATTATACAAAGATGATGTAATAAATATTTTATAAAGAGAAATATCAAATAAATGGTATTAAAAATATTAAAATAAATATTTTATGAATTATATAATTTTATCCACAAATTTTATAGATTCATATGTCATGGTATGAATCTATAAAATATTTTGGTTTGACTCTATCATTTGTTTTATTTTTTTTATTTCAAATAAATTAATAGTGTAAGAATTGACAGTATTGATATTTTATAAAAATAACATATTATTAAATTGTTTAAAATTCACAAAGAAATTTAAAAAATACAAATTAAAAATTATATGGTTTCCAATGTAATAATTTATCTAATTATGGACAATTCACAACACATAATTAAGTATTTCTAAAAATTTAAAATTTAGAATATTATTACCACAGATAAAATTAAATATATTAAATAAGGATAAGTCAAAATGATAAAGTTTAAAATAAATTCCAAACATGTTTAAATTTTATTTTTTGATGAGGTTACAAACATATATCATCTAATATTATAATTTGAGTCATTTTTGGTGGTTTTTCTGTTGGTTTTGAGTTTATTACAAATTAATATTTTGGAGGTTTCCAAAAGTGCCCGTCTCCACTCTTGTAAAAGGGCACCTACTCCCTTTTCATTTCACACCATTTGGATCTTTCAAACTCAGACAAAAACATTTCATTTTCTTTTATCCACTTACCTAGAATCATAATAGAGGTCCTGGTCTTCTTAATATTCCATCTTTAGCGACCTAAGAAGAGGTTTAGAAGAGGCATGTCGAGGAAGATGTAATAACCTTTACTGATTCTTTCAAAATCTGTTCTTCTTCTACTTATTCAATATGTGTTGTTTAATTATTATTCAATAACAAAAGTATCAATTTTATATTTATATGTTATTATGAATATTAAATAATCATATTTCATCTTCTATCCATCCTACCAAAAATGTAATCACCACGCATGCGTATGTACGACTTACCTTCTCTACGTTGTGGTGTAATCTGTTTTCCTCCACCACCATATTGGTATGGGTATAATGGTGGAAATAATAACTATATATGGTTATTATAACATGATACTAATTATAAGATATTATATCATCCACTCCAACTCCAATCAATAATTATGGGCATGATATAATCGCTCGTGCATATGTACGAATTACTGTCTCCATGATGCGATTAGATTCATTATCCATGTTAACTATTCAGAAATGATTATAAAGAATATATTATGAAAAATAATTAGATATATGACATAATAATTATACTATATTAATGTATATATATATATATATTTCATTTACTTTAATTCAATTTAGTAAGGAAACTAAAACAACGTTCATGTGTACCTACGGCCCACCGTCTCCATAAACGGTGTATTTCATTCCATTTATCGATCGATTATATATATTAATATATTAAAAATATATGATATATAAAACATGTTTTACATTTGGGATGTAATTAATCAAGATCTATGTAATCATATGAAAAATTACAAGTCAAAACACAAACGATAACTGAAATGATTTTACCCAAAACTATAATTTAACCTGGAATTTACAAGTGAATTGAAAATATAATACCAAAGTGAATCATATATGGTATCATAAATATTAATATGGTTCGGTTAAAAGTTTATAATATTTTTAAACCCACTATACATGAGTTTTGGACAGGTATAGAAGAAAGTGGACCTACGGTAAGGGATAATTATTTTCAATATCATTCTTATCCGAGATTGTTTATGTGTATGTATTTACTAGGGTTATATTTATAATAAATGTCAATATTTTATAAAAAAAATTCATAATGTTTTTACTAGTCTTACATTGATTTTTAAAGGCATTTTTACCTCTTTTTGAATTTTACTATGTCATATGGAATGAATCATTCTTTTGTTTACCATGCGAGGTACTTTTTGACTTTTATAGTAAAAGAACGTGGAAAAGTTTTTTTAACTAATACGCAATGAATTTATTTTTTTATCATTTAATAAATCAGTATTACCATGAATATTACTTTACATGTTTTCTATTTTATTTTTTATTATATCCTTTTATTTTAAAATTTGAGTACATATTGAGAAAAGAAAATGTTTTCAATGAAAAAAGGATGTTTTCCTCATGAACTAAGTTGAAGTGTTTTATCGAAATTATTTTCCATCTATGAGGATATAGGGTTGGGATTCTATCCCTCTTATTACTTAGATTTGATTATATATTGATGTAATTAATTTTTTGATGTCTTTTTATATTATATGTTTTATGTTATGATGGCATGATGTTTAAGAGTCCCATTTTATTTTATGGGTTATGCTATGATGTATGAATTATGATTTTGTGGAACACATAAGAATAGTTTCATTATGAGATGGGTGTGACCTATATATACCTCAAATGCATTGGGTAATGATAAATATCTCATGATACTGACATGGCTAGAATGACAAGTAATTCATGTTCAATAATACAGGGAAGGAATGACATGTAATCCTAATTCCGTAATTCTACTATGATGGTCTTGGCAGCAAATGTCTTGGAAACTATAGAATGCATATCATGTGCTTAATGGTTTTCCAAAATTTCATGTTTAATTCTCATGCTAGTTTATCACGATTAATGTTCTTTTGTGATATATTCCTTACAAAAATAAATGATTTATTTCACGACTCAAGATTTTTATGTTTAAACACTATGTTCATGTTTTTATGATCAAATGTATATTTTATTTTTTTTATTTTCTCGATGCATACACTTACTGAGTATTGGAGATTTCCCATTATATGTTTACTTTCCCCCATGATTGAAATAAAGGTTTTAGGTAACAAATCAAAAGGGGAAGATATTTATGGGAGATGTTGAAGATCTTTCATCATGATTAGTAGATTATGTTCCGACATTCCAATGACACTAAAATAATATTGTCTTTGGGAATTGTTTTTGTTATGTATTAAGTATTCTGCAAACAGTAATGTAATTTTCATGTATGACAGACTTGGGTATCTACAACTGGTATCAGAGCGAATGTTTAGATATCCTTTGGAAACTATGATGCGAAAACATTGGTGAGATCCCAAGAGACATTTCTTCGGTATGTTTATTGATGTTCATAAGGTTAAGTATAAAGTATAGGTTACAATCATAGAATTATGATAATGATCATGAATAACATAAGATTAAACCTTTTATGTTAGGGATTTAATGAACTCTCCCATGATTGTTTCATTTTCGTAGTATGATTTTTACCTCTCATACTATTCTTTTTGGGATTTTCAGATAATGGATGGAACCTGAAGGAACCGTGTTAATGATCAATTCATAGTGAAATGCAATGATTTTCTTCCAGAAAAACCAAATTTTATGGGTAATGGAGTGATAAATTTTATTTCTATTCTAAAAAAATGTATGAATTATTCTGGACTTTCCTATGAGAAGAAAAGGGAACAATATTTTATTTATTTCTTCATGAGGCAACATATACCTTCTTTCAGTGGGTCTTCTAATATACGTGTTGCTGAACAATGGATCAGTAACATTGAAAAGATATTTTCCATGTATCAATGTTCGGAACATAAAAATATCATTCTGGTTGTTTACCATTTAGAAGGTGAAGCAGACCAGTGGTGGACTCTAATTTAGAATATAATGCCCCAAGATGAAAGTGAATCCATGGAATGGAATGAGTTCAAAAACTTATTTTTCAGTAAGTACTTTCCACGTATGCTTCGAACAGAGATGGAAAAGGAGTTACATGAGCTTATGCAAAATGATGATGAATCAGTAGGTATATGTGAATCGAATTTAACAAGGCTAGAAAGGTATGCATCTAGATTTATCATCAAACCTGATAGTAACATTGATCGATTACTCAGGGGAGTAAAACCAAGTATTCGATAGGAATAAGCTACAAGATACTTCAGTAGCTATGAAGGGATTGTGCGATGTGCTATCAAGGTATAAATGGATGATGGTGTTACATATCCATCTTATGGGTTTTACATGAAAAAAAAGATGGATATCATAGAAAAATCTCCAAACTATTGTCAAAAGAAGAAAAACGTATCATTATGCACTACGTGTGGGAAAAAGAAAAGTGGAGATTGTCTTAAGGGACAAGAAAATGTTTTTAAGTGTGGAAAATAAGGTCATCGAGCAGATGAGAACCGAATTAATGGGAAAAAGGTAGCTAATGTTGTTAATAGATAAAATATTATAGATAATGCACCACCAACACTTCAATGCTACAAGTGCAGGGAAATAGGGCATTAACAACCGATTAAGGAAGAGGACAAAGAGGAGTCACATGCCATTACTATTGGAGATGTTGAATATGAAAACGATGTTGTGGAATAATTAAGTGTTTCTATTATGGGATTCCAAAATAATGTTGTGGTATCTCATTTATAGTATTGTAGAATATTTTAATATCTATGTATTGGTTTATTGTGTTTTTAAATAATTATATGGTACCAATAACCATGAAAAGTGATTGATATATTTTTGGGACGAAGATGATATCCGCAGAATGATGTGATAAAAAGAAAATAATATTATTGATATTATTAAAGAGCTCAAGACTGATATAAAGAAAAAGTGATTTCATTGTTTGAGTATATATAATTTTTGGTATTTTAGTATGTGGAAAGAGTTAACTTTTGACAGAATTCATGTTTTCACTAAGGTTCTTTGGTAAATCATGTTTGAAGAGAATAAATTATTAAAGTATTCACATGTTTGCAATGTGACAGACAAGATATATCTTATAATATATGAATGATAAATGATAGTATTCAATGCTTGGTAGATGCCTTTTCTAGTAATCGTTTACTTTATACTATGAGATTGGACAAAAGTAATTTTGAGTAGCCTAAAGGTTGTAATAGATTATTTTGGAGATCAAATAGTATTGTTTATGGATATTTTTTTTCTAGAACGTTATAATATTATAGTTTTAGAAAAAGGACAACATGAAGGATGAGAGACAATTCATTTTGTCAGACAATGTTGTAGGAATCGAACCTACAACTGTAGTGTGAAAGGCCAGTATCTCCTACCACTGGCCTACATGAAGTCCATGGTTAGTAGAAATTAGTTTTATTTTACTAAGTGGTATGATAGATGAAGTATAAGTCCTTTTTTGAAATCATATATGGTTAATCTTATAATAGATGGACTGATGTATATTAAATAATTTATGCTAACCTTTTATAGATAAAGGCAGATGTAATGACCAATCATTCTATCTCATGATCTGCAAACACATCAAGAATGTCAAATTGAACTTCATTTCATTATATAAGAGATGAAGTGGAAATTGATCATGGAATGACCAATGATGATATTACATTGAAATCAAGTACGTATTTCTCCTTATGAAAAAATTCATTAAATTTAGGAAAATGATATTGATAACCAAAAACGCTATCTTAGTACCCTCAAATCTGATAAATCATATTGTTCTTTAGATCATCACAAATTTATGGCTTTTTAATTGTTGTCTTTTTCATAGCCAGGTTCTCTACCACTCTCCATCATAACATAATGGTTAGATTTCTCTTCCATATCTAGGTTTTCACCTATGTTCATTTATGTGGAAACTCGGTGATGAGTTAGTTTGGGTAACCATTATATTTAATTCTTTACTTTTTCAAATTAAGTTTTAGTATTCCTTATTATCATGTGGGATTCAATGAAAGAAACTTTCATGTATTAAACCATTTATATCCCCAACGAATTTTGAGGCCGAAAATCATTTTAAGGGTGGGGAGTAGAATGTAATACCCCAAAATTTTATGAGAAATATTATTTTTAATTTTATTCATTTCTCGTGTTATATGATACACAAATATTATCTTACACTATATGCAACACCATTTTAGCTTGCAGTATACACAACACTATTATTGGCCTATTTTATGCAGAATTTCTTATTCTTTTGATTGAATTCAACACTGAATATAGATTTAATTCAATGAAATAATATTTGATTATTTTATATTCAATAACAATGGAATATTTCACGCAACATTGACTTGGCATGTATTACATGCAAAAGCGACCTTCCTTGTTGGCTTGTGTTGTACACAATACTAATTTTCACTAAACAACAATATATTATTATAATATTATTATAAACTAGAATTTATGAATATTATTAAGCAAATTTTTAAATTTATTACATTATCATTCATATTACATATTTTCTAATACATGTTATGAGAAAAATATTAATTTTTCAGATAAATGAAATTTTTTTAAAAAAAATGCAGATTTGTCACCTTTTGATGGCACAACAATTTTACAAATAATTAGTGACAAGTCTATATTTTCAATTTGAAAAATTAAAAATCTTAATTTTAATCATGATTAAAAATTTATGTTGGATAAAATTTTGACATTATTATGATATCTTTTATATTTTGATGAATAGTAAAATTATACTAAATTTTATTTAAAAAAAACTTTTTTCATCGAGATAATTTATGGGGTTAAATTATAATATTGAAAGGTTTTAAAGTATAAATATAATATATTCTTTCCATTTATTATAATTTCTGTCATTTTCATTAATTTTATGTTGAATTCAAATGTAAAATCATTTCAATCATTTTCAATGTTTAAAATTTTAAATCCAGTTTTTTCAGCAACACGATTAATTTTAAATTAATTACTACAAGTTCGTTATTTTGAATATGTAAAAATGGATTTAGTATTTGGAATCAAAAGGTTCAAATTGTTTAAATGGATAAATTTATTTTTTAGGAATTATGAATTGTAATTATGGTAAATTTTATTTACCATAGTTAAAAGTATATCAGGTAATTATGGGTAAACATAATATTATATAACGACACTAACACTTGCATTTATATCATTGATTGATTATATTTCACTATAAAACATTCTTGGGTTGAAAAGTAATCTATTGGAACACACTTTTAAGAGATTAAGAAAATTAATTTATTTTATTTAATGGAAAGTGAAATATGTCTCACTGAAACTTTATAAATGAAATTTTTTTTAATATAAGGTTAAACATAATATAAATTAGAATATAAATACTAATTCGAAAGATAAATTTTTTTTCTTCATCATGGTAATTTATTTGTAATTTTTTTTGGAAATATATAATTACTTCAATAGCTTATACATTAATAATGTAGAAATTATTAATTTAGTGAAAATTCATTATTATAGATTTTATTAATATAATAATACCCATAAAAAAGGCAAAAAAAAACATGAAAAAAACATATTGGTAGAGTATATGTACACCATAATCATCCATGTTTCTACTTGTGGATCATCTAGAGTCTTATAAAATAGATTATGACATATATATTATTTTATTTTAAGTGATGTCAAAGTTTTCACCTTTATAATTTAATGAACATTACATTTAAAAATTTGGTTGTCTTAAAAGATAAATCTGACTAAATGCATTATTATAAAATATAATATATTTATCTTAAAAAAATTATTTTATTTTTAATTTTAAGGTAAAAAATACGTATATTCAATAATTATATAAAAATATTTTAGTAATTATTTGATTAAGAGAAATATCGAATAAATTGTTCTACAAATAATAAAATAAATATTTTATGAACTAATTAATGTTCTATACAAATTTCTATATTAATATGACATGTTAGTAATTTATTAAATATTTGGGTTCTACTCTCTCATCTGTTTGTATTTTATTTAAATTCAAATAAATGAATAGTGTCAAAATTAACACTGTTGATATTTTATAAAAATGACACATTATTAAATTGATTAAAAATCACAAAAATATTTAAAAATTACACATTGAAATTTTTATGGTCTAAAATTTTATAATTTATATAATCATGGACAATTCACAACACATAATTAAGTATTTATAACAATTCAAAATTTATAATATTATTACCACAAATAAAATTAAATAGATTAAATAAGGGTTAGTCAAAATGATGTGGTTTAAAATAAATTTCAAACATATTTAAATTGTATTTTTTGATGATATTACAACCCTATATCTTCACATATTTTAATTTGAGTCATTTTTGGAGGTTTTTATGTGTGGTATGAGTTTATTATAAATTAATATTATGAAGGTTTCCAAAAGTGACCCACTCCACTCTTATAAAAGGGAACCTCCTCCCTCTTCTATTAACTCCATTTTGAGCTTCAAAAATCATCCAAAAACTGTCCATTTCTCTTATCAACTTCCCTAGAATCATACTAGAGGTTTTAGTCTTCTTCAAAGACCATATTTAGTGTCGTAAGAGAATGTTTAGAGGAGGCACGTCGAAGAAGAGGTAATATCCATTACCGATTCTTTCAATCATCCTTATTCTTATAATTTCTCTATATGAGTGGTTTCATTATTAAGTAATAACTCTAGTAACACATGTATACAGATATATTATTATTAATATGAAACAACCATATTTTACCTTCAATCCATCTTATGAAAAACGAAATCACCGTGCATGCGTACGTTCAACTTACCGTCTTCATGCTGTGGTGTAATATGTTTTCCACCACCAACTTAATTGGATGGATATAATGGTGTAAATAATAAATATATATATTATTATAAAATTATACTAATTATGAGATTTTATATCATTCACTCCAACTCCATTCAACAATTATGGGGATTATATTATCACTCGTGCATATATACAGATTACCGTCTATACAACGCAATGAGATTCATTTTCCATGTTAACAATTCAATAATGATTATAAGTTATATATAATGAATAATAATGAGATATATTACATAATAATGCTACTGGATTTATGTATATATATATATATGTGTGTTTTACTTCCATTCAATTTAATAAGGAAATGAAAACAATGTTCATGCATTCATACGGCCTACCGTCTCCATGAACAGTGTATTTCATTCCATTTATCGATCGATTATATATATTAATATATTTAATATATATGATATATACACATTTTATTACATTCAAGAAGTAATTAATCATGATCTATTTAATCATATGAAAAATTATAAGTGAAAACACATACAATAAATGAAACGATTTTACCCAAAATGGTGCTTTAACCTGTATTTGACAAATGAATGGAATATATAATGTCCTAGGGAATCATATATGATATAATTAATATTATTATGGTTTTTTACAAGTTCATAATATGTTTTAACCCACTATACATGATTTTTGGATACGTATAGAAGAAATTGGATCTAAGGTGAGGGATAATTATTCCAATCTCGTTCTAATCTGATATTGTTTATTTTATGTATTTACTGGGGTTATATTTATCATCCATGTCCATGTTTCATAAAAAAGTTTTCATAATGTTTTTTTATTCAACCAAGTATTTTTTAAGTCGTGTTTACCTCATTTTGACTTTTACTATGTGGTATGGAGGGAATCTTTCTTTTGTTTACCATACAAGGTAATTTTTGACTTTTCTGGTAAAAGTATGTGGAGAATGTAATTTAACTTATACGACACGAATGGATTTTTTTATCATTTCATAATGATTTATTTCCATTAAAATTATTTTATATGTTTTTATGATTATTTTCAATTAACATCGTTTATTTTAAAAATTCATGACAAATTGAGAAAATAAAATGTTTTCAAAGAAGTAATGGTATTTTCCTCAATAACTATGTTCAAGTGTTTTAAAAAAATTATTTTCCATATAAGATGATATAAGGTAATGTTTATATCACTATTATTAATTTGATTTGATTATGTTATGATGGAATTATTTTTATGAAGTCCTTTTATCATATATGGATTATGTTATGATGTCATGATGTTAAAGAATCCCATTTTATTATGTGGGTTATGCTATGATGTATGCATTATGATTTTGTGGAACACATAATAATGGTTTCATTATGTAATGGGTGTTATCTATATCTACATTAAATGCGTTGGGTAATGATTTATATCTCATGATATTAACATAGTTGGAATGGAAAGTAAATCTGGTTCAGTAATATAGGGCTGGAATGACAAGTTTACCGGGTCAGTAATGGAATTTTTCTGATATGATGGTCTTGGAATCAATAACTTGGATACTACGAAAATCATATCATGTGGTAAATGTATTTAGACAATTACATGTTTTATTACCATGCTATTTTATCATGATTAATGTTCCTTTGTGATCTATGACTTATATACTGCCATGATTTATTTCACGACTCATGATATTGATGTTTAATCATTATGTTCATATTTTCAAGTTCAAATGTATATAATTTTTTTATTTATTCTATGCTTAGCCTTACTTAGAATTTGAGGTCACCCTTTTTTTTGTTATCTATTCCCCACTATTTAATGAAAGGTTTTAAATAAGAAAAAAAGGGTAAGATCTTTATGAGAGATGTTGATGATCTTTCACCATGATTAGAAGATTATGTTCCGAGTTTCTAAAGACACTAAACTAATATGTTCTTATGGAATATGTTTTTGTTATGAGTTATGTATTCAAAATATAGTAATGTAATGTCCATTTAGGATAATCTTGGCTCTCTATACCTTTTCACTATTTAACTTCTCAACCCTAATAGTGAACATTTTGTCGCTGCCAACCTCATCCACATTCCCCATTATCACATCCTTCCTGTATACTCCTATGCAATGCACCACATAAAATCCTTCCCATAGACACTTGGGCTACAACCACCACAATACTCTCCCAAAATACAAGGGACTTATCTCAATGATATCATTGAAAAAACCCAACTCTCACACATCCAAATCCATAAGTCTGCTATTAAAACCCAAACTATTAAAACCTACTCGAAAAAGTCTTGGGCAATCTATTCTTAAAATTGGGAGAATGGTAATGTCAGTAACCATTCTTCCATCTTCCCATTGGGATGTTTGGAATGACACAATCCTCCATAAGAATGCTGGTATTTGGAAAATAGTTCTTAACACGGTCTGGGGGATATAGAAAACATATGTAACTAAATGATTATACATATACGCAACATAAAAATTTCCCAACGAATAGGTTTCCAAACATACAACCAGACAACTCAAAACAACCTTTTTTGTTACCTCTACATGCATGTACCACCACGAATTATGTTCACCTAAATAGTTCTTCACTATAAGCCCCAACAAATAACATACCCCCAACAGATTCATTTAACCCATTATCATTATGCATTTTGAAATAATTTATTTATTTATTTCCATCAATACCTGGAAAACTACCAAACACTACAATCATTATAAGTAGTAGAAAAAAAATCTACTTCTCATAATAAAAAAATGAAGGGGAAATGGTAAGGGAACCCATTCAAACACTCACAACCTGAAATCATGACACATCATTGTCCTACAACACCAATACCCTACCACTGCACATATAAAATACATCTGCATAAAAAGTAAATATAGTCCAAAATCAATCTATCTATCTACAAAGGATTCCACCACACCACTTTCACCACCTCATACAAAAATCCCACAACAACCACCAATAAAACACAGCCCTGTCACACCCACATACCCCAGGCCTCTCATAGAACCAACTCCACTTACAACCCCTATGCCAACAATAAAGATACTAACAGCCCCACCACATTACCCTAATTAAGAAAAAAACCCAACAAGACCCACATAGCCAACGATCTCACCAAAACTAGATAGGGCTATTCATATTTAGCCAACAAAGGTTCATTAATTACCCATTGATAAATAGAGGTGATCACAAAATCATGTCTTGTCCTTGGTAATACTTTTCATTTAACTATTTATACCATATTAATAATATTTCATGTTTATAGTCATTTAATGATTGAATAAAAAATAACCCTGATCTATCATGGTTACCCAGGAAAAAAACACTAAAGGCGATGATTTTTAGTGGATATAATCAATACAATTCACATTATTTATCAATGATTATAAATAAAAGAAATTGGTCATCAACATCTTCATTGTCCCCATTTATTCCTTCCTATTATATTATTTAAATTGGTTTCAACAGTATTTAATATAGGACATATTTACAACTGCCCCACATGATACACAATTAAATGAGAGATGAATGAATTATTACACAGAACAACCGGTGTCCAAAACTACTCTTTGCGCTAAACATGGGGTCTCATGAGAAGGAGGCTCCAAGGAGAACCAAACATGGGGAGAAAACACAAACATATGACTCATATGTGAATGAAATTTCTCCATGCACCGAGATAAAATATAAGAGAGCACTTGGACTTTAGAAAATTCCATATCCCATTCCAATAGAAGGAACTCATTCCAAGGCCATCAATGTACGATTGTGGACAAGACCACACAGTTCGACTATTTAAGAGTCCCCAGAGAATTGATATATTAATGATTTGATTAGTATAATTTTAAATTCATTTTAAAACACCGAAAACGGATTTAAACATTATTATCATAAAATAAAACATAAAAGGGTAAAATGGAAAAACTAGGAAAATAAGAAATGAGTTTCTGATGGGTGTGTCACTGATAGCAAGCCACCGACAATGAGCCACCAACAGAAAGTCCCCAACAGTGATCTACTAATGGTGATCAACAGATTTTGATCCACCAATGTGACCCACCAATGCTTGACTCACCAATTCCTTGACAAACTGATGCCTTGAATCAATGACACCTTGACTCCCGACACCCAGAATCCTTGATTCCCAAACTCACGCACGCCCTTGAAACACCGATGCCTTGACCAACCAATGGCACATCAAACAGAATCCCTATCTCACTGATTCCATGACTCGCATATGTAATCAACCAACATATGCCCAAACCTACTGATGCCTCGACCTATAGATGCCTTGAATTACTGATGCCTTTTCCTATCGTTGCCTCATCCTACCAATGCCTTTACCTACCAATGTTTTGACATACTAACGCATCAACATACTAACACATAGTCCTATCAATGAATCATCCTAGAAATACCTGGACTCAGATAAGACCTAACTCACTAATGCCCTTGACCTACCGAGATCTGTAACCTACCATCATCGCAACCTACTGATACCCTCGACATGCCGATTGATAATCTAGAAATTTGGAAAACTCTTCAAAAGAGATATTGTTGTCTCCCATAACACCCCAAACACTATATTTAAACAACGTAACAGAACACGGTGGTCCCGAACATTTCAGGAATGATAAATATGGATAATTTCTCGTATTCTTATATACATCACCAAAATGAAAATATATTATTGAGTGGGGGGACTCGTAAATATTAAATTTGTTATTTTAAATGATGCAACAAAAATATTACCTATCACTATTCGTGTTCCCATATTAGCATCCCATAATTAAAATAATCCATTTAGTGATGGTGATTCACATATAAGGATTTTTTCTAGATCCCATTTCATGTTGGAAATTTTTAATCTTCCACTGTGGTTGTTCGAGCAAAAGATAACTAAAACCAGTGTGGTGCAGACATTACATTGAAGAACCCCTGTATATAGTGCCAATATCTACAATCATTTCACATATTTAGGGGTGTTTTAAAAGTATACTTAGTGTTTCCTACCTTATAAAAATAATATCATCTTAGTTGATCAATGTATTGTTTGTCTTCTACTACAAGGGGGGCCACTATAGTGATCTATATCAATCATCCCTATTATTATTTCACTACATATTCTTTTTCCATGTTGTACCATTGTAATAGGAAATGGGTTTATATGATGGGGATGGAAAACAAATCAGCCAAATAATATCAATCTATATAATCATATTCATGTAAAATATATTAGTGTACATATAAATCTTCTACATACTAACCTATATTCATATATATAATAAGAAAACTGTATGAACATATAAGCTTCCAACAGATAATTCATTATTATCTCTAGATAAAATCAATCAATCTCTCTAAATCCATTATTATACTCGAACACTATGCTATATCTTTGGTTCATTCAGAGTTACTCCATATGACCTTAAATCATCAAATACTCTATAAAAAAGTAAAATTATATTGTACCGATAACACTTCCTATATGATCCCACATATTTATCTTCGTATAATTTGGACTCCCACCAATGCTTCTTAGGCCCCATGATTATTTACATCAAAAACGATACCTTTATAGCCTTATGTGCCTATAGGTAATTTAATATATGATCAAACATGTCTAGCCAATCCTCATAAACGTTTTCTTCATTAATACCATAATAAAATGGGGTTTCTAAAATATGAACTCATGTAATCAGTAATTGTCTTATCTAGCTCTTAGTTTCACTATAACCATTTGTTCTAGAATGCATGGTACACTCTGTACCATTTCACGCACTGCCCGCATGATGGCCTCTATTATATTATGATCCATAATATGATTCCCATGATTTATATCTATCATTTAACCCTTCTAAATAACCTGTTTTTGAGGTCTTAGATGAGTATTACCACATTTTAAAATTAATTAATGATGATAAACAAATATAATAATATATGTTCAAACTGAAAACCCCATAAGAAGAAACTATGATTTTGTTAAAATATCAAAATAGGGAGACATATTCCCATATCCATTTGAAACATGATCTTAATTTTATCATGAACAAGATGAACTCTCCAAAACAGTCATCTCAAGACCTCAATCATGTATACCCTATTTACCAAACATCCAGAGACATGGAATCAAATGGGAAAAAACTTCTAATACCTATTTGTATTGAACCAAACAATGTTACACTCAAAAATTATTACAATATTAGACCCTATATACAACTTAATGGATTTACAAATGCTTATATACATTCAATGATCACCAAAGAATAAACAAATCCTGAAGAAATTATTTTTCTAAACAGAAAACAAGATACATCAAACAAATTGACAATCATATGAAGTAGTGATTGAAAAAGTATAATGATGTATTATATAAATATAAGAAGATAGTGGTCGCTGAACAACCTGAAATTGAAATGCAATTATTCATGATACATGTCCAACAAAACATTAAAGGAAAATAAATATAGTGACCACTACTGTATATGAGACTTGGGAAGTCTCCCAGAAGTTTACAACAAGATTCTAAAATGTAAGCAACATGAACTTCATATCTTCAGTATCATAACATTCCATTTCATGCATAAAACGATAACATAATTTCTTCACATCATCAATGAATTTAGAATGGTGTGAGATAAATTAGTTTAGTATGATCCAACCAATGTTTACTTTATTCTGTGATTGTACAGTAATCTAAAGACACTAAAATTTAAATAAATCAACGAATTTTAAGTACATAAATAGATTTTATATAACAATTATTGTAAAACCTTCCCCCTTTTTTCACACTTCTGTAAAATAATAGTAATACATTTTCGAAAAAGATAAATTTATTAATGATGTTAATAAAATATATAGATTACAAACCCAATTTATCGATACATAAATCCAAACAACCCTGTAGGTTTTTATATATAGATCACTCATACCCCAATATAGATACAATCATTAATAAATTCCCTAAAAATATTCATAAAATATTAGGATTAGTGGAAGTACCCATAAATGAACCCCAATCTAGTATTAGTGTCGGTTCACTATAGTAAAACCATCAACCTAGTAATCCATATCTTATCTTGTGATATATTTCGAAAATCAAATGATCAATTCCATTAATAGAAAACTATTTCATTAATATATATCAAAATTTATATAAAAACCCTATTATTTTTTAAAAATTAGTGGAAACCCATAATCTTAAAAATAAATTTATGTATAATGAAATAAATAAATAAATCCTACTGATTTATTAAAAAAAATTAAAACTATAGAAACCATGAAACATAGAACATAAAATATAGAAAAAACAGATACCTAAAATTCAATTTCTTGCTACCTAAAATGGGATATAAAAACAACAAGAGGAATGAAGAATAATCAAGGGAAACACAATTGTATATTCCCACACATCAGAAATTATTCCATTGAAAAAAATATTTGTAGGGGGATTGATCAAAACATAAAACAAAGAACTCACTTGGGGAACCAAATAAAACATTAGGAGTGTCACATATATGTATATCTCCAAACAGGTCAATAATGAATAACAAAAAAACATTACAACATTATCATATATCCCTAAAAACATCTCACTACCACTACTATAAAAAATTAATAATAATAAAATATTTTTTATAGATATTGAGAAATGAAAAAAGTGATAGATTGGGGGCCGATTGATGAAATGTTTTGGGTTAGGAGACACCCAAATTATGATGGAAGGATACCTAGGGTTCACATAATGGAATAAGAAAGGAATGATTTGAAATTCTACTTTGATATTACCTATTATGTGACAGGGTATTACATCATAAATATATTAATTATTATATAAAAATATCATGAATCAGATATTTGTAAAAAAACAAATCATCGTCGGTTAAATTTCCTGGAGTGAAAATTTTTATAAAGATGAAATGGGGTATACAATGTATAATATACGTCACTAAAAATAAAATTCATGGCAATTTCTCATTGTGCATTTTATGAATTAATTCTAGGATTTGTGTTGTAAATTCCCCCACACACCATACAAGTATTAATACACATTCATAAACATCATAATGTCTTTGATTTCCTATAAACACTATATAAAATATAATAACCATGAAAAATATATTACTTTATTGTCTTGGATGTAAAAAATAGTGTTCTCATTTTCTACGTGATGGGTGGTTTCGATGGTGTGTAATATATTATATTTATAAAATTATAGTTATTTCATAATTTTCATATATCTTAACATTATCCAACATTTTATTCATATATAATATCCAATGAAAAAAATAAAAAATATATTTTTATATAGGTGGTAGTCTACATATATATAGAAGCAAAGTTATCAATTTAAACAGAATGGAAATAGAAATAAAGTCGTTATTTACCAAAAATACAACTACATTTATGTTTGTTGGTGATATAGATTTTATTATTCTATTATATTATATTACAATTAAATGATATAGGAGAAGAAATAATCATGAAAAAATTTCTATTTAATTATATATCTTATTTTTAAAACTACACTCTAATTGCAACATATGCCTTCATTAGATGGCATTTTTGTGAGACAAAAACCTATAGGCCTTTTAGAGGAATGTTAGGAAGGTTTTAAGGACGTATCGGTTCAGGTAAATGGTGTAAAATACTAGAATATGTGAGGATATTATGTTCCCATTTATAATAGAGGTTTGTTTCCCACATACTGTTCCACCTCAATAATAAAAAACACTATGGTAGGCACCTTATGTTTTCTAAATCACATATATTAGATGAAGTTAAAAATGTTATTATTATTAAATGACCATTATAACTATGACCATACATTTTTAGAAATGAAAATTTTTATTCACATAAAAAATTATTTATATTCTACTCATTTTAAATATATTAATTAAATCATTATGAATATGAATATAATTTTTAGTAAGGTTGTTTTATTCTTCAAATATATTTTTTCATAAAAAATATAGATCTATTAATATCTATGAAAAAATTTATATAAATAATTTTATAAAATTATTGGATACTTATATGAAAAAATAATCATTATTTTTGGATTTATCAAATCAAAATGAACTTATATTAATTTTTTGTGAGTTTCTAATTTTTTTTTGAAAATGATAAATTAATATTTAGAAATAATATCATAACTATTATGAAATAATTATTATATTATCATGATTATATATTTATTAACAATTATTATTTAAAATATTTACATATTTAATGAAATAATACATAAGGTGACACATTTATAAAATCATACATAATAATTTTGAAAAACATGATTTCATTCAGAAAAAATGTATTTATAAGTTATATAAATATCATATTTAAAATTTATTTTTATAATTTTTCCTGATTGAATGAAGTATAATTGATTAAAAAATTTTAATCACATGGTCAAACATAGGTTTCAAGTTCATTTTATTTTTTTGGAATAAATAAGATATAGTAGTAAAAACATATTTTCCATAGTTTAGGTAAAATAACGTAGTTGGATAAAATAAAAATATAAATGGAGAAAATAATATAAAATCAAAATTAAACTTCTGGTTAACGTGTCTAGTTTCATTAAACATCTGATACAAAATTAGTTATCAACAAAATTCTTTGTAATTAATAACACCCAAATTTGGTTTTCTTTAAATATAAAATAATCATTAATTACTAACTTTAGACCACCCATCAACTAGTATAAATTATACTCCTAACTACAACCATTATTCTCACAAGGAAAAATATCATAAAATATCACCCAATCCCAATCCTCCAAACTCTCTCATGTACATGTTCTACTAGTCTCCCCCAATGACCGATTCCATTTTTCTCAATGGATCCTTCAAAGAGTTAACTATTTAGTGGTATCTTTTTCAAACTACTTGTCTTTGTTTCTTTTCATTTTCTACATTATGCTCACCCCATTCACCTATAAAATCAAAATAACTCAACTATATTTTTTATAATGTAATATTATGTTTTTAATGGGGTATCATTTTTCCATAACTTTTTCTACCCACACTTTTTCAAATAATTGAAACAATTGTTGTATTTGTGGCAGTTAACCATCTTAATGGAATATAATATTCCATTTTCCGTTGCCACATTAAAGGATAGGTCATGATATTATTATTATGGACACATTATATTTTCATTTTTTATATTATAACCTAATCATTGTTGTGGAAATAAAATATTTTAATAATATTAAGTAAATCGAGAGTAGAATTTTATGATTCAACCCCCCCACCCAAATTAAAATTTTCATTTATCATTTACATGTTATCTATTGAGTCATCCTCACCTAATAATGAAAAATAATATTAGGGACAACAAAAATTTATGGAAGTTCATTAACACCATTAAACTTCAAATAGAGTGTTTTATTTCTATTTGAAAATAATATCTAGAATAACACAAAAATTAATCGATCATGAAACCATGAATCGAACACACCCAAAACTATTAAATTAATGAAATATTATTAATGAGAGTATATTAAGATGTTAAAATGTATCATATAATGTACTATTAATATTATTATATTTATTGATTGAACAAATAAATTTCAATAAATTGATATTCTAGATTTCAAAACTCATAAAACTAATGTGATGCATGGGGTAAGGGTTTCTTATCTAATGTTTACATATGTGAGATATATTTATCATTTCCCACATATTTCCTAAATTCAATATTTGTACTGCACTTTGATATATCATATCAATAATCTAATTATCTTATATTATTTGATGTTTCATTTGATAATTTCAAATTTTATGGGTTATAATTATTAACTAATTAAATTTTGGTAAGGGATTTCATATATAAATTTTTAATAATTGGATTAGACTACAACTTCAATGAATATTTCATAATGTTTTTAATGGGGAAATTAATTTTAAATAAATTATATCGTATTCAGACATTTTTTATTATTTATCAGTGGTTAAAAATATTTGATTCATTTTAATAATTCTCAGTTGAATAAAATTTTAAATATAACAGAAATTTGTTGAAAATAGTGTTCAAATTATTAATTTAAAACATTATTTTTTTACATGGAAATTTTTTCTAACAATTTTTCCAAAAATACTTTTTAAAAAAATTTCATGTAATTTTTTAAATTCATTTTTACTCGGGTTTCACTTTTTATAAAAAATATTCAAATGAATGATTTTTCATTTTCTAATCATAGTTCATTGGGACATTTCCAACAAAAATACTAAATGATTGTTTTTAACTTGTATAATGTTAGATTATTATCCCACCCTAACGACACATTTATTCATTAAAAATTCCTATAAAAACAATCATGATTATTTTGAAAGGAAATTTTTTATCTTAAAACTGTAATTACCTTTTAAAATAAGTGAATTCCAATTTGAGAAATTATATTTTACACAATATCATTATAGTTATTTCATTAAATGTATTTTAATCTGTGCCAAAATCCTTTGATGAATCTTATGATTCATAGAGGATGATAAAATCTGATACCATATTCTATAATTTGATATATGATTTATGATTAGTTTTAATGGAAGAATAATTGATATTATGTGTGAATAATTCTTCCAAAATGTATAGTTATTGAGTTGGTTAATGTGTGCTCATTCATTTGTATTATTTATTCAGGAAAAGAGTTAATTTGACTCAATTTATTATGAAGGGTGAACTATAGTCCCTTGATGAATTGTATGGTTTCATGAGACTAAAAATGTCGGGTTTTAACCATGGAATTATCAGTTATTTTCATATATCATGGTCAAGACCTCAATAACATGTATTGGATATCCGACATTATACGTTTCATCATTATTAGATTTGTTATTTATTTATTTTTGATTATTTTATTAATAAAAAATTCATGGTAATGTTTTATATCCCAAGTGATTATTTTTTTTTATAATAATAAATGAGGGATATATTAATCACAATATATTGATTTAATGGATCTTGTTTCAGTTATTTTCAATGCCATAATCATTGTTTTTTATTTATGACATATTCTATTGTATACATACCCAAAAAGATGATTTTCTTTAACCCCGTTATAATGAAATATATTTTCCCGGGATTCAATGTTGTTTATTATGATTGATATACAATGATAAAGTACATGAATAGTTTTGTTATCAAAGTGTTATCTGTGTATTATTTATGTTTTCAATCGTAATGTTAGATTCATATATGAATATTGTTTTAAAAATATACCAAAATATTAATTCATTTCGGAATTGATTACATGTATATAATCCCAATGTAAAAACAATACAACTGATTCTTCCCTACAAGGTTTTTGGTCTTTATAGTTGCTATCAAAGGATGTTTGTTTTGAAACCTCAGAAAGATATTTATTAAAAAATAGATTAGTGAAAAAAACCTTAAGAATGTATTTGTAAATATATCAACATTTCTATACCTATTATTTGGAGAATAGTTATACATAAATATTCAATTTAGGTAATGTCTATCATTAATTATTATACTGTACATTATGATTAATAATTTTATAATCTAATATAATGTATTCCACTTTTTTCTAAATAGAGACTCGATGAAGGAATGAGATCATCATCAATACATTAGATCCAATGAGTATGACTGGTCATTTCATGGATGGGATTATGAAAACATTTCAATGGTAACTATAACCTAAAAAATTTCATAATATGATATAATAGTATAACTTATTAAAAATATGTATAAAGAATTTTCTATGTATTTGGTCTTATATGGGATTCAAGAGAAGAAGATGACATAATGATAAATGATGTATAAACGGATGAGGTGAATAAAGGATTCTTTAACAAGGTATAACTGTAGAATGAAATTCATTATTACAAGTGTTAATGGAAAATTATTTTGATTGATTTGTGGTGAAAAAACCCACCTTTCTCAGTATTTCTATGGGAAAGAAACAACATTACAATGTGACATTGTTTAGTTATAGAGACAGGTCTTTGCGTTATAAAACACACTAAATGTGAAAAGAATATACATCAAAATAATCTATGGGGTCAATTTCAACAATATGATATTGATAAAACCAAAATTTAATTAATAAAATTATTGGGTTTTTGAAAATTACTAAATAAGTTGTATGAAAAAAAATCATTCTATGAATTTTTTAACATATAAGGATTGTTTGGTAGTGTTTTTTCTTTAAGGAATTGAGATCATTTTATGAATGGTTACACTGACCCATAAAATTGATTTTGTAAAAAAATTATAATTTTGAAAACATATTTTTGGTGGATGGATAACACTTAATATGTTCTCGATATTGAGATAATGATGTTGGGAGTAATATATGACTAATATGGATAATCTAAATTTCATAGTTCTAATTACCGAATATAATATTATTGAATTGTTGAAAAAAAAAATTGGAGACCATTGATGTTGTTTAAAATAAATCTATTTAATTAAAATATCTAATAATCTTGTTTTTTATTTAAAAATATACACATTAATTTTAATATTCAATTATAATGATTACTATGTCTAAATATAATAAATGGAGAAGGTGTTAACTTGTTTGATATGTACATAATATGGACTACTTCATGTTGTTTATGATTTTATAATTAGGTTACTTTTGAAAACTCTGCACCATTCTATCTATATATATAGATCATGATTTATTTAAAGGTTTGTAAGGTTAAAAATTTATTAAAAGGTTTATATTGAACAATGGATGTGGTTTTAATGATTACTGTATTTATGAATTTTTGTAATTTATTCAAACCGTATTATTTTATGAATTTAGTTTGAGATACATGGAACTAATTGTCAGTCTTTATGGATCTTAAATTGCATTAAATAAAAATTTATTTACTGAAGGAATAGAAATTCATTTTTTAATATTCATTTCATTGATTTATGGATTAATTTATCATGTAAATTTTCACTGATTTACTAAATATTCAACTAAATTATAATGCAGTATATTTATGTAATATGAATAATTTGTTATAAAAATTGGGGTTATAATGTTTCATCAAAGTCAATAATATAATATATATTTTTAGAATAATTTATCTGTTATAATAATTATGATTTATAAAATGGAAAATCCATTTTTCGGGATACAACCCACCTTATCTGGAAGGGTTGTTATACGTGAACCCATAACCTAAGGGTGACGAGGGTACATCGACTACCACTAATATACATGGTGTACTAATTAATATAAAAAAATTAGTTAATTAAAAGGTATGTTAGATAATGGATGTATTAATTTTTATATCCATATATGATAATGAAAAATAAATATTTGGAAGTTTTATTTTTTGAATAAAAGTTGAATTTTCTTTTGGAAATTAGAATAAAATATGTTCTTATGGTAGAAGTTGGTAAAAGGGAAAAAATATATCTTTCAAGTATTTATATTTACATATATTAATTAAGAGTATACATTCACTCTATAAAAAAATTTTGATCTAAAATGTTATCTCTATAATTTTTTATGAGAAATCAATGGCATTTTAGAGCATAATTTATTTAATGTTTTATAATGTTAATAATTATAATGACCTTGTTATATATCACTCTCCATCACTGTAGATACCCAATGCTTGACATAAATGGACATTACATTACTTTTGCGGAATACTTAATACATAACAAAAATCAAAACTCAAGGACCGTAATAGTTTAGTGTGTTTGGAAACTCGGAACGTAATCTTCTAATATTGGTGAAAGATCTTCAACATCTCCAATGAAGATCTTCCCCTTTTGTTTTCTTAACTAAAAACATTCTTTACATCCTGGGGAAAAGAAAATAGATATAGGGGTGAGCTCAAATGCACAGTAAGGGTAAGCATAGATAGCATAAAATAATCCATAAACATTTGTGTGCAAAAACATGATCATAAAATCTAAACATCAAAATCTTGAGCAAAGACATAAATCATAGAAGTACATAAAGCATAGATCATAAAGGAACATTAATAATGATAAAATATCATGGGAATAAAACATGTAATTGTGGGAAAAATTAAGCACATGAAATGATTTCCATAGTAGCCAAGGCGTTGCTACCAAGACCATCCTAGTGGACAAAGTCCCTTTCTGAATTGAGTTCACTCCTCGTTCCAGTCCTGTATTACTGAACCATTTTAACTTTCCGTTCCAGCCATGTCTATCTCATGAGATATAAATCTTTAACCAATTCATTGGAGGGAGATATAGGTCCCACCCATCTCATAATGAAATCATTTTTACTTGTGCCACAAAATAATCTTAAAACATTCATCATAACCCAAAGAATTAAATGGGTATCATAAACATCATCCCATCATTTCATAATCAATATAAAACAAATGGACCATTAATCATAGGAAAGGTGAACCATGTAAATCATAGAGACATTGAACTTGAAACATACACATATCAAATAATGTCATTTTAGATGGAAAATGGTTTTGATAAAACATATGAAATGAATTCTTGAGGAAAATATTCTTTCTTCGTCAAAATCATTTTCTTTTCAAAATATTCCATGATCATTTAATATAAAATTATTATGTTGAAAATAGTCATAAAATCATGTAGTGTAATCATTATGAAAATGAGGCGTTATGAAACCGTAAAAATTCGTTCAAGCTGTATAAGTTAAAAATAACATTCTCCTCGTACTTTTGTCGGAAAAGTAAAAAAAAGTACCTCGTAACATAATCAAAAGAAATATTCCTTACATACCATGTAGTAAAAGTCGAAAATGGGTAAAAAGGACTTTAAAAATACATGAAAAAACTTTTATAAAACATGGACATGGATGATATAAATAACCCCAGTAAATAGTTACGAATAAGCAATCTCGGATAAAAATGAGATTTGCAATATTGTCCCTTACCATAGGTCCGATATGCATCGTACGTATCAGAACCTCCTGTATAATGATTTAAATATTGAAATTTACTTATTACATAATCATATTCATTGTTATCATATCATATATGGTTCACTTATGACTTTATATTACCCGTTATTTTGTAAATTCCATGTTAAAGAGCGTTTTGGGTAAAATCGTTTCATTTGTCGTCCGTGTTTTGACTTGTAATTATTCATATGATTACTTAGATCATGATTACTTAATTCTAGAATATAAAACATGATTTATATATAATATATATTCAGAATATACATATATATAATTGATCGATAAAAGTAATGAAATACATCGTTCATGGAGACGGTAGGTCGTACGTACGCATGAACGCTGTTTTCGTTTCCTTATTGAGTTGAATGGAGTTAAGTAGATGACATAAATATAAATAAATAAATATATATATATATATACATAAATCCATTAGCTTTATAATGTCATATATTTCATTATTATTGCTTATATAAACTTTATAATCATTCTTAAATTGTTAACATAGAGAATGGATCTCATCGCGTCGTGGAGACGGTAGTCCGTACGTACGCACGAGCGATGATATCGTTCCCAAAATTATTGAATTGAATTGGGGAGGATGATACAATATATCAGAATCAGAATTATGTTATAATAACTATGTATAGTTATTATTTACACCATTATACCCATCCAAGTAAGGTGGTGTTGGAAAAACAGATTACACCACGGCGTGGAGACAATATTCCGTACGTACGCACGCGCGGTGATTTCGTTTTCTGAAGGATGGATTGATGGTGAAATAGGGTTGTTTAATACTTATAATAACATATCAGTATATGAGTGATACTGATTTTATTACTTTATAATGAAACAACTAAATAATAATAAGTGTAAGAATAAATAAAGTTGAAAGAATCTGTAACAAACATTACGTCTTCTTTGAAGTGCCTCTTTGAGCCCTCCTTTTAGGGAACTAAAATTGGTCTTTGAAGAAGACCATGACCTCTAGGATGTTTCTAGGTAAGTTTAGAAGATAATTTTTCAGGGTTTGGCCTAGTTTGAAGGCTCATAGTGGTGTGAGTAAGAGAGGGAGGAGGGGCCCTTTTATAAGGGAGGAGAGGGGCACCTTTGGAAATCTTAAAAATATTAATTTATAATAAATCTAAACTCACTTAAAAACATCCAAAAATGACTCATATTTAAATATTATATGATATAGGGTTATAATATCATCAACCAATAAAATTGATACATGTTAGGAATTTATTTTAAACATTATCAACTTGATTTATCCTTATTTAATCAATTTAATTTTATTTGTGGTAATAAATTTCTAAATTTTAAATTATAACAAATAATTACTTATTTGTTGTGAATTGTCCATAATTGGATACTTAATAAAATTTTCGACCATATAAATTTAAATTTATAATTTTTAAATATTTTTGTGATTTTTAAACAATTTTATAATATGTTATTTTTATAAAATAACAATAGTGTCAATTTTGACACTATTCATTTATTTGAATTTAAATAAACAATATACAGAAGATATTTTCTAAATTAAAGGTTTATTAGATTCAGAAAATGTCATATTTATCCATAAAATTATTGTATCACATTAAATAGTTCATATAATATTAATTTTATTATTTTTAAAACCATTTATTTGGTTTATCTATTAATAAAATAATTAGTACAACATTTTTGTATAATTATTTAATATACTTATTTTTTTCATAAAAATTAAAAATAAAATCCTATGATTAGGATAAATCTATTAACTTTCACAATAACACTTTTACAGGAATTTATCATCTTAAAATCAAAATATTTAAATTGTTATATTTATTAAATTATGAAGGTTACAACTTTGGCATCATTTAAAATAAAATAATATAAGTGTCATAATTGCTTTTATATGGCTCTAAATGGTCAAATATTCGTCCATTGGATGGTTATGGTTTACATTTACATGTCCAATAAGTTTTGGTCCGGTTTTTTTTCCTTTTATTATCACGATTAGTTTAATAAAAACTATATTCTTGATTTTTCACTAGATAAACAATTTCCGCATCACTATTGTGTCAAAATTAATGATAATTATATAATCACTAAAACCTATAAATAAATTCATATGATGTAGATAATTTTTTTATATTTCTGGAGACTATTCATGTTTGAAGTTTCATGAAGTTTATCACTAAATTAAAATTATTATACTTATATGATTTAAGAAAGTGACATGGTGTCACTTTCTTTGGATTTAATAATAATTAAATTATTTTCATAGACAAATGTCCATTAAATGATTCTAATCAGACCCTTAGGTGATATGGGTCGACTTTTAGTCATCCAATAGGATTTTTTGAGGTGTTAGGGTAATTTTATAATCTTATATTTACCCTTAATTACCCGATTTAGCTTTAACTATGATAAATAAAATTTACCGTAGTTACTATTCATAATGACCAAAAAAAAAAAGTAGTATATTAATATAATTTGGACCCACTGATTCCAAATATGGAATAAATTTTTCCAAATTCAATACACAGAAGTTGCAGAAATCAAATTAAAATTAATCATTTTGTCGAAAGAAAACGGGTTTTTGTTTAAAACATTACAAAAGATTGAATTGATTTAACCTACGAATTCATGGTAAAATCAATGCTAATTACATACATTATATTAAATGGTAAAAATTTATTCTATTTATACTTTAAGACCATTCAGTATTATAATTTAACCACATAAATTATTATGGTGAAAAAATTTGTTTTTAATTAAAGTATAGCGTGTTTTTACTATTCATTACAATTTGAAAGTTATCAAAATAACATGAAAATTTTATCCAAGATAAAATTTTATATCCTTATTCCAAAGAATAATTTTATTTTGTAAAATTGAACTTATAAAAATGTCAAAAACTAGATTTAATGTGGGTGCGCCATCAAAAGGTGACAAAACTGCATTTTTTTTAAAATACTTATTTTACCCGAAAAATTTATTTTGTTCTTATACCATATTATAGAAAATGTTTAAGATGAATAATAATGTTATAAAATTAAAAATTTAGTTAATACTATTCATAATGGCTAGTTCATAATAATATTATAATAATATATCGTTGTTTAGTAAAACCCGGTATTGCGTACAACACACGATATCGAGGAAGGTCGTGATTGCGTGTAATGCAAGCCAAGTCAGGGTTGCATGTGGTGCATGACTCCTTTGTTGTTGCGTGTAACAAAATACATTGAATATATGTATATATATACTCAATGTTATTTAAAATAACTACTATCATACAAACATGAAATTGTGTGTAACACGATCCAAGATTAGTGTTGCGTATACTGCAAGCTAAAACGGTCTTGCGTATAGCGCACGATAATCTTGGTGTAGCGTACACCAGAAGATATGAAAGAAATTAAAAAGAATATATCTCATAAAATCTCAGGTTGTTACAATCACAATGTGATATTCTTATTTCTTCTTCATTTCCATGTTTTCAATTCCCAAAAACTTTATCTATTATGGAAATCTAGTTTTTTGGTATCCTTCATATTTAATTGTCTCTCTATTTATGAGGATGTTAAATTAAGGCTTCCATCAATACACGATTTCCATAATGTTATATTAATACCTAAAATCGATGATTATAAATAACATTTTCAAATTGCGAAGATAGAATTTACTGATTTTGGATAAAACTTAACGCTTGAAATTTTTAAAGAACAATTTTCTCAATAAATTTCATTTAACAGAACATTGAGAAAAAAATCTAAGAAATAATTATTTCCACACATATATTAAAACCCAGCCTTTATTTTTTTTTGGAATGAATATCATTAAATATATAATGAATTATATAATTTTATAACTCATTTTTCATTTTTTAATAAATTCTTTGTTACTATGAACATGATTTTTAGTAAGGTGATAATATTCCTGAAATATATATTTTCAACAAAAATTTAATTTCCATTAATTTTTATTGGAAGTTCAGTATATTTAATTTTTAATTGTTTTTATAATTTATTTTAAAAGATAAATTTCATTTTTGGCCCAATAACATCAACATTATCATATTGTAATTATTTTAGTATTTTCTTAAGAATTTTTTTAGGTAAAAATGTTCAATGAATATTTTTATGAAATATAATATCACGTATAAAAAAATAAATATATGACAATTATTTCAAATAAATTTTAACTAATTATTTATCAAAATGTATTTAGTTGGTTCCTTAATAAAAAAGGTTTATCATATAGAATCTCATGATAATAAATTTTGAAAACCACATTATTAACAATAAGAAAACTGTTCTGATGAATTTTACATATAACATATTTATAAGGTATTTTTATAAATTTCAGAAATTAAATAAAGTAAAATTTTACATATTTTGTATCATTATTTCGACATTATTTCATAATTACTTTTTAATTTTTAATAATAAAAAATATATAATTGTTAATATTTTATTTAACATAGTATTAGTGAAATATTGTAGTTGGATAAAATAAAATGAAAAAGAAAAATTACCTAAAACAATAACATAAGTTGGTGTTTTATGTGTTTATCATCCTTAATAATACATTAAAACATTAATTTTCATTAAAATTCACTATAATTAATTCCACAAAATTATTGATTCCTTTGAATACCAAATATTAATTAATTATATATTTAAAAAACCCTCCCAATGTATAAATATTAGTCCTCACCACCCCATTTCAACTCAAGAAACATCAATATCCTAAAGAATCTGAAATCCCCCCCCCCCAATCACTCTCCACATGTACATGTTCTCTTGGACTCACTCAAATACAAATATCACTTTTCTTAAGTGATCCTTCATTGTTTTGATATTTAAGAGGAAACTTTCTTAAACAACCTCTGCTAATTTATTTTATTTTGTTACCTTATATTTACCTCCATCATCCATAAATCTATAATTTTTATAGTATCATTTCTATAGAATAATTTTATATTTTCATTGGAATAAATTTAATTTGTCCCTTTTATTAACCCTATAATTCAAAAAAATAAAACCATTTTCTAATTATAGAAGATATAAATGTCCAAGGATATTGATTTATTGTTTTCAATTACCTCTTTCAAGGACAGTCATAAAATTTTTATTTTTGATAAATATCATTTTAACTATTATATAAAAACCAATTTGATGTTATTGAACTGATATATTGACTTAATATTAAATAATATGAAACTGGTTTGTGATTATCCGAAAATAGTTTTGAATGTTATATTTTTTATCAATTTCTAAACATCATTCTATGATAATTTTCCTAGATAATCATTTGATATACTGTTTTTTAAAATTTTATGGAATGAAAATACTTTTCCACTATCATGAAGATCTTATGATTTAAAACATTTATTATATGATAATTTCAATTCCGCATCCTTTATGGGTTACTTGTGTTATCTTCTTCTATATACATACCCTTACTGAGAATTTTAGCTCACGCCTTTAAAAATTGTTATTTTTTCCCAAGAAAACATGATGTTTACTATGATTGATAAAAGGTATTATTCCAGAAGAACAATGTTGTTCTAATAGTTTCTCTATGTTGTGTTTCATGTTTTCTGCTATAATGTATGATTCAAGTAAATATTAGTTTCCCAAAAGTAATAAACTATTTATCCCTTTGGGGTGTGATTCCTTATATCTCATGACAATGTAATAATGTAACCACTAAATCTAGGTCACAAGGGTTAGAATTTCAAACATAATCAAATAATTTAAATATATTAAAAGTACTTATCAATGATGAGTAACATAAAATTGATATTTATCATCTAAATGATTATTAGTACAAATGGTGAAATACGTTTTCATAAAATACCATGTCCCCAAAGATTTATTAAATAAAAGATAACGGTACAAGAGAGGGGTTACAGAATGTGGAACAAGTAAAACACACCACATAAAAAATAAACATAATAGTATCTCCCTAGAAAAATAACTAAGAATTAGTAACATCTTCCACGACCCTGTGGGTGGCATCCTCTCCCCTATTTTCGTGTAACCCATTTTCCACCTCGGTCATCCTTGACTGTATCCACTTCATACCACACCACCTTGGAGTTACCAGCTACCTTATGTGGTGAATGCAAGGGCTCTATTTCAACCTCATGTTTCTATATGCCTATATTGTTAGCTGATTTTTGACTTCCATTGTCCAATGCATCCAATTATTTACCACTATTATTTCACTGATTCTTCATCAACATAGTGTTATTTCCTATGTGTAGTGCCATGATTCCACCTTCATTCCCATTAAAGGGACAATCACTTTGGCTTACCTGCTACTCAACATATTTAGGAGGAACCAAAGTAAAAAATAAAATTTTATGACATAGTCCCTTAAAATCAAAACATATAGATCCCATGAAAATCTTCACATTGTATACAACACCTCATCACAACCTAACATATTCTGATTTGAATGTCCCACATTCTGGTGTATTGATTGAATCCAACACTGAGAAAAAATGTGGTGGGCCATGCATTATAGCGATCCCACCTTGAGGGACATCATCACATACACCCCGAAGATGTTTAACTACTATTATTTCATGCAACTCCCTAGTTGATCACTATGTGCTGAACACCCATGTCATCATGTAAGAGGGTGTCTTTTACCAAAATCATGATGGGAGGATATATGGATGGTTAAATGTTTATCCATACTAATTATTCTTGTAATAGGTAGCCCAATACACTTCCGGTAGGTTGTTGTGTGGTTTTTGAGGCCCATGTGTCTGTGGGAGAGTTGTTCTTTCCCTTGTGTCTTCGGGATGAGACGTGTAGTTCATTCCCTTGTGACATCAACATTGGTTTTGTAATGACCCTCCAATTCTCATTGGATTGAGAGTGCAATGAGTCATTTTTAGGCCTTAAGAAACATCCCCAAGACGCCAATGGCTAGAAATAAATGTTGAATGGTTTCAATTACAATTTGGGGATGATTTACCCTTTAAGAAAATAAACTCATCCATTAACTATTCAATATATGATGCACAAATAAATTAAGACCAACAAACAACATCATTTATAATAAACCACATCAAAGTACACAATAGCGGAAGGCCAACCAAACATCAAAGTACACAACCAAAAAAAAAACACAGGACTCCCAAAAGAGACCATGACTCAATGGTCCACAAGCTCCATGCTCTACAGCATCTTGAAAACATCACCACAAGCCACTAGTAATGAGAGTCTTTAACTTTACTAGTGTCTTGTAATACACCATCTTCATAGCACCAAAGTTACAATGTAGGGGTGAGTAATAAACTCAGTAGGTTTTCCCCAATGGCTTCCCTACTCACGCCACTAGGATAGAAATGTTAGCCACATTTATATAAAAATGATTTATATAAAATATTTTCACCAAATCTATTTAAAATAAAATATAAACTAGTTTTCCAAAACCATCCATGCTCAAAAGCATTAAAGTGAAATTTAAACCGACTTTCCCAACACGTTATTTCAAAAAACTAACCACAGAAATTTCCAAACCATTTGACAATCATCCCACTTTTGGCATACCCAACTATTTCACAAACCCATGAAATCAACCATGCATGCATCGTTATATAAGTTCCATACTCATGGGTGGTCTCTCATTGATCTACCAAGTCATCATATGGTAATTATTTCCCATTTTCCATTACACCTTTGGCACTGAGCACAATGTCATATTTCAACCAAGCCTCATACATATAGTTACCATAGTTCCATTAAACGTTTGGCACTGAGAACAAGGTCCTATTTTAACCAAGCCTCGTACAATGCAATATGAACACACAATACTCATTTGAAACAATACTGGAAAAATCAACCTTTCAATAAAACAAATTTTATTGGAAACAATTTCCATCCAAAACAAGTGTGTTCAACCAATTAAAACCATTTCAATAAAACAAAATTTTTATTGAGAACCCCTTTCTCATCAAACCATTTCCAATTTCAGCAATTTCATAATTTAAAATCAAAATTTCAAATTCCAATAGCCAAATAAATTTGCACTACACTTCACCATGATTTCACAATTTCATCAAAAACATAAATCATCACTAAAGAAGATTTATTCCATGCTTTCAACAATAAATAAAATTAAAATAACCAATATGGAACTATGAAACCAATTATAACGAGAGGAGATGAGATTGAATCCACCTACCTCAACATATAGGCGAAACCAAGCAACAGATGAAGAACGCTCTACAACACCAGGTAAAAACTCGAAGAATTATTTTTAGATCTCTTATCCTAACACAACCAAGACCAAATGTCATTCTATTTGGCATCCAAACTCTTAGATCTACCCATAATGGATGTAGATATAAGAAACTGAGAGATGATGAGAATCAAATCTAAGTATATCAAACAAACCATTCAATAACGAAGAAGAACGATCACATACCTCAAGAATCCAACTTCGATTTTCCTGGAGAATCCTTCAGATCGCCTCTAGAATGATGGGAGAACCCTCTTTGACTATTGGATAACCAAAATTCAGAGTAAGTGCCTCTTATGATCATTAATGAAGAAATTAGAGTCAAACCGAGTTAGTACCACAATTTAAGGATCTAATTTTAAGTGACTGTACGATTAGTCCACATGGTTTGAGAAACCGTGAGCTAACTGTGCATTAGATACTACCTCGGCCACCCTTATCGCTTTGTTTGGCTGCATGGTTAGAAAAACTGTGTGCCGACCGTGTGGAAGCCATTGCCTCCCATACCAACTCCACACGGTTTGTCCACATGGTTTGGACAAACCGTGCACCTCCCGTGTGACTTCCTTTTTTCCCCAAAACTCATTCCATGTTCTCCCAACTCTCCCATTTGTCACCTTTAACTTTATAACCATGAAAAGAATAAATTAAGGGTTACATACCAGAAACTAGGGGTAATACATTCTCCCCAACATTGGCCTTTCCATCCCCAGAAATTAGAAAACCAATGCTTGTCTGAAAGAGTTTTAGCCACTGCTCTCTCATTTCTTTTTTACGTTCCCAAGTCACATCTTGAATCTGACCACGTTTCCACACTAGACCAATGATTTTACCATGCAATAAATCATCCTACCTATCCACAATCTGCACCGGGATATATACCAATGATGCACTCGGCTCTAGGTCAATGTGATCCCATATGATCATATGGTCAGGACTGGGTTGATACTTCTTTAACTGAGATAAATGGAACACATTGTGCACCGAATTGAACTGTGGTGGTAATTCCAACTGATATGCCACCTATCCAATACATTCTTATATCTTAAAAGGGCCTATGTAATAAGGAGAAAATTTTCCCTACCTTTTAAAATGATGATGTCCAAGTCCTGGAGAGATCCTCATGAAGACATGATCACCCACAACAAATGCCAACGGTCTGTGACAGACATCTGCATAAAATTTCTGACAAATTTGATCCATCTCCATCCTATTTATAATCAACTAAATCTTCTCCATAGTTTATTGGACAAGGCTCAACCCAACTAGTGAAGTTTCACCAGTTTCCACCCAGCAGAGTGAAGAACGACAAGGACGCCCATACAATGCATCAAACGAAGCCATCCATATTGAGGCTTGATAGTTGTTATTGTATGAGAACTCCATTAAGTGTATATTCTCCTCCCATGAGCCACCAATGCCCATTACATAAGACCACAACATGTCTTCAAACATTTGTACCATCCGCTAAGATTTCCCACCTGTCTGAGGATGATACATAGTACTCATCGTCAACTAAGTCCCCACGACTTGCTGTCATGATATCCAGAAACGAGATGTGAACCTCAAATCTCTATCGGAGACTATAGACACTGGTATACCTTGTATCTTTACCACTTATCAGATATAGAATTTTGAAATATCTTCCACTGTATGAGTTTCACGAATCAGGATGAAATGGGCCGACATGGATAGATGATCTGCTATCACCCAAATGGAATCGTGTTTCCGGACCGTTCTTGGAGGACCTGTAACGAAATCCATTGCAATATGCTCCCATTTCCACACTGGGATAGGTAAAGAATGTAACATACCAGCTTTTATCTCATGCTATGCTTTATCCTGTTGACAAATTATGTATCGCGAGACGAACTTGGCCACATTCCTTTTCATGATGCTCTACCAAAACTGCGACTTTAGAGCCATATACATATTCTGTGTACCCGGATGTACATACCATCTTGAATGGTCGTAAGCATTAAGGATTTGGTCCTGAAAAACTATAGGTACAACCATATGATCTCTGAAATAAAAAATAGAACCTGCTTTCAGTTTCCAACAATCAATGGTCTCCCCACTGTTGAGTTCGAACTCATTACTAGACATTCCGCATCAGATTCTTGTCACGCTTAGACCACTTTTACCATATCAGGATCAAGCGTAGATGAAAAGAAAACCTCAACATCATCTCTGTTTTCACATTCCGCATGCATGTCGGCTAAGACCGACATAAACTACCATTCGTCTAAAGCTTCCTTTACCAACGTAGCATACGACTTCCTTCTTAGTGCATCTTCCACTGAATTTCCCTTACCTAGTGTATACATTATTTCAATGTAGAAAATTTGAAGATACTTCATCCATTTCATATCCCTCAAATTCAAATCTCACTGTGAGAAAATGTGTTTCAATCATCTATGATCCGCAAACACAGTAAATTTCTCACCAAAGTGATAATGTATCCATATTTTCAATGCATAAACTACTGCAGCCAATTCAAAATCATGAGTTGTGTAATTTTTCTCATGCACCCTCAACAGCCTTGAACCATAAGAAAAAACATGGTAACTTTGCCTGAGAACACAACACACCCCTGTTCCTGAAGCATCACAAAACACCACATAGCCCTATCCTGATTCTGGTAAGATCAAGATAGGTGTTGATGTAAGACGACCCTTCAGTTCCTAGAAAGACTTCTAAAATTCTTCTTTCCATTGGAAGGGAGAATTCTTATTTTTCAGATCTATCATTGGTAATGATAGTCATGAGAAATCATGCACAAAGCATCAGTAGTAACTAGCTACACCAAGAAAATGTCGTATCTCAAACAGATTCCTTGATGGTTACCAAGAGAAAACGGCTTCAATCGTTTCAGGATTAACTGAAACACCTTTCTCAGAAACAACATGTCCCAGAAAGCAGACCTCTTGTATCCAAAAATCGCACTTTGAAAAATTGGCATACAACTGATTGTCTCTCGTGACTTCCAACACAATCTCCATGTGTTTCTCTTGCTCAACCCTTGTTCTTCAATACTCCCACATGTCATCCACAAACACCTCAAAAAAAGAATCCAGATATTGCTAAAATATCTGATTCATCAAAGCCATGAAGACCACTAGTTCATTCGTTAGACCGAAAGGCATGACTACATATTCATAGTGGCCATATCTGCTTCTGAAAGCTGTCTTTGGAATATCCTCATTCTGAATTCGCAATTGGTGATATCCTGATCGCAAGTCAATCTCGGAGAACCACTAAGCTCCACTTAACTGACCGAACATATCATCAATGCATGGATGTGGATATTTATTTTTTATTGTAACTTGTTTAAGCTTACGATAATCAACTCACATCTGAAGAGTTCCACCTGCCTTCTACATGAACAAAAACGGTGTTTCCCATGGAGACACACTTGGTTGTATGAATCCCTTGCTTTCCGGCTCCTATAACTGCACGTTCAATTCCTTTAACTCCGTTACTTCCATCCTATAAGATGGAAGTGAGATAGGACTGGTCCCCAGAAGGAGATCAATATTAAACTCTACTTCTCTTATAGGTGGTAATCCTGAGAAGTTTTCAGGAAAAACATCTGGAAATAGATCCACCACAGCTGGAAAACTATTTTACTCACTCTCTTCCAATGATGGAAAAGTCAACGCTGCCAATTGGTAAGAGATCATTCCCACCATTGGTGCCAACATGATCTTTGTACATTTCTTTAATATTCTCTCTCCTCTTAAGAGACGCTTCATGCCGTCCTCCATCATGAAACTACTCGTTCTACTATAACAGTCGATTTGAGCCTTAAACCATGTCAACCAATCCATTCAAAAGATTACATCGTAGAAATCTATATCCATCACAGAGTAGTCCCATTTCATCTCAACCCCATCAACAATTATATCACATCCTCTACACATGAAGGCTTGACATTCTCTTTCACAAAGAGGAATTTGCAGTTTCAAGACAGAAGGAATCATTTCTAGTTTTATGTTCCACAAATCAGCAATACGAGAAGAAAGAAAGGAATGTGAAGCACCGGTATAGATCAACACTTACATGAAGGTAGAATTCAAAAGAATCATACCTCTCACCATAGATTGTCCCGCCTGATCATCCACCATCACCTACTCGGTTCCATACAATTTCTTTGTTGCTGCACATTGCTCTTTATTGCCTTGTTGAGATTTCAATTCCTGAGGAGTCATGGTATTACTGGAATCACCATAACTAGCTCTATTTTACTAGCGAGACTGATTTCTCTTTCATCGTCGTGTCGAATCATACGTTTCTTGCGACGCCTCGGAAGTGTCACGAGCACCCGACCATGGAGCATTTCTACAATAGTGCTGTAGATGCCCCATATGATTGCAATTGGCATGCTCTCGGTGGTGATGTACATTATCATTTCATGTGATCAGTCAAACCACATTAAAAGAAACCTACTTTGCTCTGGGGTCATGGAGGAAGCTTGTTTGATCCAGCCGTCTGCTTCTGATTCGCACTGGAACCTTGGATGTAGGTGTCCCTCTTCAACTTGTTCTCAGAATTGAAATTTCCACCTATTCCCATGGGAATAATCATGCCTCATCCTATTGATGAAGATATATCATGTTCAAAACCCATTTCTCTTTTCACCATCTCTGTATAATCCATAATACAGAGCACCACAATCGTCGATCGAATCTCCTCCCTTAGCCCTGATTCGAAGATACTTCCATTCAAAGAAGCACTTACCGAAACCTCTGGTAAAAATTTTACTAAATTAATGAACATAGCCACATAAACTATGATAGGGAGGGTATACAATTTCAAGCTGAAGAAGTTTTTCATTTTCTAGATCTTGACGTGTGAGGATAGATTTGTTTGATAAACAATTTTTCAAAATCTTCCCATGTAAGGCCTTCATCCAATTTAGCATGCACTGTTAATCACACCACTAACATGGAATATCCTCGAGCATATACTTTTCTAGCTTTACTTTCATCTCTACTGCTGTTCTGATGAAATCGAATATATGATTCTTCCTGCTTATCCACACCTCCACCTTCTCGGGTTCATCATCACCCCTAATGTTTGGTGGATTTTGCTTCATGAACTGGATGGTATGATCCAAATGTCGTGGCTCAATCCTCCGGTTCCCCTTATCCACAGATTGAAAGGCTTGGATAATAATCTGAAGCAGCTCTTGGTTCACACGTGGTACAGGTGCGACCACATTATCCACAGCTTCTTCAGGTTGGCTTCGACGACGCCTACTAGGTGCCATTTTCTAAACCAACAACAAACTTCATCAATCTCACTCTCTAGTAACTATTGGCTTTGTATTTAAAATTCTATCACATCAAATATCACAACATTATTCGGAAATAAATTTTTCCCTAGTTCAAAAATTATTGAAAATATTCATCATACTTTTTGAAAATCAGTCCATTTTCAAAATTCACCAAATACATTTTTTTCAATGTCATTCGGTTGAAAACAATTACCGCATTTTTTATAAATTATCACCTTTAACAAAATTCTTACTCATTCCTCACAATGAGATATGCAATCCTAGTGGGTAGTCATTTCTCTACAATGAATTTCATGCTCCTCTCATTGTATAAACCCATGACAATGATATTCCCAACATTCTAGATGTGTATCCAAAACACTTACATACCCAACACCCTGGTAGGTTGAATTTATGCATAAACGGTTTAGCTACGTCCTTTTATGCTATACATTTCACATTCTGACAATCCTACTCCTATCTAAGATTTTAACCCAAGGAATAGACAATAAGGAATTTCAACTCCAAGTCCAAGAAAGTCGATGACTACTTGTTTGGCAAGGACATAACAAGATGATACCATTTGTACCTCAAAGGAAGGACCAGACTGATACCATTTGTAATGACCCACCAATTCTCATTGGCTTAAGAGTGCAACAATTCATTACTAGGCCTTAAGCGTCATCGCCAAGACGCCAAAGGCTAGCAATAAATACCGAAGGGTTTTAACAACAATTGGGGGATGATTTACTCTTTATGAAAATAAACCCATAAATTTACCATTCACTATATGATGCTTGAATAAATGAATACCAACAAAAAAATTCATTTATAATAAACCACATCAATGTACACGACAACAGAAGACCAACCAAACTTCAATGTACACAGAGGAAAAACAACACAAGACTACCAAAGGACACCAAGACACAGTGGTCCACAAGATCCAAGCTCCACAGCAACTCTCAAACATTACCACAAGCCACTAGTAATGAGAGGCTTTACCTTTTCCTGTGTCTCAGGATACAACATCTGCAAAAGTCCCAACGTTCCAAAGCAGGGGTGAGTAAAAAACTCAGTAGGTTTTCCCCAATGACTTCCCTACTCACGCCACTAGGATAGAAAATTTAGCCTCATTTATATAAAAATACTTTATATAAAACATTTTCTTCAAAGGCGTTTATAACTAAATATGAACTTGATTTCCAAAACCATCCATGCTCAGAAGCATCAATGTTCAATTTAAATCATCTTTTCCAACACTTTATTTTTCAGAATAATAACCAAACAAATTTCCAAACCATTTCACAAACATCCCTCTTTTGGCATACCCAACCATTTCACAAACCCGTGAAATCAACCATGCATGCATCATTTTAACAGTTCCTTACTCATGAGCGATCTCTCATCGATCTACCAATAAGTGACAAGGTAATTATTTCCCATGTGCCATTACACCCTTAGCACTGAGCACATGGTTATATTTCAACCAATCCTCGTACATATAGTTACCATCGTGCCATTAAATGTTTGGAACCAAGCACAAGGTCCTCTTTCAACCAAGCCTCATATAATGCAATATAAAAACAAACTACACATTTCCTACAATCATGCCAAAATAAAACATTCCATAAAATCACTTTTATTGAAACCCATATCCATCAAAACAAAGTGTGTTCAACCAATTCAAACCATTTCAATAAAACACCCTTTTTATTGAAAACCCATTTCTCATCAAACCATTTACAATTTCCATAATTTCATAATTTAAAATTAACATTTTAAATTCCAATATCCAAATCACTCTGCACAACACTTCACCAAGATTTCACAATTTCATCAAAACCATAAATCATCACTAATGAAGATTTATTGCATGCTTTTCACAATCAATATCATTCAAATAAACAATTTATAACTAAGCCAAACAATTCTAATGAGAGGTGACAAGAATGAAGCCACCTACCTCAACATAAAGGTGAAACCAACCAACAGACGAAGAACACTCAAGAACACCGGGTCAAAACTCCATGAATCCTTCATAGATCTATTATCCCAACACAACAATGACCAAATGTCATCATATTTGGCATCCAAACTATTAGAACTACCCATAATGGCTGTAGATAGAAGAAACCGAGAGAAGACGAGAAGTAGATCTAAGTAGATCAAAGAAACCATTCAAGAACAAAGTAAAATGATCACATACCTCAAGAATCCATCTTCGACTCGCCATGAGAAGCCTTCGGATCACCTCCAGAATATTGGGAGAACCCTCTCTGACCATAGGAGAACCAAAATCCCGATTAAGGGCCACTTAGGAGATTTAATAAGGAAATTAGAGGCAAAACGAGTTAGATCCACAATTTAAGCATCTAATTTTAACTGATTGCACGGTTAGTCCACACGGTTTGACAAACCGTGTGCTAACCGTGCGTTAGCTACTGCCTCGACCACCCTTCTCGCACGGTTTGGTCGCATGGTAAGGCAAATCGTGCACTGACTGTGGGGAAGCCACTTCCTCCCATACCAACTATGCTCAGTTTGTCCGCACAGTTTGGACAAACTGTGTGCCTTCCGTGCGACTTCCCTTTTATCCCCAAATCTCATTCCAAGTTCTCCCAACTCTCCCATTTTTCACCCATACCAATATAACCATTAAAAGAATCAATTAAGGTTTACATACCAGAAACTGAGGGTACTACCACGTGTTTCTGGTGAGGCCAAGTTGTCTACGAGTAGGATGGGATGTGGTTATGGTTTTGGAGTATTTGTCTATATGTGGGATGTGGTGTGGTTGTGTCCTAGGTGGGTGGCTAAAGGATGTGGTGATCATATTTTTCCCAAGTTGCAGGACAAGCACTAAGGCCTAGGTTTTTATGGTTGGGGTGTGAGGTGAGGATTTTGTAAGGGTTATAAAGGCACAATGAAATGTTTTGTTAGGTACAAGCAGTTAACTATTTGAAAGTGGTGCGGGATTCTGAAAATATTGATGTTCCTAATATATTACTTTACACGACTTCTGTTATTTGGTGACTGTGTCTTGGTGAGGATGAGATGGTTAGTATAAATATTCAAATTTTGTTTGGATCTACTTATGTCACATGGGAGAATTAGTATTCTCTTTTCAAATATGAATGAGTTATATTTGTTTTCATATACATTATACTTGTTTTCTCACCCTACCATTATGAAAATTGTTTTTAGGTTACCAAGAGGACTTTGTTGACCATGTTGGACATGTCTGGTTTTGAATTTTGGTGTTTTTATTTCACTGACTTAGATTTTATTTATTTATTTCGTCAATTTGGGGATTTATATATATATCAGATTTTATTTATACATTCATTGTGGGATGTTTTGTATTTATTTTATATATTTAATGGATTAGTTTGTGGTTTATTCGACCAATATCCCAATAATTTTTTCTTATAAAGGGTAATTCATCCCATATTTTGTGATGTTTTTCCCTGGGTGATAGTTGCAAACTTAGGACCTATAGGAGCACAGACTCAGGGGGGTCATATTATCCCTTTATACATTGCCATCCCAGGAAGGTTATCATTAGGTTTGGGGGTTGTGACATGTGCTCTGTTGGAGATTCATGTGCTTGCACAAATCATAGACTACAAGAATCTATCTCAAAGATGTATCCCCTCCTTCCAATCGTCAATCTCGACTAGGTACCCAAAAAATCTATCTCTATCCATAATGTCCAGCGCACCCTTTAAGATGACGTGAGATGGGTCATGCACATAACTCTTCAATTACGACATGTGGAAGACGTCATATACTCGGTATAACTACATTGGTAGATATAAGAGGTATGCCTCCTCAAGAACAATATTCAGAATATGAAATGTACTATCAAACCACCTATGTAAAATTCCACCCCAAGAAAATCTTCATAATCACCAATGATTTGAAACTTTTATGAACACATGGTATCCTTCCTCAAAATTCAAAGGCCTCTACTGCCTATTATTATAACACATTCAATTGTTCTGAGTAGTCTTCACCAACACCTGGATGATCTACACCTTCTTTGTAGTCTCTCTCACCAACTCTATGACCATAAGTGATGATTCTCCTAGGTCATTCTGGCATTGTGGTGAGCATCATCATCTATCATACAAAGCCTCGAATGTTCCAATAATAATGTTAGAATGATAACTATTTTTTTTGGAATACTCAACTATTGGTAGGTGATACTACCAACTATGGTCTCACTCCAACATGAAAGCTCGATGCATTTCATATAGAACCTGAATGGTCTTCTCTGTTTGATCATCCATCTATGAGTGAAACTATATTCCAAAGCGTAACATGGTCCCCTATGCCTCATGGAATCCCTTCCACAATTGGGATGAAAATTTAAAATCATGATCAAATACAATGGCCGATGGAACTCCAACTAGTTGTACTATCCCATTATTTTAGAGGCATCCCAAACGCTCTACTAAAATCATCTCTCAAATAGATAATAAGTGGGACAACATGTTGAGTCAACTAACAATCTCCAAAATGGAATCATATCCCATGGACATATGTGGTAAACCCATCATGATGCTCATTAAAATTCCATCCCACTTTCATTCTGGCATCTCAAGGGATTGAGATAACCTGTTTGAAAATGGTGCACATCCATATCATGCTAAAAAGTAAAGTATTGGGAAAAAAACTCTACAAATATCTTTTTCATCTAGGCTACAAAAACTAATTTCGGAGAACCTGGTACATCTTCTCCAAATGTAGATGTTACACCAAGGGGGATGTATGAAGCTCCCTCAGAACATGCTACTGCAAAACCAAAAAAACTATTGTATGTCCTCCAAAAAGTATGATGTTCACCCCACCTTTAGAATATCCATAAAGAGAATTACATATGGATACCTATCATGTAGTTTCTCCCATTGAGTATATTCATGGTGTTCCTCTTTAACACACTATAATATTGGAGTGGTGACATCCTTTGACAGGAGGCAAGCTGTTACATCTTTATCCACTAAAGAAAACTGTAATGATACCAACTACTATGATGACTCATTCAACACTTGGGTACTAGATATCCTGGACATAGAATTTTATAACATGTTCTAGCACTCCGGGGTATAGTCATTCTCTATGATAGTGTCCTAGAGGAACTCTATAAATCGCCCTGGTCTCATGTTCATATCATTCCAAGAGAAAATATATATGATACCCATATGTTTAGAGTACACGATAAACTATTTTTCATCAAGTATTTATTCAACATCATTTAATGGAAGACTGCCACTGCAAACTCATGATCATGGGTCTCGTATTTATTGTCATGTCATCTAATGTGGTTGGAACAATATGAAAGAACTACATACCTCTACATTTGGACAGAACATTTCCTGACTCATGATGCATCACATAACAATACATACTCGATAACTTCCTTTGGTAATCTCATGATCATAGTTCTCATCAAACACTACCTAAACTATTGAAAACCATGTTGTTATATCTCTATATAGATGAAAGGTTGAACCTTTCTATTCAATGATTTCATAGTTACTTGTACCATGTAGAAATAATGAATGAATCCCAGGTAATAGCCTAGTAGCCCAAGGAAGCATCACACCTCAGTGAAACTCCTCATAGGATCCCATGATAACTCTACTTCCTGAATAGATATGTCCATATCCACTCCATTAAATTTGATAAACATGTCCAAAAAAGTGGACTGCCTAATCCTAGAATTTGCTCACCGAGAGTTTCTCATAAATATGGTGCTCACACAATAGATCCAGAACCATCGTTGTGTGACTTTCAGGATCCTCCTTAGATTCCATGTACACAAGGATAGAGTCGATGAAGACAATGATGAAATAGTCTTGTTAAGGTTCATTAATCTAGTTCCTTATTCCATAAACATGGATGGTGTGTTCTTCATGCCAAAAGAAATTACCAAGAACTCATAATGACTTCAGAAAAATCTAAATGCAATCATCAGTATATTAATGTCCCATACTCGCAGATGGTGATAGACTTATATAAGGACAACCATCAAGAACCGTCATTAACCTCTCAAATGATCAATGTAAATATTGATTCCTAGAAGAGGATACTTTTTTTCATGGTCACTGGGTTCAAGAGCCAATACTTCACATATAACCTCAACCTCTCCTCGTCATTTTGTTTGAACAAAAATGGGTTTACCCAGTTGGAAACACTATGTCTCACGTATCCCTTCTTCAACATTTCCTCCAATTGCACCGTATCCTTGAGAAGCTCTTTGGGAAACATCTGATATAGTGGTGTTTATATAAGAGTCATCACAGGGTGTAATAATCTTCAGAAGTTGTTCTCTTAATGGTGAGGTACTCCTATAACATTTTTTTGAAAGACATCCTTGTTCTCTACCACTACTGTAAGAAATTGGTAACTCAAAACATCTACTACACCAAGGGTCGTGCATTCCAACTGATGAGTTTTCAGCTTCACCCTTCTTTGCATGAGTCCATCCTATGATACAAGGGTTTCCTTTTTCATTGAAAACAGAATACCTCATTACATCATTCCATACAAACCATATGCTTTACCTAAAATAGGTAATATAGGAATGGGCTATAGATAACCAAACCATATCAAGAATGTCTTTTAAGTCCTCAATTCTTAAACAAAAAGGTTCCAACCAAAACTATCACCTACAATGGTTTGGTCATACTATTTTCCATGATGTGTTATCACATATTCTTCTGTATTATCCATCTTTAATCCTAAGGGTTGAGTCAATGTTTCAATTGGAAGACTTATGTATTGAACAATATATATTGCGTAAATTAAATACTATCACCTATATATATATCATTATTGAAACTAATGTATAAAATTATAATATCATAACTAGAATCATTGTTTAATCCCTTATGTCACATGACTCGACCAAATGCAGTTTTCCCCTCCCCTACCTCCTAATCCCTAAGACTTATGTGGACCACTTAGGAGTGGTGTTGGTAAAAAGGAAAAATGTCGACCTCCTCATGCTGCTCTCTGAGCTCCTATTCTCTGTTTGTCACCCTATGGATCTTCCTCCTCCCTTCATTGTATCTTCCATAGTATTCAATCCAATGACTCCCTATCATCATCACTACAGTTTGGATAATCATGAGTGAGATGTCCCCTATGATCACATGAATAGAACCTCCTCTCTCTTTGACTAATGGATCCATCCTGGGTGCCATGAACTGCACATCGACTATTCTTTGACATCCTCTTAAAATGACTCTCATGTCTTAATCCTTGAAACTAACATCGGATCCCTAATGATGTGGTCTATGTATCCTCTCGTCTACTAGTGACTATAAAAAGCTTTATGTAACATCCCAGGTAAATAAAGAATAAAGAATTTTCATATTTATTAATATTTACGAATTAAATATTAATTTTATTTTAAAGGGGTTGCTATGTTCGATAGCGTACCCGATACGCAACGATGAGTTTCTTTGAAAACTTACGTTGCACACAAGTAATAAAATAATATTATTTTAAATGTTAGTTAACGAGTAGCCGTTGTACTGGCAGGAATGGATAGAAATAACTAAAATATGATTATATATGTTTTTAAATGTTTTTACACTTACCCAATAAAAGATAAAGGCTTAAAATACGGAAAGAGTTCAATTTTAGGCATTTATACCCTAATTTTCACGAAAGGTCCACTTATCACCTTTTGACGGAGAACCATCATTAAATATAGTTTTGATCGATCTTATAAATTCTATTGGACCAAATATAACTCTTCTTTAGAATCAGGACATCAAAATTTACTTTGTGTAAATTTTTGGTACCTTTCTGATAAAGTTCATTTTTTTAATGAATAGTGTAAAATGTTGTATTTTAATTCAAAACCTCTTTTTAATCTAATTTATTTATATTATTAGATTATCTTTTTAATTGGTTTTAAAGTGAAATTAGAAAATATTTTTACCATTAAATCCAATAGTGGTCGTTGGAATTAATTTCACTTTGGAATCGGACATAAACTAGTGTCAATCTTTTGATACTTATTGTTTCATAAAAACACGCTATTTGCTCTGACAGCGGGAATTAATTATTAAATTAATTAATGTGACTTATATGTATTGAATTTTTTAAAATAGACTTCATTTATGAATTCGGAATATCAAATATAGCTTCGGGTGAATTTTTGGTAATTTTCTGAAAAACTTCAATTTTTGATGAATAGTGAAACCACTAAGTGGTACTTATAAAGACTGATTTTCCGTTTAAATGAAATTTTGCCATCTTTGTGTTTTGAATTTTGAAAATCCGACATACATGGTTGTCATTAAGATGTAAAATGTGGTTCAATGAGATTATAATAATTTTTTGGTGAATAGTAACTTATTAAGTTCTTAATCGCGATTAGAGGTAATTAGTGTAGTTTAAGGTAAAAATGGTATTATAAGAATGTGAAAACACAATGACACTTGTCCTAAATCTATTGGGTGAGTCATGGCCGACCAAGACAAGCCATGGGCCAACTTGGGGACCCCATGAAGCCACTTTAGTTGGAAAATGACACTAATATATTTTTATTTAATGTTAAAGTGAAAATGACACTAACATAAATCGTTTTACAAAAATAATTTTTGAGTGGGGTCATACAAGTCCAAATTTTGATTATAAATAGTCATTGGAAAGATACAAATATTTCCTACATCATAGTATTTTTTAAATAATTTTTAGACATTAAATAAAATAAATTATATATGACATAATAATGATGCAGTGATGACATCATTATTTGACGATTTAAATAAAATGGAAAGATAATGAAAAATCTAAGACCTACACATGTCCAAAACCAATTGTATGAGTGGATTTCGAACCCTTATAACCTTATCCACGAATTATATCAATTTGGGACCTTTTAAAACCAAAACACATTTTGAAATAAAGTAATATTTCTTTACTTTCCAAAAGTGCCCCCCATCTCCTCTTATAAAAGGCCCCCACCTCTACCTCATTTCACACACTTCTCAAGGATTTGGCTCGGCCAACCCCTGCCCAATTACTCTCTCCACATCCCTCTACTCATACTAGAAGATTCCCTTTGGGCATAATCCTTTCAAAGGAAGCCTTTAGGTTCAAATCAAAAGGGAGTTACACTTTTATAGGTAATTCATTCTCTCTTGTTCATTTGTTTTATTTTGCTTCTCCAACCCTCTAAACTCTTTTTATATACTTATTTTGTAACATCACCAGTATCTTCAATATACTAGGATGTTGTTATAATATTTATTTGAGCTACACTCTCACACAACTACACCAAATGGTTAAAGAACATACGATTTCCGTGGATGGCGAAATTCTGCCTCCCGAAACGATGATTGTTCAATACTCATTTCACACCTTCAAGGGTGGCCATTATGATGTCACTATTTTTATATATGATATATAATATGTTTATGTTTTCTTTATACTTCTGTATTTTTCATTTTTGGCATACATTTATGGTTTCCATTATGGGTAAACACGATATCTTCATTTAAGGAAGTGCGGACTACCGCCCCCTAAAAGTGATGTGATCTGTTAATGCCATATGTGGGACGTGTAAAGGGTGTATTTAAAGTTATTATATATGATGTTATACTGGAATTATAATATACCTCTATATCATTATTATTTATTTCCATTAATGTATGAGATAGAAATGAAAGTAGCGTTCATGCGTACGTACGGCTTACCGTCTCCATCAACGGTGCATTTCATTTTTTATCCCCAAATGTAATGTACTATTAAAATTTCATGTATATGATGTATATATATAATTAATGATATATCTAAATGATGAATATAATTCTGGAATTAAAATATACATACCTCTCATTTAGTTTTAATTCCACTAATATGACAAAGAAATGAAAGTAGCGTTCATGCGTACGTACGGCTTACCGTCTCCATGAACGTTGCATTTCATTTCTTACCTCTAAATGATTATGTAATATTATAAATACATGTATATGCTGGATATATATGATACATATTATATCCAAATCGGGAATTTCATTCTGGATATAAAGAACTTTTGACCACATGAACAACATGTAATTGTAAGAAGTCAACTATCGAGTTAAGAACCAAATATTGACAAAACAAACATTATTAACTTAAATGGTTATATAATGTTTATAACATGGAAATAAGTGATAAAAAAAGAATAATTAACTTTAAAAAGGTTCTTAATCAAGTATAAATTAACTCAAGTTTATTATTCAGGACGTTAAAGAACGATCGAGTCAAGTCGGACCCGAGGCAAGGGACTTCGTCTCAATCTCCTTTCATTGAGGTATATTTCGTTTTATACACAACTTTCTTTTATACGGTGTATAAACTCCTTTGACTTTTACTTTTATACAAAAGGAATCTTTTTCTACGAAGCGTTTTACTAAACGACAAAAAGGAATGTTTTTTTAACGTATGCGGTTACAACGACCTTTTCCGCCGCCGCGAGTATTATTTGGTCTTTGGCTTCCTCAACAAGCCGTAATGTTTTTAAAATAAAATAAATACCATATACTCTTTTATGTATTTTGGTATTGAAAATGGTTTTGATAAAGGATTCTATTATGATATATTGTGATTGAAATGTGGAAATGTTATCATTCCTTTATATTGGTTTTATATTTTATGATTTTATATTGGTACTTGGACATTTTAACGGGTGGTTACGTTATAAACCATATGACGGGTGGTGTCGTGAATACCAGGACAGGTGGTTACGTTATAACCTCCAATGCATTGGGTATGGAAGTTGGCCGTATGGCTATTCCATTAAGTATGTATGGAAATTAGCCGTATGGCTATTCCATTAAGTGATATGTGTGGAAGTAGAGCGTATGGTTACTCCACATAAGTATGTTTATGTCCCAAGTTACCTTTATATATGTTATGTGTTCTTTATATGGGTTTTATGGTAATCCTTTGGTTACAAAATGTAAGTAATGATACTTTATTCAGTGAAGTGTTTTTATTACTTCATAAAGGTGAAAAGTATTACTTTGATAAAGTATACATGGTTTACTTGTTGTTTTGATAAACTAACAATTTTCATTCTTTGTGTATCCCTTATTGAGCTTCTTATGCTCTCCCCAAGTTTTTTTTGAAATGTTTTTCACAGGACTTAATGTGGAATAGGGTCAAGGATGGGATCAAGGGAATGTCATGCTATATAAAACATGGAACTAGACATGTTTCTTTTAAGAGTTTTTTTTATTATGAAAACTTAGTAGAAGTGACTACATTGTAATCTTTTAAGATGTAATAGTTATGTTCTAATTATCTAAAACTCTAAACCTGAAAAGATCCTCAACGTGTGATCTTGTGATAACTCAAGATTAAGTAAGGTTTAAGGCTGGGGCCTTATAGTTGGTATCAAAGGTCGGTTTAGACAACTTTAGGGGTTAGAAAAGTGTTAAATTATAATATGATTGAAATGATATAGCATTTACGGATTACCATGTTGCTTCGCCTAAGATATTTCTGTGTTCAGAATGGTTTTCCGCAGAGGAAACAAAGCAGCTATGTTGGGACGACATCAGGAGGAAGATAACCTTCCAAATCAGCAACCTGAGATGGTCGGAATCGGAACTGAACAGTTTGTTGTAGTGATGGCACAGTTGACTCAGGCTATAAATGGTGGTGGTATCCATGCATGAGATCAGCCAGATCAACCACAGAGGAACATGTCAGTGGTGGAACACTTCATGAGGCAACATCCCCCATCATTCAGAGGATCATCTGACCCTGTGCAAGCTGAAGGGTGGATTAAAGCACTGGAGAAGATTTTTGATGTCATGGGGTGTTCAGAACATCAAAAGGTTAGTCTTGCTGTTTACCGTTTTGAAGGTGAAGCAGATCAGTGGTGGTCGATGGTGAAAAATATAAGGGATAGTGATGAGATTGAGGATCTTCACTGGGACGAATTCAAAGGTATGTTTCTTGAGAAATATTTTTCTAAGGTGGTTCTTCTTAGGATGGAAAAACAGTTCCTAGAATTGAGGTAGGAGGATGATTCAGTGGCTGCTTATGAACAAAAGTTCACTCGATTGGCAAGGTATGCTCCAAACTTCATACGAGATCTTGATAGTAAAATAAACCGTTTTTACTCAGGGTTAAAGCCAAAGTATCGAAGGGCTTTAGCTTCTCGTGAGTTCAAAAGTTATGAAAAACTTGTTCGATGTGCGGAGAAGGTGGAAATGGAGTTTGCCGATGATCAGGTGTTCTATGACAAACAACAGAATAAGAGGTCTAGTTGGCAGGCAAAGGGGGATGATTCATCAAAGAAGCAAGGAGGTAAGAAAACCAAATATCCATCCTGTGAGAAGTGTGGTAAAATTCATCCTGGAGAATGTTTATCCAATTCTGGTAAGTGCTTTAGGTGTGGTAAGTCTGGTCATATTGCTCGTAACTGTAAGGAAGATGATCAAGTAGGGAATGAAAAGCCAATGGTAAGATGTTTTAAGTGTAATGAAATGGGTTATTACGCAAAGGAGTGTCCAATGATGAACCCAACTGGGGGAATGCAGCCAGACTACAAGCAGAAACGGGTGGAAAAATCCTTTGTAACAACTTCAGCAGATGTTGGGCCATCACATGAAGTGGTATCAGCTCCAGGGAGCTCAGTATTTTTCGAAGATTGACTTGAGGTCAGGGTACCATCAGTTGAAAGTAAAAGAAGCAGACGTTCCGAAGACAGTGTTCCGTACTAGATAAGGCCATTATGAATTTGTAGTTATGCCTTTTGGGTTAACCAATGCACCTGCTGTATTCGTGGACCTTATGAATAAAATTTTCCATGAGTTCTTGGATAAGTTTGTGTTTGTGTTTTGAGGTTTGTGAAGAGGTTATGTGTGCCTTGTGATTCACAGTTGAAGAATGAGTTGTTTTTTCATCCTGGCAGTACTAAGATGTACAGAGGTCTGTGGGAGTATTACTGGTGGGATGGAATGAAAAGAGACATTGCTGATTTTACTGTGAAGTGTTTGACATGTCAACAGGTTAAAGCAGAGCGGCAGTTACTGAAAGGGATGCTTCAGCCTTTACCAGTGCCAGAGTGGAAATCGGAGAATATATCCATGGACTTTGTTGTGGGATTACCGAGGACATCTCAAGGTAATAATGCAATCTGGGTTATTGTTGATCGCTTGACCAAATCTGCTCATTTCCATTCTATACGAGATAATTTCTCTCTAGATCAACATTCCCGTTTGTATCTTAAAGAGATAATCAGGTTACATGGAGTTCCTCTCTCCATTGTATTGGATCGTGAACCCATGTTTACTTCTAACTTTTGGAAAGGCCTTCAGAAGTCGTTGGGTACTGAATTAAATTTTAGTACAGCTTTTCATCCTCAATCAGATGGGCAGTCAGAACGAACAATCCAGACATTGGAGGATATGCTACGAGCTTGTTCTATGGATTATCAGGGAAGTTGGGACCAACATCTTTCTTTGGTTGAGTTTTCTTATAATAACAGTTTTCATTCTAGTATACAGATGGCACCATTTGAGGCATTATATGGGAAGCGGTGTCGAACTCCATCATTTTGGGATGAAGTGGGTGAAAGGAAGCTGATGGGACCAGAATTGGTAGAAGAGATGGCAGAAAAATTTCAGTTGATTCAGAAACACATGAGAACAGCTCAGAGCAGGAAGAAGAGTTATGCGGATATCCGGAGGAAGGATCTATATTTCGAGGTAGGTGATCATGTTTTTCTAAAGGTTTCTCCATGGAAAAGTGTGATGAGATTTGGTAAGAAAGGAAAGCTGAGTCCAAGTTTTATTGGACCATACGAAATTCTTGAGAGAGTTGGATCAGTTGCATACTGTGTAGATTTACCTCCGAGTTTATCTCAGGTACACAATGTTTTTCATGTTTCAATGTTGAGAAAGTATATGAAGATCCATCTCATGTTTTGAGTCCAGAGGTAGTTCAGCTGGAAGAGAACCTATCTTATGAGGAACAACCGGTCCAGATTCTTGACCACAGGGAGAAAGTGTTACGGAATAAGGTGATTCATCAGGTAAAGGTTTTGTGGAAAAACCATGTGATTGAAGAGGCAACGTGGGAATCTGAAAATGCTATGAGGGATAAATACCCCCACTTATTTTGATAAGTGAATAAAATTGCGAGGACGCAATTCCCTAAAAGGGGGGAAGGATGTAACATCCCAGGTAAATAAAGAATAAAGAATTTTCATATTTATTAATATTTACGAATTAAATATTAATTTTATTTTAAAGGGGTTTCTATGTTCGATAGCGTACCCGATACGCAACGATGAGTTTCTTTGAAAACTTACGTTGCACACAAGTAATAAAATAATATTATTTTAAATGTTAGTTAACGAGTAGTCGTTGTACTGGTGGGAATGGATAGAAATAACTAAAATATGATTATATATGTTTTTAAATGTTTTTACACTTACCCAATAAAAGATAAAGGCTTAAAATACGGAAAGAGTTCAATTTTAGGCATTTATACCCTAATTTTCACGAAAGGTACACTTATCACCTTTTGAAGGAGAACCGTCATTAAATATAGTTTTGATCGATCATATAAAATCTATTGGACCAAATATAACTCTTCTTTAGAATCAGGACATCAAAATTTACTTTGTGTAAATTTTTGGTACCTTTCTGATAAAGTTCATTTTTTTAATGAATAGTGTAAAATGTTGTATTTTAATTCAAAACCTTTTTTTAATCTTATTTATTTATATGATTAGATTATATTTTGAATTGGTTTTAATGTGAAATTATAAAATATTTTTACCATTAAATCCAATAGTGGTCGTTGGAATTAATTTCACTTTGAAATCGGACTTAAACTAGTGTCAATCTTTTGATACTTATTGTTTCATAAAAACACGCTATTTGCTCTGACAGCGGGAATTAATTATTAAATTAATTAATGTGACTTATATGTATTGAATTTTGTAAAATAGACTTCATTTTTGAATTCGGAAAATCAAATATAGCTTTGGGTGAATTTTTGGTAATTTTCTGAAAAACATCAATTTTTGATGAATAGTGAAACCACTAAGTGGTACTTATAAAGACTGATTTTCCGTTTAAATGAAATTTTTCCATCTTTGTGTTTTGAATTTTAAAAATCCGATATACATGGTTGTAATTAAGATGTAAAATGTGGTTCAATGAGATTATAATAATTTTTTGGTGAATAGTAACTTATTAAGTTCTTAATCGCGATTAGAGGTAATTAGTGTAGTTTAAGGTAAAAATGGTATTATAAGAATGTGAAAACACCATGAAACTTTTCCTACACCTGTTGGGTGAGTCATGGCCGACCAAGACAAGCCATGGGCCAACTTGGGGACCCCATGGAGCCACTTTAGTTGGAAAATGACACTAATATATTTTTATTTAATGTTAAAGTGAAAATGACACAAACATAAATTGTTTTACTAAAATAATTTTTGAGTGGAGTAATACAAGTACAAATTTTGATTATAAATAGTAATTGGAAAGCTAAAAAGCTTTCCTACATCATAGTATTTTTTTTATAAATTTTAGACATTAAATAAATTAAATTATATATGACATAATAATGATGCAGTGATGACATCATTATTTGATGATTTAAATAAAATGGAAAGATAAAGAAAAATCTAAAGCCTACACATGGCCAAAACCAATTGGATGAGTGGATTTCGAACCCTTAACACATTATCCAAGAATTATATCAATGTGGGACCTTTTAAAACAGAAACACATTTTCAAATAAAGTAATATTTCTTTACTTTCCAAAAGTGCCCCTCCTCTCCTCTTATAAAAGGCCCCCACCTCTACCTCATTTCACACACTTCTCAAGCCTTTGGCTCGGCCAACCCCTGCCCAATTACTCTGTCCACATCCCTATACTCATACTAGAGGATTACCGTTGGGCATAATCCTTTCAAAGGAAGCCTTTAGGCTCAAATCAAAAGGGAGTTACACTTTTAAAGGTAATTCATTCTCTCTTGTTCATTTGTTTTATTTTGCTTCTCCAACCCTCTAAACTCTTTTTATTTACTTCTTTTGTAACAAAAATAATATCTTAAATATACTAGGATGTTGTTATAATATTTATTTGAGCTACACTATCATACAACTACATCAAATGGTTAAAGAACATACGGTTTCCGTGGATGGCGAAATTCTGCCTCCCGAAACGATGATTGTTCAATACTCATTTAACACCTTCAAGGGTGGCCATTATGATGTCACTATTTTTATATATGATATATAATATGTTTATGTTTTCTTTAAGCTTCTTTATTTTTCATTTTTGGAATACCTTTATGGTTTCCATTATGGGTAAACACGATATCTTCATTTAAGGAAGTGCGGACTACCGCCCCCTAAAAGTGGTGTGATCCGTTAATGCCATATGTGGGACGCGTAAAGGGTGGATTTAAAGTTATTATATATGATGTTATACTGGAATTATAATATACCTCTATATCATTATTATTTCTTTCCATTAAAGTATGAGATAGAAATGAAAGTAGCGTTCATGCGTACGTACGGCTTACCGTCTCCATGAACGGTGCATTTCATTTCTTATCCCCAAATGTAATGTACTATTAAAATTTCATGTATATAATGTATATATATAATTAATGATATATCTAAATGATGAATATAATTCTGGAATTAAAATATACATACCTCTCATTTAGTTTTAATTGCACTAATATGACAAAGAAATGAAAGTAGCGTTCATGCGTACGTACGACTTACCGTCTCCATGAACGGTGCATTTCATTTATTACCTCTAAATGATTATGTAATATTATAAATACATGTATATTCTGGATATATATGATACATATTATATCCAAATCGGGAATTTCATTCTGGATATAAAGAACTTTTGACCACATGAACAACATGTAATTGTAAGAAGTCAACTTTCGACTTAAGAACCAAATATTGACAAAACAAACATTATTAACATAAATGGTTATATAATGTTTATAACATGGCAATAAGTGATATAAAAAGAATAATGAACTTTAAAAAGGTTCTTAATCAAGTATAAATTAACTCAAGTTTATTATTCAGGACGTTAAAAAACGATCGAGTCAAGTCGGACCCGAGGTAAGGGACTTCGTCTCAATCTCCTTTCATTGAGGCATATTTCGTTTTATACACAACTTTCTTTTATACGGTGTATAAACTCCATTGACTTTTACTTTTATACAAAAGGAATCTTTTTCTACGAAGCGTTTTACTAAACGACAAAAAGGAATGTTTTTTTAACGTACGCGGTTACAACGACCTTTTCCGCCGCCGCGAGTATTATTTGGTCTTTGGCGTCCTCAACAAGCCATAATGTTTTTAAAATAAAATAAATACCATATACTCTTTTATGTATTTTGGTATTGAAAATGGTTTTGATAAAGGATTCTATTATGATATATTGTGATTGAAATGTTTAAATGTTATCATTCCTTTATATTGGTTTTATATTTTATGATTTTATATTGGTACTTGGACATTTTAACGGGTGGTTATGTTATAAACCATATGACGGGTGGTGCCGTGAATACCAGGATGGGAGGTTACGTTATAACCTCCAATGCATTGGGTATGGAAGTTGGCCGTATGGCTATTCCATTAAGTATGTATGGAAATTGGCCGTATGGCTATTCCATTAAGTGATATGTGTGGAAGTCGACCGTATGGTTACTCCACTTAAGTATGTTTATGTCCCAAGTTACCTTTATATATGTTATGTGTTCTTTATATGGGTTTTATGGTAATACTTTGGTTACAAAAAGGTAATTAATGATACTTTATTCAGTGAAGAGTTTTTATTACTTCATAAAGGTGAAAAGTATTACTTTGATAAAGTATACATGGTTTACTTGTTGTTTTGATAAACTAACAATTTTTATTCTTTGTGTATCCCTTACTGAGCTTCTTATGCTCACCCCAAGTTTTTTTGAAATGTTTTTCATAGGAATTAATGTGGAATAGGGTCAAGGATGGGATCAAGGGAATGTCATGCTATATAAAACATGGAACTAGACATGTTTCTTTTAAGAGTTTTTTTTATTATGAAAACTTAGTAGAAGTGACTACATTGTAATCTTTTGAGATGTAATAGTTATATTCTAATTCTCTAAAACTCTAAACCTGAAAAGATCCTCAACATGTAATCCTGTGATAACTCAAGATTAAGTAAGGTTTAAGGCTGGGGCCTTATACTTTATCTGCTTAGCTAAGAATATTTTGTCCTCTAAAGCTCACTTAATCATCCCATCATATGTTAGAATGTATATAGGGATAAAGTTATCTTGTATGTCTCTAAACATAACACTCTCTGTGTTCTGAGGCTTAATGTTTTGACCTCTATCAATATCCATTGTGTACCTAGAATAGTTGGTAATGTTCGAGGAATATTCATCCATTTTCATGCAACCCTGTTTTATTTTGAAGGAGCTCCTATATGGGCACCACATTTAGTGTAACTCGGGAGAACAACTATCAGATTAAGAGCTCACACTATGTCCATTAATGAGCCTCCTCATCATTCATATGGGTAGAAAAATAGAAACATAACAAAGATGAACCATCTAGAAGGGTTGCTTCTAGGACCACCATATGATTCAATAGTGTCCTCATTAGATGGAAAAATCATGACACTTTCTCAATCTAGTCCTTTTCATCCAGAGTGTCATGCTCGCCTTGGAACATTAGGGGTCTTTATCTCTGAAACATGTCTTTCATTATCAACCTTCACTATTCATCTACTGGTACTCTGGGTACCACATGCTTCTCTGTAGGTGGTGGTATAGCTGGAACACCACCTCGAGGTATAATATGGAATGTCGATCCATATATCAAAGAATAATCAAAGTTCAGGTCATTATCATGATCAATAAATTGAATCCAAACTAGTATGCATCTTTGGGGAATCATGTAAGAAAACATGATATACTATGATCAATGATTATATCTGGACAAGACACAACATGTGCGGGAAAATCTGTTGTGTGGGTGAGTATAACAACACTCAGTAGGACACCCAAAAACCTAAGAAAATGAATAAGGAATGATACAGACATATCAACACAGTATATGTGTACATCAAATATAACAATGATATAAAGATATACTCAATCCAGGACAAGTAGAATAAATGTTATCCCCAACTACTACATACCAATAATAAGTGTTCATCTCAAAGATTCCTTCATGTATTCATCCGAGAGAACACACTATTGAGTTTATAGAAATGATGACATATGCTACGGTAGTATTTTTATTTTGGAACTGTAATGACAGTGATGCACTGATAGATCTAAAGTGAATTCAATGCCACAAATGAGGATCATATCCAGGTCTATGATGTAATAAAAAAAACTCCTTCTAAATTGAACTGCTTAGTAGGTAATTGATACCATGTGATGTTGGGCATGTCAATACCGAAGACACTACCTCAGAAATGAATAATTAAAATAAGTTCTTATAGAAGGCCTCTTAAGGGATTCCTAAAACATTATCCATGAAGTCCTGCTAAAGTTATCATATCCATATGAGTAAAAAAATTATCCCGACCTACCATCACATAATTTATAATGGAACGAACTGTAATTAAAATTCTCTAATATATAGATGAAAAAATAATAATTCCATGTAGAAAGGTATACATGACATGTAGTAGGGTCACATGATGTGTCCCCTGACCATGAGTAAAGACAATGTAAACTATCCCATGACATTCCAAATAGTGTCTTGTAGAAGATGGGTACATGACATGTAGAAGAATTCACATGCCATATACATCCATCTAGGGTTTAGTTGTGTACTTTGCCTATGTTACTGTACATAGTGTCAACCCATGTATATCGTCCAACGTACCAGTTCATGAGGTAGTCCGTGTACATAGTCCAGGATATGATGTGTAGGGTAGTGATCACCGTGTAGGAAACCCTTCAAATCCACACCATTCATATGTCATCCAGGAGTACATTCCAAGTGGTCTGATGATGAAAAAATTCTATGTAGCCCATACAACACACTGCATGTTCTTGAATTTGCAGAATATTTGAGTTCTTCCTACCGTGCCAAAGCAAATCATTCGACTTCCTCTCCTGTTGTCAATTCACCCCAATACATCAGATCTAGGGTCTTATCACCAATAACACATCAATTCTATGGATATCATTCTTTTAATTGGCTCAAAAAATTCATTTAAATTCATCCCAACACAAACTTCTTAAAGAAAAGTTTCTCCCAAATAACATTTTTTCATCCTTTATCATTTTAATCCAACCTCCATTAAGTCCTCTTGATGTTGGTTCCTCTATTCAGGATCATCGATCATTGAAACTAAGGTGTAATGGTCATTTTTTTCATAAGCATGTCGATGAATAAAGAAAACGCATAGAAAACAGGCAAGAGAAAACACAAGGAACAAATATAAGGGAAAAACTGTGACTGTTATTTGATCTGACCATGATCCATTCTTTTATGAATGTTCAACAAATAAAAATCAATATTAAATAAACAATCCCTATAAATACCATTGATTTTATCCCATACCATAAAGAATGATTGATCCTCAGATCATCCTATTGGTTGTTTGATAATTAGTCATTATTTAATAACAAAAATGGGGAATGAAATATAAAATTACACATCTATCCTGGGAATTAGATCGTTCTCTAATTAAGATCTGTTTCTACTAGTGACAACCTACCAGAACGATATTTGATTCATTTCACTATCATCGCCATTGAGAGAAATTGTACAGGTCTCCTCCCTAGACCCTATAGGGAATTATAGGGTTATGATTCAATCCCTGGATCCATGCTTAAATGATTAATTAATATAATAACCATGATTTTGCATATTATATAGATAAAATAAAATGAATCTTTAATTTAGACTATTAATTAAGAATGTATGATGCTACTTTTCATAGTTGACCCACAATAACCACTTTTATGCTCTGCCTAGGGTCAATATGATGCTCAAAATGCAGCTGTTCCTTTAGATATCTGATCTGTGAACAGGTTTATATGTTAATAATTTTTTAGGAAAACTATGTGGGATTACAATTTAATATTCTTATATAACTCAATTATATATTCTAGATATATCAGGTCTCAAACTAGCACAGAGTCTTAGTTCCTGGTCTCTAAATTAATCCATATAATATTTACAAATAATGCATGGAAAATTTGGTATAATGCATTTTCAAAAAAAATTATAATAAATATACATGATGCACTATTGATTGCATGGAATATGAGACATCATACATTTACACTGATAACTATTATTTTATTTAATTTTTATCAATGAAACATTTTCATATATTGAAATTTTATATTCCATAATACATTCTATAATGATATCGTCCAATATCATAAAACCATAGAATGACTAGACATCACATTATATAATAAAATATTTACTAATATCATATTTTTTATCGATCAATCCTTAGAAATATTATCAAAATATTTTTGTGAAATGTGGACATTCATCTGTAATAATATATATTGGATCATAATAATCTAAATAACATCAATCATTTATAATATTTCTATTTTTATACCATGTTCCTCTCAAAATAAATATGATGGGATGAAATATTGTTGGTTTATAGAGAAATAATAAAATATTGTCATGTCATTCAATAAACATGGAATAAAATATAAACACAGATGTTATATTATCACGCATTGAAATATGGATGAATAATGGTGATGAATTTCTCATCAACCAATTTTTTTCTTCCCTTACTTAAAAATACACATAATATTTAGAAAAATTATATGAAACATGATTTGAAACCCAATCCTATAAAAATGAATTTTCATGGTTTCAAATATTAATTCAATATTGGTAATGATCCATATTCAAAGAAAGATGAAATATTATCACTTCATATTATAAATTAGATCATACAATCCCATATATATAAATATACAACAATATATTTTGAGCAATTAACCTTTTTAATTGGGCCTTTATAACATTTGTGGAATCCTATATTGGAAAAAAATTCAATTATATAATTTGGGGTTTCCATTCCTTATCCCATAAGGACAGTGCAATAAACATTATATACAAAACCATAAAATCCTTTGAATAGACAATATATAATTGAGTATCTATAAAAATATATACATTCATTAATATTTAGATTCATAAACCATAACATAATCATCAAAAAGAGATTCTAGATGAATCTGAGGGAAAATACCATGAAGGTTTTAATAATAATCCAATTCCATAATATCCTGTGGATAAAATGTCATACAAAGACTATAAGGAATGAGATTCAATTTCAGAAGGATATATATGATGTTTAATTAAAATTTGTGAAGCTATTCCAAAATCTGTGTATATTTCAAAATCATTAATTTCTGAGATAATATGTAGGTCATTACATCGTGATACTTAATGACCATGAACCTCTCCAAAAAACAACATTTCTCTAATAGGTATATTCATGGATTAATAGAAAAATAATTAAATATTGAGTAGGGTAATTCTTATAATACATCTTATACTAAAGAGTACCATATGACACAAATGATCATCTTGCATATTCATAAGACCCATACCAACACTAGATGAATAATATTCCACCATAGATACATTTACCGACATCTTTAAGTTCATAATGTAAGCCAATTTCATGTTCTATTTCAAATCACCAAAATATTTATTGTAATTTATATTTGAGTAGAAAATCACCAGTTCCTATATTAAATCATTAGTTGGTGAATCTAAAAACTAGAAATCATTAAAGAACCGCTAATAATATCCAAATACAATTAGAAATCTCTATATCTCGAAGGAATTTTGTGGAACTAACAATGAAAAATCAAACATTATATTCTCAGGGTTTAAGGAATATCCACATTTGGAAATCACATTTAGATTAACATCATTTATTTGATAAATAAATTCATTTTTTAATATCCCGTAATTTTAGTGAAACCTCATAATCTCAAAAACCATATTTATATGGTTCTCATTCTCATCCTCAGTTCCATTATATAGAAAAATGTTTTCAAAAAATATGAATTGAAAATTTTCTGAGATTATAGTGGAAAATAAAATTCATCTAATAAATAAAAACAAGATGAACATTATTCAAATCAAAAGGCATAACAATATATTCATAATGGACATTCCTAATATATAATTATGATTTTCTATTATTAGACTATAGATCCCCAATCAAATCATAATCAAGATGAAGATTGATCATTCAAAACCTCTACACTCTCTTTAAATAATCAAAATAACCATACCCATGGTGAAAATGATTCATGATATTAACCATAAAAAATTTCATAATATTTTACTCCACCAAAATTTTTAGTGATAATATAATCATCATGGAATATAAAATGAGAGCTATTCATATAGAAAATATGGGACTAAATATTCCTTCCCTGTAAGAATGATCAACTCAACCTTAAGCTTTTTCTTCACTAGTGGTTTCATAAGACACGAAAGATTTGATATTGGTTTTGTACCTATAACTTGATTAATCATTAACTCTACCTTCTTCTATCAAAAAGGTCTGTAATATTTCTCTTAAAAGATATCATGAAAATCTCATGTCAAGTTGGATGATCTCAAAAATATAACACACTATAAAGATCAAATAAAATTGTATACAACAATATAAATTTCATTTTATTTCGGTGGTCGATAATGACCATACCATGAATTCCACCATCCTTGAAAAAAATGATTTATCCAATTATCATAATATAATTATATATTATGAAAATAAAAAATATATATTATAATACTGTGAAAGTAAAAAATCTTTCTCGATGATGAATTCAATCCAATCTCAATCGAGATGAAAAAAAATATTATTCTAACTCACGAATATTATATTGATAGGGAAATATAAAGACAACAAAACCACTCCTCTGTCTTCCATCAAAGAGGATTCCATATAACCATAAAAATGTATAAAATCATGGTTTTATTCTTATTCATGTCTCCAAAAGGGGAATATATAAATGAGTGGGTGACTAGTACTAAATAATTATGTAGTTATAAATGATGAAAATAAAATTTACCTCTCACTATAATCGGTCTCCCATATACATCCCAAAAAATACCCAATGAGGGAAGGTATTTCATATCTATGTATTGTAGCTATACCCCAGTGGAAATTAGAGAATCATAATGCTCCACATTTTCCATTAGAGCTAAATATCACTGATCTAAACAATGTATAGACATGACCATGAAAAAATCTTATATATGAATGTATTATACATTAAAATTTGACATCTTTGGCAGAGTTGTAAATGTACAATTATTGTTCCCATCATTGGAAAAATAATATATATACAATTTAACAATGCCTTCCTTAGCAGTTAGTAAAAAGGGTATCCAATATTGGGAACTGCCTCTATCACTATTATTATAATTGTACCACGTCCTCTTCTTCAATGATGTTCCACTAAAATAGAATATATGTTTAATCGTTGGGTAACATTATAAAATCACCCTAATAATATAAAAAAATACAATAATAATTGTTTAAATTATGTTATTATACATATGAATCAGCATCATATTATCCCTTGTCCAATTATCTGATAAAAACACTATATGAACTTATAAGCTCCCAAATGATCATTCATTACAACCCCCAAATAAAAAAAGAAAATATGTAAATATATAATATTTCTCAAACACTATGGTCTCTATTTGTATCACAGATAGGAACTATAGAGGCATTTGGATAATCAGATACTATAGAAATCATGAAAATTTAATGGTCCCTATGAGCATTGCATTACGATCCCACATATCGATCAACAAATAAAATGGATTCCCATAACCACTTGTTGGGTCTCATGATTAGGATAATTTCATACAGCACCTGGATAACCTCATGTTATTAAAAAATGTTGAATATATAATCGAACATGTCCTGCAAGTCCTCCACAAGATTTTTTTTATTCTTACCCATAATAAAAACGGTTTATTACAAATAATTCATGTGATTGATCATTATGTACTCCAACACTTAGTTGTTCATAATGAGTTTGTATTATACCTTTTGGAATATTATAGACATGGGAAAAACATGCCACATGATGGTCTCTAAAATATTTTGATCTGTAGATTGATTCACAAGAAGGTTTTCTCTCATTGAACACTTTTAAACATAACATGGATAAAGACTTATATTAATATTACAACATAAAAAAAAATAATGATGATAAATAAATAAAATAATATAAATTTAAACTAAAAACCCCACAATAAAAAACTGATTTTGATAAAATGACAAAATGGATAGTCACATCCCAATATCCCTTGGTATCAACATGCTTATATTGTCAAGAAATAGAAGGAAATCACCAAAACATAACTCTAAAATCATAAAAAAAACCATATTCCCAATTTACAAGACATCCCAAGATAAGAAATCTCAAGAAAAAACTTCTCAAATAACAATTATTATTTAACCCCCCAATGTTACCATTACAAACTAGAACCATATTATAACCACTATATACATGAAGGGAATTAATGATCCTCTTAGACTGTCAATGATCAACCAAACATCCAAAAAATATAGAATAAATTATTTATCTACGCCTAAGACAAGAGATATGGAACAAATAGGCAATGGGAAGAAACATGATTAAAACTAGTAGGATTATGTGTTCAATAATCATAGGAATATATTGGTTGTAGAAAATCATGAAATCATAAGGAAATTATTCATGACACATTTCCAACAAAACACTAAATGAAAACAAAAATAATGTGACTAATGCTCTATGTGAGAAGTAGGAAGTCTATCAGATACTCACAACAAGCTTCTAAAATCTAGAAAAAGTGAAACTTGTCTCATAAATATGGTACCATTATTTTTCTTGTAAATAATTACATCATAAGGTCTATACATCGCCAAAGGGTTGAAAAGTGTTAGATATCAATTGACTGAGAAGGATCCATCCCAAGTGAACCATATCACGTCTTTGTACAATAATTTGAAAATTCTAAAATTTAAATATATAAAGGAATGATAAGTAATTGATTATATTTTAAAACAAAATAATTACAAAATATATCTCTCCGTACACATTAAATATCCAATTTAGGAAAAAAATTAAAATTATTAAATATATAAATGAATGTAATCAAATATATTACGTAAAAAACAAATTTAAAGATAAATCAAGCCTAAGGATCATATAGGTATTCTGATCAAGATAACTCATAACCCTACATGGATATGAGCACTAAAAAATTCCCCAAACATTTTAATATGGTATTGAGAGTAGTGAAACTTCATAAAAATTAACCACTAGCTAATAATAGTGCCCTTGGCCTGTTGTAACCTAGTCCACCTATTAACCCAAGTCTTACTATCTGATATATTTCATAAAAAATATTATTACAAATCATTGAAACCAATTTCATGAATATATTTCAAAATTACATTTAAATTCCAATTATTTTTTCAAAATAAGTTGAAACCGAATTTTTCTGAAAAACTCATTTATACATAAATTAAAAAATATAGAAATATTATTCAATTATAAAAAAATTATAATGAAAGAATATATTTATCATAAAAAATATTCTATATACCAAACCAGATACCCTAAAATTAATTTTTTCATTACCTAGAATTTTATCATCCAACAACAAGATGAATGATGAACAACAAAAAGAGTAATAATAATATATTTCGGCATCTCCGATGTGATTCAATAAAAAAATTCAATAAAGTTGATGGATCATAACAAATAATAAGGAAATAACAATTTCAACCAAAAATAACATATGATGTGTCCCTAAGAAGATTATCTTCCAATAGATCAATAATGTATGACGGAAAAACATCACTACATGATCACGTATCGATAAAAATATCCCAATTCTACAAATATAAAAATAAAATTAATAATAATAAAATTTTCTCACATGAAGTGGAGTAATAAAAAAATAGATACTTTTAGGGCTTTAGTATGAAATCCCGAATTTGAGGAGTCACAATAATTCAAATGAAAGGATACATAGGGTTCATTTTTGTGATTAAAATATAGAGGAAATGAAATTCTAGTGTGGTAAAACCTATTGGGAAAGCGAGGATTACTTTAGATAAACTATTTATGATAATAATATATCAAGAATCATATATTCTAAAAAATTACCTCTTGTTAAATTTGTAGGAGTGAAAAATTTTATGATGTTGAAATTTTGTCCACAATGTATAATATTTTTCACCCAAAACAGATATCATGTATTTTTCCAATTTGGAATTTTAAGATTTAAATAATGGATTTACATGGTAAATTTCCACCAAACCCCATATAAGTATAAATTCACATTAATAAACTACAAAAAATTGATGAACTATAATACCAATGTAATATAACATAAACATGAAAAATATATTACATTTTTACCGACGATGTAAAAATAACAGTTCTAATATTCGAGGTGTATAATATCTTATAATTATATAATTTTAATTATTTTTAAAGTTTCATATATAATATTTTGATCAAAATTTATAATAATATATAATATAAAATGATGAAAAATTAAACATGTAGTTTTATAGATGTGGTAGTTCACATATATGAACAAGTAATTTTATCAATTTAAAAATGATTGAAATGGAGATAAAGAAGTGTTTTTGTGACAATATAACTATATTTATTTATGTTGAATAAATTGATTTTATTATTACATTATGTTAGTTAATAGTTAAAGGAAATTGGATAAGAAATAATCATAAAAAAATTGGAAAATAATTATACCTTTTATTTTCAAAATCACTTTCTAATGAAAACTTATTCTTTCTTTGGTTGTAATTTTGGGGGAAAAATCCTATATGAAATTCAGTGGCATGTTAGGATGCATTTTGTGGATATATTGGTTGAGGTAAATGGTAATTTATTTTTAATAAGTGATCATAGTAGAATCCCATTTATAATGTTGGTATGTTTCAAAAATATTGTACCACCATGATATTAAAAAAAGAAAATGTTAGATAACTTACATTTCCCAAAACAATGATCCTAAATGAAGACAAAAATATTATTATTATAACATTAACATTATAAATAAGTTATTAATGTTTAATCAAATATTATTATTAACCTCATTATAAAATATATAAATGTTCAACTTATTGTATAAATTTTTATTCAATATTTGGGAATATGAATGTACTTTTTATTAATGTTATATTATTCTTACAGTCTATTTTTTCATAAAAAATTGGATTCTATTATATTATATGTGCAAATTAATATAAATAATATGTTATACTATATGTATATTAAATTTTCAAAATAATTTTCATCTTTGGATTCTTCATGTCAAACTAGTCTCAGATTAAATTTTTCTTGACTAATAAAAAAATGATTTTTAAATAAATAACATTTGATAATTAGAAAAGAACATAACTATTATGAAATAATTATTATATGAGAATTATAATAATTATATTGACTCTTATAATGAGAATTTTTAATTACTGAAATATTATATAAGGTTTTACATTTTGAAAGTAATGCATAAAAATTGGGAAAACCAGGAATTTCAGTATAAAAAATATCTTTATGAGTTATACACATATCTTATTTTAAATTTTTATATAAATTTTTAAATTGAATAATGTATATTTTTTTACATATTTATAATAATTATGTCCAATTGAGTTAATAAGTTTAATTTCATTTTTATTCATAAATTATATACACTTGTAAAAAATATTTACCAGAGTATAAGAAAAATATTGTTGTAGGTTAATGATTGATGTAAAATGAAAAAAATGTCTAATAAACACAATTTACAATGTGGTTGATTTATTTATTAACCATAAACATCCATTAAAACATTATTTAGCATCCATATAATTTTTATTTAATTCCACCGAAATGTTGATGGCTTTTAAATATTTTAAAATAATTAATTAATCACTTTAAAAAACCACTAATCAGGTATAAATTCTACTCCTCCCCACCCGCTTTATCTTAAAAATTTAGAAACTCCTAAAATATCATTCAATTGTTACACTCAACCAATAACTCTCCTTGTACATGTACTACTAGTCTCACAAAATGAATCAATTCCATATTCCTCATGGGATCCTTTAAACATGTGATATTCATGTGGTAACATTATCCAAAAAGCTATCTCAATTTTTTTTCTACTTTATACTGACATCATTCATCCCTAAAATCAAAAAAACTCATTTATCATGTATTTTTAGAAATTTTATTTTTGAAATAGAATATATTGTATCCATCGATTTTACTACCTCTACTAATTCATATAAACAATATCCACTGTCCAAATTGAGGAGGATAACCACCACCATGGAAGATGATTTTCCATTTTCCATCAAAATAGTCATGGATATTCATGATAATATTATTCTCTATACATACATTATATTTTTTATATTATAACTAATTAATTTCATGGTACTAAAATATTTGAATAATATTAACTAAAATGACACTATTTTTGGATGATTTTGAAACCCCACCAAATTAAACAATTAATTTATCAATAACAAGTTATCTAATGACTCATCCTAATTTTAGAATAATAAATGTTATTTATGCCCATTTTAAATTTTCGATTTGCATTAATACCATATCATTTAAAATATTTTTTTTATTTACATTTTACAATGAAATCGTTATTATATTGAAGTTAACTCATTATTAAACAATTAATTGAACACTACCAAAACAGTTAAATTAATTATATATTATTAATTTGATGATAGAAAAATGTTAAAAAATATCTTATATTTTTCTATAACTATGATTATGTTAATGTAGTGAATAAATAATATTATGTAAACCATTATTCCAGATGACAGCATTAGTAAAAATATTGGAAGTGTGGGTTAAGGGTTTCTCGTCTCACTTTTATAACTGTGAGATGTAATACTCCTTCACAATGTATTCTCTACTTGTGGTTAATGTACATTCATTTTATATATCGTATCACAAATATAATTATATTCAAATTATTCTATGATTCATTTGATAATTTTTATATTTATGGGTTATAAAATACGACTAATTACAAAGTCGTAAGGGATTTCATTACTCAATTTTCAATCGATTGATTGATCTTCTACTTCCATGACTATGTCATAATGCAGTTATTGGTGAAAATAATTTTTAATATATTATATTGTATTCTCACATTGTATATTATTTTTAGAGAAAAAATATTATCTTTTATATTATTAAATGTCACTTCAAAGATATTATATTTCTAAGGGAAATTCATTTAAAAAAATTTATTTAACTTTTTCTTTAAAACATTATTTTTTGTACATGGAAGTGTTTACTAAATTTTTATATAAATTTTTTTTATAAAATAATCCACTGATTATTTACAATAATTTTTTATTTAGGTATTAATTTTTATAAAATGGTTTTAATGGTAAGTTTTTTCATTTTTTAAAATAGGTTTATTGAATCTTTTTGGACAAAAATTTAGTATCAATGTTTTTTAACATATAGTATGTAAGAATATTATCCCACCTTAATAAAACCTTAATTAGTAGACAATTTATTTATTAATTATATTTATTATTTATATAGAATAAATTTTATCCTAAAAAGTTTCATCATTTTAAAAATAACTACATTTCCATGTTAAAAGGGCTATTTTAGTCAATAATTATGAAATGATCTCATTAAATGTATTTTAGTCAGTGTAAACATCCATAGGAGAATCTTATGCTTCATTGAGGATGATAACTTGTGATACCATATTCCATATATTCTCAAATGTATTTTATTTTGTTTTAATGTAGAAAGGGTGATATTATTTATGACTACTGCTTATAATATCGATAGTTATTAGTTTTTTTAAAGCATGTTAATTCCATTGTATTATGTATTTATGTTAGGAATTAATTAGGATTATTAATCACCATGAAGGGGCCACTATAGTCCCTTTATTAATTGGTCTATCTCATGAGAGTGAAAAAATTTGGTTTTGGCCTAGGCCTATCCTATTTATATTCAGATGTCAGGGTAAATCCCCCGATGACACTTTCTAGATGTCCAACCATAGGAATTCGATCATTATTAGATAATTTATTGATTTAAACTTTTTTATTATATTAGCAGAATTTAAATGATCATGTTTTATATCCTAAGTGATTATATATTTTTGTTTTTATTTGATCATAATTTATGTTGGACGTATTATTCCCATGATATTGATTAAATGGAACGTGCTTCAATTATATTAGACCCCATAGATATTGAAATTTATTTATGACATTTTTTTTATACATACCCTAACTGGTCATTTTATCTCACACATATCTCATGAATTATAATTACAATGGATTCAATGATGTTAATTATAATTAATATACAATGGTAAACTACAAGATTAATGGTACAAGAAAGGATTAGTTATGTTTTATTTATTTTATCAATTATAATGAAAGATTCAAATATGTATATATTTTTTAATAAATAAAAAAATATTCAGTCCTTTGGGATGTGATTACATGTATCTTAGAGCATGGTAACAACGTAACCAATGAATCTTTTCTACTCGGTTAGGATAATTTATAGTTGATCAGGAGATTTTTTGGTCAATCATTGGGAACTATATTTAGGAAAACATAATTCATGGTAAAAATCCTTTAAAAATATATGTAATATCAACCAAATTTCTATTCTTATGATTTTCAGATTAGTTATACCATAATTTTCAATGTATGTTAGTTGTTTTGAGATTATATATTATGATTCAAAAATTTATCACCTAGTCTAATGTATTTGGTTGTATTGAAATGGAGCATAGTAGAAAGAATGTGAACTTCCTTAATGTATGTGATCCAAAGAGTAATAATGAAAATTTCATGTATGGGATTTAGACAATAATTCAATGGAAACTTGCCTCTCAAAAGATTGCAGCAAATAAGGGAAGATCATCAGGTGGTAAGAATATGGAAAGCATATTCCCTGTGTATTTTGGATATGATGGGATGCATGATATGGAGAGGACAGAATGACAAGTGGTGTTTAAAGGGGTTAAGGGAATATAAAATGTTCCAACCAATTATAATTGATGAATGAAACAACATGGTACAAGAATAATAAGAAAAGGATTTTGATTCATGTGTGGAAAAAAATACCACCATTCTCAATATCTCATGGGAATGAAACTAATTTACAATGAGAATTGGTTTAAATATAGGGAGAAGGGGTTCTGCACATTGAAATTTCACAAGCGTCAAAGGAATATACCTTGAAAGAATCTATAGGATCAATTCCATGAATATGATATTGATATAACAAAAATGGAGTTATTAATGTCAATAAGTTTTTAATATAATAAATAATTTTTATGAAATTATCCTTAAAATAATTACGAATCATATAAGTAATGTAATAGAGTATATTTTCATTAAGGATTTTAGTGAAATTGTTGAAGTGTACCAATGACCAAGAAAACTGATTTTGTTTTAATTTTATTACATAAAAAAATAGGTTTAAAGGATTGATAACCCTTATTATATTTTTGATGATTATAAAATGATGTTTGGATGAAGATGTGATTAATATGGATAATTTAAATTAGATAATACTGAGTGCAATATATATTGTTATTAATTTGATGAAAAATATGTTTATGAAACAATTTATGTAGTTGATATTTTTTTGGTATTTAAGAAAAATGTCAAATAATCTGTCTTTTACTTAATAAATAAGGTCTCATGTATTTTTTTTAAATAATTTCGATAGTTATTATGTTTAAATATAATAAATGAATAAGGTGTTCACATGATTGGCATGTTGATATTATGAACTACATCAAATTCTTTGGGAGTTCAAATGTGAGATCATTTTAAAATTTTATTATCATTCAATATAAATAATTATAACATGATCTATTGAATGGATCGTAAGTTTATCCATTTATGATATTGTTTATGATGTACATTGGATTAGGTTTTAATGATTAATGTATTAACATATACTTTATAAGATGATCCAACAATTTTCATTATGGAAAATTATGGGAGATGGATGGAACACATTATAACTCCTTAAGGATCTTAACATCCATAAAAATTAAATTTTCATAAAATATGAATAAAAATTTATTTTTAATATTAATTTAGTGGAGTTAATGATGACTTTTCTAGGGAATGTGTCGCTGATATACTAAATATTCCATGAAATAATGATGGAATATGGGATTTTAATACAATACATATGAGATTGTGTTCGACATTAAAAAAATTATTCAATGTCGAATATATTACTGTTTTTTTGGAATCTTGTAATAATTATTATAACATATTTTTAGAGAAGGGAAAACTAATAGGTGAGGAGACAACCCACCACATCTTAAAAGTTCACGAGGTATGAACGCAAAGCCATAGAAAAACACGAGATCATCTCCCCCCACTGACAAGCGTAATGTAAGTGTTATTATAAAAAAGATTAATTTATTTAAAAGATATGTCAAAAAATGGAAATATTAGTTTTTGAAACCATATGTTATTATGAAAAATAATATATTTTGGAATATTATTTTCGAAATAATGTTTGAATTTTATTTTTGGAAAAAAAATAAAGGATGATTTTTTTGGGGAAATTGTTAAAAGGGAAACAATTATCTGGAACTTCTGTATTTTTTCAAAAAGAAATTAAAAGTCTAACTTCACTCAACTAAAAGGATTTTAAAACTAAATCGTTATATACCAAATTTTCTTAATGAGAAATTAATGGCCTTTTAACACTTCAAATATTTAATGTTTTGTAATGGTATGAATTCTAATGTCTTTGATCTCTATCATTATCTATCAGAACATGATATGTATATTTCTTCTTCATTTTCTGTTTTCACGTCCTATTAATTATCTCATAAACGGAATCCTAGTTTTCAGTAACATTCACAATTTCTTTTCCATTTTTTAAGAATATGTTTAATTAATTCTTATTTATATATAGGATTTTTAAAAGGTTATTATAGTAACTATATCCATGATTATAAATTAAATTTTTATATTTTGAGGATACAATTTATTGGTGATGGGTATAACGCAAAACCCTGTATTTTAAATTCACAAAATTCCTAATAGAATACATTACATAGATCACTGAGTAAAAAATAAAAAAATTATTATTTTCACACATAGATTATAACCTAACTGTTATATTTTTTGGAATGAATATTATTTACCATAATTTAAAATATATATTTTTCCAACACATTTTTTATTTGTAAATTAATTTTCAATGACTATGCACAAAATTTTTAGTATGGTGATATTATTTTAGAAATATATATTTTCCACACAATAATTGATTTCGATTACTTTCTATGGGATGAAGAATATAATTATTATTTTTCACATTTCAGAAATGTACCTTAAAATTAAATTACCTTTTTGGACTCAGATAATCAAAATTATATTATTCTAATTTATGGTTTATTTTGTTAAAAATTTGATTTCATGGTTAAAAATAGAAAATATTTTTTTTATAAAGTAACTTAAATTTTCTAAAATAATTATTAAAAAATAATTATTTCAAATTTATTAGATCTTATTATTAATAAAAAATAATTTAATTAGTGAAAAAATAAACAATGTTTAACATTTAGATACATATGCTTAGTATTTTTCAATATCAAATTTATAACAATAAAAACCAATTCTAATGGATTATACATATAAAATACATATTATTTAATTTTTGAAATTGAATAAATTGAATTGAGTTAACATATTACATATTTGGAATCTGTATTTTCATATTATATTATGTGGTATTGTTAATATTTAATCATAAAAAGTTACTATTGTAAAAAAATATTTACCCGTGTATAGTTAAAATACTATAGGAGGATAAAATTAAAATTTAAAATAATAAAATACATAAAAACCATTAATGAGTGGTTGATATGTTTATAAAATATTAATTGACATCAAAATTTTAAATAAAATTAAAATTCATTAGAATTAATTACACACAAATATGGTTCCCTTTTAATGAAAATAATAATTAATTATATATTTTAAGCCACCTTCCTCATGTATAAATAAAACACCTACCCCCCCCCCCCCCCCGATTTCCCCTCAAGAGAAAACAAGACCCTAATATATCTATAAAATAATCCCCTACCCACTCTTCACATATACATGTAATTTTGTACTCATCCAAATTCAAATTCTATGTTCTTAAATGATCCTTAAAAGTGGTGATATTTAATATGTAATTTTACCAAACATACCTCTTAAATAATTTTCTACATATAACTTCATTTCAAATACTCTAGAAATTAAATCACAATTATAATATTATCATTTAGGTACTAGAATTTTATATCCCCAATGGAATATCTTGTATCCATACCATTTTTTACCTCCTCTAATTCTAAAAAATATAACTTTTGTCCAAAATATGTCAATTAACCATCTCAATGGATAATGAATTTTTATTTTCCATTACCTTATTCAAGGATGGTCATAAATTATTAATGTTTATAAATAATATTTTAATAGTTATATTATAACCTATAACATGTTATGCAATAGATATATTGACTTAATATTAAATAAAATGAAATTATTTTGTGATGATCATAAATCCTACAAATTAAACAAAACATTTATCATAAACATTTTATCAATTTAATAATCCTAATATCAGAAATAAAATTGATATTTGGTACTATTAATATTTATATAGTATCATATATACCATTTCATTTCTCCTCTAGAGATTTATTTCCATCTTATAATAAAATCAATAATTATACATAAATCAATTGATCTTGAAACCATTAAACCAACGCATGGGAAGGAATGAAATATATGAAATATAATTAATGAAAATGATGTATTATATCACATATGTATAATATATGGTGTTATAAAAATTATTATATTTATAAAATTAATGAATGTCAAAATATAGACTTCAGTACAGGTGGTTGATCAATGAAAATATAAATGGATGCTTGAGTTAAGGGTTTCTCATCTCACTTTTACATCTGTTAGATATATTCCTTATTCACCACATTTTTTATGTTTGTGGATTATATAAATCTCATTGATATATCATATCATGAATCATATTATATTCCTGATATGAAATTTGTCAGTTTATAAAAACATTTAGCATATGATTTGACTGTTTACACAGTGGTAAGCGATTTCATAACTCATGTTTCAAACAATGGGATAATGTCCGATTTTGTTAATTATGTCATAATTAGATTATTTATGAATTGAATTTTGAATATCATATGATGTGTAAGAATATATTATGTTTATTTATATTAATAAACATATTCAATTCAGTTGAGTAGGGAGAGCATCAATTATTTTATATTAATAAAAGAATTTTGTTTGGAAATTATTTTTTAATGATTCCCTTAAAATAAATATTTTCTTTAAAAAACATATTTTATAAAAAAAATCCAATTTTTTTTTTCAATAATATATTATTATTTTCTAATGTTATTTTTACTCATGTTTTTATTTTCAAAAACTAGGTTGAATGAATTTTTTCGATAGATAAACTTCGTTATTAGTTATTGTTCTTAGAAAAACACCGATGTATTGTTTTTAACATATATAGTCGAAGAACATTTTTCCATCCTCATGAAGACTTCATGATTTAAAACATACATAATATGTTTTTTTTGATTATTTTCAATAAAAATGTTTTCGTTTATAACATCTATGTGTTTTTAAAATATATAATTTCTCAAGAAAAATTGATATTTCCCTCAAGAAATTTTCAATGAACTCATTTAAATTACCTTCATCTATCTCAATGAAATATGTTGAATAATTTGATACAATGAGATTTATATCTTATGATAATTTTTTTATACGTTATTAAATAGTATATGATCTGTTTTAATGGTGAATTGTTGATATTTTGTATGAAAATTTCATGCAATATAGGTAGTTAATGAATTTTTATGGAATGTTTGTTCAACTATATTATTTATTCATATGTACAATTAAACGAGCTTAGTAAGTGATGTTGTTGGATTTTTATATAAACTATATTTATCTTTTGATATCATGAAACAAACCATATTTCTTTAGGATAATGATTTAACCATTTAGTTTTAGATTTGTTTATTGAGGCCTTGATGATATTATATTGATGTCTAGTACCAAATATTTCATCCATATGTGATTAGTTATTGATTTGCATAGAATTATTGGATTTCTAGAATATCAATGGTTACATAATCATGAAAAAGTTATAATTTATATGGAAATATTTTATCATTTATTATCTTTTACATATTATTCTCAAGATATTGTTTAATTGAATTTATATATATTATTTTATATTCAGTAGTATTTTCTGATTCTTTATGATAGCTATTGTTGTATTCAAATCCATATTGAGAATATGAGCTCACCCCTTTCAAATGTATTATTTTTTCCTAAGAATAAAAGATATCTATAATGATTTATATGAATTATTATTCAAGAAGAATAATTATTTTCTCCAAATATTTAATATGTTGTATTATTTTTCAATTGTACTGTATGATTAGTGTAAGTATTTAGATTCCCAAAATAACTAAACTATTTTTTTCCATGGAATGTGATTCTTTGTATCTCATGTTAATGTAAAAACATACCCACGAACTTTAGGCTACAATGGACATGGTCTTTAGACATACATAAAATATTGTAATATATTATTGGTCTTTTTTAATGAATAGTGCCACCAAATTTAAATATATGAAATAAAGGAAAATTTTGAATTGATTGAAACTCATCTAAATTTTTTAAATCATTATTAATGTTAACATAAACATCATATCATAGTTTTAACCAACTTTTTATCTCATTTTAACATTACCATGGATATAATGTTTTTCGATGAATATAATGACCAAATCTAAAATTGAAAAAATTACCAAATTTAAACCTCCTAATTGAAAATATGATATCCATATACAAAATTTAATTTATCAAATTTTAATAAAATTATATTAATATAGATAATCTAAGAATAATTAAAATTGAATAATTTTTTAAAAATACTTAAATGAAAAAAATGATAATCTACTAAAAAATGTATTTATGATTAATATGGAACAAATCAGATTTTTTTATAAATTATCCAAATAATAATTAAATCAAATATATAATATATTTTTATATTTTGATGACTTGAAATGAAATGGTAACCTGAAAAAAAAATTTCAATTTTTCATTACTCATCAAAAATGTATATTTTAAAAAATTATCAAAATTTTACTAATATAATTATTTAAATATATTGATTCTAAAAGTCAGTTCATTTTTAATGAAATTAATATTATAAAATCATGAAATATTTAATTGAAATATAACTGCATAGTACATAGAGAAAAGGAATAATCAAATAATATTATTCTTCTTTCAATTGAATAATTATTTAAAATTATTTGTAATTTTTTTTTACTATGATTCTATATAAGGACCAAATAAAAATAAAAAAAATATTTTTATTTATTTAAATAATTTTTTCACATTAATGGATGTAAAGGGTAAATATTTGTGGAAAATATTATCCGATTTCACCTATAAAATTGGATCCAATTTTACCTTTTTAGAATGTATACAATGATTTTTATCACTCAATATTAAACCATAATAACTCAGTAATGTTACCCTAACATGTCCTTCAGTGTATGGGATTACTGAAATTTTCGTCTTTATTATATTTCAACTCAATCAAAATATAGAAACTCAAAGAGTCATGTGGGGGATTCCAAGACTCAGTCACATTTTATATTTATAAATATTTACCATTCTAATAATAAAACATATGATTTTTTAACTATTATATCATTTTTATGGAATTGGAATCCATTTAGATTCTAAATAATGATATACCATCCAGAACATCTCAATAAACACATTTCACTGTCTTTTTATTTTCCAAAATACAATTTTTTTCGAATTTATTTTTTCATCCCAATTATAAAAAAAAATTTCTTATACCATTAGGCATAAATAAAATTTACCACAAATAGTTCATTATTTATAATAAAAATATTTAATAAAATAGAAAATTCAACATGAAATCTTATTTTTTTTTAATAATAATTATTATTAATGTTAATCATAAATTAAAATTCCATTTTTCAAAAAATAAAATTAATTTTATCGAAAAAACAATATATATTTGTTTTAAATTTTTTTAAATTATATCTACAATTTTTTAGATAATCTATTATATTGAAAGATAATATTTCATATATTATTATTGATTGTAATTTTCTAATTCATAAATAATTATTTATTTAATAAATTTTTAAATTCTATTATTCATGTATACAATATGATTAACATACATTATTTGATCATAAAAAAGATTATAAAAAAATTATTAAATTTTAAGTCTATATATATTGTACATGTAAACAAAATAATAGTATATATTTAAAATACCCATATAATGATCATAATACACAATTTCCACCCTATATGTATCCATAATCTATTCCCAAAATCTAATTAAAATTTCAATTTATATTTCGCAAAATGTGAATAATAGATCAAATAATATTTTTAATAATATAAAAATAATTGGTAATATGATCATAAAGTAAAACTATAAGGATTTAGATTTCCATTTTTTACATATTTTTTTCATCCTCTTGTAATCGTTAACATTAAGTGTCATATTACATTCAAATAATGTATCAAAACGTTCAATATAATTATAATTTTCTATAATGAACTATTTTTTCTTCATTACACGTTCATTTATTGTATGGATCACACAATTAATAAAATTAAATGAATAAAATTGGACCATTACAATACCATTATGGCATTCCTCATTAGCTACAATCATTTGACTTGAATAAAAATTTCTTCCCATCTATCAGCCCATCGATACTCCAAAATGTAATTAATCTATGGAAAAATCAATCTCAACATGAAAATACATATTTTCTATATTTATTATTTCCTATTTCAATAAATCCATGATAAAAACCGATGATTTCACAATTCCTAATACTACTCAAAGATATTATTCATTAAATTTATATTTATAATTAGGTAGAATAGTGAAAAATTATATTTTTTGTACTTGTCTTAAAAAATATATTTTATGGCTACATTATCTGGTTTCTTTTATAATCCTTGATCACATCCAAAATATTTTGGGTATAACATCACTTGGTACTCTATATAGCACATTGAGACGACCCCTTCCATTGACATACCTACTAGGATTCTGATTAATATAAAACTATTGATTATTTTTTATATGAATACAATTAAAAACGTTTTTAAGATCCCATTAAAATAATAAATACAAAAAAATACTATAAAATCGTCCTATGGACAATCCGCAAAATTATTAAATTAAGGAAAAATATAAAATTGAGATACCACTATCATTATAGAACAACATGATTCTGATTTATCCAAATTACACAAAACATACACGAACTAATCATTTACAACCCCAATTCATATAAATTCATAAACCATAGATGTTACTTTGAGAATTTCTCAATATAAAATCATCTAATTTATCAAAATGTAAATCATTATTATCATCATAAAAATATATTTTTCATATCAAAAAAATATATCTTATGAAATATATACTCACCATTCTATTCTACATTTATAATTAAATATTCATAATGAATCTACTGAGTACCACACATTATTATATACTCTTCATTTCAAAGTAATAAATAGAAAAAAGATATCAGAAAAATGAATACTATAGATTTTCTTTAAATCCTCAAATTAACAAAAATAATATACAACAATGGACTATATTAAAAACTGGAAACAAAAATTTAAACCAAAAAAATCCCTTGACACATCATTAGTGATTTAAAAGTTATACTATTTAATGTATCTGATATCAATTTAACCATAACCAATTTAGAGTTGTACCTAAAAATCATTACACTATACACCCCAAATTCTAATCCTCTACGTGAACATATTATAAACTAAATTTCAATCACATATAGATATTACCATTAAACTAATTGGTTGTACATTGAAATGGACCATACCATGTTCTAAATATTTACTATTTATTAAAAGATTATAAAATAATCTATTTAACATTGTCATTTTCACTGGAAATCACTAAATAATACATATATTGTGATATTATTCTCAAAATATATATTATTATACTAGAAAGTATCATAAAAACATTGAATTGATTCTGGTAGACAAACTTATTATAAATAGATACACAAATTTATACACAAATCCATATTTTTTCAACATGAAAATCATAACTCACATGATAATATTAAGAAACTAATGTAAAACCTCAAAACATGTATGCATGGGGTCCCCAAAAAAACGTATCACACATTTTACAATACCACAATTTGAATAAATGTAATGTTAACAGAATAATTGATGGTGTAATATCTAATATAAGACAGTTTTTATCTCTTACTCCTTATGAATATTTCTTATTTTATATCAAATAGTAACATTCATTCATAATATTTACATAAAATAACATGGAAAACCAACTCTATAATAAATGATATTTGATAAAAAAATTTGTCTTCGATTACATATAGAATATAAGAAACCCTTACATAATGTAAGAACGAATAATATTCATTATTATATCGAGTTTATACATATCCCATCAATAGAAAATTAGAAATAAGGACTTTATTCTACATTGAATATGTTCATATCCACCTTAATGATATTCATAATTTTAACATCACATCCATTATTAAATATCATCGAGAAGCACTACCCGATCACTCTATAATTACAAAATAGTGAAACATAGAAACCACATCCAATATTAAAAATATAAAAGTAACTACTTCTAATTATCAGGGATGTTTTAGGATCATTATATGAACTCAAAAGGATTTATCAATCTCATTTTTGTATGTTTGGTTTTCCTGAATTATTTTTCTTCCAATACTAACATGAATATTTTAATCATTTTATAAAAGATAAATAATATAATTTCAATTAACAAAAATAATATAACTTCATTAACTTCCAATAATTTTATATATAAATCTATATTAAATAACATATAATAAAGGAATACTGTAAATTTTTTTATATTACAACTTTTAACTAAATCGTTAAAGATATATTATTATCCAACATTTATTAGCAACACCTTTTGTATTTGACATATTCAAAGATATTTTCAAAATCCAACAAATTATATATTCTTTTTGTAGATTTTTTAAAATATTCATTTAATTTCTTATGACCATGGTATTTATTCCATTTAAATAATGTAATGATATAATTAAAACTATATTCCATAGATGTACCACATATAATATCTTTATCACATAACCCCCTCCCATTATCAATGTATTTATAATATCCATTATACATCATTTGAAAAATAATTCCTTAGAATCACAAGTTCATATCCAACCGCGAGTCACCATTATTATATCAATATTAACTACGTTCCCCAAATTTACATTTCCTATAATAACATTGATGTTACTTAAATGTTAATGGAAATTATAATATTACTAGTCCATGTGATTATATAAATTATATAATGAAATAAATACCACATAATAATATACTACATCATCTTATAACCTATATGTAGATTTAATAAAAAATAATTGGGGAGAAATAAATAATCTCTTTGTACACTAATGGAATCTTAGGCTATAACAAGGGTTTGAAACCGTGGCTATAAGCCCCAAAATCGTGGCTATAGGCCATGTCCTATAGCCACAGTTTAAAACTGTGGCTAAAGCCATATATCCACAGTTCAAACCGTGGATAATGCCTAATAGCCACAGATTAAAACCTTGGCTATATGGCTTTATCCACGGTTTGAAACCCTGGTATAAGGTAAAACACAAACAGGCCTTATAGACATGGTTAGAAACTATGGCTAAAGATTAAAGTTCAATAGAAAAACATAGCAGGCCACCCTACCACCCCTACTAGTCCACCACCTTCCACACACCTGCTAGTCCCTCCCCCACCCATGCATGTCTCCCCCTATTTTTCCATCCAGCTCTGCCCCCTACTAGTCCCCCTACCTGTTTTCCCCTGGTTCCCCACCCCCTGCCAGTCCCCCTTTCTGTCACCCCCTAGACACACCCCCACCCCTTCCCTGCACAAACACCCCCACCCAGGACAGACACCCCCTGGACAGACAGACAATCATGGACACCCCCTCCCTTGGATATACCCCCACCGGACATACACCCCCCTAGACAGACAACCCTGGACACCCCCTGGAAAGAGCCCCATGGAGAGACCACTCGATAGACACCACCTAACCTTGGAAAGACACCCCCCCCCCACCATGGATAGACACCCAAACTGGAAAGACACCCCCCCTGGACAGAGAACCATGGACACCCCCCTCCCCTAGACAGACAACCCTAGACACCCCCATGTAGACAGACCCCCCCCCCCCCCTGGACAGACACCCCCCCCTGGACAGACAACCCTGGACACCCCCTCCCTAGACAGATACCCTTGGACACCCCCCCACCTAGAAAGACACCCCATGGACCCACTCCCTTGACAGACACCCAACCTGGACACCCCCTCTCCTAGAAAAACACCCCACTGGAGACTCCCCCTCCCTCCTGGACTTCCCCCACTACCCTAGACAGACACCCCCTCCGGGACACTCACCACCCTCCTAGACACCCCCTCCCCTAGACAGACACCCCCTAGAATACTAATACAGTTGGTCATGCAATTTGAAATCAAAGACAAAAACTAAAACAGAATACATTGCAATGTCCCCCCCCTCTTTGACACTCCCCCCCTCCAACACTCCTGGACACCCATCCCTCCCCCCTGCACCCCCTCCATAGAAAAAACACCAACCAGGTGACTCCCACTCCCTCTTGGACACCACCCTCCCCAGCACAGAAACCCCACTTGGACCCCCTTGGACACTCACCATCCCCCTACCTCCTGGACACCCCCTCCCCTACACAGACACCCCACATGGACCCCCCAAGACACTCCCCTTCCCCCTCCATTCGGGACACCCTCTCCCCTCGAAAAAACCCCCTTAAATTCTAATACATTTGGCCATGAAATTTTAAATCAAAGACAAAAACTAAAACAAAACACATTACAAACCACCCCTCCTAGACACCCCTCCCTCTGCAAAGCCCTGGACACCCCCTAGAATGATAATACAGTATGCAATGAAATTTTAAATAAATGACAAAAACTAAAACAGAACACATTGTAACCCCCCCCCCCACCCCTGGACATACACCCCCCCTGTATTGCTATTAATGATGGCCATGCAATTTGAAGTAAAAGACAAAAAATATAATAGAACACATTGCAACCACCCTCCCCCCTATGTAACTCATTATATCATTTTTTAAGGATAAAAAATTATTAACGGGTTCACCAATCCCTGACATTGATGCCCAATGATACTCATCCTCATTATGTTGAAGGAGAATTAATTCTTCTCAATTGCATCAATTTTTTCTGTTGGTTTACATCAAGACCATTGTGTTAGACTACCATAGGATGGTAATGATCCTTGTCTCACATGACTAATTTTTTAAGGCAATTATCATGTCACCACAAGAGTGATGATGATAGAACCTTTCATTGAAAAGGGAGTATGGGAGTTTAAAACATATATTGATGATTTTCATTTCGCTGTCCATATTTCTATTGTGGAATCATCGGGAGGCACAAAGATAGAAACGAGAAATGAAAGAGGAAAGCAGAAAAAAATAGACACGAGACACAAAAATTTACGTGTTTTGGTAATAACCCTACATCCACAGAGAGTCATTACTTTACAAATTCAGGAGAAGAAATTACTGAGGATTTTGCAGTGGTAACCATAGCCTAAAAATGGGAAATAAAATGGATAATTCAATCACTATTCTGAAAAATAAGTCTGCTTCGCTATAGTGAATGGTGACCACCTTTGTCAAAAGAATAACAGTGGTTGCCGGCTGGAAGTCAAAAGGATACAATATGTTAACTCTAAAATCTGCACTGGTACAATGCCTGTCAGTGTAGGTCGGTCAGTTTCGGGCCACAAGCATTAGTCTCAACTGGATCGGGCAACACCAATCCAACAATATCTCTTATATAATTAACACATGACCATGAATCTTGATCTTGATTCCATCTCCATGTGGACAATAATTAATAGTCTAACTTGATTCCTTATCAAGGTGACAACCTAATGGTCAAAGATGACTAGAATTTCAATTACATTGTAGATTTAAACAATCCCATTAAAATCATTCTCATTTCTAGAAGTGATGGAATCTTATGCTTTCCAAATATAAGTAAAGGATGGATATTCAGTTATGATATGATAAAGAAGGTTGTTATATCTTTTTTTGTCAAGCCATATAGACATATTAGGAATACACAGTCAGTTGACTACTTTTGAAGCTGTTTTTGAGTCCCCGATCAAGGAGAGAGACAACGAGGAGACCTTTGTTTGCTGTTGGACAACACCATCACAGCTGCGACGTGATCACTACTGGAAAAGCGAGCATTGGAGGACATTTAATTCATTATTAATGACAATGTCGACAACGTTCATTGATTTTCCAATACCCATGAACATAAACAAAGTCATCTGATTTCATAAGAAAAACCATGCCCCCTGGACGGAAGCCACCCCACCCCACACATCCCTTGCAACCCTTTCCCCCCACACCTTATGGACCCCCGTGGACAGCACCCCCCACCCCTACTGTACCCCCCTGAATAGCATCCCCCCTGCTAGACCCGCTGGATAGTAGAAGCCCCCTACTGGACCCCACTGGACAAAAGCCCCCCTACAAGACCCCCTTGCACCACCCGTGCTGGTAGAAATTGTGATTAGTCGGTCTAAACATTGATCACAAGACTCATGGAATAGTATCACTGAGAACCTCCGTGGGGTATCGCCCTGGAGCAGGTCCAAATCACGATGTGACCGCGGCGTAACGACAGCGTGATCGCAACATGACGACGGTGTGACTGCATGATAACAGTGGCTTGACCGCGTCATGTTGGCATGGTCCAGCGACATCCTCAGGGCATCATGTTTCGGCTAGGAGGGAAGGTAATGGGAGGAGGCGGGTTAATATTCTGGTCATCGCCCCACTGACAAAAATTGTGATTAGTCAGTCTCATCATTGATCACAAGACTGATGGAATACTATCATTGCGAACCGCAGTGGGGTGTCGTCCTGGAGCAGGGCCAAATCAAGGAATTACCGCGGCGTGACCACGACGTGACGGCGCGGTGACCATGGTGTGACTGTGGTGTGACCACGGCGTGACCGCATCGTGTTGGCCCGGTCAAGCGACATCCTCGGGGAAGCATCATCCGGCCAGGAGCCAAGGGAGCAGGAGGAGGCAGGGAAACAATCTGGTCTTCGCCCCGCTAGAAGAAATTGTGATTGGTCAGTCTCAACATTGATCAAAATACTAATGGAATAATATCACTATGAACCACATTGGGGTGTCATCCTTGAGTAGGGCCAAATAACGGCTTTACTGTAGCGTGACCATGGTGTGACCGTGGCGTGTAGTCCCAGTCCAGCAACATCTATGGGGCATCATTTTCTAGACAAGAGAAAAGGGAGTTGGGAGGAGGCAGGGTAACATTCTGGTTGTCGCCCCGCCAACAAAAATAGTGATTAGTCAGTCTCAACATTGATCAAAAGACTAATGGAATACTATCACTGCGAACTGCCACGAGGTGTCATCCTGAAGTAGGGCCAAATCACGACGTGACCGCAGTGTGACCGTGGCGTGACCGTGACGCGTTGGGCATGTCCAGCGACATCCGTGGGGAAGCATCTTCTGGCTCGGAGCGAAGAGAGAGGAAGGAGGCGGGGAAACATTCCATCCATCGCCCTGCAGGAAGAAATTCTGATTAGTCAGTCTCAACAACGATCAGAATACTCATGGAATACTATCACTGCATGCTACCACGGGATGTCCTCCTGGATCAGGGCCAAATCACGGCATGACCGCGGCGTGACTGTGGCGTGACCGTGGCGGGACCGTGGCGTGACCGCTGTATGTTGGCTCTGTCCAATGACATCCATTGGGCAGCAACTTTCGGCCAGGAGTGAAGGGACCGGGAGGAGGCGGGGCCACATTCCGACTACCGCCCCTCCTATAGATGATAGAACAGGTCAAATGTTTAATATGCTATAACCAGGGATCGTCTGAGATGCAACGTATAAAGGGAAACCAAACAACGGAAAAGAATCATACACCCTACACAAACCATTTACAAATTTATTCACATTGCCTAAACATGGAAATTTTATTTATAATATTCAAAGCGTGAAAAGCAATGTGTCATGGTCCAGGAATATGCCTACTCTGGCAATGTAATTTGTGCTAAACATGTATGATAAGACAATATTTATTTTTCCATGAAAACAAATACTATCTAGACACAAAACAAACACCAATAAGAGGCATATGAAAGACTTAGAACAAATCTAAACATGATAAAAATAACTATCAATACTCATTGGTTTAGAAAACCGCGCACCTCCGTTGGAGGGTTTTTTTTATAAAATCATGGAATTGATTTATCACAAAATTCATTTATTTATATTTAAAATTTATTATAAAATTCATTCAGCACAAATAAAATTAAATAATTTAAGAATCTTGATCAACATAACTATCACTGTGAGTTTTCACAGACAACACACCTCTGTTGGAGGGGTTTTATTATAAAAACATGACTTTATTTATCACATGAAAAAATTATATTAAAGAACACTTATTCAAGATATAAAATTAAATATAATTAATCAGAATTAAGAAATATGGTAAATTCAAGTTATGTAATTCTTGAATTAAGAGGCTAGAAGAGGGATCCTACCTCAAGGTGGAACCAAACCGTCCACTTTTTCTCTTGGGGTTTTCTAACTCATAGTTGATGCTACCCCACTAGGAATACACACCTTCACACACATTCAAGAGTTTCAATAAGTGGTATCATGAATTAATTGTTATAACCAAGAAAAAAACCAATAATGTACTCCCCAGTAATGATATGATGCAGTTTTATTCTTTTTAATGTGCAATCCACCCTCTAAAATTTTTCACTAAAGACAGATATTTTCAATGAAGTACCTAAAAAGAAACAAAATCCACATCATATTCCCATAAATCTATTCCTTAGTAGATAACATTAAATAATCAGATTCGACATTGTATATTACTGAGTTTCAAAGGACATATTCAAGAAGAGACCACTTCCTTCCGGGACAGACCCCCCACCCACCCCCTCCCTAGACAGACCCCCGCTGAACAAACCCCTAGACAGAATAATCTAAACAATGTTATTATCATCAATACAATGATTAAAATATTTAATGGAAGTGTCTTAGTGCAAGGGCCCAATCGTTTCACTAGTTTCAAAGATAAAATTGAAATAACTGATAATGACCCCAGGGAATTGAATAGTGTTGTTAAGATAACATTGATATCACTGATAAGGGAAGTGTAAGAGCCACAACCACATTAAATATTTTCATCTTATTTCATTACTTAATCCCTCTTATTATTTAACAAGTTTTATTCATAGGTGATTATGAGAACCTTTTAAGCATAATGATCAGATCTATATCAAAGTAGTCATGCGGTGCAAACAACCAAACAAGAAGAGGATACACAATCGATTTACATGGTTTGTCCCAATGCGGGACTGCATCTAATGTGTGAGATATTCCACTAATCCTAAAAAAATCACTAAAACCATTTTCTTTACAACCCAAAGCTCAATGTATATTCATGTTGGGCTCATAGCTTGTTTACACAGTGAATACTTTCTACCTACATGGGGCACCCCCACTCTATTTTGGAAGCTCACTGCCCTTTAAAAGTTGGCTCAAAGGCCTATGAAAATGTGATGATATCACAATTGGACGAACCAAACTTGGATGGGTGCCTCTGTACCTTCATATACTATCTCCTACCTCTTTCTTCTTCACTGCATCTGATCTTCAATGATTGCCTTGGCGCCAACCTCCCTTCTACATATCTTTCACTGCTTTACAGTTTTATCAAATTCCTCTCCCTAATACTCAATACTCTCTTCACTCCACACTTTTTCCTTTCGTGGATCTTTTATAATGATCTATGTTGTCTCTAAAAACTCTTCTTGAATATATCATGGTTCACTCTTTCTGTTTCTCCTCAGGAGTCCCCTCCTTTCTTCTCTCTCTTATTCATGACCTTTTTCTATTCTATAATTTTTCATTGTCATGAATGCAGTAATATGTTTTCACGTGTCCATGTATTTCTTCCTACATTCTCCCCTTTTTATACCTCTAATGGTCTCTACCATAATGGGAAAATATCAGATGTATTTTTTCACCCATGGCCTTGGGTTTCCATTTTGATGTAGACCCCTGTTGTTCCTTCTGACACATTTACACTGTTACATGAAATCTGATAAATTTATTTTAGCATTCAGGTATGGAATAATGGAATACATGATGTCTCATCCTTCCCCCACTCACACAACTAAGTTTGCAATTGTGTACCTTTCATAATAGATGTATATATGGAAACTACTTCATGTCCCTCGTTAAATATAGTTTGGACCATACAATAGATTGTGTAATCAAACCATGATAATGGAAACATGAATGTATAGAAATAATCTTTATGAAGTAATATAAACCATAGAAAAATATTGACCTTTCTTGTTTTCCCCATTTCACTCTCTACTCTTCCAAATTATATATTGGATATTCTTATTTTTTTTACCCAAGAAACGAGCATGTTGGGGTATTAATGGATAATACTCCACCGAATTATCCCCACCACATATGAGCACATCCAATAATAAATATGAACCACTCCACTTAAAGCCTTACAAATATTAAAGACAACATATTTGTAAAACAAATCTCACTACCACTGTTTTCTATTCACTGTTTCGAATAACAAAATACACCACTAAATTTAGTTTATTAATTTGTGGAATATTACATCCATATTCAACCTCTCTTTGGATTTGAAGACATGAATTTGATCACTAATCATTATGCCATGAAGAGTTGTGTATTAAATCTTCAACGATGAAGCTTTAGAAAGAATACAACATCTTAGCTTGACCAGATAGCTCAAATAAAACATATCAAATAGAGGGAGTTATATATGCAACATTTTATGTGGATGAAAAGTGTTCCACATGGAACTTTTCTAAAATCAAAAATACGATCAGACTGACACTCCTTACTAATACATAGGTGTGTCTCCCAGCATTCGAGCTAGCATTGCGGTTGACACATTGATACACATTCACACACAATGGTATTTATATGGTCATTCCTCCCTATGTTATACCACATACCCACTCCTAAAACGTGATCAAACCAAATCACATCTATGCTGGAACATTGAATCCCACAATCCTTATGCACTCCATCTGAGTGTTACACACTCTCACTAGTTACAATGGGCTGGGTGATTAAGCATTATTCCTTTTTTAATAAGTGGTGGTCCTTGGTTGGCCTATGGTTGAACCCATTTTCTAATAAAGGACCACAATTTTTTTTAAATAATATTGTAAATATTTAATAGAATTTCAATCCATTTCTCACCATCAAATACAAAAAACATAAATATGTTCATTTATAATATTAATATTCCATTTTAAAATGTTGTAAAAATGTTCCCTTCTCCTAGTGTAATTAGACAATGACTTTGACATAATAAATAGATAAAAAATAATCATAATTAAAAATCTTTAAATTTTCATTGAATAAAATTATTAATATAAAATTAAAAATCAATAAATCTTTTGGGGTCTTCAATCTCCCACTTCGGATTTGTTATCAATACCTATTTCATTTCAAAATTCAATGTTTCCATATAACCTTTATTGATAATAAAACCAATGATATAAATATGGGAATAAATTTTCATCCCTACTTTTAAAAAAAATTGGGATATTATTTTCCTCTTAGAACAAATATCATATGATTTACTCCAAATAGGGATGTAATCAAAATAATAATATAAATGAAGAGTCTTGATAAAATATGAAATACTTGAATATTTATTTAGATTAGTCTCTAATAATGATAATGAAGTAAAAATATTATAATTTAAGTAGGATATGATGTCCTCCTATTTTGTTATATGAGTGGTAAAATCATCTATATGGGCATGCATCAGATAGATTATCTAATGTATCTATTCAAGAACATTTGAAGATTCCCTTATTAATTCAGCCAGAGGAGTCTCCTCATCAAAACTATGAAGGTCCCAATCATTTCTAACAGATTGTTTTAGGGTTAGGAAAAATTTTCTCTTGATATCATACAATGGTTGGAAATCAAATCCACATGCCCCCAAATAGTGAAAAAGATGGCGTAGGTGTTCCTATTGGCCAAATTACTCCTCCAAGGGATTCTTAGTAATTTGGGCATTGATTTTATGCCAGATATTCCTTCATTATACAAGTGTTTCTGTAACCACGTGGGTGGGTATTCAAAAAGTAGGAATGATTATCTGAGAAGATGAAGAAGCAAGAGAATATGTTATATGTTCTCTCCTCGAAATTGACACATTCCATCACTGATATAAAAGGACCATTCACCTCATAAAATGTTTTCCACTAATGGGATGTTAATAAATATTATCATAACACATCCATGGTGGCTCACCTAAGTCCTGAATAAACTCCTTTTCTACTAAAACTAAGGTGTTCAATGAAGCACAGTTCTTGTCTACCTAATGGATCAGTCGATTCAATAAACCCCCTAGATAATCTTCCACCCAAACATGGGCATAGTCATAAAAAATGAAGATAAGTGAATCAACTAGTGGATGAATAATCTCATCATTTTTGTCTCCACAGGCAAATATAAGACGAATTTGGTGGTTATGTCTAGGATGTAGTTCGACTCTCATGGCATCTTAAGGGAGAGTAGAAAATAGTGGAATGTAAAAAAACTAGAGAGAAAACTGATAAGGGGGATATAAATTGTATATAGTTATCTCTTCTAAGGATCCATAAGAATTCCATCCTATAGATAAATATTGTATGACCTCTCATCCAGAGTTCCCCTTCCATTATCGAAAATTATCCCATACAGTGCCGGATAGGTTATGAAGTTGAAATTATAATGTTGCTTCAACATGACACTATCCTCATAAGGACCTAGTGGCATCGCCCCAACCGTTGAAACATTCAACAACTGAGAATTGATCAAATCATCAAGGATTCCTTTAGTGTTATGATATTTTTAACACCAGAAATGCTCTCATATCTTTCCAAATAAGAACTAGATGGGTCCCCCAATCCAGTAAGGGATGTTGCCTTACCTAATATGAATATAGAGTTGATAAAGGCATACAAGAGTCATCATTATTATATTAATAAGGTACCCCTATCCCAATCGGAATACCATCACCATGGTGATTACTTGTTTTCCCAATGATGTGTCGACAAGTAAGAAAATCCATCTATTCAAAAACATGGTTATAAACCCCTCGAACCGAAGGATTGGGGATACCTCTAGTATCAGTTATTAGCCCCATGTGGTATAGTCCCTAGATTCAAGGATGGACAAATAAAATCTTGTTCTATCGTGAACTTATTTGGAAGAGCATCGGTGAGGGTGTATAACAGTTGGTCGAGACCTGTTGTGGTAGAGAATTATATTAATCCAATCCTTAAAAGAAACAATTGATTGTACGTTCAGATCCTTCCTCAAAATTATCCCTAACAATGGTGAGAACATACCTTTAAAATATCAAATATCATGAGGTTTCATCCCAAACATCTTTAACTGGAAGATTTTCTTCATACTTCTCCCAAAGAGGAGGTATTCCCCCAATTAATAAAAATCCCAAACATCAAACCCTACTTTGCCATGGGATAAATGGAAGGAATTAGTTCTATGAAACCAATAGATAATTATCTCTTTATGTTTTGATTGATGATACATGGTGAAATGAGAATTCCATACTAACTCATAAATATAGATAACAAGTAACTAGTCAGAGCATTATGATCATATCTTCCTAACATAAAAAAGTCATGCACATTCATCAGAGATGTTACCTTTAGGTCCGAAGTCCCACATAAGGATCTAACCACTTGTAAGATAATTCAAGGAGGAGATTAGTGTGCTCAAATAAAATTTATCAATTGGTTGGTGGAAAATATTTAAACCTTCTCGGTCTTGATAAGAGTTAACCAACATGTTGGATAACCCATGGAATAATGGTACAAAAAAATGAGTGTCTATAGAAATCAATGCTTGAATAAAATCAAGGGGATATGATAGTCAGTAAGATGAAATATTATAACCATTTGAAAGAGTTTAAACATCATCCAGTATACCGAATCCATTCAAATAAATTCAATGTAATAGGGGATATATCGTAAGTTCATGAGGAATAATCCCTTTAAAATCATTGTTGGCAGAGAACACATCATAAAAAGGGTTGAAATTTTATTCCCAGTAATCATATTACTATGTATGGTTACTTTGGATGCTTTCTATGAACTGTAATCCATCTATACGAACATAAGAAATACATATATTTTGTTATCAATCATTCTTATATCACCATCACTATGTATGGTTCCCTTATATGTTGAACATCATCACATCAATATGCCATCAATTTCTACTCATACTCTACCCATGACTTTTATATGTAAAAGAGGGAGGGATACCTAAAAAACCATCACATGAAATTGAAATCATAGTATAAAGCTAAAATCAGAACATTGATGTAATAATATGGTATAAATTACATGTGTGGATTGGAAGCCATGAGGAGGGCGCCTCGGTGACAGGTCGTCAGAGAGGAGGGCACTGCAGTGAGATAGGTCACCAGGGAGTAGGGTTCCACTATGAGAGAGGTCATCAAGAGGATTGTGCCGCGGTGAGAGTAATAATTGTAGAGGAGGGATCTGCAGTGAGTTGAAAACATTGGGGATGACAAGTCATCGGGGGAGTAGGGCGCCACAGTCAGGCGAGGTCGGGGAGGAGGCCGACATGATCAAGCGAGGTCAGGGAGGAGGGTGAATCGGTCAGAAGTGGTTGGGGATAAGAACTCGTCGGGAGGATAAGAAGCCGAGTGGATAATAATATGGGAGGAGAAAAATTCAGGAGGAGCGAATCAGGGTCCCAAATAACAAATAAAAAAACACTCACTATAGCCACGATTATTAAATTAAACCATGGAAATTAGGAAGATATAGAAATTGACCAATAAAAAAGTGGCTATAGGTCAGTGGCTATAGCTTTAATTTCTAGTAGACGTAGGTATATCCATGGGTTATGTAGATTAAAAAATTGAGGAAGGATCTAGTTTCACCAAAAAATTTGACTCCACACGTTTATTCTTATTTGGGTTTGGATCTCAGTTATTTTCATACAAATATAGTGTTATAGGTCTGAAATTTATCTATATTTGATTTTTTTATTCATTGTCTAGTGCTTTTTCAGGTGTTACCCTTGAATTATCAACAGAAATGTATGTTTTTGGATGGATAATGTGTCTTGTATGTCTAGCACATTATTAGTAGATATCATGCACCCTACCAAGGTAACCATGACATAGTTGGGTGGTTAAGGTATAGGCTTTCAAATAGCCAGTGCACAGTAAGTCATAACATGCACTTCATCCCAGGATACCATGCCTTCGGTACCTCAATTGAAGAAATAGTCACACTCAGACCATATGAGTTGAAAAACTATGCAGACTAACTATGTGTCCAGTCAATGTCATTAAAATTTAGAATTTCATTTTTCTCTCCCCCCAATTTTAATCTCAATCTACTCCTTTTCTAGACCCATATGGCCTCCCTTACCTAACCATGTATTCCTATTCTACTCATCTCCATTTTCTCCCACGTTTTGGTGGATTTTATGTTCTTTATTCAATAGAACTCCAAGTAAGTGGTATATCTATTATTATCCAATATTTAATAGGGATTATCACTTTCCTATATATGGTTTCATTATTCTTGCATGAATGGTGGTTGATATATGGTTTAATATTGTTTTTTGTTATTCAATCATGAATTTTTTTGTTATAACATTCATTTTTATGGTTCAGTTGAAGTACAGTTATTGTTGGAATCCATTTTCCTCAAATTTCTCTATATGAATTTGTGGTTATATACTATTACATTTTTGATTATTTTCTTATCTTTCAGGGATAATTTTTACATGTTATATGTTTTATTTGTGCTGTGTGAATTATTTTTTAGAGTGTATTTCCTTACCTATATGAGGATAATTTATTTTATAATGGAAAATGGCTATGTTTTGTGTCTTTTTTAGTATGGTCCTTCACTGAGATGTTTTATGGGTTGTTTGAAACAAGAAAAATATGTTTTTATGAGATATAAGGTGAGAATGAGTTTGAGATATATATTTTAAGGGAAACATTAATACTGATTTATATTAGGAATTTTTGTCACTTTAAAATGTTATATTTAAATTTGTTAAATGGTGAAAATCATGTCCTAAAAATGGTATTTGTAAATGTTTGGACTCAAAACACTTGTACCATGGAATTGGATGATCGATTTTATTTTTTTAATATGTTTTTTAAATGTAGAAATTTATGAATTTTTTATATGAAGGTAAATTCATTTGGAATCTGGTTGTGTTGTGACTAAAATGGAAAATGGTATGGTTTATAAAAAGCGGTGATTTCCTTGAAATTCAAGGCACCTATGTGTGAAAATGTTGATATGTTTGACATGTGAACATGAACCCGAGAACAAGGGAATATATGACCTCTAGGTGGTCTAAATAATTCTAGTACCATATTGATTTAGTAGTGGAAATGTCCATGTTTAACTTATTTTTATTGATGATTTCAACAGCAACTACTCTATGAAGAGTTTTGGAGATCAATAGTCCCATAGGGTTTCCCATCCTTGTATACCGTGGATGAGAATTATGTGATTATAGTTTCTATACAAACCAACACTGTGGTTTGAGGTTGTAATGTCCCCTCATATCTAGATTAACCCAAGGGATTTACCCTTCGTGCTCTATTGCGAAATGATTCTTATATGGTATGGAGCCAACAGTCATCATATAGTGGACCCTTACAATGCATATATTTTCTATTATGAATCATGTCATTTTTAAATCGATTTTTATAAAATTATTTCCCTTGAGAATGGTCATCCATAAAAATGATTTCTTATGAATAATTTGAAAATTATTTTAAATAAATGTTAATGTTAAATTGCATTTTATTGTTATAGAATGGAATATTTTTGGGATGCATCCTACTTGGATTTTTCTCACACCATATATATTCAATTTGGATGTATGTAGAACTTGTAATGTGTTTGAACCAAATAAAGGAAATATGGTTCATAGAGAAGTCATTGGTTTGGGTTACTAGTGGTCTTCACATGTGGATCTCAGTGGTATTGGTTTTTGGATGTTTTACTTCACGTTACATGGAGTTTTGTGATGTTATGTTAGTTTCCTTTAGGTCATAGTTCATTTTTTGGGGAATTTTTATTTTTTAAATTAAATATATAATTTTATCTTCCATTCATTGTTGTGGGATTTTATATTTGGTTTATTTAATTTATTTTTTGTTCATGTTTATAATGTCGGGTGAATAATTCCCATGATTTATTATCGATACTCATGAACTTGTGTTCAAGTCGTAGGGGTTAGGCATACCATTCGGTCAATACCATGGACTGGGTTGAGCGCTGGTTTGGATGACGCCATGATATGGTTCGTGAAAAAAAGGGTATCAGAGGAGTTCAAGATATTTTGGGACTCGTTTTTTTGGGAATTTCTAGTTAGATAAGAGCTATGATTTGTAGGACTAGACACTCTTGTTCTGAGTATGTTTCCTAGATAGTGACCCTCGTGATGTGAAACAATTATTGAGGTGAATCCATGTTTTATTTTGGTCCTATATTTCATGGGATTCATTGACTCATGGGAATTAAAATGTGAGTTTGGTCAATGGTATTAGTTAGGTCATAGGTCTGGGAATGCTATGTGGAGCATGATACATGTTCTAAGAAAAATATTTGCGATGATGGTGTGAATGGGGTATGACAACCAACCTTATGTCAGAGTCACCCACCAACACTACATTCCCCTATTAATTTTTTTTGGTGTTTTATTGGACTCTAAAAAATATTTTGTAAACACATTTTTGAAAATTGAGGAAAACATGATTTTAGAGTGGATATGGTATGAATTTCAAGAGGAAAATGGTTTTTCAGAATTGTTTTGAATAAATAATTGAAATGGTGGGATTAATTAAAATGGATTTGTGTAAATGGGGATGATAATATCGATATTTTATATTTATAATAAAAAGGTATGGATTTTCAAAAAGTTTTTTTTTCAGTAAATGGAAAATTATTTTTGAAAGGGTTATGGAAACTACTTTTAAATTATACGAGGTGAGTTTTTTATTAAATTTTAATTTTCCAAGTGGGGTTTGAAGTGTATTAATTTATTTTAAATGAATGAATTTTTTTTAATAGTTTTGTAGAGATTGAAAATGTGTTGTTTGTTTTTTGGAATGTATTTTTCAAAAAGGGGATTCATTGGATTTGAAAATGAAATGTGGGTTAAATATTTTACCATGGAACATATTTTTTTAATTGGTGTTTTTATGGGTGACCAAATGAATTGATATGTTTGGGAAAGTACATTAGTGATTTGTATGGAAAGGGAATATCCATGTTTGATGGATCCATGGGAATCCACTGGTTATTGTGCAACCAACCAAGTTTTTCTTTTTTCAAAATTATTTTTCAAGAAAATATATGGTGTTTGATAATTTGTGGTTGTGTTGTGTGGGTTATTCTATTCTAGTTACATTTCTTGAAAAGGGTTTTGAGATTTAATACTCACCTTCATTGGATTATGTTGATGGGTTTCCTTTTGTTGTTATGGTGGTTTTAAATTTATGGTTTGTTGGTTGTTGTGATAAATGATTAGGGGAGCCATTTGGTCACTTCCCATTGTGTGTTCGGTGTTTGTTTGTTGTACATTGGGCTACTATAATAACTTGGATTGGGTCCTCATCTTCCTTTTGTTTATTTTATTCTCCCATAATGAATTTAATAATGTTCTATGTGCGTCCACATGTGATTCAATGTTGAAAGACCCTTAAGATGATAAACCTATATAATTTTTTCTCGAGTTCATGATTCAGAACCCTCATGTAATTTATGATTAGGGAATCCAACCATAGTGGAAGCATGAATGTGGAATTTGGAGAAGTAATATAGTTTCCATTAATTGGATGAGTAGTTAACGGTAAATTCAATCACCTTCATGCTTGAAGGCTTTTCATGGAAATGGTTAATGGAACTCTACTATTGGGAAGTGTAAAAAAATGTTGATGAGTCCATGATATAGAAGAGGTATATATGTATTTAATTAATTTCACTCAGGAATAGGATCATTCATGGGAATTGAATGTGGAAAATATGTTCATCGGAATCATTCTTGTCCATTTTCATAAGTAGTGTTCTTTGCAGGCCTTATTTAAAGTCACATTACCTATATTGACTCTTTATTGGTGATGGTCATTTTTGTTTTTGTTTTTTTGTTTTGTGTTATTTTTCTAATGTAATGATGGATGTTTTGGAATAATTTTAGAACTACATCGTTAAAAAAAGAGTTTCAGTCCTTCATGCTATTTTGAATATCAATATTTTTTGTGGAAATGTATTCCATATGTTATATCATTAAATGTTTCTCATTACAGGTGGAACATGATTATGTTTGAGAACCTCCTAAGACCTTGTTGCTCAGAAATTCCATTTTGAGGGAAAGTGGGACCTATGGTGTTTTGTGTTCTGCTGGTGTTGACTGTATTATATTGTTGTTTATGGTGGAACTAAAAAAGAGGAGTACCTATTTGCGGTTTTAAATTATTGATAGTTATTCATGATATGCGTCAAACATAATGAATCCAACCATATGTATCATAGTGATGTCTTGGCATATTTAGTGTCGCCCAGGATGTGAGGGAAATTTTTCTAACATCAATCCATAGTATGGAAAACAAAAACAATTTAATCCTTTTTAGAATCTTCTTCATTTAGAAAACACTATTCAGCGGGAAGAGTCATGGGGTACCTATTTCAATTTTCTCATAGGCATGGGTGGAATAGTTTATCCTTGGATGTAAAGAAAAGTGGTTATCTTTTTTTCTTTTGTATTTCTGGTGTTTGTGACTAACCAGGTGTGAGTTCGCATCGGTGGTCCTTGTATGGCCAAAGTTATGATTGAATCTCTGTTTTGGATTGGTCTCATCTGATGATGGTAGCATCTCATAAGGTGGGTAGTGAGTCATATAATGTTTAACATTTGGTATTTAGATTATTTCATATTACCCCTTATAGTAGGGGTTTTTTCTGTTTTGGGATTCTGATTTCGGTTCACGCAAGTTTGTTATTTTTGTAGGGAGACCCACAACAAATCTAATTGAATATTCTCTGTATTGAATCTGTGATAGCTTGTTTCTTATGGTAGGTAGTCCATTCATTCCTCCTTATTTTGTAACCCTTGTTTCATTTCTGGTGCTATCTTGGATGTGGGAAGTAACATTATGAGGAATCTCATTTTATGTTACATTATGAAGTAAATGTTGGGATTGGAGCACACCCAATGATTTTGATGATATTATATTACATAAGTATTCATCTAGAAGTGGATTAGATATGTTTTCTCATTCTTGGTATGTGAAACAAGATTCATTTCTTAATGTTGATTGTGTTATTGATCAAGGGTTTTAATTATATGTTTCGAGAGTTTCCTTCCATTGATCGATCGAAAATAAATGCTTTAGTGATTGGGGGATGGTGACACATAGTGGAGAACTCATTCTGGTCACCAAGATCAACTTGTAAACATTGTTTCATGGTTTTTGTGCCCTTTCTTTTCTATCATCCGATGTTCATTACGAATAAACTTCTGTTATAATGGAGTGAAATTTTTTGATCAGTAATTCTTGTGGCTTTCTAAGGGTGGATAGTTTTATAGTGTAGAGAAATTGTTGACATGGGTTTATGATTTGACCCTTTTGTTTATGTTCAGGTTCCTATCTGAGTTATTTTTGTGGAATCTAAGTGTGAAGTGTTTGAAATTATGATGTTTTTTCTTTGGTAATTATTATCCTAGTGATTTTCCTTGAATTTCACCATTGAATTTTAATAATATTTTTATGTTTTTAAATGTTCAGTGTGTATCCCACAGTTGGAGCACATTTGGTATAAATCGAGTACCCAATATGGGTAACCGTGCAGTATGATGCTGATAGATTTAAAAGCTATTGTACAACCAGTTCAAGGTAAGTTAGATCACGGGCCTCGACCCATGTAACAGTGTTTTATTAGCCTCTTAGGTAGTAATTAGTGCATGGTTGAAACAAGATTTTACAAATGGTACGGACAAACTGTATAACCTATCAAAGTCATTAAAATTGGGGTTTTCTTTTTTCTCTTCCCCAAATTAAATCCCCAATCCCTCAATTTCTCAACACAAACAACATTTCCATGTTATGGAAAATATACCACCTATATTACTATACATTCATATACCAATTTTTTGTTTATTTTATGTGTATTCATTAAGGTAACCCCATGTATGCGTACTCTATATTACCCCCCTTATAGTGATTCTCTCCAACCACTTTGGGGTTTTCCTTTTCTAGTAGTTATTGTGGTCAATTTAGGGATTAATATTTATTGTTAAGTTTATATTTTTATTTTTTGTTAAATCATTCCATTCTACTATTCAGATGAGGGGTGGTTGTTGTTCGTCCATGTTTTTCTTAATATTTTCTACATGAGGTAGGTGGTTCTATACTATATTATTTTTGGATAATTTTATTTTCTCTGAATGGTAAATTTTTACATGGTCAATGTTTTATTTGTATGATATGAAATATGATGTAGAATTTATTTTCTAACTTATGTGATGGGAATCAATATTATAAAGTATATTGGATATGTTTTTTGTGTAATTTAGTGTTTTGTTTCGTGAAAAGGTTTTATCAGTTGTTTTAATTGTTCAAAAAAGAATTTCAAAGTAACCTAAGATAAAAATTAGTTTGGTAGCATGTTTTTAGTTGAAAATGTAATAATTTAGAATATTATACTTATTGTGGAATTTTCAATATGATTTTTAAGTCATTTAAATGGTAAAAGTTATGTTTATATATGATCATGCTTTATGTTTGGTTTTACAATGGGGTTTTCCACATGGAACTAGTTGCTAAATTGTATATTTTTCCTCTGTTATGTATATGGTTAATTTATAAATATTGTATGTGATGGTAATTGTTTTTTAATGAAGGTTTTTCTTGAGTAAAAAAGAAACATTTTATGGTTCATAGAAATTGATGGTTTCCTTGGAATTCTTGGAATTGATTTTTGAATGTTGTCATATGTGTGAAATGTGAACATGAAACAAATTACAAGGTATCCTAAGGTGCCTTGGTGGGCTGACTAGTTCTAATTAACCGGTGTTTCAGAAGTGGAAATGTCTCTGTTTCATATAGCATGATTGATGCATAAAAAACATACTAATCTATGAACATGATTGGAGACCATTACACCCATGGGGTTTCCCCTCAAATTAGATCATGCATCAAAAATTCATGATAATAGTTTCTATACCACACTGCATTATGGTATGTGTATTTGGTTTCCAACTCATGATATGTTATCCATATGGACATAAACTTGGTTATATTTTATTAAACAATGATTATATATTATGCTACCAACCACTGGCATATGGTGGACCATATGTGTTTCATTATATTTCCAATTATGAAGTATATTTTTATTAAATTTTTTCCTAAAAAATGTTCCATTCCAAATGGTATGCCAGAAAATGTATTCATATAACTTATTTTAAAAATATCATATATCAATTTACATTTAAAACAATCCTTTAATGTTGGATCATGGAATCATTCATTTGGGTGGAATCCTACCGGTCTTTGTCTCACACCATACATACACCATTGGGTGTATGTAGACCCTGTTATGTGTCTTACCAAGGTAAAGAAAAAAAATGAGAAGTAGAGAAGTTATTGTTTCTCCTAATGTTGTATGGGGGTTTGGGATGTATTTTTAGTTTCCTTTATAATGTATTTCCTTTTGGGTAGTTTGTGTTCTTATTTTTAAATAGAAATATGTAATGATTTATGTCATTTTTTGTTATGAATTTTTATATTTGGTTTATTATTTGGATGTTCATGTTTAAAAAGTAAGGTGAAATCATTTATATGTTTCATTATCAATACATGGGCACGTGTTTCCATCCTCCATGGATTAATAATTCCCTTCAGTTCATTCCACAAATTAGGTCAGGTGTCAGTTTGGATGATGACCTGTCTTGGATCATGATAGATCATCTTCCATTCCAGGTGTTCAAGTGCCTCAAACCTAAAAAACAAAGAATAAGGGATATTAAGGTATTCGTTTATTTTCTATGATTCCACATTTTGAAATCATCATTCTATCCAAGTATGATGATATATTCAGTAATATTTACATATCGCAATAGTATTCTACATGATGATGTTGTATTTTACTAATATGATAAAACTCAAGAGAAAACTAAATTACATACAACTCATGCCGATTATGAATGTATTTTTGCTCCCTATCATTAAAATTGTGTATTGGTGTTTTTGATTTATAGAATTAATTTTAATTCGGTGTAAATGTTATCTATTAATTTTTCTAATAATAACTTATGAATCATTTAGTTTTAAAATGAATCATAGTTTATGATCCTATTAATGGCTGAGGAATATTTAATAATTAAATACAACAAGAATCATCATGTTTAAAATTTTTTATTTTATGGTCATTTTGATGAACAAAGAAATATTTTCCTAAAACATGCATTACAATCTCCTCTAATATAAGAAAATGTCACACTATGGGTATGTCCATTAAAAAATAAAATATCATATAAAAATATTGATAAACCGGTTGGTATTATATATTATTTGGGATTCTAAATATTATACCAAAATAATATTTATAAAATACCTCAAAATGTAAAAAATTAAATCATTTTTATTGAATAGGTCCTCAAATATCCCATAAAAATTAATTCTACAAAACTATGTTCAAATCCTTGATATATCATATCTTATATGATAAATCTAGAAATCATATCTCAAAATCTATTTTCTATTATATAAATCATGTATGGTATGAAATCATTAACATTAATTTTTATTAAATAAAATATAATACTTAGTGGAAATTGATGGATCGTTAGTTCCATAGTATGTCATAAAAGATGCAAGAATCTATCAAATTATTATTAAATATCCATTAAGTTACCCACAATGTTTTACCCACATTACATTATAGTGTTGATAATAAATATGAATATTCATATCCATAATTGATGTCAAATAATATCCTTTACGAAATCATAATTGTTACTAATTTTATAAATGTATCCAGAGTGATATCCAAAGAATATATCTTTACAATTATTTCTACCAACCACATCTCATTATGGAATTCATTCTCTTATGTTCCATTAATCCAAGAGATCATGTTCCCATGGGATGGGATGTATATTTATCTTATATATATTAATCATATATTATCAAATATTCAATTATAGAGTGACTAGGTTAATAAAAAAATCACATATCCCCCAAATATATAGGAACACTATATATACTATTTATGATCATTTTAACACTCTCTATTCTATCTCAATTTGGGGCCCATATTTCACTCTCATCATTTGATATTATTAATCACATAATGGTTGAGATCCAACTGAAGAAATAATTGGAATCATTATTAACCTCCATCAGTATAGCCAGTTTTAATGGATTGTATAAAAAATATATTGTAATGAAGGTTCTCATGATAGGTATCATTATAAAATTAAAAAACGAGGAAATGATATAATACATGAATCCCAATTACACTAGAAAAATATTAAATGACAATACATTTGTATTTTCTTGGTGATACATCTAGATCCACAAATAAACATTCCTTTGTTTTTTCAACTCAAGATTAAATTAAATATCGCATGAAATAATAGGTATCATTCTAAACATAAAATTTAATCATAAAATAATATATTACAAAAATGAAAAACATTTATTGACACCTAAAATTATTATGTTGAAATATAAATTATCAATAAAATATCTGAAATATATTTCAATATATAAATATTTAATTCCAATATGATATAAGGATATATAATTATTCTATTTTTATATAATATATTTAAATTTTTTAAAATATTACACCAATATAAAACATCAACAATCATAAGAACCTATTTACCATATAATTTAAGGCAAATAGATAAATCACCCTTATAATTTCATTACATAATTAGGTAATTATAAATTATTATATTGATATTAAAATCAAGTTATATATCGATGGGAAAATAATAGAAAATACTTCCTCAAAAATATTAAAGGAGTGTCATCTAAGAGGACTGTAATTTTGAGTAATTGATAGAATATGATATCATAATCATAATCTTAAAAACGTTGATCATATTTAAATGAATAACTTCTCAATATCAAAGAAAATGATGTAAAATATTAATTTATAAATAAAACAATTTATAATATTAACAAAATTATAATTTAAATTCTTATACCATTAATTTTTTCCATCGAAAATGTAAAAATTTACAATAATATCTATTATAAATCCCTAAATTATTTTATGTTAATCTGGTATTCATTTTAATTGCAATAATATTTTATGATATAGTTGTCTTAACTTTTTAGAATAAATAAATTGAACACTATATAGTCCTTTTAATCATGTCATATCATAAAATATTTTGGATATACTATGATAATCACATTCTGTATGTACTGGTATAATCTATAATATGATTAAGTTTATATATTTTTATATTCTCAAACATACTCCCTTTATTTTATTCTACAATATAATATATATAATATATAGTTTTAGGATACACATACGATTTTATTTTCAATATAATACTTATCTCTATTATAATGAAATATTGGACTTGTAAATTGTCATTTCCAACTCATATTTGTTATTTTATGTGTATTGAACAATGCAGAATAAAAATATCGTTATTAATAAATATTCTACAATAGTATCTTGAATGAATATCTTCTCCGTCATTTCAAAAAAAATTATGGTAAAATGTTTATCTCTAATGAATAATTTGTATTTATGTATTATTTTAATAATCAGGTTATATAATTGGACAAATCATAAACAATGTGAAAAAAATTAATCATCTCAATTTTTAATTACAATTATTTATTAAAAACATATTTATTTTTTATGTTTTGAGAATTTATATTTTGGTACGCATCCTCATAAAAAATGAATATGATCATTGTAAATTCATTTAAATTTAAATCCATGACATGGTGACTCTAACTTCATCACTTTCTAAAAATAATTAATCCTATTAAATAAATAAGTCATATTTACCTCATTAATTTTAAATTATTTTTATAATTTTTCTCTCGATAACACTTAACCCTAAAAAACCAATTAAATGGTTTCTAAAAAAAATAATGATTTGATAATTTCATTGAGTTTCAATGGACCCTTTTAAAAAAAACCTATATCTTTGAATTATCATATCACATTGATTTTAAATAGTCATTTGAATGACCCTGTATGACTTCATGAATATACATTATTAGACTCTCCATCATTTTTAACTTATTTTAAAGTCAAAATTACCCCACTATTGTTTTAAATATAACCCTATAACCAAGATATAACATACCCGATACACCAATTATCAATTCATGATAATGATAGGTAATTATTTATTGAAATTATATATACTATAACTTTTTTTCAAATATGATAATAGAATTATTTCTTTATAGACTGAGATTTTTGGATTCCTAATAAAACATAAATTCATCATAACACCTAATAATATTTGGAATCAGTAATAAGAACATTCCATTACTGAATATGAAAATAAAGTCCCTTATCATTAACATTTAATTAAATTAAAACCCTAACTCTGTAATTGTATTATTTATACTAATTTGGATTTACCTGTTAGATGAACTCAATTATTTGTTAATTATATATATGTTTCTATAAGTTATAAAATAATTTTTAATTGTATTATCATATTATAACATTAAACTCAATCTTCCTAATGAGTAATGTCTAAACTATATTTCCTTATTATGATATTTATAATCAATATTTACTTTTATCACATGATTATCTGGTTTTAGTAATATTTGATGAATAATTTTGTTAAATGGGATCCAACTAAATTTATAACTAATTCTGAAATAATAATATCCATTAGTTGACCAATACCTTTATATCACTAAACAATTAGTCATTATTTGTGTTCCATTCACCATATAGATATTTATTTAAGGAATCATTTATGTCAAAACATATATGATTCTTTCATATACGTTAAAAATAATCTTTACACTGTTATTAATTGGCATAAAACCACCACTATTTATCTTTTATGAAACTTTTAAATATTTCCCATCTAGAGTAATAGGAATAATATACTAAATTCTTGTTACATAACCAATTGGTTCACCTCATTTTTTCATTACAATACTTGAGAAAATTAACATGATCCTAACTGGTAGGGTAACCCTTGCTAAATGATCATGGTATTATAAAGATCCTTTATATTTTATGTGGAAATAACCTCATAATTTTATATCATGTGAATAAATATTTGAATAATTCATTATAATGATCTTGTATTTTAATAATATTTTAGGTAAAAAATAAACATAATTAAACTAAATTGTTTTGTAGCCCATTATACACTCAATAATTTCATTACACAACCAAATATATAATCAGTAATTATCTACACATGTCTCAATGAATCTCATTAACGATGTATCTGAATTCATTAATTATTGGTATTAAAATTTTAGGGGATTAAAATATTTAGATTATAAATTTGATAAACATAGTATGGGGACTACTTAGACATATGTTCGACACAGAGTCTAGGGTTAATTGGTGTTTGCAAATTTTTAACCAATTTATACTTTTTATACCTTTATCATATAACTCAATTAATATATAATTGAATAATTCTATTTTACTTCATTTTAATATATGTTTTGATAAGAAACATATCCAAACAGTCACACATGTGAGGAACAACAAATTTTAGGCAACACTTCCAAAAAGAAGAAGATTAATCTTTTGTGTAATCTTGGAAAAAACAAGATCATATATCCAACAAGTATCAAAATATTATTATAAAAGAGAAGGGATTATCCACCACCCTTGATATATATCTCCTGGTAATTTCTATTTCATCACACACTTTAGAAGCATCCAAATAGTTATCGACAATAACTCCGAATTGTTTTATAATAAATCTCCAATAAAAATAAAAACTTTTTTAACTAGTCTAGAATATTTTATTTGTTGTTGTTTTCAATTGGTACACTTAATCCTAAAACAGTTGTGATATACAATAAGGAATAAATTATTAAATATAGAAAAAATTATTTCATTTCAATATAAATTTTCAACATAATAATGCATGAGTATTCTTATTTAATGACTAGCAATACCATATAAAATTCAACACATTTTACCTCATTCCAAATATATTAATTTAAAACTAATGAATAAGTGAATTATTTTCTTTAAACAAAAGTTCACATTAAATAATAATATTATTTGATTAAAAATATCAATCCCTTTTCCCTTATTGTTCTGTAAACAAAAAAATTGCTTCAACATTATTGGATTTGATGAATAGATTATACATAACTTGTGTTTTGTGGAAAATATCCTCTATAATTTTTGGGACCATTATTTCTTCTTAAATACAACATTCAATCTTCCTTTTCACCTAGTATTTTTTTAATATATATATATATACATAAATAGTAATTCAACAACAATTTATTATATATATTATTTTTTATTCAATATTAGCTGCACCACGTTATTGTAGTTTTAATTAAACTTTTATTTATAATTAAAAACTCATAAAAGATCATATTAATTATGAAAAAGACTCTATGATAATAAAAAACAATCATGGACTTATAAGCCTTTGAATAAAATTGATTACAGTCATACCTATCTATTATAGAATACATATTTGACAAATACATGTGGCTTCTTTTTCAATAAAAACCTATAATCATTCATTGAATTTATTCCTTCATTCCATAAAAATGATTATATTTATAAATTATAAATATATATGAAAAGTCATTAACATGACATTGTATTTTATTGACCCTTCCATATATATATTTTACATGAATCATGGTAAATACCATGGTAATATTTTATTATTTTATGACCACATCAAAAATCCTAAAATGAATTATTCTGTATAAAATAAGACAAATAATAAGAATTTAGATTTATTAGATAGAGTAAAATTCATATGAGATTATTTATAATGTCTTTCACATTAAGTCTAACATGGTTTCACAAAATTATTATAGAGGGAATAGTTACAATATTAATCTTCCCAATACTCTTGTAAATAATTAAATTTACATAAATATTATTAAACTAAACATAAAAACATATATATTTTTTTATTAAAAATATCACATTCTATAATTAACTCAAGGATAATATTCTGATTTATTAATTTACTCTAACCATGTCCCCATTATAATTTTATATAGACAAAATTACATTGATAAATGACGTTTTTCACTTATGAACCCACTGATCATCATTGTGTTAACATTATCCATTAATTTTAACCATTGTTAAATAGTGAAATCTTCATAAAGATTTATGTTCTTCATTTTACATACATATATAAACATTTCATTTTTATAATTACCATAACAATTCTGTAATGATTTCCTGATCACAATATATCATTATATAATCATAATCTACATCCAATGATTTATCAATAGACATATTTAAAGAATTAATGAAATATTTTTTTTTTGATTCATCCAAATTATAGCAATGATGTGGTATGAATTTCTTTTCATGATGGAAGGAAATCTTAGGTCACCATATCAACCCTTTATATTTTTCATTTTAATTAGTGAATAATAGTTAACATTAAAAATCTCTTATAAAAATACTTGTGGATTTTAAAAATCATTTAAACACTATTCATATCCATTGGGGAGATCCTACTTCATGGGTCCCAAATGCTACAACTCATAGTGCATTAGACACTTACTCACAACCCATGTGCATTGGGTTTTCTCTTATAAAAGTAGTTCATAGAAATTATAGGATTTATATATTTCATTTTCACTGTCATGGATTAATACTTATATGTTTATTTTGAAGACACCGTCTAATTAGACAATGTTGTATAATGAGAAGGAAAATATTTTTCACCTTAAAAAATTATTTTGTAGTTTTCAACTCCATAATATTAAGACTATAATGATGATTACAATCCATTTGAAAGATTATTTTTCAAAAGGATAAATCCAAATGAATATATCGACATTCAATATGGTATCGTCATGAAATATTGGTACATCAAGAATTATCTTATATCATATTTTATTATTTTCCTATTAATTTCTAAATATCATCGATATTTGTTTCATGATGTTTCATTTTTAAAACATCTGATAAACAATTATGGGTTATATCAAAAACCATCATCATTGACATAATATATTACCCATTATTAATTATAATTGATACTTATATCCTTCAAACAACATTCAAATTTATATATAAATATTATTCCTTTAATATGAGTATGTCTCAATAAATGAAGATGTAAATTTTTTTTTCATACATTAAATGGAAATAAACACAGAATACAACATCAATTAGTTGTTATTAAATATTAATATAGTTTATATATATTGGATCCTTCTTTGGAATCCATATTAATAATAACAATAATATTTTATCCTTCAAATCAACCTGATATTATTCTTTATATCAATTCTAAATTTTCACCATAATGACAAAATTCTCAATTTATTCTTCAAGAAAATTGAATATAAAAATAAAATAGGCAAATAAAGATAAATCCTCACATTATATATGTTTTTAATACAAACTAAAATTATATTCCACTATGGGATCATTATTTCTCAATCATTTTTCCTTCACTCAGAAATTTTCATTCACTGTTAAATTTTTTTCATAGTATACATAATATGACTAAAAACTCAATGTACATGAGATTGGATGGCGTCAATTTATAATAATTACACTTTATGTCTTCAAGATAATTTCTCTAAGTATTAAATAGTTGTTTTTATTTTACTAATAATAAATATATTGAAAAATTATTTGATACATATATTAAATGAAACTGTATATCACATTCTTAATTTCATGTCTAACAACATTCAGGTCACACTACCTTGTTGTTGGTATAATTAAAACATACCAATTGAAAAATTTATTTTCATGATTTATTTTAATTTAAATTCAATTCAATTAGATCAACATGTAGGTAAAATAACTAATGCATAAATAATATTATTTAAAAAAAATTAGCATAAACTCATATAAAATATCTACATTCATATAATAGACTAAAAATTTTCTAGAGATTAATATTAGAATATTTTTTTTTACAAACTTGTATGAGTGAATATAAAATCATAACTTTTAATAAATATATTTTCTACGAAACACCAAATGTGATAATATTTAAATAAAGCTGATATCTGTGGTACAAAATAATAATCATTTCCATATGTTTATCAATCAATGAGGCAATTCAATAAAACAACAAAATTACCATGCATGATCCTTTTCTGAAAATTTCATTAGAATTAAAAATTAGAGGTTTAAATTTGATGGTGTCTTCTTTAATCAACTATCTAGTTATGATATTTTATATGTATTTTCATCTATTCCACATGAGAACCTATTTCACCATAAATAACCTAAATTGATTGAATGAATATACAATAATAATTTTAGTGAAAATGTGTATCATCCATAATTTTAGAATAAATTGAATGATTTAAAATATTTTCGGTACCACTGTACAATATTAATCATGGAAAGAAAACATTATTTAAGGCCCTTTTACATGTACCTGAGTGGTAGAGGTTTCTACTAAGAATCCAAGAGGCCCATGATGAAATATTAGAGAGGGTGAATTCTTTGGTTTGTGTAGAAGTATTATAGCAGTTATTTTAGTAGTGGCTATATGGTATTATATTAACCAACAATACTTATCCGACATGGGCCATCAGGACACTTGTTTGGACCTATGGGTCTTAGGGCCATTGTTCTCTTGGGGCTTGGGGCCATTCATGGCCTTTGAGCTAGAAGGATTTCTGGCCTGATAAAAGACCTTAAGAGTTTGACCACATAAAAGGAAGCCTCGACCAAGACTAAGAGAAAAAATTTCAACCACCACAATAGAGGTGAATAGATGAGATGAAGGATATGGTGTGGAAACTACCATGGGGACCATGAACCATTCAGGTCTACTTAAGGAAATTGTATATTATCATACATATGAGGTGGGGATCTAGGAACTATTAAGAAACATATGTTAGGGATGGAATATGTCAATCGTTTCAATCCTTCGACTGTTAAGTTTATATTTTGTGTCATGTATGGTCCTTATTCTATGGGAATGTGGGTCATTTAATGGTTCCCATTCAACCCTTAAAAAGGGGGATTACCCAAAATAAAATAAAAAAATAAGCCTTTCGGGTCATTGATGCACTACAATATTTATGATTATATTATTTATTAGGATGATTTCATTACATAACTACTTCAATTAAATTTTCTTTTATACATATATTTTCACAAAACATCATGTCTAATGAAAAATTCACTATTTTTAGGTATTGAATTTTTGGGTCCCATTTTATTAATAAATCCTTTTCAGTATGTCCATCCATGTTACACCACAAAATGTATCTTCCTTAATGGTTGAACCATAGTTTATTTATAACCTCACATGATATTGTAATTATCCTAGTGGAATACCATTATCATTATAAAATTATATCACAGATAATATTTCAACTCCTTATATTTTCCTAAATATACTCAAACAAATTATCATATACTTTCGTGGAATAGTTGATTTCTACTTATAACTTCTATATGGCTTCTCATAAGAAATTTCTCACTTATTATTAATGATTTATATAGTAACCCAAATTTATTTATAGGTTATTTTGCCTATGGATAAATAAATATACTTATTACTAAATTTCATGGGAATAGTGTTTCAAACATTTGAAATTACATAGTTTCCCAGGAAATATTTTCTTCATATCATCACCACGAGTGATTATCATTTCTCATTTAATCATAAATTATTCAATGTTCAATTGAATAACAATTTATCACTAATTTGTAAAAATTAATTTACTGTTCAATAGTAATCTCTAAGTTTATTTAATATGTTACTTGTACTCATGTTATTCTATTTATTTTTTTGAAAAGTTCTTTAGATTATTTTTTATACCCTTCATAAATGTTTTCAATAGTGATATTATATTGATAGATTATAAAGAAATTACATATCCTGAAACCTATTGAAAATCAAAAAATACCATTGAAATATTCTTTTATTTTTATTTACTATATTCTATCATGAGTTTATATATATTAAAACTTCACTTCTTGGGTCATTCTCATCCAATGGTTAAACATCTATTTAGAAACCATCATTTAAAAAACATCTTTTATCTATTGTCAGTATAGTGTCAATCTTATCAACACCTCTGTTATTCCATGTTTCGTTATTATATTTTTATATAAACAAACACTATCTATTAGAATAGTTTTAAAACAAATATTAAATTTATATAATATCATATAAACCATTAATATAATGATAAAATGATTATCGATTGATATTGGGAATAATTATGGCTAGTAAAAAGATTTCAATACACGAATATCTATCTAGATCATTTTTTAATACAATTCCTAGTTTAGAAACATCTAAAGGCACAATATAATAACTTTGTAGATAATATAGATTAATAATATGCTCATGATTCTTGATATAGTGAATATGCTTCTCTCTCTAAACAAACAATATCTTATCTCGATGTTCCATCTATATTCAATAAATGTTATCATGAATTTTATAATTATCTTGAAAAATTTTTCTAGTATTATTGATCTTATTGAATTTATATACGCATTATGAATAATTACATTTATATTTGTTTTCATTCATTTTAATAATACATGGATCTTATTTTCAAATTAGCTTTTGGATTCATCATTTTATTGTATTTTGTTAGGTCAATGATTATCCAAAATGAACTATATATATTAAAGTAAAACTATCATAGATTCATTGGTTCCTAGATGTTTGGGATGATCTACATCCCAATGATTTTAAATTTTTAGAAATCATCATTATAATGAGTGTTATAATATAATATAATTTTATAAAAATAATAAATCGAATGTACTTTTATTTGGGAAGATAATAAAACATTAAATATTGAACATCAAGAAAACCTTCTTCCAAATAATTAAAAATGAAATCACTCCACAAATTTATTAGTTCATTTAATTTATAATTTTGGAGTTAAATTATAGATACTCCATTATATTTGTCATATGTATATTCTTATGAATTATAATTTATATCCATATCCTTGGTGGTTGTGTGAATTTCTATTTCTTCCTTTTCATATCAGAACTATTATTGGGAATATTATTTCATGGAGAAATATAAAATTCATTCTATTTGATTATGAGAAAAATATTCAATAATAAATACCACTAATTATTTTTTATAATAATCACCATTTTAGAAGTGATATAATTATTCTTAGATGTAATTATATGATCTATGAAACAAAAAATCATTTAAATATATAATGAACTGAAAATATTCAGTAATATAACAAAATAAATGTTGATAATCCCAAAAGTGATGAACCAATATAAGATAATATATTAGAAAATATTTTTTATATAACTAAAAAGGTATGGTTTTTATGAATCAATGTATTGGAATTTTTATCCATTTTATTCATTTCACCCCACTCATTAGTACAAATCCATGTTTTTAGTTCAATAATTTATCTAAAAATGTTTAGGGTATAGCCCTATATTTTTAAACCATGAAATAAAATCTCAAATTTTTATCGACTTATTTGGAACATAATACATTTAATATATTTCTAGAGAAATATAAAAATAAAAAATACATACCTCATGTCCCTTACTTAGTCCAATGGACCCACATACCCATATTCCAAAAATACACCTTGAACTAAGAATATGGTTGAATCCCAAAAGGTGATTCATGCTAAGAACCAGTCAAACATATCAATTGTACTACCAGATACATTTCACCAATTCCTAAAATTAAATATCCATTTCACCCACAAAACCATGTTCGACAAATGATAGTTTTAAAACTGAATAAATAATATTTCTCTTTCTTCATAAATATTCATTTGTATATAAAATATATAATAACACACATGAAACATCCGGTGAAACAATTTATGAATTGTATCTACAATTGATGTTATGTCCATTGAGATATCATGGAAAATAAAAATATCACAATATAGTTTTCCCCTACTATGTTTATTTTAGTTGGGATTGTCCAAAAACCATGATACACAACTCCCATTAGTGTATAGTTCATTATTCCCCTTGATTGCATCATTATGGTTGTTGATATGGTATTCTCAATATTTCATATCAAATATAAAATAAAATAAACAATTCACGTCATTAGTATAGATTCTAAATGTTATTAATTTGAGATGTGTCTCTTCTTAATATTTTATTACATATAAATCTCATTCATTAAACACTTATTCATTGAAAAAAATATAAATTGTTATAATTATTTATCATGTCATGGAAAATTGAATGCAACCTATTATTTTATAAAAATATATCCACAAAAAACTACCCACTAATTATCACTCTTCCTATAAAGATATTTCAATATTATATCATAACCAAGTACTTCTCAAATAAAATATATGCACAATAAATAATACTTTTATTTAAAATATTTGATCACTCCCAATTATCTTATTCTTTAATACACAACAACATAACAGGTTTTTATAGATAAACTAAAGATAATTATATACTTATTAAATTGTTGTAAAATAATATTTAACAAATAATATTATGATCCATAGAAGAAATATAAATTACTAGTTTCTTTAGAGACTACCGAAAGAATCATCTTATATAATGAATTATAATAAATGATTCCCATATAGAATGACTATTACGCTTATCCTATAAAAAAATTGTAAACATTATATAGAATAAATGAAATTATTAGTGATCAGGATGATCAGTAAGTGAGTAATATAAGATATAATACATTGATCATACAAGATAATTAAATATGTTTAATTTTATTAGTGCATTATAACAAATAAAACATATCATATCGAATTCATCACACATTATAAAAATGCATCATGGAATAAAACATTATCATAAAATAGATGATATTAATAAGCCAATAAATTATTTAATAATTAATCATGGTCTATGAGATCATAATATAAAAGAAATAATATAGAAATTTTGTAATTTGATAACATTGGGAACATATAAAAATTAAAAAAGGTTCACTAATAATAACAAGGACTTGAAATAAATCCCTCAAGTAAACATATAGTCCTATAACAATGTCCACATATGATATTATGGGAATGTGAATGAGTTCTACGCATAATCATATAGAAATGAACACAAGTTCCATTTATAATATCATATATAACAAAACATGTCCACACATAATCATATGGAATTGAAAACTAGTTCTATATATAAATTTGAGGACATGAAATCAATTTCATGTAGATAACATTTATGTCATGAGTTATCTATCATTTCCCAATTCATTGATATAATATATAATTTTGGGACCACCATTAAAATACACAAAATTAATTTTAATGTGTTTTCCAAGATAGAAAATCAATAATCACCATTAATAACCAATAGAATGTAAATTTGTATAATAAAAATCTAATAATAATAATAATATTAAATAATCTAGAGATCTAATAAATATTTTATCATTGGATCATGTCCAATTAAATACTAAGTAACATTGAAGGATCTATTAATAAATTAAAATTCCATTAAAAGATCCATTGTAAAATTTCATTAAGAAAAAACCATATTCATATTGAAATTACATACTTAAAATATCATATATTTTGATAATATTTGAAAAAAATATTTAATAGGAACCTTGGAAAATATAATGAAGATTTAATGTATTGACAATACATGATAGTGGGAAATTATATTCATCTTATGTTTGTTGAAAAAAATATTCATTTTAAATTTTGGTATAAATTAAAAGCTACCTCATTTGAAAAAATAAAAAACATTCATTTTAAACCACTATGTAAAAATTAAAATGTGACACCACATTTTTTAAATAGAATACATTACAATATATATATTGATAATTAATACTAGATTTAATATATAAGGGATATACTGTAATGATATAATTATTATAATTTCATAGTTATAACCGAGATATCATGTTTGTTGGAATGAATTATGTTATCAATAATTTTAATATATATATATAAATTCCATTTTTGATACAAATTTATTGATTAATACATAGTATATCATAAAAAATATTTTATTAATGATAATTTATTCATCAAAATTATGTTTTTTAAAATGATTTAAATTTCATTTTATGAGGGAATATTGTATTTAATTTATGGAAATATTGTTAAATGTATTTTAGAAAAATAAATAAATTTTGAGATTTTCATTTGAAAATCAACATAGGGTGATATTTTGTTAATTTTAAATAACAAATAGATTATTCAATGAAAAATGAAAAATACTAAACTTTATTATAAATGGTATATTATTTGAAATTATTTTAAAAGAAAAATTAAATGTTGGTTTATTTATTAAATTTAAGTATTTCATTTTTACTACCAAACTATCATATTATTTAATTTTGAATGAATTTTATATATGAATTTTGTATAGAATCATTTATTATTATTTAAATAAATTTTTTTGTAAATTTTTTTTTCATCATGTTTTTCACTTTTAATTTAGACAATATTTATGTAAATTATTTTTATATTATCTAGAAAATTTTATTAAAATTTATGAAAAAGTAATTAAATTTTTGTAAAATATGTCAATTTATTTTTCATTCTGATTCAAAAAAGTTTAAAAAATTTATACATTGATACGGATAAATTGGGTATTTATTGTAAAAATTAATTTTATAGGAACTATAGATGACCCGAAAATAAGCCATTATAATGTTTGACGAGTGAAATTCATCCAATAACATCAATGTTTCAAATATATAACCACATGGCTGCATATATCATTTATTTTTAAAACTCTATTTTTTAAAAAGAAATTTAAAACTTTTTCATTCTCTTTAATTATCTGAAATCTTGGATTCTGTATTTTTGTGGTGGTAGCAACAAGGTGTTGATTGTTATTCATAACGGTTTGTTCCATATGAATATAAAAATATAAGAGGATCATGAAGTTGTATGGGAATTTTTTAATGTGAATCTAAATACCATAAAACTATGGTTATCATATAAGAGTAATAATTTTGAACCATTAAATTAATAGAATTCAATATATCAAATAGGGGTTAGATTACACATTGTGAACTATGAATATTGGAATGAAAAAATATTAAATGATAACGAGGGTTTTATTGGAATTACCATAAATATGGTTCTTTTTATACATTATATATATCATGGAATAGATTTAATAATAATTGGTTTGGTTGATTTCGATACAATTCTACCTAATTCAATTAACATAACTTCTATTGATCACATGAATAAAGATAAGGTAGAGGATGAATATGTTCCTCTATTTTTATCTCTATTGAATTTATGTGAAAAATATCTCTAATGATGGAGTCATCTAGAATTATGTAATGCATCCATATGATGTTATTATGTGGATGGAGTTTGACAAAAGAAGGAAATGTGATGCTACATTCCTAGAAAAATTGATCCACCAAGAGCGGATGAACGTAGAAACTGTGTGAATAAATAACCAAACACCTATGATGATTCAAATGAAATTGAAATATATTGGGAACCTATTTTGGATGAGAATAATAAGTATTTTTTTATAACTCATCCATCCAAAGAATGGTCTCACCTTAGCCCTTTGGTGTAATAATGGTTTTTAATGGAGGGGTAAAATTTTGGGATGATGATATTCTTCACAAAAAAATAAAAGGATGTTTTGTGTATTTTTGGTCATTTAAATATTGGACATGAAGGATTTTCTTCTAAAAAACATGATTATGATGGATTCATTCAAACTATAAACAGTTATTATATTTATATCTAGGATGATGTTTCCAATAATAATACTATAGTATCAATTTACTTGTTGACAGTTATAGATGGTATATTTCTTATGGTTCTCACGATAAAAATTCTTTAATGGATTCTCTTAATGAGAATTCTTCTCATCCTACCAATTTGATTAATTTTATATAAGAAAATGATTAAAACATCATGGAATCCTAAAATTACAGACCTGATGATGTTGTTCATTATCCATGATCAACTAGAAACTCACCTCTGGATGCCTATTAATCTAATAGAAGTGGGGATCCTCAACAAATTGATTTAACGTCATCCATGGACATGCATAATTATAATCCTATAAAATGAAACCAATATAATCATATGGTATCTAATAAAAATTCCATTACTATTATATAGAAGGATTAAATAAATGTTGGACACTATTCACCTATTTTTGTTCATGTTTCCATCGCTACTGATCACTCTCCTTTAGATATTCAGTCTAAAAAAAATATTCACGGGACATGCATAATAAACCTGATATTATTTCAACAAAACATGAACTATTTATATAGGATGGATGATCCATGAACACCTTAGTAGATTCAATATGATTTAGTAACCATAGTCCTCCACCTCAAAATAATGTTATCTTCACCATGATTACTTCAGTGATAATCAAATTTACTACTAATGAATGTATTCTATCTCATAAAAATGTAGTCAGTTTCTTATGTCTGGAAATATTATGAAAGGTTGAATTCATAGAAAATGATGATAAAATGTCATATCCTGTATAAAATAAACACGATATACAAATTCGGGTGGGAATTAGAAAGAGAGTTTTTAAGACACAAAAATTCAAATGAGGTTCCTATTTTATAATTGTCGGGTGCTATCCAACAAGGAAACTATTTTGATAATTATTCCTTTTATAAATAAGAACAAGCCTAATCTTCTTGGTATTTTTTAAATAGAGAGGATCAACTATAAAAATATTTCTTCTATTGAAAATCATGGTTACCTAATTATAAAGACTATCTAGTCAAATGAGTGTTTCAAGAGTTGTTGGGTATTTTTTCTACTGATAATGGAATGAATTATTTAATTTATCATAAAATATAAAATGGTCGCATTAAACTAAAATAAAATGGGAATGAATTAAAAAATACATTTCATAAAAAATACTATATATATAAAGAAATAATGTGGGTATGTATGAATATTCAAGATATGATTTTCTCAATTAATTTTCCAAGGCCCCTCATTAATGAATTAAAGGACATCATGAATACAAATAAATGTTAGGTATTCATACTTACTCTACCTATAAAAATGATTTCAAGGACTATATTGAGATAAAAATTCCTTATGAATTAAATTTGGTATGATCCAATTACACTTCTAAGAGAATGAAAATTAATAACACTGTTACATTTAAAGTGTCCAGAGCCTTTGGCAATTCTATTTCACAATGTTGGTTGTCTTTTATCTACATATCTGTAATTTAATCCTTAATTTTTGATATTCAAATATTTTTGGAATAGTTATTACTAAAGATACAAAACCTCCCTATACCATTATATTAAATATTTCATTGACTCTACATCCTGATTTTGGTTAATCGATCCAATAAATATTTTCGTTTTTCCCACTAAGGATGGTTCCTCTGGATTTATATTATTGATCATAACACTCAACACAATGATGAATGCATGGAGTATGGAATTAATTACTCAAAATAATGACATAATTTCTTATCTTGGTTCTTTTTTTACATTTCATTTAGTTTCATAATACTATTTATTGTTTTACCATTGGAATTGATCACGAAACTGAGGCAATTTGTGACTGAATTTTTATACATAACCTTAATGAAATAATTCTTAGTGAAACATATAAGGTCAAATATATTATGGATGGTTATAAGAAATCTAAATTTTTTATTTCCCTTTACTGAGGTGAGAAAAATAAATATTCCTATATATTTTTTACATAATAATAGGATCAAATTTGAAATGAAAGAAGTCATAGCTTCCCATGTTATATCTTATTACCAGAATCTGATTAATTCTAATATAACATGAACTGTCTCAAAAGAAGGAATTTTTCAAAATCATGTTACTCAATATTATAATTCAATTTTATTTGAAATTCAACATGAAATTGATATTAGATATTTAGTTGTTGGCTTAAATTCAATAAGTTCCCCTTGGATAAATGGTGTCAATAATTCTTTCCTTCATAAAATATTGTATATTAATAAATGTGATATTTTTTAAAATTTTCTAGAACTTTTTCAATAGAGGAAATTTTTTATAAAGAATTAATTTTCAATTTCATTCCATTATTCTTAAAGAAGATATTGAAAATTAGATTTATTTATTCCGACTATTGAATCAGTTATTCATATTTAAATTTTTTTTTTCAAAATTTGTGGAAGCACACTTAGAGCATTGTGTACAAATATATGTCCCAAATTAAGTTTAGATTCCTTAAAAGAATAAATATTCAAAACCATCTTATCACTACCTTGAATTTTTTAACCAAATATTGAAATACAATAGTGGTGGTAATGTTACTATATTTATTGATGTTAAAATTCAATTTGATACAATAGATGAAGGTTTTATCTGTATGGTTTTAAATATATTTTTCTTTAATAATGACTTTGTTAAATGGACTAAAATATATCTATGTTTATAAAACATAGTAATTGTTATTTATGGTTGCCCTAATGGATATTTTACATTCTTAAGAGGGTCCGAAAAATAATATCCTATTTTAGTGATTATCTTTTCCATTAATGTTCATTACATTATAAGTCTTCTAATTGATAAGGTGGATACTAAAAGTGACATATACCTGGCCTGGAAGGGTCCTGGTTGATTCCACTCATATATTATATGAGGAATAAATCATATTAATCATTCATGGTAACAAAATAAATATAAAGAATATCCAAAATTATATCCTTAATTCTGAAAAGGCATTAGGTTAGATGAATTTTATGATCAAATCATATTTTTTTATTAGAATATTTATTATTGATACTAGGAAAGTCAATATCATCGATTATTTGTGGATATGTGAAGGTGTGTTCCAGATCAGATATGATGGTGTTCTAATTATTTGGATATGACTTCATTATTTTCATTCTTCTCACATTGTGATCTAGTTTAGGTATCCTTATGGAAAGGAAAAATTTTATTGATTGTAGTAAATATACACTTTTTGAAATATTATATTACCTCAATACATGTTGATTATTTTATGTTTTATATATAGACGGCTTCCCTGGATAAAAATATTAGTCACCTATCATGAATTTTTTTTGGAGTTGTTGTGTCCTAAAATGAAGAATTTACAATATTTGTTATAAAAAATGCTATGAACATATTAATATTCTAGGACATGGTATTAAAAATGTTTGCAATTTCATCCTTGATTTACATGCTATTTTTATACTGAAATTTATCAATGATTTTTTTACTACTATAAATTCCGAAGATCAATTTTTTTGGAAATCCCAATGATGGAAATGTAAACATTATGGAATAATATTTTTAGAAATACCATAAATCATCTATATCGATTATTTATGTGAATTATCAATGGTTGGTTAGTATTAATTACAAAATTAATTGATGGTTTGAAAACTATATAGGTACGCTTCTCCTTAACAACTTAATATCTAATAATATGTCATTTAAAACATATAGATTGAATAAAGATTAAATTTATGTCAAATTTTATATAATTCACATAAATATATATTATATTGTATTGATCCATAATTTCAATAATGCTGATGATATTACTGTTTGGGAGACATATACCAATGGAAAATTATCCTATAATTCTTTTTGTCATGAAATTAAATAGGATTATATCTGTTTAAGCAATAAATGTTTTAGTTGAAGATGGATTATAAAATATATAATTATTCTTTCTAGATACTTAGTAATGAATATTTATATTGTTTAGGGAATCAATCTGTGATCAATCTGTGTTATATGTACTCAACATAGAGAAGATATTGACCATCCCATTCTCATTTTAGTTTTAGAAGCTGCATTAAAAGGTTTATTTGGAGATTTTATGAATTTAACAATGTATACACTATTTTAATTAGTGATAATATAAATGCCTTTATATTATATCCTATCTCAAAATAACTACAATGCATGTTCATTATGACTAGTTCCAAAACTCATCAAGTGCTTAGCTCCAGTCACAATATATATTCCATAGGTCATCACATTGTGCCTTAAAAATTTAGCTTCATGAATTATATCTACATTCAAATGTGATAATATTAGTTATAATAGTTTTTTTGATAACTCTATTCATGATCATTCACTTATTAGATGTTTTGGAAATTTTTGTAATTACCATCTTTCCAATAAAAACCCTTGATGTTAAATAGATTCCTCATTTTCATGGATGGGAATAATGAAACTTGGATGGTAAATCCATATGAAATCTTGGTACCTTAGAGAATGGTGTTATCATTATAAATCACTCTGTCAATTCATTGGGATGACTATTTAGAAATTGTTTTACCACTACAAAATTTGACACTTCTGGGCTTTGGGATGTCTTTGCGGTTGATGTGGTGAATCTCTGGTCATGGTACAATTCATTTCATGAATTTAAATATACCACCTATGTTCAATAAATCAGAAATGGAAATATAAACCAATCAGAGAAGCTGACTAAAATATGAATCAATTTCATATAATACCTTTCATTTATTAATTACATATAAACACATTCATTCCTTGAAGCAACCTACTTTGTGTATGGGATGAAAAATAAATGTTTTACAGCTGCAAAATTTGAATTTCTCAATGGAGCACATGATGATCATTATCCAAATTAAAATTTCGATTTCATTAAAATTCCATAATTCAGAATTTATAACAATAATTTTATTCAATTAATGGTACTTTTCAATTTCAGAAATCTCTCATTATATGGTTAAAATCTCATTCTATTTATTTTACTTCACTAAATTATTGAAATTGGGATAAATTTTGGATATGGTTGGTTCTAAATTTTTAACGAAAATATACATTATTTATTTTAATCATGGTAATTTATTTATATTTTTTTATTAATGAAATATATATCTTATATTATTTTGAATCACTGACACATCATTTATTTAATTAATATAAAATTAAAATAAATTCTACTAAAAATATTAATATGAATATTAAAAGTAATATTTTTTATTCTATATAAAATTTTCATTATTAATAAAACTTATTAGTAATATTTTAAAGTTTAATATTTTCAATCCTATTTTATAATTTTGTTTTCAACGTCAAATTAAAAAAAGTTAAAAATAACATTTAAGTTTTTTATAACAATAATTCTTTTGTTAAATAATTTAAAATTTCCTAAAATATTATTATAAAAAAATGAATAAAATATTGTTTATAAGTACAACATTAATATATTGTTGGTATATTTCTCCTTTTATAACTACGTATACTAACCACAAATGAGTAAAATACACTGTCATCTAGATAGAAATCAAAAAGTGTCAACACAGGTTAAAGGGAAAAAATAATATTCAAAAAACCACCTACACATTGTTAGGATGGCATGAATCTGAGTATGATACACTCTATAATATTAAACATTGAATCGAATAAGTACAGTGAGATACAAATACAAGAAGGGGGTGAATTGTATACTTTAAAAATTCCCTAAGGAAATTTTGGCTAACCAAAATTCACATCACCTCTATGTTCTAAAGACTTGATTGATTCCGGAAAAGTGATTCCGAAAATGAGACTTAACAAAAGATTACACCAACTATGATTCTACCTTAAAGCGTATATAATCTAACAAAATCAGAGTACACGTAAGGAAGTATAAGAACGTTATACATTCCATAATAATAAAAAATGCAGTGGAAAAACAAGTAGTAAAACATGAAGTAACAAACAATAAATATTTTAACTCAATGAGAAGGGTATACAACAACCCTGGATAAGAGGTCCCTTGATTTATACATTTCCAAACATTTGTATTACCCACACCAGGGTAAGCCCTCGATATGAAGATCAAATTCATTCTTGCTATCCCTGCATGCCCTCAACTATCTGGTAGTAGGTTCCTCTGTCTTCCTCAGCATGGAAGCCCTCAACTTCAAAGTGTTGGAACCTCTGTCTTCCTATCCCCTGAAGCCCTCAATTATAATCACCAACAATCAGAGTCGCACAAAGAAAGTATGGACAAGGCAAAGTTTGAAAAAGCTGTTCAAACTTTCCCATGAATCCTTGAGAGTTGATAAGATCCTCTCTCTCTCTAGAAATCACTTCAATAGCATGTAAGCATATATGTCGTCATGTTTTGTTAATTTTATTACTTATTTTCAAATAAGCACATATTTATAGTTGAAACTCCAATGGTCGGATCCCTCCAACAACAGTTATATTTCTCTTTAATTTCAAAGGGACATGTACATGTGTCACTCAACCAACGGTTAGTTGATAACCGATGACACGACATCGTTTTATATTAGAAGAAGTGTAAGCATAAGTAAAACTGATTTTTAGAATGAGAGTAAATAAAAGTTCAGAGTCTAATAGAATTCGTAGTCAATAAGACTAAGATATTTGGATTCTTTTATGTAGGAATTCAGAACCGGAATTCTGTAGAAATTTGGAGTCTGAAATGCAGGGAAATTCAGAGTCGAGATTTCACTAGATTTCGAAACCAGAACTTACAAAGTACAGAGTCAAATTTCATGAGAACTTGGAGTGAGAACACATCAGTGATTGGAGTCTAAATTCAGAGAACTTGGATTCCTATGTTAGATATGTTTGTAATCATAATTCAGAGTTGATCTTTATGAGTGTTCGTATGCAGAATTCTGAGTGGAACTTCATGAGAGTTCGTATCAAGAATTCAGAGTGGAACTTTATGAGTGTTCGTATCCAGAATTCAGAGTGGAACTTCATTAGATTTTGTATCCAGAAATTGGAGTTTGAACTTCATTAATGTTCATATACAGAATTAAGAGTTGAACATCATTAGAGATCATATCCAAAAATCAGAGTTGCACTTCATTAGAGTTCGTATCCAGAATTCGGATCCTAAAACAGAATGCTTCATGTCAAAGTATTATATGAATCATAGGTTTTGGATATGAATTCGATTTTTATACTGAAGAAAAATATTGATATGGACAATGAAAACAAGGTACGGGTAAATTTCCTTTTGGAATGGATATTTTCATAATTGGAGCAAAATTGGGGTTAAATGAAATTTTCCTTATGAAAATGTATTTGTGATTTTCAAAACAAGACGGAATAGAAAAGTCATTTAGAAAACCATATTGACTTTAACAATCTTCCCCATTTTGGAAATAACAAACAACCTTACGAGAAATGATTAAAGGACATAGAATAATTTCTAAACTTTGAAATTAAAGCTTATATCCCTTTGTTTATGGACAATTGTGAATACGACTAACTCCACCTTATGCTTCGAAACTATAGGGATTGTATTCTAGATTTCTGGAATGATATATTTTATTTTAATGTAGAGTTCATAATGAGAACTCCACCTTACTTAAGGATAGTTCTTAACTTAGAAATTTTTCTTCCCCTTTTTCGATTTTTCCTTCTCCCCCTTTTGAGTAGTTATTTTTCCTTCTCCCCCTTTGTGATTTTCAAAAATAATTTGAGGCAATGGAAAAACAATAATGTACCTGAAACATTAGTAAAGACATACAAACAACACAAGAAACCAAATCTTTCATTATTATTTAAATGATTTTTACCAGGAAAGACCTTTCAAAAAAAATATTGGATTGGTCTATTTGTATTAATTGTTCCTTTGGGATTAGCTACTTCATATGGAGTTTCAGCTTCTTTAAATCTTTCTGGTCCTCCATAGTATGCTTTTATATGGTCTTAATCATGTCATCTTGAACCTTCAGAGCCTCAGACTGAGCCTTAATAACTTCATCCTTCTTTGCAATCATCTCTTTGATATCAATCCAGAGATCTCTTTCCCCTTTCCAACATTGAGAAACCGAGTCAAGTTTCCCATTCATATCCTTTACCTGTTGATTCCGAGTATTTTTCTCAAGGGTCATCTTTTCAAGAAGATTCTTCATCGTGGAATTCAAAGTTTCAAAAGCATCTTTTACATCATTCTGAAAATGATCAAGCTCTACCTAGTCATCATCAACTTTTTTTTACCATAGAGTGGTTTTGCTGCATGATTATCTATGGACCTAATAATTGATAAAGAAATTCTTATGTTCAGCCACAATCTTCACACATTTATCCATTACCATGGATACAAATTTTGATTTCTGATTTAAGCTGTTCAGAAGAATCTGGCATTTGTAGTATATTGTAGGAATGATCATAATTGTATCCACCAATTTCTTCAGAGACTCAACAACAAAATCAAGTCCTAGTGCGGATGACTCTGAATCCGACATCTTTCTAGGTGAATGTCCTTCTTCAATTTCCACCAGCTTTCTTCTTGAAGATCCACCAACATCTTTCTTCCTTATGATATCTTTTGTTATAGTGTCCATAAGCACTTGCATACCTTTATTAACTTTCAAAATGGCACCCTCATTAGGATATTCTTCCTTACATTCAGATAATTGAACTATCTTTTCGTCATCAGGTTTTTCTTTCTCCGCTCCTTCAACAAAAAAGTGCTTTCATAGAATTCTTCCTCAGATAATTCATTCAATTTATCTTCTTCCTTGTCTTCATATTTCATACCACCTTTCTCTTCATCCTTTCCTAGAGTGACAAGCTTTGAGGAATCGACCTCAGAAGCTCGGAGAGGTAGATTTTTTTGATGGGATTGCCTTATCATGATATTTTTCAACATGTTTAATCAAATAATCTAAATCACTGCATTCTTCTTATACTACTTTTTCTTCTTCTACTTCCTATTCTTCTCCAAATTCTTCAACAACTTCTTCTTCTACTTCTTAAAAAACTTCTTTCTCTTTAGATTTTTTTGGAGTAAATAAATTCTTCCACGGAGTCTCGGATAGTGACTCGGCATGGAAAGTTCCCGGTACTGGAATATATTCAAAGGATATTTGTGTGGCTTTCAAAAAATATTGAACAACCTCTGTCGCTGACATCTTCTTCTTCATCTTTTTCTCTTTTACATTCTTCTCAAGGTATTCAATAGTATTTTCCCTTAAAGACTTATCTTCAGCAGGATCCAATCCGAACTGAGGTTCCCCTTCTTTTCTATTTTCCTTATCTTCCCTCCATTTGGAAACCACCTCATCTAGATACGCTTTTTGTTTCTTTGGTTTGGGAGGTGCGGATTGAGCTTCCTTAGATTTAGGAGTTTTTTCTATCTCCTCCACTTCCTTCAGCTTCCTTTTCTTGCCATCCTTCTTCGATGGCTTAACATTTACAATATTCTCGAGAATGGATTCTCCATCTTTCTCAGTCAGATCATGAAACTCTTTTTTCTACATGGAAGAAGCCATATTAATCCTTTTCAGAGTTTCATTACTAACAAGCATAATTTTTCAATTTCGAGACTTGGATTTGCATGCAATATTAAAAGACTCGAGACACTGAACTATCATCATTGAAAGTAAGGCAGGATACATGATAATTTGAGATCTAATATTCCCCTCATGGATGTTATTGATTGTAACAATTACATTCCTCATCATGTTTATTTTCCCCATATTTACCAGGAAGTATAAGAAATATATAACACTTTTCTTGAGGGTATCTTTGTCACCTTTTCTCAGTACTAAGAAACCATGTACCCATAGCTGAAGTAACCAGTTTTTAGAAGAAATGTGAGCAATTTTTTCTTTCTTGACATCAGCAAGTCCAATACATTGTAAGGAATTTACCTCAACAAAACTACATTTAACATCCAGGTGTCTGTGTTAGCAAAATTTAGCTTCTCCATCATACACCAGCCCCACTGAGCTTGTATCCTTGGTGTAAGTAAGTTTGTATGTCTTCTCATAAGACTTGAAGGAAAATTTTTCTCTTCCGTCATCCCCGAAGAAACAAGATAATTCATAGAACTCTATAAGTAATTCTGGATACACCAAATCTCGAACACCAATCATAGATATGCATACATCTTCCTAACTATTCAACATAATATTCTTAGAAATGATAGAATCGTACATAAAAAGTTCGGCTAGACCAATATTTCCCTGTATACTTGCCATTTGGAGATTGGCATCGTGGTAGACATTTCAGGAGAAGTGGATTCTCCTGAAATTCAGATTCGAGGAAATATGAGAGATTTGGAACACGTTTTAAGAAATGAGGTAGAGCATTGAGACTCGAGACCTTGGAAATCGATGTGGGATAGCATTAGGGGTCCCCTTTTTATAGGGTATGGGGGTGAACATTCATCTTACAAAAAAAATCTAACGGTTGAAAAACCCTCTGATCTAATCTGTCAGTTGAGAACATGCCCGTAAGGAAATCATGAATCCAATATTTTGAGGTTTTATGGAAAACATTCTGATTTAAGAATTGAATCTGAGAAATTTTAATGGAAAAGAAACTACCAGGAACTAAAAATGATTATGAAAACTTAAGTAAGGATGTCATACCTTTCGAATTGGAAAAGAAGATTATTAGTAATAGGTAATATTCTTCTTCAAGAAAATTTGTCTATAAAAAAACTGAGTACAAAAATTTCACTAAGAAAAAAAATCATACAATCTAAATGTTTTTTTAAAACAAACATTGAGTACCAAAACATCATTACAAAAATTATGAGTACGAGTTTTCCCATTATAAAAATTTTAATTACAAAATTTCTCATTACGTAAATTTACATTTGAAAAATTTCCATTAAGAAAATCCACAATACAAAAATTTCCATTAAAAAAATTGTCCTCACGAAAAAAAAATTCCAGTATGAAAACTTTAGTACAAAAATTTCTAGTACAAATATTTCATTACAAAAATTTCCAGTTCTGAAAATTTCATTTCGAAAATTTTCATTCCGAAAATTTTGAAATACATCTATACACGAAAGATGGAAAAAACTATATTACAAAAGACCTAAAAAAACATTATTGCGAAAATATTGAAATATTTCATAACAGATGTACTCCCCCTATGAAAAAGAGATTTTTACCTATATGGAGATTGATTCAACAAGATGTTAATTAGGGATGAATACCTTATGGTTATCATTCCAAACATCTGTTTATTGTACTGAAATCTATCAGAGGGTAGAGATTTTGTGAAAATGTCATCAAGTTGATCTTGTATTCCGATAAAATAAAAAATGATATTTCGATTTGTGTGTGTGTCCCTTAGAATTTGATGCCTAATATCTATGTGTTTTTCACGAGAGTTATGTGTAGGGTTTTTACTGATGGTAATGGAACTTGTATTATTACACCAAATTTGTGTTTTGGGAAAACTCAAACCATAGTCTTTTAGTGTGTGTTGCGTCCACAACACTTGAGTACAACAACATCAAGCTACTACATATTCAGCTTCAGAAGAGGATAATACTACAGAATGTTGCTTCTTTCATGACCAAGAAACTAATTAATCTCTTATGAAATGACAAGTTTCGGATGTACTCGTTCTATCCATTCTAATCCCACCAAAGTCATCATCTGAAAAAAAAAATTAAGATAAAATCATTTCCATAAGTATAAAATAGTCCTAGATCCATGGTTCCCTTTAAGTAGCGAAAAATTCTTTTAGCTGTCTTTAAATGATATTCCTTAGGATTAGATTGATATCTTGCACAAAATAATACTAAAAACAATAAGTCTGCATGACTAGCTGTCAAGTATATTAATCTTCCTATAATACCTCTAAAAAATGTTTGATCCATAGGTTTCCTAGCTTCATCAAGATCAAGTGTGTTTGAAACCCAAAGAAAAATGATAACTCACCCATCATTCTCATTTCAAACTCATATTTCATTAGATGCGCAAAGGAATCAGCTAGATATTGCTGAGTTGAACCAAATATAATGCCATCAACATAAATTTGAACAATCAAAACATTTTTCATATCTTTAATTACAAAAATGGTTGGATCTGCATTTCCCTTAAAATAGTTATTTTCATGCAAAAATCAAGTAAGTCTATCATACCAAGATCGAGGGGCTTGTTTAAGGCCATTCAAAGATTTGGTATGCCTAAAAACATGATCAGGATGTTTTGTGTCTTCAAATCCATGAGGTGGTTCGAAAAAAAACATCCTCTTGATCATAACCATTAAAAAAATCACATTTCACATCCATTTGATAATGTTTGAAATTGAAGAATGCATCAAAGGTAAGTAAAATACGAATATATTCAAGTCTAGATACTGGAGCATAGGTTTCTTCATAGTCTATTCCTTATTGTTTATTATAACCATTAGCAACCAATCTAGCTTTATTCTTAACGATGACTCCATTTTCATAACACATATTTATGAAGACCCATTTTACTCCAATAAAATAATTTTCCTTTGGTCTATCAACCAAGTTCCAAAATTTATTCCATTGAAATTCATTTAGTTCATCTTGCATCGCTTTAATCCAATCATCATCACCTAAAGAATCATCAATTCTGTTTGGTTCCAATTGGGAAATATATTCTAGATGTTCTACTACATTTCTAAAGGAACATCTAGTCTTTACAGTTTTTTGACATCACCAATGATGCTATCACTAGGATGATTCTTAATAAACACCTGATTTGGGTTTTGACGAACATGTTCATCAACATATGGTAGGAAATCTTGTGGGGTAAATGTTTTAGAAGAATCTTCTTGAACATTTTCTTTATCAAAAGAATTTTCTATCATAGGTTGATAATCATTTTTTAAAAACACATCCGAGGATGGAGGTTCGTTTTTTTTAAAACAAAAGTTTCAGATTCATAAAATTTTACATGTACTCTTTCCTCAACAGTTCAAGTGTTTTTGTTGAAAACTCTATAAGCCTTAAAAGTTGTGTAGTAGCCTAAGAAAATACCTTCATTTGATTTTGGTGCCAATTTATATAAATTATATTTAGTATTCAGAATTAATACTTTGCAACCAAAATCCCTAATGTAGGAAAATATAGGTTTTCTACTATTCTATAACTCATAAAGAGTTTTATTATGAAAACGTCTAACCAAAACTCGATTTTTAGTATAACAAACAGTACTTACAGCATCATCCCAAAAATATTTGGCTACAATATACTCACTCATCATGGTTCTAGTTATTTCTTGAAGAATTCTATTTCTTCTTTCAACAATTCCTTTTTATTGAGGTGTTATGGGTGTTGAGATGTTGTGAGTAATACCTTTTCTACTACAAAAAGTTTCAAAATTATAATTTTGAAATTCTCGTCCGTGATCACTATGAATAGTTTTTAATTGAAGGTTTTACTCATTTTTGACATGGGATCTAAAACATTTGAAATAAGAAAAAGCATAAGACTTATTTGCTACAAAATATACCCATGTAAATCTTTTGTATTCATCAACTAATACAAATACATAATACTTTCCCCCCAATTCTTTCGGTTTGTGTTGGACCAAAAAGATCCATGTGCACCAACTTTAGTGCATCAGTTGTTGAGACTTCACTGATTGATTTAAAACATGAATTATGTTGCTTTCCATATTGAAAATGGTCACAAACTATTGAAGAATGAAATCTATGCTCCGGTAGATCCTTAACTAAACCTTTCATAGAGAGTATACATAAGTTCCTAAGGTTACATTGCCCTAACATTCTATTCCACAACCAAGAATGATCTCCCATTACACTAAGTGAATAAATTATTCCTTGGAATTTTGTACTAAGCACTTTTCATTCCTAAAATTCACAAGGTAACTTTTATCAAATAATTGAGTCATGCTGATGAGGTTTTTCTGAAGACCCATAACAAATAAAACATTTGAAATCAATGTTTTCCCAAGAAGAACAATGTTACTTATACCAATAATTTATCCCTGGGCAATATCTTTGAAAGTTACTTTTCCTCCTTTCTTCTTGATAATATTTTAGAAATAGATTAAATTACTAGTCATATTCAGGGAACATCCACTATCCATTTACCAAGTATTTCTGTTGGTAGTATACCTATTTTCCTAAAAATTAGAAAAATTTAGGTTTTCGGAATCCAGACATTCATGGATCTGGAAATTTTAGAAAGGAAAATTTTGGGTACCCACATCTTCTTAGAAAAATAACCTTTATGAAATCCTAAAGATTGGGTTTTGTTTAAGGAACAATTCATTTCCCAGTGACCACCACATTGACACTTTGTGCAAAATGGGGCACTTTGAGGAACAAAGTAGTTGTTACTATAAATCATTGTAGAACTAGTGTATCCAAAACCAGAAGTATTCCTTCGAGGATGGATTTGTGAATACATTTTATCAAATCTTTCTTTACCTAGGGTAATGTTTACAAACAATTACTTAAAGATAATATTTTGGATTTCAGTTTGGTAACTATTTTCTTATCTTCAAATACATTTGAACTGGAGATAGGCTCGAAAACCTCTTTCTTAGAAAATATGTTTTCAATATATTTTGAAACATTATTCTTCTCAGAACTTACATTCCAAAGATTTTTTGAAATACTTTCAAAATCAGCATTTTCATATCACGATATTTAGAATGATCTTATATTTTCTTAGTAAGATTAATATTCCTAGAGATTCCCTTATCTTGATTTATCATGAGTTTTGAGTACTCAATCACAAGAAGTTCAGCAAACCTAGAAACATCTACATAGGTTGGTAAAGTATTTTCTTCATCAGAAGAGGATTCTTCATTGGAAGAGTTATAATATTTACCATAATTAACATTTAGAGAAAAATTGGTAAAGGATTCAGCAATGTGTACCTTAGCCATCAAGAAATTATTATCAATATGTAGCTTCGATACAAGAAAAAGATTCTTCTGTCCTGAAGATTCATAATCTGATGATTCACTTGATGTGTCACCACCACTGGCACTCTAGGTGTCATTGGGTTTCAGAACATTCTTAGCATTAGCATTGTAAAACTACTTCATGTTCTTCTTATAATATATTTCTATTTATCCTTTTCTCTTAAGCATAGGGCAATCTGGTCTTATGTGTCAAGATCTCTTGAATTCATAACATGTGATATCTGATTCTTTCTTATCTTTCCATTCCTTCTTCTTATACATGGATAGGAAATTTCTCTGTCTAGCTATCTTGATCATCGTTCGAGCAAGATTAGCTAACTCATTTTATGAGACTTCACTCTCACTAGATTCAGATTGGATAATAACCTTCATAGATCTAGATCTAGTAACTCTATCAGGAGTCTTAGCTTTCATGTGATTATAAGTTGTAGTAAAAGAAACACTACCATTCCCATTCTTCTTCTTTATGATGTCAGCATCTCTCTTCAATATAGTCCCATGTTGAAGAAGAGTTCCAAACAGTTCATCAAGAGAAATTTCAGTAACTTTTCTGTTTTCATCTATAATAGAACTCTTTGATTCCCACTCATTGGGCATAATATCTATGATCATTCCAACAAGGACTTCATGATCTAGAACATTCTCTCCCGTATATTTTATTCTATTTACAATATTCATGATTCATTGTTCCACCTTAAAAATTGGTTTTCCAAAAGGAAAATTAAAATAATGATACTCAGTTAGGAGAAAGGATCTTCTAGTCTCAATCACATTAGATGTACCAAAATGTGTAAATTCATGTTTCTTCCATATACTGCTATCTATCTCACAAGAAGAAATTTTCCTATATATGTTCCTTGTCATTGAACAAAGCAATGTATTGCGTACCTTATAGTTGAGTTGGTAGTGATGCTTTTCTTGATTAGTAAAGGCACGAACTTCCTTATGAGGAATTTTGTATCCATCAGTAAGCATGAAAAAGTTATCTACCATAGTATTGATAATGAAAGACTTCATACGATTTTTCCAATACTCATAATCATTACCATCAACGATATGGGGTCTAGTAGGATTTAGGTTTTCGATAGAACCAACATTTAAACCAGCAATCCTTAAGAAACACATTGGCACACAATCTTTTTAGAAGTATAAGTATGTAAACAAGAGAAAATATCCTACGAAGGAATTATATTGTACCTCTATGAAAAAAGTGAATCCAAACTATGATTATGAAAATAATATTCCGATAATTATGAATCCAAAAATATTAATCGGAATATTCAATTCAAAATGTTAAAAAAAACTTATGAATATAATCATGAGATTAATTCATATAGAACCAATCCCACTGATACCAATTGTTTGGATGTTATGACTTTGAGTATAGAAAACACTATAATAAAAAAAGTAGGATCGAATAAGTATAATTAGATATAAATAAAAGTTGGTGCTGAATTGTATACTTTAAAAATTCCCTTAGGAAATTTTGGACAAACAAAATTCACAACATATTTATGTTCTAAATACATTCTTGATTCCAGAAAAGTGTTTCCAGAAATGAAACATAACAAAAGTTTCCACCAACTAAGATTCTACCTTAAAGCGTATTAAATCTAACTAAATCAAAGTACAAGTAAGTAACTATAAGAATGTTATAATTTCTTTAACAATAAAATAATTCATCGGATAAACAAGTAGTAAAACTACAAGTAACAATAAATAACTCTTTTAACCCAAAGGGAAGGGTATCCAACAACCTTGGATAAGAGGTACCTTGATTTATACTTTCAAGAAAGTCTGTCTTACCCACACCAGGGTAATCCCTCGATATAAAGATGGGAATCTGTCTTGATATACCCGTAAGCCCTCAACTACCCGGTAGTAGGCACCTCTGTCTTCCTCAGCAAGTAGTACCTCAACTTCAAGGTGTTGGATCCTCTGTCTTTATATCCCCGGAATCCCTCGATTGTAATCAGCAATAATCGGAGTTTCACGTAGAAAGTCTTCACAAGGAAAAGATTGTACAAGCCATTCAAACATTCCTCACAGAGCATTGAGAGTTGATAAGATCCATTCTCTCAAGAAATCACTTTAGCAGCATGTAAGAACAAATGTCATCAAATGTTGATAAATTTCATGGTTCTTTTCAAATAATCTCATATTTATAGGTGAAGCTCCAATGGTCGGCCCCCACCACCAATGGTCATATTTCACCTTGAATTTCAGTGAGACCTGTGCATGTGTCACTCATCCAATGGTTAGTGGATAACTGAAGACACACTATCATTTTATATTAGAACTAGTGTAAGCATAAGTAAAATTGTTGTTCAGAATGACAGTTAATAAAAGTACGGAGTTTAATAGAATTTGTATACTATAAGACTAAGATATTCGGATTCTGTTTTGTAGGAATTCGGAACCTGAAATCTATATAAATATGGAGTATGAATTTCAGGGAAATTTGGAGTCAATATTTCACTAGAAATAGAATCTAGAACTTACAAAGTTAGGAGTAAAATTTCATGAGAATTCAGAGTCAGAACTCATCAATGTTCGGAGTTTGAATTCCGAGAACTTGGAGTAAGAACTTTGAGAAGTTCATAATCAGAATTTGGAGTAGAACATTATAAGAGTTTGTATCTAGAATTCAGAGTGGAACATCATGAGAGTTCATATCCATAATTTGGAGTGAAACATTATGAGAGTTCATATCCAGAATTTGGAGTGGAACGTCATTAGAGTTCGTATCTTGGATTCAGAGTTTGAACATCATTAGAGTTCGTATCCAGAATTCGGAGTTGAACATCATTAGAGCTCGAATCCAGAATTCAGAGTTGAACTTCATTAGAGTTCGTATCCAAAATTCGGATCCTAAAATAAAATGCTTCATGTCTATGTTTTATATGAATCCGAGGTTTTGGATACGAATCTAATTTTTATACGTAATAAAAATATTGATATGAATAATGAAAACAAGGTAGGGGTAAATTTCCTTTTGGAATGGAAATTTTCCCAATGGGAGTAAAATAGTGGTTAAATGAAATTTGACTTAAGAAAATGTGTTTGTAATTTCCAATACCAGAATGAATGGAAATGTCATAACGAAAAACGTATTTACTTCAACACACATTCAAAGTTATTATTTTATAAGGAAATTTATATTAATAATTATATTATAATTTAGTTTTACAATTATATATATATATGAATATAAAAATTAATTAATATTAATACATTACATAAAAAATTAACTATAGTTCACATCCCCTTTCTTGTAAAAGGGAACCTATTATACCCTTTTAGTTACACATATGATAATATTTGGTTTAGATAATACCATAAAAATGACTTATTCCATCTTTAATAACATTTTATAGGCCATTGGTGGATCTAAAAATAAATATAAGTTGTATTTAGGTACATTACTATAGAGGATTTCTGAAGAAGATTTATTTTTTTATCTGGGAATTTCATTTTTGTTTCCTCTTCAAATATGTAAAAATATACTTTACACCTATTTATATAATAAAAATATGGTAGAATGTATGTATACATATTTTTATTGTTAATTTTATAAACCAATTACCCCCTCCTCATCCATCAAATGGGTTATAAAATAGTTCTTAACGTGTACAGTGGACCACTTCCTATCGTACTGATGTAAATCATTTTTCAATACCATATCTCATAGATGGATATAATGATTGATATAATGTAATATATATACATATATTATTTTTATTAAATATTTATGATTTGGATATTATTTTATATAATATTATTCTTCACATTTCGATCCATAAATAATTATATGATTGTTTGTGCTCATGTGTGTACTACCACCTCCATGAAGGGATGCAATTTTTTTCATAACCACATAAAATAGATGGTTTAAATAATTATTTAAAGAAATAACATTGTATTTATAATATGAATATTTTTATTATTTAAATATATTAAATTTAATATTATCATCTTGATTATGATCGCTGAAAATTTTAAACATTATTCACATGTACATGTGACATACAGTTTTTGTGATTTTAACGTAGAACATTATTCAAAACAATATATCATTAATGGTATAAAACAAATTTTGATTTAGAAAAATTATAATTAGGTAATTATAATAATAATAATAATAATTAATTAATTATATAATTGACTGTATTCATTCATCCAAATATATTTTTCATATATGAGTATAATATCATCATGAAAACATATATGTATTTTGTTGATTAATAAATTTAATTTAACACTTTAGTAGATAAAATTAAATGAATAATAAATTTCAATATGAGTCCAAAAAAAAGAATATAATTACCATAATTTTAATATCCATGAATATAATTAATATTCATGATGATTAGGACTCATGGTTAGGTATATATTTGTGTTAATAACTCCTTCAAATGTTTTAATGGATTATTATATAAATATTTTTATTCCATATCTATATTCATAAAACAAATTTATTAATTTAATTATATATACAAGAATGAATAATAATGTCATTTTATGTCACTTATTACATTCATTCAATGGTTTTAAAAATGACACATTTTACGTACATTATGTGGAATGTTTTGATAAATATGTAAAAGTAATGTTATATTTTATTTTAAATAGATTCAATGATTTTTCCTACCACTATAACCATTCATTGTTACAAATATTATATTAAATTATATCTTATTTTCCTGAGAAAAAACAATTATCAATATATATTGTGTATTTTCAGAACTGACCATAAATTTTATCGATATAATGATATTTTTATAAGTTTTCATATGGTTGCCAGGAATAATTTAATATGTATGCAATAATTCATATTTTATGTTTATGTTGTTGTTATTTTGATTCTTTTATGATGATGGGTGATTCTATTATAAATAAAGGATAGTTTGTTCCGTTATAAACCAATTAAATTTGTTTTTTTATACAATTTAATGATGGTTGGTTCAATTATAAAACATTTTCTGGTGCTTTCATTATATATAGAGGACGAGTGGTTATGTCATAAGCTAAGGATATGAGGGTCTCTTATATCTTTCCAGTTAAATGGTTTATTATTATATTATTTGTAGCATAATTTTGATTGTAGAATTACTTCCAATGTTACATATATTATTTACTAATTCATTATATAGTTTTTACAAAAACATAATGATTTCAGAATGAAATGAAAATGATAATATGTTAATAGGAAGTATTTTATTATTTAAATAGGTGAAAATCATCATATTACAAAAAAAATATTTCATATGATTAATATGTTTCAAGGTAATCCAGTATGATTTTAATTTCTCCACTAATATATCTAATGAAATGTTTTATCAAAACTATTTGATATATCATATGATCTTCTGAGTAATAAAAGATTCAAATTAATTCTAGTGAATATTTTTAAAAAAAAATTAATTTTCCATGGAACAACATGTTTCCTTCTTTGTTTTTATATTTCCCCTAATAAATTTTTTTGTCATAACCCATGTGAAAGTTTTTGATGTGGGTTTTTAAATTTTTTTTGGATAAGGTAGAGGTTAATATTTTAATTTAAATTTTTTTTATAAAAAACGTTTTGGTTATACCCTAAAATTTTTCTTGTTGATGTATGAATTGATACTTAGTAGAGGATTCACCACTGTCATGTAATCATTATTTGTGTATGTTTGATGGCCTTATCCTCTAATGCACTAACCTGTAAATATCATTAAATGTAGGATAAAATTTTATTGTCCCAAAACTCAAGATTATTAAAAAAATAATTTTTTTACGTACAAAATAGAAGTTATAATTACAATAATTATTCTTAGGACAATAATAAAACATTCATAATATTTTTTAATAAAAAAAATTAATATATAAAAATTTATTTTTGACTAAATAGAGAAATAATGTGAGACTTCCTAAAAAATATTCAGTATTCATATTTAATTCTATAATATAAATAAAGAATGAACCAAAATTGAATAAACCATTATAGTATGAAATTCATTGGTATCTTGATATAATGGTCATGAAGTTCCATCATTATAATCTAAATCATAATCAATGATGATAAATAATGTCATTATAATTTAAATTCCTAACAATATTGATAATCACAATATCAAGACCACATGAATGGGAGAACCATAGATTTATTTCTAAATCATTTTAATTTTTTTCAAATATACATAATGGAAATCATTGGTGGGATATTTACCACACTATTAAAACAAGATGTTAATAATTAATAAGTATCAATGAAATAAATGTGATATGGGAAACCCTTAACTCGAGATATTCATGAATTAAATGGGAATTGAACTCTAAAATACTGAATTTAAATTTATTATTTTTTCAATAAAAGAATCATTTAATTTAATACACTATCATATATTATCCTCACATGTCATTTTAATACTCAATTTTTTATAACTACTCAATAAAATTATCATTTCAACCTCTTCTATATTATTTTAATTGTAATATTAGTTCAGAAGGTTCAATAATGGTTCATTGATTATGGTAACATCATTTAAATAATTATAAACACGATATAAAAATTTATTATATTAATTATAGTTATATATATATAGTCACCCAAAAAAGTTAAAGATAAATATTAAATGACATCATTAATATAGATGACATACGATATATATTCACGACTTATTTCTTCAGTTTTCAATGGATAGAATGTAAGAAAGGTAAATATTATTTCATATTATAAAAATAATTGTTAAAAAACATATATCATCTTTATTCTATAAATAAATATTTTTGACATCCTTGTAATTCATAAATTAGAACTGAATAACATCACATAACAAAGGTGGTAGTACACTTGAACACATGAGGGATTTTAAAATATTCCAATTGATTGAATTGTTTGAAAATTGATATGATATTATAAACCCAAAATAATATTTATTTCATAAATATTAAATATATTTTTAAAACCAATCACACTAACCTTCCATGATTTATGGGGATGGAAACTGGATTCTTTCACTATGCAGTGGACTATGTCCCCGCATACATAAAAGACATATTTGTAGTAATCATATGATAGAAAATTTGGAAGATGTGGGTGTTTAAATAATAATAATAACTTTTTATTGAATTTATAATGGTACTGTTATTATTATTTTAAGAATACAAATTATATTTAGGTGGTAAATGAATAATTAAATTGAAAGAGTTCAGTTAAAGTGATTACCTATTATTAAATATACCTACATAAGACAACGTTTTAAAGGCTCTAGGAAAGGCAATTTAAGAATAAAATAACCTCTAAATAATGTATTTGGATGTTTTAGGATAATTGATCATGGTTTATACTATATTTATTCCCCAAATATGAGTATAAAAAAATAGAGAAAGGGTGTAATTTGGTAATGGAGAGAAAGAGCACACAAGGAATTATTGAAATGAGACATATGAAATTAATCCAATATATTAAATAATTAAAAATGGCCAATGTGTTTTTATAAAAGTGGGATAATGTCGTAAGATATAAAAAAATTATATTGGTTTCCGTGTCATTTTAAACGAAAATATTGGTTTTAATCCCTATATATATATATTATAACCTTAATTGTGGTAAAAAAAATTCAGTATTATATAGTTATAAATTTTAATTTAAGAAAACAATTATATCCTATATTTCCAATGAAATATATTTTAAACCATATATCATCCTACTTATTATATTGAATGATTTTTATTAATTTCAATTTATTTAAGAGAATTTAAATTTTAAAAAAATAACATTAATGTCATTATTTGAAACTATTCATTTAAATTGATCTGTAATTCATCTGTAATGTTATTTATTTAAATATAATTTATTACCCAATAAATAAAATTTTATATTTATTAACAAAATTCACCAATCACAATTATTCAAAAAAGTGTATAATATGTTTTATTTTTTAAATAATTTATTTAATTGTTTTATTAATTTAATAAATACATTGTTCGAATATAATAGGCTATTAAAATATGCATTAATTATATAAAAACTATATATAAATCAACATTATAAATATATTTAATTATTATTTAAATTTAATATTTTCAACTAACATTGTACACTAATTTTCTTCATGAAAAAAAATTTCGAAATACGTTAAAGTATAGTGGGACTGATTTTTCGATTTTCCATAAATAAAAAAATATAAAATTAAATATCAATAAAAAATTGAAAATAAGACATGTTTTTGATTTTTTAATTAAAATATAATTTCTCCAATGAAAGAAGGGGATTTATTGTGTTTATTGCTTGTCCTTACCACAAGGGTTTTAACATGTTTTATCTATTTATTCCATACCAAGGTGATAAATATTTATCATGGTAGCTATTGATTTCCACAAAAAATAAAAAATAAGGTTTTACAGAATTTGAACCTCATAATTCCAAATAAGGTATAATTTTTCATTATTTATTCTTTGTATGTGGATGTAACCGATTTTAATATATATTTGTAAAACACAATGAGAAATGGATTATAGAAAAAAAATTTATTTTAATCAAAAAAATTACTTATATTAAAATAGTGAATATTGATGATTCAAATGAGATTAATTAGATTATTCTGAACTAAATGGATCATCTGTTTATTGGAGACCAAATAAAAAATATAAAGTTATTTTTGAATTTTCTAATTTATTGAAATAAAATTACAGTATTTGGTTAATTATAATTTTCCCTATTCACTAAAAAATCAATTGTTTTAGAAATTTATAATAATTTCCCCAAATAAAATTTAGAAATGAAAATTTGAAAAAAGATAATAAAAAAATTTAAAAATTTAAAATATATAGTTATTAATTAAAATTTCCATAATAAAATTCATAAAAAGTAAATTTTCAATAAAATTAGAATTTTAATAATAAAATTAAATTAATAATAAAATTTATGGCTATTGATAATGAATTAATGAATAGTTTTTTTCTGGTTAATAAAATTATGAATTAATTTTCGAATATCATTATTCATAAACCTACCAATATGTTTAGTGTAATTATTATAATGGTCACATTTAATTAATAATAATTTTATATTATATCGCAATTTTCATATAACTCATCATTTCATGATAAATAACTACCATGAATTTAATCATTTATATCATAATTTTTGGGTTTTTATATTCTAACCCTTAATTGAATTTTTTTATCATAATTTCATATTAAGAATAAAATTTCCAATATATTGAAAACTAATTATTGAAAACCCTCATTATACCTAGTGATAATAATTATTCTTTTGAAATGGGAAAGTAGCAATGAATAAAATGAAAAAATAAAACATTATTTTGTTTCCAAATGAGATGAACATTAGTGGGAAGGAAAATTATATATATGAAGTAAAAAAAATTTCCTCCAAATAATAATTACGTGTAATATAGTAAATTTTAATGAGATTGTTCACAACCCGAAAACCAGAAATCATTAAGGGTGAAAACTCCATTGAATCATCCGAAATGAAGGAAAAACTATTAAATTTTTATATCAATATCATTTTATTTTTATATAGGAAATCTATTTATTTCATTCCAAAAAATTGAACATACCTTGTTGTTTTTAATTTCATATACACAATTAAATCATTTTGTTGAGTTTCCATAGATTTATAATTCATATCCGACTATAAGAAATAAATATTCATGATTTTTTCATAAATCATGATGAACTAAAATTTTCATTTAATGAACATATGATATATAAAATATTTATATGTCATTCTTACTACCACATGTTATAATGAAAACTAAAATTGTAATAACAAGTTATATAATATAGATAAATATAATACATTATTCAATAAAATTTCAACAATAACACCCAGCAATCATCATAATCAAATTTTTAAAAAATTATCAACAATGATCATCAAAAATAATAATAAATCAAATAGAAGGAAAGAGATTACAATTATTAATTACTATATACATAAATGGACAACTTAGTAATTATATTTTCTAAATTTTAATTATTTATAATTTCAAAAAAAATACATTTATATAAAATTATAATATATTCTCCAAAATATACTATTAATTTATCAAATATAATGTCATAATAAAGTCAAATATTTGTCTAAAATATAATTTCCCATTTATTTCTTAAATAATATCAAATTTCAGACACAAAAATTATTTTGTAATAATACTTTAAACGATATATGACAAAAGGTTTATTTAGATCCTCAAAAATGTTTTCATTATTCTATAATTTTATATGTAATATATTAATGGGGAGATAATTAATGATAAAAATAACATCATATATTACTAATGGATGAAAAATATGATTTTATTGTGGATGATTTACACAACCACCGTTATGGAATCTAAAACTATAGAGTGTATAAATTGTGTACTCTAGTTATCATGATTTACATAATCTATTATAATTTTATAAGAATATTGCTTTTTTTATTTTTCATTAGACGTGTTCTTTCCGAAAATTAATCTTTAGAATGTGGATTATGGGATTTATTCACATAATTACCCAAATAAATTATACATTATAAATTAGTTTTAATAATGTTATACGTTAATCTTTCAATACATTAACATCAGTTAATAACCCTTATACGTCACTTAAACAATTATTTATCAATACATTGTCTTCTCACACAAGAAACATCTTCTAATTTTGTTTAAAAATTCATTTGAGTTATATACTCTACATTTTATAATTTATGATGTTAAACATTTTTTCCCTCAATGTAACATAATAGTATAGATTCCATCTAAATTCATCATTCATTCCATATCTTCATAATCATGAGGGTTTTTGGATACCATTTCATCATTTAGTTCACACTCATGATTTCTTTGTAGGTTCCAAATTCCAATTAGTCTAGTTTCATTTGATTTATTGGGTTAAAAACACATAATATTTGATTGGTTTCACTTTAAAGGTTACAGATTAATATAAATAAAACCTTACCTGGAATGTAATAGTTTCCCCAAGGGTACCTATGGATTCATCATCAATCTACATTACCTCAAGGAATTCTATCTCCATCTGTGTATATTAATTTTGAGATAATTAATTACTAACATAATATACCCTTAAGATCATCCCATTACATGGTTCCAATTTAATAATTTTTTTTATATTACTTAAAACAGTCCACCAATGAATTGTGTCACCAGTGGATCTTAAAACACATATATGGATAGCTTAAATTTACATATAAAGGATTCAATATTTTTTTCCCAATCATTGGTAACTTCATAATATCAACATGAATTGCGTGAACAATAAAAAAAATGAGAAATTTGAGTGAGGACAGCCCATAAATATTGTATTATAACTCTACTTCCATTTGGTTTCTCGATGGGTTGATCATTTAATTGGATATCACATTTATTTTTTAAATAATTTATTATTTTTATATTAATTTAATAATAATAAAAATATATATTGTGACAAAAAAACACATAGTGGGATATCATATAATCATGAAAAATGATTCGTAGAATGTTTTAATCTTGTTGTCTTCTATTCAATATTTGAATCCTTATATTTAACATATTTCATCCATTATTATTTTCTATTATAATAATTTATAATGGTTCATATTTGAAATATGATCTTACCCAAGAATATCACCAAGGAATGTCAAAAAGTTTGAGCAGTTAGGTAACACACAATTTGATCCTAATTGACGACTAATAAATAATTGGAAAACTCTTTTCAGGGTTATCTTCATAGATGCATCTATTTGAAACACTCATCCACTAGTAGTATATAGACAAGTAATTATTTCTAGTAAAACCACATAATAACTATATTACTAAAATTTAGTGCTTTATCTTATATATATATAAGATTATCTATATGGATTACATAATAAAACACTAATCCAAATTTATAATTATTGAGTAAACACTTCATTCCTTCGAATTATAGGAACACAGAATCTAGATATTTTAATATTACATAATTGTTTTATGAATACTTAATATATAACATCGTCATTCCTGATATAATATTATGGTTTCTGTTTCATTGCGTATTAGAAACAATGTCATTTTATTTCATTTTAGATATTAAATATTTCACACATAAAATTCTTTATGGGTATTTCCTACATAAAATCATTCTTCTTAACCTAGGGAAGTAAAAAACAATGGAATAAAGGGCACATATAATTACTATTGTTATACATATGAGATATCAATAAACAATCATACAATATAATTAGATAATAATAAGGGTATGAGATCATGGTCATAAATAATAATATTAATATATTATCTATCAATGATTATACACAAGATTCACTATATAGAACATTACCATAATAAGAGTCAATATAAATTTTTTATAGAGACATAAAAAATTATTTATATTAAATTTGTGCATACAATATAAATATTGATGTTTAAAATATAAAAATATAAAAATATTATTCTGTAAAAATTAAAATTGTCTCAATTATTTTGCTATGGACATGAATTATGGACAATGCTTTATCTGATCATCATTACACTATACCCATGAATAATCATACTAACATTAAAAATGTGTCTTTACCAAATATTATATACATTAAAACCATTTCCATTCATAATCTTATGGAAAGGAACACTAGGCCCAATCATAAAATTGGAAAAATTACATAAGTTTCAAAGATTAGATATTTATCTCATTAGATATCCATATTTTTCAATGCATTAAAGTGTTATATAATACTAGGTCCACCTACAACATAATAATAATCCATTCATATGTGTTCATTAATATCATTAATTAATTATCACATATAAAACCCCTTTGAATGGAGTTTTATTTCCTTAAAATCACAACATCATAATCATAATCAATGTTAGAAAATAAATATATTAATATTATTGGATTGTTTACATGTAAAATCAAAATTATGATCACATTATTTCATATTAAGGAAAATTATTATAATAGATCCAATAATATACATCGTGTATAAAACATCTTTAAACAGTGATATCATTTTATTAAAATATAAATACATTATAAATAATATAGAAACACATATTTATATAAACAAACATTAAATCGTGTAATAAAATTTTTTAAAAAAATTAGTTTTAATGATATTGGGAAAATTCATTCATTCCAATCTCATTGTCTAAAAAATTACATACACATCATTTGTAAAAAGAGAATAGTATATCCTTTGAAAAAAAGAGACGTTTATATTGAAACAACATCATATTAATTAAATCAAGGGTACAAATGAATTTAAACCATATTATGTGTATAGGAAAACATTATGTAAAATTGTTTAATGATAACATAGAAATAAAAGAAATATTATATTTTACTGGATGATAAATAATGATAGATTTTGAAAAAAAAAATTCAATAACATTAACATATAATGAGTGGAAGAAGGAAGTAAAACCTAATATATATATATATAAGTAAGGGTAGAATATATGAAATGTTATTGTTATGATATATACCACAATATTCCATTATCTTAAACTTAATCGTAAACCATCTCAATAAAAAATGAGATTATAACATAAATTACATAATGCTTTGGAAGTCACCAAATCAAAATATCATGGGAGATATAAAATTTTATCATTTATTAAACACCATAATTTTCATTAATTAATCAAAAAATACATTCATGTGATTTTTTGGACTTTTAAAAGTAAATAATTGAGGGATATGGCATAAGTCACTATGAAATTAATGTTAGTCGAGAATCCCTTACCACATGTGGGTCTTGCATGAAAAGTTCATTAACCACAGTTATAATAAATTTTTTATTATTATTATATAGTAAATTTATTTAAATGGTTATGGTATTATTTTTTCTAATTATTAAATTTTAGGAACCATTTACTCATTACTCATTAAAAACAACTTTTCTTAGGGTTAATAGTTTCCTTTAACATAAGCTTTTTTTTGTTTTCCCCTTGTATATGTACCATGGTTGAATGATATCCATAATATTAATCATTTTATAAATATCATATATTTTCCTTATGGATATATTTAGAGTCCTTTATATAAGTTATATATAGAATGATAAAAATCACCATTAACATATAGTGTAGTCCAAAGAAACATGTTATTACTGTTTTCTCATATTCAAATATAGAAAAAATTACTCAAACATATTAATTTACCATTTTAAAATAATTAAAAACTAATATATATAATATTTAATGATTAAATCAAGATTTATTTACATCTATGAAAGGGAAAAAAGATAAATGAATCACATTTATTTGTGGATGAGGTAGTCCATACATATACTTAAGAATAATTATTATTTTCTAATAGATATTCAAATTAGAAGGTAGAAATGATATTATAATTAATAAATTATAATATGACATAAATATATTAAATTATCATTATATTCATCATAAAAACCATCTATTATACATGGTGGAGGAAAATGAATTGCAATGCTTCATGGAAGTGGTTGTCCACACAAACATAGGTAAGATACATTCATTTATCATTTTATCTCATATTAGGTGGATATTTGTCATTAGATAATAAAAAAAAAGGTAAATATTGATTATTTATGTTATTTGTTTATTATAAATAATTTCCTATAATATATTGTAGAAAACTAATTTTATTTAGATAGGTCTGGTCATACGTTTTCTTTTTCATCAGTAGGCCTCCTTTAGAACATTTTGTTAGGATCACTAGAATACTCATCTATGAATTCCATAACTATTAAATATAGGATCATGAATTAGAGAAGTTACATAATAATTGGTTTCCCATGTTTGATGGATCAATGTAGTGAATGGAAAAAAGAAATAATGGGTTTCATTTATAAGCGAGTGAGGGGAAGCACTTGGAATAAAAAACCTATTAAAATTTAATTAATTCATGTTAAAGAAAAATAATTCCAAATGGTTAGAGATATAAATGAAAAGTTCATAAGGTTCAAATAACTAAATCAAATGAAATATTTATATGTTTTTGTGTCTTTTTAATAAATACAATTTAATTTAAACCCTTCATTAACCGATTATAACCTTACCTATAGTAACAACATTTCAATAATAAGAAGTTATAAATTTAAATTTATGTTTCAAATTATATCATAAATGTAGAATGGATAACGTGTTCCATTGTTAATCAATATACATTTATTCTTAAAATAATTATTTATTTTAAAATTAATAAATTTTTTTAAAAAATAACAATAATTTTCTCATTACAATATTCCTTCACATTTAATTTAATATCATCAAAATAGATAAATAATAAAATATAATCCTTTCACACATCCCAAAAATCATATATATATATATAAATAAAAGAACATAATATTTCACCCAAATTTTATTAATTTTTATACTTCTAAAATTTCTAATTTTATTTTTCATTTAATTGATTGAAAATTATGTCGGTGTGGTGTAAACATTTCAGATAATTATTCAATAAGTATAATATGTAAAAATATTTCAAATCTTAAAAAATATTCCTTATATAAAATTATAATTTAAATCCAAACCAATCCCTTTTTATACTTATGAAAAATGTTGTACATTAATGTCATGAATTTTACATTTTGGAAAATATTCACATAAAATAATAAAATAATAATTTTGACAGTGAAATTTCAATAAAATTACAAATATTCAAATCTTCCATTAATATTTTTTGACGTATCATCATTAAAATTAAATATTTACACATTTAGGGTTGATTGTAAAAACATATTTCATTTTTTTAAACTATTATACTCATTTATATACATTCCAAAGTGAAATATATTTTTCAAAATTACTATTAATGATGAAAAAAATAGGGGCCTATTTACAAATTTTGAGATTCATGATTCTCAATATGATATCATTTTTAAAGATTAAATATCTATTATTTGAATAAAAAAATTATAATAGAAATGCATAAAATTAAATGATAACAGATTCTATTAAAAATGTGTTTTTAAGAATAAAAAGTATCTTATACCAAAATCAGGATTTTTTTCTATTTCAAATGGAATAAATTAAATAATTCATAATCAAAAGGACATTATTATCACATTATGATGAAATATAAAATGTAATTGGTCTTTCAAAACTCATGTTTTAGTGATGATAATTTATTGTATTTATAAAATCATTAATTATCATTATTCAATAAAAAATCAATCATCGTAGAAAAATACACAATTAACAAACTATTTGAATTATTATTTAATTATTTATAAATTTTTTTTAAATTTATATTAAATATTATTTTTAAAATATTTCAAAATTAATATTATTTTTTATTGAAAAAATGAATTAAAATTATTTTTTAATAACTACCTTTTAGAAAAATAATATGACATTACTAAAAATTATATTCATACTTACTATTAAATAATCAAGAAATTTAAATTATGTGGGACCGTAATAAATATATTTACAACATTCTTACCAATATATGAATTTTATTATTGAATGGGTATTTTATAAATTTCATATTTAAAAAATAGTAGTTTTTAATATATCTCAATTTCTATAAAACTCAGTCTTACATGCTATGAAATCTATAATGATTCATATTCATTTAAACTAAATTTTCAGGTTCTTGAATTATTATTCATTATATTCCACAAATTTGTTATATTTGATTATGTTTTTAATTATAAATATTCTTCATTTTTTCAAATAAATAAAAATTTTACCTGTATAATAATGTATTTATTCTTCATTAATTACCCTATATTTTACAAATATATATATATATATATATATATATATATATATATATATTTATATAAATAATGAACAATATAGCTAAATTTTATAATTTCTATTTCATTTTGACTATTTTACGTACTACATAACAATTTTATCCATTGACATACAATATAATTTATCTACTCAAAACTCAAATAATGGATAAAATTAATGCGCCTTATTTATCATTCAAAATATATCACCAATTTCCATGAAATATGCATTGTTCTTTAAAACATTCCAATATTATAAATTTTCTCTTTATATACATGATTTCAGGTATATAACAAATCCGGTGATTTCTCGTACTTTCATCATTTTATATATGAATCACGATAAACACTATTTTGATATTTTTGTCAATAATGAATAGAATAAATAATGGAATCTAATTTATTTCATTAAATAATGATAACTATTTATACATTTAATGATATTTAATGGTGAAATTTTATACGCATTGATTCAAATACTCATTCACATAAAGTCATGTAAGATTTTATGAATATGTATAAACTTGTACGTTTCTCTTATAAAATTGACATATATAAATATAAACATTGATATAATCATACAAGGTTCTAAAACTACCATTATGAACATGCACATACTCTTTTTATATACACACTCATTTTTGAACTAAAATCTACACACAAGAAGTCTTCATAAACTCTTTTGAATAAAAATTAATCATTTTTCGGTTTCATCATTTCTTTATATTTTTTCATTATACTATTATTAACTCAATGAAAATCATATAGGTTATATCATCTTATAATAATTACCATTATCCAATTATTTATCTTCTATATAACATAGACTATATTTTTATATTATTATCTATTTTATTTTGATTTATCATTATAATGGTTTATATTCTTATACATTTGAACTAAAGTACACATTCTGTAATATTGATCAAAATCTATTAAAATCATTCAAAATACTATTGAAGAATTCATGAAAATAAATTCTAATGAACCATTTACATGACTGAACTGGTTCATTTTTAACTAGTTCATGTGAATGATAAAGTTAAAATTTCATCACAAAAAACTTATATCATATGTTTTCAAATGAGGTATATCAGAATGATTTCATAATCTCATAAAAATATTTTTTTAGTGGATCTTATTAATAATAAAAAACATAATATAAAATTATTGAAAATTACATTGGTTTGACCAACAAAATGTAACCATCGTACATCCATAAATAGTGGTTCTTATTATCTCTCAGTGTCATCCCTAATTTTGTGAGAACTCTTTGGGAAATTTTTACCCCTGATGGACATCATTCATGTCATTGCCACTAGACTACATTAAAAACCATATGGTAATTTATAATATACATGCATCTGGTGTAGTATCTGGTTTATGGATAGAAAAAAAAAATAATCTTATGAAACCAGTGACTCTGTATGTTTAATACCCTTATGAAACTCCCATCCAATATAGAATAATATTTAGAAAATTATTATAATATAAGTAATACTAAAATATTTTAAATTATAGAGTCATGTAATTAAAATAATTTAGGAATAAAATTATATCATCTTGTAAATATTTATTCAACATTTCTCAATTTCTTCCATGTTTAACAAACTATCATCTATATTTTAAACATTTAAACAGATTTATGAAACTCCCAAAACCCCAAAATTATATAAATTTTAAATAATATATGGAATAAAATTTTGAATATATTTTCACTTTTATATAGTAAACATTCCTGTTAATGTGAGAAGATAATAGAATTTATATAATAAAAACATGATTTTTATAAAATAAATATAATGAGGCAGATAATTCAGAATCTATTATTTGTTATTTAAAATTTTTTCACTAAATACTTATTTAATATAATTTTGGTAATTTTCATTCACAATAATAACATCGATCTCCCACCATTATCTATGATATTATAACACCTTTCAATTCTACTTTTTACACTTATTCAAATATACAACCATTGATAAATCAAAGTATTTAAAAATACTAAATTGAAATGAGGGACTAACTTTATGATTTTCAAACACCACCTTTCTAAAAAAAGAATAAGACTTCAAGTTATTGGGAATTCATACCAAAGTTCCCTCTACATAGTGTTTCATTACCCAATTGACAATACAATTCATCATAACTATAACACCTAATATATATAAACTATATTTAAAAACTAAATTCAATCTCAAAATATCAACTAAAAACTAAAAATATGGAAGTGGAAATGTAAATCGCATGTTCTCATATTTAGCATGTAATATATGACTTTAAAATTTATGATATGTTTTTAATACCCTAATATAAATAATACACATATTCATACATATAAATATTATATTATTATTCTTAATGCACCAAAAAAATAAAATAAAAATTTTAAATATATATTCAATATATAATAACCAAAGGTCAAACCATAATGAAGAGAATAATCATATGAACATTATAATTAATATAACTAATTATATTGATTTTAAAGTAATTAAATAGAAAAGCATTGAAATCCATAAATTGATATTTTATATTATTAATTATATAGAATATAATAATATGTATATGATATTTCCTCGAATTGTAATCAATTTCCACTTCAATCACATGAACAATGCTCATGATTATTATATATTTAATAATTATTCAATCCATATAAAATATTTACCATCAAAACACGTTACCATGAGTGTGAAATAAATTCCAAAAATGGATCATTTAATATAAATAATTTACATTAATCATTAAGAACATTTCATATTTTTTTTACAATATAAAATACAAATAATTTATAATTTTTTTATTGTTAAATTGAGACTAAATTTAAAAAATTATTTTTTAATACAAGTTATTTATATATAAATTATATGTTATGGTATATAAATATTAATAAAAAATAGGACAATAAATTGAAACTTTTTATATGTAGAAAATATAGAAAATTATTTTATAAATTAAAATATCCCAAAATCTTATATTCAAAAAAATTAATAATAAGTAATTTAATTTTATTATTGAATATTTTGGAAAAATAAATATCATTTTTAAATTTTATTTTATGATTCAAGTGGAATTTCATAGTATATATAATATGTCACATTTGAAACCTACTTTTAATTATATATTATAATATACATTTAAATAAATGACTATAGCATACTAGAATTTTGGCTCTGTCTAATTGAACAGTTAACATTCTGTTTGATATATAAAATTTGCCATATCATATATTATATATTATGGGGAAGTCAAATATGTGAATTTCCACTCTATTTGAAATTTAATTGTGAAATAATAAAATATTATGATTGGAGGGAGCTATATGATATTTGTAGGATAAAATTTGATGGATTCCATGATTTTTTTGTCTTCTGAAATCATAAATAACATGTCAAGTTGTTAATTACACAATATAAATGAAGGAATAGTATTTTATTTGATTATGATATTCGATATAAGATGATACATTGTTTCTTTTTTTCCACATTATATGACATATCATTGTTCATATGTTCCAATAATACTATAGAATGAATTACTGGGGGTTTTCTAATATTTAATATTACTAGTCGAAGTGATTTATTTTCACACCAACATCACTCATGAAAATAAATATTAAATCTATTGAAAAATTGAAAATCAAGAATAATAAGGAAATAATTAATTCCATTGAATAATAAATTGAATCATATTTTAACGAAATTATTTTTTTATATAGATCAAAACTAGTATATAATGAAATCCACTCTCCATTGGTATATCAGTAGTCTAACTATATCACATAAAATTCATGTCGGAACAACCACCAACCAGAATGTTCTTGTACATCATGCACTATGGTTAAAAATGAATGGAACATATGGATTAGGTGTCTCATCCAAGTATATAAACATTCTCATAACCATTTCATCCTAATACAGTGGTTCTATTTATCCCATGTTTTTTCTCTTTGAGGATGAAAATAATTACTCAAGTGTTATAACATATAAGTAAATGAATTTTATCCAAGACATAAAATAAAATAATAATGTACATCCCAATTGATTTATAATGTTTTTAATAGATTATTTAAATGATATATTTCATTGGATGTCTATGTCATTTTATCACATTAATGTAGGAATGATAATATTAGTATATGTACCTTCAAAATTGATTTTGATCATATGATTGATGGAATGGTAGGGGTAGAAAAGAAAATTTCAAAAACCAAACAACATCCAAATAAAAATCATTAATTTTTTCGGTTATGATAGGTAAAGTGCTAATATTTTACTAAAACAGTCATTATGTTTTCTCACACTCTCATAAATTTTGAAACATTCAGTAGAGCTATAAGAAATTTGTATTTCATAAAAATCAATATTACTATTCCAAATGAAATCAAAAAAAAATTATTTTTTATATGGTATGTCATCTAAAATATTTATATCATAGAATAAAATTCATCTAATATAATTGATTTTTGTGTATATTTACTTCATGTGTATTTGGGTAAAAATTGGAATCATTCATACATAATTTATTAATGAGTTCTATTTCATCAATTTATGATGAAACCAAATCAAATCGAATTAACATTTAAAATTCCTATCATTTCAGTCACAAAAAATATATCATAATATCAATTACATCATTACCCTATACATCCCAATTATTAATCACAACCATATACTAATTCACTAAATCTACCACTAACATGAATACATCCCAACATCACCATTAGACCAACAGTTTAAACTAGAATCAACAAATACACTATATAAAACTATAAAAACACTATAACATATGATATACTAAAATTAATTTATACCTAATTACATATTTTCTCATCATTAAAATGATTGAAACATATGTCACGACCAGTCCCATGGGGCCCGTGCTATGAAATTCCTCATGTCCGCCTCCCGCAGGCTATGGGTTGGTGACTAGTTTCGATGGCATCAACCAACATGTTTGATGAATTTTCATTTGTACGTGAATGCACATGCATGCAACCAAATACCAAATCATAAAATATTATCTTGCATGCCACTGACAAACTACTGAGTAAAAAAACAAAATATTGGTCAAATGATCCAGAATACAAACCCAAAGAAAGATTAACTCAAAATAAGAAAGTAAAAGGAAACTCAAAAAGTTGTTCGTTGAAAACCTCACCTTATGGGTAATTTTATAGTATCTTCCAGAAGCCATAGAAGCACACCCTTTTGGCCTAATCCGACTAGTCATCCTCCAGTCCTGGGTCACCAAGTCCTCTGCAATGTTATCATTCATCTACATCATACACACCACATGTGGGCGAAGCCCATGCATGTTTGAGTAATAATATAATTAATAGGGACCCCAAAATACAAGGATATACCAATAATTAATCCACAAAAAAACCAAAAATAATTATAATGATGAATGATCACAAATTAAAACAACTCAGAAGAGGTATAATCTATAGTAGGAAATTAAGGACATTAGTCATATCATCGAACACCTTGGGCTGCTAGAGAACTCATCCTCAATGAGTAATGTGGGCCTTCTAGGTCACACATAGTCTATTCCCACTATCCATATAATGATGTGCTACTCATCCCAATTGTGTATTATGGTTTTTTGGATCAAATAGAGATACTCCCCGTCATGGGAAGGCTGAGTCACACAAAGCATATCCCCACATTGTCCACACTGAGGTACTCATCCTATCAAGTACCATGGTTCTTCCACATCACACAAAGCCACTCCCCTCCTGGGGTAGGTAGGGTCACATAGAGTTGCTTACCACTAGGCCATTTTATCTGATCCACACATGCTCTATTGTCAGCTATTTTTAGGTCTCATCCAATTGTAGGGTTTCTACACGTAATGTGCTTTATTCTAAAAGAATCGCTTGATCTATTTTATGAATTTCAACATCCATATATGTGTCTATATAGTATTTCAAAAGACCCACCTCATCCGGATGGTATCAACACTAAAAAATACTCCTAAATTTGACTCTTGATTTGAATGTTAATGGGGTTTTAGTAAATAGGGTTCAGTTGCATGTATGCTCGATCCGACCGGGTCAGATTAGCCCGACCAACCCAGCATGGAGGCCCCACATGACTTAGTTTTGTTCAACTAACCAGAACTGAGCCAGTTTAGGATTGTTTCAGATTAGTATGACCATTCCATTTGCCTCTGCCTATTGGTCCTCACTTGCCCTCGCCTATTTCAGCTGGGGGGGTATAGCCCTCTAGGTAGCCCAGTGACCTGGTCTTATCTAGCACAGCCAGATGGGGCGGGTCCGACCCACTAGGCCCGAGTCATTCCTAGCTCGGTCTGACACCTATGGGTCCTCTCTCTTTGTATAGGACATTGAGCATGTCTGGGGCAGTGTCATGCATCTGGTCGATCTTGGCCTCCAGGGATACAGACACAATCATGGGGTTGTGTGCCTATCAATGTTGCGACCTATGGCTTCAGGCCCCTCCAATGATACGGTTGAGGTGTCGCGTCCCTCTACTGGTCACCGACCCGGACGACAGATCCTGCTTCTTTTCCGTGGCCTTTTCCTAAAGTGGATTCTACAACCGGTGTGATTTCCTGGCACACCATCACCCGCCTGTAGCTTCTACCATAATCTACTACTCGTGTGTTATTTTGAAGACCACCAGGTCTACTCTGGGGGTCCTTTTATTGTGCCACATTTTCCTACATCCTACAAGGGATGATATCATTCCTATTACGGCCTCAAATTATATTCCACACTAATTCAAATGTCAGACCATGAAAAATGCTTAAGGAGGAGGGGCTTGATCCTTATTCGTGTCAGCTCGTGCCCTCCACGTTTTAGATTTAAACATGGTGTGTTTTTGGATTGAGGATCTATAAAAAAATAATCAATCCCATTATAGACAACCCATAAAAAATACACTTTTCTAGAACGAGTGATCAGAAGATCAACCTTTTCATGGGTTGATCCACTTTTATCTTTTCAGAATAGATGATGGGGAAGAATGAAAAAAAATTCCCAAACTCAAAGGTTTTTATCATTAATGTGGTATGACTTTGAGGGTTCATTGTCTATTGGAATTTGTGGATTTATGATTCCCTTCTTTGAAGAGAATCGATGTCACTGGAGATTCTACCGCATTATTTGTTCATTGTTTGAGTGAATTCTCAACGAAGGTTTGATTGTGAAATTCCTTGAATTCATCATCTTTCATCCAATGGGTTAACACATTAAAAGAATACACATCATAGTGTTAATATTATGTTGCGTCATGACGTCATTACATAATTTCATTTTTGAAATAGTGAATCTATTAGGCTTCATTTATTTCATCATTATGCTTCGTGTTTGCGTGACTTTTATGATCATAATTTAATGTGACTCACCACCACTTTGTCGGTACACCGCATCTCTTATGAGCCACCACCCAATGTTTAAGAAAAACAAATAAAATAAAATTTTATGTTATTTATTTTTCAAATTGTCTGATAATTAACATTTTGGTCAACCATTGTCTACCAAATTTATTTCCATTCTTGGTGAATCCCACCATTATGAGTTCAATAGTTCCCTCAGGTAATTGTTCCGAGAACCATATTAAATGATAGAAAAATATGCCGACACATTTACTTAAATAAACATAAAAAATATCAAAATTCAATTCTTGGATAACTGGGACTATGAGTCAGGTTCTTTCAAATAATCTGGTCTCTAAATAATTTTATAATAATAAAAAATATTAAACAGAATTAAAAGGATATTAAATTCCTCCACCCATTTTTAGATTCATGTCATTATAAGCTAAAACAAGGCTAAATAAAAAAAAATTGGGTACTGAGCATGAATCTAAACCTCCCACTCCAATGTGATCTATTATAGGTTTGTTTTCATCCACCTACCTTGCACTTGTGGATTGGAAAATCCATGAACGACTCACTCTGATCGAACCCTTTTCCCCTCCAGAAACTCTGCAAAAAACGTCATCCCATCGTCGATGTCTTGATCGCACTGCTTAATGACATGTGATGTATCATGAATGTACATCCTTAGTTGGGCCCCATGAAAAACATCATTCACCCAATTCATCTATGGTGGAATAGTTAGTTGGTACGCCACATTTAAAACTATTATAATAATTTTTGATAGGTCTGAACGACCAGGGAGACAACATGATGCCCCATAAAAATCATTAAAATCCTCATCGGGGTTTGACCCAAAAGAAACCATGGTATCAATAATTAGAACCCAAGGTTATCCATATCTTGTCACCATATTATTCAAGCATGCTATGGGTATTCATCATCTTGTCATGGATGATTTATAACATCTTAGTTAAAGCCCTGTACCAACTATGGACTGATGCGTGCAGACTCCCATATGTCTATCCTGTATTGATGATATTTTCAATGCTGCCTGAACAAGGCCTCAGATGTATCCATGAAAATTGTGAACTAATATCTATCTTTTTTTTCAAGCTACAATATTGGAAGGAAGTCCTCCAATTTTCAACCAAAATAAATGACTCAAGAAGTAATCATGTCATCCATTGTATGAATGGTTCGTTCTGTCTAGACATATGTCTGTGAGTGAAAGGATGCTCTCATGAACAGCTGAGACCCGAATTCCACCTACAACCCCTTCCACATCCATGACATATAGCGAACATCACAATATGAGACTATCATCGAATGAACCCCATTTAACTGCACTATTTCTTGGACATAGAGGCATCCTAATCCCTCTATTGATCCCTACTCTTGATTGTGTTGGAAGTGATCCAACGTGGTGAGATGGTCAATGATCACTGAAATAGAATAGTGGACCATGTCTGTTTGTGGTAGTCCCATCACAATTTACATAGAGATACCATCCCATTTCCACATTGTTACCTCATGTGGTTGGGCCAATCCTATTAGAAACAGATTCTAAGACTTCACTTATTGATAAGTGAGGCATCGGGAAATGATCGTTCCTACATATTTCTTCATCCTTGTCCACCAATACTAACATTGGAGTTTATGGTACATCTTTTTCACACCCAGATGTACCACCAAAGGGGATGTATATAAATCCTTCAACACTTCCTCACACAACATCACTAGTACTACGGTGAATCAATTGAAAAGGATGACATCCTTCACACAAATCAAAAATTTATTAGGATCCTATACTAAGGATAATAGAGGAGGTTGGGGCTCATAGTAAATATACATAATTAATGCCTCCCTAACTCATTGAATGACTGGGGAGTGATAGTATTCAACTAAAGGTAAGTTACACCATTATAATCCACCAAATATATCTTCAACATGGAATGATGCTACATCGCCTTATTTAGCAGCAGTAAACCAGACCTCCTACAGGGTATATTTTTCCCCATGTCTCTCTTCCCACGAATATAGACTATCTCAAAATCATGTTAATAGTGGAACTCCAACAATCATTGTTTTCTCAATATCATTTCTTTTGTTAGAAGTTATATATGAGACTCTTATGGTTATAGTATATGGTAAAATCTTCACCCATCAAGTAGTGTCAACACATCGTCAATGAAAATACCACTACTGATAACTCTTGGTCATGGGTTATATAGTAATTATCATTCTACCTCCACTACCATGACACGTAGGCGACCACTGCTTGATAATGTTTCAGGAAACAACTTAGTCTGGTCCTAGATGCATCTCAAAAGACTACTTACCCAACACCCACTTCTGGTAACCTCAGTATGGGGGCACTCATCAGTCTAAACCTCATCTTCTGGAATCACTGTTGTCACTTCCCCATCCACAGAGAAAGATGAACCTAATTTTTCCATGCTGATAAGGGATCTGCTACTATGTAAAAGATTTGAAGGAACTTATGGTAGTATCTAACCAACCCCAGGAAACTCTTTGCCTCATTCATTCTCTTGGGTGGCTCCAAAGAAAGAACTGACTATATCTTCATCAAATACATTTAAACTCCAGCATTTGGGATGTCGTGCCCTGTAATGTGGACATCCAAATTCTTGAAATGATACTTCGAGAGCTTATCATAAATCTGGTGCTCATAGAGGATATCCAGGACTGTGTACAGGTGTGTAGCTTTCTACTCCTCCGATGACGGGTACACCAAGATGTCATCAATGAATCCCACCTCAAAATTATTGAGGTATGACCGAAAGATCCTATTCATGGGTACCATGTACAATGCTACGGAATTGGTCTTGCCGAAAGGCATAACAAAAAACACATAGTTTCCATGCCGATAGCTATAGGGTGTCTTTGAAACATCCTTATCCCATACGTAAAGATGATTATATCCTAATATGATTTCAATCATCAAGAACCACCTTACTCCATTCAGCTAGTCGAAGAGGTCATCAATCCTCAGCATTGGATACTTGTTCTCCCTGGGCATTTGGTTCAGTTTCCGGATGTCCATGGAAAATCTCAATCCCTTATCTTCCTTCATAGAAAACAACACAGGGGATTCCCATTGTAAAAATCTGTTCCTCCTAAAGCCCCTATCCATTACTGCATTCAATTGAACCCTCAATTCACAAAGCAACATGGGAATACATTTGATATGGTGGTGTGGATAATTGTTCCATCCCGATGTATAGGTCGATGGTGAAGTCAAGATCTCTAGGAAGAGGTAGTCCAATAACATCCTCATGAAAGACTACATCATACTCCTCAACCACTATAGAAAATCCTGGAATCCTCTTGTCCACTTCACTGAGGGTGAGGTTAGACAAATGATGAGTGATCCGCTTCACCCTCCTCTGAGAAAGTCCATTCTGTGCTACAAATGTTCACTTATCACTGGTGGAGGATAACATAGTCCCATCTTTATTATCACCCCACAATTTTCACATAACACATTCAATCAGAGCAATGATTGTTGATAACCAGTCCATACCAAAGATGAAATCTTATGTCCTAAACACCACTTTTAGAAGATCCTAACTGAATATCTCCCCTCGTAGAGTATTATAACAGTACCGATACTGGTGTGTAATCATCAAATCCCCTCCTGTTGGAATTCCCAATCATAAGCATCGTTCTAACAACTCCATCAGAATCACCAATCCTCAAATGTGGTCTGTGTAATAGAAATATTGATTGGAACCCATGTCTATAAGAACAATATTTATTGAGTAGAAGATAAAGGTCATGCCACTAATCATCTCTGGACCACTGTGGTCGTTGGAATCCATCACCTAATGCTAGCCTCACCCCTATCAAACGGCTCCCTATGACTGTGGATGACAACTGGGGGGTGGAGGTGGTATCACCTTGAACTTTCTTCCAATGAATGGTGCTCATTCTACTCTGATGCCATGTTCACTACCCTTTTAACCTGCTCATTCGAACTTTTGCCTCTTCCTTAACAGTCCCTCAACCATTTTCTGATGATCTGTGTGGCAGGTCGGGCAGTCCCACACCATGGGTCCCTACCCGCATCATGAGTAGAATGAATTTTTCCTAAACTGACCCATGTCTCCATAGTGGTTTATCATCTATGATCCTAAGCCCAGGGGTCATCCCCATGAATGATCTGATCTACATAGGTCCTTCCATTTGTTGTCTTCCGCTCACTGCAGATGACCCTGCCACATGATGTCTATCATGGTATCCTATTGTCGGTTCCTACTCTATTAAGATGCTCTCCACTAGAAGGGCTCTCTCTAGGACCCCAGCTTGGGTGGGGATTCTAAGAGACAATACGGATTACCTTATCCCCCATCAGAGTACTAGCTCGTATATATGGGCCTTGAAGGAAGTCTCTCTCACTATTTTTGTGGAGTAGCAAGAGAGGTCTATAAACCTTGCAGTGTTCTCATCCACTGACATGTTCCATTGACTTTGGTGAGTAATATCATGTATTCATAGTGATTGAATGTTCTCAAGGAAGAACTCCTCTCGGAAAAGATACTAGAAGTCTTCCGAAGAGAGGGTCTCCTCATCATGATTCTCATCCATGAAACTCCAAAATCTCCCATCTAATCCATGATTAAGGCTCTCAGCTATGATTGACATCTGATCAAGTGGCATCATTACTAGGAATAAAACTCATGTCAATGCATCCAATAAGTCACACGAGGCCTGAGGATCTATCTGTCCTCTAATCCTAGGAGTTCTCTATCTCTAGAACTCATTCAATGAACTGATCTTGTGCACGTCCTCTATCGGAAATTTCAGTAGTAACTACAGATCAACGGGAAGTGGTAACGCTGGTGCACCAACAGGTGAGTCCATATTGGGAACTGATCCCTGAGCTGACTCCTCCACTCTGGGTGGTCTATCCTCATGGTCAGAATTCAGAATCCAAGTTAGCTACCTTCATGGAGGCATCCTAATACAGATCAATATGTACCATGGTCAATTGATTATACCTCATGGGTTGTCTCTAATTCAAGAACAACATGAGGAAACACACAATTACTATTTAATAATGAAACTCATTATTTATTTATGGATCTAAAAAGATTAAATTTTTGTAATAGATGGATATCTCGAACACCACATAGACACTGGGCTCCCCAAATCTTAATGATGAACTCAAAACATTTAACACTATTTCCCAAAAAATGAAACAACATACCACCAGTCATTGAGGTATAACTAAAGACCTAAGATACCAATTTTTCATGACCTGTCCCCTAGGTCCCATGTTGTGATATCCCCCAAGACCACCTCTAGAAGGCCAGGGGTTTGAGACAAGTGGAGAATGTGTTAACCTGCAAGTGGGAGGAATTTTCTAGAGTACATGTACAAATGCACACACAACCAAATACTAAATCTAGAAATATAAACAAATATTCAACTAAAAAACCTATGAGAAAATGTAAAAACGGTATGTAAAGTGAGCCAGAATACAATCCTTGGAAAATATGAACTAAAAACAAGACAGTACATGGAAACTCTGAAAGTAGTCCACTAAAAACTCCATATGATGGGTATGTGTAGAGTATCTACTTGAAGCTATATAATCATTTCCTATTGACATGATCTCACAAGGAACCATCTAGTATTGGGCCACTATGTTCTCTGACAAGTCGCCAATTTTATGCACCAGAAAAAACACGTGCAGGCTAATCCATTTCAGGGGTGATTAAAAATATACTCAATAGAGACCCCAAAATAATTAGAAAAGGCCACAAGGCAATCCAAAAACAAATTGTGAAGCATAATAACTATTCAAAACAACTCACACCAGGTATAATATACATTAGAAAAGTAATACCATTCATCCTATCATCCATCATCCTAGGTTGTTGGAGAACTCCTCTTCAATAAGTACAGTGGGCATGTTGGGTCACATAGAGAAGCTTCCCAAAAACCTTCAACATCTATGGTACTCATTCCTGATGAGTATCGTGCGTATAATAGGTCAAACAATGCTGCACCCCACCATGGGCATACCGAGTCAATTATAATGACATCCAAACATGGAAATACTGAGGTACACCTCCTTTCAACTAATGTGGGTATGTCAGGTCACACAGAGTCACTTCCCACAGTGGGCCTACTAGGTCAAATAGAGCCTTTTCCCATTAGGTCATAGTAGCTGATCCACAGAAGTTCTCTATTCACTTGATGTCTTGTCACGGCCAACCTTTGGGTTTTCATACATAGTGTTCCTAATTCTGGGAGAATCACTTCGTAATCCATTATTCATTTTTAAAAATCCATTAAATCCTCTATTAAGTATCCATAGTGATCTACTTCGTTGAAAGGGACCCAACTCCACAAACGGATCAATAATCAGATATCAGTTTTTTATGTAAATGTGGTTTTAGTTTATTGGGGTCGATTGTGTCTGGGCCCGGTCCAACCTGGACAGACTGGCCTGACCATCCCTACCAAAGGGCCTCACAAGACTTCGTATAGTTCAGCTGACCTGATCCAACTGAATTCACATCTATATTGGTCCAATCCGGACATCCTAGTGTGCTGGGACCCTTGTTCCTCACTAGAGCTAGCCCGATTCGACCAAGGGTCCAACCTGCCAGGTTAATCAGAAACCCTGTCTCATCCGGGATAGTCCACTGGGTAGGGTCCCGACATCAGGGATGGGTCCATATTTCATGGAATTGATCCGGTCCATTGAGGAAGCTCGTTCCCTGTCGTTCCGCATCAAGCGGACCATCTATCATTAGATATGACATGTCGTGCGTCTGGGGAATTGTCACGCGGCTGGTCAAATACGACCACCTAGGTTCCACACGCCATCTGGGGATTGCTTGCTAGGAGAATTCGTAGCAACGACTACTGCCACGAGAATGCTGGTGGGAAATTCTATGGAAAACGAGGTCCACTCTGAGGGTATATTCTTCACCCTCCTTGTGCCTATGGACTTTGGGGGACCTTATCTTTCGAGAGAAGGCGTCAAAACATTTTTTCTAACAATTAGAATTTCTTGACATGAAGAACATACACGGATAAGGGGAGTGGTCCACGTAACTGTCATCCTGTACACTCAGATTTATATTTTTAAACATGGGGATGTTATGGATTGAGGTTATATCAATAAATAATTATACTAGGTATAGAAAACAGAAGAAAAAAACCCTACTATAAGAACTAGCAATCCAAAAATCAACCTTTTTATTGGTTAATCTGTGTTTTTTGTGTCATAATTAACTATGGGGAAAAAGTAACAAAATAAATCGCTATCTCAAATGTGTTCATTGTTGAAGTGGTACGTCCATGGGGGTTCAGGTATTGTTGGCGTTCGTTGCTTTCTGGTTCTATTCTTCGAGGTGTGTCAAATTTGCTCTCAATTTTCTGACATTCTTCAATATTCTTTGGAGAGAATTATTGATGTAGTTTCATCAAATAAAGTCAATAAATTCATCCTCATTTCTCCAATGAATTTACCCATTAAAAGAAATCATGTCACAACATTTTTTTACACTGCATCGTTGCATCATTATGATATTTCATTTATGAAAAAACTTATATGTTATGCTTTATTTAATGCATCACTACACAACAAGTTTATGAGTCATTAATGTGTTTCATATAATGTGACTCGTCTCCTCTTTTTCATTACACACTAGAATCACAGTGCCACCACAAACTGTTTGGGGAAAACAAATTTTAGGTAATTTTATGTAATTTTTTTCTAAAATGTAAAAAACTTATCATTTCTGGTCGACCATTTATGTTAAATGTTAGGTTAATTATAAGTGAATCCTACACTTCTGAGTTCAACTGTGCCCTCAGATATTTGATCCAATAACCCGAATAAAAGTTATAAAAACATGCACGTAAGTTTACAAAATAGAACATAAAAATGTACAAAATTATATTCTTAGCTCACTGGATGTCGGAATCTTGAACCGTTAAAACGCGTGGTCTTAAAATAATTCCATATTATTTTAAAAAATTACATGGAATTTTAGTGACATTAAAAATAATCCACATCCATATCTGATATTTTTCCACACATAGAAAATTTATTCTCCTTTAAAAAAATATCAATATTATTTTTCTATAATTTTAATATATTAAATCATTTCATAAACATTTTACAATTAGTTATATAAAACTCATAAACAATGAAAAATAAATGAAAATAAATGATCCATGTATATCTATAAATATATGTGCCTGACTTTTTACAATTTATAAAATAATAATTTTATATCCAACCGATCACTAATGATATTATAAATTGAATATAATTCATTCATTCATTCACAAATGAGAGTCTTGATATAAAAAATTGATATTTTTTATATTCAAAATTAATGGTGATGAGTAGGTAAATAAAAAATCAATTACTTTTTAAGAAGAATGGCTCATCAGAAAGTATTCAATGATTATATCCAAGTGGTTTTAATCTTAAGACAAGCATTCTTCTCTTGTCTATAAAAAACTCCCAATCTTGTCTAATAACATTATCACCATTAATATATAATGTATTGTATATTAATCACGTCCAAAATAATTATTTATCTATAAATAATATTATAATAATATAAAAACATTGTCATGATGATACCAATAAATACCCAACTAATTTATTCCATAAAACTATTCATGAAATTAAAATATTCAATGAATATGGTAGAAATTCTAGGTTATTTAGAATAATAGTAATTTGTTACTTTTATAATTGGGATATGTGTTTATCACTTTTAATATTATTCATGTTCATTCCCAATTTGGATTATAAATCAAAAAAACATTTCCATTTTTTAAATATTTTTCAAAAATGAAATGTTAAATTTATTTTTCTATTTTCCTCATATACTCCATATGCTGTGAGATGAATATCTATGGTGTGAGTACATAACCAAAAATAAAACATCCAAAATTTTCACAAATATAATCATTTATAAATATTAGTACATTGAGTAGATGAGATATATTATATGAAATATTATAGGTAATAATTCAAAAAATATATAATTACACAATCCTTTTAGAATGAAATACAAAATGAACAGTTGTTTTGGTTTTCTATGTTACAAAAAAAAATTGAAACCAAAGTACTAGATTTGATAAATTTCTGAGAAATATAAAGTCATTTATTAATAATATATTATAATATTGAAAGAAATACTATGTTATCATGTTCAAACTATGAGGGATAATTACCATTCATTTTTATGCCATCCCCCTAAAAGGGGGAAAATATCTTAGAAATGAACTGCATCCTCTCAAAAGAGGTAATATCATTATATTTAGGAACACTAACATGAGAAACAGGAGTGTAAAAATTGAGTTCTACAAAAACCACATTATTTTACTTTATATATGTATTCAACAATGAGTTGTCTATCTAGGAAACAATTCATCATAGGTTTTTTAAATATTATTTTATATATAAACACATCATATTATAATGAGTAATAGGATAGTATTGATAAATTAGAATGTATATAAATATAAAAAATATTGTGAATTACATAATAGATTAATAATCATTGTTTTTTCATACCTCAGTAAAACTATATTTAAATGGTAAAAATCAGATTTCCACATGTAATTCTTCTACAAAAACATCAACAATGGACTGAGAAAGTGATATTCATGGAAACAACATACCATAATAATCTCAATGATATATATTATTGATTTATATAAGGATAAAAATATAAAATATTTAATATAACACATTGAAAATAAAATTTAAACTAAATAATTTTTAGATATTTATATTTTTGGGAAATTGAATTATAATAGATAAAATTATTTCCTATTTATGTTATCTCTAAAAATAAATATTTCAGATATGTAAGGAATTATATGTTTATATGATATATGGGATTAATTTCCCTAAAATGTTCATTAATTATAAATATATTAGAATAAATTATTCTATGAAATCCTTAAACCTCAACATGATATATAAATGGTTTATAACAATTTAATTTTAGTATAATCCTTTTAATATATGATTACCCTACAAAAGATCTTCATTAGTAAAATATATATGGAAATAATCCAAATAGGGGTCCAAAAAAATTAAATATTCCACCTTACTTTTTTTATCCTTCTAACTAATAAGAGGAAATTTATACAACAATAAACTCACATTACCAGATATTCCTAAACATTGTAAAACAAATTATTCTAGACTATATCACATCACTTGATGGAGTATTAAGAATATATAAGGAAAGGCGTATGGTTAGTTTTCCTCCATGGGATAATGTTTTCATTATTGAAAGTGAACACACAGTTATATATTCAATGGATAACAATAGAAAAAGGAAAGGACAACATAACCCTTAATACATAGTATATGGAACCTTCATCAAGGAATATAGAAACCATACAAACTACTAGAAGAATTTCCCATTCTCTTTTGTCTAATTATCAAATCCTCCATACCCATTTTTCCATGATATCTTTCAGACACTATATATATATATATCAACGAACAAAATTAGTATAGATTTTTTGAGAAAAAATATATCTTTTTTAAGAAAATATCCATCCATTATCATCATTTGATTCACCTCCAATTTCGAGAAATAAAAAAATATAGTAAAACATTAATATTTAGGTATTTAGGGTATATTTTATAATAATTAATATAAAAATAAGGGACATAACAGTCAATTTTATTAGACCTACCACTTTGAAGACACTATTACAAATGTATTTTCCGGAAAATTATATTTATAATTGATCTCCACGTTGAGGGGTGTAGGGATAGAGGATCAATATCCCAATATACGACATTGAATAAAATAAACTATCAGTATGGTCATATTTTATTATATTATAACAGAAAACATATTTAATATTTGAAAATATATAATATTGGGTCTATTTCGTAACTATTACCCCACCATAGTGTATCCAATATTCCATTAGGGACAATCCCATCCCATAATATTTTGATGAGTATGTATTGAGCCCATACCGGGTTTATTATGTCATATAGAACTTTTTAAATTTGTATGAAATAAATTATAAAAAATAATCACCAAATAATACCATTTATAAATTTATAACAATATAAGATATTTCCACTCTATATATGTATCTTCAAAATATTAATTTAGAATACAAATATAACCAAACACCAATAAAATTTTAATAGGAGAACATACTTTTATATAACATGTATATAAAAGGAAATTATTGCTACCCATATTCCATGTTTTGGTGGATTCTCAACATAATAGTTCCACATTAATTTGAATATAGATACATATTTTCAGAATTGTTATTCATAAAGATGGGTTTACCAAAAATTCTTTCAGTGAAAGATAATTTTCATTAAATGTAATATTCATTGTTTAAATACATAATGTATAAGGACACCACTGATGATTCCTATAATTATATAATTAATATACATCATTGAATATATAATATGATATTCTATAATCACATAATTTTTGTAGTAATGAAAATAACAATAGAAATACGAATATATATTATATTAAAATTGAAAAAAAATTAAAAAATTTGTATTATTTTTTCGATTTCTATAAAATTATTGTGGAAAAATTGTAACTGTTTAAATTATTCCTTGAAATGTTTTACACCTAAATATACAATTTCTCAGAATTATTAAAGAATGGATAAATCATTTTTTTAATATTAAGAGTGAAAATGGTCATTCATTTTGAATGAATAAACTCAAAAGAGGTAAAATGATCCTTAAAAAAGGGAAGTGTGTCACTAAAAGGGGATATTCATATATTAGAAAATATAAATAATCCACTATAATTGGAACCACTTATAATACTATATATAATTCCCTAATAAACTTGTCTTCCATTTATCTATTCACACATGACCTAAAAATTTATATTAATATATCTAACCTTCCATAACCATAGATCATTCTTACATAGATATATCAATTATATTAATAATTATCATTCTTATTTAGATAACATTATCCATATCATTATTATGGTATTTTTGTACCTCTATTACATATATATTGTAATGGAAATAATCTATATTCCCCTTACAAAAAAATATGACGACACTTGTAGAATTTCATTTATAATATATATGCATGGAATTATAAAATAAAACACATAGAGAACTCCTAAAAATTAAATATAGAATTATATGAGTAATAAAAATGAAAATAAACAATATAATCTAAAGTAACTAATTAATGGAATATATAAAATTAATTTTACTCTATTTTATATTTTTAATGTCTAATAAGTGAGAATTGTTCCAATATATCCTCGAAACATCACCCACAAAAATCATTTAATACATTCATGTTTTCAAAAGAGAGAATGTATCATCAAATATTAAATACCATCATAAACTAATCTAAAGTAACATCATGGATCATCAAGATTGTTTTTTATTCAAAAGAAAATTTTATAATAGGTTTAATGATTATTTATTTGAATCCAATCCATTCAATACAAAAATACCTAATGAAATTATTTAATTAGACAATAATTAACCTTATCTACTCTCACAAGAGACATGATAAACATAGATCCATCCACACAATACCAATAATAATAAATCTCACACATGGAATGAGAATCCTCACCAATTTACTCACTTAATCCAAACAAATACAGTAAAATATAACAAATCACTCAAATATGAGTCACCGTACTCAATGGATTATAAACCACATCTTCATTAATCTTCACATGTATATATAATACTCAATGGAAATTTATATATCATTTATAGGATCAAATCCAAAATAAATTCATTAATCTATAATTAAAAATATAATAGTCATCATTAAAATCAATATAATTGAATAGAAATCAAGGAAATAAATTTCTGGTATATCCAAAATGAATCTATGGAACTTTTCTCATGCTCGTATGAATACCCAAATACCTATTAACTAACTCTGGGGTCAATATACAATCATATACATGATTTACTTCACACAAAATTAGAAACATTATTTAATATGTAAGAAAATATATGAAACACGCTATAATGTTATATTAATTATACATTAGTTCATTATCATGGGTTAAATTATTATATGGGATCGTAAATTATTTTTATATTATTTATATAAAATATTGGTAAAATACTACCAATGAATATTTTTACAAGTACATGCGTATATGATTCACTACGTATAATTTCTACATTTTGATGGATCATCCATTTCAATATCTCCCACATGCATTCCTTAATGTAATCAAATATTATTACAATAATCATAATATTAAATAGTTTTTAATAAATCACCCAATAGAAGGAAATATATTTCATTAATTGATTATGGGAAATAGTTTGTATATATAAATGGGAGTAATGAGGAGTAATATACAAGGGACATGATCCATCCAGTTAGTTGTGGTTACATAATTTTTTTTACCTTTACCTTCATGAAAATATTTCAATAATAAATCTTATTCTTGAATTTGGTTTCCAAAATTTATCATGGAATTTTCATAAAACCCGTTAGAAATTGGGAGTTTTCAAGAGATGATTTTGGTTCCTTTGAGTTATCAATAAAATATAGAATTATTATTCATAATAATGCTAATTAATTTATCAATATCAATCTTATTATATAAAGTTGGAGCTCAAAAAAAGTGTGATAAAGGAATACTTGTTTTGTTACTCTCATTACACAATGATTAGATCAAGATGCATGAGCTAGTGTTTTGGATTTCATTCACCACCTTCATTGTTATAATATTAAAATAAAACACATTCCATAATTATTAATATATCATATGTGGTTATCAAAATAAATGGAAATTGTTTTATAACAAATGGGTTCTATAATGGGTGTTCTTTGACTGGTTCATATTATAATCATGATCGATATTTAAAAATCAACGAAATTGATTCACCACCATTAGTGGTATCACATCTATAATCATTAATATATATTATTATTTAATTATTTATATATTAATAGATATGATTATTAAAATGTAACTTGTTTTCTCATCAATGAAATAAATTTATAGAACAACATAATATTGGGAGATTCATGTAGTATTACAAAAACTGGTAATTTTAAAATATAGTAGTCTAGTATTACGTATTTAGTAAATAACTCACTATTATTCATGTTAAAGTTAATAAATTGTGTAAATTATTACTCTACCCGATCTTATGTAGTGTCTCAATGCAATTCAAGGAGCTGTTTTGATGTGTCACTGTGAGGAAACACAATGTCTATAGTGGTATATAGTGTACAAGTTTAATTTTGGAATGTTTAAACCAAAATATGTCCATCATATGACTTTTATACGAGAGGTTATTCTATATTAATATGTTCTCATTGCAAAGGGTCATTGAATTCCCATTCAACCACCCCACAACATGGCCAATAACTTCCTGAAACCCCTAATGTGAGCATACCTCCATGAAACTCTCCTTGCAATCTTGGAAAATAAAAACATCCACATCCCACCCTACATTGAAATAATATTGTATGGGTTGATCAAATGATGGTGAATAGTCAAAAAATAGATTTTGTAATTGCTTTTTTAGGGTTATTATTTTTAATTGAATACAAATTTTAGGTATTGAAAATTAGAAATTGGAAATTTTAAATCCTTAATTTAATATAAAATATTCATATTTTCATCTTATTAAAAATATTGTTTTTAATAAATTAATTACTCATTTTTATTATTAATTTTTTAATATATGTAAAATTTGAAATATGAGTATTTTAATTCAACTTGATAATTTTTTGTTGGGAATACATCCTTGATTTTAATATTTTGTAAAACTCTATAAAATTTATTTTTTCAACTACTATGGTGTCTGTTTTTTTAGAGATACAATTATTAAAATAGATGATGAAAATATTATTTCATTATAGGTGTTACTTACATTTTGAATAGAATCGTTTCATATTCCATGTCTCCCCTTGGGGATGGATTTACGGTAAGTGTACCCTCCTTCGTGAATCAATGTACATGTTTCAAGAAAAATAATATCATGATATCTTTTAAAATATATTATATAAAATTAATTTAAAATATTTCTGTAGATTTCATTACATGAAATACATATTTCAGCAATGAAAATAATGTTTTTTCTAGTGTTTCATGGATCATCACGATCCTTTGATGACATATGATACAGTAAAACCCATGTATTACCAGACAACACTATACTATTAGTATTTATATGCTAGTAATCACCTAACCATCAGAATATTGTGTATAAATGAGATTAACTAAATTATAAAATTATTGTTTAAACATGTTTACGAAATGAAATCATTTTTTAACAATTAGTTATGAATGAAAATGAAGTCTAACCGAATATAAATTATTTTTATTTATAAAAAATTAAATTTTATGTCTAGAATGGTGTTTTATATTGATAAACTAAATTAAACACTATTAATGATTAATAATAATAATAATAATATGAATAATATTTTCTATTTTTTAAAAAATTTAACTAACATGGTTTATTATATTTATATAAGAATAAATATATATATAATATAAAATGTTGTATACTTATATTTGATAATTTTACAACCTGTTTATTATAATTTTTTTATAAAACTAGTTACTGACAGTCTTATAATTTTAATATAAAAAATTACATTATTATTTGAAATATAGTAATAAAAAATATTTTGGATGAATTTTTGGGTATTTTTTAGAATATAAATATATTGATTAATATTTAATAATACTAATGATTAAATTATAACTAATTTTTCATCTACATTAATTATTGTGGTAAATTGTGTTTTTATATTTCAAGGCATAATTTGAATTATTTTATTTCATTAAATCCAATTTATAAAATTTTAATAATTTTAATAATTATTTTAGATAAATAAAGTATAAATTTTGTGAACATTTTAACATTAAAAAACCTAATGTTACATCTAGTTTATGAGATTAATTTCAAATTAATTTTTGTTTCTTATCTGATTTTAATTTGTAAATATGGATTACATATTTTTAATAAAAGTTATTTATGATCTATAATATGTTCAAATTAATTTTGTAACAGAAAAGTAGTAAAAGAATTAAAATTTAATTATATTTATTAAGGAAAAATGTGTTTATATTACGGTTAACCACCCATAATAACTAAAAATTTACAATGTAACTTAACCAAAACCAATTTTAAAAAAATAATATGACCATATATTCTTTTGTGTCTTATTTTTATCATTATTAGAGGAAACATATCTATGAGATAACTCCCTATAGTGTTTCCGCTTTTTATTAACAAGAATTCCCCTACCCCTCCACTATAGAAAGGCACTTTCTCTCCCCACTTCTTGACACTAATAAATCCCATATAATTGTTAAAAAAAATTAACAATCACACATAATCCTTCATCTAATACTAGAATCACAAAATTTTTATTAAAGGAAGAAGATGTAGTAATTTTGTGATAACCATAATGTGTTACTCGGAGAAGAGTTAATAATTTTAATGTTAATATTTGTTTTATTTCATTATCTATAAGAACCTACCATTTTTTCAATTATCTGAAGAAAATATTTTGGTATTATTTTAATTATTACTGAGTAATATATATTTGTTTTTTATATTGGGGAGTTTTTGCGTGGAATTTTTTGAAAATTGGAATAAACGATGGTTGCACATGTTTGGCGCACAATTATTGCACACTGTTTTCCAAATCACTACAAACCATGAAACCCTGGAAAGTGGTAACATTCATTGTTGATGTAAGATTGTACTATTTTGTAACAATATTAGATATAAAATTGAACTAATAAAGTAATAGGAACATGTTTCTTATACAACTAGTGTAAACTGTGTGCCCTAGTGTAGGATACTGTGTGAGGGAATTAATTATGCCAAAAATATAATTATAAAATTTATCAAACACCCTAATGATCCCCAAACTGATCCCCATTCATCCCTATTTCTTCATTATCGTTTTGGTAGCTATATATTATAATTTTAATACAACTAAACCTATGTTATTTGAGAATCAAAACTCAGATCGGGGGACTCATCTCCCTGTAAATGTGGATAATCCTCCAGTTCATCCCGTGTTTCTCCACATATCATTTCTCTTTATTTTAGTGTTGTAATACATATTATTGGATATATCTATATTTATTTAGTGATAAATATATCTCTTAATCTATATTAAGATCAATATTTTCAATATCAATATTTTCATGAATCATGTTTTAGGGTTTTCATATTTGGATCTTGATATACGTCATTGTGCCACCCGATTATTTGAAAATTTTCATTGGGAATTTGTTCCAAATAAAATTGAGGGATATGGTAAAATATTACATTACAATATTTTTTATGTTGATAATTATTATAATGTTTTAAAGTTTATACCATTCTTTATCAATTTGAAATATTAAATTAGGTAATTTAACATGACTAGTTTGTTAATTAGTTTATTTTTAAAATTGAGGATTTATTGGGGAGTTAATCATTGGATTAAGTGACTTTCCATTTTCCTGATTCATTTTGGTGTTAATAAAAGGATTAAGGTTTTGTTCAATTTCATAAATAATTGATTTATTAATAAAAAGATTTATGGAATTGTGATTTAGAAAATGTCAATTGATTTATTGGATAAATTGTTGAAATAAATGACTAATTGGGTAGTTGATTATGAGAATAAGGCAATTCCTCTATACATATCAATAATTGGGGAATTAAATATGATTATTAGGTGATACCCATATAAATAATTTATTGGATGATTAGTTATGAGATTCTGGGATGCCTGATTTAGATAATTAATCACAGGATTAACTATGAGATTTGGAGAGAATTGGTTTAAGATAATTAAATGATGATTTAATTAATATATATAAAGATATATGTGATGAAATAATAAATGGTAGAATAATTTTTAGAAATATATATAATTTAGATGAGATAATTACTGATAAATTAATTATGACATACCTAGATATATGATTTGAGTTAATAAATTGGAAAATTAATTTTTAGATATCTTGATAAATGATTTTAAATAATTCATTGTAAAATTAATTATAAATTATCAAGATACATACTTTTATATAATAATATTTATAATTCATTAAAAGATATTAAGTTATATAAATTGAGTTAATTAATAGTAGGATTAATTTTAAGATATTTTGATTGTTGATTTGAATAATTAATTGATGAATTAATTATGGGATAATGTGTTGTGGACATGGACTAATTTATTAACGAATTTAAAAATGGAATTGACATGATTACATAATATTGAAAACCATTAAACATAATTATGTAGTAAATTAAATTTTTAATTACAAATGATATCATATTGATTAATTTGTTATATAAATAATAAATGAGATCCAGTAGATTAACTAATTTTAGAATTAATTTATTATTTTAATGTGATTATTTTAGTTTTGAATTAAATAATGGGATTTATGTGATTAATTAATTAAGGTACGAAATGTAATTATTTAATGGGTGAATTGAAAAATGGGATTTATGTGAATGATTTATTAATAGTTGAATTAATTAATGGGATTGATGTAAATAATTAATTGTGGAATTAATAAAAAAATATTAATGTGATTAATTAATTGTTGAATTATTTTATGTATTATTTGTGACTAATTATTTGTTGAATTAATTAATATTATTCATGTGGTAAGTCATTTTTTAATTAACTTGAGTTTTTGATGTTATTAGTAAATTTTTAATTAACTAGAGTAATTGTTATATTTGGTTAATTATTGAATTGACTAATATGGTTAAAGGGATTAATTAATTCTTTAGTTAGTTAATATATTTGATGTGATTGATTAATTTTCAAAGTAATAAATATTATAGATGACAATAGTCGATTATTAAATTAATTATATTTATTGATGTGATTAGTTAATTGATTAGTTAAATAGAGTAATTTAAGTTTTTTTAATTGTATAATTAACTAGGGTTATTCTTGTGATTACTAAATTGATAAATTAACAAGAGATATTTATGTGATTTTTCAATTCTCGAATTTACATGATTTACTAATGAGATTAGTGATTTTTTAATTAACTAGTGTAATTATTGTGTTTAGTTTACTGATGAATAAACTATTATGATTGGAGATATTAATTAATTGTTTTTGTAATTAATGTATTTTGATGTTATTAATAAACATTGATATTAATTAATCATATTTATGAGATTAATTAAATGATGAATTAACGACAGTAATTGATGAGATTATTTGATAATTGAAATAACAATAAAAATTTCTGTGATTAATTATTTATAGAATTAATTATTGTTATTATTGTGGTTATTTAATTGTATAGTTAACTGATGTAATTTATGTGCCTAACTAATTATTGAATTAGAAATTTCATTAGTTTGGATAAATAATTGTTTAATTAATTATGTGTTTATAAATGGCGACATGGTCATTGAGTTGAGAAATAAAGAATTGTAAAAATGTTGATCTAATGTTTGAGGTTATGAATGGTAACATGTTTATTCAATTATTTATTATAAAATGGCGAATGGTAACATGTATATTAAGCCATGTATTATGAATGGTAACATGCTCTCTGAATTTTGTAATATTACCTAGTGAATGGTGACATGGAAATTGAACAATATATTATGAACCGTAACATTGACATTCAAATGTGTTATCCCTTAGGGATAGAAAAGATTTGAGAATAGTCTGAAGCATGTATTGATGATTGAATTTCTTCATGATCCTATGAGTTTATGTGGTTCATTAGAGAATATTTAATAATGCGATAAAATATTTATTTATGAATTATATTTATTTATTCATATATCTCTATACACAATTGTTAACTATAATTGTTTTATACATAACTGGTGGTTACCTAATGAGTCGTACTCACACCCTAATCACGATTCTTGATTGGTACCCAAATATACAATTTGTTTTCTAGACACGTTAAGGGGATATTCCCTATGAATGATGGTTGATTAAGGGTACATATTGGATAAGGGAAACTTATGTGGTTTGGAACATGCATGGGAGTCGTTGGTATCCTTACATTCTAGTTTCATTTTTTCACATCGCATGTACATTATCATGACATATTTGTTGTTCAAATTTGACAGTGTACTTCAAGTGCTGGTTATCATTATATATTTTTATTTTTTATGAACATTGGTTTTTTTGATATTTTTTATTTATTTCTACATTTTTATTACTCTGATAAAATCAGAAAAAGATGGTATAATCTACCCATGATAAATAATATATGCTCACTGCTAGTCAACAACCTCTGGCATAAGGGGAGGTGCACTTGGGGTCAGGTGACTGGCCTTTTTGGGGAACCAGTGTCTAGAACCCATGCCGGGATTCAAACATGTTATTACTGCCTAGTTATATTTTTTTTCTTTAGAATAAATATTTTTGAATCCTAGACATGAGAGTTGCAAGAGTCAGGGTTTAGTTATGTTCTTGTGAATGGTAGTTGTTATCCCCTATATGGGGGGATGACCGCGGTACTGAATGTGTGTTTTTTGTTATTAGTTTTTACTATTACAGTTCATATATTATTTTTCCATGGTTGACACATTTATTGTGTGATGTGATTATTATTACCATGATATGTTGATATTTGACTTGTGGCATGATATTTAATGAGATTTGAATTTATATGATTCATTCAAGGAACACAAGGTTAATGTGACATACATCATTTTTGGAATGCCTTGGAAAACATGTTATGGGTAATTTTTTGGACTAGAATTATTTTTCAATGGTTTTGAAATTGAAATGAAAGGGTTCATAAATAATAATTGAAAATGACTGATCGAAGTTAATGACTAAAATAAATGGTTGTCATAGGATGGTGAAATATTGTGATATTGCATCATTTTTTAAATTGTGGTGAGAAAAAGAGGGAATGACTTATTATGGTTTGGTTTAAATCCTTCTTGTTAACTATGTTAATGTTGTGAATAGATAATCCTTTATTTTATTTGGTCTTTAATGTGGGTGGATTTGGAAATGAGAATTCCCTAGTTGGATAACTCAATTATAGTTTCTGTGAGGGACCATCTATTTTTAGATTAGTGTGGTTAGATGTTGGTGAATAGGGAATCTCGAGAGCTATGATATGTTAAGCTGTTTATATAATGGGAGGTAACATCAGTGGTGGATTATTGGTAGTGGTAATGAGCAATGACTTTATTGCAAACTTTTAATTATTGAAAATCATTCCCCTAACATTATCACCATCCTAGGTGGGTTGGGAATGTGCTGAAATTACATTTATGTAACACCCCGATTTTTTTAATAAAATATTCTTTTTAATTTTATTGATGTCATGTGTTGTATTCTGCACCATGATTACCTTGCGCTATACACAAAATAGTATTAGCTTTCAGTATACACAACACTATTATAGACTTGTTTTACGCACAATTTCATGTTCTTTTGATTGAATTCAACACTAAATATAGATTTTTTTTAATGAAATAACATTATATTATGTTATATGCAACACAAATAGAATCATTCATGCATCACCGACTTAGCTTGCGTTACACGCAAAAGCAACTTTCCTCGATAGCTTGTGTTGTATGCAATACCTAGTTTCGCAAACCAACAATATATTATTATAATATTGTTCAGAACTAGACATTATGAATATTATTAACCAAAATTTTAATTTTATAACATTATAATTCATCATTTTTATTTTTTAGAACTTGTTATGAGAACAAAATTAATTTATCGGATACAAGAAGTATTTATTAAAAAAGGCAGTTTTGTCACCTTTTGATGGCGCACCGATTTTAAACCCAACTTCTCAAAACTTTATATGTTCAATTTTACAAAGTAAACATCGTGTTTTGATTCAGGATATAAAAATTTATCTTGGATAAATTTTTGACATTATTCAGATAACCTTCATATTTTTATGAATAGTAAAAATACGCAAAATTTCAATTTAAAAAATTTTGGTCATCTAGATAATTTATATGGATAAATTATAATATTGAATGGTTTTAAAGTATAAATAGAATATATTTTTACCATTTAATATTATTTATGTCATTAGCATTAATTTTACATCGAATTCATTGGTAATAAAATTTATATATGTTTGCAAGTTTTAAATTTTAAAAATCATTTTCTCAACAACGGGAATAATTTTAAATTAATTAATGAAACTTCTGTGTTTTGAATTTGTTAAAATTTATTTCATATATTGAATCTTGAAGTTCAAATTGTATTAATAGATAAATTTTATTTTTAGGCATTATGAATAGTTACTATAGTAAATTTTATTTATCACAGTTAAAGGTATATAATTTAATTAATCATAAAAATATTATTATAAAATTACTCTAACACATGTATTGATATAATAAGTTTATTATATGTCTTATAAAACATAGTTGTGTTAAAATTGAATCTATTGGAACCAAATTGGATGTGATTAAGACCGTTAATAAATTTTATTTAATGGATAGTGAAATATGTCTCAATCAAAATTTATGAATTATGGTTTTTTAATAAAAGGATATAAAGAATATAAATTCAATTATAAATACTCATTTGAAGGATAAAATGTTTTTCCTCATTGTGGTTATTTATTTTTAATTTTTAAGACATATATATTTAACTTAATAGCATATACGTCAATGATGCAAAATTTTTTTAATTATTGAAAAATCAATAATATAGTTTTTATAAAAATAATAATAACCATAAAAGGCCCAAACACTTGACCAAAACTTATTTTTCGAGTACATATACACAAAAATAATCCATGTGTCGATGTTTGGACCATTTGGAGCCTTATAAAATTCATTATGACATTTATTTTATTTTATTTTAATTGTTTTCAAAGTTGTCACCTTCATAATTTCGGAAACATAACATTTTAAAAATTGGTTGCTTTAGAAGAAAAATTCGACTAACAGTGTTCTTATGAAAGTTATTAGATTTATATTAATAATATTATTTTTAATATAAATTTTTATGAAAAAAATAAGTATATTAAATAAATGTACAAAAATGATGTTGTAATTAATTTATTAAGATAAATAAAAAATGAATGGTTCTAAAAATATTAAAATATATATTTTGGTTCGACTATATGAATTGTTTGGATTTTATTTAAATTTAAATAAATAAATAAGGTCAAAATTGACACAAATGATATATTATTAAAATAACATATTATTAAATTGTTTAAAATTCACAAAAATATTTATAAATTACAAATTTTAAACTATGTGGTCGAAAATGTCATAATGTATATAATTATGGAAACTTCGCAACACGTAATTATTTATTTATAACAATTTAAAATTTATAATATTATTCCCATTAATAAAATTAAATAGATTAAATAAGGGTAAATCAAAATGATATGGTTTAAAATAAATTCCAAAAATGTTTAAATTTTATTGGTTGATGGGATTACAACCATATCTCATCTCATCTTCGAATTTGAGTTATTTTTGAAGGTTTTTATGTGGGGTTTTAGTTTGTTATAAATTTTCATTTTGGAGGCGTCCAAAAGTGCCTCTCTCCTCTCTTATAAATGGGCACCTCCTCTCTCTTATCCTTACTCCATTTTGAGTATTCAAACTCAGCCAATGCCTGTCCATTTACTTTATCGACATTACTAGTATCATACTGAAGGTCCTAGTCTTCTTCAAAGACTAAATTTAATGTCCTAAGAGGTGGTTTAGAAGGGGCATGCCGAAGAAGAGTTAATATCTATTACTGATTATTTCAAACCTTGTTCTTCTTCTACATCCTCCATATGAGTTGTTTCATTATTAAGTAATAACTATAGTATAACATTTATACTTATATGTTTTAAGGAATAGGAACAAACCATATCTCAACTTTTATCCATACTATGAAAAATGAAATCATCGCGCGTGCGTTCGAACGGATTACCGTCTCCACACCATGGTGTAATTTGTCTTTCCACCACCACATTATTTAGATGGGTATAATTTTGGAAATAATAACTATATATGATTATTATAAAATAATACTAATTATGATATATTATATCATCCACTCCAATTTCATTCAATAAATATTACAATTATATCATCGCTCGTGCGTACGTACGAATTATCATCTATGTGATGCGATGAGATTCATTCTCCATGTTAACCATTCATGAATGATTATAATGTATATATAATGAATAATAATGAGATATATGACATAATAATGATATTTTAATTATATATATATATATATATATATCATCTACATACTTCCATTCATGTAAATAAGGAATGAAAAATAGCGTTCATTTGTACGTATGACCTACCATCTCCATTAACGGTCTATTTAATTTCATTTACATATCTATTATATATATACATATAATTAATATATATATGATATATAAATAATTTTTTACATTATGGATTTATTTAAATAATGATATATGTAATAATATGAAGACCAACATGTCCAAACACATATGATAAATGAAACAGTTATTACCCAAAACGTTGATTCAACATGGATTTGTAAAATGAACGGGTAATATAATATCATAAGTTAATCCTATATGATATCATAAAAATTACTATTATTAATGAATAATTAAATGACATTATTTAAATCATTATACAAGAGGTTCAGACATATAATGAAAAATCAGACCTAATATAAGGGATTATTTCTTCTCACGTTTATTTCTGTGTGACATATGCCTTAATCACCATCTCATTATTTTGTATGGTGTTTACGATTCCCATGGATGTTATATGATATTTAATATTATGGAAATTATATTTAAATATGCATGTAATTTTCATTATTTCATGACATCTATGATTCCACCGATCATAATTTGTGTGGGATAATTTTGAAATTTCATTTCTATCAGAGATTATTTATTCATAAATATTGACAGGGGTTATATTTATCATCCATTTCCATGCCTTTTAAAAATATTTTCATAAATTTTTTAATATTATTCCATTCATGGTTAATGAAATTTGAAAACTTTTTTTTATTTTACCACTTGGTATGGATGGAATATTTCTTTTGTTTACCATATGAGGTAATTTTTGACTTTTTCGGGAAAAGTACGATGAGAATGTTTTTTTAACTTATATGGAATGAACGTATTCTTACAGTTTCATAACACCTTATTTCAAAGAAGCTTAATCTACAATATTTCGATATTATTTTCAAATAAATTCTTTTCCTTTAAAATTTTGAATCATTTTGAGAAAAGAAAATGATTTTGATTTCAAAAATATACATTCCTCCAGAATTAATTTCAAGTCTTTTATCAAAACAATTTTCCATCTAAGATGACATTTTTTAATATTGATATGTTTCAGGTATAATTTGAATATTATTTATATGTTTTTATTTTATTTAGGTTGAAATTATATCCATTGTTTTATATGGTTTATGTTAAGATGGGATGATTTATATGAAACCCATTTTATTTATTGGTTTATTATGAATGACTTATGTTTATTTTTTGGCACTCAAATGAATGATTTCATTATGGGAAGGGTGGGACCTATATCTCCCTCCAATGATTTGTGTTACGATTTATATGTTATGATATATACATGGCTGGAAGGGAAAGTAAATCTGGTTCAGTATTATAGGGTTGTAATGTCAAGTAAACCCGGTTCAGTAATGGACTTTTCTCCACTATGATTGTCTTGACAGAAATGTCCTGGAAACTATTGAAATTATATTATGTTCGTAATGGTTTTCCACAATTACAGTTATTATTCCTATGTTATTTTATCATGATTAATATTACATTGGGATATTTTCCTTACATACTACAATGATTGATTTCCTGACTCAGGATTTTGATGTTTAATCTTTATTTTCAGGTTTTTAAGTAAAAATGAATATGTTTTTTTTTATTTTCTCCATGCATACCCTTACTGGGAATTTAAGCTCAGCCTTAATATTTTTTAATTTCCACAGGATTTAAAGAACGTTTTTTGGTAAGAAAAAAAATGGGGAAGATATTTAGGGGAGATGTTGATGATCTTTCACAATGATTAGAAGTTTTTGTAGTGAGTTTCCAAAGAAACTAAACAAAGACTATATTTGGTGGTCTGTTTTTGTTATGTATTAATTAGTCCACATAAATAATTTAATGTTTTTGCACATAAAGCTTTGGTTCTCTATAGTTGGTATTAGACTGAAGGTTTAGTTGACCTTTTCAAACTATGATATGAAAACATTATTGAGATTCCTAGAGATACATCAAAGTTATGTCTAGGGATTGCGTAAGGTTAAGTATAAGTATTGGTTACAATCTTAGAATTTTTATAATGATCATGAATAACCTATGATTAAACCTCTGATGTTAGATATTGAATTTAATAACCCATGATTTTGTTTTTTTTCCTATTATGAGTTTTTCCCCTCATTCTAATCTTTTCGGGGTTTATAAAATGGATGGAAATAGGAAGATTCATGTTAATGAAGAATATAATGTCTAAAATAATAATATTCGTTATGAGAAAACAAATGAAATAGGATTTGGAAGGTGCAATATCATTATTATGATTAATCAACAATCTCATAATATGATCAATAATCAGAACATTGGAAAGCTTCATGACTCATCTAATTGTAGAAAGATAAATTTTCATGATGATTATAGAGGAAAGAAACATCAATTTTCCTCATGTAAATCATGTGGGAAGATGAATCAGGGGTATTTTTCAAAGGAACTGGTAGATGCTTTGGTAGTGGAAAAGTCAGTTTAAAAATCTAGTAATTGCAAAGGGAAAGGTTCGGATAACTCACTGGACATGGATGATTTTATAGCTATGACAACAGAAATAGATAAATGTTTTAAATGTGAAATGTGCGGGCACTATGAAAACCAATTCCCTAAGGGAAAATCTCATGAAAATAATCATCATGGTCATATGGGTAGTATTTATGTTGATGATTATAAAGAGACTACAAATGATATATGATATTAAAGTAGTGTTGATGAAAAAAATGATGAAGCTTAGTTATTGGTTTACAAAGGTAGTGGAATGATTGTATGTTTATCAAGAGTAATGTTGTATAGGTAATTTAATGGTACTATTGAATAAAGAAACATCTAAATATTGTTAAACTATATTTTCCCCAAATTATTTTAATGTTTATGTGGAATTGTACCGGTAATCATGAAAGGTTATTCAGATATTTTTGGAAGGTAGATGATATGTGTATAATGAAGGGATAAGGAGAAAATAATATGTTTGATATTATAAATGATCTCATTAATGATATAATGAACAAAGTGATATCAGGGTTTGAGTATATAGATATTTTGGGATTTTGGTATGAGGAAAGAGTTAAATTTTGACAGTATTCATTTTTTCACTAAGGTTATATGGTAATTCTTGTTTCTGGAGAATACATGATTAAGGTATTCACATTTTTGGAATGAGACAAACAATATATATCTTATAATATATGTGGGATAAATGATGGTATTCAATGCTTAGTAGATCACCTTTATCGTAATATTTTTCTTTATACTTGAGATTTGACATAAGTTTTTTCGATAAGCCTAAAGGTTGGAATGGATTATGTTGGACATCAGATACTATTGTTTATGGGTAAATCATTTTTCTATAATGTTATAATAGTATAGTTTTAGAAAAAGGACAACCTATGAGATCGGCGATAACCCATCACTTCAGACATGTTTGAGGGATTCAAACCAACAAACGAAGTGTGCCATGCCTTTATCGCCTACCATAGGCATAGATGAAGTCCCTAGTTTGTAGAAATTAGTTTTATTTTATTACGCGGTATGATAAATGAAGTAAATGTCCATTTTTGGATTTATATATGGTTAATCTCACCATATATGGACTTATGTATATTTAATAGTTTGTACTAATCTGTTTGTGATAAAGACAGACGGAATGACCTATCATTTTATTGCATGATCTGCTAACACATCAATAATGAAAAATGCAACTTCAATTCATTAAATAAGATATGAAGTGGAAACTATTCATGGAATGACCAACAATGATATTACATTGAAATCAAGTATATATTTATCCTTATGAAAAAAATTCACCAACTTTAGGGAAATGACCTAGAAAAAAATGCTATCTTATTATCCTCATATCTGATGAATCAAATTGTACCTTAGATCATCACAAATTTATGTATTTGTGATTGTTTTCTTTTTCATAGCCATGTTCTCTTCCACTCCCCATCATAACTTGATGGTTATATTTCTCTTCCATATCCATGTTTTCACCTATGTTCTATTATGTGGAAACCTAATGAGGATTTATTTCGGGTAACCGTTATATTTCTTAAATTAATTATTAAAATTGATTATTACTATTCCTTTTTACAATGTGGGTTTCATTGAAATAAACTTTCATGAATTATACAATTAATTAACCTCACAAATTGTTAAGGGAGAAATTCATTTTATGGGGGGTAGAATGTATCAACCAAAAATTTTATAAGAAATATTCTCTTTAATTTTATTAATGTCTTCTATATTATGCTACACCATGATTGTCTTGAGCTATACACAATGCCGTATTAGCTTGCAATATACGCACCACAATTATTGGATTCTTTTATGAACAATTTCAATTTCTTTTGATATAATTAGACACTGAATATAGATGTTGTTAAATGAATTATGATTAGATTATGTTATAGGCATCACCAAAAAAAAATTTACGAAACACTTACATGGCTTGTGTTACACATAAACGAAACCTTCCTCGATGGCTTGCATTGTACGCAATATATAGTTTCAATAAAAACAATTTATTATTAAAATATTGTTATGAACTAGCCGTTATGAATAGTATTAACCACATTTTGAATTTAGTAAAATTATCATTCGTCTTATGTATTTCCTAGAACATGCTATGTGAAAAAACATAATTTTTTAAATAAATGAAGTATTTTTCAAAAAATGTAATTTTTTCGTCTTATGATGGTCCACCCATTTTAAATATAATTTTTGCCAAGTTTTTAAGTTCAATATGAAAAACTGAACTTCTTATTTTGAATCAGGATATAAAAATTTATGTTGGATAAATTTTTTACATAATTGTGATAACCTTCATATATTGATGAATAGTATAAATATGCTAAATTTTAATTAAAAACAACTATTTTTATTGAGATAATTTATATGGTTAAATTATAATATTGAATTGTTTTAATGTATAAATATAATATATTTCTACCATTTAATATTATGTATGTCATTAGAATTAATTTTAAATTGGAATCATAGGTATAAACAATTCAATCTTTTCAATGTTTTAAATTTTAAAACTAGTTTTCTAAACAATAGAATTAATTTAAAATTAAATACTGGAAATTATGTGTTTTGAATTTGTAAAAATTGATTCCAAATTTGGAATCAGAATGATCATATTTTTTAAATAGATAACATTTATTTTTAAGCATTATGAATTGCAACTATGGTAAATTTCATTTACCATAGTTAAAGGTAAATCATGTAATTAATGGTGAAAATGATATTATAAAACTACACAAACACTTATATTGATATAATTGGTTGATTATATTTCTCTCTAATACATACTTTTGTTTAATTGGAATTTATTGGAACCCACTTGGATGAGATTATGTCCTTTAATTTATTTTATTTAAATGAATGTGTAATTTGTCTCTGTCAATGTTTATTAATTAAATTATTTTTAATATAATGATATAAATAATATAAATTCGATTATAAATAATCATTTGAATGATTAAATATTTTTCTTCATCATGGTAAATTATTTTATATATTTAAGAAATATGTAATTACTTTAATAGCTTATTCGTTATTGCTGCATACATTATTTATTTAGTGAAGAATAATTATTATAGTTTTTATTAAAAGAATAATACTCATAAAAAGTCTCTAATAGTTGTCCAAAACATATTGGTCAAGTACATCTACACCATAATAATCCATGTGTCTACTTGTGGACCATTTAGAGCCTTATAAAATTGACTACGACATTTATATTATATTATTTTTAATGATGTCAAAGTTTTCATCCTCATAACTTAATGAACACAACTTTTTAAAAGCTAGTTGTTTTAGAAGATAAAATCATATAAACGTGTCCTTATGAAAATTATTGGATTTATAGTAATCATGGTATTTTATATTTAATTTTTAGGCAACATATATGTATATTAAATCATTATACCAGAATGTTGTAGTAATTATTTTTTTAAGAGAAACAACAATTAAATGGTTTTAAAAATATTAAAATAAATATTTTAGGAACTAATTGATGTTCTCCACAAATTTTCTAGATGCATATGACATGTTAAGAATCTACTAAAAATTTTGGATCGACTCTATCATCTTTTTGGATTTTATTTAAATTCAAATAAATGAATAATGTCGAAATTTATACTCTTGATATTTTATAAAAATATCTTATTATTAAATTGTTTAAAAATTACAAAATTATTTAATATTTACCAATTTAAAATTATATGGCCGTAAATTTCATAATTTATCTAATTATAGAAAATTAAAAACACATAATTAAGTATATATAACTATTTAAAATATAGAAAATTATTACCACAAATAAAATGATATAGATTTAATAAGGGTAAATAAAAATGATAAGGTTAAAAATAAATTCAAAGAATTTTTAAATTTTATTGGTTGATTATATTACGACCCTACATCATCTCATATTCTATGTTGAGTAATTTTTGGGGGATTTTTAGTGGGATTAGATTTTATTATAAATTAATATTTTGGAGGTTTCTAAAAGTTCCCATCTCCTCTCTTATAAAAGGGGGCCTCCTCTCTCTTCTATTCACTCCATTTTGATAATACAAACTCAGCCAAAACATTTTCATTTAACTTATACACTTTCCTAGTTACATACTAGTTTTCCTGGTCTTCTTTAAAAACCAACATTAGTGTCCTAAGAGGTGGTTATAAAGAGGCACATCGAAGAAGAGTTAATATCCTTTACCGATTCTTTCAAACTTCTTTCTTCTTCTACTTCCACTATACAAGTTGTGTCCTTATTAAGTAATAAATATTGTATAACTTGTATACAGATATGTTATTATTAAATGAAAAAACCACATTTCATATTCTATCCATCCTATGAAAAATGAAATCATCGTGCTTGCGTGCGTACAACTTACCGTCTCCACGCCATGGTGTAATCTTTTTTTCCACCACCACCTTACATGGATGGGTATAATGGTGGAAATAATGAAAATATATGATTATTATAACATGATACTAATTATGAGATATTATATCATCCAATCCAATTTCATTCATTAATTATGGAAATTATATCATCACTAATTCGTACGTACGAATTACCGTCTCTATGACGTGATTAGATTCATTCCCCTTGTTAACCATTCAAAAAGGATTATTAAGTATATATAATGAATAATAATGAGATATATGTCATAATAATGATAATTGATTTAGGTATATAAATATATGTCATTTAATTACTTCCATACAAGTCATTAAGGATAGAATAACAGCGTTCATGCGTACCTACGACCTACCATCTCTATGAACGGTGTATTTCATTTCATTTTTAGATATTATATATATATATAATAAATAAATATAATATATAAAAATCAGGTTTTACATTTTTTATGTAATTAAATCCTGATATGAGTCATAATATCAAGAACTAAAATCCCATACACATATGGTCATTGATACGATTATTACCCAAATCGTTGCTTCAACATGGAATTGAAAAATGAATGGGTAATATAAAGTCGTAAGTGAAACTTATATGATATCATAAATATTACTATGATTCTTGAATATGTCAATTAAATTATTTAAATCATTATAAAGGTTGTTCAAACACATAAGGATGAAATCAGACCTAAGGTAATGGATTATTTCGTCTCACTTTTATTTCTGTGAGACATAGGCCTTAATCACCTTCTATTTCTTTTGTATGGTTTTTATGCTTTCCATGAATGTTTTATGATTTTTGTAATGAATGATATTATATTTACTTATGAATGTAATTTTATTTATTTTATAACATGTATGATTTTATCGATCATAAATGGTAAGTGATAATTTTGAAATGATGTTTCTATCTGTGATTGTTTATTCATAAGTAATTACTAGGATCATATTTATCATCCATTTCCATGTCTTAAAAAATGTTTTAATAAAATGATTACTATTATTCCATTTACTTTATAGTCATTTTTACCCTTTGTTGAATTTTACCACATTGCATGGTAGGAATCATTCATTTGTTTACCATACGAGGTACTATTTTACTTTTCCGATAAAAGTATGAGAAGAACTTTTTTTAACTTATACGGCATGGACATATTTTTACAGCTTCATAATTACTTATTTCCACGAATCCTACTCTAAAATATCTCATGATTATTTTCTACAAAATACTTTTCTTTTAAAATTTCACAACATTTTGAGAAAAGAAAATGATATTTAAGAAGAAATGATATTTTCCTCAAGAATTCAATTCAAGTGTTTTATTAAAAATATTTTCCATTTATGATCAAATTCATTAATATGAATATGTTTCATCTATAATGTCTTTATTATTCACATGGTTTTATTTTACTTATGTTGAAATTATATACATTTATATATATGGATTATGTTATGATGGGATGACGTATATAAAACCCATTTTATTCATTGGGTTATGATGAATGATTTATGTTTATTTTGTGGCACACAAAAAAATGGTTTCATTATGAGACGAGTTGGACCTATATCTCCCTCAAATTCATTGGTTAATGATTTATATAAAAATAGATAGACATGGATGGAATGAAAAGTAAATCTAGTTCAGTATTATAGGGATGGAACAACAAATAACCTTGTTTATTAATGGAATTTTTCTACTATGATGGTCTTGGATGTAATTACTTGACCACTATGTAAATCATATCTTCTGCTTAGTTGCTTACCACAATTATATGTTTTATTACTAAGAAATTTTTTTATGATTATTGTTACTTTGTTTTTTATTCCTTACATACTGCCATGATTTATTTCACTTAACATGTTTTTTATGTTTAAACATTATGTTCATGTTTATAAGTTCAAATGTATATGTTTTTTTATTTTATCCATGCTAACCCTTACTGAGAATTTGATCACACACATTATATGTTATATTTTACCCGGGATTTAAAGAATGGTTTTAGGTAATAAAACAAAATGGTAAGATCTTTATGGGATATTTTGAAGATCTTTCACCCTGCATAGATGATTTTGTACTGAGTTTCCAAATACACTAAAGTAATAGGATCTATGGGCATCTGTTGTTCTAATGTATTAAGTATTCCGAAAAAGTAATGTAATGTATTTGTACATAATGACTTGGGTCTATATAGATGGTATCCGAGAAAAGGTTTAGTTGACCTTTTCAAACCAGGATGTGAAAAAATTATTGATATCCCTCGAGATATATCAAAGGAATGTCTAGGGATGTTTGTATAGTTAAGTATAAGTATTGGTTACAATCCATGAATTATGATAACGATCATGAATAACCTATGATTAAAACTTAGATGGTAGATATTGAATGTAATCCTCCTTGATTATGTTTTTTTTTCAAGTATGTGTTTTTCTTCTAATGCTATTCTTTTTGGGTTTTACAAAATGGTTGGAAGCATGGAGATTCATGTTAATGGGAAATATTATGGATAATAGAAGGATATTCTTTATAAAAAAACCCAATGAAATGGTATTTGGAAGGCGAAGCATTGTTATTATTCCTAATAAAAAATCTCATAATATGATCAATAATATCAACTTTATTACATTTCTTGACTCATCTAATAAGAGAAATATAGAGTTTCATGATGATCATAGAGGGAAGAAAGTTCAATTTCCCTCATGTAAATCATGTGGGAAGAGGTATCATGGAGAATGATTCGAAGGAACTAAAAGATGTGTTGGGTGTGAAATAGTTAGACACAAATCCAATATTTTCAATGGAAAATGTTCTGATAACACAATAGAAAAAGATTAAACTATATCTAAGACATAAACAGTGGTTAATATTTTAAATGTGGAATGTATGGGAATTATTCAAACCAATGTCCTAAGGGAAAATCACATGAAGATAATAAATATGGTCATATTGGTTGTATTTATGTTTAGGATAATTAAGAGACTAAAAATGATATATGAGATGAAAGAAGTATTGAGGAATAAAATTATTAAGCTCGGTTAATGGTTTAAGAAGGTAGTGTAATGACTGTATGTTTACCAAGAGTAATGTTGAATATCTAATTTAATGCTACTATCTAATAAATAAACATCTAAGGATTCTTAAAATATTGTTTTTTCGCAAGGTATTTTAAAGTATATGTTGAATGGTACTGATTACCATGAAATGTTATTCAGATATTTTTGGAAGGTATATAATATCATCATAATGAAGGGATAAGTAGAAAATAATATGCTTAATAGTATTAATGAGCTCATGAATGATATATGGACAAAGTGATATCATGATTTGAGTATATAGAAAATTTGGTATTTTGGTATCTGGAAAGAGTTAACTTTTGACAGTATTCATGTTTTCACAAAGGTTATACGATAATTCATTTTTCAAGATAATACATGATTAAGGTATTCACATTTTTTGGAATGTGGCCGACAAGATATATCTTATAATATATGGGGGATAAATGATGGTATTCAATGCTTGGTAGATGAACATTTTGGTAAGCGTTTTCTTTAAATAATTAGATTGGACATAATTTTTTTCAACATTCCTAATGGTTGAAATGGATTATGTTGGAAATAAGACACTATTGTTTAAGGGAAAAAATATTTTTCTTGAATGTTATAATAGTAGAGTTATATGAAAAGGACAACCTGCAGGATGGGCGAAAACCCTTCGCCTCAGACAAAGTAGATGGAATCAAACATACAACTGAAGTGTGACATGCCTTTATCACCTACCACTAGCATAAAAGATTTCCCTGGTTAGTATAAATTAGTTACATTTTATTATGCGGTATGATAGATGAAGTATAAGTCCATTTTTTGAATCATATACTGTTAATCTCACCATAGACCGACATATGTATATTTAATAATTTGTGCTAACATGTTTGTGATAAAGATAGATATAATGACCTATAATTAAATCACATGATCTAATAATGCATCAAGAATGAAAAATTCAACTTCATTTCATTAAATAAGATATGAAGTGGAAATATTTCATGGAGTGACCAACGATGATATTACACTGAAATCGGGTAAGTATTTCTACTTATGAAAAAATTCATCAACTATAGTGAAATGATATTGAAAACCAAAAACTCTATCCTTGACCCTCATATCTGATGAATTAGATGGTACCTTATATCATCAAAATTTTATGGCTTTTGGATTATTGGATTTATTATATCCCTGTTTTCTACCACTCTCCATCAGAACATAATGGTTAGATTTCTCTTCCAAATACATTTATTCACCTATGTTCGCGTTTGTAGAAACCAAGTGATGAGTTAATTTGGGTAACTATTATATTTTTTACTTTAATTTTTAAAATTGAGTTTAATTTTCCTTTTTATTATGTGGGTTTCTTTGAATGAAAATTTCATGTATTAAACCAGTTATAACCCCGACAAATTTCATGGGAGAAATTCATTTTAATGCAGGTAGAATGCAACACCCTGAATTTTTTTGATAAATAATCATTTTAATTCTATTAATTTCTTATATTGTAGTGTACACCATGATTATCTTGTGCTATAAGCAATGCCATATTAACTTACAGTATAAAGAACACTATAATTGGATTCTTTTACGCACAATTTCAAGTTCTTTTGACATAATTCCACAATGAATATAGATTTTGTTGAATAAAGTAAGATTATATTATGTTATATGAAACACCAAATAAATATTTCATGAAACGCTGACTTGTTTTGGGTTAAAAATTAAAGCAACCATCCTCGATGGCTTGCGTTGTACGCAATACAATGTTTAACTAAACAACGATTTATTATTATAAAATTGTTATGAACTAGTTGTTATAAATAGTTTTAACCACATTTTTAATTTTATAACATTATCATTCATCTTAAATATTTTCTAGAACATGGTATGAGAACAAAATGAATTTTTCGGATAAATGAAGTATTTTTAAAAAAAGGGAGTTTTGTCGTCTTTGGATGGCGTACCCATTTTAAATCTAATTTTTGACAAGTTTCAAAGTTCAAATTGACAAAGTAAAGTTATAATTTTTAATTAGTATAAAAAAATTATGTTCGATAAATTTTGGACATTATTATGATAAACGTCATATTTTCATGAATAGTAAAAATACGCTAAATATTAATTAAAAACAACTATTTTCATCGATATAATTTATATGGATAAATTATAATATTGAATTTTTTTAAATAATAAATAGAATATATGTTTACCATTTTATATAATGTATTATATTAGCATAAATTTTACATTGAATTGAAATGTAAAACATTTCAATCTTTTTCAATGTTTTAAATTTTAAAACCGGTTTTCTGAACAAAGGGATTAATTTTAAATTTATTACTACAACTTCTATGTTTTTAATTTGTAAAAATGTTTTCCATATTTTTAATTCAGATGTTAATATTTTTTAAACATATAACATTTATTTTTAGGAATTATGAATGGTAACTATGGTAAATTTTATTTACCAAAAATAATGGTAAATTAGGTAATTAAGGGTCAAAATAATATTATAATATTACACTAACAATTGTATTGATATCATTGGTTCATTAAATTTCTCTCTAAAACATACTTGGGTCGAAATAGAATCTATTGGAACTCACTTGGATGAGATTAATACCTTTAATTTATTTTATTTAAAGATGTTAAATATGTCTCACTGAAACATTATTAATTAAATTATTTTTAATATAAGTATATAGATAAAATAAATTCAATTCAAAATATTCATTTGAAATATAAATTTTTTTTCTTCATCATGTTAATTTATTTTTAATTTTTAAGAAATATATAATTACTTTAATGGCTTATACATTAATGAGGCAGAAATTATGTATTTATTTAAAAATAAATAATAAAGTTTTTATTAAACTAATAATAACCACCCATAGGCCCAAAAACATTACCAAAACTTATTGGTCGGGTACATCTACAAAATAATAATTCATTTGTCAACTTGTGTACCATTTTGAGTAATATATAACAGATTATTACATTTAAATTATTTTATTTCAAATGATGTCAAAGATGTTACCTTCATAATTTAATAAACATAACATTTTAAATAACTATTGTTTTAGAAGATAAATTTTAATAAAAGTGTTCTTATGAAAAATATTGGATTTATATTAATCATTGTATTTAATTTTTTATATTAATACAAAAAATATGTATATTAAATAATTATAGAAAAATGATGTATTAATTATTTTTTAAGAGAAATATCAAATAAATGGTTTCAGAAATATAAAAATAAATATTTGATGAACTAATTAATGTGCTCCATGAATTTTATAGATTCATATGACATGTTTTTAATCTATTAAATATTTTTTTTTGACTATATGATTTTTTTAGATTTTTATTAAAATTCAAATAAATGAATAGTGTTAAAATTGACACTATTTCTATTTTATAAAAATAACATATTATTAAATTGTTTAAAAATTACAAAAATATTTAAAAATTAAAAATTAAAAATTATATGGTCAAAAATGTCATAATTTATCTAATTATGGACAATTCCGAACTCATAATTATGTATTTATAAGCATTTAAAATTTAGAATATTATTACCACAAATAAAATTAAACAGATTAAATATGGGTAAATAAAAATGATAATGAATAAAATAAATTCCAAACTTGATTATATTTTAATTGGTTAATTAGATTAAAACAATATATCATCTCATATTCTAATTTGAGTCATTTTTGGCATGTTTTAATTGTGATTTGAGTTTATTGTAAATTAATATTTTGGAGGTTTCCAAAAGTGCCCCTCTCCTCTCTTATAAAAGGGAACCTCCTCCCTCTTCTCATCACTCCATTTTGTTCTTTCAAACCCAGAAAAACCCTATCCATTTTCCTTATCCACATCACTAGAAACATTCTAGATGTACTGGTCTTTTACAAAGACCATTTTTAGTGTCTTTATATGTTGTTTAAAAGAGGCACGTCGAAGAAGAGGTAATATCCTTTACCGATTCATTCAATCTTCTTTCATCTTATACTTATTCTATTTGAGTCTTCTAATTTATAAGTAATAACCAATGTATGAAATGTATAATTATATGTTATTATGAATATGAAACAACCATATTTCAACTTCTATCCATCCTATGAAAAATGAAATCATCGCAGTTGCATACCTACAACATACTGTCTCCACATCGTGGTGTAGTTGGTTTTTCCACCACCAACATAATTTGATGGGTATAATGGTGGAAATAATTACTATATATGATTATTAAAACATGATACTAAGTATTAGATATTATATCATCCAATCCAATTCCATTCAATAATTATGGAAATTATATCATCGCTTGTGGGTTCGTACGGATTACTGTCTCCACGACGCGATGGGATTCATTCTCCATGTTAACCATTAATGAATTATTATATATTATATATAATGAATAATAATTAGATATAATAAATAATAATTATATTTTAATTATGTATATATATAATCTACATACTTCCATTTATGTCAATAAGGAAAGAAAAACAGAGTTCATGCGTACGTACGACATATCGTCTCCCAGAACTGTGTATTTCATTTCATTTATATATCTATTATACATATATAATGAATATAAATAGGATATATAAATCATGTTTTACATTATCGATGTAATTAAATCAGGATATAAGTAATAATATCAAGAACCCCAAGTCCAAACAAGTATGATAAATTAAACGATTATTACTCAAATCGTTTATTCAACATGGAAATGACAAATGAACGGGTGATATAATGTCGTAAATGAATCATATATGATATAATCAAAATGACTATAAATCTTGAGTATGTATATTAAATTACTATATCATTATATAGGAGGTTCTGACACATAATGAATTAATCATACCTAACGTAATGGATTATTTCGTCTCAATTTTATTTGTGCGAGACAAATGTGATAATGACCATATATTTCTTTTTTATGGTGTTTATGCTTCCAATGAATGTTTTATGATTTTTATAAAGGATATTATATTTACATATGTATTTAATTTTCATTTTTCTATTACATGTATGATTCCACTGATAATAAATGTTATGGGATAATTTTAAAATCTCGTTTCTATCAGGGATTTTTCATTCATAAGTATTTACTGGGGTTATACTTATCATCCATTTCCATGTCTTCAAAACTAATTTCATATAATTTTTAATATTCTTACATGAATTTTTAAAGCCATTTCTACCATTTGGTGACTTTTTCCACATGGTATGGAAAGAATCATTCTTTTGTTTATCATACATAGTAATTTTTGACTTTGTCGGCAACAGTACAAGGAGAAATTTTTTTTAGATTATACAGAAAGAACGGATTTTTACAGTTTCATAATGCCTTACTACCATGAAGCTTCCTCTACATGATTTCATCGTTATTTTCAACAAAATTCTTTTCATTTGAAAACAGACATTATTTTGGGAAAAGAAAATGATATTTACGAAGAAAAAATATTTTCCTTAAAAATTAATTTCAAGTGTTTTATCAAAACTATTTTCCATCCAAGATGAAGTTATTTAATATGGATATGTTTCATGTATAATTTCCCTATTATTTACTTGTTTAATTTTGTTTATGTTGAAATTATATCCACTGTTTTATATGGATTATGTTATGATGGGATGATGTATATGAAACCCATTTTATTCACTAGGTTATGAATAATGATTTATTTTTATTTTTTGGCACACTAAATAATGATTTAATTAGGAGATGGGTGGGACCTATATCATATTCCAATTCGTGGGTAGAGATAAATATCTCATGAGATAAACATGTCTAGAATGGAAACTAAATCTTGTTCAGTATTATAGGGATGGAGCATCGAATATCCCGGTTCAGTAATGGACTTTTTCCACTATGATGGTCTTGTAAGCAATGCATGGGAAACTATGTAATTCATACACTGTGATTAATGGTTTTACAATATTACATGTTTTATTACCTTGTTATTGTAACATTATTTGTGTTCTTTTTTATCATTTCCTTAGATTCTCCCATGATTTATTTTACATATCAGGTTTTTGATGTTTAAACATTATGTTCAATATTTTAAGATGTTTTCTTATTTTATACACGCTTACCCTTACTGAGAATTATATCCCACCCTTTATATGTTTTCTTTTACCTAGTATTAAAAAAAATAGTTTTAGGTAAGAAAACAAAAGGGGAATATTTTTATGGTATATGTTGAAGATCTTTCACCGTGATTAGAAGATTTCTTTCTGAGATTCCAAGGACCCTAAACTAATACAGTCTATGGGCGTGTGTTTTTGTTATGTATTAAGTATTCCTCAAAAGTAATTCTATATTTATGGACTTATAGAATTCTGTATTTACAATGTAGATTCCAAGATGTTTTTTGGTTGGATATGAAGCTTCATATAGTCTGCTCTTATAAACCGGTATATATTGATCAGGATGGTAAAAGGTATGCCATTGAAAATTTAGAGATGAGGATCTTATAATTAAACATTTTTCGTTAAACACCACGATTGTTACTTCGATTGAAAAAATTGGTTTTAATGAAGGTCTAATGGGGTGAGTGATCTATAAATAGTAGGTGTATGGAGCCAGGCCATGGGTTTGAAATGGTGTCATTAAAATTCTTATGTAGATATTATAAGGTGGATGTTTAAATTACATATAGGAAGGTTGGGATTCCCTTTGGATTGATGAATGTAAATATTTTCTACGTGGTTTTTCATGGAATGAACAAGTGTTAACATTGGATAGTTTTTGTGGTTTTTATGAATAATGAGTTGGAAATCATGTTAGGTTTATTATGGAATCTAATCATATGTTTGATGTAACCATTGTGGAGTACCTAGTCCATGTGATATATAAAATTGAGAAGGTGTTGCAGTGAAATTCAATCTCATTAGTCCCCGTATTGTGGAATCGTTGATATGAGTAAGAAGAATATTGGGATATAAAAAAATATTTGAGGGCTCAGAGGACCAATACTTTTAAATCCGAAAATTATGGAGGCTTGGGTGTTATGCTAATGGGTGAGTAATTATAAGGTGGTTATATTTTAAGAACCTAACTATTTCTATAGTTTTTCTAGAATCAATTTGAGGTAACCTTCATATTATTGTTTAGTACATTACCTTTCCTTGTTATATTTTGGTTTGTTAGGTTGGAAAATTTATGATAATTTGATGAAAAAGTGGATGTATAGGGATAGTGTAAGGTTAGCGTACCATGTGCACCCAATCCAAGAAAACAATGAAACCATGGAAAATGGGTAATTTCACAGTTGGTTCATGATTTTTCTAACAGTTCTCGCTATTAGTGACAACTATGCACCACAAAAATAATTAGTGCATTGTTCATGCACATTTAGAAAAAAAACCATAAGCCATTATGTTGGGACTGTAAAAGGGAATTAATTAATCCCAAAAAATAATTCTAAATTTTTTCAAATCCAGTAATTAAACACAAATATACCCTATCCATCACTAGGTCCTCCATTACATTTTGCGAGCCTTATGAATGGATTTCATCCTCTCCCGTCCTCTGTTCATCACTAATCGATGTTCATATCAAAGGACTCTTTCCACCAATTATTGGATTCTTCTCCATTTATATAATGGAATGAACCTCTCTGGTCCATTACATTTTCCATATTTAGTGTTTGGAGTGTTTTTGGAGGTAACGGTACCAAATTTCATGAGTTTTTCAAAATAACAGTTTTTCCATCGTTAGGCTATGTCGGTAACCATGCATTGGTATTTCGTGTCGATAGTTCATAGAGGTGACTCAATGCTGGTATTTCACATCGGTAGGTGGTATTGGAAGCTCATGTGTGTTGGTTAGGGACTCAATAGGCTAGGTGTTAATGATTTCCTTTGGCGACTCATGTCACTGGCTCGCATCAGTGGGTGAGGGATTTGTGATTTATCTCGGTGTATCACTGTCTGTGGGTCATGTCAGTGACTCGTGTAGTCACTTTCCCATCATTTTTTCATTTCCTTATATTCCCATATTTCTAATTTTACCAATTCTAGGATTTATTTGAAGTAAATCGAGTTTAAAATATATTTTGAGTGTTTCGGAAGGTTTTTCTTAAGATATTAATTAGATCTTTAAGATCCTATTTCTCCTAAGACATTAAAATATTCAACCTACATAATATTGACCATTATACAACATTAATGGAGATCGAAACTATTTCCCTTCCATTGATATACGGTCTATTATTTCTATAGCTAATATCTCCATTTCATTGAACACTTATGTTTCCCCTTCATGCACCTATAGACATTCATACCTAAGGAGTATGATATATGTTATATATGTGGATCCATTTTTCTCTGGGGTCTTTCCTCGTACTCCCACACCCCTTTTGTTGGCATGAGGAATAATTATTGGTCATATGTTGTTCCATGTTGGGATTCCTTCATTTTTCATTCAATTTGGTGTTACGTGGGGTGGGTATACTGATGTATTCTTGGGAAGAGGTTTGGATCAAAATTAATAAATGTAATAAATTTGGGGATGGGAGGATAATGATGGTGATCAATTGTTTTATCTGATATCTTTGATTAATATTTTGATTTTCATGGGTTGTATCCTTCTGAAAATCATGTCTTTTTCTGGTCTTTTTTTGTGCAGCTGACTCTTGAATAGATGTTTTTAATCTCATGTTGAATGTTCGTGGACATAAAAACCTGATTATTCATGTATATTTAGTTAAATAAATGGATTTCATAGGATTGATCTTGTTAATGTGATCACGAGTGAATAATGAAAGTTTAATTTAAGAATGAGGGCTCATAAATCTGAAAACACTTTGATCTTTTGGTGGGGGAGATTTATTTGTGATGTTCTATTGATCATTGTGTCTTGTGATGATTATATAGTGTTGCATATGGGGGCATGGTTGTGTGTATTTGTTTGTATGGGTGTTGAAATGGTATCTCTGGATGATATATTGATTGATTTTGAAATGGATGAACTTGTTGAATAGTGGGTCATTATCTAGGTTTTTTTATCGTAGTTGTGCATGATACACTTAGGTAGTGGGACTAAAATCTGGTTGAGTTATGTTAATTTTTATAGATATTGTGATTTTCTGATATCGAGGCTACTGAGAATGGTTTGGGAGGGATAATATTGATGAATATGGTGTTTACTTGATTCGGAGATTCTCTTAGAGTTTCCAGAGACTATTGTGAAGTGTGTGGGTGGGTTATAATGTTACTTGTGGTATAATTTATATGGTAGATTCCTATGTTGTGATGGAATACATAATTAAATGAATTGTTTAATGCAATGTGATAACTGGTTTCAGGAAATGGATGGGGTTATAAATTATGTTTGTGGCATTGTGATTATGCATTAGAGGTTGTAGAAAGGGATATTTTCTATGGGAAGGTTGTTTGTTTGCAGATCCATTGGTTTGGATGGGTACTTTGTACCTTCATATATATATTTAGTCATTTTTTACTTCTATATGCACTCCACTACTGTTTAAAAGTAAATGATGTACAACCCCATTATTATGGGGGATGGTGTCACATCCCAACATCATGGTGGGATGATGGATGGCTGGCTGGTTATTTTCCCTTCTACGATACATTAACTCATAATTGATAGCCATAGACTATTCCAGATGATTATGGTGAATTTTTGAGTTTGATGTTTCTTTGAGTGACATGTGCATCCTAGGTGTCTTTGGGATGAGATGTGATTTCCATTCCTATGTGTCTTTGAGATGAGGTTGTCATATTGTGGCCTAGGTTTCTATGGGTGGAATGTGATGTGGTTCTAGCCGAGGTGATTATAGGTAGGATATGGTATGTTTCCCATGTGTGTGTGGGAATGCAGTGATAGTGGGGCTTGTAGAAGAGCATGTTAGCATCAGGACCTTCACCATTAGTGATGACCAGTAATCCCATGGGAAGTGTTGAGGGTTAACCTATCATCGATGTTTATAATACATTGATTTTCAGGACTTGTTTTTTCAGGTGAGCTTCCTTAGGATAGGTTTTGGTGGATATTACAACATGTTAATTTGTTTTGAGTTTATTTTTTTTCTCACATGAGAATTAGCATGTTTCCCCCACAAGTGAATGCGTGAATGAGTGAATTTGGATTTTACTTCTGATTATACATGTATTCTAGCCCTATATATATGAAACTTCTTTCTGGTTTCCCGGAGGACTACTTGGACCATGCTATGAATTACTAGCTCATAAATTGGGGATTGTAGTTGGGTCACTAATTACCTTTTGTTTTGGTACATACTTTGGAGACATTTTTATTTGTATCAATTTTCACTTTTATTATGCACATGACTTTGGGATTTTTTGTTTTGTTCATTGTTTATATATATATTTTTTGGAGTTTTATGGGGTTTATAACAATTATCTACTGATATTGGTCACTATTAAAAGGGTAATGCCTCAAATTTTGTGAGATTTCAATACCCTTACTAGTGGTTGCCACCTCAGGGCATACTAGAGGCAGGAATCAAGGGTAATTATCTCTTTTTCATCTTGAAGAAGGAACATCATGTTACTTTTCCAGGCCTACCCTCGTATTGACAAATTAGGTTTGTGACATAATGGTATCAAAGGTTAATTTTTGAGAGATAAGTTGGAGTTTGGAGTTAGTTATAGCGTGAAATTCATGGGATGGTAGAAAAAAAGGTGTTAGGAGATCCTGGTGTGTGACACAGGCCAAGGAAGATATGCTTGGACACTAGATATTAGGGCCCCTCATTATCTGATGAATGGACCTCAAGCCTACCGAATGACCTAGTAAGGCTACACCGTATTCAGGGTAGAGGCACTATGAAAGGTACATAAATCATGATGAATTTTGTTATTGTTTGTTTTAGGCTTTTTTTGTATATTAAAATTATACATAATTTGAATATTATTCTAAATATAATTCCATACTACTTTGGGTTAGGATTTCTTTGTTTGATTTTTGCTATGGAACTTCATCGTGATCCTCATGTGGTAAGAATAGTGGATGATCCATAGGCCGATCCTACTGAAAGGAAGATGGTTGATCCATTGGAGGTGGAAACCCAATGGTAGAGTATGCTTCGTGATATGAAGTGGAAGACGCTAGGAATGTATGAAGGTAGCGTTTCTGATAAAAATACGGAGAGTTTGATGGAGGAGTTGGTAATCACATTTAGATGGATCTGGTCTGCAACTGAGTATTGGGTTCCTATAGTGGTGAGATTGATGTGGGGTTATTCCCTTCATTCGTGGATGCTCTACCTAAGGGATATAAAGTATACTGATGTTTTCTGGGTCAATTTTGAGAATGATATCCTTGATGAATTCCTTTAATATACCATGATGGCCTAGTATATGTAAGAGATACTCTAACGACATCAGTGAAGTTTGTCAATACAGGAGTAGGAGATGTTGTTCAATGATTTCATATTATTTGTTCCAGATCACTTTCTGAATGAGGTGATTTGGGTGACATGGTTAGATGAGGAACTTTTTCCACCTCTCCAGTACACAGTTAATCCCTTAACCATCCCAACATACCTAGAGGTCCATAATAAGGTTGCTTTGGTTGGGGGTATTCACTCGTAAGGAGTTATACCATGATAGAGGAACCAGAAAGGTTCTACGAAGGGCAAGGATTCTAACACCAAGTCTCATGTTTTAGGCCTTCATGGTTTCAAGCAGTGGGAATATACCTCAATAGATTCATTTTCAACCTTCATGTCCCCATGAATTTATAATAGACATTGGACTGCGGTGTCTCACTATTGGAAGTCATGGAAACTTTCCGAGATAGTTCCATGTTTGAACTATGTATGCTGGTGGTGGGAATGTTCAGTGCCCACCTTAGTAATAGTTTCTAAATTGGCCATTTAAGATGCAGGGACAGCGAGCTCATAATCCCCCATAGAGAGATATAGTAGTTGGAGTCCAACCATAGGTTGTTCCATAGGGACCTAGACCATGACCTAGTCGAGGAAGTTATCGACAAAAATGACGAAAATGATATGTTTGTGGTTAGTTTCATGCCACAGATGTAGATTTTTAGAGGGGCTAGATATTGTTCGAGGTATATTTAGTGTATTCAAAACACGTTTTTGTAGTTTTCCTGATTCATGAGTTTCAAACCCCATTTTTCTCCCCATCTAGACCATGCTCTATGAGTAGACATATAGAGTCTTTACATAACACTTATGTTTATTATGAATGTCATAGGTTAGACAATCATGTTTGATGTTTTCATGGGATATATTATAATTTTGGGGCTGTATCAGTCTAGTGGGGATCTCTTGTTTCTTCAAATGTATCCATATGATGTCATTCATGGATTAAAATGGTTCCATTTCATTCATTATTTCATCAACTGCTTCCGTATGAGAATCATGTTTTCATATTTGGTAGGACAACATGTGATTTTCTTTTGAAAGAGGAGTTGTTTGAGGGGATATTGATGTGTGGATCCTCTTCATTACTTATTGTATTTGATGTTATTTGAATCAGTTGTTATTGATATGGAGTTGGTTTCTATAGTTTTTGGGTAATTCTAGGATCTCCTCCCAAATGAGGTTGTGAATATAACCCGTTGACGTAATTTTGATTTTTCAATAGATGTATTGTCAGATGATTCTCCGATTTTAAAGGTTCCTTATAAGATAGAATCTTTTGAGTTGCAGGAGATGCAGATTCAGATTGAAGACTTGATGACAAATATATTTATCCGGTTATTTGTGTCACAATGGGGTACACTTTTCTTGTTCCAAAATAAGGCATATGGTGATCTGAGGCTATGCATAGACTACTAGAGGTTCAATCATGTGACGGTCAATAACATTTAGGCTTTCTTATGGATAAGAAATATTTTTTACAGATTGAGTGGAAAATGTTGGTTTTATATGATCGATCAGTGGTATGGGTATCACGAGTTCATGTTGATAAAGATTGAATTTTAGAAAAAAAAGTTAGGTCCAGGTATGGAATTCTAGAGTTTTGGGTCTTGACATTTTTTGTCACGAACGCACCCTCCATGCTCAAGAATTCTATCTTCCATGATATTCTGGACCAGTTTGTCATTATGTTCATCCATGATACATTATCAACTCAATTTCATAATAGGTCATATTGAGAATATCCGAACTATAATAGAGTTCCTTGGACACCACCATCTCTATTGGAAGTTTTCAATGTGCATGTTATCGACCAGAGAGGTACACATCATCGTGAATGTTCTGTCCTAGTGTGGGATAGTAGTGGACCTGTCAAAGGTTGAGGATTTTTCTTCTAGTTTAAACCCAATAATGTGGTTGATATTCATATTTTTCATACTATAGTATGCTAATAACTTATATCTATAACTGATTTCCATCACGTAGGATCCTCGTTGATAGATCTGACCTGAAAAGGCCTATCATTTGTGTGGTGCGAGTAGTTCAATACAATGTTCAACTATATGAAGGGGTAGCTGGTTACTAATCCTGGGCTCCAGTTTCTAGAGTAGGGTGTGATATTCACCGTCTTTTTTTTATTCCCATATAGGCTTGGGTGTGTGTTGATACCGTAATTGGGAGTGATCTCTTCTGGGTCTATCCAGTTATATCCCCATTAATATAATTATGCCACCAACGATCTGGAGCAAGCATCATTTGTTTTTTCACTACAGTTGAAGTGAAATTAACTCATTGGGGATAGATTTTAAGATTTCAAAGATTATAAGAGCATGAGTAATATATTTTCCTAGTGAGATATGAACTTGTGACAGTTTAGGTGGACGATGTTTCTTTAGGACTACTTTTTAAAGATCCCGTACACCTCAATAAATTTAAATTTTATGACTGATTCCATAAGATGGAATTCATTTACCTTTGTATTCAAGAATCTATAGACACATGGATGGTGATGGAGGATATGGATGTCTTGATCGTAGTTGTATTAATGGATGGAGTTAGGGGTTTTCTATATCAGATAAATGTGTCCTGATCATTGAGGTAGTAGGTAGAGAATTTTTCATGGGAGGATTTGGTGGTGGTTGTGATGGATGATTGAACTGACCATGGTTATGCTCTAGAGTGATAGAATGTGTATGATTTGAATTAGATATTGTTACATGGGAATATATTTGTTTTTGTGGTGATGCATGAGTGAGTTATATTTGCGTTTAATATACTAACCTCATGGGTACTCCCCGATGTATCCAATATGTACAGTGGATTGATAGAGTGGTTATAGTGGAACAAGATGATGCAAGATGTGGCAGAGTTAATGGGAAACTGTATTGTGTGATAGAAAGTGAAGACTAAGAAACATTTTCCTAGTTCTTTGTTAAATCCCTTGAATTTCTCAGAGAATAAGTCAGATGAAATGGCCATGGATTTCATCATAAAATTACCTAGAGATCAGGGAGGATTCAATGCAATCTAGTTAGTTGTGTATTGGATTATGAAATCGGCTCACCTATTAGAAATTATGGAGTCTGGCACAATGGATGTCTTAAAGTAGAGGTGTGTGGTTGAGGTGGTGAAATTGCATGATGTTCTTAGATCAATTCCCTTTGATCAGGCTACATGTTTTAGCTCGTGAATATGGAGGGATTGTATCATGATTATAGAACATAGTTATTCTACTACACTACTTTCTTCCCTCTAACATATGGGTAGATAGAGAGGCCCATTGAGACGTTAGAAGATAATCTACAACATGCATCTTTGTTTTTTGTTGGTCTTGGGTGTGACATTTTCCATTGGTAGAGTTGGATTAAAACAACAACTATCACTCTACAATTGGCATGGCCCCATTTGAATATTTATATAGATATTCGTGTCGTTCACCATTTTTCGTGAAATATGATTGGGAAATGGTATTTCCTAGACATAATGTGGTGAATAGCATGGCATAGAATATTCAGAACATTCATGAGATGATAAAGGTATCACAAGACTAGAGTAAGTCACTTTTTGATCACAATATAAGTCCCATGGAGTTCGAGGATGGGGACAACATGTTCATGGAGGTTTCCCTAGATGTGGACATGAATGTTTTAGTAGAGGGAGAAACATTATCTCTGGTTCATCATACATTTCGAGGAATTGGGGAAATGTTGAATTGTGGAAAACCAATTGGCATTTCCACCAAATATGGAGATGATCCATGATATATTTCATATCTCCTAGTTTCATCGATATCATCTCAATGAATCCTAGGTCACTGACTAGGGAGGGTTGGATATCGAGGACAAAACCAAATTTTTGTTGTGACCAATGGATTTATAGGATTGATGGGAGAAGGTTCTATGTGGATGTTCTATTAGTTTGGATTGTATATTGTGTAGGAATGGTGGCCTAGATGGGAGTACTTCAGAAAGGGAGATTAAAAAGCATGCCCAAAACCAAGAGTTGTGTTTGTTTTTTTCTTGCATGTTTCGATTTGTGTTGTAATGATCAAACCATATTTATAAGATGAGTTGATTCATTATTCTATAAATAATGATAATTTACGAACATGTGAAAAGGGTGAGACTATATTTCGAATCAAACTGCATTAATTGATATATGATTGACATTGTTGTGGAGAGTAATTGTCACCCATAGAAGATAGTATATTAACATAGAGTTGTGAATTTCTTAATTCATGTTTCGGAATTGGTTGTACTTGTGTGGGAGATCATTTGGATATTTGGGTTAGCAGATTGGGGAGGAGGTTTTCTTGAATGTTTAGGATTCACTCCACCTTTTGAAAACCATTGGGTAATTTATCCTTGACTGTAATCTTATGTGGTGGTTGTTCATAACCCCACTTAATTTGGTTTTGGATTTGAATTATTGGTGGAGAGAATAGTTTGAGAGGCATCTAATGTAATATCCAGGGCATGTATAGTCCATTACTATGTAAAACATGTAGTGTTTGGGGTGTTCTGGGAGGGGACGGTATGTCCTATCATGTGTTTCTCAAAATTCAATTTTCCAAAGGTAGTTCACGTCTGTGACCCATCATCGGTAGGTCACATCTATATATCATGTTGGTGATCATATTTCGTTCTAATTAGGTATTTCTTTGTCTATGTTTCAATTGTGCATCATGAAGGGGGGTATATTGATGATTTATTATAAACATTTTAGGAACTATTTTAAATGACGATATAAATGAGATTATGGGAAGATGATGATGATGATGATCATTTGTTTTATCAATTATATTTGATCCATATTTTGAGTTCTATAGGTTGTTTTATTATTAAAATCATGGCCATTTGTGGTCTCTGTTTTCACCCCATACTTCTGAATTATTGTTTTAAATATTCTTTTTAATGGATTTGTATAAGAAAAAAATAGTAGTTATGTACATTAAATTATATAAATGGATTCCCCATGATTGAAATAGTTTATTTTATCACCCCTAAATAATTAAAGTGGAATTAATGAACTAGTGTTGTAAAATCTAAATACTTATTGAGTGTTGGGAATTGTTGTGTGATGTGTGTGGTTTTTTTTGGAAAATGAATCTTGTGTTGATCATTTGGTTTTGTGGCTTGGGTTGTGGTCATGTGTATGGTGTGGTACATGTGGTGAGTTGTTATCTCATTTTGTAAGATTGATTGATTATGGAATGGATGAACATTGGTGGACAATGGGTCTGCATATGAGTTGTTTTGTGGTTATTGGGAATGGTCTGTCTATTTGAGGGGACAATAATCTAGTTGAATGTTGTATTTTTATGGATATGGTGTTTTCGTGCAGTGGGGCTGTTGAGGATTCATTCAGAGGGATAAATATTAAGATGGATTTAGTTCCCATTCATGGGTGTTTCACCCAGAGTTTCTAGAGAAATTTTTATGTTGTGTGTGGTGGTTATGAGGTAACTTGTAGTGCACTCAGTTTGGTATTTTCTAAGGTAGGGATGGAAAAATAATTAAATTAATTATTTAACGAGGATTTATAATTGTATAAATGAGTAGACTCTGGTTTTGAAATAAATAATTGGTGGGTTGTATGTTTATGAATTAGATGTGGTAGCTAGGGAAGATTTGTCTAGGAAGGTTTCTTTTTTAAGAACCTATAGTTTTGGTTGAGTGTTTCATATATATATATATATATATATATATTATTTTAGTTAATTTTTATTTTTATACTAACCCCATGCATGATAATAAATACATATTGAACACCCCCATTGTTATGGGGGAGGGTGTCCTTTAGCAACATCTTTATGGGAGGATGGATGGATGATTATTGTCTCTTTATATCTCTCTCTTCTAGGAATTAGTGTCCCTAGACTCTCTTGGTAGTTTGTTCTATAGATGTGTGGCCCAGGTGTCATCGGGAATAGTTTACATCCCATGTGTCTTTTGATGAGATATCTTGTTCTTTCGTAGGTGTATTCTAGATGAAGTTGTGGGTTTTTGGCCTAGGTGTCTGTAGATGGTATGTGATGTATTTGGGGTCCAAGTAGTTACAAGCGATATGTGGCATGATTCCTCGGAGTGTGCGGTATGGTTGGGATAGTGGGGAATGTAGAAGAGAATCATAGTGTCATGAATTTCACCAATCTTGATGATCCATTAACCAATGGGATGTGGTGCAGGGTACCCTATCATCGATGTGCATACTACTTTACATTATATAACATGCTTAATTTGGTGAGCATTCCATAGTGGGGTTGGGGTGGATAGTATGCATTCTTATTTTCTTTTGAGTTTAAACTATTTTCTCATAGGGTAATTAGTATGTTTTCTCCACCTACGCATGTGAGTCTTTATATTTTCCTACTTAGTATAATTTTATGCTCACACTACGTGTATAATGTTTCTTTAGAGCTTCCTAGAAGATTATGTTGACCGTACTGGGCATTAATATTGTAAATGTTGGGGACCGTTGATGTGTCACATTGTTCCCTTTATATAGATACATAATATAGTGAAATATGTATTTGTATAGGTTTTCACTTTTCTTTTGGACAGGTATGTGGGATGGTTTGGTTTTACATTTGTTTATATATATCTATCATAGAGTTGTTTGGAGTTGATACATCTTATCACCCAATCTAGGTAACTGTAAAAATTATAATGCCACAAATATGGTGGAATTTCAACACCGATGGTGCTAGTGGTAACCCAGGGGCCTAATTTAGTCCGGACTCGGGTGGGGGGGGGGGGTTCAATATATTTTTTCCTCTTTTAGAAGGATGTTCACTAGACTTTTCCATCCATTCTCTCATCTAGATAGAGGAGGGTCATGACATGTTCATACCTCAATCTTCCACCTTTATTTCCTCTTTTTTCATAATTTTATTCAGTTATATTTGATAGTGATATATATATTTTGTGAGATCTAGATATATGATTCTATATCTACAACAATATTTTCAAGATCCTGAAAATCTTGAATCTTGATTTAGTTTTTTGCGATTCGGATCTTGATCTACATCGTTGTCATGCTAATTTTTTTTATTTCAGTTGGGCATTTCATCTTCAATATATTGAGCTTGGTGATATAATATACAATTCACATAGTTCCCACCTTGATACATGTATAATTTTATTATAATTTATAACGTTCATTAAAAATTATATTTATTAATTTAGGTTACATAACATGACTAACTGACAAATTGGTTTATTGTTGATTTTGAGGATTAATTGGGGAGTTAATCATGGGATTAAGGGGACTCCGTTTTGATGATTAATTAGGGATTTGATCATGGGTTTTAGGATTTGGCCATTAGATAATTTATTGATTAATTAATTATAATATCTAGGGATTTGAGATTTAGATAATGTCTAATTGATTTATTCGATAAATTAATGAAATACATGACTAATTTGAGGATCATTACAAGAATAAGGATCTCCCATATAGATAGTTAATTAGAGAATTAATTACGAGGATTATGTGCTTACTAAATAGATCAATAATAGGAATATTAATTAAGAGATGTGTAGATATGTGATTTTGATAATTAATCATGGGATTAATTATGAGATGTAGATATATTTAGTTTAAGATAATTAATTGTTGAATTAATTATGTGATATCTAGATATATAAATTGATATAATTAATGGTATATTAATAATGAAATACCAATATATATTTTTTGAAATAATTAAATTAATAATTAACTATGAAATATCATGATATATGATTTACTGTAATTAATTATAAAATTAAATATAATATATAAGGATATATAATATGAGAAAATTAATTATAAACATAATTATGAAATATTAAAATATATGATTTGAGTTAATTAATTATAGAATTAATACTGATGTATTGAGATATATGAACTGAGATAATTAATTTTACTATTAATTATAAGATATTTGGATTGTTGATTTGAATAATCAGTTGACGAACTAGTTACTGGATAATGAGTTCTTGATAATAAATAGTTATTTAATGAAATAATTTAGTGAGATGACATGATTAAATAATAAGAGAGTTAAGAAATGGTAATTTAGTGATAAACTTATTAGTGAATTCTTAATGAGAATGGGATATTTAATTACTTGTAGAATTAATTAGTGAGAATCACTGGATTAATTAACAGATGAATTAACTATTGTATGTTATATGATTATGTAATTGTTGAATAAAATATTTATATTGATGTGAGTAATTAATTCAAAAAATAATTAATTGATTAATTTAATTATTTAATAGAAAAAATAAATAATAGGATTTATTGGTTTGATTAATTAAATATGGAATTAATTAATAATATTTACATAAAAAAAATTGTGAATTAATTGATGTTATTGATTCTGTAAATGGAATTTTGATTTAGTTAATGTATTAAACGTGAATAAGTACCCTATAAAAATTATTACTATCATTGATGTGATTAGTTAATTTTTGAATTAACTAAATTAACTGATGTGAATAGTAAATTGTTTTTAACCGAAGAAACTTTTCTATTTACTTAATTGATTTATTTACTAATTCGATTGATGTGATTAATTAATTTTTGAATAATTTCATGTATTTTATGTGATTAATTAATCTTCATATTTTTAAATATTCTTTATGTGATAAGATAATAATAAAATTAAATAGTGGTACTGATGTTATTAATTAATTAATTTTCATATTTATGAATGGTGTTATGTTTATTTAGTCGAGAAATAAAGAATTTTGACATGATCATTATAATGTGTGAGTTATGAAGGGTAACATGCTTATTGAATTATATATTTCTATATTGTGAATGGTTACATGGAAATTCATCTATGTATTATTAATGGTAACATAATGATTCAATTATGTGATATTATATGATGAATGGTAACATGGAAAATCAAATGTGATATCCCATGGGAATATAAGGGATTCTGGCTTGATCTGAAGCATCTATTATGGATTGGGTGTCCTCATGGAACCTATGGGTTTGTGTGGTTTAATATAGAATATTTAATAATGTTATTATCTATTTATTTATGAATTATATTTGTTTTATTATATGACTACATACACTTTTGTTGTCTTTAATTATTTTAGGAATTGTTTGTGGTGCCATAGTGAGTCGTACTCATACCTTATTCATGATGAATAATCGGTAACAAAATTGAACTTTTTTTCAAGATATGTTAAAGGAATTTCTAATGAGTATGATGAATGAGATGTGATAGGGCATGGATGATGGAACCAGACCTAGATTGAGATAGACAAGGGGTTCATTAGTTTCATTATGTTTGATTTTCATTTTTGAAAATTGGCATGTACATTATATTGATTTTTTTTATTTTTTACATTGTACTTCATGCATTGGTTATCATTAAATATTAGTATTTTTTATCATCATATGTTTCCTCTATTGTTTATTTTTTTCTTATGGTGTGTTACTTTGAAAAAAAATAAGATGGTATAGTCTTTCATGACTTATAATGGACCCTCATTGCTATTCGGCAGCCCATGGAATATGGGGATGTTCACATTTGGTAATGAGACTGACCAGTTTGGGACACTAGTGTGTGTCCCCCAATCTACAATGTTGCATTCTCTACCCCAAATTTTTTTCAAATATCTCCCTAATCTAATTCACACATTATCATAAATATACTGATGTGTTTGTATGTTTAGAGTTATACTTACACATACACACACTTCCATCAAATTTGTAACTAATTCAACATTCATGAGTACAATGGACTACCACCACGCAAAACAATATCATTCATTTTTCCCTTTCCACAACTACTGGTTGAAATAATTATGGTAATAATATTTTGATATAATATTTTTTAAATTAGTGATTTCATTATGTTTCTATAATTATTATATATTTCTTACCACCATTAATTCCATTTTCTGAAAATGAAAATATAGTATTTCAAGATGTTTAGATTACAGTCTCCTCAATATGATGATATTCCTTCATGATTTTCATTGAATGTAATAAGAATATGATTATTTAAATATATCATATATATGGTATATTAATTATATTCATGTAATAATTCTGTATCATTACACATAACATGTCATTTTCTTCTCTCTAGTACACACACTATAAAAGTGATAACATCAGTCATGGATAAGTGGACTACAAAATCTTAAAAGTGGTGTGATTATTCATTTTTAGTCACCACATCACAAGAATGACATAAAAATGTATAAATAATTAAATAATATGGTATTAATGATAATATAACATATGTTTATAAGTGAAAAAAAATTAATTATAAACATTGAAATGTTATTATTAATGTGTATATATAACATAATATTATTAATAATAAATATAGGTGAAAGTAATGACAAATCAGACTCAATGTAAGGGATTTGTTTACTAAATTTTAATTGAATGCGTTTAACTTGTGTTTCACTATTTATGTTATTACATGAATATGTGTGAATTGAACACTTATTATATTTTTTTGTTTCCAATTTCATTGGGTGTATTTAAATTTGTGATAAGAAAATATATTTTTTATTTATTATCAATCCAATGATACGATCATTCAATGGTATTTTCATCTCACTTTTTCCATTTGTGGTTTATATGTCATATTCACTGACTATATATTTTTTATGGTGTGGATATTATCCAATTAGATATATTTTATCAACAATTATTTTATATTAATGGAATACAAATGTTTCATTTGATGATTTTTAGTTTTTTGGCATTTTATTAAAATGATTCCATATTTTTAAGGCGGTTCTCCTCAATTTACCTTCCATTGTGATATTTTTGTTATTATACACGTAATTAAATTTTTATGGTTTATATAATTGTCAATGACATGTTATATCCTGAATATATTATTATTTCATGATATTAATTTATTCAATTCATGTGACTCTATCAGATATTTCATGGTTTTATAGTTACCCAATTAGTAGGGGTTTTTTAAGTCTCGCGTTTATCATTATGAGACTTGTGCCATATTTAATACTTATTCATGTTGTTTGGTTTCTATATTGACCATGATTAAATATTATGATTCATATAAAAAATTAAGGGATATAATTATCTAGTTGATGATATAAATTTCAAGGGGTTTATGGTTTCCATGTAACTAATGCGGTAGTAGATTTTTTTTAAAAAAATTAATTGAGACATTTTTAAGTTGTAAATCTATATTAATTTATTTTGTGTACAAAATACTCCATTGAAATTTTATACAATGAATCAACCTGTTCTCATGATATTAAATGTTTCAATTATTTTAATTACGTTTATTCAATAGTATTGATATTCAGATGTTTCAATATGGTATGGGAAAATTTGTAATAATTAAATATAATTTCCTCAAGAATGTTTTTTAATGATCATTTTAATGATATTTAAATTCTTCAATTTAAAAAGAAATGTTATTACATATCCTCAAATGATGATATTTTTCATTTATACCATCCCCATTCTTTGGTGGATGGATTAAGATTATATCCATGAAATTTTAATGGAATCTAGTTTATCTCAATGAGTAAATCATTATTCAATAAGATTGATTTGGAAATAATTTTTTCCATATATTAATCATGTTTCACTGATATATTCATGGATCCTGTTTCTTTTCAATGTGTCAATAATGTTTCAAATACAATTTTATTGTGCCAATTTTTTATATCAGTTAATAGTCATTAAAAGAGATTGTTATGAATCCCTTTTCTTAAATATGGGATAACAATGATTCAAATAGATTTAATGGGAACACATGTTTTATCATTGGGTTAATCATGCTTCATGACATTGAAATGATACTCATTTCATTTACATTGTTGAGTTTTGTAGTAAAAGTGATAATTATTTTTTTCTAATAGATTTATTCATGTTGTTGTTATTGGACATATTGCATGATGATGAGGTTTATATTGCACTGAGCGATCACATTACATCGTAAATGATGGGGAGACCTAGATATAACTAAGTGAACTTATTATAGAAAGTATATTTTGTTTCCCAGATAGTTCATAGTGAGACTGTTATAGCTTATATTATGGGGTTTCCCTAATATCAAAGGGTGATCCCATTACTGATATACAATGCATTGTGTAAAGAAAATATTTTAATTCATCTATATGGATATTTTAATTATAAAGAGTTTTAAATGGATTTATTAAATTGATTATCCAAGATAAAAAAAACCCTTTTAATTTAATGTTATGTGTTAATAAATATTTTTATGATAGAGAATTATTTCATAAGTATCTTGATAATTTATTTTTATAACATATGTCATCTTTGTGTTAATATTTTATGATCCATGTATTGTTAGGTATGTGTTATTTTATTATTAAATAATGTATTGTCATTATGTCATCATTCCCTTATACACTATTATTCTCATTGATGACACTCATTTGTTAATTCATTTGTTTTACCATACCGATTGTATGAGCTAACGATTCTTATGTTACATTTACCATGGTTATAAATAATAAGCTTGAATGATTTATGTCTTAAATAATATCACATCGATGATTCCAATTACCTAATGTGATGTAATATAATATGGGCTAAATAGAAGATATATTATTAGGAGGAATTGGGATTTTTTTGTAGGAATTTGTCCAAATTCTCTAATCATCTAAACATAAAAGTTCCTTTAAAATGAAACTGAACCAATCTATCCTGTTGATGTTGTAATGATTAACGAAATAGAATCTCTCACAATTATTAGTATAATCAAAGAAATGTAATATTATTGATTTCAGAAAAGGGATTAGGTGCATGGGTTGGGGGATAGTATATTGGGTATCAATGTTTGTTTAAAAAAATATTATTGAGTCTATTTGTTCATATAATTTTATCTAATTATTAAAGGATAACTTCAATGTCATATTTGATTAAATTTGATCATAATATCAATATTAGTGACACCATATTATGGGGTTTTAAGAGGTATTTGTTTAAGTGCCTAATGACATTTTTGGAGACATATTATTGGGATGAAGTATAAATTAAAACCATTTTAATATTTAGTATTACATTAAGTTTTTATGAAATAGGATTAATTGTATTGATAACCATTTGGGTGTTCTTGATCATTGAAATTTAGGTAATTATGGGAAAAATTATCATCGTATAGAAACCTATATGATTGAAACCTTATTTGGTGACTAAGTGATTAATGTCGCTTCATGTGAATACCCCTTTTTTGGAGTGTGGAATCTAGATTGTATGTGATAATATGTTATATTAAAACAATCATTATTTTTTAATTTATTTGTTATATATTATTATTGACTGATTTATTTTCATATTTGGTAATTACTTTTTATTTTTTAAGATTAGTGTTTCATATTAAGGTTCACTTTATTTGGAAATTATTTTACCAAGAGAAAACCATTTTGGTTGTGGTTAATGAATTAATTATAGTTTAATAACATGTAAATCCCATTGATGGTTATGTGGTCATTATATATTGATTTTATTTTTTATGAATTAAAAATTTATATTCAATACTTATTATTTGGATGAAAACATTAGATTTTTATCAATATTTATTGAGGAATGAAATTCTATTCATAATGTAAGTATAATTATTTCTTCCGATTGGTCTAGACTGTACGTGAATAATTTTACTAAATGTGAAAAGTTATTGAAAAAAAATATTATCCCATTACATTCAATTCTGATGAATAGATCAAATTTTGATGATAAAAAATTTATGTTCATAGTGTCCTCAAATATCAATTTATTGTTTATTTTTTATCAGCAACATCAATCAATCTAAAATTTTATTTACTTTCTTATTCTATTGTAACCCATATTCACTCTATGGGGAATAATAGTTGTGTATTACCATAATTAAACTATATATTTTCTAATTTAATGGTATAATGGATATTTTCTCTATTTCATTTGTATGACTTGGGTTTCAAAAATGCAATTCTAAAAAAATAATCCCTTGATAGACAAGATGAATTTTGAATGAGAAATGAATTTTATGGGGCAGGCCATGACATCGTGATATTTTTTGAAATATTTTATTCCAATTGAATTAGTATTCAGAGATACAGTTTTTTACATGAAATATAAACTTTATCTTATAACACCAGTTTTGTTTCACTCAACGTCAAGTACCTTTGATGACTTATGTTACACACATGACCTAGACATAAAAGAAAACAATATATTATTATTATTATTATTATTATTATTATTATTGTAATCACCTAGGAATTAGAATGATGGGAATTAATGAGATTAAATAAGTTATTAAATTATAATTTTTAAATTATTACATAATAAAGTCAATGGTTAATAATTAATTATAAATGAAAATAAAAACCAATGCAATATATAGTATATGTATCAATAGAAAACTATTTTTATGACTGGAATATCATTTTGTAAAAATATATTAAATTAGTTATTACTGAATAATCAAATTATTTAAATTTATTTTTATCTATTTAATAATTTTATTTTGAATTATTCTAGTTTTTTTGATGCAATTAATATTTGAATAAATACAATTTTATACATAAAAAGATGTATACTTTTAAAAGAATGTCTTGCTATCTTTTAACAGAGGACATGATTGAATACTAACTTTTTACACTTTTAAAATTCTTATATGGTAATATGATTTTTTTTATTTGTGTCTGTAAAATTACCTTCAGTGTTTTTTCTTAATTTTTTAAGAATATTTATTTTTTATGACTACTACATAAGAATGATTTTAATTTGAAAACATATTTTTCGTATAAATATTTTATTGTGATAAATTATATTTTTATTCGAGTTTCGATTATAATTATATAAATTATATTCCATTTAATCAAATTTAGGACATTTGAATAATCTTCTTTGTGATATTAGATATAAAAACATAAAAAAATTTAGTTTTCTTTTTTAAAAATACGAATAGACATTTTGTCTGTGAGATAAATTTAAAAATATTTTCCTTCCATTTATTGATGGGAATTTTTAAAAATTGATTCCATATTTCGAATCATCATAACATATAATGTTTAATTTTTGAAATTAAATTTTTAATCGAAAATATTAGTGAATGAATTTAAAATTAATTATGGTGATTATGGTAAAAATGTGTTGACATAGTTGTAAAAAAGAGATTTTTAGTTGGAAAATGAATTAAAAACATGTTCAAACCCAATTTTGTGCCCTATATTCTATAGTGTACCCTATTTTATTAAATAATTTATTCATTAGAGGAATATTAGGTAATTTATACCTCCCAATAGTGTTCACCTTTTTGTAATTATAAGAATTCCACTCCCCCTCCAATATAAAAAGAAACTCATTTTCCACACTTTAAAACATCATTCATGTCCTTTGTGTTTTCCTAAAAAAATAAAAAATAATCTCCCAAAAACAATCATATCATCCTATATGACTTATCATGAGATGAAACAAAAATTTGGATGTCACCTGGTCGAAACAAAATTTTGTTACCTATAGATGATGTATAATTCTTTAATAAGAATATTTTTTTTATTTCAATTTCGACACCATCAATTATTATTATTCCATGATTATATAAAAAAATAATTATCCTAAATATAATGATTTTTTATGTTATGGGACCAATAAACACCTACACACACTACAATTAAATGTGTATCTAAATCATTGTTCAGGTGTATGGAAAAATTCCACAACACTAAATGATGTCATTAATTTCTCCTTCACACACTCTCATGGTTTGAACTAAATATGTAAATACCATTTTATATGATATAAATGATATTTTTGATTCATTAATTATTATATAACTAATACCTTCATGATTTCAATATTTTGGACATAAAAAACATTCTTGTGTGGATGTGTGGGTACCACCTCCTCAAACTAATCTAATTCATTCACCCATTATATTTAATTTATCAAGGATAGTCTTAATGAATTAATCTAATATTAAAAAAATATTTAGGATATAAATGGTATATATTTATTTTGGTACATGTAACATATCATTTTTTTCATTCCATTTTATACACTGAAAAAATATAATGTCATTTGTGGATGTGTGGGCTACTTGCTCATAAATGGGATCTGATTATTCCTTTTTCATTCCCACCTCTAAATAATGATATATATAACTATAAAAAAGAATAAATATTTTCTTTATGATTATATTTTTATTTTGTAAAGATAAACATTTGTCTCCATTTTCCTATATTAATTAAGGAAAAATGAGAACGTTGATCAAGTGTTAGTATAACCTAATGTTTCCATCATAATAACCCTTTTTTATTTTTCATTAAAATATTTTATATTTGTTTTTATATTATAATTTATGTAAAAATGAAAAAATTATGCCGTTTTTATAAGTATGGAGTTTTATAAAAAAATATATAATTGATGCTGGTCTATCTATCAATGTATGTTTTAATACATAAGAAGAATATGGTCAAAACATACGACACAAAAATATTATATTCCTTATTTTTATTTAAATTTATTTTCAGTTAAATAAAATAAATAATAAACATCTAATATTTTTTGAATATTTCAATTAATTAACATGAATTTTTATTTAGGAAGATAGTGGAAAATTATGACAAATCATCCTCAAGTTAAAGATTATTTCAACTCAATTTCCAATTATAAGGTTATAATTATATTTCATTGTATATTTTATTCCATGAATATATGTTAAATTTTAGATGATTAAATAATGATTTACTTCTAAAATTATAATGGAGTTTTGAAATTTTTTTACTTAATTATTATTATTTTTAATCTCACTACAATGATGTGATCTTTGTTATGGATTTTAAATCACATTTTACATCTATAAGATAAATTTCATATTCACCACATTTATATTCAATGTAGTGTATCCACTTCCCAATTTGATATATAATATCTTGAATAATTTTAAATTCATTTTATTTAATTTTTTCATTATATGATTTTTAATTTTCGACCTTTTGATCCAATTGTTAACACAGTGGTAAGGTGGTTCATCTCAGTTCGTATTCCATTGAGAATTAATTTTTATTATGAACCGAATTTATTTTATATCTTGTATAAAATATGATATGGAATGTTATATCATGAATATAATTTTGTTTTCAATATGTGTCAATTCTCAATTTATTTTATTATTTCACAGTTCTTGAGGTTCAAATTTTAATCTAGTTGGGTGGATTTTTTCTCTACAATATTTTTATAATGTGAGATAAATTTATATTCACCACTTATTATTACTTTTTGGTGTATATATTTCCTATTCATGTATTTTATGAGTTTTATAAATATATTTATTGGGATATAAATATACATTTTTTGACATTTTTTTCAACGGGTTTATGTTTTCAATGTTACTAATTTGTTATTGGGTTTCTATAAAAAAATTCCTTCTTTAGGACATTTGTTATGCATTAGGCCTATATTTATTTATGAGGGGTTGATTTCATATTGAAAATGTTACATCAGAAACCTTTTTATTCTCATGATATTCACGTTTTTATTAAATGTTATTTCATTCATGATGATTGTTATTCAAAAGATTTAATGTGGTGTGGGACACTATAGAATATTTGAAAAAGATTTTAGTATTGATTTGTTTAATGATATTTCCTTTGGTATTTCAATTCATCATCAACAAAACCCATTCATGTTATATACTCCCTCTAAGGATATTTTACATTTACATCATCCTTAATATTTTCTGTATGGATTCATATTACGTCAATGAGATTGTTTTGGAAGCCATTTCTTTTCCATGGGTTAATCAAAATTAAAAGATTTTTTTAAACATTTCTTTTCTATTGTTTAATATGGTTTCAAATATAATTTAATGGAACCTATTTAATTTTATGGCTAAATAACATTGTAATGATATTATTATGTATCACATTTCATTCAAATTGGTTATTCAATTTATAGAGAGGTTGTTTAGGAATTTGTTTCTTATACATGGGTTATTCATGGTTCATGATGTTGACATGATAGTAATTAATTTTCCACAGGTCAATCAGGTTTTAGATGGAGTAATTTTTGTTTTAATGATTTTTACTCATGTTGTGGTTATTATAAATCCTACATGATGGGGTGGCATAGATATTGTAATGTGAACCAATTAAAGATTACATTATGGCACGACCTATATAGCACCATTTTTCCTAGTAAAAACATACATGATGGGTTGGACAATATTGTGTCTGGTGGGCCGGTTAATCATTACACAATGTGGAGACATAACTAGTGTTCGGGTAATCCCATTATAGCTCTCTAATTAATAATTTAATGATTATATTTTATGTCTTCTATATATTTATTCTAATTATAGGTTTTTTGAAAGGGTATTATGAATTAGATTTTCCAAGTTACAAAAAAATAGTTTCAATTTGTTTACATGTTTTTATTGTTTCTAGTGATCTTGTTTGATATCATAAGTCTTTTGATTATTGATTTTGATAATACCTTAATTTTTTTTATTTTAATATTTTAAGATTTAGGTATTCAGTTGTTTGGGTTCTTTTATGATTTTCTCTTGTAATTTTATTATGTCATCATACCCATGATTACCTTTTCCCATAGTGATTGCTTAATCTCATCCTTCTTATGTTTCCTTTTTAAATATGGTCTAATGAATTATGTTAAATGATTTATATCTAGTAAGGATTCTAAAATGATGATTTTTATGACCAATTTTTAAATAAAAAATTACATGTAAAATATATGAAATTTGCTTCTCACACATAATGAAATGTTTTATAACACTTATGAATAATATTAATTATAATATAATTGAATATAGTTGGTCTTTATTTTTTCAGTAATTAACAAAACAAGAAATGGTGTAAAAAGTTGAAAATTTTGGTGTGGTAAACAAATTACTTCATTGATGGAATTTTAATTAAAAAAACATTGTTGGAAATCAAGAAAAACTAAAAAAATATAATATAATTTATTTATTAAAAGCAATAGATTTGAATTTAATATGAATTTGTCGTATAATATATTCTTGAGTCATTTATTTTTAAATCCTTCTAATACAATTTGTGGGATTCTATTAAGTGCATAATGTATCATAAATGTAACCTTAAAAATGGGATGGTCATTAAGAATATAGGTACCATTTTATGATTGTCTCTAATGTAAAAACATTTTTGGGGACACTAGAATATCATTAGGTTGGTTATGCAAATTATTTTTGCCCTGATATTGTCTCTTGATAACATTTTCTATGTTTATAATACCATTTACACCTAGTAGTGAAACCCTTAGGAATGTTAAATTTTGAATATGGTTTATTTTATCCATAAAAATGATTTAATAAATAGCTACACACCCAAATATCAAAAAATCATATGATTTAAGACTAGGATAAATCCCTATGTAAAAATATTGGTATTTTTTACATGACAAACAATGTGTTCAATTATGAAATTTGGCTATTTGATCACTAAATTGATATGATGTATGAAGTCTTCCATTCATTTGGTTTAAATTCAATAAATCTCCAAAATTAAAATATATAATACATGATACTGACACATATATTATTCTCTATATTTATTTATGGAATAATACACAATAATCTTATTAAATTAACATTTTGGTATAAAAAATAAAATAGTTAATGGTTGGTATCAATTAGTTAGATGTGGTCTCATGTATATGATTTCTTGTTATATTATTGTAATTTCATGACCCCAGTTACCAAGAATCAGGGTATTATTACATTACATTGGCATGATATAAGGAACATTGTCCTGAAAGACTGATCAGTTTTGTTACTACTGAAGTACTCGATTCATATATATGTTTTACATTACATCATGAAAAAAACAACAATGTTCCCCCTTTGAACACTCTTATATCCCTTAGCATATTCTTGTAGGTTTATCATAATATACTTCTTTGGATCCTAGGATAAAATAAAACATAATTATGGGATGAGCTTTGATGCTCAGTAAGGATAAAAATTTACCGGAAACTATCATAAATATGAAAAAACATTTAAGGCGCTGTATTAGCCTTGAACATAATAATTTTAAATATAAACATCAGCTTCATATGGAAATTATAAATAAAATAATGCCACTTAAATAATCATATGGATATTCTACTAGTCGAATAATCACATTTAAGATCAATAGCCGATTTCATAAAGATGGAATGCATAATGCCAATCGTCATAACCACATAGTCAAGTCCTAGTGGCAAGACTACAAATAATATTTTTTCAAGTCCTTCTGCTAAGACAATAGTTTGTCTCTTGAGACCCACTGATGCATCAAAGATCTATAACGGGCTCCACTCATATCATAATAAGTCTAATGCATTCCTCATATGAAAAGGATTAAACATAATGTAAACATTCATATTAAATCTATCATGTGAAATTTCAATATATTATCCATAAATCATTAATGGTATAAAAATAACACATCCACTATAAAAAATATCACAAAACCTTAAATAGATTATGAATAATTTTCATCGAAATAAATAAACCTAGATCAAGAATTATATCCCGTAAAGGATGTTAACATAGTTGAAAATTATCAGTATAAATCATTGAGTTAAATATCCATGTTTCATGGAAACATCTAAATGTCTCACTATTTATCAAGAAGCTATTTAAATAGAATTTTGAATCAAATTTTCTAATAACACATTGAAACACTTAAAAGGAATTTCAATTTTAAAACACTAAAGTACATATAAATAAAACCTTAAACCAATTTTAGAGACATTGACATTAATGAGAATGATTTGGAAGAATAAATTTTTAAATCATTTAAACTGATATTTTAATTAGATTTCCTAACCAAATGAGAGATGAATAATTAAAAATAATTAGGGTAATAAAAACATTATAATATCATGAGAATAAAGGGATTCATGATATACTATGTCAAAGTAAATATATACCGCAAATAAAAGTGAATTTGTGCATAACAACAATGATGTCTCAATTGAATGTAAGTTGATATGAATTCCTTTATAAAGGATTTATAATTATGTTAATGATAAATAAATGACATAGTTATGTGTGAAAAATATAAATACACTAAATATGATTAGATATTTAATGTAAATAAACTAGTGTACATTCCCACATATTCTTGTAAAAAATAGACCAATTACTTGGATGTTTAACTCAATGAATATAAATTGAGTTAAATTACTGTTATCATGTTTATATCGATGACATGAGAACTTATAAATGTAGTGATTATGTGTATAAAAATTATATCACCACAAAGGGGAGTGGAAATTACTACATTATTATGTAAATTGTGATTTCAGACATTATATTGGAGTAAAGTAATCAATGATGTTTGTGTAAAACTGAATGAGAGGGAATTGAAACATGAAATTCCCTTACCGATTTGGTAACTTTCGAAACATACACACCATGAAAGAAGGATCATCCAATGTTGATGTAAATAACCATAAATTAAATTATATTACACAAATAATAAAATCATTGGCAGTTCATACACCACCCAAAATGTAATAGTGGAAAATATAACACGAATCTCACTGGAATGAAAGTGAGATGAAATCCCCATAGGTTAGATTTCAGACCAAATTAAGGATTTTATGTCCATATGAGGGATGTTGGAGGGATATTTGGGAAGGGGATGGCCAAGCCAAATGGATTTGGTGGTGTGATTCAGAGAGAAGGGCATGTGGCCTTTTATAAGAGGGGTGGGGGTAATTTAGGAAAAGCATGAAATATTTTTTAATAATAAAATCATTTTCAGTTTCTAAGGGCTCAAAAATAATTTCTTTCGAGTATAAGGATGGTATGGGTTGAAAAAATGTCAAAAAAATGTTTTATACAGGTTTATGTTACCATATTAGCCTTATCTTTTATATTTAACTTTTTAGTTAAATAGGTTGACATTTACCATTTTCTTGATATTTTTATATTATATGGTTAATAATCCAACTATAAAAAGACAAAAGATCTACAAGGGGTTCATTATTAATATATATAACCTTATCTATATCCTTTGGATGATCCTTATATTTTTATGATTATTGTATCAATTAATAATATAGTATTTGTTTTAAAAACATTATTATGTCAATTTTGACACTATTTAATATTTGATTTTTATGAAAGCTATAAATACATTATTAATTCTAATAAAATTTATTTAATATAACATAATAAGTAATATTAACCTTTAAAATTCGTGTAATATATCAGAAGTATAAATTTACATTTATTTGGATATTTATATTATAAGTATTTTAATATTTCATTAATAAGGTAATTACTCCATAATCATTGTGTCATAAATAAATTAACTTATTTAATGTATAAAAATTCTAAATAAAATAAAATTATGTAAAAAATATATTTATCTTTATAATGAATATTTATAATCTAATTTATCATATGTGTAACCCAATATAAAAAATGGGTTATTTATTAAACATTGAATTTAAAACATTTAACTCTTTTTAAAATAAATTAATAATAAACAACCTAATCTAATCCAATAGGGAATAAAGGATTATATTTTATTCCTAATGTTTTTTGGTCAAATTTAATGTATCAAATTGAATTAGGACAAGTGTAAGGGTAATTATTATATCATTTTTTCTTTAAATTACCCAATTTACTTTTAACCGTGGTAAATAAAAGTAAAAAGTAACTATTCACAAATTTTTTTTTCATATTATTGAACCATATTTTACTTAATGATATTTACCAAGTCTCTTGGATTTTTGAAATTCAATTCACAGAATCAGTAAAATAATGTTTTATGCATATTTGGAAATGTTCATAGAAGATTGGTAAAAGAGGATAAAAAGTTCAATAAAATTATATATATATAATTTTATTATAAAATGACTCTTATGAATAATATTTAACTTCTATAGGTATTATATTTCTATTTTTACTTAAAATAAATTAAAATAAAATAAATAATTATTTAAATAAAAAATTGGATTTAAACAATAACATAGTATTTTTCAATATTCATAAAAAATTAAATGTTTTCAGAAAAATACCAAAAATTTACCATAAGATAATTTTGATATTACGAATTAAAAAATGAATTCTATTTTACAATATTAAAAACATATAAGTTGAATTAATTAATTTAAAATTAATTGAAATTGTTAAAACTGAAATGAGGGGTTTTAAAAAGTAAAAACTATCTAAAGATTGACTTGTGTTAATGTCAAATTTAAATTTAAAATTACTTATAATGAACTATATTGTATTAAATGATTAAAATATAATCTAATTATACTTCCATACGATTAAAATGCATAATTTAACACAATAAATTATTCAAATTAATAAATTTAGCCAAAAAGTCTGAGATCCAGGTGAAGACCTGCTCCCAAAACGTTATATATAAAAAATTTTAAACAATAAAAACAACTCAGAAAGGGGTATCCTTACAAAAACTTGTATATACAGCAACAATTCTATCATTATGGACTAGTTCAATTCAATAATCATGAAGATCAAAGTACCCCTAGAGCTTGCCTCCATGATTGCACTTTTTGTATTTTTCAGTATTCATCCAAATATAGGTAATCAGAAAAGTACAAAAAAACTTCCAAAATAAATATTAATATAATGATTCTAAAGAAGAATTTAGTTTCATTAAAATGAATATATAATGTTTCAGATATTGTTTTTAAAAAGGGTTTTCCATTAAAAGGTTGTAAATTTTTATTTTTATTAAAAATACTTCTTCTATCTGAAAAACTGATTTTGTTCTTATATTATGTCAAAGAAACACATTATATGGATAATGAAAATATATGGAGTATATAAAATTAAAAATTAAGTTAATTATATTAATAAATTCTTTTGAATAGCTAATTTGGTAAGTCGTGGTGCGCTCGATCTCAGTGTTGCGTGAAGCACAAGATATTGAATTACATTAATGAAAATAACATACTATAAAATCATGGGGTGTTACATTCTTCTCCTCTTTTGGAAATTGTGTCATCACAATTTTATATTTTGGCTTGGGAACGTCATTGAAAGTCCCACATTGGAAAAAGAGTTAATAAAATTATAACATTAAATGAATGAAATAGATGTACAATAGTCACCTGTGATTACCCATACAAAGATTCCATGTATGAAAAAACATTTATTTCGAAGATAAAATAACTGTCATGTTTTGATGGAGGGTGATAGAAATTAAGATCATTAGAATGTTAACAATATGAAAACCAAAAACTTGTGATGGGATAAATAGTAATTGGTTTCCTAGTTGGAAAAGTAATCAGACAATGTTTTTCCTTTATGTTCAATTTCATAAAGTTGCAGAGTGTATATTTCAGATTGACTAAGAAAATAAAGTGATATAATTACTTTTTAAGTATAGTTTCATCCTTTAATAAATTTTTATCCACTAACTCATATATTTTTTCAAACTATGACTATTCAAGATGACTTGGTCACACCTGAAGTGCACAAATCAACTTCTAGAGAATCACATGATCCACAATGGATAAACTATACATTTACCTTTTATTTAGAGATTATCCAAAAACAAAATGGTTAGTACAAGATCAAATGATCCCAAAATAGGATAATCCTTTAGTGAATGAGATTCTAATCATAATTTACAAAATTAATCCAACAATACCCAAAGTTCAATAAATACCATTTAAAAAACTTTTGTCCGTATAATCCTTCAATATAATCCTAAAAAATATTTGAAACCCAAATCATAGAATAATTTGATTACGTAGTCTTCAACATTAAATTGTCTCTCTGTATGACATCGACTACTCTTAAAGTCACATAATTAAATGTAATTTACCTAATAACATGTTAATTATGATATGATAATCATTTCCATAAATAACACAAAATCAGAATAAATCCACAATAAAAACATAGATGAAAATCCACCATTACTCTTTAAATGAAATCTCATAGTTTTATATTTTCCTTTGGCATATAGTGTTCCCATGAAAGAAAACATCTTACAAAATAAAATTTATCACATAATTACCAAATAATTTTCCTATACAAATGACATCCATTTGATAAGACAAAGCATCCCAAATCTAATTATCAATGTTCAATAAAATTATTTAACTATAAAGAATTATTCAAAATAACTATAGAATTCATGTAGTCTACTGGTAGGAGATAAATTCCCATCGCACTCTGGTTATGGGTCTGTTTTCTGTAGCATTGTCCAACGTGATGGGATGTCAAATGATCTGCGTGTTTTCCTTTTTGAAAAAAAATATTTTATATAATTCCCCAAATGAGATAAATTCATCAACCTAACCATAGAATAATTTCATAACAAATGATATCTCTTACCTTTAATTTTCATCCCAAATTTTAATAACTTGAAATTTCTTCAAATTCAAGTTTCAAATAAACCCAAATTGTCATTTATAACTATATCGACAATAGAAAAGACAATTATTCCTAAAATATCACTTTCACAAATCAAATTGTTGGATTACACGTACAAGATAAAATTTTACAAAGTAATCCCATCAACAAAGAGGAGTAACACTTTTAAAAATTTCACTATCTATTTATTTCCACATAGATTTTTCCTTGACCAAGTGGTTATCATATTGAATAGAGCATTCACCCATGTAATACCAAGGTCCCCTATGTTTATGGAAAATGACTGAAAATGGATTTTTGGGATCATTTTAATTTTTTTCCATAATACCCTTCTTTTTATCTCATATATTTTTTACTTCATATGATTTTTTCCCACACATAAATCATTTCGTGGTTCCACTGAGAGACATTCCTAGGGGTCTCCATCATCATTTACTACATGATCAAAATTGAGCTTTCTTTTCTCCATGGTCTCCACTAGTGGAGATATTATAATTCACTGCAATTTGCTTTTTTGTTGAGTCTGGGAGTTCGTTAATATATATGTTGTAGAACATATTTTTTGAAAACTGATTCACCATGAACACGATATCATTTACACCTATCAATATTCCGTTTTGTTGATCATTTACACCACCGTGCCCACCTTGTACATAATGATCAATATGACTATGACTTCCTTGGAATCCATCCATTGACTAACACAAGAAAGCATAGTGTGAGTTATAAAATTATTTAGAGTTTAACATAACACATACTTTTCAATCTAAAACACCATAGGATATACTGAGGTTATTTATTATCATCTTATATTAAAATGATTAAAAAAAATTTGTATTGAAAATGTGAATTTTCCTAAGCATATACCCAATGAGTTTCATAACAAAGAGTGTTGTATAGCCCATTGTCATGTACTAGGATACAAAGGGTTATGCCCGAAACTCTATGTCGAAACATTCAATCCAAGATACATATATGCTAGATCCACCTCTACCTGCTAGTATCCAGACAAGGATATATTTTTTTGGAAAACCCACATAATAGTTACATTACCAAAAAATTTCTATGTTCTTATATACTAATCCTCAATATCTATCTTAGGGTAGTGTTTCCAAATTTATATTTATTTCTAAATCTAGCATCCAAGGTTAGTACTAAACTTACTCTGATTCCAACTATAACGCCCCGACCCCAGTTACCCCAAATCGGTGAATTATTACATAACATTGGCATGTTACAAGAAATAAACTCCCAAAATACCTATCCACTTAGTAGCCTTGGATGTACTAGACTCATAAATAAGTTTTAAATTATATAATGAAAAAAACAACATTGTCTCCCATTTTAACATTCTAATATCCCTTATCCCTTTCCTACTAGACAATCGTAATATACATATTTGAATCCTAAGGATAAATAAAACATAAGAAGGTGGAGAGATGTGATGCTCATTAAGGATAACAATATAGCGGAAACTAAATTAATTAAGAATAAACATTTAATGCAATGTAAAAGACAAGAACAAAAGCCTTTTAAACTTAAACATCAACATAATATGGTAATGATAAATCAAATATTTCCATATAAATAGTCACATGCATATTCTACTAGTCGAATAATCACTTGTAAAATAAATATCGAATTTCATATTGATGGAATGCATTATGCCTGACTTCATAACAACAAATCCTAGTCCTTATGCCAATTCTACAAATAAGATTTTGTATAGGCCTTGTGCAATGACAATAGTTTGTCTCTTGAGATGTACTGATTCATTGAGGGGCTATAGCAGGATCCACATATCACTTACTATGACCAATGAATTCCTCATATGTAAAGGTATAACATTACACAAACATTCATATGAAAACTATCATATGAAATGTAAATACATTATCCATAAATAATGAATGTAATAAAAACTACATATCCACAGTAAAACATATCAGAAAACCATTAATACAGTATGGAATATTTGTATCATAATAAATAAACATTGATCAAAAATAATATCTCATAATGGATGTTGACCTAGTTGTAAATTATAAGTAAAAATATTTGAGATAAATATACCTTTTTCGTGAAAACATATTAAAGACTAACTCTTTATCAAGAAGCTGTTTAAAATTGACTTTTTAATCAATGTTTCAAATACAACTATGAAATATTTAAAATGAATTTCTATTTTAATACATTAATATACATATAAATAAAATCTTAAAACCATTTCTCAAACATGTACATTAATATGAAAGATTTAGAAGAATAAAATTTTTAAACATTAAAAATGATATTTTAGATAGAGTTCCTAACCAAATGAGAGATCTTTGAATAAAAATAATTGATTTAATAAAAACATAATAATATCATTAGAATAATGGTATTAATGATATACTATGTCAAATTACAGTATATACAATAAATATATGTGAATTGGTCTATAACAAAAAAAAGTCTCAATGGAATGTAAGTTGAGTTGAATTCCTTTATAAAGACTGAATCCTTAGGTTAACGATAAATCATTCACTTAAATATGTTTGAAAAATATAAATAAACTCAATATGATTGGATAATCAGTGTAAATAAACCAGAGGAGATTCAACCATATTCTTGTAAAAACTACACCAATGACATGGATGTTTAACACAATAAATAGAAATTGAGTTAAAATTACTCTTATCAAGATTATATCGATGACATGAGAATTTAAAAATGGATTGATTATGTGTATGAAATGTATATATACACAAAGGTGAGTTTAAATTATTACGTAAGTAAATAAATATTGATTTCACACATAATCATGGAATAAAGTAATCGATGATGTTTGTGGAAAATTGAATGAGTGGAAATTAAAAATTTGAAATTACCATACCAATTTGGTAACTTATGAAACATACCCACCATGAAAGAAGGATAATAAAATGATTAGGTAAATACCCATAAATTTATGTTAATTTCAAAAAATATATAATCATAGGCAGCACATACACCACCCAAAATGTAATAGTGGAAAATATTGCATGAATCTCAAGGGAATAAAAGTGAGATGAAAACCCCTTACCATGTACTTTTCCTTAGTATAGGGTAGGTTTCACTTCAATATAATGTTGAAGTAATTGTTATTAAATTATAAAAGCACCAAATATAGAAATATGATATCATATATGATCTTCTAATATTTCATTGTTGATGACATTTCTGTACTATCATTGTTTTGGTTGTTAACTGATACGTTTTCCATTATATGTTTTCTTACGTAAGTCATGTTCGTTACATATAGAATGTATTTTATTTATATACATAATGATTTTTTGTTCATAAAAATTATTTTTAATCATAAAATGAAAATAATTTTGGAATTATTATGATGGAGAATGAATCTCATTGTGTTCGTGGATACCATAATCTGTACGTACGCACGAGCGACAATATCATTATATTGATGATGAAATTATAAGAAATTATATTGTATATCATATATAACGAATCATTAAAAATTTATATTTATTATTTACATCATTTATACTCATTATTATACTCATCCAAATAATGAAGTGTTTGAATAAAAAAATACACCATGACGTGTAGACGGTAAACAGTACGTATGACCGTATGGTGACTTTGTCATTTATAGGATTGATTGGATAACAAATATGGTTGTACCATATTTTTAATAACATAACAGAATGTATAAGGTAATAGATTAATTATTTTCGTATGGAATCATAAATGGATGAGTAAGTGGAAGAAGAAAAGAACATGATAGAGAGTGGTGAAATTATTACCTCTTATTTCGGTGTTTCCTTTTGAGTTGATCAAAAGGGCAACATAGGTTGGCTATCTTATCAAATTAAGGACTCTAAGATGATGTGAGGGAATTTGGGATGATATTTGGGAAGGGATTGAAAAGGAAAATGGATTTGGGGTGTGATTTTTAGAGAAGAGGAAGTTCCCTTTATTAAGATGGGTGAGAGGCACTTTGGGAAAAGCTTGAGATATTTTTTAATAATAAAATCATTTTCAATTTCTAAGGGCCCAAAAATTATTTATTTAGAGTATGAGGATTGTAGGGGTTGAAAAACTCTCAACTAAAAGGTGTTATACAGGTTTAGGTCACCATATTAACCTTATCTTGTAGATTTAACTCTTAGTTAAACAGTTTGTCATTTACCATATCTTTTTGTATTTTTATATTATATGGTTATTAAACACACTATAATTAGCCTAGTGAACCCAAAATGGTTAATTATTAATATATATAACCTTATTTAAGTCCTTTGGACAAAACATAGATATTTATGAACATTATATAAATTAATAATAAGGTATTAGTTTAAAAAACAAAATTATGTCAATTTTGACACTATTTAGAATATGATTTCTTTGAAATCCATATAAACATTATCACATTGAATTTTTTTTAATAAACTCTAACATGTCATATTAAACTATAAAATTATTTAAATTTATCAAAAGTTTCAATTTAAATTTATCTCGTTATTTACAACATCTATTATTTTAAAATTTCATTAATAAGGTAATTACATCATCATCATTATATCATAAATAAATTAAATTATATAATGTATAAAAATTATAAATAAAATAACATTATTTAAGAAATCATTATATATTTTCTAATTATTATTTATAGTATAATGTTTCTTATGTGTAACCCTGTATTTAAAATGGTTTAGTTTTTAACAATTTAATTTGACACTTTTAACTCTTTTTTATGTAAAATAATAAATTTTTTCCGAATCGAATCCAAGTTGATATAAAAGATCATATTTAATTCCTATGTTTAATTCTAGTAAAAATAATCTTATCCAATATATTTAAGATATATGGTTGGGTAATAACAATTTCATTATTACATTTAATTAACCTATTTACGTTTAACATTCGCAAATTAAAGTCACCATTTACTATTTACAAAAAAATTCATTTTATTAATCCCCATTTTACATACTAATATTAATAATGTCTCTTGAATTTATTAAATTCAATTTACAAAAGTGGTAAAATTAGGTTTTATGCAAATTTGAAAATACTCCTAGAAGATTGATAAAAGACGGTAAAAAGTTCTACAAAATTATATATATCTAATTTTATTATAAAATGACTCCTATGAATTACATTTTACATATATAGTTTTTTATATCTATTTTCACAGAGAATAAATTTAGATAAAATAAATAATCATTTAAATTAGAAGCTGTTTTTAAACAATAACATAGTGTTTTTCACTATTCGTCAAAAATTGAATCTTTTCAGAAAATAACCAAAATTTCACAGTAAGAAAATATTGATATTCAAAATTCAAAAAATAATTCAATTTTATCAAATACAAAACATATAATTTTCATTAATTAATTTATAATTATTTCCTATTGTCAAAACTGAAAAGTGTGTATTTAAAAATTAAAAATTATTAAAAGTTTGATAGGTGTTTATGTCAAATTCAAATGTAAAATTACTTATATTGACCTAAATTATATTAAATGATAAAAATATAATTTAATTATACTTCCAAACCATTAAAATTCATAATTTAACACTATAAATTATTTCTATTAAAAAAGTTGTTTTCAATTAAAATATAATATTTTTCAGTATTCCTCAAAATAAGAAAGTTATTAGAAAAGGTTAAAAAATTAGCCAAAATAAATTTTTATGTCTCTATTCTGAGGAAGAATTTAATTTCTTTAAATTTAATATATAAAAGTGTCAGATATTGGTTTTAAAAAGGGTTTTCCATTGAAAGGTGGTAAATTTGTATTTTTTAAAAAATACATGTTTTATATAAAAAATGAATTTGATCTTATATTATGTCCAAGAAACACATAATATTGATTATGAAATTTTCTGGAGTATTAAAAATTCAAAATTCAGTTAATACATTTCATAACCGCTTTTGAACAGCTAGTTTGGTAAGTCTTGGTGTGCTTGAACTTAGTGTTGTGTGTAGCGCATGAAATTGGACTACTTTAAAATGATAATATACAATGAAATCTTGGGGTGTTACAATGATCATTAATTTTATAGGTATTTCATCCAACACCTCTAAATCATCTACATTATATTTTGTGTATACACCACACATAATGGTGTAACACATCCAAAAACTTCATTGATATGAATCTTTTTAATCATTCAAAAAAAATTAAACAATTCAAAATATTTATTATAGGGGAAGATTATCAATGAATATTATAATAAAAAACGTGAAATGGATTGTGGACAATTGGATCTCATGCACAGTGATGTATGTGTTACAACGAGTTTAGAATAAACAAGAATTTTATCAACATTTATACATTTAATAATGATTTTAGTTATAATAGATATATATTCTTAATGAAAAATAGGTTTTAATAATTATAAAATAACAAATGTTTCCCAATGAAATTATAAATTCTTATTGGAAAATGAATTTATTTTCTAAAATCTCATCAAGGTAGTAGTAGCACGATCCATGAATCCAATGATACTATTAATTTTTAGATAATTATTACAATGCATAATCCTTTTGTAACAGCATAATGGATTTATGTGTCAAAAATTCAGAATCATAGCATTATTTACATGGTTTGATAAATAATGATCCAATGTGACAGTACAATAACATATTAGGGTAATTCTATTGAGACTAAAATATTTCCACCAAATTTAACACCATATTTTGAAGTAATAATGTCGTTAGGTTTGATATTGACTTTGAATAAACACATCTTGAAATATTTTTGAATTTAATATTGTGAATATAATATTGAAATTTTTTCAATTATAAAAATAGATTCATATTGAAATGATTAATTTATTATTTATAATATTGTTACTATAAGAAATTATTTATATATAATAATATAAGGAAAATAGTTTTTTTCTAATGTGGTGTTTTACATTAAAAGAAACACATTAGTAATGGAATTATAAGATGAATTTTAAACCATGAGAGGTTAGAGATAACATTTAAGAAGTGATCCAGTGTTTTTGGTGAACCCCATTTTATAAATAGAAGTCCGCGCAAAATCATGTTACTATTTTACCATTATTGTGAAACAAAATTCAATAAGCGCTCATTGTATATATATTTCTTGTCGAATATATTGATGACGTTCTGATAACATTGGAATAACCAACAACATTATGAAAATCATTCTTATATTATTGTTGTATGAAATGGTTAAAATATATAGAATCCATTATAAACCTCAAATAGGTTGACCATGACTTTAAATAGTGGAAGAAAATATGGGTTCATACCCATAGGATGGAAGTCATTTTTTAATGGAAAACAGACCTAAACAGTTGAGTGTCTATCAATAAATGTCATTTTATGTTAATATGATACAACATTAATCATGGTATGGACTACCAAGAAACCATTTCACCATTATTGAAAATAATGTCCATTTAGATATTATATTCCACATAAATTTTTAATTTTTTTATATATATTAATTATATGTAGAAGCATCATTCTGTAATAAGAAATTAGTTTGAGATATTTTTATCATATTATGTAGAAGTTTCGATATGCCAAATAAAAATAATAGGGTTTGAAATTTAATATAATAAATTTATAGAACAGAGTAATAATCTAAAATATAACATAATAGGTATGATTATAAAATCCAAGGGTTTTTTATACAAAAAACATTATTGATTATTATGAATAGACAATATTTTTTTCAAGAATAATATTATTTAGGATATTTTATGAAGTTGAAAATATATGAATTCGAAATTTAATGTAGATACATTAGTATATAAATATTAAACTCTATAAGTTATTCATAGTGGATAATATGGGTTATTCTACTTATATTCAATATATGATGATATAAAATGATAAATATAAGAGGTTGCATGGAGTGTTTCAATATATATATATATATATATATATTAGTAATATGATAATGATGTTTTTCATATAGGATTACATGAATGGGTTGTTAATATTATTCCATGGCATGAATCATAGAATTAATTTTTATCCATCATAATCACAATAATTATAAGATATAGTTTTATATGAACCTGTATTGGATCATTCACATATTCCATGTTTCTTAACAAACCTAATGTCTTTTTTACGTTAAGAATAACCAATACCGACCAATATCAAAAAAAATTTAATGTAGTTTTATTATAGTGAAGAACCTCCCAATGTACATGAGAAGGATTGAGAATATTATATTGACCTTTTTGTGTAGAGCATATGATTTATGTATTAGTATTCATGTATGTTATATTATAAAATGAAATAAATGAATTGAGGGCTCAATATGTAGTTATATTGATCTTAAATAAAGAGGTATAAATTTGAATTATTCCAAAAACAAATAGTAGAAATCTAAACATTAGAGGTATAATACAACTCTATATCATATATTGTGATGAATATTTTTTAGTTTAAAAATATCATCTTCAAACTAGATTAGGTTCATAGATTTGATTGAGAAATCAAGATTTAATTTGAAATCATTGGATTTATTACTCAGTTTGGGGATCCTCGATCATAAAAATGATGAAACACATTCTTCATGGATAATTAATCATATGATACCCCATAAAGATTGGTCATGTGATGTTTTTTATTGGGGTTAAAATATATAATATAAAATATTAAATGGAAAAAACAATTTATACAACAAAAACAAAAGGGTAATATAGAATATGTTAGTGTTAAACACATTTAAAATCAGTTATAATGGTTGTATGTATAATATGATATCCTAAAAAATAGAATATATTTTTTTCATTTGACATATAATGTTGAAATTTATTTTAAATGTAATTTTATAGGATAATATCTCTTAAAATTATGGCTTTTAATTGTCATTAGAAATGGATTATCAAATAATAAAATATTTAATATGGAATTTCAAGGATATTAATAATATATATATCTAAAAATTATAATTTCACATATATAAAATAAATTAAGAACAATATTTTGGGGTAATATGTCGATACTTATTAATTAGACCGACCTTTCAAATTTTATTTCATGAAATTTCAAACAACCATCGATATACATAGTGGTGTATTATTTGTATCAATCACTATTGTGAGTGATTTTTGGGACACAAAACAAGTTAATGTTCACAATTTGATAACATTAATACACATGTAAAATGTGACTTAGATAGAAATGAAGTAGTTTGGTCTGTTATTGATCATATTAACTGTTAGAGAACTACCTTGAAGGATTTATTAAACTTTTAGGATTAGATAAAAGACATGTTAATTGATTTAATTATGAAATGTAATAAAATGAAAATTATTATTTAGATTACATATGATGTCCTAAACTATATATAATATTTTGATGTGATCCTCCCCTCAGGATATGAACAAAATGTAATGTGTTCATCAACATGGGAATCATTTGTAATGAAAGAAAAATAAGATTGTTATTTTTATATATTGATATCCTCAAACATAATTAGTCAAATAATGTCACATAAAAAATTATTATATAGTAATACGTATGATGTATATGATATATCATATCTAGGGAATGTTTGTATAGATATATCAGTATGTTTGACGAAGATCCCTATTGACCACTTAATACAATATATATAACTATATATTTTGTAGATTAATTGATTTTCATAAATATATGAAATATTTATTTTATATTTGTTATCAATGATAAATAATGATTAAAGGTATTATGATTAGGGACTTGTTTAAATGAAAAATTTATCTCCAAATGTTTATTTCAAAAATTAATAGAGTTGATAAATTCAACTATAAAAGAGAATTTTTATTGATTCGTAATGTGTTGTGAATAATTCCATTAATTATAAATTTATTTATATGAAATGAAATATTTTAAATTTTTAGATAATTTATATATTTTATTCATACAGAACAAAGATACATTACTATAAAGCATTACATGGGCATGAAAAAGAGAATAAATCACACCAAGCATACTATGTTTATTTAAATGGCTTGAAAATCATGAAATACCATACTTTGAATCACTTTTTTAGTCAATTTATAATTAATTATAGTTTATATGTTTCAATTAAATAGGTTAAACCGTTTTATAAAACAGATGAATCAAATTTTATTCATTAATTAATGATAAATAATTTATTCTCGAAATAACATAATCTAAGAGGTGTATAAAATATATATCATCAGTATGATAGGAGGTGTACATGTTATTGTGATTGAATCATTTGTTTCATTAAATGTATTGTATAAGAAATCATATTTTTAGGTTTCATTAATTATTTTTAAAAGGATGGGGTTCTTATGAGTCATTATGTTTAGATTATGGCCCCTTTAGATGGTCTATTTCTAATATAGGTAGGAATCATAGCTCTACTACATTTTTTAGTCATAATTTAACCATCCCTCACAATATTGTAGATATAAAAATTTTGATATATTATTAATATTCATTTTCCCCTAATCACATTTATTATACAAAGATAGAGTGGGTTTCAGATCATTTTTATACTTCAATATTTAATAGGTGTTCCATTTATAACTCATCCTAAATAATTTTTCATTTCATAATATCAAAAAAAACTATTAAATTTTCATATTATGTGAAATGAATAGTTAAATGAAAAATTTAACGTATTATTTAAATCAACATGGTCTTATAATTATCACAATGGGATGGTTCATAAAAATGATTGATGATCATAATTAACTAAGAAACAAATTTCAGGGGATAGAAGTGGAGTATTACAACTAGAAGCACATGAATAGGGATATGAATCATGGTGTATGAATATTTAAACCATTTAAATTTGTTATGAATTAAAAATTATTTATATCGATATCCCTAATTTCATGTTTCACACAATACCTCCCTCACATATATATAGTAACAAAATATATCCTCACGAAACAATGTTTTTTGATTGTTTGACCAAAAAGTGTTAGGTTTGATAAGCACATGTCTTTAGTGGATACCAATATTCATAAATGTATAATTCATCAAATTCACACTCTCATTATTATATTTATTATTTAGTAACTTCATACTCATAGGTAACTCCAAATTCTCCACCTCTACACACTACTTTGATGAATAAATTGTTTTTCTATGTTAAAAATGGTATATTATTGATATTCATTTGATATATGTAATTAATGAATCATCAAAACATGATATATAATATAATATATTCGTTTCATTGTTCACCAGATATAAATATTTTCCTTCATTTTCACAATACTCATTTATTTTCATAATACCGACTAATGGTCACCCATCTATCCAATAAAATAAAATAGTAAAAAATTTTTTAAAATACAAATATCAGAATGTTTTCATCTAATTATGTCAATGAAAACATAAATTTATGAAATATTCAATATTAGTTCTTTCAATAATTACAAATACTCACCGAACCCATTGGTACAAGCGACCAATGTTTTAGAAACTCTGGTTTTCCAAAGTATGATGAAAAAATATTCCGATAAATATATTTGAAACCATGCTCTATGATAGAAGGATAATATAAGGCTTGATGATATTGGAATTAGTTTTATAAAAATATTGAATATATTTTTAATTTCACATGCAAATGTTTCCTAAATAATAGTAATATCTAATAAATCGTTTACAATATTTGAAATTTGAGACCACATTTTAATCCAAAATGTTGATGTTACTATAGAAGGGGCCTAAAAATGATTGGAATGGGATGATAAAATGGGGTATCCATATGTGGGTAAATTAGATAAATAAATAAATTTTAATTATTTATTAAACACCCCTATCCAAAATAACTCAATGATGTAAAATCATATGAAAAATATGATACTGTAATTGAGTTTGATATGTGGTGTTTCCCATAAGTGCGACCTATAGTTTGTCAACCTGGGGTGTCTAGTAAAGTAACATGTTTGTGGGTGTGTCTATTTAATATAAATAAATTATTTATTTATTTCTAATTAAATGACATAAACGTGTTTCCTCTATATATAAGATGTTATGGAATATCTCCAAGGTTAAACTGATAATCCCGAGTTCAATGAGAAGAACTTTCACCCATTTTTCATTAGTATATTAACACAAAACATTGAGTTATTATTATATGGAGTGTAATCGATAGAAAATAGACACAACTCATTCCCTTGATCACTAGATTATGTGTTCTTCTCCAATGATAGATCTATAATTCTCGTAAGACACATAAATTGTCTCTTCATTCAATTTTCATTAATATTTATAGCATGATAAAATTTTTATACTTGATCTATGTTTAAATAACCATCACATGAGATAGTGTATCATTTGAAATTGTTCATTCAATTTAATTTTTGTTCGTACCTTGTTTCTGACACTGATTTCACTTATATGAAAGTTTTGGAAAAAAATACTTAACACATAATAATTATCACTTTTTAATGGGATTTGTTCCCCCACAGTTCATTGTGTTCATCTTCATTGGACCATGGTATCAGGATTCAACATTTACATGGCTTATTTGAGCATGTTTGATCCCATAGATTCATGGTGGTATCATGAATTACTCAATGATCGATGGCTTTCAGGAGGATGGGCAAGGAATCAGGACGATGTTTTTTTAAATGGATCGAATCGGTACCATCGGTACATGTCTGTGATCAGAGTTGGTTTGGGATTGGATCATTGATCCATGTTTTCTCTATTAGTATGTGGAGGTGACTTGTGGTGCATCATGATCAATTCTGACTGGTGGTCATATACAAGGGATCATGGTAGAGGTTTCTCAACAAGGACGTGGTGGGGTACGGATATATACCTTTTCTAAGGAGGTCAAATGTGGTCAAAGAAATTGGTGATACTATTATTTTTAATAATATTTATAAAATTAAAAATAATTGATGTTATTTAAATTATATTCTTTAAAATAAAATTATTATTTAACAAATTAATGGTTTGAAGAGATAAGGGGTCTAACACATGAAATATGTTGATAAGAGGTGATTTAAATTATTTTGAACTATTATTATTAAATAAAATAATTATAATAAAGATGATGACACAAAAATAAATGGAATTAAAAGTGCATGGAGACACCTAGAGGAATGTACAAATATTGATAGAATAGCCTTTTGTGTTCTTTAAAATTTTTAATAAGGAATACAAATAAAAAGACAAATATTAAAAAAATATTTTTAGTATTTATAATTCTATTTTGGGTTAATAATACAAATTTGGTTGTAACTTCATTATACAAAATCGGATGGACGAACCATCAGTGGTATGGTAACCATAGAATTAAGACTGTCATTTTAAGACTAATGTTGGGTACCTTTTTTAGACTCGTACCTCAGACCAAAAAAATTCCCAATAATAATAATAATAATAATAATTTCTATTTTAACTCCTATATCCAATATATCTTCTACACATGGAGTTAGACTGTTGAATAGTTTAAAGTATTTTGACTCAATAATTGAGACGGACTTTTCAAGACTAGTATCATGTATTTAATTCACGTTCACGGCTTAGAATAATGATGAAAAATTCTTACGTTATATGGTGAAATGTGAATTCATCAAAGGGTATTTGTTTTGGGAATGTCAATATCCTATCCCAAGAATTATTCTATGAAAATCACAATGGTGTGATCAATTTGGCCATTCGATCCCATTTTCAATGTCCTATCAATTAAATTAAATTTTTTACTTCAGAACTATAAAGATACTAATCAATTATTCAATATTTTTGTCAGAAAAATGTCATTTAATATCCTTAAACAACATTTTACATACCATGGATTATACTTTTTGTTCAATAATGAACACAACTATACATCATATCAGAAACACACACAATGTGGGTCAATTTTATTTCTTATAGTCCATTATAAATCATCAATCATTCATATTTCTGTCATTTGAACATGAATTTTGTTCCATGAGTATCATATCCAAAAACAATTCTATGAAGAATGTGATTGTACCCTCATTTTAGGATTTGAGAAATACTGTGAAAAGTTATAGGAATGATGCTTGATAAAACATCACTCGATGTATAAAGTGATCGTACATGATCTCCAAGACAATTCGATGAGGTAACCTACATCATGAATGTGTAGTGGAGTTCCTTAATAACCATACCATGTTTCCCCTCAAGTATAGATCAGTATGAAATCCTTTATGAATAATGAGTATACCCTTCATCATAGTTGGCCAGTGGCCTCCTTAAAAGATACCATGTTGATCAACGAGCATAATTGGTAAGTGGCATCCTATATTGATACCGATATGGACCTCCTGCATAGCTAATTATAGGTTTCCATGATGAATATCACGTATAAAATACAGTATATATTGGAATTTGTGTCATTGATGGATTACAGAGTGGACCCCTCCCAAAGTACTATGGTATGGGTCATGTACATCATGTTTTTTCCTTCTCAGTTGAGAGGAATAGTGATGAGGAATAGTTTGAATTATATGATTACTTATGGGAAGATGTATGGGATGTTGGGCATCGTTGATGGACATTTGGAACTATTGGCTACTCTTCGTCATAGGCTGAGCTGTGAGATAGAGATGCCCTTAATATAGTGTTTGGGATTCACTGGGGATATATATATATATATATATAATATATCCATAATTTTGGTCTTTTTTTCTCTCCATCCATAAGAGGTGAAGCTGTGTGGGAATGACACATGATTTTTTTTTATAATTGTGTGGTTGGATGACTCTACCCTCATGTAATACGTGTAGAATAATCGATTTGTATTTCATATACTCACATGGTTGAGCCCAATGTATTTTAAGAGGTTACGTCCACACCTAAATTAGTTTAATCTTTTTTCTTTCACTGAAATTATGTATTATATGTAATATTTATATTCCTTTTATATATTATAATTCTACCCCTTCATATTTTTGGGTGTTCAAATGGGTATGTATATACTCACCCCTACGTGGGATTTTACTGCAGTCATTGTGTCTTATGTCAATGATAGACAAGTCGACATCAAATTAATAGGATCATAGGGAATCATGGAATTTTTTATAGCATACAATGGGCGTAGCATGGAGACTGGAAGAAATGCTTTTTAGATTTTTAATTTTATGTTTTGATGGGATAAGACCTATTTTTTATATGGGGGTGTTTTTCCCATTATTATATAGTTTTAAATTCAATACTTTTTCAAAATCTATTTGATTTAAATGCACGATTGTTCCTTTATATTTTTTATTCGAATATTTTACTATCTATTCAATTTGGCATCGAGATGTCTATGTTATTGCCTACAAGTACTTTCTAAAAGGCCTGGCCCGATTATTTAAACATTTGGTGATGAAAGCTACCCCCAGAACTATGGTGGTCGTATTGGGGTAGATTCAGCGTGAGCCCTATCATGGATTGGTTCATTGAATATTGGTATTATATATAGGTCATTAATTGGTATTTTTTTCAGACTAGCCCCCCCTATAAAAGTTTAGTTGGGTTATAGAAAAACAGTTTCAATGTTCCTCATGTGAGGCTCTCATGGCAAGTAATCTAGTGATGGTGTATGAAAATTTTTTATCGATTCACCATGACATTAAAAACCTTCTTGTTGAATCGAAATACATATAAATATTTGTTATGGATCAATGGTAGATTCATTATAGGGGATTGAGTCTTTGACTTTCCATAATTAGTGTGATCCCTTTTTGGTCATTTATATGTATTCTCATTTGAACACGGTATGCCTATATCCCTTTTTAGATGCCTCTGTGAATACAATCATCTTTTTTATAGACATATGGAACAATTTATGATCAAATTAATGATAATTCCATGTTTTAGTGTCTATCACGTGATATATATTCAGCGAGGCATGCAGTTAGTAGGACATCAACCTTACATGTAGAAGATGGTACTCGCTTAGAAGGATGAGGTTGTTCTTTGCCTTAACACACCCCATAAATTCTTGTGCAAGAGTTCATTGAAGCCCATGATTAGCCAAATCCCCATGCAGTAGAGATTTAAAACCTAACTGATCAAAAGGTTTCTATTGCAACTACTTCTCTTAATAGATTAGTAGTTGGTTCTTGTGATACCAAAAATTGATGAACTTGTACTGCGTGCACATAAATGGTTCTAAAAACGATGATAACCTGGGTTGTGTATTATTGTAGACTCCCTTATGTTGTGTTTGATGTCATTCTTCATCATCTGGTTTGGATATCCTACATGGTAAAAATGCCTTTATATTTTGATCCCCATAGTGAGATATCTGTAGGACAATTTTGGGTGATGGTGGAGTCAACCGATGGAGATGTTTTTGTGTGTAATCATACATTCAATGTATTGGGACACATCCCCCACCATGACATGTCTTTGTGATGCTATTAAAAACTATGTGATTGATACAGTGTTGTCTGAAAGGGATTCCTATCAAGGTGTGGTGGAGGAGAACCTTTGACATGCATGATCAGGACATATTGATGTGATGGGGAGTCATAGTAGGCTATTATTGAGGAGATAAGTTTAGAAGGGTAACGGATGAGCTATAGGTATATAGAGCATTGTGTTGGAGGCTTGAGTGTGGTGATGGATATGAATTGTTTCATTACCACAACAATAATAGTTGTCATAAAATAGAAAAAATCCACATTTCCCAATGAATAGATCCTATATGAGAGCTAGTTTTACTAGTGGTGAAATTTGTTACATGACCCATGTGATATAGAAACCTTCATAGGGTGTTACTGACTAATGTTGTCTACAACTACCGTGACATAACACCATTTGGAGAGTGGGAGAGATACCATCAATTGAAAAAAATTTATAGTTAAAGTGGAACCCAACATTGTTTTCCTCAATATGGAATGTTCTTCTAGTATCCATTCTCAGATGATTCCTACTAGGGGGTATGGTAGTGCATTAGGGTTGTGGGATGATTTTGTACTCATTCGAAAATTAGTGATCCTCAGGAAGGGCAGGATGTGCTCATTTTCTAGCGGTTACAAATGAATTATCATTTGGCTCGCAATACCCATAGAATAATAGATGACATGGGATTTCAATTAACAGATATGTTTGAGGTGTATGAGGGAATGCATCCCGATGATGTGCCATGTTTACCATGCCATTGAGTGTTTTATTTCTTAATGAGCATTCAGCAGGGGTTATCTAAAAAATATAAATGTATATCAGTTGACACTATGTAGTTGTGAGAGAAGGAAGTGTTGTTGGAAGAGTCTACAGAGTAGAGGGATCAAAATACATGGTGTTTTTTAATAGGTTCCCAGTTTTGATCACTAATGGGATAAGGGAGAGCATGAGGTAATATGTTGTTTGGTGATGCTCAAACTAGATGAATATCTGGAAGGAGTATCTACCCATGAGGAATGATGACCAATTAGACTATAGGAAGGATTGAATGTACATAATAGAAGTTGGCCTCATGAGAATTTATCACCAGATCCATGTTATAGAGGTAGATTTACAAATAATGTCTTCTTAGAGATTATATGGATTCTTTTAGTTCAATGTGATACGCTTTGGTGTGTTCACCCCCACAAAAGAGCTCGTAATACTTGTGAGTTGGATCCTTAACCATTCTTGGTCGGTTCTTAGTAGTTTATTTTGATGGTACCCTCATTTCCTCAGTGTAAGAGTTAGGTTGCATGAGACATTAGAGGATGGTACTAGACATGATCCTTGTTTGTTTGTCGTATGGTTTCACTCATGAAGTCATATATAGTTTTTAATGTATACTTATTAGAATATTACTTACATGAAATATTATTGATAATGAGACCTATAATGGGTGACTCTGTATGAGATTTAGGGCCACCCAAGTAGTGGTTAGGATTGTAGGATATCCGAATAAGGTTTTATGACCACTATTGTCATCTAAGGTGACAATGAATATGACCTCTCTAGAGTTGACCAATGTTTGTGTGCATGGATTTTCATACATCTAATCAATGGTTGTTATCCTCCTACTTATTTAGTGAGTAATAGAGACACAACATTAGGATATCGACTGATAAATCTACAATGATCTGATATCCATAGCAGTTTCACCATTTTGGTATTCTAAAAAGGGAATAACATCATCCTTTTATAGGGATGGGTGGTGATTCCAGTCATGTTGTAAGTGGAGATGATGATATTGTTTTAAACATGTCCATTTCATGTAGATCCTAGTGTGGTGAAGTTATATTGGAGAGAAAAATCCACACTGTCTATCCCCTCTTTGATTAGTTTGTGATTTTTGAGGAAGAAATGTATTGAAGAAGAGGATAATATATAGAACATATATTTTCCATGTAATAATTTGGAATATTTTATGGAATATTTTTTGGGTCGTGAACTTATAAGAAGTTTTATTCAGAATCTATATCAGCTCGTAATTAATTTTAAAATATATTAAATATTTTTTTATTTTTCCAGCATGGATTTCATGGGAATGCAGAATATATCATAGAAGGATTTAAAGATCTGAAATTCAAGACCACTATTAAATTCAGAATGTGGATATTTCTGTATGTGTGACGTAAATTTAGTCCAATAATTTCATTTAGATTAGTTATTACTGGGTGGGTGAATTGGATAAATTAATTAATTTAATGAAATGATGCAATAATAGAAAACCAAATACCTCATATAAGGAGACTGATATGATATATTTGAGACCACCATTGAGTATGGAATGTGATTTTTTATCCTAGGAGCGACCTAATGTTGGATGGGGAGACATATCTAGTACATGAATTTTTTTGGAGGGTGTGTATGATTAAAATAAATAAATATTTTTTGTATTTTGAATTAAATGATATAAAACAGAATCATCTATAAATGAATAGATATAAAGTGTTTATATTGTTATAAACACAACCCTTGGATCATTGAGTTGATATTTCACACCTTTTTTCAAAGGAATGTGGACATCAGACAATTCTAGTGATATGATCAAGGTGAATATACATGTAGTTGATGGATTGAATCATTGTCGTTGGTAAAATATACATTTATTACCAACGATCGATCCATAATAGAGGAAGGGATTTTCAATTGTGGTCTCAATCAATTTTATTTATAATATTTATCATGATGTAACTATTTTCATTGATCTATGATTAAACAAACCTTGTCATGAGAATTTTTACCAAAATTAATTATTCTTTAAAAAGATTTCTTCGTCATGACATGTTTTTCACCTATTTTCCCCTGATATGATGTTCTTGTCCAAGAACACATAGACAACCACCTATACCACATTTGTTTCTATTTTCACCCTCATTTCTTGATGCCCTTCATCATTTTATGATGGTTTCACAATTCAACTTTTCAATGGATGGCGGGAGCATAGTTGAACCATCGTATTCATGGAGATAGTGTGAATTACACATGGATCGATGGTTTGTGGGTGTGTAGATATTTTAGCTGGATTGTGTTTTTTGAACATTTATTATAAATACTGAGGGTTTGAGTTTGGGATCAAAGGCATTTAGCTATCAGAATGATGATCCCCATTTTCCAAGTTTTCATTTGGTGATGATGTGTGGTGTGTCAGGAATGGTTCCTACCATTGGATGTGTGTGGGGTCTCATGGTGGAGGTTATTCAGTGTTGACATGGTTGTGGCCATACATAGACCATTGATGAGGTGGTCGAATTTATTGAATGTAGTGGGTGTTATTAGTTTTTTTAATAATTATAATAACATTAAAAATGGGTTTCTAATTAATTAAAATAAATTCTTCTAGTTAAAATTATAGTTAAGTAAAAAATTATATGATGTGATTATGTTTGATGGGGATGACCTTGGTGGATAAGAGTTGATATTACTTATTTTAAACTATTATTATTATTACATAATACAATAATTATGTTAATGTTTCCTGGAGAAAATAATAGAATTCGATGAACATGAAGGCGCTTTGAGGAATGTACACCAAATGAGATCATGCACATGTGGGTGGACTCATATTTTTAATAAGTATGTTATGAAAATAATAAAAAATATATAATATTAATATTATTTTTGTGTCATGAACACATTGGGTCATAACTTCTTCGTATGACATTAGATTGACTAATACTTACTAACAACATAAACATAAAATTATGACTATCCTTTATAGCATATATTAGATTCCATTTTCTGACTCATTCCACCAATAAAAAAACTCCCAATAATAATAATATTTTAATTATTATTATTATGAAATCTTATATCTGTCATATCTGCTTAATTTCATATTATATTGATGAATCTTCTATGATATCGAGATGCAGGAATGAATGCAGAAATTTAAAGTCAAATTTTTAGTATCTAATTATGGATTCCATATCAGGCCCCTGATGCGCCTCGTTCATGTGTTATGTGGTGAAATTTGACCTTTTCACTAGGTGTTCCATTTTGGGAAAGTGAATAGACTATCACAAGAACTTTTCCATTAGGATCAAAATGATGTGATTTGTTTGTCTATATTAGGCCATTTCTGAGAAATTCCAATGAAATTGCATTTTTCTTCTTCACACTTATGATGTTCCGCAGGTGTTTGATAAGGATTTGGTTGAAACATGTCGTGTAGTACCCCTAGACAGAGTGTAATAAAACATGTCTAGAAACAAATGTGCTATTAAAAACATGGATATGAAGGACATGAAGACCACATATCATGTGGGTTCAATAAATATAGTATAACCTTTTATGAATCCTCATACCTCCATATCTCATTCATTCGAACTCGTATTTTGGACCTCTAACAGAAAATCTTATGCGCTTTCCACATTAAACTCAATGGTTCCCTGAGTTTCAGCTACTGATTTAGAGTGTACAATGATTCCAAAACAGAACCAGATAATGTAATTTCTGATGATGGTAGTGAATTTTTGGTATCAACAAGGCCGTTTCAATAGGTACCCTTTATCATGGATACTTAGTGGAGTTCCTTGGTGAATTTATTGAGTGAAACCACCATTAAAGCTGGGTTGTGGCATCCTAGACCAATATATATTTTACCAAAAGAATAATTGGGTTTTGGAATCCTCGACAGATACCATGTTAGCCCTCTGGTATATCAGTGCAATGTCATCCTCGATGTCTTATAGAATATAACACTCCAATATATATTGGAAACAGAATCATTATAGGCTTATAGAGTGGAACACCAAATCATTATAATGTTTGATTCATATACTTCTAGTTTTTTCCCACTCGGATATGTAACAGAGTGAAGAGGCATGTTTATACTTATACAGTTACTTCAAGGAAGATATATGGTATATTGATCATATTTTATGGACTATTGGAACCATTGGCTACACATTTTCTTGGGCTGAGCTATGAGAGAGGGATCCCCTTACACATTTATTTGGGCTTATTTGGATCAATATATGTATATATATATAATCTATCCATATATAGTGAATTGGTTACCCTATTTACATTATTGAAAAGTTGGAATGAAGTGAACCATGTTCTCTCTATATATAGATTCTTATAGTTTTATGAGCCCTCTAACCCACTATAGATGAAAATGACACAATTTGTAGTTCATCTACCTCCTGTGTTATGCCCCTTGTGCTTGGCTGAGTTCACTTCCACTCTTTGTTTTTATTGAGTCATTCTTTGTCAGTGCAATTGTGTAATATCTATAATCTTTCAATTCCTATTATATATATTACCACTCCTTCATTTTTCAGGGCATTATAATTTTTTTTGTATATAATCACCATTGCACGGGATATTACCGCATGTGTTCTATCTTATACAGATGAAAGATAGGTCGACTGTGACATCAAATAACTTGGGGATACATTTTACATTGGACCACCAATGGTGGTCAGATATTAGAGAATATGAAATTGGAGATCTTAGAATTTTACGTTCCATATTATTCAAGATGGGATATATTTATGTTTGGGAAGCATTTTCCATATATAAATTTCATTTTGTATTATTGTAAATTTTTACGACCAATTGGATTTGATGCATTTTTTTCCTTTATCTGTTTTTCTTCATTAAATTTTACTCTCTTAGAACAATTTCATTGAGATTATTTTCTGTGATCATATCGGTACATAGAAAAATGCCTCCATGTTTTAGAAATTACATCTCTATAGGACTCCACCCCTAGCATGTGGAGGTGTTCAAAGGTTAATTGCAGCTCAAGCCCTATCTTGTGTTGGGTCATGAAAATTATGATCATAGAACTCAGTGATTCAAGGAAGACACATAGAGGATTCTATTTTCCACCTAAATAATTTATTAATATTAATAAATTATTAAAAGTTTTTTGTGTTTTTCTAGTGATAAATATTAAACCAAAACTCTCATACTTCACTTATATTCCCATCCATAGATTAAATAATTACAGGAATATATTAAACATTGAGAATTATTTTTACCATTTTCCCAATTCAATCATCAGAAAACTCTTCCAGAATGTCTCTACTGTCATAGAATGTATTCACACTACATCACTTCCCCACATCACAATGATTTCTAGGGGTACGAAACTTATTAAAGAGGATATAGTTTAATTAAACTATGTTCATGAAAACATAATTCCCCATTGATATTATATTTATGAATGTGCACACAAAACATCTTTTATTCGACATTATTCATGTCATTCCAACTTCTATGGTTATTTACAGTACCAAATAACTTTACATATTATTTAAACAGCTTCAAATCAAGAAACATCAATCAATTGAAAATATATATCGTTTTATGAGGTTCATAGTTGATATTTATGAAAATATAAAAACTATAAACACTACACATGAATGAGAACCCATATTTAGAAGAATATCATAACTAATGTACTTTTTTAATTTCATGTTATTTTATAAATATCATCGAAAAAAATTTGAAAACAACATAATCATCTCCAACTAAATCAAATTAATTCCATTGAAATAATAAAAAATTACTTCTAATTTTAATTTCTCCAATGATTATTTCCTTATAATCCAATTCTGTTAAATACTCTCAAGTCCATCAACTTTATATGGATCATCTTCTTAGTAAATTAAAAATGATATTTATTTATTATTTGACGGAGTTATCTGTGAACATATAGATTATTAATATCTACAACCCTTTTCAAATATTTTTATAGTTTAAAATTTTCGAGTCACTCTGAATTTGGTCTCCATATCGTAAAAATAATTCAACACCATAATCAAAACAATAAAACATATTTCATTACATGGTTATATTTTCAAAATCAGTAAAATATCCTCATAATTAATCCATCATTTAAAATATAAATAGGGAATTTGATGAGTTATTTCCTAATAATTTGAGCCCAGCAGATTTCCATTAAATATAATCTATATTATTATATTCAAAACATCTCTATATTCGGAAACATATTCAGTACAAGTCATGGGAGAACTATAATGTATCATTAATATTTTAAAAACATCGGAAATGAGAAAATGGTTCCACCTCATTATCATTCAATATTTTCATACTTTATAAAATTAATTTATATTATATTTTCAGTAAATTCTTGACAAAAACCCTATGTCTCAACATTATCTTGGTGGAAAATGATTTTGTCTCAACTTTTAAGAAAATATTCATAGGACATATAACAATGTAAATAGTTATGGTTTAAAAAAAATCTCACAAAATCAAGGATGAAATAATATCCCACCTCATATTACATTGGAAATTCTATAATAAAATTTATTATGCATATCTCAGGGAATTAAACACATTTTTATTTAGAAAATACACTACTCAAGAATTAGAATTTAACATGATTAGTTCCCATTACATTCCACCAATATTTAAAAAATAATAAAAACGATTTTTTAATTATAATTATATATTTCATTAAAACCTCATTTTTTTTACAATCCCATACAGTCTCCCTCCAATTAATATTTGAGTTTTAAATTATATTTCCTTTTATACTGAAATCCACGACAAGAGCATCTCATCAGTTTATGTACCCCTATATTGAATAGTATAATTTTATAATAAATTTAATAGAATAAAACATGAATATTTTTTGGTAATATTTTTTATCTTAACATTTTGAAATAAGGATTAGATATATTAGAGTCCATTTTATTATTGCATTCCTTCTATATAAGTTATTTATAATTATTTTTAATATATCAATATCAGAGATTAACCCTTAACCTATAAAATTAACTTAATGTTTCATGGATTTAATTTTTGAATATACTATTTTGAACTTATTTATAAATAATGCTTCTTAATACTATAAATTTATAACTTTTTTATGGATTTGATAGTTTATGTTAATGGTTTCAATGGTATCAATGTCACACTCTTAATTTTCATAAAGTATTTTAGGTTTTGAAATTATATTTTCTATCACATCCTATGATGGTAGTTAAACATATAAAAAATTTCCTGAATAATAAATAAATAACACATTTTAGATACATAAAATATCTTGAGAAAAATGATACAACTTGTTAAATAAATAATTTTATTAAAATTTGATTTACATTACCATCAATTGTTCTATACAATGTTTATTGATAATTGAGGATAAAATTATATTAATGGTTTTCAAAAACTCCCCCCTAAACTTCATATATATTACTATAATACTAATATTTGTTTTCAATATTTCTATCTGATCCTGAATGTTGAAACCATATTCTTGATAGGATAACCAGATTTTGATTTGAATAATTTCCTCTCACCAACATCTAGTTATCCTAAAAAATATAACTAAATGTACCAATTTTATCCCAATAGAAAATAAACTTGTATATAGTATGTGTTAATACTTATCCTCTAGAACTATATAATTTTTTAAAAGATGAATGATACCATATAAGAAATCTTGCTAGATATTTCTTTACTGACATCATATTTTTCTTGATATCATTAGAAAAACATATATGGATTCAACACATTCTTTTATTCATGATAAAATACATTATCATTTGTTATTATTTTCAATTTAATATTGTTTATAGATTCATAATTTATGATTATTTTGGTTAATTAATATATATATTTTAAATGAATTAAATTTCCAGTGTCATAAATTTTTACTCTTCTTCTGAAATGTATCTATGTTCAATGAAATCAAAATTTGAATTTCTAATCATTAAAATTTCTTTAAGAACATATTTCATTCCCATTTTAAAAATAAAGAACACCATGGATCATTTATCCAACATTAGTCTATAAAAAACTATCAAAAGCAAGAAATAAATAATAATAATAGTTGAGGAGTACCTATAGAATCCTTATGTACATGATTTTTGAAAGTCATGATTAGAAAAAAAATTATTTAATTCATTCCTAAATGCCTTAAATATTGTGAAACATTATATTATACAACTTATATATCCATTATATCTATATTATTTAATTAAAAAATTTATTTCATGGAATATAATTCTAATAAAATTAAAAGAAAAAATATGAAGTTACTATGTCTGTATTAAATTTATATTCAAATCCAACTAATCAATTTATATTATTATAAAATATTTAAGTACATGTGGAAATATTTGTTAATGACTATTATTAGGGTTTTTATAATTCATATTTTTTGGATTGATCCCTTGTATATAAGTTTAATATTTTGATATACTGCTTGAACACCTTTTCTAGTGTTTCTTTTTTATAGAATGCTTATATCCACCATTCTTCCTTTCAGGATTCCTACTTGAATATATACATCATTATATTAAATTAAATTAACTCATTAACAAATGAAACATGAATATACCATGAAATTCGTCATCAAATTCCTTCTAAATCATTAAAACACCCCCATCATTTTTTCAGAGGTGCTGATTGTTTTATTAACTGTACAAACCTCATGATCAACAATAGAGAAGAATTTTCATTTTTTATTATAGGTTTTCCGAAAATCATTCAAGAAGATATGTTTTTATGAAATATTTTATTCTTATTTTGTAATTAATGAGGTCCATGTTTTTCACTATAATAGTAATCCACTTATCCAACATAATAATTCTTTTTCAGTATAATATGTCCACTTATATTATAAAAGATTTATGGAACTCATGATTGATATATATTTAAAAATTGGAAGATATGAAATACATATAAATAAATATTTTTTTGGGTAGAATATAAAAATATTTATTCATTGAAATAAAACCTCATACGACCACAAATTTATTAATGATTTGATTCATCTAGTTCCCTATCATTAGTTATATCTTTATATTATAGACACATATAAATAATTTTCCCCATTTATCGAAAAATGTATTAAATTTTTTTAAATATAATCTATGATTTTTCACCATAGTAATTATTGATGAAATTTACATAAAAGAATGTATTTATGATATGAATCATTTCATTCTCCACCTATTCATGATACATTAAATGGAATATTCCCACAGTCCATAAATAAAAAAAATCTAATATTATTTATACTAAATCATCTCATATTTACAATTTAACTAGAATGTCATTTTTTCTACAATTGAGATGGATTCTATAAATGATTCTTCATTTTCCATCTATGTCATGATATGGATATAATGCATTTCTTCATATTCTTCTTAATAACTTTCTACCTCAAATTTGTTTGAGAGGATTTTTTTTAATTAGTCACATATTTTAGATAATTTTTTTATTTCATATTAATAGTATAATTATTTATGGATTTCACCCATATTCTAATCTTATTATTCTCTATGGAATAGATTTAATGAATTATTTGTATACTACATAAATAATATCTTATTAGTTAAACATTTAATGATGGGTTTGGATCATTCTATTGTTACTGAAGAAAAATTCCTATAATTGTTATTCATATTTTGTTTCCTACTATTTCTTATACTTCTGAAATCCATTCATCCACAGAGGTATATATTAATTCAAGAATGTATGTGTATCATCATTATTAATCAAAATAGAAATGTTATAATTAATATTACTCCTATTATACTTTGTTTGTGTATCGTTCCCAAGAGTATTCATTTTAATATTATTATTCATTTTCATTTCATCATAAGCAATTAATTTATACAATTGTTTACTAGTATATTGTATTGGATATTTTTTTCTGCTTATCTCAAGTTATAAGTCACTGCCTCAATTATTTAAAAAAGTCAATAAGAAACATCCACAATTTTCCATATTTTGAAAATTGATTTATATTGGGAGGTATTATTGAACACTTCAAGAGATACAGATCGTCAAATAATTTTTAACTTTTCTTAATTTCAAATTCATTCACAATTTATGGTATTAATTACAATGATGAATAATATACTCCATAATTTGTTTGATTAAGGTTACAAGAAAATGATTTTTTACTTCATCTAACCTGCAAATTATTTCCTCAAAAAATGTAATAACCATATATGAATACTAAATATAAAAAATAAAAAACTATTTCAACGATTGAAAACCAATATTGATCCATCATTCTCTAACGTCACTTTTTACAACTAGAGAAAAATAGAGAGGGGAGGGGATTAATCTATGTGTAGACTATCTAAAATATTTCTACATTGACTAATTTTCACTTTTAAATTTTTTATTCCTTCTTTAATGAAACTTTTTTACCTATATCACACATTAGTAGTCTCACCCAAACATACTCATGACTGAAAAAAATAAAAACATCAATAAGACATATAATGTATTTATTTTGTGACCACTAATTAATTTATCAATAGAGAACAACTTGAAAATGTGTTTATATTCAAATATATATAAATACTCAATTATTTCATGCATTTGAATATTATTATATGGTTAAATCATGTTAGGATCACTACATTTTCTATATATAACGTTCAGTTATTCACTGATGAAAATTCATTTATAGTGGTTTTAGAAAGTGAGAGAGGGAGACCTTGATTTTCTAATTAGTGATCACTGATCCAAAAGATTCTGTATTTGTTGTCAAATAATCAATTGTTTTATTCAATCTTATCTTTTAAACCTTTTTAATGGATGGTGGTTTCTCATCGATGGGTCATGTCAATGAATTTGAATCCCAGGTAATTTCTATTTTTAATAAGAAGTGTGTTTTCATCAAGGGGGATCTTTCTGGTTTTATAGATCCAGACATGGTGGATTCATCCATATCCACTAACAATATTAGAAAATGGAATGACATGTTCTATATTGTAGAATATATATACTCATTGAAACAAAGTATCAATCTCTACATGTTTTCGATCCTAGAATATTTCATCTACTCAATGGGGGAAAGACCATGGCCTTATTACATCCATAAAAAAATGGTTACACATTTTTGGGGAATCACTGATTAGAGGATAATTCGTCATATGTGAGGAAGTTTAAAAATAAACATTTAGTATAGGGATGCAATATATTCTTTTGAGAGTCTTGGAAACTTGAAACATAAACCCATAATTCTTAGACTATCATCATGGGATGTTAATTTCAATCCCATCAATCTGAAACAATCCAATTCACAACAATAGGTTGTGCTACATGGAATTATTTGGGTGTACATCCACCCCATGGTCCTTAGTAATCTTATTCCATGTCATGGCACTCCCATTATGATGGATCATAAATCTTCGGAAGATGGACTTAGTTTTCTTCAGTAATTCTTGTAGATTTGAATCTGGAAATCAAATAACTACATATCATCACCCTCATATCTAATAGAAATAGTAATGAATTATAATTTTAATATTTAGATATTCATATATTATTTAATGATTGAAATTACATAGGCCACTATTTTTCTAATTGCAGGGTTCTATTTTAAAATTCTAGTTAATTCTCAAATGCTAAGGACTAGATGGAAATCAATAGGAATAAAACAAACCAACAATGTGACTGTTGGGAAAGGGAGCCCCAAAAATTCATGATAGTCCATCCATCTAAATATATACATTGATGATTTAGGCTTTCCCATCCACATTAATGACTCTGTTTATGAATTATTCTATCCCAATGAAAACATGGGCATATATATATGACGAAGATGAAGAGGGAAAAGATTCACTAAAATTTCATCATTCTTCCAAAATGGTGGATACTGATGTGATCTATATCATAGGATCTGAACACATATATTTTCATGAGTTTAATATGGGAATATCAAATGAAAACATCGACTTGGTTATTTCTCATCAAATATAATTTTATGAAAATTCCATATTTCAATAATTCTCTCATGTTTCAATGATTCAGTGTAACGTCCTGGGCCCGGGTTCCACACATCACTTCCCCAAATCCGGTTCGCCACGTGACCTCAAGCGCATTTCCCCAAATGCCAGAGGCTGTCGACTAGCTATGATGGTCTAGTTCTGATAGTGGGGAAATTATCCCCTCATTTGTCAAAGTGTAGCGCAACGGAATACAAAATAAACATACAACGAATAGAGGAAGCTGTAAAACATATACAATTGAAATAAACAACTGTGGTGGACACAACCAACCATATATAAATAAAGATTCTACATGTCTCATGTTCTATGAAAACAACCAGAACATGTTATACATCAATACACTACAACAAAGGAAGAGTACATCAATACAAAGCAAAATAGCTGGCAGCGGCATCACGGGCATAGGCTCGGTCCCATGCCCTCCTACTCCACAAAAATAGTGAGGTACCTATATATGGACTCTTTCCCCTATCCACACCTGTAGAAACGTAATCTGTTTGGGCTGAAAAGCATGACCCAAATAGGGTGTGAGAAATATATCTCAGTAGGCACCCACCAAACGCTCGTGCCCAACTGCGTGTAAGCATGCAACAACAGTGTGCAATAGTAAAATCCAATAAAGTAAAAATTACCCAAATGTAGCTAACTTAATAGTTATATTACCATTTTAATATTCATTTAATTCATTTTATATTACAAACCACCATAGTGCATTTCTATGTAAAAAATCCACGTCCTCAGACAAGTAAAATCATACCCTTAGGTAAACAGAATCCAAACCGCAGGTATTGCCCTCAGGAAGAAACTGAAATTGCCCTCAGGCGTACGAAGTGTTGCCCTCAGGCACAGATGTCAAGCCCTCAGGCACAAATGGTTTCCCTTAGGTGAAATAACTACAACCCTCGGGCTAAATAGTGCAGTGCCCACAGGCTAATCACAACCACGCCCTCAGGCTAAAAAAGTAACCGAGACATGCCCAACATTTAAATAAGAAGTAAACAAGAAATTCCTCTAACTGCAATTCTACAATTACTACATTAAAGGCATACCCTTGGGTATCCTGGCCAAATGGCTAAACAGAGGAACACACATCTCGGGGTGGTCCTGGATCCAAGCAACGATCTGAAATAGCATTTTTATTATCACAATTTAATCACCTATGCTATTCTAGCCATTAAATATAGTAACGGCCTCAGCCTCGAGACACCCCAATATGGGTTCGTAGCTCAAAAATGCAAAAAAAACACACGAATGTTGGAAAAATAACCCCAACCCACCTACCTTATTCACCAATGAACGTTATACCCGAACACCTATTCCAGAAACGCCCATGAACAACATAGATATGAAGAAGAACAAAACCCATTCAAATGTAAATAACATTCCCTCGGGAAATAATTGGTATGAACGACGTAAGAAGAACAAAGGGCTTACCCGCATGGTCCCAACAAGATCTTCCAAAGCCAAATCGGAATCAAGACGAAAACCCAGCAGATCTATAGAGGTTTGGCCATCCTAATTGGCTCAAAAACTGATCAAATGCCTCCTTTTCCAAACGAGGAGGCTACTGCCATTTTTAATCCGAAAAAACAAAGATCACAGTGTGTACTTCTGAGTACAAGATGTGTACTTCCTTCATTTAACTGTTCATCTGGTGGCACCACCACACTGTTCATCTATCGACATGAGTACACGACATGTACTCCCAGGTACACGGCAGGTACTGTAGCCCAGCTGTCGGCTGCTCCATCACCTTACTGTTTAGGCCTACAGACTGACTACACGGCGTGTAAGGTACCACTACACGGCGTGTAGTCGGTTCCTAAATCCTTCGTCGCAGACAAGGCTACACGCCCCGTGTACCCATTCCACACGGCAAAAAGTACACGATGTGTGGAAAAGTACACGGCGTGTAGTTCAAAAATTTAAGATTTTTCCCCATTTTCCATATTTTCTCAAAAACACATAAGGAAAAAAGACAATAAGAAGCACATACCTCAAAAATAAGAACCGGGTTCATAAAAACATCCCCTTATAGCAATTCATCCCAGAATTTCCCTTCCAAGGGCGGTGAAGATATAGCTCAGAACAACTTTGGCCACTGAGCATGTACATCGGCCTCCCGCTCCCAGGTCTCATCCAGCACTCTCCCATGGTTCCATAACACCCGTACGAGAGGAAATGACTGGCCTTAGATAAACTTTGTGCTCCTGTCAATGATACGAATCGGATGATCCTCAAAGGACACATCTGTCTCCAGCTCAAACTCCTTAGGCTGAAAAATGTGATATGGGTCTGAATGATACAGGCTAAACTGAGACACATGGAAGACGTTGTGCATGGCTCGTTATCGATGTGGTTACTGCAACCGATAGGCAACAAGCCCGACTCTCTCTAGAATCATGAATGGCCCTACATACCTCGCTGAATGCTTACCCTATCTTCTAATCCGCTTATGTGCCAGCCTTGGTGAAACACGTAGAAAAACCTGATCCCCGACCATGAACTCGAATTGTCATATGCAGTGATCAGCATAATATTTCTGATGAGACAATGCAGTATCTATCCACATCTGAATCAACTGGACCTTCTCAGAAGTCTCCTGCATGAGTTGTGGTCCTAGTAAAGCTGCCTCACCTACCTCTAACCAGCACAAAGGTGATCGACATGGCCTACCATATAAAGCCTTGTATGGTTCCATCTCAATAGTTGACTGAAAAATGTTGTTATAGATGAACACAACTAGGGGTATATGCTTATCCCAAGATCCCCCAATGTCTAGGACGCATGCACACATCATGTCCTATAGCACCTGTATTATCCACTCTGAATGGCCATCTGTCTGAGGGTGGTATGTTGTGCTAAGAATCACATGTGTACCCAGCGCCCTCTGAAAAATCCGCTAGAAATAAGATGTAAACTGGGCTTCCCTATCTAAAATGATTGAACGAGGGACCCCATGATGAATTATGATCTCTCGGATATACAGCCTTATGAGCTCGTCCACACCGAAGGTCTCCTTGATTGACAAGAACTGATCTACCTTCGTGAGTCTGTCCACAACAACCCACATGGCGTCATTTCCTCGAGGTGACCTTGGAAAACCCATCCTGAAATCCATCGCGACATCATCCCATTTCCACTCTGGAATGGGTAACTGCTGTAACAACCCAACTGGTATCTGGTGCTCTGCCTTCACCTACTGACAGGTGGAACACCTCAGGACAAAACCATCAATCTTTCTCTTCTTACCCGGCCACCAGTACTGACGTTTCAAGTCTCGGTACATAATGGTAACCATGGGATGAACTGCCCATGTTGAAGCATGAAACTCCCGCATCAGCTCCTCACATATATGCCATGGAACCCATAATCGTCCATGGAAACAAAAATCCTTTTCATCGCCTATCGTCCAACCAGGAGGAGGGTCCACACTTGCCACCGACTCCCGTAGAACTAGGCCTTCTGGATCATATAGTTCCCTCATCCTTACTCTGTCCAGGATGGTATATATCACAGCTAAAGATGAAAGATAAGTCTTCTCCTAACTGTCAAAAACCTCCATATGCATCTCAGAGAACAAAGCCATGAGCTCCCACTATCCACTGGCCTCCTGCACTACCAGTATCTTGAGACTTCCTGCTCAGTGCATCAGATACTGCATTACCTTAACCAGGTGTGTAGGCAAGCTCAAAAGCGAAGGACTGTAGGTACTCAACCCACCTTCTCTGTCTCAGATTCAGGTCACGCTGAGTAAAGATATACTTGAGGCTTTTGTGGTCTATGGAAACCAAAAAATGCTCCCCCAATAGACAATGTCTCCAAAAGTGCAACGCATGAACAACTACAGCCAACTCGAGATCATGCATCGAGTAATTCCTATCATGTGGCCTCAATTGCTAAGACCTGTATGCAATGACTCGATCGACCTACATCAACACTGTTCCCAGCCCAATACTTAATGCATCACAGTAAACTGTATAGCTCTTCCCCTTCTCTAGGAGTATCAGGATCGGTGCTGATGTCAACCTTCCCTTCAGGTCCTAAAAAGATGCCTTTCAAGATTCTGACCAAACGAACTTCACATCCTTCTTAGTCAGTCCCATCAACAGTGCTGCTAAGTGGGAGAAGTCCTGTATGAAGTGTCTGTAGTAACCAACCAGCCCTAAGAACCTCTGTATCTCAAACACATTCTTAGGATTCTCCTAGGAAACTACTGCTCTCACCTTCTCTAGGTCTACTGAAACACCATCCTCTGAGATAATTTGACCCAGGAATTGAATCTGGTCCATCCAAAAGTGGCACTTTGATAGCTTAGCATATAGCCAATGCTCTCTCAGTGTACTCAATACGATCTCAATATGGGTGGCATGGTCGTGTCGAGTGCGATAGTACACCAAGATTTCGCATATAGCCAATGCTCTCTCAGTGTACTCAATACGATCTCAATATGTGTGGCATGGTCGTGTCGAGTGCGAGAGTACACCAAGATTTCTTCCAAGAATACTACCACAAAAGAATCAAGATATGTATGGAACACATGATTTATCAGAGCCATGAAAACTACTGGCGCGTTTGTGAGTCCAAACGGCATAACCGTATACTCATATAGACCATACCTACTCCTGAAAGCCGTGAGAGGTATATCAGATGGTCTCATGTGCAGTTGATGATATCCTGATCTTAGGTCAATTTTTGAGAACAATCTTTCTCCACGAAGCTGATCAAAAAGATCAAATACGCTCGGCAAGGGATATTGGTTCATAACTGTCAACTGGTTCAGCTTCCGATAATCCACACAAATTCTGAGGGTACCATCCGCCTTCTTCACAAAAATGACCAGAGAACCCCAAAGAGAAGTACTGGGTCGGTTGAAACCCTTCGCCTGTAACTCCTCTAACTGCCTCTTAAGCTCCTGCAGCTCAGTTATAGCCATCCTATAAGGAGGAATGGACACCGGTGTTGCTCCTGGCCCATGATCGATAAATAAATCCACCTCACTCATCGGAGGTAGACCCGAAAAGTCATCTGATAAGACATCCCTAAATTGATCAAAAACTAGAGGTAAATATGCCTGACATGTCCCCTGATCATCCAGATAAAAGCTCGACATCTGGGTTGTGACTCCACCTCTCCCATGATGCTTTGGTCCATCTCAACTCTCCTCGACATCCCACTCGCCCTTGTATAGAAACTCTTCGCCCCTAGTGACGTGAAATTCACCCTGCGATGATAGAATTCTACAAAGGCTCGAAAGGGAACCAACTAGTCTATCCTGAGAATGAAGTCATAGCTCATCCTCTCTAAGACATATAGGTCCCAAGGAAAGTAACACCCACCAACCTCAAGGGGGCACTCCTTGCACTGATGCACACCGGCCGTTTTAGTCCCCAATGGAGTGTCTAGCATCATGATATCAGAAGAAGAAGAAGAAACATAGATCCCAAGGCTCTCCAAAACAGGTACAGATATGAAACTATGTGTAGCACCAGTATCTAAAAGTACTGATGATATGAAAGAAGCTACTAGAATAGTAACTCTAACTGTTGAAGTTCTGGGATCCTGCTCCTTCTGGGTTTGTTGTACTACATATGCCTGTCTAGTGCCGCGACCCTGTGACAATGCCTGGCTACCCTGATCTGTCCCGCCATGCAGCCTCTATGATCCTGGTGTCTGGCTACCACGGCCACGACCACCATCTCTACCTACAAGCCCTGACGTATTCCAGTTCCCTAACTCGTAAGAAGCCACTGGTCCTACTCCCGCACGCGGAGTCTACACAGAACCCCTCCCACTAGCCACTGGTAGAAACGCCCAGCAAAAGCGCTGTAGATAACCCAACATGCCACAAACTTAGCACTCCTCTGGATCACATGGACACTGAGGTCTCTTGTGCCCCTCTTTGCCTAACTGGTAGTGCCTGACCGGACCACCTGGAGAAGCTATCTGGATGGTACTACCACACTGAGAGAATTCCATCTGTCACTTCCTCTTGCCAGCAGAAATAGTACCAATAACTGGTGTTGAACCGCCCTGGCCCACAACACTAGCTTCCCACATGTTCCTCTCTATAATCAGTGCCTCATTCACAATAGCATGTACCGAAGGAAAGCTGAAAACATTCAGCAGTGCTCGGATGTCATAACGGAGACCATCCTCAAAACGTCTGGCTCTCAACCTCTCATCACCCAACAACGCAGGTGAAAAACACTGATGATCGGTGAAACGAGCAGAATAGTCCATCACTGACATAGCGCCCTACTGCAGATTCATGAACTCTTGAGCTCTATCTACTCTCAGTGTCTCCAAGAAGAAAAATTCATAGAAGACTGCCTAAAAGTCTTCCCACGCAATGTCCATGTGATGATCTTACTGGGTGGTAACATCCCACCACCTCTTGGAGGAATCACGCAACATGTAAGTTGTGAGCATGACCCTCCACCCTAGAGGCATCTCAAGATGCTATAAAGTAGTCTGCATCGACCCCATCCAAGACTCCGTAGCATGTGGTCCTCCATCCTCTGAAAACGTAGGCAGATGCTGATGTTGAAAGATACGTGTCACCTCATCCATAGATATGGCAGCCTGCGATGCTCCCTGAAAGCACAACATGAAGAGAATAAAACCTTCATGGAACTGCGCCTCCGCTCCTATGTCTGGTATAACAGCTGGTGCCGCATGTGGCTCTGATGGAGGATCCTCTGGTAGCCCACGGTCCACCATCTCCTGAATATAATCATCTCCGCTCTCCTAGCGAACAAAACATGGTCATCTAGGTGGCAGGAGTCTACAAGGTCAAACACACGCATCAAAATCAAGATTATTAACAAATAAAGTGAATGATCCATAAGGAACAAGAGGAAGAAGGCATTTCAAAACATGCAAAACAAGACTACACGGCATGTACACTGACTACACATCAAATACATGACTTCTATTCCCCTACCCAGGTCCTTCTACACAGCTAATCCACACGGCTCCCATTAAAAAACTACACGGCGTGTATAATATCTACACGGCATGTACTGTGTTATTTTCCAACTGCCCGTGTCATCTGTGACACGACCGACTACTTGGCTTACAACTACACGGCGTGTTACACCCATACACAGCGTGTCAACAACCCCGTTTCCTAGCCCCACGGCTAATACCACACGGTCTTTCCTCGGAAAAGACTACACGACATGTCCCATAGGTACACGGTGTGTTCAAGGTGAGGTGACACTGGCCCGTGTTGTTCGTTACACGGCCGAGTCCCCAGGTCACACTACACGGCGTGTCCATCATTGACACGGGGTGTTCATTCAATGAGTTCACCGACCCGTGTTGTTAGTTACACGGCCAGACTCTGGGTCAACACAACATGGCGTGTACAAAAAATGACACGTAGTGTTTTACCCAAGCCTTTCCCTTCCCCGTGTCACTGCCAACACGGTTTGTGACACGGGAAGAGACTACACATCGTGTACTCAGGGTACACGGCGTGTACTCAAAAAGTTCATTTTTTTTCATGAACAGAAGGTCATACACGGCGTGTATAAAGATACTACACGGTGTGTATACTGGGTTTCTGGACAGTATGCCTCAGAATCATCCCCGGAATCCAGAAAATAACAAAAAACAACACGTAAGTGTCAAATTCTAACCCGTGACGGCCCATACTCCCCACGAATAAAAGTTTGACATCTTCTCTGTGTTATAAGAAAACAAACAGTCAATGATCCACCAAATTTAGGTCAATAGGGGCCCATACTCTCCAAAAACCAAAGTTCGGTGTCCATTCTATGAACAACTCACACAAGAAGTTATTTTATCAGAGAAGCTATCACAACATCATGCTTTTCTAGCACAACAACTATCACAACAACATGCAATTTATAATGCACCTACATGGCATGGAAACTATGCATGGCATGTGATATCTATCATGTGGCTATATGATGCATGAGACGACATACCCTCATCTCATCGGGTTGCAACTAAATAGAACCAACAGATAAATTATAAACAACACAATCTCAAGTGCGTCATCCAACGGTGAAGTCAAATCAACTGTAAAATTTGCAAAATCAAAAGAATTGAAAAATACGAGGTAGAATGTCCTTTCCCTTTACATGGGTTAGCTACGCCCAGGCACAACTTATTACCAACTATTGTTTGTCCTATCCCTAACTACGGCTCCAAGTAGTATGTCAAAGAAAATAAACCGTCTGATACCACTTTGTAACGTCCCATACCCGGGTGCCACTCACCGGTGCCCCGAAACCGGTTCGCCACGTGGCCTCCAGCTCATTTCACCAAACCCCAGAGGCTTCCGACTAGAAGCGAGGGCCCAGGTCTGATAGTGGGGAAACTATGCCCTCATTTGTCAACGTGTCGCACAGCTATATACAAAATAAACATTCAATGAAGAGCGGAAGCAGTAAAACATAAACAACTGAAATAAAAAACTGTAGTGGACACAACCAATAGTATACAAATAATTATGCTACATGTCTCAAGTTCTAAGAAAATAGCCAAAACATGTTATACATCAATACAGTACAAAAAAAGCAGAGTACAACAATACAAGGCAAAACAGCTGGCAGCGGCATCATGAGCCTAGGCTCGGTCCTATGCGCTCCTACTGCACGTCAAAAGTCAAGTACCTGTATAGGGACTCTTTCCCCTATCCACACCTATGGAAATGTAATGAGTTTGGGCCAAAAAGCATGGCCCAAACAGGGTGTGAGAAATTTATCTCTGTAGGCACCCACCAAAGGCTCGTGCCCCACTGCGTGTAAGCATGCAACAATAGTGTGCAATAGTAAAATGCAATAAAGTAAGCATTACCCAAAATTAGTTAACTTAACAGTTATATTGCCATTTTAATATTCATTTAATTCATTTAATCTGAGAAACAACCATAGTGCATTTCAATGTAAACAATCCACGTCCTCAGACAAGTAAAATATTACCCTCAGGTCAACATAATCCAACCCGCGGGTATTGCCCTCAGGCCGAAACAGAAATTTCCCTCAGTCGTACGAAGTGTCGCCCTCAAGCACAGAATTCAATCCCTCAGGCACGAAAGGATTCCCTCAGGCGAAATTACTACAGCCCTCGGGCTAAATAGTGCAGTGCCCATAGGCTAATCAAAACCACACCCTCCGGCTAAATAGGTAATTGGGCCATGCCCAACATGTAAAGAAGCAGTAAACAAGAAATTCCTCTAACTTCAATTCTATAATTACAACATTAAAGGCTTACCCTCGGGTATCCTGGCCAAACAGCTAAACAGAAGAATGCACCCCTCGAGATGGTCCTGGATCCACACAATGATCCCAAAAAACATTTTTATTATCACAATTTAGTCACCTATGCAATTCTAGGAGTTAAATATAGCAACGAACTCAGCCTCACGACATCCCAATATGAGTTTATAGTTCAAAAACGCACAAAAATGCATGACAATTGGAAAAATAACACCAAGCCACATACCTTATTTTCCAATGAACGTTATACCCGAATGCCGATTCCGGAAACGCCCAAGAATGCCGTAGATCTGACGTCGAACAAAACCCAATAAAACGTAAATAAATTTCCCTCATGATATAATTGGTAAGAACGACGAAAGGTGAACAAAGGGCTTACCCGCGCAGTCCCAACGAGATCGTCTGAAGCCGAATCAGATTCCAGACGAACACCCGACATATCTTCAATGGTTCGACCGTCCTCCTTGGCTCCAAAATGGTTCAAATGCCTCCTTTTCCAAATGAGGAGGCTACGGATTGTTTTAAGAGGAAAAACAAAGTACACTGTGTGTAGTTCTGAGTAAACGCCATGTACTTCCTTCATTTAACTGTTCCTCTGGTGGTACCGCCACACTGTTCATCTGTCGACATGAGTTCACGACATGTACTCCCAAGTACACGGCGTGTACTATCGCCCAGGTGTTGGCTACTCCACCGCCTTATTGTTTAGGCATGCCGACTCACTACACGGCGTGTAAGGTACCACTACACAGCGTGTAGTCGATTCCTACACCCTTCGTCGCCGACAAGGCTACACTCCCCATGTACCAATTCCACACGGCTAAATGTACACGATGTGTAGTTCCAAAATTTATGATTTTCCCCCATTTTCCATATTTTCTCAAAAACACTTAATGAAAAGAGAAAAGAAGAAGCTCGTACCTCAAAAATAAGAACATGGTTCTTACATTCGGTTTTTTTCACTCTAGGGCGTAGATGATCACTCTTTTGTTGTATCTGAAGTCCCATTTAATATTGTAGATCATCCTACTCTTAAAAAACCTATCAGAAAAATTGGTCATATTTCTCTTGATGATCCTTCTTAAACAATAGATTAATTTTATATAAGGGACTCTATCAGTCCACCAATTATATCATCTTCAAAAAAGATGTTATCTTTTCAGTTCATTCTGCCTCTGAGAAGACTATAATTATTGTAGGAAAACATTCTCAATTAAAGACTTCCATAAAAAATGATCATACTAAAATAGATTTCCCTTTGAATATTGTAAATAAAGTATATCAAGTCGATAATTCATGCCCATTGGTCCCAATTTTCACATTTTTTCATGATCATAAATACTTACATCTTTACAACATTGAGACTGAAAATATTAACTCCACTAATGTTAAATAGTATACTATGGCATATAAGGCTATAAATGACACGAATTACAATTTTCAAAATGGGATTCATAGTACCTCTAACATCAATTATATATTTAAAAGTACTCTTATTCCTAAACGAAAGGTTGATAGACCACCAAAAAAAGGATTGGGTAAAAAGAAAGGGATTCTAACCGAAGTTTCTGATTTAAATAAATATCATATTACGGACATTACAAATATTTTTTATCCATGAATCCACTAGGTGAATTAGCATTTTATTCATAATCCCAAACATATTCATATTGGTTTTCTTGAACCAAAAAAAATTCTCCTCCAACATTACAAATATAGAGAATCAAGGATTTCAACAGAATGACAACCAATGATGCTTGATAAAACATAAAAAACTTTTGGTTTTGTCTCAAGCTTCTCTGACTAATGAATCCACGATTCTATCATGTGACCATTATGTTTGATGTTATCTCAATTACCTTGTCACCAATCATTCCTACTACATATATTCTCATAATAGATAATAAGATCTAAAAAATATATGGATAGAAATTAGATCCCTTAAATATTCCATCACTTATCCATGGATCTTTCATTGGTATTTCAATTAAATTTTCTACATCACTGATAAGATGGGTGAGATAACCCACTCCGTTTCCTCCTAGAAATTTAGATAATTCATTGATCCTAAAGGTTTGATTGATGGTAAACTACTTATTAAATATCATACATTTCATAAGAGGCATCTTAATACCTTCTTCATAAGTATACATTGAAGGGATTTTTTTAATGAGGCATCTTTTTATATTTGGGACTCTATATCATGCACATTCTTATCAGGACACAATACTGGCCAACATCGAATTTTAGTTGATCTTGTGGAAAAAAACCAATTTTCAATTAGATTCAACAAGTCTTGGGTTACCGACCACGATTGTATGGTAATTTTTCTAAATACTTCGAACATTATATGTTTCTAGAGGGTTTACATTTTATCTGTTATAAAAATCAATTTACTCAAGACTAATCTCAAAATCTTGAGAAAATATCACTTTACTTCCCTTGGTGTTGAAATATGTACTGTTTAGTCCTCCCTTTGTTGTGTTAATGAGAACTATAAATGTAATGTTATTTCTAATGGAGTTTTGGTAGATGTTTACATTTACATTAAGCCTAACTATCATCTTAATACAAAGGATTCATTTTAAATAGATATTTTTTAGACGATTTTGTTGTAGGATGGTGATAGAAATTCAAAAAAATATATTCCCTCATGGAGGTCTCTAAACCCCTCTCCAAGATAAATTTTTTTATCAACTCATTGAAAACAATAAATTTATTATGGAGCATGTTTTATCTTACTTCAAGGATCTATTAAATAGATCATATTCCACTATTATTCTGATTTATGGTGTAATTTTTAGACTTGTTATTCAATAGGATAATTCTAGACTTTTCTCTACTCCCATGGATCCCAATATTAAGTATGATGTCTATAGTCTCAAATATGAATGTTCCCATAGTTTGGAAGGTATTTATAAAATTATTTACAATAAATTATGGATATTATTCATGCCTAATTTTACTATTTCATTGATAATTTTTTAAAAGGTTTAATTCTTCCTCAAGGTCTAAATGCTTAGTTTATTTCCAATACTCAAAATGTGGAGGATTCAAATGACTGACTGGGGATTCAATCTCAAGGATCATACCATTTCATATGTTGATAGTGTTTTCATTCACTTGGAAATGATCATAATAAAGACATCACACATTCAATTCAACATAAGTAGATATATTGAATGATATTTTGATTTCTGATGTGATGTTAAAAAGGGGGACCCTTTATCTCCAGGTAATTATTCCATCCTTGAGGATTATTGTAGCAGCTTCATATCCATCAGGGATGTTAATGGGAATATTAATTCCATTAATACTGGTAGGAGACTAATTAATAATTCTCATCTCTTTTATGTTGAAGAAATTTTTATATTTATATAATTGTAAATAGAAATCTTAAAAACATTAAGAGGGCTCTTTTTTACTATGAAAATGTTTCTCGTCATGAACTTATCTTGAAAAACTATTTTGTCTCCATTGGAAGAAATATATCAATAAATATAAAAATAATCATTAATAGGGATATGGTATTTCATACGGTAGATCCTCCCTCCACTTATCTGGGGAATCTTGTTTTTTTTTGGAGAAAAAAGGTCTACTCATTTTCTAGCATTATTAGCAAGATTAGAAGTAATATCTCTTCTTGGAAGGGGTAAATCATTATCAATGACTGTTCGAGATTACATGGTCACATAAATTATCACTTCCATGTTTTCATACACAATAATATTTAAAAATGGCCAATTTTACATAATAATATAATCAATGATTCAGATAAAAATCATTTGGAGTGGTATATTTATAAAAATTATCTTAGTTCGGTTCATTGGAATACCATTTGTATGGGATATGATTCAGGGGGATTGGGTGTTATGAATCAAGGATGCCTCAATGATTCATCAGAATCCTCAATTGTGTGGATTATTTTAAATGATAATTCAAAGGATCAATGTTTTCACTAGGCTAGATTCATGAATAGACTCGCAATTAGAAATTTATATCACATTAACTCTTCGTATTAGCCTACTTTCACGTCTGTTTTTACCTCAATTGATTATGGATCCACATGGCTTTCTTCCAAAGACTTATCCTTTAAATTAATGAAATTAAATTTTTCTATAGTTCGTTTATTTATTCAATCATGGATGAGGAATTAAATACAAATATTAATATTAAAATTAATAACAAACTTGGTAACATGGATAAACTACCAGATCACATCATTACTATTGTGGATAATTATTTTTTCTCATATATAGATGATATATGTGCATTTGAGCATAATGTAAATGGTATTATTACATCAAGAATGTTTTATAAATACTCAATCATTAGTAATATAGATCTCCAGAAGCATGAAAAAATAATCAGGATTTTTAATAATCCTTTTTGTTCCATCTTGGTCTGACGATTGGCACACAAGAATCTCCCAACTAATGACTACATGAAAAATATTGAATATATTTATGTTCATCCTCCATTTTTTATCATCAACATAGATATGCTTTAGATCATATGTGACTCAGTTGTGTTGCTTTCTCATTAATGTGTAAATATTTCCCATATATATTTTATGTATACATGCCTTAGGTTATCTTTGTCTGTTATTTTCTAAAGGGCCTGAATGAAAGAGTCATTTCTACGATCATCATGAATCTCATGAAGGTTTCTATTAAGTAATTCATTTAATTTATTTTTAAGGACAAGATCAAGTTGATCCAAGGAAACTTATCATTCAACTAAGGTGCTTCACTTGGTGACATTATTGAAAATAACTGTTAAACAGATGCTATGAATCTAGATTTTGGCATTAATTCAATAAATATCCAATTTTTCTTAAATGGGTCAGTATTAATGTTTACTTATTACTTACCTATGTAACAATTAATGTTCCTTCAATGGCCCCATTTTATAGGTGTATTAAAATTAACTCTGATTTATAATCAAGAGTAAATCTAGGTCCCACTGGTTACAGAGCAGTTTTCAAGGATCCTCAAGGAGCTATTCTAAAATTTAATTAGGGCTATTCTAGTATTGTTTCATCACTATAGTATGAAATGGTTTATGTCATAATTATTTTAGAATAACTCAAACACGATGTTGGGAACAATAGTTTTATTTAATGTGATTATACTATTATTTTCCTATATATGCATATATAATCCATTATTTACCATGGTAGCTTAATAACTGATAAATGATGTTCATTGATTATGTCACATTCAAAGATCATATTATCTACCACAACTACATGGATTCATATTCATTTTTTCATGGACTTCCAAATAAACGTTTCAATGGAGTTGATTTTTTTTGGGATGATCATGTTCTTGATGATATTTTCCTCTTCAACAGATGGATCAATGTAAATATAACATTTTCAATCTTTTGTAACCCATTTGTATTTTTTTATAATAAAAGAGTCTTTATCTTCATGGAAATATCATATTACACCAGAATAAATGGTTTGGTAACCCCTCAACCATGTGGTACTACCTCTACTCCACCTACACACAATACATTGGTAATAAAAATGTTAGTATTAAACATGAGTGTCTATTTTAGATTAACATTATTAACACGTCTATATTTTATCATAAATAAATGATATAGGATCCATATTATGAAATAATTTTACCCCTATATTAAATTAATATTCTATGTTAACATAACACAAAAATATTCTCTCTAGTGAATAATTTCTAACAAAAAATGAATTTCATTTTTGATACCTATTTCATAAATCATTTCAATTTCTTATAAATTTTGAGAAATTATTACCCAATAAATTCTTATGAATTAATCCTTATAATTTAGTTTTTATGAACAAATATACCTTTATTAATAATTGATACCAGGATAATAATGTTCATGGATCACAGGGACTCGTGAATGTTTCTCAACAAACCCACTAGTTTGTGTAACTTCAAACACGAAACATATTGTTTAGAGAATTCAATGATACCTCGATGAAACACACTCATTAAATTCATTAATCTTCATGTACACATATTATTTATGGATAATATATTCATATAGAAAAAATACCCTTCATGGATCATTGATTTTTTTTGTAAATCATTCTTCACGGAACTGTTACCAACATTATTTATTCATGATAATCTAATTTTACGAACATGAATTATTCATATAAAATAGATTTAGAAATTTATACATATTCACAAAATGTATTATTTTATATCCTTGATCTTATTTGTAACATATTCTTCTACTAAATAAAATACACTAATTAATAAGAGACATCATTCAGAAAAATTAAAAAAAATAAGATCAACATACACTGGAATTATGACTACAACATTCCAACTATTCATACATAAAATGATTTATGTGGTCATAAAAATATACCCATATTTGATAATTATTTCATTTAATCAATTTTTATAAAATCTTATTTCCATATTTCATCACATTTAAAAACATTATTTTTCATTGTTAAATAATTAATATTCATTTTCGTTTGACAATTGATATTACCTCACTGTTAAATAAATTTGAAAACTGTTAAGATAATATAATTCTTATAGACTATCTCCCTTGCAATTAAATATCCTTAGCCATCAAATCATATGAATATTCAAATTTTTATTTGATATAATTGGTTTATCCACATTAATTCTTCCATATTATTTAGTCATAATATACAAGATACTCACAATTCATCTTTAGTATATTCTAAAAAACTCCACTAACTTCTTGCATCCTTTGTAATCCTTCATTTGTGTTCATTCAATGTCAGAATAAAAATTTTACCAATTAAATCCCTCCAAAATTCATGAAAAACATATGTAATTTCAATGTATCTACTTACTTCAATTTATCATCCCAATTTATGCATAACATTCATTCATAATTACACTAGTCTATTTTCATTATATTCAGAGCCTTCATTACTATCTCTCTTAGAGAAACCAAACTCACACTAAATAATTCAACAAAGTCTTCATTTGAAAATTAGTATTTCTTAATATTACTCAAGATCATTGTTATACATATAATTAATTCAAAAATTTTTATTACTAAATCAAACAAACAGCATCAAGGATAAATCATTTTTGATAGTTTCAAATTTTCCATACTTATCTTATATGATGATCTTTCAATTGAATCATTTCTTATTAGATATTTAATATATTAAAAATACAGAACCACTATGATATAGTAATGAAGAACATATTATTGACCGTTTTTTGAAATCTAGACGAGTGGAATGAGAGAGGGATAGACAATAATTAATGGATATATATTAAAATTATAAGTTAAAAAATAAAATAAAAGGATTTTAATTGAAAAGTACCCAAACACCATTAACATGATGGTTAACATAATTCCACCCCTAGTTGAAAATAAAATAATAAAAGGAACATGAATTAAATTAATCCGTAAATATATTTCCTCCAAATATATAAATAGACATGGGAACTATAAAAACATTTAAAATTATTTTTATGTACAATTATTTTTTTAGAGACATAACATAATTTTTTTACATCCTATATTTTGACCACTAATAGGGTTAAAAGTCAAAAAATATCACATTAAAATAACTTTAAATTAATTTTATGATGTTTTTTTATCCAAATGTTTATTATATGTCCCATGAATATACTTTTTAATATTTTCTAGAGTTTTTTATGAAATATTTAAAATATGAATGGTAAATACATATTCTCCTACCATGGGGATATCATAATTCTTCAAATGGATGTCTTATTTAAATTCCAAAACTGCAGTCAATTTTTTGAGTGATTCTCTTAGCTAATTTACAATGTAGCTATCATTAAATATTCAAGACCTTGAATTCGACATCATGGGTGTTAAATTTTTAAAAAATTGCCAATAATTAAATTTCTAAAACCTAAAATCCTATTATTAATCCCACATAATAATTTTAGTATAGGTCTAGCTACATTATTCATTAACTTATTCCATATATATAGTGAGAGCTGACAGACATGACCATTGTTGTTCTAATGAAAAAATAAATGAATCTTACTATATAAATGATGAAATAAATGAGTACATCATGTGGAGATGAAAAACTAAAACATAAAATTCGAGAAAGAATTGAATAAATGTTGATTACTAATTGTTTTTTGGATAGTTATTTACTTTTGTAGTATGTTATTCATTATTTTAATAAATGGAAACTTATTCTTGTATTTTTAATAAAAATTATTTAGTACTATAATTTAACTTTATTAATTATATTACATATTCATATGTCAATGTTATTAATCTATTTTTTCACCATTTGTTATATGATGTATAAAATATGGAATTGATTAATTTAATATGAAATATAATCCTTGATTTCTTATTTTTTCTCTTCATTTTATTTAACAAATAATTTTTAGAAATCAGCTTTTCCATTTTTTCCACCAAAAATGGGTTGGATTTGTGAATTATTATAATAAATAAATTTAATAAATGTATTTTATCTGGGAATTGGGGATTAAAAAATGTTATAATATTTATGGGTTATGGTGGATCACTATGAGAGAAAATTACATATAAAAATAATGTAAATAATATACGTGGTGGTTGAAATTTTGTAAAACCAATCCCATGTTATTTTTTTGATCAATGATGGGTTAACATGAACACTATGTATCTACATATTAAATTGGAATCCCTTAGTTATATTTAATTTTTTTCCAATGGTTAGAATATTCATAGATCAAATAATAATCTTTTCTGATGATTTTGGGAAAAATAAAATGATCATGCAACATGTAATAAATATATTCCCTCCATGTATCACATATCAATTAGATGATATAGACACAAATTTTTTAATGTGACATGAAGTATACCATTAATAAAACAAGCATTTAACAATTTACAGACCGATTTGTCATGAATAGGGATCACCTACCATAATTGGTATCATTCTATAAATTTTATTTTTTTTAAGATAAGAAATTATATTTCTCAAGAATATAACAATAAAAAACACCATAAAATTGAACATGGATACGTTATTACAATTTTTGTTGTGTACCATTCGTGGAAAATTTTATATACATTATACCTATAACATCAAAAAAAATTTGGTATAGTATGTGTCCCCCCCATTTTGTTACACCATGTACGTCATCATATTTTATAATTAGGTTAGTATATACATTCCATGGGGAAATTGAACATGACCTCTCATATATAGAGGGGATACATACCATATACCCATGACATTACATGTCAAATAATTTTCTATACATAGTGAATTTACGTTTCCTCATTTTTAGTTCATTGACTTGGGTAGATGAGTATATAAACATTTCATTTTTCCATATGGAACGCAGTCAAACAATCCACTTTTTCAAAAGAGGAAATATATGAGGAAATTCATAGAAATTATTGTCCTTAGATCTATAGTATTATTTGTAGGGATCGAGTGTAATGATCAATGAATCACATGGTTGGAAATAACAATTGACAAATAATTAATCGAATTTTAAGGAAAGTGTCCCCGCTATAGTCTTGAATGGATAATAGTATTTATATTCACTTGGTAATTATGGTATTAAGTTCTAGAACTCCCACGATCGATGACTACATTATGGAATGTGAAAATGTCATTATTTTTCTACAAGAATGGTGACACCAACATTTTGGACAATTATGTAAGCTAATCGGTTTATTGATACACTTACATAATCATTGATTGAGTTCAACATTAAATGAAGATGATATATATGAATAATATTATGGTAATGGAATACTTTTTACTTCATGAAAAAATAGTTGACTTCTAGAAGCGTTTTATAGATCAGGGGTCGATATTTGACATTTTAAACAAATTTTTAAAAATGAAAATTCATATTTGAAAGAGGAATATGTCCCATTCAGACTACCTTAGTGATTACTAGGAATTTATTCTATAACTAACAATTTATGATATATATATATATATATATATCAATTTATATTCCTACTATTTAACTAATCAATTTGGCGGTTTAACTTGATTTCTCAGTATATTTTCAAATATATTTCTAGTTTCCGACATAATATATTAATAATTACCCCAATATAGGCTCTAAATAAGAAAAAAAATTGGTTATGATTATTCATGTTTATGGTTTAGTAGGTTTGCACATGGTATGCCATTTCTAAAAAATACATAGTGATTCCTAGTCATCCTTATTGGTACATGGAAGATCCTATCATTAATAGTGGTTATAGTAGTTAGAGAACAATCCATGAATACTTTACCTAATGTCATGGTATATATTATTATATGATCATAGAGTTTTATTACTATGTATGATACACAATTTGATGAACACATAAAAGTTTATTGATGGGCTTGTGGTGGAACAGTCATCTTATCCCATACCGAGGTGGTGACCTAATGTGTTGAGGAATTATATATATATATATATGGGAGAGAATGATTCTTAGTGACACAGTTTACAGTTGGTATTCAAAATATTATGGGTTATTAAATTTTGTGTAAATGATGTTAATGGTTTCATCATTTGTAATATCAACCATGAAAGCACACAGAGGTCTAGAAAATTTTGTATCACTTCTATATGACTCTAGTAACATGTTAGTGGAAATATATATATCTATCAGAACAAAACATGGTATATGAATATTTCATCTTAAATTATTTAGTGTGCATCCTTATTATTGTTTCCCTATATATACCAAATCATCTAGACATTCATACATATATATTGGTACATCCTACTAAATGAGGTGTCCTACCCATACCTAAATAACTTTTATGTAGATTTAGTTTCATGATGATCATATTTATCTTTATGGATTAATTTAAAAATGTTAATGTGTGATATAGAATTGTATCCAACACATGGTTGTGAGGTATAATTTTCCCGTGATCTAATAATTTTTATGTACCCCATTTCTATTAGTGTAGTTTTTTAATATATAGTTTGGTAGTTACTAAATGGGTGTATGAGACTTCCAATAACATGAGTATGTTACAAATATTATAAGTGTATACTTAATTGGGTTTTATAGGGATATCAGAATCATTTGGTGGTATAGGTTTTTATGGTCTAACATGACCATTTTCGTTTAATTTATAATCTTAATACTCTGAGGACCTTTATTACATTAAGAAACATACAAAATAATTATTTAATAATTAATGATTTTTTAAATTCTCATAATAGTACTAATACATTGATGAATTAGATAAAACCATTTGTTAGGAAATATTTTCATTTTATGATATTAAACAATTTATAGGGAATCATGAATGAGTCTTTGTACATACTAATGATAATATAAATCACATGGCCTTCACAATTTATATTTTTCAATATAAATTTTCTTTTTCAGTTGATTTTTTAGAAACAAAAAATACACGCACTTCAAATGGTATTTTCATCTATTAATCTCTACCAAATCCAGATAACATTTAATGGGAATAGTTATTGGAATATTATTGAAGAGTCGGAATTCTATTTTGTGACCTGTAACAAATTTACATGATGATTTCTAGAATTAGTGTTGGGGATGAACATCTATATAATTTATTATATTTAGATTAGATACCATAATAATGATGAAATTACATCATACATGGATGATATTTTATATTATATATTGGCATATGAAATATTTTTGAGATCAATAATGCACCAATGCACCATCATAGTTGAAAATTTTGGTTTGACCCTATCAGTTTTTTATTGATAATCATTGTAGATGTGTCATAGTGTGCATGATATATAGACACATTAAAAATATAATTATTGTAGTTTGGATCCTGATTCTTGTCTCTAGTTAAAAAATCCAGGTATATGATGTTTTATTAAAAACATCATCCCTAATCATATGTTATAATTTTGGTGATTCATCTGGAGAATTTTGATTGACCTATAATTGATAAGGAATTCTTCCAATTAAGGTCATCCTTTTGTCCCCATTCCTTTCATTGGATCTTATCATAAAATAGAAGGTTTTATATTTAACATATAAGTTCTTGGAAGATAAAATATCTATTATTAGTAAATATATCATAGATTTTATTCTCATTTCTAGTATTTTGTATGTATATGTGTCGAATTAAATGTATTGATGTCTAAACAAAACCATAACTGAGATCCCTTCATATGTAATGTTGTAAATCCAGAATCAAGAAGCACTATTAAAATAATAGTTTGAATATTGGATGTTTTTATATTCTTTGTTAATGAATGATATTTCAAATCCTATAAATGTAGAATAATTTATGAATGCATCCAAAATGTGACTTTTGGTTATCTCTCAACTAGATATAAACATATGCTGATGCCTTCATCTAAAATGTGGAGTTCAATTATTTTTAAAAAGGATAATGAAAACCCTTACTATATTAAATGTATATTTTTATTTATCTCTCCCTTTGGTTATATAATTGTAAAACCAATTATTCAGTCTTATTATTTCTATGGAAATTTCATTATTAACTCGAAGGACTTGTAATATCATATATGATTTTTTAATTCATAAAATAGAAGCAAGGGCCTACAATGATGATTGTGTGATAGAAGAGGAGAGAAAATTACTACCACAATTTCATGGTGGGTGATATGTTATAATTGGATGTTATGTTCTGTAGTCAGAGGAGGTAAATAAGATTATTCTTATTTGGATTGAGTGATTTTTCTCGCCAATAAATTTTAGAGGAGGCACTACACAATACAATTATTTCTGGGGTGATATTATTGGGGGCCCATAATTAGTGGTATCTTTTTTACTATATATTCTATGGTAATAGAACTATAAGGTTACCCATAAGGCTTGAATTATGTCATATGCTTCAATCGGTGGATAATATATTACTATTATTGTAAATATTAAATGAACCGATAGAAATATTGAGTGTGTAACACCAAAGTGGTGGATGGAAAATAATGGTTTTTGCCTAATATATCGTTATTGACATTCCAATCCAATTGAAACTCTAGTTATGTGGTATATTGTACAAAATTATAATTAGTTTTTTATTTTTTGTTTCATTATTTTTATATGGTTATATCTTGTAGTACGAAGTTGATTGAGTAGGTTCATGTGAATTAATAAGACCATTTGGATCATAATTTTTCTAATTGTTTCACCTAATGAGAAATTGCTAGATTTTGAGTAGTTGAGGATGTTGGAGTCATATATATATATATATATATACTAATTATAGAATAATAATTTCAATTCATATTTATAAAATCATAAAAAATTCAAATACTCTACATAACATAACAATTCATGCAATAATTTTATAGTTGTAATGAAATTGGTAACAGTGATACAGAAACAACTAGTTCTTATTCTTATAAATTATATATCACTATTTACTTCACAACTATATTCCTTAATAGAAATATCATACATAATATCAGTCTTCATTGCATTGGGAATGAAAACATACTAAAAAGTTACCTCAAATGATCAGTAATGGTAATGATGAGAGATATCAAAGTCAACATTAACATAATATGGGCATATGCGTATGACAACTTGATCGTAGCATTTAATATGTTAAAATTTAATATTATAGGTCCAAATTATGAGTATTGGAATACATCTTGTATGTTCCAAATATATGAGTCATAAAGGAATCAAGCCACATAATCCATGTGAGCATAAAATATATATTGACTTATTTTTCTGGAATTCAAATAAACATATAAAATAAATACATTTTTATTCAATACTCAATGCTATGACTATCCAAGCAGAATGGGATGACTCATAAATTTTTTATATTATTCCAAGTTAACTCCCTAGATTAACATAATATAATGTGTCCCTTCCTAATCTGGGATTATTCTATATTCAATTCCTATTTATCTTTTGAAATATCTACCATTATTCAATGAATTAGAGGGTTATATAATTTTGGAATAGACGTAATATAATGAAAAATATTCATATTTGTCCTAAAAGATCATAAAAACATCTTATAATAAACCAATAAATGTAAATGGGGTTTTTAAAAATTTCATCATTGAATAACTCAAGAAAAATAAATAGGATTCAAAATAATTATATAAACTCATCATAACAAAACACATGGACAAATTAATATATTTCATAATGTTAATTTCATCAAAATAATAAAAAATCTTGAAAAATATAAGTTAGGTTTCATTTGATCATATTCCCTGTAAATATTAGAAACAAAAAAAGATGTCATCCTTGTTGAAATAAACCATTAATATATAAAATTTATCATTTTATATGTAAAATAACAATTTTTTTGCTTTGAAATCAGTTATTTAAATTATATAATTTTTTTAAAATTTAAGTATATAATTTTATTCTAAATAAAACATTTATTTATTTATTAAAACATTAAATATTTTATATCTCATGATGGTGAAAAATATAATTAATGTTATAAATATAAAAATAATATCCTTTTAAATTTTTTTAAATGGAACAAATATATCATTCCTAAAATGATAATATGATTTATTTTAAAAAAATTAACTTTTTTTTGGAAAATTAATCCATCGCACTACAATTATAATTACATTATTGAAAACTTTTTAGAAAACATAGAATTTGATGAAAAATTATATTCAACTAAATAGAGTAATAATGAAATTTTATCCCTTAAAACATCCATCTCGTTAGTGAAGTACATAAATATTTTAACATTAAGGAAATAATGTATTCTTTAGTAGTAAAAAATGGAGAAAAAAATTAATGACTTCCATAAGAGATATATCCATTAGTTAATATTCCAACAAAAAAAATAAATAATCCAAATAAATAATATGGATTGTAATTTTAAAAACATGCCACTTTGAAAAAAAATTGAATCATTTTCCCCTTGAAATAAATAACCAAATAAGGATATTTATATCCCATAATATTCATTAAAATATATATCAAATACATGAATCGATAGTATATACACATCAAAAAAGCAACCTTTGATGAATATGGAATGTGTTCGAACGAAATAATAGTCGGATGGAAATCACTGACCATTACCCATAATTACATCATAAATTTGAAAACAAAATTCATAATTTATAATTATTTTTAAATAAATCATTATGGTAATTAAAAATACCCTTTATAAAATGTATTATTTAATTATTTTAATTAATACATATTTTCTTTGTTATAATGGTATTTTTATTTGAAAACTACTTTCTGTTTCATGAATGTTTTGGCTATATTATTTTGATTTTTGTACATTGAGCATGGTTACATCCCCACAATAATGATAATAATGAATTAAATAAAATATATATTCATTATGTACATTTTTATAGCTATTAAAAATTAAATATTTATTAATAATAATTAAATCATATCTAGAGATGATATGTTGAGGATACATTTGAACGATGTTTCATTTTTTAATGGATAGAATGAAAGAAACTTAAATAATATTTCAAAATTATGAAAATATATTTATACTGTAAATATTTTATTGATTAATTAAATATATCTTTATTATAATCTATTTTAAATTTAATACCAAATTAATCACATCACATTGTTGATGTGGTAGTCCACAAGTATGCACGAACAAAAATATTGTTTTCTAACTACATAGAAGGAAAGAATGTAGATGTAATATTATTATTATATAATTATAATAGTTTCATTTTTATCATATTTAAATATATTCATTCTATAATTATTTCATTTCATGAGAGTTGTTGATGGAAAATAAATTTCATCAGTTCACGATATGGTAGTACAACTAAAAAGTTAATGAGAGTTTTGTTTCATTTATAATGAATGTAGAGATTGTTATCAGTTATTCCATTAACTTAATGAAATATTAGAATATTTTAGATAAAATTATTTCTTTATTAATATGTTATCAATGTTTCAATGAGTTGGAATAAAAAATGAAATGAAAATATATAGTTAATAACAATTCCTTATTTTTAAAACCACTATTATAGTATAAATAAAGACTTTATAAGATGGTATTATGAAAAAAAATTATACTCTTGGTAATTATCATGCATTTAATAAAGGGATTTGAAAAATGAGGGTACGAGAAAAAATCTACCTGAATTGCGGAGCTGATAGGAGGGTATATTTTCATTTATATATTGGGAAGGAGACCAGTTGACAATTTCTTAAAAAAGTGAAAAAAATGAAAAAATCATTCCAAGAAAAAACATAAAAAATTGAAATATATCAGATGTTGGTCTAGTAAAATGTGTAAATATGCCTAGAAAATAGTAATTTTAACGCACACAATTATAGTTATTTTTTTCAATTTTTACTATTCATTTAGAAAAATTATTATATTTGAATTATTATATAAAATATAATATTTTTATTCCAAATATAGAATCTACTTTTAAATATCTAGAATATTAATGGGAGAAATATAATTTATAATTAAAATAGAAGACCTGATAAAAAATTTATTTTCGAAATTAAAATTTTCTTATGTAAAAAATCTATTTTTACCAAAAATTCAACAAGAAAATTCTTAAAATGATTTAAATATTATTTATAAAAATATAATTCAACTAAATTTAATTTTATTTATTTTTATAAAAATATGTATCATTCTATATTATTTAATACAAAAAGGATTTTTTATTAAAAATAATTATTTTTACATATTAATAGAAAAAATTAATATTTTCATAAACCTATCAAGAAACCACTCTATGATAATTTTTACATTTTGATTTGTCAAAATATTTTCATTTATTAGAAAAGTATCTATTTTGTAAAAAATTATTTTAGTCTATAAAATACGATAAAATTATTTTTTAGAAATATATATTTTTTGGTATAAAACTATATTTTTTCTTATGTATAATAGATAAAAATTCTAGATGAATAAAAAAAATTATGGAATGTATAATATGAATATTTATATAAAATAGTAAACCAATAAAGTCTAATTAAAATAATAATGATAAAAATATATTTCAAGTAGAAAAAATATTTTCTCAAAAAATATTTCATTCTAATAAAATGGATTATTATTATCATATATAATACATTGATAAAAAACAAATTTATTTAATTAAATTATAAACAATATAATTTTAATTATATTGTTGTTACTGTTTAATCATACAAATTTAATTACATCCTTATAATAGTATATTATATGAAATTTCATTTAGACATGACATTGTATATTTCCATAGCTATTAAGGAGACAATGTTAATTTTTAATATATATATATATATATATATTGGTGTTACATTCTACATTCCATATGATCCTCAGATTCCCATATAAATTCAATAAACATATGAGTATTAAACATTGTGTTAACAAAATTAGATTTATAATCACTATTTATTAAATAATACATATTCTTGAATGACTAGACAAATAAATAAATTTATACAGTTTTATAGAAAATTTTGGTTTTGTTTTATTATGTCATTGATCAAAAATCTTAAAAAACAAAACCATAAATTTTAATGTCGACACTTCTATTCAGTTTTAACTATTTCAATAAAATAATTTAATAAATAAATATATTTTCATTTCATGAAAATTCACCATGACATTAATCATTAAGTATTCATTGTTTTTAAAAAAACTTATACTCTATAAAAAAATTTCATAATGTGGTTTGAGAAAAAAATGGGATATAAAAATAATGAACTAAATTGATTTTACATAAATAATTATAAAATTGTGATGTTTCCAAAATAAAATATTGATTGAAAATAAAAAAATATTAATTAAATCATATTCTCTACCTTAATGATTTCATAAAAATATAAACTATGAAATAAAAAATAAAATTCTCATTAAAATTTCATTTAAATTATAAAAATTCTATTAATTAATTTTAAAAAATGTAATAATTTTTAATTTAATAGGTAGAGAATAAAATCAATAACACATAAATCCATTATGTTATAGTGTGTTATTGTAGGATTTAAAATAAAACCATATCTTAAAACATCTAGTTACATTGAGGAATAATTTTTAAATCAATCTTTGATATGGAGTAACCACCATGGTTGAACATGGTGTAACCACTGTTGATAATGTGGAAGAAAAATCATGGTTACACTTCGAAAACTAACATGGTAAATATCTAAGTGGAAATGGTATCCAATGACAAGGGATATCAATGGTCCAAACATTCTTTATTATGGAAACACCGATTAACAAAAACCCACAATCATGACATAATAATAACAGGATAAAACATGAATAAAAAACCATTCATTTCACCCATAAGAAAGAATTTTTTGTAATTTTCATTTCTTTATTCTTTAAAAAATATCATAACTAAAATTCAAAAATTATATTGAAGGAAGATTTTTCACTGATGAAATCATTATATCATATTATAGATCGCATATGATAAATAATTTTAATGGTGACCATAAAATTATTTGTCATCTTATATGTAATAATAAAACATTATTTTTTTATTTTATAAATAGGTCAAAATACCTTAAGAAAAATGAAATAATGACTTCTTATGAAATCCTTTGACTGAAATATTAAAGAGTAAAGAATTATCCATTAAAAATATTTTATTTCCCTATAAAAAATCTAGAAAATAACATTAAAATCATTATCATGGATGAAAAAGGGTTCTATATGAAACATTAAAAGAAGTTATTTTAAATAAATATGTATACCATGATTACTACTCATCATTTTACATACATAAATTCAAAATTAAAAAACATGGGCTAGTTATTTACATAATTAATAATTTTTTTATTGTTCATTATTCTCATTACATTATTTGATACAATAACATATTCAATTACATAATTAATTGTGTTCACATAAAATTTCACAATGGGAGTGCTTGATAGATCATGTGAAGGATGCTTGAGTTTTAGAGGTCCCCTCATTGCTGATTAGAGTCTTTACTCTTTTGTGTTGGGTTATTATTATTTGTTTTATTTTCTAATTTAACCACTATTTGTGGAATATTTTATAGTTGGTGGATGGTTTTATTTAAGATGGTTTCTCTTATTGGTGTGGTTGTTATTAGTACTCAATATAATGATTCACTATCACCCACTTGTCTTAAAATATCACCAATTATAATTAACCTAATTTTTGTCAAGCCTGAAGAGATATTTACTGGTATGGGGTTGTGATGATGGATTTCATGTAAATCATTTCATGAATTTACTGAATGTAATTGATGGAATTTCAAAAAGATAGCTATTTTTTATTGGAAAAACTATATAAAAATTATCTTACAGAACTTTTGATTATAATATATAAAACCTTGATGATGGTTCTTATATGTTTATTATCCTTACATATTTTCCTATTTTTTGTTGTTGTTTCGGTGTCATTATTTTTGTTACATTGATAATGATGGTGGCCTAGCATTTGAACATTTATATCTACAGTAGTGGGTGAATAAAATGGTTTATTTCATATAAGAATGATTATTTCAAGAAAACTCATTCTGGTGATATATCGTATCAATTTTTTAATTTGAATTTGATGGTGACTTATAATTATTATTTATGGTGGGATATTGGGGTTAAAATTGTTTTGTGGTTGTTAAAAATTATGTTTTACGTTATCATTTGATAAAAAATGTGGGATATAATAAATTTAATAATATTTTTCATAATGTCTCTGATCTATTGAGGCATCATTGATTTTCATTATTGATTTCCTTCTTATTCACTCTGTAGATGTGAAATTTTAATTTTGATGAAACGGGTTTGTCAATACACCGACACATAATTTGGGGGTGTATTATGTGGTATTAATTATTATATTTTCTTGTAATAAGTATTTTCATGTTTTATCTCTTCACTCTCCATCATCCTTAATTCTAGTTTTATTGAAAATTAAAATATATAATTTGATTGTTTATGTTGGAGGTTTTATTAATATTAATATAATTTATTCAATCTGTCATTAGTAGTTCAAAAATTGTAAAATAAGGGATTATTCTATTATCATAATAATAATAATGATTAAATGATTTTAATTTTTATAAATCAATTATACATCTATTAAAATCTACGAATATGGATATGAAAAATAAACTATCATAAACTTATGGATATAGTATTCCATACATAATCGTGTGAAATGTTTCAATATTACAATGATCAAAATTGAAATAAACAAATAATAATTCTAATATTTAATAAATATAATTATATCATAAAAAAATATAATTTCTATAAAAATTATTTTATATGTTATTCGTGTGATGTGTTAATGAAAAACTAATAATATCACTTCATTAAGGTGGTAGTCCAAATGTAAATGTGCACAACGTTATAATTTATTATAGAATGAAAAGGTGAGATTGTAAATGAAAAATATTATTTTCATAATGATATATATATATCATAAATATAGATTTTATAAATTAAATAAATCTTTATTTCCATTATTGTGAGATATTGATGGGATGCAAATGAAATTGGATTCTGAGGCCATAGTCCTCCATACACTCAAATGGTGGATTTATATCTCATTTCATCAAGGTTGAAGATTTCTATAAGAAATGGAATTAAAGTAATAAAATCCCATTAAATGATAGATATGGATTTTATTACATCATCAAGTTTATAGAATATAGGAATTGGGTTTAATAAGGATAAAACAAAATCACCCAATTATGTATGATACCCATTATTCAGAAAACCACATATGGTTTACCCTAAAATATTCCAAACAATGAGTTAATATATTTTTATCAGGATCAACCAGAAAAAGTATTTGTATGTGTAGAAATAGAAGATAAGAGGTTATCTTTTACAATAGAGGGGAAAACATTGACTTAGTTGACATATTAAATCAATATACATTAATTTCCATGACCTATTGTCCGAATACATATTTATCTCCAATCTAGGATTATTAAGGGATAAAATAATGGGATCTAAATTATATCTTCAATATATGAAGTCATTTTGTCACCGTTATATTTTATTTTATCCAGATTAATTACATTTTTTATAATTTTTTTGACAAAAAATGTTTTTACACTATAGGGATCAATAGAAATGTAATAGGGAAAATATTTGCCCATAAATGGATAAATTTGTCATATTGGGAACCATATATCAACCCATTTTCCAATAATAGTATTTTTATAAATTCCCAATCATATGATAAAATTTTATTTATTATAATGGATCTCTATTGTAAATTTTTAAACTATTTATTTATTTGGACATTAAAATAAATATAAAAAGATTTAATTGTAACATATTGCATTAATACTTCCCTAAATATATTTTTTCAAAATCAACAACTCAATAATTTATTCATTTTCAATTAATTTAAATAATGTAAGAATAATTTTTTTATTTTTATATTGGTCTAATAATTACAATATCGATGCAGCAAAAGATTTTAATTCAATTTCTTTATCCCTCAAAAAATTTCCATGACGAAAAAATTCATTGATATTCTATAATAAAGCATATATCTGTACATAGACACTATTTATTAATATTTCAAAAATCAAAATATCACAAAATAAAGAGAATAAAATTTGATACTATTATTTATATCAGCAAAGATAAAGGTCCATATCATGAACAAATGGGAACAAAGGGCCATATATTTTCTTATGGATTTCTAAAGAAGATATTTACACATTAAATCTAATTTTGGAATGTGATGTTGTCATTTATTAGACCTTATCATTTTATATTTAACCATTAATACTTGATTTATATTTCATCATGTAAATAAAAATTACAATGATTGCTATTCATAATGAGTAAAAATAAAAGGGACATATTTTCCGTGTTTGTACCTCATAATCCCAAATATGTAATCCATCTTTCAATGTTGTTTTCAAATAATTTTCATAGTTTATTTATAAGTAAATCAATAATACATGATAATTTTTTTTCAAAAAATTAATTCTTATGTATAACACATTTTTTAGTAAAATAAAATATTAAATTAATTTAATAAAATTATAAATGGTTTTCTTTTAACAAAAGAAAATGATGAAATATTAATACATATCAAGAATATAACTTTAAAATTTGTATACTTGAATAAATAATTCACATTTCAATATAAACAAATATTTTACACTATTTATTGAAGGATAAATCCATTCCTAAAATTATAAAAATAACTATTAATATGTTTTCAAAATGTTGAATTTAATAATGAAATGTGTTTTGAAAAATCAAATTTCTATAATATGAAAATATATCTTTTATATGAAATATTAAATGAATATAGTTTAATAAATATCTTTTATTTTATTTTTTTCAGTAAATTAATTAATTCTTCTATAATGAATATTATAATTTAATTCATGAATAAAAATAAATATGAAAACGAATTATTAAATCATCACATAAGTTGTCACGTTTTCATTTATTTGTGAAATTTTATTAGTCATTACATAAAATACAGAACCAATATTCAATTAAAACTGATTTTAGATTCAGATGATTTTACTATTATAATATTTTTTTTCATGAAATCATAACATGGATAATCACACTATTATTTACCAATTACACTATATGCAAAATAATTAAAACTATAAATTGCTTATATGAAATTATATCATCCATCTTAACTAACTTAGATCTCCAAAAATTATATTAATGAGGAGCATAATATCTATACATGAAAACATGAAGTACAATCAGTACCTATGATAAAATCTGATGAAATGCCACCTGATATGATGCTGATATATCATTTTCTAGAACATAAATCTTATAAATAATCCATTGAAATATATTTCCTTTTTTCAAATTTTCATAAGCCATTTCTATTGTGATAAATTAAGAAAAATGTGATCAAAATTCTCCAATGAAATATAATTCCACAATATATATACATTACATTTTCATCATCTCTGATCCATCCTTATATTTTCTTGATTATTATTCACCTTCCTAACCATTTTATATACCAAATCTTACCCAAATTATATATTTTCCTACTTTAACCCATTAAAATTGTGTCTGGAACCACATTCCACATAATGTTCCACAATGGTTTCATTTGTACACTAGAATGATATTTGACATTATTAAAATTATATAATCAATTATATTGATCCCAAAATTACTATAAGTACACATAACAAGAACAAATCACATATTACATGGTCTAAAGATATAAAATGGATTTTTCATTATCACAAGGATAAAATGTTCTACTAAAATTTAAATCAGATCAAAGTTAATTTTAATGTCCATTACAAATAATTTATCTTAATATGAGAGCATTGTTATCTAAAATAGATAGAGGAACTTTATGTAACTAGACTATATAATTGAATTTTTTTCCTAAATGAAAAATGAATTTTTAATTGGATTAAAGTTATTAGTTTTATTTAATCGATTATTAATAATCCAAATCACATTTCTGCCCCCCATGTATTTTTAATTTCCATCATGAAATCCCTCAAAATAATTTCTAATTTCCACTCTAGCACAATAAAATTATGAATCATCCCACTTGATCATTATTTTTTTCATCGTCTTATTGAAAATCTAAACCATACATGTAAATTCAATAATGTAACTTTTCATTCCATCAATCAATTAATACACCCAAAGTTATTTTTACAAGATAGTACAACTAATTTGAATGTAAAATTAGAACATATGTTCATTCTAGAAAATTATACATTGAAAATTAAAAAATAGGCTACAAAAAATCCATTTTAAAATTATAAAATTCTTCCTCCTTTATCAAATATATAAAAATACAAATTTTGAGAAAATGTATATTTATTTTCAGTCGTCATCCTCAATATAGGATTTAATAATTATTTCTAAAAACTATTAATGCACAAACACATGAAAAACAATATATAAATTTCATACATTAAACATTATTTGTCAAAAATTCAACATATTAAAAACAAAACGGTTTTATTTCCATCATAACATGGTTTTTTAAGAACTATTTTGTTGAATTATTAAATTAGAAACTTTTTTTTCATGTTCCTAGATGGTAATCAACTATGTAGTTATGGTCGTAAATCAGTTTCATCATTCTCTTATAAATCCATTAAACTATTTATAAGGGAATATATACATAAAAATATTATGATTAGTATATATTCCATATGTTGATCCAAATTTATTATTTCTCTAAATTATTAAATCAAATACTACATCATCTATACACAAATAAATGTTGGGAAGTCAGGGACACAACATTCTTTGGTTATAACGTAACCACCAACCCCAAGGTTAATAAAAAATATTATACATGGTTAATAATTGGACTTCCCACCACCATACAACAATAAAATATAAAATTAACATAAATAATTCATACATGTCTATAATTTCATTATAGGTCTAACAAACACATCCATTGTTACATTTATCTTTTTATAAACCTGTGAAAAAAATAGTTTCCATGAAAATCACGTTAAAAAATCATAATCCATCATAAAAAATAATGATGATCATATAAATAAAAAATATCCGCATTGCAGTATATGTAACCGTACATATTTTTATAGATTTTAATATAATTAATAATAAAATAACATTGAAATAAAAAATAAGGAAAATTCACTATTCACAAACTAAATCACATTAAAAAACTATACATTCATAAAATAATGAGAAAATAATTTTTATTTATTATAACCTTGGATAATTATAATGTATTATCCAAATTTAAAAATTTCCATTACATCATAAAAGAATATTCATGTCATAAATGATAAATTTTCTGTTGTCTTAAAACATATTTTAAAAGGAGCCAAATGTGTGACCTTTAAAAAATGGTATGAAATTCTCATTTAAAACCCTATTAGAAAAATGAAGAAGATCATGGAAAATAGTCAATAGAAAATATTTATTTATATAACATAACATGTATTAATATATTTTAGAAAACACGGATATTGAGTATGAATCTTCTTAATCTAAAAGGTTACAAAATATTAAAATCACATACAAAAAACATACTTGATGATTCAATAATCAAAAAACGGAGGAAATAAAAATTAAAATTATAGAACAAATGCATATATATATATATATATATATATGAGAATAAATTAAATAAATTTCATGACTTAGGGACATTTTTGAGTCCTTTTCATGTTATTTTCAAAATTATTTACTATATTTACTATTAAATATGGTAACAAAATTTATAATGATAGTGCAATTAATATGAAAAATAAAATAAAAAAATTTACCAAATTTGGATTTACTTCTTCCAAATATGGAATGTATTTTAAAATATTTAATTTATATAATAAAATAAATAACAATTTATAAAAATTCATAAAACTCAGAGACAAAATGTGTTTAGAAATATGTGTTTTAAGACTGAAATGTATATATACCAAAATCGGTTATAATTATGAATATAATGAAGTAAATAAGACTATATATACAAAAATAATAATTATGTTATGTAAAGATCAAGTTCAGTGAATAATTATTCTTTTTATATAACATATTTTAATTGATAGAAAAATCATTACTTTATTAATGTTCATTTAAAAATATATATTTTCTAGAAAATAAAGAAATTTGATACCAATTTGATTTTGTTATTTTGTTTTTTGAAGTTAATTTTTTTAAATAAATAAATTTAATGTTCAACATATAAATTAAAATTATTTTAACCAATAAATTATATTAAAATTAATTATAAATGAATCAGACATTTTATGATTAAAATGGATTTACATAAAATCGACTAATTTTTTAATGGAATTAATCATAAATTATTATTAAATAAAAATATTGTATATATTTCATCAAATATTTAACCTCATTCATAACCGCTAAGTGAATTTCTAGGTTATAAGGGGAAATTTAAAATTATAATAATTTTTGGTTCATTTCACATCAGTATTGTGTGTTATGCACATTATCAAATTTAATATCCTTTTAATCAAATAATAGGACATTAATTCATCACTAATGTTTTTTGAAAATATCTTATGGATTTATTAATTGAAGTGGAATTTTAAATTTAATTGATAATTTTCAAAAAATTAATGAATATTAATTTCCAGAGTACAAAAATACATTAGAATGATCTAAATAAATAAGAAATGTACATGTGACACTTTGTTTTCTGTCCTAGAGTCTTCTAAGGTAGATTCCAATAATTTCAACACAGAATTATTCCTGTTTTCTTGTTTTTCCCCATCATTTGGGTTATTTTTTTCACATACATATTTATAATGAACGGTCTTAGTAATTTTTTAAAAAATAATTTCCTACTTATCAAAATTGGTCATACAAATACCAATATATTTTTCGTTTCAATCATGATCCATATGCCCCAACGCCCCAAAAAACATTAACCTCCCATGATTCATATGAAATTCTAACAAGATCATGTTTTCATAGCTATAAAAATCTAGAAGCATGGTTTTCTAACATTCATATTTCATTGAAATCTTCCTTCCCATTTCATGTTTCCCAGTCTTATTTTTTTGTTGTTATAGAAAAAATGAGAATCTGAAAAATAAAATTTCACCTTCCTGGAAAATAAAAGAAAATCACATACCTGTTAATTATAATAGAGGAAAATTCAATACGGATTCTTATATTTTATCAATATAAAAACAGAATTAATTTTTTATCAAGATCTTATATAAATTTGGATTCAAACCTATACAAACTAGTGGATTTTTTATTCATATATGGGGTATTAATATTCATCCTTATTTTTGAATTCCTTCAATTTTCATTCCATCCTAATGAGTGCACCTATGAAACATATTTCATAAAGAAAATATTTTTTATTTTTACTACCTATGTGTTGTCATTCTAATTAATTTAACCAAAATACTAAAAATTGGCAACAATTGGTCAGTATACCAACTGAAAATGTAAATAGAAAGAGTTATGGTATGATTAACATAATAACCCATGACAAATAATATTATTTATATTGTCATAATTTATACTTAATCTACCACTATGTTTTATGATATACATAATTGAAGTGGTAGTTTATTCATAAAATGATCCACTATCTACATTTTTGTCTAGGGTAGATTTTTATTCCCTACAGCATGGATACCACAACCATTTATTCTATAAATCCACACATCCATTATTTCAAAAAAATCTAATATCAAATTTTAGAAATTTGGAGTGGCTAATTGGTACATGTATTGTCATATTAGTGCCTTATCACTATAGTGTCATTATTTACAATATGTAAAACCAATTTGAGAATACATAGTTTAGAAGAAGTAATATATTAAAATTAATATTCATTAACATGATAAAAATAAATTATAAACCCATTAGAATATTTATATATACTATACTGACCTCTATTATTATCAAAACATTTTCTCAGATACCAAATATAAATTAAATTCTTTAAACATTTCCAATTCTAATGAATTGTTAATATAATTAACATCTATATATTCCTAAAATTGTTTTAATATCATATTTTAGAGAATTATGTCATAAATATTACATATAAAACCCATAAATTACAAAGTGGAAAATTTTATTTAGTATCATTTTTCATAATTAAATTGAACTATAAAAAACTATTAGTCCAAATAATACTTATAAAAATATTCTTTAAAAAGTTGGTTTAAAATTATCTTTTTATAACCAAATAAATAAACTCATTCTTCTAAATATTTTCATTAAATATTTCTTATTAAATCATTTATAGAAGAATTAATACAATGATTTATCTTTTCCATAATACATATTTTCTTACTATTTTTTTCAAAGTTACAAATTTTACAATAATAAGTAGTAATGACTTTTCAATTATCATAAATTCCATCGATTTACATATGAAGTCATAAGGATTCAATAAAAAGGATAAAAATTATTAAGAAATTGAGCTGAGGAATCATTTTCACATCACAAATACAAATCATGTAAATATCATTATTACACACAGAGTATCCATCATGCGGACCACATGAATAAACAACAATGTTATAAGAGAAATTACTTTCAAAGTCAACTTCCAAACAAAATTATTACACACTGAATTGCAGGGAATTCATATACCCACACAACATTGGTTTATATTATAAACACATTTAGTTATAAATATTCTTAAAATACCATTATATACATAGAGTACATAAAATATTTATTCTTAAAAACATTCATTACACCCATACTAAATCATCATTAGATATTCTTATAACAAATTTCTTTTAAATAATATTTTTTAAAACTACAATCTTTATATTAATGTGAATATGGGGTTTTATTTAATAAAAAAATTAAATCATATAATGTAATTATTTATCAAATAATATTTATTGTAGTGGGACAAGAAATCGTACCTGAATATATTATGATACAATATCTCATTTTCCTTCTATAAATAATTCAACTGTCCTCTTAAAAGGGCATTAAATGTTAAAATTTATGTGACTTTCAAAAAATGAAAAGTAAAAATAAATATCCGTTATAATAAATTATTTATATATTAACTAATACATAAAATAACATTAAAAAGATTCTACATTGAAGTAAAAGAGTTTTATAGGAAACCTTAAATCGGTACTTTTTAAAATAATAACACTTAACCGGAGTCTAACTCATCATGTAAATTACCTATCTACATAAATTAAATGATTATATTATTTATTTATATTCTTATTAACCTTTTCAAAGTTCATAATTACTTTCATTTTATTTATAATCATTCTATATTTAAAAAAATTATTCAATTATATTCATGTCAGATGTTTTTAGGGTGTTAGGACATATGTACAAATTCTCCTTTCTTGGTTGAATATGGTCAAAAGGTCATTATATAATCATATAAAAATTAATAATAATGATATAAATGTAATTTTGATACATCAATTATACTTTTAAAATAAATCAAGGAAGTTGTTTTCCAAAAAATGACATACAGTAAAATAATAGTGATCTTAAGTCATAAGTAGGCATTAAGAATGATTCTATTTCTCAATGATCGATATAAGAATGGTGGAAAGTAGTATTGTATCATTCCTGAATTATCACTATATAATAAATACCATGTTCTTTATTTATAAATACTTATATGTAATATCTATGTGATTTGGTGATGAAATAAAAATCCAGTCATTTCGGGGAGGTTGTAGTCCACATGTGTGCATGAATATAAATCAGAATTTATCCCATAAATTTTAAATTGATGATATTATCAACAATATCCTCATACCTGGGCTATATAAATTAATTTTAGTAATTTTAAATAATTTCATATAATTATATTTATCATAAAATATCAATAATTAAAAATTTTAAGAAAATTATTTATTTTCTCTTTAACAACATCATGACATAGATGAAAATCGAATTTAATCTTTTTAAACATTCATATAAAGTTTTAGGAGTCTAAAAACTTCTAAAAATAATTAGTTTGTCATTTTATATTACTGTTTATTTTTTTTTTCATTTTTTTCATTTTTTATTTATTTAATAATTACTATTCAAGGGTTTCGTAAAGAAATAAGGCAATAATTTCATTATTAATAATTAAAGAAACATGAAAAAATGGATTCATTTATATTTCAGAAAGATATCTATATCCTAGTATATACACTATTTATTCCAATGTTTAAAATTTATAGATTACAAAACAACGATGATGACATTGTTCACTTTTCATTATATAATATAATATTATGTGAAAAATCAAGGTCATATTAAAAAAATGTCTATATATTATACTTTAGGAATATTATGGATGATATATGTTAATTTGATTAATGTAAATAATATTTTATAGTGGTGTTTCTATACTAATCAAATTTTTTAACCTTAATTACCTGATTCATCCATTATAGTGGCATGCAAAACTTATTTGATTACAATAAACTTTGATTAAAAATATAATGGTCCTCTAATTTTTTTTTGAACACCATCCTTACAAATAATGAATTTATTTTTGTGATTATATATATATAATTTTGAGATTTTTATTTGAAAAAATAGAACAATTTTAGTGAAACAAGATTTCAAAATAATAATATTTTTAGTATATATTGTTTTCAAACAAATTTCAAGTTTTTAATTCATTTAAAATAAACATTTATATTACTGTAAATAAATTGTATGTACATAATTATATAAAATAATACTATATATTTTTTGACATTTTACATACCTGAAAAGATAATAATATATTAAATAAAATCCTTATATTTCACAATTCATGGAAAATCAATTTATTCTACAAATTTCTAAAATTTCATAACAACAAATTTTTGGATTGTTGAATTGAAAAATGAATTATTATTTTTTAATTAAAATTATATAATTTTAAAAATAACATTTAAATAAAACCATAAAACAGAATATCTTAATAAATAAGTTTTTATATTATTTAAAAAATAATATAAATTTTTTTAATGAACCTAACTATATAATTTTGGAATTATAATAAATATGAAAGTTATTAATTAATTAATAACCTCATTTGATACTTTTTGACTTATTTTATATAACATTATCTGTATAACCAATGATTTCTACAATTAATCCTTCATATCAATGTTTATTCACTAGTGGTATGACCTATGAGTGAAAAACCATTTTAGGGATCATGTATGTGATACCTTATACGATATACGCGGATCATATCATTAACCTGATTGATGATCAGTTGATGTTCCATGTGTAGAGATACAATCCCCAATCATTCAGGAATCTATAACATTTCAATATACAAAGGGATAATATTTCATTTCTTCGAAAATATCATAACATAAATACCTGAAATCACATTGATGAAAAAATTTCACACCAAAAAAAATTTCCTATTTATGCTGATTAATTTAAATATCATTTTTATAGAAACTATGAGATTCCTTGATGTGTTGATAAATGGTTTTGAATTTCTATCTCGTTTCATTATCTAACTCATTTATAAAAAACATTATTTATCCAACTTACACTAACATATTGGAGTTAGAAACATAATTCCCTAAAGGGATATATAATGATCCATCTGAATTTTCAAGTGAATGGAATTTTATTTAGAAAACATAACTGAAAGAAGGTATTACTCCCAACCATCATTGAAATCCATAGAAAAATATCCAAACATTAAATATAGGGTTTGAATGGTTCTCTCATACTAGGAATCTATTTGGTGATGATATTCAGTACTGAAACATAACTCTATATCTAGATTATTATGAATACATCACAAGAATATCAATGTACACCTCATATTGTAATTATATAATAAAACTTGTAACTCTATAAAAAGTTCACACATACTTAATGTATCTTTTGGAAGGATAGTCCAGTGAAATGTTTTCTCAGATATAAATAATGTGCCCCAACATTGTATACTGGACCACTACAACCATAATTGAAATATGGCCTCTTGTAATTTTCATGTTATGATAATAAAATATATCATGATTTTTTGTGATTTCCCTTGAGATATGGGTAATGGTTCCCGTGGAATATTTTAATCTTCCTTAACATAATGACATACCAATCACTAAGATACGTATTTAGAAATATCCCTCTTCCTGATTCCCCACTATAAATACTCCTTTGATAAATATTCATCATAATTATTCGAGGATGAATAGAGAATGATTAATTTTGAGACTATTCAAATATCTCCATCATTAAATCATTAATCGATGAAACACATACAAAGTTTTGTAAGCATGTCATCCATATAAAAGTAATGAATGTTGAAATAATAATAATTATCCATTTTAATCCATATTATATGGTGTATATTCAAGTCATTTTATATGAATATATGTCAAAAACCATATAATGATATAACAAATCACTTTCATGTTTATTTAAATAGATTTATTAATTTTGAAAATATAAAGTGTCCTTCAAAAAATTAAATAGTTTCAATTAAACACATATATTATATCATTATAATTAAAAGAATAATTCTTAAATATTTGAATTCAAATTTGGAAAAATTATAATAAATATTTCATGTAATCATATAAAAATTTACACAGTGCTAAATTTTTTGTTTATCGAAATTATTTTATACTCTCACAAGTAAAAAAATGTATTTCAGTAAAAAAATCAATTTCATATAAATTAATAAAATAAATTAAAATTTCTATTATGTATTGAATATTTTTTAAATTAAAATAATAATGAATTATAATTATTTAACCAACTTAATCTCTTTTTAATCTATCTTATTCTCTTTATTTTTTATAATGTTCTTTTTGCGTCTAAAAACAAGATTTTGCATAAAACAATTATAATGTGCATAATGATTCTACTTATCGATTAATTAAAATAATTTATAATGAATAATTTTTAATATTAATTATGTATATAATATATAAATATAATAATTTGTAATCATATATTAATTATTATATATTTTATAGTAAATATAAAATGAAGTTTTTCAATACAAATACACTTCTTAAAAACACATTGTTTTTGAATATAAATGGGATAAATTATAAATTACCCTATTCATATATTTGAATTAAATTTTCTAAAATGGAAAAAACATTTATAATGATCATAATATATATTATCTAATTAAATCCCCATAATTTTTAACCATAATGAAATATGAAAACATTAAAATTTAATTACTATGAAAAAGTTAAAAACAGATTCATAGGGGGGGTTAAACTTAAAAAAACACTTGAAAATAAAATATAACAGGAAATGAATATATATTTATATATAGAAATCATTAGATCTTATAATTTATATTTATTGATAACTATCCATTTTATAGCCATGAGTTATTTGAAAAAGTGAGTACATCTATTTCATTTTCAAAATTACTAGTGTGTTACTCAACTCAAATATAAAAGGAGACCCCTCCCCTCTCATCGTAAAACATTAAATTAAATGTGTATTATAAAACACATAAAAATATATTTTCCATTTTAACTTAACAATTATCTTGATCCAATATTTGTATTATACATTCATTATATGAAGACTTTTTATGCATTCCTAAAGTTATTTCCTAAATAAAAAATATTGTGCTTAAATGAGAGACATTATTTTTCTTCTTATACAATCCTAATGAAATATCATTAAATTGTTATTATATAAATATAAGATAATATCCCATTTACTAATATATTGTTATGATTACTTAGTTAGTTGTATTATCTCTTCTTCTATGAAATGGGTTACAAAATCATTATTTTTGTGTACGGTAGACTACTGCCTCGTGAACCAATGGCATCTGATTTCCATAATTTCCTCTCAATGATGATTGTAGTGAAGTATTTAATGTATATATATATATTAAATTTTTATAATATTTAAACGTATTTAGTTAATTAATCACATATACATTATTACTTTATATTCCTAGGGGTATATGATAAAGTCAATCTTCTATACGACAGACAACCTCCTCGGTAAGTAGTGTTATTCGTTTTATAATAATGCATTACAAGGAATGTAACAAGGATTATGATAATGATTACATATGATATAAACAAAATAATTTTGATTATAATGATAAATTTATATTAATAAAATTTAATACAAAATTTTCATTATTACACAAAATAATAATGTTGTTTGTGTAAGTGCAGACTACCTCCTCCAACAAACTATGTGATTTTTTTTATTTAGCACATCACATGATGGATATATATATATATATATGAAAGAATATATAAATATGTAATATAATTTATATGACTTTAATATAAATCAAAAAATATAAAATATTACTTACCTTCTTTTCATCACAATCTTTTAATAATGGTTAAGTTACTCATGCGTACATACGACATACCATCTCCTTGATCATATCATATTTTATTTCCCTTAACCATCATTACTGATATGTTTTTGTTATATAATTTTTTGATATGTATAATAAATATTTTATGATTAAAATTCAATATATATTAAAATTATAAAATATTAGACCAGTAGTCAGCTTACCGGAGTCAGTTTGACCCATAATCCAAACATCATCACAAAATATAACATAAATATAATTGATTCTATCAATGAATACTTCATCGTAATGATAGAGGAATATTATTAATTTATGAACATATATTATTTTATGAGGTGTATATACAGACTCATTGACATTTTATATCATTAATTTTTCTATTAATGTGATATTTAATGTTTTTAATGTTATTATTTCTTGTAACTAATTATTTTAATATTTCCCAATTGAAAAAAGGAATATCACTAAAAATCCAATTTTAAAATATTCCAACAAACTATATTTTTATTACATGTTGTAGAATGGTGAATTTATTTTATTATTTTCATTATGAATTTATAAAAAAACATTTATCATTACTTTTTTTTTAACATTTTAAAAAGTAATATTTCTATACAATGTTTTATATTCTCTATAAATTTCAAATGTATTGTTCTGTTTACACGTACAAGAAAAAATTTAAAATTTCAATCTCCATAAAAATAATATTAATATGATATTACACTATACAGTATCATGATTTAATCAAATAAAAGACATCATTCCCTTTTTATTTGAATTATGTATTGAAAAAAAATTCCAAATAAAATTATAACTGAATATATTTTCCAAATAGTTTGAATTTTTTTAAAAGGGTTTAATGATTCAAAAATTCAAGCATAAAACATTTATTCAATTTTGGTTGTAGAATGTAACACTCTGAAATTTTGGAAATTATGTTTTTCAAATAAATTTAATCTATTTGATATTTTTCTATATTTTCAAAATAAATTTTATCTTATATTACATGAAACAAGGTGTTTCACTTATGATATACACAACTTTGATTGTAGCTTGTGTTAAATTAAATAGTGATTTAAATATAGAGTGACATATTATTAAAATATTATTATATACTGTAACAGTTATGAATTGTCCATTATAATGGTAGGTATGAAATTAATTAATTAAATTACAAAAATATGGTTTAAAAATTCTTATATAATGAAATATTTGGAGATCAATTTATTATAAATAATTATAAAAAAAATTTCAATATAATTATAATCCTTCTAAAAATATATGTGCATAAAATAGTTTATTAAAAATTATTAATTAACCAATTATATATTTTAATTCATTAAAAAAATAATATATTATATATTTAAAATATATATTTACCATTCTTGTTAATTTTTTCTTGATAGGAGATAATAACAACTCAATTTTTACAGATAAAAACTATATTTTATTTCAAATGAATTTATTTTAATTTGAAGAACATATTTAAAAATAAATTTATTACACTTATATATAATGTATATTATAAATTCATTCTTAAATAATTTTTTTATAATAATCTTCTAGTGAAATTCATAGATTTTTCTGAAAAGATTAATTTTTTTTCAACAGAAAAAATATTGGTTTTCATTATGATTTTCCTTTTATTATTACAAATTTAAATATCTCCATGTTGTATATACATTTTTCAAATGAAGATTGTGTTTAATATTATATCTATTAATCTAATTTAAGTCATTTCAATCAATTTTGTATTGAATTTTCATTTCAACACATTTTATTACTTGGTACATTATATATTTGGAGAACATCATTCCCATTACATTAGTTAGATTAATTTTGAATTAAAAATATTACACTTCAATGAATATAATTTTTAAATATAGATTGCATACTTTGAAAATGAATTATTATAATAATTTAATAATTTGAAAATATTTTTTTAAAATAATTAACAATTAATACAATAATAAAATTTCTATTCACGGTTAATTTAAAAATGTGTTCACATGGTGGTTAAACTATGATGATATGCCTAAAAATGACTATAAATCCTTTTGAAATATTATTTTATATATATATTTCAATATTAAAATTCCCAATGTATAATTTATAGTTAATTTAAAATCATTCACTAGGAATGTATATATTATTTTAAATTAACTTAGGGAGTATTCATGTAGTTTCCATGTGGGTTCGTTTCCCCAACATAAAAAAGGCCACCACCACCATTCAATAATTCACACATTTGAAGATATATATTTTTTTGAATCAATAATTATATCTATCCCCAATAAAATTATTAATTATATATATATATATATTATCCACCAAAAATACCAACACGAGGATCATTAATAAAAAATCCAAAAGAGGTGATTCTAAGTGAATGTAATTTTTTCTACCAAGATCCGTGTATTTATTTCCTACTTTCCACCATAAATTATGTACCATCACATAAAAAATTATAAAACAATACTATTATATATATTTAATTTTTATTACATTTATCTAATAACCTTTGCCTTGATTTTATTCCATTAAAGGAAAATTGAAATTGTCGATCGAGTGTACGGAAATCTACTATCTCACAAACCACTGTGGTTTTCATTATATCACCACTATTCAAGGATGGATATAATGGTGGATTTAAAAAATTAATATTATATTTATTACATTACTATAATTTTTTAATTATTATATCATATATACCATCTTACATTCAATTGTATGAGGGATATGATAATGTTTCTCATTTTTATGGTGGAATAGTACCTTGTAATTTTCTCTTATGATTTCTGTTTAAGGTATTAAATTTACAATAAATAATTAAATTCGATATATGAAATAATAATATTAATAATTTAATATAAATATATTTTTTTAATTTATATTTTTCAATCCTTCATGAAAATAGAAACATCATTCCTGTGTACATAGAGTCTACCATATCCATGAATTGTGACATTATTATCAATCTATAATATTTATGGAATGATATAAAAACATATAGAGTAAATATTTAGGATATTTATATGATGATTATTATTCTTGATATTTTTAAATCATTAAAATGATAAAATGTATAACAATAAAAAATAAAAACATACAGGAAAAAAATGAGTTATTTCCAATTACATGACCTTAACATGAAATTTTTAATAAATGGTTTATAAATTGTAATAATTAAATAATATATAGCAGTAAATATATATATTTATATATATTGTTCTATAATTTATTTATAAGAAATATATATTGAATATTTTGTATCTATTAATGCCATTGAAGGATGTGAATACATATGGATATGGATTTCTATCTAAATTTTGAATTTTGTGAGACACATTCTTTATTCACAACCTATTATGTTATATGGTATATTTTATTACTATGAATTTATAATCTGATTGATCTCTAGAAATTGTTTAAAATTAAATATAAAATTTAGAATCTTTCTTATGAGAATTTTTTTTAAATGTACCAAAGCGGTCATGTATTTTTTCACGAATTTCATTCATTGATACATATGGTAGGTTATTCTAATATATTTTTCTATGAGATTTATGTAAAACCCATTTGAAATTTAACATATTTAATTAATATATTATAATGATATTTCTAGAATATGAAGTATATATTTTACTTAAAATGAGATCATGCTAATTTATTTAACATGTACGACATGAACATAATTTGCACTGTCATAAAAATAATTTTATATTATGATTCCTTTATATGTTTTCAATGTTATCTTCAAAGAACATTTTTTTTTATTTTTTTTACGAATTCATTAAATTTGTATAGTATATTATACTCATGAATTGTAATAAATTATTTTTATGTCCCCTTATATAATTTCTTAAGGATTTTTTCAATGAAATTGTTTAAAAATATAATTTCGGAATTGTTGGGAATCAAATTTTATTTTCAAAAAAATATTATTTTCGTCAAAATAATATTTAAATGAATTTTAATCCACATTTATACTTATTTATATTTATTTTCAATATAAATTTTTTATAATGCATTTCATGAATCTGGAGTGTTAAAAAGTGATTTTCTATGAAATTTTATTTTCCACAAATAAATGTTCTAACAGTGTTATCAAATTAATTTCCCATCTATGTTGACATCCAATGATATTTCCTTTGACTTACTCTGGATATGATCTAATAATACCAATCTTATAAATTTTTTATTGTTTAAGGTTATGATGGAATTATTTTTATGAAACCCATTTCATTTCATTGGTTAAGCTATGATGAATAATAAAATTATTATAAAACCTATCTCTTTCCACATGTTCTCATGTGATGAAATGGTTATGAAACCCATTTGATTTATCAGATTTGGATATGTTGAATGTTTTATGATCTAATGGAACATATAAATATGAATTTAATTATGTGTAGGGGGAATATATCTCCCTATAATGAATTGGATAATGATTTATATCTTATGATATAGATAGGATTGGAATAACGAGTATTCCCAGTTTAGTAAGGGATTTTTTTAGGAATGTATTATAAGTGAACCATAACTACTATGATGGTTTAATAATAGAACCAATTCCTCAATGGTATCCCCTCAAACGAGCCATGATTACAATAGAAATGATTTCCCATTCATATTTATATTAAAAAATACAATGTACTATTTAAATTATGTTACCTTGTATATCATTTTCTTAGATTTTATTATGATATATTTCTTATTAATTGGTAATAATTATTCTATGTCTCATTATGATCTTTTAAATTCCTGGTATGTTTTTCAAATATTATTTTCTTGTTTCCATTACATTATGTTCATGTTTTTTTAATCTCAATTTATTACCCTTAATAAGTGTCACGACCCATCCCCCGGGGCCCGTATCATTACTACCCTAATCTCGTCTTCCATTGGCCAGGGCTGGCGACTAGAACCAAAGGCATAAATCCATAAACTGGGAAGGCATTGCCTTTATAAACCAAACACACAAAACTGAGTACACAACTTAAAGTAAAACACCATGTAAAACATTATACAAAAGAGAGTGCTGAAAGTAAAGTGGGCCGGAAATACAAACCCAACAGTAAAGTACAATGAAATGGAAAAGTAAAAGTACAACTGAATGAAGAAGAAAAGCAGAAACTGGATCGTCCTCCGGGATTCCTTCTTGAAGGGTAGGTATATGTGGCCTCCTCATCACTCCACATCCATCTGTCCGCTCCATGAATCGTCACACCGAGTGGTCCACCTCCAAGTACCGTCCAGTCCTGCTACTCTCTACCTCGGTCAGCACTGTCCATCGTTTATAACCAACACAACCCGGTGCAAGCATAGACCATGAATGGGTGAGTATAACGATACTCAGAAGGGACCCTGAGACCCTTAAGGTCTCAATAATTCAAAAAAGGATAAACCAAAATTATTAAATCAACGGATAACCATCACTTAGGTATATTCCCATACATATACCTATGTTATCTAATAACTCATCCCATTCGTGAGGTAAACAAAAAATTAATTGACTTAGCTCAGACCGGGATTTTATTCCGTGGGTTGTTACATGTAACACTCCAAGTCAAATTGTCAAAACCTGGGCTGCTAGTGTACTCCTCCACTATAGAGTATTGTGTGCATGCCATGTCACACAGAGGCACTTCCCACTAGCCTGGACTGTTGTGGTACTCCTCTTGTCGAGTACCGTGGGTCTTCTTCATCACACAGAGGCACTCCACACTGTGGTCTGCCACATAACATAGAGGTGCCTCCCCTCAAAGACTGCAGAGGTACCTCTCATGTCGAGTATCGTGGGTCTTCCATGTCACACAGAGGTGCTCCCCACTATGGGTCTGACACATCACACATAGGCGCTTCCCAGTGGGCTAGTTGAAACAATATGAGTCGAAAGTTCAGCAGTCATCAGGTCTCAGCCCGCTACTAAGTCTCATTACTCCGCTTGTTCGTCTCTGTGTGTTTCTGCAGCATGAGATAATGGTCGATACTCTAACTATCATGAAGTCCCAATTAGAAGTATCTCAATGGTCCGCCTCGTCATAGGGGTCTAAATGCAACAGACGGTGCATCAATCGGATGCTCGGTCTATGAGTTATTGACATTTTCGTTTCAGGGGCCCAGTTGGTTTTTAGGTTCAAACCAACTCGTTCGTAACCCAAATATTTCCAAACCTCATGTGGGGTATTCCATATGAACCCTCTCACTCTATGATTTCTGTCACCGTATACGGTTCGATGATCGGTCACCCATAACCCATGATACAAGAAAAAAGGTGAAAACATGCCAAAGTGGGTCCGAGTCCGATTCGACCCCGTCGGACTGACGAGCCCGACACAGGTCTGGACTGGGGTTCGACCTGGCCTGCCGGTCCGACCCGCTCTAAGTGGGCGGCCTGGAATGAGGGAATAGCCAAGCCCAAGGGCCGCCCAGTGGCCCGCTCTGGGCCATTTCGGTGGCCCACGCTGGGTCTGGCCTGGTAGCCCGGCGGTCCACAAGGGTCCGCCACAGCTGCGGCCAGGGGGAAGCCGTTCACCCTTGGCTCCCGAATGGATTAGTCATTCATGTGGGGACCCATACTGGTGCCAAGTGGTGCCGGTCCAGATCAGACCGGACTTGATTGGTCACGCTCCTCCCAGCTGGCCGAGCGGCAAGCCGCTCCACATCGCCAGTGGCTGGCTCGACGCCGGCCATCCCGGCTACTCGGGCACACCGCAACGACGCCCCAGTTCTGCTCCTATACATAGAGCGATAGCTCTGTGCCTCCTCCACCACAGCCTAACCTGGCCGCAGTCTCCATCACCTCTACACGGTACGACGGTGTCGCGCCCAACATCAAACTATCGTCGCCCTCCAGGTCACGGCCCTTCCACCTGCGCTGCACGACAATGTCGTGCCCCTCTGGTTGCCCTTTCACCACTGGTTTACATTGTGGCTGGACTAACTCTGTTTGTGTTTCTCTACCGCGGTCCATCCTTCTGGTGGTGTCGTTTCTCCACCGATATCGTCAACAATAAAGTTAGAACAAATGTGGTGGGTCGGGTAGTGTTCGTGTGGTCCAAGCCCTCCTCGTTATGGTGATATCAAACAGAAGTTCACAATCCAAAATTTGAAAGAATAGGAACAGAGGGAAAACACATACATAAAACAACCCCTACCTCACTTGTTGATCATTGATGGTGGAAGGAGAGGACTTGCGGATGTTGGTTCGTTGATGTCGGGAAGCATCCGGGGCAGGAGACCGAGTAAGAAGCGTCGTTGGTGTTCTTCATGGTGGGATCCTTCTCTTTTGGATATATCGAAGATCAAAGAAAGAGTTTGTCGTTCTTTAGAGGACGATGAAGAGCCATTATTCACGTTCTTCATTGAGAGAAATTTCACCAAGGGTTCTCCAAGATCATCCAACCCCTCTCTCACACTCCACCAAAAGTATTACCTACCAAAAACAATGGGTAATGTTAACATATTATTTAATTTTATGGGAAAATAATTCAAATGAATTCTAATGAGTTTTAAATTAATTAAGTGAATTAATTCATTTAATTAATTGAGAGGGTTGTGAAAATTAATTAGTGGGGTAGGTGGAGAGTTTCACCCCAAGTAAATGGGGGGGGGTAAAGGGGGTTTAAAGCCCCTTTGGCTGCCACCAAAGATATCCACCCAAGGGAGGTTATTTGCATGTGGGACCCACCACCACAACCTCTCGTGGGAGGTTATGGTGGGGTGTCCCCCACCACTAACCACCACTTGGTGTTTTTAACCACCACAAAAATAAAAATAAGATAACACTTATTTTTAATTAACTTTATTAAAATCTCCAAAATCTAACTTACATTCTCATTAGAATGCAATTGTGCTGAAGGTCTCACTAAGAAATCACTGATGCTGTGAGTTCAACGGTGCCCTCATATTTCAATTTCAAGCACCCGTTCAAAATTTATAAAATCCGCATCGCATGTTTACTGAACGTACCAGAAAAAAACTTCAGAAATTGATTACAGGCACACCAGGCCTCGGAATCAAGCACCATTAATTTTCACGAACTCGAAAAATCACATGTATTTATGAAAAAAAAATTCTGGAATTTTCAATTCTTTAAATTCTCCCCACATCAAGTGTTTATGTCCATGTATGATATAACTCTAACTATGGGAATAAATGGGGGTACTGAGCACGCATCTGAGCCTCCCTCTCCCATGTGCTCTTCTGGAGGTTCTCGTGCTGTCATAAAATACACACCCGAGAAATTGACCATCCACATAGGACCCACTCCATTCGATCCTCAATCTCTACTAGATCCTCCTTTAATGTCACCTCGTCATCGATGTCTATCTCTCCATGGTCGATGATGTGGGATGGGTCATGCACGTATCTCCTCAGTTGAGATATGTGGAAGACGGCGTGCACTCTGTGCAACTGAGGTGGAAGGGATAAGCGGTAAGCCACCTCTCCTACTCTGATGGGGACCGAGAAAGGTCCGATTAATCGTGAAAATAACTTGTCGCCTCGTCGAAATCTATGTAGACCTCATCGAGGTGAGACCCAGAGGAAGACGTGGTCGCCATCCTCGATATCCAGTGGTCTCCGCCTCCGGTAATCATACAACTTCTGCCGGCTCTATGCAGTCTTCATCCACTCCTTGATGATATTCACCTTCTCTTTGGTAGCCCGTACAAACTCTAGTCCCACTAGTGCTAACTCCCCTGGGTCTATCTAGCACATTGGCGATCTTCAATGTCAATAATACAACTCATCAAAAGGTGACATACCGAAGGTGGAGTGATAGCTGATGTTGTAGGAAAACTCTACCAATGCTAATTGATCCTCCCAGATTCGACCAAAGTCGTTGACACATGCGCGGAGTATGTCCTCGAGGATCTGGATGGTCTGCTCGGTTTGGACATCTGTTTGAGGATGGGAGGCAGTGCTCAGATGTATTTGTGTCCAAAAAGCCTCATGCAACCCCTTCCACAGCCGGCAAGTAAACCGTGTGTCATAGTCGGATACAATAGAAGAATGTACTCTATGAAAACACACAATATTTTCTACATAGAGGCTTCACATGATCTTTATTTATCCCTTCTCTCTAAACGATAGGAAGTGGTCCGACATGGTGAGTTGGTCAACGATCACCCATATCTAATCGTGGCTCCTAGATGTACGTGGAAGACCCGCCATGATGTCCATTGATATCCCATCCCACATCCACTCTAGGACCTCTAAGGGCTAAACAAAGACTGGTGGTACCTGGTGCTCTACCATCATTTTCTAACAAGTGAGGCATCATGAGACAAACTCTCCAACTTCGTCCTTCATTCCGGGCCACCAATGATGTCGTCGAAGGTCTGGATACAACATCGCCACTCCTAGATGTAACCCTTGAGGTATAGTGTGGAACACCATCAACACTTCCTCCTGAAGTGTTACTAGTACCATGGTATGTCCTCTAAAAAGGATGACGTGCTCCCCAACTTCTGAAAATCCATCATGTTCCTGCCCTATTGATATCTGAGCACATCGAGTCTCACAGTCAGCATCTCCACGTTGTGCCTCCCTAACTCACTGAAGAAGTTGAGGAGTGACTGTAAGATACTTAAAAAAGCTCCTCCAACTCGGTCCAGATAAGAAGTCTTTAAAGTAGCATGATGCAATATCACATCTCCAAGCAGGTGTATACCAGACCTCTTGGTGAGTGCATCAGCAACAATGTTCCCCTTCCCAGGCGTATAGACTATTTCAATGTCATATTCATGGGGGAACCCAAGCCAACGCCAATGCCTCAGGTTCAGGTCCTTCTGAGAGATGATATTTGATACTCTTTTGATCAGAGTAGACTGTAAAATTATCTCCCATAAGATAGTGCATATTCATCTTCAAGAAGGACACCACTGCTACTAACTCCAGATCATGGGTAGTGTAGTTCTGATCATGTTGTCTCGGCTGTGGAGAACCATAAGCGATCACTTCTCGCTCCTGCATCCGGACACACCCAAGTTCGTCCCCTGATGCATCGCAGTAAACTACGTACCCTACGCCTTCCTCTAGAAACCTCAAGATGGGGGCACTAATCAGCATATGCCTTAGCTCCGGAAATATCTGTTGGCATCTCTCTGACCACACAAAGGGTTTCTCCTTCTTATTCAAGGCTGATAGTGGTGATACAGCTGTGGAGAAATCTAGAATGAACCTCTTCTAGTATCCAACCATGTTAGAAGTCCCTCCCCCTTAGGGGTGGTTATCCTAGAAACGCCTTTTGAAAAGTTGTTCCCATGTTCTGACACTCCTGTTTGGAACTGAAAACAGAAAACTCCCGATACCATGAGGGTAAGGCTGGCCAACTCAAGAGTGATTGGGTGTACCCACATTTTTAAAAGATTATCCTACGCTACATGGGATTCCTTTTTTTCCAACTAAGGAAATCCACATACCATAGTTGAAGATAAACAACAACCTTTTTTCCTAATACATTCAATTTTTGTACGAACTGTGGTTGCCCAGTCCTTACACAATCTAACATCTTAAGTCATCGATGCTTCCACCAAGAGGTTCAAACTGAAAATCTCGCCTCGAGGTTCATATCACACCGTCGATGTATGTGTGATTATCAAGTCTCCTCCCAATGGTATCTCCAAACCTGGGGGGTCAAGTCGACGCTTTAACCGCAAACTCTAGGTCTAGGACACGATTTGTTGAATGAAGGAATGATTCATATATTTTTATATTGATACATTGGCTAGTAGTAGACATAGACCGTACCTCGAATCATTACTAGATCCCTTGGGTCACACTCCTTGACCGCATGTATCTACCCTCTTCCCCTACAATCTAGCTCCCTGATCCTGACGAGGAATACAAAGGCGGGTGGTTTTAACATGTCGAAATGTACACCACCTCATGATTCTATCCTAGCTCTGCTTCCACATCTGCTTCCATGTTGATTCATCGTTCCTTAAAACTTCCTCATCTCGAAACATTTTATATACTCAAGTCTCTGATAATGGCGCCAGTTTCATGCTTTCCCACTACTAACATTCACAAGTTGTATCCACTCAGCCAAAGAACATTCAACAGAAAAGGTTCTCTATAGATTCTAGAGAAAAGGTGCTGGCTCGGATGTCCTAAATCATACCTCAATCGGTAGTCCGAGCCCCAAGGCACTGATCGTATCGTATTCATCGAGTACCCAAAACTATCGGTACACCTTGATGAATACTCCTCTACTGAAATGTCATCTTGATGAAGCTGTAAACGCTCTAGAGAACTTTTAGCCACCTCCCCAAGCTAGTCCTCAGCAGCCTGTGATTCGGGCTCACCTCGGAAATTGAGGGGTATCTGATGTTGAAACATGTGTTAGGAATTAAGACAACATGTGTCATCTACCAGTACTGCTGGTTTTAACTACTGACCGATTGGTAGTGATATAGCTGACACACTACCTAATGGTACAATCTCAGACAACTGTCCACGTATTGAAGCCTCGTCACTATTCGGACTAGCCTCATAGTCACTCACTGGAAAACACTAGTATCTATTATCACTACATGTTCTACGAGTGTCTCAACTAGGTGGGGAACTCTAGAAACTGCCTCTAGCTGGCCATCAGCTATGTGGGTGTAGAGACCCTAAGCTTATCGTACATGGACATTACATTACTTTTGCGGAATACTTTGTACATAACAAAAACACACACACAAGGATCGTAATAGTTTAGTGTCTTTGGAAACTCGGAACGTAATCTTCTAATCGTGGTGAAAGATCTTCAATATCTCCCATAAAGATCATCCCGTTTTTTTACCTAAAAACCTTTATTTATATCCTGGGGAAAAGAAAACATAAAAGGGTGAGCTCAAATGCTCAGTAAGGGTAAACAAAAGAAATATCAATCACATCATATACATAAGAACATAGCTTTTGGAAATCTTAACCTGCAAAAGAGCTCATAATATCATAACATGGGATAAATCATAGAAGTGAAAATGAGATCCCCATAATAATAACATGAAACTTGAAACTTTGTGGCATGCACACATAATCATGTAAAATCATTTCTTGTTAGTCATGACTCATTGCCAAGACTATCTTAGTGGACAAAGTCCCTTTCTGAACCGAGTTCACTCCTCGTTTCAGTCCTGTATCACTGAACCGAAATAACCTTCCGTTACAGCCATGTCTATCTCATGAGATATAAAATCATTACCCAATGCATTGGAGGGATATATAGGTCCCACCCATCTTATAATGAATCCTTTCTTATGTGTGCCACATAATCATAAATCATACATCATCGCATAACCCATGTAATAAAAATGGGATTCTTGAAACATCATGACATCATAAATCAATTCATATAAGATAAAGGAATTCATAAACATAATTCCATCACAACATAGTCAAATCAATGTAAAAATATGGATAGAAACAGAACCCTTTACTATCTTAGATGGAAAATAATTTTGATAAAACACTTGAATTGAATTCTTGAGGAAAATATCCTTTCTTCTTCAAAATCAATTTCTTTTCACAAAACATCATGCAATTTTAAAAGAAAGAGATTTTATTGAAAATAGTCATGAAATCTTTTAGAGGAAGCTTCATGAAAATAAGGCTTTATAAAACAGTAGAAATCCGTTCGTGTCGTATAAGTTAAAAAAACATTCTTCGTACTTTTGTCGGAAAAGTCAAAAGTACCTCGTATGAAAAACGACAAAAGATTCCTTTCATACGTATTACTAAAAACTCACCGAAGGGTAAAAATGGATTTAAACAATTTTAGGTGGATGGAAATAATATTACATATTGAGTAAACATGGATGTGGATGATAAAATACAACCCAGTAAATACTTACGAATAAACAATCTCGGATAAAAATGAGATTGTGATATTTCCCTTACCTTAGGTCCGACTTGCTTTGTAAGTGTCTGAACCTCCTGTATAATGATTTAAATCATGTTATTGACTTATTACAGAATCATATTCATTGTTATGATATCATATATGGTTCACTTATGACATTATATTACCCGTTCTTTTGTAAATTCCATGTTAAAGAAGCGTTTTGGGTAAAATCGTTTCATTTATCGTAGGTGTTTTGACTTGTTGTTCTTGACATCATTATTACTTATATCATGATTTACTCACTTCAAGAATATAAAATATGATTTATATATCATATATATTCAGTATATATATATATATATAATAGGTAGATAAATAAAATGAAAAACACCGTTCATGGAGATGGTAGTCCGTACGTACGCATGAACGCTGTTTTCCTTTCCTTATTGTCTTGAAATGGAAGTAAGTAGATGACATACATATGTATATATATACATAAATCCAGTAGCTTTATAATGTCATATATTTCATTATTATTTCTTATATATACATTATAATCATTCTTAAATGGTTAACATGGAGAATGAATCTCATCGCGTCGTGGAGACGGTAGTCCGTACGTACGCACGAGTGATGATATCATTTCTATAAATATTGAATTGAATTGAAGTGGATCATAAAATATATCAGAATCAATATGATGTTGTAATAACTATGTATAGTTATTCTTTACACCATTATACCCATCCATGTAAGGTGGTGGTGGAAAATAGATTACACCACGGCGTGGAGACGGTATTCCGTACGTACGCACCCGCGGTGATTTCTTTTTCCATAGGATGGATAGATGGTGAAATAGGGTTGTTTCATACTTATAATAACATATCAGTATATGAGTGATACTGATGTTATTACTTCATAATGAAAAAACCTAATAAGAAGAAGTGGAAGAAGAAATAAAGATGAAAGAATTGGTAACGGTAATTACCTCTTCTTTGAAGTGCCTCTTTGAGACCTCCTCTTAGGGCACTAAAATTGGTCTTTGAGGAAGACCAGAACCTCTAGGATATTTTTAGGGAAGTGGAGAAGAGATTTTGGCAGGGGTTGGCTGAGCTGGAGTGCTCAAATTGGTGTGAGGAGGAGGGAGAGGAGGTGTCCTTTTATAAGGGAGGAGAGGGGCACCTTAGGAATACCTCAAAATATTATTTTATTTTAAAGTCAAAATCGGTTTATAATGGTTCCAAAGGGTCTTATTTCGAAGATAAAGTGGGGAAGGGTAGAACTCCTATCAACCAATAGGATTTAGACAAGTTTAGGTTATTATTTTAACCTTATCAATTAGATTTAACTCTAAGTTAAATAATTTAACTTTTACCGTGTCTTTTTGTTTTCTTTCACTATATGGTTAATACACTTACTATAACATGCCAAACGAACCCCAAATTGTTTATTATTAAAATATATATCCTTATCTAAGTCATTTGGCCGAACCTTAGATTTTTAGGAATAAAATAACAATTAATAATATAATATTTTATTTAAAAACTATTTTGTGTCAATTTTGACACTATTTGATATATGATTTTTGTGAAAGTCATAACAGAATTATATTTTCGAACCAAGTTGATTAAATCAACAATAATATATCATAGTAACCTAGAAAATTAGTGGAATTCATAAAAAGTCTCAAATTATATTTATGTTGGTGTTTATAACATCAATTATGTCAATATTTCATTAATAAGATAATTACTGCATCATCATTGTGTCATAAATAAATTAAATTATTTGATGTCTAAAAATTACAAATAAAATACCATCATGTAGTAAATCTTTTTAGCTTTCTAATGAATATTTACAATCGAATTTATATTATGTATAACCCCATATTAAAAATGATTTACTTATTAAACTTTGATTTTAACTATTTTAACCCTTCTTTAAATAAATTAATAATAAATATCCTAATCTAATCCAAGTGGGCCTAAATGGTCATATTTTATTCATAAGTTTGTTTTGGGTCGAATTACACTTGTCCAATAGAATTAGGACATGTGTTAGGGTAATATTAATATCATATTTACCCTTAGTTACCCTATTTACTATTAACCGCGGTAAAAAAAAGTAAAAAGTTACTATTCACCAAAAATTATTTTCATCTCATTGAACCACATTTTACTTACTGACATCAACCGTGTCTCTCGGATTTTTGAAATTCCATTCACAGAAGCGGTAAAATTAAGTTTTATGAAAAATTCAGTTTTTTTAACTACCACTTAGTAGTTTCACTATTCATCAAAAATTGATGTTTTTCAGAACAGTGCCAAAATTTCATCCCAAGATATATTTCCTATTCCGAATTCAAAAATGAAGTCTATTTTACCAAATTCATTACATAAAAGTTGCATTAATTAATTTTATAATTAAATCCCGCTGTTAAAACAAATAGCGTGTTTTTAAGAAACAATATCTATCAAAAGATTGACACTTGTTTATGTCTAGTTTAAATGTGAAATTACATCCAATGACCAACATTGTATTAAATTGTAAAAATATATTCTAAATATACTTTAAAACCACTCAAATTAATGATTTATCACTATTAATTATTTCGATTAAAAAAGTTGTTTTTAATTATAATTTAGTAATTTTCACTATTCATCAGAATATGAAAGTTATCCGAAAAGTACCAAAATTTCACCTTAGGCTAAATTCGATACTCCGAATCCAAAAATGAAGTCCATTTTAAAATTTATAAATTTTAAAAAGTGGTTATTACTATTCATAATGGCTAGTTTTAATAATATTTTAATAGCATATCGTTGTTTAGTGAAACTCAGTATTGCGTATTACACACGCTATCGAGGAAGGTCGCGATTGCGTGTAATGCAAGGCAAGTCAAGGATGCGTGTTGTGCAAGCTCCTTTTGGTGTAGCGTACAACACAAGACATTAGTGAAATAAAAAAGAATATTTTTCATAAAATCTCGGGCTGTTACATTCTACCCCCCTTAAAATGAATTTCACGCTCGAAATTCGTCGGGGTTATAAATGGTTTACTATTCGAAAGTTTCTTTAATAGAAACCCACATCGTAAAAAGGAATACAAAAACTTGGCTTTAAAAACTAAAGTATGAAATGTAATGATTACCCAAATAAACTAATCACTGGGTTTCCACATAGGTGAAATATGGATATGGAAGAGAAATCTAACCATCATGTTCTGATGGAGAGTGGTAGAGAACATGGCTATGGAAAAGCCAGTAATCACAAATCCATAAATTTGTGACGATCTAAGGTACCATCTGATTCATCATGTATAAGAGAACTAGGACAACATTTTTGGTTTTCAAGATCATTTCCCTAAAGTTAAAGAATTTGAATTAGAATAAATACTTACTTTATTTTGGTACAATCTCACTGTTGTTCGTGCCTTTAACAATTTCCACTTCATCTCTTAAATAAATAAAGATGAATTTGTTATTCGTGAAGTGTTAGCAGATCATGTGATAGAATGACGGGTCATTCCATCTGTCTCAAAAGGTTAGCAAAATTTATATACATAAGTCGATCTATAGTTGGATTAATCATATATGGTTCCTAAAATGTGTTGAGTCAATAAGGTTTTCCTTATGACTTTTCCATTCCTTCATGTTTTGAAAATCACAAACACCTTATCTTTAAGGAAAAATGCTTTCTTAAGGAAAATCGCTTTTATAAGAAAAAATGCTTTCTTAAGGAAAATCGCTTTTATAAGGAAAAATGCTTTCTTAAGGAAAATTGCTTTTATAATGAAATTTTCTTTCTTAAGGAAAAACGCTTTTATAAGGAAAATTATCCTTATCATATTTTCATCAATATTTTTCTTAAGTATAAGTTTCGGATTCGTTTTCTCGGAGTCATTAAAACATTGATATAAAAGCATTCTGTTTTTAGGATTCGGTTCTGGACAAGAACTATAAGGAAGTTTCATTCCGAATTCCGGATATGAATTCTAACTAACTTCTATTCCAGATTCAGGATAAAAATTCTGAAGAAGAATTCTCATTACGAATTCTAATGAAGAAATCCCATTCCTAATTCTCATTACGAATTCTGAAGAAGAATTCTCATTACGAATTCCAATGAAGAATTCTCATTACGAATTCTATTGAAGAAATCCCATTCCGAATTCTCATTACGAATTCTGAAGAAGAATTCTCATTACGAATTCCAATGAAGAATTCCCATTACGAATTCTAATGAAGAAATCTCATTTCGAATTCTCATTACGAATTCTGATGATGAATTCTCATTACGAATTCTGATGAAGAATTCTCATTACGAATTCTGATGACGAATTCTCATTACGAATTCTGATGATGAATTCTCATTACTAATTCTGATGATGAATTCTCATTACGAATTCTAATGACGAATTCTCATTACGATTTCTGATGACGAATTCCTATTCCGAATTCCTACTCCGAATTCTCATTCCGAATTCTCCTATTAAACAGAATCTGATTATCATTGTTTTATACACTCTGAATTTACTCACTCCGAACCTTCACTCCGAAGTTTCTATTCCGAACCTTTATGTTAGAGTTTAAAACGATGTCGTACATTCTGTTTCACTTGTTTTGTTATAAAACGATGTCGTCCATTTTGTTATAAACTAACTGTTGTCTAAGTGACACGTGTACAGGTCCCTCCGAACTTTAAGGAAAATATGACCGTTGGAGAAGGAGCCGACCTTACCTATAAATAGGAGCTCATTTGAAAGAGCTCGGTGCTGTTGGAAAAACAAATGAGTTTTGTGACTACATGCTGTTGAAGTGATTTCTAGAGAGAGAGTCTCTTATTAACTCTCAAAGCTTCGTGCGACTCCGAATGTTGGTGATTACATTCGAGGGATTCCGGGGATAGGAAGACAGAGGTGACGACTACCTTAAAGATCGAGGGCTTTCTTGCTGAGAAAGACAGAGGTGCCGACTACCTTAAAGATCGAGGGCTTTCTTGCTGAGAAAGACAGAGGTTGCCAACTACCTTGAAGTTGAGGGCTTGCGGGGATAGCAAGACAGAGACACCGATCTTCGTATCGAGGGATTACCCTGGTGTGGGTAAGACAGACTTGCTTGAAAGTATAAATCAAGGGACCTTTATCCAAGGTTGTTGGATACCCTTCTCTTTGGGTTAAAAGACTATTATCTTGTTACTAGTAGTTTTACTACTTGTCTTTATTCCGCTACAATTTTTATCTTAAGGAAAGTATAACTTTCTTATACTTCCTTACTTACTCTGATTAGTTTAGATTCTATACGCTTTAAAGTAGAATCTCATATTGTAACTTTTGTTAAGTTTCAATCTCCGGAATCATATTTCTGGAACCTAGTTTTGGAATCCCTTTCCAAGTTCAGTTCGGTGTTAGAGGTGTTGTGAATTTACTTAGTTTAACTTTGTTAAACTTAGCTCTTTCCTTTTCTTAAGGAAACTCTAGTTATTCATAACTAACTTTAAAGGTTCCAAAGGAATTTTTAAAGTATACAATTCACCCCCCCTCTTGTATATTGAGCATCTCATATTATATTTCGATCCTACAATTGGTATCAGAGGTTGGAAACCTCTTACTCTATACCATTCTTATATTTGGTATCAGAGCTAAGGTTACTGAAATACTTGTACTCACATACAAGTTTTTCTTGCTCACTTTTCTATTCCGAACTTTGTCATTCCGATTTATCCATTCCGAACTTTTCCCATTCCGAACTTTGTGATTTCGAATCTTTTGCTACTAACAAGTTTTTTTTGCAAAGTTATTTTTAGTATGGCAGGAATTAATGTTGGATCTATTGACAATCTGAATCCTACAAGGCCACCAATCTTCGATGGTAATGATTATGAATACTGGAGAGATCGTATGAAGACTTTTGTTATCAATACTGGAGTAGACAACTTTGTGATGCTTACTGGTGATTATAAAATTCCTGACAAGGAAGTCAGAACCTTTACTAACCAGGAAAAGCAAGAATATCAACTCAATTATAAGGTACGCAATATTTTATTATGTTCAATGACTAGAAATATATATAGCCAAATTTCATCTTGTGAAGCAGCTAATTGTATATGGAAGAAGTTAGAGGTTACACACTTTGGGACTTCTATGGTGATTGAGACTAGAAGAGCTATGCTTAGAGCTGAATATCATGGCTTCAATTTTCCTTATGAAGAACCTATCTGTAAAGTTCAACAAAGATTTATGACAATCGTCAACAGTCTACAATCTATGGGAGAAAAAGGTTTAGATGATGAAGCTCTTGTGGACAAGATAATTGATATTATGCCCAATGAGTGGGAATCCAAGAGAACAGCTATAGATGAGAACAGGAAGGTCACTCAAATTACTCTTGATGAATTATTTGGAACACTTCTACAACATGAGTCCAGAATGTAGAGAGATGCTGACAACATCAAGAAGAAGAATGGAAATGGTACTGTTGCTTTTACTACAACTTCGAATCAGATGAAATCTAAGACTCCTGAGAGAGTAACCAGATCCAAATCTAAGAAAGTCATTTTCCAATCCGAATCTAGTGAAAGTGAAGTTTCAGAAAATGAATTAGCCAATCTTGCTCGAAGGATGAACAAGATAGCTGGACATAGAAACTTTCAATCCAAGTATAAGAAGAAGGACAGGAAAGATAAGAAAGATGGAGAAGTTACATGTTATGAATGTAAGAGAGCTGGACATATTAGACCAGATTGTCCTATGCTCAAAAAGAAAGAAAGGAAGGAAAGACATTCAGAAAAGAACAGGAAGAAGTATTACAAAGCCAAAGCTAAGAAAGTTCTGAAAGCTAATGACACCTGGAGTGCCAGTGGTGGTGACTCTTCAGATGAATCTTCTGAATATGAATCTTCAGGACAGAAGAATCATGGTCTTATAGCCAGATTACCTATTGATAATCATTGTCTTATGGCTAAGGTACGAAATGATGAATCATTGACCAATGTTTCTTTAAATCCTAATGATAGTAAGTATTATAACTCTTCTGATGAAGAATCATCTTCTGATGAGTAAAATACTTTACCTACTTATGAAGAAGTCTCTAGATTTGCTGAACTTCTTGAGATTGAGAACTCCAAACTCAACAAGAAACTTGATAAGGAAAATTCTAGGAATTCTATTCTTACTAAAGAGATATCAGATCTTTCTAAAGATCTTGATAAGAAAAATTCTGATTTTGAAAGTATTTCAAAAAATCTTGAGGAAGTAAGTTCTGAGAATAATAAACTTTCTAAAGAATTAGAAAAAGTAATTTCTAAGAAAAATGTTTTCGAGCCTAACTCTAGTTCCAAAACTAATGATTTTGAGGATAAAAACTTGGTTGTAAAACTCAAATCCGAAATTTTTTCCTTAAAGAAGTGTTTACCAAACTTTACCCATGGTAAGGAAAATTTTGATAAGATGTATTATCAAATACGACCTTTAAGAAATAAATCCGGATTTGGTTATACCCATGCAAAACCAGTTTTCAGTAACAATTATTTTGTTCCTCAAAGTGCCCCATTTTGCACTAAATGTCAATGTGGTGGTCACTGGGCAAGAATTTGTTCCTTAAACAAAACCCAATCTTTATGTTTTCATAAAGCTTACATTTCTAAGAAAATGTGGATACCTAAAATTTTATTGTCTGGAAATCTCGGATCCAAACAAGTTTGGATTCCGAAAATCTAACTTTGTTCTTAATTTCAGGAAAATAAAGAAAGTTCCAGCAACAATATTTGGTACATGGATAGTGGATGTTCCCGGCACATGACTGGTAACAAAAGCTTTTTTGAAAAGATTATCACAACAAAAGGAGGAAAGGTAACTTTCAGAGACAATGCTAAGGGAGAGATTGTTGGTATTGGTAATATTGTTCTTTTAGGTAAAACTTTGATTTCAAATGTTCTTTTTGTTAAAGGTCTTAAGCACAACCTCATTAGCATAAGTCAGTTATGTGATGAAGGTTACCTTGTGAATTTTAGGAATGATAAATGCTTAGTTCACAATTCCAAGGAAGAATTTATTCTCTCAGCCAATAGGCAAGAGAATGTTTACACCTTAAACTTAGAAGACCTAAGAAGCCAAGATTTACCTTGCCTAAGTGCAATGGAAGATCATTCTTGGTTATGGCATAGAAGATTAGGACACTGTAATCTTAGGAACCTATGTAAACTCTCTAAGAAGAAACTTGTTAAGGATCTACCGGAGCTTAGATTTGATTCTTCTAAAGTTTGTGATCCTTGTCAATATGGCAAGCAACATAAATCTAGTTTTAAGTCAATCGGTGAAGTCTCAACAACCGATGCATTACAGTTAGTGCACATGGATCTTTTTGGTCCAACACAAACTGGAAGCATTGGAGGCAAATACTATGTGTTTGTTCTAGTTGATGATTACACTAGATTTACTTGGGTCTATTTTCTAGCAAGGAAATCTGAAGCTTTTTCTTATTTCAAAAGTTTTAGAGCCCAAGTTAAAAATGAGAAAAACCTTCCATTGAAAACTATTCATAGTGATCATGGAGGAGAATTTCAAAATTCTGATTTTGAAACTTTTTGTAGTAAGAAAGGTATTACTCACAACTTTTCAGCACCTAGAACTCCTCAACAGAATGGTGTAGTTGAAAGAAGAAATAGAATTCTTCAAGAGATAACTAGAACCATGTTGAGTGAATATTCTATTGCTAGACATTTCTGGGCTGAAGCTGTAAGTACTGCTTGTTATACTATAAATCGAGTTTTGATTAGACCTTTTCTTAATAAAACTCTTTATGAGTTATGGAATGGTAGAAAACCAAGACTTTCCTACTTCAAGGTTTTTGGTTGCAAAGTATTCATTTTGAATACTAAAGATAACATACATAAATTCGCACCAAAGTCTGATGAAGGAATTTTCTTAGGTTATTCCACAACCTCTAAGGCTTATAGAGTTTTTAATAAAAATACTTGTACTATTGAAGAAACAGTACATGTAAAATTCGATGAATCAGACCCTTTTGTTTTTAAAACCTCCCAACCTACATCCTCGGATGTGTTTTCAAAAACTGATTATCAACCGTTGTTAGAAGAACCTTCTGATAAGGAAATTGTTCTAGAAGATACTTCTGAAACATTTACCCCAGAAGACTTTCTACCTTATGTTGATGAACAGGTTTTACAAAAACCAAATCAGGTGTTTCTTAAGAATCATCCCAGTGATAGTATCATTGGTGATGTAAATCAACCTGTAATGACTAGAAGTTCCTTAAGAAATGAAGTAGAACATCTATCATTTCTTTCCCAATTAGAGCCTAAAAGCACTGATGAAGCTTTAGGTGATGATGATTGGATCAAAGCAATGCAAGATGAACTAAATTAATTCGAAAGGAATAAAGTCTGTACCTTGGTTGAAAGACCTAAGGAAACTTCTGTTATTGGAGAAAAATGGGTTTTCAGAAATAAATGTGATGAAAATGGAGTCATTGTTAGAAATAAAGCTAGACTTGTTGCTAAATGCTATAATCAGCAAGAAGGAATAGACTATGAAGAAACCTATGCACCAGTAGCTAGACTTGAATCTATCCGTATTCTACTTGCCTTTGCAGCATTCTTTAATTTCAAACTATTTCAAATGGATGTGAAATGTGCTTTTCTTAACGGTTATGTTCAAGAGGAAGTTTTTGTTGAACAACCTCCTGGCTTTGAAGATACAAAATATCCAGATCATGTTTTTAGATTTACCAAAGCATTGTATGGCCTTAAACAAGCCCCACGAGCATGGTATGATAGACTTACTGGATTTTTGCTTCAAAATAACTATGTTAAGGGAAATGCAGATCCAACCCTTTTTATAAAGAAAGATAAGAAAAATGTTTTGATTGTTCGAATTTATGTTGATGACATTATATTTGGTTCAACTCAGCAATCTTTGACTGACTCTTTTGCTAATCTAATGAAATCTGAGTTTGAAATGAGTATGATGGGTGAGTTAACATTTTTCCTTGGATTTCAAATTTCTTAAAAACCAGAAGGAACCTACATATCCCAACATAAGTATATTAAAGATCTTCTTAAAAAGTATGGTTATGACAACACTAAGAGTATAAGTACTCCCATTGGTACCTCAAACTCTTTAGATCTTGATGAAGCTGGGAAACCAGTAGATCAAACATCTTTTAGAGGTATGATTGGAAGTCTACTTTACTTAACAGCTAGTCGACCAGACTTAATGTTTTCTGTATGCTTATGTGCAAGATATCAATCCAATCCTAAAGAATCTCACTTAAAGGCAGTAAAAAGAATTTTTCGCTACCTTAAGGGAACCATGGATCTAGGATTATTTTATACTTCTGGAAATGATTTTGTTCTAAAAAGCTTTTCTGATGCTGACTTTGGTGGATGTAGAATGGATAGGAAAAGTACATCCGGAACTTGTCATTTCTTAGGAGATTCATTAATTTCTTGGTCATGCAAGAAGCAACATTCTGTTGCACTCTCCACTGCTGAAGCTGAATATGTAGCAGCTGGAAGTTGTTGTGCACAAGTGTTGTGGATGCAACACACACTCACAGACTATGGCTTGAGTTTTACTAAAACTCAAATTTTGTGTGATAACACAAGTGCCATTGCCCTAAGTAAAAATCCTGCACATCACTCTCGTGCAAAACACATAGATATTAGGCATCACTTTCTTAGGGATCACACACTCAAAGGAGATATTATTCTTCAGTTTATCGGAACGCAAGATCAACTTGCTGATATTTTCACAAAATCCTTGCCTTCTGATAGATTTGAATATATTAAACAAAAGTTAGGAATGATAACCATAAGGTAATCTTCCTTAATTAACTTTCTGTTGAAAAAATCTCCTTATAGTAATAAACTCCTTTTCATAGGGGGAGTACATTTGATTGTTTATTTAACAAAGTTTTTTCAAAATTTGTTTTCAAACTTTTCGGAACGAAAATTTCCGGAATGGAACTTCCGGAACTACCATTTTCCAGAATGGATATTTTCGTACAGAATACTTCTGGAATGAAAGTATTCGTATTGAAAATTTCCGGAATGGAAAACTTTCGTACTGGGACTTTCATAACCAAATTTTCGTACCAAGTTAAGTTTTTCATATTTACTTTTTCGTATTGAGTTTTTCGTATTGACTTTTCATATTTACTTTTTCGTATTGAGTTTTTCGTATTGACTTTTCATATTTACTTTTTCGTATTGAGTTTTTCGTATTGACTTTTCATATTTACTTTTTCGTACTGAGTTTTTCGTATTGACTTTTCGTATTTAGTGTTTCGTACTGAGTTTTTCGTAGTCATCTTTATATTACCCATTACGAATAACTTTCCTAAGCTAATCCGAAAGGTATGATTTCCTTACTGAAGTTTTCGTAATCATATTTTACTTGCTGGAAATTTCTTATAGTTGGTTTTTGGTTTTTGGATTTCTTAATTCTTTACTTTAATAAAACCTCAAAAAGATCGGATTCAAGCTTTCAACCGTTAGATCTGATCTCAGATCGTTCTAAACCGTTAGATCAACCGAGGAAGTTGAACCGTCATTCCATTGCCTATATAAAGGGGACCCTATTTTCTCGTCCCACATCGATTTCAAGCTTTTGCGTGCTGAAGCTCTGACTCTCCGATTTAAGGCCGTTCCGAACCACAGTTTTCTCAGTTCCGAACTTCAGTCTTCTCTGTTCCGAATATCTCAGAGGACTTCTAATCCGAATGTCTGCAGAGTTAGCTTCTCAAGAAATGTCTTCAACCAAGCCCATTTCTCAGTGGTTAGTCTACAGAGAGAGGTTAGTTCATCCGAATTTCTTCAGCAACTACGATTCTATTATTTCAAAGAATATCAAGCTGAATGGCTGGGAAGGTGTTGCGGTATCAAAAACCGGCAACCAAGATGAAGTCTACTCTGACTTGCTTGTCGAGTTTTATGAGTCGGTTGCTTTCTTCGAGGAAGATAATAGAGAAAAAATTTCTTTCAAATCGTATGGCAAGACATATAAGCTTTCTTACACCAAGGCTGCAAGCTTGGTAGGGCTGATTTATGAAGGGGAAGCTGAGTTTATTTCCCACGTATTTCCAGACTCTTTGGGTAGTTTCAACAAGGAGAAAGCCTTAGAAATTCTCGGATTGGAGGATGACAAGGCTCCGAAAATAGAAAGTCTTTCTACAAACATCCGGATTCTGGAGTTATGGGTGCAAGGGCTTATCGTACCGAGAAAAGAAGATAAGGATAGCCTGAAGAAGAGTGAGATATATATCTTAGATTTTTTGATAAATCTAAGGAAGTTCAACTTGATGAAGCATATCCTTCTTAATAATGAGAATCTGAAGAAGGGGAATCTGAGAGCTCAGATTGTGATGTATCCGGCAATATTGTCAAAGCTCATAGTTCGGTGCCTAGAATCCTTCAAGGTAGCTTGCAGTTCTAAGCCGAAAGTTTGTAAGATCATGCTGCTTAGTGATGCCACTCTTAAGAGAATGAATATAGCTTTTAACAAGGACTCAGGGAAGTTTATTGATCTACCTCCTCAAGCAGAAGTGACTCCGAAAGTGGCTGATCCGGAATCATCCAAGCCGGTAAGGAAGAGGAAGCTGAAAGAAGTGGTAGTCGAAGCTGAGGAACACTTGTCACTCCGAACATCTGAAGCTCAATCTTCAAAGCTTGTTACTCCGGATATGGAAGAAGAGAAAGGTGAAGAAGAAGTTGAAGAAGCTGCTGAAGGAAGTGGTGAGAGAGGAGATGTGCTCAAACAAGTAGATGAATATAAAGGAACTCCTTCGGAACACTTGTCGCTCCGAACATCTGAAGCTCAATCTTCGAAGCTTGTTACTCCGACTATGGAAGAAGAGAAAGGTGAAGAAGAAGTTTCTTTTCTGAGAGAAGAAGAACATCTTTTACTAAATGCTGCTCAGAAGGAAAATGTACAAGTTGCTGATGAGGAAGATTTGGTTGTTCAAGTGTCTGATAGCGAGAAGAAATCTCCGGAACAGGTTTCTATTCCGGAAAAAGATAAGGGGAAACGAATTCTTGCTGATACCCCTAGTTCAGAAAAGAGTATGAGGAAGGAAGCTGGTAGTTCTTCTAAGAGGAAGTTGGAGCTTATTGAGGAAGAAAATTCTCCTAGCAAGATTTCAGATTCAGAGTCATCATCGTTGGGGCACGATTTTGTTGTTCAATCCTTGAAGAAGTTGGTGGGAACCATTCCAACCTTCTCCAGTATTGACTCTAGATGCCAGATGCTTCAACATGCGCTGAATCAGAAAACCGACTCCGTATCCATGGTAATGGATAAGTGTGTAGAGATTGAAGCTCAGTTCAAAACTTTCTTCGTTGGTTACGAAGCACATAAAAGATCTTGCAAGAGGATGACAAGCTGGTCGAAGAAGAATGTGGAAGAGATGAGGTTGCTGGATGAGTTTCAGGAAAATGTTAAGGATGCATTTCAAACCTAGGACAAGAAGTTTCATGAGATGACTGCATCATTCAATGAGAAATTGACAGAAGAAAAGAACATTCGGATTCAGGAAGTGAGAGATCTGAATGGAAAGCTCAACTCCATTAATCAGAGTTGGAAATATGAAAGGGATCATCGGATCAATTTTCTAGAAAGAATGAAGGCTCAGGAAGAGAAGATGAAATCTCAGGAAGAAAAGTTGAAGGCTCAGGAAGAAGTAATTGAAGCCCAGTCAGCAAGAATAGTTGCCTTAGAGAAGCAAGCAGAGGAAGATCATAAGGACCTCAAAAAGATCAAGACAATTCTTAAAGGGCTCATGTCGAAAGAGAAAGATACGAAATGACCAATCCGATCTTTTTGTTGTAATCTGTTTTTGTTGCTGACATTTCAAATATAATGAGAATTGTGCTTGTTGATTCTATTGTTGTCTTTACTAATCTTTCAGGTACTTTGTCATTTTTTTCCATTCCCTCCAATTCTTTTTGAAAATCACAAAGGGGGAGAAGGAAAAGATCCTTAAGAAAAAGAGGAAATCTAATAAGTGCTTATCAAAGGGGGAGAAAGAAAAATACCCAAGGAGATAGAACTCTAATAAGAGTTTGTTTAAGGGGGAGTTTTTCTTAAAGAAACGTCACTCCGGAAATATGAATACGATCTTTAGAGATTCAAAGCCTAAGGGGGAGTTAGTCGTATTCATCTATTTCTTAAACCAAGGGAGATAAGCTTTAATGTGTTTCTTTCTTCTTAGAATAGCTTTTTCGTAAGGATGTTTGTGCTTTCCAAAAAGGGGGAGATTGTTGAGTCAATAAGGTTTTCCTTATGACATTTCCATTCCTTCATGTTTTGAAAATCACAAACACCTTATCTTTAAGGAAAAATGCTTTCTTAAGGAAAATCTCTTTTATAAGGAAAAATGCTTTCTTAAGGAAAATCTCTTTTATAAGGAAAAATGCTTTCTTATGGAAAATTGCTTTTATAAGGAAATTTGCTTTCTTAAGGAAAAACGCTTTTATAAGGAAAATTATCTTTATCATATTTTCATCAATATTTTTCTTAAGTATAAGTTTCGGATTCGTTTTCTCGGAGTCATTAAAACTTTGATATAAAAGCATTCTGTTTTTAGGATTCGGTTCTGGACAAGAACTATAAGGAAGTTTCATTCCGAATTCCGGATATGAATTCTAACTAAGTTCTATTCCAGATTCAGGATACAAATTCTGAAGAAGAATTCTCATTACGAATTCTAATGAAGAAATCCCATTCCGAATTCTCATTACGAATTCTGAAGAAGAATTCTCATTACGAATTCCAATGAAGAATTCTCATTACGAATTCTAATGAATAAATCCCATTCCGAATTCTCATTACGAATTCTGAAGAAGAATTCTCATTACGAATTCCAATGAAGAATTCCCATTACGAATTCTAATGAAGAAATCTCATTTCGAAATCTCATTACGAATTCTGATGATGAATTCTCATTACGAATTCTGATGATGAATTCTCATTACGAATTCTGATGACGAATTCTCATTACGAATTCTGATGATGAATTCTCATTACTAATTCTGATGATGAATTCTCATTACGAATTCTAATGACGAATTCTCATTACGATTTCTGATGACGAATTCCTATTCCGAATTCCTACTCCGAATTCTCATTCCGAATTCTCCTATTAAACAGAATCTGATTATCATTGTTTTATACACTCTGAATTTACTCACTCCGAACCTTCACTCCGAAGATTCTATTCCGAACCTTTATGTTAGAGTTTAAAACGATGTCGTACATTCTGTTTCACTTGTTTTGTTATAAAATGATGTCGTCCATTTTGTTATAAACTAACCGTTGTCTAAGTGACACGTGTACAGGTCCCTCCGAACTTTAAGGAAAATATGACCGTTGGAGAAGGAGCCGACCTTACCTATAAATAGGAGCTCATTTGAAAGAGCTCGGTGCTGTTGGAAAAACAACTGAGTTTTGTGCCTACATGCTGTTGAAGTGATTTCTAGAGAGAGAGTCTCTTATTAACTCTCAATGCTTCGTGCGACTCCGAATGTTGGTGATTACATTCGAGGGCTTTCGGGGATAGGAAGACAGAGGTGACGACTACCTTAAAGATCGAGGGCTTTCTTGCTGAGAAAGACAGAGGTGCCGACTACCTTAAATATCGAGGGCTTTCTTGCTGAGAAAGACAGAGGTTTCCAACTACCTTGAAGTTGAGGGCTTGCGGGGATAGCAAGACAGAGACACCGATATTCGTATCGAGGGCTTACCCTAGTGTGGGTAAGACAGACTTTCTTGAAAGTATAAATCAAGGGACCTTTATCCAAGGTTGTTGGATACCCTTCTCTTTGGGTTAAAAGACTATTATCTTGTTACTAGTAGTTTTACTACTTGTATTTATTCCGCTGCAATTTGTATCTTAAGGAAAGTATAACTTTCTTATACTTCCTTACTTACTCTGATTAGTTTAGATTCTATACGCTTTAAGGTAGAATCTCATATTGTAAATTTTGTTAAGTTTCAATCTCCGGAATCATATTTCCGGAACCTACTTTTGGAATCCCTTTCCAAGTTCAGTTCGGTGTTAGAGGTGTTGTGAATTTACTTAGTTTAACTTTGTTAAACTTATCTCTTTCCTTTTCTTAAGGAAACTCTAGTTATTCATAACTAACTTTAAAGGTTCCAAAGGAATTTTTAAAGTATACAATTCACCCCCCCTCTTGTATATTGAGCATCTCATATTATCTTTCGATCCTACAAAATGGGCTTATACTTCATATATCATACTGCTTAATATAATAACACTAGTTTCTACTAAACAGGGACTTCCTATAGGTCAGTGGTAGGCGATAAAGGCCAGTCGCACTTCGTTTGTGGGTTCGATTCCTACAGCCTTGTCTGAAACGATGGGCTGTCGCCCATCCTGCAGGTTGTCCTTTTTCTAAAACTACGTTACTATAACATCCCATCAATAATATCGAAAATATTCTATCCTTAAACAATACTAACTTATGTCCAACATAATCCAGTCTAATCTTTAGGCTTATACATAATACTTCAGTCCACTCTCATAATATAGTGACAACGATTACCAGAGATTTAATACTGTCGTTGATCCCCACATATCATAAGATATGTCTTGTTGGTCACATTCCAAACATTCAAAGTCCTTAATCGTGTATTCTATTGAATACCTTAGTGAAAACATGAGTGCAGTTAAAAGTTAACACTTTCCACATACCAAAATCCTCAAAATTCTATATACTCAAACCATGATATCACTTAGTCCTTATATCAATCATGAGCTCATGAATACTATTAAACATTTCATTTTCTCGTCTTCATTATACGCATATCATCTTATTTTCAAAAAATATCTCAATCACTTTGAATACCACATCAATAAATATTGCAATACTCAATGATACAACATTATTTTGGAATCCCATTACATAAACACTTAATCATTCCACCACATCGTTGTCATATTCAACATTGCCAATAGTGATCGCATGTGATTTCCCTTTGTCCTTTTCCTTCAGTGGTTGCTCATGTTGATCATTACTAACCCTTGGATTAGGGCAATTATTAGCATAATGCCCCATTTCCTTGCACTTGAAGCATTGAAGTGTTGGTGGTGCGTTCTCTACAGTGTTTGCTTTATTCACATCATTAGAAACCCTTTTTCCATTACTTCGACACTCAGCTGCTCGATGACCTTCTTTTCCACACTTAAAACATTTTCTAGTCCCTTTAAGACAATCTCCACCATGCTTCTTTCCACACTTTGTGCATAAGGAAACATTCATCTTCTTTTCACCATTATTCTGAGATTTCTCCTTGAACTCCATCTTTCGGTTCTTGTCAAAACCATGAGATGGATATGTAACACCAACTTCCATTTCTACCATGATAGCACAACGCACAATTTCTTCATAGCTACTGAAGTCTCTTATAGCTAATGCCCTTCGAAGACTTGGTTTTAAGACACTGAAAAATCGATCAACTTTACTTTCAGGTTGGATGATAATTCCAGAAGCATACCTTGCAAGTCTTGTAAAATTTGCTTCATAGGTACCAACAGATTCATCGTCCCTTTGCTTCAGTTCAAGAAACTCTTTCTCCATCTTTGTTCGAAGAATACGAGGGAAGTACTTACTGAAAAACAAGTTCTTGAACTCGTCCCATTCCATGGACTCAATTTCATCTCTTGGCCTCGTATTCTTGATAGGATTCCACCATTGATCAGCTTCACCTTCCAAACGATATACTGCTAAGATGACTTTATCATGTTCAGAACATTGAAGAACTGAAAATATCTTTTCATTAGTACTGATCCATTGTTCAGCCACAAGTGGATCAGAAGACCCACTGAAAGAAGGTGGATGTTTCCTCATGAAGGACTCAATAGAATATTGTTCCCTTCTCTGCTCATTTGGAAGTCCAGAATGATTCATAGCTTGTGTAAGTATAGCAATAAGATTTTGCACTCCATCTCCCATAACATTTGTTTGTTCAGGAGGGCAATCATTGCATTGTCCATTGCATTGATCAACACGGTTCCTTCGGGTTCCAACCATCGTCTAAAACCCAAAAAGAATAGTGTGAGAGGCAAAAATCATGCTAGGGAAAACAACATAATAAAGGGGGAGTACCTTCAATATCCAACATCTTAGGTTTAATTCTATGATCGTTAGCGTAATTCTATTACTATAACCTATACGTATACTTATCCCTAGGGACATCCCTAGACATACCTTAGAAATATCTCTAGGGATCTCACTAACGTTTTCGCATCCTAGTTTCCAAAGGTTGACTAAACCTCCCTCTGATACCAACTGTAGAGACCCTAAGCTTATCGTACATGGAGATTACATTACTTTTGCGGAATACTTTGTACATAACAAAAACACACACACAAGGATCGTAATAGTTTAGTGTCTTTGGAAACTCGGAATGTAATCTTCTAATCGTGGTGAAAGATCTTCAATATCTCCCATAAAGATCATCCCGTTTTTTACCTAAAAACCTTTCTTTATATCCTGGGGAAAAGAAAACATAAAAGGGTGATCTCAAATGCTCAGTAAGGGTAAACAAAAGAAATATCAATCACATCATATACATAAGAACATAGCTTTTGGAAATCTTAACCTGCAAAAGAGCTCATAATATCATAACATGGGATAAATCATAGAAGTGAAAATGAGATCCCCATAATCATAACATGAAACTTGAAACTTTGTGGCATGCACACATAATCATGTAAAATCATTTCTTGTTAGTCATGACTCATTGCCATGACTATCTTAGTGGACAATGTCCCTTTCTGAACCGAGTTCACTCCTCGTTTCAGTCCTGTATCACTGAACCAAAATAACCTTCCGTTCCAGCCATGTCTATCTCATGAGATATAAAATCTTTACCCAATGCATTGGAGGGAGATATAGGTCCCACCCATCTTATAATGAATCCTTTCTTATGTGTGCCACATAATCATAAATCATACATCATCGCATAACCCATGTAATAAAAATGGGATTCTTGAAACATCATGACATCATAAATCAATTCATATAAGATAAAGGAATTCATAAAAATAATTCCATCACAACATAGTCAAATCAATGTAAAAATATGGATAGAAACAGAACCCTTTATTATCTTAGATGGAAAATAATTTTGATAAAACACTTGAATTGAATTCTTGAGGAAAATATCCTTTCTTCTTCAAAATCAATTTCTTTTCACAAAACATCATGCAATTTTAAAAGAAATAGATTTTATTGAAAATAGTCATGAAATCTTTTAGAGGAAGCTTCATGAAAATAAGGCTTTATAAAATAGTAGAAATCCGTTCGTGTCGTATAAGTTAAAAAAAACATTCTTCGTACTTTTGTCGGAAAAGTCAAAAGTACCTCGTACGAAAAACGACAAAAGATTCCTTTCATACGTATTACTAAAAACTCACCGAAGGGTAAAAATGGATTTAAACAATTTAAGGTGGATGGAAATAATATTACATATTGAGTAAACATGGATGTGGATGATAAAATACACCCCAGTAAATACTTACGAATAAACAATCTCGGATATAAATGAGATTGTGATATTTCCCTTACCTTAGGTCCGACTTGCTTTGTAAGTGTCCGAACCTCCTGTATAATGATTTAAATCATGTTATTGACTTATTACAGAATCATATTCATTGTTATGATATCATATATGGTTCACTTATGACATTATATTACCCGTTCTTTTGTAAATTCCATGTTAAATAAGCGTTTTGGGTAAAATCGTTTCATTTATCGTAGGTGTTTTGACTTGTTGTTCTTGACATCATTATTACTTATATCATGATTTACTCACTTCCAGAATATAAAATATGATTTATATATCATATATATTCAGTATATATATATATAATAGGTAGATAAATAAAATGAAAAACACCGTTCATGGAGATGGTAGTCCGTACGTACGCATGAACGCTGTTTTCCTTTCCTTATTGTCTTGAAATGGAAGTAAGTAGATGACATACATATGTATATATATACATAAATCCAGTAGCTTTATAATGTCATATATTTCATTATTATTTCTTATATATACATTATAATCATTCTTTAATGGTTAACATGGAGAATGAATCTCATCGCGTCGTGGAGACGGTAGTCCGTACGTACGCACGAGCGATGATATCATTTCTATAAATATTGAATTGAATTGGAGTGGATCATACAATATATCAGAATCAATATGATGTTGTAATAACTATGTATAGTTATTCTTTACACCATTATACCCATCCATGTAAGGTGGTGGTGGAAAATAGATTACACCACAGCGTGGAGACGGTATTCCGTACGTACGCACCCGCGGTGATTTCTTTTTCCATAGGATGGATAGATGGTGAAATAGGGTTGTTTCATACTTATAATAACATATCAGTATATGAGTGATACTGATGTTATTACTTCATAATGAAACAACCTAAGAAGAAGAAGTGGAAGAAGAAATAAAGATGAAAGAATTGGTAACGGTAATTACCTCTTCATTGAAGTGCCTCTTTGAGACCTCCTCTTAGGGCACTAAAATTGGTCTTTGAGGAAGACCAGAACCTCTAGGATGTTTTTAGGGAAGTGGAGAAGAGATTTTGGCAGGGGTTGTCCGAGATTGAGTGCTCAAATTGGTGTGAGGAGGAGGGAGAGGAGGTGTCCTTTTATAAGGGAGGAGAGGGGCACATTAGGAATACCTCAAAATATTATTGTATTTTAAAGTCAAAATCGGTTTATAATGGTTCCAAAGGGTCTTATTTCGAAGATAAAGTGGGGAAGGGTCGAACTCCTATCAACCAATAGGATTTAGACAAGTTTAGGTTATTATTTTAACCTTATCAATTAGATTTAACTCTAAGTTAAATAATTTAACTTTTACCGTGTCTTTTTGTTTTCTTTCACTATATGGTTAATACACTTACTATAACATGCCAAACGAATCCCAAATTGTTTATTATTAAAATATATATCCTTATCTAAGTCATTTGGCCGAACCATAGATTTTTAGGAATAAAATAACAATTAATAATATAATATTTGATTTAAAAACTATTTTGTGTCAATTTTGACACTATTTGATATATGATTTTTGTGAAAGTCATAACAGAATTATATTTTCAAACCAAGTTGATTAAATCAACACTAATATATCATAGTAACCTAGAAAATTATTGGAATTCATAAAAAGTCTCAAATTATTTTTATGTTGGTGTTTATAACATCAATTATGTCAATATTTCATTAATAAGATAATTACTGCATCATCATTGTGTCATAAATAAATTAAATTATTTGATGTCTAAAAATTACAAATAAAATACCATCATGTAGTAAATCTTTTTAGCTTTCTAATTAATATTTACAATCGAATTTATCTTATGTATAACCCCATATTAAAAATTATTTACTTATTAAACATTGATTTTAACTATTTTAACCCTTCTTTAAATAAATTAATAATAAATATCCTAATCTAATCCAAGTGGGCCTAAATGGTAATATTTTATTCCTAAGTTTGTTTTGGGTCGAATTACACTTGTCCAATAGAATTAGGACATGTGTTAGGGTAATATTAATATCATATTTACCCTTATTTACCCCATTTACTATTAACCGCGGAAAAAAAGTAAAAAGTTACTATTCACCAAAAATCATTTTCATCTCATTGAACCACATTTTACTTACTGACATCAACCGTATCTCTCGGATTTTTGAAATTCCATTCACAGAAGCGGTAAAATTAAGTTTTATGAAAAATTCAGTTTTTTTAACTACCACTTAGTAGTTTCACTATTCATCAAAAATTGATGTTTTTCAGAACAGTGCCAAAATTTCATCCCAAGCTATATTTCATATTCCGAATTCAAAAATGAAGTCTATTTTACCAAATTAATTACATAAAAGTTGAATTAATTAATTTTATAATTAAATCCCGCTGTTAAAACAAATAGCGTGTTTTTAAGAAACAATATCTATCAAAAGATTGACACTTGTTTATGTCTAGTTTAAATGTGAAATTACATCCAATGACCAACATTGTATTAAATTGTAAAAATATATTCTAAATATACTTTAAAACCACTCAAATTAATGATTTATCACTATTAATTATTTCGATTAAAAGAGTTGTTTTTAATTATAAGTTAGTAATTTTCACTATTCATCAGAATATGAAAGTTATCCGAAAAGTACTAAAATTTCACCTTAGGCTAAATTCGATACTCCGAATCCAAAAATGAAGTCCATTTTAAAATTTCTAAAATTTAAAAAGTGGTTATTACTATTCATAACGGCTAGTTTTAATAATATTTTAATAGCATATCGTTGTTTAGTGAAACTCAGTATTGCGTATTACACACGCTATCGAGGAAGGTCGCGATTGCGTGTAATGCAAGGCAAGTCAAGGATGCGTGTTGTGCAAGCTCCTTTTGGTGTAGCGTACAACACAAGACATTAGTGAAATAAAAAAGAATATTTTTCATAAAATCTCGGGCTGTTACAGTGGGGACCCATCTCGGTTTGAATCCTTGGAGGCCTCTGATGTTGGAACGCTTGCAACAGCCTCAATCAGCGTGCATCGTCATCTAGTGATGCTAGTGACATCTAATGCCCAATGGGTGGTGGCACTACTAGTATACCACCCATCGGTTCAAACATACTAAGAGGACCATGCACCAGAGCATCGTCACTCGGTGGGCCATCATCATGTAATCTCTTAGAACTCTAACTGGATATCTGTGTAGGGTCATAATGAATAAATTCAACACGGTCAAAAGATTATACCTTGTGAGCTGACCTATTTGAGATGACATAAAGAAAACTTTTGGAAACACACATGCAATTAGTGTTTTTGTGCACTGCGTCAGAAATCAGAAGTCAGGTTTATTGTGTATGGATACATCGGCAGGCCACACCAACACTGGACTCCCTGATCTAAAAACAACACTTAGTACCCTAAACACTATTGCTTAAAAAAATAATGATCATAGATCTATGTTCTCGGGTAGAACAGACTCATCTGATACCAATTTATCATGACCCATCCCCCCTGGCCTGTATCGTGACTACCCCAATCCCTCCTTCCATAGGCCTGGGGTTGGCGACTAGCCCTAAAAGCATAAATCAATATACTGGAAAGGCATTGCTTTTATAATCAGAACACACACAATAGAATATGCAACTGGAGGTACAACACCACATAAAACTGTAATCAAAAGAGAGTGTTGAATGAAAAGTGGTATGAAAGTACAAGCACAATAGTAATGTACAAGGAAACAGAAAAGTACAAGTATAATTGAAAGATAAAGTAAGGCAGAAAATGGATCATCCTTCGGGATTTCTACATGAAGGGTATGTATTGATGGCCTCATCAGCACTCCACGTTCGTCCGTCTGCTATGTGCACCGTCACACCGAGTGGTCCACCTCCAAGTACCATCCAGTCATGCTACTCTCTGCATCTATCAGCATTTTATGTCGTCTCCAACCAACACAACCAGGTACGGGCATAGCCCGTGTAGCGGTGTGTATTACGATACTCAGTAGGGGCCCTGAGACCCTCAAGGTCTCCCAAAATCCAAAAAGGTAAACCACAAGAATGAAATCAACGGATAACCATCACTTAGGTATATGCACATACATATATCTAAGTTATCGAGTAACTCATCACATTTGTGAGGTAAACAAAAAATTCATTGACTCAGCTCAACCCCGGATTTTATTCCAGGGGTGGTAACATATAACACTCACATCCAAATTGTAGAAACCTCATATAATGTAGTACTCTTCTTCTATAGAGTACTATGGGAGTGTCGCGTCACACAGAGGTGCTTCGCACTATCCTGGACTGTTGTGGTACTCCTCCTGTCGAGTACTGTGGGTCTACTACGTTACCCAGAGGTGCTCCCCACTGTGGGTCTGCCACGTCACATAGAGGCGCTCCCCTTCAAAGCCTGCTGAGGTACTCTTCATGTCGAGTATCATGGGTCTGCCTTGTAACACAGAGGAGCTCCCCACTATGGGTCTGCCACTTCACACAGAGGCACTTCCCACTGGGCTAGTCGAGACAGTAGTCAAAATTCAGCAGTCGGCAGGTCTCAGCCAACTACCAGGAATCCGTACTCCTCTTTCCCGTCTCCAGGATGATCTGCTCTACAAGCTATTGGTCGATAATCCAACTATCACGAAGTCCCATGTATAAGTATCTCAATGGTCTGCATCGTCACCTGGGACTCAACGCAATAGAAGATGCGTCAATCAGACACTCGATCTGTGAGTTATTGGCCTCTCCATTCAAGTGGCCCGATTGGTTTTAGGATCAAACCAACTCGTCCATATGCTAACTATGTACAAACCTCAAGTGGGGTATGCTAAAATAACTATCTCACTCTAATATTTCTACCATCGTAGATGGTTCGTCGATCGGTATACCATAACCCACGATACTAGGGAAAAGGTGAAAATAGTTCAAAGTGGGTCTCGGTCCGGTCCAACCCAGTCGGACTGACTCGACCCAACCAGGGTCTGGATCAGGGTCTGACCCAGTCAGAGGGGGAGGCCCAGACCGAGGGGGGGTGGCCCGACCCGAGGGGGCAGCCCTGCCCGAGGGCACGACCCGGCCCAAGGGAGGCCTGACATGAGGGCGTCCCACGCTAGGTCTAGCCCGGCGGCTCAAGATGGGTCTGGCCCGGTGGTCCACGGGGGTCTGCCTCAACCGCAACCAAGGGGGAAGCCGACCAACCCCTGGCTTCCGAACGACTTAGTTGTTCAAGTGGGGACTCAAACCGGCACTATGTGGCATCGGTCTGGATCATGCGGAACCCGATGGGTCCCGCTCTTCTAGGTTGGCTGAGCGGCTAGCCACTCTGTATCATTGGTGGCTGGACTGAAGCTGGCCATCCCGGCTCCATCGTCGCGGTGTGACAGCACTGCGGTTTTGCTCCTCTGCGTGGCACGAGGGCGTCGCGCCCCCTCCACCACGGCCCGGACTGGCCGCGGCCTCCAGCACCTCTACGCGGTGCGACAGTGTCGTGCACACCGTCCGACCGTTGTGACCCTCCTGGCCATGACCCTTCTACTCGCACGACATGGCGACATTGCACCCCTCTGGCAGCCTAGTGTCCCTTGTCCCACTGGTTCTCTTAGCGGGCGGCTCGACGATGGTCTCGTTGCTCCGCTGCGGTCCATATTTCCAATTGGGTTATTGCGCCACTTCCATCGTCAACTAGTGAGATAGAACAATGTGGGCATGTCATGCTGTGTTTGTCTGGTCAGATCCCTCCTCATTATGTTGATATCAATCGGAATTTCAAAATCCATAATTTGAATGACGATGAGTGGAGGGTAAAACTCAAACATAGAACAACCCCTACCAAACGTGTCGATCTTTGATGGTGGAAGGATAGGAATGGCATATATCGGTTCATTGACGTCAGGAGGTGTCTAGACTAGGAGATTGATGAAGAAGAATCATTCTCGTTCTTCGTTGGCAGCTCCTTCTCTTTTGGATCAGTCAAAGGTTGAAGAAATAGATCTTCGTTCTTTGGTGGATGATGAAGAGGAGTTCTTCGTGTTCTTCATTGAGAGATTTTTCTCCAAGCGTTCTCCAAGATCTTCCTAGCACTCTATCGCGCTCCACCAAAAGTATTGCCAACAAAAAATAATGTTTTATGTTATCCCATTATTTAATTGGTTCTCCAAAGTATTCAAAATAATTCAAATGAGTTTTAAATTAATTATGTGAGTAAATTCAATTCATTAATTGAGAGGGTTGGTAATATTAATTATTGGTGTATGTGGGGAGCTTCATCCCACATGAATAGGGGGTTGAAGGGGGTTTAAAGGCTGTGTGGGCCCCAACAAGGATATCCTCCCAAGGGATGTTATGTTCCAGTGGGGTCCACAACCATAACCTCTCCTGGGAGGTTATGGTGTGGTATCCCCCACCACTAACCACCACTTTGTGGTTTTACCCACTACAAAAATGAAAATATGCTAACACTTATTTTTATTTAACATTATTAAAAACGCCAAAATCTAACTTCCATTCTTGTTAGAACGCAACTGCGGTGAATGTCTCACTAAGCAATCATCGACATTGTCAGTTCAATAGTGCCCTCAGATTTCAATTCCGAGAACCGGGTCAAATGTTATAAAATCCTGCTCGCACGTTTAATGAACATACCTGAAAAAAAGTTTGTAAATTGATTCCAGGAACACCGGGACTCGGAATCAAGTACCGTAAATTTTTACAGACTCGAAAAAATACCATGTATTCATGAAAAAAATTCCACAAAATTTTCGGGTCATTACAATGATCATCTGATTTATAGAATTCTTATGTTTCTTCACCCATTGTTATGAATAACAGTTTTACATAAGTTATTGCATTGAATAGTTATATACGTAATAATAAATATGGAAGATTTTGAATATAATTCTATAAAAAATAATATTTTTTTCTATTATCTAATTGAACTATACTATTAATATCCTTAGGTGTATGTTTTTTTATTGTAGTGAATATAAATTTAAAAATATGTAAAATACACGTATTAGTGTAGAGGAAACAATAGTTTTTATTAGAAGAATGTACTGGTTAATCATTGGAAACTAGCATGATAAATCATTATTGTGATACCTAGTTATATTTCTAAAGATATTTTTAGGGATGCATTTATGTAAAATATTAATGTTGATCAATTTATAAAATCATTTCCTGGAAATTTGGAAAACTATATAGAAATTTTTTCAAAGAATGTATATCATTTCATGTATACTAAAATAGGATATATATCTTACATTGATGTTCCTAGGAGTAATAAATTCAAAATGGGAGCAACAATCTGGACATAACCATCACCTCGTGAATGAAAATGAACTTTTAGCACACCTAAGTAGACAATCAAAAGGGATTTTTTTTAATAAATTAAAAAATATTTGAAAAACATCATGATGGATTTTAATAATGGCCATGAATTAGTTAGGCTATGCCTAATGTGTCAATGATTATGAAGATGGTTTCAAGATTTACATATCCTATAAATTATTTTACACGATTAGGTGGATTCCCACTATGATTACTATATCTGAAACTATGATTTTTAGTTTAAATCAATGGATATATCCCAAAGGAACCATGTTACTGTTGAATAAAATAGAAAATTGATTAATTATACTCCTGAGAAACCAATTTTTTCGCATATAGAGTTAAAAATATAATTCTATTATTATTAAATAATCCCAATCCATGATTAATGTTATACATCCAAATATGAAACGGAAAAAAAATTTCTATTGAAATTTTATGATATAATTTTTACATCAATTCAATGATTTTATTAATCTAATAGTTTTGTTGCTATGATTGTGTACCATTGAAAGGAGACATTAAATTCTATAGTGTTTGGTACATGAAAATATCATTTTCACTATAGACCATTTGGAAGGCGAAGAATATCTATGTATAAACATTATTAAAAAAATAATTCAAGAGGAGTTAATTGAATATTGTTGGAACCGTGGTTGTATTTTCATGTTTTGTATTATGTTTTCTATTTTTTGTCAATCCTCACTGGATGTTCAGAATATGTTCTTGAAAAGTGATCATACAATTTAAGCAAATAACAGAATTGAAGGTGGCACCATTTTCCAGTGTTTTCCAAATTTATGGACCTCAAAATTGTCAAATAGAGAAACGTGTTTTTGGAAAAGGGACTTGTACGCTGATTAATTGGAGGCTTGGAAACCTGCACGGCTTTTTTTCAAGATCATAACATGAATATATGGTAAAGGGTGAAGGGCTCCCAAGTTTGGATGTTGGTCGAGCAAGTGTTTTTCAGGGGAAGAGACTTGTGCGCCAAAAGTTTCTCATCGAGGGGAGACTTGTGCACCGTCGCGCAGGGTGTTCAAATGCCTATAAATATAGGTCGACCCCTCATCATTCTATAAGAAGTTTAGACATAGAGAAAATTAGTGCTCCCGTCGCGCAGGAGTTGTGGTCGTGCAAGTGGTGGTGGGTTGCACAAGTTGAAGTTTCACGACAGTGGTTTGATGCACGTCCAAGGTTGTTTGGGAGATAAAGGGGATGAGTCTCCCATGTTTGAAGTCGAAGAAGTTAGTGTCGTGCAAGTGGTTGAGGTGAACTTGCGCGTCGGTTTGGACTTGCATGCTGACACTTTCGCGCCATATTGAAACTTGCATATCGGGCTTAGAGAACTGTGCCAGGTGTAGTTGAAGCATGACTGTATTTTTGGTGATGCACGAAAGCTGGACGAATGACCGATACCTTAGGTGAAATGTGATATTAGTCTACGGGTCAGAGTTGGATTTCAATGGAGAATCTACATACAACAGAGGATACAGTCTTTTGTAGTGATGAATAGACCTTCATGTCTATAAATTTAGTGGGACTTCACTAAGGGCAGTGAGCTAGGGGGAGTCAACGGGAGTGACCCAAGGGGCGTAGTAGTCTATCCCTGAACAATTTTAAAGATAGTGATCCTAGGACAGAGTGACTATAATGACCCGAGAATTTTGTGGAATTTTTTTTTCATAAATACTTTGGAATTTTACGAGTTCGCGGTTTCTTACTGCGACAGATTCTGAGGCCCGGAGTCCCCCGAATGATCTGTCGACGTTTTTTTAAGCTTTAATTAACACGCGTAAGTAGTTTTCTTGAAAAAGTGTAATTACTCTTGAACTGTTACTCGAATCAGAAATATGAGGGCACTATTGCGCTCAGGATGGTGGGTTTACCCTAGGCCTGACTTATGTTTAGTCGGCGCGGGCCTGCTGTGAGAAATCCCAAAAATGGATTAACCGTAAATAAAATAATAAAATATATTATTTTATTTTTTCCAATGCTTATAACTCACAAATGTTAGTTTTGATTAAAAATCCGATACCACCACTGAACACTTGATAGCATTCTTTATTTAATCAGATACTAACGTTGGCCGGTCCGGCGCACCAAAAAAAGTTATTTTTTGGCTGCAAATAAAATAATTAAATGACAATTATTTTATTTTAAAATTCATAACAAATATATGGTAACTCAGATTGAAAATCCGAGAGTACCGTTGGGTTCATTGAGGTGTGTTTCACCTAGGTAGAGCATAACCTCGAATGCAGTGAGTCGAGGGTGACTGATAATAATTTTCTGAACTTTTTTTTGTGTACGTTCAGTAAACGTACGTTCGGAATTTTATAACTTCTGAACCGGTTCTCAGAATTAATATCTGAGGGCACCGATGAACTCACAAGACCGGTATTCACTTAAGGGGAGCTTTACTACAGTTGCATTTGGTCGAGAGTGAGAGTTAATTTTGGGGGTTTTATAATATATTAAATAAATTATTGTACACAATTTTATTTATAAATGGTGGTTATTTCCTCCCAAGGGCAGTTGAAGGTGGGGACCACAACCCACGTAACCTCCCATGGGATGATAATGTGAGGTGGGGCCCACATGAGATCCTATCGCCTCAACTCCCCCTTAAACACCCATGAACACCCTTAACTCTTAAACTCTCCACCTCCCCACTATAAATTTTAACACCCCACATTCCACCCTCCTCTCATGAATGTGCCACCACAGACTAAATTAATGAGCAATTAATTTAATGGCTATTCAATTTTGAAATTTATGTGTATGAATAAAATAATAGCCAAGCTATTATTTTGAGGGTTAGTACACTCTATCATGGTGGAAAGCTAAGGAGAAGGAGGAGAATAGGGAGAGTCTTCCTCCAACAAAGAATGCGAAGACGCCGGCGATGAAGCTTCTTCCTCGGAAACCCCTTCCGACGTGGGATTTCTCCAATGACGCTTCCTCTTTGAATGCACCCCTAAATTTAGGAATCTACGTCACCTTCAGAGTCTCTTACCGCATCCCTACAATGACTCTTCCTCCAACATTGACGGGATAACACCATTCTCCGCGACGTCATCCTTCGCGATGCCCGACTACTGCGACACTCGTCTTCTGCGGCTCATCGACGTGCAAAATCAATTACGAGGTAGGGGTTTCGTGTAATTTATAAGTGAATAAATAATCTCATTTATGTTGAATTCTCTTGAATGACTTCGACCAATTGATATCTCCTAATGAAGAGGGCGCGGGCCGAAGGAACACGGCCCGATGCCCCTCCAATGGTACTTGAATCATTTCGGCGGCGATCGGGGGCGGCGACGACAGAAGGCTGCGGTGGCAACGACGGCCGCGTGCCGGTCCGAAGAGGACCACGACACCGGGTGTCGCGCCGAAGGGATACTACGGCCCGCAACCGCGGGCCTCTCGTCCAAAGAAGAACTGGCTAGCTTTAGCCGACTAGGCCTGGAAGACCGCGACACCCCTTTGGCACCGAGTTGCAGAGAACTGCGGCCCACACTCCGCAAGCCGCTTCGGCAGCGAACCAGTCGGCCGCCTACCGGCTGGGTTGAAGGGAGCCGTGACACCCAATGGTGACGCCCTGCAGATGAATCGTGGCCCACCCTTGCAGGCCGCTCGTGCCAAGGAAGACCGACAGGCTTCGGCCGGCTAGAGAGGAGGGACGGTGCCACTTGGGCACCACCAATTCAGAAAACTGGGGGGGGGGGGTCACCCACCCCGCACCCCTAGGCCAACCGGGCCGAGCTGCTGTCGGCCGGGATAAGATGCGGCCAACCGGGCTGAGCCCCGCCGGGCCGGGCCGTGCTCCATAGGGCTGGGCCGCGTTCCACTAGGTCGGGCCGCGTTACATCGGGCCAGGCCGACCCCCCCTGCCGGTTCAGACCTGCCAAACTAGGTCGGGCCGACCCGCCAGCCCTCTGGGCTTGACAAACCCGACCCATTTCACTTAAATGGGAATAACATTTATACCGCACGTCCGAACGATGCACCGTCTGCGGTACAGGGACCCTCGCAGCGAAGCGGTCATTTTTCGATATTCTATGTGAGTTTTGGACGAATTTGAAAAAAGGGTCGGGTTGGTTGGAAACCGAAACCAACGGGGCCCTCAGAGCGGAACCGCTTATAACTTAAGGACTGGAGGTCCTGTTGACATTTTTCATCTACGTTGGTTTTATTTTGATGAGATGGTTCTTTTGGAATACTCCACTTGAGGATCAGACATTTTTGGAGTACGGTCGGACTGGTTTGAGCCTAAAAACCAACCGGGCCCCTAGATAAGAAATGACAATAACTCTCAGACCTGGCGTCTGATTGGCACACCGTCTGTTGCGTTGAGACCACAATGACGATGCAGTTCTTCTGAGATAATTTCACGTGAGATTTCATGACACCTAGATTTATCGACCAGTAGCTCATGGAGCAGACCCTCCTGGTGATGAGCGAGCAGATTGCAGAGACTGAGTAGCTGGATGGGACTTGACGACTGATGATCGATTGATTCGGAGTGATTCTAATGGCCCAATGGGGAGTGCATGGTTGGAGTAGAAGACCCACGGTGGAGGAACGCTTGGTTGTTGCGGCTAACCCGTGGTACTTGAATAAAGGGATACCTATGTACGCTATGAGAATGAGCGCTTGGTTGTAGCAGTAGACCCATGGTGGGAAGCTCTTGGTTGTAGCAACAGGCCCACAGTACTCGACAGGTGGAGTAATTTAGTGGTCCAAGGTTAGTGGGAACCCCTTAGTTGTAGCGGCATTCCCACTATACTCGATAGAGGAGGAGTCCTCTAGCAGCCGTGGTTTTGATATCGTGAATAAAAATCTAGGTTTGAGCAGTTTCAATGACCTTTGTTTTTTCCTCATGATTGAGATGGGTTACTTGATAACATAGTTATATGTATGGGAATATATCTAATTAGTCGTAAACCATTGATTTCATACATTGTGGTTTATCCTTGTTGGATTTTGAAAAACCTTGAGGGTCTCGGGGTCCCTACTGAGTATAGTTATACTCACCCCTGCATAGGCTATCCCCGCACCTCGTTGTGTTGGTTGCAGACGACAGACAACACTAATGGAGGCCGAGAGTGCCAGGACTGGATGGTACCCAGAAGGGGACCTTGCAACGTATCGGTACACTATGGATACTGAAGGACATGGAGTGCTGAGGAGGAAAACTATACCTACCAATCAGGTAGGAACCCCGGAGGACGACTTAGGAGTTGCTTCCACCCTCCAATTGTTTATCCCTTTTCAGTTGTAATTGTTTTCAGTTGTATTAGTACTTTATAGTTGGGATTGTATTTTGGCCCACTTTACTTTCAGTATGCTTGTAATACAATTTTACTTAGTGTTCGCTTCTACTTGTACCTTGGTTTTCTGTGTTTACGATTTATAATGGAAATACCTTCCCAATTACAGGGATTTATGCCTTTGGTGCTAGTCGCCAGCCCCTGGGCTATATAAGGTGGGCTTGGGGTAGTTACGACATGGGCCCTGATGTATGGGTCATGACAAATTGGTATCAGAGGAGTTAGTTCTACTACACAACATAGGACTATGATATTTTCATATCTGTGAAGCAATAGTGTTAAGACTACTAAGTGTAGTTTTCAGTTCAGGGAGTCCAGTGTTGGTGCGGCGGCCGACATATCAATTCACCAAGGCCCTAAATTCTGATTTCCGACTCGGTACTTGAAAACAATGATTGCGTGAGTATTTTTAAAAGTTTTCATGAAATCAGGTCAAAACAGGTCAGCTCACTCGGTACAATCTTTTGACCGTTTTGTGTCTGTTCAGGATTCATCCACACAGACATCCAATTAGAGTTCTGAGAAACTACTTGATGACGGAACAACGAGTGACAAGGCTCTGGTGGAGGGCCCTCTTAATATGATGGCACCTTTGGGTGGTGTACCAATAGCACAACTACCCGTTGGGAAGTAGATGCCACCAGCTACATTGGAGGATGGTGCACATCGACTGAGCGTGTTGCACGAGTTCCAACGGCAGAGGCCTCTGAGGTTTCAAGGCGAGATAGATTCCCAGGTAGTAGAGAACTGGATGGAGGTGATTAATATTATTTTCCACATAGTTGAGACACTAGTAGAGCTTATGATGATCTAAGAAACTAGTATTTTTCAGTAAGTGATCATGAGGATGACCCACTTAATGATGTGCTTTCGGTACATGGACCGTTTTACCAAAGGATATCATTGGGTTGTGTGCCTTTGATATCATTTCCCATTGTTTAGCATACACTACTAGTAGTACTGGTAGAGGACACTTGTAGGATTAATGACTTACATGTATTTCAGCATCAAATACCCCTCACGTTCTGAGCCGAGCCCGACTCACAGGTGGATGTGAACTGGCTTGAGGAGGTGACAGAGAGTTCTCTAGAACTTCTATAGATTCGACAGGATGACATGTCGATATCTGAGTAATCATCAAGGCATACCAATCTTTCTTGGTACTCGCTGAATATGATACAATCAGTGTTCAGGGATCTGACTTCCAAGTGATGCGTGGTTGAGGACATCCATGTGAGAATTATTCCTCTATGCCCTCCTACTCATGTTAGGGTGATAGATAGAATCCTTGTGGATTGAATTTTCATTTCCCAAGTGGATACAACCAGTGAATGATAGCAGTGGAGAAATAGGAAACATGTTCCAGTCTTAGAGACTCGAGCATGTAAATTGTTTCGGGAAGAGGAAGTGTTATGGAAAGATAAATCTGCAGGGAAGCAGACGTGGAAGAAGAGATAGGAAATCAGGATGGGGTGGTGTACATTCTGACATGTTACAACCACCTGCCTTTGTAGTACCTAACAGGCATAGGGAGCTGGAGGGAAGTGGGAGAGAGTAGCTGCATGCGGTCAAGGAGTGTGACCCAAGGGCTCTAAGAATGATTCGAGGTACGGTCTGTGTCTACTACTAGCTACCGTAAAAATAGACATAGGTACTGATCATTCATTCCTTCCACAAATCTTGTTCTAGACCTAGAGTTTCCGGTTAAACCATTGACATGACCCTCACATTAGGAGATACCTTTGGGAGGAAACTCGATAGTCACACAAACGCTGATGGTGGGATCTGACCCTCGAGGCGAGAGTTCCTGTTGGACCCTCTTGGTTATAGCATCGAGGCCTTACGATGTTTGTTTGGGTATGGACTGGGCAACAACAGTTCATACAGAGATTGACTGTATTAGGGAAAGAGGTCGTGAAAACATTGGGATGAGGTTTTCCTTAGTCGTTGAAAAAGGAAATATAGGTATCACAAGTTAAACTCATGCTTAGGAGGGTGTGGCCGATCACTCTTGATTCGGCCATCCTTACCCTCGTGGCAGTAGAGGAGTTTGTCTCACGATGCCTCACTTGTCAGCAAGTGAAAGTAGAGAACCAGGTACCAACAGTCTTGGTTCAGACTTTAGCGGTCCCAAAGTTGGAGAGATATGAGATATCCATTGACTTCATGATGGGGTTTCCACGTACGTCTAGGGGACACGACTCGATTTGGGAGACCGTCAACCAACATACCATGTTGGCCAACTTCCTACCAACCAGAGATGGTACGAGATACGACAGAGAAGCTTCAGATCATCTAGGAGCGGATGAAGACTGCATAGAGCAGGCAAAATCCATATGCTAATACAATACGCGGACCACTAGAGTTCGAGGATAGTGACCATGTCTTCTTACGGGTCTCAACTCGCCAAGGTCTACATAGATTTTTCCGGGGCGGAAAGTTATCTCCGTGATTCATTGGACCATTCCAAGTTCTCAGTAGAGTAGGCGAGGTGGCTTACCACCTAACCCTTCCACCTCAGTTGCACCGGGTGCACAACGTCTTCCATGTATCTCAGCTAAGGAGATGTGTTCATGAAACGTCCCACATCATCGACCATGGGAAGAAGGACATCGATGACGGGGCGACATTCACGGAGGTCCTAGTGGAGATGAGGATCGACGGGAGTGGGTACTACGTGGATGGTCAATTCCGCTGGTGCGTATTCTCTGGTAGCACGAGAACCTCCAGGAGAGCACCTGGGTGTGGGAGGCTCGGATGTGTGCTCAGTACCCTCTTTTGGTTCCCTAGTGTGTGTTGTAGCTTTATGGGGACGTAAATCCCTGATGTGGGAGTAATGTAAAGACCCGGGAGTTTCAAGGGATTTTTTTTCTCAAATACATTGGAATTTTACTAGTATGTGGTTTCTCACGGCGCCTGATTCCGAGACCGAGAGTGCCAGGAATGATCCGTCGAAGTTTGGTTAAGCTTAAATTAATGCACGTAAGCAGTTTTATTGAATAAGTGGAATAAATATTGAACGGTTACTCAGATCTGAAATCTGAGGGCACCGTAGAACTCAGGATGGTGTGATTACCCTATGCATGACTTATGTTTAGTTGGTGCGGGCCTCCTGTGAGAAATCCCAAAAATGGATTAACCGTTAATAAAATAATAAAAATAAATTATATAATTTATTACAATTATTATAATGTAACACCTGAGACTTTTCTGAGAAATAATTTGTTTTTATGTTATATAACTAATCAATGGAATCTTTCACTACACGCAATCGCGACTTTCCTCGATAGCGTGTGTAGTACGCAATACCGAGTTCCACTAAACAACGACATATTATTATAATATTATAAACTAGCCGTTATGAATAGTAATAAATGAATTTTAAAATTTATAACATTATTATACATCTTACACATTTTCTAGAACATGGTAAGGGAACAAAATAAATTTTTTTTCTGTAAAATAAGTATTTATACAAAAATGCAGTTTTGCTGTCTTTTGATGGCGGACCCACATTAAATCTAGTTTTTGACACATTTATAAGTTCAATTTGACAAAATAAAATTCTTCATTTGAATCAGGATATAGAAATTTACTTTGGATAAATTTTTTATATTTTTCTGATAAGTTTCATATTTTGATGAATAGTAAAAATACGCTAATTTTTAATTAAAAACAACTGTTTTTATTGAGATAATTTATATAGTAAAATTATAATATTTAATGGTTTTAATGTATATATAGATTATATTTTTACAATTTAACATAATGTATGTCATTAGCATTAATTTCACATTGAATTCATAGATAAAAACATTTCAATCTTTGGCAATGTTTTAACTTCTAAAACCCATTTTCTTAACAAACAAGATTTATTTTAAATTAATTACTGCAACTTATATGTTTTGAATTTTAAAAAATGGATTCCATATTCAGAATCAGTGGGTCCAAATTATGTTAATAGGCTACTTTTTATTTTTGGGCATAATGAATAGTAACCACGGTAAATTTTATTTAACATAGTTAAAGGTAAATCAGGTAATTAAGGATAAATATAAGATTATAAAATTATCCTAACACCATAAAAAATACTATTGGATGACTAAAAGTCGACCCATATCACCTAAGGGTCGGATTAGATTCATTTAATAGAACTTGTCCCTTGAAAATAATTTAATTATTATTAAAACCAAAGAATGTGACAACATGTCACTTTCTTAAATCATATAAGTATAATAATTTTAATTTGATGATAAACTTAATTAAAACTTCGAACATGAATAGTCTCCAGAAATATAAAACAATTTTCTACACGATAGAAATTTATTTAGAATTTTTAGGGATTATATAATTATTATTAATTATGACACAATAGTGATGTTGAAATTATTTTATTAATTAAAATATCAAATAAATGGGTTTAAAATATTAAAATAATTATTATATGCACTATTTAATGTGCTCCAATAATTTTCTAGATACATATGACATTTTATTAAACTATTAAAGCTATTATTTCGAACATATCCTCTGTATATATTTTATTTAAATTCAAATAAACGAATAGTTTCAAAATTGACACTATTGTTATTTTATAAAAATAACATATTATAAAATTGTTTAAAAATCACAAAAATATTTAAAAATTATAAATTAAAATTTATATGGTCTAAAATTTCATAAAGTGTCAAATTATGGTAAATTCACAACACATATGTAATTATTAATAATAATTTAAAATTTAGAATGTTATTACCACAAATAAAATTAAATTGATAAATAAGGATAAATAAAGTTGGTAATGTTTAAAATAAATTCCTAACATTTCTAAATTTTATTGTTTGATGAGATTACAACCCTATCTCATATAATCTTCGGATATGAGTCGTTTTGGAAGTATTTATGTGGGGTTGGGATATAATATAAACTAATATTTTTTATATTTCCAAAGGTGCCCCTCTCCTCCCTTATAAAAGGGCACCTCCTCCATCTCCTCCTTACACCAATTGGATCCTTCATTCTTGGCCAAACCATGACCATTTCACTTCCCCACTTCCCTAGAATCATCCTATAGGTTCTGGTCTTCTTCAAATACCATCCCTAGTTCCCTAAGAGGAGGTTAAGAAGCGGCGCGTCAAAAAGAGGTAATATCCATTACCGATCCTTTCCAAATACTTTCTTCTTCAACTTATTCATCTTTAGTTGTTTCATTATGAAGTAATAACATCTGTATAACTCATATACTGATATGTTATTATAATTATGAAACAACCCTATTTCAACATCTATCCATCCTAAGGAAAATGAAATCACCGCGCGTGCGTACGTTCGGAATACCGTTTCCACGCCGTGGTGTAATCTATTTTCCACCTCCACCTTAATTGGATTGGTATAATGGTTTAAATAATTACTATATATGATTATTTTAAATTTATATTGATTATAAAATAGTATACATACATTCCAATACAATTCCACGATCATGGGAATGATATCATCGCTCGTGCATACGTACGGAATACCGTCTCCACGATGTGATGTGATTCGTTCTACATGATCTTCTTTGCATAATGATTATATAAATGAATTTAATGAATAAATATGATATATAGAACATTAATACCATTCTGTAAATTATGTATCTATAACCTAAAGAGAAGAATACGAATTTATTTGACAAAACATGCATAAGAACAAAAAGTTATAAACACCCGAATAACAAGTAGCAATGAAATATTACTACTAAGAAGCTATGGAGATGACAATATATGATATCATAACAATAATTATGATTCTATAATAAGTCAATAGCATTATATAAATCATTATACAGGAGCTTCGGACACTTACGAGGCATGTCGGACCTATGGTAAAGTAAATATCACAATGTCATTTTTATCCGAGATTGTTTATACTTTGAAATTTACTGGGGTGTATTTTATAATCCACATCCATGTTTCCTCAATATGTAATATTATTTCCATCCACCTACAATTTTTTAAATTCAATTTTACCCTTCGGTGAGTTTTTAGTAAAATATATGAAAGGAATCTTTTGTCTTTTTTCGTACGAGGTACTTTTTGACTTTTCCGACAAAAGTACAAAGAATGTTTTTTTAACTTATACGGAATGAATGTATTTTTAAAAAATTATTTCCAAGAAGATTCCTTTACAAATTTCCAAGTTTATTTTTAATCAACTTCTTTTAGTTTAAAATTGTATGACATGTTAAGAAAGGAAAAATTTTTTGATGAAGAACGGATTTTTTCCTCAAGAGTGGAGTTCAAGTGTTTTATCAAAATTATTTTACATCTAAGATAATATAGGGTTCTGTTTCTATCCCTATTATTACACTGATTTGATTATGTTGTGGTGGAATTATTTTTATGAATTCCTTTATCTTATATTATTTGTTTTATGATGTCATGATGTTTAAGAATCCCATTATTATTACATGGGTTATGCAATGATGTATGATTTATGATTTTGTGACACACAAAATAATGGTATCATTATGAGATGGGTGGGACCTATATCTCCCTCCAATTCATTGGATAATGATTTTATATCTCATGAGATAGACATGGCTGGAACGGTAGGTTATACCGGTTTAGTGAAACAGGACTGAAATGAGGAGTGAACTCGGTTCAGAAATGGAATTTGTCCACTAAGATAGTCTTGGAAATGAGTCTTGACTAATAATAAATGATTCTTTATGATTATGTGTGTATTCCACAATGTTTCATGTTTTATGTTATGATTACTAGGATTCCATCTCACTACTATGATTTATCCCATGATATGAAATTATGCTCTCTTTTGCATGTTAAGATTTCCAAAAGTTATGTTCTTATGAATATTATGTGATTGATATTTATTTTGTTTACCCTTACTGAGCATTTGAGCTCACCCTTTTGTATGTTTTCTTTCCCCAGGTCATGAAGAAGGTTTTAAAGTAAGATATGTCAAAAGGGACTATATATATGATGAAATAAATGGGAGACAGTGTAGATGCTTTAATAACCTGTTGTTTATGTTTCCCAGTTTCTAAAGACACTATACCTATACGGTCCTTTCGTGGTCTTGTTATATGTTGTAATAAGTATGATTCAATTTTGAATTATTAGCAATGTATGTAAAGTATGGGTCGTTATAGTTGGTATCAGAGGAAAGGTATAGTCAGCCATTGGAAACTAGGATGTGAAAGCCTTAGTAAGAACCCTAAGGATAATTCTAAGCATAGAACACAATCTCAGTGTTTTAGAAATGGACATGAATAACCTAGGATAAGACCTTATGTGTGGAATTTTATTCTTGATTATGTGGTTTTCCTATTATAATTAGTGTTTCTCACACTATTCTTCTTGATTTTAGTCAATGGCTAGAACCCGAAGAAACTTTGTTAATGCGGAATGCGACGGGCAATGCAATGATTGTCCCCCTGAGAAACCAAATGTTATGGGAACTGGAATGAAAAATCTTGTAGCCATGATCACACAACTTTCTCAAGCTATGATTCATGCAGGACTTCCAAACGAGAAAAGGAAGGAGCAACATTCTTTTGAATCCTTCATGAGACAACGTCCACCTTCATTCAGCGGGTCTACTGATCCATTAGTTAATGAACAATGGATTTGTACTACTGAAAAGATATTTTCAGTTCCTCAATGTTCTGAGCATGATAGAGTCATCTTAGCAGTGTATCGTTTGGAAGGTGATGCTGATCAATGGTGGAATCTTATTAAGAATACGAGGCAAAGGTATGAAATTGAGTCCATGGAATGAGATGAGTTCAAGAACTTATTTTTCAATAAGTACATCCCTCGTATTATCTGAACACATATGGAGAAAGAGTTTCTTGAACTGAAGAAAATGGGTAATGAATCTGTTTGTACCTATGATGCAAATTTTACAAGACTTGCAAGGTACGCTTCTGGTATTATTATCCAACCTGAAAGTAAGATCGATCGATTCTTTAGTGGCCTAAAACCAAGTCTTCGAAGGGCGTTATCCATAAGGGACATCAATAGCTATGAGGAAATCGTTCGATGTCCTCTTAAAGTAAAGATGGAGATTGGAGTAACCCATCAATCATATGGGTTTGATAAGAAGAGGAAAATGGAATTCAAAGGAAAATCTAAAGAGCACACTGAAAAGAATATGAGCTTTCCCTTATGCTCAAAGTGTGGAAATAAACATGTAGGGAGTTGTCTTAAAGGGACAAGTAAATGTTTCAAATGTGGAAAAGAAGGTCATCGGGCATTTAAATGCCGCGATGATGGGAAGGAGATGTCTAGTGATGAAAACAAAGGAAGGGATACACAGAATGAACCTACTACACTTCAATGTTCCAAGTGAAAGGAGATGGGACATTATGCCAATAAATGCCCTAATCCAAGGGTTGATGATGATGGTCGACGTCAACAAACTGTTAAGGCTAAAGCCAATGGAAAGTCACATGTAATTTCTATCAGCGATGTGGAGTACGATAACGATGTGGTGAAAGGTACACTTACCATCCACTCTAAAGTAGAAAATGATTTATTTGATTCTGGATCCACCCACTCCTTTATTTCTGAAGAATTTTCTAAGGGTATCACCGTATTACCTCAACAATTAGATGTTGAGTTAGCTGTGACAACACCTAATGGCACAACAGTCGCATCAAAAGTTTATAATTCTTCTCTGATCGATGTTTGTGGGAAGATGCTTCCTGAAAATCTTGTGCTCCTTCCTAGAGTGGAATTTGATGTGATTATTGGCATGGATTGGCATTCTTTATATAGAGCTCATATCAATTTTTAAAGAAGGGAAGTCACATTTCATCTTCCAGATCAATTTATGATCGTCTATCAATGCAAGGATGAACATAACCTTCCCGTGGAAATTCTTTCTACCTTATGGGTCTCGATTCCACTAAATGAAGGTTATTTATCTCAAATGGTTGGTGAGAAACTCACTATTAAGAATATTCCCATTGTACGGGAGTTTGATGGTGTCTTTCCAGAGGAATTGCCGGGTCTCCCACCAAATCGTGATGTTGAGTTTTCAATAGAACTCATACCGGGTGCTTTGCCTATTTCAAAAACACCTTATAGAATGACCCCAATTGAGTTGCTGGAATTGAAGAAGAAACTCCAAGGGAGTCTCGATAAGGGGTTCATATGCCCTAGTGCGTCACCTTGGGGAGCACCTATACTGTTTGTTAAGAAGAATTATGGATCAATGAGACTCTGCATTGATTATTGAGAACTTAACAAGATCAATATCAAGAAAAAATATCCTCTCCCACACATTGATGACTTATTTGACCAACTACGCGGAGCTCAATACTTTTCCAAGACTGATCTTTGTTTATGGTATCATAAATTAAGGGTCAAAAGGGAGGACATACCAAAGACAGATTTCCGTACAAGGTATGGACACTATGAATTTATAGTGATGCCATTTGGTCTTACTAATTCCCCTACTATCTTCATGGATCTGATGAATAGAGTCTTTAGAGACTATCTTGATCAATTTGTGGTAGTCTTTATAGATGATATTGTTGTCTATTCAAAGATCAATGAAGAACATGATGATCACTTGAGAATTATATTGAAGACCCTGAGAAAGGAGAAGCTTTATGCCAAATTTACCAAGTGTGAATTTTGGATTCAAAAAGTTTCATTTTTGAGTCACATAATCTCAAAAGAGGGGATATATGTGGATCCAGCAAAAACAGAGGTTATCGAAAGATGGTTGAGACCAACAACAGTAACTGAGATCCGATGTTTTCTTGGTTTGTATGGATATTATCGATGTTTTGTGAAAGGTTTTTCACGATTATCTAATCCCCTCACCAAGTTGACTCAGAAAGGAGTTAAAAATTTTTGGACGGAAGAATGTGAAAAGAATTTCAAGGAGTTGAAAAGAAGGTTATCGAGTGCACCTGTGCTCACACTGCCTTGTAGTGGAGAAAGTTTTGTGATTTATAGTGATGCATCCAAGAAGGGATTGGGGTGTGTTCTGATGCAAAATGATATGGTGATAGCTTATGGCTCACGACAGTTGGAAATCAATGAGCAAAATTACCCAACACATGATTTGGAGTTAGCTGCGGTAATCTTTGCATTATAGATTTGGAGGAATTATCATTATGGAGAAAGGTGTGACATTTATACTGATCATAAAAGTTTAAAGTATTTTTTCACATAAAAGGAGCTGAATATGCGTCAAAGAAGATGGTTGGAGCTGATTAAGGATTTTGACAGCTCAATCCATTACCACCCTGGGAAAGAAAACAAGTTGGCAGATGCATTAAGTCAACAAGACCATACTAGTTTATCCATGATGAGGATCACAAAAGATACAATATTTATGGATTTACAAAGGATGGATCTTGGAATTATAATGGAAGGGAAAAAATCTTATCTTTCTCAAATGAATGTTCAACCATCTATACATGTGAAGATTACAGAGGCACAGGAAGAAGATGTCGGGTTACAAAAGAAGGTGAGAAATATTCCTGAATTCAACATGGATTGTGATGGGATAATAATGTTCATGAATCAGGTTTGTGTTCCTCCCATCCCGGAATTAAAGAAGGAGCTGCTTGATGAGGCTCATAGTTTTCCATTATCTATTCATCCTGGAATCACGAAGATGTATAGGGACCTGAAAGAGTACTTCTGGTGGGATGGCATGAAAAGATATGTTGCTGAATATGTCTCTCGATGCTTGGTTTGTCAGCAAGTTAAAGCTGAGAGACAGAAGTCTAAGGGGATGTTACAACCATTACCCATACCCGAATGGAAATGGGAAAACATCACTATGGACTTTGTCAAAGGACATCCTAAAACATCCAAAGGCAATAATGCTATCTGGGTCATATTTGATCGTCTTACCAAGTCTTCACACTTCATTTCTATTAGAGAGGATTTCTCTCTGGATCAGCTTTCCAGGATATATGTAAAGGAAGTGGTAAGATTTCATGGAGTACCACTTTCTATTATATCTAATCGGTATCCGAGATTTACCTCGAAGTTCTGGAAAATTATTCAGCATACTCTGGATGCAGAGTTGAGTTTCATCACTACTTATCATCCTCGGACAGATGGTCAGTCAGAGAGAACAATTCAAACTCTAGAAGATATGTTGAGAGCTTTCTCATTGGATTTCAATGGTGGTTGGGATCAACACCTACCTTTGGTGGAATTTTTTTATAATAATAGCTTTCAATTTATTATTCAGAATGCTCCTTATGAAGATCTCTATGGAAAGAAATGCAGGACTCCAACTTGCTGGGATGAATTTGGGGAAAGAAAGCTATTAGGACATGATCTTGTTGATGAGATGACAGAAAAGGTCCGATCTATTCAACAACACATAAGAGGATCTCAGAGTCGACATAAAAGTTATGCCGACAACCGAAGAAAAGACCTAGAGTTTGAAGTGGGTGATAATGTATTCTTACGAATATCTCCCTCGAAGAGAGTCATGAGATTTGGAAAGAAGGGGAAGTTGAGCCCTAGATATATCGGTCCTTTCGAAATACTAGATCGTGTAGGGAAGGTAGCTTAACGATTGGCGCTTCCTTCAAATCTCTCTCAAGTTCACTATGTGTTCCATGTATCTCTCCTGAGAAAGTTCATACATGATCCTTCACATGTACTCAACTCAGAAGTTGTACCACTGGAGCAAGATCTTTCTTATGAAGAACATCCAATAGAGATTCTGGATCGTAGCGAAAAAGTCCTACGAAACAAGACCACTCGATTGGTGAATGTTTTATGGAGGAACCACCAATTAGATGAAGCTACATGGGAACTTGAGGATATGATGAGGGAGAGGTATCCTCATCTGTCTTTTACAAAGTGACGAATATTGAGGGAGAAATTCATTTTAAGGGGGGTAGAATATAACAACTGTGGCTTATATGAGAAATATTTTGTTTTCATGTTATATAAATAATCAAAGGAATCTTTCCCTACACGCAATCGCGACCTTCCTCGATAGCGTGTGTAGTACGCAATACCGAGTTCCACTAAACAACGATATATTATTATAATATTATAAACTAGCCATTATGAATAGTATTAACTGAATTTTAAATTTTATAACATTATTATTCATCTTAAACATTTTCTAGAACATGGTAAGAGAACAAAATAATTTTTTTGGGTAAAATAAGTATTTATAAAAAAATGTAGTTTTGCCGCCTTTTGACAGAACACCCACATTAAATCTAGTTTTTGACACATTTATAAGTTCAATTTGACAAAATAAAATTATTCTTTTGAATCAGGATATAAAAATTTACTTTGGATAAATTTTTTATATTTTTCTGATAACATTCATATTTTGATGTATAGTAAAAATATGCTAATTTTTAATTAAAAACAACTTTTTTCATTGAGATAATTTATATGGTTAAATGATAATATTGAATGGTTTTAAAGTATAGATAGAATATTTTTTTTAAATTTAATATAATGTATGTCATTAGCATTAATTTAACATTGAATTCATAGGTAAAAACATTTCAATCTTTGGCAATGTTTTAACTTCTAAAACCCGTTTTCTTAAAAAATGGGATTTATTTTCAATTAATTACTGCAACTTATATGTTTTGAATTTTGAAAAATGGATTCCATATTCAGAATCAGTGGGTCCAAATTATGTTAATAGGCTACTTTTTATTTTTGTGCATTATGAATAGTAACTACGGTAAATTTTATTTACCAAAGTTAAAGGTAAATCGGGTAATTAAGGGTAAATATAAGATTATAAAATTACCCTAACACCTGCCAAAATCCTTTTGGATTACTAAAAGTCGACCCATATATCCTAAGGGTCGGATTAGATTCATTTAATAGACTTTTTTCTATGAAAATAATTTAATTATTATTAAATCCAAAGAATGTGACAACATGTCACTTTCTTAAATCATATAACTATAATAATTTTAATTTTGTGATAAACTTAATGAAACATCGAACATGAATAGTCTCCAGAAACCTAATACAATTATATACATCATAGTTATTTATTTAGAATTTATAGGGATTAAATAATTATCATTAATTATGACACAATAGTGATGTTGAAATTATTTTATTAATTAAAATATCAAATAAATGGGTTTAAAATATTAAAATAATTAATATATGCACTATTTAATGTGCTCCATTAATTTTCGAGATACATATGACATTTTATTAATCTATTAAAGCTATTAGTTCGAACATATCCTCTCTATATATTTTATTTAAATTCAAATAAATGAATATTGTCAAAATTGACACTATTGTTATTTTATAAAAATACCATATTATAAAATTGTTTACAAATCACAAAAATATTTAAAAAAATTAATTTAATATTTATATGGTCTAAAATGTCATAAAGTGTCAAATTATGTAAAATTCACAACACATATGTAATTATTAATAATAATATAAAATTTAGAATATTATTACCACAAATAAAATTAAATTGATAAATAAGGATAAATCAAGTTGGTAATGTTTAAAATAAATTCCTAACATGTATAAATTTTATTGGTTGCTGAGATTACAATTCTATCTCATCTAATATTCAGATATGAGTCATTTTGGAAGTTTTTAAGTGGGGTTGGGATTTAATATAAACTAATATTTCTTATATTTCCAAAGGTGCCCCTCTCCTCCCTTATAAAAAGGCACATCCTCCCTCTCCTCCTCACACCAATTTGAGCCTTAATTCTCGGCCAAACCATGCCCATTTCACTTCCCCACTTCCCTAGAATCATCCTATAGGTTCTGTTCTTCTTCAAAGACCATCCCTAGTTCCCTAAGAGGAGGTTAAGAAGAGGCGCATCAAAAAGAGGTAATATCCACTACCGATCCTTTCCAAATACATTCTTTTTCAACTTCTTCATCTTTAGTTTTTTCATTATGAAGTAATAACATCATTATAACTCATATACTGATATGTTATATGAAATACGGAACAACCCTATTTCAACATCTATCCATCCTACGGAAAACGAAATCACCGCGTGTGCGTACGTACGGAATACCGTCTCCACGCTGTGGTGTAATCTATTTTCCCCCACCACCTTAAATGGATGGGTATAATTGTGTAAATAATTACTATATATGGTTATGGTAAAGTGATATTTATTCTGAAATTGTATACATACACTCCAATACAATTCCACGATCATGGGAACGATATCATCGCTCGTGCGTACGTACGGAATACTGTCTCCACGACGTGATGTGATTCGTTCTACATGATCTTCAATGAATAATGATTATATAAATGAATTGAATGAATAAATATGATATATAGTACATTAATACCATTATAGAAATGATGTATCTATAACCTAAAGAGAAGAATACGAATTTATTCGACAAAACATGCATAAAACAAAAAGTTATAAACACCCAAATAACAAGTAGCAATGAAATATTACTACTACGAAGCTATGAAGATGACCATATATGATATCATAACAATAATTATTATTCTAGAATAAGTCAATAACATTATTTAAATCATTATACAGGAGGTTCGGACACTTACGAGGCAAATCGGACCTATGGTAAGGGAAATATCACAATCTCATTTTTATCCGAGATTGTTTATACTTTGAAATTTACTGGGGTGGATTTTATCATCCACATCCATGTTTCCTCAATATTTAATATTATTTCCTTCCACCTACAATTGTTTAAATCCAATTTTACCCTTCAGTGAGTTTTTAGTAAAAGATATGAAAGGAATCTTTTGTCGTTTTTCGTACGAGGTACTTTTTGACTTTTCTGACAAAAGTACGAAGAATGATTTTTTTTAACTTATACTGCATGAATGGATTTTTAAAACATTATTTCAAGAAGCTTCATTTACAAGTTTCCAAGGTTATATTTAATTAACTTCTTTTATTTTAAAATTGCATGACATGTTAAGATAGGGAAATGTTTTTGAAGTATAAAGGATATTTTCCTCAAGAATGGAGTTCAAGTGTTTTATCAAAATTATTTTCCATCTAAGATAAAATAGGTTTCTGTTTCTATCCCTATTATTACATTTATTTGATTATGTTGTGGTGGAATTATTTTTATGAATTCCTTTATCTTATATGAATTTTTTTATGATGTCATGATGTTTAAGAATCGCATTTTTATTACATGGGTTATGCAATGATCTATGATTTATGATTTTGTGGCACACATAGGAATGGTATCATTATGAGATGGGTGGGACCTATATCTCCCTCCAATGAATTTGGTAAAGATTTTAATTCTCATGTGATAGACATGGCTGGAACGGTAGGTTATACCGGTTCAGTGAAACATGACTGAAATAAGGAGTTAACTCGGTTCAGAAATGGACTTTTTCCACTAAGATAGTCTTGGAAATGAGTTTGACTAATAAGAAATGATTATATATGATTATGTGTGTATGCCACAATGATTCATGTTTTATGTTATGATTATTGGGATTCCATTTCACTACTATGGTTTATCCCATGTTATGAAATTTTTCTCTCTTTTGCAGGTTAAGATTTCCAAAAGTTATGTTCTTATGAATATGATGTGATTGATATTTCTTTTGTTTACACTTACTGAGCATTTGAGCTCACCCTTTTGTATGTTTTCTTTTCCCAGGTCATGAGGAAGGTTATTATGTAAGATATTCCAAAAGGGACTATAGATATGATGAAATAAATGGGAGACATGGTAGACGCTTTATGAACCAGTTGTTTATGTTTCCCAGTTTCTAAAGACACTATACCTATACGGTCCTTTCCTGGTTTTGTTATATGTTTTAATAAGTATGATTCAATTTTGAAGTATTAACAATGTATGTAAAGTATGGGTCGTTATATATAACTCACAAACGGTAGCTCAGATTAAAAATCTGAGACCACCGCTGAACTCGTGAGGGAAGGATTTATTTAAGCAGATACTAACTTTGGCCGGTGCAGGCCACGAGAAAAAGTGAGTTTTTGGCTGAAAATAAAATAATTAAATGAAAATTATTTTATTGTAAAATTCATAACTTCTAAATGGTAACTCATATTGAAAATCCAAGAGTACCATTTGGTTATATTGGATGTGGTTCACCCAGGAAGAGCCTATCCTCGACCATAGTGAGTCAAGGGTGATTGATAATAATTTTCCAAATTTTTTTTGGGTATGTTAAGTAAACGTATGTTTTGGAATTTTATAACTTTTGAACTAGTGCTCAGAATTGAAATTTGAGGGCACTGATGAACTCACAACACCAGTATTTTCTTAAGGGTATCTTTACTGCAGTTGCATTTGGACGAGAGCGGGTGTTAAATTTTGGGGTGTTATAATGAATTAAATAAAAGTGTTGTACACAATTTTATTTATAAATGGTGGTTATTTCCTCTCAAGGGGAGTTGAAGGTATGGTCCACACCCCATATAACCTCCCAGGGGGGGATAATGTGTTGTGGGACCCACATGAGAGCCTAACCCCTCAACTCCCCCTTAAACTCTCATAAACCCCCTTAACTCTTAAACTCTCCACCTCCCTAATTTAAATTTTGACTCTCCACATTCCACCATCCTCTCATGAATGTTCCACCACACACTAAATTAATAAGAAATTAATTGAATGGCTCTTCTATTTTGAAATTTATGTGCGGGAATAAAATAATAGCCAAGCTATTATTTTGAGGGATGATACACACTATCTTGGTGGAAAGCTAAGGAGAGTGGGGAGAATAGGGAGAGTCTTCCTCCAACGAAGAACACAAAGACAATGGCGACAACGCTTCTTCCTTGGAACCCCCATCAGACGTGGGATTTCTGAAATGACTCTAACTCCTTGAACGCACCCCGATGTCATGGAAGCTACATCGTCTTCAGATTCTATTCCCGAATCACGACAACGACTATTCCTACAACGTTGATGGAACGACACAATTCTTCATGACACCATCTTTCACGACGCCCGACTACCACGATGCTCGTCTTTCGCGGCTCATCGTCGTGCGATTTAAATTTCGAGGTAGGGGTTTCGTATAATTTATAATTGTATAATTTATCATGTTTTTGTTGAATTCTCTTGAATTTATTCACCCAATTTTTGTCACCTAACGTGGAGGGCGCGGGCTGAATGAACACGGATCGATGCCCCACCGATGGTACTTGAATCATATTGGGGGTGATTCGGGGCAGTGGCGACGGAAGGCGGCAGTGGCAACGGCGGCCGCGCGCCGGCCCGAAGAGGACCACGACACCGGGTGCCGCGCTGAAGGGAGACCGTGACATGCAGCCACGGGCCGCTTCACCAAATCAGAATCGGCCGGCCATAGCCGGCCGTGCTGGGAAGATCGTGGCACTCCTTTGGTGCCACACTGCGGAGAACCACGAACCACACTCCGCGGGGCGCTTCGACGGTGATTCGGTCGGCCGCCTACCGGCCGGGTTGAAGGGAGTCGTGGCACCCACTAGTGTGGACCTGCGGATAAACCGCAGCCCACCCGTGCGGGCCGCTCATGCCAAAAAAGAACGGTCGGCTTCGACCGATTGGACCGGAGGGGTGGCACCGCTCGACGCCACCGATTCAGAAAACTAGGGGGTCGCGCCCCCCACACCACTTGTCGAGCCGAGCTGAGCCGCGACCCGCCAAGCTGAGCCACGCCGGGCTGAGCCACGCCCCACTAGGTCGGGCCGCGTTCCACCGGGCCGGGCCGTGTTCCATTGGGTTGGGCCGACCCCCCCCCCCTTCTGGGTCGGACCCGCCCAACTGGGTCGGTCTGACCGGCCAGCCCACTGGGCTTGACGGACCGGGGTCGTTTCAATTAAATAGGAATAACTTTAGATCGCGCATTCAAACAACGCGACGTCTGCGACACTGGGACCCTCACGATGAAGAGATCCTTTTGATATACTCAAAGTGAATTTTGGACGACATTGGAAAAAGGGACGGGTTGGTTTGTAACCGAAACCAACCGGACCCTCGGAGCGGAAACTCTTATAACATAAGGATATGATGTATGATTGATGTGTCATCATCTATGATGGTTTTATTTTGATGTGATAGTTATTTTGGCACACTCCGCTTGTGATTTGGACATTTTTGGAGTACGTTCGGGTTTGTTTGAGCCTAAAAACCAACCGGGCTCGTGGATCAGAAATACCAATAAATCTCAGACCGGGCGTCAATTTGACGTGTTGTCTGTTGCGTTGAGACCCCAAGGACGTGACAGTTTTACTGAGATAGTTCCATGTGAGATTTCATTAAAACTGGAATTAATGACCAGTATCTCATGGAGTGGACCATACTAGTGAATAGAGCAGATTACAGAGACCTAGTAGCATGCTGAGACTTGACGACTGTTGATTGATCGATTCAGATTGACTCATATGGCCCAGTGGAGAGCCCTTGGTTGTAGCAGTAGACTCATGGTGGAGGAGTGCTTTGTTGTAGCAGATGACCCATTGTACTCAACAGAAGGAGTAACTCTGTATGCTATGAGGGGGAGCACTTGGTTATAGCGGAATACACAAGGTGGGAAGTGATTGGTTGTAGCTGCAGTCCCACTGTACTCGATATGTGGATTACGTCAGTAGTCCAAGGATAGTGGGAAGCGCTTGGTTGTAGCGGCATAACCACTATACTTGACATTGGAGGAGTTCTCAGCAGCCGTGGTTTTGACATCATGAATAAAAATCTTGTTTTGAGCTGAGTCAATGACCTTTGTGTTTTCCTCATGATTGAGATGGGTTACTTGATAACTTATGTATATGTATGGGCATATAACTAACTAGTGGTTATCCATTGATTTCATAATTTGTGGTTTTTCATTGTTCGATTTTGTGAGAGCTTGAAGTTCTTGGGTTCCCTACTGAGTATCATTATACTCACCCCTACACGGGCTATGCCCGATCCTCATTGTGTTGGTTGCAAACGACAGACAACACTAATGGAGGCTGAGCGTGCCAGGACTAGACGGTTCCCGGAAGAGGACCTTGCGACGTATCGGTACACGGTGGAGACTGACGGACATGGAGTGCTTAGGAGTCCAACTATACCTACCCTTCATGTAGGAACCTCGAAGGATGACATAGGAGCTCCTTCTACCCTCCAGCTGTTTGTCCCTTTTCAGTTGTACTTGTTTTAAGTTTTATTTTTACTTTATAGTTGGGCTTTTATTTTGGCCCACTTTACTTTCAGTACGCTTGTTATACAACTTTAGTTAGTGTTTTCTTCTTCTTTTTCTTTGGTTGTGTGTGTTTACGTCTTATAATGGAAATTCCTTCCTATGTATAGGGATTTACGCCTTTGGTTCATGTCGCCAACCCCTAGACTATAGAAGGTTTGATTTGGGTAGATACAACACGAGCCCCGGGGGAAGGGTCATGACAGTGATTATTCCCAATCCTTTGTAATCCCCAACAAGTGAAGAAAAATTTGACTCCCTGAATCACCACTCCCCTCTCAGGGTTTCCCGGGGCCTTCAAGTGGAATCAGATGGAGGGTATTGTTGTTTGATCTGTTTTATACAGCCATGGAAAATTCATCCAATGTTAGGGGAGTTCCCCTCTTTGATGGAAGTAATTTTCAGATTTGGAAGAATAGAATGAGATCTCATATAAGATCCCTTTGGAATGGATGTTCTATTTTCCTCAATGCAAGGTATACATGTTACTATTCCAACATGGATGGCTATGACGGATGCTGATAAGAAAATTATTGATGTTGATGCTAAAGCACAGAATTCTCTAACCGTTTCCCTTTCTGATCAGATTTATCTAAAGGTGATGAGTTACACTTTAGCAAAGTCCATGTGGGATAAACTTGAAAATATTTATTAAGGAGATAGAAAAGTGAAGGAGGAGAAACTACATGTCCTACACAATAGGTTTGATGATATGAAGATGCTTCACGATGAGAATGCAGACTCTTACTTCAATCAAATTACTGAAGTGGTTCGAGAAATTAAGGGTATAGGTGAAGAAATCAAAGACGTTGACATTGTAATGAAAATATTACAAAGACTTACACCCTTGTATAATGAAAAGGTGTCAGCCCTTGAGGAAAGAGATCTTTCCAAACTTTATTTGGATGATCTGTTGGGCAGCCTAGTGGGATATGAAATGAGAGTCAAACATGAAGATGCTACTACACGAGTAAGCAATGAAATGGCGTTCAAATTTATAGTGAAACTGAAAATTTCAAAAGATAGTAGTGGTGAAGACGATTAGTAAAAAGAAATTATTTCTCTCATTTCCATGATGTTCTAGAAGGGAAAAAGGAAAATTCAAAGGGAAGTTACCTCTAGTTTTCTTTCTTTGGGGCAAAGTTGGGCAAATTACATCACAATGCTTAAGAAATATCGATGATGATGATAGCAATGCTAAAAACATTGAGAAGCCTCAGAAAAGGTTTTTCATGAAAGGACACTTCAAATCTAGAAAAAAATATGAAGAATAGTATTGTATGTGAATAGGAAGATGATGATAATGAATTCTGCAATGAAGAAGAACCAGAATCTAAAACTGGGAACTATGCTTCCATGATGGCCACTGTTGAAAATTCAGAATATATGGGTGGAGAAAATCAGTTGAAAACTAGTGCAGATCCCTAGAAGTAACTTATGGATGCTGTTAGTAAGCTTTAGATTAAATGTAAGAGTTTCAATAAGTGGAAATCAATTATAGAAGAATCAACTGAATATGATGACCAACTTGAAGCTGAAATTGAACGACTGGAAGAATTGGTGAATGTAAAGTCTAAAATACTTGAATGAAATGATGATTTTGTGGATCTGATGTTGACAATTGAAGAGTAGGAAAAGGTCATCAATGACATCACCTCCAGACTAGAGGAAATGTCCAATACTATTGAGTGTCTTGAGGAGTATGTTGTTACTCTTAGGTGTACACTTGAGACTGAATCAATTTCAAAGGAATAAAGGAAAAAAATAATGTTTGGAAGAATCTTATATGTAGAATTACTGGAAATATCCAAGTGTGTTTCAGATGGGGTTGGAAAAATCTTGAGTGATCAAAGACCCATTCGCATGGGAAATAGTGGAATTGGCTGTGAAGCTGAGACATCAACTGCTGGGAGTGAAGAGATCCAAAAGAAAGAAAAGATGAAAGTTGGACATGTTGAAACGTTTCCTGATGTGCTAAAAATGAAACCCTCAATCCAAACTAAAAGGAGAACTGAAAATTATCCTCAATCATTCAGAAATTACAAGCAATCCAACGATTATCTCAAGGAGGATGATATGAGGATAAATTCAAGTGAGAAGATACTTCCTCTCATGAAGTGTCATTTCTGTGGCTATATGGGCCATACCATGTCATATTGTGAGGAGGCATGGAGATACTTGAATGGGGAAGATATGGGACATCAACAAAGGAGACTAACTTCATATCCTCCATCTTATAGAAGAAATAGTTTCTATGGATACTATTTTCATTATTCAAACATTTGTCATAATGCAGTTAATTACAGGCAGAGAAGGAACATTGACACCTGATACTGGAGTTCAAGACAAGTCAAATCTTGTCAACTAGACAATGTTTCTCTTACAAACAAGTTTTATCCTCTCGAAGAAGACTTCGACTATGAAGAACTAATGTACACAGATGAGATAATTGAAAGGAAATCAGTTATATGTACTCAATCCAATGTCTAATGGAAGGATAGGAAGAAAATAGAAAAATAAAACCTTGCAGAGGTGGCACCTAAAGCTATAAAAAACAACACGACCTGGATTCTGGACAACGGTTATTCATCTCATATGACAGGTAATGATGGCATGTTAATGTATATCAGAAGAAATGACAATGGTATAATATTATTTGTTAATGATGGAGCTCAGAATATCTAAGGCATTGGAATTACTGAATTAGCCAATGGAGAGCTAATGAAGACTGAATTCCACTACATAGATGGCCTACGTCATAATCTACTCAGTGTGAGTCAACTCTATGACTCGGGACTTATTGTTACATTTAATCAGAAATGTTTCCCTATAAAAGTAAAGACAGGAAATTAACTTATGAAGGGATGAAGAATAGAAGGAAACTTGTATTCGGTTGATAGTAATAAAAATTTTCGTTACATGACTATTGAAGAAGAAAACAATTTGTGGAATCAGAGACTGGGACACATCAATCGACAATACATGGAGAAAATATCAAAATTGCAGATTTTCAAGGTCATTACCAACCTGAAGCGTGAGCGTGAAAAGTATTGTGATGCTTTCATTCGTGGAAAACTGGTCTGCAGTTCATATCAGCCAAAGAATAAAAGGGCATCTCATCTTCTTGATCTAATTCATAATGATGTATGCAGGCCGATAAATGTTGCTGGAACTCTTAGAGAAAGGTAAATTGTATTTTTCATAGATGATTACAATATAATTTCATGTGTAATGGTCATTCATAGGAAACTAAAAGTACATGACTGCATGAAAACATATCGTCAAATCACTGAGAATGATACTGGATAAACAATCAAAGTGTTGTGATCTGACAATGGAATGGAATAAATGTCCATTGAATTTGAAAATTACCTTGATAATCATGGGATACAACATGAGGTAGCTGTTGTGATAACTCCACAACAAAATGGATTTGTTGAACGTAGGAATAGACAGGTGAAAAACATGGAACTAACTAAGCTGATTGAGAGTCTTATTCCATGACATTACTGGAAAGAGGTTTTTCAAGATGAAGTGTATATTCAATATCGAACAGAACTTTATATGGGTGAGACAAAGACACCGTATGAATTGTGGCATCAAAGGAATCCCTCTTTGAAATACATTCTTGTTTTTGGAAGTAAATTCTTCATTAGAAACAATGATCTAAATCAAGGGAAGTATGTTGATAATGCAGAAGAAGGAATTTTCCTCAGATACTCAATGAATAATAATGCCTACTAGTGTTTCAACAAGAAATTAAGACGGATTATAGAAAGCATTTATGTTATGATAATTGAAAAGAAAACCACAAATTCTTAAATGACGTCATAAGATGATGTGATAGAAAGTTAGGAAGAAAGTGAAAGTGGAGAAAATAAAAATAGAGGAATAGAGGAATCTGTAAAAAACACTCTGTAGTCACATCATGATGTTGACTTAGAAGAAGAATCTGAAGAAGAAACTATGGATGAAGAGAATGTAACTGATCTTCACATGAGAAATCGAAGAGCTGAGATTGATCCATCTAACATAATTGAGGATAGGAGTACACCCATACAAAAAAGGATCATGATGAATAACATTAAATCTGCATTTATTTCAGTTGTGGAGCCATCCTCAATTGAAGAAGATACAAAGGATTAATCAGGGGTGAAATCCAGGAATGAAGAGTTGGATCAGATTGACAAGAATCAGACATGATATCTTGTCCTAAGATCTGATGTTCACAATGTGATTGGTACAAAATTGATCTTCAAGAACAAGTTTGATGAGCATGGAAGTGTTATTACAAACAAGGAACGACTTGTATGTAAAGGATACTCCCATATTGAAGGAATTGATGTTGAATAAACCTTTTCTCCAGTGGCTAGACTAGAGTCAATACAGATTTCGATTTCCATGGCACTCCAAAGAGGATATAATGTATTTCAAATTGATGTCATGAAATCATTATTGAATGGTGTACTTGAAGAAGAAGTATACATAAAACAACCAGTGGGTTTTGGTCTTGGTACTGATGAAAAAATGGTTTGAAAACTGATGAAAGCTCTATATGGTTTGAAGCAGGCACCACGAGCATTGTATTCCCGGCTGGACTCATATCTCAAGAAGCTGGAATTCAAATGAGGAGGAGTAGAACACGATCTATATCTTATGAATTCTCCAAAATATCAGTTCATGGTTCTAGTCTACGTTGATGACATTACATTTTGTGGAAGCATACAGAAATCAGTGGATGAATTTTCCAATCACATGAAATCAGAATTAGAAATTTCTATGATTGGGGATCTCCCATATTTCTTGGGGCTGCAGGTGATTCAAAGGCATGATTACACTTTCATTTTTCATGAAAAATATGCCAGAGATCTGTTGAATATGTTTAATATGCAAGACTCCAAACCAATATCAACTCATATTGCAATTGGAACCTAACATGGAAAGCATGAGGATGGGGAATCTGTAGACCCCACTATGTACAGGAGGATAATTGGGAGCCTACTGTACCAGATCTCGACATGGCCTGATATTGTTTGTGCAACCTGTCTAGCAGCCACTTTTAGAGTAATCCAAAGGAGTAACATATGACAGCAGTAAACAGAATGATGAGGTATATTCATGGTACTCACGATTGTGTCTTATACTTTGCTGTAGGAAGAGACAGTGAATTATCATCATTTTTTATACTGACCGGGATGACGAGGTAGTGGAAAATAAGTACACCTATGGTGGAGCATTCTATATCAAGAATAAATGTGTTGGCTGGTTGAGCAAGATACAGGAATATACTTCCCTTAGTTCTACTGAAGCTTAGTATATATCTGCCACAAAGGTATGCACTCAAATGCTTTGGATGAAGAAACAACTAACAGTTATTGGTGATGAGGTTAAGAAACCAATGGTAATTTAATGTGATAAAAAGAGTGCAATTGATATTACGAAGAACTTGGTTCATAATTCTCATACAAAACATATTGAAATCAGGTATAACATTATCAAATAAAATGTGGAGCAAGGCATGATTAGAATGGATCATGTGGGAAGTGATGAGCTAGTGGCTGATATCCTGACCAAACCATTGTCAACAGTAGTGTTTGAGAAGCATCAATTGAACCTCGATGTTCAACCACCTCCCAGTACATAATGAGGTTACGCAATTCCCCTTTACCCATTTTTTTTAATTATTTTTAAACTGTTTATGGATGCGATGTAGGTTTCCGGGGGAGATACTATCCTTAGGGAGTGTGTTTTGAGATGTTCAATGAGAAAATATGGATCTTTGGGTTAATTGACAATGGGGGAGATGGAATAAATTGAGGTCATGTTTGGTATCACAATGATAATTTGGTGATGGGATAAGAAGGAATTCATTAGACATGTAATGCTTATGTTCTGGGAAACATTAAGAGAATTACCCGGGCATCATTAAGAAATTCCAAAACATGGGATCCCAATTCATGCTTCCCCACTTATTTTATACATCGAGCATTGCTCACATAGACTTAGAGTGTTGGATGAGGTGATTCTCTCATTTCTAGTTTTCATGTGATTGGTACTCTATTGAATTTATTTACTTATTGCCAAAAAAACCAATGGGGGAGAGTGTTGGAACCATGGTTGTAATTTCATGCTTTGGAGTATGTTTGTTGTTTGTTGTCAATCCTTAGTGGATGTTCAAGATATGTTCCAGAAATGTGATCTTACAATTCATGTAGATAACAGTATTGAAGGTGACACTGTTTTCCAGTGTTTTCCAAATTTATGGACCTTAGAAATGTCAAATGGTGAAATGTGTTTTTGGAAAAGGTACTTGCGCGCCGATTAATTAAAGGCTTGGAAACATGCGCGCCATTTGTTTTTCAAGATCATAACCTGAAAATATTGCAAAGGGAGAAGGGCGCCCAAGTTTGGAAGCTGGTCGCACAAGTGTTTTTCAGGGTTAGAGACTTCTGTGCCGAAACATGCACATTGTGGGGTGAATTGCGCGTCGTCGCACAGGGTGTCAAAATCACTATAAATATAGGTCCACCCCTCCTAATTCGACACTAAGTTCATACATAGAGAAAATCAGTGTTATCTTTACATAGGAGTTGTTGTCTCACAAGTGGTGGTGGCTCGCACAAGTTAAAGACTTGTGAAAGTTGTCAGCTGCGCGTCCAAGGTGGTTTTGGTGAGAAAGGGGCTGAGTCGCACAAGTTTGAAGTCGAATAAGTGAGTGTTTCACAATTGGTTGAGGTGAACTTGCGCGCTGGTTTGGACTAGCTCGCCGAGACTTGTGTAACGTCTTGAAACTTCCACATCGGGCTTGGAGAATTGCGCCATGTGTAGTTAAAGCACATCGGTCTTTTTGGAGCTGCACGAAAGCTGGAAGATTTCCCAATACCTTCAGTGAAAAGTGAGATTAGTCTACGGGTCAGAGTTGGACATCAACAGAGCATCTACATACAAAATAGTATTCATTCTTTTTCAATGATGAATAGACCTTCATGTCTATAAACTGAGTGGGACATCACCAAGGGTACTGAGCTAGGTGGAGTCAACGGGAGTGACCTGACGGACGTAGTATGATATCCCTGAACAATTGTTAAGGCAGTGAGCCTATGATAGAGTGACTATTACCAAACCTTTGTAATCCACAATGAGTGAAGAACAGTTAATTTTGGTACGACCGAAAACCTGTCGGCGTATGCTCCTTGGACATAGCCCTTTGTGGTGAACCATGTAAAAAGTGTTGTGTCATCTCTTTTCATGTGAACGTTTTATTTATTCTCATATCCATCATACATGTTAAACTGGTTTGTACAAACGTGGGAACAAGATCCATCAGTTTAAAAGAAAATGTTGACATTGAGATTCACCCCTCCCCTCACAGGGTGTCCCAGGGTCCTTCAAATATATCGAATGGGATGCATATAATATGATATTTTTATGTATGTAAAATCATTTAATTCTTCAAAAAATGATTTATAAATAATTTCCTACACTAAAATAGAATGATGTTGTATCTATTCATACATATAATGAATATTTTACAATAATTGCATTGATTTCTTATTAGATTAATCATTAGTCTAAATAAATCGATTGATTTTTTTGTGCCATAAGAACAACTCATCAACGTTAGATAGATCTAAGATAACATAGTTTCTTTATAGAATACATTCAATGTTCACTAAAATTAGATAATGAAATTTGATATCAATAAAATCCCCATGGGTTCGATAATAAAAGGATGATTTAGTATCATGCTAACTTGAATAAACGACACAATGGAATGAAATTTAAGCCATATACCTTATAGAAATTTTTAAAGAAGAACTGAGTGGAATTCATGATATAAACAGGAGGTTGTTTTAGGTTTTTGAATAATATAAATAGAGTAATATAATGTAGAAGCCATTTGAATAGGACAATCAATGAAATTAATATACTGCGAGCTGAAAAAAATACACCACCCATATTCTAGTTATTCATGTGAATGAAATTTGAGAATTATGGAAATCAATGCCCTATTCCATGGGTTGTGGATGATGATAAGCCTCAAAAAATATTGATGATAATAGAAAAAGGATAATTTTATAAAATAATTATTGATGAATTTAATCATTTAATAATGGAACACTAATCGTCCCCCCAATATTTGGTAGTTTCATTTTTTATTGGGTATGAGTAAACCATTTGAAAATATCAATAATCATCAATTAGTGAAATTTTATGGGATTATCTCCCACTAAATACATTTTAGAATAATGATACAACATATTATATTCTATTTGTAAATGTATGAATCTATTCAGCCAATGATTATCTTTTCTTAAAAGATAAGAGATAATATAAGGAATAAATGTTTAATTAAGATTTGAATGAGTATATGTCTACATTTACCTTTAAATTTATAAATATGGATTCCATTAGTGGTCAGTGAATTTATGGAAGATCATAATTTCAATGTAATGGAAAACTTTTTTGAGGTTTTATATTCTAGGAGTTTATCAAAATTATGGATATTTTAAGAGACCTTTATGGTAACATATACATTTTATTTTTATTTTTTATAGAGTAAATTGTATTTCTAGATGAATGGATTTACACATTGAGGAAGCATTATTAAAGTTATTGGAAAATGTAATGGTTTGTATTTTCTTTGATTTCGAGAAAATTATCTCTTGGAGTCAATGTAGAATCCTATTTTTTTAATAAGAATAAAATGTGGATGTTTTTGAAATTTTTCTTTAAAAAAATATGTTATTTTTTAAAATTATATTTTGAACATAATTCAGAGTGTTGGATTGGTATTAAGTGATATTTGTATGCCTGGGTGAAGGCCCAAGAAGTCTCTTGAGTGGCTCGAATGTTTCATGAGTGTTTGAAAAAAAAATACATGTTTTAAAAGATAGAAGAGGGTTCACATGTTGTGCATGATCTGCTAAATTGAGCAGTCTACTGAATGTAACCATGTGACCATGATAAAAAATTGTAAGTGGATTTGCGCACAAGGTTTGCATGGTTTCCAAAACCATGTTCTTAGCCTGTGTGAGGTATGTTATGGAGATAGTAGGCACCACACGGTTTGCACACGGTTTAGAAAAACATCCAGGTTTATCCATGCATCATACGAAGTTATAGATTTATAATTACATTAAAATAAATTAAAAATAAATTAAAACCTAAACTAACTCCTCATCATCCATCTCATTTCGATGCACTCACTTGTATTTCTATCCCCCTTCATCATTCACAAGAGTCACCTCATTCGACTTAACTGTTTCCCCATACAGTTTGGCCAGAACCTATCATTTTAGGGTTTATCTTGATTTCAATTTTCCCTTGATCTACTATTGTGTGATAGGTCTCTCGAGACACTATGATTCAACTTTTAGAAACCACCACTAAATACGATGTGGTTTAGGTGGTTTCAGTCCTCCGTGTATTCTTCGGGGTATGCTTTCTTTTTGTTTCCTAGTATGGTTTTGAGGATTTTGAGGTTTACTAATTTCCAGCATGTTGTTTATAGTGCGTTAGGGTTCTCCACGTGGTTTCATCTCATTTTGGATTATCTCCACAATCAAGATAAGTCTTTAATTCCTTTGGTTGGTTTCAGACTTCCCTTTTTAGTATATTTTTATGTTTGTGGAAGTTGGGTTTTATTGTAATGTGATTTTGTTCATTCAGATGACTCGTGGGAATATATGTAGGTATATATATATATGTCTGTGTGTCTGTTTTTGTCTGTCCTCCATGTGTGTGTTCCCTCATGGCATGAGGAATAAATGAAACGGGTTCAGGGTATACACAAATATATATATAGTTGTATATGCATGCAAGTGATTTTCATGCATCAGTTATAAAACTACAATAGTTGATGTGGATGACTTAGTTCCACCATATGGTAGGGTCCCTTACAAGTCCCCAAATTCTATAAATGCATTAATAAATTACATACTACACATTATTTATAATTTATATTCAAGTAGTGAAGTATCTATATTTAATGCCCTTAAATGCAGTTTAGCATTTTTTATATTTAAAATTCTAATGGTGATAAATGATCTGTATGATAATAAATATCATTTTTTTATAGTAAAACCCCTCCAATAGAGGTGTGATGTAATGCCCCGACCCCAGTTACCCAGAGTTAGTGCATTATTACGTATCATTGTCATGATCACAAGGGATCAAATCTCGAAAGACCGATTAGTTTAGTAGCATTGGAAACACTAGATATATTCATAAGTCTTACATTACATCATAAAGTAAAAAAAATATAACAACATATGGTCTTCATATCCCATCATACAATCCCTATAGGTCATTCATAAAATACTTCTTCACATCCTTGGATGAATAAAACATTGAAAGAGGTGAGCTCAGATGCTCAGTAAGGAATACAATATAGAGAAAACTATCATGAATAAACATAAACATTTAAGGCATTGTATAACTAAAACAAAAGACTTTTAAACTTGAACATCAGCATAATATGGAAATGATAAAATGAAATAATTCCACTTACATATTAACATGGATATTCTACTTGTTGAATAATCACATGCAATATCAATAACCACTTTCAAAATGATGGAATGCATAATTCTAGACTATCATAACCTCATAGTCAAGGCATTGTGCCAAGACTACAAATATGATTTTTTCAAAGCCTTGTGCCAATAGACTAGTTTTTTTAATGAGACCTACCGATGCATCGAAGATTTATAGTGGGCACCACCCATCACTTATTAATTTCAATGCATTCCTCATATGAACTGGTTTAAACATAACATAAACATTCGTATTAAAACTAGCAGACGAAATGTCAATATTTTCTCCATAAACCATGAATGGTATAAAAATAACACATCAACAGTCAAACATATCACAAAAACTTCAATACTATATGGACTTTTTGTATCATAATATGTCAACTTCAAATAAGCTTAAAATCTTTCAATGGATGTTGACATTGATGAAATCAAAACTATTTGAGAGAAATATATCTTTTTTTGAAATCATTTAAAAGCCACATATTTAAAACATTTAATTTGAAAATATTCGTATAATATTATAAGGGAAGCATAGATTATTTTATAATAGTGGAAAATAGCCTCACATGCAGTATAAGTTAAATAAATACATCTTACCTCAATTCTATCGAAAAGGTTAAAAAGGACCTTCTTTGGAAAACAACAGAAAGATTCTTTTATAATCATCTTATAAAAAGTAAAACGATGGTATAAACAACATTAACCCGTAGTCTTTAAAATAGTAATAATGATTTGAAATATATTTTTAAGAAACATGGATTTGGATGAAAAAGAGGTCCCAGTAGATGATTACATATAAACATTCTCGAATAATGAAGAGATTGTGAAATAAACCCTTACCTTGTACTTTTCCTTGGTTGAGGGTAGGTTAACCTCCTGTATAATAGTTAAATCATTGTTATTAAATTATACAAGAATCATATACATAAATATGATATCATATATGATCTTTTATTATTTCATTGTTAATAATATTTTAGTATTATCGTTGTTTCGGGTGTATACTTACTCATTTTCTTTTATATGTTTTGTGACATAAGCTGTGTTTTTTATCCATATGATTTATCGTATTCATATCAAGAACAATATCAAGCCATTAAACATTAGTTTTAATCATCAAATGAAAATAATTCTTGAATGGATACGATGTGGAATGAATCTTATCGCGTTCAGGGAGACGGTAGTCCGTATGTACGCACGAGCGACAATATCATTTTTTGATTTTAGAATCATATATAATTGGATGTTATATCATATATACATAATAATTATAATGTTATATTTATTATATACTTCAATTACACACCATTATCATACCCATCCAAATAATAATGTATTGAATAAAAATTACACCACGACGTGGAGACGGTAAGCCGTACGTATGTACCTAGGGTGACATGTCATCCATGGGATGGATAGAATACTGAATACGGCTGTACCATATTTATAATAACATCATAGTATATAGAAGATTCTAGAGTTATGATTTTAGAAGGGAAATACCAAAGAAAGAAGAATTGGAACAAGAAAGGAACATGAAAGAGGGTGGTGAAAACATTACATCTTCTTCGGGTTCTTCCGTTTTATTTGATATGAAGGGCTCCTTAGGATGGATTTATGATCAAACTAAGGCCTCTAGGTTAAATTTAGGGAAGATAATAGGATATTTGGGTAGGGTTTGGCTGATCCAAAAGTATTTTAAGGTGTGATATTGAGAGAAGAGGGAGTTCCCTTTTATAAGAGGGTTGAGGGGCACCTTGGGAAAAGCTAGAAATATTATTTTATAATAAATTCATATTCAGTTTCTAATGGCTCCAAAGTGGATTATTTCATGGCTATGGTTGTTATGGGTCGAAATCCTTTCAAAAAATATATTTCAGACCAGTTTGGGTCACTATATGAACCTTATCATTTATATTTAACTCTTAGTTAAATAGATTAACATTTACCATGTCTATATGTATTTTTATATAATAGGGTTAATAAACATTCTATAAAAAGCCAATATTACCCCCAATAGTTCGTTAATGATAATCATATAATAATAAAAGTCTTTTGGCCGAACCATAGATTTTTAGGAACTGAATTTCAATTAATAATATAATATTTTTTTTCAAAATACATTTATGTCAATTTTGAAACTATTCAATAATTTATTTATGATAAAGTTGTAAAAACATTATTAATTAAAACAAATTCATTTAAAAAATCCAATCATGTAATAGTAACAAATAAAATTCGTTTATGGCATCAAAATGTTCAAATTATTTTTATTTTAACATTAATAATACCAATTATTTGATTCTTTCATTAATAAAGAAAATACTACATCATTATTGTGTCAAAAATAAATTTAATTATTCAATATATAAAATTTTTAAATAAAATACCATTATGTAGGAAATAATTTTATATTTCTATTGAATATTTATAGCCTAATCTATAACATATATAACCCTATGTTAAAATTGACTTTTTAAAAGATATATGCTTATGAAATTTTTGTATTTACTTTAACTTAATTAATATAATGTGTCATTATCACTTACATGTGTCTCCATGGGGTCCCAAAATCGACCCAAAGATTCCCATGGTTGTAAAGGTATCATCAAATAGTGTCAGGACACGTTTTAGGGTAATTTAATATTATTATAATATTATTTTTTTACCCTTATTTAACGGATTTACCCTTTAACCATGGTAAATAAAACATTTACCGAAGTAATTATTCAAAATTTATAAAAATAAGAGTTAACTATTTACACAAATTGGAAATCCTGATTTCAAATATGGAATCCATTTTTCAAATTCCAAACACATAAGATGCAAAAATTAATTGAAAATTAATTCCTGCTGTCAAAACAAAAAGCGTGTTTTTAAAAAACAGTAACTACCAAATGATTGACAGTTGTTTATGTCCGGTTTAAATTTGAAATTACATACAATGACAAAAATTGTATTAAATAGTAAAAATATATTCTAAAAATACTTTAAAACAACTAAAATTCATAATTTTTCACTATTAATTATTTCGATTAAAAAAGATGTTTTTAATTAAAATTGAGTATTTTTCACTAATCATCAAAATATCATAGTTATCAGAAAAGTACCAAAAATTCACCCTAAGAAAATTTCTATATTACAGATCAAAAAATGAAGTCTATTATAAATGATGAAATTCATAAAATTTTAAAAATTGGGTATTACTATTCATAACAGCTATTTTTGATTGGTCGCGGTGTGTTAGAATCTCGAAGTTGCGTACAATACACGCTACAATATTTTTCAAGGAAAATCATACCATGGATGATTGGGTTGTTACACTCTCCTCTCCTTTAATAAATTGTGTCCTTGAAATTTCAGATTTTTCTCCAAAAATAAAAGGTTTAAAATAGAAAACACCTTTCTGGAAAACCCACATCACAAATTGGGTTAATAAAATTTAGTCTTAACAAGAGGGAATGAATGAAAGGGTCACCACCAAATTATGATCTCGATTTGGAGAACATTGGTGAAATTAGAGACACATAATTTGAGGAATATGTAAAAATTACTTGGGAGTGATTGTGGTCATCACTCACAAACAAGTTTAAAATTGATGGCCTCAAAGCCATCAATCTAATATGATTTAAAATATCGTCGGCTAAATATAAGGTATTAGGGTAAAAAAATTGGTTTTATGATTCCTTCACTAAATTATAATAATAGAATAAGAAAAAAATATATATACCTGATAAGTATAGTATCATCCTTCAACTAATTCCTACGACAAGTTCATTTTTCATTCCAAAAGATTTCAAAAATATTATATTTATCCTAATCGTATAGGGTTCTAAAATAATGAATTTACAATTTATTTGTAAAAATATTAAAAAAAATAAATTATAAAAACCATGAAATCACATAGGACAGAGGTAGGTGATAAAACCCAATCTCAATTATGGTTGTGGGTTTGATTCCCACAGCTTTGTCCAATGCGATGGGTAGCCGCCCGACCTCCGAGTTGTACTTTTATGGAAATAAAAATAATAATCTCAAACTACAATTATCCATAATACTTCTTTCCAAACTCACAGTCCAAAATATATAAGGAAGTTAAACACAATTAATATCCTTTTTACCACGTAATAACATGTGAACAACTTCATCATGTATTATTTTAAAACACTCCAACACCCTGAATTTCCATAAATCCTTATTGATTACATTAATGATCCCTTATTCCTTATAGAATACTGGATATACTACTTCTATCCTAAAATGTTGTAATCTTAAAAAATTATGGAATATTAAAAGCATTAATCAGTTTAAATGTAGTCAAGAATATCTAATATAATTTATCCAAATCAACCATGTGTCATTCCAAAATCACTACCTCGGTATCCGAACCATATTATGGTCTATTATTATCTCATAATATATTTTCCAAAAATTTAACCTGCTATTGAGTCACTTTTCATGGTTCCACACAATCTAAAGTCCATAATGTAATAGTAATGCATACATTCCTTATATACTCCATAATTATTATAACCAGTACAGCGTTGATACAACACTCAAAATACATAATCCTTTAATAAAAACATAAGTACTCTAATCATTACTCATCATCTGTGGTAGTATCATAACATGATTATTATTCAATAGAATAATTTGGGGAATACTCTGATGATTTGGAAATTGGTTCGCGTAGTTTCCCAAATCCTTACAGATGAAGCATTGTACATTTGATTCTTTTTTCATACCCTTGCAGTCACGTACTTGGCGTCCTGTTTCTCCACACTTATAAAAAACTCCCATTCCCTTCAATCAAGTGGCAGGGTGTTTCATCCCACAGTTATCACATATGGTAAAATTCTTCTTTTTCTTCTACCATTTATCCATATTTCTCTCTTCCATCCTTTTTCATCTCTTGCTTCACTTCAAAGAAAAAGGACTTAGATAATTCATTACTTATCTTATTTACACATGATAATAATTCTTTATATGTTGAGAAAACATGAGTCACTATTTCCTTTCTAAAGGTTGGATTAATGCTGTGGAAGATATGATCCTTATTTCTCTTGGGATCATATGAATTGTTGGAGTTCACATTTCTTCTACTTCCCTCCATTTCTATACAAGGGAATACACTAGGCCAGTTTATGAATTGCAATGAATAATTCCAAACTTGATAAATATCTAACAAAAATTGAACAGTTTATGGTTATAATGCATAATCATAATTTTTTTTTCTTTCAGGACGTATATACTCATAAACCCTTTATATTGGTTTGTAAATAAAATGAGAACTATCCCAAGCTTATCCCCTGGGAATGTCGTAACCAAGAGTGCTGCAAGACACGTTGTTGTGCACTAGTTCCCGTTCGAGTCTAGCTAGAAGCAGTGATTTCGGGGTTTACGCCAAGGTACATATGTGCCAGAGCCACCTCTACCTGCTAGTAAACAGACATGGATGTATTTCTCAGAAAACTCACAAAATCACTACAATAGAAATATTCTAGGAAGTTCTTCTATTATAATCCTTAAAGTCTAAGGGATATGTGCTCTAATCAGATTTTATCTAAATCTAGCTTCTATGGTTTTTACTAAACTTACTCTAATACGAACTATAATGCCCCGACCCCCATTACCCAGAGTCGGTGCATTATTACGTATCATTGGCATGATCACAAGGGATAAAATCTCGAAAAACCGATTGGTTTAGTAGCCTTGGTAATACTAGATATATTCATAAGGATCAAATTACATCATAAAGTAAAAAAACTACAACAACATCTTGTCTTCATATCCCCTCATACTATCCATGCAGGTCATTCATAAAATACTTCTTGACATCTTGGGAAAAATAAAATATTGAATGGGGTGAGCCTAGATGCTCAGTAAATATATCAATATATTGAAAACTTTCATGAATTAACCAAAACATTTAAGGAAGTTTATAACTGAAACAAAAGCCTTTTAAACATGAAAATTAGCATAATATGGAAATGATAAAATGAAATAATTTCATTTACTTATTCACATGGATATTCTACTAGTCTAATAATCATATGAAATATCAATAACCACATTCATAATGATGGAATTAATAATGTCAGCCTATCATAACCACATAGTCAAGGCCTTGTGCCAATACTACAAATACGATTTTGTCCAGGCCTTGTTCCAAGACAATAGTTTGTCTCATGAGACATACCGATGCATCGAGGATCTATAGCGTGCACCACCCGTCACTTATTAAGTCTAATGCATTCCTCATATGAACAGGTTTAAACATAACATAAACATTCGTATTAAAACTAGAATACGAAATGTCAATACGTTCACCATAAACTATGAATGGTATAAAAATAACACATACACAGTCAAACATATCAAAAATCCTTCAATACTATATGGATGTTTTGTATCATAATAATTCAACTTCAAATAAGCATAAAATCCATCAAAGGAAATTGGCAAAGATGAAATCAAAACTATTTGAGAGATATATCTCTTTTTTTAAAATCATTTAAAAGACACATAATTAAAAAAATTACTTTTAAAATATTCTTATAAGCATTTAAGGGAATCTTCAATGATTTTTTAATGGTGGAAAATAGCTACACGAACCTTATATGTTAAAAAATTCATTCTTAACATAATTCTATCGAAAAGGTTAAAAATGACCTTGTTTGGAAAATGATGGAATGATTCCTTTATAAACATCTTATAAAAAGTAAAAAGAGGGTATAAATGACATTAAAAAATAGTATATAAAATAGTAAGAATTATTTGAAATACATTTTTAAGAAACTTGGATGTGGATGATAAAGAGGTCGCAATAGATAATTACGTACAAACAACCTCATATAATGAAGGGATTGTAAAATAAACCCTTACCTTGTACATTTCATTGGTCAAGGGTAGGTCAACCTCCTATATAATAGTTACATAATTGTTATTAAATTAAAAAAGAATCATATACATAAATATGATATCATATATGATCTTTTAATATTTCATTGTTAATAATATTTTAGTATTATTGTCGTTTTAGGTGTTCACTTACTCGTTTTCTTTTGTATGTTTTGTTACTTAAGACGTGTTTGTTATCCATAAGTTGAATATTATTGATATCCAGAATGAAATCAAGCCCTTAAACATTATTTTAAATCATAAAATGAAAATTAGTCTTGAAAGCATACTATGGGGAATGAATCTCATCACGTTTGTGGAGACGGTAGTCCGTACGTACGCATGAGCGACAATATCATTATTTTGATATAAAAATCATATATAATTGGATGATATATCATATATAAAGAATAATTATAATGTTATATTTATTATTTAATTCAATTAGTTATCATTATCATACCCATCCAAATAATAATGCATTGAATAACAATTACACCACGACGTGGAGACAGTAATCCATACATACGCACGTATGGTGACATGTCATCCAAGGGATGGATAGAATTCTGAATATGGTTATACCATATTAAAAATAACATCCCAGTATATAGAAGTTAATGGAGTTATTGTTTTATAATGTTAATAACAATGAAATAAGAAGTGGAAGAAGAAAAGAACTTGAAAGAGGCTGGTAAAAACATTACCTCTTCTTTGGGTTCTTTCTTTTGATTTCATCAAAATGGCTCCTTAGGCTGTCTTTATGATCAAACTAAGGCCTCTAGGATAAATTTATGGAATCTGATAGGATATTTGGGCCGGGTTTGGCCGATCCAAAATGATTTGAAGGTGTGATATTGAGAGAAGGGGGAGTGCCCTTTTATAATAGGGGTGAGGGGCACCTTAGGAAAAGCAAGAAATATTATTTTATAATAAATTAATATTCGGTTTCTAAAGGCACCAAAGTGGATTATTTTGAGGATAAGGTGGGGATGTGTCTAAATCCATTCAACCAATATATTTTAGATAGGTTTGTGTCACTATATTAACCATATCATTTATATTTAACTCTTAGTTAAATAGTTTAACATTTACCATGTCTCTTTGTATTTTTATATTATTTGGTTAATAAACATACTATAACAAGACAATATAATCCTAGGTTGTTCATTAATGATACAAAAATAATTATAAATGTCTCTTGGCCGATCCTTAGATTTTTAGAAATAGAATATCAATTAATAATATAATATTTTTAAAAAAACTCATTTATGTCAATTTTGACACTATTCAATAATTGATTTTTGTTAAAGTCATAGAAACATTATTAATTGTAACAAAATTCATTTATCCAATCCTATCATGTCATATTTACCAATAAAATTCGTTTATGGCATCAAAAATTTCAAATTATATTTATTTTAACATTTATAATACCAATTATTTATTTCTTTCATTAATAAGAAAAACACTGCATCATTAATGTGTCATTAATTTATTTAATTATTAATTGTAAAAAAATTTTAAATAAAATACTATTTTATAGGAGATATTTTTATCTTCATAATGAATATTTATAGTCAAATACATAACATATATAACCCTATGTATAAATTGCCTTGCTAAAAGATACATGCTTCTGACATTTTTGTATTTACTTTAACTTAATTAATATAAAGTGTCCTTATCACATACATGTGGCTCCATGGGTTCCCAAAATCGACCCATAGATTCCCATGGTCTGAAATGTATCAACCAATAGGGTTAGGACATGTTTTAGGGTAACTTTATAATATTATAATATTATTTTTTTACCCATATTTACCGGATTTACCATTTAACCATGGTAAATAAAATATTTACCTATGTAATTATTTAAAATGTATAAATATAAGAGTTACCTATTTACACAATTTAAACATCTTGATTCCAAATATGGAATCCATTTTTTCAAATTAAAAACAGTGAATTTGTATTGATTAATTTAAAATTAATACCCGTTGTCAAAATAAAAAGCGTGTTTTTAAGAAATAAAAACTATCAAAAGATTGACACTTGATTATGTCATGTTTAAATGTAAAATTACGTCCAACTACCAAAATTGTATTAAATGGTAAAAAATATTCTAAATATACTTTAAAACCACTCAAATTCATAATTTGTCATTATTAATATTTTTGATTAAAAAAGTTGTATTTAATTAAAATTTAGTAATTTTCACTATTCATTACAATATGAATGTTATCAGAAAAGTACCAAAAATTCACCCGAAGATAATTTTGATATTCTGAATCCTAAAATGATGTTCATTTTGAATGTTAAAATTCAAATAATTTTAAAAAGTGTGTATTAATATTCATAATGGCTACTTTGATTGGCCGCGGTGTGTTAGAATCTCGAAGTTGCGTAAAACACACGTTGTTGTATTAATCAAAGAGAAGCATACCATGGAAGTTTTGGGTGTTACATGTGCTGCCTTCAAGCCCAAAATTAGTGGTTAAACCATTATTGTCTGACCTTTCATGTTTATAATTCTTATTCATTGACATAATGTTGTGATATGCCATGTTTTGGACATGACACTAATGGAATAAGAAAAACTGAGTTTCCATTATCAAATAATAAAAGGACCAAAGTACCATCTATGTGTCTGGCCCAGTTTTAGATTGGAAATTCCCTTGAATCTAATTAGCCTTTTTCAATGTTACATAGAGCCTTATAAATTCAATTGACATTTTTTTGAGAAAATTATTGAGTTGAGTTAAATTAATGGTTATTGATTAAATATTTACCCTCAAAATTTATTAATTTTTTGTTTTAAAACATTATGAATTATACTAACACCATGGGTGACATGTGGGTAACCAAGTTGGACTACCCAGATGGACTCAATGGGTTTTCATACTAATACCTTGGTAGATATATGGGTTCTCAAGTAGGAAATCCATGGAAGGATCCAAGTTAATTAGACAAAGATTGGTTCCACATATGTGGCTACCCTTTCCATGTTAAGGGAATGTATTTGTGTGGACCTTGAGTTTTGAAAATTCCTTAATGGATTTTACTAAATTTTTACAATGCTACATGACCTTTAAACACTAATTGATGGAAAGACCTGAAGTGATAGATTATGGTTTCAAATATACATGACCTATCCACACTAATGGAATCGAATACATGAACGATATGAATCATTTTTTTGACTTATTTATTAAATTGGAATGGTTAGACTCTAGCATGTCATGGTTCCTGATCATAGAATACCATGAGATCTCATGTACCCTATTCTTAATTTCAATATAGGTTTCTACAGTTCAAACCCACCTACATTCTATTCATTTTTATATCTTTGGATAATCAATATACTACAATTGGGTCCTCTATGTAGTAATGTAGGATACATTGGACACACTCCTTGGATCCTGAATTAACAAATCGAATTCATGGATACAATCCTTAGACCGGGTATTTTCTTTTCCATGTTTTACCTTGGATGCACTCCTTGGACTCCATTGGCACCCTTTTGTGGAATTCATTGGATTACTATTTGTTGGAAAAAAATCCCTCAAGGTATAATTGTAGTATTTTTGGGTTGATTGTGTTTGTTGACAAAACATGTTTCCCTGGTGAACTGTCGTGTTCCAGAGAAGTTGTTGACAATCCATGTTGACAGAGAACCATGACAAAGGAACGACCGATCTAGAGGCAGTACAAAAAGAGCAGTACAAGATGGCACCGCTTTCCAGTGTTTGCCCAATTTTTGGTGTCCAAAATTCGTAGTTTGGGGAGAATAGTGAAAAGTGGTTATCCTTGAAGATCATATCAAAATATGGCAAAGGAATGAGTTTCACAAAGATAGGCTTCATGTATTGAGTTTCACAAAGACAAGCAGAATGTTGATGGTGTTCTTCGTGATTACGTCATGCTTTGCAAACGACAGAGGTAGAAGCACATCATGACGGTGAAGGGAATTGTGAGGGAGCTGTGCGGAGAAGGTGTGACGGGATTAACGGTGATGCTAGGCAATTACATCAAGCTTCACTATCGGAAAATTTCCATGGTGTTTCACGATATTGACATAATTTTGGTGGAAACTTTGGAGTTTCGTGATTTTTGATGACGTGGCGTTTACTTCATTTGGAAGGATCGAGGGTCGGTGAATTAACATATAAATAGAGGTCGACACCCTCGAGAGAAGCGGAGAATTTTTCATGAAAATATTTTGCTCTCGGTTCACGAAGGTGGTTCGTGAAGGTAGTGTTCTTCGCGAAAGAGATGTGTTCCGTGGAGGATAATATATCTCAGCGAAGGTAGTGTGATTCGGTAGTCCGCGTGCTCTAAGGAGTGTGCTTCATGAAGAGGAAGGACCTTTGCAACAGCCTATGAATTGAAAAGGCTTGATCTTCTTGAAGGATTTTTTGAGCATCATGAAATTGGGAGCGTCTCGAAGTAGGGATATTTGCGAAGGTATTTTAAAAGGAATTTCTCAGTATTCAGGGGAAAAGGGGTATTCATCAATTGATGAACATTGAATTTCAATAGAGCATCTATCAATAGTTGAGGATGCATTCTTTCATGAAAATGAAGAGAACTGCAGGTCTATAAACTGTGAGTTGATATTCTTGAAGAAGAAGTGAGCTGACATCAGTTGAGAGAGCAGTGAGTTCTCAAATTGAGAGTGGTTGTAAAGAAGGAGGGAGAGTGAGTCTGCTTCGAACTTGTAGACAACAGTGCACTTATAGTGGAATTGGTACATTGGCACATAGATGAAGTATTCTCCTTGGACGTAGCCTAGTGAGGGTGAACCAAGTAAAAATCATTTTTCCCTTTGCATGCTTTAAGGTTCGTTCATACTCTACATCCGGAAGGAGAGAGAATAGGGTTTTGTCTAACAACAAAAGTATATCAAAAGGGGAAGTTGTTTTAATCAGTCATACCCTGATTCCCCCCACCCCTCTTAGGGTATATATCCTAGTGGACCTAACACTATCCTTGTATTTCACTATTAACTCTTATCAGTACTCAGATACTACAGAGTTAGCATTCCATGAGATTTACATTCCCTGGGTTTTTACCCTGTAACTCCCTAACCAGATATCTTGGCAGGATGCCTTATTACATCTTGAAACCTTCAGTATATGCATTATATAAATGATTGATACACTGGTTTTTACATTTGGACTTTAATAATAAACATCATCATTGGATTCCATGGATACACTCCTTGGACCCAACATAGAAAATATTGGGTTCTGGTTAAAGCCCATTGGGCCTAGTAATTTCGTATCCCCTTTTAACCTTGGAGGAAATTTTATGGACTCGTTAGGTGAATTAAACACATGTGAAATATAAATAAAATTGTAATATTGAATATATGAACTGATTACATGTCCAGACACCAGCCGAGGGATGAAGAAAGTACTTGGTTATTTAGTTATAATGTATTTCTTACTTTATTTATGATTTTTACACCATTTTTAATTTATATTACACTATCGGGATTGGGTTAGACACCAGTGGTGGAGGCCTACAAAGATTTATATCTCACACACTACTTAGGATGCCATTACAATTGGTTACCCAGAGTAGTCCTCTTTTGTTCGTAGGCCCTTTCACCTTGCATGTTTCTATTTTTACTTCTATATTGAGTATGGGAAAAGGACTTAGCTTAAGCTCATAATTTTTATGGAGATCCCCTTTGTTTTTCTGTTTATTTTCATTACTTTAATCCTACATTTCATTGTCTTTAAAATAATTTCGTACTATTTACTACTTCTGTAATGTATCCAACCATGGCATGCTTTTTTCTAATGTATAAATCAGTATTGGAAAATTTTGTATATTTATATGAAATCCGACTTCCACTGCTATATTTCTACTATTACTACATCTGATGTTGTTTGTTATTTACTCTATTATACTAATATTAGAACGTTTACAAGAGGGTTTTGTCTCCCAACTGACTATCCTTACACCCTCACTATAATTCGGCAGTCTCTGGCATACGGGGAGGCAGGCTTGAAGTCACATAGCGACAGGGATGTCCATCATCTTAGTGGTGAGTCGGGTCAGGACATTACAAAGTGGTATCATAGGAGGTGTTTTCTATTATCTTACTGATTTTGTTGGTAGACCATTTACTAGGAATGTTTTGGATCTGGTCTAATAGTCATGCTTGGGATTGATCACCCCATGTATGGGAATTGACCAGATGCCACGAGTTGGGATTTTTATTACTATTCGTTTTTAAAATTGATATTATTTCACCTACAATGATTGATGGAAATTCCACATCTTATGATTTTTGTAGTTTTGTAAATTTTCCATGCATGATTTGGAAAAGAATATTCATTACACGTACCATATTAGGCACATTGAAATTTTTATGCCATGCATATATACCATGACATATAAATGTATTTTTAGGTTTATTGGTATGTATGATTGGGTTCCTTATTAATATGCAATAAACTGATTTATAGATGTTTAGGTAATACATTATCATTTCTTCTATTCTTAATTCTTGTTATACCATGCTCATGTGATTAAATTTCCATGCTTCTATGATTTAATATAGTTGGAATGTATTTGGTTCCTATTGTGACTTGCTAGATTAACTTGATATGTATAAATGGTTTCATGGGCTATGTTATCAGTTGAAGTATTGAGGGGATCCGGTTTTTAGTTTTACGTTGTATGTACACCTTATATCGAGGAAAAGGTAATATGTGTAATCGATACATTGTGAATAGGATGATAAATTCAATTATTGGGTACATTTTTATTATAATAAAGCGATCCAAGTTAAAAACATTAATGTCTATGTGCACCTAACAAATTTCTAGATGGTCACCCATATAATTTGGACCATTTTTGTCGATCAAGCTAAATTTTGAATCGATATTCGAACTGATTTGTGGGAGAAAATTTTCAATCTATGTTGTTTAGGGTCTCATCATGAATTGGGGAATGGAAACACATATTAAATGATAGAGAATAGTGCATTGTAAATTTTAATAAGTGGGAATGATGTTTATAATTGATCTATAATCAAAATGGTTAGCTTTAAAAATGCAACTGTACCCAAGTAAGTTAGTTGGGGAATTTTTTTATGAGTTGAACGATTTGGTGTTTAAAATTTTAATAATTCTACATTTTTTATAAGGTTTCGTTATAGAGAACCTTGTTTGGTTAAAAAGGTAACCTGATAGGTCTCCTATTTCACATAAAAGGATTTTTTTCTGATATATTTCATGAAAATGACAGAATTTAAACATATGAAAAATGTATTTAAATGCATGTTTTATAGAACATGAATGTTTTTTCCTTGGGGTATTGGTTATAATGAAGTAATTCACGATTTGTTTTCAAAATTGTACATTGGTGTTTTGATTAAATATTTTAATGATTATAGATTAAATGTGATTAAATGTAAGAGGCTTTAAAATGGAACCGATAGTGTTGTCCAATGTTTAAAATCATGGTGTAATGGGTAGATCATACATCTCTTGAGTTTCCTTGGAACAAAAGTGTGAGTAATTTTGGAAGGTGTTCTTTTCTATAGCATTGGCCTTTTGACGTGTTATAAGACATGTGACCATTTTTGGCATGACCTGGTGTTAGGGTGGAATCATATCCTTCATAAGGGGATAACCCCAGGTAGGGAGCGCCCACAGAACAAGAATGCCTTAGTAGTGTTATGAACCTTATCACTCTTTTGGTGCGGTTGTGTGCTGTAGTCCCATTTGTCACATTGAGTTTCTAATGAAACCATTGTTTGGATAGGTGGTCATGATTTTATTGATCTATTATGGGCCAGGGCATCGATTAGTCCTCTTTTTCACCTGGATAGATGAGCCATGGGCATGGTCAGCCACTTCATACGTCGTTTGACCTTATCTTTTCTTAGTAATGAATGAATGTTTTTGGAATCATCCATGTTGATTGTCGTATGAGACAATATGACTCTGAAATAGATTTTCTTATATTGTTGAGTATGGGCTCTGGTCATATCCATGAAGAGTGGCATGAGAGTTAAAGAATAATTTGCATTCCAACACATGTACTGGCTTTCAAAAGAATCAGGTGTTCTAACAAGCCGGTCTCTTTGTTATAATTAATCACACTTATGGGCCGTTAGTTTTTCCACATTATTGTCTAGGGCCCTATAATGGTGTGTATTGTTTTGTTGAACCCAATAAATGTGTCCTTCCATGTAAAAGGGACACAACCTAAGGGACCATTAGGAATTGTTCGATTAGCCTCATTGGTTTTATGGGTTTCTAGTGTTCTTTATGTTAGTGTTTTCTTGGCAGCATGACTATGATCTGGTTTAACTATTTTACCTTCCATCTTCTGGTGTGTATAACTGGAAAACTCATCTTATATCATCTTAATGTACTCTTCTTGAAATATGAGTGTTTCACCTATCTTGATGTCATCCATGATGCACTAAGACAGTGTTGGTCTTATGCGACACTGAATCATTAAAACCTGTTGGTCTTTTTTGATGATCGTTTTCTATGGTACATACTAAAGCATGGTGGTTATTGAGGCATGTTATCTCCTGATTTATTCCTAGGTTCCAATGTTTGAACACCTTTTTAGGACTCTGGGACTCCAGCCATTTCTTTTTAATTTCACCACCCACCTAAGCTAGACTACTAACTGATATGTTGGCCAATTGGCATGACTCATTCTCTTCTTTTTAGTTTCTGTTTACGGTTGTATGAAACCATTTTATATCAAATTTCTAATTAAATTAATGTGTGGTATCAAGTTCATCAGTGTTTTTTGAGAGATCATGAATGACTAGTTATATTACATTTAAAATATTTGGACCGTTTATTTCTAATGAAATCATGGAAGGGGTGTCTTAAGAACACATTGAGTTTTTCCTTGTACATAAAATCCAATTTTGGAGGTACCATGGATTGGAATTTTCCACTTATTATGTTATGACCAATTGTGTTAAGAACCATCGATCGAGTGTTTATCGTGAATTTGAACTAATCGTGTATCTATATAAATGGTCCCATCTATGCACGGTTTCTATGTTTAAGTTGAACTTTTAGAGTTGGATTGGGTGGTAAAGGCTAATGTGAAGAGTTTTTTAGAAGTACTTATGGTTTATTAGGTGTTGGAAACTCAACGAAATCTTTTGAATGAAACTTCAAAAACCTTTTAGGTTGGGTGGTGTTTACATTGTTATGATATCATTTTATGGATAAGAATTTGTAAGGTGGGTAGATTGTAGACTCCGGTGTTTTTTAACAAGACTGAAATGTGGTTGTTTTTCAACATTTTCATTTAATATACCATTCATTTTTAAAATAGGTATTAAAAACTAAATTCTGATAGTTGTATTACTCATAAGTGATATTTAAGGATTTGGATGAAAGCCTAAGAAGAATCCCAAGTGGCTCGAGATGTTTTGCGAATTTCAGACCAGAAAAACATCATGATTTGAAATATAGTAGAGGGAGCACAGTTTGTTCATGGTCTGCTAAACCATGCAGCCCAATACTAGTAACTGCGCGACCATGTTTAATGGTGATAGAGGCTTTTCACATAGACATCTAACATAGTTTCCTAAAACATTCACCAAGCATGTGCGAGGTGTGTCATTGAAGAAGTTGGCACCACATGGTTTGCAGACAGTTTAAAAAAACGAGCGGGTTAAACCATGTGTGATACACATATTTAGAATTAAAATTAATCTAAATACAATTAAAAATAAATTACAACCTAAACTAAACATCCTCACCCAACTCATTTCACCCACTAGCCTGTAGGGATCTCCCCCTTTATCATAGGCATGATCCCCTTCCACCATCATCCTCTCTGATCAACATTCATGCATCATTTCTTCTGATTTCTCCTCTGATTCTCAAGGGAAAGGTTCTCTCTCCCATCTTTTCCATTTCCCCAACTACAAATCATCTTAATTGTGGCCTAATGGGTTTCGACTGAACCCTATCATATAGTATAAATCTTGATTTTTGTTTCCCTTGTTCTAGGGTTGAGTGAAAAGTCTCTCAGAACCCTAGGGTTCGTGTTCTAGCATTCACCTCAAAAGGTGATCTAGTTCGGGTGGTTTCTGTCCCCCGACTTTTCATCAGGGTATGTTTTCTCCTCATTTCATAGTTATGTTTTCAGGAATTTTGAGGTTTATGAGTTTTTGGAATGTTTTTTGTACTATGTTAAGATCCTCTAGGTGGTTTCATCTTGTTTTGGATTATCATCGGAAACGAAGGTAAGGATGTAATTCCATTAGTTGGTTTTACACATCACTTTTTATTAACTTTTGATGTTTGTGGATGACATGTGTTTTTGTAGTGAGTTTCTATGACTTCTTAATCCTCTCTGGAATATAAATAAGTTTGTATATATATATATGTTTATATCCTCAATGTGAATATTCCCTCATGGTGTGGCGAATACTAGCAATGGTTTAAGGGTATACACAGATATATATATTCGTATATGGACACATGTGATTTGTCTACTTGATTTAGAAAGCTACAATATATGATGTGGATGGCTCGCAACAACCTTATTGTATGGTCCCTTTCGAAGTTATTTAATTTTATAAATGCATTTACTAATTACAAACTTCTATTTGTTTAGAATTTAAATTCATCTAGTGAGGTATCTATATTGAATGATATTAAATGCGGTTTAGCATGTTTTATATTTTAAATGTTCAAGGTGATCAATTATTTGTGTGATAAGAAATATCATGTTTTTATACTAAATCCCCTCTAACATAGGTGTGTTTCCTTCCAGCTAAAAATTAGTGGTTATACCTTTCTTGCATGATCAATCATGTATAAATTCTTAATAATTGACATTATATTGTGATATGGAATGTTTAGGAAATGGTCCTAATGGAATTAGAAACATGTCCCTAATGGAATTAGAAACACAATGATTCCTTTGTTAAATTATTAAAGGAAAAATGCACAATATATGCGTTGTTCCATTTTTTAGAATGGAATTACCCTTGTAGGTAATTTCCCTTTTTCATGGATTCTTTGATCCTTATAAATGAAATTGACATGTTCTATTATTTAAGGAATGTGTTCGGTCAAATTAATGGATAATGCTTAATGATTTACCTTGAAAACTAATTTCATATTTTTTTAATGTTTTTAGCACTAATAACACGTTGGGTGACCCTTTGGTTCCCATTTAGGATTGGTGTGATAGACTCAATGGGTTTTCATACTCATACCTTGGGAGATACATGGGTTCCCATGTATGAATTAAATGGATTTACCCCGGTTCATGAGACAATGATTTTTTCGACATCTATGGAATCCAATACCATATTGTGGGAAGGTAGATGTGTGGACCCTGACATTTAAAAATTCATTAATGGAGTTTACAAAATGTATTCAATGATACTTGTTATTTCCATGCTAATGTATGGAAATACTTAAACTAATAAATAATTGTTTCAAACCTACCTGAACTATCCACGCTAATGGAAGGAAATGCTTAAACCAGTTGAATCACTTCATTACTTATGTATTAAATAGGAATGGTTGGACTCTATTGTTTCATGGTTTCTGATCGAATAATACCATGAGCACTCTTGTACCCCAATCTGAATTCAATGAAAGTTTTCTGATTTCAAGACTCTCTAAGATCATGTTCCATGTCTTGTCTTTGGATTCCCGATATTCTACAATTAGGTCCACCATGTAGTACTACAAGATAACTTCGATAGACTCCTTGGATCATGGAATGACATGTATGGGCCTTTAGTACACTCCATGGACCAAGTCTTGGCATTAACCCAATTTACCATAGATTCAATCCTTATTCTTGATAGGATACATATTGTGGAATGCCTTGGCTTATGCTACTAGGATTACACTCTTACCCCTAATCTATACTAGGATACTACATAGTTATATTTCCATGAGATTTACATTACCATGGGTTTTAACCTAGAGCTTCCTCACTGGATATCTTTTCAGGTTTCCTTGTTACGTCCTGGAACATTCGCTACATACACTATCTAAATGGTTTTTGATTTTTTATTACCATGGAAATTTAATACTAAAAACCATAATAGTATGCCTATGATAAAATTCTTGTGTCCATAATTGATAAGTAGGTTCCATGGTAAATCCCCATTGGGCATGGTCATTACATATCATTAATTTACCATAGTGGAAATTCCAGGGACTCGGTAGGCGACTTACTGACATGTGACTTATAAATAAATTTGTAATATTCAATTAATGAATTGGTTACATTCCCAGACACGAGTTGAATGCTTAAGAAGGTACTAGGTTATTGAGTAATATTGTAATTCATACTTTATTTATTCATGTTCACAACATGATTAATTTATATTACACTATCTCGATTTGGATTGACACCGGTGGTGATGGCCTACGTAGATTTATATCTCACACCCTACATTGGTCAGCATTTTGTCGGGGTACCCGTGTAGTCCTATCCTGTTTGCATGCCCTTGTACCTATCTTTTTCCTGTTTAGTTGTACCTCGAGTATGAGGAAATGACCGAGCTAGAGCTCGAGATGCATGTGGAGATCATATTTGGGGGTTTCTACTTTCTTTACATTATTATTACATCACTTTGTATTGAAAATCATGTTGTATTGTTTATTGTTTTCCAAAATATAACAATTCCATGATCAGAATTCATCTATTTTATAAATTGTTATTTCTCTCTACTGTTCATTTATATGAAATCTGACTTTCACTGCTTTATTTCAATTATTACTGCATCTGCTCTTTATTTTTATTTACCATGTTATACCACTGCAAAACTCTGATAAAAGGTTATATTCTCCCCACAGACTATCCTTACACCCTCACTTCTAGTCAGCAGCCTCTGGCCTATAGGGTGGCATGCTTGAGGACACGTGGTGATTGTTTTGACAACCATCTTAGTGGTGAGCCAGGTCGGGACGTTACATACATGCACCTTATAAATTCAGAACACTTCATTTCTATCAGATATTATTTCAATCTAGATAATATTATTATAATTGAAATTAGGGAAGAGGTATGATTTCATGGTTTACCACGTTCAATTCAATATGATTTGGATCTAAATATTACCACAATTTTTTGTAGAAGTCTTCATCATGCTCTTGATACACAGCTGTTTTTCAACATTGTGATTTATCCTCATATCATTAGTCAGTGTGAGAAAATTTTTTGAAGTCTATATTATAGAATAATATATTTTTCTTTATATTTGATGAAATTAAGGAAAAAAGTTCTCTATGAGGCTTTTCATACAATAACTCCATTCATTCGAACATTAATATGATTCTTAAGTATATAATTTAAATAATTATGTGTATAACTAATATTTACTAGAACATATTTTTAGAAATAAATTTATTGGGACATATAAATAATGGTGAAATAGTATAGATGGTAATATTCATTCAACAACATGTACTCGAAATCAAAATATGATTTTTTTTATCATTATGTAAACTATATGTTGAATTCGATGAAATTTTTTTCCAATGAATTTAGCTGTTGAAGATAGATGTGAAAAGAAATCCTTATGTATACTATTCCCTTTGAATGTCATGATCTTATGGGGACTATGGAATATTACTTACAATATCCAAAAATAATCTCCTTGGTTCATTTTTTGTTCCAGATATATCAATAGTGGATGTATATACCTTATACATAACATTTCTAATCTCAGATATTCTACCTATAGAGCATTATATGCCTAATAGGAAAAAATTAGTTGATATTTTGGTTACAACAGACAAATTACTACAAAACAAAAACAGTCACCTGGATAATGTATTATCGAGAACCCACTAGCTTGAAGAAGATACATGGGAACCTCTGATGTAATGAAGCATAATTATACTTATTGTTTGATAGTAAATATAAAAAATTTGATGGATAAATATATATAAAGGATAGTGACCCCTGAGTCCCACCTCTAGTAGGCCTAGGTTTGGGGACATGCACTGAGGGTTTAATAAACATATAGATAAGAGGAAATAACCTCTATTAATAAACATGCAAAAGAGAGAGACAAGGAATACAAAAACCAACTCCTCGTAAAATTATAATACAAATGAAACCCAATTACATAAATGCAATCTCACGCAAGAACTACTAAATCTAAAAGGATACCTAAATGTACAAAAGTAATGTAATGGTGAGGGTGACCACAATACCCAAACCTCTTAGGAAAACCCCATCCTAGTTGTAACCAACCTGATATCAAACTAGCTTCAACTAAGCTGGAAAACAATATGTATATACATAATGTGTGTATAATAGTATATGTAGTTTCATCATCCCTGGTTATTCTCATGAAAAATAAATTATAGCATACCAAATCATTGTTAAAAAGAAGTGATAATTTCTCATCCCCTAAACAGGTATACTAAGTTCCCAGCCTAAGAATGGCTATTCTCATCATGAATCTCATAAAAGAGAATATAATTTAACAAATAATATCAAGGTTACCCCACCACCACATCTCCTTAGTTTTTTCACTCTGCCCCAACATCTCACTACCTAAGCATTTTTCTACGAAAATGCTAGCCCGATGACACATGTCGGAAGCACTACAAAATTAACCTCGTGAAACACAACACTACATCCATGTAACCAAGGTAACCAGGTATTTTCCTAGAGCTACCACATCACACATAATGTGTATCATACATTGAGTAGTATGCCTCAAACCATTACAGCCTATACACTGAGTATGGATCCCCAATCCATCACAACCAATACACACAATACCAATAGTTTCCCTTAGGAATCTATATCCAGATCATATTTTTGTAAAATAACCATAGGAAATTACATTCCAATAAAAAAAATATGGTATAAACTAACTATCGTGCATAACATATCGAGTAACTACCCTTATATTTGAATGGGGCCAAAGAGGGTTGTTAGTTATCCATCCTCCCACCAGAATGTTGGGTAAACCACCCCGAGCGGATGAGAATACTCTGGGTGTCAATTTCTTTAGTTGATAAGGTGCAGTACTATATATATAAAAATTAAATGATATCATATATCTCAAAACAATAGTATTTTCATTACCTAGTCTAAGACACAACTATATCTAAATTCTATAAGACTCTCATCTGCCACTACCAAGACCAGATATCCTATTAGCACACAATCATTTAAAGGGAGAAATTAAATTATCTTATCTCTTTTCATCATTTAAACATTAAATTAATTAATGTTTCACCATTAATTAACCATTTATATTTCATCATTACATCACATTACCATTTAAATAATGTTTCATGAGTACTAGGAAAAACCAAACTGTGACCCTGGCTACTCAGAATTATATCCTCAACATTGCATCCCATGTAATTCCAACTCCATGGGTGAAACTTTTATTCATTATTTGACATAATTAAATCCCTTATTATTATGTATTATAGAATAATAGATTACCCTAAAAACACAAGGTGATCATCATGGTTTGTAGATGAACTACTCGTCATGTCTTCCACTTATGAATGGAGAGGATACTCATCCAACCCATAAATGACAATCACAGAATGTGTGTGGCATACCCAGTGTGTCTACACATCTATTTGAAAGAGAGTATCCAAAACCATCATCCTCAATAAGTGTGGAATATAAACCAAATAAAATAATAATTCATGTGGACTTTCTATGCAATAAGGAATCTCATGCCCTATAAATGAATTATGTTTTATCAAACATAAGGTTTGTATTCTATCATGAATTAATTGAATCATTATTCAAAGCCTCAAACTATGGGAAATATAAGAAACAAGATATAAAAAGATATAAAAAATTTATTTAACAATAGTTATATTATTTTTATCAGCAATCTCTAACATGCTCTAAGGCCATTAACTAATTCAATTAAACCTATATATGTTATCGATTTTATTATCATCAAATTGAAACAAAAAAAACCCACATTCCTTAAACATACGTCTTTAATATTGTTTTTCCAATTTATTGTCAATTTATTAGAAAATTAATTTATTTACCAACTTACATCAATATAATAATGCTAAACCAAGCATTTTATAGATATCACACATTCTAGAAAATCGGGAGAAAAACTATTATCATGGAATAAAGAAACAACATCGTTATACGGTCGTTAAATTTAATCTTGTTCAAATATGTAGTTTGGTAAATTTAAATAATATCTATTGGGAAAAATCATGCTATACAATTTATTTAACATAATTAAATAGAGAAGAATCAAATCCCATACCACAATATATTTCTGACATTTATTGCACGAGAATACATAAAGGTAATTTATCCTGATTTCCTCTCCTGTAATAACTGCATCCTCCCAAAGATGTCACAACAAAACCTCACCAACAAAATACCATGGAAAATGCATTAAGAACATGTATATCATGTTATGTCACATGGAAATGAGAAACATGAAGAAAAAATCTCAAGTAAACCACTAGAAAATGAAGGGAAATTGTACTGTGGATCAAGATATGTCACCACATATTGAAGATGGAAGCCTGAGATAGATTGCCTTCAAATGGATCTCCAAATCAATAATGAGGGGATCAATGGGTTTCATAGGAATAGATGGGGGGATTTAACAATGCTATTTTTTAATGACCTGATCAGCTGGTATTTTTTAAAACATTTCATCATCTGGTGATTACATTACTTGTAATATCTTTTCAGGTCATGTAATTTCTAAAGGTCGATTTGTGCCGAGAAAATAAACCCACTTTATTCTATATTTTTTCACCTCTATATATTTCTCTATGTGAATTCCACATTACAAATGTGTAACTCTTCACGACATTAATTACTACCCTACATCCAGACTTTAGTTGCATAGTCCCTCGATACATCTTCTATTCCTTCTCTAAACACTTTAGTCTTTGAAAACATGTTAATGGTTGATAAATATAGATCCAAAAACTTTTAACATATACCCATAAAAGAATAATTGTCTCTGAGAATCATAAACCAACCAAAGTGAGATGAAAAGGGGTCATCTAAAAAGACACCCCAATTGATACCTTTTATTGCTTTCGCAAACATAGGAGATCACCACCTCAATAGTGGAACAAGCATAAAACCATGAAACAACCACAACATGCTTCTAAAAACACTCCCAAGGAAGAAACCTCACAAAATAGATCCAAAGAAAATAAGAAAAAGGTGAATTCCATCTCATAAGTAGAAATGTTCTTCAACCCCCAAACGAAAAAAATTTCAATATAAGAGAAAAACCTCAAATAGATCAGGGTACTTACCATATATCAGTGAATCAAGTTACCATGTACTATATTACATACCAATGTGCCTCCACAAGATATAAAACAATGGTATGGAAATCCTACACAACATATTCTCATAACGGTCCTAGAACTATACATGCCCCTCCTCGAAGGTCGCATCATCTTGAACATTAATATCACCCCATTCGATGATGTCAGAGTCCTCATTATGATGATTTTAGAGCCCTGATATGTGAAAAAAATCTGTTATCCAACTCATCTGTGGGTGAAGTTCTACCTGATACGACAAGGATCAAACATAGGACAACACATAAAAAGGACCCACAAACTCAGGGATAAATCACAATCCCATTAACAAACCATCGCTTCCGGTGACATTGAGTCACCATCAAAAAACACATGATACACATCATCAAACTCCATATGTCTCCTCCAATGATAGGAATAATATTTTTATTGTTCCACTGCTACCTTCATATTCACATGGATCACATCAACCATCAATGTTGTATTCTTTAACCAATTTTACACAATAATTGTTGAATCTCAGACCCCAGTCCATCCCAACAGAGAACTGAAAGGTTTCCCATACAAGGAATATTATGGATACATACCGATGATAGAGTGAATACAATTTAGTGACAGGACTATACAATGGTAAGGATCCTCATCTATAAAAATACAAAATCTAGGAAAAATGAGCACATCATATCTTTTAGTGTATGGATTTTATGCTCTATATAACCTTTCATATGTGGATTTAATAAGTAATAAGACATATCTATGAACCAAAATCATGTTTGAGTCCTCTCCACACCCTAGAAGTACAATGAGGATCTCAATAAAAAATGACCATCCATGGGACTTCATGCAGTCTCCACACCACCTCCCGATACAACCTTGGGAAAACAATTATTGACCTCAACTCCGTGACTTCTATAATATTGGCCAATTTCATCAAACTATCAAACACCAACGATATAGCTTTATATCTTCCCCAGTCTCAAGGTAAAATAGTAAGAAAGACCATGAAGAAATCATCATGCATCCACTAAGTATCATCTAATGGATGGATAGAACCACCAGGAACATTGTGCTCGACCTTCACAGTCTGTCAGACCAAGAATCATGACCAATACTCTAAACCTATTCTCTTCAATCCTGGCCGCCAAGACTATATTATCCAAGCTCAATACATCTATTTCATTATATAATGTAACTCATATGGTGAAATATATAACACAGCATATAAAATCTCAATAGTTAACAAACGAATGAATATCCTACACTTAAACAACACCCTATATTTTTCAGCCTCAGACAAACCATTAGGGGATTCACACAAAACAACTCATTCTCTCTAAACCTCAACTTCAGGATCCCCCAAATGGGAATGTTACACCTATAAACTATATATTAATTCACAATCATATAAAAAATGCAACCTCTAACCCCATCTTCTCGCATATTTAGGTTAAAATATGAGTGTTCCTCCATCACCTTCTAAGAATCACCTTATTCATCCACTATGTCACTGCGCGACTTCCTACTCAATGCATCAGCCACATCATTTCCCCATACAGGGGTATATGAAATATTAAAATCTTAATCTTTTAGATATCTATCCTCTAATGTTGATTCATATTCAAGTCTCACTATGAGAAAACAATCTTTATGCTTTTATGGTTAGTGAACCCCACAATGTGGTCACCAATGATGTAATGTCTCAACAACTTCAGGGATATACTATATCTACTAAATCAAAATCATGATTTTCATATTTACACATTTGGATAAGTAAAGTTTGATACCCATATGAAATAACTAATCTTTTATGCATATAAACACAACCCAACCCATGACATGGTGAATAAAATAAAACCATGAACTGAACTCCTTCAATTAGTAGACAATGAACAGGAGAAGTGACAAGGTTCTCTTTCATATAATCAAAGTATTATAGAAACTAACAATTCCGTAAGAATTGTTGATCCTTTCTGATCAATTTTTTCAGATGAGTTGTAAACCAAAATAAATCGCCTATGAACATCCATAAAAAGTATGAATGATCAAGGAAACTACACACCTCTACCACTAAATTGGGGGGATTCCTAAGACATGAATACTTCTATCAGTGTTGGATCCAAATCTACTCTCTATTGTTATTAATTATTCCCCATGAAACGGAATTCTCATTCCCAAAACTGTCAGTTCGAAAACATCGAAAAAAATATATCATATTGGAGAACTCACATAACAACACGTGTATTATCTTCATGATCCTCCTCGGATATGGAGTAAAAATTATTACATTTATGAAAACTACCACTAATTTGACTAGGATATCACAGAACACAACATTATTCCACTTGATGAAAAAAGATGGAGCATTCCTGACACTGAATGGAATCACTAAGAACATGTAACTCCCATGAAGGCAACTGAATGTAGTCTTCATAATATCTTCATTCCTCACCCACATCGAATAGCACCCTAATTAAAAATATATCCGTGACATACAACTTTCTATATTCATTTGACCAAATAAACAATCAATTCCTAGATAAAGACATATGTACTTCACTGTCACTTGGTTTAAGAATTGATAGTCAATAAAAAACAATAAATTTACATCATCCTTTCTTATGAACAATACAAGTGCACCCCATGGTGAAAAACATGTCCCAAAAAACTACACTGAAATAGACCATCGAGATGTATATACTGTTCTCGCAACCCAAGAGGTTCCATTCTATACAATGAGATCATGGTAGGATACATGCTCAGGTTTTTTTAGATCATAAGATTTATCTCACATCGAGTGGGTAACACAAGAATCTCTTGTAAAAATACATCAAAGTACACTTCTATGACCCTAGGAAACACCGGCTACTGAACCTTTTATGAAATCAGTATTATCTCAACCATTAAGGATGATAGGAAAAAAAACTCCTCTATAACCCATTTGAGTGTCTCTATTCTTGAATAACCCTAATGGTAATCCATCAGCATCGAAGAACCCAAACTTCCACTTGAAGAAATTTTTGATAGCCCACAACAAATAGAAAATTTCCATTCTAATGATGATTTCTTATGGTTAAATGTATAAATATAGGAAATATCTCCAAAATCATTGCTTCATAATTACTATGTAAGAGATTCTATATACATCAAACAAGTCAGCTCGACCTCCAACAGGTGTAGTGAACGCCAATGGAACTGGATGTTTCTATACCTGAAATCACAAATCATGGACATGTAAAGGTTTTGTGATAGAGTTGGAGGATCCTTTGACAAAAAAGTCATGTATCCTAGTAGAAACTATGTATAGGGTACCTTCAACGATGGAAGTATCTCATAGCACTGTAAAAATTAAACCATGAAACTAACCACGACCTGCTCCACAACTTTTTTGAACCTAATGAAAACCACCACCATAGCATCAATATGCTCTCTAAAGACAAATATAACACTAGGGGTATCCTCTACCTACCCCTTTTACACTGTTTTGATCAAAAAAGAAAAGAAACATGCAATTTTTACCTCAAAATTTACTTCATAAATAGAGGGACCTAAAGGAGAACACATGGTTCATGCATACTCATTAGAACGTTCTGAAACTCTCACCAATGATATACTCTACCTCCATAGGAAAATCATGAATATGATCCCTTATAATAGGCATAAAATACATTGGACTTGAATAAAACCGAAATTGAGGGCTGGGACCTAACCCAAGATGATTAGAATATGTTCAGTCGAGACAAATAGGAACACCAGACCACAAGAGTACTTTTTGAGGAATCCTAAAAACGCCCCTCTAAAAATGATATAGTTCTAGATAACATCGTACCGTTGAAATATTCTAATTCTCATACCTCAAAATACATCATCAACATAAAAAGGGTGACCTGGCACTGGATATCGATATATAATTTATCCTAGAAATGAATCACTGTATCCTCCTCATCTGTAACACGTCTGAAGAATATCACAATGGGTTCCTGAAACCGATCCAAAACCCTCGGACATTTTACATCCCATGTCGAAGGGAGATGACATCATGCTAACTATCCACCCTCATTGTGATCAAATAAACTCATAATTAAATTGGTATCAAATCACCACCCATGAGACTGTTGACTCATCTCGATGTCCGAGTTATAAGAACCACCATTTCTGCACTTCTCCGTGAATGATCATCAATGCCAATGAGACCGAGTTCTCTGTTTGGGAATAGATCCAACAAAAATTTATATCAACATCATATATCCAGTTTTCTATGACTACATATGAAATGGAGCCCTCATACCACTATATACTCTGGCGTTGAAACTCTCAGAGTGTTCTCCTCTATGTGTCATCGTCATCAACATCTACCATGTGGCGATCTTATGAAACAACCTTCTCATCCTATTTTGTGTGAACTTGATGAGGACATCGACCTTAATCCATTCCAACAAAAGAAAAAATAGTTATATCTCTTAAAAATTGAATATATAAGACTTTAATATTAATTAATTGTGTTATTTTATTCCATTTTTGTTTACATATCTCTTGGTCTACCCATTCAACTATAAGCACAAAGGTGAATGGTGCACGATTCATTTCTATGTCTCTACCCTCCAACTAGTGTCACATCATTTTTTTGCCAATATATGTTTAATGTTACATAAATAAGATCATAGGGGGCCCTAAATAGGCATGTCTAATCTGGTCTCCCAGGTTTACAATGCTTTGTAAACTTACCAGACATTGTTTCCCTACAAACCCTTGCAACATCACATGTTCCTAACTCCTATCACCATCCTATCTCTCGACTAGATTTTTGATACCACTATGACATGACCCCTACCTAAAATTTATACCCCACATAGACCGTAAATGGGAGAAACGATATAGTAACCCCAAAGTGACCTCTAGTAGGCCCCAGATTTTCATCTATCTATAAGGCGGTAATAATCATGAAGATGGTAGAAAATTCCCTAAAATAATACACATTCTGAATAGAGAGATAAGATAAATACCAACCAAATATATCTCATTATAAAATATAAAATAATTCAATTTACCTTATTGTAATTTCATTAAAGAAATACTATAAATGAAATGATAAAAAAGAAAAAAAATTGTAAAGATGGTAGTGGCCATGAATCCCACACAACACATGAAAACCCCAAACTAGTATTAACCAACATGATCTCCATCCTGGTCCAACTATCCTAAAAATAGAGTTTTTATGTAGGGTGTGTATAATAGTATAAATTTTATGATACTCCCTATATCCATTTATGAAAAAGATATAAAATAATGATAAAGTTCATTTAATGACAATTGAAACTAACTCATCACCAAAATTGGTATAAAATTTTTTAAACTCACTAGGGATACACTCAATAAGAATAACATACAAGAGAATATATTATAATAAATAATATCAAAGGTACCCCAATACCACTTCCCCATAGTTTTTCCAATTTTCCACATAGTCACATATCCTGAGAATCGTTTTCCAAATAGGTTTTCTAGCAGACACATAGGTGAATAACTACAACATTCACCTTAGGTGCCAACTTGCACCTCATGAATCACAAAAGCACGTCCATGTGACTAAGGTAATGAGTTTGTTTTTGGGAGCCACCATAGACCACATAACGTGTATTATACATCATATTTTATAACTCAAGCCATTATAACCCATACACCGAGTATGGATCCTCAAGAAATCACAACCCATACACATTGTACTAATTGCAACCCTTCAGATACTATATTTAGTATATATGTGTTTTAGATAACCCATTCCATTAGAACCCACTAAATACATATAGATATAAAACTAACCGTCATACATATAATCAAAAGTAAGTACCATTGTAAGATTGAGGGACCAATTGGGGTAGTAAGGCTTCTATCCTCCGATCAGTATCTTTGTGAAAACACCTCCCACTACTCAGAATCCCTAGGATATAAGATCCCTTTACCAACTGGGCAGTGTATCATATAGAACACAAAACATACAAGATATAATAAAGCTCGTGACCACACTATGGGAAAAACTGAGTCTTGTACTCATTTGCAGTTGTCATCTCTCGGGCTCATAGTTTCCACAACCAAAACCATATATCCATTATATAGAAAACCATATAAAGTAATAAATTAAATTATCATATCCATTTTTATCATTTACAACTTATGTTAATTAAATATTAACCATTAATTCATTATTATCATTTCCAAAATAAATCACATTACCATTTCAACAAAGATCCATTCCCTTTAGAAATAACCAAACCGAGTCCATGACTAATAGGAATTTTGACCTCATCATTCTATCCCAACATTATTCAACCCAATGGGTTATAAATTTAACAATTTTATTAAAAAAATTACTTCTAATAATCCAATTTATTCTTGATAAACGATCTATTATATTAAAAACAATGGGTTCATTGCATTGAGCAGATGAACTACCCATAGTGTCTTCTAACCTTGGGAGGTGTGTGGAGTCATCCATCCTAGAAAAACTAAACATGAAAGAACATCAAATATCATGCAGGTCATCACATATATTAGAATGTGATTATCCAAAACTATCTTTCTCATGTAGTGGGGAATGTGAATCAGATAAATAAGAACCATATTCAGAAAATCATCCAACATTCTTATAAATGAGTAAGACCGACATCAACCCTTCATTCATCTACTGTGTCATCCTCGACACCCACATATTTAAACTTATTCATCCTTCCACTCCATCCATCAACCAATCCCATAAGAACTAGGACACCATGCCCCACGTGCCACAAAATCCCTTTAGGATATAGCCTTCGTAGAGTATCATCACATCCTAGCCTCCCTTTCCCTACAAACATAATAGCTCTCCAGGTATATCCATTTCTAAAGTTGTACGAATAAAACAATGAAACTTGTATCTTGTACCTAATGGATGGTATTTATCCTTCACATGGAATGAGTTCTCCAGTCTCCAAAGAATAAGACTCATGTCATGTATAATCATGGAGGAAACTCAAGCCCTATAAAGAAGTTATATTTTATCAAATTACTGGATCTTATTCCATCATGACTAAACCAGTTCATTATTCACATGTTCCAACTATTGGAAACATAAAAGCAAGATTTAACAATATATCACAAATTAATTTAACATGCCTTTAATTATTTTATCAATAAGAATCATAATGCTTCATGTTTATTAAAAAATACAATTAAACATGGTTATCGGCATCAATTTTATTATCCTTAAATTTCAATAACATCAATTGTAATCATTAAACATGCCTATTTAATCATTCCACCAATTTATAGCCAATTAATTATAGCTATAAATTATTTACCAATTATTATCTGAAACAATACGTTATACCATGAAAGACATAGATATCACACTATCTGGAATATCCAAAGGAGAAATATTATCTTGATAAATATCAACAACATCGATATTCTATAGTTTCTAGTTCTTGAATTGTTTTCAAATATTTAGCATGGTAAAATTCAATATGTTCCAAATGAATAAAACATTTAATCGTTCACGGATGTTATTCACATTAGAATAGATCAACACAATGGAATCTGGTCACTTCTCCTGCAACAACTACACCCCCTAAGGATTCCACTACGTATCCACAACTACCAACAACCAAGGAATCTCTATTAGGAACATGGAGATGAGGTGTCAACAAATATAAAATATAAATTGGATTAAAAACGATTGAAGATACCTCAGGAATGCAACATAAAATAACACCTTATATCATGATGTGTCACCATGAATCAAAGATGGAATCTAGAGATCAACTCTCATCTATGGGATTTCCAAAACGCAAAAGAGGGGACTATCTGGTCGCATGTGATAAGAGGTAGGGAAACATCAATCATACGGTTTAAAAAACATAGTGACTATAATGGGTTAAAGTATTATAGAATCATTGGATTACATGAATTGTAATCCCCTTTCTCATCTTATATTTCATTCATTTTAGTTTCTATTGAACAAACTATCACCTCATCATTTTATTTTATTTTCATAACCCTAAATATTACAAGATGTGAATCCAAATTTCAATTATTTTAACTATTCAAAACCTAAAGTCCTTTACTTCTTCCATGTATTAATAGTTGAGTCACTCATGACTTCATCCAAGCCTCCTTCATATACATCTGTCTTTGGAAACATGTATGGGGTCAATCCACACAGATCTTGGCCCTTACATTGCAAATGTACTTTAATAATAATTTTGATTCTAATTTCCAATAATTTAGGATACCTATGAAAAACTATAGATATTCTCAAATGATCCCAATCTTATTCTATATCAGAATTTTTTATGTTTATAATGGCCTAATGTTGCAGAAACACAATTATTTTCATGGGTCATAATATGACTATATGAGAAATGATTATGAAAACTATGGATTTTCAACAAGTTATGATGTTATTAAATATATATATGAAATCCATTTTATTTATTTGGTTATGATATAATGAATATTTTATTATCTAAAGTCATTCAGACATATGATATTCATTATGTCATGGGTGTGACATATATCTATCTTCCATGAATTGGGTAATGATTTATATAACAATAGATGGATTTGAAATGAATGGGAAGTAAACATAGTTCAATAAGATATTTTTCTATAATTATAGTCTTAAAAGAGAATTTTTACAACTATTATTGTTTAGTTAGTGTAACCATCACACTAGGATAACCCTAGAACTGATTTTTTTTATAATAGAAATGATTTTATGTACTTATGTGAATTCAAAAATTAAATGGCATATTATAATATTACTATAACACAGATCATGTAATTTTATAACCCTATTATCCCGGAATTATGAATTACAAATATATATTCCATGAATTAATATTGAAATATTTGATATACATGGTATGGTTTTTAAATGTTTTGATCATGTACTTATAACCTTATATTCATGTTATGCTTATGTAACTCCCATCACCACCCTTAAAAAGAATCTAATTTCATCCATTACTAGGTTTTATCTATATAGGTTACGAGAGAAGAATTTATGTAGGGTAAGACTGTAATGAATATAGTATGTAATGGTATTTTAGGGATTTGTTAATGATCATTCAAGAAATAAGAATATCTTGTGTCTACTATCCAAAGGAATGTTACCTTTAAAATCCGAATTCATATGTTTGTGAAGAGAATTTAATATTAATAATGAATGATTTAATATCTATGTAATAAAATTATGTTTCCTTGTATGGGAAATGTTTGTAATGGGTGTAACCAGATAGTGACTGGTGTTCCTGTTATAGTTTATACAATGGTTCCTCCCAGATAGCACTCTACTTTATTGGGTAATAATTTTTTTTGAACAATTATATTTTATGTTTTCAATTTTTTATTACATATTTTAATTATTATGTATGGGTTTTATAAGTGTTATATTAGGTGATGTCCCAAAGAAGTTATATTATTTTTCTATGTATTCTATTGAATTTTCTTGTAAATTTTAAAATTGTATATATTAATTTTCTGAGTTTTTTTTAAAAAAATGATTAACTTTCAAGGGGAAATGTTAATAATTTTTATGAAAATGTTCATCATTTTTTCATGTTTTCCACTTGGATAATTCAGTTATTATTTTTATTTCCCTTAGAGATCAATTTTTTTGAATCACGTCTTAAAAAATTTTCATCAGGTTTAAAGAGGAAAAAATGAATGAAATAAGGAAATTTTTTATTCATTTTTATATTTTAAGAAAATAAATAAACATTTCTTATAAATTTTTTATTTAATGAGAAAATGATACATAAAAAAATACCCACATTTTAATTTATGGTTTTTGTTATGCATGAGTCATGACCAAGTTCCCTAAAAAATGTAATATGAAAAGGCCAACAAATGTATGAGAATGAAATCCAGACATAAAAATAAATATTATCAAATATTTAGGGGTGGATCATTATATTTTTTTTCTTTTTTATGTTATAGATTACATTATACGTAAAGATAATTATAATTTCATTCCCATGAATTATTTTAATTTATCCATATGATGAAATGATATTGAATTTTGATATTTCAATCTTCCTTCTATTATAATAATTTTCAAAAAAAAATTAATAATCGATATATACAAGTTATATTCTGAAGGATCTCAGAGGAAAATTTCCTTCCAAATCATCATTTCAAATATTTTTTTAATTTGAATGGAATAGTTTATTGATGGAATGGATAAATGGAAAAATCTATAAATTGTGGCCGTGTTCAAGATAGTGAGGATATTTTTCCAATTTGAAGGTATAGGACTATTTTCGGGGATTTTATGAGGAAAAAACTCAATTCATTAAAAATTTCATCTAACCATATAGTAAGAAATGGAAGGATCATTTCTTTATAGATGATATTTTTTTCTCTCAGATGTTCAAAATTTCAAAAGTTAAGTCTATCCATTTATTATTTTGAATATGAAGATGGTCCATTGTGGTCTTTAGTTAAGACTACCGTAGAGAATGATGACCATTATGTAAGGGAATGAGAAAAATTAAAGTGTATTTTCCCTTATAATTTTGTCCCAATATTTGATTGACTCAATTTGGAAAAGTAATTCCTAGACTGGACGAAAAAAGATATTTTTGTTGGGTACACATATAAATCCAATTTTACAACACTATCCAGGTACATACAATATTTTATTCAGAACATTGACATTAAAATTATAATATCATACTCATTAGTTATATAAATTATATAACATATTTTGGTACTATAGGAATTTAAATTTATTGATAATTTTGTTCTTCCTACTAAAAATGATTATATATAGTTTCCTAACACTTATGTTATTTTTTAGGATGAATGTGAGAAGTTGTTAGGATGGAAGGTAATGGATAAGAATTCATACATGAAATATGTAGGAAATAACTTTAAGGAACATTCTTGTGTGATATGTTTGAAAAAAACTCAAGAATTTATTCTGAAATTAGAGATGTTTTATAGATGTTTATAATTTGTTCATATGAAACATGTACAGAAATAAAATAATATTGAAGAATCGAAATATTGAATATCAAATATATATTCAATGGTGGGGTGATTTAGTTTTAATTTTTTCAGTCAAAATGTTACAGTGGTTTTGAATCTAGAAACATGTGTTGGAAATCAACACGATCTAAAGGAAAAGGTAGTGGAAAAAACATTTGATTCTAAAATAGTGGATGACGGTCCTTATATTAATTTGATGAATAATATATTACCATTGTATTCAAAATATTCTTGTTCCCTGTTTAACTCTACTTCATTACTTTCTTTCATTTATGAAAAAAATTTCATTTAAAATGTAAGCATAAACACCTGAAAAAATAATTTTATATAACAATTGTTGAAAACAGAAAGTAGAAATTATATAAGGACCAATATTAATATGAATCATCCTAATATTATTAATGTAATGTTATTTATTGAAAATCATATTGAACTAGAAATAATAGTGATTAATTTCATTCTAAATATTTAATGGATATTAGTTAATCATGAGAAATTATATTGTACACATTATAATGTTAAGTTTATTTATTTGATGAATTTGATAACATTCCATAATGATGATTAATTAACTAGGTATTTTAGTGAATTTTACCAAGAACATATTGTTGAAAAAAAAGAAATATTTCAAATTAGTTAGGTTCTAGTAGGGAATAAATTCAAGGATTCATTTATTAATTATTTTACTTATATTGATCTATAATGGATTTTTTGAATAGTAAATAATTAGTCCATGATACTGAGATTATTTTGAAGCCCCCATATCAAAAAAATAACGTGAATCATTTATATTTGAAAAAACATTACAGGTGTTGTTAGATAACGGTTTTATCATGCCTAAAATTCTAGCAGTGGGGATGTTATATTTTTTTTATTAAAATATGGGTAGCTAACTGACACTTTTCATTGACTACCAATCCTTCAATAACATCACTATTAATAATACATATTCATGACAACATTTCAATGAACTATTTGATCAGCTCCAGAGAGATTAGTATTTTTCAAAGGTTGATCTATGTTTCAAGTACCATCCACTAAAATTGAAGGATAAATACATTTTAATGCCTATATATTAGGCTAGATATGGTAAATATTAGATTTTAATTATATAAAATTGGATTTATAATGAAACTGATGTATTAAAGGAAGTATTTAATTTAGATTTCCATGATTTCGTAGATATTTTTTTTGTTTATTAATTTTTTTTTCATTCTTTTTTCAGGGAAAATAGGAAATACATATAAGGATTGGTCAATAAACTTTTAATTAAATTAATTAAATTTCAAATTTTAATGGGTGTGTTTTGGTTGAAAATAATTTCTTCCCTTAGACCCATTCATCCTAAATATTCCATGTTCTTTCACCCTTCTACAACAAAATAATTTGAAGAATGTACAATACTAATATATGTCAAATAAATTTTTTTTCTTCATTGAATAGTATGATATAACAATAGGATTTTTGAAAACTATTCTCAGTTTTCTATAGCACTGAAAAAGTTAAATTTATAAGTATTTAAAATCATAAGAAATAACATTTGTTGATTGTCTTCATGAACTAAATATATGAATAGGTGATGATCCAATTCTAGCTATACTATCAAGTCATGGATAATTATTTTTCAACAATGATGATTAATTAAAGGGACTTGGTTGTGTCATGATATATAATTTTTTGTTAATTCATTAAACGTAGCATTAGTTGATCATTGATGTGTTAAATTTCACAACAATTGTGTTGGAATTAGATTATATAGATTTCGATTTAAAATTTTGGAAGCATCATTTATATTGATTAATATTTGAAATATAAAATAATAAAAATTGATTGAATTATATATTAACTCATAAGGAATTGATCATAGGTCCAATAAGATGGATGGAATTAAATGAGGATTAATAGTTTCTGATATATTACATACCTCAAAATGAAAACAATGTAGAAGATGATTTGACATGAAAAAACATATTGCTACATTAACCATGGGGAATTTTGGAACTACCATAATGGTAAATGATTTTATGAATTTTGGAATAGATTTTGTGGATTCAAGGTCACCCTATCTTCGGTTTCAGGTTTTAGTGCTATAAACATTATTAAGAAAAATTATTCATATTCATAAAGAGGATAATACATTTTATTGGAAGGTATAATTTGTTACAATATATACTATTCCTATTTAATATTTATGAATAAGTCTTTTTAGGACTTGTAAAAAATTATGTGTTCCTCTTTTTCTAATGTTAATGAAGTGTTGTTTAGTGATGCATAATGTTCTATATTTTCTTTTCATATGGATTGTACAAAAATATACATAGACATTTACGAGTGTTACTGGTGTGATGGAATGAAATGATATATTCTGGAATTTAGCATGAAGTATTTGAATTAGTTTTATGTTGAAGAAAAATGAAAATTTGAGAATAAAAATATTTTACATTAACAATTTATATATTAGAAAAGCGAAAATATATCAATGGATTTCATGATGGGATTAAAAAAGACTCCTCTAGCTATAAAAATAACATTTATTATTTTTTACCGATCAACTAAATTTTTTCCTTTACATCTCATTTGAGATAAAATGTATTTGGATATGATTAATTGAATATAACTAAATGATATAGTTAGTTTTAATATATTAACACTCTCAATTTAATCATACCATGATCCTAAGTTCACATCTATATTTTGTAAATGACTGGAGAATTCATTTGGTACTAAAATAAATCCTTGTACCACATTTCAACCTGAAATAAATTAATAGTTTGATTAGATTATATTTACAATGAAATATATTATGTGTGGATTTTCAATGTGATAGATGGAATATTGGGAACGAAATCATTCTTCGGTTGAGTTTTCTTATAACAATATCAATAATTCCATTATACAGATAGATGAATTTGATCCATTATATGAAAAATCACTATAGAAAATATATTTATTGGATAAAGAATGATAAATGATTTCAATGGGACTATATTTTGTTGAAATTTTTTTTAGATGGTGTTTATTATTTAGAAACATATGGGGATGTCTCATAGTTGGTAGATTTTATATTTAGTTAATTGGAAAAAAGGTCAATATTTTATGTAGGTGTTCGCAATTTTATTATTGAATCTCCATGGTAAATGATTATTCATGTTTATAAAAGGCTTATGATGTCTATATGATTCATTGGACATTATTAAAGCCATCCATGGTAAATGATTATGAATGTTTATAAAAGTTTTATGATGTCTATGATTTATTGGACATTATTAAAACCCATTAAATTTCAAATCAGTTTCATCTGTCGTTGATTTCATTATAGGTATATCCATCATACATAATGATTTTCATGCCTCGATATTAAGAAAATATGTTTTATATTCAACTATTTTTTTATCCATAAATTAGTTCAGTTATTAGTAAATACTGCAAATGAGGATCACAATTCATGGATTTATGCAAATTGAGAGAAACTATTTTGATATATGGAGATTTGGTAGATCAATATTGTTTTTGGAAAACCTATATGGTTGAAGAGACAACACGAGAATATGAAATGATTATGAGAAACAGACATCCCAACATGCTGAATAAATGAATAAATATTTTAGGATAAAATTTCTAAATGGGGTAACGAATTTAACTACCAAATAATGATAAAATAAATCAAAATTTTCTTTACTAATATAGTGATATTAATTATAAAAATATGAAATAAGTTTTTAAGTTAAAATGAAATAGTTAGTTATAACCCATTATTATATAATTTTATATAATTGTATAATTTCTATATTACATATTTGAATATCAATAAATTTTTATTTTTTTAAATATGATTAGAAAAATATAATGAGGGTGAGATTTTGGGATTTTTTTAACAAATATTACATTTCATTAAATAAGGAATAATAATCATTTTTGTAAAAAACAAGTAATTTCCATTAAATAAACAAAGTAATATAAAAGTAATTTTTTCTATATGATTTAATATAAAATAATTATTATATAGTTATATGAAATCAAATTAATTAATTTTTAAATAATAGTATACTTGAGTGTAGTATTTGTTTTTTTTGTAAAAAAATGGATCTTTCTAAAAACAATTTAAAACAAAATAACGCTTCTACATTTTAATTATTTATAATTATCCAAAATAAATAATTAATTAAATGAAATTTATTTATAATATTTCTATAATTATTAATTCATATTCATACATTGATTGTTATTAATAATGTTTCTTATTTAAAATTATTATTTTCAGGAAAAATACACTTCTTGAAATACCGCATTTTTCACATCTACATGTTTAATTTTCAAAAAAAAATTCAAATCTTATTAATTTTATTTTGTATTTTGGAATCTGTTTTTTAATAATCATTTATATTTTTTAATTATTTCTACAAAAAAATTTCCAATAACAAAATTGGAAAAATAAAAAAACTATTTACCATGGATTAGGTAAATTCATTGGTTAAAACGACAAAAATAGATAAAAAATACTGAAAAACTGGAATAATGGAATTATAGTTAAATATTTACGAATTATATGTGAATTTTAATACAATGATATATTTTAGATCCTTTTTCAGATAAAAAATATAATAACAACTTTTCATAAAAATAGTACAGTTTTTTCAATCACAACATTTATAGAAGTCCACCCACTCTATTGTTCTCCTCACACCATAAAAGAAATATTCAAAACATGTAGAATCCCATATATCTTCCCTAAACCCATCAGCATTACATATATCCATCAGTTTGATCATAAAATTATCAAATAAATTCTTCTACTTCCTATATAAGGAGCTTCCCGAATAATAGGTATCATGCTTAACAAGCATATTTTTTTATCTCTTCTTCAATATCCATTTAATATTCATTAATTATTATTATATAACATAAAATTATAAACCATATTATAATATTTTATTTTGAGAATCTACTAACTTATATCCAATTCATAATCATTCAAATGTGACATCAGATCATCCATCATGTGTATAGAAAACTACTACCTTGAGAATCAATGTCATTCTATTTACATAATCCCATATCTCATAATTTTATAGTGATGTATTTGTAAATATATTATAATTTAACATATATAAACTTATTTGGTTATTATATCACATGAATCATCTTACTTTCAATTTGTTGGGGGATTTTAATAACATCACTTATGTGTAATGAGGGTAACTTCTCCATAAAGTGATGTGATTCATTTTTCAATAACACATTACATATATTATAATATAGAAAATCTTAAGGAAAATATGGCATATAATTTAAGTTGAAATTATATTCGTGAAATATTTATCATCATTATATGATAATATTTCATTTCCAATCTTACAATAAAAAATGATAACTCCATCCGTGTACATGTGTACTACCTCCTCTACAAAGCAATGTGATTATTTTTCTTATCACCACATCTTATAAATGATTTATGAATGTATATATAAGGAAATAACATGTTATATATGATATTATGATAATTCATTAAATATAAATAATACATAACTACATTCCAACATTATCCTTCAAAAATCGAAACGTTGCCCATGTATACATAAGAGTTACTATCTCCATGATCGAAATATAGTTTATTTTTCATTACAAAAATTCAGTATTGTGTGTAAATTTATTATTTTCTTAAAAATATAATAAATATTTCATTATTGTTCTTCTATATATATTTAAATAATTTTCTCTCAGATCATTTATCACCATATTGGATCCATTTTGATCGCTAATCCAAATATCATCGAAACACCTAATGTAATATTTATTTAAAACATAATTATATATGTATGGGTAATAAGTGAAATGAGTATATTAATTTACATAAAAATTTTATAAAAAATGTAAATAAAGAATTTCTTTTTGAAGATGGTAAATAATGATCTTCGTAAATTGAAATCTACGTGGGGGATTTCATCTCAATTTCCCTTTTTTGATTGATATATTGATTTTAAAAACCTCGATTCTTTTATGAGGATTATATGAATCTCCTTTGAAAATTTATATCATTAATTAATAGTTTCTAACTATATTTATCATTTTTTATATTTCATTATTCCACAGGTATTATGATTCAAATATTTCTAATGTGATGATGAATATTTCTATTAATAAAATTATATTTAATGTTTTAAGCCTAACTCTCTTTTATCATAGATGTCCATGTCTTTAAAAATGATTTTATTTTTGGAATAAATGTTTTATTGTGAATTTTTGTTTCTTTAAATCCATTTTAAAAAAGAAATCATTGTATGGAATTCATGAATTTCATTAAAAATTTAATGAATAATGTTTTATAACAACATTTACATTGAAAATTAAATTACTACCACTTAATCCATTATTTTATGAATGGATTTCATTAGGGGAGACATGTATTTAAATAAAACCTCATCCTTAACACTGTTTTGGTATTATTTTCTGATAATTATTATTAAAAAATTCTATGAAATTTTTTTAAACAAGTTTTTAATAATTTAGTTGTTTTATACTAAAAAGTCTCATGCATAAAATGTTGTACTCATGATATTGTCCATAGGAATCAGTTTTGATGGGTACTCTCAAATACTTGTAGGAGAAAATGTTATACCTAATATATTGGATGCACCCATATCATGGGATAATACATTGTATAATGAATGTGTTCTCTATATAATTATAATGTAGGTTGTTTGTATGGATATTCCAATGAATATGGTTTATGTAAGGACTATATATCGGCTTAACGAGATTATATATCAAGGTAATTAAATGAATTTTATATGATTTATAATGAGTTTCTACATAAATAATTTGATTGGAAATGTTGTTATAGTGGTAATGATTACTGAAAAATGTTGGCATTTCTGTGAAAAGGTTTTTTTTCAAGAAAATGATATTTGTTGATTTTAATGTATTTCAATAGACTAATAGTCTTCATATTTTTATGGTAAATTTTCCGCTTTTTTATAATCCATCAATTAATATAATTTACATAGGTTTCTATAATGGGAAATGGTAATAGAAATCTCTTGTTGAATGTACTCGTTATTTTTTATGAAAAAAATTAGGTTTTATTATAGAAAATATTATTTAATTGAAAATAGATACTAATTTGAAGTTTCATCATTTTAATTTATGATTTTCTTATTTAGGTGTTTTAATATAAATCTCTAAAATTGTAAACCAAAAATTGCAATGAAATATACGGGAAATATATCTTAACATAAAACTCATTATAATGTAATTCTTTAGGTAATTTTATTATAATAACTATATTAATATTTTATTTTCTGTGCAACACCCTAGGATTTCATAGTCCATTATTTTTTCAATGTAATTAAATAACTTGCACTATACACAAAACTGAGTTCAAGCGCACCACGACATACCAAACTAGTCGTTCAAAAGCATTTATGAATATTATTAACTGAATTTTGAACTTTATATAATCTTTATAATTTTAGAATTCATATTATGAGTTTCTAAGACATAATTTAAGAACAAATTTATTTCATCAAGATATAAGAATTATTTTTTAATAAATGAAATTTTACCTCCTTTTAATGGAGATCCCTTTTTAAATCAAATATTTCAAACTTTTATATATTCAATTTGAAAAAATAAACTTATTATTTAGAATCATGACATAATAATTTAGTTTCAATGTATTTTTGGTGTTTTTCTGATTACATTCATATTTGGGTGAATAGTGAAAAATATTAAATTTTAACAGAAACCAATTTTTTTAATCAAAATAATTTGTAGTGTTAAATAATACATTTTAATGTTTCAGAAGTATAAATATATTATATATTTATCATTTTATCCAATATTATTCATTTGAAATAATTTCACTTTGAAATTTGACATAAACAAGTATCAATCTATTGTTAGTTATTATTTCTTAAAACACCCTTTTTTGTTTTGACAATAGAAATTAATTTTAAATTAATAAATCTTACATCTATGTTTTGAATTTGGTAAAATAGATTTAATTTTTTACTTCAAAATATCAAAATTATCTTTGGGTGAATGTTTGGTATTTTTCTAAAAACATTCAATTTCTGATGAATAGGGAAAAACACTAAGTTATTGGTTTAAACTGAATATTTAATTAAATAATTATTTATTTTATTTAAATTTATTTTAGAAAAAAATACATACATAATAAACATATAAGTTCAATATAATTCATTGTAGTCATTTTATAATAAATTTCGATATATAATAATTTTATTGAACTTTTTAACGTCATTTACCAACCTTCTATAAGAATTTGCAAAATCAAATAAAACATAATATTACCTCTTATGTGAGTTGGATTTCAAAAATCAAAGAGACATGGTTGATATCAATATGTAAAAATGTTGTTTAATAAAATGAAAATTATTTTTGGTGAACATTAACTTTTTTCTTTTATTTACAACATTTAAAAGTAAATCTGTTAATTAAGGGTAAAAATGATATTATTATTATCCTAAAACATGTCCTAATTCAATTGGAAAAGTATAATTCGACCAAAAACAACCTTATAAATAAAATATTATCCTTTAGGTCCACTTGGATTATATTATGACATTTATTATTATTTTATTTAATGAAGAGTTAAAATAGTTAAAATCAATGTTTCATAACTCAAATATTTTTTTAAAAAAGAGATATACATAAGATAAATTTGACTATAAATATTAATTATAAAGAAAAAAATATTTAATACATATTATTGCTTTATTTATAATTTATATACATTAAATAATAAAATTTATTTATGACACAATGATGATGCAGTAATTACCATATTAATGAATTATTAAAATAATTGATATTATAAATACCCAAATAAATGTAAATTGAGACTTTTTATGAATTAAACTATTTTTATAGGTTAGTATGACATGTTAGGGTTTGTTAGATGGATTTTTATTGAAGTAAAAAATCGTTTAAGAATTTAGAAAAAACAAAATATCAAATACTGTCAAAATTGACATAAAATAGTTTTTAAAACAAATATTTAGTTATTAATTTATAAAATAGTCCTAAAATTAATTTTTTCGGAAATAAGACTTATATAATAATATATATGACATAAATTAACCAATTGGTGTTTGATTGTAATTTTATAGTATGTTTATTAACCATATAATATAAAATTACAAGGAGACATGGTAAATGACAATCTATTTAACTAACAGGAAAATCTAAATGTTAAGGTTAATATGGTGACCAAAAAGAGTAAAAAACCTATTGGTTGCAAGGTTTTTGAACCATACTCACCTTTGACTCTAAATAAATCATTTTGGAGTCATTAGAAACCGAAAAAGATTTTATTATAATATAATATTTCACACTTTTCTGAAAGTGACCCTCATGTCTTTTATAAAAGGGCACCTCCTCTTCTCACAATATCACAACTCCATAGCCTTTTGGCTCGGCCGAACCCTACCCAAATATCCTACCAACATTCCTCCCATAATCATAGAGGCCTTACTTTGATAATAAATCCATCCTAAGGAGCCCTTTTGATCAAATAAAAAACAATAACCTGAAGAAGAAGGAAATATTTCATCACCTCTTTCAAGATCTTTTCTTCTTCCACTTACTCATTATTTGTTGTCTCCATTATAAAATACTAAATTTAGTATATTATATATAAAATTATGTTATTATAAAAAAGTTACAACCATATTAATTATTCTATCCATCTTATAAATGACAATGTCACCATACATGCGTACGTACGGATTACCCTCTCCATGTCATGGTGTTGTTTGTTATTCAAAAACTTCATTATTTGGATGAGTATAATAATGAGTATAAATGATGTAAATAATAAATATAACATTTTTAGGATTCTGTATATATGATATACCATCCAATTACATACAATTTTTCCATCAATATAATGATATTGTCGCTCGTGTGTACATACGGATTACCGTCTCCACGACACGATTTGATTCATTTCCACGTTCACCATTCAACGATGATTATAAAATATATATATAATTAATAAGTATGTAATATATTAAATAATAATTCTTTTTGGAGTTATGAATATATATATATATATATAATTGAATATATCTTATTCACTTAGTTTTGTTCAATACGATATGAAAACGGAAACCACATTTATACGTACGTACGATCTACCGTCTCCATCAACTGTGTTTTCCATTTCATATATATATCCGAAATATATATTTATATTCCTAATATATATGATTTATTATATTCTGGAAGTATTTAAATCACGTTCCATGTGATACAATAAAGATAAACGAGTTAAAACAGATACGATAAAGAAATCCATTATTACCCAAAATGTTAATTTAACATGGAAATTATTATTAATGGGTAGTATAAAGTAATAAATGAATCATGTATGATATCATTAATATTGATATGGTTCTAGAATAATTTAATAACATACCAAGGTCTTTATACAGGAGGTTAAATTTACCCTCGAGTAAAGAAAAGTACAAAGTAAGGGGATTTTAATATCACTTTTAATTTCATGATATTTCCATTGTTCACCAATTATTTATTACTTGTGGTGTATTGTGTACTAAAATTTGATATATTGTATCATGATTATCATTATATTAATGATATTGTGTGATTCATTTGGTTGTTATTGACTATTTTTCATATGACTCGATTGATTATAACGAGGTAAGGGTTAATTTTACAATATCTTTATTATCCAAGGTTGTTTTTACTTAAGTATCTACTCGGACATATTTATTATCCATGTCCATGTTTCATAAAATAGATTTCAATGGGTTTATTTTTAAGGGACTTTTTAATAAAAAATCAATTTAAAAAATATAAATATTTATTCTTTTAAATCAATCTCATTAATGACCATGTTTTCAAAATAGTTTATAAGGATTTATTTATATGGACATGATTGTTTTTATAATATTAATTACTTTCAGTAGTTTCAAAGTGTTATGAAACAACTTGATTCAAAAATGTCATACAATTTTTTCCTTTATAAATTGTATGCCTTTCAAATGTTTTTATGAAAAATCGATATTTATCTCAAATAGTTTTACAAAACATTTTCATCTATGTCAACATCGTTTGATGTATTTTATACTTGTTTGAAGCTGATTTATTATGATACAAATCTTCCATATTGTATTGAAGGGTTTGTGATATGTTTGACTATGGATGTTTTAATTTTATACCATTCATAGTTTATGGATAGAGTATTGAAATACAGTATGCAAGTTTTAATATGATTGCTTTTGTGATGTTTAAACCTTTTCACATGAAGAAAGCATTGGAATTAGAAATTGACAGGTGGAATTGGCTATAGCTCCTCGATGCATTAGTAGGTCTCATGAGAAAAAATAGTGTCTTAGCAGAAGGCTTTGAAAAAATATTATTTTTAGTCTTGGCACAAGTCCTTGACTATGTGGTTATGAAAGTATGTCATTATGAATTCCATCATTATTAAATTGGATATTGATATTACATGTGATAATTCGACTAGTAAAATATCCATTTGAATAATTAAATGGAATTATATGATTTATCTTTGACATATTATACTGAAGATTAAGATTTGAAGGATTTTTTTAGTTTTATACATTTTATAAAATGTTTATTCTTATTTATGTAGTATTCCGCTATATTTTTAGCCTTATTGGGCATCTGGGATCACCCCTTTCTATGTTTTATTTTTCTCTGTATTCCAGGAAGTGTATTGTGATTGATATGCAGGGTTAAGCTGTGGGAATTATGGCATTTATAAAGGATTATTTATGTTGTGTAGTATGTTATAAAGTATAATGTAACATTCAGGTATGTAATATATTTTCCATGACTACAAAACTGATCGGTCCTTCAGGACTTGATTCCTTGTAATCATGCTAATTTATTAAAATAATACAACGACTCTGGGTAACTAGGGTAATGGCGTTACATTTTGTATCAGAGGGTGGTTTAGAAATTACCTTGGAAATTATATATAGATAAACTCTAATTAAATAACACATTACCCTAAGATATACTTTGAGTATTAGTATGGAAGAACATCTTAGAATTTTGGTAATATAGAGATTTTGTGAGTCTTCCACGAAAATTCATCCATGTCTGGATACGAACAGGTAGAGGAAACTCGGGCACAGATGTACCTAGGGGTAATACCTGAAAACACCGCTTTGAGCTAGACTTAAATGGGAACTGGTGCACGATAATGATCCTTGTTGCACTCTTGGTTACGACACTCCTGGGGGAAATTTTGTGGATAATTCTCATTTTATTTACAAATCATTATGAAGGACTTATGAGTATATACCTCCTCAAATAAAATATTTTTATGATTATGGAATATATCCATAAAAGGATCAATTTACATTAGGTATTTTACATGTTTGTAATTATTCATTACAATTCATAAACTGACATAGTGTATGCCATTGTATAGAAATCGCACCCAGTGGAAAGAATGTGAACTCCAGCAATTTGTATGATCCAAAGATTAAGCAGGATTATATCTTTCACAGTATTAAGACAAAATTTATAAGGGAAATAGTCTCCCATTTATTCTCATCTTATGAAGAAATATTATCAAGTGTTAATAAGATAAATAAATATTTCTTTGAGTCTTATGGCTTTGAAGGGAAGCCAGAGAAGAAATGGATGGAATAGAGAAAGATGGATAAAGGGAAGAGGAAAAAGAAGGATTTTTCAACATGTGATAACTGTGGAAAGAATCACCTTGGTAAATGAATGAAAGGAATTGGAGTTTGTTATATGTGTGGAGAAAAAGGACACCATTTGTGTGATTTAAAAGGTACGAAGTTTCAAATGAACAATGCTTCATCTGAAAAGAGTTGGGACACTACACGGATCAATGCCTAAATCATCCTAGTATACCCCAAATGCTGCTATTGGATAACAATAAAGTTATTATACTAACGAAGATGAATAAGAATGATTAGATTTCATATGTTTTTATTAAATTATTGTGTCATTTGAGTATTGTATTAATAATTTACATGTAATAAGATTTATAGAGTATATATGAATTATACTACAGTACTATTTAATTAAGGACTTGAGATTGTGTTGAAACAAGAAAAGTGACTCAATAGCAGGTTTAATAATTGGAAAATATATGGTTGAGAGAAATATAAACGATAATATGGTCCGATACCAATGAAGTGATTTTGGAATAATAATTGATTGATTTGGATAAATTATATTGGATACTCTTGACTACCATGAAACTAATTAATTATTTGAATATTCCATCATTGTTGGAGTTTACAAAACTGTCAGATAGAAGTAGTATATCAAGTATTGTATAAGGAATAAGGGATCATGAATGTAATCAATAATGTTTTACGATAATTCATGGTGTTATAATGCTTAAAATAATACATGATGAAGGTGGTCACATGTTGTTATGTTGAAAAAATGTTCTTCATTGTGATTATCTTTCTTATAAACTTTTGACTGTGAGTTTGGAAAGAAGTACATTTGATAATTTTAGTTTGAGATTATTTTTTGATTGAAATAAAAAGGAAAACCCGGAGGTCATGCAGGAACTCATTGCATCCGGCAAGGCCGTGAGACTTAAACACACAACCAAAAAGAGACAAGTGTGTATCACCTACCACTAGCCAACATGATGTCCTGGATTGAATAATTTAGTTTTTTTTAAGGCCTGGTAGATGAATTATAAATTCATTTTTTTGGAACCCGATACGAATTGGAAAAATTAATTTTTTTATGTTCTATTATCTTTTAGACTGAAAGATGTGTTTGTGGTAAAAATTAGTTAAAGGATGGAACTCTATATGACAAGTATAATTTTTTCCACTCTTATTCTATGAAAAAATAAATTCTTAAACTTTATGTAAGGGATCATAAAAATAAAATTATTTTATTCTAATACCTTATGTTTTGTTGAACTGATTATATTTTAAATAATCATAGATTAATGGCTTTGATGACATCAATTCTACAATTTTTTGTGACTGATGACTTTAATCACACCCTATAAATATTTTTTACTCCTATTGGGTGTCTCTAAAACCAAAAATGTTCTCCTAATCGAGATCATAATTTGGTGGTGACTTTTTCATTCCCCTTTTATTACTATTATGAATAAATTTTATGAAGCCAATTTTTGATGTGGATTTTCCCACAAAGGTATTTTATATTTTAAACCTTTTATTTTCAAAAAAAAATTAATTTATGAGGACATAATTTCTTAAAAGAGGGACGAATATAACACTACAAATTTCATAGTAAGTTATTTCTTCAAATTAATTCAATAACTTGAACTACACGCTACATTGAGTTCATGTGCACCACGACTTACCAATCTTGTCGTTCAAAAGTGCTTATTAATAGTATTAATTTAATTTTTAACATTATATAATCCTTATAATTTTAGAATCCATATTATGAGTTTCTTATAAATAATTTAAGAACAAATTCTTTTTTTTCAAATAAACGAATTATTTTAAAAAAATGAAATTTTACCACCTTTTAATGGCGAACCATTTTTGAATCTAATATTTGAAACTTTAATATATTAAATTTGACAAATAGAACTTCTTATTTATAATCAAGACATAAGAATTTAGATTTAATAAATTTTTGGTGTTTTTCTGTAAACTTTCATATTTGGATGAATAGTAAAAAATACTATATTTTAACTGAAAACAACTTTTTAATCAAAATAATTTGTAGTGTTAGATTATACATTTTAATTGTTTTGAAGTATAAATCGATTATATTTTTACTATTTAATCCAAATTTATTCTTTCGAAATAATTTTACTTTGAAATTGAACTTAAACAAGTATCGATCTTTTGTTAATTATTATTTCTTAAAAACATGTTTTTTGGTTTTGACTATAGGAATTAATTATAATTAATAAATTAAAATTCTCTATTTTTAAATTGGTAAAATATAATTAATTTTTGAATTCAGAATATCAATATTATCTTAGGGTTAAATATTGGTATTTTTCAGAAAACATTCAATTTTTGATGAATAGTGAAACACAGTATGTTATTTGTTAAAACTAAATCTTTAATTAAATAATTATTTATTTTATTAAAATTTATTTTAGTTCAGAATAGATACTTAATTCTTAAATAAGTTTAATATAATCCATTAGATTTAGTTTATAATAATTTTAGATATATAAATTATTTTTACTTTTTACCATCTTTTACCCATATCCTAGGATCATTTAAAAAATTACATAAAACATAATTTTATTACTTCTGTGAGTTGAATTTAAAAAATCTAAGAGATACAATTGATATCAGTAAGTAAAATCTGGTTCAATAAGATGATTTTTTTGTGAATAGTAACTTTTTAACTTTTATTTAACACGGTTAAAAGTAAATATGGTAATTAAGGGTAAAATTGATATTATTATAACCCTAACAAATTTCATAATTCTATTGGATATGTATAATTAGACCAAAATAAATCCTTAGGAAAAAAATATGATCTTTTAGGTCCATTTGGATTAGATTAGGACATTTATTATTATTTTATTTAAATAATACTTAAATGAGTTAAAATCAATTTTTAATAACTAAAAACATTCTTAATATAGGCTTATATAGAAGATAAATTCGACTATAAATATTAATTAGAAATATAAAATGATTTCATACATAATGGTATTTTATTTATAATTTTTATACATTAAATAATTAAATTTATTTATGACACAATGATGATGCAGTAATTACCATATTAATGAAAGATTAAAATAATTGATATTATAAATATAAAAATAAATTTAATTTGATATTTTTTATGAATTCCAATAATTTTCTAGGTTAATATGGAATTTTAGGGTTGGTTAGAATATTTTTTTCTAAACAAAAATGCAGTTATGAATTTAGGAAATACAAAATACCAAATATTGTCATAATTGAAAATAAATAGGTTTTAAAACAAATATTATATTATTAATAGATATAATAGTCCTGAAAATCTTAGGATCATCAAGAATACATAAATAATAATGTATATGACATTAATGAACCAATTGGGGTTCTAATTTCATTTTATAGTATGTTTATTAACAATATAATATAAAATCACATAGAGACATGGTAAATGTCAAATATTTAACTAAGAGTTAAATCTAAAATTAAAGGTTAATATGGTCACATTAACCTGTCTGAAAAACAAATTTCAGATTTTTTTGACCCATACCCACCTTATCCTCTAAATAAATTTTTTTTTAGCCATTAGGATCCGAAAATTGTTTTATTTTAAAATAATATTTCAAGCTTTTCCTAAAGTGACCCTCACCTCTCTTATAGAAGGGAAGTTTCGATTATCTTAATTTCATGCCTCTGATGCCTTTTTCCTCAGCCAAACCTGGTCCAAATATCCTTCCAACATTAATCCATTCATTTTAGAGGCATTACATTTATTATAAATCCAACTTAACAATCCATTTTGATCAAATCAAAATGAAGAACCCGAAGAATAAGTAAATATTTCATCACCTCTTTCAAGTTTTTTCAACTTCCAGTTCCTCTTTCTTTGTTGTTTCCATTGTAAAATAATAACTCCAGTATCTTCTATATACTGTGATGTTATTATAAAAAAGTTAAAATCATATTCATTATTCAATACATTTATAAATGACAAAGTCACTATACATGTGTACGTAGGGATTACCGTCTCTACGTCGTGGTGTAATTTGTTATTCAAACACTTAATTATTTGGATTGGTATAATAATGACTATAATAGTTTTAAATAATAAATATAACATGTTAATGGTTCTGTATATATTATATTACATTCTATTACATACGATTTTTTCATCAATGTTAGGATATTGTCTCTCGTGCTTACGTACAGATTACCATCTCCCCGATGCGATAAGATTCATTTCTGCATTCACCATTCAACAATGATTATAAAATATTTATATATATCATTAATAAGTTTGTAATATATGAAATAATCATAAAATTTCAGATATGAATATATATATATATATATATATGTACTTACATATATCTTATTCACTTAGTTCCGTTCAATACGATATGAAAATAGAAAGAGTGTTTATGCGTACGTACGGTCTACCGTCTCCATAAACGGTGTTTTCCATTTCTTATATATCTCTATTATACATATTTATATTCTAAATATATATGATTTTTTATATTATTGATGTATTTAAATCATGATCTAAGTGATATAATCAAGATAAACAAGTTAAAACATGTACGATAAAGAAATCGATTATTACACAAAATGTTAATTTAATAGGGAAATTATTATTAATTGGGTAGTATAAAGTCATAAATGAATAATTTATGATATCATAAATATTGATATGGTTCTGGAATAATTTTATAACATACTACTATATTTATATAGAAGGTTAAATGTACCATCAACTAAAGGAAAGTACAAATTAAGGGGTCTCTTATCTCATTTTTAATTCTGTTAGATTTCCAATTTTCACCACATATTTATTGCTTGTGTTGTATTTTGTACTGCCATTTGATATATATTATCATGATTTCCTTTATAATCATGATAATTTTTTATTCATTTGGTGGTTATTGACTATTTTTCATATGACTCAATTGATTACAACGAGGTAACGATTACTTTCACAATCTCATTACTATCTGAGATTGTTTTTACGTAAGAATCTGCTGGGACATATTTATTATCTATGTACATGTTTTATAAAATATTTTTCAGAGATGTTATTTTAAGGGAATATTTACAAAAACACCATTTTAAATGTTTTAAATATCTATTCTATTAAATCATTCTCATTAATGTTCATGTTTTAAAAATGTATTTTAAGAATTTATTTATATGCCCATTATTTTTTTTAATGTTAATTACTTTCAAAAGATTCAAAGTGGTATCGTATAATTGGATTAAAAAATGTATTTAAATTTATTCCATTATAAATTGTGTGACTTTTAATGGTTTTTGTTAAAAAGGTATATTTCTCTTAAAGAGTTTTACAAATCATTTTCATATATGTCAACATCCTTTTATGGATTTTAAACCTGTTTGAAGTTGATTTACCTTGATACAAATATTCCATAGTATATTGACGGTTTTGTGATATGTTTGACTGTGGATGTGTTATTTTTATACCATTCATGGTTTATGGATAAAGTATTGACATTTCGTATGTTAGTTTTAATACACATGTTTATGTTATGTTTATATCTTTTCATTTGAGGAATGCATTGGACTTAGTAAGTGATGGGTGGATCCCACTATAGCTCCTAGAGCATCGATACGTCTCATGAGAAAAACTATTATCTTGGCATAAGGTCTTTAAAAATTCTTATCTGTAGTCTTGGCATAAGGCCTTCACTATGTGGTTATCAATGTACGGCCTTATGCATTCCATCATTCTGAAATTGGCTATTGATATTATATGTGATTATTCGACTAGTTGAATAACCATGTGAATAAGTAAATGGAAATGTTTGATTTATATTTTCCATATTAGGCTTATGTTTATGTTTAAAAGGATATTTTTTAGTTTTATACATTTTCTTAAATGATTATGCTTATTTATTAAAAATTTTGCTATATTGTTTTCCTTACTGAGCATCTGAGCTCGCCCAAATCTATGTTTTATTTTCCAACATTCCAAGAAGTTTATTTTGATTGATATGTTGGAATCACTATATATTAATAGTTTCCATACATAATAACAAATGATATATTGGGAATATCATAATTCTTGACCTATATTAATGACATCCATAGTGAAGGTCAATCTTGGAAAAGTATTGAGATAAGAGATGTTGGACAAATAATTCATCTATACAAGGTATTAGATATGTTTTATTTATTTTTATATGACTAATTTCAGGATTATTTATGGAAAGTCTCATCTATCAATCAATCTTCATAATATAATGGAATGTTCCACCCCATAACCAAAAAATGTGTTGGATGAATCCATTATCATGATATTTTAGGATTTTAAAATTCAACTCCAATAAATCAATTCTTAAATTTTGATATCAATACATTGAAATAGGTGTATCACCATTAGTGAGATATATTAAGAAATAAACAATAATTTTTAGTTGGAGGGTAGTCAAATATTTTGAAAAGACATCGAAAAACTCATTAAAAATAGTCATATCATTGAGGTAGATTTAATCCTAAACCATTTCAGATAAACTCCATCATTTAATTAGAATTGGGAACCATAAAATTGGTTCAATTTAAATTTTGTTTTTATACTTATCTACACACTGATTTCCAATCATAGGATGGATCAAAATATCAACTATGTGTTCCCTTTCTAGGAAATTTGTTGGGGATTTATTAAGAGAATGTAATTTCCTAAAGAATATAAAATAATAACTGAGACATAATATCAATATATGTAAAAATAAATTTGATAAAACATCATTATAAGAATAATATAATACAAGAGATATGATCATGGGGAAAATAATTGCTTTGACTACTAATTCCAAATCTAGCCATGCAGGATAACCCTTAGTATTCCCAATGATTTTATATCATATTAGGGAATTTATAAAAATAAACAAAAATATGGTATATTAATATTTGAGCATACTTATCAACATCCCAATTTTTATAAACCATTAATCAATTAGTAAAACAATCATTATAAACATGATCATTAAAAATATTTGATCTGATTGAAAAATCATCATAAATCAAGAATAGGATGACGAAATCATGAAAATTTCTTATAAATAAATGACACCTTAGGGTTGAACATGATGATTCCTGGTCATATTCAATTCAAAGACATTATATTGGTTCCTAAATAGTTTTTATGATTCTAAAATATATCCCCTCAGAGTGTCAAACATTGTCTGTAGAAAGTATTTTATTCATGAAGTTGGTGATGATTTTTTCAAATCCCAATGAACCATTGTCTTAGTTATAATAGCAAGTTACAGTCATTCCAAAATCACATCAAAATGTAATACTAAGATATGAAGTTAAAATTTTACAAACTAATCTCTCTATATATTAAAAAAAATTCCCTAACAATTTTCTATAAAATTAGTTACCCCTATTGTTATCCCAATTTATTTCTCATCATAATTTTCAAAGGATCATTAAAAGTTTCTCAAATTCCAACAGTATGCACCGACACGTTTCATTGATAATTATCAATTCTTAATACATGAAAATTAATTAAAATACACAATGAATGAATCTTGAATCATATAGTTCTAGTTTTTTTGCAATTGATATATATATAAACAGGTTCATTACCGAACTATATTATATCCTACTAAGATCTAAATTACTAGAACCCTATTATAACCATTTATATATAATTACATTCTTTTTACCAATGGGAATGGACTCAAAATGGATATCTAAAATTATCTTCAAATGTAATCAAGCGGAATATAAATGAAAAACAAAAAATAACATGATCATGACATTCATATAATAGATCATAGTCTTGATTGATGGAACAATTATTGGATGTTTATAATACATAAATAAAAAAATTAATTAAGGATCATGAGCCTTGGAAACATTAAATTTTCATATGATCGAATTTTTATTCATACACATAATCCTAGAAAATTATTTCATTTGTAGTCAAGTCCCATTTCCAAAACTTCCATATTATAATTTTTTCACTCGGAAAACAATCGATGAATTCTGGTCCATTCCAAATAATATCATAGCAGAAAGGTTAAATAAGAAAACTTGATTCAATAAAAATTATGAAATTATTTATTAATGTAATATCCATCGTTACCTAATTCATTTCATGGGTATATTATTATGTTCAGACCCATAACATATTAAAAATAAAAAATATGTGTGTGTCAATATCATAAAAATTATAACAATATCATACCACATGAACAAGAAAATGGCTTTCATATTCATATCATCGTGGAAGTACCCTAGGAAATGAAATGGGAATCATAAATATTACACCAATTCATCAAAATGTAACATGTATAAAAAATATTTTGTATCACATTCATAATTTCGTCATATTATTTAACAATCTTGATGAATTAAAATGGTGATATTTTTGGATCTTAAACAAATTAATGGTCTGGTAACATCAATTAATTCTATATAATATAAAAATTTCATTTATTAGATCTCTTAAAAATTTTCATGATGAAAATAAACTTTTTTCCATTTATATGAAAAAAATAAAAACAAAAATGTCACTAATATTAATTAAAATTTTGTTGATCAAAAAATCCATCAAGGTATCGCTGATGAATTTTGGATGTGATTGTGTTTGTTGAAAAAGTGGGCCTCTGTGTTCTGTTTGATGAATAAGAAGACCATGATGATCAAATTTCTAGAATAAATGGGACTACATAGTGAGTGTTTGAGTTCAAGAGATGTTGTTGACAATAAATTATAAGAAGAAGAACCTCGAAAAAGAAATGAATGATTTGGAGGTTCTGAAAAAAGATCAAAATGAAAAATATGGGAAAGGAATGTGCGGTACCCATGTTTTGGTTTGGGCATGCAAGGTGATTGGGGAGATAGAGGATAAGGTGGCTGGACTTCCATGATAGGAAGAGACTTGTGAGCGGCTCTTAGAGAACCCAAAATACCAATAAATAGTGGGATACCCCTTCACATTTTTAGTGAAGATCATTAATTATATTGAATTTGAGATCTAGTCGTGCAAGTAGGTTTGGCCGCACTAGTGGTGGTTTTTTTGTGCATGTATATGGATATTCAGAAGTTCTGCTCCAGTTGATATATTAACACTAATATTTTTTTGGGCACAAAATAGTTTCAGTCAACCATGGTTTCATTTGAAGAAGGGGGTTTTGCGCAAGTAGTCATGTGACACTTGTACGCCAAGAATATGAGAAGCATGCTATGATTGGAGAAGTGTGCCATGTATTGGAGAAGTTCACGAAGAATAGAAAAGAACACCAGTCATTCTAGGGGAGTTGGAAATTTCGAGTATTACCCAGTACACTCAGTGCAATGAGAGATTCATCTATGTGTGAAATTTGGATGTCAACAGTGCATCTATCAACAGTGATTGATTCAGATTCTAGTAGTTATAATGAATGGACATATAATTCTATAAATTGTGAGAGGATCCTTTCAGAAGTAGTAATCAAAGTAAGACAAAGAATGTGATTCTCTCTATCGATAGTGAGCCTAAGAGAGACAAAAAAGGGAGTGATCTTTGCGAAAGGAGTGAGATTACTATAAACATTGTAAAGGTAGTGAGCCTAGGCATAGAAGTGATCTAGTGAATACATTTCAAATTGGAAGTGAGCTCCACTGGAATTGCTTCATCATCACATCGTCGATGTATGCTCATTGGACGTATCCTAGTGAGGGTGAAACACATAAAAATATTTTTGTATACCTTCTTGATTATCTTCATTTCATTCAATGACTCATCACCTGATAAAGAATAAATGAATGTGTTCTTCATATACACTAATGTTAAAACAAAGTGACCCTTATAAAAAATAGTTCAGGATCTATTTGGGTAGATAGAATAAGTAGAATATAATATAAATACGCTGATTCACCCCCACCCCTAGAGAATTTACACCCTTTTGGACCTATGAATTGCTATCAGAGAAAAGGATGTGTTTTCATATTTGGTTTCTATGACATGGATCAATAAATTTCTCATGTTAATGGTTCATTCATTTAATATCATCATGTTCCATAGTAAATGGAAGAACATCAGAGAAGAAGAAAGTGTCTTCTGAAATCCCCCAGTGTGCATGTGATAATGAAATGAGTGTGATTTAGATGAAGGAATCATATAGTGATCAGAATAATTATTTTGATTGATCATATAGTGAAAATATATACTCATTAAATGATGTAGCTAAGATGATAAAGGAACCTGATATTCCATGTGACGATGCAATTAATGATGAAAAATAAATTTCCAGAAGGAATAATGGATGTTGTCCACAAAAAAATGAATTGGATAAGTAGTTGGTTGAAGAGATTAAATATAAAGATATTCAGATAGAAGCTATGAAAATTGAGGTTAACATTCATAGAGGATTAAATAAAAGGATTATTTATGTGGCCACTAATCTGAGGGAGAAGAATGATTCTAAATCATATGAAGTGAAAAGATGTATATAATGGAAGAGAATCTCAAAGCTGATGTCAAGGGATGGAATATGAACTCAGATGAAATTTAGAAATTGAAAGACAGAAATGTTGATCTTTCTACATAACAATCTAATCCATTTCATAATAATCGAAGGCTAGACAAAGATAAAGCAACATTCTATGATTCTATTTCTCAAGAAAATTTGAAAATAGTGGAGCAATGTGATATAGAAGTTATGATCACACGAGAACTAGAAGATGAGATAAGTAGAGGGTGGAATCCCAGAAGATAAATCAATTCTCATCTTGAATCAAGAGATAAGAAGATTCAGAAACTATAGGAAGAGGTAGAATCAATCATAAAAGATATGGGGAAAACAAATGAAATGAGAAAACCTAAGATGATGGATGCACCGAACTTACTAATCGTTTGTCCTTCGACAGGTGATGATAAAATAAAAATAAATTATGTTATTTCTGAGGAGAAGCAAGAACATATTTTTTCAACTCAAATAACACATAATATGGGAATGTCTAGAATTGGATATGACGATCCCCATCCTATGAATGAGAGGAAGAGAGTACTGAATATTTCCATAGATATGAATAACATTTTTGGTTTTAGATATAGACCTAAAATGTTGTTATATGATATAATGAAAAAATGTGGAATTTCTATGGGATTCATGGTCAAACATCGTGCTTTTTATCAGTGGATCTGGAATCCATTTCATAATGTGAAGATATAAATCATTATAACTCTTAGAATAAGAAAAAGTATCATGAAATGTATGAAAGGAACACCTCTCACGAAACAAATTTCATTAGATGCTATTATTGTGGATGAATAGGACACACTATGAGCATGTTTCAAGAATCACAAGGGATAAATATTAGATAAGAAAGTCACATTTCATCAACATATCAATTTAAAAATGATGAAATATGGTTTTCATTTTATGAAATATGTTTTATATGTTCAGATCATGTGAATTTGGAAATATATTTCAACAAGATAAAATCAAGAAAGGAAAAGGAACTCATAAGAAGATTCTTGAATCCAGTGATGTATAATGATAAATGTTACATTCGAGACAATGCGGAAAGATAAAATAGGTTTATGGCCTCAGTGGAATCAGAAAAATATGAATGAATGGTTTACCAATCACCTTATCTGTCACACTATAAAAAACAATATTGGAGAGAATGTGAACCATCCTAGAAGATTAAGGGTAGATCTACAATAGTTGTTAGTATGAATAATGAAAAATCATTATAAAACTAAACACCAACATGAATGGGTTCCATGATTTAAATTAATCATAATAGAAAAATTAATAATGTATGTCCAATAAAATTCACATCTCATTCCACATACCGAGAAGGGAGGACAAGTGGAGAGATTCCTACTCTGAGTATGCTTCATGGGAAGTGGCATATTGGTGGAACATCAATGAAGGAAATGTATACCATTGGGTCTAAACCCCAATGCATGAGAAAGGAAAAGCCTTATGAATATACATATAAAAAAATCTTAGCATGTGGGAAATTATTTCTTAGTATTATGGCTTGAGTACTTGAAGATGGTAAGATAGCTAAAAGAAGCAAGGAATGAGTGTGATGCTCTGCAAATAATAAATTAAAGGGTTTACCCATCGGGATCAACCACAATCCCATTCTTGAGGATTCAAAAATTTTTCCATAATCTTATGAATATAAAATGTGTTAACTAATGATTAATCTATTTACGGTTTTAGTGAGATTCAATCAAAGGGGATGTGGAATAAAAAGATGCAGAGTGATAAACTGACATGCTAAAAAGTTTCAATTGATTTAAATCAGGAACCATATATGAAAAATAAAGTGATAAACTAAGTTCCATAGAAATTGATTGTGTTGTTATATTTTTCTCTAGTTTCTTACACAGAGTTTCAAATGAGCAAACTTAGATATTTAGTTGATAGCACCTTGCTAAGTGGTGAATTCTCATAATGATGATTTCGTTGATGTAAGTAGTCAAGATATATTTATCAAACCTGTAATAACATGTGAAGAAATGATACAGTAGAAGAATAATATTTATCGGCCAAGACAATAGGCCTTTTAATGGGAAGAGTAGGAAATCATAGAAATAGTATTCTATCTTCTAATCAGATGTAATTTCTCAAATAGGTAAGACAGTTGGTGATATTATGAGAGAAGATAATGATCTGAATAGTTAAATATCACATATAACAATAGATTCAACATGTTCTATTATACAATGGTTTTATCATTCAAATCTGTCTATGATGGGTGTGTTCTGTAGAAAGTGGAGATGATATGATAAAGAGTCTACATTGAAAATGATGGTCTCCCATGAAATACGTGGATAATCTAGTGGTTCGGAGTTTCATTGAATATATGTCAATTAGTATCATTCTCTTGTGCAGGTGTTATTAATCCACCGAGATAAGACATATTGAGGTGAAGCAGCAACAATCACGCAGTTGATGATTTATTATTTTTTTCTAATATTCTGGTATCAGCTGACAATTTTCATTATAAGAAGGATGTAAAAAATAATATCAACAATGTTTCAATAAGGATTTGTAGGAAGTAGCTGAAATAAATGATATCAATGTACAATGATACAATGAAAATATTCTTATCCAATGTGAAGAAGTATTAAGAGACTCAGGCAGAGCAGATGTGAAAATGTTGATTCAGAAGCAGATACAGATAATGAACATGGGGATGTCATTTCTAGATCTGTTTACAAGTCCAACAATCAAGCAAAAATTTATAGGTTAAATATCAAGGTTGATTTGATAGGTTCAGTACAGGTGAGGAAGATGAGAACTCTACAAAAATAATGTTACTTATCTCAGGTAGTTACTAAATGTCTTAATGAAGGATGTGAAGTAGAAAATTGGTTTCAGAATATGAATTAAGAACTTGAACGCATTGAGAAGAATCAGGTATTGGTAGATCATTTGGAAAGAATGAATCATTTTTCTCAGAATATAAATATTTCAGGGAGGTGTTAAGAAAGATTTAGAATGGAAAATTACTAGGAGATAAAGAGTCCAATTGCAACCTACATGAAATAATCAAAAGATGATAATTCCAATTTATTTAATTTAACAAAATATAGGGCGGTTAGTGGATGTTTACTATACAAAACAGTGACAACACCTGAAATTTTTTTGCCACATACTAACTACTGCGATATCAACGAAATAAAAAGTAAAGCCACATACTCATAGTGAAAAGAATACTTTGGTATATCAACGACATTGTGGATTTAGGCTTTATATATAATATAAAATCTCAGTTATAATTATTTTGATATACTGATGTAGATTGTTCTTCTTCAATGGATGATAAGAAATCAATGCCAATAAGTGAATTTTACCTTGGGGGATTTTGAGTTTCTATTCTAAGAAAGATGTAATACATAATTTAATTAAGAACCACAGAATCTGAGTATATTATTGCCACTCAAGCATGAAAAATATTATCGTGGATTAAGCAGTAGCCTGATGATAGGGGAGTTGATGTAATGTCTACGATCGAAATCCATTGAGATAACTTAATCGCTATAAATCACAGGAAAAACTCATCCATCACTCAAGGAGAAATAACAATGAGATAAAGTACCATTTTATAAATGAGAAGATGGGTAAAAGATTACTGAAGTTAGATTATATGCCTACATAGATACATGTTGGAGACATTCAGACAAAGGCCATACCCAAATAAGCTTTTGAAGGCATCGACTGACCCTAGGAACCATAAATGAGTGGGAATTGGTTTTGTTAAAAAAGTGGGATAAACAGTGACTCCAAAAGGGGAATAAACTATGGTTAATAAAGTAAGGCAATGCCTTCGATAAATACATGGGGAGAAGATGACAGGTTGAGTAGGGAGATAAGAGAGTTTATCAAGACAGATGAAGAAGATGACTGGGGGAGCACCATGATGAGGGTATGTGGTGTTCAGAGTGATCATCCATATATTTATTTGGACAACACAAGAACCAATGATCTGAATAAGTATGTTATTAAATTTGATTATGTTATATGTTATCTATCAAAGAATAGATATCACAAATGTTGGGGATCTTGATAAAAGAAGAAGAGTTATGTTAGAATGTTGTTAGAAGGATTCCAACAATCAACAATTGGTATCAATTTGTTATAAAAAAATTGGTGTTGGAAATTAAGTGATTCATTGATGAACATTTCATTAACTCTTATTTCACATGTCGTGCATTTCTCATGTGGGCATATAGTATGTGTTGAGTGAATCCTTGAATGCTATCAGAATCGGAAGAGGTGAATATTGGATGAAGACGTAACACAATATCTTGTTATGAGAAGATTTCTCAATAAACCAAATGGGTGAGATTGTTGGGAAAATCCCTCAAGGTATCGTTGAATTAATTTTGAGATGATGGTGTTGGTTGAAAAGGTGGCTCTCCATGTTTACATTCTTGACAAAGAAGACCAAAATGAACAAATTTGTTGAAAATGGGGGTTTACATGGTCATTTGTAGATTTCAAGAGATTTTGCAGACAATATATTATTGGAAGAAGATCCCCGAAAAATGAATTCTTGACCTAGAGGTCGTACAATAAGAGTACATACAATGTGGCCCCATTTTCTAGTGATTAGAAATATTTTGGGCCTAAAATAAAAAAATGGAAAAAAGAATTTTTTTAAAGGGGTCATGGGCCCCAGTATCATAGAGGCATGGAAATTTGAGTTCCAAATGACCTTTATGATTAAAACATCAATATATGGAAATAGAAAGAGGGGAGTGAATTTTTTTTGGGTGTGAAAGGCGACAAGTGTGTTAGAGGCTAAGGTGGATTGATTTTTGCACTGGGATTAGACTTGTGTGCGACGCTTAGGGTACCCAAAAACTTATAAATAGTGTGTTGCACCTCCTAATTTTTGGAAATGCTAAAGAAATTGATAGAATTCATGCCTATGCCACGCAATTAGGTTTTTAAACCAAGTGGTGGTTTACTCGTGCATGCATAATGATATTTAGAAGTTGGGCGCTAGTTGATTGTTTTTTGACAATATATGTTTGGGATTTAAAGTGTGTGATTCACCCATGTTTTGAGTTGAAAAAGGGGGTCCCATGCATGTAGTAAGAAGAAACATGTACACATGGAAATGGGGAAGCACACAAAGCATAGGGAATCATTATAGGATTTATAGAAGCATGACAAGAATAGAGAATTGCGGAAGTAAATCTAGGAATGCGTGAAAGTTGGTGGATTTTTTGGTAACCGAGTGCAAAGTGAGATTCATCGATAGGTGAATGTTGAATGAAAACAAAGCATCTATAAAAAATTAAGGATGAAAATTTAATTAGTAATAATTAAGGGATCCACATGTTCATTATCTATAAGTGGATCCATTTTAGAGCAGTGAGCAAATGAAGAGGAAAAAGGCGATTCTCTCTACCGACAGTGTTCCTAAGAGAGAAAAATAGGGGGGGCGTTGGAAAGTACAGATCTTGCCCAAAACGTTGAAAAGGTGCTAACCTTGGCATATATGTGATATAGCCTGATCATTGTATACTGGTAGTGAGCATTAGTGGATTTGGTACATGACCACATCGTCATTGTATGCTCCTTGGACATAGCTCAGTGAGGGTGAACCAAGTAAAAATATATGAGTCTTCCTTCTTGCTTATTTGCATTGAATTCGGAGCATTATCACCAAATAATGAATAAATGAGTTTGGTATTCATAAAAAGTAATGTAAAAAATGTGACCCTTATAACAAAGAGTTCAATATCTAGTGGGGTATGAAGAATACATTAAATATAATATCCATACATTGATTCACCCACCCCCACCTGTCTGGGTATTTAGGCCACTTTTGGACCAAAAAATATTTAAAAAAACATTTAAATATTAACGGAATCCAAAAATCATTTAGTATTCAGGTATATTGGAATTATTCACCATGATTTATATGTAAAATTAATTATTCAGTTCTCATTTCCCTTATCAAGTCATAAGTAACTCCAAAAATTGAAAGGAGGACCACCTTTACGTTATTTTAAAAAATAGATTCAATTATAAATTATGAAATGATATATCAATATTAAAAACAATTTTGAATTTTGTAAACAAATATTGATATGGATTAATAAATATTTTCAACCAAATATGGAAATAATGATATTTTCCATTAAAGCATTAATTTCCAATATTTACAACATATTGGGAAGTTAATAAATGGAAATAATGAATTATATAGAAATAAAAATGGAATTAATATTCATGCTTTTATTAAGAGATATATCAAAACATTTCATCATCAGAAATACAAATCTTATAATCCCTATAAATATTATTATTATAACACATATCCCTAACGAATTAGGAATCTATTGAAGCACAAGGCCCAGGAAAAAATAATTTTTTTTAATAAATGATAAAATCATTAATATTAATGAGACAAATCAAAATATAATTTCATTGGAATTATATGCACCATTAAAATGACACTTGTGGTGAAAGTGGAAGGTTCCCTATTGAAAAAAGTGTGATTAAAAAACCTTACCTCACCTCCAACTTCCTTCGTATGTGTTTGAAAATACAAAAAAATAAGTGCAGAATAATTATTAATAAATTAAAATTAACTGATCATTAATATAATATTGTATATGATTCACTTATATCATTTTATGATAGATCTATTTTCAATTATTTATTAAAATCATTGTTTTTTATGATAACTACTTCATCTTAAATTGATGTTCTTGTTTACATGTTTTGAACCTTTTCATTGATTATAGTCACATTATATAAATAATTTAAAAAATTATATGAATATCATATATACTATTTATATAAATATTTAGAGTCATCATTAAATTTAACAGATAGAAAAATGAATATCACCATTCACATAGATGGAAGGTTGTACTTCACATGAAAATTATTTACATCATTTAATAGGTGGAACAATAGAAATTTATATAATATATGACCATTTTATATTAATTTAAATACCATATTTATAATATTTTTTTAATATAACTTTGTAATTATATATTTCAAAATAAAACGAAAAATGAATATCATCACATCATGGATAAGGTTGTCCACACATATGGAAAAACGATGCAATTATTTTCAAATAGGTTGGAAGATTTTAGAGTATTATTTATATTATATGTACATATGTATAAATATTATATATATATATATTTATATATTAAATACATCATTATATAAATTTATGATATAACATTATGGGAAATGAATTACATCAATTCACTGGGCATAGTTTGACATATATATGATCAATAATTTCATTTTCCGTATTATGGATTTGGATATGGACATAGATTACTGAGTAAACCAATAAAAAGTATGAATATAGAATATAACGATGTTATTATTTCATTTTAATGAGAGAAAATTCAAAGGATTTGGGAAATAAAAAATATTTAAATGTCTGGTTATAAACTACACTTGACAATCTAATAAATGATTTAGTATTCTAACATATTTATCTTTAGGATGATTTTATTATTAAAAAAGTATATCAAGGTAATGGGGTGTCATTTAAATTTTTTATAAGATTATTGTAGGAACCCAATTTTTTTAGTTTTGGAGAAGAGACAAGTGGATTTGTTCATTTTTATCTAGGGGATGGGATGCAAATAGAAAATCCATTGAGGAATACAAAATGATAAAGTCATTACGAAGAAAAATTATTTCAGATAGATTTGTATTTGAATGATGGATTTTATAACATCGATATTTTACCATACAAAAGGATGTTGAAATTCTTAATTTGAAAATACATGCTTTTAATTTGATTTAACTTACCACCTAATAAGGTATTTTCACTATAACCACAATAATTAATTTTCGTATATATACTATTCATTATGAAAAAAATAAATTTTTATTATTATGAACTTTTGATAATATTAATTCCAAAATGGAATCTATTTTAGAAAATTTAATTCATATACATGACAACATTTAAATATTAACTAATTTCATTAATGAGACAATAATGTGATTAAGCAATTAAAAACATGAAAAAAAGAATGTTTTAATATAAAAATTTTATTTAAATTATTCAAAATATATATATTGGAATTAAATTTACAGATTTTCTCTAATTTTGGATTTATAACATTTTTAAAAAATATATATATTTTTCATAGATGTAAAATCATGGGCAGTTTTAAATTAAAATATATATTTATTATTATTTAAAAGAATAATTGATTTATTCATTGATTTATAAACACATTTCCCAATGTTGATAAATAAATATTGATCCAAAAAATGTTTCTTTGTTCATATAAATTATCTTTTAGTGGAAAAATTGATTTTAAAATAAAGCAATTAATTTTTTTAAAAAATCCATTTTTTCAATAATAAAGTCATTTGATTTGAATCAATTAGATTGAATAAATATTAATTTGATAATATAACATTTGAATGAAAAAATAATTTATAAATTACAATAAATGTTTCTCCAATTTTAAATAATATAATATATTTTGATAAAATCGTATTCCATGAAAAATGTTTTTTTAGGTAAAAATTTATTTTACATTAAAATGTTTATCATTGTCATTTATATTTCATTGATATAAAATTATTTTATTTTTTTCATTTTTAATCCATATAAATTCAATTTTTTAATCATAATAATTCTTACACACCAATTTAATTTTGTTTCTATGAAGTTAAACTATATTATCGTTCTTTTCAAATTATGGCTGCATGTATCACATGATATAAAAGAGAATAAATAAATATATATATATATATATATTTCTAAAAATTAAGTGTTTTTGATATTATTTATTGTAGATTAAAAATTTAACTAATGAAAAAAACAATTTTTGCTAATTCAATAGTGTTTTTTAATAAGTTAGGGATCAAAATTTTGATACAATGTTCATTCAAAAGTTTATAATGAGGTTGGGTATTAAGGGATATGTTAAATGTTTTCCATGAGCTATATGTATTATTTTTTGTGTTAGATTTCATGGGGTAATAGAAAATATAATGTAAATGTTTATTTAATACTATATTAGATCTCTTATATTGTTGTATATATTTCATTATGATGTGTCATATGGTATAAACTACTGTAGATCATTTTCTCTTATACGACAACTACATGGAATTATCCTTAAAACATTAGAGAGAAGAACTCCCTATAGTATAAACCTTATAATATACACATTTCAATGGTGGTGGTAGTACATTGTGGTTTCCCATCATTCTATATGTTAGGAAGTCATTTGGAATTGATACAATTTATAAAAATTCTTCACAATAATTCAATTTAGCATGTGTATGAATATATACCCATTTTTCCAGGTTATTAACTAGTTTTTAAAAAATATGTAATTAAATAGTATTTTCCATTCATCTGTGGTTTTCTATTGAGTACATATTGATCACGTACATCTGAATATAATTTTTGTGTGTATGAGGGTGGATAATTATTGGTAAGGGGAAATTTTATGAAATTATTTTTTTATGATAAACATTTATTTTTTTTATTTTTTAAAAGTATTTAAGGTAGGGTGGACTTGGGGACCCATTTATTTCGTTGTGATAAAATAAATTAGTTTTTATTTTTAGTGTATAAGTACCTCCCTAGTGTTAAATGAAACATATTTAGTAAATTAGTTTTACATAATCTTGAGTTATTACAAGATTACACCTTGAAGATCTTTTCAAGTTTAGAGTTTTAGAGAATTAGATTATAAAAACATGGATTAGATTCCACATTTAAACAAAGTGGTTACCTAAAAGATAGTATTCATTTTCCCCATCAAAGGAAACATATTTAAAATAAAACATGGATTCTTTCTTGACACTTCCTTGACACTATAATCATATAATGTACCTTTCCCTTGACCTGTGAAAAACATTTCAAAAAAACATGGGATGAGCATAAAAAGCTCAGTAAGGGATATAAAAATATGGAAAGGAAACATGGTTACAAATATACATAAGAATGAAATCATAATTTACCCATAAAACATAATCACTTTAACACAGCTCATCAAATCATGAATAAATCATAGAAATCATAAGACATAAATGTAACTTGAGGCATTCATAACATCCTTACATAGGGAGTAACCCTCTTGGTTACGTTTGGAATACCCATCACAGTATATTCCCTAAATCTCTTTGGAGAAACCTTAACGTTTCACTCATTCACGTTACCCAATGCATTGGAGAGCTATATCGGGCTCACCTGCCCTTAGTTTATCATGGAACCACCCATCTTCATAACAATTCCCAAGAACTATAACATAATCGGATCACATAAAACATACATAAATAAAACATAACATTTCCACATTTCAATCACAAGATATCAATAAAACACATTGATATAATAAAAACATTATGAAAACAATTTTCAATACCAAAATAAATGAAAATTAAAACAGGGTATTTATTTTTGTTTTTTAAAAAATGGTATGGCTTGTAGAGGAAGCCGAAACTCAAATAATGGTCACGGTGGCGGAGAAGTCGTTGTCGCTGCATACTCACGACAAAAACATTCCCTTTTTTCATTTAGTAAACACTTCGTATAAAACAGATTCCTTTTGAACAAACATAAAAGTAAAAGGGTTTTATACACCGTATAAAAGAAGGTTGTGTATAAAACAAAATATGCCTCAATGAAAGGAGATTGAGACGAAGTCCCATACCTCGGGTCCGACATGACTCGGTCGTTCTTTAATCTCATGAATAATAAACTTGAGATAATTTATACATGTTTAAGAACCTTTTTCATGTTCATTATTCCATTTATATCACTTATTTCCATGTCATGAACACTATGTAATTATTTAAGTTAATAACAGTCGTTTTAACGATCATTGGTACTTGAGTCAAAAATAGACCCTTTATAATTACAAGTTGTTCATGTATCCATTATATCCAGAATTATAATCACGATGTATATATCATATATAGCATATATATCCAGTATATACATCCATTTATAATATTACAGAATCATTTAGAGGTAAGAAATGAAATGCACCGTTCATGGAGACGGTAAGCCGTACGTACGAATGAACGCTACTTTCATTTCTATATCGCATTTTATAGAATGGAACAATAATGATATAAAGGTATATTATAATTCCAGTGTAATAACATATATAATATCATAACTCCATCCTTTATATGTCCCACATATGGTATTTAACGAATCAAATCAGTTTGAGGGGGCGGTAGTCCGCACTTCCTTAAATGAAGATTTCACGTTTACCCATAATGGAAACCAGAAAGGTATGCCCAAAATGAAAAATACAGAAGATTAAGGAAAAAATAAACAAATTATATATCATATATAAATATATTGTCATCTTAATGGTCACCATTGAAGGTGTTAAAAGAATGTTGAACAATCATCATTTCGGGAGGCCGAAATTCGCCATCCACGGAAATAGTATGTTCATTAACCATTAGATGTATGTGTGTGTAAGTGTAGCTCGAATACTTCTTATAAAAACATCCTAGTATATTTAAGATACTGGAGTTGTTACAATGGAAATGAATAAAAAGAGTTTAGGGGGTTGGATAAGTAAAATAAAACAAAAGGACTCAAGTGAAGAGATTACCTTAAAATCGGGTAACTCCCTTTGGTTTGAGTTCAAAGGCTTCCTTGGGAAGACTTCTACCCAAAGTGAGGCTTCAAAGAGTACTATAGAGAAGTGGAGAGACAAAATGGGTAGGGGTTGGCCGAGCCAAAGGCTGTGGAAGTGCGGGTAAGGTGGTAGAGGTGGGGGCCTTTTATAAGAGGAGAGGAAGGGCACTCTTGGAAAGTAAAGAAATTTTACTTTATTTTAAAATGAGTTTCGGATTCAAAAGGTCCCAGAGTGATATAATTCGAGGCTAAGGTGATAAGGGTTCGAAATACACCCATCCAATAGGTTTTGGACATGTGTAGGTCATAATGTTTACATTATCATTTCATTATATTTAAATCCTTTATTAATGAGGTAATTGTTGCATCATCATGCTGTCATAAATAATTTAATTTATTTAATATCTAAAAATTATAAAAAAAATATCATGATGTAGGAAATATCTTTAGATTTCTAATGAATATTTATAGTCAAAAATCTGACTTGTATATCCCTATGTAAAAATTGTTTTAGTAAAACATTTCATGTTTGTGTCATTTTTACTTTTACATTAAATAAAACATTATTTATGTCATTTCCCAACCAAATTGGCTCCATGGGGTCCCCAAGATGACCCATGGATTGTATTTGTTGGCCATGACACATACAATGATTGTAGGACATGTTTCAACCTCATCTCATATTATTAAAATAATACTTTTACCTTAAACTACACTAATTACCACTAATCGCGATTAAAAACATAAAAGTTACTATTCACCAAAAAATTATTTTAATCTCATTGAACCACATTTTACTTTTTAATGACAACCATGTATGTTGGATTTTTGAAATTCAAAACACAGAAGTGGAAAAGTTTCATTTAAACGAAAAATCAGTTTCTTTAACTACAACTTAATGATTTCACTATTCATCAAAAATTGAAGTTTTTCAGAAAAATACCAAAACATCACCCTAAGCTATATTTGATATTATGAATTCAAAAATTGTTGTATATTTTTCAAAATTAGAAACATATAAGTTACATTAATTAATTTAATAATTAATTCCCGCTGTCAGAGCAAATAGCGTGTTTTTATGAAACAATAAGAATGAAAAGATTGACACTAGTTTAAGTCCAATTTCAAAGTGAAATTGATTCCAATGACCACTATTGGATTAAATGGTAAAAATATATTCTAATTTCACTTTAAAACCAATTCAAATGATAATCTAATTGTATAAATAAATTAGATTAAAAAGAGGTTTTAAATTAAAATACAACATTTTTCACTATTCATTAAAATAGAACATTATGGGAAAAATACCAAAAATTCACACAAAGTACATTTTGATCTCCCAATCATAAAGAATAAGTTTATTTCGAAAAACATAGCTTATTAAATTGTGAAAATATAGATTTAAAAATGTTTTTTCATCAAAATGCAGTAAAACAATCTTTTAAAAATATTAGTGTAATCCATGCTTAAGATTGGATTTATATTCATTTTAAGCCTCTAAAACACTATATAATTCATTAATATACATATATAAAAATATCTATTATTCATTACTTACCTGGGATGTTACATCCTTCCCCCTTTAGAAAATTGCGTCCCCGCAATTCATTTACTTATCGAATAAGTGGGGGTGTTTATCCCTCATTGCATTTTCAGATTCCCATTTTGCCTCTTCCATCATGTGGTTTTTCAACAGAACTTTTACCTGATTAATCACCATATTCTATAACACTTTCTCCCTGTGGTCATGAATCTGGACCGGTTGTTTTCATAAGATAGGTTCTCTTCCAGCTGATCTACCTCTTGGCACAAAACATGAGATGGATCTGGAATATACTTTCTCAACATCGAAACATGAAAAACATTGTGTACCTGAGATAAACTTGGAGGTAATGCCACTCTGTATGCAACTGATCCAACTCTATCTAGAATTTCATATGGTCTAATGAACCTTGGACTCAACTTTCCTTTCTTACCAAATCGCATCACACTTTTCCATAGAGATACTTTGAGAAAAACATGATCACCTACCTCAAAAGAGAGATCTTTTCTCCGGTTGTCCGCATAACTCTTCTACCTACTCTGAGCTATTATCATGTGTTTCTGAATCAGATGATCTTTTTCAGCCATCTCTTCTACCAATTCTCGTCCCATCAACTTCCTTTCACCCACTTCATCCCAGAAAGTTGGAGTTTGACACTGCTTCCAATATAACGCCTCAAATGGTACCATCTGTATACTGGAATGAAAACTATTATTATATGAAAAATCAACCAAAGAAAGATGTTGGTCCCAACTTCCTGATAATCCATAGAACAAGAACATAGTATATCCTCCAATGTCTGAATTGTTTGTTCTGACTGCCCATCTGATTGAGGATGAAATACTGTATTAAAATTTAATTCCGTACCCAATGACTTCTGAAGGCCCTTCCAAAAGTTAGAAGTAAACATGGGATCACGGTTGGATACAATGGAGAGTGGAACACCATGTAACCTGACTATCTCTTTATGATAAAAACGGGAAAGTTGATCTAGAGAAAAAGTATCTCATATAGCAAGGAAATGAGCCGATTTAGTCAAGTGATCAACAATAACCCAGATTTCATTATTACCTCGAGATGTGTTCGGTAATCCCACAACAAAGTCCATGGATATATTCTCCCATTTCCACTCTGTAACTGGTAAAGGCTGAAGCATCCCTTTCGGTAACTGCCGCTCTACTTTAATCTGTTGGCAAGTCAAACACTTCACAGTAAAATCATCAATATCTCTTTTCATTGCATCACACCAGTAATACTCCCGCAGATCTCTGTACATCTTAGTACTGCCAGGATGAACTGAAAACGGAGAACTATGAGATTCAAATAACAAATCTCTCTTCAACAATGAATCACAAGGCACACACAGCCTCTTCCCAAATCTCAAAACTCAATCATTATCAATGTTGAATTCAGGCAACTTACCTTTCTAAACCAGCTCTACCTTTTTCTGCAACTCACTCTCTTGCTTCTGTGCTTTCTTCATTCTGTCTGATAGAGATGATCTCACTGATACCTGAAACAAAACATAAGAACTTCCTACTCCAACAACTTCTATGCCAAATTTCATCAAATCCTTAACCAAAGGATCACGTTCCAAACGCAACATTGTTAATGGAGAATTATTTTTTCGACTCAAAGCATTGACAACTTTATTTGCTTTTCCCATATGGTAATGAATTGTACAATCATAATCCTTGATTAATTCTAGCCATCTCTTTTTTCTCATGTTCAATTATTTCTGAGTGAATATATACTTTAAACTTTTGTGATCAGTATATATTTCACACTTTACTCCATACAAATGATGCCTCCAAATTTTTAAAGAGAAAAAAAGAGCTGCTAATTCCAAATCTTGTGTAGGGTAATTTACCTCATGATTTTTCAACTGTCGTGAACATAAGAAATTACCTGATCATTCTGCATTAGGACACAACCAAGTCCTTTCAATGAAGAATCACTGTAGATAACAAACTCACCATTCCTGGAAGGAAGTGCCAAATCTGGAGCATTCACAAATTTTCTTTTCAACTCCTGAAAACAATCATCACATTCTTTTGTACAGATAAACTTAATACCCTTTCGAGTTAGCTTAGTCATTGGACTAGATAACCGTGAAATATTTCTAACAAACCTTCGGTAGTAGCCTTCCAAACCAAGGAAACTACGAATCTATGTTACATTTTTGGGTCTTGGCCATTCTTCAACAACCTTTGTTGTTGCAGGATCAACAGTTATCCCATCTTTAGAATCAATGTGACCAAGGAAAAAAAAATTTTGCAACAAAAACTCACACATGCTGAATTTCCCAAACAATTTATTTTTATTTAAGGTTTGCAAAATAACCCTTAAATGTCTTTCATTCTCCTCATTACTTTTAGAAAACACCAAAATATTATCAATAACACAACCACCATTTAACATCTGATTCAACTGAGCCATCACTGCAACAAACTGTTGAGTTCTGATTCTGACCATCTCAGGATACTGATTTGAAAGGTCATTTCCATCTGTAAGCCTTCCCAGAAAATTTGTTCTGTTTCCTCCACGAAAAACTATTCTTAACACAGAAATATCTTAGGTGAAGCAACATGGAAATCTTTAAATGCTATATCATTTCAATCATACCATAAATTAATTTATAATTTAACAATTTTCTAACTCCTAAAGTTGTCTAAACCGACCTCTGATACCAACTATAAGGCCCCGGACTTAAACATTACTTAATCTTGAGTTATTACAAGATTACACCTTGAGGATCTTTTCAGGTTTAGATTTTTAGTGAATTAGATCATAAAAACGTGCATTAGATTCCACATTTAAACAAAGTGGTTACATAAGAGATAATATTCATTTTCCCCATCAATGGAAACATATTTAAAATAAAACATGGATTCTTTCTTGACACTTCCTTGACACTATCATCATATCATGTACCTTTCCCTTGACCTGTGAAAAAAATTTCAAAAAAACATGGGATGAGCATAAATAGCTCAGTAAAGGATATAAAAATATGGAAAGGAAACATGGGTACATATATACATAAGAATGAAATCATAACTTACCCATAAAACATAATCACTTTAACACACCTCATCAAATCATGAATAAATCATAGAAATAATAAGACATAATGGTAACTTGAGGCATTCATAACATTCTTACGTAGGGAGTAACCCTCTTGGTTACGTTTGGAATACCCATCACAGTATATTCCCTAAATCGCTTTTGAGAAACATTAATGTTTCACTCCTTTGTTTTACCCAATGCATTAGAGAGCTATATCGGGCTCACCCGCCCTTATTTTATCACAGAACCACCCGTCTTCATAATAATGCCCAAGAACCATAACATAATCGTATCACATAAAACATACATAAAGGAATCATATCATTTCCACATTTCAATCACAATATATCAATAAAACACTTTTATATAATAAAAACATTATGAAAACCATTTTCAATACCAAAATAAAAGAAAAGTAAAACAGGGTATTTATTTTTCTTTTTAAAAAAATGGTATGGCTTGTATAGGAAGCTGAAACTCAAATAATGGTCACTGCGGCGGACAAATCATTGTCGCCGCATACGTACGAAAAAAACATTCCCTTTTGTCGTTTATTAAATGATTCATATAAAAAATATTCCTTTTGAATAAATGTAAATGTCAAAGGGGTTTATACACCGTATAAAAGAAGGTTGTGTATAAAACAAAATATGCCTCAATGAAAGGAGATTGAGACGAAGTCCCATACCTTGGGTCTGACCTGACTCGGCCGTTCTTTAATCTCCTGAATAATAAACTTGAGTTAATTTCTACTTGTTTAAGAACCTTTTTCAAGTTCATTATTCCTTTTATATCAGTTATTTCTATGTCATGAACACTATGTAATTATTTAAGTTAATAACGGTCGTTTTAACGATCATTGGAACTTGAGTCAAAAATAAACCCTTTATAATTACAAGTTGTTCATGTATCCATTATATCCAGAATTATAATCATGATGTATATATCATATATATCATATATATACTGTATATAGATGCATTTATAATATTACATAATCATTTAGAGGTAAGAAATGAAATGCACCGTTCATTGAGACGGTAAGCCGTACGTATGCATGAACTCTACTTTCATTTCTATTTGGTATTTTATAGAATGGAATCATAATGATATAAAGGTATATTATAATTCAAGTGTAATATCATATATAATATCATAACTCCATCCTTTATACGTCCCACATATGGTATTTAACGAATCAAATCACTTTGAGGGGGCGGTAGTCCGCACTTCCTTAAATGAAGATATCGCGTTTACCCATAACAGAAACCATAAAGGTATGCCTAAAATGAAAATTACAGAAGCTTAAGGAAAACATAAACTTATTATATATCATATATAAATATAGTGTCATCTTAATGGCCACCTTTGAAGGTGTTAAAAGAATGTTGAACAATCATCATTTCGGGAGGCCGAAATTCGCCATCCACAGAAACAGTATGTTCTTTAACCATTAGATGTAGGTGTGTGTAAGTGTAGCTCGAATCCTTATTATAACAACATCCTATTATATTGGAGATACTGGATTTGTTACAAAATAAATTAATAAAAAGTGTTTAAGGGGTTGGAGAAGTATATTAATACAAAAGCACTCAGGTGAAGACATTACCTTAAAAGTGGGTAACTCTCTTTGGTTTGATCTCAAAGGCTTACTTGGGAAGAATTCTGCCCAATGTGAGGCTTCAAGGAGTAATATAGGTAAGTGTAGAGACAAACTGGGTAGGGTTTGGTCGAGCCAATGGATTTGGAAGTGTGGGTAAGGAGGTAGAGGTGAGGGCCTTTTATAAGAGAATAGGAGGGGCACTCTTGGAAAGTAAAGAAATGTTACTTTATTTTAAAATGAGTTTCGGATTCAAAAGGTCCCACATTGATAGAATTCGAGGATAAGGTGATAAGGGTTATAAATCCACCCTTCCTATTTGTTTTGTACATGTGTAGGTCATAGATATTACATTATCATTTCATTTTATTTAAATCCTTTGTTAATGAGTTAATCACTGAATCACCATGATGTCATAAATAATATAATTTATTTAATGTCTAAAAATTATAAAAAAATATATCATGATGTAGGAGATATCTTTATCTTTATAATGATTATTTATAGTCAAAACTCTGACTTGTATAACCCCATGTAAAAATTGGTTTAGTAAAACATTTCAGGTTTGTGTCATTTTTACGTTTACATTAAATAAAAAGTTATTTATGTCATTTCCCAACCAAAGTGGCTCCATGGGGCCCCCAAGTTGACCCATGGATTTTCTTGGTCGTACATTACACATCCAATGAGATTAGGACACGTTTCAAGCTCATCTCATATTATTAAAATATTATTTTTACCTTAAACTACACTAATTACCACTAATCGCGATTAAAATCATAAAAGTTGCTATTCACCAAAAAAATTATTTTAATCTCATTGAACCGCATTTTACTTCTTAATGACAACCATGTTTGTCGGATTTTTGAAATTCAAAACACATAAGTGGCAAAGTATCATTTAAACGAAAAATCAGTTTCTTGAACTACCACTTCGTGGTTTCACTATTCATCAAAAATTGAAGTTTTTCAGAAAAATACCAAAACTTCACCCTAAGCTATATTTGATATTATAAATTCAAAAATGTTGTCTATTTTAATAAATTCAAAACAAATAAGTTTCATTAATTAATTTAATAAATAATCCCCGCTGTTAGAGCAAATAGCTTGTTTTTATGAAACAATAAGTATCAAAATATTGACAGTAGTTTAAGTCCAATTTCAATGTGAATTTGATTCCAATGCCCACTATTGGATTAAATAGTAAAAATATATTCTAATTTCACTTTAAAACCAATTCAAAAGATAATCTAAATATATAAATAAACTAGAATAAATATAGGTTATGAATTAAAATACAACATTTTTCACTATTCATTAAAAAAAGAACATTATCGGAAAAATACCAAAAATTCACACAAAGTAAATTTTGATATTCCAATTATAAATAATAAGTTTATTTTGACAAACATGGCTTATAAAATTGTCAAAAGATAGATTTACAAATGGTTTTCCATCAAAAGTTAGTAAAACAATCTTTTAAAAATATTAGTGTAATCCATGCTTAAAATTAGAGTTATATTCATTTTAAGCCACTAAAACACTATATAATTCATTAATAAACATAGATAAAATTATCTATTATTCATTAATTACTTGGGATGTTACAAGTTTATTCTAACATATTCCACCCATTTATTCTTTCATGTCATAATATTTTTTGGTTTTAAAGAATATGATCATCATGTATGAGTGGTAAAAAGATGCACTTTGAATCAAAATATTAGGATAAGTTGGATGATATTAATGATTATTGGATCGATTAATTATTCATTTTATTTATTTAGAGATGTGAAGAAATCATATATTATTGATAAGTGATCTATTGGGCATCGAGAGTGTGTACGAACCCATTATGAGTTAATTTTTCATAGAATTATATCTTGAAAATGAACCATGAATGGTGAGGAACAAATACAATTTAACCTCAATAGTAAATGAATATACCACCTCGATAGTACATTCAATGTTAGAAATATGAAGTTATATGTCATGAACATCCAATGTTCATTGATTGTACCTTATACCTACATGACACAAATAGATGTGATATATGATGAGTACCCCCCACCAACGGAAAATGTACTATATATTTTCATTCCTATTTTGTAAATTGATCTACATAAATCAAGTGGGATGTAGTACATGAGAGGAATACTCCTGGTATACTGTATTTCATTTACCGTAATACTACAATCCATGTACTTTTCCATCATCATTTTCTGTTAATTTCTTAAATACATGATAATGGACTAGATAATAAAAGAATTATTTCATGATAATTTTTTATGTATATCATAGTGATACATTGATCATAAGAACCTGGTGTTATATGTAAATTGATTTAGTTAGTTTGAAATCCAGAATTATATATAACATACAACATGGATTAGTTAGTATTATTTGATAATTCATATGGTTAGGATTAATAATAATAATTTTATTATAGTGGGGAATAGGTCCCCTTGATGACTAATAGAAATTGGAAATATCATTCTTATAAGAAATTTAATAATTTTAATAATATATTGTAAAAAACAAATTGAAATATAAATATTAAACCATTCTTATAAGAATGAATATTTATATTCTTGTATATAGTTTTAATATAATTTAATTTTGAGATTCCAAAAATATTAAAAGATATAAGAATTAAAAAATAAAAAAAATTAAAACCATTTATGACACTGACCTGATAATTATACATGAACCTTATCACACATTAGAAAAAAATATTCCCATAACAAAGGAGAATAAAATAATAATAGAAATATTAAATATCTGATATAATAAATATAATACATTATATAAAAAAAGTTAACTAATAATCATAAAATTTAAACAAGTGATATAAAAAATAAAAAATATGTCATAAAGAAATCATTTCCTATACGCAGATGAAAATATTTATAAAAAATAAAACTTATCATAATAATCAATAAAATAATAAATAAAAAAATTCTGAATAACATATATCATAGAAAATACTATTAATAAAATTTAAAAATGATGTCATTGAACATATAATTATTGTAAATAGAATATAGATCCAATAAAAAAGTTTATTTTTTATTTATAATGAATTTAATTACCTATATTTATTTAAAAAATTCATCAAATATTATGTAATTGAACACATAATTTGTTATTATTATAATAAAAAGTTGAAAAATAGAAAAGATAAAATAAGGCTAAAAATGTTCTCAATATAAGAAAAATATATACCATAAAAAATGTATAGATGTGTTATATTATATGATACAACCTAAAAAATTTTGATCATAACAAAATTTACAAGATTAAAAGTATATAAGTATATATAAAATTATATATTTATGAATCATAATGATATTGATTAAATAAAACACATTAATGATTAAAAGCAATCAAAATAAATTGTATAAATTATAATAATATCATACTAAATAATTTGACATTATTCATAGATTATATTTTTTTACATAAACAAAAATATTTTTGATACAATAATATACATATTAATCAATTTATATATGAAAATAAAAAAATTACCAAAAATTTTTATATATAAATAATTTATATTTTAATATATTTTTTCTATAATTAAGTAAAATATTTTCAAAAGATTTATACTAAGAAATGACTCAACTAAAATGATTCATTATTATTTCTATAATAATTTTAAATATTCATTGAAACATTAGGTTTTATAGGATTTAATAAATTATGAAATATATAATTATATATATATATATAAATGTTATTATATAAAATTTAATGTAATATTGAATTTATTTCAAGAATCTATCATTTCATATAATTTCATTTTTATAAAACAATAGTGTGTATATAAATTTTAAAAGGTATTATTAATAAATAAATAATTATTATTAATTAAATAATGAATTATTAGTGTTTTATTGATATGATAATTTAGATAAACTAGTATTTTACCTTTTTATATTCCAATAAAATTAGTTCCTTATTAATTTTTTTATTGAATATAAATGTTAAAATAAAAAATTCATGAACAATAATTTTACATAAAAAAAATCGCTTTTGGATTACTAATTTTAATAATTTTTAAAGATTTGTTTTTTTATTTTTATGAGAATATATTTTTTTGGTGATTATTTTAAATAATAAAATTTATAAATAAGATAAATTTTATGATATAATTTGAATATATATTTGAATTAAACATTCCAAAAATATTTTTATAAGATGATATATATATATTATGTGTAACTATATTATTAAAAATATTGGTTTTAATTTAAAAAATTATATTTCACATTTTATTACATTAGTTATATATTGAAACAATTATTTTTAATACATTGTATATTTAGTATCATGGAATTTTCTTTAAAATAAATTATTAAATTTAAAAAAGTGAATTTAATTTAAAAAAATTAATTTGTAGATCGATTTTTTAATAAGTTTTATTTTATTATTTTTTTCTTAAATTAAATGTTAACTTTTGAAAAAAAAATATGTAACATAGAAAACACAAAAATTAATTGAGTAAAAATATGATAGTAATTAGATGAAAAATAATATAAATGTTTTATAATAATGGGATCTTGATGCCAATATGATCCTAAAGTAATTAACCATTTATTTTTCCCAATTTTTGAGACACTTTCATTGAATACTACTTCCTAATATTGAATAGTTTTATGTATTTCAATAAATTACATCCTATTACAATTTTAAATGGGGAAATTCGATCATCACATCACCTAACACAAAAAATAGTTAGTTCAACTAATATCTAGCCCATTTAGATCCACAATATTTTTTACAACCTAATGTTGTTTCTTAATTCAAATAAGTATGTCCCTCATGGGAATAATCCATATAAAATTGAGGTTATCTGTGATGAAAAGTTCAAATATCTTACCGCTCCATGATCATTTATATATATTCAGTTGAAGATTATCATCGTAAAATAACATTACCACATAATAAAAATAAAATATAAAAATTATTTATACTCTATTATGTTATTATAACGATGGTTCATGAATTTTTCATCACTCCTATTTGAATTTTGAAAATAAAAACACGAATTGTACATACATGCAGACTAAAGATTCCATGACGTAATGTGTCAGTTTTACTTCACAACAATGATTTGATTGTTTAAAATAGAAATTTAATTTATAATTTATATGATTATAAGTTGTTAATTATTTATAAATTATAGACCATAATAATTATCTCACTTGTTCAATGTAAATTGAATGCATCAAATATTCATCTGTGTGAATTATCGAATCCATTGAAGGAATTTTTCAATTTGTAATTATCACATTTAATGGATGTATTTATAAATTCATTGATAGGATATGTGTTAAATTTATTTAATTTATATGTGTTTTTTGAAAAAAAAGTACCCCATTAATTATATAAACAATAATCAATTGTTATAAAACTAAAAATCATAACACTATGATATATAGAGGAAAACAATTGTTCATTCCTTGTAATGGATTCATATAAATTATATTATATATATAATTCTACAATATTTCAATATATCACACTTATAAAATCTAAGTGATATCATTATTATTATGTTATTGTGATACCAAAAAGTATAAAATATATATCGGTAAATTAATTTTTCATAATGTTTTCTGAATATTTGGCCACCAACATTAATAATACTATAAAATAATATTATGTATTGATATTATAACTTTACTATTGATATTGTTATAAATAAATATGCACATGATTACATTAATATTTTTCCAAAATCATAACAATTATTAAAAAATTATTAGTTTTGATATCTTAGTATCTTTATTCAAAATCCCACAATCATTCTCAGTGATGATATCACAGCTAATGATTATTTCATAATATCTCATAATATTAAAAAATTCAATTTTAAATATATATAAGATATATCTTAATGTATGTTTAATTTTTTTTGGAATTAAGTAATTTTGAAAAATAATGTATAATAATATCATTATAATAAATGTATTTACAAATTGACCATGATTACTAAGATATGATATTGTGAAATTGATAACAACTATCTAATAAACATTTAGAGATAAAAAAATTATTGTATTATCAATTGAAATATTTATGAGATACAAATTTCAATAATTAATTTATATAGTTTTATTTTGAAAAATGAGGTTAAATTTAATTTTATGGAATTATGAAAGAATGTAAGGATTATTTGTCACATATTTTTAATCAATAAGACATGATGATATTATATATTATGATTTAATTTTGAATGGGAAAATTATATCCCATTATAATTTTGTTTGAAGATAAAATTAAATTTAATGATGTAAAATTTAATATTTATTATTCATTCTATAATGGGGGTTTGTTTGAAAATTTTACACTATTTTAAGAGATCCATTTTGATTACCATTAACTGGGGAAAATATTTATATAATAACATAATATTATTTTTAATTTAATAAATAATGCCCCATTAAATTATAAGATAAAAAATTATCCTTGAACATGGATACATAACTTCCATTAATTCTATTCCTTTTTTGGTATATGATTGATAACATCCATTAAATATAAATGGTTTTCATAACTAAAACACCTTCCATGAGTAATAATATTTCTCCCTGAACATTTCATTTCATTTATATGGTATACTATATTTCGTAATTTAGAGATCAACAATGATTCAAATTACAATTTTTATGTGTTTTATTCCTTGAAAAAATAAGAAATATTTTAATAATAAATCACAACATCTTAAATGATTTTTCACCCTCCTAATCCATAATTTCTCTTCCCCCTAATTTTTACTTTTAATATAGGAAAATTTATAATTTTTTAAATATTAAATCAAATTAACTTTATCCTATTTTTAAAATAATTGTTCAAAAAAAATTAATGTTGTAGTTTTTCATCAAATTTTATTTTAAAATAAGAAAATTGTAACCCTCTAAAATATTATTTTAAAATATGTTTCCCCTCCAAAAAATGTTTCTAAAATTGAACGGATTATTCCAACCCTCATTTTTCTCAAAAATCCATGTTTATATCTATTAAAAATGTATATAAAAATTTATTTGATGCATTAAAATATCACATTCACATTTTAAAAGAAAATATTATGTTTATTTCTTCACATCATTGATATTTAACAAGAGTTTTCATAAATTGGGTCACAATGATTAGATTATTTTTTTCTCTACAAAAAATGACCCTTTAAAAATGATTTATTTCATTTGTCTATCAGAATTCATTATGATATAGTCTTGTATTATACATTGTGAAAAATTTACTAAATCCACTCTTTCATATTATTATATTTCATGCATAGTATATATGTGTTGCTTATTTTACTCATATAGAATACGTATTAATATATATATATTATGAATATGTAATGGGATACCATAAAATAATATATCCATACAATGTATTTACAAATATTTACACATCATAATAAACAATTTATTGATTATTAGCAGTTATCCTAATAACACTGTATTATATAAAGGGTTATACTAGAATAATATATCCGTCAATTATTTAGGTATTGAATTATATCGCTTCGGATGATATATATGGGATTTGGGGTGAAAATAATGTAATAAAGATCATTTTTAATATGATTTATGAGAATGGCGAGTAATCACAATCCATTACAGGACACTTCCCACTATGATAATTTTTTCAGTGAATCATTAATTATGATTATAATGGAATTTAATATGTTACTTACCAATATTCAATGATTCCATGTTCTAATGATATCATTTCCCTTTTTCATAAATTTTTATTAAAATAATCTTATTTATATAGTACGAATTCAATATATTATATTCATATTCCATGATTATATTTTCATACATATATTTTTATTTTATTCCATTTATAAATTAGCAATTTATTAATTATGTTAACACATATTTTTTTTAATATAACCCATTCTTGTGATTCCATATCCTTGGTTTATGAATGATAATATTTCACATAATATGCATAATATGATAAAATGTGATTATATACTATTATAAATTTTGAAGTGTTATTATAGATAATTCATCATCTCAACCAATATAAAATATAGATTTTTATATAAATAACATGCGATTAATTGTAGATTATTTTTTCAAAGTCCTATAAAACACTAAACTATAATATTCATGATAATTTGTGTTATCAAATATTTTTATCATGTTATGTAATTAATGCGGAGTAATTAGGTGCTATTATGTTCAATATTTGTGATGGGTTTAGAAATCTCTAGTTGTTAGAATGATAGTTGAGTACCAATTAACGGTTTATTAGATATGATTAATCATAATTATTTCATTATAAGTACAGTTTTAGGTCGTTTTATGTATTGTTGATTATTTTTCATATTTGGATTTGGGAACATTATTGTAATAACTAGGGATAATAATATTTATATGATAACATACACAATGTTTTTCTTTTTGGGGAATGAAATTTTACTAGAAATGACATAAATATTCATATATTAAAATAGCATTCATGCTATATCACTAATTCAGAATGTGTTAATAACACAGACATGATCAGATTGGGTATTAACTCAATAGTCACATGGTGTTTGACAATGTTTTATATTTGTACACCTAATTTCACACTCCTAATGGATTTGATTTGGATAATGAAATTCTATTTTAACACAACAATGCTGGATTGATTCGTAATTTATTTTAAAAATATAGGATAATGATCATTCAAAAATTTAACTTATTTTCAACTATAATGTATCAATAATCATGTAGGAGGAACTAAGAGTGAGATATATTGAAATAAAAAAACTATATATGTGATTATGTCTGACATGGTTTGGTTAAATTTTATTAAGACTACTTTTAATAATAATGTTATTTTGTTTATATTTTTCAGACATGGCAATTTTATTTGGGTTTAATAATGGATGATGAAGAAGGAACCATTGGGTGATGAAAATGTAAGGATTTCCTAAATGAAAAAACCTTTGTAATATTATATATAGTGATAATAATTATGATAATTTCATATCACCTATCATAAAACATAATTTATAATGTGAACATAATCATAGTCAAAAATAGACCAAATAAGAGATGGATGTAGTCTCATAGTTATTTATTTTTCATTGATAATGGTGTAATAATAATGCCATTCCCATTACGTAAAAAATTTGGAAATAATATTGTGGAAATTTAATTAAACAAATAATTTGATTCCAAAATTATTGGGATGAGGGCCATCATACCCAAAATTGGAGGGATGGAGAGAATTGATAAAAAATCAATTTTATGTAATTTTTACATTATGAGAATCAATGACCCAATCTAATGGATAATGAATAAAAGTTTCACCAATAACCACTTAGACCATATGAATAATAAAATTTATATGCAATTTATTTTGTTGGAGTGGAAGGATAATTTACTTTATAAATTCTTTTATCTCTTTTGTCTTGCATGTCTTAACCATATTACATAATAAGATATAAAAAATATTTTGTATTATAAGTATTATATTTTTATTATAAATATATCTTACATGGTGTGTGCAAGATAATTCTTGTGTATTTATCACAACATAATAAATTAGAGTAAAACTATTAATGGACTTACTTTTTTTTAGAGTGGGCTCATATCATATTTCATAATATTAAAAACCCCTTTATATACAAAATAAACATTTGACCAAAATCTAATGATTGATTAATTATGATCTACTAATGAAGATTATTTAAATAATAACGATTTCAAAATTTAAAAGATATAAATTATTTATAATGGTATAATTTATATACCTATAATTTTTATATCTGGTTTCCTCTAATGATGTAAAATATT